>OW052222.1:139650035-142360502 GCA_932526605.1 Nephrotoma flavescens
AATTTTGACGTTTTCCAAAAACAAATCTTGTATGTATTAACAACATAACCAAAACTAATATACCTATGTAGATTATATAGTCGATTTACCACCACACAAAACGCAGAGATACACGTCACGCTAGTTCAAGCATGAAATTAAGTACTTAATAAATTATCCGGTTACGAAAATACTGGGACACAAATCACCCGCGGACGAAACTTCCCACTTAACCTTTTCGCATAAATTAAGAGATCCCATGATTTTTTGTCTGAAATCGGACTGAAATCATTATTCGAAACTTTCCATAGATATTATGTTTGTGTAAGTACTAAGGGTCGATCTTCAGAGTGCCATGACAAAATTGGTATTTTTACACAAACAACTATTAACACTAAAATGTTTGTATGTATGTAAATCATTTTATGTTCTCTGGGTTTGTTCTGTATTGTCACGGTGTAATGACGGTTCAACACAAACATATTTTGTCATGACATTCTGGCGTCGTGATTAATATAGAAGTTGTACAGTATAGGAAAAAACGTTTCTTGGCTTTTACACCTATTTCCCGTGCACGTTCCTTAATGAAACATATATTCTGCACATATATGAAAAAATACCTTTCACCTGATATATGTTTCATTAAGACATGCGCATGGGAAAAAAGGTTAAAAAAGGGAAACTAAAAATTAAGCTTATTAATATATAAGATAGTATCTAATTATTGTATAATAGGGAATAGTCACAAAAATTTTATAATGATTTTTTATTATTATAATATGATAAACGCAACCATGTATTTATCATATTTTTTCTGAGTGTGGATATTTTCGAAAGTTTATTAAGTACTAAGTCACCGTAGCAAGACGATTGACGAATGTATTGAGGAAAGGAACGATTTTTTACACCATTTTCATCTGCTAAAAAGGTTCTAATACGCCTGAATGCGCACACAGAGTTATACACCGACGTCGTTACCTGGCGTTATGCATCCAAGATTTCGCTAGGTTAGTTTAAATAATATAATTAGTTTTCAAAATATTTCAATTATAGATAAATAATTTCGTGATTTTTTTGGGGGGTTTTATTAGTACAAGTTGATATTAACCCTATATACGGAATGCCAAAGGAATACCGTTTAAAAGTTGAAAAGTGTTTCAAACTTCCGGTATTCGTGTGAATCCCTTCTAAAAAAAATCGAATTGGAAAGAAGGTTTCATATTCTAAGTACGAAACCATCATCCATGATGGTTTCATACTTAGAATATCTTTCCACAGCACTTTTCACATGGAATTAATAATAATTTTCTTTCAAAATAAAAACAAGTTTGACAAATTTTTTGTAAAATTCATTTATATTTTATTTATTACGTTAAGCATTATTATTTTTTAATTTAAATTTAATAATCTCTGCCATGCATGAACATCGTTTTTCACCGCGTGAAATCCATCCGATTACATCTTATCTTTCAATTTTAAATTTAATATCAAGATGAGATTATTTATACGTTTTTATAATTTAACGGATTTGTAAGTAACGAATATATCTTTAAAAACATCAAACGAAATGTTATAATTTAAATTAATTATGAGAGCCTCCATCATATCATATCATACTAAAACAGTGACGTTCAAAAAAGCGTATTCAAAACATCGCAAAGGGGGATTTAACAAATAAAAAAGAAAACGAAAGAAAAATTAATTGTAAATCCGGATTTTGATGTTTGGTTTTGAGGTTTAGCATAAAACGGTCGGAAGACACCAACGTAATTTTAAATGCGATTTATAGACACTCCCGAAATTTGAATTTTTGAATTTAATATTATTTTAGTTGTTGTAGGAGGGGGCAGTGTTGAACTACATATATGTAGATATTTCATAACACGAAGTACAATAATGAATAATAAAATGCTAATTCTGTTTTAATGAAAGAGTTGAATATCAGAAAGTCTGTCTTTGTTTAAAATCAAAATATGAATTGGTACCCCCACAACTGTTCAGAAATGCTACTTCGAAATAATATATCCTAGGTGTTGCAAAAAATTAAATAATACAGTAGCTTCAGTACCCTCAGAACTCATACAGTAGCTTCAGTACCTTCACAAAACGTGATCGATAAAATTAATTTCGATGCAGCCAATGTTAGAAAAGTTTTTAATCTTCCCATAAATTAGTTATTAAATAAAATATAAGATTAAAAATTTGCAGCTAACATTGGCAGCTAAAAATTTGGCCCGGTGAATAATTTGACAGCAAACGATTTTCTGGTGTACTTACTTACGTACTCACTGCTGGTGCTGCAACCCTTGAGAAGACGATTTGACTGCCTATATATATATATATATATATATATATATATATATATATATATATATATATATATATATATATATATTATATATATATATATATATATATATATATATATATATATATATATATATATATATATATATATATATATATATATATATATATATATATATATATATATATATATATATATATATATATATATATATATATATATATATATATATTATATATATATATATATATATATATATATATATATATATATAATATATATATATATATATATATATATATATATATATATATATATATAGATATATATATATATATATATATATATATATATATATATATATATATATATATATATATATATATATATATATATATATATATATATATATATATATATATATATATATATATATATATATATATATATATATATATATATATATATATATATATATATATATATATATATATATATATATATATATATATATATATATATATAGGATCTGTATACTGTGTCCTCATATTTGGCGTCCCCTGACCGCAGACCGGGTTATCAGAAGAAATATTGTTGAGGCAGTCAAATCGTCTTCTCAAGGGTTGCAGCACCAGCAGTGAGTACGTAAGTAAGTACACCAGAAAATCGTTTGCTGTCAAATTATTCAACGGGCCAAATTTTTAGCTGCCAGTGAATGCCGCCATAATACTGCAAATTTTTAATCTTATATTTTATTTAATAACTAATTTATGGGAAGATTAAAAACTTTTCTAACATTGGCTGCATCGAAATTAATTTTATCGATCACGTTTTGTGAAGGTACTGAAGCTACTGTATGAGTTCTGAGGGTACTGAAGCTACTGTATTATTTAATTTTTTGCAACACCTAGGATATATTATTTCGAAGTAGCATTTCTGACAGTTGTGGGGGGTACCAATTCATATTTTGATTTTAAACAAAGACAGACTTTCTGATATTCAACTCTTTCATTAAAACAGAATTAGCATTTTATTATTCATTATTGTACTTCGTGTTATGAAATATCTACATATATGTAGTTCAACACTGCCCCTCCTACAACAACTAAAATAATATTAAATTCAAAAATTCAAATTTCGGGAGTGTCTATAAATCGCATTTAAAATTACGTTGGTGTCTTCCGACCGTTTTATGCTAAACCTCAAAACCAAACATCAAAATCCGATTTACAATTAATTTTTCTTTCGTTTTCTTTTTTATTTGTTAAATCCCCTTTGCGATGTTTTGAATACGCTTTTTGAACGTCACTGTTTTAGTATGATATGATATGATGGAGGCTCTCATAATTAATTTAAATTATAACATTTCGTTTGATGTTTTTAAAGATATATTCGTTACTTACAAATCCGTTAAATTATAAAAACGTATAAATAATCTCATCTTGATATTAAATTTAAAATTGAAAGATAAGATGTAATCGGATGGATTTCACGCGGTGAAAACGATGTTCATGCATGGCAGAGATTATTAAATTTAAATTAAAAAATAATAATGCTTAACGTAATAAATAAAATATAAATGAATTTTACAAAAAATTTGTCAAACTTGTTTTTATTTTGAAAGAAAATTATTATTAATTCCATGTGAAAAGTGCTGTGGAAAGATATTCTAAGTATGAAACCATCATGGATGATGGTTTCGTACTTAGAATATGAAACCTTCTTTCCAATTCGATTTTTTTAGAAGGGATTCACACGAATACCGGAAGTTTGAAACACTTTTCAACTTTTAAACGGTATTCCTTTGGCATTCCGTATATAGGGTTAATATCAACTTGTACTAATAAAACCCCCCAAAAAAATCACGAAATTATTTATCTATAATTGAAATATTTTGAAAACTAATTATATTATTTAAACTAACCTAGCGAATCTTGGATGCATAACGCCGGTAACGACGTCGGTGTATAACTCTGTGTGCGCATTCAGGCGTATTAGAACCTTTTAGCAGATGAAAATGGTGTAAAAATCGTTCCTTTCCTCAATACATTCGTCAATCGTCTTGCTACGGTGACTTAGTACTTAATAAACTTTCGAAAATATCCACACTCAGAAAAAATATGATAAATACATGGTTGCGTTTATCATATTATAATAATAAAAATCATTATAAAATTTTTGTGATATTCCCTATTATACAATAATTAGATACTATCTTATATATTAATAAGCTTAATTTTTAGTTTCCCTTTTTAACCTTTTTCCCATGCGCATGTCTTAATGAAACATATATCAGGTGAAAGGTATTTTTTCATATATGTGCAGAATATATGTTTCATTAAGGAACGTGCACGGGAAATAGGTGTAAAAGCCAAGAAACGTTTTTCCTATACTGTACAACTTCTATATTAATCACGACGCCAGAATGTCATGACAAAATATGTTTGTGTTGAACCGTCATTACACCGTGACAATACAGAACAAACCAGAGAACATAAAATGATTTACATACATACAAACATTTTAGTGTTAATAGTTGTGTTTGTGAAAATACAATTTTGTCATGGCACTCTGAAGATCGACCTTAGTACTTACACAAACATAATATCTATGGAAAGTTTCGAATAATGATTTCAGTCCGATTTCAGACAAAAATCATGGGATCTCTTAATTTATGCGAAAAGGTTAAGTGGGAAGTTTCGTCCGCGGGTGATTTGTGTCCCAGTATTTTCGTAACCGGATAATTTATTATGTACTTAATTTCATGCTTGAACTAGCGTGACGTGTATCTGCGTTTTGTGTGGTGGTAAATCGACTATATAATCTACATAGGTACATTAGTTTTGGTTATGTTGTTAATACATACAAGATTTGTTTTGGAAAACGTCAAAATTATTCATATACAAATGAAAATAACATACAAACTCAGCGGTCCTTTTGTACATTTCTACCATTCTGAGATTTTAATTTAGAAATGGTGCGTTTCGACAACATGTATGCGAGTGCAAATGAAGACCAGAAGTGCGTCATTAATGAGGTCCGAAGCGCGCTCAAATCTGAAACCCTGTCAGCAAAGGTCTTTTACGTTGACGTTCCCGACGGGTGTGGCAAGACATTTGTTGGAGCCCATTTGCTCAGCCTTCACTGTAACCGCCACGAGCTTGATGGAAGGTGGGCGTATGCTACATAAAATTTTCAAACTGCCGGTCCCAATAGATAAGTCATCAGTTTCACCAATGAAGCCAAACTCCTCGCACGCTGCCAAGTTGCCAAAACCAATATCAACAGAAGAACTTTTGGCATACGTCGGTATTTTATTATTGGCTGGGGCGTATATAGGCCTCGCGACAAGGCTACTCAAAGCTTGTAGAATTCTTCAACTGGTCGCCCTATATTCAAAGCTACTATACGTCTTTGCAAAAATTTCATGCTATTTCACGGATTTTACGACAAAGAACTCAGAACGCTCCTGCTCACCAGTACAATTAAACGGTGTATACATCCCTCAACAAAACCAGGTTAAATATCTAGGCATACACCTGGATAGACGGCTAACGTGGAAATAACATATTGAAGCAAAGCACAACCAAATAATAATAACATTTTCTAAAATCTATTAGGAAGAAAATCCAAGTTATCATTAGACAATAAGGTCTTACTATACAATGCGTTTTTTTTTTTTTTTTTTTTTTTTTTTTTTAAGTTTTTAACAAATAATAAAAATATTTATTTTCTTTTTAGTGATAATTGACTTTTTATTAGAAGTACTAGTTTCGAGCTCATACGCCCTTTGTCAACTTATAAAATATTTTATAAGTTGACAAAGGGCGTATGAGCTCGAAACTAGTACTTCTAATAAAAAGTCAATTATCACTAAAAAGAAAATAAATATTTTTATTATTTGTTAAAAACTTAAAATAAACTCAGTGATAAAAGTGCACAAAGTATGGATATTCTCCAAAATAATATACAATGCGGTAATCAATTGAGCCAATATGGACATATGGTATTCAGTTATGGGGATCCACCAGTGCATCAAATAGAGAACTCCTGCAACGAACTTAAGCGAAAATACTTCGATGTATATTGCTAATGATCCATGCTATATCCGAACATACACGGCGACCTTGGTATTAAAATCGTTAAATCGTTTAATCAAGGGATTCGTTTGGAAATACTACTCAAAACTTCAGGGACATCCCAACGAATTGGCCCGGGATATACTAAAACGACTGAGAAGAGCAGATCCAGTCGGACTAATGAACCCGTAAAATCATTAAATGTGTTGATTCCGCTTATAAGTAGGATCTAAATTAAATTGTGAACACTAGTATTAAGTATTAACATTGGTTAACACTTAAATATGTAATAAGCGTAAGATTTGAACACTTCTTGTTAGTTTCTTATGTCGAAAGATTCAAGAATAAAGCCATTGGCAATCTAAAAAAGACTTCAGAACTGAACGGCGCCAAAGGGACAAACTTTAGCCTATTCAGTATATACTAGCTGACCTGTGACTGAATAATCAGTCACATGATTACATTTTATTGAATTTTTGGTTAAGAAATGATTAAGAAGATTTTTTAAGATGTAAATTTGATGCACTGTTATCAAAAATAAAGTAAATTCATATACGCTATTAAATATTTAATAAGAAATGTACAAAAGGATAATAAAATATGAATTTACATTACAATTTACATGCGTAGAATCTCTAAAAAAACAACATTCTTTGTTATGATGCGCCCGTCTCGATCAGCTGATTGATCGCTTGTCTCAACCAAAAACACGTTGAGTCCGTCAAATGAGCGGTATCGTGAAAAGGCCACATACAGCTGACCGTGTGTAAATACGGGGGCCGTCAAGTACACTCCTACCTTCTTCAAGCTTTGGCTCTGACTCTTGTTGATAGTTATGGTGAACGCGAGCTAGGCCGGAAATTGGAGGCGAGACATTTTAAATGAAAAGGTACCTTCCGAGGGTGAGAGCTTTATGCGTGGAATGAGAACGCGCTCGCCTTTTGAGAAGCCAGTCTGCAAATCAAATTCCAGACTGTAGCGGTTTATTTTTGCGACCCGCATGCGTTTTCCATTGATAAGACCTTTGCTAATGCTTAGATTCCTCATCAAAAGAACGATCGTGTTTACCTTAAGCGAGATGAACCCTTCAATCTTGTTGAGAAACTCGACGGGTAGGCCGAGTTCCTCATTCATGTCGTCACTCTCAACTTTATCAACACTAAGTTTGACTTCTGGTCCTCCGGGCAGGAGGTCAAACACCTGCTGATTGATTAGCGCGCAATCATCATTCTTGGGTATAATGATGGCGCGCTCCTCGATGGTTCCCTCGGCTAATATGTTGTGTTGATGTCACCATACACGAAATCGATCACACTTTGAGAACTGGAAAAGCACACCGGAAGTGTGATCGATTCGGTTCGAGCGTTGCCGTTTCCAACAGAAAGCAAGTATTGCGTAAACTCGTCCTCATCTTCATCGATGCGCATGTTCTTGGTGAGTGTAAACTTGATTACCAATTTCCAAAGCAGGCTCAACTTGATGCTTGATTCGCAATTTCGCGCGCTTCGGTTTTGGTACTACAGGCAAGCACTTTCGGAAGTCACCACACATGAGGATGTTTTTTCAAGTGAATAGAACACCCTCTTCCGGCTTTCGTCTGTACAAATCTCATAATAGTCTGTCTATGTTTGTGAGCGCTGCCCCTGGCATGATGCTGGTCTCATCTCCCATGATGAGTCTCGCGCGTGACTTCATTGATGAAACTGATGACTCATCCATTGGAACCGGCAGTTTGAAAATATTATGTAGCGTACGCCCACCTTCCATCAAGCTCGTGGCGATTCCAGTGAAGGCGGAGCAAATGGACTCCCAGCCACGCCCCTTGGTAAATGCAATGAGTGATTGCAATACAAATGTCTTGCCACACCCGTCGGGAGCGTCAACGTAGAAGACCTTTGCTGACAGGGTTTCAGATTCGAGCGCGCTTCGGACCTCATTAGTTACGCGCTTCTGGTCTTCATTTGCACTCGCATACATGTTGTTGAAACGCGCCATTTCTAAATATTAAAATCTCAAAAGGGAAAAGCACACAATTGCCGAGGCGCTCAACTTTAATCTAAATATTTAATAAGGAATGTACAAAAGGACCGCGGATCTTTTGTTTATGAATAGTTTTGACGTTTTCCAAAGCATATCTCGTATTAACAACGTAACCAAAAGTAATGCATTTATGTAGATTATATAGTCGACTTACGACCACACAAAAAGCAGAAACATGTCACGCTATTTCAAGCATGAAATTAAGAGCTTAATAAATTATCCGGTTACGAAATATACTTTAGACACAAATCAACCGCATATCGGGACGAAACTTCCCGCTTAACCTTTTCGCATAAATTAAGAGATCCAATGACTTTGGCCTGAAATCGGACGAAAATGATTATTCCAAACTTTCCATAGATATTATGTTTGTGTAAGTACTATGGTCAATCTTCACTCGCAAAATTTTGTCATGACGATAGAGTGCCATGATAAAATTGTCTTTTTACACTGACAGAACACCAAAATGTTTGTATGTATGTAGAATCATTTTATGTTTTCTGTTTTGTTCTGTATTGTCACGGTGTAATGACGGTTCAATACAAACATATTTTGTCATGGCATTCTGGCGTCCTGATTAATTTATAAGAGGTACAGTATAGGAAAAACGTTTCTTGGCTTTTACACCTATTTCCCGTTCACGTACCTTAATAAAACATATATTCTGCACATCTATGAAAAAATACCTTTCACGTCATATATGTTTCATTAAGATACGCGCACGGGAAATAGGTTAAAAAGGGAAACTAAAAATTAAGCGTATTAATATATAAGATGGGATAGATAGGTTGAAAATTTGACAAGTCTTTATAATTTCACGGAAAATCTTAGGGCAGATGAGCAGCTGGTGCCATTTCGCGAGCGTTGCACCTTCCAAAAATATATTCCAAGCAACCCTGGTATATATACGGAATAAAATATGGGCATTGTGTGACTCCAAAAATGCTTCAGCTTAAAACTTGTAAGTTTATACTGAGAAAGCACTAGGAGCTCTACCAGAAAAACAATCAAGATTTGAGAGTGGTTTTGGACTTTACCCAATGACACCATCAGAAAAATAAACTGAATTACCAATAAATTTTACGGACAACAAAATTCTTCAAGAACTTCAAAAAAATTTTTCAATGAAAATGTACCCAACCTCGTTTCGCCCTAAATTTCTTCGTTCCGAAGAAATACTTTGGTTCGTCACAAAAATTAATTTTGATGAGAGAAGAATCAAACAACTCAACACAATTCTCAATAGACGATTGAGTTGAGTGGATCTTCCATTTAATTGTTCATCGAATTCAACACTAATGTATGAAAAGGAATGAAATATCGATTCAAAATCAGACATCTATCGAAAATTGAGTGGTTTTTTGGGTTTTTTCTCTCAGTGTGGAAATGATTTGGAGTCAGTTGGAATTCAATAGAACTCAATGTATTTTATTCGAAGGGAGTTACATTACATAATACAGACACAAACCAATACAATGCATTGTGGTAAACTGTATTTTTCATTTTGTTCTCCAGCGCGTAAAAGAACAACGATGATGGTTTGCCAACTCTCGAATACGCGACGTACAACTGACCACGAGGAAAACACGAAAATTCCAGATTTATTCCACACACTTCCAACGATTGATTGAGATTGCGCAGCATGATTATCACAGATCCGACCTCCAGTATCAAGTTCTGGGGTGGTATTCCCGACAAATCAAGCGCATTCAAAAACTCTGCCGAATAGTTGGTTGTCACGTATTGATTGGCCACACAGTCAACGGATTTGTAACAATGTATTTCTCCAGCGATTTGGTTTACAATCAAGTAACTCAGACTGTCTTTGTATATACGTGTATATCTATATATATCGTTCGCTTTTGTGATAAGCTCTTCCTTCAACGTCGTGAACATGCAAAAATTCGAGGGAAACGAAATCAATCCGGCCGAAACATCAACAGGAATTTAACCATTGCCAAGCGCCAACAGTGGTTTAGAAAAATCAGCAGCTGATGAGTCGTTCTAAAACGCGACTCGCATGTTCGTGGTCAACTGCAACAACTTTTTCATATAGCGCCACAAACTCGACGATGTCAGACATACGTTGAGGCCATCTGCAGCTGTTGAGATCGGAATGACGTGTAGTTTGTCGAAAATCACCAGCCAGCATAATCATGCCATTGTTCACTCGTCCCAGATGATGATTTTGCATTCTTACAATACCTTGGCCATCGGCGAGTTCTTGGCATTTGAGCACACTGGCTTGTCATTCGTGTGGGTATCCATCGGCAACTTCAATGTAGGATGTGCCGTTTGGCCGCCGTCCAGCAAAGAGGCTGCAATTCCCGATGATGCAACAGCTAACGCTATTTGAGATCTTGAGCGTATTGTGGCGGAAAGCAATGAAATCACAAAGGTTTCTCCTGTTCCAGCGGGAGCATCGAAGCCAACTATTCCTTCATCAATGAGTCGTACACGTTCTTTTGGTGTGCATTCAAAAGCGGGACATTCGTTGGTACTATTTGGCTCATTGCATCTCGATCGTACACACGCTCTCGTTGCAATTCATGATTAAATGCATCGTGCATCGAACGAATTGGTGCTGGCATGCCCAATTTCGACAAATTGCTGTCGCACATAAGCACGCACATGTCTTCGATCATGAGCAAAACTTCGTTGCTTATCTCGTTGTTTATTTCAAGCTCATAATTCGATGTTGCAGTGCAAACTTGATTTGCCGGCGCAGAAACAGTGGCATTGGCGAATGTTGAGTCCCACTGTGAGTCGTTTTCTAGCAAATTACGAAGTTGGCAAGCCTCTCGATAAGTTTCGCACAACATGCCATCTACAGTACGAAGTGATTCGAACGAAGTAGGACCACGAACATGGAATAAAAGCAAACGAAGGTAGAAGCATTCGTCTTGTCGTGGATGAACGGTGTACACAGAACGGTATTCCCACTGAGTCCCACTGTGAGTTATTTTCCAGCAAATTACGAAGTTGGCAAGCCTTTCGATAAGTTTCGCACAACACGCCATCTACAGTACGAAGTGATTCGAACGAAGTAGGACCACGAACATGGAATAAAAGCAAACGAAGGTAGAAGCATTCGTCTTGTCGTGGATGAACGGTGTACACAGAACGGTATTCTGCAACAGATTGACCTTTCTTTCGTCGTTGAAACTTCTTCGTCGACTGGTTTCGTCGATCCGTTTGCACGAACATTCCTTTACTGGTTCCCAGTAAAGGAATGTTCGTGCATACGGATCGCGTTTGCAAATTTCGAAGAAATTCATGAGTATTTTATAGCTGGTGGTCCTTTTGCTCATTGTGCTGCATATACTGTTGCGTGTGCGCGAGAAAATGTCTGGATGGCGTTGTATCTCCATAGAGATAAATACGCAATGGCTTCGGCGGCGAAGTCAAAATCGACAATTTAATTTTGCCATTGGCACAGCATTATTCTTGCGTTTCTGCTTGGAACAATGCTTGGTAATGTTGGCACACGGCAGACAATGCGCCATTATCAACGCAGCGAAGATCTTTGTAGGTGATTGTAGAGTCATAATTGTAAGCAGCGTGATTCAAATCGACGTCCACCGCACTTCTTCGTCTAGTAACGTTTCGTCGAAGCTGAGCTGATGCCCGTGCAGCGCGAACTTGTCCGATATGAGCACGTCTCTTTTCTTTTGATTCCTCGCGTTGCCCTTGCGTTTCATTCTCTCGGAAACCGTGTGGATTCTTTGTGAATTACGGTTTCTTCGTCCTAGGTTCGATAGCCTGATAGCCGGCATTTCATTCAAAACTCAAATCCTAAAAACTACAATGATTACAATTTATGCAAAACTGTACAAACCTCAGTGCCATCTCTTATTTGTCTCGTTAACTTTGTGTTTTTATCAATTCATATTTTACGATTTTTCAAGCTTTGCATCGATTTTTCACGCTTTAGAGCGCCAAAATCATTAAAACATGCAAAAAATGCAAACTTTCATAGAAAAAAATACAATTTTCTTCGGGGATTTCCGGAAGTTTCCCAGTCCTTTCGTAAGAACTATCTCCTGATAATTGCGAATATTACAAAAAAGATTGAGCTAAACCGGTTCAGCCGTTCTCAACTAATGCGGTAGAAAAAAAAATAATTATTTCTTGTTTCTCCGGAAGTTTCCGAGTTTTCAGCTCAGATTTTCCAAATTTTCTGTTCTTTAAAATCATTTGGATCGCATACGTGCAAAATCCCGTATAAAACCATTATTTTCGATTTTCCAAATTTTCAGCCATTCTCAACTAAAGCACTAGAAAAAAAATCAATTTTCTTCCAGTTTTTCCAAAAGTTTCCGAGTTTTCTACTCAGATTTTCAAATGTTCCTCTTCTAAAAGACCATTTATAATCCCGTACACAAAATCATTTTACGGTTTTCAAAATTTTCCTACTGTTCCGGTGGATTTTCCCAAAATTTTCTTTAGTAAGAACCATTTCCTTAGTAAGAACCAAGATTAAAAACTAAATCGGTTCAGCGGTTCTCAACTGAAGCACTAGAAAAAATAATCATTTTTCTTCGGGTTTTCCGAAGGTTTCCGAGTTTTCCACTCAGGTTTTCCAATTTTTTTATTCTAAAACACCATCTCGATCGGATACGTTCGAAATCCTGTATAAAAACATCATTTTTCGAATTTCCAAATTTTTCGACTTTTCCGGTAGATTTTCTCAAAATTTTCATTCGTATGAACCATCTCCTGGCAATTGCGAACACAATAACAAAAATTGAGCCAAGTCGGTTCAGCCGTTGTCAACTGATGCGCGTTTATACATTTTTAGACCATTTTTATTATACATAGGTAAAAAAAAACAAGTCGATGACATTAATGAGTGCAATCCACAGAGACACTGGTGTGAGTACCAGAGATGACAAGAAACCAAGCATAATCATGGATAATAATAAAACTAAAGGGGTCGTTGACACCCTAAATAGGTTAGTACTCACATATACATGCAGAAGACAAACAAAGCGATGGCCGATGACTTTATTTACATAATGCTTGATATCTCAGCTTAACTGATCAGGGGTCAAATAAATGCCAGAATGGCAAGTCGGGAAACTTTCAAAAAGCGTTTTATTTTTAGAGGAGCCAGGAAGAAGTCTAGTAGAGCCATTGATTAAAACCCAACGCAGGATGCCTTATTGTGAAAACAATTCTAAAATTGTAAACAAGTACAGGCCAAACGACTCATACAACAAATGTAGAAAGTACTAGTCAAAAGCGGAGAAGGTGTGATTTTTGTTGGCCCATCATTTTTGCCCAACTTGTGAAAATACAGAGTAAATTTTTATAGTAATTAGGATTTTTATTTTTTATTTTTAATATTTTAATATATTTTTATTGTAATATATTTTATTATAAATTATGTTTTATTATTTGCTGAATTCATTATTTAATAAAATAATATTTTTATATAATTTGATGATTTTTTAATTTTGCAAAATGTTTAAATTGGTTCAACGATATTAATAAAAGTTCGGGTCATATTGACCCGAAAGACAAAAAGTGTATAAGCGATTTGAGAAAAACAAGAAGGTTGTCACTAGATTCTGTCCCACTTTTTAATACTGTTAAATACACAGTAATATGGGAATATAGACTTTATCAAAATTTCAGACAACTAAGACTGCGATAAGACGACAACAACTTCACCACCAACGTCAAGCAACCGTTGCTTGGGTTAGCACAAATTTGGGTGACCGCTTGGGAACATAGTAGAAGAAAATGGAAAAAATTGGAATGGAACGAAACCTCCCCCCCGGCATGCCAGTATGCCTTACCCAGCAGCCCCGGGATCTGGCTAGGATGCAATGGACCAATCACCCATTAATCTGAAACAAAAATGATTACAGAAACGGAAACTAGAACAAATAATAACTCAAACCGGCAAATCATGGGCTTGAAATAAAATCAGTAGCCCCAAATAGAGTCAGATGGAAAAGTCTAGTAGACGCCCTATGCTCCTAAAGTGGAGATACAGGAAAAAAAAAAAAAAAAAAAAAAAAAAAAAAAAAAAAAAAAGACTGAGATCCAATTCATGACGTATTTTGTGTAGACTGACTTATTTGAAAGTCTACAATAAGTCACCTCACGAAGAGACTATTTATTGCTTGAATCACATATTGTCACCGATGTGAAGTTTATACTAAACTTTTCCTAAAAATCAAAATAATTTTTTTTCCGTTGGTATGTGTAATGTCATCATTTAGGCGCTTCATTAAAATATAATGCATATAAATTTTAATATACCGAAGAAGTATAGTATAGTATTGCTCAAAAATAAAATTTAACCATATTTCAAATATATTGAATCCAAATTGGAAAAATTGACGAATCAAAAAGCAGAAAAAAAATTCACCAGTATGGCATTGGTTTTATTAATTATAACAAAAACTAACAGACCATAAAATTATATGATAAGTTAGTTTCATAAAGAGTGCATACCGCTCCATAATTCCTTAAGCCGTTCTGTTAGACGGTTACAACGTAATACAAAATGGGGTTGCAGGATTTTGGCATCGGTTTCCTTGATAATGGAAGAGTATCTAGGCTAAAACTATCAACTCAGCAAGTTTCATAAAGTCCTAATGAATTCTACCTACTCTAGTGGTGCCTGGAGTGCATACCGCTCCATAATTCTTTAAGCCGTTGGGTTATACGGTTACAACGTAATACTAAATGGGGTTGCAGGATTTTGGCATCGGTTTCCTTGATAATGGAAGAGTATCTAGGCTAAAACTATCTACTCAGCAAGTTTCATAAAGTCTTAATGAATTCTACCTACTCTAATGGTGCCTGGAGTGCATACCGCTCCATAATTCTTTAAGCCGTTGCGTTAGACGGTCGCTTTGACTTCATACTCTTCGCATAAGCCTAATATTCCTGTTTACTAATACAACCAGTAACATCATTTGACGCAGACGATTTTCCATTTTAATAATTTTTTCAAATGTGTAATTTATATTTCCACAAACAATAAAAAAAGACCACAAATTATTAGAACTGTGAACTGTCAATTGTCAATTATGAAATGGATGGTTATGTTCAAATAAGTCTCGATTTGAACTGAACCAGCAGATTACTTATTTCAAGCTGCCACTTTGAATAAGTCAAATAAGTCGACTTATTTGAAATAAGTCAAAAAATGGATCGCAGTGTAAGAGAAGCATCTCTGGATATTTCAAGAAAAGTGCTGAAAAATAGTATGGTCAGTATATGACCAGAACCCTCGTGTTATTAAAAAAAGTCAACCGTAAATTAAAATAATCATCAGTTTAAATTAAAACTATTTAAAACTGTTTAAATTATATAAAATATTTTTTTTAGGTTTACCTTATTAACCGTTTTATGTCTCGTTACAATAAGATAAGAAAGACCTCTTTTATCGAGCGTGGCATGATATCGAAGCGATTATCGTAGAAAATTTTAAAACCGCAATCCGTCTGCCAAGGTGCCTTAATTACGCTAATCGCATGTCATCCTTTTGTTCTAATATTCAGTATCGATTCTCTTCATTTTTCCCACACAATGGATATTTTATTTTCATTTGTTTTAAAAGCTTATTTTAAAAGTAGCTTTCAATTTTATGGTGCGGTTTAATTTTACGATAATACTGCTACTGTATATAATAAAATTCGGATACTGGGTATAGATATAGACAACATAAAATATCAGAACAAATATTTATCTAAATAATTTTACGAAAAAAAAGGAAAATTAATTCTAAATAAATAATGAAAAATGAAATATGTTCGACCGAATATTTAGAGAGGGTTGGTGGATAAATGAAAACCCAACAAAAAATATTTAACGTTGTTCATCTTGTTTGTCTATTGTACTCATCAAGTGTGTTTTCCATACCGTGCCCTATACAATGTCTGTATAAGTAATTGAAGAAAGATGGATTAGGAGTTGATTGGTTTTTTATTATTATTTTTTTATCATCCTTAAATTATAATGACTTTTATTAATGAATTTATTTCGATTGGAGAATTTTTGTTTTATTAATTTAATTTTCATTTATTATTTTATTTTTATGGTTCGTTAAGATAAAAAATTATATAGAATTTTTTACTTCATCCTTCTTGGTTTTCATTAATAATTGGATTAGTCTTTACACCTATTGTTTAAATTGCTGTCTACATTTTTATTAATCTATGTATGAAGGGTTCAGAGGTAAATACGAACTTTTATTCTATACATTTAATCAGATGATACATGAGATACGTTAACCACCTGGGAATATATATTTTTGTTAATGTGGCTTCCCAAGCTTTTGTTTATAGATCTCCTGATTCTACGTCTATACGAATTCGATTATAAAAGATTTACTTACGTTAATAATAAGGTATTATTTTTCATTAAAATCATCGTTGCAGTGCTTTGAACTTACCTGAAATAAAAATAATTAAAAAAATTAATGTTAGCAAATTTGTTGAGAAAATCTTTTAAAAAATATAATTCAAATTTATCGATTATTGCTCTAGACTAGACAGTTATTTGGTGCATGTATGGTAAGTGATTATTTATATACAGTTCAAATTAAAAATTAAAAGTTTAATTTGAACTTACATTTTCGAAAATTTATGCCACTTAATATAGTAAGGTTAACAGATTCCTACATGACTTTATTATTTTTGACATCGCACAGTCGATAATAAATCGGAGCCAAGCACATTGCAGAAATCATTAGTACATCACCTAAAAACAAACCTTCAAAACTCGCACGATACTATGTCCCAGATGATCACACTTCATAACTTGACACTTCACCACCAGCGGACCATAGAACTGCTTCTGTTTTCAATTTTCTATGTCTCTTCGAATTAGAAGTCATTCAATAGGACATACATGACATGTGAGTTAACGCACAATGAAATTTGATTTAAGTTAATTTGCTCTCTAATAAATAACAATTATGCTCGGCAATGTGGCCTTTGTCCGTGTTGATAGTGGACATGGGACGAAAAAAGCAAGTAAATATTTAATTTTATGGTATATGATCTGACTCGCAGGGTTGTAACAATCAGATTATTCCCTCAAACGTTTCTGAGCGGTGTTAGTAGCCGACTATAGCTCAAGGTAGGGGCATGAGGGGTTTGCAGAAACATAAGGAAATTTTTAATCCACCGCTGAAAGGTACGAAATGCAACGACCATCGCAGTAATTATCAAGCAAGCCTTAGCTATTGGCTATCAGGGCATTCAGACCCATTCAATCGAAGAGTAAATCGTACATCGTACATCGGGATGGAATTCGAGCTACCTTCACATATATCCGTATCTCAGCATTTTAAGAGAGGCCACAGAAGGAATCATTCTCACAGCTGGTTCCAGATGATCGCCTGAAATCGTCGTTGAAGCCATGCGCAAGGCATCGGGTACACCGTTTATCGATTGTGTCCGATCACAATCGATAAACGGTGTACCCGATGCCTTGCGCATGGCTTCTACGACGATTTCAGGCGATCATCTGGAACCAGCTGTGAGAATGATTCCTTCTGTGGCCTCTCTTAAAATGCTGAGATACGGATATATGTGAAGGTAGCTCGAATTCCATCCCCGAAAAATGAGATGACAACACTAATTATTGCTATCATAGCATTTTTTACTCTCAACCCAAAAATCTGCACATTTTTACTATCAGCCTCGAAAATATTTACTGTCATGACAGCTAAAACTATCATGACACAAAAAAATTTCTGAGCTGAGAGTAAAAATATCGCATTTTCAAGATAATATGACATCAGAAAAATTTTTGGGGCTCAGACAAATAAATTAATTATTTTACGTGATATACTATCGGCTTTTATCTGGTGAAGGAGGAAGATTTAAAGTAATTTTTGATTTACGCATAGTAGAATTTAGTTGTGTTTTGTTTATTTACACGTTTTATCAGAACTTTTTATTGTTTTTATTAAACTGATAACATTTTTATTGATTATTTAGCTATTCGGAAATATTTATACCCGAACTTAGATTTATTGCTATAATTATTAATTATATGATTCCCGTGAAGTTTGTCCTAACTTGTCCTAAACCCAACAACAATTTTAAGACAAGTTTAGGAAAAAATTCACTCGACTATATAGTAACGTGAATTTTGTCCTAAACGTTCCTAATTTTAACAGTGTAAAATAATATCATATTTGTTATATAAAAACTATTGGCGATTTAAAATATTTCAATTAATGATCAATTTATAATAGTATATTTTACTGAATTAATAATCTAGAATAATATAATTAATTGAAAAGTATAATATATTAATAAACTTACGATTAGAATTCAAAAGATTTAGAAGAAAATCAAAGTAAAAATCCTTTGTCCTAAGATACTTCTAAGAGCTTACAACTTTCAGAGTAGGTGTTTTCACCTTGCACTAGACCCAATCCAACAAGAAAACACAAGTTTTCCGGATAGACTAGGGGAACACTGGGTTTAATATTCAAAAGTTGTAGAGGTAGAAGTCAAAGTAAAAATCCTTTGTCCTAAGATACTTCTAAGAGCTTACAACTTTCAGGGTAGGTGTTTTCACCTTGCACTAGACCCAATCCAACTAGGAAACTCAAGTTTTTCGGAAAAACAACTAGAAAAACAACTAGAAAATTCAAGTTTTCCGGAAAAACTAGGGGAACACTGGGTCTAATATTCAAAAGTTGTAGAGGTAGAAGTCGAAGTAAAAACCCTTTGTCCTAAGATACTTCTAAGCGCTTACAACTTTCAAAGTAGGTGTTTTCACCTTGAACAAGACCCAATCCAACTAGAAAACTCAAGTTTTCCAGAAAAACTAGGGGAACACACCTACGTTCCCCTAGTCTTTCCGGAAAACTTGCGTTTTCTTGTTGGATTGGCTATAGTGCAATGTGAAAACACCTACTCTGAAAGTTGTAAGCTCTTAGAAGTATCTTAGGACAAAGAGTTTTTACTTTGACTTCTACTTCTACAAATTTTGAATATTAGACCCAGTGTTCCGATAGTTTTCGAGGAAAACTTGAGTTTTTTAGTTGGATTGGGTCTAGTGCAAGGTGAAAACACCTACTCTGAAAGTTGTAAGCTCTTAGAAGTATCTTAGGACAAAGGGTTTTTACTTCGACTTCTACCTCTACAACTTTTGAATATTAGATCCAGTGTTCCCCTAGTTTTTCCAAAAAACTTGTGTTTTCTAGTTGAATTGAGTCTAGTTCAAGGTGAAAAAACCTACTCTGAAAGTTGTAAGCTCTTAGAAGTATATTAGGACAAAGGGTTTTTATTCCGACTTCTACCTCTACAACTTTTGAATATTAGACCCAGTGTTCCCCTAGTTTTTCCGAAAAACTTGAGTTTTCTAGTTGGACTGGGTCTAGTGCAAGGTGAAAACACATACTCTGAAAGTTGTAAGCTCTTAGAAGTATCTTAGGACAAAGGGTTTTTACTTCGACTTCTACCTCTACAACTTTTGAATATTAGACCCAGTGTTCCCCTAGTCTTTCCGGAAAACTTGAGTTTTCTTGTTGGATTGGTTCTAGTGCAAGGTGAAAACACCTACCCTGAAAGTTGTAAGCTCTTAGAAGTATCTTAGGACAAAGGGTTTTTACTTTGACTTCTACCTCTACAACTTTTGAATATTAAACCCAGTGTTCCCCTAGTCTATCCGGGAATCTTGTGTTTTCTTGTTGGATTGGGTCTAGTGCAAGGTGAAAACACCTACTTTAAAAGTTGTAAGCTCTTAGAAGTATCTTAGGACAAAGGGTTTTTACTTCGACTTCTACCTCTAAAACTTTTGAATATAAGACCCAGTGGTGCCCTAGCTTTTCCGGAAAACTTATGTTTTCTAGTTGGATTGAGTCTAGTTCAAGGTGAAAACACCTACTCTGAAAGTTGTAAGCTCTTAGAAGTATCTTAGGACAAAGGGTTTTTACTTCGACTTCTACCTCTACAACTTTTGAATATTAGACCCAGTGTTCCTCTAGTTTTCCGGAAAACTTATGTTTTCTAGTTGGATTGGCTCTAGTGCAAGGTGGAAACAGTTACTTTGAAAGTTGTAAGCTCTTGGAAGTATCTTAGGACAAAGGGTTTTTATTATTCCCGAAATATTATATTTTACACTGTTAAATTTTACTATTAATTGGAAATGTTGTTGTTGGGTTTAGGACAAGTTAGGACAAACTTCAAGTACGTAATTATATGTCGTAATAGTATAAATTTGTATAGTATTGCCATAAACAACTTTTTCGATTTTCTGGGATAGAAATTTGGGCTATCTTCACAAAGATGAGATATGGGGTTAAAATTAATAGAGTCCTGCAAAACCCCCTCCATATCTTTAGTCTGATGATATCTTTAGTTTAGATGATGAATATGTGCACCAGATTAATCGCGTTAAATGCACGGAAAACTGTTAATGTCTCCCTCATTTAAATCTCGATACACCGATACCGATCTATCTGAATGGAACTTGGTGCTGTCGCTCTCATTATAAAAACATTTGATTCAACAGTCACACATTCCATCAACCTCTACTCACATGGGCATCTCAAAAACGGTCGAAAAATTACTATTGGCTAAAAGATTTGATTGCAAATATCTAAAAGTACAAGATAAATAAACCTGTGATTTATTCAACTCGCCCCTCTATGGATTTCCAATTTGAATCCACCCGATCTTTTCAAAAGTTATATCGTCAACCAAACTCGCAAACTGCTTAAGTCCATTTTGGGACATTTTGCATATTTGGTATCATTTTGAAGAGAAGGAAATTCCGCTTTATTTGGTAACACTAATTGTTTAATATTTTCTCCGCGCTTTCTTTTATGTCAAAATTAGAAATTTGTTTAAGTCTACAGTGTAACACAGTGTTAGCTATCGTAGTGAGTAGTTCGGTATTAAAATTACATGCAAATAATAATTTGGTAAGTTGTAATCTATTTGCTTGTTCTAATTTGTTAAATGTGATATTTTTTATGTAAAATTTTTTTATTTTCATCTTTATTAAACGGTGTTATAGCGTACTAACAACGAAATCTTATATTATGTATTTCAATGAAAAATGCCACGTGGTTTGAAAATGATAAACATGGCCCTGAAACAAAATTTAACCATCGAAAATTTAATACAGCTCGGGAAACATGCAACGTTCAACATGCAACGTTTATGAAGATGAATCGTTGGCGATCGCGAATACCTCTCAGCTAAATAATAATTCTCAAATATTAAAAATACACGAGTATTCGTCAATTCAGAAAATTGCATTGCTGAACCAGGAAATTATATCAAGTGACATTCAAATTGACAACAACGTTGAAAATACATCCATTTATAAAGATATTTCAATACATGTAAACCAGGACTCCAATGGACCACATCGAAGAACATGCGACTCAGCCGAACGAACACCGTATTTTGTCAGGTTTGTACTAAAATATAATTATGTTTCAAAACGTTTAAATATTGTGTTAAAGCTTTTAACAGATACCCTATTAAATGCGGCTATGGGCCCCAAAAAAATCAAAATCCAACCGTTTTAATGTAAATAAAAATGAGTGAAAAACAAGACGCAATGCAAAGTGCAAAGAAAGGGACTGTCTTTTAAATTGGAACAAAACACCAACGTCGGATGAAAATATGGCATGATTAAACCAGCTAAATGTCTAAAGCCTCGGTGCAACTGTTCGAAGTCAGAAAAGTCAACTTCTATTATTAAATGTTTCTAAATTACCGAAGATCGATTAGTAATATTTAAAGAATTTTGGGCTTTGTCTTGGGGTATTTGTAAAGGGGCTAATGCAGATAGCAGAAAAGCAAAGGCTCAAAAACGAAGAAGTTTGTGATCCTGTTAGCTCAAATAATGATACAGTTGAGCTTACTATGTTCCAAGCACGAGAGAAACTTGCAAATTGTTCACGACGTTTTTTCGAATGTTTGGCAAAAATGGAATCACACTATTGCCTAGCATCAACCGAGAAGATGTATTTAGAACCCGAATGGACTAGTAAAATCCGGCTCTATCAAGAGTATAAAAATAACTGGTGTTCAAAAAACAATATCGAGCCAGCGTCAATAACTGCATTTTACAATTTATTTGAGCGATTTAATTTATGTTTATATCAGCCAAAAAAGGCCCAATGTGACATTTGCTAAAGATGCTATTTACGAGTAGCACCAAATAAAAAAAATAGCTGGAACTGAAAAGATAAAGGATAAAGAAAGCAATATTGAAAATGTGTTCACCATGGACTTACAGAGTGTTTATTATAAAACCAAGTTAATTGTGCACAATTTCACGATTTATAACTTGAATACCAATGACTGGTTTTGTTTTATCTGGCACGAAGGACTAGGAGGCGTTGGATCAAATGAATTGTCAACCATTTTATCGCACTTTGTTTTGACCGAAATCCCGAAGTAAATCCCGAAGACGAAATTATATTTTACATTTATATTTTACAGTGATGTACATTTTTTTAAATAGCGCCATGACGTCTCACGTTCTCAAAATTCTTGAAAAAGGCCACACGCAAATGGAAGCCTACTGCACGCATTCTGTCATTGAAAAACTAGAAAAAACTAGAAAAATCAATGTCCCAGCGTTTTGCAAACTAGACTAAAGCCTAGGAAGACCCTACACCGTTAAATTAATTTCGTTCGATTCAATATTATAAACCTATCGGACCAGGAAAAGCCGTTGGGGATGCAACTGTTAATCCGCTTCGATGCATTAAATATAATACACATGGAAGAATCCAATTGAAATTAAATTTTAATGATGAATGGTTTGATTTGCCACAGCAATTAAATCGACAAATTAAACCAATTGATTTTGAAAACCTTTCTGACATTTACACTTTACCGATAAAAAAACCTAAATTTGACCATCTTCAGTCTCTTAAGAGTATAATGCCTCAAGATTATCATTCGTTCTATGACGAACCTCCTTACGAATAATTAAATAATCTATTATTTACACAATCTAATATTCTGTGATGAAATGTGGTTTAATTTTTTAAAATATCATTCTATTTTTTTTTTACATTACGAGTGAAATTTTGTTAAGACTGAAAAATACTAATTTTTATTTATAACTTGTTTAACCGTTAATATTGAAATATATAACTTTAACGAAACAAAATTTAAAATTGTTTCCTGATCATTTAGGGATCTGTTTGGCAATATTAATAAGTTTATCTTTATTTCTAAGAGTTAAAGGAAGTTGAATTCAAAGGAAGTTTTTTTTTTATTATCAATGCAATCTGTTTTGGGGCACATGGCTCTCCGTATTCTTTCGCGGTTTTACTTTTCCCATCCTTACTTTACGCCTATTCAACTAACTCGTCAGCCCATGAATTTTGCACACCTACAGGGAGTCATAGATGTGTTACATTTCACCACAGACCGTAATATGTTGATGAAATTTCACTTTGTATCCGGTTCATATAGGGGTTCGAACCCGGCACCTCCTGATTTAAACACCAAAGCTTTAACCACTCTGCCATTTGGTCGGTGAAGTTATGTTTAATAAATAAATGATTGTTCATTATAAATTAAAGTTTAAGGAGGTTTTTTTCGCTTCCTGAAAAAACTGGGCTAATACAATCTGCGAGTTTGATGGACGATTTGTGACTTCTTGGGACAGTATCCTCGGTCCAAAAAACGAAATTCCTACCTCGAATCGTTTTAGGCCACTATATAAAATTCGTCCTTTTGAAACGCTTCCGAGAATCAACTATTCTTAGTTTTTTTTTGTGTTATTATAGACAAATAATAAACATTTACGTCT
This sequence comes from Nephrotoma flavescens, assembly GCA_932526605.1. Classification (NCBI taxonomy): domain Eukaryota; kingdom Metazoa; phylum Arthropoda; class Insecta; order Diptera; family Tipulidae; genus Nephrotoma; species Nephrotoma flavescens. The sequence goes on from OW052222.1 coordinate 139,674,219, forward strand.
AAACTGTTCAAAGAATCGCTCGAAAAGTTCTTACCCTCAGCTCGTCGTTCATATATTGAGGATCACGAACATAGCTTTCACCATATTAACTCGTATTTGGCCAACACATGTCTTTGCCTGGGTGACACATGATTTGCAGAATTAGCTGACAAATTTGTTCCTGCAATAATTATATCAAAATTTGGAAATGTGGCGTATAATGTTAAAAAGATAGATGGCAAAAGACATACGTGTTTGACCAAGATTACGCTTGCCCTGCAGGATATTTTTATTTTTTTTGTCCGGCTATATCAGGTGTGGATTGTCCCAACGATTGTAACGCCGGCCGTATTTGCGTACAGTTAGGAACACAACCAAAAACACAAAAATAAATAAACAAATCTTCTACATCCGTGTTTTTGAAAACTGATAAATAGGCAGAACAGCAACGACTCAGTCAAAACAAAAACTTTAAAGCATAAATAAGCTTAAATTAATGATATTTTTTAAACCGAACGAACCAAACTGAAAAAATTTGCTTTAAATAACCTTCGGTCGAAGTGTTTGAATATGTTAAATAAATTCTTGTTTTGGAGTTAGCCTGAATAAACGCTAACTCAAAACGATCTTAAATATTGATGGCTTTAATGTGTTACTGGGCGTTTACATTTCCGTTTAATAGACAACTGAGAACTGTTTCTAAATTAAAATGTGCGAATGAGTAAAAATCTAAGAAAATCTTAAATAAAGAATGAAAGTTTAGTGGAATGAAAGTTTATAAACTATATATTAAATCTTATGGCTAATTTGTGAAAATAAACTTTAAGACTCAGATAGTGAATAAACCTAGCTGGGAAAAATCATTTTAAAAGAAAAATTTCAGTTTAGGAAAATATAAAACTGAAAGAACCCAGGACTCCTGCAGTGGAAAATTTATGTCGCAAAGTAATCTAAAAGTTTATAGAAACCGTTCAGAAGCGGAAAATTCATGTTGCGTCATTTTATAGAATTGACGATCGTGTCGAATGTGAGAAGTCAAATAAATCTCAATTAATTTAAATTTATACCTCAGTAATTAAGAATACAAAGGTCGAAAGTCCTCGTGTTTTTGGGACAATATAAATAAAGTATACATTTTACTAAAGTAACCCATACATTTTATTAAAACTTAAAATTCTAATCCTTTAGGATACAAGATTTAATTCCCTGTGTTTTGGAATTATTAAAATAGTAAGTTTAGCTAAAGTATAGCTAAAGCCACGACTAGTATTTCTTTGCTCTATCGGCCTTTAAACTGAGTACCGTAAATAAACATTATGCGCGTCTATATCGTGTATGACTGAATATCGACTAGATTGAAAACTTTTAAAATGCTTAAGTAACGCTAAATTTCCAGCCGAAAATGTAAATATATTTAGTAAACATTTTTATCTCTTTTATCGATAAAAATGTCTACTAAAATCAAAACAAAGTAACCATATTATCGAGTTACTTCAAGTCTACTACAAATTTACTTTGATGAATTTGAATAATACCAATATTGTTCAACCCATGATTGAACAGCATAAGCCCCATGTTTAATCATGGGTTGAAAGTTCAACCCATGATTGAACAGCATTGGATATAAACAATAACATAACGACATATTGCTGGAGTGATTCTACAGGAGTATTAGGTTGGATAAAAGGAAAACCCCAAAATCATAAAACTTTTGTGGCAAATAGAAAAACAGAAATCCAATCCAATACCAATCCTAGCCAATGGTATCACGTAGCGTAAAATGAGAATCCTGCGGACTGTGCATCTCGAGGATTAAACCCAGTCCAATTATTAACCCACATGGTTTGGTGGAAAGGGCCAATATGGCTAAAGGGTTTAATCTATCCAACAACCAACATTGATATTCAAGAGATGGAACAAGCCAGTAGCACGGAATGCAAGTCCATAAGAACATTAACAACAACAGTGGAAAACCGAGTGATTGAATTCACTCGATTCTCGTCAATACAACGACTTGTTTACACTATTGCATACTGTCTACGATTTCGATCTAATATAAGGCCAAACACCAAAAACGTTTCACATTCCACACCAGAAAAACTAAACATATCGTTAAGAGCCATAATCATAATTGTCCAACGAGAAGCTTTTGAAACAGAATTAAAACGACTAAAAACAAATCAAAATTTACAAAAGGGAAGCGCAACCATAACTCTCACTCCATTCATCGACGAAAATGATATACTTAGGGTCGGAGGGAGACTGTCAAATTCGGAGATTTCATATGAAGAAAAGCATTATTGGATGCCGAGAAGTCACAAATTATCAAAACTAATTATCAAGGAAGCTCGCTTAAAAACATTACATGGTGGCAATCAAGCAACATTAGCACACCTGAGAGCGGGATATAGGATGTTAAACACAAAATTTGTCAATACATACACGCATGTATAATCTGTATTAGGTCAAGGAAGTTGGCATCGAACCAACTAATGGGAATATTACCAAAAGAAAGGGTAAGCCCTGCACCACCGTTCACAAATAACGGAGTAGACTATGTAGGTCCAATCAGCATAAAATTGTGGAAAGGCCGCTGTAACAAAACAACAAATGGTTACATTACTATATTCATATATAAGGTAATTCATCTTGGACTCGTGAGTGACCTATCAACGATCAATCAATGCCTTCCTAGCAGCATACAAACGATTCATATCAAGATGAGAAATTTATCTGAAAATATTCAGTGATTGTGGGACATACTTCGTCGGAACAGAAAAACAACTACGAAAGCAGGCTAAACAACAGGAAGCTGAAATTAAAAGCAAAACAGCACAAAATGGGCACTACTTGACATTTTGTGCCCCCGGGAAGTCCTCACTTCGGAAGGTTATGGGAAGCGTGAGTAAAATCAACGAAACAACATCCCCGCAAAATAATCGGAACTCATACTTTATCCTTTGAGGAACTTTCAACACTTCTAGCACAAACAGAGGCATGCTTGAATTCTAGGCCACTAGCTCCTCTTTGAAATGACCCAGAAGATAGTGGTTTCTTAAGTCCAGCCTATTTCCTAACATGGAAATCCATCATTGCAATGCCACAGCCTGACATCGAAGGTACCCAGATTACAACAATATGGAATCTGCTAACCAAACTCAGTCAAGGATTTTGGAAGAAATGGCACACGGATTACTTTTCGCGATTACAACATAGGCCAAAATGGTTGCTTGAACAACCTAACCTTCGAGTAGGAGAATTGGTGATCTTCAAGGACGAATAATTGCCTCCCACGCACTGGCCACTGGCAGAGTAGTTTCCCTTAAATACAAAAATAACACGCTTAATCGAAATATCACAAAAGGATGTCTCCTACACATAACTAACAACTCAGAGGATCATATGAACATGAATCAACAAAATAGTGACTGTGTCTGTAACAACAACAACTAAGGATGGAAACAAAACACATCAGCAACCATCAAAGAGCCTAGTCAAATGCACTTCAGATACAACAATTGTACCAGAGAGTAATGATACCACACAGCTCCATGCAGGAAAGGACAACCAATCCCTGAGACTGCAGCCCCATAGACATGCGAAGGGCGCGACCAAAGCAAATTATCTAGCCCCAAAAATATTTTCAATTTGCTGCATACTAGGTTTGGCACAGGCCCAGGTCGATGTTACACCATTCAACCATTCGACTGGGATACATTTCGAGAATATAGGCAAACTTGAAGTGGTAGAAATGAAGTGGACGATAGTAATTTACTACAACATGACGAGTTATTGGAAGGAGATAGAAGTCTTTAAAGAAGCTCGGGTCGAATTGGAAGCAGCTTGCAAAAAGTTCGCTAACTGAAGATGCGACATAATCCTACAACAACTTCAGTGATAATTCAAAAACTTGATCGCAGATAACGAGCTTCTATTGACAATCAACAAGGAACGCTGACGAGTAAAACGAGGCTTTTGAGACACAGTAGTTCATGGTGACATGTTTGGACTCCTCATCCAGCGTGAAGCTGATCAGTATGAAGTCCAATTTGAGAATATTAACAACAACGAAAATCATCTAATGGCACTGATGAGAAACCAAACATCAATAAAACTGTGCTAGTTGAAAAATGTGACGTGCTCTGGGCACCCAAGAGGTACACCTAATTCGAGTACACTGAATTCAATGGTGCTAGTCCCATTTCAAAGTTAGTCCCCATTCTTGAGATATGGCTTTCGATATGTTTTGGCTCTGAGTCAAAAAATTGTTAAAATATACTCATTTTCACTTTGATAACTCTTGAACCATTAGGAATTTCGTTTTGCTTTCTTCAGCAAAGTTATTGCGCAACTCAAGACAAATAACTTTGCCGAACATATCAAGATCGAAAAACTACATCCACCATATATGTGTGGTTAACTTAGGCTAAGGTTAGGTTAGGTTAAGTTGGAGTGGCTGCGTCCGCACACTTACACCAGTAGTGGCCAGTTGTGATACAACAGAAGTTCCTCTTTACCCCTGTTCAAAACCATTTGGAGCTACATACGTAGCGCAAAATATCTCGCACTCAACAATCCGCGGGATATGAACGGCTGGCTATACTGTACACGCTCAAATACCTTTGCCTTATGTATGATAGTGCCGGACACGAGCATAGGAAGTTATCTAAAGTCCCTTCCATGCAACTTCTACAAAGTCATCTGTAAACCCAGCCTTTTCGCATGTTCCTCAAAAAGGCAGGGTCTTATCAGTTTTGGCAAAAGGACTCCGGCTCCTACCTTGTCGTCTAGAGAAACAGGGGTCCACCTGTGCAGAGATCCGTATACACAGGTAAGGCTAAATACAACTGGAGGTCGACATACTTAGGCCAAACAGGACACTCATTTCAAATAAGATAAAAAGAGAATGGCATAACCAAATTTAAAAAAGTACATAACATCAAGTTTCGCCTAACACATAAAAACTGAAAATCATTGGTACACTAAATTCAATAAAAATTTCAGCATAGAATCAAAAAAGGACCGAAATTAGACAGGTTAGAAGATCTTGGTATACATTTTGGGTACAATTTTACCCATGGCTCATGAGACATTTGTATACTGTATGTATACAAATTTCTCATGAGCCATGGAGAAATTACGGCCAAAATTCACACCCTGAAAATATACAAAAACGAAAACACCAACAGTTTAGTTAACGACAAAATCAACACAAAAACCATTAAAATTTACGACTTATTGGGGTAGATACTCGATCCGCTAACAAGCAAGCAATTTGTTAGCCAAAATTCTGACTGCTCAATCAATTTTACATAGGAAATTTAAATTTCATATTATATTTTCAACTGCACAGTAGAACAACACAAAATTTGCTGTTTAATTTTTGAAGCCGTAAATTTTACTGTAATATCGCAAAAATAAACAAAAAAATTTATGAAAAATGTATTTTGAAATTTAAATTTCCTAGGTAAACTTGATTGAGTAGTCAGGAATTTGGCTAGCAAATTGCTTGCTTGCTAGCGGATCGAGTAAAGAGCAGCGCCTAGCAGAAGTATATAAACCGCTTCAAAATAATTTATGTAATACATAGTAGCAAAAAATGAACCGAACCAGAGATTATTCTCGAAACCGATTTTTCTAAAAAAAGTTAAAAAAGACGGGAAAGGTTCGGAGCCGAACTCTTTAAGCATTTTTGTAGCCTATAAAGAACTTCTATGCCGTCTGATTGGCGTATTTTAAATATTACGACTACCGACTCCCATACCCACCTAATCCCATCTACACCCAGCCCAACCGACCCCAATCCACCATATCTCAACTGACTCCAATCAACCACATACCACCACATCTAAACATTATTACCATCCCCCACCCATCCAATTAAAACCCCAAAACCCATCTCACCCGCACCACCCTATACCGCACCACCCATATTATCACCCTTTATCACTTCCATACCCACTTCCACGCACACACACACCACCCACACAAACTCTCATCCACCATTTGGTGGAAAAAAATTCTCACACCAAACCCAAAACGCCTTATCCCACCCCCTCCACCTCCCATACCACCACTCCTACCACCCCCATAACCACACCACCCACACGAACCCACATCCAGACGAGTTATATTTTTATTCCACATTCACATGCTCGATAGAGCAAAATAGAATAGCAAAAAACTAAAAAAAAATCTATCAATTTTGAGGAGGGGGGTTAACAAAACCCTACATATCTCCGAACACCCTAAACACAGAAATGTCCAAAACAATAGGGATCATTCCCAAGAATTGCTTGAACTTTTAGTGAAGAAATTAAGTTGATATCTTTATTCGTTCTCAAGTTATCGTGCACACAGACGGACAGACGGACAGACGGACAGACGGCAAACCGAAACCATATAGCATTTTTTTTAACAAAAATGCTTAAAAATTGGCACAATAAGTAAAACCGAAGTTATTAAGAATGTTTTCAGAATTAATCGATCCGAAGATTGGCGCAAATATATTGAAAATATGATGATCGCTTTTCATAATATAAACGTTCGAATGTCATTGAAAAAACATTTTTTGCATTGTCACGTGGAAAAATTCCCCGAACCAGCCGAATCCGATGAGCACGGCGAGCGTTTTCACCAAGTGACGGCTCAAACATTGGTACATCGGCAAACAGCTACATGCACTCTTGGGTGACATTTGTTGGGATTTGCAAGAGGAAGAAGATCCCGAAGACGACACGAACGAATCAGAAATTTAAAATTAGAAAAGATAACAAAAATCACCATAAAATCAACTGAATAGATTTAATTTTCTTTTACATAGTTTCTATTGTATCTACATTTGTCGATGAGATGTTTATTCGATCGATTTAAATTCAATAAATGGACAAAAAATGACAAAAAAAGTGGTTTTCGTCGAAATGAAAAGAAAAAAAAAATAACACAAAACTGTGAATGATGTGGTTTTTCGGTCTTGATATGTTCGGCAAAGTTGTTTCTCTTTGCTTGCGCACCAACTTTGCTGAAGAAAGCAAAACGAAAATCTTAATGGTTCAAGAGTTATCAACGTGAAAATTAGAGTATATTTTGACAAATGTTTGATTCAGAGCCAAAACATATCGAAAGCGATACCTCAAAAATGGGGACTAACTTTGAAATGGGACTAGCACCATTGAATGCAGCGTACTTGAATTAGGTTTACCCCTGAGTGCCCAGCTTGTCACAAAAAAAAAAGTTTGCGATTCAAGCACAGTGTAATTAGCCACCAACGCCAAAACGATTGAACAAAATAATTGCTTAGCCCATGATCTTTCGAAGATAGCCCTACTAATTATTGGAGGATGACATTTTTGACACTCAAAGCATCAGCATAGATTTCAACGCTTCAACTATAGAAGTGGATCACAAATTTGAAATCACTAGTAAAACTTTTTTCCTAGATCAAAACAAATCCATAGTTGTATTGTACTATTTTGTGAAAGCCGAACAAGACTTTTGATTTAAAAGAAAATGTAATGAAAATATTTGTAAATTTTTAAAGATTTTTTAATGGAAACTGATTCATGGGAGTTGTGCAGCTTAGTCGATTTGAAGAAAAACTAAATTTTCCCCTAAGCAGCATAAACTTTGAACTAAACTTAAAATAAAAAAAACAAACCAGGATCGTATATATACATATATAACGGACCAGATTGCATAAAATGTGAAGCTTTTATATTGGTACCTAGGTAAATGACTATTTTTTATGGAAAAAGGCCATTTTTCGAACGTCAAATTATCAATGGAAATGCAGATGGTTGGTTCACAATTAATAAATTTTAAATTTAATAAATATGCAAAACTGCTTGTGATTTCAATTTCAATGCATAGAAACCTAACGAAAAATTATTTTATACAGCGGAGGCAATATTTATAGGGGCAAAATTTTAATTAAACAATTGAATATTTAAAATAAAAATTGATATTCCTTTTTATTCTAGTTTATATACATAAGAAAGGAACTTCAAATAATTATGCCACATTTTGGATTTCGAATGAATTATTGCCTTTAAAAATAAAACAAAAAATTCCTGAAGGCAATATTTATAAGGACAGTTTGCTAATCTGTATTATATCAGTATCTTATCGTTACCCTAATAATTAGTATTATCTCCTGCTTTTATAAAAACTAGTTAGAGGCGACGAGGCATCGAGTTGATATGGTTTTGCAGCAAACTTTGAGCAATATTTTACCCTATTAAAGTTAGCCGATAGTTTCCAGCCGAAAGATAATGCAGATAGTGTCTTGACTATTTTTAAACTCTCTTTATACTCTCGCTCCTATCGATTTTTAAATTCGTATAAACTGAAATAATTTCTCCTTCACCCGAATGATGTAACCCGATCCTAAATTCTAGTTCATAACTGATTTTTGCTGTATTCAAGACACTATCTGCATTATCTTTCGGCTGGAAACTATCGGCTAACTTTAATAGGGTCAATATTTTTCCATTCTGTGACAATGGATTTACGTAGTTGGGTAACCGTTTCAAATTGGTGGCCTTTATGGTAAATGCGGTTAGAAAGTAATGCCCAAACGTTTTCCATTGTATTAAGATCTGGACTAATGGCAGGCCACTGTAAAACATCAATACCACGTTTTACAAAAAATAATTTTGCATGTCGAGCTGAATGTATTGCAGCATTATCTTGCTGGAATACCCAATATGGACCAACAGATTTATATACTTGGCAGCATTCATTTCGGTTGATACAAAACAAATTTGAGCACGTTCTGTGTAACAAAATTCTTCCTATACCATCGGCGAGCCACCCCCAAAATTTCGTGATTGACGAGTAAGCCTGTTCGGACTAGTATTCTCCCAATACTAATGCCAACCCTCAGGGACGACAAGTAAATCTCAACTGAGCGATTTTATGCCTGGATAAAAGTCGCGGACGAGCATCTCGTTTCATGTATTTAAGATGTTCCGATTCTTTTAAAATTTGCCGAATACGCCTTTTTTTAATTGGAAACTGATGATACTGCGACTGCCCTATCTGGGCAGGAGACTGTGGATCTTTAACTGCAAGTCTTTTAATCACTCGTTTGTGACGATCAGTTGATCTACGACCACAACGCTTTTTATTGCCATAATTATCTCGTAATGTTACGTAATTATGCACAAGAGTTTCACTTATACATATTCTGCTAGCAATTTCACGTAATGTCAAGCGACTTTCATAAAAAAGCATCAATTTTACCACGCTCCACCAAGGTTAAAAGTTTTCCTCGTGGCATTTTGAAATTATAACCTACAAAAAATATATTAGCCATTTATAAAAATTTCGACCTAATTTGCAATAATATTACGAAACTTGTCACTTTTACCTCAAAATTAAAAAAAATTTGTTAAATGTCACTTTTGTCCTTATAATTATTGCCTTTTAACGTTTGTTTTAAAATCAAAATTTATAAATGTTCTGCACCAGATTGTTCTCTGTTACGCATATTATATAGAAAATACTAAAACACAAATAACTGTAAATTTAAAAAAGTATACAGTGGTGGATTTAGGAGAAATTTCTAATTACAGTTTGTCCCTATATATATTGCCTCCGCTGTATTATAAAATAAATATGTAGTACCTTCATTGTGTTGCCGGATGCATATTTAGAAAAAATAATTCGATATTGCTGGCTGTTGGATAGAGCTCGATGAGTTTAATTTAGTATACAATCAGGCCTCTACATAGTTTCTTTGATCATATTATTTTTGTCTAAATTATACTTTTCTGAACTGCTGTTGGAATTAGGTTGGTTAAAATATTTTTGAAACAGAGATGTATTGGGAGTTTTTTTCCCCCTTTAAAAATTTTTTGGAAAAAAGTTCCCGATCAACTTTGTTTTGAAAATATTTACTGCAAACTAATTGCAACAGGAGGTTTGAAAAATATAATTTAGATAAAAATGTTATGGAAATATTTTTCCCAATTCCCTATTGTCAGGGAAAGCCAGAATAGTGCCACACGTTGAATATAATTTAAGCTCAATATTGCAACGTAACCTCTCTACGCATTAAAAAATTATATTTTTCTAGTTTGAATGAAATTAATCTTGATTAAAATTAAATTTGTTATGGGCTCAAACCAGATTTCAATTAACTAAATTTTTGACAATATCTGTGTCGTTACAAAATTTACAATATCCACTGAATTCTCATCTCAAAATTCAAGATTTAAAAAGTTTATTAATTGGCGATTTGACGAAATAACCAGCTCAACTACTTCCCGCAGGGGACAATCAAAAGTATATTAAATTCGTTTTTGTGTATCACATTCTAATGATTGTTTGTTATCTAAACAGAACATACATCGTCTGCACGAAACTACCTGTAAAGACCTTTATATTCTCCTTTCTGTTCATACACTCGTACAAAGCGCTCGTTAAATTTACTGTTTATACTTCAAACAATGATTTATTGCAACGTAATCTAAAAATAATTCTGTCACCTACACTATTGTTACCAAAAACGTTTTTTTACTTCTTCTCATTTTGCGAACAAAGAAAATTTGAGGAAAACATACTCCACATAAGAGTAACAATAACTATCGGATTGTGAATATGCTTGTCTAGGATATCAACAAATAAATGTAATGTACCTGTTTACCTTAATGAAAATATCATAATGTCGCAATAATATAAATTTTCCCTCGAAAAAGGGATTTTACTCATTTGCACCTTCCGGCCCACACTAAAGAATATATGTAGTTGTAAATAGTTATCCGACTCCCTTAAAAACCACAATGCGGTCTCGCAAGGAGATTCGATTTCCTTTTTAAATGCGCCATAATAAATCTTGTTTCGTAATAATTTTCCAATTTTTCATTATTATGTCACATTTAATTAATTTCACATGATTGATTTAGAAGCGCAAAACCAACAAAAAATACTTATGTTTTGGATGTACGTACAATCGACTGTGTACGAGAGCACATATGGGGACAAAAAATTACAAAAGAGCATAAATTTGTGTGTTATGATTTTTATTGTGGAATCACAATTTTCCGCCTAATCACGTTTTATTATGGAAATTTATTTTGCTTGTTGAAATACACAAATAACAAAAAGGTGATAACATTTTCATTTTTAAAGTGGATGTGCAATGTTTTCATGCTTTCACGCGAGTGGCATTACTACTTTGGAAATGCTTTGTAGACAATGATTATAGCCAAGGGTGTTTGTTTAAAGCTTTTACGAGCACATAATATTGATTTGTTGAAAATATTTGCATTATAAATTAGCTGGGTAATTATGTACAAGTTGCGACTGGGTGTTTCGACGTATATGTTAATTGAATTGAACATATATTCGTTCATTTATAATTTACAGTTATAGTTGTTATGGCCTTTATTCTTATTATTTTTTTTGAACTGTGGGCCAAACAAATGGAGACGAACTCTATTACCTTGAGGTTTTATATCCTGGTGCGTACTTTGAAATTTAGACAAATTAACTCGCCAATGATTTCATACGATTGAAGAACGCATTGTGAAATTTGTTGATGCAAACCAATCAAACTTTTTATTCATGACAGGCATGACGTACAACTAAAATCGAGAAGTAACTAAAAGTTTCGGCACTACGAAATAGAAAACTGAAATCGATTTTGACATTCAGCCTACGATCTTATTGCGATTTTCTGTTAGTCCATTGAGTCAAACTGTAATCGCAGAATAGAATAGGTAATAACATACTGCCAATAACTTACACCTTATGAACTGGCGCATGGCCTCCACCATTGTATTATGTATCGAACTTTTTACGTGTTGTATGTTCTATGTAGTTTTACATTTAGAATCGATTACCAGAACTCCCTCCGAGTTGCATATGACAATTTCTATCATCATTACAGTTACTCTCCGATCGGACATCCAATACCATCAATGTTACTACGCCGGTACCAAGCAAACGGTTTAAATTTTTATTTAAATTAAATAACGGTTCTACAAAATATTTCAAGCTAACTTTTCGATGAAGCTTTGTACCTAGCACTACTTTAAATTAACCCTAGGGATTATATATAATTGATAGGAGGATCTGTTAATCTGTTAATAATTCGTTATTAAATTAGCCTTGATAAAGTTGGTCGAATGTTTCGAGCAGCGACAACATGTTTTAGTTCCGAATATCAAATTTTTTTTAAATCGTTACTTTTAAATTGTTATACAGTGGTGTTCAGTTAACTTTATAAATTTATTATTCCTTAACAAATTTTTGAAAATCGCAATAGTCGCGTTTTGTTATTCGAGTGCTATCCAGAGCCGACTTTGAAATTTCTCTTGAAACTTACGCTATTTCGTACAGGCGTCACTACTAATAACATTTTACTTTTATATTTATTGTTGTTTGTCACCTTCTGTGGTCAAAACAAAATTATTTTGTTTAAGATTTTTGTTATTTTACAAATGTTTTAAATAATTAATTAAGATTATGATTTTTCTTTAATTTGTTGTTGTTGTTGTTTTTTTTTTTTACAGACTCGTATATAATGTATATTTTAGAGTTGAAATAACTCGACTACATTTTTTTAGGGCGATTCGAGATAATTTCAAAATGATGCTACTCACTTGAGGTTCGAAGTAGGTTCAATTCAGCTCAACTCGACTCTCAAGCATATACTTATGAAAATGTTCCTCATATTTTCAAACTGAGCGTTAAGGCAATTTCAAGAAAAAGTTTTCAAAAAAATTTGTGTTCAATCGTTACCACACTGACAAATTTCGTGCAAAATTGGGCGCCAAAGCAAAGCCATTGTGCGTATGCACACTATGAAATATTGATGTAGTGAGGCGATTAGTGTTGCTGTTCAGGGAGTTAGGCATACTTCTTATAGAGACCGTGTACAAGAGTTGGGAAAGTCACCACCATGTTTTTAAGATTCTCAAAAATAATTTGTGTTTTACTCAAACTAAATTCGATAGAAGCAAAGGAAGAGAGGATTATTCTTAATTAGAATATAGTACAGCACCACATTGGACGCAAAGTTATCAGAATAGCGACGGAATAGTAGTACACCAATGAGTATATGCTACACAATGAAGACTGACTAATTATTGTACTTACAACATATGCGCCATATTTCTTCTAAGCTACCTTTTCGAAGGCCTCGACGATTGGGGACAAATTGTGTATTATGAAGTGATACAACTGTCAACTGGATTTATTTATTGCAAATATTAATGATTGTGTGCTATTTTTGAATTTGACTTGCCTAATTTGACAGTTTCACACATTAAAATAACGTTTGCATCGTGAAAATATAAATTATTTTCTTAAATTTCCCATCACATAAAATTAGCTCTCGATAGCAGCTCCTGATAAATATGTGGAGCTAAATATTTTTTTTAATCAAATTGAGATAAAAAAATTGAACTAAAAATCATTTGCAGTTAAATAGATGTATTTTACCTATAAATAGCACATTTATTTTAGTTTTTCATTTAGAAAAATGCGACTAATATTAGCCGTCTTTTATTAGCGCCCGATAGATGTATCTGGAGCACCCAATTTTCTATGTCAAAACTTATATTCAGCGCGCTAGTTTTGCATATAATTAATTTATCTAACTCCAAACTAATATTTTTCATTAAACGTTTTAGCTAAAAAAAGATATACAAACAATAGTCTCTATCCATTTCAATGGGAAATTTGAGAAAGCCTTTATTTTGTACAACCCTTAATCTGAGAATACAAAATTAAAACGCAGCAAAATGAATTCTTGTTTATAACGTCATGTTAAAATAAATGTTAATTGGTATATTTCAGGTAGATAAATGTTTGTTTTATGAATGAATTTATTTTTAATTTTTAGATAATTTCCGTTTTAGCGCTCAATAACTCACCCCGCATAGCGAATAAAAAAACACAGCAATTGTTTCCTAAACCAACAATTTAATTTAGTAATTTATTTGGGGAAATCGCTGAAAACAAAGATCAAATCATTTTTTGTGTTCAATGAAATGAAACATCAGTCTCATTTTTTCCGAACATATAATTGAAAATGCCACGCAAAAATGAAGAAAGAGAAATTGAAAGATTAAAATCTGAAAGAAACACTGTATCGGAAATAGCACGAATTTTTGCTAGATCTCGAAGTTTGGTGTTAGATGCCCTGAAACCACTGACACAATCGTGGCTGCAAATAAAGAACTCCTAAGAAAGAGGATGCGTTAATTGTAAGAAGTGTTAAAAACAACCTTTTATGATGTCTCAAGAAATAAAACAGGACCCTAACCTAGTGTGGTCGGCTGTCACCATCTGATGATCTGTCACCATCTTTTTATCAAAGAAAAATGTGAAAGCCACAATAATTAATAATATAAAAAAAAAAAAATTGCCAAAACGCACTTGGCCAATAATAGTACTCAAAAATGGAGGAAAATTGTCTGAACGGATGAAACAAAGATCAACCAGATTGGTTCTGATGGTCGAATTTATATGCGACGATCTACAAATAAAAGTTTATCTCCGCAGTACACCAAAAAACGATTCAGCATAGTGGAGGAACCATATTTGGGGTGCTTTTTCGTGGCATACGCCAGGTTCAATTTATTGGATCCAAGTCCGAATGGTTGTAGACGAGTTTACGTCCAAATATTAAGTAACCAAATAACATAAGACAACGACCCAAAGCATACCTCGAGAAAAGCAAGGGAGTAGTTTACGAGTAATAATGTAAACATTATACAATTCAGAGCCAAACCGAATAGAGAATTTGTGGGACGATTTAAAGGGACCAATTGAAGGCATAAAATGAAGAAGAACCATGGCCAGAAATAAAAGTAGAATGGGAACGAATTCCCGTTTACAAATGTCGGAAGATGGTAGACTCTATGGACCGTTCGTGCAGAGAAATGCTTCAAAATATAGTTCACACAATTAAACGTTAAAAATTTAACTATTTACCTAGCATCAATATGACTGAATTAAGTCTGATACTAATTAATTGCCGCCCCGGTGACAAAGTGGTCAGCATGCTAGCTCCAGCGACCGGAGGTCCCAGGTTCGATTCTTGGTGGTGACAAGGAAAAAATTTCACGGCTGGTTTAGGATCAATGAATTAATCACTCATTATCCGAAATGAAAATATGATTAAGAAACCTCAGTTGAGGTGGCAAAATAACTTGATGGGATATAGTGCCAGAGAGAGAGAGAAATTAATTAATTGCCAATATTGTGCTATTTTTATGAACAGGCTTTTTAATAAATAATAATGGTTCGATAATTATGATGAATTTTACGTTAATTTTACATTTTTTTTAACAAAAATTTAAAAATTCATAATCAGTTCTTGTTTAATTGACATTTTCTAAGAAAATTACTACCTGTGCAATTTCAATGAACACCACTGTATCTGGAGAAAGTAATTTGAAGCAGTTCAACCATGGTTATCGCTAGACAATTTACCAAGTTCAATTTTAATCGAACATCACCCTTTAAACGTAAAGTTTTAAAAATTTGTTCGAATATATTACTTACCCCGGGGCCGGGAGTGCTTTAAATGAGACCTTCTCCAGAAATAGCACCCGCAATTAACCCCCACTTCCCCACGCTATCACCCTAATCATATAACCTCCGCCATTATCCCCCGGTCATTTAAGTCACAGTCATTACCCCTTCTGGATTAAAAATCAATCAAATTTCATAATGCTTGAATTTTCTACAAAATTAAAATGTATAACTGATTGCTTGTTGCACTGATTTCATTCCAAACCATGGTGGAGCTATCCGTCTTTTGACATCCGGAATGTCCAAAACCCTAACAGATCAAACTCTGTCATTTTGGAGATTGTAGTGCTTCGGGATAAATAACTTCGGAATATAATTTTATCACCAGCGTAATACGCTAAAACATGTTTGGATCTTTCAAGGCACTTGCTTCTTTGTTGGGGGTTCAACTCCACGGACTTTACGTTTTTGAAAAACTTTAGTACATATTAGATTATCTTTGAATTTTTTTAAGCAGATTCTCTCTTTTATCTTATTACTTGTGGAAAAAATATGAATACAAAGTCAGAAAAAACGAGCGAACACCGAGACTGGTGCTAAAACGTTTAAAGTCCCTAATAACCTCGGTCAACATCTAGTTTCATTTTTATTATGTAAATATTTGTAAAGTCATCATTCAACATTAGAAACAGACAATACATGATGTGGCTCCTGTCTTTAACTATAATATATTGATTTGGTTAAGATTGGCAATGACTCAAAGACGTTGTTTAATGCTTTGAGAAACCATTTGTTTATTCCTAAGCTATTCAGAGAGAGTGAACATCTCCAAAATCTTCTTTGTAGTTATAATAAAGTTAGGACGAACTAATTAAAAAAGAAGATAATTAAAAAAAGTGCATTTCCAGTATTGGAACAAAATCGAGGATTATGATCCTTTAACAGGATCATAATCCTCGATTTTGTTCCAATACGATTGACGTAAATCAATTGATTCGTCAACTTAAGTTACCAATTGGGAAGGGCATCCTACTTAAGCAGCTTGGATATGACTAACGGATACCACCAAGTATTACTCGATGATGAAGCAAAGCCAAAAACAGCTTTCAATACTACCAATGGCCATTTTCATTTCAACAGCATGTCTTTGTGGTTAATAGGTGCTCCTGCAACCTTCCATAATCTTATGAATACCATTCTTGTCGATCTTAATGGTCTTAAATGCTTAGTATATCTTTATGATATCGTCGTATATGAGAAAAACTTATATCAGCATAATGAAAGGCTTCAAGAAGTTCTTGAGTGCCTACGCAAGTTCAATTTAAAATGAATCCTTCAAAATGCCAATTCCTACGCCACGAGTTGATATATCTGGGACATATAGTTAGACCCGATGGGGTAAAGCCTAATTTTTAAATCAATAATCATTAAGCCACCAATCTCACAATTCCCTAATTGCGAAAAACCTTTTACAATTACGATAGACGCAAGCGATATAGCCGACGGATCTGTGCTTTCACAATATTCTGAATCCCGCGAGCTTCCTCCTAAAGCCGAAAAAACTATTCGGTAATTGAGAAAGAATTGTTAGCGGTTGGTTGGTCTATAAATCATTTTCGACCGTACGTGTATGGAAAAAAATTTAAACATATTAGCGATCATAAGCCATTAATTTGGTTATTTGGTATGTGAAATCCGTCATCCCGTCTAATGCTGGCGTTTAGAATTAAAGGAACATGATTTTGAAATTTTCTCTAAGCCTGGTGCACTAAATAAAAATACCGACGCACTCAGTTGCATTTCAATTGAAAATTCCAAATTTTTAACAAACGTTACAATAAACAAGTCTGATTCTCTTGACGATCAATCGTTGCGTTCTAACTCTTTAAATAACCAGGACTTAGTTACTTTGGCACATTCTTCAGTTCATATTAAAGCAAACAACAAGCCTCACATCCATCGGATAACATTAATAATTTGCCAAATAATATGACACAACATAATCCATTTACACATATTGAATCAGCAGAAAATTTAAAAGCAAAAGCCATTCCTCCAGCAATTAAAAACAACCTTAGCGAAAAAAAGCAAGTGTAGTAGAAATCCTTGACGCTCAGGAACAGCTGAAACTTCTCAAGGAATTCCATGACACTCCCGTGGGTGGTCATTAAGGTATTCAAAGTAGGTATAAGAGGATGCGAAGGTATTCTTACTTCCTGAAAATGTTGGGAATGCTCGAAAAATTTATGTCGAAGGGTCGAATGTCGAAGGGCCGAATGCGTCAAAGGGCCGATTTTTTTTTTGTTTTTAGAAATTGTTTTATTTAATTTAATTTTTTTTTTTTGTACATATACCTACTTGTGGCGCATGACAAAATATTCCTTCACCAAAATATAACGCCCTTCGACCCATTCGGCTCTTCGACATTCGGTCCTTCGACGATTGCGGAAACACTGAGAAAAATCTAAGACTGATCAAAACCTCGCTTTCGTGTTGACGAAAAGGAAGTCCCCTATGAATAAAAAGAAAAAGTTTTCGAAACTATACGTAGAAACGAACCCTGTGTGGAATTGAGTGTGGGACTCTCTGGGTTCCAGCCAATTTTAAATAAAAAATCAAATAAATTAAGTTCAAGGTGGGCTTTCTGCTAAAACAGAAAAATATTTCACATAGCTTCCAAAAGTGCTTAGATTTATCTGTCTCCGGAAATTAGTCACGTCTAAAAGTATTAACAAGTTGTTGCTAAATATCGATTAATTGTCAACCAGTCTTTAAGAGAGGGGTAATACGGAATTTTTAGATAGTAACTTAATCAGAGAGCAAGGTTGGAAATCAAAAATCATAGGATTAAAAAGTAAATAAGGCTAAATTAGCTAGGTTACTGGGAGTGCCATCGGCGAAAGATAAAAAAATAAATACTTTTGGCCAACGTACCGATTTCTTCTCACTGTGAATTAAACAAAGGTATCAGCAATTATAACTGTTTTGATTTTGTATGGACATAGCACAGAATGCAGCCACCACCAATGGCGGCAAACAGTTACTTATTAAGAACTTTCTGTCATCGAAAAATTTGGCTCGAAAAAAAATCTATAATTTGTGGATTTTTTATATAAATTTTGCAACGATTTCTACTGTGCAAAAAATCATCGATAACCTCTTTAACGGACGTACTGATATGTGTTTTGTACACTATAATATTCTTTATTTTCCACCACCCCTGAATAACCTCGATCCAATTATAGTTACACATATTGCTCAACTGCGCTTAAATAACTTGCTACTTGTTATGTGGTTTCGATATTGATTTTTGTAACGGAAAACAACAAATGTGTACAATTTATATGGTTAACCAGCCAAGACAGATAGAATTTGTATTTTTCAATTTCGAAGAAAATTGATAAAATTGTTTGCAATAACGCTATACACCGAGCGAGCACCAAGCCAAAATCGAGAATTCAATATGTAAAAGAATTTTGTAATCAATATTCGAGTAGGGATCCATTTTATTCCGTTCAAATTATTTTTGGTATTAAACGAGCATATGGGAGTGTGAGTTCGGTTTTGTAGACATATTACATAAAAATAAATTAAATGATTTTGTTCAATTATTTATATAAATCGAAAAACTAAAAATTTTGACATTTTTTCTTAAAATATAAATTCATTTATCTTACCTTAGAATAGATAAAGGTAGAAAATCTGTAGACAGTATCATTCTGATTTAACGTATATATGTGTCGTATACATCGATATAAAGCAACAATTTCGGAATTTTCATTTTGAACTTTTATTTTGACATAATATCAAAATTGGATCAGGTTCCTAAATATAATTGATTGACTCGAAAATTCATTATAATAATTGAAGTGTCTATAACATGAGACGTGATTGATGAGATGGCAATGTTATCTATTTACTTATACATTATATAAGGCGAATAGATAAACTTTACTGTTCGGTTTAATGCCAAGAAGCCCGCGTCTCGTCCCAGTTTTCTTTCCGCATTTTAATCTTCTTATTGTTCGCTGAATTTATATTTGTTTTGGTGTACGTACTCGAACCACTAACAACACACGGTCGTTGTAGATCAAGTTGGCTTATTTCGCTTGAGGGAAAAATGATTTTTCCTCCTGGTATTTTGAAACATTATACATTAAACTTAGCTGTTTAAACAAATGACATTGTCGTTGTGTGTTTGCTGGGTTGACAATATTTTTTGTTGTTTTATATATTCAAACAAGACACAAATGGCATGTTCATAACTGGCAGCTACACAGTTTTTATAGACATAAATGATACGATGTAATACGGTGATACCATTTGGGAAATGAAAATATTTTGGTAAACGAAAATTTATGATTTTTGAATTGGTCGTGTCACGATTATGTTCTGTGCAATAAATTAATAAAATAACATAAATTGACCAATTGTGGTTATACCTACGATACGACATCATACCGAATGAACTTTGGTATACAACAAATAATTTAAACTTTCCAACTATAGTACAGTAAAGTAATACAAAACTAATAAATCATTCTGACCTGTCGTCTTCACTATATTGGTATTTTATAACTTTAAACTCGAATAAGTTTCTAAATTATAGAATTGGTAGTAAGCCGAAATGAAATAACTTTATATTTTCATTTTATTTGGTTCGGTACATCATCATACCTTGTTTTATGTACAAAACTATATAATAGTCGAGAGTTTTCACCAAATTTTTTATTTTTTATTTCTGTTACATGTTCTGAGGGAAATAAAATATTTTCAAAACAATTTTATTTTCGATTACACTACATTAAAATTAATGATTGTTACAAATAAAAAAAAAATTAAACTGCAAAAGTTTAATTTTTCATAGATGTTAAAAAACGTAGTTTATTGTAGACAATTTCTCTGCATAGTTTATTATGCTTTAATGAAAACAAACATATAAAGTTGAGTTTAAAAGAAACTAGAGCAACATAGTGCTACGAAAAATAAAGTTTGGTACATTAATTTCTGCAAGCCATCAAGAGTGTAAAATTTTTTAAATTAATTCTGAATTACAGTTGATTGACAATGTTTGAGGCCGGAAACTATAAGAAAGCAATCGGGTTTTTCCTATTTTTACTGTTTAACTTATTGGAACAGGGAAATAAACAATACTCCATGAAAAAATTGAGTAGAAGTTAAAAAATTCAAAAATAGAAAAAATACCACCATTAATTTTTGGGAGCATAAACCATCCTAAAAAAATAGATTTAGGATTATTTAGGAACGTTGCGTCGGAAGATTTTCTTAATTAAATCCTAAAAGTCTTAGGTTTGCGTCAGTATATAACATTTATAGAAACTTATTAGAGCCGCAAGCGGAAAATTAAAATTAGCTTTGTTAAATTTTATTATGGAAGGTCATTCGGAACAGTTTATATGGCTTTATAGCTATAATAATTCGGAAATGGCCAACAACGGATAAAAATCTCGGATTTTTCTATCCCAGATTTTTTTTCAATATTTTCAACTTTTTTATATGAAAAGAGGCGTGCCCGTTGTATAATTTACGTGATGCAATTGGTTAAAACGATGGGATAGTAAAATCCGAGATTTTTATCCGTCGTATGAACTCGCAGTTAATCTTATAAAGATGCTTTATGTTTACGAAAATAGAAAACCTTTCTAAAAAATATTACATTCATAAAAATTTTAAACAAAAGCTAATTTTAGAAAATTACCTTAATTACAGCCGCGGTGAATTCTGTTTTATTTAATCAATTTATTTATGTCTTGCATAGGGGTGCGCTGGTTATACAAGCTCCTCGCGCTGCACCCTGGATAACGCTAAAAGTATAACCCCGCGAGTACGGGCGCGGCAAAACCCAAGCTACTTGCCTTGTGGAGGAAATACCCATGGCAAATCCTGAAGCGTCTGTTCTCCATATTAGAGGCGGCTTCTTTCAGTGTCTGTTCCCCATGTTAGGGGCGGCTGTAAAAAACCTGGCAGTAGGTATAAAATGCTAAGGGATGGAACCCAGAACTAAATATTCAATGGAGTTAACCAACCAAAACAAAGATACGGTGCAGGGAATCGGATGCCCAGTACCGGCGGCTCTCGGGAGTGAGCAAGCGGGCTCCCAGTCGTCGAGATCTAGCGACCGCAATGATGTAGTGATTCAAAGCTTGGTTACTACACCATATACAGCTACAAGCAATATCACTGAAGTCGTCAGCTCGGTGGGTGGTTCATCCAGTACGGCTTACGGAAGTAAAAACACCTTTACGGAATGGGACAATCCTTTCTTAAAAAGAGGGATAGTGACAAGATCACCTATAAAACCGTCTACCGCAAGTTCTGTTAAACTATCATTTTCAACCCCAATGTTGAATATCGAGCCAGAAGTGGTAAACGACCCGATAAATAAACTTTCAGAGAAGCACATTAGCGATACAAGCATTAATGAGAGCATTAAACGCAATGTTCAATTGACACAAACTGGCATCGATCGCTATATTACAGTTAAACGGAAAAGGGATAGTCCAAAAACAGAAAACCCACTGATAACTAAAAAATCAAACGTCGTAAATTTCAAACTACCGCTAAAAAAGCGATTTGAAAAGTTCATCGAAAATGATGCGGAAGAGAGCCAAACTGTAAATGCAAATACGCAAGAACAGGCTGTTCGAAATTACAAGCCACCTCCAATTTACTTACGCGAAATCGATACCCACAAGGTGGTACAAGAACTCAAATCAAGCGTGCTAACAAATGGAAAAACATTTCACGTAACAAATTTACTTCGAGGCAAAATACACGAAGTAAAAATTCAAACGCATGAGGTCAACGACTATAGAGAGGTCATTAACTATTACGATGCTCACAAAAGAAACTATTATACATACCGATTGAAGTCTTCAAAGGGTCTTTCTGTCGTTATTAAAGGCATCGATGTCCATGTTGAGACAACCGAAATCGAGGCTGCGCTTGTTGAAGATGGATTTAAGATACAGAATGTATATAGGATCATAAACCGCTTGAAGCAACCACAACCAATGGTCAAAGTTGAACTGGACCCATCCGAAAGCATTTTGGAAAAGGGAGAAGTTCATCCAATATATAAACTAAAGTACCTCTTACACAGACGCATAACTGTTGAAGAACCAAAGAAAAGGTCCGGACCAATACAGTGTCTAAACTGTCAAGAATATGGTCACTCAAGGACATATTGCAAGCTGATATCAGTGTGCGTCGTATGTGGGGAGTTACACTAAACCAAAAGTTGCCCAAAACCAATGAACTCATCAACTGAAAGGAAATGCAGCAATTGCGGTGGAAACCACACCGCAAATTACCGAGGATGCCCAGTATACATAAATATTAGTCAATTGTCACGTCCCAGGAGGCCTTATAAAACTACAGCAGATGCGCAGAATAATATACCTCCGCATACGCCAAACGACTCTCGTTCGCCCAGAACACCAACCAGCAAACCAACATATGCAAGCGTTCTTCAAGGCGAATCCTCAAATGTTGAACCTACCCTGAATAACTGCATGCAATTGATGATGCAGTTAATGACAACAATGCAAAATATGCTACAAGCAATGCTGCAAAATCAAACTACTATGATCCAGAAACTAGAATGTCTCCGATAAATTATATGTCACTGGAACGAAGATATGTCACTGGAACGCAAACGGTATAAGCCAACACAAACTCGAATTAGAACATTTCTTAGCTAAACACGAAATTGATCTTATGTTAGTTTCTGAGACCCATTTAACGGATAAACACAATTTCAGAATTAATGGTTACGAAGTTTATGATACAAAACATCCCTTGGGCAGAAGTCGAGAAGGAACTGCTATTATTATAAAAAAGCGGATTTACCATTATGTTCTAAACGAATATAGCACTGAGGAAAATCAAGCAACCTCTGTATGTGTGGACCTCGATAAAGAAAGCTTAGTCATCACTTCAATATATTGCCCTCCAAATAATAACGTTTCGGCAGATATCTACAAAAGATTTTTTGCAACCCTGGGTCAACGTTTTATGGTCGGCGGCGATTTTAATGCCAAACACACCTACTGGGGTTCAAGATTGACGACTCCGAGGGGACGTCAATTAATGAATGTTATTCAAGAAAACCACTACGATGTTGCGTCGTGTGGCCATCCAACCTATTGGCCTACTGATCGACGAAAAATCCCTGACGTCCTTGATTTTGCAGTCACGAGTAAAATAAACCGAGAAATAATCCAAGCTAAACCACTTTTAGAATTACCTTCTGATCACTCTCCGGTCTTACTACATTACTGGGCCGACCAAAAGCCATGTTCCACGAATAACTATCTAACGAACACCTTTACCAACTGGTTGAAATTCAAGATGTACATCAGTTCACATATCGACCTAACGTCTACACTGCAGACGGCTAACGATATAAATAATGCTATGGAAAAGTTTAATGATGTGCTAGTCAACGCAGCTATTGCGGCCTCGCCTAAACCAAAGAGCAAACATACAAGACACACCATAACATCCGCTGAAATTGAAAAAATGTTAACAGAGAAACGTCGCTTAAGACGCATCTGGCAAATTAATCGATCGCCATATGCTAAACATAACTTTAATCAGGCAAAAAGAAAACTACAAAGCCTACTACAAAAAAACAAGATGGATTATATGCAAAATTATCTTAAAGAATTATCTCCCCATTCGGACACAAACTATTCATTATGGAAGGCCACTAAATACCTTAAACGGCCTCAGCAACCAAATCCGCCAATTCGTCTTTCTAACGGTGAATGGGCTAGAAGTGACGAGGAAAAAGCTAAAGCCTTTGCTGATCACCTTGAAAGTGTTTTCACTCCAAACCTTGGATTATCGGTGGTTCAAACAGAAAATATAGCAATCAGGCCTGTGAGGAAATTTAAGATAAAGAAACCACTGGTAAAGTTTATTATCGCACATCAAATTCAATTAAAGAAAGCCCCTGGGTATGATCGAATTACAGGTGAAATGCTTAAACAACTGCCTGAGTGTGCCTTTGGTCGACTGGCACAAATATTTAATTCAATTTACGAATCAGGATGTATCCCTGAATGCTGGAAATTATCAACTATAAAAATGATCCCAAAGCCTGGCAAGGATCCTACCAAAGTCTCGTCATATAGACCAATTAGCCTACTACCAATCGTCTCGAAGGTATTCGAAAAAACTATTATCGTAAATATTAAACCGGAACTACGAAATATCATCCCTAGTCATCAGTTTGGTTTCAGAGCCGAGCACGGAACCATTGAGCAAGTGCACTGAGTAGCTACAGAAATAAGGTCAGCATACGAAGAGAAAAAATACTGCTCCGCCGTATTCTTGGATGTTGCTCAAGCATTCGATAAAGTTTGGCACGAGGGTCTGCTTCATAAAATTAATCTTAAATTGCCAGAAATTTACCAACTCATGAAGTCGTATTTGTCAAATCGCAGATATTATGTCAAATACAACACCTCTAAATCGAACGAGAAAAACATTCTGGCTGGAGTACCACAAGGTAGTGTGCTTGGCCCAACGTTATATTTAATTTTCACCTCAGATCTACCAACGTCTTCGCAAATTCTGACGTCTACTTTCGCAGATGATACGGCAATCGTATGTAGCCATAAAAATCCACAAACGGCGTCCGAAATTCTGCAACAACATATTTATGACATCGAAGCATGGCTAAAAAAATGGAAGATAAAAGTCAATGAAGAGAAATGTTACGTGGGACATTCACTTTAAATAAGCTTACTTGTCCGCCTGTCACAATGAACGGAATACAAATCCCTCAATTAAAAGGAGCAAAATATTTAGGCGTCCATCTAGATCGACGGTTAACTTGGCGAAAACATATTGAAATGAAACGAGACCATATCAAATTAAAAATTGATAAGATGCACTGGTTGATGGGGAAATATTCAACTATTGACCTGGAACACAAACTTCTCCTGTATAACACAATGATTAAACCAATTTGGTCGTATGGGTGTCAATTATGGCAATCAACCTCAAATTCGAATATCGATATTGTCCAACGAACACAGTCAAAAATTCTCAGGATGATTACACGAGCACCCTGGTTCGTAAAAAACAAAAATATACATAAGGACCTTAGCATCCTAACTGTCAAAGACGAATTACAAAAGATGCGGATCAGCTATGCAGGGAAACTGGTATCTCATCCGAATTTGCTGGCGCGAAACCTAAAAGATATACCTACGTCTTCGCGATTAAAGAAGAGAACGATGGCTGTTGTAATAACATAAATTATAAAATTATTGATTTACTTATTGATAAGAAGTAAATTCTGCTCCAGCAGGTTTACATAATTACCTTAGTTATTAAGATTTGAAAACTTATTGTTATTTTCATGTTTGAAAGATTCAATAAATAAAGAAAATTGTAAAAAAAAAAAAAAAATTATGTCTTGAATTAACTTATTGAATTACAATTATTTGGTGAAAACCATAATACATTGAACTTTTATCTGTTCTTAATTAAATATATATTCTCAAATAAAAGGTGATTTTGTACAATTTACCACCTCGTTAAATTTTTGGTATATAAATCACATCTGTCGTGAATTAACATCTACCGTGTGTGGATAACTGCAGCAAGGAAACTTCCGAATTTCAAAATGAAACTTTGCATAACGATTAAGCACAATTTGTGCTAATTAGTGATCAAGGGAAGAAATTAATGCTAGTCCAGGAACCGAAAAACGGGAAAAGTAAATTTCAAATTTCGCCGGAAAGACGAAAAAAATAAAACCCAATTTCTAGAAAAACTTCCAAAGGCGGCTACACTGACAAAATTTGTGCTTATCATAGAACTATGATTTTCATAAATTTTTATTCATAAATTGAGGAAAAACAAAGTAGCCCCTAAAAGATAATAGAAAAGTCAACAAAATACAGCGGTATACCGTTCAATAATATTTTTGTTGAATAACAAATTAAAAAATAGAAATAAAATATTAAAAAATCCAAGAACAAGCAACTCAGATAGCATATTCCTATCAAGTATGTTCGTTGCATTCCAAAAAATATAGTGGCTGAGTTTGTGCTAACGCAGAATTGTCCCAATTCCATTGAACAGCAACGACCGTTGAATGAACGATTTTCTAACTAAGTGTTGTTAAAACCAATGAATTTGGAACTTTTAATTGCAAATTCCTATCAAGTATGTTCATTGCCATCCGAAAAATAAAGTAGCTGAATTTGTGCCTAATTCCGTTGAACAACAAAGACCTGATAGAAATATGCAATCAAAAGGGCCAACTTCATTGGTTCCTAAAACATTTTTGGTCACAAAATTGTTAATTCAACTGTCTTTGTTGTTCAACGGAAATGGGCCAATTCTGGATTAGCACAAATTCAGCCACTATATTTCTCAGTTGGCAATGAATATACTCGATAGGAATATGCACTCAGAAGTACCAACTTCATTGGTTTGTAGAACACTTTTTGTCAGAAAATTGATCATTCTACGATCTTTCTTGTTCAACGAAATTGGGCCAATTCTGGATTAGCATAAATTCAGCCACTACATTTTTCGGATGGCAATGAATATACCTAATAGGAATATGCTATCTGAGTTGCTTGTTCTTGGATTTTATAATATTTTATTTCTATTTTTTAATTTGTTGTTCAACAAAAGTATTGTACGGTATACCTCTGTATTTTGTTGATTATAGTATCTTTTAGGGGCTATTTTGTTTTTCCTCAATTTATGAATGAAAATTTATGAAAATCATATTTCTATGATAAGCACAAATTTCTTCAGTGTGCCTTGAAAAAGTTTTAGAATTAGGATTAAATTATTTCTTTCTTTCTTTCTAGAAATTGGGTTTTATTTTTTTCGTCTTTCCGGCGAAATTTGAAATTTTCATTTCTCGTTTTCTCGGCTCCTGGGGGTCAATTCGCGTTCCGGGAAATAATGAAAATGAAAAGTTTTTTTCATTAGCAATCGAGTAGGTTTGCATTTCGCATACGAAATTGTGATTTCACACACTAAAATCTAAAATTACGTACAAAGAATTCCAACTACGAGATTGCCAATGAAAAAAACTTTTCATTTTCATTATTTCACGGAACGCGAATGGACCCCCTGGACTAGCACTAATTTTTAGCCGTTAGCACTAATTAGCACCAATTGGTCTTAATCGGTATGCAAAGTTTCATTTTGAAATTCGCAAGTTTCCCTGCTGCAGTTACCCACACATCTACAGTCAACTAAACCAGATTCTTATTGAACATTGTCACATGCAATTTTGCTTCGGGTTGCACAGTTAAGAAATTTTGAAAGATGGGATTAAGTTGTGGATTTTGCTATCGATCGGATCGCGATTTTTGAAACTAATTATTTAAATTTGACTAAAAACTATTCGTTCGCTAGAAAAGTATTTTTTTTAATAATAAATTTAATTAATTTTGCTTGACGAGAACGAAATATTAACCTGATATTTGACGGCTTTTTTTATTGCATGCGACCAATCGCGTGATTTGTACACTTTATGATAAAGTTTTTTTTGATATTTTTTATGATTTCATAGTGCAAAATGAAACTAAATATATGGAACATAACTAAGATATATTTAAGTGATAATTATATATTCTACGTGTTAATTGTTAATTATAGTTTAAGTAAAATGTGCTGGTATTCCAAACATTAAAAACTGTGTGAGTGTTCTCAAGGCCGTAGTTCGGAATATATAGATAATTACACATGAACCTCTATGTGAGAAAAATTTTGTATTGGGTGTGGGTGTGGCTCACAAAATCAACGGCTGAAAAATTTAAACTGATAAAATTAACAAATATCGTATTCTAACTAGATCTATCTAAGCTTAAATAATCTGGACATGGATTTTGTTGGCTTTTCAAAATCAATTCAAGTTGAATTTTGTATACGTATACAGTGTATAATATACACTTTTAATGCTGCTGTCATTTTGTATCATTGTGTGTGTGACAAATCTACATGAAATTTCGCCAAAATGTTGACCCGATTTTATAAATGATACTATCGGTAGTGAAACAATACATTTCGTCTGCTCGTTAGCAAAGGAAAAAATGACATGTTAAGAAAATAGTTTCGATTTCAATTTTTTTTGTGAATGTTTCCTTTATATTTAGATAAAACTTAAATAAAAAAAAAATTATTATTGTTTTTAATAAATTTAATATTCCCCAATTTAATTGTAGGTACATTTGTCTATATTTTATGTGTTATTTATGGAAATAGTATTGAGAAGAAAAAGATTAATGAATTATAAAGTGAATTAACACTTTAATTGCCGCTTACACAGCATGTGTGATAGTCAGAACATTTATTATACGTACGGCCATTTACGTGTTAACTGAGGAAATACATATAAATAAATTTGAAAAATATTTTTATTCTCTCTTATCTTCTTGCAGTCGATCGCATCGATGTTATTTTTTTTTTTTTGTTGTTTAGTTAGTAGAAATATGGAAATGAAGTCATAATTAAAATGTAAATTGAATTATACTTTTATTCATCCAATACAAAAAAATTATTGTTTTTCCGTTAAGTACAATATATTGTAGATTTAAACCTGTATATATCCAAATAGTTATTGGTGCTATTTAACTTAATATTGTTTTCATTGTCGTCAAATTAAGTCATTTTTCCGATAACCAACAAGTAGACAATGACTCCTCTTCTTAAAAATATTTAGCTATTGTATTTTGTCTGTGGCATAAAATAATTATTTTCAAAATTTTAAAGAGCAAATAATTTAATTTTTACTCATTTTTACATTTTACATCTTGCACATCGAAGGCAATTGACGACTGTTAAAATTGGGTATGTGGCATCTAACGCATTAAAAGTAAGCCCGCATTGAGGGTTTTTTTTCGTGAAATTTTAGCACGGCATACTTTATGAAACTAAAAATGAACATACAAAAATATACCCAACAAGCTTAGTTTTTATCCCGTCAGATCCACTTATAGTTGTCTATTGGGTTCAATTATTGTTTTTTAATTCCTCACATTAAGCTGATCCTAAAAAAACAAAATATGTTTTTCATATTCTCTAAAAACTAATAATTATGAAAAAAATGCACGTAGTAAGAACGTAGTATTAAGAACAATGCGGCACTGTTACATCAACAAAATAAGAACCCCACGCCAAGAACAAAAAGTAGTTTGGTGGATTTTTATTTTGAAATTTGAGGCCGCCATTACCTTGTTAAAATTAGCCGAAAGATTCCAGCCGAAAGATAATGCAGATAGTGTCTTGACCATTTTTAAACTCTCTTTATACTCTTGCCCATATCGATTTTTAAATTCCTATAAACTGAAATAATTTCTCCTTCACCCGAATGATGTAATTCGATCCTAAATTCTCCTAAATTCGAGTTCATGACTGATTTTTGCTGTATTCAAGACACTATCTGCATTATCTTTCGGCTGGAAACTTTCGGCTAACTTTAACAGTATGCCGCCATATGTATTTTTTATATAACCATGCTGCTCTGGGTTGTGACACACGAAATAGAAATATTTATATGGGAAGAACTTTACGCATTCATTCTATAGTATATAGTTCTATGATCTCTATTCATCATTGCCGTGCACATTTTGCTACGTTTATATTTTTTTTCATTATCATTTTTTATATTTCGATTGTGTGATTTAATTGTATATTCTATTTCTGATGATTGTTTATCATACTTTTTTTTAGTCCCATCTTCTTGTTAAATAGTTCCGTCCCGGTCACAATCCATTAATTGAAATAGTTCTTTTTGACATCCCACTTTTGTCACTTTTAAATGCGCTACCATTTCTGTACCACCATACTCTGTTAACTAAGTTAACTAATAATTTTAATTCCGTATTTTTTTTATTTCTCTTCTTTCATTTTTCTATCTTCATATTGGCGGTTTAGCTAGACTGATTCGACCCTTAACAAGCCCAACCCTCCACACCTGAGATCTAGCTAGGTTCCGACCCCCAATAGGGGCAGGATGCAAAAGCGAATTTTCATCATCAGATTAGGATGTATGGTGAAAAGGCACACAACCATGACCCCCTGTCGGAGTACAGTACTCATGGGCCGACCTATCTTCCATGTTAGTATTATAGGTTGGCATGGGGCTATGCAATGTTTAGATGGTAATGTAAATAGGACCTATAGCCGTATGTCCTGGCAGGCAGCTGCGTAATGTGTAACGGGAAAAAAGAACCGCAAAATAATTGGCTGGGATTAAATCATAAAGAAATCTTAAAAGTTCACTTACTATTTAGTACCGGTTTTTCTGAATTTAAGCAAAATGTCAGATTTTTTCAGTGGAATGGTGCTTACTGTTAGTTTTGATCCGGAACAACTCAAACTTTCATGGGCTTAGTAAAAATGCTGCCATCTAAGATAGAGGGATTTAACGGTCGAGACGCGATAGAGTTAAGGCTAAGAAACATCACAAGAGCGGGAAGTTTATCCACTAAACAAACGTCGGAGTGAAAATTCAATTCGAACGATGTTGCAGTGATCGAGGCGCTTGCGGAGCGAGCAATGAGTAAATTGGCATACAGTGTTCGGAGTCACGACGAATTGTATCGATCAACTGTAGAGCCACGTAACATCTAAAGATAAAGAAGATGTTTCAGATGTGGGCAGCTAGGCCTCTACATCCGAGATTGTTGGCAACGCTGGAATGATGGTTTTTCGCGGCAGCATGATTCCCGAGGGACGCAGTAAACTATCAAGATCAGAGTAAAATGTTTAGGAAAGTGCACGAACAGAGAAATTGCGGGTCGGATTGACCTACCGAATGAAGGAAATATACTTAGGAGAGACCTTACAGAAACCTCCATTACGATTGCTCATAATGAGTCCAATCAAACCATTTTCTTAAAATTTAGAGTTTAGAAGAATTTTTTTGGATAACATAACAACTAGCGGTGATAATCCATGATAACAAAGGCCTATTTCAACTACAAAGGCAACAATAGTAACAGACAAATTTACATTAAAAATTGAATTAAGATGAATTAAAAAAGAGGTTCAAAAACTGATTCCCGTGTAACAACAATATTTTAACTGAAAGGCTTGCCTCTAGTTTCATTTGCCTTAACAATATGACTGCGATTGGATAGGTAAAAAATTAAACCAATTATTCATTTTGCCTCTGAACCCAATATTGAAAAGCTAGTGTAATAGAAGACTGTGATCAACCATACCGTGAAAGCCTTTTTAATGTCCACAAAGAGTTTAGCACAATAATGAGAATTGTTATGTATATATTAAGAAAATGAGTTAAAGCGGACTCGTTTGAAAATTTATTTCTAAAACCATGGTAATCACTAATAAACTAGAAACTCATCCACTATAAAACAACGGGCCCGATAATTATTTAAATCGCTTCCTGAACCTTTGTTATCCAAAATAAACACAATTGCAGTAAAAATTTCGGTCGATTTTCAATTTGGATTCTGCTAGCTTTAAATTAAATGACCTTAATTCAAGAACGAGTGGAGGCCAAATTTTTTTACCAGAGAATTTAAAGAAGCCATAATAAGTCTAAATCTATTGTTATATATTAATGGATCTTGGTTTGTGTCCGATTTGGGTTGTCACACTTAGAAATGTTGAGCGTTTTACGATGTAACCCTTGAATCGAGGCTTATACGAATGAATCGTGTAACACATTTAGAAGCAAAGCATGCACTGAAAATATTTACGATGCAGTTGCGTCTAAAACTTATGTAATAAATGTGTCGAAAGAAAATTTCTATATAACCTGGGGTTAACTAAATTGTTTACCGAATTTAAAATAATTCGGTAAGGCACACTTTGAATATAAGCTTCAACTATTTTTAAATATTTGCAGTTTGGTGAGCGACTGAGCGCAGTCTGACGAGACAACTGAATTTTTTATATGGAAATTTTTAAAATCTCATGAATTACAAAATATAATTCAACGGTTTTTATTAGTAACAAAATTCGTAATTTTTTTAGCAATTGAACGTAAAAAAAGTTATCCCACACTTTCATCCCATAAAAATCCAATATACGCTTGAGGCAATACTACCTAAACTATCATGATATTATGTTATATAAATATTATTCTATCACGACATAACAATAGAAATCTAAACTAAACCGAAATATTTCAATATAATATTTTCAGCAAAAGTTTGTTGGCCTAAGTGACGTAATTAAATATCACTTTTCCTGTCTGCATACACAATTGTGTGGGTAAGGCAAAAGTATAATGTCAAAAAATTATTTTTGTATGTGTTTTGAACCAACTCACACATTTGTGTATTCCTTTGAAACTTATTTTCGTACGAAGAAAACATTATTACTATGGGTCTATTTTTTAATTAAACTCGAGCAAGCAGGCTTGCCCTGGGTATTGTACACCGGGCACAGGTTGTGCGGTGCCAAATGATCCAGTGTTCATAGAATAATAATTTGTGTTTTTCCTTTCATTGCTCTTCGTATACTGGCATTCTGTTCAGAGTAGATTTAAAGAACCGAGTATGCTCGGTGTAAGCACAGTTGACAAATAAAAACACAGTGTGCAGAGTAAAATTACTCAGGTTCAATAAAAAAACACAGAGTATTTTTTGACAGCGCACTGTTTGCTCAGGTTGAATTAAAAAATAGGCCCTTTACACACAATTGTGTTGGTTTTACTTCAAAACAAGCGAATTTTTTTTATCAAAAACGCCATACATACTATGTTTTTTTACTGACACATTTGTGTGGATTGGACCTTAATAGTAATTTTTTTTTTTGGTAGAAAATGGCGTATAAAAGTCCGAAAATCAATAAATTACTCAATCTTTTGATGCTCAATTGCTCCCACCCCCCATCCTATAAAATATGTCAGATTAGGACGAATGCAATTTATATGAGGCGCACTACGATCTTCATGCAGGATCATTTTCATGAAAGTTGTATGCGTGTAAGCGGCGCAATTGAATTTTAAATTCCAAAAATCATTAAATTACTCAATCTTTTGATACTCCATCGCTACCACAGTCCATTCAGTTCCATTCCAGTTGGTAAAATCTATGTTGAAAATTCAATTACGCCGCTTGAACGCATAGAAATTTCATGAAACTAATCCTCACAGTAAAAAAAAATTGTATTTTCAACATAGATTTTACCAACTTTGTCTCACAAATTTAAATTTTAACTGTAATAATGCATAACGATATGATTATTACGTGTATTTTCTCTCTCTCTCTTTTAAAGATTTCTGTATTTTTCAACTGGAATCTAAAATTACATGAAATGTATCTTATAATTGCAAACTAATTCAACCAATTTTAGTTTCCTCTTTAAATTTGAGAGAAATAATATTTAATGCGCGTGGGTGTAAGTGGGTGTGGGTGGGTGTGAGTGGTTGTGGGTGTCTGTTGTCGGTGGGTGTGGGTGAGTGAATGAGTGGGTGTGGTTGAGTTGTGGGTTGGTTGTGGGTGGGTTGGTGTGGGTGGGTTTGAATGGGTGTTTTGTGGGTGGGTTCAAGATAATTGTATTTCTCTTAATCCGTCTTTTTATTAGTTAGTTTGAAGTTTTTGAATGGATTACATAACTTTACTAGTAAATTTACGGTATAAACCATTTAATTTGCAATAAAAATTTATTTTTCAATTTTCATGTAATTTTACGTGAAAAGGTTCGGCAACTTTGCCCACATGAAAATTCTTGTAAAATTCAATGCATTTTTTTTTACTGTGGAAGAGGCATCTAAAATGCATCTAAAAATTATTCATCCTAAAATGAATAAATATAAAATAATATATAATAAAATAAATAAAAAATTGTAAACAAAGAACAAGAAAAATATTTTGACATAAATTTGATGACATAGCAAGCACCTAGCCTGTACTATTCTAGGTGCACAAATTTCACTCAAAATGCGATGCAACTGTATCGATAGAGTTTTAGTGTACATTAGCCTTACAATTAGTCATAAGTTCAATGTGATTTAAATGTACTTTGTTGCATATTTTAATGCACTATCACGCTTTTGTTATGTTGCAAAACTTACTTCTAGCAATTTTCTTTCGAGTGTGAGCTTTTAAGTGATAAAACCTAGAATGATCAGAGTAAAAAAAAATTGATAGGGCATAGAGCGCACGGTTTTATAATAGATCATTTAGTTAGCCTATTATTACGTTGATTCTGCTAGCTTTAGGTACGTTAATTTTAAAGGATTGTGCATCTCATAGTGAGGCCTGGGGATGCATACCACCTAATACTTCATAAAGCGATTTATGTTATTTATAATTTATTATGGTCTTAAAACGTAATCTATAATTTATATTAATGTAGCAAAATACGGACGCAATAATTTAAATCGGGAATTAAAACAAAAATAAATTCTAGATAAACATATTTCCTTAATCGTAAAAGGAAATTATCCTCATTATTTGTACCGTAATCCAAAATACACGTACATCGTTTTAAAACTGCATTCATCTAAAAAGCACAAAAATAATTATTGTGGTTTATTTTTAATAATATTTTTAAATATTAATTGTTCTTTGTTAATGGAATATATTTACACAGTGTGTGCTTAATTTATAAAGCTTTTTCCTTCGGTTTATGTCTCCATTCTACAGGAGCACGTACCTAGCTGTTTTTAATAACAATTATATATTTACTGCTTTCTACTGTTCCCTTTCCTTCTTTTTAATAAAAATGTCCATAAATTGTTCAGACCGATGAAAAGCGTATTTTATAGCAGACATATTCGATGTGAGCTTTTCCTGGTTCAATACAATTTTCGTCTATTTGTATTTTGATTAAATTTTAAAATGACATCATCTAATAATAAAAATATGTCTATTTTCCATTAAAAGGATGTAGACGAGATTATCATAATGTTTAAAGTATATACAGCAGAGAAACGGGAGCGTAATATAGATTTCATCAGCAAGAAACCATACATCTTAGTTCTGTCGAATACTGCCGGACACTCTTTGTACTCGTATACAGAGATAGATAAAGAAAAAGTAATGAAAATTTATTTAGGACAACAATAAAAATAAAAAATAATAAAAAAAAACTAGGAAAATGAAATATGATAAATACACAAAGAACATCAAAAATTTATCAAACAAAAAAGGAAGAGCTCGAAAGAAAAACCAGAGAAAAGAAAATGGTTTATATATAAAATTGGTATACCTTTCGGCGACACAGAAAATTATGTTTCCTTTAAACCATATAACGTTATTTTGATTCGAGAAAAACGAGTAATTTTTCATTTTATTCTCCTACAACCAGCACACATGTAAGTACACCAACAAAAAAAAAATACGTCGTCATCTTGCACCTTCTTATGCTATACTGAGTATAAATAATACGGGTTTGTGCCGCTGAACAAAATCTACAGCATTAAACACATAGCTCAACAACGACGACAAAAAGAGTT
Source organism: Nephrotoma flavescens (assembly GCA_932526605.1). Lineage (NCBI taxonomy): Eukaryota > Metazoa > Arthropoda > Insecta > Diptera > Tipulidae > Nephrotoma > Nephrotoma flavescens. Next base: position 139,710,133 of record OW052222.1, read on the forward strand.
GAAAACTTTTTTCAGTTGGTATATATTTTTGTTGTAGTTCGAACACGAAATGTAGAAAAGGGTTAATAGAATCAAGCCAACAAAAAAAAAGAACAACGAAATGCTCGTTAAGTAAAGTGGATTTTATGTTAATGGAATTTTTCAGGCCATATTTTATAACTTTATATTTGTTTTCGCCTCTCACCATATATAGGTATCTGGTGGTATATATAGGTATACACATAATATAATGTCCTGTTTGGATAATTTATTATCCTAAATAGATTTAAATATTTTGGTTGACGATAATTTACATTTTGTTTACGTGCGTCCAAATTTAATATACGCGTGACCGGTGTAATTAGAATGAACATTGATTACCGTACCTATGGAATTTTTTGCTTGGAACCGAATATTAAATTTTAAGTTTGTTCACCTCAATTTATCGTAACAATTAACCACTAACACTAAGTTAAATAAAGCGTGATTCGGTCACTTAATAGAATGTCAAATAGAACGGACTTTTTCTTTCCAATCATCTTGTGTGTTATAAATATTATTTCAATTACATTTTTCAATAGGTTATGGGCCCAGAAGACGCCAAAACCGAATCAAAAATTTGCTTGCACTGAACGAGTATAGTAAATGCATCGAAACGGGAACAAAAGCTGAAACAGATGAAATAAAGAATAGAAGCAACTGAAACATGGATGAAATTGAAGGACTTATATGAAGATCGTGGTCTTTCGCGTTGTATCAATTTATTACGCAGGTTGGTGAGAAAACGTTTGGAGAGCTGTGATTCCATTAACATATTTCACAAGCAATTGAAACTGCGAATAAATTGAACGGTATCGGTATTCTGTACCAGATGAGTGGCTTGGTAGCTTTTTATTGGCTGGTTTATCGAATGATTTTGCGCTTATGATAATGTGACTTGAAAGTAGCGGCACCACAATAACGTCAGATTCAACCAAATCGAAATTATTAGATTGCGGTTATGGTTCGAAATCGAATGGTCAAGGATGAGCGTTCTATGGGAACAGCCATCGTCAAAAAATCAAAGAAGTGTTTCAATTGTGGTTAACGTGAGCACATAGCTAAAGATTGCTTTACGCCGAAATGTTAGAATAAGTCACAACCACAATATAATAAAAATAATAAAAACCAAGGCCCACAAACAGAAGCTGTACTTTTATCAACGGTTCAAGATTCCGAAATACAAGACACCGAAGTAAAATTATCCGAAATTACAGAAATTACTTCGACAAATTCAACTAAAGTTCCAGTGAAAGGTGTTGGTAAAATACAAGTGCGTGCGTAATCGAATTAGAAATTGATTTTAATAATGTTTTGTGCATTCCTGGTGTATCTGCAAACTTGTTGTCAGTAGCATAAATGATAAAAAATGGCAATGAAGTCATAAATAGATGTAAAATTGGATGTAAAGTTTTCAAAAATTTTAAACAGTTAGCGCGTAACATTAAATCAGATAATGGTGTATATCGACTTCAAGCACAACAAGAAAAATGTTTAGCATCCATGACAAGCAGATAAAGAGTGGTTTATTGTAGCATAGAAAATTGCGTCATATAAACTTAGCGGATATGTGTAATATGTGTAAGATGAAAAATGGCAGCAATGGAATTGTGAGATTTGCAAAGAAGGTATGCAGACTCGAAAACCATTTACTAATAGTACATCGTGCACCGATAACATTTTGGATTTGGTTCATTCTGATTTAATGGAACCAATAGAGATTAAATCAATCGGTGTTGCAAGATTTATAAATACTTACGTTTATAGGTGGCCATTCTAGAAAGATTTTCGTATGTTTCTAAAAAAAAAATCTGAAGTTTTCGATCGATTTATTGAATTTTAAGCTTTAGTTGAAAAAAAAAACGGGAAGATTAATCCAAGCAGTGTCCGTCACGCCAGCCGGAATCATATCAGCCGGAACCATATCAGCCGGAACCAAACTACTGTGGCACAAGTAGCACGATGCATTGTGCATCATTGTGCACGAAATTTTTTTCAGCCGGAACCTTATAATTCCAGCCAGAACCTGATAGAGACAGCCAGAACCCTACAATAGTCAAACCAATTAATGCACTAGTAGCATGATGCATTGTGCATTACTGCGCACTATATAATTTTTCAGCCGGAACCTTACAAATCTAGAAATATACAATTTTTCGGAAAGAACCTTACAAATTCAGCCGGAACCATACCCTATGCAGCCAAACTAAGTATGGCACAATTAGCCCGATGCATTGTGCATCATTGTGCACTATGTAACTTTTCAGCCGCAAAATTATAAATCCAGCAATATATAATTTTTCGGTGGAACCTTAAAATACCATCCGGAAACAATGGTATGGTAATATACAGTCAAACTAACTACACCAAAGGTAGCACAATGGATTATGTATCATTGTGCACTAAATTCTTTTTCACCCGGAACCTTACAATTCCAGCCGGAACCTAACAAATCAAGCCAGAACCATACTATAGACAAACTAATTATGGCTCAAGTAGCACGATGCATTGTGCATCATTGTGCACTATAGTATTTTTCAGCCGGAACCTTATAAACCCAGAAATATACGATTTTTCGAGAGAAAAACCTTACAAATTCAGCCGGAACCATACCCTCTAAAGCCCAACTAACTATGGCACAAGTAACACGATCTATTGTGCGTCACTGTGTACTAATTTTTTTCACTCGGAACCTTATAATTCCAGCCGGAACCTGATACAACCAGACAGAACCCTACGACAGCAAATCAACTATAGTACTAGTAGCACGATACATTGTGCATCATTGCGCACTATATATTTTTTATCCGGAACCTTATAAATCCACCAATATACGATTTTTCGAGAAAAAACCTAACAATTTCAGAAAAAACCTACAGTCAAAATAACTATGCCACAAGTAGCACAATACATTGTGCATTATTGTGCACTATATATGTTTTCATGGAGAACATTATAATTCCGATTAGAACCTGATAAAGCCAGCAACCATACTACAGCCAAACCAACTATAGCACAAATAGCACGATGCATTGTACATCATCGTGCAATATTTTATTTTTCAGCCGGAACCTTATAAGTCCAGAAATATACGGTTTTTCGGAAAAAAATCTTAAAAATTCAGCCGGAACCATACCCACTACAGCCAAACTAACTACAGCAAAAGAAGCACGATGCATTGTGCATCATTGTGCACTATATAAATTTTCAGCTGGAACCCTATAATTCACCCCTAGAACCTGATAAAGCCAGTCAGAGCAATATATCAGCCAAACAAACTATGGCACAAGTAGCACATTGCATTGTGTATCATTGTGCACTATATATTTTTCCATCCGGAACCTCACAAATTCAGAAATATACGTTTTTTCGTGAAAAAAATGTTTGGCTTTATCAGGTTCTGGCCGGAATTACAAGGTTCCGGCTGAAAAACTATATTGTGCATAATGATGCACAATGTATCGTGCTACTTGCGTCATAGTTAGTTTGCCTGTAGAGGGTATGGTTCCGGCTGAAATTGTAATGTTTTCTCACGAAAAATTGTATATTACTGGATTTATAAGGCTCCGGCTGAAAAATTATATAATGTACAATGATGTACAACCCATTGTGCAACTTGTGCTATAGTTGGTTTTGCTGTAGTATGGTTCTGGCTGGCTTTATCAGGTTCTGGTCAGAATTATAAGATTCCGGATGGAAAAATATATAGTGCTTAATAATGCACAATGCATCGTGATACTTGTGCCATAGTTGGTTCCGGCTGATATATGGCACTGACTGGCTTTATCAGATTCTGGGGGAATTATAAGGTTCCGGCTGGAAAATTATATAGTGCACAATGATGCACAATGCATCGTGCTACTTTTGCCATAGTTAGTTTGGCTGTAGTGGGTATGGTTCCGGCTGAATTTTTAAGTTTTTTTCGAAAAACCGTATATTTCTGGATTTATGATCTTCCTCCTGAAAAATAGAATAAAGCACAATGATGCAAAATGAATCGTGCTACTTGTACTATCGTTTGTTTGGCTGTAGTACGGTTCTGGCTGGCTTTATTAGGTTCTAATTGGAATTATAAGGTTCCGGCTGAAAAATATATAGTGCACGATAATGCACAATGTATTGTGCTACTTGTGCCGTAGTTATTTTGACTGTAGGTTTCGGTTGTTTCCCCGAATTGTTAGATTGTTTCCCCGAAAAATCTTATATTGGTGGATTTCTAACGATCCGGATGAAAAACTATATATTGCTTAATGATGCACAATGCATCGTGCTACATGTGCCATAGCTGGTTTGGCTGATATATGGTACTGGCTGGATTTATCAGGTTTTGGGAGGATTTATAAGGTTCCCAATGAAAAATTATATATTGCACAATGATGCACAATGCATCGTGCTATTTATACCATAGTTAGTTTGGCTGTAGATGGTACGGTTCCAGCTAAATTTGTAATTTTTTCACGAAAAAACGTATATCTCTGGATTTATGAGGTTCTGGATTTATGAGGGTACGGTTCTGGCTGAATTTGTAAGGTTTTTCCAGAAAAATCTTATATTTCTGGAAGTGTGAGGTTCCGGCTGAAAAATAATATAGTGCACAATGATGCACAATGCATCGTGCTACTTGAGCCATAATTAGTTTGTCTATAGTATGGTTCTGGCTGGCTTTATTAGGTTCCGGCTGGAATTATAACGTATCGGCTGAAAAAGCATTTAGTACAATGATACACAATCCATTGTGCTACTTGTGATGTAGTTAGTTTGACTGTATATTACCATACCATCGTTTCCGTATGGAATTATAAGGTTCCACCGAAAAATTATATATTGATGGATTTATAAGGTAAAAAGTTACATAGTGTACAATGATGCACAATACATCGTGCTGCTTGTGCCATACTTAGTTTGGCTGTATAGAGTATGGTTCCGGCTGAATTACTAAGGTTATTTATTTTGGGAAAAATCATATATTTCTGGATTTGTAAGGTTCCGGATAAAAATTATATAATGCACAATGATGTACAATGCATCGTGCTACTAATACCGCAGTTGGTTTGGCTGTTGTAGGGTTCTGACTGTCTTTATCAGGTTCTGGCTGGAATTATAAGGTTCCGGCTGAAAACCCATTTGCATCGTGCTACTTGTGCCATCGTTGTTTGGTTCCGACTGATACGGTCCCGGCTGGCGTGACGGACACAAAAGTATGCTGTTCGATTCGAAGCGGGATGTCTCATTGAGGGCTGAGCCGGATAACAGGGCAACATTTATAATAAATCGATCAGCAAATGCCACATTAAAAACAACAATGCCAGAAGAATTTTGGTCAGGAAATAAAGTTGATGTTAGTCATCTTCTAGTATTTGGTAGTCCGGTCATGGGGTGCACTTCCCAAAGAAAACGCAAGAAATGGGGGAAAAAAGTTTAAAAAATTGGTTGTGGGATTTTCTAAAGATACAAATGCTTATCGTTGTGTTGCAGTCTAGATGTTGTGTTCATAAAAGAAAGTGGTTCTGATCAAGTTGATGTAACAGAAAATTTAGCAGATTTAGAGCTTAAGAAGGTACCAAATAAAGTAATAGCCGACGAACAAAGTGTTATTAACAAACAATAATGAATTCTTAACCGTACTCCTGCAAAATCATCAATTCAGTTCAATTGAAACGATATATGATGACACAAATGTTAAAAGCTTTGAACAAAAAGGTAGTATTACACCACAACAAACAGTTCGAAGAACCAGTCGTACACCAATGTCAAAAAAATTTGACGAATATGTTTCATAATACGGTGCCTAGGGTTTACTTGCTCAAGTAAATGAGCCGATAATGAGACGTTGAATAATGAAAATTGTAAAATCACCCATGCAAGAAGAAGTTAACTCGTTAGTCGAAAATGGAACTTGGCAGTTGGTCGATTTGCCCAAAAAACGCAAACCGATAAAATCAAAATCGATTTTTAAACTCAAGCGTGACGAATCTGCGGAAACGTCACTCGATTTAAAGAAAAGATTGGTTGCGAAAGGTTGCTCACAGGTATTTGGAATCGATTATGAAGAAGTTTATTCAGAAGTTTGTCATCGCATTTGCTGTCAACAATTGTTTAAAAATTCATCAGATGGATACAGTCACAGTATTTTTGCAGGGAGATTTAAATGATGACATAAACATGATTCAACCGGAAGGTTTTTACGATGGAACAAATAAAGTCTGTAAGTTAAATAAGGCGATATAGGATCTTAAACAAACTGAACGAGTATATGAAACGAGAAATTAGCAAAGATGTTAAAACCACACGGTTTAAATAAATCAATAAACGATCCGTGTGTGTTATTTAATGATGATCTGAATCTATGTTGATGACTTTCTGATTTTTAGGAAAAAACAAGTTACCTTGAACAATTTGAAAGAAGCGTTATGCATTGCGTTTAAGACGAAAAACGAGGGCATTGCAGCTACATGCATTGGTTTGCACATTACGTACGAGAATAATGGAATGGCTATGGATCAAATATCGTATATCTTAGAAGTAATTGGTCTAATCCAGTTGCAATACCCAGTGATCCAAGCCAAAAGTTGAGGGCTGCAATGTACCCAACAACCGAAGAAGAAAAAGATGAAATGAAGAAACTTCCGTATCAATCTTTAGTTGGTTGTTTGATATTAATTGCACAAGGAAGTCGGCCAGCATTAACATTAGATTACAAACCGCGTTATTCAAAATCTAATTTAAAACATTTAACCGGTTATTGCGATGCAGATTGGGCATCAAACGCTCTTGTACTGGTAATGTTTTCCAACTAAGTAATGGTGCTATAACCTCGAATAGCAAACGGCAAAGAAATATTGCATTTTCGAGTACAGAAGCTGAATACATAGCCGTATCATGGGTGGTTAGAGAAGCGATTTGGTAACAAAATGGCCGTGAATTAGATCCAGACATCGCTCAGCCAGTTCATATTCAAATGGATAATCAGAGTGCCATAAATTTATCAAACTCAAATGGATACAATCAAAGAACGAAATATTAGGTGGCACAATCAACTTAATTTATATTTCAACCGGCGAGAACGCGGTAGATGTTCTTACCAAGGCTGGGACTAACGATGGGACTAAATTGATGAAGCAATAAAAGAAATATAAATGTAAATTTCATATTCGATATTTTATTGAGTGTGAGTGTTATAAATTTAGTAATTAGTATTGCCAACCCTCAATTTATTGTAACCATTAACCACTAATACTAAGTTAAATAAAGCATGACATTTTGGTCACTAGTTGTTAGAATGTCAAATAGAACGGACTTTTTCTTTCCATTCACCAAGGACAGTTTTCAACAAGAAAAAATCAAAACCATTTTGATGATATTTCTTGAAGGCACAAAAACACACAAGTTGAAAATTTTTGTAAACTGCCATTATATACAAAAATATTCTAAATATAATTTAAAATTTGTCAAGAAATTGTTCCAAAATTTGTTGTGTACTGGAAGTTGAAACTTTCGTAGAAGGTTTTTTAATTTTTGCAATATTATTAAAGTAACATTTATGAGAACTGATCAAAAATTATGAGATTCAAATAAATTGGAAGATTAAAATTTCTAGTGGAATGGTTATGGTAGCTTGGCTGAATTAAGGCTGCGGTTCTGATTTTAGTTGAATATTTCCCTGACCCCAGCATATACATCCCGCTATTTTTTAATTTTTGAACTCGATAAAAGTGGTGTAGGTGACACGATATGATTCTTGGCTAGCACTTGGTTCTACAGTCCAATCAATCAATCAATCAATCAATCGATAAAAGTGGTGTAGGTGACACGATATGATGTGGTCAGACGGTCGGGCTGATTTGATCAGATCAGATATAAAATCAGGTTGTGTGTAGGTAGTCATATGACAATTTTTCTATCGGGTGATGTCATGTGGCAAATCCATCCGACCGTCATCCTAACATGACTGACCAAATCAAGTCGTATGTAGCGTTGTTGGGTGGTTGTTTAAAACATATTGCTTGTTGGCTTTGCCAAAATGGATGGTTGGTTAAAAATGTATTGTATTTTTAAAAATAAAACAATTAAACAATATATACTTTTTTATAATAAATAATTAATTTTAACGATATAATGATATTTAATAAATGTTTATTTAGAAATTCCGTAAACATATGAGTGTGACATCCCAAATAAATGACAATAATAAATGACTTAAAAACATGACTTAATTTTTTACGGTTTAGGGCTGCGGTCCAATTTGTGATTCATTTGGTAGAGAGTGACTTATTTGAAGGAATACACTAAGTCGCCTGTCGAATAGACTTATAGAAGACTTATTTAATTTTTGTAAGGGGCTTCCGACCAAATTAATAGCTCATTCAAATAAATCAAACAAATCAACAATAAGTCTAATTTAAAGGAGACTTTAAAATAAGTCATTCTCCATAAAAAAAAAGTTTTGGATTCGGCTGCAGTCTAACAAACATTTTTTAGACCATATTGTGACTTTTTATCACCAATATTTAAACACCGCCATAAGCGCGATAGCAATTTTTTTATATTTTCAATTTTTTATTCATTCTGTATTTCGCTGTACAAACTTTCCCGTCCAACAATTAAAACACAAAAATCACAAACGACAAGATTTTATATTTGTATACTCAATGCAAGCAAAAGGAAAAATGACAATCATGTAGTTTGTTGTGTCGTGTGGATGCAACCCCCAAAATGTCAACTGTACTAAGCCAAATAGCCCACTGTACTCCACATCTTCAGACATCGAAGACACAAATTTGCGGAAAGTTTGTCCTAAATTGTCCTAAAGCAACAACAAAATTTATGAAAAACGCAAGGTAAACTAAGATATTTCAAAGAAGTACCTGCGGCTGAAATGGATGCTTTCACTTAACGTGTATTATATCAAATCTATACTAAGCTAGAAATGGACCACAGGGAGGTAATTCATGTTCTGTGAAAATATGAAAAGAAACAGTGACTTGCCTTTAAAAACTTTGATATCACACTAGTTCAAACTTCTAGATTGCTAGTGAAAAAAAAACTTTCATTTGCATTATTTCATGGAACTCGAATTCACCCACAATGTTTAAGCATTTTAAAGTGAGTGCATTGCCTAAATTTGTCCGTGGACTTTCCGTAAGTATATTGTCCTTCAATTCATGTTTATAGAAGCAAATAAAGTAGTAGTATGAAACCATTTGTAGGTGATGCTCTTTGGTTAGCTGATGCTTTATATACTACGAAATCCCGGTTTTCAAAATACCGGTTTTCAAAATCTCGGCTTTCTTTTCATCTAATTCTAATTCCACAAAATAATTAATAAAGTTTTGTAATTGCAAGATTTGGTACTTGCAACATTTTGCTACATTTTGTAGTTGCAAGATTAATAAAAAAAGCAAAATTTTGTTAATGCAACATTTTGAAATGCAATAATTGAAGAGCTGGCGGCTTCAATAACTCTCACGGGCACTTATTCATTTTTGAATTTGGCCATCAAATCATTTAAGAGTCCCATTTTCCCATATGCCAAATTTTTCAAACCGGGATTTCCTAAAAATAGAGGTTTTTTTTATACAAAGCCGGGATTTTGAAAACATGGATTTTGAAACCCGGGATTTCGTTACACATCCTTTATATATATTTTCGAAATTTTCGCACACTAAGTGGAGTCGTTTCCAAAGTTATTTCTCGCAAATCACTGAGTAAATTAGCGTAAGCCGTTAGCTCACGTAACTATGATCCCAATTTAATAAACACCTTCAAGGATCGATGTAATCCACTTCGTATAAATCAATCGATAAGAAATACGTAAAATAGGGACATCGAAAAAATAAATTCTTCATCCTGCAGGTCTGACGTTCCCTAGAAGAAGGAATTAGGAAAAATATTTAAATAGCGTTTTTCTTAAAATTATCATTTTCCAGCCTACTTAGAAATCAAGTTTGATCTAAATTTTTATAATTTAGGAAATATTTTTTCCGTATCGAAATTGGATAGGAAAAATATTCCAAATTTAATTTTATTTTTGAAAAATTTACACACACTATTTACCATAGTGCGCCAGAAAAGTGTTTTGTGACAAATATGCTACATAAATATTTTTCCTAATTTCTTTTTCCTATAGGAACAGCCATACTGCAGGACGGCTTTATCGAAATTAATAAATTTCTTCATACCAAAATCAAATTACATCTTTAAAGAGAATAAATTAAATGTCGATATATATAGGGGTCGGCGCTCGAAATGTTACCAACTTCACACTGTTGTAGCAACTAAACAGGTACGCCAACATATCGTTATTGCTTTTTATTTCGCTGGAAAATCGCAACAAGCCATTGTTAATGAGCTACGATATTTACATGTGAACTAAATATTTGTGTATCGGACCATTACACGTTACAATATAATACTGGAGGTTGACATCCAAAAACAGCAACATCACTAGCGCAAGCGCAGTCCAATTGGCGAAAAATCTCAATGTGCTCGTAGCATGGGGCGCATCTTAAAAATGACCTACGATTGAAGCCCTACAAAATAAAAAAGGCAGTCCGCCTAGCAAGAGCAAAGGTTTTGTCAAACCTTGCACGTTGGTGGCTTGAGAATTTGGTATTTTAAGATGATAATTTTTTTACGGTTTAGTAACATCTTACAATCAAAACGATCGTGTTTGATTAGAGTGCAAATCAAAAGACAAATTAGACCAACGAATTGCTCTGCGAAAGCAAGCGCCTGCATCAGTGGTGGTTTGAGCCTCGGTAACTGCCACAGGACGTTCACCACTCGTTTTCATTGAACAGGGCCTGTAAAGGTAAATCAACAAATCTACCGTGAAAAGATTTTAAACGATGCTTTGTTATCTTCGGCAACTAACAATTCGGTAGAAACTATTGGATTTTTCAACAAGACTCGGTACCATCCCATAAACCCCGTGGAACTCTAAAGTGTTTTTACAAGAAAAACTTCCTAGCTTTATTTCTTCACCACAATGGCCACCATATTCTCCGGAAAGTATTAACTAAAAAGTATGAGACGGTCGACGCTTCAAATATTACTGCTCGCCGAGAATGGTACAAAATACCATCAGACCACATTCGTACATTGTGTGAAGCCTACTGAGACAGACTCGGTACTATTATCCGCGCTAAAAGTGGCTACATCGAGCAATAACACATGTTTTGTTAAATTTCAAATATTTTTTCAATATACTGAAGTTTTGAAATAAAAAAAAATCAGAATTAACAAATTTACAGCATTTTTAATTGGTAACAATTCGAGTACCGATCCCTGTATTGCGCTTTCATGGGTGTTATCGATAATCTTAATGCTGTACGAGGCTAATACAAGTTTAACGTCGGTTTTTTTGCTCGATTATTTTGCCCGCAATATAAATCCAGCTTGATATATAAATATTAAGTATGGGTGTGCTTTTACCAGCTCAAAAGCTGTGATTCCTATTTCCTCTGAGGGAGGATTTTTTTAAATCCATTTTCTCCTGATCAACTTATATTTACAAATGAGTAGTGAGGATGAAGCTCTCCATCTTGAAATGGTTCCATTTAACAAATACCGTCAAAACATTTTGCAATTACAACAGAATATTGTCTACATTCTCTACGCCATTTTTTAAATTATCTACATACATTGTCTACATGTGAAGAATATTAATTAACTACGTGTTGTAAACAATATGGCACACCACTGGGCGAAAGCAATCTTCATGTGATTTTAAGCTATACAACTTTTGAATATTATACCCAGTGTTCCCCTAGATTCCTCAGAAAATTTATATTTTTAAATTAGACTAAGTTAACGTTAAGACGAAACACTTAATATTACGCCCAATGTTTCCTAAATTTACTGGAAAATTAATTTTTTTTAAATTGTAATAACATTATTTGAATCGAATCGAAACTTGTTCATCTTCGCGATTTCAGTTTACTCAAATAAATGATCGTACTATAAACTTTTTCACTCGTTTTCATATTTTTCCTGTGATACTATATCGCAAAGGGTAGAAAGAGATAGTATACCACTTCACATGTTGCGATCTCAACAGAATAACGAAATCGGATGCGAAAAACCTTCGATCGGATGCGAAAAACCTGAATCTGCTACATTCAAGCTTAGCTCAGGTTGACCTATATAATTAAATAGCACCGAATCCTAACAAAGTCAAATTAATTTCAAAATTGTGAAAACTCGTTAATTTTCTAAAATCGCCACCAAGTGTTGTCTGCCAAATGCATACAGAAAAACATTTTAATTAATTTATTTCGAATATAATTATATTCCATTAAAAACTACCCTCGAGGCCCGATGGAAAACACTGTTATTAAATTTTATTCATCACACACTATACATATAGTTGAAAAATATGTATGTATATTTGGGAGCTATGTGTAAATCGTAATTGAAAATATTTTTAATTTATGAACTAAAAAAAAAAATTAAAAAAATTCCAAATTTAATAAAATTAGTGTCCGTTCAATATGAATAAATTACATATACTTTTTACTGGCAATTAACATCCATTAACAATTCGGCGATTTTCATTTTAATTCTACAATTTACATATTTTATCAAACCCAAAAATAATGGTCATTCCTCTTTGTTCTTTTACGTTGTATTTACAAAATCATAAAAAAAGGTTAATCATTAAAAAATACTTTGCGGCAAAATTTTTATATTTTATAACCACTGTTGGAATGGCCATCGCTTGCGTGCAAATTTAAAATGAGGATGACAAAAATTTAATAACTTTTCCGTGTGCCGTATATTTCAGCCCTCATGCGTATTATATTGATTTGAATGTATGTAATTAAAAATTAAAATAAACGGAAAAATTAAATTTTCCCCACTCAACACCATCATCATCATCATCATCATCATTACGATCATGGGCATAATAATAATGAGCAATTTCCACTTTTTGCTGTTGCCTCCGTTTGATACAGAGAGAAATGATAAAACCGAATTTAATCAATAAAATAAAATGGGAAAAATTGTGATAAATCCATCAGGAAATCAACGATGTAAATAATTAAAGTGATGGAAAGAGAGATAAAAACTAAGAACTGTGTTATTATATATTTTTGATATTTAATATAATTAAAAATGAAAATTAAGATTTTTATCTATACGAAATTCGTCTTATTTTTTTCGTTCGATTGGATTATGTTATGAGTAAATTATTTTTCGATTTAGTCTACTTAAGACATTTTATTTTATTCTGTGTTTTTTTTTAAATTAAATAAGAAGTGAAAGTTAATTAAAATGAAATCATAATGTGGAAATAATTTATTTTTAATTAGGAAAAATAATAATTTGGTTGTAATAATAATAATAATAATACATTATGTATATTGGTATTGTGATAAGAATATCGATGGTGATGATTAGCTTCAGATTATTGTTATTAGAAATGTATTATGGAACATATTTCTTCTTATTTACGGTGAAAAGATAAAAATTATGGATCGATCAAAAAAGTATCAAAGTAGATTAGTCATAAATACCAAGAAAAACCAATTAACGCACGTGGGGGATTTATTTTTTAAGTGGAATATTTATTTACGTTTTTTGTCATATGTCATGTTTTTCGCTAAAACTATAATAACTCAACAGCGATTTGTCGTAATCAATTTCAATCTTCAAAGTCTCATTCTCAAGGTTTCTAAAGTTTCTACAAAATGGCTTATTTGTGAATCAGGAAAGTGCGTTCGCAGACTTAAAATTTGGGATTTTTTCCTCGTTATAAATATTTTTCATAAAAGTCATAGAAAGTCGTAAAAAAATAATAAAAAACGGGCTCCAGCAAAAATTTTAAACCGACTTTTCAGCAAGATACAAACCTTTAGGATATTTTTTCTAAAAAACTTCTGCTGCGTTTTTTGAATTGTGCAGTGTAATAAAACTTTAAAAATAATGATTTTTAATTTGACTTGACCAAAATATCGTCGTTTGATTTTGGCTGATGGGGAGTAGGCACAATCATGAAACTTGATCAGTATGCTCGTTTCACCTAGTTAAAGTGATGTTATTTATATTAGATCTGCAAGCCCGCTCTTTTGGATATGTAGCTTAGTCATTGCTGTTTTTTCGTTTCAGTCATTTACAAGCGATTGTTCCGTGTGCATCAGTTTAAGAGATGGGTGTAGATAAATAACATTTACGTCATTGTATTCTATTCTGTTTTCAAATGAAAAAAAAAATGCTACTCAAACTATGGAATTGATAATTTCGGATTTGCGAAAACATGTGTTAGTGATTCAACAGTAAAAAACTGGTTTGCAAGATTTCATGGTGGATATTTTAGTCTTGAGGACGATCCAAGTCCAAGTGCAGTAAAACAATCTGAAGACGAAGCACTTAAAATTTTACAGAATGAAAATTCGTGTCAAACTCAAAACAAAGTTGCAGAACACTTAGGAGTTACTCACCAAGCAATATCACTGCGATTCCATGTAATGGGGAAAATAGGGAAGGAAGGAAAATGGGTTCCTTATAAACTGACCGAAGAAAACAAAAATCGAAGAGTTAACATTTGCATGAATGTGGTTTCTCGGTGCAAAGCAATTTTTTTTTGCACAAAATCATTACGGGTGATGAAAAGTGCGGGCAGCCAGTTCCGGTACAAAGATTTCCACAAAATTTTGTAAGTATCTCCAAATTGATGGAACGCAATGGAACAGTTATTGGAATAGTCAATCTGTCTGAACTGTAGACATGCCGATTTTGGTGAAATGAAGTTTCTATAAAAACTCGTAATTTCCGAGAAAATTTAAAAATGATCTTAACACGTTTACTGCCATATGACCCACTGGTGGGTCACGCGTAACTTTTATTATGACGCCACATGCACCACCGGTGGATTACACGCATGTGAGTTTTTAAAGTAAAACAGTTTTGCGGCACTTGATTGATAGGAATAATATCTTTATACCATGGCACTTCAGTAAAGGTCGTTTATTTATTGATCCACATTTTTCTAATACATTTTTCTTTCTGTGGTAGCAGTAAATGTTTTAACTAGTTTCGTTTGAAATATAATTGATAATTGATAGTTTTACCTAAATACTATACACAGATTTTGGTCAGAAGTGACTATAGAATCTCACAGTTTATGGAGACACTTTAACAATGAAGTTTCATTCAGAGTAATCTATTCTTTTGGGCGTATTTTTTGTTGAAACGCAGTTTTATGACCAACACGCAATTTCTGGAAATCTCTTAATTTATAATCATAAACCAGTTGCGGTGAACCGACTTCAGCCAAAAATCATTGGGATCCTCTAACTTATGTAAAAAGCTTAAGAATACAGTTGCATCCCGATCAATTAACCTGGTCTGTGCTATAAAGGGGCCGAATTTGCCTTAAAATTAAATTTTTGTCAATACTCATGACTTCTGCTTAAATTTTGAAAAGTTATGACTTGGAACTCTTACTTTGTAATCGTTTACTTTTCAAAATATTAAAATAATATTAAAAAGACCCGTGGAAGCTGCCACTTTTTCGTGAAAAACAGTTTTTTGCAAAAATAGTCATTTCCGTTTAAAATTTGGAAAGCTGATCTTAAACGGTAGTGGCAAAAAATTAATTTAGAATTTAATCTTTTAATTTATAGAAAAACTGAAATCTAAAGTTTAACCAAGATGAGTCCGGTTTATAAGCATTGTTTGGACCTTAGAAAGGCCACAAATTTTTAGTCTACATAGATCAGAAACACACAGATGGATAGAGATTTTTTAAAAACTACGTTTTTGACTTCGGCGATGTAGCAAAACTTTTGATGACGACAATTTCCTTTATAACTATTTTGTTTCGCAAAAGAAATTACCATAAAAATTACCAGAACGTGTTCAAAATATTTGCAAAACACGAAAATGTACTATAAAAAGCTGAAGCCATCAAAATTTTATAGTCACCACCCTTTAAGCCGTTTATATCATCCTCATTACTGTAGGCACAAAATGATTTACTTCAATAACTAAAAATGTATACCCTAATACCTCCAGATTCATACAGTATGAACGGAGAGAATAATACGAAATATTCGAAGCGTCTTGAGGTAGTTTATCTGCCTCCTCAAGTGTTCTCGTATATATTGAAAGCGATCCTATACAAACAGAGTTTTATTTAGTTTAGTTTTAGTACCAAACTTAGTACTATATAGAGACTTTTATTCCCGGAATTTTGATTTCCGGTATTTCGATATCCGGGATTTTAATGTCCGAATGATATCCGGGATTTTAGTTGTCTACATTCCCAACCAAGTATGTCTGTGTAATGTTATTAAACCAAAACAGGCATGGTATTTACAGCTTAACTACAAACTTATTCCATATTTTTCAACAGCCGATTAGAAATAATGTCGAAATTGATAAATCTAATTCAGTTAACAAATTTTAATTATAATAGTGATGATGTAGTGATTCAAAGCTTGGTTACTACACCATATATACAGCTACAAGCAATACCACTGAAGTTGTCGGTCTGGTGAGTGGTTCATCCAGTACGGCTGATCGAATTACAAACACCTTTACGGAATTGAAAAATCCTTTCTTAAATAGAGGTATGGGGATAAGATCACCTATAAAACCGTCTACCGCAAGTTCTGTTACACGATCATTTTCAACTTCAATAAAGAATATAGAGCCAGACGTGGTAGACGACCCGATGAATAAACTCCCCGAAAAGCTCAATAGCGACACAAGCCTTAAAGAGGGCACTAAACGCAATATACAATTGACACAAACTGGCATCGATCGCTATATTACAATAAAACGGAAAAGGGATAGTCCAAAAACAGAAAAACTACTGATAAGTAAGAAATCGAACGTCGAAAAATGCTACCGCTAAACAACCGATTTGAAATGTTCATCCAAAAAAGATGCGGAAGAGAGAAAAAACAATAAATGTAAATCGAAAATACAAGCCACCACCAATCTAACTCAAATCTGTGGATGTCATGTCTGAGAACTCAAATCAGTGGATGTCAAAACTATTTTGGCATATTATACTCTTGTTTATTTGGCGTGTGTTAAATAAATTTTTAATTCGTGATCGGAAATTTATAATCAATATTTTAAATCAATTGCTAAATTCGTTCTTAATTCATCATATTAATTTCGCTAAAATTCTTACAAATAAACTTCATCCCTAATTTTATTTTTGTTTGGCTTCTTGTCCGGTCACAAAATAAACAATGTCACCAACACCAAATAGAGCCGGAACTGCCGACCCTAAACCAGAGACTTCCAACAAGGACGAACAGGTTGGAAAGTCTGACAACACAACAGCCGGTATTGCTCCATACCAAGTACAGATGGAATCAAATAATTTACCATCGTTTTGGCATGGCAATCCAAGGTTGTGGTTTAAACAGGCAGAGCTGATAATGGCTTCCGCGCGCATTACATCAGATGAACGGCAGTTCAATCATATTGTTAAACATCTTTGTGAGTCACAATCAAGTCTGGTGTCAGACGTGATTTTGAACCCACCACTGGAAAACAAATACAATACATTGAAAAATGCCCTCATCAAGCGCTCGGAGGAATCCGAAATGAGACGGATTCAATCAGTATTGCACGCTGTGGAAATGGGAATTAATCGCCTTCAAGTTTCCATCGGCAATTAAGTCGAATGGCAGGTGACTCAAGTGCGCTGTCATCTGACTTAATAAAAAAGTTATGGGTCTCAAGATTACCACCCGCAATTGGTGTAATACTGGTCGGCATGGAAGGCGACGAGCTTGCTAAGTTATATGAAACAGTAGATAGGATTTGGGGAATGAACAATCCATTCATTAATCCATTTTGCCAACCAGTGTCTCATTCACATATATCTGCAATAAATACCGACTTTAAAAATACCCTAAATGTTAATAGCATGCAAACTGGTCAATTTGATTTACACGAATTATGTAAATCAATAAATGAACTGAAATCTCGGTTCGAAAAATTCGAGAATCGCATGAATCAACAAAGATTTAGATCTCGTAATATAAACCATTCACGATCATGTTCTAGATCTCGCTCGGTAAATCACCCTATGTGTTGGTATCACTATAAATTTGGCAATATGGCTAGAAAGTGTGGTAAACCAAATTGTACTTTCAAGACAGTGGAAAATCAAAAAAACTAATTTCCTCAGTCCGTCGTTTATTTATAAAATGCAAAAATACTAATTTAACTTTCTTGATTGACACAGGCGCTGACATTTCTCTCATACCTGCGTTATATGATAACCTCATTGAAGACAAACATATTCATTTAATCGCAGCAAACGGATCACCGATCAAAACCTATGAATCAAAACTCCTATTATTAAACTTGGGGCTTCGTCGAGAATTTCGACAACCATTCATTGTGGCAACAGTAAATAAGCCCACCATTGGTGCTGATTTCTTGGCAAAGTTTGGTTTAACAGCCGACTTAAAGAATAAGCGCTTGGTCGACCCGACAACAACCATAACTACCACAGGAACAATCTCCACCGTAAGCTCTCCATCACCACGAATTTATAATATCGAAGGTTTATATGGATCTTTGCTTAAGGAATTTCCTGAACTTACGCAAGAACCAAGATATGACTTGCCCGTAAAGCATAATGTAGTTCACAGAATTGTGACAGAAAGTCAACTTCCATTTTGCAAACCGCGTCGTCTTGATCCAATGAAATTCTCACTAGCTAAAGATGCTTTTCAACACATGCAAAACTTAGGTCTGTGCAAACAATCATCATCGTCAACCTGTTCTCCACTTCATATGGTACCTAAAAAGGGGCAAAATGATTGGAGACCATGCGGCGATTACAGACGTTTAAATGCAGTAACAATTCCAGATAGGTATCCGCTACCTCACATACACGATTTTTCAAGACATTTGGATGGATGTAACATTTTTCCTAAAATTGATCTTTGCCGTGCTTATCACCAAATTCCAGTGGCAGAAGAAGATCAATTCAAAACTGCAATAACCACTCCGTTTGGAATGTTTGATTTCTGTCGAATGACTTTTGGTCTCAGCAACGCGCAGGTCAAACATTTCAACGTTTCATTGATGAAGTAACCAAGGATTTAGATTTTCTTTTTGCTTATGTCGAGACATACTCGTTGCAAGCAAAACACCTGAAGAACATGTCGAACACTTACGCATACTTTTCAAGCGATTATCTGTGTATGGTATCAATATACGCTTAGCTAAATGCGAGTTCGGTGTGGCAAAATTAAATTTCTTAAGTCACGAAATTACTAGTAATGGGATTAAACCATCGAATGACAGAATAATTTCGATTACAGAATTTCCGCATCCAACCACAATCCGTCAAATCCAACGTATTGTGGGTATGGTTAATTATTATCATCGATTCTTACCACATTTGGCCGATCAATTAGTGCCAATTTATAATCAAATGAACTCTTTGATTAAATTAGGTAAAACAGCTATCTTCTCTTGGCCTTCAGATTGCCAAATAGCTCTCGAGACGATAAAATATTCACTCGCAAACTGCACGTTACTATCGCATCCAAAAGAAAACACCGTATATTGCATTAGAACTGATGCTTCTAATACGGCATGTGGTGGTGTGTTAGAACAATTAAACGAAAATGAATGGCAACCTTTAGCATTCTTTTCAAAGAAATTTTCACCCGCAAAACAAAAATATTCCACTTTTGATCGTAAATTATTAGCAATTTTTATTGGAATAAAAAAATTTGGCATTTTCTCGAAAGACGAGAAGTAAGAATTTATACTGATCATAAACCTTTAGTGACTGCAATTAATTCCAAAACGGAACGAAGTCCAAGACAAACTCGTCATTTGGAATTTATTGCCCAGTTCGCAACAGATATTCGTCACGTGAGTGGCCCAGAAAACGTAGTGGCTGACACCCTCTTGCGACCTGATGATATCGCAGTTTTAACTTTCATTGGTTTTGACATCGAGAAATTAATTCAATCGCAAGAACAAGATCCAGAACTAAAAGAATACTTAGACGGTTCGAAACCGCTAAATAAAAGATTGAAACTCAAGCAAGTCTCACCTGATACATCGAGATCAATATGGTGTGAAACTTCAACCATTTCTCCTCGACCTTATATCCCAGAACCAATGAGACGTCATATTTTTGACGGTGTTCATAACTTCACACATCCAGGTGTTAGAGCTACAAGAAAAAAAGTAGCATCGAAATACTTTTGGCCTTCAATGAACAAGGATAGTTCCTATTGGGCAAAAACTTGCATTGATTGTCAAAAAGCCAAAATTACAAGGCACACTCGATCGGAATTTCAAAGATTCGATTTACCCTCGGGACGGTTTCACAAAATTCACATCGATTTAGTAGGTCCGTTAGCACCATCAAATGGCAACATCTACATACTTACTATTATCGATCGTTTCACTAGGTGAACTGAAGCAATTCCTCTTCAGGATTCTACCGCTCAAACTGTTGCGAAAGCTTTATTATCTAACTTCATTGCTAGATTTGGGAACTAGAATCTACTAGTGATCAGGGCCCTCAATTCGAATCAAATCTATTTCAAGAATTGACGAAAATGTTGGGAATACATAAAATTAGAATGACTCCGTATCATCCGCAATCTAACGGGATTTTCGAGCGATTCCATCGCAATCTAAAAGAAATCCTAATCGCACGCGGCAACGCACAGTTAATTGGAGTGAAGAACTTCCGCTTGTTTTATTGGGAGTTCGTACAGCAGTCAAGGAAGATTTAGATTGTTCCGAGGCTCAGTTGGTCTACGGACAAACGCTCAGCGTGCCCGGAGATTTTTTCGTTCCTTCTAGTTTAAATCCGCAATTTTTGAAAGATTTGTTTGTGTGAAACCAACCTTAACACCACCTTACGATGGTCCCTACAGAGTAGTCAAACGATTAAGAAAACACTTTGTAATCGAGATCAAAGGAAAAAATAATTCGATTTCGATAGACCGTTTAAAACCGGCATATGGTGTAGAGACTTGTGAAGAACCATGTACTTCACAAAAATATTCAAAAAAGATAACTTTTAAATAGTAACAAAATCGGGTCATAATTTTAAATTTCGTCATTGAAAAAAAAAGAAAAAAAAATCCATTGGTACAATACACACAACACAACTGATCATAAACAATATTAAAAATTAATTGTACATATATGCAGTTTTATAAACTAAATATTCCAGTTCGGCGAGTGTCACTACGAACATAAATACTGGTAAACATGTTTTTCACTTTCTACCCCAAAGCAATGGGAAACTGGTTTTCCAACGAGAAGGAAGAAACAATAATAATAGCGGAAGCACCAGCAACCATAGCTCCGTTACAGAAGGACAAACAGAAAGACAGCACATGGGCGACTATACTTCCCTATGTAGAGTTGATAGCAGTAACGTTGATGATAATCTTAGCGTACAACTTTATACGCAAGTACATAAAAAAGAAGTTTGACAAACACGTCATCAAAGCTGCCAACCAACAAAGCGCAGACGTGTAAAAACAAAAATAAAAACATTAAAAAAAGCTAAAGATTTTTAATGTAGAAAAAAATAATAAAAATGAAATAAAGTATTTAAGTAATCATTGGATGCAAATTTTTTTTTGGGCTTTCCTTTTTACGTCATGTCTCACCGTTCTCCATTGAAATTTTCCTTAGTAAAAAAAAAAAAAAGAAAAATTAATTCACTCGCGCATAATTTATTTGATTTTCCGATTTCCAATTTCAATTTACGTTAGACAGGATAGCATTTTGCTTGGAAGGGGAGTGATGTGGATGTCAAAACTATTTTGGCAATCCAACATTTCCCAATCTAAGAATTAACACACACGCGACGAATAAATGCGTAAGAGGTGAATGCCTCAAAAAATTCGCTTGCATTATTTCTAAATATAAAATTGTAAATTGGGTTAAGCGTGTCACGTTTCTTTTATTCTATCTTTCATTCTTAGGACATTGCCGCAATGTAAAATAATCAATCGTTTACATTCACGGTCAATGTCGCCTCAATTAATTCCTGTATACATATGCTTCATATGCTTATTTTCACATTTTTCATATTCCTGACTCTATGTATTTATAATTTCAACATATTAATTCGTTGAACTCGCATATTGTGAGTTCACGAAAAACATAATTAAAAGTTATCGATTTAATAAGATAGTAAAATAAGTTAGTTAAGTAAGTTAATTCGTTGAGTTAAGTAAGAAAAGAAGGATTGATTAAAATTTCATAAGTGCATAAGGTTAAGTTAGTTACATTTAAATAAAATATAATTTATAAAAAGAATAAATAATTTCGTCTAAAAATAAATAATTTCGCCTATAAATTATAAATCAAGCGTGTTAACAAATGGAAAAACATTTCAAGTAACAAATTTATTTCTAGGCAAAATACACGAAGTAAAAATTCAAGCACTTGAAGTCAACGACTATATAGAGAAGTCATTAATTATTACGATGATTTTTAAATTTTACGTCACGTGTATGGGTAGTGAAAAAATATTTACACGAAATGTTTAACATATTATTCTAAAATATGGATTCATAAATACAGTAGACCAGAAAAATTCAACACTAAAACATTTTTCATTTGCTCTAAACATTTTACAAAAGACTGTTATGTAAGAAATTTGCAGCGCGAATTGTTGAGTTATTTTCCAAAAAAAAATTATTTATTTTTATACAATTTACAATTTTGCAAAACGCACGCCCCATTTTGAGCATCAAAGCTCATTCATAACGAGGGTGTAGTTCATATTTTCCATGTCTTTTTTTTATATTTTCGATGTCCTTTTTACTTTTAACTTTAATTAAACAAAAATAATAATAAAATATGAAATCGATGTAAATAAATAAAACGAACACGTAGAAAACTTTGACTTTCGTGTCAAGCAGTCGGCTATTTTTTCCGTGCAAATGGAAATATGCAAATTATAAAAATGATTATATTTATAAATAATTTAAACTGGTCTTCTTAGGAGTCGCGTTGGACCGTCCATGAATAAGCATACTGAAATTGAATAATGTTTGCCAGTTGAATGATGCACACACAATTTTGGAAGCAACCGATTGCCAGGAAAATATCTATACACGGAAAAGATAGCTCTATGAGGTTTTGGATGTTATTATGAACTTTGCACCTTGTTTGAATGAGCTTCTACGCCCAAAAAGGGGTGTGAAGTAAATTTTTTGTCAATAAATAAATAAATATTTTTCTCCAAAAGTTTTATATGCAATTTACAAGGTCAATTATAAAATGTAACTTAACTCATAGCTCCATTCATTATCTTCTTCAAAAGTCTGCAATTGCTCTGAATTGCACCAGAAACATGCACGATCGACATGCATATAGCTATTGTATGATAACCAGAAAAGCAGCAAATACATCAGTTGTGCCAATAGATTTAAAAGACATTTTACATATGAGCCGCTACTTATCAATCTGCCGTTCGTTAAATACTCGTAGCTGGTCAGGTAGCTGCTTCAAAACATATCCTCTCAATAATCCACACCGATTGGAGTACTTCGACAATCTACTTGGGGGTACTGCTTTACTCCAGCAACAAAAATACAATTTCCGATATCTCGGGACAATTTCGGAAAGAGCTGTTGAAAAGCCTGTACAAATGATTTGTTTTTTCCATTGTTGGTATTGAAATAAAAACTATTAAAAAATATATAATGATGAAAAACAAACACCAGGCTGACGCAAAAGTCAAAGTTACTTTCTAAAAATAGTAAAATATTAAAAACAAACGCGATACCATCAGAAAATCTACCAACCATAAAATTGGATAAGGATACAAACACAATGATCTAAACGAAAATTCTATAAACGAGACCGTATGCAAAATACCTAATCAATTTTTTGATCACAATAATGTTAATTAATTAATTTTATAGCATAAATTCAATAGATCATTGTTAGAAGACAAAAAGAAGCTCATAACAGAATGCCATAATATAAAGCAAATATGAATTTACGGTTTAACAAAAAAAAATTCAAAATAAGGGGAATATAATTCGATGGGACGTCGGCGATATTTCTCAAACCATCGCCATCTACGCTAGCGGACCAAAAGCATACCGTTTATTGTAAAAAAAGAAATACCCGTTTCCTGCTGTCTCAATTTTAAGACGTTGGGCCTCCAAAATTGATATAAACCCTGGCTATCTAAACGTTGTATTCAAACTAATGTAAAAAGTAAATGGAGGGGTAACCGGGGTCTTTGGAATCAGTACGGAATAAGCGAGAAACAGCCTTATTTTGTTAATCCTTGTGGTATGCGTAAGAAAATATAAGTAATTTATGATACCCCTGACAGGATCAAACTTTTGAGGAATCATTTTTTGATTCTGGAATCTTACTCAATAACAATTTATTGGCAAAAGAACCACTGAATGAACAGCTCGAAAACCAATCTAAAAGTGATTTGAAAATCGCCAGCCGATTAGTGCTAAATCATCTAAATGTAAAAGGTACACAAAAGCAAAAAATAAAATTTGCAACCCAATTATTTTCGCACACTAATTCTTGTGCTATGATCAGAATGGGTAGTTTGGATATTACAAAATCCAAACATTGGCATGAACAAGCAAATTTGGTTAAACAGGTAAATTATGTTTATTATATTTTGATAATTTTTTGGTCTTTTAAATTATTGGTCTAAAATATTTTAGGTTAACGACTGGTTTGACACATTTTACTCCAGTGTTGCAAAAATTGACTGTCGTCCTATAATGGCCGCTTAATTATTGGCAATGGCAGAACCCGAGGAGGTATAGCGGCATGGAGAATACTATTAGCGGAATGTGAATCAATAATCACAAACTCAATGCATTAAAACTGCTATTCGTAGACATAAAAGAGGAATATAAAATTAGTTGTATACTGACATATCAATTAAACCAAGATCCGTTGGAAATGTTTTTAGGTTTTATACGGGGAAAAGGAGGTCTCTTTATGATCATCCCACCGCGTTACAGTATAAATATCGTCCTCGTAGTCATTTGTTGGGGCGAAATGAGAATATTATTTCTCAATCTACAAATATAGAATGTAACAAAAAAAAACTATATTAAAATGGATTATTTGAAAAGGATGAGAGTCCAGAATGTTCCGAGAATTTACTAACATCTAATTTAATTTCTGATATCAAAGAAGACGAATGTTCGTTTAGTCAATTACATGATTCAACATCATATACGAGTATAACTGATTATGCCGGCTTGGAATAAATCGCGGGGTATATCATAAAGCGGGTACAAATAAAGAAACCGCTTATAGTGAGCAACAGTGTTGAAATTGAACCAAGTAGTCATTTCACATGGACGGATCAAGTGAGCGAAGGAGGTTTAAAAAACCCCAATCCAGAATTTATCCAAAACCTTAAAAAATTAGATATATTTCATGAATTCAACTCTACATTCCTCAAATTTAATGGAAAATACATAAAAATGATTTATTTATTTATTTATTTAATCTTACCAAACAAGGTATATAATAAATTATGTAGGTATATAATAAATAAAAATATCTTCTAAATTATGCATAGTTAAATATATAAATTCATATTTTCTAACAACTATGAATTTATATATTTAACTATATATAAAATGCAAAAATACAGTCCGTTATATAAACTAAAAATTTATTTACATTGCAATCTAAAATTTTTCTTATATGTTTGTTTTGTCAAGTAGTACCTGGCTTGTAAGCGGCAATAGGTTATTAAAAATTTTAAATGCTCTATTTATTGGTTTATTCATTCCATAGTTGGTAGGGTGGTGAACTTCTTTTAAGTACTTTGCATGTCGAGTGCGTCCTTGATTTAAAACCACAGCATTTGAAATTTCTTCGACGTTGATGTTTTTTTGTAACACGTCAAAAATGAAACTGGCCGCGAGTAAATTTCGTCTTGATGAAAGAGTATCTAAACCTATTATGTCGAGTCTAGAATTGTAACTTGGTAGGTTGGTATAATCTTGCGGATCGAACATATGCCTGAGCACGAACAATAAGAATTGCTTCTGTACTGATTCAAATTTTATTGCATACTTTTCGGTATATGGCATCCAAGTTACCGAAGCATACTCAAGGATAGATCTCACAAATGAGCAATAGAGTGATTTCGTCACCCATAAGTTGTTGAATTCTTTAGCTCTTCTTTTTATGAAACCCAGTACCCCATAGGCCTTTCCCAACGTTACATCATAATGTTTATGGAAATTGACTCGCGTGTCAATTATTACACCTAAATCTCTTATTTCGTCCACTCTCTTCAAACTCCTCCCATCAATTACGTAGTCAATATTATGAAGAACAACATTCCTTGTAAAACTGATCACGTAACACTTGTCAACATTTAGGTCTAATTTATTACTGTTGCACCACGATATCAATTTGTTTAGATTTGATTGTAAACAAATTGCATCGTCTGTATTTTCGATTTTGTGATTTATTTTTTGGTCATAAGCATAGGATAAATGCTTGATGTTTTGCAGTACTGAAGACAAGTCTCATATGAAGAGATCGAAGAGCAATGGCCCCAAGTGACTACCTTGTGGAACCCCTGAATTTACTTGTACTGCTTGTGATATGTGGCCTTGAAAGCGAACATATTGAGTTCGGTCTTTTAGATATGAGCTCGACCAGTTGAGTACCTATTCCCATGAGTTCTATGTTTTTTAATCAACACTTTATGATCCACTCTATCAAAAGCCTTGCTGAAATACAAGATAAGACAGCAATTCCTCTATAGTTAGCTACATTACACCTTCCGCCAGATTTGTATATTGCTGTCAAAAATGACAATTTCCAAAAACTAGGAAAGATTTCTTCCACTAGAGATCAGTTAAAGATGTAATATAATGTTTTAACTAGAGAGTTTGCACATTCTTTCAAAAATATGGGCGGAATGCCGTCAGGCCCCGATCCATTTTTAATGTCCAGACTTCGCAGTCCGGTCAAAATGTCCCTCTCTTCCAACTCCACATTCTGTAGCTCATAACGGGGTGATATGTTTTCCTGGTAGAAATCAGGTAAACTGCTTTCATTGGCTTCTCTTTTATAAATGGATTGAAAACGCTCAGCAAAAAGATCGGAGAGAGTTTTAGGGTTCGAGGACGATATCTCGTTCAAATACATTGTTACTGGGTATCCTTTAGTGTTCCGTTTAGAGTTAACAAAATCATAAAACTTTTTTGGTTCTGAAATTATGTTCTCACCGAGTTGTTTGATGTAGTTATTGTAAGCTATTCTTGATGCGAACTCAAATTCTTCATATAACTGGTGGTGTCGTGTTTTATTGTTCGTTGTTGGATTCTTTTTGAAAACTTTAAAAGCTCTGTTCCTTCGATTGCGTAGATTCTTGAGACGTTTGTCTAACCAAGGTTCTTTTCTATTTTCTCTTTGTTTTACCCAGGGAACATGTCTTGAAATAATTCCATCAATAATAGTATGAAATTGATCAATAGTGATATCTAGATTGTCATAGGAACATACTTCTTGCCAATTAATCATATCAATTTCTGTCTTAATTGAGTTAAAATTAGCTTGTTTGAAATTGTACGCGTATATCGGTTCGTTTTGAAGTTTGCAAGGTGAAATAGATAGGCTATAGTTGGTTATTAATGCTTTATTATGTATTGAATTAGTAAAGCAAGACTCAGTATCATCAGCTTCTCTTACGTTACAATGTTCGAAAGCTGTTGCAAATATTAAATCAAGTTGCCTATCGTTACTGTTTTTAATATCAGAGATTTGGTACATATTGTTGCCGTAAGTACAATTTAGTAGTCTAATATCAATGTTGTCGTTTGTATTTGTCGGTAAAAGTAAATTTTCATCGTCAGGATCTCTAATAAATTGTAAGTGTGGTCTATTAAAATCTCCAAAAGTTAAAATTTCATTATCGTCATTAATGTTAGTTGAAATTACATTAATTGAATTAAAAATACTTTCATAGATATTTTCGTTCGATGCTGGAGGGACATAGATACAACCAATAATTAATGTTTTGCTGGTGCAACTAATAGTACACCATATCTGTTCAGATAGTGGGTGTATCGGAACGTAGAATTTAGAGTCAGAATTTATTTCGGATGAGGGGATGGACCTGTGAATTGCTAACATTACCCCACCTCCCCTTGTGCATAATTTTTGTCTTTTCTATAGACTAGCCAATCAGAATTAAAAATTTCATTGTCAGAAACACTAGAATTTAGCCGGGTCTCTGCCAATGCAAAAATTTTAAACTCTGTGGAATGTAACCTTCGATAGAGGGAGTTTATTTTACTTCTAATTGCTCCACAATTAGCGTAAAAAATATTAAAGCAATGTTGGTCAACATTTATGGTAATATTATTATTTAAATTAGTTTCACTATTATAATCAGTATTGTTGTCCAATCTATCTATATTGACGTTTCTAGAGTTAATCTCTGAAATGCACGTCGTGTCAATTAAAAATTTTTTTTGTTAAAATAAAATTGGTTAAAATTATTCTTACTATTATTCATTTGGTTAATTCTCTCGGTTGTGGTGAAATCTCGGAATGCAGATAGGGTTTTCTCCATATCTTCTTTTGAGATGTCGTATGCATGGTAAAAGTTAACCAGATATCCTTCAACTTCTCCACACAGGTTGGAAATCCTTCCTTTCTGAGAATTAACTTAAGGTCTTCGAACGTTATGCCTCGGACCTTGCACTGGGCAACGTATAGTTTTGCCGCTTCCAAGATTTTGTTTTCTCTGAGGCGCCCGACGAGGTATCTTCCATCGCCATTAGATGAGATAATACCCATCCTCACTGCTGGCGGAAAGACTGGATCAACGAAAGATTCTGATGGGGAGCCTGAAATTAAACCTCCGTTGTTGTTAGAACTGGGTGAACTTGTGATGTTCATGGTGGGCTGATCCTCGATGTTGTTGGAGTTGAATGAATTTTTCACTTTGACATTGCTCACACCCTCAGGATGGATTGTTGGACCTTTTAAAAATTTGTGTATTCTTCGGTGTTGTTCTTCCGAAGGACGGTGTGTCTTGAGGGATCGTTACGTCTGAAAATTGAGGATGTCGGTGGAGGAATGTTGATACTTGAAGGCGGTGTACCGGTGAGTGGTTGAATAGGTGTCGATGGAGCACTCTTGATGCTTGTAGTCGATGGAGGTATGATGTCAGTTAGCGGAATTGTTTTGTCATTGTCATTTTTGAGAGATGTGGTGAGCGGGCGTGTCGCTTAAAAGATGAATTGATCTTCAAGTCATGATTTGTCCAGTCCGATTTATAAATTATTTTACCGTACATAAAACGCCAACAACCAGTGTCTTCCTTGTTTTTACCTAGTTTGTCGACTGTCACATGATTTTTGTTGTGATCCAGTTTGTTCGCGGATTTTTTGTCATTATCGTTTTCGTTATTCCTATTGTTTGCGGACTCGTTTTTCTCCTTGAAGAATTTTTCACAAATCAGAGTCATGTTCTTTTTAAGGTGTTCTCGGAAAGTGTTAATCGTTGCTGCATCCTCAATTTCTTGTGCTAGGGACGAAAATCGATTCGACGTAGGACTAGAGTAGTTGACTACACTATCATAATTGTTTTCATTTGGAGGCATAGTTCCGGAAATTGTTGCATTTAGAATTGCTTGTTCGATTGTCTTGTCAATCGATGATAATCTTTCCTTCAAGATGCTTGTGATGTTTGATTGCAGCCTCTCGATTCGCTTTTCTAAAGACGTTAAGCTCTGGACGAAGATCTAATGCTCGTCTGTTAGCATTTTAAACTGATCCGTGTTTAATTTTGTTGTGTGCGAATATTTTTTTGAGAGGTCTGTCATGCTGTCGAATATGAATTTGGTCTTCTCGTCAAGTTTTTCAAATATTTCACTGGTTGTATTGTATGAGCTAATGCACGCACCACAGACATAATGTGATGTGATTTGCGATCGCAACGTGCTTGATAGTGTTTTCCAAGTTCTCGGAAAACCCGCACATATTGCGTGAAAGTGTTTTTTGCATAGTCCGTTACATTCAATTAACTCATCACTAGCACTAACATTGTTGTTATTAAAACAGTTTGGCCATTCGAGTTACGATCCTCTGCACATGACGCCAACTAAAACAACGTGGAATTGGGATCTACTTTCCTAAAGCGCGCGGATTGATACTACACAAAACCACGCGCATCAAAAATGCATAATATGCATAAATACCTTTATGCATATTTTGCTGACACACTAGATCGGGTGTCAACGTAATAGATTTAAGTAGATATTATAAGTTAGTATTAAGTTATTATTCGATTGGAAAACATTAAAATAAAATTATAAAATAAATTAATTAAAAGAGTTAAAATAAATAAAATAAATAAAATAATTTAGAGATAAATTATTTTTTTATTAATAAATAGTTTTGTGTAAACATAAGTGGCGCAGTTTGTAGTGGATGTTTTTAAACATCAAAAAACCATACGTTCAAAATTTTTCTCGTTGTTTCGGAGTGTAAGAAAAGTGCTCGTATCGAAGGTTTATCGATACCAAGTGAACAACGAACATTTATAAAAAATTCAGTGAATTATTAATAAATCCAAAGTAATAAATTTTTCCTGTAATCTATTTAATAAAATTTTTAAAATACGACCTGGCGTACGTACCAGAACAGTGCAAAAAAAAAATATAAAAAATTAAAATAAGCAAATACAGCAAAATACGCAGTGAAGTCATTTTTATCAACGGTGCATTGATGATGAAAGCAGCATTTATAATTAGTACATGGTAAGCGTTTTTTGATATTTAATTTATGTTCAAAAATTCCTCTAATCGAAATAACTTAATATCTCACGAAGTTCTACGGTTCATAGAACTTCACATAAAATTAAACACAATTATTTAGACATTAACAAACAAGAAAGTTCTACGGTTAATAGAACAATTTCACATAGAAACAAATATTTAGATAATTTAATAGATAAATTTGAAAATTTAAAAGTTGAAAATATTAATCATAACCCAGCCTCTAACAATATGTCAGTTAACGGTGATTTTGATAATGTGAGAGACTGTGGAAATAGTAACAATGACGTGTTCAGGAATCTTAGACCTCCCGAGTTACGAGGGCAGCCGACACACCCTCTTTGAATTTATCGAGAACGTGGAGGAAATTCTTATTTTATGTAATGACATCGACGGGCAGCCGTGCTCAAAAATATTTCTAAGAGCAATCCGCAATAAAATTCGAGGCGAAGCTAACGAGGTACTAACAATGTACGGAACCCCGTTAGAGTGGGAAGCAATTAAGGACAACTTAATTACCCACTACGCAGATAAAAGAAACGAAACAAATCTCGTAAGAGATTTGTACAGCATAACCCAAGGAAATGATACGATTGAGAAATATTTTGCTAAAATAATAGATATTCAGAGCACTATAATCAATCACACCAAATTGAACGAACACAATAGTATAGTGATAAGTTCGAAAAGGGAGCTCTATCAAGAAATGTGCCTCAACACATTCCTTGCTGGACTCAAAGAGCCCCTAGGCTCAATGATTCGAGCTATGCAGCCGCATAGCTTGGCAGAAGCATTCTCACATTGCTTGAAGGAGCAGAACATGACGTACATGAAAAAAGGTACAACCATGAATGCAAACTTCACCCCACAAAGGCCAATCGTATCAAGACCAATAAATCCTCAACGGAATAATTATTCAAATGGTCCACCCTATCTTCAAAATAGAAACTTTCACCCGCAAGTTAATCAGCGACCTCCACCTCAGTATTACAACCATAGGCCTTTTACACAACAAAATGTTAGTCAAAATGGTCCCACGAACTATAATAATAATAGATTCGTGCATAAACCTCCTATGATTCCACCAAGGAAGGTAGATAAAATGGATACGACATCCAATCCAAACGGTTATACCCAGTACGCATTTAACAACAAGCCGAACCAGCCAAATAAATATCAATTCCAATCAAATGGACCTCCGCAGTTCCGGGCTCAGGAAATTTTCAATACTGAGACCAACTTCGAGGAACAATCGGAACATCATGAAGAGGAAGCACCATTATACTTCCCTGACTTAGAAGAAGGCGAAGTAGATGACGAAAATTTTCATCCCGAAGCCTCTCCAACGGAGTTGGGTACATAGATGTTAACAGTCATCAAACATATACCCTTCCGTACATACACGTTCGGTTAAACCCACAAAAAACACTAAAAATTCTAATTGACACTGGCTCTAATAAATCCTTTCTGAACCCAGAGTTCGTACATCCTTCACGGATACGTACCATACCCCCTTTCAATATAAAAACCATGTTTAACACCCATGCTATAGACCAAAAGGTAGTAATTCCAGGACTTATGGAGTTCAAAACCAGGGAACCCATGGAATTCCTTTTGTTTAAGTTCCATGAATATTTTGATGGGTTAATGGGACTTGAAATAATGCAACAACTTGGTGTTACATTAGATTTAGCCAATTCAATTTTGAAAACAGATAAAGTAAAGATCCCTTTACTGTTCAATCCAAATTATTCATCCAAACCCTATTCTATATTACCAAGAAGTAAGCTTATCGCTGAACTTCCGGTAGACGTAGAGAACGGCGATATATACGTAATGCCAACTACAATCAATGGCAATCTAATTATCCCCGAGGGAATATACCACAGTAGAAATTGGTACGCTACTCTGGAAATCGTCAATTATAGCAATAAGCAACACACATTCGTTATCGAACAACCAATTAAAGTCGATCTATTAAAAAAATCTTTTCGGGTCGAATCCCACCATTGCCATGTACAAGAATTGGATGAAACACAAAATGAAGATATCACAAATTTAATTAGGGTTCAACATCTCAATCCTGAAGAAAAAGTAGCAATCAGTAAGCTTTGTCATCAATACCAGGATCTATTTCTCAAATCAGAACAACGACTGTCATTTACCAATGACGTCAAACATGAGATAAACCTGAAAGACGATAAACCCATTTTCACCAAGAGTTATCGGTACCCGTTCGTCCATAAAGAGGAAGTAAAGAAGCAAATAGACAAAATGCTACAGGATGGAATCATCCGTCCCAGCTTCTCTCCTTGGTCATCGCCCATATGGATCGTGCCAAAAAAGGCCGATGCAAGTGGCAAAGTCAAATGGCGATTAGTTATTGACTATCGCAAATTGAACAAAAAAACTATAGACGACCGGTATCCGCTTCCGAACATCACGGATATCCTGGACAAATTGGGCAAATGTCTGTATTTTTCGACATTAGATCTAGCTTCTGGTTTTCACCAGATTGAAGTTAGAAAAGAGGATATCCCTAAAACAGCTTTCTCCGTAGACCATGGGCACTACGAATACGTAAGAATGCCTTTTGGGCTTAAAAACGCACCATCGACATTCCAGAGAGTCATGGACAATGTCCTTGGAGAATTACAAGGCAAATCGTGTTTGTGCTACATGGACGATATCATCGTCTTTTCCACCTCACTCCAGGAGCACATAGAAAGCCTGAAACACGTTTTTAACAAACTCAGGAAAGCCAACCTAAAAGTACAGATGGATAAATCGGAATTTCTCCATAGAGAAATTGCCTTTCTGGGCCATATCGTTACGAGCGATGGGGTCAAACCAAACCCCGATAAAATTAAGGCTATTAAAGACTTTCCAATTCCTAAAACGGAGAAAGAAATTAAAAGCTTTTTAGGCCTGTTAGGATATTATCGTAAGTTCATCAAAAACTTTTCTGAAATTACCAAGCCCTTAACGGAATGCTTGAGAAAGGATCAAAAGATCACACTTGACACTAGATATATCCAGTGTTTCGAATACTGTAAAGAGTTGTTATGCAAGGAACCAATCTTACAGTATCCAGATTTTTCTAAGGAATTTATCCTTACCACGGACGCGAGCAACGTAGCCATTGGGGCCGTTCTTTCCCAAGGACCTAAACCTATATGCTACGCATCCAGGACCTTAACGGTCACAGAGCAAAACTACTCTACTATAGAGAAAGGCTTCTTGCCATAGTCTGGGCAACTAAGTACTTTCGACCGTACTTATTTGGCCAAAAGTTTAAGATCGTCACCGACCACAAGCCTCTGACATGGCTTTTCAACCTCAAGGAACCCAACTCGAAGTTGGTTCGTTGGAGATTGAAATTGGAGGAATACGATTACGAAATCGTATACAAGAAAGGCGTAAAAAACACCAACGCGGATGCACTCTCACGAATGCAACCTGAACTTAACGTTATCAATAGCTTGAACACCTCCGAAACCTCGGATTCCTCTACAGGTACCCAAATCTCAAACAATGACGAACAAACCATTGTACCAACTACCAATACACCTATAAACCATTTTAGTTCCCAATTAATCATAACTGTTGATCCCGAGATGCAAGGGATAAATGTTCAACACGAACAGCCTTTTGGCAAACATAGAGTGATAATATACATGCCGAGGCATCATTCACCAACCATCCGCCTAAATATTTCAACACAAGTAACTAAGCATCGAGTAACAGGAATATTGTGTGACGATATAGTTTTCCAAATAGCTACAGAAGCTTACCGAGAGAAATTCGGTAATTCTCACAAACCATATCTGGTAAGAACACACACTCTTTTAACAGATGTGTTCAATCCTGAGGACCAACAATCTATAATAAGGAAAAGGCATGAGGAAAATCACCACCGTGGAATAGTCGAAAACCACGAGTTCATTAAAAGAACTTACTATTTCCCGAATATGAGGGACATTATCACAAATTACATCAACACCTGCACGGTATGCCTTCAGACCAAATATGACAGACATCCGTTGAAAGTGGAGTATGAGATCACAGAAACCCCGAAACGACCCATGGAAATCCTCCATATAGATTTCTGTTTCTTTCAAAATCATGCATTTCTCTCACTCCTCGACAAATTTACAAAATTCGCTGGAGCCTTCTACATGAAGACACGCACTAGCGATGAAGTCCAAAGAAAACTTGAGCGATTCTTCAGCATACACGGTAAACCAGTAAAAATCATTACCGACAATGAAGGAAATATGAACACACCTTCGTTCAAAGCCTTCTTAGAAGAACATCATATTGAATTACACCACACATCATCATATTCGTCAACAGGGAACTCTCCTGTTGAAAGACTGCACTCAACTCTGCAAGAGCTTGTCAAAATTGCACATTTAAATTCCCCTCAATTAGGTATCAAAGAGTTAATGAATCGTGCTATTTTCTCCTACAACAACTCCATTCACTCAACAACAAAATTTACACCGTTCGAATTATTGAGTGGACACTATACTATTTTAGGGAAACCTATCAATCCTACACCCCCAAACGCACAAGAATACCTTCTTAATCATACCTTAGCATACGAGGAGCTATGCAAGCGTATACATGAGGAAACTCATGCAAAAAAGGTTAAGTTAATCAATAAACTCAATATTGGTCGAGATAAACCCCCAAAAATGAGAATCGACCAAACAGTGCACATTCGTAATAAAAAACGCTCAAAGATCAAACCCGGATATGTCATTAAGAAAATTCTTAAAGATAACAAGGTCACTATCTTAACTAAAGACGGCAAATATCACAAAAAACTGATAAAGAATCCATTTCAGGTGCACGCTCGTCACGAGCCAGACGCTGAAAGTGACCGACCTGAACAACAACAAGGGCTTGATACCGGTCAAGATGGGTCAGGCCAGAATAATCAATAGTTATAAAAGGATCGTCCACGTTATCGAGATCCAATTCTATGAACAAAATCTTCGCGTTATCCAAAATAACATCGACATAGTCGAAGGAACCGTAAATGACAATATAGAATACAAGTATGCATTTAAAAACAAATTAGAAATCCTTGAACACAAATTTAAGGAACTACAAGACAACGTTAACCTTTTGAAACCTTCACGGATCAAAAGAGGACTTATTAACGGACTAGGTTCCTTGATCAAAGACATTACAGGAAACTTAGATCAACACGATCTAGATGAAATCAGTTCCGCAATACACAGTCTTTACGAGAATCAAAATAACTTGAATAAACAAAATGATGCTCAAATTGAGATAAATAAGGGTATGATTGATAGATTCAATTACGTACAAAAATACGTAAAGGACAGTAATAAGAAGATCGCTTTTGAATTAAATAGACTCAGTAACACAACACAATCAGGAATACAAATGATAAAAATAGATCAATACATCTTTAAATTAATTAATACAATAGATACCTTAACCCAACACATAGACGACATTTTAGATGCACTCAGTTCGGCTAGACACAGACGCATCTCAAGACATTTACTATCTAACAGTGAAACTCATTTCATTAATGATTTACTGTCTCACGACCGAATCGAAATAATCAACCCAAACAATATCTACGATTTATTGACGTTACAAGGATATTACAATCAGTCTAGAATTATTCTTAGTATACAGGTACCAACCTTCTATTGATTGATTGATTGATTGATTGGACTGTAGAACCAAGTGCTAGCCAAGAGTCCCGGATAACGCCGGGCCTATTCCTACAGCCTGTTTACACATAACAATAGGAAGGATAGGAATGGTTTTTTTTTTTTTTTTTTTGGGACAGAACGATCCGGTTGCAGACACCTAGCGATCGTACGGCACAACACAATTCTAATCTACTTCTAATCTACTAGAGGAAGGATAAAGGCTTAATAGGTTTAATGGATAACGATGGTATTGCTTTGATCGTCAACAATTGCCTCACTAAATCAAAACCTGAGAAAAAATAATATTTCACGTGCATCTGGAAATTTTCTGTAATATAATTCTACATTAATACTTATCAG
This sequence comes from Nephrotoma flavescens, assembly GCA_932526605.1. Classification (NCBI taxonomy): domain Eukaryota; kingdom Metazoa; phylum Arthropoda; class Insecta; order Diptera; family Tipulidae; genus Nephrotoma; species Nephrotoma flavescens. The sequence goes on from OW052222.1 coordinate 139,747,003, forward strand.
CTACCTAAACAAAATTGATTAATTGATTAATTGGATCAGTTCGGTTACAAATACCTAGGTAAAGCCAATAGTTATTAACATAATGACAGCACAATTCTAATCTACACGACCAGCAATTAATATTTCAAAGAAATATTTCTTCATAACATCTAAAGATTTCTGAAATTCATTCTTAATTAATCTACCGGTTTCCTAAATAATATAAATATTTATTAATTTAATCCTCTACAACTCCATAACTTACAATATAATTTTCTGAACCCATAGTTATTTGAATTATATTAATAATAAATTGAATTATGTATATTAATAATTAATATTAAATCATTAATAATTTCTCTAAAGTCATTAGCATTTGGCAAACTGGCCGTTAAAATAGTCAGTAAACATATACTCGTATTATTTATTAAACCTGAAAACAAACTGTATGCTTATTATTGACTTCTTAATTGTATTCAATATATTCAAACTTATGACTTACACTTCACGGTTCAAGTTATTAATAGCGGATTCTTTTACGTTTTTGATGTAAATCAAATTTCGGATAGTTAAAAAGAAAATGAAAAAAAAAAAAAAAAATTTGATGTGTGGCGTAGTGTGTCTACCCGTGTCCAAACCCGAAAGGGATACCGAAAACAATAACAAACCATTTTGAAAAAATTTCAAATGACGCGTTTGACGTATTTGACAATATTTACGGTTGACGTATTATATGTACATATATAAATATGTGTACGTGGTAGTTAAAATGGAAGTAAAAATCTATATTTCCATTTTTTGATGTACATCAAAAAAAAATTTTTTTTTGCTATTTTTTCCGCTAAAATGTGATTTACATCAAAAACAAAATTTTTTGCCAGTTTTTTTGTTAAAAGAAAACGCCATAAGAAACATAAAAACAAGATACTAAAACATGATTTTAACACGCAAAATGACAGAAAATAAAAATTTAGTTAAAATCATTAAAAATTTGAATTTTAATCACTGCGGAAATCATAAAATAACAAATAAAATAAAATCGAGATAAATTTTAATTTGTAATTTAAAGTACATAATCTATTTAAATAAATGAATTCTTAAGATCACGAATATTTTTGAAAATTGTAAATCGAGGAACAAAGCTATAATATCATTAACAAGAATTTGTGAGCTGAATTTTATTTAATATATTTTAATATTTATATGTAACTATATATAATGTTATATGTGTCATAATATCTAAAATATTCGAACATAAGAAAAAAAAAATAATAATAATAAGTGACGCAACGCGCACAAAACGACGAAAATGAAACTTGGGAATATTTCACCTCCCTATGATTTTTCATCATGGTTTTATTATGCTCTCCGAAAACAAAATTCAAATCAAAACCTACATATAAAAAAAAAAATGGCCTTGAATCCCCCATTTTATTTTCGCTTGGGCCAGCGCCGCTACACCAATAAAAAATTTGGTTCAAAAAGGAGTCGCTATCAAATCCAATCTCATAGGCAAATAGGGAAAGAGACGAAGATGAAGATTCAAAAAACATGCTCCACAAGGAAATATATAATAAACCACAAAAATATACATACCATCCACACATGTATACATAAGTCTACATCCAAAACCAACAACAATTAACATATCAAATTTATTCATCCGTTCCACCCGGGATTTAAAAGAAGCACTAGTTCACACTTTAAAATAAGTCGTAATAGATGATTTAAAACCTTATTTTATATTTAAACCAAAATGTTTTTGTATTGTTTTAATCTACTCTCTCGAAAATAAAATTTTAACTAAAATGTACATCTCAAAAATGAATGAAAAAAAAAATTAATTTTTAAAATTAAATCTCAAATGTAAAGTAAAATAAAATATGTAATTAAATTTTTTATTTCACTTCTGTTTGTGTTAGAGCTGCTTCACCGAAAAACATTTTGGCAACCGGTTTCATCTGTAAACGGAGAAAGAGACGAAAAAGAAGCTGCTTCTTTGACATCCCGTGTGAAAGGGGCGATTATTGGTTTTGTTACATCCCTGCATATACACACCATATATATACATCTAAACGCACAGAAGCACACACTCATAACTATTTATATGTATTATTTCGGTAAATTTTGATGCTACACACAAATCTATATACGAAGTATGAAAAGTACTAAAATAAAAGTATGTATATATGTATATATTACACATATATATATATATATATATATATATATATATATATATATATATATATATATATATATATATATATATATATATATATATAATGTATATAAAGGATACTTCTCTGATTTAATGCATCTTTATACATAACCAGTTTATCGAAACATTAAAACGAAATATATCCCGTTATAAATATTTCAACTCTGGTTTTATGTACATATATAAACACATTTCATCATACACGTCACTTAACTCGTCACTTTACTGTTTATTTGAAACCCACTATGTATATTATGTATACCTAGCAATTCAAACATAAATGTGCATTTACGCATTCACGAAATGGTATCAGAACATATACGGAAATAATTATATATACGTATACGTTCTACACAATTTCACGCGCGGCTTATACACAAATCAATATTTAAAACACTAGGTGTACGCCATATCTTTTAATCACTTATTTTATAATGTAAAAAACACATTGATTATTATTATTATTAATAATTATAATTATTTTATTTATTATTTACACAAAAAAAAAAAAAATATTTAAATTAAATGAAGGAGCGACAACAAAACACGTCTACTCCGTTTCACATCACTTTTCGTCCCATCAGTATACAGGTACCAACCTTCTATGAACCAATATTTAGTTATTTCAAAATTAAACCTATTCCATCCAAAAACCTCATGATTACCCCGATTCCATCATATAATATCATCCTAAACGAACAAAATTACTATCAATATATCGTACAACCATGCAATGAATTGGAAAACACGTATTACTGCACGAAACAATCACTACAACCAACAAGCAACACCTGCATACCAAGTATCATTTCACAACAACCAGCTCAATGTAATCACACTGTCTACGAATTGGAAGATGAAGTCTCAGAAATCATCACTGGGAAAGTGTATGTAGCCACACCAACAGAAGTAGAATTTACATCTACTTGTCACCAATTTACGAAGTCTATCAAAGGCCAAGCGTTAATTGAATTTGATAATTGTGATGTCAACATCTCGGGCATTACCTACAGCAGTACAAAATACGTCTACCAAGAGGACCAGATCGTCATTATACCGTATCACGACGTGGCAAGTCAAAACGTTATTCAGTCATTGTCGCTATCACAAATGACTAATTGGACCCTACAACATAGAGATCACATCACGCTATTACAAGAACGAGCGTTATCTCACAGCATACAAGGACACAGTATTACAACACTAATCATAATCATTATTATAGCAATTGTCATCTATTGTATCTGGAAGAGATGCTACAAACCAACACAACCAGTAGCGACACAGAACAATACACAGTCAACCAGTGAACCCAAGACCATACGGACAAAATCCCTATGGCCTTCTCTTCGGCGGGAGGAGTTACGATCCTCTGCACATGACGCCAACTAAAACAACGTGGAATTGGGATCTACTTTCCTAAAGCGCGCGGATTGATACTACACAAAACCACGCGCATCAAAAATGCATAATATGCATAAATACCTTTATGCATATTTTGCTGACACACTAGATCGGGTGTCAACGTAATAGATTTAAGTAGATATTATAAGTTAGTATTAAGTTATTATTCGATTGGAAAACATTAAAATAAAATTATAAAATAAATTAATTAAAAGAGTTAAAATAAATAAAATAAATAAAATAATTTAGAGATAAATTATTTTTTTATTAATAAATAGTTTTGTGTAAACATAAGTTTCGCAACCCATGTTGATTACTATGAGTTTTTGTCAACGTTTGAAATCACTGACCAGCACAATACAAACGGTAAATTTACAGTTTATTTTTACAACGTTCTTTGTTTTTAAATTCCGTTAACCCATTATTAATATGAATTTTTTGTCAACGTTTGAAAACAACACTGACCACCACAATATCAAACGATAAATTTTACACAGAAATTAAACGTTAACTAAAAGTAAACCAAATGATAAATTTACAGTTTATTTTTGCAACGATCGTTGTTAAAGTAAACCGCCATTACACTAAATATTGAACTAATTATGTTAAAATAAATAAAATAAATTTATTTATTTATTGCGGAGCGAATTAAAATTAACAATTGATATTATCAAGCTCGGATTAAACCGATTTAGATATGGAAATAAAAAACCTATTTTTTCGTTCTAAAAAGATTTTTAAAATTAGAATTTTAAACGCGCAAATATCAGAAATTATAAAAAAAAGAAAAAAATTAAATAAAACTATAAATTAGAAATTAAAATGTGTATTTTATTTAATTATGCTATATGCTATAATATTCTGTATTAATACGATACAAATCAGTTCAAATCAATAGTTATAAATTTTACAATACACCCGACGTAAATGCGCAAAGCGAACGAAAATAAAACACGGGAAAATCATACCTTGTATTCTAATACCTTGCCACAAGGTAGTGTGCTTGGCAAAACGTTATATTTAATTTTCACTTCAGATCTACCAACGTCTCCGCAAGTTCTGACGTCTACGTTCGCAGATGATACGGCAATCGTATGTAGCCATAAAAATCCACAAACGGCGTCCGAAACTCTGCAACAACATATTTATGACATCGAAATATGACTAAAGAAATGGAAGGTAAAGGCCAATGAAGCGAAATCGCGTTACCCATGTAACATTCACTTTAAATAAGCTGACTTGTCCGCCTGTCACGATGAACGAGTACAAATCCCTCAATCAAATGGAGCAAAATATCTAGACGTCCATCTAGATCGACGGTTTACTTGGCGAAAACACATTGAAATGAAATGAGACCATATCAAATTAAAAATTGATAAAATGCAATGTTTGATGGGGTAATATTCAACTATTGACCTAGAATACAAACTTTAACTATATAATACAATGATTAAACCAATTTGGTCGTATGGGTGTCAATTATGGCAATCAACCTCAAATTCGAATATCGACATTGTCCAACGAACACAGTCAAAAATTCTCAGAATGATTACAGCAGCACCCTGGTTCGTAAAAACAAAAATATACATAAGGACCTTAGCATCCTAACTATCAAAGATGAATTACAAAAGATGCGGATCAGCTATGCAGGGTATCCTAAAAGATATACCTACGTCTTCGCGACTAAAGAAGAAAACGATGGCTGTAATAACATAAATTATAAAAATATTAAGTTTACTTATTGATAAGAAGAAGGAACAGCATCTGTTCCCGCAAATTTACATAATGACATAAAAAACATTACAACTTAACTAATTTTGACCGAGCGATGACTATAGGTGCGTAAAAGGTTTCTTATCATTTATTTGTTACTTTGATACTTTAAGCTAAAAAATTTCAAAATGATTTGGAATTATTTGACAGACGTTGGTTATGACCTACTCTTTTGAATGACAATCTTCTAAGAAATTTCTAGATCGGAAACAGACCAGAAACCCAAAATTATAACGTGCACACATCATGGTAACAAACATATATTCCGTCTATCGAGATTTGGTTAGAAAAATTGAAAATTCTACCATCGATTTAAACTTTGCCCTTTGCATCACTCAAAACCTACCAGAACGAAAATATTTTTTTTTTTTCAGAAATAATAATTTACCGAAATAGAGCCTAGAGGATATTATGTGTGTGGGCTTATTTTGCATACTTGTGTAAACAAAATAATAAATTATTTCATATAATAATGAAACAAAAAAAATTAAAAATTGAAACAAAAGAATTAATTGTACCTTAATTAATCTAGGTGATAATCCTTGCATAAATTAAACATATTTGCATATACGTAAAAGTATTCACCATTCATAATACATAAATTATGTACGTACATTTTAGTCGATCGAAACTATATCGTTTTACATAGACATCATGCTGTTCATGACCTATCCATTCCATTATGGTGTGGGATGCCGACCAATTCGAATTTTGTTCGCTTTGCTATTTAAATATATACTTAAAGCTTACTTAATAACCATGAATTGAAATAATGGCCAATAATGTGATTATAATCGGGTATAGCCTCAATTAAAAAGGCCGTGACTTGTATAACAAGAAATCTTTATTTAGCGCATTTTTCGTTCCCAAAAAACAGTGACTGATTACAACATGAATTTCCGATTCCAACTAAAAAAAAAGAAATGAGCTTTTTTATGGTTGGGTTTTTTACAAATTTAAATATCTACTCGTAAATCAATGGTAAAAGAAAATGAAAATTTTAGACGAAAATCTTTTTTCTGGTGTCATGAAAATTTTGTTAATGTTGAAAAAGAGGGATTTAATTATTTAAAAAATGTTACACCATAAGAACGTAACGAAAAGTATATAAAGTAAAGAAATGTATGTTCTTAAAAGACGCACACCATAAATGCTTGTAATTTTTAACTTTTTATATTTCCTGCTCATTTTTTTTAATTTATATGAAATCGGAAAAGTTTTTAATTTAAACTTGTTTTTTTAAAGTTACGTTTTGATAAAATGATTTTTGTTGAAATTCTCAAAATTTATTAAAAAATATATAATATTTTTGTACGTTTCGTTTCAAGTGCGGCGGAAATATTTCTAGGAAAATTATTTTCAAGTGATTATAAATTTTTAAACAATAATGGTTTATGGCAGGCAATTTTCCTGTTTCATGATATTTACTTTATGTGTTTATTTGTACGAGGAGAGCAAAATCAACATTTTTGGGCCTAAAGAATCCATTGAAATATTTAATTAGATTATAAGTTAGTATTGTTATAACGTGCGCCGTTTTTTTTTTTTTTTTGTAATGGAGCACAAGTTTAAAAAATTTTATTTATGATTTATACATTTCAGTGTGAATTGGTAGTTAATGTGCGTTTTAAATGGTCTTTTGAGCTTAGATAGAGGTGCTATTAATTTGCATTATTTTCTGACCCATCATTGCGTACGATTATAAGAATGAACATTTTAGATAGATCCGGTGGTTTTTTTTGGATGAAAAACAAAAAATTGTATGGCTACAAAACCACGGCATTTATTTCCTCACTAAAAAATTGTATTTGTTTATTTTGCTATCACAAACCGCATGTATCGTGAAATTGTATTTTGCAGTTTTTATTTGTAGAGTATTTGTATAAAGAAGGGGCAGGGCGTTTCAGGTGATCTTCTCGAAAATATGGAGATATTTCGAAAATTTGTTAATTTGTAATTAATTAAATCACACCTCAGTTGTAAATTTCATTTTAAAATTTTGGAAGCTGTTCAGTGTATCAATTGTTTCCAAAATGACTTAATCTAAAATAAATCTGAGAATATATTTTGAAAGCTAATTATTATATTCGCGGATCGGGGTAAAAAGTGACAAGTAATTTTTTACTCCTTAGTATTTTCCCCCTTCAATTTAAAATATAAACTGAAATTTTAATGCTACTGTATAGTTCCGTCTATGAATCAACAGATGCAGATCAGACCTTTCTTCATAAATGTCAAATTGGGAAGCTTAGGCACTAATCCCCACAAAATGTAGCTAAAATAAGTAGCAAGTGCAGTATAGCGAGGTTAATGTGTTTATTAGTTCAATCTCTACATTTTATTATTTTTATATTTATTTATTTATTAATGTTTTAATTAAAAAAAATATTTTTTTAAAATTTTTTGGGTGAATGATTGTTCAGCAATTCTCTTTTACTATCACTACTGTCATCCGCGTGAGTGTGTATTGTGTATGAGACTGTGTCAAATTAACTTCTAAAATCCAACTGTCCTGAATTTTTAATTTTGTCTTCTTCATCAAAAAGTTCTATTCAGCAGACCAAGAAGTGTCTAGTAGTTAAGCGGTGTGAAGTATAAATTTTTTTGATATGTGGAATGTCCAGAAGCAGAAAGTGTATTTTAGATTTTAGCCGCTATACATCACTCCCCTTCTGGATTGAAACCCGTAGTGTTTCAAGTTGAACGTAACGATTTTACGAACACTAAAATTTTCGACTATATTAGCTACATGTATTCCGTATGCTGGCTTAAGCCTGTCGATTCTAATTGTTGTTAATTTTCCACCAACATCCAAAAAAATGAATTTTGCGCATTTTGTAGGTCACTGTATATGGTCCAGAACAGGGTATACTCAGATAACCTCTGACCCTATCCATATGCACGAATACATGTGAATAGTTTCCGGATTATTAGGAATTTACGTTACCTGTTCGGTTAGATGTCTTGTTTGTTTAGGACTTAAGGCTCTAATGATCGTTGATAATGCCTGAGGAACTGTTCGAGAACACCGATTGGTTTTGGGTTGTTTGTAGTTGTGCGAATGCGATGGGAACCTAGGAGCTTCGTGAGTTGGTGAACAACGTAGATTCGTAGTTGAACTTCTAGTCGACTAACTCTCAAATATAATGATAGCAATTCGATTGGGGCAGTAGACCAATCAGGTCCATGTAATTGTGTTCAAACCTGCCACTTGGTAGATCGAATTTTCTAAGTTCTGATTTCGTGTGGCGGTAAACGTTGGACTTTTGACATAGAATACAACATTTCGCCCAGGTGCCCTTATCAGTATTCATTCCTGGCAAGAAGTATTTCAACGAATAACTTCTCACGTGGCACGGATACCGGAAAGTGATAAGCCATGTTGGTTGTCGAAGATTGTTCATGGTTCGCTGAGGCGAAAGTATGATCGATTTTTACCTGTACAAGTCTCACACAAAATTTGCCATTTGTTTGGTAAACTGATCGGTTGCAGGTTTACGTTTGATCTCGGAGTGCGTGTTGAAATCAATTTCTCGTACAAGTAATTCCGCTGTACAAGTAATTCCTTAATGTCGAGAGAGAAGACGCTGAGTTTGTGAGAAGAGTTTCATCAGAATGAGACAACCAGTCGTCCCACATTAGGTTTACCTTTAATATGATAAATGTCGGTAGTGAATTGGGAAATATAATCGAGATGTTGTAATTGCCTGGGACTGTATCCAAACTTTAACGGAAGAGCTGTTGTGGAGGGTTTATGGTTGGTAAATATAGAGAAATTTCAGCCTTCGATGAAATGGCGAAAGTGTTTGATTGGTAAATGCATAGCATATAAGTTCTCTATCGAAAGTAGAGTATTTAATTTCTGCAGGAGAGCGCTTCTTTTAAATGAACGCTCGAACTGCTACATGCCACTTGCTTAATCGTTTTGTAAGATTCAGTGCAATCTTCTGGCCAAGAGAAGTTTTCTCTGATTTTCCCTTTCTTGGCGAAATGCCTGTCAATAGGCGAAAACAGTTCAACTGAAAGTCATATAAAGCGGTGATAATAGTTCATCATACCGACGGGACATTGTAATTCGAGGCCTCAGTGACCGCGAGGTATTTTTTCAAAAGAGCACAATATTCGTTGTTGGTGACGATGAATGGAGTTGTAAACGAACGCCTGAGACCGAGATAACCTTGGGAAGTTTTGTATCGTGGATATGTGTGGAAATAGGGTATCCGCCTGCTGCAGTAAGAATGCAAGCGATGGCTGATACATCAGAACCCAAATCGATCAAAACTTGCAATGAGAGACAGCGAATGGAAACGAAGAACCATAGAAACAGAAGGATTTAGTCATTTTTCGAAGTATTGAACAGCTGTAGTTTCTGTAACAATTATTGTGGCGTTATTTTCCAGTTGGAATAAGGGCTGACTCACTTGTGGACCGATGGACTGCTTGACTGCTCCAAACCAATTACGATTGATTACGTCAAAATCAAAAATTGACGGATTGTAATTTAACCGTTGCCGATTGTCGAAGTCGCGCGTTTAGATTTACTGAAGCAAGTACATCACACAGCTCCTTTTAATGTAAATAGTACATTTTACAAAAGGTGTATGTACATTTTATAATAGGTTTGACCATAGATTAACTTTTCGTACTCATTTAGAGAAAGTGCAGTTGCGCTGTTTGGGATTCTTCGACAGTGTTTTTTCAATACCCCCTGGGATTCAAACGATTAAATTAGCCGACCGAACTGGAAATCGGCTGACCGAAAGTGGCGACTTCCATAAGAGGTTTTAGCATTGATACATTGGTTTAGAGACAAAATTAAATATGCATCAAAATTTATCTAGATCAATTTTCAAAATTTTAGATAAAATTTTTCGAAACATAACAACATTCGAAACAAAACTTTGTGACCAAACTTCGGCCATTCTATAGCTCCACATGTTGACAAAATAAGAAACTTAGTACCTGAGCTTTTCCATAAATTAGGAGATCCCATTGAAATTTGCCAGAAATCGATATAGCGAGAGTAGAAGTAGTTTCCCTAAAAGCGTTTTTGTCTTAAACGTTATAAAATTATTAATGAAAAATCGATTAAAACAAAAGTTAAGTTAAATAATTAAATTTTTTAATAAACATAGGCTTTTCTAAACAATTTCGGGTTATTACTTGTTTTATAATTCATTTGAATGCTTTGCCACATAACAAACATAATAATTTTCCACAGTCTTGAGTTTTTCAAATACAAATTTGTTTAATGTAATTAAATCGCATAGCAAATTTATTACACGAGTAAAGCAGGAAAAACATAAAACATTTAACCAGAGATAAGTAATGCGGTAATGTATACACAGTACACTACACACACATATACATATTATTAAAATAATAATGATGAATGTGAATTTCATGAAAATTGATGTTATTTTATTTTCTTTTTCATAAAATACACAATTACTTACTTTTAATTTTTTGTAAATATACCTTTCTGAATATTTAAATTTTCCCAAAGCACTTTTAGAAATACAAATATGTTTATAGAAGTAGAAAAATTTTCCTGAAGTTTCCTTAATTTTTATATATTTTATTGTTTTGATTGTTGAATGAATTTTCATTCTCATTTGTATTAGCCAAATAATACTATAATACGTAGGTTTCTACTTTGTCCGTTATTTTTCAAAGCTATATTCACTTAAATTTATTTTCATGGATTTTTACATATATTTTCATATTTTATACAGTTATGGTCAAAAGTATTTGGAAATTTTATATTTCAAGCAAAATGTTTGCAAATTGTAGAGCAAACTAAAATTTTGATTCTACACTTTGTTCACATTATAAATTTTTTAAAAAAATGAAACAGCGATACGAAAAAAATTCAAATCAGATCAAATAGCTTACCATTCCTCAACCAATAACTGTCAAATATGGTATACAGAATTAAATTAGCACTCTAACATAATGTTCAATGGAACTAGGCCAACTCTAAACAAATGATGATCAAATTCAGGGTGCAAAGCCCAATTTGACGAAATTTTGCGATTCGGCTATAATGAATGAAACCAGGCCGTTTCCCAACCGAAATTCACCTTGTAGAGCTGGGCAAGGATTCTAATAAACTAGAGTCAATTTGTCTTTCTGATAAAGTTCTCGACCATTATGAATGGAACTTGGGCATATCCCGACTAATTATTGTCAAGTAAGGTATGAGCAGAATTAGATGTGAATTTAAAAATGGGTCTTAGAGAAATTCTGGAATTCGGCCGTGCTATGCAATTTCTTAACAAATCATGTTCGGATCTGGTATGTTGAGCTGAACCGGGATTCCAACATAAATCTCCGATGAAGTTCTGGATTTTTCTACAAAATAAATCCAAAAACAATCGGACAAGGAATTATCCTATTCCTCGACTTACCCGTCAAGACAACCCGTTGAGACCCAGCCAAACTCAGCCTTATTTTATTTGGGATATTGTTTAGTCTTGTTTAATTGTTCTGACGTGGACCAGCCAATAAATAACTTATCAAGAGCCTAAAAACAGTGGACTTGCGGTAGAGCTACGCCAACAAATAATATCTAAATCTGAATGCAAAATATCAGTACATGAACAGAACTAAGTAAACATAGCAAACATAAAAAAATAAAACTGTTTTGAACGAAGAGAGATAGAGGCGGGAAAGGGTAACAAATGAAGCAGTTGGTACCCGTTTAGTTAGAGAGTTTATTAAACGTCCAATGTTTCAAAAATATTATAGAAAGGCAAATCGATACACGAACTATCTCCAGAAGTGTTACCACAGAAAATGTAAACTATTTAAATGTTGGAATGTTTCTTTTTGCAACGCAAAGGCGGATAAAATTAGCAGTTTTTTAGTCCTCAGTCAAACAAATGAATTTTACGATGGTTTATGTCCGTATTTTTTTTTTAAGTCTATCGTTATTGAGTCATGGAAACATGTGATCGATCTGATTTTGTTTTATTGGATAAAACATTACCTGAGGGACGAAAAAAAGTTTGGATCAGCGGTCGAGGAATAGTCATCAGATTGAAATATTGTGTTAGTATAATGCCACACACTTGTCAAAGAATGTTATCGACTACCCTTAGAAGGTCTAGAGGAATTAGCATTTCTTTACGTTGATGATATAATGGTATTTAGATGTGGCATAAAACACCATAATACAAATTTAATATAGATATTAAAACGACTAAGGTCTTATAATCTAAAGATTATCCATCAAAATGCAATTTTTTTAAAAGTGAAGTAACATATTTATGACCTCTTATTACTAGTGAAGGATTAAAACTTGATCCATCAGACGTAGACAGCACGGCACACATAGATTTGTAGCATTCTGCAATTATTTTTGAAAATTGATTCGCGATTTTGCTTTGATAGCAAAACCATTAAACAGTATTTTAAAGAAAGTTACAGTATTCGCATGGACCGATCAATGTGAAAAATTATTTAAACTTTTAAAGTCAAAGTTAAGGAATCATTCAATATTGCAATATCCAAATTTTGATAAAGAATTCATTTTAACTACAGATGCGTCAAATTTTACTCTTGGAGCAATCTTATGACAAGGAGAAATTCTAAATGACTTACCAATTGCATTTGCTAGTAGAACAATGGATAAATATAAACTAATTAACCCAATATAGAAAAAGAGCTGTTAGCTATCCATTGGACTATTAATCATTTTAAGCCTTACCTATATGGTAGAAATTTTAACAGTCGTTACTGACCATAGGCCCGAGGCCGTTAGTAAGTCTTTTTACAAATAAAAATCCATTCTCAAAAATGACTAGATCTGATAGACTATTACTTCACAATAATTTTTAGCCAATGCAAATTAAATACAAATGCGGCAACACTATCTAAAATAGTATGGGATACACAACCTTTAAACGCTTTAATACCAAAACAAACTGTCAATGATAGAAACACAATGGTAGATGCTGTATAAGATAGCGGAATTTTGACAGGTGAAAATAAGAGATTATGTTACTCGCCGCAAGTGGCAGCACTAACACTAAAGAGAATTTATTTTGTTATGTAATTACCAGCCGAAAACTTTCATTCATTATGTACATGTTTTTTCACTAAATAAAACATTTCAGCGGAATAAAATATTAAAAGTGATCCTTAAAATGACAAATTGATTGATCTCCGAAATAAAGGAACTCGATATATGAAATATTGAAATTTAACAATATTTCGTCTTTCCAGCATTTCTGCCACTACTGACTAATACTTTCGATTGTTTTTTTAATAGCTTAAGTCATACTAAGACTATATGGAAAATTTGAGGAAAATTTGTGGACTTGAATTTTTACTAGAACTTTTTGATTTCCTTCGGCCAAATAAGTAATTTTCAGTTTTTGGCCAATATCTCAAAAACTTCCACTAATAACCAACACTTTCGGTTATTTTTCTAATAGCTTAAGTCATACTGAGACTATACGAAAAATTTGGTGAAAATTCATTGACTAGAACTTTCACTAACATTTTTTGATTTTCTGCGGCGATATAGGTTATTTTCAGTTTTTGGGCAATATCTCAAAAACTTCCACTAGTAACCAATACTTTCTGCTAATTTTCTAATAGCTTACGTCAAACTGAGACTATATGGGAAATTTGGGGGAAATTCATGAACTAGAATTGTCACTAAAATTTTTTGATTTTCTGCGGCCAAATAAGTTATTTTCAGTTTCTGGATAATATCTCAAAAACTTCCACTAGTAGCCAATACTTTCGGTTGTTTTTCTAATAGCTAAGGTCATACTGAGACTATATGGAAAATTTGGGTAAATTTTATGAACTAGAATTTTCTCTAGAATTTTTTGATTTTCTGCGGCCAAATAAGTTATTTTCAGATTCTGGTCAATATCTCAAAACCTCAGAAAATCAAAAAAAACAGTCCATGAATTGTCCCCAAATTTTCCATATAGCCTCAATATGACCTAAGCTATTAGAAAAACAACCGAACGTATTGGTTACTAGTGGAAGTTTTCGAGATATTGTCCAGAAACTGAAAATAACTTATTTGGCCGCAGAAAATCAAAAAATTTTAGTGAAAATTCTAGTACATCAATTTTCCCCAAATTTTCCATAAAGTCTCAGTATGACCTAAGCTACTAGAAAAACAACCGAAAGTATTGGTTACTAGTGGAAGTTTTCGAAATATTGGCCAAAAACTGAAAATAACATATATGGCCGCAGAAAATCAAAAAATTCTAGTCCATAAATTTCCCTCAAATTTTTCATAGAGTCTCAGTATGACCTAAGCTATTAAAAAAACAACCGAAAGTATTGGTTACAGTAGAAGAAATGCCGGAAAGACGGAATATTGTTAAATTTCAACATTTCATATACCGAGTTCCTTTAGGATTACTTTTAATATTTTATTCCGCTGAGATGTTTTATTTAGTGAAAAAACATATACATAATGAATGAAACATTTCCGCGGTAATTAAATAACAAAATTAATTCTCTTTAGTGATAGTGCTGTCTATTAGTGAAATAAGAAACCTGAAAGAATTGCAATTTATAGTTGAAAGTTTAGATAAATCGAGAAAGAATATACACAAAAAGGTAACAGAAAATGTAGGAGCTATAAATAGTAAAAAATTAGATACAGTGACTGTATTTATTAGTGATAATCCGATTTTGGAAATGGATTCAAAATTAGAGAAACTAGTAACACGCATGCATGAATTAAAAAATAATAAGTTAAGCTCAAGAATAATGATTTAATTTTCAGTCACATAGATAAATTTAAAGAAAAATTCAATAGTCTGTAGAAAAGTAAGATAGGGACAATAAAACAAAATAGTTTAAAAATATTAATATATGAAGCTCCACAGAAAATTATTAGTCCTGAAAATATGAAAAATTTAATAAAAGAAAATCACATGACACAATAGGTGGACATACAGGTGTAAAGAGAACTATCAATAAAATTAAACAAAGATTTATATGGAAAGGTATGAATAAGATGGTGAAAGATTTTATAAATAATTGCGAATTATGCAAGAAAAGTAAAATCATAAAAGATACCAAAGAAAAAATGGTGACTACAGAAACACCAGGAGATAGTTTTGAAATAGTATCAGTAGATACAGTAGGTCCTCTTAAATTATCAAACGATTTTAGGTATATTCTTACACTACAGTGCGAACTTACAAAGTATATTGAAGCGATACCAATTAAGAATAAAGAAGTAATATCAGTTTCAAGAGTTATAGTAGAGAAATTTATTCTAAAATATGAGATTTTCAAAATTTTAAAATCAGACATGGGAACAGAATTCAAAAAATATGCGAAATAAAGAAATTAATAAAGCCAACCGCTAAACATTGTAATAAGTAGTATTTTTATGTTGCAAAATTTAAAAATATCAATTTTTGAATCCCATGTATTTTTAATAGTAAGTTTCTGAAACTTTGATCCGCCACAGCTCAGCCCAGGAAGAACCTATCGGTGTAACTCCAACGGCTATGAACTTTTCTCACCGATCCCTAAAAGCATGCTATAAATATCAACTCTCTACATATTACCCTTCTCGAGTTGAAAAAAGCTACGAACAAAAAAAGCTACGGACATATTTTGTGCATTATTAACAAGATTAACCAAATCATCATGAAACATTAGGCTCCATAGAGAGAAATCACAGAGTTCTGAATGAATGTTTATTAATACTGAAGTATCAAAACCAATCTATAACTTTGACAGCTATGCAGAGTTATTATGTTAGATTACAGGAAGCACATACAAAAGCAAATGAGCAATTACATACGTGATTTTAGTACTGGACCTTTTGAAATAATAGAAAGAAATGATGTGAATTCAAGGATTAAGATAGAAAATGGAATTAAAGAAATTCACAATAATCGTCTAAAAAAATAAAAACAAAAATGCATTTCAATATGTATAAAAAAAAATCATTCGAGTAGAATTAAGATTAGTAATAACAAGATAATATTTATAGAAATTGATAAAAATAATAATAATAATAAAAAAAAAATTACAAATTTACAATTGGTAAATTTTTCTAAAGGGGAAGGATGTAATGCCACACACTTGTCATGGAAATTTCGACATCATACGCATTGCAATGTAACTCTGTATTTCGAAAGACAGGCACGCGAAAATATTTTCATGAAATTTTATTTTGTAAAATAAACATATCTTATATTCCAAAATTTATTGCTTTACGGAATCATAAGTTTTTGGCCGAAAACTAGAATTGATTCAATAAAAAAACTAAAATATTTTTATTAGGCATTACCCTTAATTAATATTAAGGTGATATAGACATAATGTTCGATGAATATAAAAAAGTAAATCGATATAATAAAGTCAGTCAGTAAGATAGTAATATAATAAATGGTGACGAGTCAGGAATGGAGGTTCGATAGTGGAATAAAGAAGATGATAACAGAACTCAAGAATTGTTATTAATTGATACAGTGAATATAAAATATAACTAAATTTAATAAAATTAATTAATAAATCATAAATTGTGTTAATTATTTCAAAATATGATAAAATAATCAAAGTGACTTCGCAAATAAACCCTTTTTACATTAGTTCTCGAACAATAAAGACTAATTCGTCCTATTATTTTGTGTGCTCAGCCGAGATACAAGCCTCCATTTTGCGCTCGTTTTATAACGTAGGAGGGGTGGTTGGGTGGCTAAAACTATATCTAAAGACAATTAATAAGCTAACTGGCAAATCTTAATTCTTTTTCTTCATTTCACATTTTCAGAGTCAAAATTTCGAGTTATGCAAATAAAGTTGTGCCTTTGATTAGTAGCTTAGTGTTCTAACGTTAATTTATTCGTGTGGTTTAGGCGGGAGTAAAATGGAGATCGGCATCTACATATTTATGGTTTCTTTCTATTATTATTATACGGTAAATAAATAAATTGCTGTATATTTGGATTCTAACGACCACACCTTCAAACTAAACAAGGAAAATGCTACCGCGCCAAGTGAGTACCAGTACAGCAATCTGTTCACATGTTGACCATGTTACAGAAGCCTTAAGGAAGTTGGTATTCAACCATAATACAAAAGCAAAACCGTAATTCATATCACTGATATCAACCCAAGTCGCAAAGTAGTCAGCATGCTTGCTCCAGTGACCGGATGTCCCGGGTTCGATTCCCGGTTGTGAAATGGAAAAAATTTCACGGCTGGTTTGGGATCAATGAATTAATCACTCATTATCACAAATGAAAATATGATTATGAAACCTCATTTGAGGCAGCCAAATCCCTTGATGGGATATAGTGCCAGAGAGAGACATCAACAAGAAAATCAAATGAACTTTGCTGTGCAGCATTGATTGATTGATTGATTTGACTGTAGAACCAAGTTCTTGACGAGTGTCCCGGTTAACGCCGGGCCTATTCCTACAGCCTGTTTACACATAACAATAGGAGGGATAGGATAAGGTTTTTTTTTTTTTTTTTTTTTTTGGACAGAACGATCCGGTTTCAGACACCTAGCGATCGTATGGCACAACACAATTCTAATCTACTTCTAATCTACGGAGGAGAGATAAAGGTTTAATAGGTTCAATGGATAACGATGATACTGGTCTTCAGCAATTGCTTCTATAAATCAGCAACTAAAATAAAATTGATTGATTAATTCACTCTACTCAGAGTCATCTAGGTAAATTCGATAGTTAGTAATACAAACACAACACAATTCTAAACTACACAATCATCAATTAATATTTAAAGAAGTATTATTCCACAAACATCTTAAGACTCCTGAAATTTAATTCTCCATTAATGTTTTTCGGCTTCCTAAATAATACAAACATTTATTAATTAATCCTCCTATAACACAACAACTTACAATAGAATTTCCTGAAATCATAGTTATTTGAATTATATTAATAATAAAACTAAACAGAAATCCAGTAGTATTTAAAAATTATACTGCAAACATAAGCTGTATAGTACTGAAATTGTCATTTTGAAACTTACAAACCAATTTCTCAAAATTCCATCGTCAAACAGCGAAACACTTGTAACAAAATGTATACTTACCATCAAATTGGTAAGAAACACAAATCGAAATATACAAAATTTCAAGATCAGTCTCGAAATAACGTAAAAATTTCAAAATTTAGTAAAATATTATAAATTCCATCTTATCGATAACTATAGCAACGATAAGTTTTGTTTTACGCCGCAATGACGATTTCATTGAGTATTTTTAACTATATCCCGCAAATCTGTTTTTAATTAATGTGTCCAAGATAAAAAGGCAATTCAATCATTACAACAACAATGTTAGTTCCGAATAATGAAAATTAACAGAATTATTCATTAATTTACACGTATGAGCACTTTAAGTAAGAACTAACAAGCAATTTATACACGATTTTAATACTCTTAACTTATTAAAGAATCAAATCAATTGCATACATTAAAGGGGCAATTAAATATCTATACTTAAAAATTTTTTCTCAGTACAATACAACCCTAAATTAAAATTTAAATATAATATATAACAAAATTAAAATATAATACAATTATGTACAATAAAAACAATCCACCTGTTATAAATTCTAAATAACTTAACTATTTATTATTGATTATTGATGCCATCTATCGGAATTTATAAACTCAAAATAACAAATGACCACTGATAGATGTCACTTTCTTAAGTTACCATTATTTTACTTTGGTAACACTAAAAAATCGATTAATCATATTTGAATTTATTACTCATCCTCTTTATCCTTTAAATAATAACCCAAGCTTAATAGTGAAATATTATTTGCACGTAACAGTACATAAATAACAATCTTAAGAGTTTATACAAAATAATAAGAAATCATATAGTGATTTAAATAAATAATTAATCGTTCATCACGAGTTATACTTAATAACATCACAACACTGTAAGTAAGATAAATTTAAAACTAATTTACATTTAGTGTTCATCTTCTTAGTATATTTCATTTGTAACTTATTTGGTAATACTTTAAGTTATGGAAGTTTATAAAATGAACTTTGCTGTGCAGCATGTGAACAAACTCTTGGATTATTGGAGAAATATTTTATGGGCTAATGAATGCGAACGGTGGAAGTTTATGTTTTGAGATTCCATTTCTGACAATGCTGTTGCAGATTTGGTCCTTTTGCATGATAAGGTTGATAAAAATGTATACCTTAACATTTCAATTGATCATGCGCCTATTTGTGGTGACAATCTCATTGGGGGAGACGGGTTGCAGTAACAAGACAACGCACCAATCCACACCGCAAAAATATGTCAAGAACTTTTGAAATGTTCTGGCTTCATGGATTTAGACTGGCCTTCAAAATGTGCAGATTTAAATGTAATTCGAAATATTTGGGCAGAACCCAAGCAAAAATTGGCATAC
Source organism: Nephrotoma flavescens (assembly GCA_932526605.1). Classification (NCBI taxonomy): domain Eukaryota; kingdom Metazoa; phylum Arthropoda; class Insecta; order Diptera; family Tipulidae; genus Nephrotoma; species Nephrotoma flavescens. The sequence goes on from OW052222.1 coordinate 139,766,796, forward strand.
GTAACCGGAAAATCGAAAAAAACGGTCAAAAATGAAATTCGCGAGGCTTGGATCAACTTAACTCTGAATGTCTTCAAAAAATTATAGAATCAATTCCAAATCATCTTCAGGGTGTAATAGAAGTAAAGGAAGGCGTCTTGTAGTTGTTATAGAAGCAAAAATATATTATACGTAATAAATAAAAAATTAAAAATTCGAAACTCTTCTTCTCACTTGAAATAACGCAGAAAAAACAACACGTCGATTATAGAAATCGCGATTGAAAACTGCTTATAAAAAAACATAAAACAAAATTTTAAATCATAGTATCATAGAAATTCCTATGGATTTCCATACAATTAGTAAAGTAAAATTTGTTTTAGATCCGCAATTTTTTTATTGCGTTTGTACGGTGAATCATAAAAACGATTTGTATGGAAATCAATATAAATTTTCTTGGATACTTTGATTGAGAGCAATTGTTTTCCATTTTATTTATATGTATTCCAATCCGCATTCGATTCACTCCCGCGGATTCTATAATCGACGTGTAAGTTTTTCCTGCAGCATTTTGTTTTTGTTGTTATGTTTTTTTATTTATGCTTTTATATACATTAATTTCAAATAAAATTTATAATTAAAACATGAAAATTTTTTATTTTACTTAATCTAAGCAACCCATAATTTTAGTCTATATGTTTAATTTGCCCAGCATAAAATAAATGTTGATTAATTGTTTAATACAATGTACATTCAATGAACTTTTTAGTTAAAAAATAGTTTGATTTTGAATCGAACATTATTTCAATTATTTATTATCGCTTTTCAATTTATCTAGTCGTTAATTCATCGGAGAATAGAACAACTAAATTGTATAAATCATTTGAATAGCTTTAGCTCGATTTATCGTAGTACTACACACCGGAGTCTATTTATCGTTATGCCATCAATTGGGTTAGTTATTTTTTAATCAACGAAAAGAAAGTGACATCGGAAAGCAGCAAAAAAATCGTTATTATCGATAAAATGGCAGCAACATTTAATGATTTTTACATTTTTTTTTGTTCGAATATAAAAAACTATTATCATAGCTATGACAAACCATTTTTGTAACGATAAAATTTTTAACAAATGTTTGTACAGTATACTATGCCATATAAATTCTGCGTTCGTTGTTAGTTTTCAATCATCAATTTTCATGTCACGTGCAAAATTCTTGTTGTTTTCTCCATTTTGTTATGCTATTGTTGTCTTTTATTTTCCAGAAGTATTCAGCAATTTTTTGTTTTTTTTTGTTTTTGAAAAATAATGCTGTAGGTATACTAGCACAAAAAAAAAATAAAATTGGGGAAAATTTATTTAGCGCATCAGAACATAATGTTTAGGAAAATCATCTAAATTAGACGAAGCCATAAAGAATTTTTCTTGTCTAGTACGAGTACAATAAGAAAATAAATGAATGTGTTGAGTATACATGTTCGTATACATAATGATGTTTTACGTTTTAATGCTTTTCATTTCGATAAAACAAAAACTGAAAATAGTTACGCGTGTTGTGACTACTTAAAAGGAAAATCTAATATTTTTACCGTGCGATAATTAGATAATATAAGTGATAAGTGTTTCAGTCAGGATGATATACACAGTAAATTGAGATGCGTTCTGTCTGTTTCGTATGTCTTGCAAAAATACTTTTTCGTATAGTAGACGGAAATTGCTAGATACTTAACATTTTTAACTTCCTGTAGGATTTATTTAATTGAATTGACATTAGGATTACGTGTTGTCAGTGAACTAGATTATCCCAAATTAAATAAATGTTACAGGTATTATACGGTTAAGAGTCATTGCTGGAAAGTAATAAAATACTGATTCACTACAGAAAATTTTATGATAATTAATATTTAATTTTAAAATTTAGCTCGCTTGATAATACCTCAATTACCAGCCCCGACAGCAGAATACCAAGCACGGACTTCGTCCATTAATCCTGCCTGAAACTTTTAATAAGATATGCCCAAGTTGTACTGTTTATTTTGAGCTCTGCTGAGGTTTGGCTTGGGGTGGAATGATTTATTGATTCACTAATCTTGATAGTTTAACCAATTTGTAAATTGACTTTTGGATATGAAGTATATTTAAGTAAATTATGAAGTAAATAAATTGGAACAACGACCCCGTCAGCAACAATTATTATGCTGGAATTTCAATCGGTACAAGTGGTTGTTTTCAATCGGTTTCAATCCAAAGCAAGTGAGTGTCCCGGTAATCATAAAGCGGCCTTTAAAGACACTTCCGCAGAAGTTAAAGAAGGGTTGGTCTGAGCCTATGCCGTAGTAAATAATCAAGTACGAGATCGCTAGATGCGGTAAACAAAGAGAAATCCTAATATTTTTTATTTAATAGTAGTTCGATCAAATCGAGCCCACGGAGCAATGCATTTTTACCTAAATTAATCGAATCGGTAATTAGTGAGCGAAGGTTGCACTTTACTAGGTGCCTGATTTTGTGTGTTCCATGGCAGAGAAATTAGGACTCTCTCCGCGATCAATACGGCATTCGGTTACTGACGTCATTAACTTGCGGTTTTCACCCAATAAAAAAGTGCACGCCCTACCAACATAAGTCACGCCAATATTTGCCCTCATTCTGGGAAGCTTTTGATATACGTCCATGTATCGATAACTTACCGGTGCCGGAATGCTTGTTGATTGAGACAACTGCTGCCGAGAACTTTATATTTATTGAGTCTATCAGTTGCTGTGTGTTGAGCAAGAAGCAAATGGATCCGCTTAAGGTAGCCAACCATCAGTTTCTCGTCACGAGGCCCAACAAGCAGAGTTATACCAATCTCACCCAACATGCAGTAAACGATGATGCACCAGCGACGAAAACTAAAGCCAGGCTCAAATCAACATAAGGTCGAGATGGACCAAGAGATCGACATAATGGTTACTTTTGTCTTAAAAATAAATTTTAAACATTCGAAGGCCATACAAAATTATAACTTGAAGAAGATATGTCATCGGCAATGAACTGATAGCATTTCAGTAATGGAAATAGATAATAAAGAATATTTTGCAGTAGTTAGTACCGAAGTGGTATTTTGACTGTATCACAGCATGGGAAGCACAAAGTTGCATTTTCCTTGGACATGATACTTATACTATTTATACTTTGTTATTTTATTGTAATGGTTTTATTGTGATTGCTTCGTATATTGGTATATTTTCAGTACTGTCGAATTGAATACACAATCGTAGGAAATTCTTCAATTTAGCGTCAATCTGTGTGACGACAACTATGATAATCGACACTTACTTATACACAATACCTTCTCAACCACTCCATACTATTACATTCGATTAACGCTGGATCGCAGATAAATTTGAATTTTTGACATATAGATGGAAAATTTGTAAGAATCACAACAATCATTTTCGATCGTATGAGATTATTGATTTGAAAGAATTGGGCACCAAATTGGGGACAAAGTTGGGGACAAAATTGGGGACAAAATTGGAGACAAAATTGGGGACAAAATTGGGGACAAAATAGGGGACACAATTGGGGACTGAATTGGGGACAAAATTGGTCACACAATTGGCGACAAATTTGGGGACAAAGTTGGGGACAAAATAGGGGATGAAATTGGGGACAATATTGGGGATAAAGTAGGGAACAAAACTGGGGACAAAGTCGGGGACAAAATTGGGGATAAAACTTGGGACAAAATTAGCGACAATATTAGGCACAAAATTGGGGACAAAATAGGGACAAAATAAGGTACAAAATTGGGAACTAAATTGGGGACAAAGTTGAAGAAAAAATTGGGAATAAACATGGGGACAAAATTGCGGGCAAAATTGGGGACAAAATAGGGTATATAACTGGGACCTAAAATAGGGGACAAACTAGAGGACAAAAATAAAGACAATATTAGGGACAAAGTTGGTGACAAAATAGGGGACAAAATTGAGGACAAAGTTGGGGACAAAATTGGGGACAAGTAGGAGACAAAATTGGGGACAAAATAGGGTAAAAAATTGGGGAATAAATTGAGTACACAATTGGTCACATAGTTGAAGACAAAATTATGGACAGAATAGGGGACAACATTGAGGACAAAATTGGGAACACAATTGGGGACAAAATTGGAGAAAAAATTAAGGAGAAAATAGGGTACAAAATTGGGGACTCAATTGTGTAAACAATTGGTCAAATAGTTGGGGACAAAATTGCGGACAGAATAGGCTACAAACTAGGGTAAAAAATTAGGGACAATATTGGGGACAAAGTTGGGAACAAAATTGGGGACAAATTTGGGGACAAAATTACGAAAAAAGTTGGGGAAAAAATTTGGGACAAAATAAGGGACAAAATTGAAGATAACAAAATAGGGAACAAAATAGGGTACACAATCGGGAACAAAATTGGGGACAAAATTGGAGAAAAAATTGGGGCAAAATAGGGGACAAACTAGAGGACAATATTGGAGACAAAGTTGGGGTAAAATTTGGGGACAAAATAGGGGCAAAATAATATACCAAATTGGGGACTAAATAAAGGACAAAATTGGGGACAAATTAGGGGACAAAATTAAGGACACAAAAAAAACAAAATAGAGGACAAAATTGGGGACAAAATTGGAGACAAAGTTGGGCACAAAATTAGGGACCAAAATTGGAACAGTGTTGGAGTCAAAATTGGGGACAAAATTGGGGACAAAGTTGGGAACAAAGTTGGTGACAAATTTGGGGAAAAAGTTGGGGACAAAGTTGGAGACAAAGTTGGGGATAAAATAGAGGACAAAGCTGGGGACAAAATAGGAGACAAAGCTGGGTACAAATTTGGGGACAAAACAGGGGCAAAAGTTGGAGACCAAGTTGGGGACAAAGTTTAGGACAAAGTTTTGAGACCAAGTTAGGGACAGAGTTGAAGACAAAGTTGGGGACAAAACTGTTGGCAAATTTGGGGACAAATTTGGAGACAAAATAGAGGACAAAGTTGGGGACAGTTCGGAACAAAGATGTTGACAAAGTTGGGGACAAAGTGGGGGACAAAGTTGGGTAGAAAGTTTAAGACAAAGTTGAGGATAAAGTTGGAGACAAAATGGGAGCAAAGTTGTGGACATAGTTGGGGACAAAGTTAGAGACAAAATTGGGGCAAACATTGGGTCAAAGCTGTGGACTAACTAAGTTGGGGACAAAGTTGGGGAAAAGTTGATGACAAAATTGGGGACAAAGTTTAATACAAAGTTGGGGACAACATTGAGGACAAAGTTGGGGACAAAGTTGGGGATAAAGTTGGGGACATAGTTCGGGACAAAGTTGGGGGCAAAATAGGGGACCAAATTTTGTACACAGTTAGGGATAAAAATGCGGACAAAGTTGAGGACAAAGTAAGTGACAAAATAGAGGACAAAGTTGGGGACAAAGTTGGGAACAAAATTGGGGACAAAGTTGAGGGACAAAATAGGTGACAAAGTTGGGGACAAAGTTGGGAGCAAAGTTGGGGGCAAAGTTGGGGACAAAGTTGGGGACTAAGTTATGGGCAAAGTTGGGGACAAAGTTGTGGACAAAGTTGGGGAAAAAATAGCGGACAAAGTTGGGCAAGTAGATGGGGACAAAGTTGGGAACAAAATTTGGGACAAAATAGGGGACAAAGTTGGGGACAGTTTAGAAAACAAAGTTCAGGATAAAATAGCGTAGAAAGTTGGGGACCAAGTTGGGGACAACGTTGAGAACAAAGTTGCGGACAAAATAGAGGACAGAGTTGCTGACAAAGTCGAGGACAAATTTAGGGACAAAGTTGCGGTTAAAGTTGTTGACAAAGTGGGGGACAAAGTTGGGGACAAAGTTGGGGACCAAGTTGGAGATAATGTTGGAGAAAAATTTGAAGACAAAGTTGGGGGCAAAGTTAGGGGTAAAGTTGGGGAAAAGTTCGGAACAAATCTGGGGACAAAGTTGGTGACAAAATAGGGGACAAAGCTGGGGACAAAGTTGGGGATAAAGTTGGGGACACAGATGGGGTCAAAATAGGAAACAAAGTTGGGGACAAAAGTTGGGACAAAATAATGGACAAATTTGGGTACAAACGTGGGGTTAAAGTTGTAGACAAAGTTGGTGAAAAGTTTGGGACAAAATTGGGGACAAAGTTGGAGACAACATAGGAGGGACAAAGTTGAAGACAAAGTTGGAGACAAAGTTGGGTACAAAGTTGGAGACAAAGATAGGGACAAAATTGGGGCCAAAATAGCGGACAAAGGTGGTTACAAACTTGGGGAGAAACTTAGGGACACAGTTGGGGACAAAGTTGGGCACAAAGTTGATGAATAAGTTGGGGACAAAATAGGGGAACAAATTGAGGACACAGTTGGGAACCAAAATGCAGACAAAGCTGGGGACAAAGTTGGGGACAAAATTGGGAACAAAGTTGAAGACAAAGTTGGGGACAATGTTAGGGACAAAATAGGGGACAACGTTGGAGACAAAGTTGGGGACAAAGTTGGGCATAATGTTAGGGACAAAGTTGGGTATAATGTTAGGGACAAAGTTAGAGACCAAATAGGCGACAAAGTTGGATACAAAGTTGGGGACAGAGTTGAAGACAAAGTTGGTGAAAAGTTGGGGACAAAGGTTGGAAGAAAAATGAGGACGAAGTTGGGGACAAAGTTGAGGTCAAAGTTGGGGACAAAGTCGGGGATAAAGTTGGGGATAAAGTTGGGGACATAATTGGGGACAAATTTGGGGACAAAATAAAGGACAAAGTTGGTTACAAACTTGGGGACAAACTTAGGGACACAGCTGGGGACAAAATTGGAAACTAAGTTGAAGACAAAGTTGGGGACAAGGTTGGGGACAAAATAGGGGACAAAATAGAGAACAAAGTTGGGGATAAAATTGGGGACAAATTTGATGACAAAGTTGGGGACAAAGATGGTGACAAAATTGAGGACAAAGTTGGGGACAAAATTGGGGACAAACTTGGGGACATAATAGGGGACAAAGTTGGGGACAAAGTTGGGGACAAGCTTGGGGATAAAGTTGGGGACAAAATAGGGGACAAAGTTGGGACACAGTTTGGGACAAAGTTGAAAACTAAGTTGAAGACAAAGTTGGGGCAAAGTTGGGACAAAATAGAGGACAAAGTTGGGGACAATGTTGGGAACAAATTTGATGAAAAAGTTAGGGACAAAGTTAGAGACAAAGTTGGGACAAACTTGGGGACAAATTTGGCGACAAAGTTGGGGACAAAGTTGAGGATAAAGTTGGGGACAAGGTTGGGGAAAAAGTTGGGGACAAAGTTGGAGACATAGTAGAGAACAAAGTTGGGGACAAAGTTACAGACAAAGTTGGGGACACAGTTGGGACCAAAGTTGGGTATAAATCTGAGGACAAAACCTTCTTTCGACATGGATAGAGAAAGGCGTACATAAAAAGGAGAAGAACCTTAGCTTTTTTTTTGGTTTGTCGTTCATTGGCTTGGCAATTTGTCGCATAGTGTTGTGCGTCGAGTGCTTTATAAATAAAAATAAAAAGAGGCCGAGCACGTGTGGAGAGAAAAATGTTTTTGATTAGTTCGTGGGTTTTGCATATCGACTGAGAAAATCCAAAAAACTGTACATTCCCTGGGAATTTCCCCCGCAATTTCTCCGGGGATTTCCCGGGGATTTCCCCAGGGATTTTTCCAGGGTACTCCTGTGGATTTTCGCCGAGGATTGAACCGGGGTTTTCCACATTGATTTCCCCGAATATTCCATAGGATTTTCCCGTGGATCTCCCAGGGAATTTCCCCGATACGTTCCCCCAGGAATTTCCCTAGGTACTTCCCTGGGGTTATTTCCCCGAGAAATTTCCCAGGGGACTTCCCCGGAAATTTCCCCAGGGATTTCTGTGAAAATTTCCGCGTGAATTTCCCCGTGGATTTTCCCCAGGAACTTCTCTGCGAACTCCCCCGGGGATTTCCCCAGGAAGTGTCACGGCGATTTCGCAGGGGCTTTTCCCCGGGGATTTCTTCCGGGATTTCCTCGGGGATTTTCCCCAAAAATTTCCTAGGGAAATCGCAGGGAAAATTTCCGGGGAAATCGCAGGGGAAATTCCCGGGGAAATCCCCGTGGAAATTTCTGTGGAAATTCCCGGGGAATTGCTAGGGGATTTCTCCGGAGACTGTCCCCCATCTAGCGGTTAGCAGACTGTAATTCGTGGGGCTTCTCTCTAAACTGACCTGACTGACGTGAAATGAACGTCAATGATACTCGAGGAGCCGTTAGGAGAGAAAACAATGTGGCACGGCCATCGACCTAATTGTTTATATGTCAGTCGTTTAGGACAACCATCTTAACCTAACCTAACCTAATTATCGAAGACTTGAGGATTAAATATGAAGCACAGGACGTTTTATGGATAGCGTGATAACTATCAATTACTAAAACAAACTAACAGCAATTTAGTTTAAACAATAATTTAGTCTATACTAAATTCTCAAAATTTCCCAACTTCTCTAGCTAAACAGTAGCTATCGCGACCCAAGTGTAAATCTCTGTCTACAGCATTTCAAAAATTAAGAATACATTGAATATCATTCCACATAGAGAATAAAACCAAGATGCGTAGTAAATTAAATTTACTGACTATCCAGATGCTTGTTTTGAGTAACGAGGATAAAGGATTTTTTGCTTATAGAAACATATTATCAATCGCATGATGTTTTCTCCACTAATGAGACCAGAAGGAACCTCCGTTTAAAAAATTACTAATATCAGATAGTGGTAGGGCAGGTATTAAATATATGGAGCGGTTCGTTCTGTCAATTTTGAGGTTACTGTAACAAATTTCATCGTAGCTTTTGTACCGAGAAAACCCTTTTTTCTGGCTTTTAGCTTTTCAAAATTTATAAAATACTACCATTAATATTTTACGGAGTTTTGACTTCTTGTTTCTTATATATGTATAATAAAGTTCATTTACCCTTATACTTTAGTAAAATTTATGTGTATTTCAGTTCAATATAAAACATATGCCGACCCTATAAGCCAAACATGAATATTTATATAAAATTCGCACATAATTTAAAAATTAGTTACTCTCGTGCGCAAATAAATCAAACAGCACAAGGAACTACTCGAACAAATATTACAGATCATTTAACAATTTTTTGTTTCTTGATAACAAATAACGAGAACAGCATAAATATACGAATTACGATGAACTGGAAGAAAAAGGAACAAAATAAAAAATAATAATCCCTTCAAAATACATCTTATGAATAATCTAAACCAATCATCACTTTAATTCTATTTTCTTATTATTGTTATGTTATCATCATCACTCACTGTATCCTTATGTAGTTCCCAAAAATAGAAAACAGTAAAAAGGATGAAAGTGAGGAATAAATTTTGACTGTACCGTTTATCCATTTTCTTCCTTCTTCCTCCTTACATTTTAATTTAATTTCTTATTTTTACGTTATTTTTTGTGCTCCGGCACTTTTCTAAGTGTAAATTGGGTGTTTATTGGCATTGCACACATTTAGAAAGAAGGAAAAGTTATCCATTTATAGTGTTCGTGTATTTATGTGTGTGTGTGTGCCCCGGTATAAATAAAATTAAGTTTCGCTATTATTAGAAGGCAAAACAATAACAAAATATTCGATTGAATTTCATCATAACGTTAATAATGCATAAAGGATATATCACTGACTATTTATAATAAATCTACTTACATGATTCTGAATTGGTGATACTTCACTGCGTCTCGCTGGACTACTACCACCACCACTACCGACTCCCCCACCTCCTCCCATTGCCATCTGGGTATTCGCCATAGTTGCTGTTGTGGCGATGGTTGTGCCATCACTATTTTGGTACGAATTCCCTTTATGTCCATTTTGTGCGTTTGCTGATACCAAATTACTGCTGTACATATTTTTATTGTGTTCAGGAGTACACCAAATATGTAAGAAAAAAGAAATTTATTTTTTTTAGAGACGATTAGATAATACAGACAAAAAACTAAATCATAACGGGAAAAAGGATCTATAATAATGATAATAATAAGACGAAAATTTCTAAATGTGAAAATTACGAGAAAAAAGGATATACAAAAAAAAATGGTTTTGTTTCATTCTGCGTACAATATAGATACTGGTGCTCCCTTTATTAGCTTCTAGACAAAACCGAACAAAGAGCACAAAACTAAACTACTCTATAACTTACAACACGAGAAAATGTTTTTTTTTGACAAAAGTGCTGATAAAAAATATTGATGGAACTTAAAGGGAAGAACATTGCAAGAAATAGTAAGGCAAATGGTATCAATTTATAAATTATATTTTATTTTTTTTCTAGTACACAATCAGTTTATCTTACACAAAGGAAACGAAAAATTAAGATACGTTAAAATATGTCCTGTGGATCCTTAGTATATTTTATACATTATGTATACTCAGAGATATACGCACACAAGATATAGCAAAAAAAAAACAAATGTCCTTGATTAAAGCTGTATTGATCTAAAAAACGAATTAATCATCTAATCTCTAATCATTTGGGAAAATTTTATTGGCATCGTGCGTTTTACGAACCGCAGCTGCTACACAGTGACGGAAGCTATACATATTCAAAACTACGAGCACGATCTTACCTTAATCTCTTCAATTCATGTACATGACGTTTAACTAAGTTTTTATTATAAATTCAGCTACACTTGAATGATGGCGTCTACTTGGATGAATTGAAAATGTTGTAAATAAACCATACACAAGAAAATTTATACATTTAATATAAATTAAGTATAATATAAAACATTTTTGTAATCACTTTTAACGTTTGATACGTGACTTGTAATTTAGGAATGATTAGCTTTTCTGTAGAGACCGAAAAACATATTGATTTTATGCCGAATCTGATAGAGAAAGAAAATCTTTCTGGAAATATATAAAAAAGAATTGTATTGTACAAAATGTTGAAGAACCTTATTTTTCAAACATTAAGAGAGATGCTGACTGCATCTTTTGAAGTGGTAACAAAAGCAAAAACATGAAATATATTCATAACTAGCTGAATTAATCGGTGTTGCACAGGAGAAATTAAAATTACTTTAAACTACGGATACTTTGCAGACAATTTCTAAACATGACTGTAGTTGCAATCGCATATATATCAGGAATTCATCAGGTACTGAATTCAGTATCGGAAGCATGACAGGACACATTATAAAGTCAAATTTTAAACCCAGAGCCTAATTTTACCAACTCAGAAACCTTCGCAAGCGTGAACGATAACCGTTCATCGACATTTCATCACAATCGGATGAACGGTACAGGAACACAAAACAATGGACTCATTGATTCAGGAGCCGCACCCTTCAGGTTTGAACATGTCAGTAATTTCAAATAACCCCTTTCGTAAATTCATTTCTGGGAAAAACTTATAACAATAAATTGAGATTTTATGAAAAATTTGTACGGAGCCCCGAAACCCTGGAGCCCAGCTCTGCATTTTCAAACGCATGCACCTTTGTGAGCGTGCACACAGCAATCACCAAAATTTTATCGCTATCGGATGAATAGATATTTCAGGAGTTTCTTTACATTGCTAGATTTCGCTATTTACTTTATAATTTTTTAAAATCAATAATTGTAATAATTCCGCAAGGCGTCTACTGTTGCTGGTTTTTCAGCATAATCCCATGACTTTAAATAATCCTTCGGAAAAGAATCTAGAGTTGTCAAACCTCATCCCCTATTATGATTTTTTCGGTCGTGTTTTTTTTTTCGAAATGTCGAGTCATATTATTTATGATGTAGTTTTGTTTAGATGACAAAGAAAAATGGTCAAATTTTTTTGTTTGAAGTTTTTAAATGAAATTTATTTGTATTTTTGTTATAATAATGGAATCGAGCATCGGAATTTTTATAAATAAAAATGATGATGACTCAAAAGACGAAGTAACGCCAGACTACATTATAAGAAAATGGCTAGTTGGATAGTTAATATATTTTAATTACAAATTTTTTAACATAACCTCACGTTTTTCCAACCAAGTCCACTTATGCTACACGTCTTGTCTCCTTACAGTGCCAGACTAGAGTAAAGCCCACAATTTTCTCTGGAGGACCTGCAGAATCAGAAACAGCATACCCTTATAAAATAATAATAATTTCGAATTATATCACGCTAAATCGATATGTTCTTCTGTTATACTAAAGGACGGAACCAAAACCTGAATTATTGCAGTTTGGTTGCTGCAAGCTATTAGTTTTTATTTTTAAATCGTCTACGTCGTAATTTTTCACTGCCAAGATGGCTCGTTCGCTCAACCAAACATGGTTTTTGTAATTTGCACCAATATTCGGGAACACTTTCGTGATCAATTCTTCATTAGGTGTTGTGAATTGACAAAAATTAGGTGGGAACGAAATGAGGTCTGTCCGCCAGAAGCGTCATTACCAATGTTTAATGTCATGCTTAAAAAACACGTCCGTCGATTCGTCATTTTGTAACGCGAGTCGTTGTTAACTTGGTGGTTTTCAAATATCCCCACAAATTCTATGATTTCAAGTAAGCGATTGTTTCATCAGCAGCTATTGACCTTGGAATGAGTGGGAGTATTTGGCGAGAAACGCCGGCCTGCAGAATCATCTTACCTCCAAAGAGGTCCTGGTTATTTCGCAAAGCTTTCAACGATCAATCGAGAGCCTCCAATACTCGTTTGTGCGCCATCGTACACTCACCCCAAACGATTATTTTGCAATTCTGTAGTATTCCGCTGATTTTTTGGAAATGTCACACGTCGATTCATCTATTGTCTGCAAACTCAGTAACAATGAGCTGTTCGTCCTCCTTCTAATAATATGGCAGCAGTCCAAGATGAGAAAGAAGAACCCTACGTAGCCGTCGTTGAATGCTATCATGAATCGTCTTACGCGGTTTTGTGCTGCTTCAAAAATTGAGCTTGTGTTTACTGATTGACTAAAAGCATCTCGATCGTATTGCCGTTCTCGTTCAAATTTTCGGTAGAATACATCGAGTCCAGGCATAAATCTTCTATCGAAATCTCCGCGTTAAATTCAAGTTCGGGATTTGCTGTCGTTGTACTCACTCGATGGAAAAAGTCTTCAGCCATATTCACTTTGTTCCTATTGTCTACTTGTTCCACAAATGAAGTGGGTTCGATGGAAAACACATTGAATGATGATGGCAAAAGTGATCGAATTGATCGAAAGTGATCGATTCCTCGGGCAAATATAAACACTGACCGAAAATATAAACACTGATAGAAATTCAACTGAAGTCGGGCCAGCAATATTAACCAGGAGCCAACCTGGTTAATATTGGTGGCCCGACTTCATTTGAATTTCCATCAGTGTTTATATTTGCTCGAGGAATCGATCACTTTTCATCAATTCGATCACTTTTGCCATCATCGTTCAATGTGTTTTCCATCGAACCCACTTCATTTGTGGAACAAGTAGACAATAAAAGTAAAAGCAAGTAAAAAGATCGTCATCCCTCGGATGAACTTTATAAATGCGCCGAAATGCATCGGTTGAATATATATTCACATACCCAGGAACAGACGGTCCGTGTTTCCGACGTTGACATTTTTTGATGATGCGTTCCATGTGAAATATCTCGGCATCTCCGAGTTGTACTTGCAAATGGATCACTTGTGCATGTCGCGAAGAAGCTTGTTAGCGTTGTTGCGGATGGTCGTCCAGCTCGTAGCGCTACGTTTGCTACCGTGAAATAAACTCGTTGTCCATTCTCCAAGTGCACAGCTGAAAGGACCACCGTAGTTGCGCATATTCGCGCATATGTTTCAGGCTTCCAACATACGTCGAGTTAACATACATATATGTCGGCAAACTGATGAAATAATCTGCAGCATTTCAATGTGTGATTGTCCTCGTTTCGACGAACCATCAAACGATAGGCATAAAAATTCAATGCGCTCACGCTTTGTTTGTTTCTTAACCTATAAATGAATAATGAACTTTTGTTTTTGATCAAAAAATGATATCCAACCTCTCTTTGGCAAAATATCAGTGGATATTGTAATGCATCATGCAAACGATGGGTTTCGCAGATACGGTGAAGATTATCACCATCACGCCGTCGGACCACTCTCTCTCTCTCTCTGGCTTTCACATCACGTGAAGGGATTTCGCCGCCCGCACAATGGCCCTCAATCCATCCCGATCCATTGCTATCGTCCTCCAGTTTCGACATCCTAATGCCAGTAGGTCTTGTTCAATGTCGTCACGCCAGCGTAGTCGAGGTCTTCCTCTACGACGTACTCCGGCTGGTTGTTGGTGAAACACTTTATTTATCATCCGTTGTTGTGGGGACCTTGTAACGTGGCCGAGCCATCTCACTCGATTGGATTTAATGAATCCGATGATATCGCTGCCTCCGGGGAGTTGCTTTATTTCGTGATTCATACGAATCCGATATTCGTTGTTCGCAACTTTAATTGGACCAAAAATTGAACGGATGACCTTCCTTTCGAAAGTAGATAACAATCTACAATCGTTAGAGGTCATGGTCCAGCTCTCGCTTTCGAAAGTCAGCACAGGTCTTATTAGTGCTTTATAAAGTGCGAGCTTGCGATAGGTGTTTCGAACGCAATAATCTTGATTGGGCGTAGAAAACTCGTTGTCCGGCAGCGATTCGGGCTTTTATTTCTGCCTGGATTTCATTCAGTGATGTTATAACTGACCCGAGGTATTTAAAGTTTTCGACACCATCAAAATTGTGGTCGCCAATTTCGAGATTTGCACTAGAGATGTTCCTGGGAATTGAATATCTCGAGAATTGAAAGAAAATCAAGATTAACTCTCCATTTCAAGCCATTTGAAAAGCTAATAATTTTTGCGCGATCAATTTAAATTTTTGCTATGCGTTACTAACCTGAGAAGTTAGGATTTTTTTAAGAAATTCTATATCTCGAGACCTAATATGTTTATCAAGAATGTCATTATGTTTTTTGGATAGGTCTAGATTAGGACTATCTAATCCTAACTTCTCAGGTTAGTAATGCATAGCAAAAAATTAATTTGATCGAGCAAAAATTATTAGCTTTTCAAAAGGCTCGGAATATAGATAGTCCTAGTCTAGACCTATCCGAAAAACATAATAACATTCTTGATAAACATTAGATCTCGAGATATTATCTAAACCTATGCAAAACACATAATGACATTATTGATAAACGTATTATAGGGCTCGATATTCAATTTCTTATTATCTGTTCTTCAATTTATTATTTAAATATTTTACAATTTGTAATAAGTTGTAAAATATTAATTCTTTCAATTTATAATAAATAATAATATATTATATTTATATTAATAAATAGTATTATTATTTATTATAAATTGAAATTGGAATTACAATAGTTCACAAATTCAAGATTTCGCCTAAATGACATACCTGTTTTACTTTTTTAACAATACATACAAATTTTCGTTTCAATCTAACTTCAAACGCATAATAAATGTTCAATTTTAAAATTAAAAGAAATAATGTGGGGTGAAATTTTGGGGTTATATGTTCTGACGCGTGAAAAATACAAAAATAAAATTTCATTAAAAAACAAAAAAAAATGCTGTGCCACCTACCGGATCCAATTGTAAATCTAAACCATCAAAGGACCCACTCAAATACACACACAAAATTTCATTAAAATCGGTCCAGCCGTTTAGGAGGAGTACAGTCGCATACACATGTACAGATTTTTGGGTGGTGAAATTTTGGGGTTATATGTTCTGATATGCGAAAAATCCTAAAAAAAAAAAAATTGTCAAAAAACACAAAAAAAATTCTTATATTCCGTAGTCATTGCAGTGTGGCCTACCGGGTCCAATTGTAAATTTAAACCATCTAGGAAACCACTCAAACGTAACACAAAAATTCATTATAATCGATCCAGCCATTAAGAAGAAGTTCAGACACAAACTCACGTACAGAAGAATTATATATATAAAGATTAAGGATGGTGGTGGGATGGTGAAATTTTAGAGATATGTTCTGATATGTGAAAAATACAAAAAAAAATCATCAAAAAACAAAATAATAATCCTAGAACCCGATTGCAGTGCCACCTACCGGGTCCAATTGTGAATTGAAACTATCCAGGGACTCACTCAAATACACACACAAAATTTCATTAAAATCGGTTCAGCTGTTTAGGAGTAGTTCAGTCACATACACACGTACAGTCGAATTATGTCTATAAAGATTGTCAATTTTATTTAAACTTCAATTTGCTCATTTCATTTATTTTTACGTTAACAATTTTCATAACAAAAATTAATCATCATCCTATAATGATATGTAACTGCACATATAGGACAACAGATTTGCATTTACTCCTTTAATGTCGATTGTTATGATAACCGTCATTGTTGAGAAGGGATTGACGCGATAGGAAATAAACAACAATAAAATACCAAACCACAGTATCGCTTTACTGTCTATTTTGCTATTTCCGTATAATCACGTGGCATTTAGTTTGAAAGGTCTCAGACTGAATTTTGTTTACAACACCGTTTTTGCGTTGATGACAAATTATTAGATTATTGTAGAATCTTTACGTATCGCATTTCATTGAATAAGTATTGAAACATGTTACAAACTTGACTGAAACGCCTTAATACTCAAAGCTGATGAAAAGTCCATATTCTACATCTTTATCTAACAATTTTCACATGATATCGTGAATTTGGTATCACCAAACACGATACCTTTTCGCCATCTATCCGATAGCGAGACAAGTTCCGCCATCAAAAAAGTGGCGGATACTTTTTCGATTGACAATTCTTTATTGTGTTGGCAATTGTTTGTTGTGTTTTGCATTTTCAAATAATAAAACTTTATAATTAACAATGTAAGTAATAATGAAATAAAAGGGTTTTATTTAATTATAGTAGATGTTTAGTTTTCTATGATAAAATAATTTTTAAAATTTGTGTAAGGCAGGAAAAGTTACAAAATCAACACTAAGCAGTTCGAGGTTATGGACGACTTTATGGAGAGGCACAGAGGCTTCGCTTCAAATTAATTAGGAAATGCACAGTACAAAAGAAATCTAATTCTTTGTTGATTGAATTGGCAACTCTATTAAATGCTGAGGGTTCCCCAGTACGAACTTTAAATAAAATCCGCTGTTAGATTCCTAATTTAAGATTCATTTCATATTCTTTACTTGCCAAAAATGAGTCAATTGAAAAGTGATACATAAATATTGAAGAAATATTAAAAATATCTCAAAATTATTTAATTCAACACTAAAACCTCAAATCACAAATCTAAAAGTCAAAATTAATCTCAAAGTTAACCAACACTAATAAATGTCAAGTCAGCTGACATAATATGAGTGCATTTATGACATTAAACGAGCGCGGTTACGGACTTTTCGATAGCGGAATTCATGATATGACAGTTGAAGCTCGTCGAAAAGAACATATCGAAACATTTTACGATTAGCCGCGGAAATCATGATAGGGCCCCTGATAATCATTGACCATACCCGGATAACCATAAAAATAGTTAGAATTTAGACAGCAGTTAAGGCGTCTTTGAAATTTTGCGAGGCGGACTTTGATGGTTTACGGTTATTTTTTCAACATTTTCCTTGGGAAAGCATTGTTTCTATATAACAATCAAATAGTTCGTGCCGTTTCTAATTCCAATGAATAAATATTTCCCATCGTCATTGTCCAATCTCAATCCAAATTTTTAAAATATTTTCAAACGAAGCTATCAAAGCTGGCAAATAAAATAAAACTGCGTACAAAAAATATGAGCGCACTGGATTCTCTTTTGAAGGTCACACGAAACAATTGAAACAACATCTGTGCTAAGAAAGCGGAAAGCGCCGACAACAAGAAAGCCGCCAAGGTTTTCGAGTTCTCCGAATCCCCGGCCAGAACTTTTACCAGATAGTCTCAGACGTTGTTTTGGTGGTGGATCGATACTTGCAGGTTGACTTACAATTAAACGCTTTCACATCGAACTCGACTTTCGTTGTCCCCAATGGTGTTACGCGTACTGTAGTTCCAAAATAAATTCCGTCAACATCTCGGAGAAAATTGTTTTCAGAAACCTGAAGATGATGTACGTAAATAAGACCACCGGACCTGAGAGAATTCCAGATCGAATGTTGAAGGAGTTTGCCAGTGACTTGGCTCCATTATTAACTAAAATGTTTCGACTTTCCTATAAGAAAGGTAAATACCTGAACGCTTGAAAGAGAGTGCGTGCACAACAAGTTCTGAAACATGGTTGACTCCCTTTGCCAAAATTTTTGAGAAATGCATTAACCAACATCTAGTGAAATATCTTGAAAATAATCAAATAAATAGTGAGCTATGCAACCAATCTCTTGACGTACATATGTCGCAAAGAAATGGAATCTCGTAATGATGGTGGATTCATCAATGACATACTCCCCAAATGCCGAAGTCCCTCAGAGATAAGTTTTGTCACCGACCTCTAACTACGCAGGATCCCGCACTCAATGTCTCAAGGGACCCATGGTACAAACCGCAGGGATACCACCTAAGTGCGCAAATTCGAATTTGATCTAAGTAAAAGCTGGCCATACATAATGAATGTTATAACCGTTAGCCTCTAGGCAGTCATCATATACGATAGTTGGAACCAGCCGCATGTGATTCAGATGTTCTGTGTAACTGAATTGGTAGATTATCCTTTTTCAAGGCATTCGCGTATTTGGTTAAAAGAGAATTCGTTTCAGAAATAAATTGTTTCGCTCTAGGAAGAAATATTTAATGCGAACTTACCGCTATTGAATCTTTGGTTTCGGTCCAATAAAAACTGAGCGTGAAACCGATTTTGCCAGAGAATTTCCAATCTTGTTTTTCATCAATGGCAGAGTAGCCTGGCACCCATATGACGGTAAATTTATTATGATTGCAAAGATGATTTATGAGATGTTTACACTTTCTGATGAGCTTAAACCCGATCAAGGGGTTACTTAAAGCATTAAGCACCGCCTTGCAGTCGCTGCAAAAGACGATGTTGTGGTTTTTAACTTCACAACATAGCAATTCGGATACACAATGTGTCAGAGCTATCACCAGGCTTGAAGAGTTTAACACTGAGTACATTCCATTATTTTTCACAATCGGGGACTACACATTAGACGCATAAGTTATAGCAACACAACATTTTCAGAGATAATCCCCAGGAAGTGCCAAACCCTCTGCGATATTGCTTGTTATAATAGCAGTCGCCTTTTGAAGCTTATGTTCCAGATATAATTTTCATCATAATTTAGAATACAAAATAAGACACAAATGCTTAACGCGATCTAATTTAGTAATCACGTTCTTTAGTAAAAGAGTGGCGATATCCTGATTTCTGCGTTTGGTGAACACCACCAGGTCAGTTTTAGATGGCTTACAGTATGAAGGGCTTGTTGCATAAGTCAGATATGACATTCAGATTTTTCTTGTAGATAGGTATAATTAACTTTAAAGATTTTCGGCTTTTTTATAGACAAATATTATTTTGGTGATATAATTCGCTAAAGCGAAATGTTCTTGTTTCATACTATAGGTGTGAAGCAAGAAGTAAATTTTTGCAGTTTGGTCGTTGCAACCTGATGAGTAGACCAACTTTTATCGGTACGAAACCAAACTGCCAAGAGGAAACTTGAGGAAGTTCTCATTTTTGTAAAGGGTTGTGTGGCTCTGTACACACAAATACCCTTGGGGTTAACGGGGGGGTTGAGTGAATTTTCTACTTCTTTTTAGTAGAGTATTGTAAGTAAATGACCTCATTTTTTGGTGGCCCGAAAGGTCTCAAACAATGTGAATGTCATAGAAAATAATATTTGTCTATAAAAAAGCCGAAAATCTTTAAAGTAATTAATACAGACGAATTTAAAATTTCTTAAGGTATAATTAACAAAACCCAGACTGTTGAAGTTTGATTAAAAGATTATCGATAACATCGTACGTAATAAGCTTTTGCGAAAGAGACCAATCATCCGTAGGAGCGAAAGAACTAGTGCGTATAGTGCCAACATTATATCAAAGCCGTTGTTCCTAGAAAAATTAATACTTAGAAGCATTTCACAAACCTTCTTTTTTGAAGAGGTTAACTTTTAATTAGATAAACGAAGAGCTCCAAGCCTGCTATTGTCATTTTTGGCCAGGATTTGGGTTGATTTGGGTTGGTTGAGCCTGATAACCACCGACATACTATTTATTGATTTCATCGCAGAAACTATGCAATGAGCATCTATGAGCAGATATTAAATTTTTTGTAGGCTTTCTACGCCACAAGGAAGTTGTACCATTCAGGAGGCGGAAAATGCAGGCATGTTTGTTTTACTAACCGTATTCTTCAGTTTACATCACGTTTTCAAACTTTTAAGGCCAAGCTCCAGAAAGGTTTGTTCTGAACTTTTTGGTTAGAAATAAGAGAAGACATATTTTCAAAATTTCCTTTGAACGCGAGTTTACCTCTACCGATCGGTCGAGTAAAGCAAATTCGATAATTTTCGTGATAGTGCAGGAAATACGATTTTTTTTAAATTTTGACTTTCATGGCTAACAGTTCTCAGCTTAATAGCCGAACCTGAGTAGAACTAGGCATGTATGTTGCCTGTTTTGCCTAGTAATAGAGATTAGGTTAAGTTAAATTTCGACACCATACTCGTACAAATTTTTGAGATCGCCCAGACTCATCAAAAACTCGAATGAATAGGTTTTGATCTAAACTGTGTTGTGATTGTGTCCCGAAATTCGAAACTAAATTCAATCAACCGCAAATAGATATAATAGAGAATAATTTCAATCAACCACAATGTCTTAAACTCAATCGATATCTTATAAAATAAGTAAAAAATCGTTTTTTTCATCTATAGTACCAATATACAGGTAGCGCCAAAATAAAGTTGAATGAAATTCCTAGAGTTCATTTTCGGAAACTTGCAACAAAACGATGTTTTACTAACTATTATTTGTTGATTATTTTTTCGACATCTAAAAAAGGTTAAAAACAATGACTCACACCGCAGGTGTGGCAATAAACCATCTGGTCCAATAAAATTTGTTAATTTTCCATTTTGTATTTATTCATCAGTTCGCTACTTTCGCTCATTGTTTACACATCCAGTGATCTAGTGTGCTTTTGATGTTTTGATTTGTTAAATTAAGTGATATTATTGCAATATGCAGACACAAAAAGATTAAGTTTAGAACAAAGTGTGCAGATACAGATAACGATTTCTAAATGTTCAGGCCGATAGGTGCAATATATTCTCCAATTCTGCGCTAGTGGATCACATAGTAATAGGCACAGAACCGGCGCAACCGCATCATCACATACCGTTAGTACCAAAAGTTAGTGTGAGTAGCTTTCAAAAATATGGAAAAATCTGTTTTAGACCTCGCTGCTCAGTTGTCAGTAGAAATTAATAAACCAATCTCTGCTCGCACCACACGCAGAAAGCTTCTGGAAGCTGGTCTGAATGGCTGTAAAGCCGGAAAGAAATAATGACTCCGAAAAATCAAGAAGGCTCGGTATAAATAGGCCCTAAAATACGAAAGTTTCACCGAAGAAGGTTGGTCAAATATCGTGCGGTCAGACAAATCAAACTTTAAAGTAAGTTGACAATTCTATGCCCTAAGAGTATTAAATAATATGATTTTAAAATAAAATTCATCGATACAAATATTTTAGTTTTCTGAAGTCTCTAGATTTTCTTTATTCCAGGTTTTTGGCACACTGTTTGTGCGTCGCCGAGTAGGCGAAGCATTTAGTCCAGAGTGGGTGGTACCAACCGTAAAACACGGCGAAGCAGCATAATGGTCCAGGGCTGCATAGCTAGTTCTAGAGTTGGCGAAATGTTCATGTGTGGGGGCCACATGAACTCTTCAATATACATAAACGTCCTAGAATCTGCGTTGCTGCCCTCATTTTTAGCACTTTTTTACTATACAAACATGGATGGCGTTAAATTCCAGCAGGATAATGCACCATGTCATAAATCAGCCCGTAAAATAACATGGCTTCGAGAAAATGGCATTGATGTTCTAGAGTGACCTGCCCAGTCACCGGACCTGAGCTCCACCGAACATTTATGGGGTTTATTAAAAGGCAGAGTCAGGCGCCGCAATAATTAACAAAGAAGACCTAAAATGAAGTCTCCACCAAGAATGGAGCGGCATACGTCTTGCAGAATGTAAAAGAATTTCTGACGTACTTAAGGCTAAGGGTGGACCCACAAAATATTAATTTTATATAAGTAAATAGTAATGTGAACCTATAAAATTTTTTTCAATTTATTTCAAATTGACACTCCTAAAAACATTGTTAGATATCATGGGTGCTCAATACTTTTGGTCAAGGCTGTACTTTAGTTATTCATTGATCAGTTTTATTTAAATTGCCACCAGATAGTTGGGTTTTAATTTTTTTTGATTTATATGATTGAAGTCAAGTTTGATAATTGTTAGTTTTTCATTAATTTTGATGAAGTTTCTGGGCTGGACTAACTTCACACAACAACAAATTGGTTATTGATATGTTAGTGCTGCCTGATTGAAATTTTGTATTTTCTGGGATAGAAAGTACGTTTCTATCCCAGAAAATACGATTACATGTTGCGATATTTTCGATCCCAATCGTTCGCTTCTTTATTGGCACTACCTACAAACAGTCCTTTGTGACAATAAAACACAACAATATTAAATACCATTATTATTATGTATACACACAACTTAAGTACGAGTATGTTCAACAATCAACTAGAAAAGATACGAATTTGTACAATCTGGTATTTTTCCCAAGATTATTTTTTTCACAAAATGAAAAACTTTTGTATATTGAATAAAATTTATTTTCCATTTTCCATGCTCCAACTACTTAAAGAACAAGTAGAAGAAAAAAACAAACTTAAGTCAATATAAATAATGGAACGTAGCTACCTAAAATGATTTTCGCATTTTGTAAGAATTATACTGATAATCTGTATTCAAATTATTATGTAACATACTCACATTTGCACAACAAGATGGCATCAAAGTATATTAAAAGTATTTGTATCTGCATCGTCTTTATATTCACAGGCATCTGCACTCGTATCAAAGAAACTGGGATATCAATATTTAAA
This sequence comes from Nephrotoma flavescens, assembly GCA_932526605.1. Classification (NCBI taxonomy): domain Eukaryota; kingdom Metazoa; phylum Arthropoda; class Insecta; order Diptera; family Tipulidae; genus Nephrotoma; species Nephrotoma flavescens. Next base: position 139,789,928 of record OW052222.1, read on the forward strand.
AGTCTGTTTTATTATTTTCAAAATTAAAAACAATAAAATAACATTTTCCAATAATAACAATAATAATAGCAATAAATATTCGAATCGTCTCAATCAATAATTTATTCTGGATCGTGTGAGTGTAAGGTACTGCTTTATAAAGGGTGTTCCAGCCATTAGATTTTTTTAAGATAAAAAAAAAAACAATTAAGGTATGTATTTTGAAAATTCAAAATTTTTTGTTGAAAATGAAAGTTGGATCTATGCCATTTATATATGGAATTTTGATGGCGTTTTCCAATAAAAGCCGTTCAATTGCCTCAATACCAGCTTGATTGTTGTTAGAGGCGATAATCTAACGGTGTCAAGTCGCATGATCTTGGTGGCTAATCAAACTTAGTTGCCAAAAAGTTGAGTGTTTCACGATTTGTGTGATGTGTGGCACCGTCTTGTTGAAACCATAGATCAGCTAAATCAATTTGATCCAATTTTGATCAAAAACGAATACATTACTAAAAATGGTATAGTTTTGAGTTTTCCTTTGTCAAAAAATTTTCGGGTTGCCACAGCACAATCATTTTTTTTTGCGCTTAAAAGAAGCCTAGAGATGGAACACCCTTTATGAATACGAAACTTTTAAAAGGATTTGTCGTTCGTTATATACTTAAAACGTAATACAGTATAGCAAATGAATTTTCTTTTAACTTCTCGTCTTCTCTGTTTAAATTTTCTCGATTTTCATTTAAAATTTTAGAAAAGAAGATACATAGGAAATCACAACCAATTGAAATAACAATAAAATCGAAATAAAATTTTTTACTTTTATCTTAATGCTTTTTTTATTGTTTGTTTGTATTGCCTGGATAACTGGCACAGAATGAGATTGTAGCAAATTTGTTGTGCGGGAAGATTATTGTTGGTATTGCTTGCTTTGTCTACTCGAATTCGAACTTGTACATTCTATAACCATTCCACGTTACATGAAAATATAATACAGTGAATGTGTAAATTAGATAATTTAAAATCTGAACTTATGAAATCGATTTTGTATTGAACTACGGTTCAGTAATAATAAAGGATGTGAGATATTTAATTAATACTAGGCGATGATTACTAGTTGTTGATTATGAGGTTCAACATATATTTTGAAAAATCAATATATAATTGCAAATTCATCAAAAGTTTCGAGCTGAAGCTGCAATTCTAAACGAATAGTAAGAAATAGTAATAAACGAATTATTTCGAGTATTTAATTTTCAGGTATCTCAATCAGAGATGGGCGTTTATGCGCCATTTACTAATTGTTACGTGATTGGGTAGATAATTCCTGGACAACGGTAGATAACGTCGTCTACTCGTCGATAACATTGATTACTCGCATACAACATCGACTAATCGTAGACAACGTCGACAACCGGAAAGTATAGCTAATGCAAATTGTTAATTCAAAATATAATTAAAAATTTATGTTAGTTCATAAAAATTACAAATAGATGTCTCTATTGTTTTTGTTAGTCCAATTTAATTAAATAGCAGACGCGGTTTAACTTGCGATATCTATGAACGACTAGTATGAACTAATCATTAATTTTATTAATCTCAAATTTATATAAAAACTTGGCGACATCCCCACAATATAATGCAGTATCCTTTAGAGTTTTTAAAATGGGATCAGTTTTTGTATATTTCAAGAATAGAAAAAAAATCACGTTTTGTTGTTGTTTAAAAAAAATAAACATAAGAATTTATTCGTAAAATTACGTAATAGTTTGAAAGTTTAACGTAAGAATACGTATAGTCTATGAAATTATAAAAAAAAATTTGTTTGAGTTATATTTAACAACAACACTAAACTAAATATTCATACATAAAAATAAGCTTTATATTTCAATTGATTTGATTTATCAATATATTATTAGAAATACATATTTTGAAGATTTATAAATAATTTAGCACATTTAAAACGAAAACAAACAATCGGCTACGTTAATTTCAGACTAAATACAAATGTTTTCCAAACATACCTTCATATCATAAAAATAATTGTTCGTTTGAAAACCATAATTAAAAATTCACAGTGCCATTTCTAGAAAAATGGGAAAATAAAGTATAACCATATATATTGGTTGCTGACATATACTTCCATTTGGCCAAACTAAAAAAACAGGAATTAAAGTAAACTATAAATGTTTCATTCACTGACACAAATATTTCTTTCATGCATAAAATAAATTTAAAGCGCAGTTAAATGCCAAAACATTTTAAACATTTTTTTTTATTAAATTTGTTGTTGAACCTACCCTAAAAATTAAATTTCAATGTGACAATTTATAAATTTCTTTCTTTTCCATTTGAACATATCTATAATACAACAACTCCGTATCGGGATACTAAACAATCCCTGACCGTCTATCGGCAACTTTCTGAGTTAGTTTTCGTATTTTTTTTTTTTGGAAATTGGATGGAGTAATTCTTATCATTTAATTTTTTTCTTTAATATAAAATTAAAATATTTAAAAACAAACAAAACTAGGCACGAGACTATTGACTTAACTTTATTTTTGTCAAATAAAATTTGAGTCTATTGTTGTTGTACAGTCCCTGTTCATTGAATTATGGACACTACTAGTATTTTGGCAATTCCTAATTTCTGCTATTGTTTTATATTTAAAAACTAGGTTGTTCTGAGGCATTTCGCGCCCGTTTACTGTTGTCTGTCTTATTAATGAAATTTTTCTGCTTGCCTCATTTTTTAGAATTTTAAATTTTGATATCAATTTAAAAACACGTCTTGTCAAATTCAGATATTGTAAGATATTAATGAGAGTTTTCTACTTAGAAAATAACACATACTCTTTCGATTTTAAGATTGCATTGTTGTTACATTTTGTGTATTTCGTTGGCGAAATTTTGAAAAAAAACAAATTACACGGACGATTTTTTTTTATTTCTTGTTGAAAAATCTAGAAGAAAAAAATCGTCATTTTTGAGTAAAATGATTGGTCGTAAAAATTGTCAGAACGAACGAACGAACGAACGCAACCATAAAGGCGGCCTAATGTATTGAAAAGTGAATGAAATATCGATTCAAACTCAAGGATCTATCGAAGTTTGAGTAGTTTTTTGGATTTTTTCTCTCAGTGTGGAAATGAATTGGAGTCAGTTGAAGTTCAAAATAATTCAATGTATTTTATTCCAGTGGAATTAAATCAATAAAATGCATTGTGGTAAACAATATTTTTCGGTTTTTTGTCCGGTACGTAAATGAACAATGATGATGGTGTGCCAACTCTCGAACACGCGACGTACAACTGACCAAGAGCGAAACACTTCTTCGGGATTTTCCGGAAGTTTCAAAGTTTTCCACTCAGATTTTCCAATTTTTCTCTTCTAAAAGACCATCTGGATCGGATACGTGCGCAATTCCGGAAGAAACATCGTTTTTTGATTTTCCGAATTTTCCAACTTTTCCGGTGGATTTTCAAAATTTTCTCTCATAAGAACCATCACCTGGGAATTGGGAACACATCAAAAAAAGATTGAGTCAAATCGGTTCAGCCGTTCTCAACTGATGCGCTAGAAAAAAATTCAATATTCTTCTAGGTTTTTCAGAAGCTTCGTTTTTCACTCAGATTTTTCAATTTTTCTCTTCTAAAAAACCATCTGGATTGGGTACGTGCAAAATCCCGTACAAATTTTTCGATTTTTCGATTTTTCCGAGTTTTACAGTGGATTTTCCTAAAATTTTCTTTCGTTAGAACCATCTCCTGGCAATTGCGAACACAAAAAAAGATTAAGCCAAATCGGTTAAGCCATTCTCAACTGATGCGCTAGAAAAAAAATCAATTTTCTTCGGGTTTTTTCGGAAGTTTCCGAGTTTCCAATAAGATTTTTCCATTTTTCTCTTCTTAAAAACCATCTGGATTGGATACGTGCGAAGTCCCGTACAAAAAAACATTTTTCGATTTTCCAACTCTTCCGGTAGATTTTCCCAAATGATGGTTCTTACGATTCTTTCGTAAGAACCATCAGGTTACGCCGTTCTCAAGTTAAGTGCTATAAACAACATTCAATTTTCCTCAAGTTTTTCTGGAAGTTTCCGAGTTTTCCACTAAGATTTTCCAATTTTTCTCTTCTAAAAGACCATCTGGATCTGATACGTGCGGAAAAACAGTACAAAATCATCGTTTTTCAATTTTCCGAATTTTTCGACTTTTCCAAAATTTTCTTTAATACAAACCTTGTCCTGACAATTACGAACACAACAGAAAAAAATCAGCCAAATCGATCCAACCGTTCCCTAGTGATGATCAATCATACATACGCCAATTGATTTTAATAAAGATAGATAGAGAGAAAAAAAATTGTTTTGGTCACCCTGTGCGTTCTCGAGTGAGTCAGTGACATATACGTTTATAATATATACAGGGTGGCTGAGACCAAGTGTTACCAAATGAAAACGCTGTAATTTTTTTAATTTTGATTATTTTTTATTGAAATTTCGTGGAATATGTTGAAAACATATTACATTTTATGAAAAACATGTTTCTGCTCGATATGACCTCCTTTGGCTCTGATTATTTGAGTCAGTCTTCCATAGAAAGCATTGCATGCTGACCGAACGTGGGCTTGCGGAATTTTATTCCATTCTCGAACAAGAGCTGGCTTCAATGCATCAACACTTTCGTATTTATTAGTGGACACCTTACTCTCCAAAATGGACCATATGAAGAAATCCATGGGATTCAAGTCTGGTGAATATGGTGGCCATTCTTTCGACGAAATCAGCCGCGGAACGCAATTTTGTAAAAGTTGCTGTGTCGCTCGAGCTTTGTGTAACGGTGCCGAGTCCTGTTGGAATGTCCAACGGTTCGTACCAAAATGTTTACGTGCCCAAGGTAGCAAAGCATCGTTTAGGATCTTTTGGCGGTACACCTCTTGGTTTACCTTGACTCCAAGTCCGATGAAAACCAGAGGAGTGCGTCCATCTGCAGTCACTGCAGCCCAAACCATAACATAAGCTGGTGATTGCTTGCGCATGGCAACTCTTGTATCAAAATTATCGTTGGACTTGTGCTCTAACCAAACACGATCATTTTGTTTATTCAAATACTGTTGAATGGTGAAAATTTTTTCATTAGAAAAGACTATTTTTGGAATCTCATCAGGTTTGTCAGCATGCAATGCTTTCTATGGAAGACTGAATCAAATAATCAGAGCCAAAGGAGGTCATATCGAACAGTAACATGTTTTTCATAAAATGTAATATGTTTTCAACATATTCCACGAAATTTCAATAAAAAATAATCAAAATTAGAAAAATTACAGCGTTTTCATTTGGTAACACTTGGTCTCAGCCACCCTGTATATAGTTCAGAGTAATAAAATGCAGATAGGATCACATCTGTTATTGTTTTAAGATTATTTTACGACATTCTGAAAAGGTCGCAAAAAATTATTAGTTGAGAAAGGGCTAAGGCTGTGTGCCAAACTTAAGGTAAACTTATAAGTAAATTTTTCGGTAAATTCAATTATTTTTCAAAAACCCTATGGCAAACTGATCTAAAAATCTGTCGTAAAACCGGTTTTTACCGTAGAATTATTTACCTTAAGTTTGGTACACAGTCTAAAAGATCAATAGCGTGCATACTTCATACTTTACTTTTAGTTTATTATTTCATTTTATGTTTGACGCGCGGTTTGAAAAGGTGTTTTTAGAAATTTTGTGACTGAGCTCAAGCAAGAAATAATCTACGGTAAGTGATTTTTATCACTTAGTTAAGAAACTTGTGTTTAAGTTAAAGTCTATGTGTGTGTTTGGAAAGTCTAAACTGAGACTATTATTATTTACTATTATTTTAAAAAATGGGTCCAAAAATTCCATTCATACCGCGAGAGCGCAAAAATGGAAAAAGTTTTTTGCTCATCCATGCCAGCAATTTGGCATATATTCTTCAATCTTGGAGTACCAAGAAGACAACGCCCAGAACAGACTGAAAAAATTACTCAATCGGCCTTAGAAAAGGGCAGAGCAACGACGAGTGTGCTACAAAATCGCCTTAGTAACGAAGGCTATATGAAAATAATTTGAAATGCAGGCATCCCGCAAAGAAACCCAGGCTCACTGAGAAAATGCGGAAAAAACATCTTAGTTGTGCTAAACTTCATAAGCACTGGACAATAGACAACTGGAAGAAGGTTAATCAAATTTTTAAGCACTCATTATATATTTCCAAAAATTAACTAAAAAAATTCCAAAATTAAAGAGTTTTTTTTTATTTATAGGTTATATTTAGTGGCGAATGCAGACTAGAGGCCGTTACAAAATCGAACAAGTTCATCAGAAGGAGACCAGAGGAGAGGTTTAGGTAGAACTGTGTAGTCAGGAGCATAATACATCCACCATCAGTAATGATATGAAGTTGCTTTAGTGGAGATGCACCTGGTCCAATTTACTTCGTAGTGGAAACCATGAGAATAGAACAATATAAAAAGGTGTTAACAGACGTCTTATTTCCTTACATGAGGTTGCTACCTTAAGGCCAATATTCTTACACTTTTACGAGAGGTGAAGCTTCTTGCTATACCACAAAATTAATAGAATATGTCCTCCTTAACTAAAATATTGACACAGTCTCTTGGTCTGGCAATTCTCCGGATTAGACCCTGTCGAGGACTGGTAGGCCTTACTTAAGTCCAACGTATATGAACCCCCAATTCTACAGTGCCACATTCTAAAAAAAAATATTGAAAAATATGGAGAAATAGTGATGAAATTCGAGCATGCCTGTGGCACTATTCTGGTAATTCTCTGGGAATAGGGAATTGGGAAAAGATTTTATATGTAATTTGTATTTTAAAATTTTTTTTCTGGCATACTGAGGTAAAAATCTAGTGGTAATTATTTTGAAAACAAAATAATATTGGGAATAATATTCCCTGCCAATTTAGATATGGAAAAATTATTCCCAATTTATAAATATTTACATCAAACTTTTCTCCTTAGTAGGCCGGAAAAAAATATTTGAACTGAAATTACATATAAAATCTTTCGCCAATTCCCTATTCCCAGGGAATTACCGGAATAGTGCCACTGAAAGAATAAAAGCTGTGATTAAAAATAAAAGTAGTTTAACCAAATTTAGATTGTGTTCCAATTTATGTATACTCAAAATTATTTAATTTAAAGAATTAAAACATAAAAAAAAATCTTCTTGTTTCTTAAACAGGGTCTGTATATTCCGAACGAGCCTGTCCAAGTTTGAGAGCTAATAGCAAAATATTAAAATAAAATTTCGAGGAAAGGAAAAAACTGAGCACGAGTTTTGCTAATAGCTATAATTGAACATCAAAAAACTCTAAAAGAAAATGTTCCCACAGATGCCTATCGAACCTGCACAACTTACCCGTTTTAGTAAAGAACACTCTTAAACATAGTGAGCTTATTAAATGTAATCCACGCTCTTTTGTGCCCAAGGAGGATTCATTTCGATCGGCATATGGCTCAGTTCATACGCTGTCAAGTAAATTATGTGATTTCGTATCAAAATGTAAACTTATTTGATCCTTTTGATAATAAGACAATTATCTAGTAGCCAGGTTGAAACTGTATCAGACAGGGTTTAATATTTAGTTTATAATGACATTTCCTAGATTCTCGACGTTGCCTACAGCGCCATGGAAGAGGATGCTGAAATAGGGGGCGCAAAGATCGGGACAATTTTCGAAGACGCCAGGAACACCAAAAATGAAGTCGATTACCCCAAATGATAAGCACAAAGTAGAGTTGGAAGAAAGTAGACGATTGGTATAACTACGAGCGAAGCAAGGTAGACAATTCTCTGAGCCACCTAAGAAACAAAAGGCGAGATATGATCAGTATGACTAGACTAAAATTGAGCATTATCAAAACTTTTCAAATTAAAGAGCTAAGAGAAGGTACCAAGTTTCTTGAAGTAAAACTAGATAGCCAGTTCAATGATTTTGGAGGACAAATCAGGCAGGAGTTTGAAATTAAAATTAAGCAAGTGAAAGTTCGCGTTGAAACACACACCTCGCAAACTATTAGGGTGAGCTTATTTGTAAATAGATCGTTTCCTTCAGAACCAGTCACTGAAAGCACAAGACGAATTTTAAAGTCTCCTACATTCGATGCGTTAAGATCCCATTTGGGAAGTGTCCGCAATACAATGGAATTATAATTAGATTATGACAGAATCGGAGCTAGGATATGGGATCAGGGACTTATACATGATACAAATCCAAAACAAGTGACTCACTACCTGGAGAGAGCCTGCAATGTCCGTAATGCACCTGCAGGTGTATAGAACGAATTCGTTTATGAGTACTGTAAAGAACAGCCATCTGATAATGGTGGATTTAGATAACCGGGCACTAAATCTGCATAATGAGGAATCATCTCCGCAATGAAATACAATTGTTGTACAAGAAACCTCAGACAGAAGAAGTTCATTTGCTCACTTTGCAGTCATCTTTCAGTAAAACAGTAAGTTATCACAGTGGAAGCACAACACAAAACCGACACAGGAAACGCTATTCCAATCCGGCAATCACGAAGACTATTACCACCGAACTAATTAACAAAAAGAAAGATACTTAGTGACAACTGCACAGTCTAGCAACCTATGGTGGTCGCAAGCGATTCTTGTCTAGAAAGAGGACCACATAACAAGAGTTTGTGTTGATTACCAGAAATAAATTTAAGTGACGAAGAAGGATAGTCATCCGATACCATGCATTGATGACACATGACACTTTAGACACGCTATCAGGGGTCAAAATTTTCAATACATTGTATCTTAAAAGAGGATATTGCCAAGAAGAAATTCAACCTGATGATAGAAAGAAGGTTGCATCCTCAGCTGAGAGTTACTATATAATTGAGAGGTTTGATGAACACGTTTTCAATCTTAAGTGCGTACAACCAAGTGAAATGAAACGCAGTCTGTTAAGACAAGAAGTCCTATTCAAAGAAGCTAGTATCAGTAATGGAGTGGCCAGCGCTAAAGAATATTAGTCAACCAAGTAGCTTCCTGGCCGCCCGGTGGCAAAGAGGTCTACATGCTTGCTCCAGCGACAGGAGGTCCCGGGTTTGATTTCCGGTGGTGACAAGGAATAAAAAAATTCACGGCTGGTTTAGGATCAATGAATTAATCACTCATTATCCGAAATGAAAATATGATTATGAAACCTCATTTTGGAGGCGGCCAAATCCCTGGATGGGATATAGTGTCAGAGAGAGAGAAAGAGAGAGAGAGAGAGAGAGAGAAATAGTTTCCTAGGATTACGCTCTTACTACCGATGGCATGTGCCAAACTCGCAGTCTTTGTACGGAGAGTTCATCGCTTCACCAAAAAACGGGAATGGAACACGGAGCATCATAAAGAAAAAAAAATAGCAGAGAAAAACTATTGTTTAATGTGCAGAAAACTGCTGACTGTGGTGGAGAGTATTTATTATTTACAATATAAGTATGGGCAAGACGGTTTATGTAGTTTGAGAAACCCGTGGGGCAAGTACCGGTGGATCGAACGACTACACGTGTACAGTTTGAAAACTGAACATTGGGAGAAACGGTTCTATGCAGTACCATATTAAAGTTAGCCGATGGTTTCCAGCCGAAAGTACAAAAAAAGCAGATAGTGTCTTTGTTATCTCAGCCGAAAATATTATATGAAATGTCAAATATTAAGATGCTTCAGCCGAAAGTTATCAGCCGACATTTTTGCCGACATATCTCGCCGAAAGTATTTTTTTATACCAAAAATATTTGTTTTCTACAAAAAAAATCAAAAAAAAAATCAACTGAAATGGTTAAAAATTAAACACAAAACTGTATTTTAATAGCATTATTAATAGTTTAGAAAATTCATTTTCCAATATCGAAACTTGTATATAAATATATCGCACACACAAAGTTTGAAAATTCCTAAATATTGACCGTTTCAAGTGTCATGGTTGGGTATAGATTCAAATAAAAGGTCTTAATGATGTTCACACCTGGAAAAAATTTCATGTTAATTTCTATGTGGGGAGCTCGGAAAACTCTATTGAATATATCGCACACATAAAATTTGAAAATATCTAAAAATTGACCGTTTAAAGTGTCATCGAGAATTGTTTGTAAAAATTATTTTTACCACGTTCAATACAAATTTATTAATAAAACTTCAAACCATTCGAGAACTATCCGAATTTAAACAGCTTTAATTTTGAGTTACCAAATCTCAAATTTCAATTAAAAATACATATTTTAAATTTTATTTGTATATGAGTGATGATGATTTGGAAAACTGTGAGTTCATTTTGAGTTCAAAACATTGAGATTGTTTTGAAAAAAACAAGTATGATCTATAAAAATACCCGTGAGGTTTGTCTCGCGAAAGTGAAGTTTGTCTTAAAATTGTCCTGACTATTTTATTATGAGTGTGAACTAGTTAAACTCTCGTTATGATAGAATTGCATACATTTATTCAATTTATATCAAAAAAACGTTAATTGTCATTTCCAATTCAGTGGTAACATTCTAACAGGTTAAAATAAATCGCGAATAGAACCTATTGGGTTTCTGAGAGAAAAACCAACAATTGAAATGGAAATTTCTGCCTAGCTATCAGAAACCAAGCACGGAATACTTTCGTGAAATTTTAATTTAGAATTTTTTGGTTCTAAATTGTTTCCTGGGTAACCGGTATACCTTTCAAAATATGTCCTTATGAATCATCAATCAATGTGGACCAAAAACAGGTGGAACCTCGAAGTGATGGAAACCCTTAAACTAAAAGTTTCACTTCGATCAGTCAATCGGTCTGGAGTTAGAGGGGCCTCGAATATTTAGAATCTAATACATAAACTCCCGAAATAATCATGAAATTGTATTCCTGAAATGTAAATCGACATACAATAAACTAACTAATAACTAAGCTCTTGCGGTTTACAGAGACAAATTTGTTATCATAAAATTGCAAATCTTGGTTTCGAAAAGGTATTTGATCTTGACTTCTGATGAAAGGCCAAATTAACAACTGATTTTGTTTTTCACTGTATACCTGGTTGCGTCTAAACACCTGCACAAATGTAAATTTAATATATTTGATATAAACTTTAGCAATGTTTAGTGAATTATATTTTATATAAGAAGAATTTATTAATCGTCCGTGAATTTAATTTATTTAAGAATTTTTTCGGCTTTTCGGACAAAATATTATTTTAATGGACACCCATACAATGTTTACGACTATTTTAGTCGCAGAAAACAAAGAGGCCATTTATTAACAATATTTCTACCACAAAAGTAGAAAAAATGCACTCCCCTCCCCCAAACCTTTAACCCCAGGGCGTACTTGTGTATACAAAGAACACAAACCCTTGCAAAAATGAGAACTCCCTTAGGTAGCTTCTTGGCAGCTTGGTTTCGTACTGATAAAAAGTTGGTCTACTCATCAGGTTGCAACGACCAAACTGCAAAAATTCCACTCTTGCTTTGTACCGATAATACAAAACAAGAACATATCGATTTAGCGAATTATATATCACTAAATCAGAAACCACAGTGGTTTCTGATTTAGTGATATATAATTCGCTAAATCGATATGTTCTTGTTTTGTATTATCGGTACAAAGCAAGAGTGGAATTTTTGCAGTTTGGTCGTTGCAACCTGATGAGTAGACCAACTTTTTATCAGTACGAAACCAAGCTGCCAAGAAGCTACCTAAGGGAGTTCTCATTTTTGCAAGGGTTTGTGTTCTTTGTATACACAAGTACGCCCTGGGGTTAAAGGTTTGGGGGAGGGGAGTGCATTTTTTCTACTTTTGTGGTAGAAATATTGTTAATAAATGGCCTCTTTGTTTTCTGCGACTAAAATAGTCGTAAACATTGTATGGGTGTCCATTAAAATAATATTTTGTCCGAAAAGCCGAAAAAATTCTTAAATATATTTTATATATTTTTATCGAATGTTTGTTGTACTCTGCTATATACGTTTTTCGAAAGTAGTTTAAATAAATATTTATTTGGACTTCCTGTGTGAAAATTTAACTCGAATTAATTATGTTGATTAACATATTAAACTATTCAAAGGTTGACTCAAATACGTTCCATCATAAGATAAATGACTATAATTTCTTCTCGAAAGACAGAACTCAAGGACGGATCCATCCATCCAGAAGGAATCTTAGAACTGCACTTTCGTGAAACTATGTGCAATTTTGATTTGGAAAAGGCAACGGAGAAAGGTAGGCGGATGAACCGAATTACGAAACAGGCTACTGGATAGATCTCCATCTGAGATCTCCATCTCTCTCTAGATAGATCTTCATCTGATTTTTTGTGAACATATGGTGGTCTGGGTAGTTTCTGACATTCCTTTCAAAAGTTCCGAACGTATAATTATAGATACACCTAAGTTCTTGATTTAACAGTTAAACGCAATTCACAAAAACTTGTCATATCTTGATAAAATCATAGATTGATGGTTGTGTTCAAATAGTCGGGTAAAAATCAATTTTAAGTAAATTCTTCGGAAAATTCAACTATTTTTCAAAAACTCTATGGCAAACTGATCGAAAAATCTGTTCTAAATCCGATTTATACCATAGCAAACGATTTACCCGACTATTAGCTCGCAGCCTAAATACAGTTAGTGGAGAAGCATTTGAAAATCTGGGACACTATTGATTGCAAAATTCGAAGTAATAAAACATTAAGTACGCCACCAGATGAATTAGCTCTAAAAGTCACACACCATCACACACTGATCATACGTCACGGTACCATTAATCGCTTTTAACATTAATACTTTAAAGACCACTGACACAACATGAACAACTGTTAGTGACCGCTCACACAACCTGTATGTGATGTTATCGCCGACTGTTTTAAAATATAAAAAACTAACACAATTTTTTTTTTATTCTATTATGATTGCAAAAAAAAAATTTTAAAAAAATTTAAAAGAATAAATAAATAAAAAAATATAAAAAATGAATAATAAAATAAACACTTTTTCAACTATAGCGACAAATCTTTAGAAATACTCTTAAATTTTTTTACTTTAAGGTAAATGTTTCACTGTACGGTAAAAACCGGTTTTAGGACATATTTTTTGATCAGTTTGCCATAGAGTTTTTGAAAAATGTTTTGAACAAGTTCTTATTTATTTGTTAAAATCACTTGTCGTCGTGTGAGGATTAAAGTGTCCTACAGACCATTTTTAACAAAAATGAGTTTTAAATTTAGTCCTACTAATGGGACTATGCTCTTTCAGAATCCCATCTCAGAACTATCATATATCTATAATAGTTTCCAAATTATTGTATATGCTGTTGTCCTATAGACCACAATTTCATGTTTTGCTTTACAAAAACGGTTTTAGGACAGATTTTTCGATCAGTGTGCCATAGAGTTTTTGGAAAATAATTGAATTTACCGAAAAATTTACTTAAAACTGATTTTGACCTTAAGTTTGACACACAGTTTTTTTTTTAACCAATTTTGACCATATCACTGGTGTACCAATCAAATCGTCGAAAGAAAAGCATGTGAAGTAAACTGTGAATAATGGCTGCGGGCCAAAAGTCGGGTAAAAGTCAATTTTAAGTAAATTTTTCGGTAAATTCTTTTATTTTTCAAAAAGTCTATGGCAAACTGATCGAAAAATCTGTTCTAAAACCGATTTTTACCATAGTAAACGATTTACCCAACTATTGGCCCGCAGCCAATGAACATATTCAGAAGATTTGAGAACACATTGAATCATTCCCTTGCATCGATGCGCATTACTTGAGAGCTGATATCCGCAAAGACAATATCTGGAAGCTGCACTTTCCATAAAAGCATATATAAATTGTTTAAATTGAAAAATGATTCAGATAACATTAAATACTTTACATAAGGAAAAATCTTTAATACGGAGTACAATTTATCGTTTGTGGTCTAGGAAATTTTTTTGAAGTAAAACTTCTTTACGCACGCTTGACTTGGGAAATAAGCTGGCGTTACGAAAAGTGTAATCGGGCGAGGCGAACGAAAATCAAATGAATATCTACCATTGCCATGAATAATAACAAAACAATAAACGCAAAACGAAATCATTTTCCTTTAGTATCAGGATGTTCCATGACAATTCATAAATCTCAAGGTGGAAGATTCAATGAAGTTGTTTATGAATATCAAAGGACTCATTCTCTATCATTACTATATGTTGCTCTATCACGCGGTACCAGTATTGAAGGACTGTACATAGTGCCAAAAGACAATGATAATAGATTTTATCATGGTCGAAAAACTGATACATCAATCATATCTTTACAAGATGAATTTCGCCGATTATCGTTGAATACATTGTCAAAAATAGGAAAAACGATTCTTGATTCCATGAATGACAGAAAACATTTTTCCATGGTTTCTTACAATTGCCAAAGTCTTAGAAAACACGTGTCGGACTTGAGCGATCCCGTAATTGATTCCAGCAATATATTGTTTCTGTCAGAAACCTGGTCAAATGACGATGAAAACGTTGGCATCCCGAATTTTGTGATTGCGAAATTTAAGCGTAAAACTGTTAAATCAGCAGGAGTGGCAATTTATCAGAAATAAAATGATTTCTCGAAAATAGTAACTTCAAAAATGGACATTTTATTACGACATATTCGTGAAATCGATATTGGTCAATCATCAATTGGTGATATATGTGCTGCTCACTGTGTTTTGGACGATGGAACAAACATCATAATGGTAGTTGCTTACATTTCGCCCAATAACACCCAATAGTGACGTTATTCTAGCAGCTGAGAAATGTTTATTCCCCAAAGTGTATTCTGTCGTTTAGGATTTTTTTTAATGGAAAAAATAATTCCATTTAATAGCAGTTTTATTTTTTTTACAACTAATCATATGGATTATCTAGTAACTGTTTTATTAGTCTATTCCTGTAGGATGAAACCTATCGGTTCATCCCAGATCTGCCAGTCCTTTGATTTAAGCGGCCCAGAGAACATAGACATTAATACAACATGACATTAATTTGTCACCATTATTTTTTTTTGGGGAATTGTAATTCGTACATTTTTGAGATTTTAAAAATTATTTTTATATAAATAATAATAAATAAATATATATTTAAAAATAAATTAAGCTTGTATTAAGGTCGCAATATGTTTTTGGGTTTATAAAAACCAACATAATAAAATTTTCCCTGAAATGATATTCCTAGTCTGCCAAAATATACATGTGGGAAAGGAAAATAAATATTTGGTAATTAGTACAATTTGTAATTACAGCAACATATTTTCCCAATTCCCAATTCCCCGTCGAAGCCTGGCCACTGGAGAACTTTCCAAAGTCAAAAGCAAGGACATTCAGTCTATGTTTAGCTGTGTGCCATCAGCTAAGGATATTCAATTTTACGAAACTATTCTAAAATTGCCAAATTGATTACTAAATTGATTATGAAATTATTGTTTTATATTTTTTTAGTTTTTTATAAACAATGAAATGTTATTGTAATAATTTTGATATACCCACTCATGTAGGGTTTCTCCCGTTTACCGATTTACCGATTTACCGTATTTACCGTATAAAATTTATTTCCGATTTATCGGTAAATTTTTACAAATGTTTACAACCGATTTTTTTCGGTAAAAATATACTTATAATTAATAAGGCGCATTTGATTAAAAAAAATGGATAGCATATTTTAATCGAACGAAGGATTTAAATAAGGTATAGAATTCCCTCAGTGATTAATTATGTAGAAGAATACTGAAGGAGGTATACTGAAGATTTATGTAATGAATTTTATTTAATGAAATGAAATCAACTTATACGGGGTGTTTGGCGCGTGGACCGACAAAAGTTTTTTTGGCAGATTGGTGGTCATTTGGAAGCTCTTATCCCATTGAACTCAGGTTCCAAGTGTCATGGTAACTGAGATATAATAGTTTTAAGGTTTTTCTTAATTACCAAAAATCTCGCCTTTAAATGGTCATAGCTTTGTTTGTAGTCGTAAAGTCACAAAATAACTTTTATTGTATTTTGCAATGTAATTTTATTCTAAATAATTCATTATTTAATACAATTGGTTTTAGAAAAATGACTTATGAGATTCCCAATTCTAAAAAATGTGTAGATTTATGAAAAACGTCAGCATCTAAATTAATTTAAATAAAGAACTAATGGTTATTTTGAAATTAGTTTTACTCTAAAAAATTCTTTAGTTTATGCCCTTTCCAATGGTATGGACATGTCGGTCATAGAAATAACCCATTTTGTGGTCAAAATAGGCGATATTATTTTGTAACAGTTATTTGTGCCAGGGTTATAAAATGTGTTTTTAAGTTATTGATAGATTTTAAAAACTAAGTAAAATGGGTGATAATTGCCTTGTGCTGTTCAGTCAATATGTCACTGTCTGCTACCGAAAGTGCACGTGTGTTCACTTTTTTCTTGTTAAATCGTTGTTCCAGGTCTCGAAAAGGGTGATAACGCTAGACGGCTGGAGTATTGTAGACATATATTGAGGGTGGTGGCTTTTTGAAAAAGATTTTGTGGACAAATGAGTCTAACTCCAATCGTAAGGGAAGTGTGAATTAACACAATCTGCTTCATTGGAGCAGAAAAGGTCAAAAACCACACAAGAAAATGCAAGATTCTTTCCAAAGGAAATTCAGCGTTAATGTTTATGCTGGTGTTATTGGTCGAAACCTTATCGGTCCATATTACGTACCAGAACGCCTTTCCTCAAATATTTATCTCGAATTTGTTCAGAATGAGCTACCTGAGCTACCAGTTTTAGCAGATTGAAAATGACGACTGTCCGGCATATAACTATATTGAATGGTAAGAGAATACTTAGATAATTCATTCCCAAAGATTGGTAGGGGTTGCTCTATTTATTAGCCCGCGCGGTCCTGAGACCTCACACCTCTGGGTTGCTATGTCTAAGCACGTGCTAAGAAATGTGTGTACGAAAATGTCGCAGTATACCATTGGAAAGAGTATAAACTAGTGGATTTTTTAAAACAAAGATAATTTCAAAATAACCATTATTTTTTATGGTGGCATTTTTCGTACTTTTATAAATTTGTTAGGATTTGGAAGCAGTCATTTTTCTTGGCAAAAAATTTTGAAAAATGAATTTCAATTTTTGTAATGAATTTATTTATTATTTTATTTTATAAAGTATATTAATTTGTTTCAAGCACTATTTTATTAATTGTTCAATGGTTTAATATATAAGGCGTAGTACTGTTTCAAATTATTATTTAAATTGAATTTACCGGTAAATTTTCGATAAATTACCGACCTTATACAAAATTTACCGTTTACCGTTGAAGTTAGCTCGTAAACGATCCCGCAAAAACGCGATGGCAACACTAAAATACAAATATCACGATAGTTTTCAATGTCATCCGTCACACGTTCAAAAAATATTTATATCACGATAGTTTTGAATGTCATCCCGGTAAAAAATATGTCATGACAGTTTTTTATTATATCAAATCATCAAAATTTATAAACAATTTGTGTTGAAAAATGACGCCAACCCGGAAAAGATTATGTCACAATAAATTTCCTAACAAGAAAGCAAATAATTTTTGAAAACAAAAAAACGTGTATGATATCACAAAAATATGAAATGATATATCCCTTTTGCTGCCCACTAACATAATTGTGCGGGCACGGCAAAAGTACCATGTCAAAACTTTATTTTTGTATGTGTTATCAACCAACTTACACATTTGTGTTTTCCTTTCAAACTTATTTCGTCCGAAAAAAACACTATAACTATACATACAATTGTGTTGGTTGTACTTCAAATCAAGCGAATTTTTTTTATCAAAAACGCCATTACACACTATGATGTTTTACTCACACATTTGTGTGGTTTGGACTTTAATTGAGCCATTTTTTTTTGGTTGAAAAAGGGATATAAAGCTTGTAATATAGGAAAATTCGGTACATGAGTAGAAAAACACAAAATAAACCAAAATAATAATACAAGTGGCAAAACAATGCTATTATTTAGAGGTCCGCCATAGTCGTCTGAATTCATAGAAGATGTTCATTACCAGAAACAGGACTATATAGATTTTGAAGTTCAGGGATTGGCCAGTCTACACAACAAGTGGTAAAAAATTCTATGATTTAGAGCTTCGCTATAGTCATCTGAATTCGTAGAAGATGTCCATTACCAGAAACCGGACTATATAGATTTTGAAGTTCAGGGATTGGCTTGTTTACAGAACAAGTGGTAAAAAATTTTTATGATTTAGTGCCTCGCTATAGTCATCTGAATTCGTAGAAGATGTCCATTACCAGAAACCGGATTATATAGGTTTTGAAGTTCAGGAATTGGCCCGTCTAGCGAAGCTCTAAATCATAGAATTTTTTTACCACTTGTTGTATAAACAGGCCAATTCCTGAACTACAATACTTTGAAGTACACAGTAATTTATATTCATAATTGTATTTATTAAATAAATATTAATTTAACTGGAATATTGACAGTTTTTACATGAAAACAAATTTTTGTGACATTGTTGATTTTTACAAATTTAATTATTACTTATATTATATAAATAAACCGACTCGTTTCTATATAAATTTTATTTTTATTTTGCTTATAGTGGTTAGCTATATATAGCGCTATAGTTAAAATATGTCAATCGGTTTTTATTTATAATGGCCGCCATTTCATGTATTATTTTTCATAATAATTTTTCTTACTATCGTTATATTTTTATATTGTGATAGTTGTAGTTTCATTATAATTTCTAAAATATATAATGGTGTTGCCATACTTAACTATAATCATTTTCTGGGATGACGTTACAGGCTAATTTCACAAAGGTATTTTTTCATATGTAATTTGGGGGTTTAATTCATTATTTTTACACTATATTATCACGTAATTATATTTATGTAAGTGTACATATAAATAAAAGTATTTAAAAAAATTTAGTTCGTAATACATAATTTTTATGGAAAAAATTAGTAATCTTGTTTGTCACTTTTTTGTTTCCAAGCTTCTTAAAACTGCTCATTTCATTTAAATTCACCCGGTATTCCTCAGACCATTGTAAAGCCTTACCTAGAGTGCAGCGGTCATCCACGCAGTTTTTCAATGCTTACAGTACACAGGACCGTTAACATTTTTTAAATGATCGTGGATTTTAAGCTTTTCTAATTCAATGGTCGTGGGCATCCATTAATGGAGTCCATTTGCATTACGGTTAGAAACGTAATGAGTTGTTTTTCGTTTTTCCTTCCATGCGCGTTCTTTTCTAATGACGAAACAAAACTCTTATCTAGTAAAAATTTCCAGTAAAAGCCTGTTTCATCTGTATTATATATTTGGTTTACAGACAGACCAATTTAAATTATTTTGGCTTGCAATTTTCTTTTAAATGACTCTACAAGTTCAGGTTGCGAAGACAACTTCTCTCCAGTAGTTTTAAGCAAGCGCCGACCAAAACGAATTTTAAAACGTTGTAGCCCCCCATCACGGGCATGCAAAGTGCTTTAATTTTATTTTATTGTCCATGTAAAAATTTA
The DNA here is from genome assembly GCA_932526605.1 of Nephrotoma flavescens. Taxonomy (NCBI): domain Eukaryota; kingdom Metazoa; phylum Arthropoda; class Insecta; order Diptera; family Tipulidae; genus Nephrotoma; species Nephrotoma flavescens. Next base: position 139,809,482 of record OW052222.1, read on the forward strand.
GCCTTTTCTTAAGCAAATTTCCACTTACAGAGATATTTTTATCGCGCTGCCCAAGAAACCAACGATATATGTTCTTTTCCATTTTAGAATATCCTGACATTTTAAGGGTTCTTCTCTTACCGGACCCCATAAAGGTGTTGTTCACCGTGTTCAAAATTTCATCACTTTTTTGTTACATCTTACACTATTAACCGTGGCCACTTGGTGAAAACCACTTACACTTAACAAACATATTTTATTAAACACTTGTTTTTCTATTTCACCAAAATTAGATTTTAGAAAATTTTAATTAAACATTTGTTCAAAAAGTTTAAAAAATCACTCAATCTATTTCGACTTGTTAGGTCATCATCAGGAGTATCTTAGTTATATCCCTTTTTCAACCAAAAAAAAAATGGCTCTATTAAAGTCCAACCCACACTAATGAGTGAGTAAAAAATCATAGTATGCAATGGCGTTTTTGATAAAAAATTTCACTTGATTTGAAGTAGAGCCAACACAATTGTGTGTATATTTAAGGCGGTGATACATGTACAGATTTTGCCTTTAAGGCATAAAAATTATGCGCGCTGATTGGTTCAAATTCGGCCATCTTGAATCGCCTTATAGGCAAAAGTTTTAAATTGAATATTTTTCAATTTTGTATAAGGCTAATTTTTTTGCCTTAAAGGCAAAATCTGTACATGTATCGCCGCCTTTATAGTGTTTTTTTTTCGAACGAACATAAGTTCGAAGGAATACACAAATATGTAAGTTGGTGCAAAACACATACAAAAATAATTTTTTGACATGGTACTTTTGCCGTACTCACACACACGTGTTAGTAAAACACAAAAGGATATATAGTAGAAAAAAAGGCAAAAAAGAAATAAAAGCAGAGACAAATATTAGGCAATACTTAATTTATTGATCGCCCCAACCATCTGTTGTTTATACGGAAAAATTAATAATAAAAAGGGGGGAGGAGGAGAATGCAGGTAAGCGATTAGTCATCGGCTGAGTAACATAAAATTCAAGTTATGTTGAAGTACATTTAATTGCCCGAGAAGAGGGCGGGATAGATAATGAGAAACGCATTTCTCTCTGTTCGTTAAGGATATTTTGATTAAAGAATATGGAATGTCGAATTTCGTAAGATTCTTAAATATCTAAACGTCTGCTTTTAGGTTGTATACGTAATATGTCTAAATTGATTAAGTATGAGTTAATAACACAAATAGTATTTAGCAACATTATATTTTTTGGATAAATTTATAACAAATTGTTTAATAATTTCAGATTTTTCCTTTAATGTTAAAACTGTTATTTATTTACCCATCTTTTAATTAAAAACTATATACGCAGAGAAAATAAAACTTTTATAAAACACACTTGTCTATCGCACAAAGTATTTTCTCTTACTGCTGCGCTTTCAACATTACTCGATTTAAATTATGAAAAAAGAATAAATTAGGAATCCTCGAATTGTATTTTCAACTTCAAATTTAGTTCTTATTTTTAATTCACTCTACTTGTTAAAACCCAAACACTTTCAAAAAAAAAAAAAAAAATCTCCACATGTGGTGCTCAAATTTTCTACAGTGTTTTGTGTGGCGTTATAAAGGACAACGGCAATATCTGGATTAACTCGTTTCAAATTATGAAAAAAGACAAATTTGGAATCCCCGAGTAGCATTTTCAACTTAACTTGATTCAAACTATGCAAAAAAAAACAAACTGGGAATCCCCGAATCATGCGAGAGTGCACAAAATTTAATTCATGTTCTCGCGCTTTCTAATTACCGAGTAGTGTTCCCGTTAACCGGAGTTCCCGGTATACGGCGTTCGTGTTATCACGAGCCTACTGTGTGTAATACTTGGTACCGGTTTTTAATTCTTTATTTTGATATAATATTTACAATAAATAAAATTCACCATTTTTCCGCAAATATTCATTTTCTTTAAAACTGTATTAGCAAAATTTTGAAATTAGATTTAAATTAAAAAATGACTAAACTAACGAAAAAAATTAACATTGACATGAAATTGTATCTGCAAACCAAGTAACTTTTCTTTTAAAGTTAAAATATTGATTTTCTAAAAATTTTACAATTGGCGTATACGACACTTAAATACTGAAACGACGATTGTTTTACTTGCAACTCTTTTGTGTTTTTTATTTTAAATTTGGTTAAAACAATATCCATTGATTGGTCTGTCCCTGATAATAAAAAATCAGTTAAATTTTTGTTACTATACCTGTTACTATACCTGTATACCCAATTTGCATTTATAAATATTTTAAATTTTAAATTCCTTATAACGAGAGTTTAACCAGCACTTTTTTATTACATAAAGTTAGGACATACTTTACACCAGTCTATAAAAACATAGAACTGGTTTTTAAATTAGTAAATTTGGACTGCAAAACCAATCGTAATACTTAGTTTGAGTTAACCACAAAGGGCATTTAAGTGAAAAATTAAGAAGGAGCTATATTCCACCATCTTTTTTTATTGCAAACCCATCTCCCTGAAAAAGCAAAATATCTAACATAACTTAATAATGTATACTTGGCAAAATTAAAAAATGTCTGGTAAATACTATTTTTACGCTTATGCTACGGAGAAAATTGATTTTCCGTTATACTAAAGTCTAGCGGGACAATTTCAACATGTCTGTATGTCTACTCAATTATAAAATCTTCGTGCTTTAAATTGATTAAAATAAATTTACCTCTTAAATACAGAATAAAATAAAAATTGATAACCCATCAATGTTTCCATTACCATAATAGACAAACCGACGAAATAAGAAAATCTTACATCAATACCATAAATACCACAACTTATGAGAATTTAACCATAAGATTTAAAAATGTATCACATGAAATGATTTTATTTAAATATTTATATTATTTTGAATAGATATATTCTTACCTGTTTCCATTTTTATTTTTATTACGATTCTTTTTGGGTCGCCCTATATGATTTTCCATCCATGATCGTATTTTTGAACCAAACATGATGATGTACCAAAATTTTCCCTAGTTTGCTCTCGTACGTACACCAATTGAATTTTATGTTTCAACAATGTTTCAAAATTTTTATTTTCTTGTTGTTGTTTATGTGAACAAGCTTTTATGGCTATATGATTCTTGTTATTAATATTGTGGAAAAAGCACAATACATAAAAAAAAGCTTCTATGTATTTTAATGTATGTTTTTTTTCTAGTCTAGTGAATTATATCAATAAATTATTTTTATTTTTTTATTTTTAATGAAAAATTTTCTTATTTTATTCTACTTTTCGTATCGTAACAAATTGGTCACATTATTATGAAATGTTGTTGTTGTAGTGCTTTCACATCGAATCGATGAAAAATTACAAGTATGGAAATGTATATAGGACGGTTTTATTTATAAGTTATAAATATTATTAAATAAATATTCCGTGTGTAAGTTTGGTTAAGAATAAAATAAACAACAACAACAACAACGAAAATATGAATTAGGACGGATGTTTTATTACAATTATTTTCGAAATAGCATTAAAATAAATTATTTTATTGTAATTTATGTTTATTTGAGTTTGATTCATTTTCCGGTTGAATTTTCCTGTAACGAGAAATAAAATTGTTTTTTAAAAAAAAATCGTTTATGATTAATATTGTTTGAATATTGTAAGTGTCTCGATAATATTTATGACTGTAGTAGTCAATCCTGTATAAATAAATAAAGCTTATAAAATTGTAGCAAAAATAATAATATTCGTGTTTATACAACTCATAAATGTGATTCTGCTAATAGCTCACATTAAAAACTGTCGGAGAATGGGTGTTATAATTTTTTCACGAAATCCTTCATTCTAATAAATTGAAGAAACTATTGTTGATCTTTGAGGTAAAATTTCCCTTATAATTGAGTCGTATACATATATATCGAGCAATTGTAAAGAGGTATTTATTTTCATTGTGAAATTCACTTTATTTTTGATGCAATTTTGTTATTTAACAATTAGTTTCTATTTTATTTAATTACATTCTTTTAACTCACTATCGAGCCTCTATTTCTGGCTCGTCACTACACTATCTTACTATCTTACTGACTATTATCATACTATCTTAGTGACTAAACTTGTTATATGCATTTACCTTTTTTATATGTTTTGAACATGCTATATCACCTAAATATTAATTATAACAATATTTCGTAATGCCTAATAAACATATTTTATTTTTGTTATCGAATCAATTCTGCTTTTTGATCAAAAACCTATGATTACGTAAAGCAATAAATTTTTGGAGTATAAAATATGTTTGTTTTACAAAATACAATTTCATGAAAATATTTCGCGTGCCTGTCATTCGAAATATAGAGTATATTTCCATGACAAGTGTGTGGCATTACACAATTACTGGTTAGAATTTAATTTGAATTATAGATGGAAGATTTGCAAGAATCGCAACAATCAGTTTCGAACTTAATGAGATTATTGATTTGAAAAAATCAGTCATCTCATCAGGCCGCGGCGACTGACGTTGATATTTTACATAGGAATATTGTCTATATATAGAACAATACCATGCATATGTAGCACTAGCGAATTACTACCTAGTCTACGGAATTCGATTCTTTCATATTCTCCATGTTGCGATTCTTGCAAATCGTCCATTTATAATTCAAAACCTTTACAATAAAACCAACAACAACGTAAAGTTACTGGTCATTCCAAATTGTCTGAAGCTGGAATGAATTACGGAAGCTGATAAACATTTGCAGCTGTCCAGGTAGCATAAGGTGACGTTCTCCAGGTACCTTATGATGATAACTTCCACATAGGGCTACCGTGAGAGTTTTGTTTTATGTACGTCACTTTCCAAAAATATAAACCTGGGTGGTCATTCTATGATGCTATACCACATTTGTGATATAAAAGTGTGATATAAAAAATTGTCGTAGCATGCTGTGGGTTAATTATGGATGAATTATGCATGAATTCCGGCATGTCGTATATTGTTGTGAATGGAAGAGACCAAAAATCTTCTGTTTTGTTTCCGCAAGTGTAAAATTTTTATTACAACGTATGTTTGTTAAATGTCAATTCAGTTATAATAAAATAAAACTATATCACAATCTTTTCATGCTCTTCATAAAAAATTCATATAAAGAATTTTGTGTTTAGATAGAAACGTCAATATATATTTGTTCATTATTTCTCCTCAAAATTCATTTAGCAGGGTTGTGTTTGTACTACTTCTTTGTTTTGAATTATATCACAAAAAAAGTCTCCAAATATGATATAAAAAAGTGATATAGCACCATAGAATGACCACCCTGGACGGTCATTTTGTGGTGTTTTATCACATTTGGTGATAAAAAGTGTGATAAAAAGAAATTGTCGTAGCTTAATTCATGAATGAATCGGATGAATTATGTCACGTTGTATATTGATGCGTTTAGAAAAACAGCGCAATATTTTCTATCTCGTTTTAACAAATAAAAAAAAAATGTTTTAATGTTTGTGTCAAAATCATATTTTTTTTGGTGTACATAAATATTAAAAAATGTAAATTGAATTAAAGCATTTAATAAAAATATATTTTAACTAAAATTTTTAAATTTAATTGAAATATATTTTAATCGTTCATTAATAAATATGTGACGATTATTCGTTCGGAAATATACACAAAAAATTTTTTACAGTGAGGTGCACAATTTGCGTTGTTTTGACGTTACATTTTTAAACTTTACAATTTTATGTGAAATTCTATTTACTTTTGCAAATCAATGTAAAATTTATGGTTCAAATAGAACAAAAAATCAAAATTGATGTGGTTTTATGTATGTTTTGGAGATATTAAATGGGATTTTGTAGTTTAGAAATGTAAATTATTTTTAATATTATCATTTACGAATATTTAAAATTATTTGTATATCACATGTTGGAAACCACTTCATAAAAAACATTCATATGACTCAACCACAAATGTCAAATTGTCACTTTTAGTTCATCATTTCCCCTCAAAATTCATTTTGCAGGGTTGTGTTTGTAGACTTTTATGTTTTAAATTTTATCACAAAAAAAGTCTCCACTAATGATAAAAATTGGTGATAAAGCACCACAAAATGACCGCCCTGATGCAAAGTAGATGATGTTAAAGTGTTTTACTGAATCAACGTCTTTTTAACTTTGATATAATTTCTTATATCGTGCAATAAATACAAGTAATATTTGTGATGATTAAAAAAAAATTAATAAAATAATGTCCTTTATAATGTAATATAAAAAAAATCAAAGTTGTTAATAATTTATTATTAAATTAGAAAAGTGATACATGGACATCTACCATCTTGAGTGGAGGCATAAAGTTAAAAAAAAACTTGACGACATTATATTTGTGAAAGGTCTTAGTGAATATAAAGAATGAAATCATCGCGTAGTGATGTGTGAAGCTCGACGTGCAAAAAGGACCAGGATTCGGAACTCGTCTAGGAAATAGTTTTTTTATGCTTAACGTTTTCCTATTAAACAAACTCAGATATTGTTGTATGGCCATCAAATGAATTGCGGTAGTTAACTGTAAGGCAGAGTAAAATTTAAGGTTCGACGGTATAGACAAATCCGGTTGTGGACAGTTTATTTTGGCGTTGAGATCTATTTAGAAATTTTGAGACCAGGGGAAATTTCCGAACTCGTAATATAATTTGGTTTAAAATTCTTTATATTATTCGAATTTTTCGCTGGCTACTTTATACATTTTTCCAAATTTCTATTATTTATTTCCCTACTAAGGTAAAAATTCTGTATGGGTAAGTCGATGCGGAATTATTCCCTTACGGCTGCTCTCCACCTGCTATTAACGTGGAGACGCAAATTTGCAGCTAGTTGACATATGTCGTATAGTCATTTTCTACCGAGATGTCAAAACTATTTTTGTTTACCTGATATTGATAGTCAAGTGGCTCAATTTGCTACTGGTGCTTTAAAGAGAGCAAAATTTTGCACGAACTGCAAAAAATACAAAACAAACAAAGCCAAAATGAATATAAGGGGAATTTGCGGAAACCAAAAAGGAATAATTCAGTGGTCAGCTTCCTTGTCAATAATGGTACGATTTTACTCTAAATATCAACTATAATGATAAAAGCATTCGTAGTAAACCAAATAACTCTCGATGATTTACATAAACCACTTATAGTCATAAACAAACCAAATGGAACAACAACCCATAAAGAACGACGTTCATGTGGCATATGCACCGACAACTCAGACATATGCAAAAGACCATTAACGCTACAGCGGCTGAAATCACATACTATATGACGCACCATGGTGTCTTTAAACCGTCAAGTAGCACAACAAAACAAGAGTGGTGGTTGGTGTAAAAACAATTAATGATCGGTCATAAAATGACATTATGCATGCGTAACTCACCAACTGAGAAACAGGAATGCTAATTAAAAACAGTCGCATGTCCATCTGCCTTTACCAGGTGGTACAAAAAAATATTTTTATGTGGACGACCTGTGGATAAAAGAGGCATTACTCAAAACTGAAATAAAATAAAAGTCAACTCAGCTTCACAGTGACGAAGAGAGGCATCCTTTTTACATTAGCAACGTTTTTGATTCTCTAGGATGGCTTACACTTGTAATAATCACTCAAAAAATTATGTTGCAAAATCTCTCATGTCTAGGGTGCAATTATAGGACGAACCAGTCTTAGAAGAATTTTCTCAAAAATGTTTAATTGTACATATGGAAGAACTAATCGTAGCAGGACCACAATAGTTGAACGCCAAAAAAATATCTTTCGATAGGGAAATATAGCAGCTGAATAAACATGCCAATTTAACAATAGCTACTGAAGTGGAAGACAGAATTTTACACTAAATATAAAAAATATAAAGTTTTATAAAATTAAAGAGAACCGTATAAACCGTAAAGTTGTTTCAGACATATATCACAGTATAACTGCAATAACTACAATTTTTGCGTTCCCCTTTCTGGATCGACACGGCATTCTGGGAATAAGGGGAATGTTTCAAAAATTATTATTAAATTATAAAGAAAAACATCCTGCGATTCTACTCTCTAAACATCAGCCTAACAGAGCATTAATCAATTATGCTGATATAAAAGCAGCATTTGAAGCAGAGCAATTTACGCAATTCTTACGTAAGACGAATTTGATCATATGTGCAAAAATGCCACTAAATCCGAAGTTTCAAAATGTGTCATTTCGTTATAGGTTTACAGCTATTCAACGGTGTAACCAGCTGACTGGGAAACCTACCACCTCAAAGAGCCTTAACGGCTGCATTACTCATACTGGTGTTGACTACAGGTCCTCTACAAATAAAAACGAACCACGGTAAAGGATACACGACTTAATATTTATTTTATTTTATTTATTTTCAATAAATCTTTATTTCAATAAATTTTGAGACAAAGTAGAGCTCTTTTAGACTTTATGTCTGTAGTGGAGCAATTTATAAAAATTAAAATTAACATTTAAAAAAATATAATTAGGTTACAATTTTTAATGAACAAATACTATTTATATACAAGCTCAGTTTTTATTTTAGTTATATTGTAAGTTTATTCTCCGGCTCATTAGGATATAGTATAAATGATAAATTTCATTACTAAAAGTATTGCTCAATATTATCGCTTTGGCTAAGCAGCCAAATCCGGACTTCCCTGAAAAATTTATGTTTCTGCTCCAATGGAAGCATTTTAACGCGATTCGGTAAAAGATGAAACCAATACGGCGCCATGTATAAATAAAATCTTCTAAACTTCTCATTACTATAACGAAGACCGACAAAATTGTTTGGATTTCTCGTACTATACGCATGATATATTCGACTATGAAAACTATTGCTACGAACAAAAATCATTTTCAATACTTTAAACATGTATAGATATCTCAGAGACAACAAATTCAACTCACGAAAAAGCGGAATTGTGGGTGTAAGTTTCGGACGAGCGTAAATTAATTTAACAATTCTTTTCTGCGCTATAAAAAGATCAACAATATTAGCAAAGTAAATACCTCCCCAACTAGTTATCCCATACATTATGATGGATTCTAGAAGAGCATGATATAACCTTCGCAAAACATAAAAAGGACACAAAGGTCGAACATTATAGAATTTATGCACGCCAGTAATCACAATTTTCCTGATATTATTTAAGTGCGGGAGGTGCAATTAAGCTGTGAATCAATTGTAACGCCTAGATATTTAAACTCCTTTACGCAAAGTAGGTCAAAGCATTGGTTAGAACATATAGGTTCTTATCACATGAGTGAACATGGTATTTGATAAAGATTTGATCAAATGTTATGTCAGGACGCCCAAAATGCATAACTCTTGACTTATCTTAGGTTAATGCTAAATCGTTCGCGAATGCTGTAGCGGAGGCTGTTAGATTAATTTCAAAAACGGAATTAAAATAAATTAAAAACAACAAAGGTCCCAAAACTGAACATTGGGGAACACCACATTTAAGATGGCCTGGACGACTATCCACCTTATTAACTCTTACAATTTGACTACGGTTTCGAAGGTAACTGATAAACCAATCTAACAAATGGCCCCTAATTCCGATACTAGATAATTTTGTAAGTAGTATATCGTGGTTGACAGTATCAAATGCTTTCGAAATGTCCATGAAAACCACAGAGCATTTGTGAGAGTTGTTGACAGCTAAATATATTTTACTAAGGAAATGTAGGAGAGCTTCTTCAGTAGATTTTCCAGCTATAAAACCAAATTGGTGGCCATTTAAAAATTTGAAATGTACTCAATAAGGAAATTGGTCTGTAATTATTCAGTTGCAAAGCATCACCCTTTTTGAAAACTGGAATAACAACAGCTATTTTTAAAATGTCAGGAAAAATTCCGCTCATTAAACTTAAATTATAAAGAAACTTCAATACAACAACCAGATACCAAATACAATTTTTAATAATAACATTGTCTATACCGTCTAATCCTTTAGAATGTTTGTTTTTTAATTTTTTAATTTCAAGAAGAATCTCAAAAGAATTGAAATCGTCGAAAAAGCAGGAAGTACAGAAGTTATCACGGTTACCAAAAATAAACCGTTTGTACTCTTCTCTTCTCTGTTATGAGTACTATCTTGATTAAGATCAGAAGTTAAATCGGACGAGACATTTACAAAAAAATTATTAAATTCATCACAAATATGTTGCTTATCCGTAAGAACATGCTCAGACTTATTTTTATAAATTTGCGTTAATTGCAATATTTTATTGTATTTTTTTAAATAAAGAGTTAAAAAACACCTTTTTGAAACCACAAAAATAAAAATAAAATTCAAAAAATAAAATTTATTATTTTGAAATTTTGACTAGTTGAAATAAAACTCTGATAAATTTTATAAATTATTATTTTAATAAATTTTATTTTTTGAATTTTATTTTTATTTTTGTGGTTTCAAAAAGGTGTTTTTTAACTCTTTATTTAAAAAAATACAATAAAATATTGTGAAATGGAAACCACGGCGGTTCAAATATATAAAAATTATTGCGTTAATTGGTTTGTGAATGTGTTACGTCCCAAAATAATATCAATTTCCTTCCACATAAGCTTAGAATTGTTTCCTACTGATTCGAACTTATCTTTGTAGTACAATCTTTTGACTCGTTTGACATTGTTATTCACGTATTTAGAAAGTTTTCGGACATAATTTTCTAACCGCACGTTATTTGGATATCTTCTTAATTTTTTAGAAAATTTTTTAAGCTTATTGATTTGGCCTAAAAGATAGGAATTCATCCAGGGTTTTAATTTCTTATTGTTTTGAACAGCAATTGTGTCTTTGCAAAGATCAATATGAGAATTTAAAATTTTTAAGAAATTGTTGAATGCTGTGTTACAATCCTTTTCACTGTATACAAGGTCCCAGTTTTCAACTAGTAGGCGATCCCTAAGCTTATCGTAATTTCCTTTTGAGATATAATCACTATTGTATATTACTTGTCTATTCGAAACCACCCAGATATTTAGTGAAATTAAATTATAATCCGAAAAATGAATTGGTAAATTATCAACCGTAAAGTTATATGTATTGCTGGATTTAACGAACATAAGATCTAAACATGATAAATTCCTGGTTGGGTTATTAGAAATACTCAGGAATCCATATGATGCAAGCAATGTTTGGTAGTTAAAACTGCTTATGTTGTTTAACAAGTTGATATTGAGATCACCTAAAATAACTATATTGTTATTGCTAATTGGTTGCGAGCAAATTATCCAAATCATCATAAAAAACGTTAAGGTCACTGTTACAAAAACGGTACAAACATAGAAACGTCCAAACATTTGTATCTAGTTGAATGTCCAACCTAAGAACATCAGCTGAGCTCCAATTACAACTATAACATGATCCAGTTTTCAGATTTTTATTTATAAATACACCAACACCACCGGCACGTTAATTATCGTTACAGCATGCTTTAAAATAATAATTAAGTAAATCAAATTCGGTACTTTCGTGTGAATAAATCCAAATTCCAGTAACAAAAATTAAATCTGGTTGGGTTTTCAGACTGGCTATAAATGTACTAAAAAATCAAAATTTGCTACTCCGAATGTTTTGATGTAATATACTATACCGATTTAACATTGTGAAAGGCGATAATCAAAAATATGTTGCATACAAATACAATGATAATGATAAAGTGAACCAATATAATATATCCAATTTGAGCAATAATCATAAAAATAGAATCATAAAAATCACTCATAAAAATAAGAGAGTATGTATACACATATAAGCTGCGTTTTTTTGAAAATGCTGCACTAGACCGCGATAAATTATATTTTGATTTTTTAAACAATTTCTATAATTTTAAAATATTTGTGCGTCATATTCACTGTATCGAATCCTAAAGAACTTATATTAAGTCCATATCATGTATTATATTGTTGAATAAAGTTTATATTTGCTTGTACTCAACAACTCTGATCTACACTTGATATTATGTAGAGTACAACCGAGTTCATCACAAAATTTAATAATTCCTGAACTGACGAAACTAGGGAAATTTTTTAGTACACAATTTTTTGATTGTTTCTTACTTCATTTTAGAGACAGAACTGTCATTTTATTTTCAAATTTTCTGTTGTTTTTGGGGATATGCCGAGTCGGATGAAATAAAATAAGAAATTGACAAATTTAATGGACAATATATTTCGTGATTTCATTCCTGAATTGTTTGGCGTTTCTCATGGGGCACTTCAATTTATAACTTACGAAGAAATGAAAAGCCCAATATACTGCACATCGAGTAAAATTGGCGGAAATATCATCAACTATTGTGTTCAAAACAACACATGTAGTTTATTTGAAAATTTAAAAAATAAAACACTACTGTTGATTAATGCAAATTTCCGGCTTTTTATTAAAATTTATTTTTCATAAATTCCACTTTTCTTGATTCTCAACTTTATGGGGTGACTATAAAAAGAAAAATGTATATGCGTTCCACAGATTGTTTAGTAGTACTTCCAATTTTCACCATTTATGCTTTAACTTTATGTTCTTTCTACAGTACCAGTTGGAGCATCCGAACGAACCGAGAAGGAATCGATATTTCAACTAGCTGTTGATACGATGACAAAGGTCGCGTTCCCATTACAACTGGTCCCAATTTCGAGATAATTTTAGCATCGAGTCGAACATTACGAATTAAATTAACAATCCAGCAATCTACTTTCTTTGATTTTATGTTTATTTTATCAACCAACATACTTAAGGTAATGCATTGATGGATTCACGGTTTCCAAAATTTTTCCGTGTAATTCTTTTTTGTCATAATATCGAAAAAAAATATTTCAATGCATAATTTGTAGGTTATGTTGTCATCATACATACTTTCTTGTCGCACAAAAATTCCAACAACGGAAAAGTTAAATTTCGATCCAGATATTGGCAGGTTTTTGCCGTTAAGTCAGATTTTTCCATCATACGAATTACTGATTTGCCACATACTTCCGTTCAAACGGGATATAACTAGAAATAAAAAAATATTAGAGTATTTAATTCTTTTGTAATTAATTATTAAGTCACTTTTGTGCTGGAACATCATCATTTGTCACTTCCCTTTATAATATGCATATAAAATGAAGCATACAAGTTGATTCGAACTGATTTAGATGTATTACCACTTACTACATATAATCCATTCGACGATATTCTTCAGTATACGCATTGTTTAAATTGAGCGAATTAGTATCCGCACTGAATGCCAATGAATCGGAATCCTGTGTTGTATTATTATTAAATATTGATCGCATATCACGTATATTATTTTTTGTTTTCGCTTAGCTGCAGCATTCCAATTTGCTTTTATCGCTTCACTGGTTCGCCTCATCTGTTGTCTCTCCGTCTGAACCGTTGCCAATGGTCTAATTTTCAAATAAGATGGTCCAGACGGGGTCGATACGAATATTCCAATTTTCGTCGACGCATCAGACAGACGGTTGCAATGAATCAATTACGGTTTGGGAGCGTTTAGCACCCGCCACTTATTCGCAACTCTTGCACTTGTTCAATTTCGGTATTTGCATCGTATGCGAATGTCATATCGGTAGTTGCAACTATTATGGCTCATCCATTTCAGCTTGGTTATGAAAATCATCACCCATAAATCCATTATTACTATCGCTGTCATCTAAATTTATGTTACTATCACCTACAGTTGATTGCAGCATTCTGAAATTAAAAAGATCGTTAAGAATCGCTCCCTTACTAGATGTTTCCAGCCAAATACGTACTTATTCATGTCGCACGGCGTATCACTAATATTGTATTCCCTAATGGTTATAAGAATTCCGTCCAGCCTTTTGTATATCACATAAAATTACACATTTACAACCGTCCTCATTGAGTATAAATTTATTTTGTGTATTATCCCAGTACGGATTATCGTAATCAAATAAAATTTCCGAGTTATTCGATACCAGCGTATTTAGAAAAGCTCGATTCGAACTATTCATATCGCTTAAATTGGATTTTATATCGGCAAATACGGAATCAAGAAAGGTATTTAGTTTACCATTAATCGTTGCTTTACATTTTCACAACAAAGCACTCAAATTTTAAACTTAAAAACTTATTAATTAGATTTATTATTGAGTACAACTAAAAATTTATAAAATATTTTTGTTAAATTTGTAATCTGTTTAAACGTCAAAATGATTGACTTGAAGTTAGTAAAAGTTGTTGTGCTAAAATGTTCCTTTCAAAATTTCCCTGTATTTTATCGCGGTCTCGAACACCAGATTTCAAAAAAACGCAGCAATAGATTAAAAAAATTTAAAGAATTGAGAAAATTAGAAAATGTGCAACGCACTAAAAAATAACATCCATTACGTTTATTATACATAGCATTAATATTCAATGTAACCAACTTTAAAGCAATAAAACGCAAGATAAAAATACGAATAAGATCTGTCAAAAAAATGTAAATAAACAACACAAAAGGTAAACAAACAAAAATTAAAACTTGAGCTTTTACAGGTAAATAAATTGTAATACTTAACAAACTATATAATTGCAGATTCACAGGTAGATCAAGTAGATGTATTGCCAACAATAGGATTGTGGATATTTTTAATACGAAAAATATCATTAAACGAATAAATTCGATGATCATCAGACTCCGCCGATTTCCGTAAGAATATTTGTCCAGCTTTACACCACGTGATTTGTGTTTTCGTGTTTGTGTCAAAATGTTGTTTTTAAGTTGAGTAGAATTTAGTTTCACAATAAAGAAATCTTTTTGCAAAAGCTTTGAATTGTTTTGATTTGCAGAAGCAGACATAATTTTTTTATGGATTGCCTCAACGGATACTATGTCATCACTACTCAAATTTACCCCGAATTTTTTAATAGCACAAATGATTCGACCACGAATGTCTTCATGGTTAGATGGCAGGCCACTAATCACGATGCTGGAAATATTTTGTTGTTGAATCGGTTTATCCACATCCGCTTCTAATTGATGTAGTTTTGAGGCTTGTTTAAGCAGTTGTTCCTCCAAAAGACACATCCTTAACTTAATTTCATCATTAATTTTAACGAAGCTACACAGGTCTTCAAGTCTTCCAGTGCGGAGAGTTTTTTTTTCCATACGTTTAAGCAGAATCATGACGTCGGACAAACTTACATTAGTATTTCCAGAATCTGGCAAAATCTGTTCTGCAATCTTCACATAACCAATTTACCGATCGATTATTGATGCCTTGCAGAAGATCGTCAGAAATGCGAGCACATTTGATATGGGAAGGTTTCTCGCACGGTCCCCCACATTTTACACGAGGAAATCTTGCAGACATGGTATACTAAACACGAACTCTTTAAATTGTATTAAATTATAATAAATAATACTATTTTGTTGTACTAGAATTTTTATTAAATATTGAATATTATATTTTATATTATTATTATTATTATTGTTATTAAAATGTTTAAATTAAAATTAAATTTTAATTATTTAATATAATTTTTGTAGAATAGAAAATGTATGCGTCTTTGTTATTTGACAGTACGAGTTTGATATAAAAGGTATACCTTGCGATATTTATCTGTCTTCCCACCAAAGCTATCCACATAGAGGTATAGTAATTCATTTTACTAAAGAAGCGTTCTTTGCAGTCTTCAAAAGATTTAGCTCGAGATGAGGACTGTACACTGACATGCGTACGGTGACAAGAAGAAGAACTTCATTGAGACTAGCAATCACCTGAAAATAATGCAAAAAGATGCAGAAGCGGATCCGAAGACACTGTTGTGGACAGCACTGAAAATAATGAACCGAAACAACGTAAACGAGTGATTGACAAGAACAAACACGAACCCAGGGCTATTACTTCACGTTCTCAATGCCCTGCTTGATGAGAGTCACGATTTATCTCCCACTCTATTTTGATAAAATTTTCCAAGGAGATCTATGCAATAAATAATGCAAGACTATAACGTATTTAACCTTGTACTATATTGGACGGGATGCTACTACTATTGCGTAACAAATAAAAACATCTTACCTTGATTTAAGGGAGCAGAGTAACATAATAAACGATTGAAGCGAAATCAAAATCGCACGGCAAATTATATCACCTTTCGATTTTATTATTACAATTGCCAACGAGTTACTCGGGGTACTAGATCATTGTGTCGATAACAATTACAAAGAAAACATAGAAAAATTAAGTTCAAATCAACAATATTAACACGTAAACAGTAGATTTCGATATTGGAGTCAACAACCAACTTAATTAAGCATAATTAAGCTGAAATTAATTGAAAATTTAATATTCTGACCGCAATAATCGACAATATTACGGAGGTTCATCAAGAACGACTAGACCCTCTGATATACATCAACTCCAAGAACTGATCAGACAAATCATTCACAGTTTGAAACCTAGTCAAGATAACCTTGCCGGGACAAGAACGTAGCTACTATTTATAAGAAAATCGAAATCGAAACTATAAAATTGGAAGAAATATTCACATTCGAAATAAAAATCCCGCTGGTTCAGAGAGCACGATTTAATTTATATCATGTTATATAAAGTCCTACTATTCTGAACTATCTGATAACATCAATAATTGACGCTCTCGAAGGGCACATACTGAAACAAACTGGTGACATCCCACCTAACAAGGTATCAAATCAGCAAAATGAACATCACCACGAACAGTAGGGCCTTTCAATTGCCCTACAACCATGTTCATGGAATTCTAGAATTGAGACCCAACTGTACTCAGGCACGGTAGATAAGATAAGTTTACAGTGTCTGGACATAAGATATTAACCGGTGAATTATAAATTGCATGCCACAATTTAATCTAACTGCGTTGATAAACGAAGACGACACATTACAGGAATGAAATTTATCTAGCTCAGCAATATTTGTTATATTTATTTTCAAGGTTGGTTCACGGAATGAGATAAAAAAAAAGCTGGCTTTTTTCCGATTTTTTGCTCAAAAAATGTGTCTACGGTTGTCATATCGCACATCCTTTAAAAAAATGTCATAACACAAAAAACAATTTTGTAATAAATGCATTTTAAATTGCTATACTTGATTATTTATTTTATAAAGCTAATATTGAATAATCTCAGCATCATCACAGTAACGTTAGCAATTAAAAAAAAAATGCATTTATCTCAAACCTGTTTTTTTGTGTTGACAGTTTTTAAGAGGATGTGCGATATGTTTTCTGTTGTTTTGCATTTTTTGTTTGCAATTTCGGCTTTGTTTACGATTAGATGGGGATTTATTTTAATTTAATCGAATAAACGTATGTCTGGGCATTACAAATACACAATATTCGGTTTTATACGCAAATCACAATTTATAAATTATCAAATAATTTATAGCCCAACAGTTTGTAACAAAATAAAATTTTTGATTCTCATCCTAATTGTTTCACTTAAATGCATCTCGCATATTTATTTCATTTAATTAAATGCATTTCATTAAATGCATCTCGCATATTTATTTCATTTATTTTATATAATAACTTTAAATAAAATTAAAGGCGATAACCTAACAAATTCATTCAAAAAATGTCAAAAATAAACAATAACAACAAATATTTGAGCAAAATTATTGCTCATACTTCCGGTTATTTTTTGTTACTATGTTGGTACGACTAAGATTATTGCTCAAAAGATGGAAATATTTTAACTAAAGCTGGATTAAATTGGGCGGGGTTTAGTTGAATATGAAAGATTTGATTGGCTGAAGAGTTGGATAAAAAATAATCCCGTTCCGTGAACTCACCATCAGGCGTTACATCTCATTGAGTAATTTGGCCGCCCTATTTCTAAGGTTACATAAACAAATTTTAATTTCAGATTACTGAATAATTAGTCCATTCAATCCTAGCCAGGTCCCACAGCAGTTGGAGGGGGCATACTGTAACCGGATGAGCCACACTGGCATACTGACATGTCGGGTGAAGAATGATAACGTTTTCGTCCTTTGTTCAATTAGTTTCAGGCTGTTCTCTTGAGGTCATCCAAATTTGTAAAGGATATTTCATTTCGAGATATAGAACTTTGTAGTATTTAAATAAAATTAATGTTACAATATGATTTCGGACATGTAGTCACTACGGCACAAGCATGGCGTAATCTGAAGGTAAAATTTTTGATCACTCCTCGCAGCATTTCTGGTTGTATTTCGGCAATAACGCGTCTAAAGTTGGCTTCCAAGTGTTCAATAGTATCTGGCTTATCAGACTTCTAAATGCATAAGGACCCGAGAATAAACGTTAAGAATACGGATGCAGAATAACCAAATATCCTTTTTGAGTTTAACTAACACAATTGTGTGAGTACGGACCATGTCAAAAATTTATTTTTGTATGTGTTTTTAACCAACTTACATGTTTGTGTATTCCTTTCAAACTTATTTTCGTTCGAAAAAACACTATAACTATACACACAATTGTGTTGGTTGTACTTCAAATCAAGTGAAATGTTTTATCAAAAACGACATTACATACTATGATTTTTTACTCACACATTTGTGTGGGGTTTGGACTTTAATTGAGCAATTTTTTTTTATAGTTGAAAAAAGGATATACTTCCGGTCTGAAATATTTCAGGACACCCGACATCAATGAAGTAAAGACAATTTTTCACATTTTTTGTAGCTTTTTTATTATTCCTGTAAACTGTTTACACAGTAGATTTCATTTTACATAAAAATAAGACAGAATAAAGAAATCCGAAACAAGTGTTTGTTAATAGACCCTAAAACCCTTAGGCATAGCTCCAACGATTATAAATGCAAGCTGTCTAATCTGACAATAATCGAATAGAGTCGTATCTAATTTGTTTTATTTGGTAAATCTTGGCTAATTAGTAGTATCGTGCTTTTTGGCTGATATCCGGGAGATCAATAACAACGCTGAAATAATAAGGTTATCGTACTATCTTCTCGACTAGTTACGGACTGACTAACATAGTTTAATTCGAGCACCCTCTCTAGTTAATGTTGTTACAGTTCTAACGAAAAAAGAGTAAACGTATATTTCAAAGTTTTCCAAAATAAGTATGATAAAATTGAAATTTAGTGTCATTTGTCAATTTAGAACTTAGCTACGGCTTGTTTGGAAGCAACGAACTTTACAAATATAAAAATTTTTAAAGTAAAAATTATAAATCGACAATTTTGCGATTTATAATTTTTACTGTGAAGGTAAAAATCCAATCGATCAAATCCCATTGATTTGATATATGATGGCGTTCGATTGTTCCAATTATCTAATCCAAAATACCAACCTTCAAATGATATTCCAAAATACATATATCGTTCGTTATACACCTGCGGGATTAATGAAACGCACACATAATATTTCTCACGTACCATAATACTGTGTATATATTCACATATAACTAACTAGTAATTTTCCAATTTTTCCGAACAAAAAACCTCTCAACCTCTCACTTTGCTTAAATTTAACATAATTTCAATTTTATTTGTTGTTCCTGGTAGATTTTTGTTAAAACGTTTTTCTGCTTCTTGTAATTCTGCCAAAACAACAAAAAAAACAAAAGGAGAAACGCAAAAACGAACCGTAAAAAGCTCTTTGGAGATAACAGTAGAATATAGGAAAAAAATAAAATAACAAAATGTAAACCTGAAGCATATACCGTAGTTGTTCAAAGGAGGATTCAACCAACAAAAAAAAATGAACAACTAAACGAAAAATAGAATTTACGATTGTAAGATTATGAGGTGAGATTTCGTGCGGTGAATTTTACTTATTTTCTACAAAAACATTTTATGTCTGGTTATCGTTAAATATTTTACCTATATTTACTTTAAATTTAAAAGGTAGAGCTGTGTCTAAAGCTCTATCGAAGATAAATGTCTTTAATATTATTACATTTCGGTTAGACACACACACTTTTTGGATTCAATGTAATTCTTAAGTCCTTATGTCTTACATAAATCAAATCGAATTATAAATTATTTTCGTCTACAGCCCAACGTTAAATCGTTTAATGCCCTGTTTTATACGAAATGGTACTCGTTTAGGAATAGCAGATGAGTAAATTTGGGATTTAAACAAAATTTGCATTAAATTTATTATCGATAACTATTTTATAAATATGCCATGTAACATGTGACGTGACCAGTAGAATTTTTGTATCGGAATAATAAAATGTTCATAATGTTTAATTTAATTAGCCATTTGGTTTTAGCAGATAGTACATATATACAAAATTACCCCTAAAATTATGAATAATCCAGGCACTTAATAAATGTTATTTGTTAAAATATAAATTTGTTTAAACACACCACCATTCTAAATATAAAGCAGGTCACACCGATATTACTATGTACATTCATAACTATAATAGAGATACATTGTAAGCAAATTTAATTTTGGATTGACTTACGAGTATCTTAGTTTTCCATCGGTGTTCCGAAATATGAAAATTCTGTTCATAATTTTTGGTAAAATTTTTTTTTATAAAAATATATTTTTCAACACAATAAATTGATATGATTTTAATCAGTATGATATGTTGTTGCTATATACAATGTAAAATTCTAAATTAATTTTAGATTTCTATCGATATTTTCTTTTTGTTAAACTTTATAATGGATTTTATACTTCGTAAATTAGATTTTAGATAATTTAAATTTACTTTATTAATATTTTTAACGATGTGCTAGAAAAATAGTAATTATAATTTATCTATCTAACCGTATACTATATAAAATGGGTTAAAAATGTAACAAATTTTATCATATATGAAGTGTAATGTGGCTTATGTTTTTCTATATCTGCTGCGTTTTTTTGAAATCTGGTGTTCGAGGCCGCGATAAAATATAGGGAAAATACAAGGAAATTTTGAAAGGAACATTTTATTACAAAAACTTTTATTAAACTTCAAGTCAATGATTTTGACGTTTAAAATAAATTACGATATAAATAATAAATTAGTTAAATTTAACAAAAGTGTTTTATAAATGTTTAGTTGTACTCAATTATAAATCTAATTAATAAGTTTTAAAGTTTAAAATTTGAGTGCTGTGATGTGAAAATATAAAGCAACGATAAATGGTAAACTAAATAAGCTAACTTTCTTGGATCCCGTATTTGTCGATATAAAATCCAATTTAAACGATATGAATAGTTCGAATTGAGCTTTTATAAAAACGCTGGTATCGAATAACTCGGAAATTTTATTTGATTACCATAATCCGTACTGGGATAATAAACAAAATGAATTTATACTCAATGAGGACGCACCTATTGAAAGATTTCATCGTTTTAAAATTTTGTCAACTATATAACAACTAGTTCTGATTTTCAAATAGAAGGATTCCCACCCGCGTTTGCAAAAACAGTTTGTTGAATTTAATTTTATCATCATCTCGGACCTCTCTCATTCAACCGTTGATAAACTGATCAGGTATCGTGATACGGCCGAGTAGTATCCTCATCGTTTAGATTTATTTCTTAATAGCATCCCGACTAACTTTCCATTATCGTGCATGCTCCTTTGAGCCTTTCTGATCATGTTTTAGTCTGCTAGGTTCGCAATTACCTCAGAATTTTTGGAACACACTCGGCTTGTTGTGCATTTTTAAAATGCTAACTGGAATCTGAAGTTTTCAGTTCATTGGACTGGTTGACTTGATTTATGGTCGGCATTTGTCTGTCGTCGAGGAAAGGCGTGTTTTTGTCTCTCCTCGAAATAAATAAATTATTTAATTTAAATGTGTTGTAATAATTAATTAACTAATAAATAAATAATATATAGTGTTGATGGTTAAATAAATAAATAAAAAAATAATAATAATAAATTGTGTAATTTAATATGTAAAGTGGAAAGTTTAACATATTGTATATTTGAATTAATTTGCGTGTGGTGCGCTTGCAATAGTATAGAATATGTACATAACAATTATCGTTTGTATGTATTTTGACACCGTTCCTTTAACGCTTCATACGCATTGTATGCAAACCTTCAATATGTAGGACTATTTTGATTCCAGTATATCGATTTTGTCTCGTGAGTTACTCATTTAAAATGAGTGAAGCAAAAAAAATCGAATACGTATACTGTGTATAATACACAACTATGTCTTTGTATTTGTATTTTTCTTTTGTTCGTATTTGTGTCATTTGTATGATGAACAGTATCAAAATAACGCGATCCGGGCGAATCGGTTTAATTGTTATGGTGCTTATTTCCTTTTCTCAGCACATTACGTCTGCTCTCGAACTGTGGAGTGTCATTATTTAACATTTTTTTCATTATAAATTAATTTTATATGTTTTAATAAAAGTTTATAAGTAAATTTATTTTAAATTCCATAAATTTTAAAAATAAAATGTTAAATATAAAAAAAAATCGAAATAACATAAACGACACAAACATATGGCGTTTACAATGGTTAACTCTTTGAGTGCCAAAAAGCGCGATCGTGCTCCTCAAAACATTAGCCGAAATCATGTCGGAACTCAAAGAGTTAATATAAACAAACAAAAAAAGAATGACACGTTGCTTGCATATGCAGTAAAACAATCATACGCATGAAACTAACACAAACACAAATGCTACTACTATATCATTCCGGTTACACTCATTTCGTTCACACATTTTGAGACAAAATCCGTATACAGATGATGTATAAGCTAAGTGTTTTTTCATTTTTTTTTTTCATTGCCTTAACACATATTTTACTACATATTAATTATTAATACATATTTTTCCAAATAAGTTTTAATGTATATAAACTTTTTAACTGTATTTTGTGGTTCTACTTTTGGTCATTAATTTGAGTAAATCTTTCATCCTTTATGGGGTAGATTTAACTCTAACTGCGACTTCATACGACGGATAAAAATCTCGGATTTCTCTATCCCGCCGTTTAGTTTTGTTTTTTGCTCAAATTTATGGTCTATTTCACCTATCAATTTTTTTATTTTTTTATAATTTTTGTTTTGAATTATTCTCTATTTCTTTTGGTTCTTCGAAGGGCTTTACGGACAAAACCCGAGTCATTACATTCGAGACTATTGGCAACCCAAAAATTATCATCTAGGAAAGAGTTGGTTAATTGCGAAGTACGCCGTAAAAGCTCAATTATAAATTATTTGTGACTTATTCATAAACTTTTTTATTACATACTAAATATTTCTTACATATGAACTTAATGGAAAACATTTAAATTATTAAATATAAAATTTAAATATTGGTCAATATCATCAATCATATTTATTGTTATCAAAGTTAGTTAAAATTAATTTTTTTAATAATTATTACGTTCAATATCAAAAGATGCTTATTCCATTCGTTTATTTGCTTAGTACTTTTTAATTGAAATCACAATGTTTTTAACTTATAATTCGATAATTCGTCGTGACTAGCTTTGTGTCACGATGCGGGGCGATCTGGGTTCCGCTTACACTTCAAGCAACCGGGGTTTGTACATTGTATACATTCACAGCGGTTCGGTTCACTAACGGCTAGAGTTTTAGTATTTAAACCGCATTCTAAATAAAGTTGCCAAACGTTTGGGCCCATTTCAACAAGCAGCTACATTTGAATATAACATAACAGTATATTTGTTTAAATCTGGACCAGCCCAGTAGTAACATGTTCCTAATCTAGAAGGCAATATAAACTGTGTTAAATTTTAAAATTATTAAATTTAGAGTTATCTAGTTTCTGCACCTCCTGACCTCGGCTGTTGCACGGCCCTGTTGAAGGGGCATAATTTATAAACGTACTCGCAATCATCGAAATTGAAACTTTCCCCATTTAAAATAGCAAATTATTCATCAGGACCATAATCTTTATCTAAAATATCTTCAATATTTTTGACTCTGCAAATTTTCATGCAATCCCCGATCAGCGACTGTTAACTGATTTCGCACCCCATTTACTACAGTTACTAGCCTCTGCGTCTCAGGATAATATTCAGTCCAGTATGTGGGTCTGAATCATCTACCGGTTCTACCTGTTAAACAAACAAAAAATTCTTAAACTATATTAGGTTAATATATAAAATAAAACAGAAATATTACCTCTCCTGCGCCAGTTTCCTCTACAGCAACATCTTCTGCAGCTTCATTATCGTGTTCATCACCTTCTTGATCCTGAAATTCGCGTTCTTCATCACATTGACCTTCTTGACCTAATTCACTACAATTATCTATGCACTGTGTGTCGGATGCATATTCACTAGAGGCATCGTAACAATCGCAAAAACTGTCATACAACCTTGCACTTGGAATATTTATTGGTTAAGGTGTTTGTACGATGAAAGTTGCCGTTTGCACAAGCCGAGGAACCCGGTTCGTCAATGCCATCAGCACAATCGCAGTAATCATCATTTACGTGATTATATTTAATTTTTAATTTGCCATCGAAACAAAAAAAACTTCATTTCACACCAGGCACACTTTACAACACAATAAAAATTGTAATGTCATCGCAAAGAACACATGAAGAAACACAACAAAATTGCTCGAAAAGTAAAATAGTCTATAAAATGTTGCCCGATAATTATTAAAATTTATGTTTGTTAAGTTGGTTGTCTGCCAGATATTTGCTCAAAGATTAGAGTTTTTCATCTTTTTGGGATAGAAAGGAGGCGTGGATTTCTGTTTTTTATGCGATTTGATTGGGTAAAACGGTGGGATAGAAAAATCCGAGATTTTTATCCGTCGTATGAACTCGCAGTAAAGGTTAATGACCACAAAATTTGTCTGGTTACGTTACATTACATAATTTGGATGGAATGGTTTTTAGATATTAACAGTAAATTTTTTGAACAACAATTTTACTCGATTTTACTTTTGGTCATTATGTTGAGTAAATTTTTTGTAGGTGTGAATTTAGCTCCAAATATTAATGATCACAAAATTTATCTGGTTACACTATATAATTTGGAGGGTATGATTTTACTATTAAGAAATCCTGTTATATCATGTTGTACTAACTTGATGTTAAACACTTATCTAGTAATTGGAGTAATTAAAATATAGCGGGAATAAAGAATAAGGATGAAATAGAATTGAGCGAAGGAAGGCTCATATTTTACATGCAAATTCTATTATAAATAAGAGCTAGTATCTTACCAGTAGTTTTAATTAATTTATTACGTTGTAGATATCGTGTTCAAAGATAGAATGGTGGTCAAATTGTTGTTAATAGGCGCGAAAAATCGTGTCCAGTTGTATAAAATGAGTCCTAGTTTTCAAAATGGCATAAAAAATCATGTACAGGGGTAGAGCAGTGGTCGGTAATATCGTTGCGGTATCTCTCGTAATCCAAATTAGTTCCTCAGGTAGTTTTTAATCCAAGCTGCTAAAATCCTATATCCAGTTACTTGCGCAGTAAATCTTTTATTTGGTTATTCACTTTATTTTTTTTATTTCATTTTATTTTATTTTATTTTTTCTCACTTTCACTATTCACTTCACGTTTCTAATTGATCACTAACTAGATGAATGATTGTTCTTTTTGGTTTTCGGCTGTATATATGCAACCTCACGGGTTTCTTTACACATTATCATTGAAACTTGTAATGGCATCTATTATCTATTATCATTTTATCTCATCGGTTTTTAGATCATAGATGGCGTTTTGTTCAGCAGAAGCCTAACACCCTTAATTATTAATGAAAGCATGAATATCTGACGAGACAGATATTGGACTATGTATGATTAAATTGTCGCCAAATTTGGATGGACTGAGATTATTTTGTGATCATTAATTACATGTTGCTACATTTCTGTATGGTTTAATTGTAATTTGTTAATGGGGTAGTTACTTATCATCTGCCCATTTAACTACAATTTTACATTTGTAGTTTTAGATGTACCATTTTAGTTATGAACACTAATATATATGAATTTGCTATTATTGTTTTTTTTCCAGTTAGGTAGGACGTGTAGCTGGAAAATATAAATATATTATTAAATTTCAGAGAATGTGCAGATGTGTACGAACAATATTTCTTTATAATTTAATTGTCGAATATGTAGTAGAATAGAATACTATGTTACTAATTATCATTTTACCTAGGTTGCTGATTTAAAGATGCAATTTTTGATGACAAATACCATCATTATCCGTTGAACCTATATAACCTTTATCCTTCTGCAAGTAGATTAGGAATTGTGATTGTCTTGTGTTAACCGTCTTATTATGTTTTTTTACTAACACGTTACTAATTCATCGACCATCTAGGTGTCTGTAACCGGGTTGATTCTTTGCTACTAATAAACAACCTATCCGAATCCGTTCCTACTGTTATGTGGCGTCATCCGGAACTCAGGCTTAGGCTTGGTTACACACTCCAATCAATCAATCAATAAACTTTTTAACTGTATTTTGTAACACATAACGGTGTAGAGTACTAGTATTTTCATGTCGATAGTATTATTCGAGTATTGTTTGCGCGAGAAAGTGGTCTTCAATTCTGTTTTGTTTTGTTACACTCGCTAACAGTTTTTGTTGTTGTTTTGAGACGATTATTTTTCTGCTATTGCCATGGTAATTTTGAATCGTCTTTTGTTTTCTATATATATATAATCGTACGACGTATGTACGTACGTACATTATAGTTTGCATGGAGATTAGAATTGGAGGTGGTATAGCGGGATATACATTTAAATAATCACCGAAAATGTGGTTTTGCGATATAAATAGTTGTTATATGCTTTTGGCTGTGTCTAGCTACGATTGGGTATGTATTTATTGACTTCGAACAAAGTACAAGATCAGCAGCCCTATTCCTGAATACGATACGAAAGCGAAGGTATAAGATTCCTATTTGATTTTAAATAAGAATCGTACGAATCTGATTCACTTCAAATACGATTTTTGCATTTTCGTTTTCATATCGTATTCAGAAATAGGGGGGCAAGTCAGTTTTTGTTTTCATTTTGTTTTATTTATATCATTACATAATTGTTATATATTTACTATTTGTGCTTGTGTGTGTAAATGTTTATATATGAAAAAACGATTGAAACATGAATTTTTGTTGTTGTTTGCTACCGAATGCACTATTCAAATACGCATTTTTGACCTTTTCATTGATTTCATTTTGTGTGGTCAATTTGCGCAAGAGCGGCGAGGATATGGTGGAGTGTGGACCTGTGTTGCAATAAATTTTCTTTGATAGTTATTTATGGAGGAGTGCTTTGAATTGGTTTCGTTCATAATGAATATTGTGTTTCTTAACTTACGGAAGGGTTTATTCATGTAACGTGCTCTGTCGTTGCCTGTATTTGTAGGCTATTTGATGAGGTTATCGATTGTTGCTATAGGAAAGCAAATTTGCAGTTTTACATAGAACCCTTGTCTGATTTTTATATTTGTATGTTCAAATTAGTCTCCGCTGAATATTATAGATGTTTTTGTTGAGGTATGCCATCAAATTCGCGGGAGTGGCATCATTTTTGCAATTTTAGGATGATCAGTCGTACGATGAAATTTTGAGCTATATGATTACCACGATACGTTTATAATCTGTCATGGATTCATCACGGTTTTGTAAAGCATAAATGTTGTTGATTAGTGATGTTAGCGGAGATCGCATGTTACCGTGTATTGGGATTCGAAAATGACTTTAAGGTTGGCGTATGTTTGGTTTTCATTTGAGAAAAGCGGGTATCGAGCACTCCTTTATAAACGTTACATATTTTTCTTGATATATTTTACTATGATTATTTATAAAAATGATTCTTTCAACAATTTGATTTCAGAGATTGACTAATTTTGCTAATTCATCTAATTTTATTCAACGTTTTAGTATTAAATTATTGTATTTATACCTTGTTAAAGTTAGCCGAAAGATTCCAGCCGAAAAATAATGCAGATAGTGTCTTGACTATTCTTAAACTCTCTCTATACTCTCGCCCCTATCGATTTTTAAATTCCTATAAACTGAAATAATTTCTCCTTCACCCGAATGATGAAATTCGATCCTAAATTCTCCTAAATTCTAGTTCATGACTGATTTTTGCTGTATTCAAGACACTATCTGCATTATCTTTCGGCTGGAAACTTTCGGCTAACTTTAACAGTATAGTATTTATTTGTTTTGATTGCAATTTAGAGTTATCGAGGTTTATCAAATGTTTATTATTAATGGTTCTACTTTTTACGCTATTTGCCGTAGGCACTTGGCGAAACGCACTTATACTTAATAAACACATTTTTATTAATCACTTGTTTTTGTTTCGCAGAATTCTGCGAAACAAAAACAAGTGATTAATAAAAATGTGTTTATTAAAAAAAAAAAAAATGTGTTTATTAATGGTTCTAATTAATTGGTTCTAATGAACATTTTTGATTACTACATTTTAGATAGTTTTTCAGGGATCATGGCATTTCTTTAATTAAATGGTTTTCTAGGTTGTTCCGGGAGACTGTAAATTGGTGAAGGTTTTGATTATATTGTTCTGGGTTGGATAAATAAATATCGCTTTTGTTGTTTTTATGATTTATTTAATACGATTAGGTGATACGATACGATGAAGGATCCTACAGTTGTGTTAGCTACTTATTATTAATTCTATCATCTTACAGAGTTCTGGAGCTGTGCCAAACATCTATTATTGATCTTAAATATTGCAGATTAGCTGTTTTTGAAACCATTTGGAATTAGCTACACGATAGATATGCTGTTTTGATTAAAAATTAGATGAATTTCAGAAGCAGTTAAAAACTTTTAATGGACAATTTTTTAGTATAGAGACCTCTGTTTTTCCAGTGGCTTGGCTGCTTTTTTAGTCAGGCGTTTTAGTAAGAATTTTTTTAATTATTAGTATTACATCCAGTGGGTGGTATTTATTAATAATTATTAATTTTAATTTTTTATTATTTTAGATCTTTCTTTTAGATTTTATTAAAATAGGTATTAACGAAAATTCAAGAAGACAATTTTGCAGAATTAAATAACAATTTTTAATTTTCAGATGACCAGAAGTTTTTCAGTTACATGATTAATAATTATTTCGTAGTTAGAATTGTTGCGTCACTGTGTTACTAACTATCGACTACTTAGGTGTCTGTAACCGGGTCGATATTCTCCTTACTAACATAAGCTTTCCTATCCCTCGATTTTGTTATGTGTAATAAAGGTGTACGGTGGGCCTCGGCCATATCTGGGATTACTTGTCAAATGACTTGGCCGTATACATCTCAATCAAATCAAAAATCAAATTAAATGAAGACGCACCTATTGTAAATGAGAAATTTTATGTGATATACAAAAGGCTGGACAAATTCTGATAATCTTCAGGGAATACAATATTAGTGATACGCCGTGTGACATGAATAAGTACGCATTTGGCTGGAAACATCTAAGTAAGGAAGCGATTCTTAACAATCTTTTCAAAATGCTGCAATCAACCGTAGGTGGTACTAACATAAATTTAGATGACAGCGATAGTGATAATGAATTTATGGGTGATGATTTTCATAATCAAGCTGAAATGGATAAGCCATTCGCATACGATGCAAATGCCGAAATTGAACAAGTGCAAGTGTTGCGAATAAGTGGCGGGTGCTAAACGCACCCAAACCGTAATTGATTCATTGCAAAAGCAAATTGGAATACTGCAGCTAAGCGAAAACAGAAAAAATATACGTGATATGCGATCAATATTTAATAATAATACAACACAGGAATCCGATTCATTGTCATTCAGTGCGGATACTAATTCACTCAATTTAAACTATGCGTATACTGAAGAATATCGTCGAATGGATTATATGTGGTAAGTACATCTCAATCAGTTCGAATCAACTTGTATGCTTCATTTTATAGGCATGTTATAAAGGAAAGTGACAAAATTACGACAAATGATGATGTTCCAGCACAAAAGTGACTTAATAATTTTTTACAAAAGAATTAAATACTCTAATATTTTTTTATTTCTTGTTATACCCCGTTTGGACGGTGCCTTGCCAATATCTGGATCGTCATTTAAATTTTCTGTTGTTGGAATTTTTGTGCGACAAGAAAGTATGTATGATGACAACATAACCTACAAATTATGCATTGAAATACTTTTTTTTTTTCGATATATGACAAAAAAGAATTACACGAGAAAATTTTGGAAACCGTGAATCCATCAATGCATTAAGTATGTTGGTCGATAAATTAAACATAAAATCAAAGAAAGCTGATTGCTGGATTGTGAATTTAATTCGTAATGTTCGACTCGATGCCAAAATTAACTCGAAATTGGGATCAGTTGTAATGGGAACCTTTGTCATCGTATCAGCAGCTAGTTGAAATATTGATTCCCTCTCGGTCTGTTCGGATGCTCTCACTTGTACTGTAGAAAGAACATAAAGCTAAAGCACAAATGGTGAAAATTGGAAGTATAAACATTTTTCTTTTTATTTTATTACTTTGTCGGGGGTGACTAGTTGAGAATTTTAATAAAAAGCCGAAAATTTCCATTACTCAACAGTAGTGTTTTATTTTTTTAAAATTTCAGATAAACTACATGTGTTGTTCAGAACACAATAATTGATGATCTAATCTAATACTATGGTGCAAAAGTATAGAGATGTTTTTTGTGGAAAACGCTCACATTGCTGTTCATTGCTCACAAAATGTTATTTTAAGTAAAACTACTATAGGCTCTTTTTGATTTTCCGTGTATCGAATTCTGGCAAATGACAAGACATCGCGGAGACTACACCAAAAATCAATCATATATATAAGTTGTTTTTTAGGGCCTGACTTATCAAATGAAAATGAAACTTTCTGACATCTTTAATTGTTTTTATTCCTTTTCGTGTCGATTTGTTTGTGGAGAAATATAAGTGTTTTCCCTTTCTACAACAATTTTATAAATTAACATTTAGCCAAATTCTCTGTTAATTTATATCTGTTAATTGTACCCATTCCAGTCTGCGCTAAAGGTGTTTAATATTCAGTCACATAAAGGTTAAGAACAAAAGTCAAAAATAGTGATCAGATTTTTTATTTTTGAGTGAATTTCATTGCCAATAACAAGACATCACGGAGATTACACCACAATGAAACCATATACGAAATGCGCGTGAACTTTTTCCTAAACCATTCCTAGAAAATAAAAAACATATTTTAGGAATAATTTAGCACAAATTTCACAGGCCTATATAGAAATGTGAAGTTTTTCCTAAAACTAAAAATATATCTTAGTATTAGTGAGTATAATACACAAAAATAGATCAACTACACGATGAACGATTGATTCAATGATGATCCAAAACTTGT
This sequence comes from Nephrotoma flavescens, assembly GCA_932526605.1. NCBI lineage: Eukaryota > Metazoa > Arthropoda > Insecta > Diptera > Tipulidae > Nephrotoma > Nephrotoma flavescens. Next base: position 139,840,785 of record OW052222.1, read on the forward strand.
TCAAAAAATCTGATCAACACAATAGATTTTAATGTATCGGAATAAAATTAAATTTATTATCTAAGGTTATGAAACAAAGAGGTAATGTATAACATTTAGTGTATAGTTAAAGTAGTATATGATTAATTAGTAATCTTGATCAAAATTTGCCGTTCTCCACCTTGGAAAACTTGAAAATAAATATAACCGAAATATTGTCTCAACTATATACAGTTTGATCTATTTATATATTTTTCATAATTTATTGTGTACTCGTGAAAATTGCATTCATAATTTTGCATTCCTAAACTAAGAATGCAAAATTATGAATGCAAATACATACTCGAAGGCATCAATCAATAGGCGAATATTATATTCTACATCTATATATCTATATTCTACATCCAAAATTTAATTACACCGCTTGATAGCTAAAGGATCAAAGAATTGTTTACGTTGAGTGGGGACTGTGAAGCATCGCATGCGGTGGAGGGGGAAGCACCGCCATTTTAATTTTCGCCGTTTGTATTGAACTCTGTATTTTCTTAATCGATGTTGATGGGACTGGGTATGTTGAATGGAAATGGGGTTCTTAAACGATTTTTGGAAGAAGTTCTGGAATATGGCTAACTCTGGGGGGGCGGCGACAACGTTTTTGATGATCCCAGGGTCTAGTTATGAAGTTTTTAAGCATTTTTGTTAAAAAAGTGCTATATGGTTTCGGTTTGCCGTCTGTCCGTCTGTGTCCACGCTAACTTGAGAACGAATGAAGATATCAACTTAATTTCTCCACTAAAAGATCAAGTAACTCATGGGAATAAGCCCCATTGATTTGGATATTTCTATGTTTGAGGTGTGCGGAGATATGTAGGGGTTTTTAACCCCCCTCCTTAAAATTGATAGATTTTTGAAGTAAAACTTCTTTAGGCACGCTTGGCACGACTTGGGGACTAAGCTGGCAAATGAGTTACGAAAAGTGTAATCGAACGAGGCGAACGAAACAATAAACGCAAAACGAAATCATTTTACTTTAGTATCAGGATGTGCCATGACAATTCATAAATCCCTAGGTGGAACATTAGTTGATACCATTTTATTTTAATAATTGGTTAAAAAAATTGGAAAATAAGAAAATAGGAAGATTGGAAAATTGGTAAATGGAAAATTGGAAAAATTGGAAAAATTTCGAAATTTGCAAAATTGAAAAATTTGTAAATTGGAAAATTATAAAATTGGTGATCGATTCGTTTAACTTTGACCTTCAATTTAACTTGAAAAAACCACGGAACAGAATTAATGGGAGAAGATGAAAATAAGATCACAAAAAAATATTTGACTTTTATTACTAATATATTTATTTATTTATTGTTTAATTATTATTTTTAATTTATACAAACACCACGTCTGGTTTCGATGAAGTCCAAAATCCAAGAGATCGAAAAAGGTTTTTTAATTTGACGTTTTGCCTTTTTTCCTTTTTATGGTAGTGTTGATCTATTCCATTTTCCTTGCGTGTATTCATTCAATGATGGACGACAAGTGTCAAAACATAATCAAAACAACGTCGTCAAAGTTACGTATATCAAATATCTCGGTAAGTACTTCATTTAACTTTAAATACTTAATTAATTATTATTAATTTTAATCCTCATCTAGATAATAATACAGCGATGACCACCTAATTATTAAAGTTTGGTAAGTATAGTTTTGATTGCATTTTAACAGGAATTTATGTTTTGCAGATTCGAAATATCCAATGCCAAGGTCAACGATGACAAATAAATTCAATTTTGATTCCCAGTGTGTAGTTTATTAAAATAAAGTTTGTTGCACATATGGTGGAATTCCGTGTATTTTATTTAATGTTGTTGTTATCAACCGACTTGTGCTTGTGTTTGGAAATATTTAATGTCTGGCACAGACAATTGGAAAATTAGAAAATTGGAAAATAGGTAAATGGAAAATTGGAAAATAGGAAAATGTGAAAATATGAAAATTGAAAATGTGGAAAATTGGAAAATTGGTAAATTGGAAAACTGGTAAATTGGAAAGTCATAATATAGACTTCTATGTCACTGAATGACTCACTCGAGAACGCACAGGGTGACCGAAAATGTTTTTCTATCTATATTATAACATCTATGTCACTCACTCACTTACTCACTCCAGAACGCACAAGGTGACCAAAAAAATCGTCCGTGTGATATATTTTATATATGTATTTTTTTCTATATTATAGCTCCATTCCACACTAGGTATCACAGAAACCGATTCTTCCTTCGTTTCTTTCCCTGTTTGAATATGATACAGGTTTTAATGCGACTTAAACAAATTTTCGATCAAACCACACTACACAAACATAAATGAAATAAAAAAATATTTCAAGGCCATTTTTACTATGCGAAGAGATTTCAAAAATGATTCTTTTGCTCATTTTGTTACACATTCATAAACATTATCTATTACGACTAGTTGGCCTTGAAAAAGTTACCAAGTTACAAGGTTACCTCTTGTGGCATCACACATAAACGGCTAGGTGACACACGAGAACGCACAGGGCGACCAATTTTTTTCAGAATTATAATTTTTCTATATTATATTGTAAATATTAAATATATATTAGAAGTTTTACTTCAGTAGTGTGGTCTAAAGCACACTTAATTTTTTTTTTATTTTCTATTCCATTTTGGTTTCATGGAGCATGTCAATGTGGATTTAAAATATATCTCGTGTGGATGTGGGTTTTTGTGGGTGGTGTGTTTATGGGGATGGTAGGAGTTGTGGAGGGGAGTTATGGGATGTGGAGGGGTGTGGCGTGAGGTATTTTGGGTTTGGTGTGGGAATTTAGGATTTGGTTTGTGTGGGTTGTGTGTGTGTGGAAGTGGGTATGGAGGTGTTAAAGAGTAATGATATGAGTGGTGCGGTAAATGGTTGTGCGGGTGAGATGGGTTTTTGGGGGTTTGAATAGGATAGTGGGGGGGGGTGGTTATAATGTTTAGGTGTGGTGTTTTGTGTTTATTTTTTATGAAAAGCTATTTTCTTATCGAAGTGGACAGCATATAATGAGAAGAGGTTTTCGGTACAATTTTCGCGGTAACCATCAATTTCTGTGTAACATCCCAAGATTTTACAACGACTACTTCCATCGCTCTAGTCTTGTCGCTGTAACCAACGTTTTTTAATGCGTTACCAATTTACATTAGAAAGGACATTCTTTTAAAGTCATTTTTACCTAAAGTTAAACAATGGCTATTTGAAACTGTTATTCACGTTGAAATTTAAATATTATTGTTATTATTTTTATTAGTTTTATAAGTAGTGGTATGGTAATGGTAGTAATAGTATTAATATCTTACAATAATATGATTGTAAGCTTTTTATGACATTTATTATTCTTATTTTAAACATTTAATTTTGTGAATATTAGGATTATGTTGAATTTTGCATGTATTACAAGAATTGGCTTCTGCAATTTTTTCGGCAAATAATTCGTTATAGTTTTTGAATAAATAATAAATAAATAAATTCTGGAATATGGCCTCCTGGGATGGAACGCCATTTCCTAACCGATTATGATTGTATTGGGTATGTTGAATGGGAATAGGGTTCTTAAATGATTTTTGGAAGAAGTTCTGGAATATGGCCATCTGGAGCAAATGGCCATATTCCATGGCTCTGCAATTTCTTAATCGGTTATGATAGTATTGGGTATGTTGAATGGGAATGGGATTCTTAAATGGTTTTTGGAAGAAGTCCTGGAATATGAATGCAAAACGAATCAATTGATCTACAATTCAATTATTGAAGATTTAATCAAATCAATCTATAGCTTAAACTGACCAATATCTATCTACAAATATTTGCTTATCGATGCCTTCGAACTCTAAGGTAGTTTACGAAAAGCAAAATTATGAATGCAAAACGATTCAATTGCACTAGTATTTCAGTTCATCGGTGACGTTTCAGTTTGAATAATAATTTTAGAATAAAAATGATAATGTTAATTTTTTATTATTATTTTTTAGTTGGTTATTTATGATTTTCTAACAATGATTTTTTTTTTGAAGCTCTCGCTTGTTAATAATTGTAGTAGTTTTATTATTGTTATATTCAATAACTTTGTTGAATGCTTTATTATAAGCAATAATTGAAAGATGTACTAATACTATCAAACGGTTTTAAATTTAGGAAGGTTTTAGGAAATTCTTCATTACCGTATATAGGAATAACTCCTACTAGTTTAACATATCAAACGAAACATGTTCCGTACCAATGTAGATTGGCTCAGTACGTTTTTTTGAGCAAACTTCTCATTGGCTCCTTATGATTTTTGTGCCAATATTATTTATTCCCACAATAACAAGGAGTATATGAGATGACATTTTGGGATATTTTGTTCGCTAATAAAATTGTTAGCCTTTCGATACCAACCCTTACAACTTATTGTCTATAACTTACAAAACAAAGGAGGTGCCAAACAGCAGCGCCTAGCAACAGTATATAAACAGATTCAAAATAAATTATGTAATAATAGTAAAAAATAATCCGAAGAAGAGATTATTCTCGAAATCGATATTTCTAAAAAAGTTAAAAATTGGCACAATAAGTAAGAACTAAAAATTGCAATATAAAATTTATAATATAAGTTTTTCATTTAAATATATAAAGTGACAAAAATACACAAAAAATAAAGTGAAAATCGACCTGTGACTACATACTTTTCACAAAATGTTGTTAGTGATGTAAATTGGATGCCGTCATTTGTGTGTATACGGCATGCATTTTCCATCTGCATAGATGGCAAAACACTAGAGCCGCAATGTCATTTGGTGTCCCGATTATATGGTCAGATCCACAAGGATATGATCCCACCAGTTCAATGTTATGGGTGCATGAATTATATTCTCGGTACAAACAGAAAAAAATTGCTTCTTTGACATACACTGCAACGACAAATGCTCAACTACCGCTGCCACATTCACATTCTTTTATCAAATGATTTAAAACAAGTGGGCACGTTTGTGCTCCAATTGTTCGGATATATGGAGCAATAAATCGTCATCGTTATTTTACGAATTTTTTGAAATCAATTGAGAATAATTCACTTGCGTTTTGCACTGACATCCGTGGTTTGGTATCCACAATGCGCATAGGATGCCGAAGATTGGCAATTGTTTATCGATTCCTCCAAAAGCAGTTTGAAGGCAGTTCTCCTTCACGTTACCAACTCAAAAAATTCCATTCCAATTGCACTCACTACAAACACAAAGGAAACTTATGCATCAATGAAAAAATCATTGATTTTATTAACTACAATGTCCCTCAATGGAAAGTTTGTGCAGATTTAAAAGTGATAGATCTTTCAAGAGGCATGAAATCGAGTTACACTAAAAATATGTGTTTTATGTGCTTATGGAATACACGTTTTAAAGGCGACCAATACAACGAACAGAACTGGGCTTTACGTAAGAACATTAGATTGCGATACAACAGCATCGTTGAGGCTCGTGCCAATTGAAAAATATTACTATCAGCACTTCATATCAAGCTTGAAGTAATTGAAAATTTTATAAAAGCGCTGGAAGGAAGCGTTATGTGGAATGAAAATAAAAGACGGTTGGTGTTTGAATCTATTCGAATCTAAGTTTTGATCAAATTGTCATTTTGCATCTTGTTTTTTATTACAGGAAAACTTAATGGACCAGATATTCCTAGTTTGATGAACGATGATGCATTTGAAAATGTTCTTAGTGAACGAGAGCTTGTGGTATGGCAACGTGTAAAAGAAGTTATTAAGAATGTTCTCGGAATTAATCGAACCGATAATTGGCGCAGATATATTGAAAATATTCTAACTGCTTTTCATAATATAAACGTTAGAATGTCACTGAAAATACATTTTTTGCATTGTCATGTGGAAAAATTCGCCGAACAATCACCAGCAGAATCCGATGAACACGGCGAGCGTTTTCATCAAGTGACGGCAATGTTCAAACATTGGTACAGTGGCAAAAAGCTAAATGCGCTCTCGGGTTACATTTGTTGGAATTTGCAAGAGGAACAAGATCCTGAAGACGACACTAACGATTCAAAAAATTAAAATTAAAAAGTCAAGAAAAATGTTAATTTTTTAGGAAAATATTAAGAAAATCAACTTTTAATTTTATTTTAAATAGTTTCTATTGTATCTATATTTGTCGATGTAATGTTTATGCGTTCGATTTCAATCGATTTAAATTCAATAAATGGATTAAAAATGATAAAAAACGGTTTTTCGTTGAAATGAAAAAAAAAATAACACAAAACTGTGAAACTAGATGTGGCTTTTCAGTCTTGATAGGTTCGACAAAGTTGTTTGTCTTAGCTTGCGCAACACCTTTGCTGAAGTAAGCGAAACGAAAATCTTAATGGTTCAAGAGCAATCAACATGAAAATGAGTGTATATTTTGACAAATTTTTGACTCAAAGCCAAAACATGTCGAAAGCGATATCTCAAAAATGGGGACTAACTTTGGAATGGGACTGCCCAACTTGTCTCAAAAAAAGTTTACGATTCAAGTACAGTGAATTTATTTCTAAAGAGATGAATTATTGAAAATTGTTTAGAAGTCACAAATAAATTTAAAAAGTTCATATAAAACTAAACCAATCTGGGCTAACTGTTCATCCATGCCACGATGTTTTTCAGTTAGGCAGGCTATTTACATTTTCTAAGGTCATTTTACTCCAACTTTTCAGATAACGTGGTTCGAAATATCAAAAAATGTAGAACTTGCACCTTACACTGGAAATTCGGCAGTTCTGGTTAATTCTAGACCACTCTGGACTAACTGTCGATCACATCACAACAAATTCGTTTCTAATGGGGTTTTCAACAAGGAAAATAGTAAAATGATAAGTCCTTTAATTCAAAATATTTTGGAATTTTTTAAAATTAAAGGACTTATCATTTTACAATAAACATTTTATTAAAGGACTTTGTTGTGCATTACTGGTAGTCAGATATAGTAACCGAAACTGAAGAAATTAACGACATTTTCGGCAAAGTTTTTCTACGATTTTATCTAAACAATATGATTTATGATACTTTTAACAAAATAATATCGTAAATCAATACAAACATGCAAAGACCAAGCCAAAAACGACACAAATAGCTTCACATAAAAAACCAATCCGCTGTCCAATTCCCATAAATCATAAGGGAAAATCAAAGTTAATAAAATACGATAACGACATTCAATTAATTTATTAGTGATTTCCTACTTGTGGGTGTATAAGTATGCTTTATGTTCCGTCTAACTCGTCTATATAATGATCAAATCAAGAAAAATCCGGATGGAAAATGAACATACACAGAACAAAATTTAACGATTTTTCTATTATTCGTTGTCTTTTCACCATTTTCAATTATATTTCGTTTTTTTTATTTTCTTTGTTTTCCTATATACAGATCATTAAGATGAAAACACAAAGATAAGCGAAACAAACCATCACGAAAATACGAAAAGTTTTGACATTACGTATTGTATTTCTCTAAATCGCGTTAATACAAACTTTTAATGCTTTTATTTAATTCATCTTGCTATTATGCTTTGTTGGATGTAGTTCTGTGCTTTCTGTCTCGCACTCAATTTTTCCCTTTTATTATTTTAATGTTGTTTTTGTTTCTAGCAAGTGATTAAATTTTACTTTTATTGTTTTCTTTTGTTTTCAACTCTGCACACACACACAACATAACAACGTAAGCATGAATGCTTTCAGAAATTTGTGTGTTTTCCTTTTTTATCAATGCGGTGCGGTGTACTTTTGTTGATGTCGTTTTGTGATACACACAAAAGGAAAGTTTCTGTTTATCGTCTTGAGTTAGTTAGAATATAGAAAACATCAAAATAAAAATCATTGTATACAAGAAAATTCAATATAACTTTATTACCTATCATCAATCTTCTATAATACATTTGTGTATTTGGGCCACAAACATGAACACTGTAAGGACAAATTATTGAAGTTTTTTGATCAATACAACAAGCTGACGTCACAAAGGACGTTGGTTGATACAGTCGTTCTAACGATAATACTAAGATCATCTTTCTTTAGGATTATCACGATTGCCACTTTCTTCCATCCATATTGGCGGAAGTTGGTGCGTTTTATCCTCTGAGAGCTCTTTGCAGTGGGAGAGCCGTTGCTGCTCTCCATCATCAAGATGTTTCCATCACGCTCTATGATGGTGGTTGATTTTTTAAATCACTTTCCGCTTAGCTTGTGAATTGCAGTCTACAATCTGCGCCTACTAGAGTTTCGGTACGCAGTTTCATTCAGTATATTCTCTATGCCAATTCCATCATCGCCGAATTTCGCTACAAATACTCGTATAGATATGTGACTCGAATTTTTCAGAATTTCAGAAAATAGTATTTTTGATAAATCAATACCGAAGCCCTTAATTGTATTTGTTTTTCGTGCAAAAATGGCGCACATGCTTAATTACAGTCAAATCAAATGTCTCAAGAATCTCAGAACATCATCTCTTTGGTTGGGCATTTTAAAATATTAAAACTAAAACTAAGTGAGTTCAAGGCCGCTGCTACAAGACCAACCCTTGTTCGTTGAAAAATTAATCTGAAAATGTATTTGAACCTTTTATTTATTTGTCCTTTTTTGTAAACCCTAAACTTTTCAAAATCAATGCAAACATTTTCGAGGCTTACATTGAAGGTGCCATGTAAGTACAAATAATGTTCCGAATAGACAATCTACCTCCACCAAGTTTTTTTTTTCGGTAAAATTTACAAATATGATCTGAACTTACTTTGTGTGCAATTATATTTGCAATGTATTTGTTTTAATTCGTTTTGTTTAAATAGTTCTTATGGAAGCTACCATTTCCGGTTAACCAAAATTCACCGGGATCTTTTTATCTGTAAAAAAGCTAGTATGAAGTTTCTTCCCTATCATTCAATCCAGCTGAGCTGGACAGGGGACGAATATTTGGTGAAAAATATATTTTTCTTAAAAATCGCAATTTCCGCTTAAATTTTGGAAAACTGAGTTAGGCCGGTATTGTTGGAAATTTCAATTAGAATTTTTCAGTTCTTGGTCATTTTTCTCATAAATGAAATACTTTTCAAAATATTTACGAAAATGGTGATATTAAGGCTGTTACTTCCGATAGACCAATTTCGGCCAAACATCACTGGGATCTCCCAATTTATGACAAGAGCTTAATTTTGAAGTTTAATCTCGATCAGTTAATCCACCTGCACGGAACCGCACACGCGTGTACACACAGAAATTTTTTAAAAACCACTTTTTCAGTTCTGCGATTTAGCGAACGGTAAATCTGCAAAAATACCGAGGTCAACATTTTTCTTGAAGACTATACTCTATTTTGCTAAGTAAAAGATATTAAAATTAGTAAAGTGCGCAATGTGAAAAGTTGATATTACTTTCTTGAACATGATAAAATAAAATATAGTCTACATCAAAAGTTTAGACATCGAGGTTTTTGCAAATTTACCATTCGCTAAATTGCCCAAATCAAAAAAATCGTTTTTAAAAAATGTATTTGTGTGTCCGTGCGTGTGTGGTTCCGTGTAGACTTAATGCCTCTAGTTTCTCCACAGCATAGACGGAATGACTGATCGGGATGAACTTCATACTTAAACTTTTCTCATGAATTAGGAGATTCCATTGACTTCGGTTGAAATCAGTCCACCGGAAGTGACTCGTATATGAAGCTGGCCAGAAAACCGCCTAACACAATAAAAGGCCTCTCAGCCGAAACATAATGCAAATAACAAAAAATGTTAATCAATAGATTAAATATGTAGACATTTTCACTCCGGATCTCAAAACTGTAATCTATTAACATTCAAACAATATGAGGTACAGATTAAAAAAAATTCAATAATATTTAAAAGTTCATAAATTTTGAACTTAATTCAATAATAAAAAAGCTTCATGTTTACAATCCACAACCAAACTAAATTGCTCAGTAATTTACAATAAAAATTCTTAGGTGGCAGTAACAGCAACAAAACAAGCTGTGCCTGACTATTCGAAATACTACATTGTCGACTTTTCGTGGATAGACGAAATATTAAATTAAATTTACGTAATGGAAGATGATAATTATAGATTGCATTATTTCCAAATGTTTTCATAAACTACGAAATGTTTAAAAATAAAAAAAAAGTGTCATGTAAAAATTTGTATACAACACATTTGCAATAAATACCAAATAATGACAGTTGGCAACTAAATTGAAAAGTTACATCGTAACCTGGCGGCGAATAGCGTAATGTAACCTCAAAAAAGTTTAGTGCATAATTTAGTCAAAAAAATCGACCTAAGGCACACAGCATAAGACATTTTTGTAAAACGCATCCGTAAGACCATTACAATACGATGGCGATGAGTGTCGTACAAAATCATTTGCCAACCAGTTGTTTTGGTTGAGCGATTTATGGCAACGGCAATGTCTGATCTTGTGTATATCTGATCTCAGCGTTTTACAAGTTAGTGAAACACGGACGGGTTGTATAATAAAAATAAAACTGTCAATAACTTTAAACATAAATTCAAAAATATTATAAGAACCTCAAATAAAATGAATCGTTTTTTCAAGGCAGTATAGTTGCACAAGGATTCTTGAAGCCTCATTTGTTGCAAGTGTTGTTTTATTGGCCATGTAAAGAGAAATTCCAAAAATAAACACCTCCCTAAATAACATTTTTGGATATACCAAGAAACGTCTCTGCCCAAATCAAAAAATGCTTCACCCAAAGTGGCAGCTTCCATAGGAGCTTTTTGGGTTTTTTTTGCAAATATTTCGAAAAGTATATAGGAATAGTTTTACCGGAAATAACGAGTTTTTATAAACAAAATCGACGATCAACGAAGTCTTTTGGATATAACTTTTCCTATTCATGAAAGATATCATACTGTACAACAACTATCAGTTTATTTAGAAGACCGATAAAGGATTTTTTGTTAGGACTAACTAAACGGGGGCGCAGGAACCTCTTGCTCCCAAAGAATAACTGTTATGGCATTTTTTTAAATATGTCAACTAGGTGGTTTTGCTAAAACTTTAGTAATCATCAACTTCCAGCTTATTGCACATAGTCAAACCAAAAATTGTGTAGAAAAAATAGACTGGCTGAAGTCGACAATCACCCAGATACAAGATTCGATTGTGCTTTAGATAGAGTATGCACTATTCATCCAAATCAGAATGAATGTTACTTCTAAAAAATGTTGCTGCTTGAAGTTAAAGGACCAATATATTTTGGTGACCTTAAAATGGTTGATAGAAACATTAAAGATGATAATCAATAAGATGCCACCCTAGAAAAAGCTACGGAGTTTATTTGCAATTATACCGAGCACTTGTAGTATTATGTAAAATAATGGATTATTACGTAACTCAACAAATCCCGAGCCTGACAAATAGATGGTGCATCTAATGAAAATTTCAAATGACTTTTAGAAAGAACAAACCTTCAAACGATATGTACCACAATTTTGTGATAATCTGACAATTAGTTTACAAGATATAAATTTAAAAAAAAACGCAGTAAAATTGCAAAAATGTATGAAATTTCGATAAACCAATATTTGCCGTTCACTTTTTAAAGGTTATTTCATTTAAATGGTGGCCACGGCTACGTTTTAAGTGGTCCATGCGAGATGTCGAAATTTTTTGCCACTTTTTCGAACAATTTGGCTGGTATCTCGCTAAAGACATGTTTAATGTTGTCTTCCAATTCTGCAATTGTTGTTGGTTTATTGACATAGATCGAGAGACTTCAGTCAAGAGGTTTCCATCGAGATGCGATTAAATCGCACCATCTAGGCGGCTAATTTATTGGACCGAAACGTGAGATAAATTGCTCGCCGAACTCATTTCTCAATAAAGTGGTTTTGCGTATGTGGCATCGTCTTGTTGAAACAACATATCAATCAGATTCAGTTCATGCATTTTGGGGGGAAAAAGTTTAAAATCATCAAATATCTTTTAGCGAGTGCTTCGTCTTTGAAAAAATACGGACCGATGATTCCAGCGGCCCATAAGCTGCACCAAACAGTGGTTTTTTTCTTGGTGTACTGGCAGTTCTTTCATTGCATGTGGCTGCTCATCTCACCTAATTTGGCAATTTTGCTTATGAACGTACCCTATTAGCCAAAAATGAACTTCGTTGCTGAACACAATTTTTCGGTACAAAAACAGATTTTCCTCTAGATGTTCGGGTCTTTCCATGAAGAAATGACAATGCTAACTATGAACAATTAACTTCGACAGCTGATGTCACTAATCATGCGTGATGTGTCAAAAGCATATACACGAAAAACAAAAAAAGCAAAAAAATACCCGATACTTGTTTTAGTAATCCCCCTTGTTATTTTCAAAACAATGGCAAAAAATGAATATCGTGAATAAGCACTGTTTTTATATCGTCCAAGCAAAACAATGGCTAAACAGGTATTGTAGGGACTCTGCTCCATCAAACGCAATCGTCGAACGTTAATTTGCTGAGTTCAAACGTGATCGTACAATGATGCCCACCATGACCTCAAGGAGACAAAAAACATATTTTCTGTTGTCTGTTTTGTTTTTCTGTGATTAGTCATTACGAACAGTCGTGTGCGAACACACGTTGTTTTAAATATATAATTCGCGGTGTTGTGTGTACGAAAAGGGTAAAATATTATATTATGTTTTTAGTTGATCCCAGATCCGTGAAAATGTTAATAATTTTGCTTTTATTCGTTGTGTTCGATTCCAATTTAATTTTGATCCTAACACAACGAAAAAAAACAAAATCAGGTAAAATATTATATCACATTAACAGCTCAATCCCCTTAGACGCATCACTTCATGCGACGTGACTATGGATCTTCCTGGTTACTAGATTTTAAAATCAAATTTACTAAATAATTTTGTGCAAAACTCTCAATGAAATTTTTTTAAATCTTAGTTGGGTTCATTAGTTTGATTTTTTTTTTATTTATTTGTCACGTCAAAATTTCAAGTGATAGAAATTATCATAGCAGTCGCAAGAAAATATTTATAAAGCAGCCTACTAAGATTAAAAAACAGCCAGAACGACTTTATTGAACAATTAAGGCGGTGATTCATATATAAATTTTGTCTGACAGACATAAATAATAATCACTGTGATTGGTTGAATGTCGGCCATATTTTTTTATCGTACGACAAAAATTTTAATTGAACATTGCTCAATTTTGCATAAGATTCGACGGCAGTGAGAACAAAAGAATAAATATTGTAAAATAAAAAAAAAAATTCGAAAAGAACAAAAATAAAAACACTCAGCAAGCAACCTAACTTGCTACTTTTTATGCTATTTGCCGTAGGCACTTGGCGAAACACACTTATACTTAATAAACACATTTTTATTAATCACTTGTTTTTGTTTCGCAGAATATTTTGAATATTTTTCAAAAAGTTTAAAAAATCACTCGATCAATTTCGACTTGTTAGGTCATCATCAGGAGAATCTACTGAATTGGGTAATTCTAATTGGGCCTATTCAGTAGATTCTCCTGATGATGATTCTCCTGATGATGACCTAACAAGTCGAAATCGATCGAGTGATTTTTTAAACTTTTTGAAAAATATTCAAAATATTCTGCGAAACAAAAACAAGTGATTAATAAAAATGTGTTTATTAAGTACAACCTAACTTGCTTTGTAAAATGTCAAAAAATATCCATACGACAAAATTTTATAAGTGTATCGCTTAAGTTTGAATTTCGGTTTTATCGTATAAGACAAGAAAATATTAACCAATCAGAGCGATTATTATTTATGTCTGCCAGACAAAATTTATACATGAATCACCGCCTTTATTTTAAGTTTCGATTTAATGCTCTAGTAACCAGGAAGATGAGTAGTCACGTCAGGGGTGTAAAATGGCGTCGATTTAAACAATTGTGTTGTGTATTTTTTCTGTGTTTTGTACCTCAATTTTCACAAAACTATCAAATAGGAGGTATTATCACGGAGCGGGCAATATATAGTTTAATATTTCCGTTTTCTTGTTCGTGTTAGGTTTTAGGTATACATTATTTTCAAACATGAGTTGGTTCTTTTGATTTCCTTTGGCAAACCCCCATTCATACATCGTCTGAACCAGAACAACAAGGTATAATTTTCTTCACAACTAATACCTATCATATATCTAACAACGTTGAATCAACAAGCCATATTACGCCAGATTCTTCAAGTGTAGACGAATTCTCTCTGATAAAACTGATATTCCGTCAGATAATTTGAAAAAAATCCAGGGCATACGGAAACTTTAAATATTGACATTGGAATTGATGGTTTCCTCTAGCGAAGAGCTCCAACAGCCAATTGTGACCAATATTAAGAAACATTAATGGTACAAATGAAGTGTTTGTAATCGGAGTATATCATGGTTATCAAAAACCATTTTGCTCTAACTGATGGCATAACCTATAAAAATAGACGGTACGGTACTAATATATTATTTGTGATGCTCCGCCAAAAGCAATAATTTTGAATGTAAAAGGTCATTCCGGTTATTCCGGGTGTACAAAATGTAAAGTTAAAGGAGTGCACATAGACAAGCGTGTGGAATTTTTGGACCTGGATGCCCCGCTTAGAACTAATCCTGGGTTTTGTGATAGAAAGCAACCTGAACGTCATTTAAAAAGTTCAAAAAATGCTTTGGAAGAAATTAATATAAAATGTGTTATTCAATTTCCAGTGATGCACTGCGTTTTACTTGGAGTGACGCGATAAAGCTTAAAATACTCGATCCACAAAAAAAAACGGGAATATTCTTTAAACAAACACCAAATAGATATAATCAATAATAGATTGCAGCTATTAAAATGTGGAATAATATCGGAATTTAATCGAAAACCAAGATAAATATGTTAAGTGAAATGGATAGGTGGAAAGCCACTGAATTCCGTCTCTTCTTGTTGTATACTGGACCGGTTGTCATAAAGAATAGTTTAAAATCAAAATATTACACGAATTTTTTATTATTGGTATGCGCAGTCAGGAGACTGCGAAAAAAACAATGTATTTATAATAATGAATGTGCTGCCAACATGCTTAAAAAATTTAATTAAACTGTATGGTCTGGCACCGTACCTGTTGGATACAATGTCCACAATCTAATTCATTTGAGTACTGAAGTTCGAGAATGCGATGCAGCATTTACAGAAGAAAATTAAAAAGAATTCTCAACCTTTTTAACACCATAATAATATTTTTAAAATCGTTCAAATATTAAGGTAAAATAACGTTGATATTTTTATCAAAGGAAATTTTGTAATTAATAATAATCAATGTTTAATCAATGTACTGCTAAGGAAGATCGCGACGAGAACTTGAACGAATTTGAAAAAAATTTAATTCAGTCAAAGATGTTGAAACTTGACACTAATGATGGTTGTTATTATACCATTTTATTACAGATTACAAATTTCACTATGAGCGACGACGAGTTTACCTTCAAAAATAATGGTAAGTTTATGCTACAAAAAACGTAGCAAATTTCAGTAAAATAATTAAGTTCTAATTCTAAAATATATTCAATTTTCCGCCTCTAAAAAACGGAAGAAATATAAATATCCTTTCGTTTAGAGGCGGATTTGAGTCCTACGTGATCTAACGAGGAATTGGAAATTCGAAAATTTTTTAAAAATCAAGGGAAAATATCCGGAAACATCTTTCCCAGAAAAAAGAGCAGAACCAATACGCTTCGAACACCAATAACTGCATTGAAATTTTAAAGGATCAATCCAGTAAGTAAACAATTTTTTTAAAATAAAAAGTAGTCAACTAATTATTATAAGAAATAAATACAAACTTCCCTAATTTAACATTTTCAAAATATTAAAATCATTTATCATCGACTCGATTCATATAAAAGTTATTTATTTTATTATTTTATAAAGGCCTAGCAACCCGAATAGAAAATATGGAAAAACGCCAAATCCAATATATGGATTTTGTCTCGAAATGTGTGAAACGAAATGGGTGTAACCGGAAAGATAAAGTAGTAGCATTTGTGTTTGTGTTAGTTTCGTGCGTATGATTGTTTTTCTGCATATGTAAGCCACGTGTCATTCTTTTTTTGTTTATTAATATTAACCCTTTGAGTGCCAACTTGATTTCGGCTAGTGTATTAAGGGGCACGATCGCGGTTTTTGCCACTCAAAGAGTTAACCATTGTAAACGCCATATTTTTGTGTTGTTTATGTATTTTCGATTTCTTTATAGTTAACATTTTATTTTTAAAATTTATGTAATTTAAAATAAATTTATTTATAAATGTTTATTAAAACATATAAAATTAATTTATGATAAAAACAAATTAAATATAAAATATATTAGCATGTTAAATAATGACACTCTACAGCTCGAGAGCAGGTGGTCGATTTTTTCCAAAATTCGACAAGTTGACGAAATACCCGCAAGTATATAGTAGTGGTATGCGTGTTTGTGTTAGTGCGATGTGCGCCATTCAATTTTCTTGAATATGACATTTCTAGATTCATTTCATTTATAATTTAAAATTTGTAAATGCAATGCAAATATGCTTTAAATAAACTTAAATTTATTTAATTTTAGTTTTAAAATAATTTCTAATTCTGTGTTTCTGCGAGAACAAAACATTCATTCGACATCGCATTACAAAAAATTAAAATATGTGTAGTTAAAATTTTTTTTTCTTAACACATTGACGCACACTTTCTAAATGTGTGTGCTACTCAGGAACACATTTTATAACTTTTTTAATTGCAATGATATTTTGTCGCGGAAAGAAATGTATTGTGAGAATTGAAAAAAATGTCGAATTATTCCTTAAAAAATGAATGTTATTTCCGCAAACGTGTTAAAAAACGAGAAAGTTGTATGACCACTATAGCAGTCATTTCCGCGAACGTGTTAACTCACCACTCAAATACATGGCAAGATGTCAAAAAGCGAGATGACGAAGACGACATATGCACCAAAATACTGAACTGATTTGTACCGATTCATAATTTTTGATGCTTACATTCGCAGAAAACGAAGAAATATAAACACAGAAAAATTACACACACTAATATAAAATTGTATACTATACTCCTTATACATTTACGAAAACGTCATGTGTCGTTCGTCGAATTTTGGAAAAAATCGACCACCAGACGTAATGCGCTGACAAATGACATAAATATGAACAAAAGAAAAATACAAATACAATTGTGTATTAAGTGCCTATTCCATGGAAAAATTTTACTGACTGCAAAAATAAAAGCGAGAAAAAAATATAGATTTACTGGTTGTGTACGAAACAAAAATTTTTGTCAGTAAAATTTTACTGAGAAAATAATTATCATTGTGGTAGTGTGCTGCCATAACGTGCTATAAAAAAATGTAAACTTTAGCACTTTTTATGGCAGCATTGTCAACACATCTACAAAAAATGTATGTAAAGATAAGAAATTTTTTTCACACTCATACAAAATAAATCGTTCGCCATTTTTATAGTCAAATGTCAGTTTGTTTTTTTATTTCGATACCTAAAATTCGAGTTTTGTTTACATTAGTGAATATTAGTGTTTTTAACGTTTTTTTAGGTGTTCAAATATACAAAAAAATCTAAATACTTGTTATAAAATACAAATAATTTTATATTAAACTACATAATAATAAACTAGTATGGAAAATTACGGTAAGTTTGATTGAGCATTATTTTATTTGGTGGATGTAGCATCAAAATATTTTATTGTGTGTCGACGAAATTATTAGATACGTGAGAATTTTGTATTAATCTATTTATATAATTACAGCACCGAGTAAAAAAATTATCGTATTGGAAAATATCCGGGTTGAGCAAGTATCGCAACTGGACGACAGCGGCAATTCCGCGATACAAAATTTTTTTGCCAGCTATGGTGAAGAGTACGATGAATATTCAGCGTCCGCAGAAATTACAAACATTACCGGGTATGTGGATGAGTGCGACGGTTACTCGGAATTAAGATCTAAATAATCCAAATCTTCCAAATACATGGTGATATTAATAAAAATTATAAATTAATTATAAAATTAATGACGATAACAATTTTTTTTGTTTAAAACGAACGAAACGAAATTACAACTTTTATGAAAATTTTAAGTTATGTCAAAATGTAACTGTCAAAATTAAACCATAAATTTTGCTATAAAAATGAAATAAAAGAAATTTGTTTTCTTTGTCACTCTTATGGAATTTTAAATATTTTTTTGTTTCCGTTTTTGCAGTAAAAAAATACAGTCAGTAAAATTTTTCCATGGAATAGGCACTTTATATACAGTGTACGTATTCGATTTTTTTTGCTTAGGGAAGTAGTTCTAGATAAGAACAATGAATAATTGGAAATTGAAGATAAGAACAATGAAAAATTACCGGAATTGAAAAAAAATTGCCATGAAATTGTGTCAAAATTAAAATTACCAATTAGTACAACCAGCGAATTTAGAAGTATAGAATCAAGAACTCAAAACGAGGCGAATATCGAAAAATATTTGGTTAGTAGTATTAATTGATTTAATAATTATATTCACATTTTTAAAGTATATTTTTTTTGTTTGTATAATTTTGCAGGAAACATTATTTGATGGCCGAAGTATGTCAAAAATGCTAACAGATGAGTGTGCCACAAAATTTTTATGGCACAGGCTTCAAGGAAGTAATCCCGTAATATCATATTTATGTTTAAAAAATTTTAAAAGGCAATTATCAAATAAGACCAAATTGAAACATTTAAATAAACTGAGCTAGTGTGCCTAATTTTCCATTTCTAGATATACGGCTTTAAAAAAATTCCCTGAAGTTTGCGAAGACGACGTAACAAATTATATAAAAGAAATGGTTACAGTTAGCCAGAGACAGATTAAGTAAGCGTTCAAAAGCTGAGAAAAACAAAGGTAATCTAAACACTTTCAAATAAAATTTAATTTTCACAAACAAATATTAACGACCAAAAATTATCCTTATGAAATTTGTCAATTTTATTTAATTTATATATTTTATTATTTATTTGTTTAATGTGATAATTGGAATTGAACTATATGTGATAATATTTAATTTTAAAATATGTAGTATTTTAGTATAAACTTTTTAAATTTTAATATTATAAAGAATCTTGAAACTTGTATTTATTCTTTAATTTACTTGAAGTAATTATGTTACATTTGATGAATTTTATTTATATGTACTATTGTGAATTAAAATATTGAATTAAAAAATAAATTTTAAATAAAAACTTCTTTAAAATCACATGGAAAACAATTTTAGAATAACATGGAAAAGTGCACGTAATAAGTATGGAAAAAAGCTCAAAAAGCTAATTCTACGCGAAAAAAGAATTTCTCTACTGTTATGTCTAAGGACGTTCCATCGTAGGAAATATTCCATTTTGTTGTGTTCGTAACGGGATTGATCCGCTGATTGATTGTTGTTTGCGCGTATGAATTGTGATTTGAGTATTAATCGGCAGTACTAAGATAGCTATATTTTGAGGTATCAGGTGTGGTGCAGGAGCTTTCGGCTAAATCATTGGAATACCTCCGTAAAGGACGTTTGGTGTATTTGGTAGATATACATTTAAATTCTGAAAAGCTGGTTGGAACTGCCTATCATCATAACCAAAATTATAATTCGGTTCAATAATTCGGTTCATTCAGTAGGTCTAGAGAGTCGCCAGGCGTATTTTAAGTATTTTTAATTTTAAGGACTAAGGCTCTTTTCCAATTACTTACTTATTGGAAACTTATTGACTTATTCGCCGCCATCTTAAATAAGTAAGTGAAGCCGTTCCAATTCATGTACTTACTTATTTTGACAGCTTGTTTATGAAAGTATAAACAAACTCTTGCTGACCCAAAAATTTTATAAATTTTAAAATAAATTTAAAAATGGACAAAAGAAATGTCTTACTAGAAGAAACTACTTCATAAATAAAAATATGAAGATATCTCTAAAATTAATCAAACGTGATTATTGATGAATATTTAATTCATTTGTTAGAAGAACGTGAAATGTGATAGACATGTTTTATTCCTTTAGCATAAACTTTCAATTATATACATATATTTAATGTAATTACAAATTATTGCAGGGTATAAAATATTTTTCCACCAAAAGCAGCTTCTTGATACCTGCTATTAAAAATCGAGATGCACTAAACTGATCAAAAAACATGCTAATTTATCGGTAGAGGCTTTCCAAAAATTATTAGAATTTTTTCCAATTGAGCGACATGGATATGATGCTCAAATTGAACTGACGGTTATATTGTTTTGGTTAGCAGCATCTTATCGTAGCTTCATTCAACATACCAACATTTATATTTATCTATAATAAATTTCATCAAAAAATACAAATTTTTTTTACATATTTTGACGTTTTCTGAAAATAACGTATTGTTGCCATTCAATTTATAATTTTTACGGAAGAAAACAATTTCTTGACACGTTAGTCGTTGTCACTAGATTTGAAAATAAAAACGGCATTTATTACATTTAGTCAAGACACAATTTTGGAGACATTTCTGTGTAGACGTACTTATTCAAATAAGTCACCTCGCGAGGTTACTTATTTGAATAAGTACGTCTACACAAATAAGTAAGTAATTGGAAAAGGGCCTTCGGCTGTTTTCCAAACGGATACTTATTTCAGACTTATTGACCTATTTGACGCCATCTTGAATAAGTAAGTAAACCCATTCCAATTGAGTTTGCATACTTATTTTGACATCGACATAATATTTCCGTTCACATTAATTTAATTATTTATTTTAAAAATGAGTGAGTCCATTAGTACTCTCAAGGAGATGTGTAAACATGGCGTGTGTATAGTACGTGGGCACAGTTTACTTTGAAGGAAGAAAGAATGCAATTTTACTAACCAGAGTTTTTCATTGGTTTATTATCGTTTAATTAGTCTATTACTCTTTCGGTATAATCGACGCAATTGGATTTTGGTAGCTAAAATAAGATATATTATATACTGTCGACTCTAACTTTAAAAATTTTCATTGAAAAACTGCACAATATGGTCGTCTCATATCTAGTAGTAAATATATTTCGATCTGAGTTCACGTGCAAATCGAATTCATCTCGCAGGAAGTTTATAAGTGGTTCAGCTTGAGGAACAGCAACATTAATATTGAAATCCCCGCTCATAATCACCGGCAAAAGATGATAGTCTCCTTGGAGAATTTTTGAAATTCTTTAGGATATGGGGCAAGGAAGAAATATATGAACTTCATTATGTCTTCGAAAGATTTATTCGGCGAGGTTAATACAACTACAGAAAGCATCTTATTCCCATTGAGAAGCTGAAGTTCAGCCGTATATATATCATCAATGAGTTGTGTTGTTACGCTCATACCGATTGTTTGTCCAACGATGATTTCTTTATGCGAGGTGACTGTATGGTATGAGTATTCTATTTGAATTTTTATATATTGTTACTCCGGCAGCTCACTCACCGTCTCTCTTGAACTGAACGCAGATCTGGAAAAGCAAGAAAATTGAGTATCCTTGCGTGACTGTGTCAGTTAGGTCGAGGTGATGTGTATGACCTAAGACTCTGACAGTTCAATGTTAAAAACAAGACGTCATTATTATCTCGTACAAAATTCGCCATTACAACGGATAAAGCGGATTTGTGGTGAGGCGCGATAGCTAATTTTGAAGAAGACCCATTCAGGTCCCATTTTTACGTCCATGGTAGACGACATGATCATCGATAGCCGACGCGATGAACAGTCCTTCGAGACTCGTTACTCGTGCTAAAGCAATATACACAAGTTGTTGACTGTGTCTTTTATCGTAAGAGTATATACTGACTATCTCGTTGTAGGTACCACCGTGTGATGCATGAATTGTGGTGGCACATGAAGGTACGACGCTTTACATTAATTGTTGTTTATGCTTAACATTAATTGTTGTTTCGATTAATAGTTGAGCTTTTTCTAGAAATGGGCACTAAACATCGGTCGATATTCGTTTTCTGCGTCCATCCAGCTTCAAGCCACCTGACCTTCTTGCCAACTTGTGAAATTGAACCGAAATCCATCCAGAGTCGTTTGACATTTTTTACTGTCGACGTTTTCATCGTTCTCGTTGTCCTGGTTAGGATGCCTATGCATTCGATATACTTTAGACAGCCCATAGTTCCATTCGCCAGTCCATTTGTTACGTCAATATTGGTTTTGAAAAAGTACGGCAAATTATTTGTGTCCACTATGCTCATTTTATGGATCCTTTGACGGAATTGCTACTCCGGCAGCCCACTGACCATCTCTATTGAACTGAAAACAGCATTCAAACGTAGGAATATTAACAAGTTCGTCATTGCGCAGCCAGGTCTCGAAAACCAAATGAATTGAGCATACCTGCGTGACTGTGACCTGAGACTCTGGCAGTTCAATGTTAAAAACGAGATGTCATTATAACCCCATTCAGTAGAAGACATGATCATTGATAGCCGATATGATGAATAGCGCCTAGAGACTCGTCACTCGTGATAAAGCAATATACAGCAGTTGTTGACTGTGTTTTTAATCGTATGAGTATGCAATTTCGTAATCGTAATTCGTATTTCGTATCGTAATTTTTTTTTTTGATTTTTCTGATCGATGGAAATGTCGATGGTTTCTATTTCATTCATTAAATTAATTTTTTCATTTTCCCTACTATTATACATATACATAAAAGCATGCCATGTATAGTAAAAATTATTTTTGTTGAGTTTCTTGCTTTTTTTTCAAACGAAGTAGGTATACGTCATTTCCGTTCGTTTCATTTACAAGTTTACTCCAATACAAAAATTTTTGGTAGGCGCGCGTAAAGATGTTTACACATCAATAAATTAACAATTATATTTATACAATTAAAAGAATTGGCGGCAATTTTAAAAAGAAAAACTTAGAAATAATGTTTTAATTTACAAAAATGTTTGTATGATTTTTAGGTACGATTTGGCTGGATTTTTTATATTTCAATTTTCGCTTAAACGAATGGGCTCCAGTTAATAGGAAAATATATATTTTATGTCTGTCTAATCAGTATTAATTTTTTCGTAAAGATAGAACATATTACTAGGCCGTGTGGTCTTGCTAGTTCATTTGTGTAAAACATGCATACATTACGTAATTAGGATGCTATATTTTTATGATAATAATTTTGTTTATTTTAATTTTGATTTTAATCCACAAAGATCCATTCGTTACCTAGAAACAGTTATTAACCAAGTTCTAAAAGTCATAAATTGATATAAATAACAACAAAAAATTGATATTTAGATTCTTCGGCTAGAAAAGGACAGAAAATAAGTCAACTTGCTAGCTTACTTATTTGAATAAGTTAGGTTCCACAAATAAGTATTCGTTTGGAAAACACCCTAAGGCAATAAGAGTTTCGCAAGACTTAATAAGGTTCTCTGCTGCGACTTGTACGGTTTTTGATATAGAAATTCTTTGTAACCGCCAAAGAATGTGCTGCAAGCGAGAAATCGCTGCCTCATAATCAAAATTATCCGAGCTTTGAACTAGCATTAGTTGCAACGCGTTTTGTATTTCTTTTAATTTATTCGACCAAATAGACACTTCTCGACGGGGTGACTTTTGTGCTACCGGATGTGGGCGTTTGAGAAGCAAGATCGGATCAGTGTGCTCCCTTACAAACTGGCTGTCGAGTTGTTCCATTTGTGAATAAAGTGATCCTTTGATATTGCGAAGTTCACACTCGAGCAAAAACTCATCCAATTCTAAATGATAACGTTTTATTAAAATATCCATCATGAAAATTTTAATCGGAAAACAGTAATTAATTCGAATCAAATAAATACGTGAAGATGATTTTCTTCGAGAAATAAGCTACAAATTCGACTTTGATTATTTGAGTCCGATAAATGTTAAGTATAAAACAATGCGGTATATATTTTTTTTTATAAAATTATTAAAATAATTTTATAAAAAATTATTTTATATCAAATACATAATGAGAGGGTTAAGTTGCCACTGTGCTCACAATTTCTGTATAGGATTGCACGGTTTGGTTTTACGGTAAGCGCCCCATGCGTTGTTGTTTGAAAGGAAAAATATAACAAAATTTGTACAAATATGTACCATACCCCCTACTTATATCATGAGGTTCCCCCCAAATGGGTTAAAGTGATCATGTTCAGATAGATAGTAGATCAACATATAGCAGCAAAAACTTGAGATTGAGTGGAAATTATAGAACCGTAACGAAAGAGTTAATCAAATTTTCAAATATTAAGCATTCACACTTTTTATAATATACTTACATCATTATTTCTGTAAATCTTTAAGTTATTTAGTCGAATCAATTTGAAAAATGACACTAAAAAAAAGCTTAACCAGAAAATGTGGCGAGTCATTATGGCAATTTAATAAAAATCGCCCTGACACCAGTCGTCCAGCACAGATTAAGTTAATTACACAGGTTGCGGCTCCGAATTTCCGATTCTCACCGCGCTTTACAAAATTCATGACGTTATAAAAATAAATCGAAAGGCAGTAACACTCGTAGGGCAGAACCCCATACAGCGTTCAAATAATTTAGTTATTTTACGAAACTTTGTGATTTGCATCATCACGATGCTTAACGTTTGGGTGGGTGGCTTGATTTACGTAATAAAATTGCTGAAAATACTTCAGAACAACAAACCAAGTGTATTTGAATAAGGTTCTTTAAATTTGTAAAGCCTAATCTGGGTTTTGTGTTCCTCGGCCAATCAATTAGTACAGAGTTTTTCCAAAACTACCAAAAGCAAAACATATTTTTCTCTTGCATTTTTTAATCTAGAGATTTAACTGTGTAAATAAACCTCCCAAAAACAATAATTTCGGTGCCAAGTTAATCCCTTTCATTTTATAAATGATCTGTGTCAAAACAAAAAGCCAACTGTACGTAGCCGAAATGATAAATTTAATAATTCCTTCATTCATTCATTTTCACAATGAACGTTATTATAGGAAGGATGCTTGACCTCTTCACATCACTGGAATACACACAAAAAACACATAATAATATGTAATCCTTATATACAAATATGTCATTTAAATTAATCCCTTTTTACAACAACAACACAATTCTAATTTAATTATTTTTATATAAAAAATGTAACAAAATAATAAAAAAAAAAGTTTGCAACCAAAACAAAACTAAAACTGTTCCAGTAAAAAATATACGAGTATGTTAAGAGATGTATAGTAAAATTTCCCTAGAGATTTGTGAAAATTTATAAAAATTTCCCTAATTTTTTTGAAAATTTTCCATTTCATCAAAATACACAAGTCACACAAAAACATATCAAAAAAAAAAAATGTAAGACAAAGCGAGAAATAAATCGAAATTCATCTGGGAATTTTATACCAAATATTCCAAAAACAAATGTAAACTTGGAAGGAAATTTATAGAGCCAAGTCATTTTTTTTTATATGTAAACCGAAAATAAAATGTGCTTAAATTCAATTAAATGTATCTTGTCGTATTTGTATCAAAGTGATTACATTATGTACTCTATGTATTGTTGTAGTTGATTTTGGTACAGAAAAAAAGTCAATACACCTAATTGCTCCATTCAGATGTACTCCAGACAAAAAAAAAGGGTTACTGTCCTTTATTTGATAAAACTTTTATTGTTTTGTGTTCTCAATTTATTTGTATCTAATTAATTTAATAATGCTAGAATTTGAAATAAAAATAAAAATTTGTTTTAGATCGATATGTACGTGACTTAATAATATTTAAATAACATTTTTATTTACCCCGTAGTTGTTGTTCTTTCGCTATTTCAGTATGGAAAACGACATTATTTTTTGAACAAGACAAAATAATTGCATTTCAATAATGTCTTGAAGAAAAAATAAAAATCAATATCTATGCTACGGGGTGGAGAAGCCAAACAAAATTTTGAAAATTGGTTCTTAGAAAATATTTTATTGTTCCTCGACAAGTGAAAAATAAAAGTTCGTAAGTAACGTTATGGTTGGTAGTGGTTCAAAATTCCCTATAGTGTTTATATAGAGATGTTAGAACCCATCCGAATTTTAGCATACAAGGATTGGAATCATTTGTTCAAAGGTTTGATCTCTTCAAAGGTTGACTCAAAATGTTTTTCTGCCAGAAAAACTACAACCAAATGACTCTAGCAGAACATCCATTTTGTAAGGGCATGCAACCTCACTCTGAACAACATTAACAGCTACATCAAAAATGAGAATGGAGAAAGAAAAAGAAAAATCTAATAAATACAAGGAAGCTGAGAGTAGCTAATAAGGCATCCTAATTTGATCGCCAAAAGAATACTTTACATCGCATATCCAATGGTAGTTCATATTGTTGCATCATTTTGAGCTGAGCAATGTGAATTATTACGAACTTTGTGGTTCCCCTCCCTTGGATGAAAGGATAATCAATCAATTGAATGTTACGATTGATCGTATTGTGAAGAAAGCTTTTGTCACAAATCGATAACATAGCAATCACGCACAACGAAAAATAAAAATATAAAACAGAACAATCGAGAATTAGTTACATTCGTTACGACGGTAACATTAAAAAAGAAAAATGTGTATGCGGTAATAATACTAAAATAAATTGCTCTCCTTGATATAAAATAATTTAAGTTTTTTATTTATCTCATTTGAGTTCTAAATCAACCGTCTTTAATTCCCCACCTTTACCAAATTGACAAATTCAGATGTGGGGTTACAAAAAAAATCGCTTAAAACAAAACCGTAATTCCTCGGTAAATTAATAACAATTTGAAACGTTCTGTGTTGGGAAAATAAAAAGAATGCTGAGTTTCAAATACTTGAAGGTTGATACATTAAAAAAATGTAAAAGTGCTAGACCACCTACAACCGTTAACAGAAAAGAGTTGATCGAGCGACTGAATTTCTTTTATAGTAATGGGGAATACGAAAGTGTGGTGAGTAAAACAATGGCTGATCGGGCTGCACCTTTTTAGCAGTTTCGAGAAAAGTGATGATTGAATTCGTTTGGTCATCGTTTGGTCAGGATTGGTCACTAGTTTTTATCGTTTGGTCATTTACGATTAAACGGTAAATAAATATTGAAAAGTTCAAAAAAATTTCCCGGGTAGCACCTTATTGCAAGAAAATCATACTGTTTTTATCAAATTTCGTTAAATAATCGTTAGGTCAGGATTGGTCACCACATTTTGGCGTTTGGTCACCAATCGGTCAGTTTTTATTGCGAAAAAACTAAATCAAAATTTTATTAATTCAATAAAATCAGGTTCGTCGCTTATTTGGAAATTTCATTTTACCATATTAGATAAAAATCTTTCATTTTTAAAAGAATTGTTACTAAAGTGGAAGAAATAAGATTTAATCAATTAAATTTTATGATTCTTTAAAACTCGTTGAGGATTGGTCACTAGTTATTTTCGTTTATTCATCCCTACATAATGAGTTATCGCGAAAATTCTTTAAAGACTCAGTAGAAATTATGAGCTTTTAAGGAATTTTGCAATAAATCATTATGTAGGGATGACCAAACGAAAATAACTAGTGACCAATCCCCAGTGACAATTGACCAAACGATTCCGATCGTTGGATTTATAAAACTATTTTTATGGCCAAGTTTCCAGCCCCATAATTATGAGCTTTTAAAGAATTTTCATATTGGTCAAGTTTCCAGCCCCGAACACTTCGATTTATGCGGAAATTATGAGCTTTTAAAGAATTTCGCAATAAATCATTAGGTAGGAATGACCAAGCGAAAATAACTAATGTCCAATCTTTAGTGGCAATTGACCAAACGATTCCGATCGTTGGATTTATAAAATTATTAGTATTGGTCAAGTTTCCAGCCCCGAACACTTCGATTTATGTGGAAATTATGAGCTTTTAAATAAATCATTATCTAAAGATGACCAAACGAAATCAAGTAATGACCAATCCTCAACGAGTTGTGACGAACCAAAAAATTTAATAGATTATATCTTTTGTCTTCTAGTAACAGTTCTTTTAAAATGAAATATTTTTATCTAAATGGTATATTCCAACTGGAGTTGGTATTAATTTTGTAAAATGAAATTCCCAAATAAGCGACGAACCTGATTTTATTGAATTAATAAAATTTTGATTTGGTTTTTTCGCAATAAGAACTGACAGATTGTTGACCAAACGCAAAAATGTGGTGACCAATCCTGACCTAACGATTACCTAACGAAATTTGATAAAAACAGTATGATTTTCTTGCAATAAGGTGCTACCCGGGGATAAAAACTAGTGACCAATCCTGACCAAACGATGACCAAACGAATTCAATCATCACATTTCTCAAAACCTTTAGATGCGGTGCTAAAAAGGTGGAGCCGGCTGATCGAATATTCGAGTAAGACCAAGAAACTTCAATTTTGAGAACGATAGATCAAATGAATGGAATCCCGTAAATATGTCGCAATTGCCCCCATCAATTGCGTTACAATTAAATCAAGGTTGAAGGGCAACAACGAGTGTTGCATCGACGGGTTATGTCACAGGTATCCGCTGACAAATGGAGTATCGGAAGTGGTTGGGTCACCATTCCTCATTTTCAAGCTTCCAAAGATCAACAATTTGTGCCGAATGTTGTGCCGGTTTGGGTTGATATCCCATATTACCAACCTGGATCGCAACCATGTTCATTGTTTCCCGTAAGGGACAATTTTAATCCAAATATGATTAACCCGAGGTATAGGAACGTACCAAACATTGGGTTGCCTTTATCATAGCAATCCATTCCGTAATTTGAAGGACGTTATGTCAATCTTTCTGGAATTTAACCCGTAATCGTACCGAAGTCAAATTTGTACCAAATAACAAAAACTACACATGTGTGCGAATATACAAATAGTATACATTTAGGAGGAATACTGGCAGCAATTGTTGCGTGATAAAATAAATTAATAATTAAAATTAATTGTGTAAATAGTCCCATATAGAAAAACATGATTTTTTATGATAGCATTGGCACTTTAATAGGTCCCGGTCCCTGGGGTCGGTCATATCAACAACAAGCAATAACTGCATCAGTTGTTGCACGAAACTTCAATGAACAATTTTGTTCTACAGAAGTCAAAAGTCCCATATATAGACAAGGTTTTTTGTGATGGCCTTAGTATGCAATTTAGTACAAAAATGCCAAATGGTCGTTCCCTGAGGTCGGTCTTATCAATAATAAGTGAATACTAAGGCCATCATAAAAAACAATGTCTATATATGGGACTTTTAACTTCTGTATAACAAAATTTTTCATTGAAGTTTCGTTCAACAACTGTTAGAGTTATTGCTTGTTATTGATGTGACCGACCACAGGGACCGACCATTTGGCATTTTTATATTAAAGTGCATACTAAGGCCATCATAAAAAACTATGTCTATATATGGGACTTTTGACTTCTGTAGAAGAAAATTGTTCATTGAAGTTTCGTGCAACAATTGATGCAGTTATTGCTTGTTATTCATATGACCGACCCCAGGGACCGACCATTTGTCATTTTTATATTAAAGTGCATACTAAGGCCATCATAAAAAACCATGTCTTTATATGGGACTTTTGACTTCTGTAGAACAAAATTGTTCATTGAAGTTTCGTGCAACAACTGTTGCAGATATTGCTAGTTATTCATATGACCGACCATTTGGCATTTTTGTATTAAAGTGCATACTTAGGCCATCATAATAAACCCTGGCTATATATGGGACTTTTGACTTCTGTAGAACAAAATTGTTCATTGAAATTTCATGCACCACCTGTTGCACAATTAATAATTAAGCCGTATTAATAGAAAAATAGAAGAATAAGAATTATAGGTGTTAAGTGCTTTTGTGATTGTTTTGTTTTGGACTAATAAACTTTTTTTGATATAATATAAAAAAGTACTTAGTTTGTGTGTATATAAATTTTTTTTTGAGTGTGTTTGAGTTTGAGGGAAAATCGTAGAAATAAGACAAAGATTGATATCGGTAACTATAGTCTTGTGGTAGACCTGCGATTGATTACCAATCAGTGACGAGGTCCCTTGGTTGCTCTGAGCAAAAGCTAAGAGCGGCATCCGAATTAAACAACCACAGGTGTAAGCCCGTTCCTCATGATAGTTTAAGACTACCAAATTTTGGGTCCGCTGACCCACTTTACGTAAACCCCTTTCATCTATTTCATGCTACGTACTCCCAACTTTCTCTTCTTTGAGTACCCCAAAAACACAAACATTACCCTCTGCCCTACTGAGCTGCGGAATCTTATCCGCATTGGGTATTAGAAGATAATGACAAAATCTATGAAACAGGTGTTCCTTTATGTAAGTAGAAGCTTATCTGTTTCATGTTATTATATTAAAATTGCAAATTGAAATTAATAATTTTGCACAAATTGGTTAATAAAAAACTTGTATGTACATAAAAAATTTTAATAAATAAAATGAAATTTATTTTTTACATAAAAAACTATATTTTGGTTCAAATTTAGTGTGATATTAATATTTTTTAGAGTCTGAAGGACCGGTTTTGAGCGTACGCTCTTTGTCAACTTTCTTTCAATCTTAAAAATATGGATTACCATTTTTTCGGTACTAATAATTTTGGTTTTCATTTACAAAAATGTATTTAACAATGAATATTAATGTAAGCTGTTTCTTATGAGAAAGAACAAACACACTTCCGATAAAAATGGCGGAATGTAATATTCCGGCTCTTATTTATAGGTGGCTCTGAGAATATACACTATGAGATTCGTTATTTTCATTCCAAAGCTTATGTAAAACCGGCCCGATGTACATGAAAACCGGTTTCAGTAACACAATAAATTACTGTAATTATTGTGATTCTTACACATTTGCCATTTATAAGTCTAAAATTCACATTAAATGTGGAAAAAAATTAAAATCTTTTTAGGCCCATAATGTTATATAGCCACCTTGATAGTAGTGGGTTACCTAAATGTATTGGCAAATACTGGCTAGGATTTGTAAATATAAATTTTAATTCGTGATCAAAAATAAAAAGCAATTAAATATTTCTCAATATTTTCACTTATCCTACAGGGATAGCGTACAAATTAAAAATTCTGATAATTAAGTGTTAAAATGGAGATTTGAATCAAAACATCTAAAACAGACTCACCTAAAATTAAGAGTACGTACATACATACACGATTAAAATTATTTTCCAGTTGATTGAAATAATTAATCCCTTAATCAACACATAAAACTACATATTTGAAAATAAAAATTAAATACGCATGAAAATATATTTTCATTTAAATATGGAATAAATTACTATACAACCATACTGCCTTCTAGCCCCCCAGATAATTTTGTTGTTGCTGTTTTATGGTTTATACATAATTGGATTCATAAATAAATATAAACATAATGAAGCAGCAACAACAATGGAACGAAAGTTTCAGTTAAGAATTGTTTGAGTAATACATAACTAAACAAAACTAAGAAACCACTCAAGTAGAAATTTGTTTGTTATTTAATTTTTCCAATAAAGCAAATAACGAACACCATAAAACTCTCATACCATAAGTTAGTTTAAAGTAAAATTTAGTTATGTGGGAATGGGCAAGGGCTAGTGTTTTTAAACATATTATACGAGAACATCTTATAATATTTTTAAAAAATATTGTTATTTAAATATAGTTTACAATTATTATGTTGCCTGATATGCCTTGCCTATACGGTTTGTGTTTGGTGTGGATAACGTAGTATGTTGGAAAGTATAACCTACATTGGTAATCTGTACAAGTATTTTGCTCGGACTTGACAGATTAGAGTTTAGTTGTTGTTTCATAAACGCACTAGATGTAAATATTAAATTTTATTATTATTTACAACAAACAAATATAAAACTCGTTTTGTCAATTCATATTCAATTCATATTCAATTCATGTTCAATTCATATTCAATCCATATTCAATTCATATTCAATTCATATTCAATTCATATTCATTTCATGTTCAATTCATATTCACTTCATATTCAATTCATATTCAATTCATACTCAATTCATATTCAATTCATATTCAATTCATATTCAATTCATATACAATTCATATTCAATTCATATTCAATTCATATACAATTCATATTCAATTCATATCCAACTCATATTCAATTCATATTCAATTCATATTCTATTCATATTCAATTCATATTCAATTCATATTCAATTCATATTCAATTCATATCCAATTCATATTCAATTCATATTCAATTCATATTCAATTCATATACAATTCATATTCAATTCATATTCAATTCATATACAATTCATATTCAATTCATATCCAATTCATATTCAATTCATATTCAATTCATATTCAATTCATATTCAATTCATATTCAATTCATATTCAATTCATATTCAATTCATATTCAATTCATATTCAATTCATATTCAATTCGTATTCAATTCATATTCAATTCATATTCAATTCATATTCAATTCATATTCAATTCATATTCAATTCATATTCAATTCATATTCAATTCATATTCAATTCATATTCAATTCGTATTCAATTCAAATTCAATTCATATTCAATTCATATTCAAATCATATTCAATTCATATTCAATTCATATTCAATTCATATTCAATTCATATTCAATTCATATTCAATTCATATTCAATTCATATTCAATTCACATTTAATTCATATTCAATTCATATTCAATTCATATTCAATTCATATTCAATTCATATTCAATTCATATTCAATTCATATTCATTTCATGTTCAATTCATATTCACTTCATATTCAATTCATATTCAATTCATACTCAATTCATATTCAATTCATATTCAATTCATATTCAATTCATATACAATTCATATTCAATTCATATTCAATTCATATACAATTCATATTCAATTCATATCCAACTCATATTCAATTCATATTCAATTCATATTCTATTCATATTCAATTCATATTCAATTCATATTCAATTCATATTCAATTCATATTCAATTCATATTCAATTCATATTCAATTCATATTCAATTCATATTCAATTCATATACAATTCATATTCAATTCATATTCAATTCATATACAATTCATATTCAATTCATATCCAATTCATATTCAATTCATATTCAATTCATATTCAATTCATATTCAATTCATATTCAATTCATATTCAATTCATATTCAATTCATATTCAATTCATATTCAATTCGTATTCAATTCATATTCAATTCATATTCAATTCATATTCAATTCATATTCAATTCATATTCAATTCATATTCAATTCATATTCAATTCATATTCAATTCATATTCAATTCGTATTCAATTCAAATTCAATTCATATTCAATTCATATTCAAATCATATTCAATTCATATTCAATTCATATTCAATTCATATTCAATTCATATTCAATTCATATTCAATTCATATTCAATTCATATTCAATTCACATTTAATTCATATTCAATTCATATTCAATTCATATTCAATTCATATTCAATTCATATTCAATTCATATTCAATTCATATTCAATTCATATTCAATTCATATTCAATTCATATTCAATTCATATTCAATTCATATTCAATTCATATTCAATTCATATTCAATTCATATTCAATTCATATTCAATTCATATTCAATTCATATTCAATTCATATTCAATTCATATTCAATTCATATTCAATTCATATTCAATTCATATTCAATTCATATTCAATTCATATTCAATTCATATTCAATTCATATTCAATTCATATTCAATTCATATTCAATTCATATTCAATTCTATTTAATTCATATTCAATTCATATTCAATTCATATTCAATTCATATTCCATTCATATTCAATTCATATTCAATTCATATTCAATTCATATTCAATTCATATTCAATTTAAATTCAATGCATATTCAATTCATATTCTATTCATATCCATATTCAATATGAATTACATACATACATTCATATTATATTCATATTCAATTCAAATTTAATTCATATTTTGGTTTTACGATTCCCAGAATGGAATGAAAACTTTTAGGATGCGTGTTAGTTTGCATAACTATTTTATTAAATAACTAAAACTCTACCACTTTTGAACAAGTTTAACAATCAAAAACAGCACTGCGGTGGTTTAAAGAATTTTTTTCTTGGTTTAAAAAAAAATTCAATTTAAATAATAACAATTTAAACTTCCATAAAATTACCCTTCAACCATTTTTATAAAACTAGGTTGTGCGCCCAATTGATTTTCTTAGTAATAAATTATATTTTCAATTTTCAAGTTAGAGAAAGCTAATAATCAAATTATGTGGGATTTCAATTTACAGACAAATTTAATTTAATGTTCATTTAAAAGAAAAATCATTATTGATTCATTATATTATTGAATTATATTTTTGTGCAATTTATTTATATCTCTGGATACTTAAATAACAAAATTTTAAATAAATAGAACGAGCAAAAAAAATAATCTTTTCGGTGAATCTGGAAAATTTCTTTTTGTTCGTTTGCCAAGAAGTATTGGGTTTTCTCTCGTAATCCTCATTTGCCAAGCATCGGAAATATATAAACACACAAAACTAACAAATAAGAGTTTTATATTTAATTATATTTTTATGTACTGTCTGCCAAGTAAATAGAATTTAGTTAGTTTTTTTGGCTGGGAACAAATTGTACAAACAGATTATCGTGATTAAGTGGGAAAAAATTAATGTTGTTAGCTTTGTCTCGTATTATTATTTTAATTCACATCCCGACTACTCAAAATCTCACCTAAATGGAAAAAAAATATTTTCAAATGAATTACAATATTACGTCCTTACGCTAATTAGAATTCCCTTTTTATAGTACACGAGTAACTGTTTTTATTAAAATTAAGCGTCAAATCAAAATGAGGGTGGAAGAAATTTTTTTCTTGCATACGTAGGGATAAAAACGTGTATACGTATAAGTGAAGAAAGTCGTAAATTACATCAGTCAAATTAAAAATAAATAATATATGATGACGTTGAATATAAAATGGTGCTAGATCCATTATAACAACTGAGGTGCCTATTCCCTTCAATGTTAAGTGTATGTTGGTCGTAATTAAAATATATATGAGGAGTAATTGCTGTGTCAAAAATTTGGTTTATGTTTTTGTGAATTGGTCACAATATACGAATAGTTGAGTATTATTTTTGTACTGTTTATAGTCGAGGAAGTCAATTAAAATTTATAAGGGTTCTATATTTATACCATTTCGTTAATTAAAAATAAAGCCTAATTTTGTAATATGTAAACTCTATTAGTCCGCAATAATATCATTATTATAATTATTCCATTAGCTGATCTAACGCAGAGTAGTGCTTTATGTAAATTTTAAAATTGCTTTTGGCAACTGTTTTCATACAGAGCTGGCTGAGCAGCAATTATCTACAACGTTTCTGTGAGATGGACAAGGTTATTTAAATAGTCTTAATCTGTCCCATCTGCTCGCCTTTTCATTATAAATTATATTCATAAAGTGAAGGCACCGTAAATTGGCTCACACATGTCCAAAAAAAATAGTTTGCTGAAACTCATGATATACAAGACGATTTAATCATGGTATACCATAAAGTTCAGTTAACTTCCGGAAAGGGTTGAACCTGAAATTTAGCATAATCATAAAACTTTAGCCAGGTTTCTTAAATTAATCAAACATTGAAACGTGTCTTGTTGAATTTTCATGTTTTGTAAATTATACCAAAAGTAACTACACAAAAAAACTTATGCAATTTCAATGGATTATATATACAACACAGTTACACAAAACCATCAATCTAAAAAAAACTGACAAGTTTTCATATAAAATGGGAAAACCTTGCACATTTTTGATGTGTAAACATCTTTACTCGCGCCTACCAAAAATTTTTGTATTAGAGTAAACTTGTAAATGAAACGAACGGAAATGACGTACCTATTTCGTTTGAAAAAAAGCAAGAAACTCAATAAAAACAATTTTGTACTATACATGGCATGCTTGTATGTATATGTATAATAGTAAGGAAAACAAAAAAACTAATTTAAAAAATGAAATAGAAACCATCGACATTTCCATTGATCAGAAACATCGAAAAAAAAAATACCAATTACCTTCACTTACCATTAAAAACACAGTCAACAACTTGTGTATATTGCTTTATAACGAACAACGAGTCTCTAGGAGCTGTTCATCGCGTCGGCTATCAATGATCATGTTTTCAACTGAATGGGATTATAATGACGTCTTATTTTTAACATTGAAGTGCCATAGTCTCAGGTCACAGTCACGCAGGTATGCTCAATTCATTTGCTTTCCGAGACCTGGCTGCGCAATGTTGAGCATGTTAATATTCGTACCTTTCAATGCTGCGTTCAGTTCAAGAGAGATGGTGCCGGAGTATCAATTCCGTCAAAGGATCCATAAAATGACCACACAAATAATTTGCTGTACGAGGTTCCGCTTGTCATAGGTCGGCTTTACTTTCTGAAAACCAATATTGACGTAACAGATGGACTGGCGAATATGGAATTATGTACTGTCTGAGGTATATCGAATGCAGCCATCCTGACTGGAACAACGAGAACAATGAAAACGACAATAGTAAAAAATGTCAAACACCTCTGGATGGATTTCAGTACAAATTCACAAGTTGGCAAGAAGGTTAAGTGGCTTAAAGCTGGATGGGCACAGAAAACGAATGTCGACCGATGGTTTTTGCTCATTTCTAGAAAAAGCTCAACTGTTAATCGAAACAACAATCGGACAATTAATGTTAAGCGTAATCATTTTCCAGTCGTACCTGCATGTACCACGGCAATTCAAGCATCACAGGGTGGTACCTATAACGAGATAGTCAGTATATACTCTTACGATAAAAGACACAGTCAACAACTTGTGTATATTGCTTTATCACGAGTAACAGGTCTGGACTGTTCATCACGTCGTCCATCGATGACCATGTCTTCTACCATGGACGTAAAAATTGGACCTCAATGGGTCTTCTTCAAAATGAGGTATCGCACAAATCCGCTAAGTATAACTCAGGGAGATAAGAATGACGTCTGGTTTTTAACATTAAACTGCCAGAGTCTCAGGTCACATCACCTCGACCTAACTGATGCTCAATTTTCTTGTTTTCCGAGATCTGGCTACGCAATGACTAGCATGTTAATATTATTAATTTTGAATGCTGCGTTCAGTTCAAGAGAAATGGTCAGTGGGCTGCCGGAGTAGCAATATATAAAAATACGAGTAGAACTTGTACAGTCACCTCGCATAAGGAAATCATCGTTGGACAAACAACTGGTATGAGCGTAACAACACAACCCATTGATGATATATACACGGCTGAACTTTAGCTTCTCAATGGAAATAAGATGCTTTCTGTAGTTGTATTCATCTCGCCGAATAAATCTGTCGAAGACTGATACTTACATTTCGTCCTTGCTCTATATTCTAAAAGAATTTCAAAAACTCTTCAAGGAGACTATCATCTTTTGCCGATGATTATGTGCGGGGATTTCAATATTAAATTGCTGTTCCTCAAACTGAACCACTTATAAACTTCTTGCGAGGCGCATCCGATTTGCACATGAACTCAGATCGAAATATATCTGCTACGAGATATGGAACGACCATTGTACAGTTTTTCAATGAATAGTAGAAAAGTTAGAGTCGACAGTATATGTAGTAGTGTGGAGTAATAGACCAATTTAACGATATTAAACAAATGAAAAGCTCTGGTTAGTAAAATTGCATTCCTTCTCTCTTCAAAGTAAACTGTACACACGCACTATTCACACGGCATGTTTGCACATCTCCTTGAAAGTACCAATGGACTCACTCTTTTTTTATGAGCTTAGACCTATCCGAAGACTTGAAGCCAATTTGAAAATCTGTTAAAGACCTACAAATAAACTGTCAATAATGAATAAACAAAAATAAAGTATATAAATCTATTGATGTATTTTCCCTTGGAAGCTATGATAACCCTACTCAGCCTTCCACAAAGCTTCTATACAGATATGGCCAAATTATTATCACCTAATACGAAATTCAATGTAATGTGATTTTCAAAGCCTGAACTGCAACCTTTTGTATAGTTGACACGTCATTAGGGTAGATATCGATCGGCCAATCCAAGAAATTCGTGCAATAAAAACTTAATCCGGAAAATATGCCCTTTAAGTCATTAATAAATAAAAACCCTTTTCGACAAAATATGAATTCCTTATGGTCCTGTTAATTAGTTTAACCTCCGAATTGTTTTGATTTTATGACAACTATAGACAACTATAAGTGGATCTGACGGCAAAAAAAAATAAGCTTGTTCCGGATATTTTTATATGTTAATTTTTATATTCATAAAGTATGCCGTGCTAAAATTTCATAGAAAAAAACCCGCAATGAGCTTATTTTTAATGCGGTAGATGTCACATTCCCAACTTTAACAGTCGTCAATAGGTTTAAGAATTAGTGGTCGGCGATCGAACGTCGTAGAGGAAAGACGTGTTTTTGTCTCTCCTCTATATAAATAAGTAAAAAATTTAAAATGTGTTTAAATTAAATAATTAATTACTAATATATGTGCACATAAATAAATAAAAAATAATAATTATATTAATAATAATTTGTGCGTTTTAATTAAAGTGAAAAGTTATACATATTGAATAGTTGTAAAAATTTGTGTGTGATGCGCTTACAATGGCACAGAATATGTGTATAACAATTTCGTTTATATGTATTTTGATACCGTTGTTTGAATGACGCATCATACGTATTGTGTGTAATTTTCCAATATGTATAGAACTTTTTATTCCAAAGGATGCTCAAGATAAGTTTTTTTCATTTTTCATTGTTTTAATACATATTTTGTTATTACAATCATATTAAAATATAATTTTTATTCTAAAAAATTTAAGTATATAAGCGCTAGGTAACTGTATTTTATAACACATAAAGGTGTAAAATACTAGTATTTTCATGTAGTGGGTTATTGCGAGTATTGTTTGGACGAGAAAGGGTTTTTTTCAATTCTGTTTTGCTACACTCAATTTTTGTTGTTGTTTTTGCGAGTAAGCTTGTTTGATGATCGACGATTTTTTTTCGTTTTTTCTGAATATGGTAATTTTGTAACCTTTTGTTTTCTTTTATATACATATTTACTTGTACATTATATTTTGCATAGAGATTAGTATTGGAGATGTATAGCGGGATATCATTTCAATAATCACCGAAAATGTGGTTTTGTGATGTATATACATATGTAGCTTGTTATTCGCTTTTGGCTGGCTACTAAGATTGGGTATGTATGTATTGATTACATACGAACAAAATACAAGATCAGGGGAATTTTTGTTTTCATTTTGTTTTATTTATATCACTACATAGGTGTTATATATTTTCTTTTTGTGCTTGGGTGTGTAAATGTTTTCATATATGAAAAAACAATTGAAACTTGGATGTTTGTTGTTGTTTTTCAACCGAATGCCCTATTCTATTCTAAATAATACGCATTTTTGGCTTTTTCATTGTTTTATTTTGTGCGGTCAATTTACACATGGGCGGCGAGGATGTGGTGGACCGGTATTGCAATAAATTTTCTTTGATATTTATGGTACAGTATTTTGAATTGGTTTCGTTCATAATGAACATTATGTTTCTCAACTTACGGAAGGTTGTATTCATATAATATGCTCTTGCGTTACCTATATTTATAAGCTATTTTTGGCTATTTCAAATTGTTTTGTTTGATTAGGAGTTGATGCAGTTATCAATTATTACTATAAGAAGGCAAATTTGCAGTTTTACATAGAACCCTTGTCTGAGGTTTAGATTTGTATATACAAATTAGTCTCTGCTAAATATTATATGTGTTTTTGTTGAGGTTTGCCGTCAATTTCGCTGGAGTGGAATCATTTTTGAAATTTTAGAATGATCAGTCATACGATGAAATTTTGAGCTATATAGGATTACCACGATACATTTATAATGTGTCATGTGTCATGGATTCATCACGCCTTTGTGAGGCATAGATGTTGTTGATTGGTGATGTTAGCGAAGGATCGCATGGTTGCCGTGTATTTTGATTCGGAAATGACTTTATGGTTGCATTGTGTTTGTTTTTCATTTTATAAAAGCGGGTATCGAACACTTCTTTGTAAACTTTACATATTTTTCTTGATACTTTTTGCAATGATTATATATAAAATTTGATTTTGAGATTGACTAATTTTACTAATGCTCCTTCATCCGGTTTTATTCAGCGTTTGAGTATTAACACTCTAATTAAATTTAAATTTAAAAGTCAAAAGAGCAGATAAGGTGAACAAATAAGGCTATTTACCTTGGTTTAGAATAATATTTAATCATTGTTAATACTAATGAAATTTTAAAATAATTGTAGTTTAGATTTAGATAAATCACATTACAGTTCATATACAATATTTACATATAATAAACATTATTATACAAATAAAATGAAAGTCAGCTAATTTAATCTTACTCTTAATCTTTATTATATAATATGAATGTTGAATAATTATATTATTAGTATTCCAGGTTATGTACTATATCTACAAATCTCCTCCAGGTTGATGTTGGGTTGTAGCAAACAACCACTATTATATTAATGCTAGTTTTTAAATTAAATTAAATTTAGAATTACGTTTATAATATATTATTGTATGATAGAAAGTATACTTATACTTGGTAAAGTAATTTGTAAAAGTAAAAGTAAATGGGTTGCAATAATTAAATTAATTTAATCCGGTTTTAGGAAAGGATTCCGGAATTAATAGTATCTATGTATCTCAATTTACTAACAAATTTAAATTCTAGGACATCGGCGTTTTGGAAGCAATTTTGTTGGCTACACTTTCGAATATTGTAAAGTGAAATGGTAGTCATTAATCTTAAGTTAATTTACAGGGCAATTTCGAAAGGTGACCTGGTTTATAACTATTTAAATTTAGTATTTAGTTATAATAAGTTATTATAAGTTAGACAGTTTACTTATTCTTGGTAAAGCAGTTAATCTGTTTTAAGAGTGGTGCTGGTTAGTTACGGATACTCTGGGTGTTAGTGTTTAAAACTGGTTTATAATAATAATAAAACTAAATTAAATATTGATTGTTAAGGAAAGAATTCACGCACTTATCAGCAAATAATTTAAATTCTAACAATTTATTGACTCTAGGAGATAAGCATTCTGGAAGCAGTTTTGATGGTTATACTTAACTAAAATATTTCAAAATAATAATTAATTTCTGATGCGGTCCAAAGGGAAGCTGACACAATTTGAAAGTAGTTTTAGAACTATGTTGTCT
This sequence comes from Nephrotoma flavescens, assembly GCA_932526605.1. NCBI lineage: Eukaryota > Metazoa > Arthropoda > Insecta > Diptera > Tipulidae > Nephrotoma > Nephrotoma flavescens. The sequence continues at coordinate 139,882,181 of OW052222.1, forward strand.
TGTGATGTTAAACTTACTAACTATCGGCTATTTCTAGGTGTCTGTAATCGGGCTAGGTCTGTCACATCTAACGTACCTTTCCCATCCTTTTGTTGTATATAAAGCAGGTGTATGATGGGCGCGGTAGTAAGATGGGCGCGGTAGTAGTTCCTGCTTTAAACTTGGTCGTGCATTCAAATCAAAATTTATTAATCCTACTTTAATTAATGATGAATTGACATTTCAGATTTAGAGGCAGAAGAATAATATAATCCTTAGTGTAGGTTTATTTTAGTTAGGTGCTGATTCCCGGATAAAACTTTTATCCTTTGTATTGTCTTGTGTTGTACAATCCCAGGCTTACCTATCGGCTATTTCTAGGTGTCTGTAACCGTGCTGATTCACTCCCATCCAGTTAACCTATCTAATCCCTCGGTTTTGTTATATGTAAAAAGAGTGTGCGGTGGGCCCGGCGTCTCCCGGGAGATTTTGTCTAAGAACTTGGTCGTGCATTCAAAATCAATCAATCAATCAAACTATAGGTTTAAGAATTAGTATTTTACTGAAGAATTTCAGTCTCGTTTGTGATTTTGAAAAAAGAAACTGAAAGTCGTTTTTGTAATATTAGTGAAATTCACTATGAGAAAATCTGACAACCGTAACCAGAGCCAAAATTTCGGCGTATTTGGCAGTAGGCCAGTATACGCATGTGCAAATAGCCCAAAAATCAGGAGTGAGCCGATCATTCATCAGCAAAAAATAACATCTCATTCTTCAAGAAGCACCAGAAGTAGAGGAAAATGTGGTCGCAATCGTAAAACAACAGTCAGGCAGGACAGATTTTTAATGCGGAAAGCTAAAAAAGATCGAACGTTATCCAGTAAGTCTTTGAGAACAGTGAGACATGGTCTAGAGAGGACTGGGAAAATGTACAAACAATTAAAGTCCTTTTTTTAATAAAGTTACACTTTTCAATAATTGTCTCTTTCAACTTTATCTTTTTCTATTCCTTAATTAGGTTGTCTTGATTACTTTGACACTACTAATGTCCAGGACCGTTCGTAGATCAAAATGACAAAAATATTTACTTTCCTGTGTACAACTTCAGGTCAAACAAACAGTTAGAGTCATGGTTTGTTCAGCAATATCATCAAAAGGACGCTTTCCACTTCATGTAGTATACGGGATAATGAACGCGAATCAATATTTAACTGTTCAGCTCACCACTGGTACCGACTATGAATGAAAAATTCAATGGGGACGGAGATTTTATGCACGACAAAGCTCCATGCTATACGGCATCCAAATCCTTGATTGGCCTTGGGTCCAGATCTGGACTATTCTGGACTTAAAGAAAAAATAGCTGAAAAGTGCCCGCGCACCTAATCAGAATTGATCGAAGAGATGAAGGAAGTCTAGGAAAATGACGCCGATCTACTCACTAAAGCCAAAAATGCAATAAGTGGAATGTTTCATAGTATACAATTATTAAAAAATCATAAAGGAATGTTCACCAAGTATTAATAAATATAGTTATCATAAATCATTTTATTCCGCACAAAATAAAACCACCTGCATTTACGGTCTCCGAAGCGGTACTAAATTGGTCCATCTCAGCTTTCAGACCAGTTTGGGAGTCGGAAAGGATGGCAACTGGCAATATAAGCCTGTAAATGTTCCGTATTAGTTAGCGAAATTATTGTGCATCTCGTGGAATCTACTCTTCATTTATTTGCGTAGAGGGTTTGAGCAAATGGTTTTCTTAGATGCCACTTTGAATACTCCTAAAACTTTAGTCTCTATTATCAGGTTGCATTTTATTGGAGTCATTATTAGTTAGCGGATATGGAAATGATTATGTTGTAGAATTTTTCATCACAACAAAATTTGCTCCATTGTTTATCTACGCCACTGGATAAAATCGATAACTTTCGACCCGACCATATTACACAAAACCTTGCAGTTGCAGCCCGCTCGTTCAACAAATGTTTCCTACGATATAACTTATCCTCGTTTTTATCAAGTAGGCAGATATAAGCCATGTGCTACTGTTCTGTGATTTTTTCTAGAGGCGTAAATCTTAATATAAGTTCTGCTCTGCTATATGAGGAAGATAATATATAAATTGCGATATATAACGCTGATATGCGTTGTTTTGGGGTTTCAATGATTTTCCTCCTAATATTGATAGCAACGCGCCAATTACAACTGTAACTATTTAGTTAGACAAAAAAAAACAATTTTTTTATAAAAATGGACAATTTCCAGTGGGTATTATGAATTATTCGACGCGCTCTTTTTTTTCGACATCGTCTCGAAAATTGGCGTTTCGAATTTTCAACCGGATCGCAAATTTCCTAATTATTAATTGAGACGCGCATTATTTTAGATAAAAACGAAAATTATTCGACTGCTACTGAGATGTCGTTAATAAACGATTTAACTTAATAAATCGTATATCGTAAAATTTAATAAGAAAATAAACAATTAATTAAATATAGTACTTTTTTAATATAATTTATAGAAAAACTTCATTGACGAAACAAAAATTCACTTAAAATTATATTTTCACTTTAGCAACTTAAACAAAATGGCGTTCCAATATTATTTGTGATTGGTGTTATTTTCGACGTTGTCGAATATCTTATAATAGCTATACCCAACGTTGTCGAACTGGTAGACAGCGTCGAAAATTTCATAATAGACCCCTTGGTTTTTTCCAAATTTCATTTACAATACATTTGTTCTTACAAAACTTTTCGTAGTAGTAGTAGTAAATATTAAACTTTTCAAAATATTTGCTAAATTGATTTAGCTCCTATAAAACAAGTTTTTTATCGAAATTCATTATTTCCGCTAAAATTTTTGCGAAATGACTAGGACTAGTTTTATTGTAAATGTAATTTAGAATCAATTTTCATTTACAAGACTTGCTTTCATTTATGAGACTGTGTTTTTAAAATATTGATCAAAACTGAAAGAGTTACTATGGGAGCTGCCAACTTCGCAAACCTTTCCTAATATATCAAAAAACCTTAAGAAAATTTTTTTGTCTCAATCAGAAGACCTTTTTGGGCTATAGAGTGCTGGAATATTGGTGGAATGTGGGTTTACTGTCATCATTTCCACTTGAATCATTTTGTTCGTAATCGTTTGTTCGCAGATGCTATACTCTTTAAAATATTTGCAAAAAACGGCTAAAAGCGAAAAAACTCCAGTGGAAGCTACTACTTCCGGGTCACTGGTTCACTGGGATCTTCCAATTTATGAGAAATGCTTTAGTACAAGGGTTCTTCCATATCGGTCATTCCGCCTGGGCCTTAGTAAGGACATAGACCAACCGGCAAAAAAACAAACATCATCTCGAAAAACAATTTTTTGGACATCATCGGTTTATATAGCGAATGACTATTCTGCAAAAATTTAGTTACTATTTAAAAAAAAAAATTAAATTAAAAAAAAAAAAAAAATATGGAAGTTATATTTTGAATCAGTCAGTCCAACCCGTATTTGTATGATGTCATTGCTGATGTAAAAATACTAATTTTTATCGTCGATTCTGGTTTTTCTATTGAGACTAGGGAAAGTATAGAAAACGCTACCAGTGGAAAAAATGAAGCTTGCTTCAGATACACCCGAGACACTTTTTCGATTTTTAAATTAATAATTTTAATATTATTTGTAAATAAATTTATAGTTTTTATATTTTAATGCAATATACAAATAATATTATACTTTCATAGACAATTCATAGAAAAACATGACTAAACTCTTTTTCGTAGTAATAAATTTTTCCGCGAGAGCACAGGGGTACAAGTCTCAATAGGAAAAGGAATTAGGAAAAATTTTCTGGCCTACTGAGAAATCATGTTTGATCTAAATTTTTTATAATTTATGAAATATCTTTTTCGTATCGAAATTGGATAGAAAAAATATTCCCAATTTAATTTTGTTTTTGAAAAAAATACACCCACTGTTTAACTAAGTAAGCTAGGAAAAAATTTTGGTGACAAAATTACTATGAAAATGTTTTTCCTAGTTCTATTTTCCTATAGACAACTACAACTGGATCTGACGGTAAAGAAATTTAACTTATTGAGTATATTTTTGTATGTTAATTTTTATTTTCATAAAGTATACCGTGCTAAAAAAGACTCAATGAGCTTATTTTTAATGCACTAGATGTCACATTCCCAACTTTAACAGTCGTCAATAGGAGAGCCAGAATTGACCTGCAGATAATTTCATTTCGAACCGGTGACAAATTATCAGACATCCCCCAATCAAATAAATCTATTTATTCTTGCAGCAGGAAACATTATTTGGTTCTGAACATTTTGGCGAGGAAGTAATTGATTCATAAATTATGAGAAAGGGTGCACTGAATGTCCAGAATTTCAAAATTCCGTTTTCAAAATCCTGAAATTCAAAATTCCTTGATATTAAAATCCCGAAATTTAAAACACTAGGATTTTAGATTCATGGAACTCAAAATCCCGGAATTCAAAATTTTCAAAGATTTCCAAATCTTGGAAATTTTGAAATTTTAGCTCTAAATTCAAGAGAACGAATTTTGGTAATCAAATTCATTTTGGTTGTGAAAATCCAGTTTTCAAAAAATTATATATGTATTTTCAAAATCATATTAAAATTCACAACAAATTATGATCAAACGTAGTTTGAGGTATGGAATTGATATATTAAGAATTTTAGACGTGCTTTTAGAGTTTTGCCATAGTGTTTGAACTAGACCATTTCTTAACTGGCTAACAAAGTTCTTGAGTTTCTCCATCATGAATGGTCGACCATTTTTTAACCAACAATGGTCAATTTGGGTCTATACATAAAATAAAACTTATATTGTAAATTTCGAACCGAAGTTTCGAATTTCGGGCTATACTGATGAACAACGCCATTTCTCAAACGATTTTAGTTAAAAATTGTTTCTCCACTAGTTTGTGGCCGCACGAATTCATAAAAAAATTAATAATAAAGCCAGCACCACCTCTTTACAAATTATGTTAAAATTTTATTTGTAAAGCATTTCAACTATACGAAGTAGTTTTTCAAAATATATTTTATAAAGGATTTTATTCAAATGTGTTTGGCCACAATTAAAAAAAATATGATGAGCTAACTAAAGGCCAGTTTTTAAAAAATGGGACGAGTTTTTGGGATTCTGCTATAGCAAATGGAACTAGTAAGATCATTTCTTATCTGATTAATTTCCAGTTTAGTGTGTAGAACTGGCCTGGGACTCTATAACAGAAATATTTTCCAAAGTTGCATGTTTAGCATTTGACTATTCCGATTGGAACTCAGTCATTACTTAAAAAATTGCTCTTAAATTTTACATGTAGAACTACATAGGATCGGGAATATAAAATAAAATAAATTGAGCGAGACCAACTTGAACATTATATTCACTTTTACTGTGTGTATTACGTTTATCTTTCAAATTAACATCACCGTGTGATGTTCAATGTTTCTTATTTTTTTTAATTTTCAAAACATGTGTTCATTAAATCACCCACAGAAATGAAAAAAAAACAATTTACTTGAATTGTTTTGTTGTCGATAGACCAAACGCTTAAAAATAAACAAGAATATGAAAAATATTATTTTTTAAAAAATATTTGAGAAAAATCTTTTGAATATATCAGTGTTCATGAAAGCTGGCTTTTTTCCCAACTTTTGCTCAAAAAAATTGTCTACGGTTGTCAACTCGCACATCCTTTAAAAAAATGTCATAACACAAAAAACAATTTTGTGATAAATGCATTTTAAATTGTTATACTTGATTATTTATTTTATAAAGCTAATAATGAATAATCTCAGCATCATCACAGTAACGTTGGCAATTAAAAAAAATTAAAATGCATTTATCTCAAAACTGTTTTTTTGTGTTGACAGTTTTTAAGAGGATGTGCGATATGTTTTCTGTTGTTTTGCATTTTTTGTTTGCAATTTCGGCTTTGTTTACGATTAGATGGGGCTTTATTTTAATTTAATCAAATAAACGTATTTCTGGGGATTACAAATACACAATATTCGGTTTTATACACACATCACAATTTATAAATTATCAAATAATTTATAGCCCAACAGTTTGTAACAAAATAAAATTTTTGGTTCTCATCCTGGTTGTTTCACTTAAATGCATCTCGCATATTTATTTCAATTATTTTATATAATAACTTTAAATAAAATTATCTAAGGCGATAAACTAACAAATTCATTCAAAAAATGTCAAAAATAAACAATAACAACAAATATTTGAGCAAAATTATTGCTCATACTTCCGGTTATTTTTTGTTACTATGTTGGTACGACTAAGATTATTGCTCAAAAGATGGAAATATTTTAACTAAAGCTGGATTAAATTGGGCGGGGTTTAGTTGAATATGAAAGATTTGATTTGCTGAAGAGTTGTTTTTATTTTATTTTTCGAATAATCTTTGGTTTTTACTTTCCTTTCCTACGCTTTTTATTTTTAAAAATATTTTGTTTTCGTATTGTTAGACAAGAAATTTTGGTATTTTTATTTCATTCCTTTCAATTTATTTTTTGGTATCGTTTCCTTTTTTCTGTTTTCAGGGAAAAGAAAGATATTTATTTATTTTAATTTCCTTTCCTTTGGAAGAATAACAATTATAATTTTTATTTTACTCTTAAAGATCGAAATATATATTTTTTAATATTTTTTATTTCTTTTGTAAGAAATAAAAGGATAAGAAATTTATTCATAATTCATTAATTTATTAATATACAGGTATTAATATACAGAAGTTCTGGAATTAGGCCACCTGGAACGGAACTCGACCAATTTTTAACCGATTATGATGGGATTGGGTATGTTGGATTGAAATGAGATTTTTAAATGATTTTTGGAAGAAATTCTGGAATATCGCCACCTGGGACAGAACTCGGTTATTTCTTAACTGAATATGATGGGATTGGGTATGTTAGATAGAAATGGGATTTTTAAATGATTTGTAACAATTCATTTGAATTGCTTGCACCTGATACAAAATTGGGTTGATCTCCCCGGCATAAATTCATACATATTTAATAAGCTAACCGTAAATCATATTATTTTTCAATCGTATGAAATATTTTGTCCAGCGGTAAGGTGGTTTGCGCGGGAACAGAAAGACCATAAAAAATATTTTATCTTGTTTTTTTGGCTGAAGTCCGTTTTTTTTGTTGAACAAAACTTATTAAGTTTCGAGAATTTGAGTAATGTGGTGGTACGCAAAAATTAAAAGGCTATATTATTTTGTATAAAAGTTTAATTAAAAAGTTGGCCGAATAATTAAAAAACTTTAAAGAAAGTACGTGGCATAGTGTAGTGCTATCAAGATTTCAAAAATTTACAAGAGTATATGTATCTTGAAATCTTAGTGAAAACCTTTAATTTTGATAAATGAACTGTACCCACGATCAAGTGATTAAATATCTGTAATTTGGTTCTAATAAAAATTGCCATTTTACCTATAAATTATAAAACAAAAATTATAAAATTTTACCTAAAATAATAATAAATAAAGTATAAATGTTACATAAATAAGTTAACCTATTATAAAATTATAATCAGAACTAAACTTGAATTTATTAATAAATTGTAATTTAAACAAACATGAAAATTATGTGTGTTGATCATTCCAAAACACCTACTTATTTCCATGGTTAATAAAAAAAAAACCTTTGAAACAACCATCATATTCCAAGTCGTGTACAAATAATCTGCGTAAGTGGTACAACGAACGTGATGTGCTAAACCAAAAATAATTTATATGCTGTCGTACCAATTGCTGTGAAATTTAACGAGGAGCTGCATATCAATATTAAAAGCAACACTTGGATAATTTCATTTTCGTCCGTAAGCAACCTGGGAAAAACCAGAGGACCTGAGTATTCAACACAAAAAGGGATCACCTGGTAACAGTTTTTTTATGTTTTTTTTTTGCATTTTTTTATTAAGATACTTCCAATATTAATCTTAGTCAATTAGTATTTAGTTTTATTATTACATTGTTTTCCTTTATCTTATTATTATAATGTTGAAACTTTCGTGCTTTAATTGTGGTTTATATTGTAGTTTATTTTGTGAATAAGGTTTTCACGTCGTCGATAGTGATTAATTTAGCCAAATTTGAACCAGTTAGTTATGTTTGATTTCAATTAGGCGTGCCACACTATGTGCTAGAATTATTTCGGTTAGTGAGTGAAGGTCAGCGATTGGAGGTATGGGATGTAATTTTTAAATTTATTTGCACAGCATAACATGTCTAGCAGGATGTCTGAACTTTTCGAATCCCCCCGTTTGCTCTGAGTCAGTAGCCGCAAAAGCTGTGCTCAGACATTTTGCTGGATGTTTTTGTAACATTCGATAAGTCGTTTGCTGAACGATAAGTCGTTAGTTACAGATTTTTGGAAGAAGTTCTGGAATATGGCCACCTAGGAACTCGATCATTTCTTAACCGATTATGATAGGATTGGGTTCCTGAGACGGAACTCGACCAATTCTTAGCCGATAATGATGGAATTAGGTATGTTGGATGAAAATTTAATTCTTAAATGATTTTTGGAAGAAGTCCTGGAATATGGCCACCTGGGACGGAACTCGATTAATTATCAACCTAAATTAACTTACCTTAACTTAAATTATTAAAGAATCCCATTTTCTTCAAAGTATACAATCGCATCATAATCGTTTAAAAATGGGCAGAGTTCCGCCCTAGTTGGTCATATTCAAGAACTTCTTGCAAAAACTATTTAAGAATCCCATTCCCATCCAACATACCTAATCCTATCATAATCGGTCAATATATTACCGAGTTCTGACACAGGTGGCCATATTCCAGAACTTCTTTCAAAAATTATTTAAGGATCTCATTTCCATCCAACATACCCAATCCAATCATAATCGGTTAAGAATTGGTCGAGTTCCGTCCCAGGTGGTCATATTCCAGAACTTCTACTAAAACCAAATAAAATCCCATTTTCATCCAACTTACCCAATTCCATCATATAGCCGGTATAGAATTGGTCGAGTTCTGTCCCAGGTGGCCATACTCCAGAACTTCTTCCAAAAATCAACGTCTACCATTTCCATCCAATATACCTAATCCCATAATACTCGGTTAAGAATTGGAAGCTGTGAATTTGTTTTGCAAAAATTTGATTTTGAATTGTAAAAATTTACAAATTTGAAATATTAAAATTTTCCTGCATTGCAGCTATAAATACCAAGTATGACCATAATTTGCTAAGAAACGAATTTCAGAAACTAAGTCAAAGTCATTCTACATACATACCAAATTTGTGAAAAAACACTTAGTACGATTATGAATAGCCAAATGTCAGAAGCTCGCAAAATATCTATGTTAAAATACCAACTCAGTTCTACAAACTGGAGTTCTACAAACCCGCTATACCCGAACCCCAGAACTCGTAAAATTCATTTTTGCTTAAAAAAGTTGGCCTCCGTTTCTTCAAAAACCCCAGTTTAATTTAGCATGTACTTGCAGAAATTCGTTCAAAAATTCATGTTGCAATACTAATTAAACTCGCCATATCAAATTTAACAATAGTGGATTAGGAACGACCAAGTTCCATTTTGTAAATGGTTTTTAAAGGTTGCAGTAAAAACGAATTTCGTACCGATTCCGATTTTTTGGGTCTAAGAGTCTATCACCTAGATATTACCCCATGATCCATACACCCCTTTCCCTCACGATTACCCAAGGACTATTATGCTCCGGTATTATCCTCAGACTTAATCCCCATAAACTTGATCGGTTAAGAAATGATCTACTTAGTCCGGTCCCCTGCGAAACTGCGAACGTCAATACTTTCAGATGGGGGATTTCCTATAGAGTACGAGGTGCTTAATTTATTTGAATCAAATTAAATAGCCATAATAACTCGAACATTCCGGGAATTGAAGGATTAAGGGATCATCTAATACAACTCGTTCGAGAAAAATAATTTAAACAAATTTATTTCCGTTATTACGTAAGTTTTCATTGCAAATGCCAGAAGAAACATTATGAATGACAATCAATCGTTTTTGCGGCCGTCAGGATAAATAATGACGGTAATAACGAGGGGTAATTACTGTGGAGTGAAAGCCATGAACAATCAGAGTAATTGGCCGAGTTGCAATGGCAAGGGGGTATTGTCCGTGGAGTAATGATCGAGGGATATTGTCCTGAATAGAGGTCATTTCTACAAACAAACTAAATTCAGTTTTAGAGCCGAATTATGGTACTTAAAAATTATATATGAACCATTTTCTGGAATTTGCTTTCTTGTAAGTGGTGAAACTCGATTATTACTTAAAAAACGTTTTTCCACACGTCAAATTCGGCGTGTAGATAGAATGAAAATTAAACTGAATGGAACTTTGCAATTAATTAACCGGTCAAGTTTGATTGTAGGATGTGATTGGAGTACAGCCAAAACTGTTAAATAGGGCACCTCATTGGAGAATTTTGTCTTTCTTAAATGAATGAAAATTTAATTATTTCATACAAAAAACTTTTCATCTACTACACTTGTAAGTTGGACGCCATTCTCTACACTAATATTCCACCCAACTTGAGGCTGTTTATGAGGCAGTTTAACCAAGAACTGGTAGTGATTGGATTACATATTATATTACCTGGTTCCCGTGAGAAGCCTTCATTTTATAGCAAAAAAAATATCCAGACGTTCATCTTCCAGTTCACTTTTGACATTCTTAGGTTCTCCATAACACATTCATCGCGATTTTATTCAATTAAGATGGCACATAATTCACTTCCTTTCAAATAACTAATTTGTTATTAAATGTTATTAGCGGCTAGCAAACAACGAGAACAAACACGTTCGAGAACTGACTATCATCACTGTATTACCATTGCAGTTGACGAGCGACTTGCGATAAATTTCAAAATCGTGATGTGAATGATTCTTATTTTATAAGTTGAATTTTCTCATCTTGAAATTCACTATACATGCACAAATTTGTGATATTCTTTTATGATTAATACCCTTGGCTTCATCGAAGACTCTCCTAAATATTTTAAAATATAGGTTCGAAATTTCGCAGATACCTAAGTGGTTTTTACTTTATCCTAAACATTACTACAGGGCCCCAAAAAATAAAAGAACGTCGTAACAGGTATATCGAAAATAAAGGTCAGCTGCATCAACTTTGCGATACGCCTGATATAGTGAGGAGGCTACAATTAGCCAGTCTTCAGCAAACCGCTACCATATCCACTTCGCTCCAACTATTCCTGTAATTCTGGAAACAATATTTCCATTGAAAGATTATTTTTCAGAAATAAAATATTATTTTAATCACACAAACAGTGTATAAATCAAATTTTAACATTTTACTGATGCCTTGTCTTTTACTATCCGTATTGACTATTTTCAACCGAAAATTATTTCCCTTTTCAACTCAAATAATTGAGCAACCGCTTGGTTCCATTCAAATTGAACAACAAAATTATGTTAAATCTTAATCGGAAAAGAAATTTATATATATAGATTATAGATTTTGTCATCAATCAATAATATATATTTTTTTTATATTCAATACAACATTAACATTAAATCACATCAAAACGTTATAGCACGCATATGTTGATTGGATCGTTAATGTCAGGCAAGAAAGCATATCCCGATTTACTTTTATTTATTTATTTTTAGCAAGATGAATCGGCGCGACATCTGGTATCCACAACCACCGTATAAAGAAGTCGTGATTCAATTGTAAATAAAATTCGTTCCGAGTGTAACTTCCGTTGAATAAATAAAATTTTAAAGAAGTGTTTTTTTTTTGTTATAGATGTACGTAGCACGAAATTTTATTTATTTACAATATTGGGGTGACAAAATCGCATTCTTTTACACGGTTAGGAAATTTTAACTTTATTTTTAGTACCCGGTCGGTATACGTTCGCTGTATTATGCTGTATTGAATATTTAAAAAAAAGTAATTACTGCGAATTAACTCAATTTTTATAATCAAATTTTACCGTCGTTGTATATACTTACATAATTTGATTAGAATTTTATTACAGTGTGACACTGGTAAAAAAAATTAAAATCCATCTTATAATTGACGTTTGCAAATACCAAAACAGCGCCTCTATTGGCCGGTAGAACATTGGTGATCGACTACACGATTTGACAGACTGAGATTTTCAATATGAAAGTTGCTTCTTCGTGTGCCAGTTTTAATTTAAAAATAAGTTTGTTATATTATTATATAAATAATATACATAAGAATAATATATATAATAATAATATATTAATAAAAATCGAACAATTATATCTATTTTCATAATTTTGTGTGTAATGTGAACTCTGAGACCAAGCAAATTATCCGTAACCCAAAATGTAAGAAACATTTTTTTTTTACTTTAGGATTTTATTTTTAATTAATATTTATATTTATAAAGCTAATTAATAATACAACGTTATACAAATGGATAATCCACATCCACAACCGTCATTAAATGTAGTTCAACGTGACGTATCCGAGTCTATGTTCATATCGCCGTACGACATATACCAATATTTTCATAATTCAAAACGCCCCATTCGTGAAGGCACTGAGTTACTGAACGCTGGTTGGGTTCATGCTGTTGGCATTGCTCCATCTCCCGTCAAAAATCGGATAATGGGCCTCATTGTGCAAACGTCATCCATTATATCCAAGCCACACGAAGTAAAGTTGGACTTTTTAAATCAAAGCTACAAAAAGTGGAAATGTGTATGCTCTTGCAAAGCGGGCAATGGAGAAAAATGTAAACATATAGCCTTCTACACATTAACAGGTTTTTATAAGAAGTTTTGTTTTAAATTTTTTAAATCAATTTACGTTACTTACAGATATCCAATTCTTGGTAAAATAAGTTGTACGGAAATTACTCAAAAATGGGGTAAAATTGGTCGATCCATCGCCAAACAATATAGTTCTGTCTTTACCACGGAAATGTGTCATGTGCGCAAAAAAATTGTATTCGCGATGATGAAGTGACCGAAGATGAGCAATATGCTTTCAGTCGAAAATATATTAATGGTATTATTCCGTTTAAGTTAGTACATTATTATTTTAAAAACTATTTAAAAATATTATTTTTAGCTACACCAAACTCTGGTTTGGCAAAATCACTAAAAACCGCTCGAGTGTCAGAAAATACATCGAGACCAAATGAATACGACGAAAATACACAAGAAGACATCGATGATTTCTTTGAGTTGATGATCAACCACAACTACTTGAAAACATTTGTACCTTTAATGCAATCATTAATTAACGAAGAAAACAACGAATATTTGAAAAATGTTAGGAAAACCTTGGAAGAATGTATATATGTAAGGCCACCATTTGCCAAACAAACGTTCAATGGTCGCTTGAACGTAAAAAGAGAATAACAGGCAGCATATCTTATAATTTATTTACATATGCAAATAAAAAGCAACCTGATTGGTAAAAAATTGGCTTCTTTATATCAGAGCAATTTCAAAGGACACGAGGCTATACACGATATGGATTATTTGCCGAAAAATTAGCTAAGGAAGCTTATAGCCAAAATTATTTGTTTTTTGTAAGTGAGTTAATTGTTTCACCAGACCTTCCATTTCTGGCGGTAACCCCTGATGGGATTTATTTTGAGGGTGAAAATTGGAAGCTGGTGGAAATTAAATGTCCTGTTAAAGAAAAAGTTGTATGTGCTAACGATCTTTTAAAGCATTTAAGTTACCTTCGAACAATTGATGATAATAATTATAGTTTAAGTTAAAAACATAAATATTATGGTCAAATCCAGTTGGGATTGGTCGTAACCAACTTGAAACTCTGTGATCTCGTGGTATTTAGTACTTTTGACAAAAGTATTGAAATCATAAAAGTAGGAAGAGATGAAGTTTTTATACAAAACTATGTAGAAATATTAACAAATATTTATTTTAAGCAAGTGATACCCTTCAAGATCAGAAAATGATGTTCCTAAATGTCCCTTATATAAAACTAATATGTGATATATTAAACTTTTTATTATAGATATTTAGATGTTAGATAATATTTGTGATACATTGGATTTAGGTTTATCACCTTTTAAACTTAGAATTAAAACAAAAATTTTCTTTATTAATTAGACATATGTCATTATATTTATGTACTAATTTTTTATTTTTTTATTAATGTTTGAATTTATTATAAATTTTATTTTTGTTCAGACAGACATCTTACATAAATTTGTCGTCTTTTAGTAATGGTTGTGAAATATTCGATAAAGCACAAATGACGGTCAAGATATCATCAACATACGGAATTACAGAAACTCCTATTTTTTCAGACAAAACCTTAAACATTTTTAGACGGCCGATTCTTCTTTCCACGTGAACTCGTGCTGCAGCAATCTTTCTATTTCTTTGAGTTTCTTCCTTGGAAGCCGATTCATATAGAAACAATGGTCTTATCATTTCTATGCCCGCGTTTGCTAATTCATCAGCTATCAAAAAGCCCTTGTCGACCATGACAGCGTCGCCAGGTTGAAGCTTACTTAACAGGCCAGATTGGTTGAAAATCGCCTTATCAGATGACCGCCCAGTGGATGTCTTACTGACAAAGTTAACCAATCCAGACGGTGAAACTCCGATTAAAATCTGTATGGTATGTGTTCCCTTGTAGTGAGAGTAGGTACACGTTCTACACGTGAGACAACGGAAAGTAACAGTGCGTACTTCGGTACAGTCTAGAATAATCCTAACGTTAGGAAATTCTTGAAAGCACTTCGGCAGATTGTTTGAGTTTTGTTCTTGCGATTGCCAATATATTAATTTTTTCATTGTTTTCGCCAAAAGCTGAGTTGTATCAGCAAAGTACAGTTTTACACTTTTATCGCTTATTTCAAAATCAATTGCAAGATCAGAAAAAGAGCAATTAGATTTCAATTTGTGTATAGTCAGAAGAATTCGATCTCTCATAGCCAATGAACAGGTGTCATTTTTTCTGACTGTCTGGCAAACTTCTACAATTACTTTTTACGCTATTTGCCGTAGGCACTTGGCGAAACACACTTATACTTAATAAACACATTTTTATTAATCACTTGTTTTTGTTTCGCAGAATATTTTTCAAAAAGTTTAAAAAATCACTCGATTGATTTCGACTTGTTAGGTCATCATCAGGAGTATCTACTCTACTGTGTAGATACTCCTGATGATGACCTAACAAGTCGAAATCGATCGAGTGATTCTTTAAACTTTTTGAAAAATATTCTGCGAAACAAAAACAAGTGATTAATAAAAATGTGTTTATTAAGTATTCTACAATTACTTTTAATATACTACTGTTTGGGATTCCCGTCTTTGTATTTAATTTTGCATCAGTGTTCCACAAAAAAGCTACATTCACAAAACCAGTGAAATTAACTTGATTGCCTTTATCGGAACATTGAGGTGCACATTGCATGGCTTCATCAGAAAACAAATCTGTAATTTGATCAGTCATATTATTTTCAGAATCATTTTTAGGCGACTGGCGATGATCAAAGCTAAATAAAATAATTTTTATTAACAATGTTTTTACTTAAATTTAACTTAAACTTTAAGTTTTATACGAACCAAGAGTGTGAAGAAATAACTGTAGATCTCAACAACAAACGATTTGTTCTGGACAACGCTTTGTTTCAATCGTGGATTTTGCTAGGTTCTCGGTTGGAAATGCATCATCAACTAAATGGACTTTAAATAATTTCCCCGGAGAACGAAATGGAGTAAGCAAATATTTCACTTGGAAATGCTGGCTGCAAATTTTAAAATTTTGTGGTTCTTCCCCATTTTTAAAACAGCTTTCCATTTTGCCAATTCCGATCGACACTCTAACACTTTCTTTGGAATTTGGTGCATTGATATTGATGTTGATTTATAAGAGTTGCACTGGACACTCCACAATGTTTTAAACCTCTTTTAGTTTTTTTAATGGTTTCCATTTCGCCACTTATCGGTAAGTAAATGAATGTACATGTACACTTCAATAGGACACTTGTTTATTTTTGCAGACATTTTAAATTAAACTTTATTACTATCTTTTAATAAAAAACACAAAACAATTCGGCAGAAAATACACAGAAAATGATCGTATTTCAAAAAAGTGTATCCCCACATCACAACTTACAATACCTGCCAGTAGGTGGACGACTACAAACGTCAATATTTACTTCAAATGCTGGCCTTTTTATATCATTGCAGTGTAAGAACAGAGTTTTTGAAATAAACAATGTTCAAATATTACATATTACGAAACTGAGAAATTGCCATGAAAATGTGGTAGCAAGGAATAGTGTTATTGGTATACTACAGCTAGGATGCAGTTCAGGGTGACTTCAATGTTGCCATTTATACATGGTGCGGCTTTTATCTCGGAAACCGCAAAAGAGACTAGAGACTCATTACTTTTTATTTATTTTATTTAATTATTTCTTAATACAATATCAAAACAGAACACTGCACAAGCAGCGATTATATCATGTTACTTCAGCTTATTACATACAACACAATAGAAACTATGAGATCAAAACAATAACGAAGATGATCCTATGTCAATAATAATAATAAAATAATAAATACAACAACTACTGGTTATGATCGTTAAGATAAGCAAGATACTCTCTCCTACACCTATCCAATCGTGCAATGTTCCTGAGATTTGTTGGAATTGAGTTCCATAATCTAGCACCCTAGCACATCTCAGCGCAGGAATGATCCTTTCATACATCTAGTACTGAAGTTTGGTAGAATGAGGTTATAATAATGAGAAGATTGAGCACACACTAGCTGCTCAAACAAATACCTAGGTTGGTGTGTAGTAATAATTTTATGGATGAGAACCATAATTCTCAGATCGCAATGATTCACCAAAAGATCAATCAAAAATTCTGTTATAATACCAGAAAAGGTAGCATTTCTTCACAGAATTCTCAGTTTATTATACATTTTTTGTAGTTTATACATATTTCGAATATTAAATAAAATTTGAAAAAACGACAACTACAATTTATATCCCAATTTGAAATATTTTATTTAGTCTGTTTTACGTTCATTTAACAAATCATTAATAATTACAATGAAAATATTAAATATCAAAAATAACATTAAAAAATTTCTATCTAGCAATAAAATAAAGCTGCTACTAAAAAAATGTTACAGAATTATCAAATTGTATGCGCAGGGTGGATAGTTAATTTGTAAACTTTCCAAACATTTTATGCCTAAAGCGAAAACTTAAGAGCTTAAGTTGTGCTCCGTTTGGATCACTTAGGGGAGCGCCACGACCACCAAAGTTTTAGAGGTCAGTTGTTTATTGGTGATTGTATAGCAGTAACCGAAATGGTACAAAGATCGTGTAACTTAAGCTCTTAAGTTTTCGATGGTTGAGTTATAACTTGTAAATAAAATACTTGTAAGTAATTTAAATTGTTAGAATAAATCAATTGATTATAATAATTTAAAAATTGGGAGGCTTTTATATCAGATTGACCCGTTTCAAGTTTAATTTTGAGTTATTTTTAAAAGCACTTTCTTTCAAAAAAATCAGGGGTGGAATCATGAACGCCGGACGGAAAATTTAAACGGTAGTGAAATTTTATATGGAAAACAGCAATAATTGTACCGGTTTTGTTCCATTGTTTCGCAAAAAAAACACAAATAGCAAGCCAGAAAAAAATAATTCATTCGTCAGCTTTATAGCAATCGAACGAATTTGTAAGGTTTTTTTGAAACAACAGAATAAAACCGATAGGATTATTACTGCTTTCCATATAAAATTTCTCTACCGTCTAAAATTTCCGTGCGGCGTTCATGATTCCGCCCCAGAAGTTATTCTTCTGGATGACAGCCGGTTAACAAGTGTTTGGTAGCTTGGTTCAAATGAACAAGACTGAGAAATCTAATAAATTAAAAAATTAAATTGTCTCGTTACCACACTGCTCATTGCAGTGGCTGCACCGCTAGCTACAATTCCTACAAACTAAAGATGAATACTTCAGGTACATATATGAAGCAAATACAAGTTGACTTAGCGAATTATATTACACTTCTAATAAATGTTGAATATTTTATTATTTCGGGTTAGTGTTATGCACAGTACACATAAAATAGGTCATAATATTATCAATGCCTCCTAAACTACAGGCCTCTTACTACTCTCATTTTTCGCACATGACGTCAAATGTCTAACCCGAGACTGCGCAATAATAATGTTAAGATATTTACACTAACAAAACAACTAGAGAAAACAACAAAAACGTCGACATAGCGTGTCGTCATCATTTGGTGTAAGCGGCCTGTAGTTTAGGAGGCATTGATATTATACACTAAAAAGTTTGTATTTCTGTTTCTGTGTTCCCTTAAGAAAATATTTGTTTGTGTTTAATGCTAAATAATGTTTTCTCAAATTGAATTATAAAAATTTAATAAAAATGCGTTATGGAGTGTTTGGGTGTGATGGCTGGTCTCCACTTGCATATTTTTCTCGTGACAAAAAAATAAACGGCTTCGGCTCATGACATTATTAGTATAGTGTACTTACTACTACACTCTTCAAAACTAGACATATTTTCTCTGTTTTGATTACGTAGAAAAAAATGATTTGCTTTGTCATTTTAGATAGTGTGCTGTGCTGTGATTCTAACAAACAAAAACATCCACGATTTATTAATTAAAAATGTCAAAATAACATAATGTGCGCTCAAAATTGAGCATAAAACACAAATTATGTTCAATTGGCAGAACATCATGATAAAAAATTGAATATTTTGATCTTTTCCTCTCTTGACAAAATTTCAATGCGCATGCTCAAAAGTCATTTTTGCGTATGTATTTTGGAAAATGTACTAAAAAATGTCACAAGAAAAAAAAATGGACTAGATTTTTTTTTCGTCACGAGAAAAATATACAAGTGGAGACCGGCCATGATGCAACAATATATCGAAGGATATATATAATGGGAGAAATATCTTTTTCTTGATTCCCCAAAGGCAAAGCATTCAGCAAGAAGTGGTTATTGTTCTGTCGAAGAAAAGACACATTTAATGTCAATCTTGCTCGAATATATTTCAAGCATTTCAAACAAGAAGATTTTTTTGTTAACAAATTTTATGTCAAATATGGCATCAATGTTTTAAAGAAGCTTAAACCAAATGCCGTTTCGTCGGTCTTATTGACAATGACAGGCAATTTAAAATCAAATAGTTCTCTCGATACAAGAATGCACAAGCGCACTTTGCAATCAAGGTAAGTAGAAGTGGAATTTATTAAAAAAGAACATTTTAATCAGTGTTAATATATTTGTTATTTGTAGTTCTCAAACTCAACTAATTTCACAAACAGAACCATCAACTTCATATGCCGATTGCGATTTTAATTTATCAGATTACTCTGAATCATTTTCAGAGCCGGAGGTCGCTGCATCGAGAAAAAAAATGCTACAAAAATGGAAAAATAATTGATTCGATGAACAATATATTTACCAAAGGGCAAATGCTGAAACTCGAGTGCCCAGAAAAACTCTTAAAAAACAATATCCATTACAAGCAGTCATAACACTTAAGAAATGGTGCGCAAAAATAAAAGTGTATCCAGGCATATTGCGGTATGTCTTAAATATTATGGAACAGGTGGACCTGAAAAGTATTGAAAAAATATGCATTCTCTCATTTGATGAGATTTTTGAATGCAGGTAGGTATTGAGTATAATAGGTACGGAGAATTCTAAAATCTTAACTATTATAGTCAGAATAGAAAGTCAAAGATAAAGGAGAAGATCGTCTATAACAAATCTAGAGATGAGACATCTGTTAAGTTGGCATGGTACGTGGCTTGTTTAGGAATTGGAAATAAATGTTTATTACGAGTTTGGCCAAAAAATAAACAAACAATAAAACGGTCCGGAAATCTTGATTTTCGAATCCGGATGAGCAGACCAAAAACATATATGTTTTCGCGGATGAGCCACACTTGATTAAGTTTATCCGAAATAATTTTATTGATAGTGGTTTAACGATTGACTGGAAAATAAGCGATAAAACATTATACAATGAATTATTATAAAAGAGCAACGATAAGTCTGATTTGAGTATAGCGTAGAAAATATCGACAACCAATTTAGCAGTGAAAGGAGTAGAGCGGCAAAATGTGAAGTTGGCGACGAAACGGTTTTCTCAGACAGTTTCTAGCGCAATTTTTCGTGCTGCTAGTATTGGAAAACGTAAGTCAGAAAACCGTCTGGAACGTTCCGAGTTTTATAAATTGGTAAAATTATTTTATATTTAGATTTTTTTTTTAATTAATTATTTTTAATTCATTTAAGGGTTATTGAAACGTGCGAGTTCCATATCATGACAGTCGGCCACGGATGCAACGATTTGGTATTTCGGAGGAAATATAATTTTGTACCTTAGAAAAAATGAGCGAAACTATGTTCACAATGCGCGTAAAAAACAAATTGAGCGTGCTGTCATTCCAGAAAGGTTAGGTTAGCTGCGTTGCTCTCCCAAATCCCGCTTAGCTTTAATATTAGAGGCCAATTTTGGTTTCAGCAATATTTGTTTATGAATTTTCAGTACCGAAAATAATTGTTCATCATAGTTGGCGTATTTATCAGTAGTAATTAAAGTCGAGTTGGGTTTAAATAAAACTTAAAAAAAAATATTTTCATAAAACCGATTCATATTACAATTACTACTGACAAAAAAGCGAAAACAAAAAACGCAACAGTAAATTTTTTACAAAAAATACCCTATTTTCAAACGCTTGTATCTTGGTGAAATGTCGGTTTAATTTTAAAACTGCTTATTTGAGTCATAAAAAATCTAAAATAATAAAAAACGGACATCAGCATCAGAAAGTAGACTAAATTTGCTACTTGCTACATTCTAAAAGTAAAAAAAAAAAAAATAAACCGACATTTCACCTAGATACAAGCGTTTGAAAATAGGGTATTTTTTCTAAAAAAAAATTACTGTTGTGTTTTTTGTTTTACGCAGTGTATTTCTTAATTAATTAATTAATAAAAAAAATCATACATAAAAGAATATATTTTACATAAAATATATTTTACTATATAATCGAAAACAAGGCCCCCGTGTCGGCCATATTGTAATTTTTTGTTGGTGTAATCTTTTGACTCATGCGCAATATTAACTGTATTATAATCATATCTCCCTTCTTACCGTACAAGAGGCGCAGTGATTAAAGCTTCGGCACTTGGACCCGGGAGGTACTGCGTTCGAATTTCACCAGAGGCAGGATATAAAGTGGATTTTCTTTATCGATGACGATCGGCGATGTTAATAAACACAACCCTCTGTTGGAGTGCAGAATACAGCGCCGACCCACCGTCCATGTCACTGTGCAGGTTGACATGGAGCTTGATATACATACTGTAATTGTGTGAGTAGGTGAATGGGTGTGTGTGCGTGAATGAAGATGGGAGTATTAATTGACCTTAAAAAGAGAATAAATCCATTGAATGATTAATACTTTCTTTTTATATAAAAAAATATGTATAGGTATATTTTGATTGACATGGTGTATGCCCTATTTTCATATCGTCGGTTCCGTGCAATAGTGACACAAGTCAAAAATTTACAATTTTGAGATATTCGAACAAAAATCCTTAAATTCTAAAAATCTTTTATCTGGTATAGTATCATTTCAAAATTACTCATAGTACCATAATATTATATTATACCCGTCACAACTCGAACTAGGGCTGTTAGAGCCCTAATTTTATTAGGGCCAATTAAATATTTTAAATGCAGCTCTAACAAATTAGATATTCTAATTAAATAGTCTATAAATAAAGAAAAAGTTACATAACGTACCAAACCGACCTACATATCGTCGGTATAGGCAACATTGCGAAAAACGCGTAAGTTTTGGAAACGAAACAATATTATAGAGGGACAGCCAGAAATTATGGATTCATACATTATGAAACACTCGACCAATACAAGACCTTAAAAACAAGTATGAACATATTAACAGGATTTATAAAAAAACATCTATAATTACAAGCAGTGCAAACAATCAAACGAGGACTATACAACTATACAATACCATAATCAAAAATAAAATAATAACCAGCAAAGCCGAAAATATATCCGAAATTATAAACGAAAAGGATGAAACTGCGCATAATAAAACACGATAATAGACGTACATACCAACAACACAGCTAAATCAATCTCCAATACTAGATATACTAGAATAAACACAAAGCCATTTTAATAATCCTGCTAAACCAGTGCAACGAAGAAGTTACTACGAAACGCAAAATTTTAACCAACATCAACACTCATACTTACATTAAAACAAACTTGAAACAAACAAATATCAACAATTACTTTACAACACAACCGCGAAACTACAAGTGCGAGCCAGAAAGGATCACATACAAATACACAGAATCCAAAATTGTTATTCCAGAAACATGTAGTAAATTTTCAAGCAGGAAACAATTTAATATTGATACACAAATCAGCAATAACAACCAGCCATAAATCAACCAACCATTAATTATAAGAAATTGAGCGAAGATACTGATCAAATAAACGGAAACACCCAGTTCAAACAATTATATAACATAAACACAAATCAAGCAATTCAAAACATTCTTCAAACTAATTTATCTCCAAATTAAATTATCAAAATATTACAGTAAACCCGAGGATAAAAATTTACAAGAACTAAATCATTGTCAACGAACAATTTAAAACAAACACAAAACTAAACCAATGTCATAATTCAATCAAATTCAGAAGATTGTTTCATCATTTCCACAATCGTGGGATAGGTAAAAAATATCACACAATTCATTACAATTTGCCATAAAACAAAATTATATTTATACGATTTACAAAAACCATTTCAAAACACATTTTCTCTTTCAAATGACATTATCAAAGACTAACTAATTTCATTAATTATCTTCTAGTCAAGTAAAATTAAAAATTAGACATAATAAATTAGATTTAAGATCGTTTTGTTTGAAGATGATAAATTAGAAATAAAGAACAATAATATAATTTTTAAAAAATTTAAATTTAACATTACATAGGCCATAGTAAAAATATTAATGATGTTTTGTCATTTCATTCATAAGCAGCTTTTGTGAAGTAATGTAATTTATCGTAATATTTAAAATTGTTAAATTTCTGCATATCATGCAAAACACTCTTTACTAAAAATCAAATCGAAATAATACATTGAAAACCTTAAAGGTTAATTACGAATTGTAGCACTTTAGTAGCAACTCCAGAAAATTTTACTTCTCTCAAAAGGGGAGGAATGTTGTGTAATATACCGGAAAAAGTTGAACCATTTATTTGTTCTTCACATTGTTAAGTAAGGTTATTACATTTTAACAAAATAAACACAATTGCGATCAAAATATGATTTGCTCTAAATTTAAGCATATAAGACGAACGATAGTCAGCAAATATTTTAAGATTTTAATCAACCCTTTTCGAATGATTATCTTTTGTATAAGAACTCATTTCTTCATAAATCCTTCATACATTCGCTTTTATTAGAATTCTGTACTGGCTTCCGTGAAATTTATGGTCACCATAATGGACCTACAGAGCTTACTATTCATAACGAAGTTATACACGTAATTAAGCAATCCAACCCGTCAAAAATGTAAACATAGATGCTGTGAACCAAAGTGTGGATGAAAATTGAGAAGAATCAATTAGACGTCATCCTCAAGAACTTTGATTATCTTATGACAGCACATGGAATATTCTCCATCAAGATTTGCACTACAAAGCGTGTAAAATTCAGTTGACCCAAGAACTTAAACCAAATCACGAATAACATAAAAATTTTGCAGATTAAGCTTTAGAGCAACTTGAAAAAGATCCATAATTTCATCTTAAGCGCTGAATCTCATTTCTGGTTAAATTTGTAAATAAGTAAATACAATTATCGCATGTTGTGAAAAAACCCACATGCTGTTCATGAAACACGTTTACATCCACAAAAATTAACAGTTTGGTTATGGTCTGGAAATTACACTTCCACATTTGTCTGAAAATGAAAATGGCATTAAAATTACCGCCAATGGAGAACACTTCAGATAGATGATTACTGATTTTTAGTGGCATAAATTAGATCATTTTGACCTGAACGATATGTGGTTTGAACAAGACGGTGTAGCATGCCTTACATTTTATGATACAATCAATTTATTGAGAGAAAAGTGTAATAACCGTCTATTCTCTAAACATTCCGAATGCTAACTGGCCACCAAAATTATGCGGGGGTTATTTTAAATCATTGGTTTACTCCAATAAACCAGAAACACTCAACCTTAAAACCAACTTTAATCTTGTTATTGGTGAAATAAGTACAGATTTATGTGAAAAAGTGGCCAAAAATTGGTGTTCTAGAATCAAATTTTAAATAAAATAATCCAGAAGGCGCATATTTAGATAAAATCATTTTTAAATAAAAATTTCATGTCCAGTTTCTTGTCGAAATACAAAAATCTTACAAAAGTAACCCACACTTTTGAGTTAAATTAGAAGATAAACGCTCTGAAATATCTGCAATTGTAGCTATCTGGTGCTTTCTGAGATCAGCTTTATGTTCTACATAACCTCTGCCAACCGTAGGCGATACAAGCATAGCAATATTTGCGGAGGGTATGGGCATCTAATCAATTAGTGAAGCCATATAGAAGAAACCAAATTGCCAAGAGTCGCAATACAATTTTCAATAGAAGAATGTACTGTGTAGAACCCTAATCATAAAACAGTTTGTTATATTTATCACAATTCACAAAAAGGAAAAACTCAGTAAATTTCAGTTAATTCTTAGGCTGCGGGCCAATAGTCGGGTAAATCGTTTATATGGTAAAAATCGGATTTAAAACAGAGTATTCGATCAGTTTGCCATACAATTTTTGAAAAATAAATGAATTTACTGAAAAATTTACTTAAAATTGACTTTTTCTCGACTATTGGCCCGCAGCCTTAGGGAAATTATAAATTATCAGAAATTAAGTCCAAGTTCCTTTCGAATCATTAAAATTGTTCTGACTTTTTTTAACTGACTACCAAGATATGTATAAAATGATATTCACCGTTAGAATTACCCCGGAAAACAAGAAAACTTGAAAAAATTAGGAAAGGGAACTGATAATAGGATTGGCATAAATAAATTTAAATTACTGAAAGAAATCTGCCACTTTAAAGAAAAATAAAAATATAATCAACAAATCAACACACATTGTTTGCTCTATCTATACCAGTTCAAAAATAATATAGATAATCAAACTATTTTTAACATAAAATTACATCCCGCACAGATAACAAATTGCTCCTTTGTGAATTATTTTAAATAATAATTACTTCACCACATCAAATTTTGTATGTTTTTGCTTAAATAACATTACACGTACATGTGTGACGTAGACATACACCTACACAAAATATTGTAATTTCACCCCCATTCTTCTTAAGCGTAAAATGTCTGACTCCTAACGGAAATATTTGTAACTAAAAGTAAATCGAGGAAACTAACCGTTGTATTACCATGCTTTTTTATCAAAGACACAATATCGATTTTCTTGTGTACATAATAAAAGCTTTCTGTGTAAGCTTTTCAACATAATAAAAAAAAACTAAAAATTAGGGGTGGCGGGTGTAGATATGGTTTCTTTTTCTTCCGTAACTTAACCCTATTTTGAGATATGACTGAAATACGTAAGTACTTGAAAATAAAAACGGGTATAAGAATATGTACAAGATTAAAGTAAATATCCAATTAACTTTAACCATAATTATTGCTTGGATTGTTGTATTTTCTTTCACGTTTCGCCTATTTTCCTCGTTTCTTCGTAAGTACATGTGTGTACTACTGTTGAATATACAAATGTGATAATGAGACCTTTTACGGTTATACGGTTATATGACTTTAACCTAGCCCATAATCAACGTATACTCGTATAGCGGAGAAAGAACGATTTCTGAAGATTTTTTTTTTTGAATTTATTTTTTGTTGATGGGTGGGAGGGATTTTGCCGTAAATTTTGGTGAAAGTTAGTTGATGTAGTAAATTATACGGTTCATTGAATCCACAACACTCTGGAAAATAATACAGCTATTATCGCATCGAATCATCGATATAACAGTGAAAATGAACAATGTTATTAAAGGTTTATATCACTGCGGTTATATTGTACCGTAAAATTAAGTTTAAATTTGTTTACATCGAAACTCGATAATTTGACTGAAACATAATTATATTCTAAAAACACAAATCTTGTAAAACTTTACCCAGGGGGTACAAGATCAATGCGATAACAATATTTTGTGAAGAACTGATAAAGTAATTTCCGTATTACAGCAGCAAGAAGTTGATAAGTCTAGATTAAACCGGAGTGAAATATTTATCATTTAACAGGAGTGTTATGTTACACAAATTAACAAACAATACAAACAATAAAAATGTAGTTACACGATTTAACAAAAAATGTAGTCGTACATAGAAAAAATGTGGCAGGGTTGAAATTATATATTTTTTTTAATTTATATCCCACTTTTTAAACCTAAAAACAAAAGGTAGAGTTAAAAATTTTTTTACTAAAAGTTACGATATAAATAAGTAACTTTAACTAAATAATTTACAGTGCCATTTTATTAACTAATTTTTCCAATTTAAGTCTATGTGAATTAATTCGTAAAGAATTTAAAACATATCGAAAATAATGAAATAATTCTTTATGGTTTTGAATTACGAATTTTAAAATATTACTCGTATAGTAAAATACGTACACTTTGATAGCCATTAACATATAATTCTATAGATGTCTAGAAAAATATGAGTATTCTGATCGGAGTGAAGTTTATGCCAAAATAACAAAATATACACTGTGGCCTGTAAGTACTTAGAACTTTAAAAACACTCAAATATCGAACTTTAGCTGTTTTGCTTTGGCAAAGTCCGCTTAGCTTTAAAAAATAAAATAATAGCTGTGTTCCAATGGAAACAATTTACTACACACAAGTACTTGTGAGTAGATAACCAAAGGAACGGGCAAAATTATGACAGCAACATATTTTGTTATACAAAATTTAATTTGTTTGAATATTTGTATACAATTTGGTGTCAAAAATTGGACATACCATGAAGGCGAAGCCTTAATCTGTACATGCGCTGGCAGGAAAGAGGTTTTAATTGAGGTTTTAATAGTTACCATGTTAATAAAATTAATTTACGTATATTTACACAAATTTTATTGTAATTTGGTAATCATTTTCCACAAAAGTCCCTTATTGTCAATCAATCGAATATAAACAAACAAAAATTGTAAAAAATTAACATTTCAACATAACACAAAGCCATCTGTTAGATTTTTTGAAACTAATATACCTGCCGGAAAATTTATGCGTAACAGCTTTCAACATCTACACCATCGTTTGAGTATGAGTAGCTGCGAGTAGATACAAGTACTTGTTTGTGAGTAGTTTGCTTTCTCCATTGGAATACAGCAATTAGTGGCCAATTTTGGTTTCAGCAATATTTCCTTGTGAATTTCCAATAATGGAAAGTAAATTTTCATGATAGTTGGCTTTCATGTCAGTAGTAATTAAAGAAGAGTTGGCTTTAAATAAAACCAAAGAAAATAAGACTTTCATAAAACCGATTCAGCTTACTGACATGAACGCCAACTATGATGAAAATTTACTTTCCATTATTGGAAATTCACAAGGAAATATTGCTGAAACCAAAATTGGCCGCTAATAGTTTATGTTTTAATGCTAACCGAACTTTGCCAAAGCAAAACAGCTTTTCTTAATAATATCTGAAAATTTTTAATAAACACAAATATTTTTACACTATTCGTAGCAAATATTAAATTTTTGTGAAAAGTTTTGAGTGAATTTTATAAAATGAAATTTTATACAACAAAACACACTACGAATCGCACAGAGATGATCGAAGTGGTTCTGAACTAGTATCTTATGTGAGAAACAAAACTTATTTGTCCACATACTCGGAAATCTCTGAGATTTTTGCTATTTGAGAGAGAACATCATTGAGTGTAATACGAAAGTTCTTAAACATTTGAAATTATTATTTAATTACTTCGATCACCTCTTAAGGAGATCGATGTAATATAAATAAATAATAAATTCCAATTTAGTCCAGTTTGTCACCTTGATGTGATTAGGTAAGATTTGCTTTTTATTACAATAAATGCTAGTTCAGGACTATTTTGATCATCTCTGTTAAATAATTTAAAATGTTTAAGAAGTTTCGTATTACACTCAATGATGTTCTCTCTCAAATAACAAAAATCTCAAATAAGCTATCTGAGCATGTGGACACATAAGATTTGATTCTTATATCAAATACTAGTTCAGAACCACTTCGATCATCTCTGTGCGGTTCGTAGTGTGTTTTTTTGTATAAAATTTCATTTTATAAAATTCATTCAAAACTTTTCACAAAAATTAAATGTTTGCTACGTATAATGTAAAAATATTTGTGTTTATTAAAAAAAAACTAGATATTTTATGAAAGTTCAATATTTGAGTGTTTTCCCAATTCTAAGTACTTACAGGACACAGTGTATATTTTGGTATTTTGGCATAAACTTCAATCCGATAGTATTCTGCCATTTTACGCTTGCTTTAATGATTTATTTACTTTAAATATTTTCGGTTTTTTTTATAGACAAATATTATTTTCTATGAAATTCACAATGTTTAAGACCTTTCGGGCCACCAAAAAAAAGAGGTCATTTATTTACAATATCTCTGCTAAAGAGAAGTAGAAAATTCACTCACTACCTATAAAAGTTGGTCTACTCATCAGGCTGCAACGGCCAAACTGCAAAAATTTACCTCTAGCTTCACACCTATAGTAAGAAACAAGAACAAATTGATTTAGCGAATTATATCACCAAATCAGAAAACCTTTGGAACTTCTGGAAACTTGAAGAAGTTCTCATTTTTGTAAAGGGATGTGTGGCTCTGAGCACACAAGTACTCTTGGGGTTAAAAATGCGGGGTGAGTGAATTTTCTACTTCTTTTTAGTAGAGATATTGTTAGTAAATAACCTCTTTTTTTGGTGCCCCGGAAGGTCTCAAACATTGTGAAGGTCATAGAAAATAATATTTGTCTATAAAAAAGCCGAAAATCTTTAAAGTAATGATACAGACGAATTTAAAATTTCTTAATGATTTATTTGTGCGGCATATCCAAAAACGGCCACATTGTTTCTGTGTACGGCTACATTTACTGTTAAATAGTGTCATTTTCATTGTTTGTTAATTTGTGCAGCTAATCTTTTGATAAATTTTAAATACTTCACTCCGGTCTAGATTAATAGGTAAATTATATAAGTAAAGTAAAAACCTGATTATCCGGCAAACAAATTAACCGGAACACTTTTTTAACCGGAATTTTTTCACAAGGGGAATTATTATTTTTTGATTATTCGGGGATTCACAGAAAATATACTTTCCTTTACTTTGTTTCTGTTTTATGCATTACTATCATCATTTTATGTTTACAGAGTTATTAGGTTAGTATGTAATAGTATTTAATTTGACGATATGTAGTTCAATACCTTACGGTAAACCAACACTAGTTTTAATAAATAAAGAAAAAAGTAACTTTAATAAATCCATAAATTAATATTAATATGTCTTCGAAGGACCAACAAAGAGGAAAAGAAATGTGTTATAATTCAGTCATAAAATTGAAATGATTAACGATTGAAGAGAGGCGAATCTCGAGAGTCATTAATGGTTTTTTATAATATTGGCAGTTCAACTTTATACGACATAAAAAGTAATATAGAAAAATAGAGTTTGCTTCTAAAATGGAAAATGATAAATTCGTTAAAACTAAGAAAACAATGTATAAAGCTAAACTGGATCAGCTTGATTCTGCTTTATATGAGTGGTTTTTGTGTCATAGAAATATCCCATTATCATAAAAATAGTTAAATATTTCTAAAGTAACTGACCAGTGTGAATTTTCGGACGGTTGGTTAGCACGTTTAAAATCAAGGCACGGTATTCGAAAATTGAATATTTCAGGTGAAAAGAAATCAGCAGATGAAATCGCAGCAAGCGATTACTGCACAAAAAATTAAAGAAATATCTCACTTATATAACAGGGTTATAATGCTGATGAAACCGAGCTCTTGTGGCGATGTTTACCATATTCAACTTTAGCTGGAGCAGAGATTAACTATTCTTTGTTGTGCAAATGCAGCTGTAACGCATCGGTTGGAATTATTATTTATTGGCAAATATGCTCGACCAAGTGCATTGAAAAATTTAAGCTGCTGACCGGTAATATATAAATTCCAGTCGAATGCTGGGATAAACCGAGAAATATTTCATGACTGGTTTAAATCAAATCTTATACCATTGGTTAAATCGCATTTCACAACCCTAGATGGCACATACAATCAAAAATGTTTGCTATTATTATACAATGGTAGAGCTCACCCTTCAATAAGTGAGCTAGTATCAGATTGTGGAAATTTCATTGTTTTGTGTTTACCGCCCAATGCGACATCTTTAATTCAACCGATGGATCAGGACATAATTCAGAATTTCAAATGTCACTTTAAAAAACAGTTTTTCAGAAAATTGATTGCTGCTGAGTGCTGATTCAATTAAATCGTTTCAACAATCTTATAATATCAAAGATCAATATTTAATGCAGCGTTTGCCTGAAATTTTCGAAATCTTGAATTCTAATCAAAAATAATTTGTGGACATTCAAGAGTACGAAATTGCTGATTGTTGCATCTCGATGATAACACACAAACTGTTATGGATGAACAACTTATCGAAAGTGTTTTAAATTCCGACGCGCAGAGAACTTAAGCTCAGATTCTGATGAAGACGTACAAGTAGCTGAAAAGGTATCACTTGGCCAGAGCAGAAGCTGGTTTTATGGCATTTTTCAAATTTGCAGAACAATGCTCGCAGCGAAGTTATGCAGATTTATGTCAGGTAGAACTATTTTCTTCTTAAAAAAGAGAAGTCTACCAAAGAGCTAGATATAAGATCGAGGCTTTTAAAAAAACCCATGAAGTTTGAAGTCCAATAATGACGAAGTCTGAACCTCTGAACATAATATGTGAAGAAATCTTTTTCTAGTACTTAATTTGAAAATAAATAAACGAGAATCCTAAGAAATATGAAATCTAGCGAAATTCCCGTAAAATTTCTAGTTTTATTGAAACATTGAATTATCTGAAATATTCGATTATCCGGAATGCATTCCGAATAACAGGGCTTTTACTGTATAGTAAAAAATTGGTGATTAGTGAACATAGTTATGACTACCTCTATTTCTTACGGGTTCAGAGCTCAAGAAGCTACATCCAACATTACGTCTTTTACTTTATAAGACAAGAAAAATTAAAGATAAAACTGTATTTCGATGCCGTATTTCAAAAAAAATTCTTGTAAAACAAAATTAAACATTCAAAATTTTGATTACGTTACCAAAAACTTAATACATTCGGATATACGATAAGTGTTTATGCTGCTAATCAACCAACGAGGCTCTGACTACCGAGAAATGGCGGGATAACCGAACACCAAGAACCTATAAAATAATGCTCTCTCCAGTGAATCGCTATCAAATACACTGGTTAGCTTTATAGCTTCCTGCAATATTCAGGCCTTATAGCAATAAGCTCACAACAAAAAGAAATTTTTACCAAAGGGCTAATTGAACTTCTGATTAGATGGATTCAATTAATTCCGGAGTCAGCCACACCATTTAAAAATGTCTAGATCAGCCTCTGGACAATCACACCTCGCGACTGAACAGAAAAAAAGAAAATTCTGAACTACGCGGAATACTTAGTAAAGCAGAAAAATGGCAGCACAACTTAACAATGAAACCGCTGATTTAAAAAAAGAAAACGAGGAGCTGATAGAACTTTTGGAAACACGTCTTACTAGTTATAATGAAGACATATACTTAATAAACACATTTTTATTAATCACTTGTTTTTTGTTCCGCAGAATATTTTGAATGTCTTTCAAAAAGTTTAAAAAATCACTCGATCGATTTCGACTTGTTAGGTCATCATCAGGAGTATCTACTGATTTGTATTAGTAAAAATTTTTTTGTTATATAATAGAAAAAAGCAAAATATAATAAAAGAAGGAGAGAAGAAGAAAATAAATGTATTAATTTTCTAGATATAACAATAACCAGGATTAATTCTACTTTAGACTTCAAAATTTATCGGAAACCCACGTATACAGACGCTGTTATCCCTAGTTCTTCAAACCATCCCCATAATATTAAAATGTCAGCTTTCCACTCACTCATAGATAGACTAATAAACATCCCTCTGTCAAATTCAAATTATAACACTGAGCTTAACATAATTCTTCAAATAGCAACGAATAACGGATATGCAACTAGGACTATATTAAAGTTATTAAATAAAAAGCTAAAGCGTAAAACTCTAACGGGTATTTATCCACCGGATAGTCCAACGCGGGAAAATTGGCGTCGCTTAGAGTATATAGGAAAAACGAGCCAACGGATTAGCAACATCGTGTTCAATTATACCAATATTAGTTTTGCTTTTTATAATAATAACACAATAAAGAAAATGATTTTTAACAATAAACCTAGAGTTGATCGCCTTTCCAAATCTGGTGTCTATAGGATCAATTGCAATGATTGTAGTTTCTCCTATATTGGTCAGACTGGGCGCAATTTTGGAGTTAGAGCTAAAGAACATTTATCTGGTTGCAATCAATCAACTTTCCATAACCATTTAACTTCAGAAAATCATACAGCTAGCTTGAACAATTTAGACATATTACATATACAACCCAAAGGCAGACGTTTAGATACCTTAGAATCTTACGAAATTCGAAAATCAATATTTCTTAACCAAAATATCCTTAACGAACAGAGAGAAATCCGGTTCTCACCAATTACAGACCCCGCCCTTTTCTATTCTCACGTACGCAATAATATACCTTGAATTTTGTTACTCAACCTACATAT
The DNA here is from genome assembly GCA_932526605.1 of Nephrotoma flavescens. Taxonomy (NCBI): domain Eukaryota; kingdom Metazoa; phylum Arthropoda; class Insecta; order Diptera; family Tipulidae; genus Nephrotoma; species Nephrotoma flavescens. The sequence goes on from OW052222.1 coordinate 139,915,253, forward strand.
GACTCATCGCCTACCTGCGCGATCCGTAGATTAATTTTTATTGCTTATTTTTTCTTCTCTCCTTCTTTTATTATATTTTGCTTTTTTCTATTATATAACAAAAAAATTTTTACTAATACAAATCAGTAGATACTCCTGATGATGACCTAACAAGTCGAAATCGATCGAGTGATTTTTTAAACTTTTTGAAAGACATTCAAAATATTCTGCGGAACAAAAAACAAGTGATTAATAAAAATGTGTTTATTAAGTATAAGTGTGTTTCGCCAAGTGCCTACGGCAAATAGCGTTAAAAGTATAATGAAGACAGCACAATTGCCAGTACTAAGAACTTGAAATTTAAATTGATTGGATGCATATAAGAAAAATAAAAGTGCTCGCAAAAAAACAAAGAGTAGAATTCTCGTCAGAAGTAGGGGAGCATTCATAAGCAAAATTAGTGCAACTACCGAATCAGTACCTGTACCTAAACAACACCAGCAATAAGAACAACTCAATGTTGCAAAGTAGGTAAAAACAGCACCGCCATTAATGTGTGTGGCTTTACAGAGTCTGGCTCCCTTCATGGGATGTGAAGCTATATAGAGAGAGAGAGAGAGAGAGAGGAAGGTTTACAGAGTGTAAATATTGATGCTCTAATGAAATCTGTGTCCACAGGAGTAAATTTAGTCTGATAACATGAAAAAGAAAAAGTAAAAAAATCCTAAAAACTAAAGTTCCGGTTAACTGAATGTTCCGGTTAATTGGATGCCGGGTAATTGGGCTTCTACTGTAATATGAAAAATAAAGCCATTTAAAATTTTCAAATAATGTTTTCATTAATGAAACTGTGCAAAAAACGATTGCAAATTTCAAAATGAATTAAAAAATGCATATGAAAGAGAAAAGAAAGAGAAAAAAGAAAACAAAATCATAAAAATTACAATTCCAGTTAACTGAGTGTTCCGGTTAATTGGACTCCGGATAATCGGGCTTTTACTGTTATACATTTTTACGTTTTATTTCGATCTTAAATAAACATTTTATTTCATTTTCAAAATTACTTAAAAATACACATTTTATGTCACTTATAAACACACTTTTTAAATCATTTTCAAAATGACTTATGATATGCATTAATAAAGTCAGCTGTTTTTATTTCATTACAGATTTTAAGTCAATTTTGAAATGAAATAAAAACGCTGGTTTTAAGTCCGAAAAAACACCATTTTTAAGTCAGCCTTCTTTAATTCAGAGAGCCGTTATCCGGTATCGACAACTTGATATGTAACTTTACGACATCAAATTTGGTGCTGCAGATTTACTGATCAAAACTTCCGTTTGCTTATTTCCTTATTTTTCGCAATAAAAACAGCTTTTCATTTACGAATTTGTTCGCCATATATTTCGACTTAAATTGTCTTCATCAGTGGCATAATCTAATATAATTGAGTACAAAATTTGTTAAAAATCGTTATGTGTAAAATTATGGAAAAAACTAAACTTAAGAAAAAAAAAAAAAAAAAAAAAAAAAAAAAAAAAAAAAAAAAAAAAAAAAAAAACTTTACCTTAGAATTATGTACATTGGGTTAAAAAATATGAATTAAAATTAAAATCATAGTTATTGTAAAATACTATACAACATAAAGAAAAAATATAATAAAATAAAATCAAGCATATTGTAATTATTATGTCACTAGAACTGCACTTACACTATGAACTTTCACAAATTATTTTGGGTGATTTTTAACCCACACAATATTTAACAAAATATAATTTAACATTTTAAAAGATGTATGTCGACTGTTGGAAAAAATTTTTGTGTTGTCCAAAAAGGTTATTTTGGTACAAGGTATCTATGTATCTGTTTATATATTATCGGCTGTTGTATATATAAGGTATTTATACTTGAAAAACTGGACCAATCAGCTGTTAATATATCTTCAACAACTGATTGAGCTTGTCTATGTATAAAATCTATATAACAACTATATAATCAGTGCAGTAAAGTGACACAATAGAATAATTAAAAAATTTGTTGTTGAACAATGAAATGAACGAAGATTGATAAGCGAGAATATATTCATCCTAAATGACTACACTGAAACATATATATAATTAAATGTTTTTAAAGAATTACCTAAAGGTTGACTGTATTATTATGAGCTTTTAAAGTTTTCAATATAGAAGTGTAGTTCTCATTTATAACCATGGTGTCAGTTTTGTAGTTTATTGTTTGGGACTTATTAATTAAAATGTTGGCGGCCTCAATAAATTCTCGTTTCCGAGTATTTTGTTCCTTGTCTATTATTTCTGTTTTGTTGAAATTAATTGTATGTTTTTTATCTATTGCATGTTGAGATAACGCGCCCCCTGTTCTTAATTTCTTGTTTATAAAATATTTGTGTTGTTTTAGTCTGACATCCAGTGTTTTGCCAGTTTGACCTATGTATTTATTGTTACAGCTTGTGCATGGAATACTGTAAATTATCCCTGCTTGGTCATCTTTTTTGATTTTAGTTTTTGTGTTTGTAAAAAGTTTTCTGTTCGTGTTATAACATTTTGAACCAAATCTCGTATCTATTCCACTATTTTTTAAAAAACCGCTAATATGTTCTGTAGTTTTAGGTATGTACGTTAAAGCGGCGAATTTTAATGTATTGCACTTACTATAGCTTTTCTTGTAATTGTTATTAAAAAAATATTTAGAGTCTGTAAGGGAAACATATGGGTTGTCATCGTCTGATGTTCGTATATTGTAATTGAATATTTTATTAAGATTTTTGTGTACTAGTTTGTTTATGATGTTCTTCGGATAATTATTCATTTTTAAGGTGGAATGTATAATCTTAATATTTTTGTTATGGAAATCTGGATTACTGATAGTTAAAACTCTGTAGATAAATGAATCGGCAATATTAATTTTCATTGATATCGGATGTTTGGATAGATAGTTGAGTAGTCTACCGGAAGCTGTTGGTTTCATATACCAGTCTGTTTTAAGGTAATTGTTGTGAACTCTAATAATTTTGACGTCAAGGAAAGCTATAGATTGTTTGTGTTCTAATTCTACGGTAAATTTTATTTTACTATTGAACTCATTAAATGTGTCAACGACTTCTGAAATTATGTCTTCCGGCAGAGTTATAAGAATATCATCCACATATTTATAGATTAGAGTTGGTGACCACTGGATTTTATTTAGTGAGACTTCAAAAAGGTCTTCCATTACTAGATCCGCTAGGATGGGTGATAAGGGGTTTCCCATTGCCAGTCCCGTTTTTTGTCTATAAATATCACCACCAAATGAAAAGTAATTGTTCTCTATAATTGCAAACCTTAATAATTCAAGAAATTCTGATTTAGTAAGATCTGTGTGTGTGTTTAATTCGTTCCATCTCCTATGAATGATTTGAAAAGCTTTGATTAGTGGAATATTTGTAAAAAGGGATACAACGTCAAACGACACAAGAATTTCATTGGTTTTCAGTCTTTTGTCTTTTAATTTACTTATAAGTTCAGATGAGTTCTTAATGTTGTATATACTATTGCAGGTTAATTTGTTGAGGATTCTTTTTAAATATTTTGAAATTTCGTACGATGGTGAACTAATAGTGGAAACTATTGGTCTTAGTGGATATCCTTGTTTGTGTAATTTCGGTAGGCCGTATGCTCTTGGACAAATCGGATTTCCAATGATTAATTGTTTAGCTTGATTTAGATCAATGATGCCTTTTTGTACTAAGTTGTCTACTAATATTTTTGCTCTGTTATTAAGGTCTTTTGTTGGATCTAGTTCTATCTTGTTATATGTTTTTGTATCATTTAATAAATTTGCCATCTTCAATTTGTAGTCCTTAGCATACATTATTACCGTTTTGTTACTCTTATCGCTATTGACGATGTATAAATTTTTATTGTCTTTAAAGAATTTAACCGTGGTGAGATATGCTTTTAAAATCTGTTTGTCAATACTATTTAGATTATTGTTTTGTATTTGTTGCATTATAGAATTCGCTACTTTATTTCTAACTTCTGTTTTATTTACAATGTATGGGTTGTAATATATTATGTACTCTATGTCGGCTAATAATTTGATGTTAGTATTTATATCGCTGGTTATTGGTAGAGAGAATTTTGGACCAAAACTTAATAACATTTTTGATTCATCCGGTAGATGAACTTTTGTAAGATTAGCTATAAATGAGTCTTGGTATTCTATTTTGTCATTATAAGCTTTTGTAAGTTTTAAAAATTTATTGTTAAGTCTTATATTATTATTGAAAATTTTGAAAGCTACTATGTTTTTAACAGTGTGGTAAATCTTATATAAATCAATCGAAGTTGTGTATATTTCAATGTAGTTATAAAGTTCACTCACCTCCCCATCAATCCTGTCAATGTCATTGTTGCAATTTCTAATGGCTAAATTTAACAATTTTTTATCTAAGTTTCTTTTTATGTTCAAAATTTGTATTGATGGTTGATGATTGTGGTGTTTTTCCATTGTATAGATCTTTTTGGTTAAATTTTCGATGAATGCAGGTGTTGTCCTACTGGATCGGCATTTTAAGAGAAAAATTCTTCTAGATTTTAGTGATGAGAGTTTGTTATTGAGTTTGATGTATTTATAGATATTTTGTAATATGGTTGTGTTATATGCAACATCCAAAATAATTTTATGATGTTTGGTAAAAATAATTTCCAATGTCATCTTGTTTGCTGATGAATCATTTTGTTGAATACGATGATGGTGTTTCGCTGCTATATAAACGTAATTTGCTTATTTCCTTATTTTTCGCAATAAAAACAGCTTTTCATTTACGAATTTGTTCGCCATATATTTCGACTTAAATTGTCTTCATCAGTGGCATAATCTAATATAATTGAGTACAAAATTTGTTAAAAATCGTTATGTGTAAAATTATGGAAAAAACTAAACTTAAGAAAAAAAAAAAAAAAAAAAAAAAAAAAAAAAAAAAAAAAAAAAAAAAAAAAAAACTTTACCTTAGAATTATGTACATTGGGTTAAAAAATATGAATTAAAATTAAAATCATAGTTATTGTAAAATACTATACAACATAAAGAAAAAATATAATAAAATAAAATCAAGCATATTGTAATTATTATGTCACTAGAACTGCACTTACACTATGAACTTTCACAAATTATTTTGGGTGATTTTTAACCCACACAATATTTAACAAAATATAATTTAACATTTTAAAAGATGTATGTCGACTGTTGGAAAAAATTTTTGTGTTGTCCAAAAAGGTTATTTTGGTACAAGGTATCTATGTATCTGTTTATATATTATCGGCTGTTGTATATATAAGGTATTTATACTTGAAAAACTGGACCAATCAGCTGTTAATATATCTTCAACAACTGATTGAGCTTGTCTATGTATAAAATCTATATAACAACTATATAATCAGTGCAGTAAAGTGACACAATAGAATAATTAAAAAATTTGTTGTTGAACAATGAAATGAACGAAGATTGATAAGCGAGAATATATTCATCCTAAATGACTACACTGAAACATATATATAATTAAATGTTTTAAAAGAGAAGAGAATGTTTAGAATGTTTTAAAATGTTTTAAATGTTTTTCCAAACATCCGATATCAATGAAAATTAATATTGCCGATTCATTTATCTACAGAGTTTTAACTATCAGTAATCCAGATTTCCATAACAAAAATATTAAGATTATACATTCCACCTTAAAAATGAATAATTATCCGAAGAACATCATAAACAAACTAGTACACAAAAATCTTAATAAAATATTCAATTACAATATACGAACATCAGACGATGACAACCCATATGTTTCCCTTACAGACTCTAAATATTTTTTTAATAACAATTACAAGAAAAGCTATAGTAAGTGCAATACATTAAAATTCGCCGCTTTAACGTACATACCTAAAACTACAGAACATATTAGCGGTTTTTTAAAAAATAGTGGAATAGATACGAGATTTGGTTCAAAATGTTATAACACGAACAGAAAACTTTTTACAAACACAAAAACTAAAATCAAAAAAGATGACCAAGCAGGGATAATTTACAGTATTCCATGCACAAGCTGTAACAATAAATACATAGGTCAAACTGGCAAAACACTGGATGTCAGACTAAAACAACACAAATATTTTATAAACAAGAAATTAAGAACAGGGGGCGCGTTATCTCAACATGCAATAGATAAAAAACATACAATTAATTTCAACAAAACAGAAATAATAGACAAGGAACAAAATACTCGGAAACGAGAATTTATTGAGGCCGCCAACATTTTAATTAATAAGTCCCAAACAATAAACTACAAAACTGACACCATGGTTATAAATGAGAACTACACTTCTATATTGAAAACTTTAAAAGCTCATAATAATACAGTCAACCTTTAGGTAATTCTTTAAAAACATTTAATTATATATATGTTTCAGTGTAGTCATTTAGGATGAATATATTCTCGCTTATCAATCTTCGTTCATTTCATTGTTCAACAACAAATTTTTTAATTATTCTATTGTGTCACTTTACTGCACTGATTATATAGTTGTTATATAGATTTTATACATAGACAAGCTCAATCAGTTGTTGAAGATATATTAACAGCTGATTGGTCCAGTTTTTCAAGTATAAATACCTTATATATACAACAGCCGATAATATATAAACAGATACATAGATACCTTGTACCAAAATAACCTTTTTGGACAACACAAAAATTTTTTCCAACAGTCGACATACATCTTTTAAAATGTTAAATTATATTTTGTTAAATATTGTGTGGGTTAAAAATCACCCAAAATAATTTGTGAAAGTTCATAGTGTAAGTGCAGTTCTAGTGACATAATAATTACAATATGCTTGATTTTATTTTATTATATTTTTTCTTTATGTTGTATAGTATTTTACAATAACTATGATTTTAATTTTAATTCATATTTTTTAACCCAATGTACATAATTCTAAGGTAAAGTTTTTTTTTTTTTTTTTTTTTTTTTTTTTTTTTTTTTTTTTTTTCTTAAGTTTAGTTTTTTCCATAATTTTACACATAACGATTTTTAACAAATTTTGTACTCAATTATATTAGATTATGCCACTGATGAAGACAATTTAAGTCGAAATATATGGCGAACAAATTCGTAAATGAAAAGCTGTTTTTATTGCGAAAAATAAGGAAATAAGCAAATTACGTTTATATAGCAGCGAAACACCATCATCGTATTCAACAAAATGATTCATCAGCAAACAAGATGACATTGGAAATTATTTTTACCAAACATCATAAAATTATTTTGGATGTTGCATATAACACAACCATATTACAAAATATCTATAAATACATCAAACTCAATAACAAACTCTCATCACTAAAATCTAGAAGAATTTTTCTCTTAAAATGCCGATCCAGTAGGACAACACCTGCATTCATCGAAAATTTAACCAAAAAGATCTATACAATGGAAAAACACCACAATCATCAACCATCAATACAAATTTTGAACATAAAAAGAAACTTAGATAAAAAATTGTTAAATTTAGCCATTAGAAATTGCAACAATGACATTGACAGGATTGATGGGGAGGTGAGTGAACTTTATAACTACATTGAAATATACACAACTTCGATTGATTTATATAAGATTTACCACACTGTTAAAAACATAGTAGCTTTCAAAATTTTCAATAATAATATAAGACTTAACAATAAATTTTTAAAACTTACAAAAGCTTATAATGACAAAATAGAATACCAAGACTCATTTATAGCTAATCTTACAAAAGTTCATCTACCGGATGAATCAAAAATGTTATTAAGTTTTGGTCCAAAATTCTCTCTACCAATAACCAGCGATATAAATACTAACATCAAATTATTAGCCGACATAGAGTACATAATATATTACAACCCATACATTGTAAATAAAACAGAAGTTAGAAATAAAGTAGCGAATTCTATAATGCAACAAATACAAAACAATAATCTAAATAGTATTGACAAACAGATTTTAAAAGCATATCTCACCACGGTTAAATTCTTTAAAGACAATAAAAATTTATACATCGTCAATAGCGATAAGAGTAACAAAACGGTAATAATGTATGCTAAGGACTACAAATTGAAGATGGCAAATTTATTAAATGATACAAAAACATATAACAAGATAGAACTAGATCCAACAAAAGACCTTAATAACAGAGCAAAAATATTAGTAGACAACTTAGTACAAAAAGGCATCATTGATCTAAATCAAGCTAAACAATTAATCATTGGAAATCCGATTTGTCCAAGAGCATACGGCCTACCGAAATTACACAAACAAGGATATCCACTAAGACCAATAGTTTCCACTATTAGTTCACCATCGTACGAAATTTCAAAATATTTAAAAAGAATCCTCAACAAATTAACCTGCAATAGTATATACAACATTAAGAACTCATCTGAACTTATAAGTAAATTAAAAGACAAAAGACTGAAAACCAATGAAATTCTTGTGTCGTTTGACGTTGTATCCCTTTTTACAAATATTCCACTAATCAAAGCTTTTCAAATCATTCATAGGAGATGGAACGAATTAAACACACACACAGATCTTACTAAATCAGAATTTCTTGAATTATTAAGGTTTGCAATTATAGAGAACAATTACTTTTCATTTGGTGGTGATATTTATAGACAAAAAACGGGACTGGCAATGGGAAACCCCTTATCACCCATCCTAGCGGATCTAGTAATGGAAGACCTTTTTGAAGTCTCACTAAATAAAATCCAGTGGTCACCAACTCTAATCTATAAATATGTGGATGATATTCTTATAACTCTGCCGGAAGACATAATTTCAGAAGTCGTTGACACATTTAATGAGTTCAATAGTAAAATAAAATTTACCGTAGAATTAGAACACAAACAATCTATAGCTTTCCTTGACGTCAAAATTATTAGAGTTCACAACAATTACCTTAAAACAGACTGGTATATGAAACCAACAGCTTCCGGTAGACTACTCAACTATCTATCCAAACATCCGATATCAATGAAAATTAATATTGCCGATTCATTTATCTACAGAGTTTTAACTATCAGTAATCCAGATTTCCATAACAAAAATATTAAGATTATACATTCCACCTTAAAAATGAATAATTATCCGAAGAACATCATAAACAAACTAGTACACAAAAATCTTAATAAAATATTCAATTACAATATACGAACATCAGACGATGACAACCCATATGTTTCCCTTACAGACTCTAAATATTTTTTTAATAACAATTACAAGAAAAGCTATAGTAAGTGCAATACATTAAAATTCGCCGCTTTAACGTACATACCTAAAACTACAGAACATATTAGCGGTTTTTTAAAAAATAGTGGAATAGATACGAGATTTGGTTCAAAATGTTATAACACGAACAGAAAACTTTTTACAAACACAAAAACTAAAATCAAAAAAGATGACCAAGCAGGGATAATTTACAGTATTCCATGCACAAGCTGTAACAATAAATACATAGGTCAAACTGGCAAAACACTGGATGTCAGACTAAAACAACACAAATATTTTATAAACAAGAAATTAAGAACAGGGGGCGCGTTATCTCAACATGCAATAGATAAAAAACATACAATTAATTTCAACAAAACAGAAATAATAGACAAGGAACAAAATACTCGGAAACGAGAATTTATTGAGGCCGCCAACATTTTAATTAATAAGTCCCAAACAATAAACTACAAAACTGACACCATGGTTATAAATGAGAACTACACTTCTATATTGAAAACTTTAAAAGCTCATAATAATACAGTCAACCTTTAGGTAATTCTTTAAAAACATTTAATTATATATATGTTTCAGTGTAGTCATTTAGGATGAATATATTCTCGCTTATCAATCTTCGTTCATTTCATTGTTCAACAACAAATTTTTTAATTATTCTATTGTGTCACTTTACTGCACTGATTATATAGTTGTTATATAGATTTTATACATAGACAAGCTCAATCAGTTGTTGAAGATATATTAACAGCTGATTGGTCCAGTTTTTCAAGTATAAATACCTTATATATACAACAGCCGATAATATATAAACAGATACATAGATACCTTGTACCAAAATAACCTTTTTGGACAACACAAAAATTTTTTCCAACAGTCGACATACATCTTTTAAAATGTTAAATTATATTTTGTTAAATATTGTGTGGGTTAAAAATCACCCAAAATAATTTGTGAAAGTTCATAGTGTAAGTGCAGTTCTAGTGACATAATAATTACAATATGCTTGATTTTATTTTATTATATTTTTTCTTTATGTTGTATAGTATTTTACAATAACTATGATTTTAATTTTAATTCATATTTTTTAACCCAATGTACATAATTCTAAGGTAAAGTTTTTTTTTTTTTTTTTTTTTTTTTTTTTTTTTTTTTTTTTTTTTTCTTTTCTTAAGTTTAGTTTTTTCCATAATTTTACACATAACGATTTTTAACAAATTTTGTACTCAATTATATTAGATTATGCCACTGATGAAGACAATTTAAGTCGAAATATATGGCGAACAAATTCGTAAATGAAAAGCTGTTTTTATTGCGAAAAATAAGGAAATAAGCAAATTACGTTTATATAGCAGCGAAACACCATCATCGTATTCAACAAAATGATTCATCAGCAAACAAGATGACATTGGAAATTATTTTTACCAAACATCATAAAATTATTTTGGATGTTGCATATAACACAACCATACTACAAAATATCTATAAATACATCAAACTCAATAACAAACTCTCATCACTAAAATCTAGAAGAATTTTTCTCTTAAAATGCCGATCCAGTAGGACAACACCTGCATTCATCGAAAATTTAACCAAAAAGATCTATACAATGGAAAAACACCACAATCATCAACCATCAATACAAATTTTGAACATAAAAAGAAACTTAGATAAAAAATTGTTAAATTTAGCCATTAGAAATTGCAACAATGACATTGACAGGATTGATGGGGAGGTGAGTGAACTTTATAACTACATTGAAATATACACAACTTCGATTGATTTATATAAGATTTACCACACTGTTAAAAACATAGTAGCTTTCAAAATTTTCAATAATAATATAAGACTTAACAATAAATTTTTAAAACTTACAAAAGCTTATAATGACAAAATAGAATACCAAGACTCATTTATAGCTAATCTTACAAAAGTTCATCTACCGGATGAATCAAAAATGTTATTAAGTTTTGGTCCAAAATTCTCTCTACCAATAACCAGCGATATAAATACTAACATCAAATTATTAGCCGACATAGAGTACATAATATATTACAACCCATACATTGTAAATAAAACAGAAGTTAGAAATAAAGTAGCGAATTCTATAATGCAACAAATACAAAACAATAATCTAAATAGTATTGACAAACAGATTTTAAAAGCATATCTCACCACGGTTAAATTCTTTAAAGACAATAAAAATTTATACATCGTCAATAGCGATAAGAGTAACAAAACGGTAATAATGTATGCTAAGGACTACAAATTGAAGATGGCAAATTTATTAAATGATACAAAAACATATAACAAGATAGAACTAGATCCAACAAAAGACCTTAATAACAGAGCAAAAATATTAGTAGACAACTTAGTACAAAAAGGCATCATTGATCTAAATCAAGCTAAACAATTAATCATTGGAAATCCGATTTGTCCAAGAGCATACGGCCTACCGAAATTACACAAACAAGGATATCCACTAAGACCAATAGTTTCCACTATTAGTTCACCATCGTACGAAATTTCAAAATATTTAAAAAGAATCCTCAACAAATTAACCTGCAATAGTATATACAACATTAAGAACTCATCTGAACTTATAAGTAAATTAAAAGACAAAAGACTGAAAACCAATGAAATTCTTGTGTCGTTTGACGTTGTATCCCTTTTTACAAATATTCCACTAATCAAAGCTTTTCAAATCATTCATAGGAGATGGAACGAATTAAACACACACACAGATCTTACTAAATCAGAATTTCTTGAATTATTAAGGTTTGCAATTATAGAGAACAATTACTTTTCATTTGGTGGTGATATTTATAGACAAAAAACGGGACTGGCAATGGGAAACCCCTTATCACCCATCCTAGCGGATCTAGTAATGGAAGACCTTTTTGAAGTCTCACTAAATAAAATCCAGTGGTCACCAACTCTAATCTATAAATATGTGGATGATATTCTTATAACTCTGCCGGAAGACATAATTTCAGAAGTCGTTGACACATTTAATGAGTTCAATAGTAAAATAAAATTTACCGTAGAATTAGAACACAAACAATCTATAGCTTTCCTTGACGTCAAAATTATTAGAGTTCACAACAATTACCTTAAAACAGACTGGTATATGAAACCAACAGCTTCCGGTAGACTACTCAACTATCTATCCAAACATCCGATATCAATGAAAATTAATATTGCCGATTCATTTATCTACAGAGTTTTAACTATCAGTAATCCAGATTTCCATAACAAAAATATTAAGATTATACATTCCACCTTAAAAATGAATAATTATCCGAAGAACATCATAAACAAACTAGTACACAAAAATCTTAATAAAATATTCAATTACAATATACGAACATCAGACGATGACAACCCATATGTTTCCCTTACAGACTCTAAATATTTTTTTAATAACAATTACAAGAAAAGCTATAGTAAGTGCAATACATTAAAATTCGCCGCTTTAACGTACATACCTAAAACTACAGAACATATTAGCGGTTTTTTAAAAAATAGTGGAATAGATACGAGATTTGGTTCAAAATGTTATAACACGAACAGAAAACTTTTTACAAACACAAAAACTAAAATCAAAAAAGATGACCAAGCAGGGATAATTTACAGTATTCCATGCACAAGCTGTAACAATAAATACATAGGTCAAACTGGCAAAACACTGGATGTCAGACTAAAACAACACAAATATTTTATAAACAAGAAATTAAGAACAGGGGGCGCGTTATCTCAACATGCAATAGATAAAAAACATACAATTAATTTCAACAAAACAGAAATAATAGACAAGGAACAAAATACTCGGAAACGAGAATTTATTGAGGCCGCCAACATTTTAATTAATAAGTCCCAAACAATAAACTACAAAACTGACACCATGGTTATAAATGAGAACTACACTTCTATATTGAAAACTTTAAAAGCTCATAATAATACAGTCAACCTTTAGGTAATTCTTTAAAAACATTTAATTATATATATGTTTCAGTGTAGTCATTTAGGATGAATATATTCTCGCTTATCAATCTTCGTTCATTTCATTGTTCAACAACAAATTTTTTAATTATTCTATTGTGTCACTTTACTGCACTGATTATATAGTTGTTATATAGATTTTATACATAGACAAGCTCAATCAGTTGTTGAAGATATATTAACAGCTGATTGGTCCAGTTTTTCAAGTATAAATACCTTATATATACAACAGCCGATAATATATAAACAGATACATAGATACCTTGTACCAAAATAACCTTTTTGGACAACACAAAAATTTTTTCCAACAGTCGACATACATCTTTTAAAATGTTAAATTATATTTTGTTAAATATTGTGTGGGTTAAAAATCACCCAAAATAATTTGTGAAAGTTCATAGTGTAAGTGCAGTTCTAGTGACATAATAATTACAATATGCTTGATTTTATTTTATTATATTTTTTCTTTATGTTGTATAGTATTTTACAATAACTATGATTTTAATTTTAATTCATATTTTTTAACCCAATGTACATAATTCTAAGGTAAAGTTTTTTTTTTTTTTTTTTTTTTTTTTTTTTTTTCTTAAGTTTAGTTTTTTCCATAATTTTACACATAACGATTTTTAACAAATTTTGTACTCAATTATATTAGATTATGCCACTGATGAAGACAATTTAAGTCGAAATATATGGCGAACAAATTCGTAAATGAAAAGCTGTTTTTATTGCGAAAAATAAGGAAATAAGCAAATTACGTTTATATAGCAGCGAAACACCATCATCGTATTCAAAACTTCCGTTTATAAAGCCGAGTTAAATTTTATGAATACCATTTTAGCACATATCGGAAATTTTACAGTTACAGACCTTGCACAAAGTTTGTGAATTAGACCATAAGAATAAAAAGTTTGAAGAAATTCTCTTGGCATTAAGAATATTAAACAAGACAAAACCGTCATGCGTTTGCGTTCAACCCCAAAATTTCTATAATCCGTCCCCAGCTTCAGAAACCACTAAAGGCTCTTGGTCAAACATAAGACTAATATTTTTAAACAATGCTTAGTCTATTTAAGATTCACACACAGTTTGGAGGTGTGCAGTTAGTTTAATTAAACGAAAACCTTCCCAGTTCATATGTTGTGTGGTTAGATTTCAATACTTCCGTTGAAAAAATCACTATAAGCTCTTGGCCACCAATGAGTCTATTATTTTAGGATCATTTTGATTCATTTAAAATTTACGCAGCTTGAAAATATTTTCTTGGCATTAAACAAAGTTAAATAAGTCGAAATGTTAATTTCGTCACATTCCATATATTCAGAAGCCAATTTCAATATTTCCGTACCAGCAGCCACTATATGCTCTTGGCCATAGCTGAGACATGTGAAGTTCAATCAAGATGTACACACAAATAAAAAATCTCAAGACAACTAAGGTTAAATAAGGCAAAAACAACTTTATCATACGTTTAACGGCAAAATAACAAAATGTTTATTCCTAGCTCCGAAAACCACTATAGGCTGTTGACTAGAGATGAAACTAATGTTTTTAATCGAGCTAGGTTTATTTAACACGCACACAAAAATTAAAGAAATTCTGTTGGCATTAACAAGGTCAAAAAAAACAAACACCACCCCAAGTCATACGTTAAACGGTACAATTTCTCTGAGTCATAGATAACACTAATATTTTTAGATCATTCAAGATCTAAAACTATACATGTGCCTCTTGAATGGAACAACCATGATCTAAAAATATTAAACTTATCTATGGCCTAGAGAAATTGTACCGTTCAACGTTTGGGTGTTTTGGTCTTTCTTGACCTTATTAATGCCAGAAGAATTTTCTTTAAGCAGCGTATGCCTCTGGAGTGGACCAGCCATGACATACATATGAGTCTTACCTTTGATCAAGAGTCTATATTGGTTTCTGGAACGGAAATATTGAAATTTTAGCATTCAACATATGAGGTGCTTTTTGTTTTATTCAACACCGTTATTGCCAAGATAAAAGTTCAAACTGTGTGTGCATCTTGAATGTATCAAGAAGCATGATCGAAAATGATTACTTACTCATGAATGATTTTGGAAAAATGTACAATCCTGATTGATTCATTTTTGTGTAATTGGATATTTTTCCATGGCATCATGTAGTTGTTTGAATTTTTAAGTAAGCAATAGTTGACCGATTTACTAATACATTGACATATATTTAAATTTAGGAGAGATTTAGGAAACATTTTCTCTGCCGTGGATTGCACATGGTGCCAAGTTTGCAAGAATTTATCAAATCACCAAGAATATATGTAATTGAGTTAATACAAAGCCCAATTAATACTATCGCGAATACGTACTTTACTCGGAAAAGTGTACCATTTAAGCTCTCCAAAAACGTTCGTATTATTTCAATTTTAAATAAGATGAAAAGGTTCGTGACTAGACTGAATGGAAGGTGAAGGTATTTTACACTTTATAAATATGTGCGTGTTATTTCAATGAATCCTGGCTCCAATACCTTGCTAAATAACACAAATCTTAGCCAACGACTAGACTCAAAAGGAAAATTTTCAAAAATTCATATTACCAATTAACAAGTTTCTCAGGCTCATATAATGACTATACATAATGCAACGGATGTTATTTAGGATTTTTAGACACGTTCAGGTTACTCGAAAATGATATACTAACGCCAGTGTCAAATTTTCACAGAAAGACGTTTCATTTGGCACAAGCTTGAAGATTACAGATAACACCTTCACTTCGATATCCGGAACAATTAAACTCTCGTTTCAAAATCACATTTATAATGCTGTTAGAGGCTCTACCCAATGTCTCAGATATCCTGGAAACTGAATTTTTGGGGATTTTACTTATATAAACCTATCAAGTATACATTCCAAGTGGCCATGATATTTCGACTGTATAAGAATCCCCGCCTTCACTGAACCATTAAAATAAATTGTCTCTCACTAAATTTATTTCTCATACTTGAATTTAATTTTAGGGTTAACATGCTTGCACTACCGAAAAACTAAAAACTTATTAACGATATATCAATACACATGTGAAATTTTGTCTGCAATTTTCACCTAAACCGAATATAATTCATGCAAATCCGCAACAGCATGCATCTAATCGCCTAATAATGAAAACAAATAAATTATATTTTGAATAATTTTTAGATTAAAGCACAAATAAATTTTAATAAAATAAATTTGAAACTGTGGTTTTTGTATGCATAATAAATTCGTATTATGTGCGATTGCACGTGACATAGGTTAGTTAGTATTCATTGCATTTCTCATTGAAACATATAAATCTGCAGCTCATATTATTCATTCATCTTTGGATAAACCTAGCTGTATCTAATTTTCTACTCTAAACATATTTTTTCATGAACATGTTAATTTAAATATTTATTTGAAATACAAAAATTCATTTAAATAAAAAAAATTCATAAATCGCTTTCCATTTGTACCAGGGTTGCTGTTACAATTCATCTAATGATGATTTACTCTCACACATGCGTATGTAAATATCTTTATGTGCAGGATATAAGAAGTAAAATACCGGAGTACACGAGGAAACATGAAAAGGATTAATTCGTTTCTGTACACTTTTTTTTGTTATGAGTATGAAATAAGCTTTACATATTAAATTTTGTATGTACCTCAGCTAAAATTGACTTTCATTTAGAATATATGTATATAGCATAACGTTCTATTAGGTAGCAGATTGTTTGTTATGCGTGTGAGTGACCCTAAAATTTTATGTTGTATAATTTGTCTCAAAATTGTAATACCGTTTCGGATAATTAAATAATTTAATTTAAATGTAAATTAAGGGTACATATTTGCCTACATATTCGTATTACATAGCTGAAATAATGTATGTAGTGGGGGCGCCTATGAAATCGAAACAATCGCTTCCTGGTTCTCTTAGCAAGAATCGTTTTATATATAGAAGATAAATGAAGTGGAATTCGCTAATAGACTGTGCACACTAAATGGCCATTAAAATATTTTTTCTAATGCTGAGTTGTCGATAGTTTATAATATGGGTGTACTACGAAATCCCGGTTTCCAAAATCCCGGTTTTTGAAATCCCGGTATTCAAAATCCCGGTTTTCAAAATCGCGGTTCCAAGATCCAGGTTTTCTAAAGTATTTGTTTTGAAAAAAATATTTTTTATTAATTCGGCCGGCCCAAAAATTTACTAGGAAAAACCAAGACTGCGAAGTCAGAGGCGGGAGTCGGTTTCGTGGAGTCGGTGCGCGGAAAAAACTGAACTCCCATTTTTGTGGTCAAATTACATCAACAGTGTCATATATTGAAACCCGCTCTAGAATTAGTCGAATTCCTAGGTTTTGATATTTTTCGAAAATTGAAATTGCAATTCCAATTTCTTCAAAAATAGAAAACGAATAATAACAAAATAGAAACAGTAAAACCCGGACACGCGGCAGGGTCGCGGCGCTTCCACAGCTTTATCAAAAAATCATTTAAGAACTCCATTTCCATCGCACGTACCGAATTTCAGCATAATCGATTAGGAAATGGCCTAGTTCCATCCCTAATGACAATGTTCCAGAACTTTATCAAACATCATTTTAAAATCCCATTTAGATCCCACATGTCGATTTGCGACATATTCGGTTAAGAAATGGCCAGGTTTCATCCTTATCCGCCTTATTCCAGAACTTTATCAAAAACGCTTTTTTTGAATCCCATTTAGGAACCACATGTTGAATTTCAACTAAATCGGTTAAAAAATGGCATAGTTCCATACCGATGGCCATATTTCAGAATTTTATTAAAAAACCATTTTAGAAATCCATTTCCATCGCACGTGTCGAATTTTATCCAAATTGGTTTAGAAATGGCCTAGTTCCATGTCTATTGACCGCTTTATCGAAAAATCATTTTAGAATCCCATTTCCATCGCACGTATAGAATATTAACAAAATCTGCTAAGAAATGGCCAAATTTCATCTCTACTAGCCATTTTCTAGAACTTTATCGCAAACTCATTTTTGAATTTTGTCAAAAAATCATTTAAGAATCCCATTTTCCCACATGTCAAATTTTAAAAATTCAAACCGGGTTTTCCTAAAAATCGGGATTTTTTTTATACAAATCGGGATTTCGTTGCACACCCTTATAATATACTAATAATGATCATCCAGTGTATATAATTCTCTGTAGACGTGTATTTAAAGAATAAATAAAAAATTTGAAGATAATAACCATGTTATCTAAGCCTTGTTTTCGTTATGAAATTTTACTTTGATTTAATACTTGTACCATAGAAAAATAAGTTTAACATGAGAAATCTATGGCAAACTTATTTTTCTATGCTTGTACCATGTGCTTCTTGGACTTAATTATAAGACAATAAAAATGTATGTACTTCTTTTCACACCACCATTGAGCTCCACACCACCATTTTTATTTTTCAAAAAGTGGCCGAGCGTGAGTTTTTTTATGCTTTAATCTTTGCAATCTGTTCTGGGGTCGAATCACTCCCAATTCTTTCGCTGTTCGATTTCCCGTCCTACCTTACACAGTTGTCTACAAAATCGGTCCGATTTTCTTACAATCTGCGCATTTCATAGCCCCATGCAAGCCTATAGTACGTGAAATGAAAGGTGGGTCGGCCCATTTTGCACTCCGACAGCGGTCATATTTGTGTTCCGTTTCATCAAAGATCGTAATCTGTTGATGGAAAGTCGCTTCCTGCCCCTATCGGGATTTAAACCCTATACCTGCCAGCCCAAATATCAAACTTTTAACCACTGTGCCGTTTGATCGGTGAGCATGGTAAAAAATTTGCGTATCTCTATATAATATAAAAATGACTTGTATATGTTTGTAACATTAAAACTGAAGAACCACTCTAACGATTTTGATAACAATTAGTGTATATGTCCTATGAGTGAAGATCATTCTCGATCGATAAACTCAAAAACTACTGCACCGATTTTAATAAAAAATTATATATACACACTGAATTTTGAAAATATTTTACAAATTATAAGTATTATAGAATTTATTTTGCATTTTTTTTATTAAATTAAATAATTTTACAAATTAAAAATCTAAAAATGCAAAATAAAAATTCCCATACCGCGGTTTATAATAATAAAAAATCAAAAAAAAAATCAAGAATTTTTTGAAATGAAAATGATCATACACTTACTACACTTACAGTATGATCCACGATTTTTTTTTAAATCATTTTCATAGATTATGTTTCATAATTATTTTAATATCGAGTTGGTCCTCCTTTATTTTTTATAACATCTTTCAGTCTTCTAGGCATTGATTCTACTAACTTATTAGTACCTTCCGGTGAAATTTTATCCCATTGTTTCATTATTGTTTCTTGCAAAGTTTTTTTGCTGGTAATCCTATATTTTCTAATTGGGCGTTCCAAGTGATCCCATAAATATTCATTGGGGTTCAGGCCAGGCGATTGGGTTGGCGAATGTAACTGGTTTGGGACGTTATTCAGAATCCATTCTTTCATAATGTGTGCCATATGCTTGGGATTGTTGTCTTGCTGGAATATCCATGAAGGGATCTTAATTATTTCACGGATTATTTCAAATTGTCCTTTAGAATACCTAGGTAATTCCAGCGATCCAAATTTTCATTTATAAAAATAAGTTTACCTACCCCACTTGCGGACATTGAACCCCATAGCATAACTGAACCACCATCATGTTTAATAGTTGGGATGATGTGTTTTGGCTCCAGTACTGTAGCAGGTTTAAATTTCATCTCTCCCATCGGCTCCGAAAATGTTAAATTTACTTTCATTCGTAAAAACAACTGTCTGCAAATTCAATTAATTTTTTGGAATTCACATTCGAAATTAATGGCCATGATATTCATGTTTCCACAAAACCCTAGTAATATTTTGGGGATAGATAGCTTTATTAAGTATCTTCTCCATTTCTGAAGTTAGTTTTGAAGCGCTTGTTTTTGGATTTTCTCTCACCAAAACCAAAATCTTCCGCTCGTCCCGATGATGTTGTTTTTCGCCCTATTCGAGGCCCGTTTTGAACCGATTGTATGGCGTTGAATCTGGATATTATTTGGGCCACTGTAGAATTACTTCGGCTAACATATTTTCCAATTTCGCGCACAGATTTTCCAGGTTTCATATTAATTATTATTTGGCGTTCTTCGTTGGTAGTTTCCATACTAATACCGGCCGAATGCCTCGCAATCGTTACATTTTATTTTGTACACGCCTGTATATTGAATATCAAAGAGGTTATAAATACAAAGGAGGACCAACTCGATATTAATGGATGTAAGTGTATGATCATTTTCGTTGCAAAAAATTCTTGATTTTTTTTTATTTATTTTTTATTATAAACAGTAAATGAATTTTTGTTTTATAATTTTGGATTTGTAAATTTGTAAAATAATTTAATCTAATAAAAACCTGCAAAATAATTCTATAGTCCTTATATTTTATAAATTTTTCTCAAAAATCATCAATTCTGCAATTTTTGGCCGAATACGGTCCACCGGAAGTGACAGCTTCCATGGAAGCTTTTTCGATTTTTGCAATTATGTATATCAAAAAGGTATCATTTACAAGAGAAACTACTAAGTACCAAAAGATTCTAAATAAATTTTGCAACGATATCAGTCCAGATCGGTTTTTCAAAATTTGAGGGGAAATTACGATTTTTGAGAAGAAACTGTTTTTCAAAAAAAATCGGCCCATCGATTTTCTCCAATTATGCCCTTTTTCTGGTTTTAGGGAGTGCTAATTAGGAATATAGCATCCGTTTTAAAATTCGAGATGGCGAAATTTTGTTTTATGCAAGGTTTTTATGAGGGTGATGGCATGTTTGGTATACATATAACTAATGTCTACGCCTATGTACGTATCATTTTCGGAGTTTCCAAGGTACTGATTACGACTTTGGTTTTTCGCAAGTCATAATGAAAGGAGAGCCCTGATCGTGTTGTTTTGGTACCTAAACTATCTACGCCGATAATGCCGATATGAGTGTCAGTTTCAGGGTTTTTGGATATGTATTGTTACCGACATTTATTTTTCTGAATTCGTTATGGGGGCGGTGTCCTTTTTGGTGCCGACCTATACTATCAACAACAATTTGAGTGTTGATTTCGGAGGTATTAATTACATTACTCTCTTTTGTTATTTGCTTTTGTAGAAAGCCGATATAGGTGTCATTTTCGAGGTTCTACTTCTGTAATTTAATTTTCTCATATTTTCACTTTTGTGTAACCAAAAATTTCAAAGATGATACGTCGGTAAAAAATGTTCACTTCAAATAATTTTCGATTTGACATTTTGGACTTTAAGTTTTATTAAATGAATATTTACTAGAACATTTGCAAACACTGAATCAACAACAAAACCATGTTTTTATTACAATTCTGCCAGCTGTTAGAGAGGTGGATTACATTTCTTAGATCCTCCAGGGTAACGGGAAAAATTTTTTTGATATCATTACTTTTGGGCAATATAAGAACTCAAAACAACATAGAATTAGCAATTGCTTCGTCAGGTATAGCGGTAACATTATGAAGCATTAGACAAAACATTACAAGATTAACAACAGATGTAAGGAATTGAACAAAACCATTTTTTTGAGGGAAAATTCTCGTATTTTGTGTTAAAGTAGGACGCTGAAAAGTTGAACATTATGACCAAGATATAATACAATTCTCAATTAGGGTGATACACTGATACGTGAGGTATTACTGGCAAACTTTGCAGAAAGTCAGCACAGAACAGCTGTCAGCACACAACATAATTGTTTTACCTCCAAATTATTTTTCTCATTCACAGCCAAATCTCTCTATAATCTACCAATCATTTTCATGGCATGTAGAACAGCACGACAGCACAGCTGTCAAACAAAATACATTGCTACCGATATATGATCTAATAATTCACGCAAATCCAAGTTTGTAACGTTGCGTTGTTCACTATTCACCATTAGCGCTTCTAGCGGGTGTTTTTTTAAGCCCGATAGAACTTGAAATTGTAAAAAATTAAATTGTGATCAAAATTTTTTTTTATTCGAAAGATCAATACATATGGCATTAATATTTGAAAATGATTTCGGGCATATGGGCACCGCCGCTGTTCTTGACGCAACGCATTCTGGACGTCCAATTTTGGGCCACTTTTTCGACCACTACTGGCCGTATGTCACGAATAACACGAACACTGCTGGCCACCAAGTCAATTGTTGCTGGTTTATCAGCATAAACAATTGACTTCACGTATCCCCACAGAAAATAATCGAGAGGTGTCAAATCGCACAACTTTGAGGGCCAATTGACCGGTCCATTTCCCGAAATCAACTTATCGCCTAATTTTGATTTTAATAAGTCGATGGTTGTGGTCGCCGTATGGCACGTAGCGCCTTCCTGTTGAATCCACATCTCGTCCGGATCAATTTCATCCATATTTTCAAACAAAAAATCATGATCATTTTGCGGTAACGATCTCCATTGACGTGACGCGATCCCCAGCATCATTTTTGAAGAAAAACGGTCCGATGATGCTACCAGCGTGTAAACCGCACCAAACGATGCATTTTGATCTCTTGTGGATTGGACTCACTCGATATGCGGCAATTTTGTTTATTAACAAATGGATAAGATGGACGATTATGTGCGCCATAAAAATCACGAAGTCGTCTATAAGTTGCGCGGATCGACGACTGATTTTGAAAATAAATTTTAATAATTTCGTAGCGTTGCGTGGTTCAAGCGTGATTCATGATGATTTGCCAGAGTATACTGAGATCTGTCAGAGTATATTTTTCAAAAAAATTTAATTTTTTGTTTTAGTTTTTACAATTTCAAGTTCTATCACACTTACATTGGATTTGGAATACATTGGATTTGGAAGGCCAAGTTGTTGACAGGATAGATTGTGTGTGTGAAGAGTATCATCAACAATCAAAAGAGATGTATTATATGAAAGGTTTTCAACAGGTTTCCATTCGCGCTATCACACGTATAATCACAGAAATCTTTTGGAAATTTTTTGTTACATTTTCTTCTCTCATGTAGATAGAGTTTGGATTAAGTACACCGCATGGT
Organism: Nephrotoma flavescens; assembly: GCA_932526605.1. Classification (NCBI taxonomy): domain Eukaryota; kingdom Metazoa; phylum Arthropoda; class Insecta; order Diptera; family Tipulidae; genus Nephrotoma; species Nephrotoma flavescens. The sequence continues at coordinate 139,938,657 of OW052222.1, forward strand.
CCATGAATGGCACCCAATAATTTCATGTAGTTGTGGATGTGCTTGAAAATCAGATATTTCAGCACACACAATCTTATCAATATCAGTAACCCCATCTATTCTATCATCCTTATCCAACGTGATCAAAATATGTGCTTGAGAAACGTTTTTGGAATTCAATAGAAATAATGGCTTTAACTTTACAGAAGATTTCTTTTTGGGAAATTAAATCGATAAGTGCCTTAAGTCTACTTTTAAATACACGAATGACAATATCAGGATGAAAATTTACACCATAGAAAAATAAGTTTACCATAGATTTCTCATTTCTATATAAAACGAAAGATAAAAATGAAATTCCAATGTCATGATTGTATTTGTGATTTTACATTGTGCGCAATGTAAAGTCACAAATACAATCAAGACATTGGAATTTCATTCATTTTATACAAATGAGAAATCTATGCTAAACTTATTTTTCTATGTTTACACTATACAACCGTCAAAAGTTTCAATAATTTTAGGCGGTTGTGGATTGCAGTTATAAATAATGAAGGTTTGCCGAAATGTTGTACGATTAACATTGCTTCTAAATAATGTTGGTGCATATGGTAAATGGTAATGTTGGTACATATTGCGCAATAGAAAATTATGGTAAATTGAGAACCAATAGAAAATTATGGTAAATGGAGTCTACGGTCCACAGTATGAAATCCATCAACACCATTTGGAAAATTATGCACCAAATCAGTTTAATTATTATAGACGCATAAAAACCCAACCCCATCACAAATTGCGAGTCGATAAGAAACTTGTTTGAAGCATAGTAACTTTATTTTGAGCTAAACTGTAGTAGAAAAAGACGGAGCTATGTTATGTGGTATATCAACATGCCAGCAGTATCACCGTTTGGGAACAATAACGGATAAGCTAAAGGATCTAATGGAGAATCTAAAACACATTTTTGAAAAAATAACCATATTTCTCTCAAAAACATATCCACTATTGTCATTTTTGAAAATTGCTATGCGGCATCGGTCTGAACAGCATCATTGAAACGGCGGATATCTATATCACGCGACTTAATCATACAGCCACATTGGCGTACGTTACGCATTAAATAAACATTATACACATTTGCTCTCTCTTTCTATGCCAATTATCAGTAGAAACACCATAAAAGTATAATTGTGCATAGCATGGTTGACGACCATATCCAGTTTACAAGAATATAAAGTTAATTAATTGTTTTACATTGACGAATCGGTCATAGCGCCGAAAGTACAGTTTCATCATTCAGTTATAACATTTTTCTTCATTAAATCATTTTACAGTGGCCTGTTCCTATTTATTAATTTTTTGTAACCCAGAAGAATTTATCAAATTTTTAAATCAGTTTTACTCAACAGTGACAATAAATTTTTAATTTTTAATACCTTTGAATAATGAATGACCCATCGGCTGCTCTACTACCAAATATAATGATTACTTTGGGATAATTAACTAATTTTTTATAGCAATTGGTCATAACTGTCAAATTGTATAAGAAAGAATTGTTCCTTCAGAAAGGAGAATAAACTCCAACGCAAGATATCGAAACTGATAATCCTATAGATTACCTTAGTTTCAATCGGTGATTTAACAGGAGCATGTCGCAACCGACAGGTTGATCAGAAAGCAGTACCCTCAGAATTTCCTTATACAAAAAGCATGGTTAACCATCAGGAAGTCATAAAACGGCAAGTTTTCAAGTATCGTTTTACTTAGCAAAATAATCATCATGAAAATTTTTAATGGTTTACCACTCGCTATATAGTCCAAAAAAGTCGTTTTAAAATGTTCTGCATGTGGCCAGTGCCTGTCTGTTTTTTTTCTGGGTGGAGGAGGAACCTTCCGTATAGGCTTCACATGTAAAACACTAAGTCGGTAAATTTTACAGTTCGACTATGTGGAACTACCGTTAGGTATCTGTCAACGTTTATTTTTTGACAGACTGTAACAAAATTTCTCCTTCCAAAAACATATTTAGCCGTATTGTAACTGTAATCAGCCAGATGAACCCCATTTTCACGAATTTAAATAACAAGAGAATATCGGAATCAATATTTTACTCCGTGTCTTTGATATAACATGTTGTTCCAAGTATATTTTTCTAATGGATAGATTTGATCTTTTCTTAAGAGAAAATTAGCGATTGGATTATTACCAAGGAATGAGCGGGAAAATTGTGATTTTGGTTAATTTATGGTAATTTAATTATATACTTCAATAGTTACCATAAACTCTGTCATCATTGCTCTATTAGAAATAGTAATCCCCAATTTAAAGAAGTTTACCGGTGGAAAATTCGTAATCCTCCCCCCCCCACACCTCTTTATTACACTTAAATAAAAGTATCCATTAAATTGCTCCCTGTTATGCGAAAAAGCTGTATAACATTTAATTTAGTAAACAGATTGAAGCCAAATAAAATCCAAAGATTAAATATGGATATTTTACCACTCATGGAAAATTGGTAACTCCGGACCGTTAAGTTTGGCTGGAATAAAATGGAGGTGGTGCTAATTAGAAACAGGCAAACTTCATATACTGGAATTTGGCTAAATTGCATTCTATAAACCGATTTTTATCATTTCTAGCTAACAACCGACTTTTTCAAAACCAAACTTTTTTTTGGAAGAAAATGTCTCATTTTTACTCAAGTATTCCAAAACCAAATGACCCTAATGCTGCACCAGCACTTGTAGCACAATCCAATGAAAATGGTACTGGTATTTTTTACAAATTAATTACAAATTTGTTACACAGTTAGAAAATTTTTGATAAGTCCCGTTATCCTGCAATTCGTGTGGGCTGGCGTTAGACAAAGCTACACCACACTTTTCGTATTTTGTTAATATTTATTGTGTCGTACTGGGGCTGGTACTGCAATTTTTTACAAACTAGTTACAGCATATCGGTATAGTTCAACCCCCAAAAAACTACCCCTAAGGGGTGGAATTCTTCAAAAACCATATTTTTGGTTCAACCATGCTTTTGGCGTTTCAGTTAATATTTCTTGTATCGTACTGGGGGTGATATTGTAATTTTTTACAAATTAACTACTACATATTGGCTTAGTTCAACCCCCAACAACTTAAAAGAAATAGGTAACCCAGAATTTATTACAACAGCCCACACCCACAAAAACCGATCAAAATGCATCAAACTGCCTTCCTATGCTAGAAATAGGTGACCCTGAATTTATTACAACAGCCCACACCCATAAAAATCGATTTTAACGCATCGAACTTTCTTTCTATATAAGAAATATCTAACCCTGAATTTATTACAACAGCCCACACCCACAAAAATCGATCCAAATTCATCGAACTTTCTTTCTATGCAAGAAATAGGTAACCCTGAATTTATTACAACATTGTTATAATGCATCGAACTACCTTCCTAAGCAAGAAATAGGCGACCCTGAATTTATTACAACAGAATACACCCACAAAAATCCATCAAAATTCATCAAGCTTCCTTCCTAACCCTGAATTTATTACAACAGCCCAGGCCCACAAAAATCCATCAAGAAGCACTTTGATTGATTTTGTGGCTGTGGGCTGTTGAATAAATTCATGGTTACCTATTTCTTGCATAGGGAGGGAGTGCGATACATTTTGATCGATTTTTGTGGGTGTGGGGTCTTATAATAAATTCACGGTCACCTATTTCTTGCATAGGAAGGAAGTTCGATGAATTATGATGGATTTTTGTGGGTGTGGGCTGTTGTAAAAATTCACGGTCACCTATTTCTTGCTTAGGAAGGGAGTTCGATGAATTATGATGGATTTTTGTGGGTGTGGGCTGTAGAATACATTCAGGGTCACCTATTTCTTGCTTAGGATGGGAGTTCGATGCATTTTGATCGATTTTTATGGGTGTGGGCTGTAGTAATAAATTCATGGGTACCTATTTCTTGCATAGGAAGAAAGTTCGATGAATTATGATGGGTTTCTGTGGGTGTGGGCTGTTGTAATAAATTCTGGGTTACCTATTTCTTGCATAGGAAGGGAGTTCGATGCATTTTGATCGATTTTTGTAAGTGTGAGCTGTTGTAATAAATCCATGTGTAGCTATTTGAGGGGTATATTCTTTACAGAGAAATATGGTTTTAAAGAGCTGCACTTTTTAGGTGCAGTAAAAACTTCTTGTATGAACCAGTACGGTACAATGATTTAAAATGTTTGCTCCAATTTGGGGTAGTTTTCTAGGCGTTTATTTTGCCATTTTATTGTAGTTAGTTTGTAAAAAAAATCCAGTATCGCCCCACCACTATACAAAAAAATCACAGAAATGCAAAATTGCACCCCTTACGGGAAGTTTTTGGGGGTTGAACTATGCCAATATGTTGCAATTAATTTGTAAAAAAATTCAATACCACCCCCCAGTACGATACAATAAATATTAACAGAAATGCGATAAGCATGTTGTAACGAAAAATATGATTTTTGAAGAATTGCACCCCTTAGGGGTAGATATTTGGGGGTTGAACTATTTCGATATGTTGTAATTAATTTGTAAAAAATTCCAGTACCATTTTCATTGGATTGTGCTACAAGTGCTGGTGCTGCAGCATTAGGGTCATCAAAACCAAGAATTTGAAACCCAGTTCCAATTTCGAATATGGCTACGTTCTACATGTAACGTGTAATTCCTTGTTAAAATCATTTAATTATCCAACAGACCAATGGTAAACGTCTTTATACAGGAAAGGTTTACTACTTTTTTGACCTATTAAATATTTTTAAATAAAAGAAAATAGATTTAATGTATACGGTTCGATTATAATATTTGAAATTATGTATGAACAACAATGTCTGCTAAATGTCCGCCTCTATTGGCTTTACAAATGCCGGCACTTTTGATTAATTTTCATCACTTTATAACACATTTTACCCTGTATCATGTTAATTTCTTCAATATTATCTGGTTTATTTGCATAACTTTAGCTTTTAAGATCACTCCATAAAAAGAAGTCGAAAGCAGTTAAATCGGGTGACCGTGGAGGTCAATCGATGATAAATTTGCCACGTATGTACTTCACAACTGTCAAGTATTAACTGTCAATGTTAATATTCGCCTAAATGCCACAAAAACAAAAATTGTAAACCTTTCTGCTGGTCGTGCTTGCTAATCTAACCAGTTCCAGTATTCTGTAAATTTCTGCATTTTCTGAGAAAACATGGTGCGAGTTATCAATAATTCAATAACGATGGAAATCAATACCGATGTGCTCCGAACCTACCGAATTAGAACCAGCCAAGCAATCTGTCCCGTAACAGTGCCAAATTCTTATTTGCATTGGAAAAACATAAAATTTTTGGGAAAGGAAAATGTTACATTAGAAAAAAGATTAATTGAGAAAGCAGCAAATCAAACTGTAAATTATGTCAAATTGGTCGGCATGATGTGATCTGGAAATTGTACTTACCACGAATAGATTAATTCGTTCTCGAATTCGTTCGATTCAACGATTTAGCAAACGTAATATAAAGAGAAAATGAGCAAATTTTCATAAGTTGTCGACGTTGTTTACATTGTCGACGTCAGCGACGTAAAAAATAGCTATGTAATCTCCGTTTCTACTTTGTGTAAACTCAGGGGTGAAGCCCCTAGTATATCCATCATCAACAATAGAAAAGAAATAAAAACAACAAACTCTTTTCAGTTTTTTATTTCATTTTTCTTTTTAATAATTTTTTTTTATATACAGAACAACAACGAACAAAAAACTGAAAAATTTTTATATATATTTTTTAGACTATTGAAAATTTAATTGGAAAATATAGAAAAATTGTTGAAAATTTCCATTTATTAATATTCATTAGAATTCATTGAATTTTAATTGAATTACAAAATATTGTCTGTGTGTGTTGTATGTGTACCAATATTATATACGTTGGATAGACGAACAACTTTCAAACAAAAAAAAGTACCAATAGCAAACTTCAGCAATTTAATAAATTTTATGGATTTTTAATATTTGCATGTACCTTACCTCCCGCGAACAAATTAGTACTGCTATGTAGTGACTTACCCTGTAAATAGAAAAAAATAAATAAATTGTTAAAACTGCACAAAAAATAAAGCTTTGTCTTCCTAAAATAAAGTAATTAGATAAAAATAAAATTTCGTAACTCGAATTGTTAGTAAAAAAATATTTTTAATATAAAACGTGATATTAAGCCATTAAAAACTTATTTATTAGCTAGATTTGCAACTTTTATAAGTGTAATGTTATTAAATTAATGTTAAAGTATCGTTGAGCACGAAATATAAACCAAATAACCTGTTGCTTTATTTTCAGAAAGCTGAAATAGCCAATAAAGCATAATCCATAATGAAATTTCTAGTTGTTGCGCCCAATATGTTTATTATTGATATTTTTGGTATATATGGCAAATATGTATATGTATTTATGTGCCCACCCACAAATTAATTATATATACATATATACGGTGTACATACGCAAACAAAACAAAATTATATCCATATTAATTGACATTTTAGTCGTTTTTGGATTATAGACAATAAAATAAATTGTCATTGTGTATTGTAACTAGGAGGAATAAAATTTGTGTGTGCCATTTGAAATATAAATTTCGGTCCCAAAAGTACAAAAACAGAAAATCTATTTACTTACGATGCTGTCTTGTAATTAATTATTTTCTTTATAAAATTTCCCTCGTATTGTTTTCTTTCGATATGCCAAAGAAGAGAGAGAATGAAGATGTCTATTGTTCCAAAAATTCGAAGCATTTGTTCTTCGAAGCATTTTAACAATTGGGATTTACTTGGGTAGAAACCTAAAAGCTAATTGTATATGCTTGAAAAATGAACATCAGGCTTCCAATATTAATGGACAAATTATTTAGATTAAAGTCTATGAGGGGACAAATTAATTTATTTCGTTACGTTTAATGATCGCGTATGTATTACATTTTCAAAATCGTTAAGCCAAAAAAAATCTTAATTAAAAAAATGGCGGTTAGTACTATTTTAGAAAAACTTTAAACATCTAGGTACTTGGATATATGGAATTTATACTTTTACTACTTTTTTACTTTTATTAATAAAGTTATATCGCCGAAGTGAAAAAAGTGACTAAAATGTTTTCTCTGTGTTTCTGTGTGCATATGGCACCCAAGCACTACAAGGACCTTGCTATTAAATCACGTTTCCAATGTTAAATGATTAACTGGCCTCCGGTATTTATCTTCACTAATTTTCTCCTCACGTTGGAATTGAAATTACAGTGGTTGGCGTTCGTTTATACGCACACTATTATTTCTCTTGAAAGTCAATTTTTTCCATTTCAATTCCAACTATGAATACTAGTGATACATACATTCAAATGTAGTAATGGTGGAGAAAAGTAACAGGATAAATTTTGTTTATTTACATCTATTGTTTCAGTTGTGAAGTATTGTGTGGCTAGCCTTTAGTATCGCATCGCAAATTGACTGTCGCGACATTTTTGTGAAAATGGTCGTAATTTTAACTAAAAAGATATATTTAAATTTTTTATATATTATTTATAATTTTTTCCGCTTTTGGATAAAATTTTGCTACAATTTTTTTTAGGTGGTTATAATTTTAACTAAAAAATTGTTAATTTGATTGACTGCCATCTTAGAGATGTTTTTATAAATAAAATAAATTTGAATTTTATACATATGAACTATTTTAGCTAAAGTGTAGATGTCGTATACATCGCGAAAATCGGATAAGATGACAACTTTATAAAATTTTTTTTTGTAGGATTGTGTAGTAGTATTCCGTTTTGTAGTATTCCGGAAAAATTATCACATTTTCCGGGAAATTTATGACATTTTCATTTATTTCTTTTTTTTTTGTGACAAGTTATACATAGATATCATCTAGATATCATCTTGGAAAACATATCAATTCACGTGCCATGCAGAACATTTCGAAACCATGGATTTTTAGCACTACAACACCATTGTACTAGCTATGGAGAAAACAACCCCATTAATAGGATGTCTAAATCGTTCAACTTAATTGACGACCTATTTGATTTTAATTTATCAAAGAACAATTTTAAAAATATCTTGAAGAACCATTTTTTAAATTTTTAATTGTCAAACTAAAATTTGGTTTATATTTTCTTTTTTTAAGTTTTTTGTTTGAAATGTTTTAACTATTGTAAAAAATCTGAAATCATGCATGTAAATTACAAAATAGATTTCTTTAAATAAATAAATAAAAAAACAAAATTTAATATTTAATATTTTTTGTTTAATATTTTAATATTTTTTTAGTGTAGGTGTCATTAATAGAGACTATATAATCCGCTCCTACGTGCGGCACGCAGTGCGACATGTTTGAAGATCCCGGCTCCTACGCCCCCCGAAATTAAAATAAAAAGAGCCCCGTGGAGCTACGGGGAGGAGCGTAGGTGTCATTAATAGATTCTATATAATCCGCTCCTACGTGCGGCACGCAGTGCGACATGTTTGAAGATCCCGGCTCCTACGCCTAATTCAATTCTATATATTCGTAGATTCCACCCGCACACAACGAATTAAGCTAACATTTGGGGTGTTATAATATGTTCGTAGCTTCTGGTCTAACAAAACGATGCAAAATAGAGTTTAAAAAAACACTCAACATTTGCAACTAGTTTTGGATCTCACCCCTGATATTCATATTGGTACATATTTATTATGCGGGTGGCACCCCATTATTTTTTTTTCCGTAACGGATTTTCAAATAGCAAGCGTCAACATAGTAGTCGTGAAATTTGGTTAAGGTGAGTATGGATCCCATATCGGAAGTAGTGAGCAAGTACAAACTCATATTGAAGGCAAAACCGTATATCCCAAATCTAAAAATGGTGGACGGTATTATCAATAATTTTTTTTTAATGTACTTAGCATCCGATGTTAATTTAATTTTTAATTTCTTAAAAGATTGTGGCCTATTAAAAGGCAATTTTATATGCATCAACTGTTGGACTGAGATGAGGCTCAGAGTGAAACCCACCATTGAACAATATTTTTGGGATTGCGGGCGGATGGAAAGGGGTGTAAGGTGCACAATTAGGAAAAGTTTTAGACATGGGTCTTGGTTTACGAACAGTAAACTAACCATCGCTAACATTTTATTGATGATGTATGGGATTTTGGTAAAGGAATCCGCTACGTCATTGATTCGAGAGTATAGTTTCTCTTCCGCCACCATTGTTGATAGGAATCAGTACGTAAGAGAAACTATCTCTGAATATATGATGAGCCAACAGGAACCCATTGGAGGACCAGAAGTGATTGTCGAAATCGACGAAAGTAAGTTCGGCAAACGCAAATACAACAGGGGCCACCATGTTGAGGGACAGTGGGTGTTCGGTGGGGTTGAGCGGGAGTCGGGGAAGTGTTTCCTTGTGAAAGTGGACAAAAGGAACAAGGAAACACTTATAAATTTAATAAAACAATTTATTTTGCCGGGATCAACAATAGTCTCAGACTGTTGGAAGGCCTACGACAGTTTGGGATATGAAGGGTTCTCTCACCTCACAGTGAACCATTCATATAATTTTGTTGATCCTGTGACCAATGCTCACACAAATACCATAGAGAGTACGTGGCGGCATGTAAAGGCCACATTGCCGGCGTATAACAGGCAGTGTGATATGACATTATTCCTAGCAGATTACATGTTTAGGAAGCTAGTGAAACACCAAAATGGCGATGAGGTGAACGCTTTTTTTTTAATTGTTCGCCAAGTGAATTATAGTGACGTCTAATTAATAATTGTGTGATATTTTATAGAAATAGTGATATTATAGTGATATTTTTGGAATTTTATATTGTTTTATTTTATATTTTTTTGAATTGAATTATATTATATTATATTTATATTGAATTATATTTTTTTTAATTGAAATATTTGTTTTTTTACAGGTGATGTGAATTGAACCAACCTTTTATGATTTCTTTTTCAGAGTTTATTTATTGATCAAATGATTTTCATGATTTTAAGCATCCATGTATCCAATTGTACCATTATTTCCTTCCCTTCCCACTCTTAGTTGCATATATCCGTAAAAAATATTGAATTTGATTTATTTGTAAGTCAAATTTTGTATTTTTTGATTAAAAATTATTTTACCACCAATGAACGTATATAATTTTAAATTTTAGTTCATTTATATTGCAATAGATGGCCCTAGTGTCGCATTGTAAAATATATACTTAGCGGAGACACTTTTTTAGTTCCAAAAATATCCGCTTTTGATCAAACTGGTTTTACTGTCAAAAAAATTGCGATGCGATACTAAAGCTGTTCCTAAATTCATTTGTTTTGATAATATTAAATTTTTGCAATCTCTCAGCAAGTTTTTACTTTCAAACTATAACACAAATTAAATATAACATAAGACGCTTTGGGAGTGATCGGTAAGGGAAAACGTTTAAATAATGAAGAAAGAGCGCAAATTCAAATGAATGATGAAGAAATTAGGCTACTCTACTCGCCTCGTTGCCAAGGAAATCAAAAGATCTGAGGGATTGATCAGAAATTATTTAAGAAATCCAAAAACTTATGGTATCAAAAAGCCTACACGAGAAAATTCAAAGCTCATTACACGTGAAAAGTCGTCAATTAATCTCGGGTTCTGAGGACAACAAAAACCATTAAATGAATCAAACCTAAATCGAAACCTCGTGTAACAACCGCACATATGGAATGCCGTTTGAAGTTTGCCCAGCAGTACATGCATTGGACAACAGAATGGGGCCAAGTGATTTTTTCTAATGAGAAAAAAATTAATTTAGACGAACCAGACTGCTACAGTTATTATTGGCATGATCTACGCAATCACACTGTCGTTCGGCTAAAGAAAAATTTTGTTGGTGGGGCTGTAATGGTTTGGGGGCGTTCTCAGGAAATTTTAAGATATTCATTTGCTGGATAGCTACCAAAATTAAGTCAACAAAATATTGTGAGCTGCTGGAAGATGTGTTGAGTCCATTTATTGATGATCATATTGATAGTGAGTTCAACAGTTGAGCGAGTTCAACGATTTCAACAGGACAACGCTGCGATCCACGTTTCACAGGCATCTAAGGATTGGTTTAAGCGCTTGTGCCTGCTACCCCATTAAGAATCTTTGGGGCATACTGGCTGCAAAGGTGTATGCTAATGGGCGTCAATTTTCGTCAGTAAGTGATCTGAAGCAGTGTGTCAAGCATTACTGGGTTGAAATCAGTCCCAATGTGCTCAAAAATCTTTTTCAGTCAATGCCAAAACGAATTGTTGAAATTATTAAGAATAAGGGACGTGGGACGAAGTATTAATATTTCATTACTTGATACGCTTCACAATTTTTCGATGATAATACGCAAATGCGCATAAACGAATACATCAGATGCAATTTGGTAAAAATTTTGAATGTAATGAATGAAAATTTAAAAAATCCACAGCAAACTATTTTTTTTAAATTAAACAAAAATAGTTTTTAGAAATAAATAAAATGTTAAATTTTGGTTTCATTTTCGGATATATTGAAAAAATATGGTGCGTATAAACGAACGCCAATCACTGTATAAAGCATTAATTCGTTTAAAAAGCAGTTAGATTTTATTTGAAGTTGATTAGTGTAACTGCTTAATTGTTAGATCATGACAAATAATGTTCAAAGGCCATTTACCAATCAATGAAAAGTTTCACGATTTAAATTCCCGGAATTTTTATGTTATCTATGACCGCTCTTCTTCCGTCTTCATGATTTGTCCACCTCGTTGAGTATATTTTTATTACTAGCGTTTCTTAGTCCAATTTAAAATCGGTACAAAAATTGTTCGAGAATGAAACCGCTCACCCAGCCATTAAACCGAGCTGCGCACGCTCGACCGCGACCCTAAAACGAAATTTGCGTCTATACGAATAAATTAGTGGAACATACATTAAAAGGAATTTCAAGTGGATGGATTGCCGATTGAAGGATTTATTTTCCGATTCGAGAATCTGGTACGACATTACCGGGTACTAGAAAGTCATTTTTGTCTCGAAATGGCGACTATTTTGCATTGAACTGGTACTGGTGTTACTAAAAATTATATCCTAGTATCTTCTGAAAGGAACTGAAAGATGGTCTTATTGAGCGATATCGAAGAACTGATCTCGATATTAGGCACATGATTGACGCTCGTAAGCAAAGAATAAAATAACCTTTCTTGGAGTTCTATAAAGAAATTCAGGCAATGACCTTACGATACCGCGTACCACCGTCCGACACTGAAATGATTCAAATGTACTTCGAAAAGACATGAGCAGATCGCAATATTCACACTCTATGCTCTAATGCAAGCGAACCAATTACGACCCGGAAATGCTGTATTTGCGAAAATATGTCAGTGAAATAGAAAGTAATTATTTTACCAAAAACAATGACGACTGTTATAGCCCTTCTATGCGGGATCGTGTACTGGATCCAAGAGACGATCCGGTTAATACTATGCCTGAGGAATACCAGCCTTGTCACTTACGCAGCGGGCTCCCACTAATCAAAGATCGAATCTTCAGCAAAAAAAATCAAGATTATACCAGATTGATATGTTGGAACTGCCGTGACATCGGTCATTCTTATTTCGATTGTCACTCACAAGCCAATTACAAAAATTTAGGCTGACCAGGTATAACCGACCAGATATTCTTAAGCCTAATTGTTTCAGGTGTCAGGGAACCGGACACTCGAGGCATAAGAGCTCTGGGAATGTGTTGCCTCGAAAAAGAATCGAATACACATGATGATGCCGCGAATACCGATCCGGAAGTTTTACGGTGAACTCCAAATCTGCAAGAACACTTAGGTACTGATGTCAAAATTAACCCTGATTTGCCTTTGTTGTACTATGTCATTAGTAGACTCATTACATACCAACCCCGTTTTTGAACGGCAATATTTAACTAGAATCAATAGAAATTTCCATCGTGCAAAAAGGTATTGAGCTTCTCGTAAATTTTTAAAATCAACTATAGCTGAGACCTTCATTACCGATAAAACCGATAATCAGCCATATGTCGATGTGCTAATTGATACCATGCCATATCGTAAACTAATGCATAGTGGTGCTTCCATTACGGCATTTGGTAGCGAAAGTCAAGTATTTCTCAATAACCCTAAATACAAAAAAAATCGTCGGGTTTCGTCTTTACCTGACTTAGGAATCATGATAATTTGAAATATTTTCCATTTTTGGGGAAAGTATCCACATCTCATAATCACGTTAAAAATATATGTTATAAATTTTATGCATCTATCTGATAATTCTTTGATCATTTTTTAAGTTATTCGATTGTTTTGACGCATTTCCATTTAAATTTTACTGAATTTGGGATCGACTCGTCCCTCGTAAACTGTGGTAGTATTAGCTACCTGTGGTAGCGTAACTGTGGTAGCGTAGAACGCTTTTTGTAGATGGTTAGAGCCTTTTCTAAGTCACTTCTGGCTCAGTGACCATCTGGTTACCTTATCGGTGGGTTCGATAACCTTTTTAAATTTCTTGCTGCCTTTCACAATGAGTAATCTGTTTTTTCTGTTGCTATGTGAGCTCACTTAGGTAATTTAACACTTACTTAAAACCTTATAACTTTTTCAGAATTTTTTTCTCCGGAGTAGCTTTTTTGCAGCCATTTTCATTATTTGACTTAAGTTTTCTATCGCGTCATCAAGAATATCGTCTTCTGGTGTGCGAAGTGGGGCATCCAGATAACAATTTCCATCTACTGTGTTTCGATAGAGAACCCATTTCGTTAGTTTGTTTGTTAAACGTTGGGATGGTTCAGTTCTTAATGCCTGGATACTTAGTGCTGCTATTATTGGTGAGTGATTTGATGATAAATCATGACAGTCAACCCTTAATACAAGATTCGGAATTTGCCAACATTAATTAGGAGTGCTAGTGGCTAATCGGAACGAGTCTACAAATACATTTGGGTAAATGTTAATTTTAATTCAACATTTAATACAAATTTACATAATCCCTAGTTTAAAGCAAAAGTTCTCTCGGTATAGACTTTTGGAAATTATTTAAAATTGAACCAAAATTAATTTCCGAAAGTGAACATTTCACACTACCCTCTGATTCTGACTTTGATGCTAATCGTAAAATTTTGTCGAATAAACAAGAAGTCGAGCTTGCAGAAGCGATCGATGAGTTCTCATCATTCTCAAAATTAGGTCTAGGTAAAACTACTTTTGTCACGCATCATATTGATGTCCGAACCTCTGTACCTATTAAGCAAATGTTTATTATCCTGTCTTCCCACACATTCAAGCACAACTGTACACCGAAATAGATCGAATACTATGATTGAAGGTGATAGAGGAGTAGAGTCACGTGGTTGGAGTTTGCCGATGACATTGGTCTGAAAAGCGGACGGTAAAGTGCGGCTATGTTAAGATGCCCGGGCTTAAAGATGTGACGGACATCTAAGCCGTCTTATCAAACCAGGTACATTTCTAGCATCGACCTAAAACATGCATTTTGGCAGATCCCATTGGCTCAGGATTCCCGAGGCAAGACAGCGTTTACCGTCCCCTGTACCATTTCACTGTGATGCCGTTCGGGCTCTGCAACGTCCTGCAAACACTAAGTCGACTAATGCACTGTTTGATTCCTCACCAACTGGTACGTTCCAGGAACACATAGAATTACTTAAAACGGTTGCCACACTTTTGACTGATGATAAATCTGGAGAAAAGTAATAAAGTCAAAGAAATCAGTATTTTTTCTGAACCAAAAACAGTGGATATGAGAGGATGGTATCGGCGCTTTATTCCGAAGTATGCGGCTATATCCTCTCCGTTAACGGATTTATTGCAAAAAATGCGAAATTCGTTTGGGAACATAATAAGCAACATTTGATAACCGCGCGAACTTTTCAAAACCATTCTTCATCCAATGTGATGCCTGTCGTTTAGGGGTAGGCAGCGTTTTAATCCAAGTTGATGAACATGGAGGCGAACACCCAATTGCTTGTATGTCTAAGCGGTTGAATCCGTCACAGCAGAACAATTCAATAATGTTGCTTCAGTGCTACGCGACTGTTCTCAGTGTACAAATGTTTAGGGCCTACGTAGAGGGTTGCATATTTATCATTCTAGCTGATCATGCCAGCAAAATGGCTGATGTATCAAAATTATTTAACTAACTTAGTAGATTGATGAGGTGAAGCCTCAAACTCCAACAATTTGACTTCCATATCAAACATAGAAAGGGCTCCCAAAATATATAGTGCCAGAGTGTCTGGGCCTTCATGGAAGAATGTTTTCAAAGTTCACTGGCGAATGTTCCTCTTATCGATTTGTCTTCTCCTAAATACGCCTAAATATTATCCACATTGATTGATCGGTAGAAACTTCATTCTCAAGATTCTTTAATAAATTTGGAGATCACAGGAAGTACAGATACCAAGATACCATAAGAGCTTTTTCTTTTTGTGCAAATATTTTGAAAGTGTATCATTTGTGAGAAAAACAACTATAATCTGAAAGAGACTAAATTAAATTTACAACAATACCGTTCCACTTAAAATTTCGAAAATGTAGGCAGGAATGACGATTTTTGAAAAAAAACAATTTTTTAAGAAAAATTTGGAATCTATGTAGCCCAGACGGATTGACTGATCGGGATGAAACTTCACACTTAAGCTTTTTGCATAAATTAGGAGGGTCTAGTGACGTTTCACCAAAATCGATCTACCAGAACTGACAGTTCCATACGATCTTTTCGTTACTGCAATAATTTTGGAAAGTTTACAGGGTAATTCTTAATTAAGTATATACATTAAATTTGGAAGGTGAAGGGAGACACTAATCTGAACTGAAAATTGTATGCAGCACATATTCTATATCTTTAACCGTTATAGAGAGAATCATGATTGTACTGTAAACATAGTTATTTTGAATTCCAATTAATACATGTCTGTGAAATTAGCCCGAAAAATATCCCAAAAAAGTGTGATGGCAACACTAAAAAACGAATATCGTGACCTTTTTCAGTGTCATCCCGAAAAACTTACTATACATATTCGCTAGTGTTGAGTGTCATCCCGAAAAACTTTTACTATCATGACATTTTTAATACAATGACATTTTTGTTTTTGTTGTTATCCCTAAAAAACATTCCAAAACAGCAAATGTCAGTAATGTCTGTAATTTTAACCCGAAAAATATCCCAACAAAATGCAATGACAACACCAATATTCTAATATAATCACAGTTTTGGACGACGCCATCACTAATTTTTCATATATCATCCCGGAAAAAATTTCACCATCGTGACATTTCTTTATATCAGCACGAAAAAAATCTATTGTATCTATCTAATAATTGCCAAATTAAAAAATTCATAACTAATATTTCTACATAATGAACAAGTAACATTTTATGCAGTTTGTGTAGTAAATGAATCCACGATTAGGCAAAAGAAATAAATTTCAACAAAAAAAGCTCCATTAACTGTTTGTAAATAATCAGCAAACTCACATTAATGAGGTTTACGTAGACAATGCATCCAACTAAGGAATGGCAAAGTACGAAAACAATTGTAATAGTCGTTTTCAAATATATTGCCCTGTAGTCGGCCTAGATATCAATTAACGAGCATGGCTTTACGCGGTTTTCGTAAATAATGAAACCACCTTTGAAATAGCAAAGTAAGAAAAAATTATATCAGCCGTTTACCAGATCCATGGAATTCCAGATATCAATTACCGTATAAGTGGTGAAAATTTCGACACTTGGACCGGGAGGTATTGGGTTCAAATTGCACCAGAGGCTAGATGCAAACGGAATTTTCGCCATCGATTACGATCGGTGATGTTAATAAACACATCATAGACCCGCTGTTGGAGTGCAGAATTCAGCGCCGACCCACCGTTCATACATATCAGTGTACAAATTGACTTGGAGCTTGTAATGTGCAGGTGGTATACTGTAATTTGTTGAATGGGACGTCCCTTAAGCTAGCAGAACTCATACAGCAGAACATTACAAGATAGTATGGATAATTATAGGCTAATTATGGGCTAATTAAATGCCCCATTAAACAATTTTGGGCTCCATCCCTACCTACTAAAGCGTGGGTTCTGCTAGCTTTAGAAAAAGTTAGCAGAACCCATATTAAAAAATGATTTAAAAACAATTGGAAAAATAAAGGTTAATTTTAGGCTAATTAAATGCCCTATTTAAATTTTTTTATTTGGGTCGATCGAGAAAATGCAAAATGCTTTAACATTTCAAAGCTAGCAGAACCCAAATCGAAAATCGGACCAAAACCGAAATTAGGACTCAAAACAATATCTATTGACAATCGAATAATTTTAGGCCCGGTATGGGCTAATCAAATGCCCTATTAAAAAATTTTTGGGCTCCATCCGTTTTTGACCAAACTTCGGGTCATTTAATCTAAAGGTAGCAGAACTCAAATCGAAAATCGGACCAAAGCCGAAATTAGACCTCAAAACAAGATCTGTTGACAATCTAATAATTTTAGGCTCGGCATGGGCTAATCAAATGCCCCATTAAAAAATTTTGGGCTCCATCCATTTTTGACCTAACTTCAGGTCGATTAATCTAAAGCTAGCAGAACCCAAATCGAAAATAGGACCAAAACCGAAATTAGAACATAAAACAAGATCTATTGACAATCGAATAATTTTAGGCTCGGTATGGGCTAATCAAATGCCCCATTAAAAAATTTTGGGCTCCATCCATTTTTGACTTAACTTCAGGTTGATTAATCTAAAGCTAGCAGAACCCAAATCGAAAATCGGACCAAAACCGAAATTAGAACTCAAAACAAGATCTATTGACAATCGAATAATTTTAGGCTCGGAATGGGCTAATCAAATGATATGGGTTCTGCTAACTTTTTCTAAAGCTAGCAGAACCCACGCTTTAGTTGGTAGGGATGGAGCCCAAAATTGTTTAATGGGGCATTTAATTAGCCCATAATTAGCCTATAATTATCCATACTATCTTGTAATGTTCTGCTGTATGGGTTCTGCTAGCTTAAGGGACGTTGAATGGGTGGTGGTGCGTGATTGAAAAAGGAGGTATTAATTGGACAATTAATAATTTCTTGAACGATGACAAACGCGGCTAATACAATTTTTTTGTTAACACTTGCTATTACTTGCTATTTCAAAGGTGGTTTCATTATCTACGAAAATTGTATAAAGTCGTACTCGTTAATTGATATTAGTGCATATTAGTGAATTCATTTCTGCTTGTTAATTCATATTTATTTTAAAATTCAGTCTACTACGATTCACACATTTTGAGAGGATTTCATAATCCACTCCGTTGAAGTTTCTTTAGTGTGCACATGGTGGGTTTTGAAATACACTACACTACACTAAGCTCCACGTGAACAAGATCACGAAGAAGTCTCACGAAGAAGAAAATGGAACAGGTACATAAAACGTTTTCAATCTCCCACTTCTCTATTTCACGGTGGTCAAAACTTGCATTCTCGCGAACCTACGCTTGTTTAGAGTGCAATGAATGGAGCGGAAATATCCAGTAGACTATCAAGGTGGTTACTTCTTATTTAAAAACACTAGCTTCCTTACCTTATTTTTAAATCCAAGATTTATCATTAATAAGCGACAGGTGGGAGCATTGATACCGTATTTGACGTCGACCGTTAAGGTTCTTGATGATATATTTTTCAAAGTAAGTCATCAAACCGAGACCTGGTTCAGGCCCAAGGAAGGGAGTCGTTGCTCTCTAGCTTATTTCTCGGCTTACGTAGGAGTGAGTCTCTACACAGATCCGAAGTTCCTATACATTGCATATGCAATACCCATAAATACGAAAAGCCATTAGAACGAGCACACAGATATTTTTAGCATTAACAGAACAAATTTTTTGTCTTTCAAACAGCGTTTTTTCAAAAAACATTTACAGATGATTCCGATCAATATCGAAAATCCAATGGACACGACCACAGCTTTAACAAAGCATTTCATGCAATTCGGGATTCCTAACGTCTTTTTCTCAGATCAAAAGAAAACGTTTCAATTATTGCAGTTAAAAGATTATGTATCATCCTGGGCATCGAATGGACAAATTAAAAAACACACTCAACTATTATAGACATTTTCAATAATAACCGAGATAAATTTCCAAACTTCAAATATTCCAACTGCCATAGACTGCTAATTCACTGATACGCTACGACGTCGACAGTTTTTGTTCAACATTGTTTTAATTGTATTGTACACCAGCATATTTTGTGTAGCAAAATAACATCAGACAAGTTGATTAAATTCAGCACAGTAATGTATACGAAATTAAACATTTATTTAATTTTAATGTTGCACAGAAATTAATTAAGAGCTTTCAGAATCAGGTAAAAATAATTAAAATGAAATTTATTTCATTAGGGAATACATTAATTATTTGTACAGGTACTAACAATGATATATAATTATTTTATAAAACCTGGTTTATAATTGTTTAGGTATATGAATATTTATGCCCATTATAGCGTTCTAGATTTTCTTAAGTGGAATAACGATTGAGAGTTTTCAACATCTTGGGATGTGAAATAACCACCCATAATAAAAATGTTCTATCTAAAAATCTGAACAAATTGTTTCAAACTATGTACATACATATTTAGTTATTCTACAGTTATCTATCCATTTATAGACATTAACTTGAAGTAAAAGTTTACGGATTTCTTTTTCAATTTTTAACCATAAAATTCAATCCCAGAGTGATGGTGCGGTCAACACAGGAAGAACAAAATTACGATCGTAGCAAATGCGAAAATCTCTAAATTTTGTATGTATACGAGTATCTAACATAAAAAGTAAAAGATCAAACCAAATAAATCTTCAAAGATTCATCCATTTCCGAAATTCTTTAGTACAACAAAAACAAATGGGAAACTTTTCATTTAATGTATTTTATGGGAACCGGCAAAAATTTTCTATTTTATTTAAAATTAACTGAGGGGCTCAAAATGTGTATTGTTCAACGTGATTATTTTACAATTCGTAAATTATCCGTAATGAAAATTCATTTCGTTATTTTTGTATTTCGGTTTGAACAGCGTCGTCGACTACAACGAAGAGTTTAAAAAGAAAAATAATTTTTTTCGTTTGGTTAAATGAAATAAAATAAAAAACAAGTTTTTCTTTTTGCTTAAGAAAATCGAAATAAAGTACACAGAATTTTCATGATAAGAATTACAAATTTTATTATTCCCCTATATTTATAAACCTTATAAACGAATACTCGCTTTAAAAGGAACACGAATTTTTAACGTACTCGTATACACAAGACGGAAATACATTCCCTGTTCTGTCTTAGCAAAAAAATAAAAAAATTCACTGGAAGGATATGAACAGAAGAGGATGAATGATTTTAAAAATACATATTTCTTGTTTGTATGTATATGAATATCGTACATACTACCAAGTATTCTAAATATCTAATGTTACAGTTAGAATTATGGGAAAATATTTTCGTTTTCATATCCACATAACGTTGAATTATGTATATGAAATGAAAATCAGTGTGGTTTTCAAATGTATACAACATAAAACTACAAGACGAGATAAACCATAATATTATGTTTTAAAATATTCACGAAGTATTATGTGATAAAACGTGTACTTGTACTTTAACACATCTTAAAAATGTTTGTTGACAGCTTGTTTGAGAAAACGTCAATAAAATTCGTCTATATACAATTTAGACTTGGTTGGATGCAATATTCATATGGTGCACAGCAAAGGGATGTAAATGTAACAGAATTTTTAATCTGATATTCGTCTATCTACAATCTATTACCATATAGCTATTTTATAAATTATTTTACAGTTCAAGATCTAAAAAAAAAATTATTTTGTTTTTGAAAATAGCTTCAGGTGAAAAATTCTCAAGTGGTTTTTTTTGGTACATACTTTATACGGTAATAAATATTTAAACACATTAAATTGGTACTAAAATGCTTTCAAGTAACTAAAGAGAATTGAAAACAATGGATTTTTTTATTATTTTCACTGAGCGATAACAGTATTCTTTCCGTACCCATATTACTTTGTCGAGTACATAAGTTGCGAGTGAAAAAAACTTTAACAAGAGTGTTGTTTACGTTCAAATCAACTTTACCCTAATAGTAAACTGTTTTAAATGGAATGCGATTTTATAAACAAATCACAGAAGGACTATAAATCAGATAACGCAAAAATATTGCCTATATACATGGTACACTGACAGACAGAGATTTGTGTGAAATGGTTTTAGATAGAAGAATTATACAGCAAGACATTCAATGATTTCATTCAGACAAATAGTGTACCTATTAGTTTACCAGGTGTTTAAATATGAAAGCGGAATTTACCAATAAATGGCGCAACCAGTCAATGTACCTTTCGACAAACCACGTCATCGGCGTCATTGTTTTCTTTTGACATCTGTCAACAACATCCGATTTCATACAATATCGCATGATTTTTACGTGTTAAAAATGTCGAGTTTTGTGCCTACATATTACGATTTGCGGACAAGATTGATTTTTTGTTATCATTTGGAGAAAACCGCTGCAGAATCACATCGAATGTTTGTCACTACTTATGGTGAGTCTGCTCTAGATAAATCATAATGCTATAAGTGGTTTATTAAATTGAAAAGTGATGATTTTGACGTGGGAAACCAAGAACGTGGAAGACCACCAAAAAAGTTTGAAGACAGTGAATTATAAGCATTGTTGGATGAAGGTGATGCTTAAACGTAAAAACAACTCGCGGATCTATTGAATATGAAAAAAAAATAGTTGGCCCTAAAAATCCGATTCGAAGAATCCTATAACCTCTTCTATCAAACCCGGTTAAATCTAAAATTATGTACATCTAATTCTACAATAATAAGTTGAACGTGCACCGTTTAGAGATCAAAGAGATAGGAGACCGTGTGCAGAAATATTGAAAGAAATGGATAGCAAGCCTGATCTGAAAAATCGTGAGGATAACATTACTCGCATTTGGAAGTCGTAAATGCAGGCGAAAAAGACACTGGGTTGCATTCAATGCTCTAAAGAAAGCTGGCGAATTTCTCACTGAGAATCAGGAAATAGATAAATTATTACAGTGAATAAATAAAGTCCTCGAGTAAAGCATATTGAAAAACCCAAACTGCGGAATTCGGTCGCCGAAAGTAGTAGTGAATGGTGTCTGAAGCGGGTATAAGATATGCGAGAAAATTCTTCATCTCTCCGACCGGGTACCACGCCGCATAAATAATTATTTCAATGTACACTTTGTACTTAGTAAAATTATTTTTTGATTTCACAATAATTTCGTTCATACGACTTATAAATCTTACCGATCAACCAGCATTAAAATCAAGGGGAAATTATTGGAAAATAAATTTAAATATTGCGCAAAGCGAAACATAACGGTTATTACATTTATAACTGCTAAGCTTCCCTAAACGAATCGAAAGGGTATTTTAAAACTGGAAATTTGAACCGTTGAGTCGGAAATGACAGTGACCTCAAAATATCGTTAATCGTTGGTGATTAAAATGTGTGAATCATGCAAAGATTCCAATAGCCGATATTTTCTTATGAACTAATCGGAATTTTTATAATATCGCATGAGGGCTGGAAATCGTGATCATCAAGCAGCTTTCCGAGTCACGCATTCTAAAGCAAATACTAAAGAGAACAATATAACTTATTGGATGTAACGCGGAAAGCTTTGATGACGCGTTTGCGCTACAAAGTTGAACTATTGGTTAGAACCAGGAACTATCCGAGTTTAGTAAAAATGAATCAAGTGAGAAGAATATTGCAGCGCGCTCGAAGTTGAGACTTAGAACGTCAAATGTGTCACTTCCAGCGGGACCGTATGAAGTATATTGCTACAAATTACGATGAAGGAATTACTGAAGCCCTGTAAGGATTGAAGTTAGGTAGGTCATTGTGGAACTGTGTGGTCATTGTGGTTTTGTTTTTCTATTGTAATGGTTTTTATTGTGATGTTCCGTAAATTGGCCTATTTTCAGTACTCTCGAATTAAATACACAGTTGTAGGAATTTCCTCCATTTAGCGTCAATCTGAGTGAGAACAACTATGATAATCGACTATTACTTATTATACACAATCAGCTTTCCAACCACCCCATACTTGTTCGTCCCTTTATAATTTGCGTTCCAATTATTCGCGTTCCAATTATTTGATTGCGATTTTATACCGTTCGAACTATTGTTACGCCTGCGAGCTTGGCATGCATTTTTACAGCATACTTTTAGGCGTTAAGCACATTTTAGAGATATATCCAGGTATATATTTGGAATCCTATCAGCCGATAGTCCAACGAACTCAAGAGGTTCGTCGCTTGGTTTTATCCAATAAAAGGTGTTCTTAGTGTTTTGTTCGTCACGCAACCACCATTCGGGTGGCGTTGGCTATCAAGAGTTATAAACTCGAAGCTCTGGTTGAAATAAAATCCGGTGTCATACAGAGTGTGTGAGTGTTTTTCAGCCTTAAAGACATTTCAAGATGGCCAAATAACTAAGTGCAGAGAAGTGCAAGAACATTTTTGGATAAAAACCGAGAAAATTTAATAATATCAATTCGTAGTGCGTGCCGAGGGAGTGTGAAAATAACGTGAACCGACACATAAAGCATCGTATCTGTCTCGCGCACGACTTTGGAGGCGTTTAAGTACGGGGTAATTGGTGAAGGTGTGGCAGCATTTGCAAGTGGGGATCCAGTCAAGGACGGTGTAGCCGTTATCCAGCTGAGTATTTGCTAAGTCTTTGGTGTTTTTATTCTTTTGTATTATATTTGAATTTAATTTACCTTTGTTTTGAGGGTTTTGTTGTGTCATTATAATTCTATTTCAATTTTCTTTTGTTCAGTTTTCTTGATATACACTAATAATTTTTTTGTTGATTAATCTTAGTACCAATTCAGATCAGATTTTTTTTATGATTTCTCAGATAATCAAATATTTCTTTTGTTTCTTTATCCTAGCTATATTGATCATTTTAAACCGAAGCAGTATCAAGGTCGTGAAAACGTTTCCCAGCTATAGGATACGCCGTTAAGGTAACGTTTGTTTCTTCTATTTTTTTTATATAGCGTAATTTTTTTTTTTTTTGTTTACATTGATCACAAACCATACATCGGATAAAATGCTGATTTTTACAAGTATTAAGCTTGGTCGATTTTCTCTTTGATTTATTTGAATTCTTATTTTTTTTACTGTATCAATACATATATAATGTTTAGACTTAATTTTTTTTTAAATAAATGTATCATTTTTAAATTTAAATGGAATAGTATATATTAAATTATGTACCATGAGTGATTGAGATAATTGCCAAATAGAGTGAGGAGGAGGAAGGTGAGTTGAATTGGGATGAGTTTCCGTGGTTCTTAGTGTGAAATAGTTGTGTTGAGTCGGCCAGAGCACCAACTCCCCCACGACCAAACTTACCTCCCCCTTCCGAGCTGGCGTCGGAAATCCGGGCTTGCTCTGGCGAACAAATCAGAAGCTAAAAACGTTATGTTAGCGGCAAGTTTAATGACGAGGCAGGCCAAGGTGGTAATTCGGAAACGATCTCTAACTATTTATCGAATATTACAGGACTCTCTTTCAAGGAGCACATTGATTGCGTTAATGATATGTTAAAGACATAAATATGTCATGCACAGAACCACCTGAGATTGTTGTATTATATCTTATAGTACGAAGCACATATTTTGGAATAAGCCAAACTGTTCCTATTTGGCAAAGAAACAGAATATTGTTGACCATATTGGAGCCGGAGGAACTATACTTGAGCGAGGAAATTATGACAGAATTAGATCCGGGACCACTCCATGCCTAGCCCATTGTTACGGATATTGAAAAATTTTTGTTTGCTTGAGCATAAAGGCGATACACAAAACAATTAATTGCAGATTGACAGCTCGACAATTGAACAAATTTTGTAGGCGTAAACCTTACGGTTCCTGAAAACAAGGTCGGTTGAAACTTAGTAAATTGTTCAACAGTAAAATCACGTTTTGCCTGAAAAGTCACCCATTCAGGCCAGTAGTCATACTTCACAATTGGACTCACTTTCATCGACCTGGAACTAAGCATATTCGGCAATATAATGTAGAACTAATAACCAAACGGACGTTAATTAGTCATTGAGATTGTTAGAGGATTTCACTAAATTTATAAATAATAACAACAAACTTTTACTTTGATACACTTTATTTATAAATTCTAAACTCCAGTATTGAAATCGTCCAACTCCAGCATGAACAAAGCATAACCTAGAATAGAAAATAGTTTCATTATATATAAACGATTTATGATTACTTACCATTAATTAATTTAACAGAAGAAGTATATATTTAACTAATTTATTAATTAATTCAAAAACTAAATTTAATTTTTGATGGACTTTTTTTGATAAACAAAACAAAACCAAACTGTAAATATTGACAAGTAAACATAAACACAGCTGTTAAATTATAAGTAAAAATGTAATAGATTATACCATTTAGTGTCCGGTATAGAGAGTGTGTTTGATACTAATATTGTTATACTAATATAAATCTGTTATGATTAATTTAAACTTAGCGCACTTTTCACCAAATTTTCTATACAATTTTATAAAATGTTTATAAATTATAATTTAGATTTTTATAAATTAAGTTTGTCAAAAATTGTAAAACAAAAATGTAAAATGTTCTCTTTGCAATAAACGCTTGAACTGAAAGGATCAGTTTCAAGATATACAGTGTGTTACGACTGGTAGTTTTATTGTATTTCACTGGGTTTGATACAATAATTCGAAAGTCTAAATTGGATTTGGATTCTGGAGATAATTGGATTTTTGGATGCCAGTTACTTCAAAAATCGTTCTACAGAGATTATCTGCCGACATTTCGCAAATGATACAAGTGGACTAGTTTTGATTGTTGACATTGTGATTGTAGACATTGTGCGCAAAACCAATTCAAGGAGCATTTGAAATTTTAGAATGCTAGATCTATACGCAGAATAAAGAACAGTAAACCAGTCAGTCCTTCAATCATACGAGTCAGCTGATTCATGGTCGGTGGAATGTAATTACACGTGATAATCAAAACTCTGTTTCGAAATTACGGTAAATTTAAGAATATCGCAAATTGACACAAACGCCAAAATATAGGATTTAGGAAATAAAATGCAGATAACTAAAAGTGTGGCTTGGTCCAAGACATTTTTAATAATATCAACCAGTGTATAAGTCACTTGCGCAAAACAAAAAACACAACAGTAAAATTTTTAGAAAAAAACCCTATTTTCAAATGGTAGTACCTTGGTAAAATGACGGCTTAATTTTTTTTTACTTTTAAAATGAAGGAAAGTTAATCTACTTTTCGATGCTGCGGGGTCCGTTTTATAAAGGGTTTTCCAATAAGAGGTTTCATTTTGATGTTAAAAAATGGCTACGCTTGCAGCACCATATCCTTTTCATGAAATTTTAAATGAACAATTCGCACATTTGCGGCTGTATGTCCTTGGTAACTTCACGAATTCCATCTTTAAACTGTTGAATCAATTGTGGAGCATTGGCTTAAACCTTTCTTTCACTTGGCCTCAAAGAAAAAAGTCCAAAGGTGTTAAATCACAAGATCTCGGTGGTCAATTGTCGAGAAATAACACGGTCAGAAAACTTTGTTGCTTGTGTGGTACTTAGCTCCGTCTTTCTGAAAATAAACGTCGTCCACATCAATATCTTCCAATTCCGGCGATAAAAAATCACTAATCATAGCTCGTTAGCGCAATCTAATCACCGTGACAGTTGCACCAGCCTCATTTTCGAATAAGGTCCAATCACACCGCCAGCCAAAAAACCGCACCAAACAGTGACACGTTGAGGATGGAGAGGCTTTTCAACAATCGTTCTTGGATTTTCTGAGCCCTAAATGCCACAATTCCGCTTAATTGCGTAGCCTCTGAGGTGACAATGGGCCTCATCACTGAAGATGATTTTTTGATGAAAATCCGAATCATCCGGAAACAACGTTTATGGTGATCGATCGGCTTGAGTTCTTGTGTAAACTGAACTTTAAAAGCCTTAAGACCTAAGTCTTTATGCAAAATACGGTGTAATTTCGTTTTTGAAATGTCTAAATTTTAACAATTTCAATGCGTTGTTGAAGCGTGTACTTTTTACTTGTCAAAGGTCAAAAGACGACAACTGTCCATGCCCAAGTAGATGGCTATTCAAAATGTAACCTCTTATTGGAAAACCCTGTATTATTTTTGTTTTTCTATGTCTTTTTTTGAGTCAAACCAAAATGATTTCCCCGAGGAAAAAAGCACAAACTTTAAGACTGTCAACAAACTTTCCTGATGTTTCATTCATGTATCCAAATAAGCCATTTTATAGAGAGTTTAGAAACCTTGAGAATTAAACCTAATGCAGTTTTAGCGAACAACGTGTCAGAAAATTCAAATACTTGAGTAATGTTGGTCACACAAGGAAAAAAAGAAGTTTATGAAAAAACAAAAACTAAAACGGTGTTTTATAACAGAATAACATTTCAAACTTTAATCAACCATAATACAAAAAAAATCCAAAAACGGGTGTTTCCACCTCTAGCCCGCGTTTCTAAATAAATGTGCTGTGGCATATTTAAAACGTTTCGTGTTTGCGGCATTGTAATCTCTTATTGCCATGCTTCTTGCAAAGCATCTCTGAGCTCTCGCAAATTTGTTGGTTGGCTTCCCCGTTTTCTTAGACGTCGCTATAACATATATCATATATACTCGATATAGGATTTAGATTGGGACTTTGCGGAGGATATTTTATTAAACGAATGCCCTGTTTAGCGCTGAACGTGGCCGCTGAACAATTTTTAGTTTTATATAGGAAGCAATCGAAGCTCTAAAATTTCAAATTACGATCACGTAGAGTCCTGATGTTAAAACATATATTACTGCAAAATCTGTCTTATAATCCCATGATATTCTTGCCCAATCCAACACCGAACTCTATGAAACGGGACTACTGGAATCACGCTTTATTCTTTCTTCCGTTGCACGCCAAACTTTGCATCGCCCGTCTGATGCATAATGGTTAATCCGTGATTCATTCAAAAATAATTTATTACGCCACTGCCGATGAGTCCTGTTTCTGTATATCAACGTATAGTTCCTTCGATGCCGACGATGATTATTAGTCAGATATGGGACTCCAATTGGTCGACGTGACTGATTTTTTATGGGGACATTAGCTCGAATTTCTTGAGCACTACTTCCCATATTGTTTTTTGGCGTGACGTGCGATATTCTCTTTCTATACTTTTTCTTTGTGTATCAGGTCTTTTCAATAATCTATGCTACGTACGGCTTACCATAGATACGTTCAAATCTACAGAGCGTCCAACTTCACAAAAACCTTCATCGGCTTGCACTTACGTCACAATGTTTGTAGCACGAACGAGTGATGGTACGAGTGAACTTGATAAGTCTCAAATTAAACTATTGGAAAACAACAAAATGTATTTTGTTAAGAAATTTGATAACAATTTTTCATGAAGTGCTTAGTTTACAAGATAAAACAACTTAATACACTTTTTAACATTCATACGATTTTTGTCATGTTTTTCGCTAAAAGTGCAATAACTCAACAGCTACCGTACTACAATTTCAATAGTCTCATTCTCAACGTTTTAACATTCCCTATGAAATGGCTTATTTAAATTCGTCAATGAAACATCAGGAAAGTTCGGTGGCAGTCTTAAAGTTTGCGTTTACTTTCTCGTTAAAAACATTTGTTTGACTCAAAAAAAGGTTCACCCCGGGTGCAAAGTGGTTAGCATGCTTGCTCCAGCGACCGGATTCGATTCCCGGTTGTAACAAGGAAAAAATTTCACGGCTGGTTTAGGATCAATGCATTAATCACTCATTATCCGAACTGAAAATATGATTATGAAACCTCATTTGAGGCGGCCAAACCCCTTGAAGGGATATAATGCCAGAAAGAGGGAGAGAGAGAAGGGTCATAAAAAACAATAATGAAAAACAAGGGGCCCCGCATCGGAAAGTAGACTAAATTTCCTTCATTTTAAAAATAAACAAAAATTGACCAAGATACTACCGTTTGAAAATAGGGTATTTTTTCTAAAAATTTTACTGCTGTGTTTTTTATTTTGCGCAGTGTATATTCTATAATAGCTGCTTTTCTTGACGGTTTGATCTGATTCAGTTCAATTCAAATTTCATGAAACAATGCAAAGCCCAGACCAGGGAGTCAATTCGTGTTCCGTGAAATAATGAAAATGAAAAGTTTTTTTCATTAACAATCGAGTAGGTTTGCATTCCCCAAAAAAAATTTTGATTTCACACAGTAAAATTTAAAATTAAGTGCGAATAATTCAAACTACTAGATTGCCAATGAAAAAAAAATCCATTTTCATTATTTCACGGAACGCGAATTGACTCCCAGGATTTCAAATTAAAATTTGTAATTTATAAAAAATTTGGATCAAGTATTCCATATAAAATTTAAACAGATCTAGATCAATGGGTGTCATGAAAAAGAAACACAGAGTGAAACACTCGAAAATCTCTTCTCTACATTTTTTTATCATTCGAGCCAATTTTAAATAGAGACTCGGACCCCATCTGAGAACCACCTGAACCAATATTTTCAAATTTAAAACTCATTATAATCGATTCTTAACAATCTGTAACCCCCCTCATTTATTAAAATCGAAAACCTATAACTAAATTTTCCGAAAATCTAGACTAATTGCAGTTTATTCCTGGTAATCTCGAATTAGAAAACCCTTCCTTATCAACGCAACAAGAATCGTTTTATTTGAAAAACAATTAAAAAATGGTCTGAAGAT
This sequence comes from Nephrotoma flavescens, assembly GCA_932526605.1. Classification (NCBI taxonomy): domain Eukaryota; kingdom Metazoa; phylum Arthropoda; class Insecta; order Diptera; family Tipulidae; genus Nephrotoma; species Nephrotoma flavescens. Next base: position 139,968,579 of record OW052222.1, read on the forward strand.
GACCTCTTATTTAGATCAGAATCCATCGCAATCGGTGTCTGGTACTCGAAAGCATCCTCTCAGCAATTTAATAAAACCGTGCGAGCCTAACAAAAATTAAAGAAATGACCCCGGGCCCACCAGATGACATAAACATCATTTGAGACGAAAGAAGAAAATGCACCAAGTTCATGACATTAATTAGATAGTGAATGCTGCAAATCGATATTGTTACTCATACCAACGAACATTTTTAAAAGACGCGATTAACGAAAACATACAACATGTCACCGTAACGCAACTAGCCTAACATGTTGTAACATTCCTCAACATAATAAAAAACACCACCCAACGCAAACCAACATAGCGCAACAGTCTGCAATATTGTGCAACATGACGCACCATAGTGGAACATCAAACAACATTCTTAAACAAGATCCAACATCAACGTAATGCAACATCATACGACATGGCACAACACTTTGCAACAAGGTGCAATATTATGCGACTCGGTGCAAGGCACGAGTCCCTAAATGAATTTTTCGGAAATCAGAACTCCTTGTAATCGTTTCCTTGCAATTGAAAATGTTTGTCAAATTTTAACAAAATGGTTCAAGCCAAATAAAATGTTAAAAGAATGTTCCAAACCCAACCAAAAAACTCCTTGTATAATGACTCGAAACACCCTCCCCTCCCTCAACAATTTATATAAGAATTATTTCACCAAAATTTATTTTCAAAAAATGAGATCCGGGACCCAACGAGGAACCTCATAAAAAGATTTTCTCCATTCCAGTCATTAAAAAATCCCTATCACCGCAATTTTTATCAAAATTGTTTAATACGAAAAACATTAAAGTCGGGCCCCATCGAATGACCTTCTAAACGAATTTTCCCGAAATTACGTATCATCAAAATCAATCCATGGCATTTGAAGTTCCTTCTTCACCAATTTTTATCAAAAGCATGCGAACAATCCAAAAATAATGGAATCCGGCCACGACCGGATGACCCCTAAATGAATTTTCCCCGAAACCGGGATTCATCTCAATTAGTTTCTGGAAATTCAAAAACGCCCTCTCTACAATTTTTATAGAATCGTGCCAGCCGTCAAAAAAAATAACATAATGAACCGGGCCCAACCGGATGACTCTCTCATTGGATTTTCCCGAAATTAGCACCCTAGCACGCAAAAAACCCCATACCATGTTGATTAAAAACCGTGCGAGCTGAAAAAAAAATAATGAACGAAATCAGGGGTCCACTGGATAACCCTCTCGCTTAAATTAAATACGGATCCGGGCCCCAACCTGATAAATTTCAAAACAAATTTTTCCGAAATCATGACCCATCGCAATCGATTCCTGGCCTCAGAAATTTTCATGAAAATCGTTTGAGCTATGAAAAAAATTAAGAAAAATGTAATCCGGGAATTTTCATGAAAATCTATTTATATATTTATACAATTAATCCACGTGATCGTGTAAAAAATATTTACCATACATACATACGAACATAAAATCATAATAAAGTGTGCTAATCACTGATGCCACACAGGGTATCACAGAAACCGTATTTTTTTTGGTTTCTTTCCCCGTTTACCTATGATACCGGTTTTAATTACGACTTAAACAAAATTTCGGTGCAACTACACTAACACAAATATAAATGAAATAAAAAATATTTCAACGACATTTTTGACTCATTTTAGTTTAAATTTTATTTTAGAGAGAGCAGAACAAAACAAAATAAAACACACTTACATATATACATTATCTAGTACGACTAGTTGGCATTGAAAAAATAATCAAAAAACCAAAAATCTCGTGTGGCATCCGCCAATGGTTCTTTCACATTTTTTAATATATTTTGGTTTTTTATATACACATTTACATTTTCATTTTACTTTATTTAACTCCTTAATAAAAATAAAGAAACAACTCAAAATCTCCAATTTTTAAAGCTCCAGAACCATTTTATTTATAACATTTACAAAAGTTTTGTTGAAAGTTTACTTTAGTTGCCAGTCCTTACAAAGATGGATAGGAGTTTAAGTAAAAAAAACTGCTTGTGATTTTCGGCTCATAAACTTTCAATTTGTCGAAAAATTTAATTTGGGGTCTAGGTCAATTCATATAATTTTCTAACTTAGTAGTATAATAGACCACAGTCAAACTTGTTCCTATTTAAATTTTGTGGACCTTGTGGGGTAGAAGTTCAAAAATCCATCTTTATGCGCCGGTTGTAAATTAACATGTTCGCGCACACTTTCAAAATGTGTTAAACACAAATTTGATAACTTTTGTAATTGCAATGATATTTCATCGCGGAAAGGAATGTATTGTTGAGAATTGATAAATATATGTCGTCTTATTTCTTGTATGAATGCTATAGCATTCATGTCCGCGAACGTGTTAATAGTTTAGTAAAGAATATTTACGTGCCAAATCATTGTAAATATCTTGAAAACTTATCAAATATATCCCTAAATTGGCCTTAAATCCAACAGCCTGGTTTCATTTTCCCGTTTGTCTAAATAGACGAATAAAATATTCTAAGAAAATTTCATTTTTATACCAAGCCGAAATAAACCTTGCCGTCGCTGTGGCAAAGTGGTTAGTATGCTTGCTTCAGCTACCGGAGGTCCCGAGTTCGATTCCCGGTGGTGACAAGGAAAAAATTTCATGGCTGGTTTAGGATCAATGAATTAATCACTCATTATCCGAAATGAAAATATGTTTATGAAACCTCATTTGATGGGGATATAGTGCCAGAGAGAGAGAGAGAGAAATAAACCTTGTAAAAACGTGGAACCTCGCGGATATTAGAAAACAACATTTTCCAAACTTGGGCGACCAACATGCGCTATTCAAAAACAAACAAATCATTTATTGTTTATTAATTCAACACAAAATTTAAAATTTAAAATTCAAAAAGGTTATCCATGTATAATTAATAAAATTCCTTTTAATTTATATACAAGTTTACGAGTCCGGCCCATTTTATTTTGTTTCCGTTTTATAATTCGATTTAACAGTCTCAATTAACCTACATTTCGAATGAATTTAACATGAACAAAAACGTGTTAAATGATTAATTTGTAGTTGTAACCGAAATCAATCCCATTTTCATCAAAGCATCTTGATTTATCAAACGACCGAAATCCGACACAACAAAATGATGATGACAAATTTGGTATGTCTTCTGGTTTCTTTTTATCAACCATTCTCTTTTTTCTTAATTAACTTTACTTCCGCCCTACAGAACATCGTAAATAATACTCCGAAATAAAAAAATGCTGAGCAGTTCTAAAACGTATAAAGGAAGTGGAAGAACAAGACCTATCGAAAAATGATAATTTGGAAGATGATTTTTATATTACGACATATTTTTTTTTTTGTTATGATGAGATTTAATTTCCTTAATTATTTAATTATAAAATTTTATTTATTTTTAGATAATAAATTTTCCTAATAAAAATTCAATTTCACTTAAAATTATTCATATTTTTCGGCTATTTTCATTTTAAATGGAAATTTGAATGAATAAATTATGTTGTCAATAATAATTCTCTAAAATGTGAAACGTAAAATTCTGCACCAAAGGAAAATCAAGAAAATTTGAATATTGAAAATACGTACTGGTAATTTAAAAAAATTTATGTAATACAAAATGGTTATGTAACACGAGCACGTGTTGCATAATATACAAAATAAAAATCAGGTACCGTAGAAAATTTCATTTTTATAGTGTTGATAAATTGGAAAATTTTTGCTTACGGTACGAGAGCGCACGTAAGTATTTGTTAGTATGCTGTATATGTATTGAATTCGATTTGTAATTGTATAGAAAATAAATTTTCTTTATATACTTCTTTATATAGAAACTATATAACACAGTGGTACGAAGACAGATGCTGTTCCAATGAATGATTATTGATAATAAAAAAAATGAAATTTTCCAGCACTCAGGGTACAGTAAAATTTTAATAGAAATTTTCAATTGAAATTTAATGCGAATTTAATTTAAATTTGAAATGAGTTTTTTGTTTTAGTGGAAGTTGTGAAAATATGTATGTTGTTAGTGCCTATAGTGTGTAGTGAGTTTTTCAGGAAAACTGCATCCATATTATAATTCAAAGAACATAGTAATTTCGTTGTAAACTGTGATTTGATAAATGAAGTGATAAAAGTGAAATGAAGCACGTTTAGGGTATATTTAGTTGAAATGTCGGTCATTTAGATTTTTTTATGTATGTATGTTCTCAGTGCCGAGTTGCCGACTGTAGTGCAATTTGGTGAAGGCATTATTTTAGTATTATTAAGTAGCACCTTGAACGTGTCTCATTTATTTGCTTTTACTTTTAACTAAATATTTATTTTTTATATTTTTGATCATTTCTAGATTGAGCAAACTTACTACCATCACCGATGTCATTTCTCACATAAACTCGACTCTACGTCGGAACAATATACTAATGATCATCAGAACTGCATCATTTAAATTAACATGATTGAACCCATCTTTGACTTAACTATTAATGTCTTCTGTGCTTTATGATCCAATTCAATTTTTGTTCAATCATTTGTTGATTTACAGAATAAAAAAATAACAATAAAAGTGGAAATTATATTTCAGTACAAAAAAAAAACTAAAATATGTGTCCCTTTGTTATCAAAATGTAAGGGGGCTACAAAAAAAATCGCACAATGTCAAATCGGAAACTGAGGAACTGAACTCAAGGCCTGTATTATGTCTTTCCACTTACTGAGACAAATTTGAATATTAATTTCAACGAGAATGAGTGGGGTGGGTTCTTGTTTCAGTGTTCAATAATTTTGATAGTTCGGTCATTGCAATTCCAAACACCGAAGATATTGATTATATTTAACACCGTGAATATTCCGGACGAGCTCTTTGTCATCGGCGATCTTGCCCTTCCAAACTTGACGTGGGCAGACTCGGATGACAACACTCGCTTTGCTGCGACAAACGCACGTACCATAAAGATAATTTGAATGATGAACAATAAGTCGAACTCTTGCTTGCTGCAGATCAGTAATATCAAAACCAATTTAGGCAGGTAACCCGATCTTCCTTGATCCTTTGTACTATCGACTTATATACCATCATCCTATCGTAAAGGCATTCATCATCTATCTGACAAATGGCAAATGACGATAGAAAATAACGGCGAATATTTATTTCGACAATTCATCTTTGTAACTCTTATATATTATATTTTGGGTCAGGTCATCTACATCTCATTAGTCAGTTGGTGCTATTTTTTACTACCAATACATCAACGACATTTTTGACAGATAACTCTGTATACGCTGTTTCTGTATACGCTGATGATATGAAAATATATAAAGATATTTCAATTAACAATGACATTCATTTATTGCAGAACGACCTCAACAACTTTGCCTTATGGTATACAAAGAATAAACTTGAGGTAAACGTTTACCAAATGCCAGTCTAAAACATACTCTCGAAAACGAATGTAATCCTTTTTTCGATACTAATACATCAACAACCATCCTGAAATGAGGGTTTCTCCCATCCGAGATTTTGTTATTATCTTGGACAGCGAAGTGAACTCCAGAAACCAAATCGTTAATATCATCAACAGGGCCAACTCAGCTAGTGAGAAATCAGCAATCGTCTACCTGATTGACCAGAATCAGAATAACCAATTAATTGTGAATTCCAGTTTTTCTAAAATTCCAGCTTCAGCCAGCTGGATTTCGAAAATATATCAGGATTTTTTATCGCGTTTCAGTGCAGCTGATCTCCAAACGTCGCTGCTATGATAGCAAACAGGGTGTTTGTATAAAGGTTTGTTTATAAATTTTAAACAATTACTTCTGGAACAGCCATTTTGAACACTGACAACTGACTGATTTGTATTCAGTTTGGTTTGCAGATTTATTCCAAAAGTCGTAACTAATTTTGCAAAATTTACCGCGCATAATATCCTTTAACTCTAAATGACGAATTCGAAATACACGATTCCGATTGTTTTCGTTGTCTGTCTAAGTAATTGAATAAAATTAATGTAAGCAAGATGCGGCTGAATAAAACTGTACACCAAAAGATATTCCGTGAGCCAGAATTTTGCGTAATGTACCTATAAATTGGTCTTCAAAATCATATGTGCTTGGCACTTTTGTAATAGTTGTTGTGAGGATATGTCAACTTGCTAATCTACATCGTTTAAAGCGTTCTTCACTAAATTAAATTTGCTGCTGAACCTAACCGAAAAATTAAATTTCAATTTGTTTATTTATACATTTTTCTTTACCATTCGAACCTATACCTAATAGAAAAAATTGGTATTGTTTACCATACAATCCCTGACCCTCTATCGGCAATTTTCTGAGTTAGTTTTCATAAGATTTTTGGAAATTAGGGGTAATCTCTTTTTATTTAAATTTCTTCTATTATATAAAATTAAAATATTTAAAACCAAACAACACTTAGCACGAGATTATGGATTTAAATTTATTATTGCAAAAAAAATGGGAGACTATTGTTGTTGTATATTCCGATGGAACTTGCACAACTTCTTCAAGTTTGAAAGCTAATAACAAAATATTAAAAGAAAATTTCGAGAAAAGGAAATAACTAATCACGAGTTTTCTATAATACCTAATGAATATCAAAACACTCTAGAAGAAAATGTGCAACAAATGCTTATCGAACATTCACAACTTACTCCTACTTTAACGATGGCCGTCTTGAAAGCCGGCACTCGCCGCAGTATTATCAATATACAGCCCGGCTGGTTCGAAAAGTTGTCGATAATTGGACTTGTCAACTTTCTTTCAATAAAACGTTCAAAACAGATAATGGAAGAAAATGCATCAACTTTAAACTTTCTAACGGAGTGAGTTAGGAATATATTTTTCAGTTATATTCCTGTAACGGATGCTTTTAAGGGCCTTATAATTACAATGACTCTCGGTCATCTTCGATAGTAGAACCAATTTGAATATGAAAGATGGAATAGCTGAGCATGCCAAAGATTTAATTATATTTACACGTGTCATACAACTTCTATCGTTGTTCTCGAATTACTTCTGGTTTTTGTCCCTAGTGGCGCCAATAAGAAAGAATGAAAAGAATGAAGAACTAGTTTGTGTTTTGTAAATTTATATTTTTTGGCCTAGGAATGCTAGTGAAGTTTATCCAATAGAATCCAAATATACAACAACAAAAACAAACTAATTGTAATCTTATATATTAATACGCTTAATTTTTAGTTTGTGCTTCCTTTTTAACCTATTTCCCGTGCGCGTATCTCAATGAAACATATATCAGGTGAAAGATATTTTTTCATATATGTGCAGAATATATGTTTTATTAAGGAACGTGCACGGCAAATAGGTGTAAAAGCCAAGAAACGTTTTTCCTACTGTATATCTTTTATATTAATCACGACGTCAGAATGTCATGACAAAATATGTTTGTTTTGAATTACACCGTGACAATGACAAAATTTATTAAAATTGCTGATGTTTTTGTCATAACACCGATTTTTCTTTTTGTGTTTTTGGTTCGACGCGGTGAGTATTCTCCTTCTCGATTTTTTTATATAGGTCGGTTGTGTTTTTAACGCAAGAATTTTTATATTTTAAATAGTGTATTCTACTATGCCTCGACGGCAAACATTAACCGGTCGGATTGAACGACGAAGTAATAGATACACATCAATTCGAAATAGAAACAACCCAGCCCCAGGGCCATCACGAGCCACTCTTCCATGGATCTCTCAAGACGAGTTCAACATTCCAAGTGGATCTCCGCAGCAGACACCTTCCTCACATTTGAAGACCAGGTGTCACACGAAGTGGCGGAGCAAGATGAATTCGATTTTAATGTAAGTTTTCAAGAGACACATTTTGCGATTTGCGATCTTATTCATTTTTCTATTCAGGAGCCTTTTCCCGGTTACAGCATACAGGAAAATGGACGCGAGCCAGTTCCAATGGAACTAGATGTAAGTCCGTCATTTAGTTTTTATTTTTGAAAACTTGCAATTTTTTTCTTTTTAGGAGCCTTTTGATCCTGTGAGCGTACTCCAAAATTCAAACTTGGCGGGAAATGAGAAGCGCGCGGCATTCCAAAGTGCTCGGTAAATTGAAATCCGCTATCAAGGTTCGATGGGCGTGGCTTGCGAGTTCGCGCTATTCTTCCAGGCAGAGAAGGAAGGTCTTGGTCTCGGCTTTACTCGCTGCTGTGGTAAAGGGAAGGTGTCCCTCACCGCACTGCGCAATTTCCCGTACCTCAATCAGCTGATCCTCGGAGCCAACTCCAACTCGCGTTTCTACAAGACTAACATGCGGAAGCTTAATTCTGCCCACTCCATAGTTAGCACCAGAATGGAGCTCGAAGAGCAGCGCGCTGGCAAACCATCGCATCAGCACATCACGGCCCTCCAACGGTTCAGCTCCCAAGTATGGGCAGATTTTTTTTACGATGTCAAGGAGTGGACGCGCATGCGCTGTACAAACTTGGCCGGCTACACGTTACGCACGGACAAGAAAAAGATGGAGAGCTTGGTGCGCACCCTTATAGTTGAGCTCCGTCTGGTAAACATCTACATGCGCGAGTTCCGAACAATGGACGAGATGACTGCGCATTACCGTCAAAATCTGGCAATCCATATGATTCAAACAGCTCTCGAGCGGGAGCCACCTTACGAGCGCTCTCTAAACGTGTACAAGAAGCGTCCAGGTAGCGCGGCATCTGACCTCCAGACTGCAAATATCACCGAGCCCCATCTAGGTGCGCGACCACACTGTGAATAACCGGTGCGTGACCACACTGTGGATAACCGTTGGGTGGTTCCATATAATCCTTACCTTCTTCAGAAGTTTGACTGCCACATAAATACAGAATATTGTGGAAGCGTCGAAGCTATAAAATATCTGTACAAGTATGTTAACAACGGCGGGGACAGCGCGACCGTTACAATTAATAATGAAGAGACGGGGGAGGTGACTCACGATGAGATTGCGCATTACGAGGCGTCTCGATACGTCGGAAGCGTGGAGGCTGCATGGGGCATGTTCGGTTATCCGATGCACTACCAGGACCACCCTGCGACATCATTGTCACATTTAAGGGCAGCAAGCCGTTTACTTTCATGATGGCGAAGTGGAAGGCGCGCTCGCACGGCACAAGTTTACAACTTTGCAAACCTGGTTCGATATCAACACGGCAACAAAAGAAGCGAGCCACCTGTTGTACACTGAAATGCCTCAAACCTATCGATTTGACAAATCAAAATCTTTCTGGCAAAAGCTCTTTCTCCTTTGCCAGAAAGATTTGATTTGTCAAATCGATCACGCGAGCCACATGCAACGGTAACCCGGCTTATGATTGTAAACCTACGCAATCTTGAATTCTTCCACTTGCGGCTTCTTTTTCTCCACGTGCGCGGCGCGCGCAACTATCAGGATCTGCGAACATTTGAAGGTGTGGTCTACGAGACGTTCCGTGAGGCGGCGCTTTCCCAGGGAATCGTAACAAGTGATCAGCAATGGGAACAAACATTAGAAGAAGTCTTTGTGAGTGAGATGCCGCGTCGCTGCCGCGAGTTTTTTGCCTTTATTTTAGCCGGCAACACCCCCGCAAATTCCTTGGATTTATGGCTCAAGCTCCGTGATTGGCTAATTGCGGATTTCAAGCACGCCGGACAAACACCAGAAGCTGGCTACAATCTCGCGCTGATTGAGATAGAAGACGTGCTAATCACACAAATGTCAAATTGTCAGGATCTCGGCCTTCCTACATGGTACTGTCTCATCACCGCCGATCCGGCACCAGCTGATCCCGATTTGGAAATGGCGCGTTTCGACACATGTATGCGAGTACAAATGAAGACCAGTAGCGCGGCATTAATGAGGTCCGAAGCGCGCTCGAATTTGAAACCCTGTCAGCAAAGCTCTTCTACGTTGACGCTCCCGGCGGGTGTGGCAAGACATTTGTATTGCTATCACTCATTGCATTTGCCAAGGGGCGTGGCTTTGAGTCCATTTGTTCCGCCTTCACTGGTATCGCCGCAAGCTTGATGGAAGATGGGCGTTGATATTCACGTGACTGATTATTCAATCACAGGTCAGCTAGTAGTATTGGAATAAGTAAACATTCAGGCGAATTTATATTGTGTAATTTAGACGAGTTGTAATTTTTTTATTAGCCTTAGATACATTCCAAAGTCATTTAGGATATTTTTTAAGCATTTAGCATGAACTTCATTGACATTGGTAGACTGTCTAACCACAAACGAGTGTTCTAGTAAATTATATGATTTTCATGGGGCAGGAGGATGTCCCATAAGATTTAAAGATGAGTTTTTTAATGGCCATTATGTACATTTCTAAGTCATTCAACGTATTTTATAAGCATTTAGCATGAACTCATGAAAGTGGTGTCATGAAATGCAGCTATTGTTTACATATGTTTTGTGACTCTAGTAAATTATATGACTTTCTAATGGGTCTTGAAACAGTTTGCTGTTGGCAAACAGTTTCAAAAATAATATCCCTATGCACAATTACCTCCAAGCGGCATTAGTCCGTAGCTCAAAGGGTAGAGGTATGTATGGTCGTGGGGGATGGAGGTGTGAACAGAGCCTAGTATACCGCTAACATTTTTGATGTTGGGGAAAAGGCGTCTCGCCCAATCGCGAGAGAGCTAAAGGAGTGGGAACCGTGAGTACCATCACTAGCAGATGGCCTACTCATTCGGCATGAGCCGCACAAGATCCGCTGATTATTCGGCCCTTACCACATTATTATTGGCAAAGTGTCCGATTAATCCAAAAAAAAAGAAAAAAATGTTTATAGTTGAGTAACGGCGCGGGGCCGCGGGTTAGTAATGAGAAAGGTGCTTGGCCATGCACCTTGTTACTATACTAGTAAACAGCGGGAATTTCCGACGAAAAACGTCACACGAGATTCCTTTTTCACTAGTACAGCCTGGACCGATTGTATGTTAGTTCCTTTTTTTTATGTTTCCTGTGAATAAAAAAAATATTGCTTAATTCATACTCACCACGTTAATCCAAATCCCAAAAATAAAAATAAACGGACTTTTCTTAAACCTTGCGCCTTTATTGTCTTCTCAAATTAAATTTTTTTTCTTTGTTCAAATACAATACGACTTAGTCCAACAATGGTCTCAAACGATTTGATGAAGACCGCCACCGTCTGCCTTCCAAAAACTAATCAGTTTCTCAAACAAAAACACAGACTACTTAAATGATTGAAATCACCTCTAAATAGCCCCCCCCCCATTTCACGTTAATAGAAATTCAGGGTTTCGGATATCACCAATAATCGCATACATATATTTTGTTGATTAAGCAACATGTGCCGAAAATCAGAAGTTTTCATGCGATTATTAGTTGAATGACATTACAATTATATTTACTGCAAACGTGGGAAATTGAGTGCAGTGTACTTACTTATTTATAAGCAATATTTACGAACAACAACCTTCAATGTTGTTGTAATACACACACTGGATAAACTCATATAAAAATGGTTTATTCAGGTAAATATATTTATTATGTTATTTGAGTAACATAAACAATTTGTATACATTTAGAAAAATTACATTAAAAATTTTAGGAATATTGTGCAGGTCCATGATTAACACTGCAAATATGTATACAATTGTATCGGGTAGTTTAGATAGGTTGAAAGTGGTAACGAGCTTTCGATTTGTCTAAAGACAATTCGTTACAGTCTGACAGGGTGTTCCATGATATTTCAAAATTTTGATTTTTTAATGGTCCTTATAGGTACATTCCAAAGTTATTGTTTCTAAGCACTAAAGCATAAATTAAGTCTACCAATTTCGCTGAAGTTCATGCTAAATGCTTATAAAATACGTTGAATGACTTTGAAATGTACCTAATGGCCATTAAAAAACTCATTTTTAAATCTCATGGGACATCCTCCTGCCCCATGAAAATCATATAATTTTCTAGAACACTCGTTTGTGTTTAGACAGTCTCCAATGTCAATGAAGTTCATGCTAAATGCTTAAAAAATATCCTGAATGACTTTGGAATGTATCTAAGGCTAACAAAAAAATTACATCTCGTCTAAATTACACAATATAAATTCGCCTGAATATTTATTTACACCAATACTATTACAATAAGTTTATTGTTGTTGTATTAATTGGATTAGTTTGGATAAACTTCACTAGAATAGAATTACTGAGGTTTCAGTTGGTATAACTTTGATACCACTAAGCAGTACAGACAAATATTTGTTTAATTTTTTTCATGAAATGTCAGAAAACAATTCCTCTTAGCTGATAGGCAAAGTTCAACACAGCAAACTGTACATGACCAACGAGTTCTATATTGTTTAATCGTTGAACTGCAAAGTCCGCATCGCCTAGATGTACCGTACTTGGTCATATTAGCTGACTGATCCCATCTTTTGCCCAATGGCATGTACTGTTTGAATAGTTCTATACCCACCATTATATTTATACCAACAAATATTTTCATTTGCATGTGTTGATATAAAACGTTTGTCATTTTGTGTACCATATAAATTTGTCTGAAAAACGATATGCTCGAATAAAGAATATGAAAGAACAAATATCAATCGGGATTTCAGCATCTTAAAGTATAATCTGAAGGCCATGACTTCCATAAAATCTTTGCGGTGCAATATAAACATCAGTTTTCTTTTTCTAGACAAATCATTGAATATTCCATTCGCTAAATTCATTGTCATTGACATTCATTTCGGGTACGAGATCTAATAACGTATTGTCAATTTGCGATTCTTCCAAAATAAAATCTTTTGTGTCGTAATCATTCGCGTTTTCAATTACTGATTTATCGTCGGAAGGATTTTCGTCAAATCTCTTGATGGGATGTAGTGCCAGAGAGAGAGAGAGAAGGGCGGTATGTTGTACCAACACTTCGAATCGAAATTCGAAAAAAGTTGAATGGCGGTATGTTGTATCATTTTCAAATCGCGATAAATGATAAAGTACATTATTTAAAACCAAAGTAATATTAAATGTAGCTGACATTTCATTGCACAAAAAGTATTGCAAGATTAAAAAACGATAAAAGTCGAAAATGATACAACTTTCACTTTTCGATTCGATTTTTTTCGAATTTCGACTTTTTTCGATTCGAAGTGATGGTACAACATACCGCCCAGAAAAGACATTGCAAGAAACTTTTTTCCTACCTTATATTTTTTTTACTGAACATAACTTTTAACCCTAATGTGAGTGACGTGGGTACCCGGGTACCTTTTGCCCATTTAGACGTCTATTTTTGTATGTTTTACTCCCAATAAAAACTTTAAATTTTTAATGAGAACTTCTAGTTCAATTGGTATAGATTTTACTTAAAAATGAGAAATTTTACAGCTTAAATAAAATAAATTAGTCACTCAAATTAAGTTATTTATTCTTCACTCACATGAGGGTTAAATATGAATATTAATAATTACAGTAATGATTTTTTGTTAAAAAAAACTGTTTTTTGTTGAAATATGACGTCAAAGCTTCATTGTGAGTCCACAATTGTTTATTTGAAATAAAAATATTCAAAAATAACGAATTTTACGATCTTACGAGGATTTACTCTCGGTTTGGTAAGTTTAAATGTCGATTATTTGATAGTTATTTTAAAAATCCACCGATTTCGATGGATTATTTTTATTTTCCTATGATATTTTCGTTTGATTTTTTTTTTGAATTTTCGAACTGTCAAAGTTAAATAAACAGAAAAATTACAAAAAAATGGCTTCTTCGTCTTCTTCATCTGCATCATCATTTTCATCATCCAACGAATCAGATTATCTGCTTAACGAAAATGAAGAAAAATCAACATTTAAAGAGCGAATGCATACTGATTTTTACGACGAAGACGAGTTTTTGGGAAATTTCAGATTTTGGAGTTATCCTCTTTCACCGGAACGACAACTAAAGGCTGCCCTTCGTTATTATACGCTACTCATTATTAGAACACGGTCTATTGAAAGACAAATTTACAATTGCTTTTGTTTTTCTTATCTAATCTCATTAAACGAACAATAATTGCATATATGTATAAAATTTCAAAGCTTGCCTAGCTCATGGCCTCTACTTCGGCGATAAACAGTGGATAGATGGATGTTCTAGAAGAATCAGCACGGCCCAAAATGCGTTCGGTAATGCGAATAATCTTCGTTTAGATTCTTATATTTGGATGTCCCGAAGATCCAAAAGGTCTCTGGGAAAGATTCAAAAATCAGTTGGCTGAAAATTTTATTTTGCAAGCACAACGAAATAATAGATCTGAGGGTGCTGCAATTAAACGTGCTTATCGTAGTAATTGCGTTCAAGTTAAAGACGACAGCAACAGAAGTCGAAATTGTTCCTGAGTGGAACGATATGGTATGGAGGACAATGACAATTACGAAGATGAGCAAAACCGGACGTTCTAAATACTAATAAGTCAGCTGCTACTGCAGAACGCATGTATCGGCTTCTGCAAAGAAAACAGATTGAAATTGTGGACAGTATTTTACGTGCAGCCAATGACTCTAACTAAGTAGAAACAAAATATTTTTGTACAGATGGACCACGCGGTACCGGTAAAACCTTCGTGTATAAGACCTTGTATCACTTACTTAATGGCCAAAATCGCAAAGCAAAATGTATCGCATTTACTGGAATCGCATATTGTCTATTAGACAAACATCACACAAGACATTTGGTCTGAAAGTTCCGCTTTCGTCAGATTCAATTTCCAGCATTTCAAAGCTACAGAACGCGCTCAAGTTGATGGTTTCCTTACGGACGAGGCACCGATATTCCAAAGTATGGTTTACAAAATATGGATCAGTTATTGTGGTCTATTGCAAATCCGAAGTTGCCATTTGGAGGGAAAATTGTAGTCGCTTTAGTCAACCGTAGTGAAACACTCGTTTGTCGATCAAAAAAAGTCATCTCTGGAAGCATTTCTAAAAATTTTCGTTAAAAAAAATATGCGTGTCGATCCTGAACAGGAAGAATTCACGAAGTATATCCTGAAACTAGGAATTAGAAATCTTCCAAAAAATGACTTCAATGAAATCGAATTACCTGAGGATATAATTTCCAGTGGTAATTCAACCGAAGAAGTATTTGGAAACTGCCTTGCGAATAAAAATTACGATGGAATGAAGGAACGTCAGTAATATTAATGCTGAGATCGTCGATCGTCTCCCAGGAGAATACAAATCGTATAAAAGTATTGATTCTGTGAAGGATAAACAGGAAGGAGGTATTGAATTCACGTCAGAATTTCTTAATTCGTTTGAAATTGCTGATTGCCCCATGAATTAAAACTAAAGAAAAATTCGATAATTGTGCTAATGCGTAATTTAGATATTTTGGAGGGTATGTGCAACGAAACAAGCCTGACTGTTATCGAGTTATGTAACAACGTAGTTAAAGCAGAAATAATTACTGGGGGAAAAGCTAGACTAGAAGTACACATTCCTCGAGTTACGGTCGACTCCAGTAAAGGTCAACTTGGATTGGATGTGCAATACAACGACATCAATTTCCAAACGTTCGAATTTGGTGGCGTCGATCTTCGTACACCTGTCTTTAATCACGGTATGTTGTACGTAGCATTTGCCCGTGTTAAACGACAAAATAGCTTGAAAGTTCAGTTACCATCTGAAAATGAACGTCGCACGCATAATGTTGTGTGAAAAGAAGCATTGAACGCTCCTGATGAAACTAATCTATTAAGCGACGACGGTTAAATCGGCAAGATCGACTTTTATGTCTCAGCCGAATAAAATAAAATGAGATTAAAGTTGTTTTGCAAAAGAGATTAAAAAAATGTCTTTCTTTTCACTGAGCGAAGCTCGCTCCCCTGGTACTATACTAAAATGAAATAAGAAATTTGGTAACTTTTTCTTTTTTCGAGCATCTATTGGTAACTATGTGTGTGATATTCGAGAAACATCGCCTATTAATCGTCGTTTAAACTTACCAATTTAAACCATGGTAAAATCCATGGATTTTTTGCCCACTGATTTTTCGAAAATATTTTCTTTGTTCAAAATTAGGGGCCTTAGTATTTAATTTTCAAAAATATACCGTTTAAAATTAAATTTCGACTAATTAAGCGAATTTAAATATGTATTGGTGAAGAATTGACATTTTTTGAGGAAAATCATTGAAAATCTATTAAAATACAATAATTATATTAGGTTAAGCAGAGGAACCCCGGGTACTCTCAAAGGAATTAAATTGACTAAAATATAATGTAGTAAGGTTGAATAGAAAATAATTGCATTCCAGATAACAAAATTTTACCCATACAAGACTTAAGGATCGTACTAATTGAAAATTAAATTAATCATTTAGACTGTAAATTAATTACTAAATAAATCAACGCGTCAAACACAAAACCAACCACAAAATGCTTATTATTACTCTTTTGAAAAGCAAAGAAAACTGTTCAACGTAAAAGTTAAATTCATTATCGCAGTTCTTTCAGCTTTAAATCCCCATTGAATTACACAAAACTACATCATCAACTTGCCTGCCTGTATAACCAATGTTCAGGAACTTTTATAAATTAATTTGTGTTTTCAGTGTTTTCTACACACCAACATTTTCTATTTTAATCAAGTATGACAGCATATTTAGTATTGTTCATTTATCACATGTGTGCGTTTTTATTGTACATAAAGTCATCGAGTCTCATTGCATCATAAATGAACATACATGAATTGAATATGAAATTTGCTAGAAACGAGAAAAATGTTGATGTCTTCTTTTCGGCACACGAATACGTACATACTACATACAATAATTTAGTCATAATCCTTACGGAAAATTATTGTGGGGGTGGAAAAACAAACATTTCCAATCAAGACAATAAATATTACATTTTATTGATTCTAATCATTTTTATTTACAGTTTTTCACCGCCCGACCAAATAAACGTTATGTGTATACCAGATTGTGTGTAAATGATAACAAGAATGAACGAAATTCATGAGATTATGTATTCTTTCGTGTAATCAAATAATAACATCTTAAATTCTATACACTTCAAAATATAATATTGCATCGGGCTATATGAGATGAGTGACACACTGTTGAAATATGAGAATCACGTATAAATAGCTATAAACGTAAACCAAATCCATCCATCTAGATCAGTTTTATTATTACACATGTGTGTAATTTACAGCAACAACAAATAAAATAGCTACGGCAGGAAAAATAATGTTTCGCCCCCCTCCCCTCCCTGTATCCTACTCTAAATTCATATTATTTATTCGTCTTTTATTATATTGATGAAATGTTTGGATATTTAAAATTAAATCGGAGAAATAAAAAACCCAGCGGTTGAAAGAATATTGCGCAACGCAGGCATGCGAGCACATTAACCAAATATTTTAACGGGCTGCATAATACACGCGTATAGGAAATCATGTGGTGATATATGCATCGACATACCTAGGTACCATTTAGATATATGTACATATAAAAAATTTCACTTTAAATATTTTTGGATAATGGGGGGAGTTTAATCCGACTACACAACACATACTCGTGTTTACGTAGTTTTTGATGTTTTATGTTGTCTTAAATTGTATAGTGACACAAAACAAACTAGGTACAGTAGATATAAAGTGTCGAACTGCCAAAATACATGATTTTTAAGTAATAAGGGTTTTATATAAATGTATATGTATGTATGTAGGGTAGCGGTACGTTCTCGAAAATTTTGGCTTTATTTGACATATGATGCTTTTATATTGCGATTTAGCGATACATGATTGTGATAAGAAATGTGGTTTCTTTTGCCAAAAATTTATTTCGTTGTCTTAAAGTAAGTAGAGGAACCCCTAAATGTTCATCTAACTTTTTTACATATATACGAGAATTTATTTGGGAGGATATGAAATCTTATGAACGTATAACGTCTAACATATACAAAGAGTAGATAACCGTATTGTTTTTTTTTTTTTGTCAAGGAAGTAAGGCACGCTTCATTTACATATTACTGTTGATATCAGTTTTTTGTTTAACGTTTTAAACAATAAATTTTATTTTTATCAATCTGATTTGTGTGATATTTTTAACAATTTTATTTCTTCTTAAATGACAATTTGATAATACTTTATATAGCGAAATCATTATTTAAATTAAATGGTGGCACGATTTAACTAAGACAAGTCTTATTGTCTTATCTGTCTTATCTTAAAAACGCTATAAAATGAGTATACGCATCTTTATTTTATGGAAAGCATTTTTAGTGTGTGGGTTGGAGTATTCGATTTAATAATGAAAAACAATTTCATTCATGTGACTCCCTCTGCTGGCCTCACAGTTAGCTCCCTTAACGAACCCTTAAAAATGCGTCCTAAAAAAGGCCCTAAAAGGCATCCTAAAATTTATTTTGTGTAACAAGTTTCAAATTTTATTTGTGTGGGACTATGTATAAAGCAGACGGGCTGCCTACATTCTACATAAATCTTTCTGGCCATGGGCACCAGTTTTCGTTTATCTGCATCGTTGTAGCAAGCAGTTGTCTTTTATTTTTGAATGACCTCGATCATCTTAGTAAGCGGCGCTCGGGGATTTTGTGTCCTATTTCTATACGCTGGAAGATACATTCTCGGCCAATACCTGGATAAATCCCCAACGTGGACCTATAAACAGTAAAAATTATTATTGTTAAATAAAAATAAAAAATTATAATAACCATCTGTTTTGGTCGTAATATTTGATGGATTATTTTCAGCATATATGATATACGACGCAAGAGCCGCTCCATCCAATAAATTGAAAAATAGGGCCAGTATCCATCGTTTTGTCATTCGTTTTGTTGTGTAACGGCTTAACATCTTATTCATCGTGTCGACACCACCTTTTGTTGCATTGTAAAATAGTATAATTTTGGGTTTCTTTTTTATTTCAGAAACTTTATCATCGAAATTCATGGTAGATAGCAAAACTACCGCCTTGTTTTATTTAGGAACATAGGAAGAAATAGTTTTGTTTTCACCAAAACCGAAATTAAATGACAAAACCTTAAACTCAGGTGGCAGGCTTGTCTTATTTTTCTTCATGGTTCCTACCATCGACAACTTTCAACTTTCAGCGCGCCTACTAATGATACAGTGGTAAAAGAATGGATTATCCATGGTGATGTTCCTTCCTGTATTTTTATAGTAGCCGACCAATTCCTGCACGACCCTTTCTTCCTGGTCGTAAACCAACCCTCGTATTTCCAACTTTACCAGTGTAAATTTGACCTGTCAACAAATAACTGTTTTTCGAGTCATAAGCCCACCATAATTTGATACCGTATTTTAGTGGTTTCGATGGTATATATTAGGTGAACTTTGTACGAACTTGAAATTACGATTATTAGGATATAATTGTTCATCAACTGTAATATTTTCATAGGGCCGATAGCTCCGATCTAGATTGGCATTGAGCATTTCGCATATCTCGGTAATCGGAGCGGTTTTGTACGTTGCCATTCGATCCGCTTTAGTATTTTGCTGGTCGAACCGAATGAACCGGGTTATATTTCGAAAACTTTTAGCCGACATTATTGCCCAATAAAGAGGGTAAGCGTTTTTCCCTCACATGGAGTCTAAACGTTCGTGATTTTTTCATTATAATTTCGAAAAACAGACATATCGCTCAAATTTTTTGTTGCAGGATTGGTTTGGGTACCTTATATCGGTTGCCGCGAAACACGTTTTGCTGTCTATTACGTTGAAGTTGCGGCGCTTGCTTTTGCCATCGTGTACCATCTTTGCCAGTGGAGTATCCGCCAGGTATTTCGTCCTGCATATTCATTCGGCTGCATTGCACTACCCCACGGTCATTTTTATCATCTCTGCGATTATCATTATCGCTATCACCACCATCTTCAATTTCAACTTCAGCCTTCCCAATTTCAACATCTGATTCACAGTCATCGGAGTCCGGCAACCAATTATCATCTACCGTCGTCCTCCATCTAGCCCTTTTTTCTCATTGTTTGTTTCGACTTCGATAACCTGCCGTAAATAAGCTTGACGTTCTTCATACCTTAATCTAAATAATCAAATCGCTCATTTTTATTATTTTGTAATAAAAATATTTGGGAATGTAACAAACACTACAATAGATAGCACAGTGAAATCAACCACAGAAAAAGCTTAAAACTACTTACGATATAAGACCAGAATAATAAAGGCTTGTTATGTGGGGCTTTTGTACATATTGAAAAATGCTATCAGCGTAAAACTAAGATTTCAAATCAAGCAACAAGCATTGCTTTTTTAACAGTGCAACATTACTTAAGGCGAATGTTGCGCAACAAGATGGCGGGTTCAATGAAATACCGTATTCAAATTACTGGTCAGATCTGAAGACTATTTTGAAGAATAGAAGATATCATTTTGTTTATTTTGTACAAATTAATTAACAAGTGTAATTATGTTGCAAAATACAAATATTTTTTAATACATTTTACTGTTATTTCATATAGATTGACCGAAGTTATTGATTTTCCCTGAATGTTGATAAATTTATTTGAGGTCCTTTTGGTATTACATACGTTGTTTTTCATCAGGCGTTTATTGTGTGTAGTTTCTTAGATATTCCTCGTTATGCTCATCTACAGGATACAGATACCATACACAGATAAGAATACATACTGACAGTTCATTAGAAACAATTTTAAGTAAGTTAATTGTATGCCATTAGTGTTAAAATATGTTTTCGGGCATATTGACCGGCCGATAAAGCGCAATGTTTTCTTTATGTTGTATTTTTTACACAAATAAATAAATTAAATTATTTTATTTACAATCCTAGACGGTACTAGTGAAATTTATCCAATCTAATCCAAAAAAAAATACAACAAAACAAAAATATTGTAATCGTATTGGTAAAAGTAAACATTCAGGCGAATTTTTATGGGGGAATTTCTAAGAATGTGAAATATGTACATTTGTCAAAGATTTGAATGACCTCTGTAACATGAACAGTGATCAGTTATAATGGTGGACTGCTTATAATCAAAGGAGTGATATTGCTGGACAGTTTACAACCAAAATATTGACCCTAGTAAATAAAATGTGATTTTTAATGGGCCTTATACAGACACCACTTTGGGCCCAAGCAGTCTACCAAAATCACTGAAGTTCATGCTAAATGCTTAGAGAATACTTAGAATGACATGAACATTGTTATTCTTGGAAAATTTAAATATTTATATAAGAAAAGTTCGTGGCTTTTTTTGGGTGACATTGAAACAAAGAATTTACTTACTTCAAATGAACTTTATTAAACCAAATATGTTCAGTCAAAGGTCCCGTTAAAATGGTCTGCTCATTTTATAAAAAGCATTAGGCTTTCCCCTGTACAAGGTGACAGAACCAGGGGAAGTACCATTAAATAAGAGCGGAAAATTTAAACGAGGTTGAAAAATTTTCAAGGATTCTCCATTAAAACTATTTAAATTTGAGAAAGTCGATGTGGAGTGACGCATAAGTGCAATTTTTATAATATTTTAAGAGCAATAACTAATCTGCTAGAAGATTTTCGAAATTCAAATAGTTGTCGAATACAATTTGGCCGGTAAACTTCCGCTTATTTCTATTTGTATACAAAATATCTAGGCCAACTTAGACCATTTTTCAAACTTTCTTGTGTGGAACATTAGAAGAAAGAAGCATTTAAAGTCGGACGAAAACCGAAATTCTAGAATCCCAAGATTTATTGACATACAAATAATTAGTGGTTCATTTGGCCTGTTGAAAAATTTTTGGCTCCACTCCCTCTTGACCAAGCTTTAAACATACAAATAATTAAAAGCTCACCATGGTCTAATCTACTGACCCATTAAAAAATGTCGGGCTCCACTCGTTTGGGACCTAACTTTAAATTATTTAATTTAAAACTAGCTGAACTTATAGGAAAATTTTTGCGCTCTAATTTCGGTTTTGCTTCGATTTTGTGTTGAAGTTCTGCTAGCTTTAAACAAAATACGTAAAGCTTGGTCAAGAACGAGTGAAGCCCAAAATAGTTGTATGGTGCATTTCATTAGAACATAATAAACTAAAATTATTTGTAAGTCGATAGGTTTTATTTTCCGTGTAATTACGGTTTTGGTCCGGTGTTCGATTTGGATTCTAATAGCCTTGAAATAGAAAAAACTAATGCTTTATCTAAAACAAGCGGTCCAATAAAAATTTTAATTGGGCTAATTAACCTAAAATTAGCTATTAATTTTTCAAATGTTTGTAAATTATTTTTTGATATGGGTTCTGCTAACTTTTGCTAAAGCTGGAAGGAATGAAGCCCCAAATTGTTTAACAGAACGTGAGAAAATTTCAAATGATAATCGGATTCGAATACACCGTATATCGTCGTAGAGGCAGCCATTTAAAAATTATAATCTCGTGAGTGATAAATGCCCTTGCCAAAAGAGTCTTAGTATATAACAGGCCTCTGAATATTTGAGAAAATGAGCGCAACAACAATGAAAAACTACATGAGTTGAGGATAAAACGCTTAACGGAAAAATTGGAATTGCATTGACTGAAAGTTGAATTAGCCTAGCAGAACAAAAGGTAGAAACATCACGTTTGATACGAGGTAGAAGAGGCAACAAAACCAAATACTTCCAAACAGTTAAATGTCACTCAAGCAGCCATAAGCAAACTTTTACATGCCATAAAAACGATTCAAACAGGAGGAAAATGGGTATCACATGAACTAACTAAGCCAACATTGAAAATCATTTAATGGTTTGCAATTCTTTGCTTACAAGACATCGAAGATGGCATTTTGGCAAAAGTGAATTTACTACCATAACTCTAAATGCAAAAAATCATGGGTTCATCCAGGCGAACCATCCACATCAACAGCAAAACGATACATTCATGGAAGTAAGGTTATGTTGTGCATTTGGTGAGATAAGAAAGGAGTCGTGTACTATGAGCTGCTAGAACCGAACGAAACTATTACTGGTGAACGTTACCAACAACAATTGATAGATTTGAACAATGCATTGAACGAAAATCGTCCGATTACAGGCAACAAACAGCGTAAAGTGATTTTACTTCACGACAATGCTCGACCACATGTAGTAAAATAAGTAACAAATACGCTGAAAGTACTTAAGTGGGAAATTCTACCGCATGCTCCCTATTCATCAGATTGTGTCCCATCAGATTACTATTTGTTCCAACCAATGCAACGCGATCTTCAAGGCCAGCACTTCAGAACCCACGAGAACCATCAAAAACAAAAAAATTTTTCTCGATGGAATCCATAAATTGCCAGAAAGATAGTCGAAGGTCATAAATAGCGATGGAAAATATTTTGATTAAAATATAATTTACCATTTCTTAGGAATAAACGTGTTTTTTCTGCAAAAAAAATCCAAAAAACTAAGTTATACTCCCAATACATACACCAAACAATTGATATGGAAGAGATACTGAAGGTTTGTTAATTCAACCAGCAAAGTGCGAAATAAAACTAGCCAAAGGTGGTCAGTTTAAATAAATAGAAAGAGAAGCTGCATTAATCAGGTCAAAGAACTTTTATGTTCCTTGACCTGGTTAATGCTGAAAGCTTCTCTTAAAGCAAGAGCGAAATAAAATGCAAAACGACTTGACAACCGAGGGGAAACCCAGATAACAACTGGAAAGTAAAACCAAATTCTCGATTAAACATTCACTTCTAACACATCTTTGAGGGGTGGTGCTTGATGCAGGGGATAACGAAACTTAAAAGTACAGTGCAAAACCCAATATGTGTATTGGTCTTTGCATGGTGGGAGCCTTGTGAAGTAGTGACGTACGAAATCAAAGAAGATATCTTACATGCGAAAGTTAGGTTACATCCGAGATTGTGGGTAAATCCAAAATAATGATTTAGCGATTTAGCTTGATTTCTTATCTAACAAACAGACAGATAAATTTAAATTCCTTCAAGGACCTCAAAAAGTGCTGCTATTTAGTTTATCATTTCTCAATTTGATAAAAAAACTTCCATAGGCGAAACTTTCGAGCAACGAATCTTCATAAAACTCGTATATAGAGCAGCCACAATTATTGGCTATAGATATTTTATAACACTACATTTTGAATTTCACAAGCGATTTATCTATAAACTTTAGGTAGAAATTCTTATTTTTGTGCAAGAAGAAACAACACTCAATATTGGTTAAGGGACTTAACCACCTACAACCGTCAAATGAAAACACCATTTCCAAGAATTGGTCAGTCAATAAATTCAGAGGTTCAAAACTATAAAAACGCAAAATCCGTAATATGTATTGGTAATAAATAACCAATATTTCCACCACGGTGGGCACAAAGAGCAAGTGACGGTCCATCGTTTATCTAAAGTTACTACTGGTAATGTCTCTACGAAGACATTTAGTATTAGCATAGAAAAATAAGTTTACCATAGATTTCTCATTTGTATAAAGGGCTAGTTATATAGACGAAAACGAAACGGACTGAAACGGAAAGACGAAGTAGGCATGGTTATATAGACGAATTAGTGAAAACGGTTTTGACATTTTCATATTTGTTTATAATTTTATATTATTTGAAGTTTACTTCTCGTGTGTAGTAAAACTGACTCGAAAAATGCATTTTATGTTTGGCAAACTAAATACACTGCGTTTGAATCCAATTAAAATATAAAATATTTTGACAATTTGACATGTGCTTGTAAGGATAACAAAAAAATCATAACCGATAGTGTATAACCGCAAAGACGAAACGAAAGCAAATTGAATTGAATCAATTCATCCGTTCGTTTTAGTTTCATTTCTTCTACATAACTAGCCTATTATGTTTTCATGCAATCAATCCTTTCGTTTCGTTTTAGTCCGTTTCGTTTTCGGTTATATAGCTAGCCCATTAAACGAGAGATAAAAATGAAATTCCAATGTCATGATTGTATTTGTGATTTTACATTGTGCGCAATGTAAAGTCACAAATACAATCAAGACATTGGAATTTAATTCGTTTTATACAAATGAGAAAACTATGTTAAACTTATTTTTCTATGGTATTAGTCTAATAATAATAATAATTTACCTTCTCAAATAAAAATTACTTCAACGAAAAAGAAGGTTGTCAATAGCAATGACCTTTAGCAATTTCTTTCTGGAACAAGAAACAACGAATACAAAAGTTAGAGACAGGCACGCACCATAAGGATAAGTACACTTAAAGTATGCTAGAATTCGAGAACCAATGATATCTACCATATTACGCTGCATAAAGTAAGTTAAGTGCTACAAAAACCTCCACGTCAATTTAATGGTTTGTTCTTAACAATGACAAGATTCCGTATTGGGTTATCTAAATACGGGTATTCTAGAGATATCTAACGGAACACCCACCCCCTAGAAATGTAAGGTTATGCTTAAAACTTAAATAGAAAAAATATTGGGTCAATCGAAGACGGTTTAGAGGTCGCGAGTTGAGCGCCAAGTTCGATAAAAACGGCACTTTTTAATTTTTCACTTTCAAACAAACAGAAAAATGATTTTTTTCTCAGTCTAAATAAAAATTGTGGTGAATAGAAGATATAATTACCTATCCAAAACATGAAAGATATATCGAAAATCAGTTAACAAATAGCGAATTTATTGCCAATTTCCGAAAATATTAAAAACCCAAATAATAATAAAATCCTGGATTTTATATTTAAAACTACAAAATAATAAATAAATAAATAAAAATGATGTATAATGACTAAACAAAGGAAAGTTGTATAATGTCATTAAACCGTATGAGTCACAAGGACTTCATAGTTTTGTTTCATGATGTTATAGCGGTGTTATTGCGGTTTTAACTATTTATTAATAACACTCACTATTTGTATTTATAATAACTATTTTATTTATTGTAAATATTATTTTTAAGGTAGTTCACAAAAACACAAAATGGTGTGAACGATTGTTCGTGGCTTTCACTTTATATATGATTATTATTTTTGAGACCGTGTCTCTTTGAAATTCTAAACGCGACTCTTCTTTTTCGTTTCTCATTTCCGGGTCGTCGATAAATATCTCGATATTTATCGATCGTCGATAAATATCGAGATTCGCGGAATTACTTTTGTAGTTGGCGAAATAGCTCTATTCAGCAAAACGAGCAATGCCTCGTAATTAAGCGGCGCGGTGTATAAATAGTTTTGCTACGAAGAGTGCCATGAAGTGAAAAGGATTTTTAATGATTTTTGAGCCGCTACAATGTCATTATCATCCGTCTCATTAATTGTTGTTTTTAAATCCACCTACTGCATTATTTGTGATCTGCTATGGATAATACACTTCATTGGACACTTTCATTCTGGTCCCCTATCGTGATTGTAAAATCACCGCCAATTTGATTTAAAAAATACGTTGTACTAAACATTATCATAGCGTTGGCCGCGATTTTACATACTCAACATGTTCCTAACTTTTGGGTTCCCTGAAAGCGCCGATTGTGCCATATAATATATAAACAAAAGAAATGACAATTAATTTCAGTTTAAATCCAAATCTCTCGAGAAAAGGACACAAATTTGTAAAAAATAAACCTAATCCGTTTAACAGTTTTATTAATATTTTTAAGAAAGTGCTACTTAAGTTGTCAAAATGGCAGATAATTTACGGTCCACTACAGAAATTTATAGTTTATCTTCTTGGCCATGAGTACAGTCAAATTATTGGTGCTAAGTCACCCTCAAAAACCGGGTTGCAAAGTTTTAAAGTCATAAGTCCCGTAGTCTTAGTTTAGAAATCCCAGAAAATTTTTCGTCGACCCCAGAAAATGAAAATTGAACAAAATATATATTTCAGAAAAACTTCATTTAATATTCTTTCGGATCGAACCAACATTCTGAATCTGAATATTTTTCAAAATAAAATTATTTTTTTGACGTTGCGCTGATTCTGAAAGTCTTTTTTGTTGCAGTAATTTATTCGAACACATAACTCTGCCTTGACGAGTTCCACAAAAGCATTGCTGACAGGAATGCTTAATATTTGCGTCACTAACATTTTTAATTTAATTAAACTATTGGTGTATTAGAAAATATTGACCCACAACTGTTCGGCAGTAAAAGAATCAGTATTTCCCAAATGTTGGCAACATTTATTTACAGTAATATATAATAACATAATTATTTGAATTTAATGGTTCGGCAACTTCTAAAGCGGCTTCGAAATTCAGGTCTCCATTTGTTATTATTTCGTAAAATTATGAAATATTATTTATAACCCGCACGAATACCATACGCAACAAACGTATATTATGAAAATTTTCCTTTCCGGAAACAATAAAGGTTGAAACTTTTATATATTTCCCTCTAAACTTGGCGAATTGTAAGAGAGGAAATGTATATATGAAACACTTCGCAAATGTATCGCCTTAGTGAAGCAAAAGTTATTCGTTAGTATTTCGTTTGGCGTATGATAATTAAAATGAAAACGAACTTATTTGTATGGATTTGTATTTCGCATTTCTCTTCATATTTATTCATTTACGAAATGTTTTGGGATCAGAAACGAAATGCAGCTGATATGAAAACGTATCTCTAGCGAACTGCTTTTTATCACGTAGTTGCTTTGTTCGAATGTACTTACAATTGTTTTACAAGCAAAATATATATATTTACAAACATATTTACAAGCAAAATATATTAAACATATAGCAAAAAACAACTTATATATGAATGTGGTAGTATTGGTGTCATATAAAACAACGACTTACCTACATTTCGTTTTCGATTCGCTTTGGTGACTCCTCGAACATTTATTTAGAAGGTTTTAACGATTACTATACTGGACAAGTGGTGTAGTGGTTAAAGCTTCGGCACTTGGACCAGGAGGTACTGGGTTCGAATCCCATCAGAGAGGCTAGATGCGAATCAAATTTTCGCTATCGATTATGATCGGTGATGTTAATAAATACAACTAAGACCCTCTGATGGAGTGCAGAATCTAGCGCCGACATTTTTTATGGTAAGATGAGCAGTTTTTGTTTCTTTTGTTTCGCTCCTCTTGATGAAACGGTTAAAATTAAAAAATATTTAGAGATGGGGATATCCCTTTTGTGTTTTACTAACACAATTGTGCGGGTACGGCAAAAGTAGCATGTCTAAAATTTATTTTTGTATGTGTTTTGAACCACTTTACACATTTGCGCATTACTTTAAAAAAAAAAAAACTATAATTAAATATACATACAATTGTGTTGGTTGTTGAAGTACAAGTACAAGTACAAGTACAAGTACATCAAGCGAAATTTTTTATCAAAAACGACATTACATACTATGATTTTTTACTCACCCATTTTTTTACTTACACATTTGTGTGGTTTGGACTTTAATTAAGGCATTTTTTTATTTTTTTTGGTTGAAGAAGGGATATAATTTATTAAGGAAACTGGAAAATAGTAAAAAAAAATGTTAGCCCCAGAAAATAAAGATCAGACCCGCATCCCCAGAAAGTGTACTCAAACCACAGAATCTGCGAGTCAAATGTATAGGGTTGGCAAACCTGCTCAAAAAGCAGTGTTGTGTCTTTTTTTTATAATCACCGTACTGTAAAATCAACTATTCATGAAAGTGAAGCTCTGACAATATGAAATTACAAAATAAAAGCCAAAATCGGAACGTATGGAGGCAGAAAAATATCGTAAACGAAGATATCTTGAAGAAAAACGTAAATCAATTACAATACACTCACAAGCATTATTATCGTCATCGAAGGGGGACAGCAAAAGGATATCTGATAACGAAATCAGCTTCGAAAATATTAGTTTGCCAATAACCGAATTCCGTGAATAAGGATAATTTCAAAGCAGGCATAGATGATCCCAACGATCATATATACAACTAAATGATGTGAAAGCGGAATTAGCAGATTTTTGTAAGAACAACTTGGCAAAGCAATAAGCTCGGAATAATTACAAAGAATTATTGGAAATCACTTTAATTTTTTTATGCATAATAGCAAGTGTCTGTTTTCGTCTTCCACGGCCTATGCATCATGCTCGCTGAATTTCCAAAGCCATTTATGTAATGAAAATATTTATCTATCGTGAAGAATTTAAGCTAACGGCACAACAACAGAAGAATTTAAAGGAAATTCGCATTTTTGTCGTACTATTTTATGTGATATTATGAGAGATTTATGCGATTTATGCGAGATATTTATTTCTACAAAACACGTTACGAAAAGTTGACGCTGGCTGTACTAAATAAAATATGTAGTCAATTGTGTGTTGCATTCTTCTTCGAAAAAACGTTTCTATTCCAGAGAAAAGAAGAATGGTGCAACAGTTGGATATGATGAGGGATAAAGATGCCGAGTCTAGCAAGCACGTCAAGTTGAAAATTGATTATGTGTAAACATTCATTACGAAAAAACTAGCAGATTTTCTTACACGAAACACTGACGATTTTTTAAAACGGTTCAAGATTTCTACAGATCCTTTAAACAAAGATCGGGATATGTGGCCTCAGATTTTCGACATCTTGGATGTTTTAAAAGGGTAATTTTGTCCTCTATTCACTACAATTTAGGCTGAGAAAAATTTGTAAATAATTTTTCTGTTCGTTTGAAGATGAAAAATTAAAAAAATGCCGTTTTTATCGAACTTCGCGCTCAAGTCGCGACCTCTAAACCATCTTCGATTTACCCAATATTTTTTCTATTTATGTTGTTAACATAACCTCACATTTCTAGGAGGTGTCCTGTTAGATATTGGAACTTTCGAAAAAAAGGTCGGCTACCCTACTCCGTATAGATAAATATAAAATTGCATTTGTCGCTGATATGGAGAAGTTTTAACGCTAGGTAATATAAACCTGAAACATCAAAACTTTTTACGTTTATAATTTATTGTCAGGTATGTTGAAATAATCGGAGAAGCTGTTATAATTTATTCTGATGAGTCTACTATTTCATTGACATAAGGGTTTTTCTCGATGAAGAGAGCTAGTGAAGTTCCAATAGTAATAAACTACTAGGCAAATACGTACTTTAGACGTATGTTAAACCAATTGGGAATTGCCGGTTGACGAATGTTGATGTTTTTTTTTATTTTATTTTTATTATTAACTATGCGATCTGTTTTGGGGCTCAAGGCTCACCCTGCTCTTCCGCGGTTATGCTTTTTACGTCTTTACTTTAAGCCTCCCGGCCAACTCGAGGACGTACGGCTATAGAACCGATTTTAAGACCATCTGCACATTGCAAGCTCCATGCCAGTCTATACTGATATGGAAAATGGGTCGGCCCATGAGTTTTGTACTCCGACAGAGAGTCATAGATGTGTTACATTTCATCACAAATCGTAATCTGTGATGAAATTTCACTTTAGCCCTGGGATTCGAACCCGGTACCTCCCGATTCAAACGCCAAAGCTTATACCACTGTGCCATTATGTCGGTAAGCGACTAACTTTCAATCGCGTTGGTTGTCAAAAATAGGACTTTATTCAGCATGGCAGGTTATGTTAAACAAAAATGACTCTTGCAAGAAATGACTGGATAAATATCTCACAGGTATCCAAATTTCACGATTACTGCAATTCTGTAGTTAACTTACAGTATCCAATTGCATGGCTTTGACACATCGGGTGATCCATATTCAGTGGTAGTTTAAGCAATATCAATCAACATTAACTATGACAGCTCGTCTCATTTAATCGCTGTAAAACTAAGGTTTTCTTCTTAAGCAACTGGCAATCCCGTGTTTAAAATTCCGCGTAACAGTGTCTCTAACAATAAATTCCTCAGCAAGGTTGAAGCAATTTTTAAAACAAGAACAGGTTCACTGTATTGTGGCCATGGGTGAGATATATCTATACAACTTGTAATTGAAGATAATTACATTTCAATTTGGCACGTTAAAAGTATGAAATTGTTGAATTAAGGCTATGAGGTTTTGAGATTATCACACTTATGTCTTTGGTGGCGGGGTGGGGGAGCGTCACTTTTAGCGTGCCAAATTTAAATGTATAATTTTAATTAAAATTCGATCGACCCTTAAAAGAGTAAAGTAGAGAGTTTATTTAATTTTGCTCTCTCGCCTCTTCTTTCCACCTACTACGGAGCCCCGACTTACAAACAGTGCGTAGCTAACATACTGGAAATGTTAATAATCATCAAACCAGAGGACGAAAAGAATTGTTGAAGTGGATTAATTTGCCACACGACTACACAGCATTGCAATATATTATTAATAATTCAAATAATTTCAATATCGAACATTTCCTAAAATATAGTATACTCTAAAAAACGAGCAGCATAAGTGAAACAGCCTTGTACAACACGGCTTTGACAAATTATAACTGGGTATGGGTAATCACGTTTAAAAATGTTAGGCCTATATTATCGATTTGTATATATCTGTCGTTAAATATCTGAAAAATACTAAAACCCCAAACTTAAAATGTTTCTCATAATTAAATACGCAACAACAAAAATTATCACTAAATTGCCATAAGGTAAAAATAATAATCCATATTGTAAGACACCCATTACACAAAAACTAATAAAAGCAAAATGAAAATCTAGGTCGTAAACATTCCTTAATGATAATTTGAAGACAAGACAGAAAAAATCGTTATAATGAAGTAGCTATCAACGGTTAAAAAAGAACAAAAAAGAAAGCTTACATAATGCCGTCACTCACGAATTTACCATGTACCAAAAATAATTGTTTGTGCTTTTTAACATTTATAAGCCCGAAATGGAAAAATTTTCAATGAAATATTTAAACAAAAACCCAAACAAAACAAAAATAAACAAAAACATAATGTTATCCTTAAGCAAAACACAAAAATCTAATTGAAATCACTAATAACAAACCCTCATAATCAACTTATAAATGATCACCACCCCCATTTCCATACTGTTTCTTGTGCCAGATTACCATCTTTTCTTATTTCGAATTTATCTTTTTAAAAATTAATTTCTACATTTTATTTTCATTTTCTTAGGATACACATACACACACACAGCCACACTGACAAAAAAATTTATGAAAATCGTTGAAATAAAGTTTAAAAAGTAAGCGATATGATAAAAAGAGGAAAATCCATAAAAATAAAACAAAAAATTTTCTACTTTTAAATCTCTAAGTACCTATCTTCTATTTTATAATATATAACGAGTATCAGTATATAAGATATCTAAGTATATAACCAAAAAGGGGGTGATTTGAAAAATGTTAGTTGTGTATGTAATGAAGTTTGGCTTCGTAGGTTTGTGATTTGTGACTTTAACAAGATAATCAACGTTAGCAGGATACTTTCAAAATGGCATAGATTTTAAATTATGACATTCGGATGGGCAGTGATTGGAAAATCGAATCCCAAAAGAGGCAATATCGTCAATATGAACTGTGCACAGACGGATATGTAAGTTACTGCAAGCAGCTTTTATTGGTTTTAAAAATTCACAGGGTTGTTACAGGCCGGCTACTGCCAACCTGCAGTTTTCACTAAGCGCATGTAGAGGCCTCCACGGTGATATTTTGCCGGCTACGTTCTCAGCGAGAAGTGCGAAGGGTCGTGGGGTTTGAGGCATGCATGGCTTCTGGCTTACACCGTGATTATACAGATATTTATAAAAAGGAAAAAAACGCAAATAATAATAATACCTGAGTTCCGCCGAAATTCGTCGGCCGGAACCTGAGGAACGAACAGCCGAAAATTTTAAATAAAAAAAAATCATAACGGTAGAGAGGTGCTTTGGTGCGCGCATCCGCCCGAACTCACACGGTGGTAAACACCGGTTTCGAATCCGGATGCGGGCACCAAGGGACCGCTTACCCTACGCCGACACAGGATGGGAATTCCCCCCTCATCATACCCAACCAAGAAATTTTAATAATTCATTTTTATTTATTTAATTTAGACACAAAAGAAAAAAACACTGGTTGGCTACCCGTTCCCGATGCGGGGCCTTTCCCCGATACCAAATAAAAAAACCGAATACACTGAAAAAAAAGCGCGGAGATATTTACACATTTTGCTGTGTAAACCCAAATTTGCAATTATTACCAATAATCTTTTAATAAAGTACGAGCCTTGTAAAATTTGTAGTGCAATATATGCAGTGCATTTTCAAATATTAAAATTATTGCTGAGCAGCGTCTGATGACAAATTAGATTAATCATATTGCAATGCTGCTAGGTAAATTTGACCTGCGCAATTTGAATATATCATTTTCAATGCAAAGATAATAAAAATTAAAAAAAAATATTTTTTTCGTTGAGAATAAATTACAAAGCGGGTTTTAAATGTTCAAATACTTTTTAAAATTTACTTTGCACTTTGTAAAATAATTTTTGCGGAGAGGTTATAACCAATCAAATCATTTATTCTATCCGACTTTGCATTTTGTTCTCCAAATTTTATTTAAAATTTCAAACAAAGATTAGTCTTAAAGTGAATGTAAAGCAGTACACAAATTGCCACAAAAATGCCAGTTTGTCTAGTTTCCGATTTGTTGGGAAAAATGGTAATTATTTCAAAATAAAATAAAATATAAATTATAATTATTTTTAACCTTCATTTGCAGTTTTTTTGCAACCTTTCTTCGCGTCGTAACAAATGGCCCCTAACCTTGAGGATTAAACCATAACAGTGCTGAAATGTTGTATGGTAAACACAAATTAAATTTACAAAACTTAATGTACATTTACTTATATTTGTTGCTTTCTTGTTTTAATTTCAGAATTTTATAAAGCAATGTAAGAGGACCGGACCAACTCAGTTCCCTGAACATTAAGAGGTTTGAGGAGAATTTAATTATTAGCAACATTACAGCAATTCAATATTTTTCGAGGCTGTTAAAGGAGTAATATGGTTGATGAAAATTCACACGTAAGTTTATTGCAAACCGGAGATTTAAATAATTATCATCTTTATTTTAAAAAAAAATCGATGGCCTTTTGTGAAAAGTGAATAAAAAAAAATTAATTATAAAAAATGTGTTTCATTAAAATTGGTTTTTAATATGTTAAATATTAAATTATGTCTTCTCCAATCTAGAAGTTTGCTTCTGTGCAGAGTAAATATTAATGCGCTGCAATTTTCTTGATCCGCAAATTTTAAAAAGCACTACAAACCATTATCCACCTTGCTGTCATTATTTACCATGCGCTCTGTAAAGAATTTCTAAATTATTTTACAAAATGCAGAGTAAATATATCAAAGCAATAGCAAATATTGCTTACCCACCCTGAAATAAAAATAATAAAATTTACACAGCAACTTGTAATAATTGATTTGCTAAAATCGCGATAAATACAAAGCGCTTGTGTGGCTGAATTTTTGATCATTTTTCGTTAAATATTACTCCGCTTTTTTGTGAATATCACCGATTATTTTTTTCAGTGTAGCCGGTTGGCCACCCGTTCCTGATGCGGGGTCTTTCCCCGGTACCAAATAAAAACAGGAAAATTTTGTGGGGCGTTGCCCGCCTAAACAACGTACATTTGGCCTTGATAGACCGCCTTTCATAAACTGTTTTTTTTTTTGATAAGTTGATGTATTATCAATGATCAATCCAAATCAATCCAGTTTGGCGATGTCCGATGAAAATCACAAATACTGTGCATATTTACTATGCATTGGTGTATAAAATAAGTGAATGATAACCCCAAATTAACACAAAACTTTAATTTTTTTTTCTCTTTATATAAGTTCACAATATTAATCTTAAAATTTAATTTAATTTATTAAACTATTTGCTTTAATTATCTCACAGAGTTTTTATTTGTCTACTACACAAAACGACACCAAAATGTATATATTTTTTTTTGAAGTTTTTTCGTTTTTGACTCTTCAATATTCCATACTACTCAACTAGACTTATATAAATTCCAAACAAGACTCTATCACAACCAAAACTCTAAACCAAAATTCTTACGCCGCACAAACGACGCGCAAAACATTCCAGAAGAATTGTCTTTCTTCTCTATTTCTCGTTTACATCGATTCGCATTGATGTAAACGAGATGCATATAAGAAAAACATTCTCATGGAATGTTTAGCTTTACACACACTCGATGCGCATTGGTCTCGCTCTCACCCATTTTCGTTCAGTTACCAACAAAACGAAAAAAAAACACACAGGAATCCATCCACCACTAACCGCGTTTAGACATCAAACCAACCAGGACGCAAAAAAAACCCGGACGCAAAACAACCCGGACGCAAAAACAACCGAGGAGAATAGAAACACGTAGAACATGTAGAAAAAATTAAAGTTTACTGCATTGGTGACGGGTGTCCGGAAATGTTTGTGACTGATTATTCTGCATGTTGTATTCTCAACATAAGTTGTTGTCCTTGAGTTTATTTCAAACATATTCCAGGGCTTTACCCTGAGCTATATAAAAAAATTTGACCACTAACCGACGCTTTCGTCTGTGATTGGTGATAAATTTTCCGTTTAATTTGGTTTTAAACCAGACGACTGCTGTAGATACAGCCCTCAAAAATAAGATGTAAATCATCACATGTGGTTAGTTCAATTCATTATCTTCCTTCGTTTTGTTCTTGGCAAACGTACTAAATTCTCGTAAGTTGTTGGCATCACGCATTAGATAAGTTGAATGGCGACAATATTTGTTGATAATGTTTTGGGCTGTATACCTATAACAATATTTGAATATCAGAGTCTCTGAGTGTGGAACCGGGATCCCCAACTGGGAAGACTTCGAACATGTCTCCTAATATAAGGTCCACTGAGTCTCCAAATCAATCGTTTAAGATTTTAATTACTTTCGAACAATAATAGCTCTTTGTTTGCCATTAAGTAATTATCACGGAAGTTCCTGTACGAAACATTGAATTTTAAAGCGGACAGCTCCAAACAAAACAAATCTATTTATGAGTGGACTACTTTGAAGTTCGCAATTTCCTCCCAGCACGAACTCAAAGTTGTAACGAATAATTAATGCTCATTTTATTGCTACTATTTTGAGCTTGTCTAATTCCTCGAACAGTATCCCACCCGATAGACTGGTAAAATGTACCAATTTGTATAAGGCGTGTAAAATTTCAGAATGCAGCACACAGAGAATATTGCTGAGAATATTGTTTCAGCATTTTACTGTGGTGACTCGAACCAAGTCAACCTAGAAAAATTGCTACTTTCACCGTGTAGCCAAGCATCTGCTGACCATCCTTTCGACATGGATCGCCTTGGTTACCATACATACGAATGCAGGTTTCTTTTTTCTGAAGGCCTTGTGGTCCCTTCCTTTGGTGGTTCTCAATTGGATGGGGCCAATTCATTCTTAGTATTTTATTGTTAACTCAGACCGGATTCAAAGATTTGACTCTGCTTATTTGTCTGTGTCCTCAAGGCTTTGAGGCAGTATATTTAAATCTTGTTTCTGGATGATTTTTTTCTCTATTTTCTACTGGACTGTGGACCTGTTTTCAGTCAGCATTTTGTGGTAGATAAATCGCTTATAATATGCGACGGTGCGTTTTAGATCATTGAAACTTAACCGTCGCTCAAATAATTTTAAAAACAGATGACTTTCTCTACGCTAATCAAATTGACCATTGAGTTTTCTTTTAATTCGACCGGCAGTACGTCATTAAGAATGTTGTTTGGAATGGGTGCCTCGCGAGATCCAACACTAATTCGCTATGAAGAAATTCTGGACCGTTCAGTATCAAAAGTGGTTTTTAAATGTGACGAAA
Source organism: Nephrotoma flavescens (assembly GCA_932526605.1). Lineage (NCBI taxonomy): Eukaryota > Metazoa > Arthropoda > Insecta > Diptera > Tipulidae > Nephrotoma > Nephrotoma flavescens. The sequence goes on from OW052222.1 coordinate 140,005,323, forward strand.
TTTCTGCAGATGTTAGTAGAATACTACTTATTGCAGATCTTCCGTTAGCCACATACGTTTTGAACCGAGATGGTTCTCCTTTGACCCAACCTAGTGTAATGGTTGAGTTAGATACACAAAAGCTTTGATATCATTGAGTTTGATGGCACCTTGAGAATGCTCATTCATTTATAGTTAAGGGTAGCTGGCAGCCAATCATCTTATCCTAATCCAATTGTCAATACCTTCGTAATTTTGGGCGTTCTAAAATGTCCATGGAAGAAGAATCCCATTTTTTGAGGTTCAAATCGCCTTTGTCCGCAATGACAATTAGTTTTTACAGCTAAAAATGATTCTCAGAGCGATTGTAGTGGACATCGCGTAAATTTTTTTCCCGTTTTACTTATGGTAATGTTGATCTCTGAAAGCTGTTGCGTGAGCTTGTAAAACATGAAAGCATCAATATTTACAAAAAAAAACCTCCAGAAAATATTAGATTCAGTTTATACTAATAGTGTGTCTGCAGACGGCTGCAATGTTTCCACCTATGCCCGTTATGTTTACGTAGGTTTTCATTTTTTTTATGTTCTCTAGGTTGGCAGCCTATGATGATATTAAAGTGGCATAAGACCCTAAATCAATCAAGCCCCTTAAAATAACGACTAGTCCAGTTTTCCAGCTTTAAAAATCGCGATGGATAGCAACTCCGGTCCTTTCTGGTTGGAAAGTTTGGGTTGTTGCATACATTCAAATTGCTCTATTTTAAACTACTTACAATTGTAAAAACACTCAGAAATTGAACTAAATAATAATTTTAGAAAGTTTCTAATAAAGACAAATATTTCAACACTATTAAATAAAAAAAAACTAATTTTGGGATATAGTGAAAGTAATGAAATGAGATTCTTTAAAACAAAACACAGAATCGCACAGTGGTGTTCGAAGTGGTTTGATTTAGCATTGCATGAAATGAAAAAACCATCTTACTTAGTCACGTGTCCTGAAATCTGAGTTTTTTTGTAATTCCAGAGAAAATGTCATTGAGTGTAATTCAAAATTCTTAAACAACTGAAATTATTTAACTTGGCCTCTGTGGATTGGACAGAAATGATCCAAGTGGTTCTAAATTTGCATGTGATGTAAGAATTTGCTATACGAGAGATGTCCTCCTCTTGCTTTCATTTTTTGACAGTTTATAATAGTAGTTTCTAACTACGGGGCAAATATGGGTCAATTGTTTAGTGAGCCTAATAATGATTTCTGGAATTATGAAGTTCCGGAATTTTGAAAAAATATTATTATTTCTTTCTACATGATTTTAACAATTTATTCGATTGGATGTTAAATTGGGGTTTCCAAATAAGTGACGAGCCCATTTTAGTCGATTTATTTAAATATTTGGGAAACTATAGATGAGTAGAGTAGGTAATTCGTAACCCTATTCTTGAACTCGGTGGAAATTTCCGTAATCGGAATACAATTTGCTATGATATTCTTTATATTACTAAAACTTTTAGCAGGCTACTTTAATCATTTTTTAAATTTGTATGCAAGTTTTCTGGAAAAAATTATGTTTCTTAATTTAAAAAAAGTTAAGAAATTTAAAAAAATTATTAAAGTAGCCTGCTAAAAGTTTTAGTAATATAAAGAATATCATAGCAACTTGTAATCCGATTACGAAAATTTGCACCGATTTCAAGAATAGGGCCCCAGATCACTATTTAGGAATGGTACGTAAATTGAGATATATGAAATTTATTATGTGTTTTGATGTGTTTTACAAATGCCTTCAAATACTGCTGGAAATGTCCACGAGGACTGGCCGATACTTTCAGACATCTAAAGGTTTATATATATGTCGAATGGGATTTCTGATGATCAATCATAGTATTGATCATCAGAAATCCCAATCCCACTGATTATGGAATTTTTATATCACAGGTATTTTCCTCAATGTGCCCTATCCATCTCCGAGTTCGTTTATTAATGTCACGATGAATGAAATTTTTTGTTTATAATTCTGTTTAGCGAGAAACATCTTATCAATCATCCAAGGTATTCATTTACTAATACTGCGTGTGTTTCCGTTCGGACGCGTTCAAGATATTAAACAGTACCTCTTCTGTTCCGGTTGCTTTTCCTACAAAGACCGCTGAGTTTATATGATTTGTTCAGCTGGCTCTGGCCTAAACCAAGCATGTTTATTTTTTATATGCTACCAGTATTCCATATTTTTGGTGTAATAAAATATTGATGCGTCGCAGGCCGGTTGATTGTTCCTCGGCTTCTGGATAGCAATTTTAAATTCCCTCTCTATTGAAAAATAGATGTTGACTGGTTCGTTATAGTTGCCATCATAGTAAACTCATTATTTTTCGTGGTAAAAAGGGTAAAATTTATAAAAAAAAGTATAAAGTAGGCGGTAAAAAGTATGAAACTAATAAAAAGCGTTCAGGGTACACCATCCATAATCGCCACCTCGAGAGTAGTGGTTGGTCACGAGACTGGCTGACCCTCGTAAATATATTTAAGGTTCAATCACAATGAAACCGTACCGCGCCGCACCACACCGTGTCAAGCCGCTTTTACGGATTGTCAAACACAATGTTTTCGCGCCGTTTCGTAAAATTGATCCAATTAATTCTGTATAAAATTTACCTTCGATATTAAATTTTTTTTGAATTTTGTGCCGATAATCTAACTTTTCTTTTTACATCCAAATAATTTTTATGGGCTTTGTTATATAGCTCCTAAAGGCATTTAATTTTTGCAATGAATTCTAAACTCCATTTTTAAAATAAGGATATTTTTGTCACCGGTAATATTGAAAATAAGTTTGTTGTATTTAGGTTATGTTATCCGAAAAAGTAGAAAGTTGGTGTATCTCTTCCGCACGTTCCGTTCCGCGCCGACCATTGTGTTTGCATATCCATTCTACGATTTAAATCACATGTAATGTGACATTTTCTACTTTGATAGATTAACGAAACGGAGCGGTGCGATGTCATTGTGATTGAACCTTTAGCTTAGCCGTTATGAAACGTATCTACAGCTTTGACTTTCGTGTCAAGCAGAAATCAGATATTTTATATTTTTGAATTTTTTATATATATAAATGAAAATATTTAAACATTAAAAACAATTAGAAGCTTTTTAAACACTAAAACCAAATACGTTCATCTGGCTTTATTTGGAGCTGTATACAAAATTTCCATTCGAGAGAAGTTGAAAATTATATTGTTGTTGCTGGAGTGAAGCGGCGCTGCCCGGCGGAATGTTTGTGTACCCGAAAACAGGTTGAGGTCGAACAAAATATTTAGAAGCGGTTCCCTGAAATACATATTCCTGATGCTTAAACATATATGAAAAAAAAATTGCATCAAAAGTTTTGGTATTAATCATGAGCCTCATACCTTAAACGAATGAGCTTGTATGCTCAATTGAGGTGTGGGGTTCACAAAATGTATGTCAGTAAATAAATAAATAAACATTTCACATGAAATCAATAATTAAATAAATATTTATCGTTTGTGACCATGTCGAATAGATAATCTGTTTGAAAATGTTAAATAGACGGCGCGTATACATTTCCAGGATTATTCATTTCTTCATCTCTAAATATAATTTATAATATAACGAATCCCAAAAACATTTTTTACGTGGGTCGCAGAAATAGATATTTGCTTTACTTTTACCGCAAAATGCAGCTAGAAATAATTTATTCCAAATTTACAGACAAACGCATGTTTTATTTGAATACAGAATTTTGCTTTGTTAGGCATAAATTGAGTAGTTTTCAAGTTAAGTCATTTTAATTCAAAAAGCGAACTAACCTAATTTTCCAGAAATAAAATAGTCAAAAAAATTGTATTTTGAAAGAAATTGTCCGTCCTACCTCAGAAAATACCAATGGTACGAATGGGAACATTTCATGCTAAAGAGTAACAGCACAAGAATTGAAATCATTAGGTCATAAACCGATGCACCCTATTCGACACCGAGATATTTATATTTTAAAAGAACTTGCAGTTTGTTATTGAAAAAAGGAGGGAATATATTGTGGCCAACACCCGACTTTCTTTTACAACAAAAGTACATAGATCTCGAGAAAAAACAGCTATGATTTCTAAATCGGAAAATTGTTCAGGATTTTTAATTAATACTGTCTATAAAATGAGTAGATATATCTTAATTTTATGGAAACTTTTTTTATTGTGTCGGTTGGAGTCTCCGATTCTAGAATGAAAAACAATTTCGTTCACGTGGCTCACTCTGCTGGCCTTATAGTAAGTAACCCATCCTATATTATTCGCATAACATCTATGCTTAGCCAACGGCGCCAAATTGCAACTCCGCGCAGGCCAAACGACATTTCGAAAACGGCTGATTATTCGGTTGTCAAATTTGGCGTTCAAGAAATCGACTATCGGAGGGTTTGTATAGCAACAACGAAAGGTTGAGCACGTAACGGTCGAAATTGACAATAAAGGCGTTTTCAGCAGCGTTGTCGAGGAAAAATGGGACAATTATGTCACCACTCAAAATCCACAATAAACTAGTCACTCTTGATGTATGTTTTGGCTTCTCTACGATTACGAGTGGCTGTTCCGAGTCCCAAATCCGGAAGTTCTGCTTGTTAACATAACCTTGTAGGCGAATAGTTCGAGGGCCTACCCTGTATAATCAAAAAAATTATTATTTCCGCTTAAATTTCAGAAAACCAACAAGGTCAACCCTAGTTGAAAATTTAAGTTTTACTGCAAAAATTAAAAAATCTCCTGCGAAAGTTGCCACTTCCGGATCACCGATATCCACCACATTTCGCATGTATCTTCCAATTTTATGTAAAAAGCTTTGGTGTGAAGTTTGATTTCAAATACTTAATCCGCCTGGACTGAAGAGATGCCAAATTTTGGTGAAATAAAACTTTTTCGATCCTAACTCACTATTTCCGGTAAAATTTAAAAAAATAATTTGAACATTGTTTGAAACTTTGATAAAAACGAGAAAGCTGCCACTTTCGATGGATCGATTTCGGCCAAAAATCACTAAGATCTCCCAATTTGTGAAAAAAGGTTAAGTGTGAAGTTCACCGGATCAGTTGATCCATCTGGGCTGTAAAGGCGGTGCCACATACAAATATCTACGAATGACTGCTAAAAACAAATTTGGCATTTACAAATTAATTACAGCATATTTTTGACTTAAATTAATGAGAAAATATGTAAAATATCTCAAGTTAGTAGCCAAAATAATAAATTTGCAATCATTTAATAATTTTAATATTCATTTTTCTATTTAGCCGTTTCTAGAAACGATTTTTGCTCTGAATGGTATAATTTTACACGTAAATGAATGCCAAAAATCTAAAAACGAATTCCAACCTCACCAAAAATTCTAAATGATTTTTTTTTCTGTTACGCTTTAACCTCACTTCGTTGATTTTTGATACTTCAAAACAAACAAAAATATAAAGAATCATTGTTGTAAAAATCGTTTGTATTTTTTTCTTGTATATGTGGCATCGCTTTAAGGAACCAACAACATTTGGACCCAAATACGCACGAGGTCAACATTTTCATGATTACTGTAAAAAACAGGTTTTTGATAAAAAATCGTCATTTCCTTTTAAATTTAGGAAAACTGATTTGAACTAATGTTGAAATTTTATTTTAGAATCTTTTAGTTCACAATCGTTTTTCACGTGATGAAATATTTTTCAAAACATTTGCTATAAATGAAAAAGCTCCCATGGAAGCTAGCACTTCTGTGGCACTATTCTGGTAATTCCCCGGGAATAGAGAACTGGGGAAAGATTTTACATAGCTTTTATCTATTAGGCTGCGGGCCAATAGTCGGGTAAAAGTCAATTTTAAGTAAATTTTTCGGTAAATTCATTTATTTTTCAAAAACTCTATGGCAAACTGATCGAAAAATCTGTTCTAAATCCGATTTTTACCATAGTAAACTATTTACCCGACTATTGGCCTGCAGCCTTAATCAGTTTTTTCTGACCTACTGAGAAAAAAAGTTTGATGTAAATATTAGTAAATTGGGAATAATTTTTCCATAGCGAAATTATCAGGGAAAGTTATTCCCAATTTTTTTTTGTTTTCAAAAAAATTGCCACTAACTTTTTACCTTAGTAAGCCAGAAAAAAATTATTTAAATACAATTTATATGTATGTAAATTCTTTCCTCAGTTCAATATTCCCGGGGAATTACCAGAATAGTGCCACTGGTGGAACGATTTCGACCAAAATTCACTGGGATTTAATTTCTGGACAAAGCTTAAGTATGCGCTTTTATCCTGAACAATCAATTCATACACGTGTTAAGTTTCTGAACACTCTTAAATTATTGGACACTTTTATAATTAGGACCGAAATTTATGCGAGTGTACAAAACTAATTTTTTAGACAAAAAAATTTTAATCATCAGGTATCTTCTCAATTTTTGTATGAAAGCATGTCGTTGTAGCTTATGGTAAATTATATGAATTTCAGAGATTGGCTCCGATAGTGGCTATATAGGTTTGAAAGGGTACACACATTGTAAAATTAATATCACCTAATGCCATTTCGAAATAAGTCTTAGGGTTCTTGTATAAACATTTTGAACATTCACGCTATTTGTGATCTTTTATATCAAAGACTGTCGTTGTAGCTAAATAGTCGCTATAGGAGCCAATATTTGAGAATCACGTAATTTACCATAAGCTACAACGAAATCGTTTCAGACAAAAATGGCGAACCGCATAAATTTCTGTGCGTCCAGAAATTTCAAACCGGTTTAATTCGTCTGGGCAGTACACGACTGAATTTTAGCTGAAAAATTGTTTTTGGCGAAAACGTCATTTCCGCTTAAATTTTGGAAAACTGTTCTGGATAGGTATTGTTGCAAAACTAATTTAGAATCTTTCAGTACATAAATGTTTTTCTAGTAAATGATATACTTTTCCAAACTTTTGCAAAAACCAAAAAGCTCCTATGGAAGCTGGCACTTCCGGTGGACTAATATCGGCCAAACATCACTGAGACCTCCCAATTATAGAAAAAACTTAAATATCAGGCTTCATCCCGATCAATCAAACTGCCTGGACGACACCATACAGACACAAAGTTTTTCACATAATTACTACAAAAATACAGTTCAATGCAGCGTAAATGTCTGTTCGTTCTCGACAGCCCAGACGATCAGTCAATTCGTGATAAAACTTCATACTAAAAATTTCATTAATTTTGGGATCTCAATGATTTTTGGTTGAAATCGATCCAACATTTACGAGAAAAACGATTATGGAAATAACGATTCTAATTAACTTTGCAACGAACCCGGTCCGGATCATTTACCAAAATTTAACCGGAAATTACGTATTTTGACAAAAAAACGGGTTTAACAATAATTTGGCCCTGTACATTTTTCATACTTAAGCTTGTTCCAAAAATTGGGATATTCGAATGAAGTTTGGCCGAAATCGTTCCACCAGAAGTAATAACTTTCACGGGAGCTTTTTACTTTTTTGCAACTTTGTTTACAAGAAAAAGGATTTTGAAGTATAAAATTCTAAAAATAAAATTTCAACATAATCGATTCAAATCATTTTCCAAATTTTGGAAATGGCGATTTTTTGTAAAAAAAGAAAACTGTTTTTTGTATATAGAGTTTTGTAGTATAACGTTTTTATAATAATCGTCATCAAATCAAAATTTTGATCTCTTGCATTGGGGGATTTTGCACCGAAATCGAGCAACCGGAACTGATAGCTCCCACAGAATTTTGTTTTTTCAAATACATATTTTGAAAAGTTAAACACGATTAAAACAAAGAAAATATCGATTAAGTTTCAAATAAAATTTATTCAGATTATTTTTTTTTTTAATTTGACTTTGTTTCATCAAAATTTGGCATCTCTAGAGTCCAGGCGACTATTCGGCAACAAACTTCATACTTCAATTAATATTGTGGTTTATGGTTTTGTTAAAAATGAAAATTGGTCGTAGATGCTGTCCGACAAACTGAAAGAACTGAAAGAAATAATGAGACGTAAGGACGTACTCCCTAAATATAATTTATAAAATTTATCTTTAATAAATCATTTCTCGTTCCACAAGCAAAATAAACATTTTAAAATAATATATTTTATTTAAAACTATATTTAAAAGTACTAAAAATTCAACATTTAAATTTATTTTAAATTTTCCATAAATTTCATTTTCTACATTTTCTTCATTTCTCGTAAATAAAATAAAATTGTGAAGTGATGAGGATTAATAAAACTGAAAACAGAATTTTCCTAAAGAATACAAATATAATAAAAATTCAAACAAGACGGAAATACTCGTCTAGATAGTAGATAGGAAAAGTATATTCGAGCAAGTGTTAAAATTCTCTATCAAATTTATTGATTTTCTTTTGCTGTTGATCATTGTTGTTGCTGTCGTTATGTGGTTGAAATACTTTATTAATTCTAACATTTTACAGATACCAAATTGAATATGAAAACGTAATGATAGAAATTTTTCTAGTTTTTCTAATCTTTTGACTCCCATTCTTCTTTATACATAGATTTTATTATGTGTCCCAGATGTTAAATTGTAATGCCAATCAATTTATTGTCTTATACTTTTTTTTATATCTATTTTGATAGAATTCTTTAGGTATATCCTGTAGACGTATACCCAGAGTAAATAAAATATATTTCATTTTCAAGTTTGTGATGTATGAGATTAGACTTGATGGTAATAATTTTTGTTCAATTTTTTATGAACAGAAAATTTATTTTGACAGATTCGGGTCATTTCATTATCTAATAGTTTCATGTTACACCTGATTACAGATATATGTATATATAAGAAGCGCTACGAAAGAAAAAATTATCGTTAATAGATTTTTATGTTACGTTCAAGGCGAGTGATTTATATTTCTTACAAAATCTGTTCATCAAAAAGACGAATTTAATGAGCAATATTTTTTTGTTTAAACTGTGCCACTCGTAATTAAATGGCACAACAAGTATGTATGTATAGAGAGCGCCATTTGGAAAGATAATTAAAAATCCAAAGTACTTTAGTTTAAATTACAAAATAAGGAAAAAATCAAAATACGCAGCATTTTCTATATCTGCGTACACACATACTATTACCCGGAAAAAAGTTACCCGGAACAAAAAATTCCATTAAAATTTTCGCAATTCTTGCGTATTATATTTTGCTATGTGCTTAATATTTCTTTTTATAGCACCATCTAATGTTATCTTTAAAGCAGCGAAAAACAATTTGGAAACGATAATGCTCTTGTATATAGAAATAGAGAAAACAATCTAATAAATAAAAAGATATTAAATTATCCCTCCTCATTTCGGTGGTATTTACGGTATGTTGTATACGAACAATATACTGTACGAGTATACAATAAAAATTCCATCTAATGTTGATTTCATCTGTTACAAATTTCGATCGATATAAGGCGAAATTAAATTATTATTGTGATAAATAATTTTTTGTGCTAAATTTAATTAAATTTGAGTGAAGGATATGGCGGTTGACAACGAGATTTTTAATCAAGTAGTATTTTGTACTCACATAGCAATGCTTTTGAATTTTATAAGCTCATGTTTTAATGTTCCAAATCGCAAAAATATTTTCTGTTTGACTTTGAAGTTTGATTTAGTTCATGGTGATTGTTCAGAGCACAACTTAATCGAGAAATTTATCGCCATTTAAAATGTTAGTGACTAAAGCATCGAGCGTGGCTCAGCCAAAGTTGCTTGTCATGAAATTGGGTGTTTTATAATGGCATTACACAAAAAAATAGTTATGACGTGTTTCTGTTCGTTTTTTTGTTACATCCCATTTTACATTTTTCAATTTTCAATTACAGATTAATAAATGATTGGTCAATTGAATTAACTATGCCAGGTCTAAGGGCTGCTGAAAGGATAAAGCATAGCGGCATGCCGAGGAAGCGGGGGGGGGGGGGGGTTGTTTTCATGCTGTTCCCTTCCTGTCACTTAACTAACGCAAGCAACGGTTGCTTGAAGTTGTTGAATTGTTGAAGTTTGACCTGTGAAGTTTTTGTCACATTGGGTGTATCCAACCCATGTAGGCCTCACTAAAAAATAGTAGGCCTCACATATATTATGGGCTGAATGTAAAATATCTCACTATAAAAATGTAGATATCTCAATGTTTAGTGAGGCAAAAATTTTCTGTCTACTTTTGAGTAGATATTTTTGGTTTGAATCTGTACTTTAAATAACAATTTATTTTATTCTATTTTCATTTATTTTTATTGTTTTTATTTTCATGGGTAAATTAAGGAATTTCATGTTTACTTAATTATTCAAATCATTTATTTTAGACATAAACCCAAAATAACACGAATATATATCATCCAGCCCATGTAGAATTCTACAACTGTGGAAAATATACAAATGAGACCTCAAATGTAGGCCTACATGGGCTGGATATACCCATTGTCTCTCTCTCTCTCTCTCTCTCTCTCTCTCTCTCTCTCTCTCTCTCTCTCTCTCTCTCTCTCTCTCTCTCTCTCTCTCTCTCTCTCTCTCTCTCTCTCTCTCTCTCTCTCTCTCTCTCTCTCTCTTTATCTGCACTCCGTTTCATTGAGCTGAAACATTGTTAAACATTTGGAGCTCAAAATAAAAAATTAGGTGACACTTTAACAATTCACTTAAAATATGACATTTATAGAGTCAAAATAAACACGTGCGAATTCACAATTCAATCAAGCAAATAAAAGTCACTAAAAATAATACAAAAACTTGTAAAAATAATTATTGAAATTAATGAAGGCTGGTCTAATTTCCTTAAAGTTGTGTCGAGTTTTACACATTGTGTTTATGTAAGTATGCACCGCGGTTTTAGAATCGACCGATGTACTCAATTGTAACAGTATTGTTGTATTTTTGACAGCAAATAAGAATCACGCCGAATTTTTTTTTTTTTTTTTTGTTAAATAAAATTTTATTTTATGTTTATAAACACCAGCATTTATTTTATTCGTTCCACTGCATATTGGAGTAAAAATTTTAAAATTAACAGTATTAAGGTTAATTAAACAATTCAACAGGTAATGGGCCCAATCTACAGTAACGAATAAATTGGGGTGTACTGCGAAATCCCGGTTTTCAAAATATAGGTTTCAAAATCCCGGTTTTTTTTTTTTCTAATTCTAAAGTCTTGATTTTGAAAAAAATATTATTTATTAATTCGGGCCGGCCGGACTAATAATATTTTAACATAAAAATATAATACCTTGCCGAAAAATTTACTAGAAAAAACCAGCCGGATTCGTAGAGTCAGTACTATTTTATCGGAGTCGGAGTCGGAAAAATCTGAATTCCCATTTTTTTTTGTCAAATTACGACACAGTGCCATATATCGACACCCGTTCTAGAATTAGTCGAATTCCTAGTTTTTGATGGTTTTAATAATAAATAAATAATAAATGCATAGTATATTTAAATGGAGAACAACGTCCTTATAAAATGGAAAGTAAATAAAATAATAAGTGATTTTTGAAATATTGTTTAACATTAACAATGCTTTATTTCTTTTTGACTTTTCTGACTCTGCTATTTGTTTCGAATATAATTTCGGAGCAGAAGCCGAATCTCAAAATTTCACGTATCCAGTCAGTGATAAATTTTGGTGAAGTAAAATTTTATCAAGGAAATTCATTAATATTTGATAAAAAAATTACGAAATATTCCTTAAAACAAATTAAAAAAATTATATTTCCAAAAACGAAAACTAACCTGTTTGACACATTTGGCCCTTCGACACATGCGGCCGTTCGACACATGCGGCCCTTCGAGACATTCGGCCCTTCGACACATTCGGCCCTTCGAAATTTTGCCCTTCGACATTCAGCCCTTTGATATAATACCGAATTGTAGAGGCTTCAATAACTCTCGCGGGCTTCCTATCGCTCCTCCCACCCGTTACGCTTCCGATAACTTTTAGAAAAAAAATGCAGGAGAGCGGGGTTCTAAAACATGTCAGGCATAAAGGAGCAGTTTTACTAGTTTTATTCTAAGTGAATGTTTCGAATTCGAAACTGATTTTTTGATACAGTTCTAGAATTCGGTCGATAGGGATGGAACTTGACCATTTCTTTACTGATTATGTTAAAACTTTACAAGTAAGGTCTAAATGGGAGTCAAACATGATTTTTTGCTAAATCTCTAGAATATGGCCATTAGCGACAGAACTTGGCTATTTCTTGACAGATTATGATAAAATTCGACATGTGTAGGAAATAAGATTCTAAAATGATTTTTTGACTAATGACTGATATATATAGTTTTATCAAAAATTATTTAATAATCACATTTAGATCGTGCCAAATTTAAACATAATCGGTTAACAAATCGCCTATTGACCATATTCCACAGCTTTACCGAAAAATTATTTAAGAACCCCATTTCCATCGCACGTGACGAATTTCAACATAATCGATTAAAAACGGCCTAGTTCCATCCCTAATGTCAATATTCCAGAACTCTATCAAACATCATTTTAAAATCCCATTTAGTCGATTTTAGTCATAATCGGTTAAAAAATTGCCAGGTTTCATCCCTATCCGCCTTATTCCAGAACATTATCAAAAACGCATTTTTTGAATCTCATTTAGGACCCCACATCTCTATTGACCACTTTATCGAGAAATCATTTTAGAATCCCATTTCCATCGCACGTATCAAATTTCAACAAAATCTGTTAAGAAACGGCCAAATTCCATTCCTATTAGCCATTTTCTAGAACTTTATCGCAAACTCATTTCTGAATTTTGTCAAAAAATCATTTAAGAGTCCAATTTTGCCACATGTAAACATATAAAACAGGGATTTTGAAAATCGGGATTTTGAAAACCGGGATTTCGTTACACACCCTATACATCGATTAAAAATTAAGTTGTTGGTACTTTGTGCGAGTGGTGTGTACCCTTTGGGTTAAAAAATAGGCTACAACATCCGCGTAGTGTTGTGAAATTGTTTGAGCAGCGTCGAAAATAGAATAGTGTTTATTACAATTTCATCAACATGTGAAAATAAGCATTCGGTCGAAAGGTGCGAGTAACTGCAGCAGGGAAACTTTTGAATTCCAAAATGAAACTTTGCATACCAATTAAGCCCAATTTGTGGTAATTAGTGCCTGCCCACAGTAAAAAGTTAGTGTTAGTCCAGGCGCTGAAAACACGGGAAAAGAAAATTTTAAATTTCGCATTAAAAAAACAGAAATATTTTTAGCCTAATTTTACTACATTCTAAAGGCGACTAAACTAGCGAAATTTGGTCTTATCATAGAAATAAAATTTTCATAAATTTTCTTTCAAAAATTGAGGAAAAACAAACGACCTTCTAAAAGATATAATATTAAACAAGAATTGGTATAATCACTAATCCACAAATGGCCCAATTAAATTGAATAAGAAAGATCGTTGAAAGAACGATAGTCTGGCCTAAAGTGTTGTAGAAACTCATGAAGGTATGTTTATTCCCATTTGAAAATTATAGTGGCTGAATTTTTGCTAATCCAGAATTGACCCAATTCCATTGAACAACAAAGATATTGATTCAACGGTTTTTGTTGTTCAATGGAATTTGGCCAATTCTGGATTAACACAATTTCATTCACTATGCGTTTTTCGGATAGCAATGAACATACCTGATAGAACTATGCAATCAGAAGTGCCAACTTCATTGGTTTCTAGAAAACTTTATGTCTGAAGTCCAGTTCGTTTAATAGTGTTGTGGTTCAATTAGGTTGCTTAGCGCTAATTATTTCCCGTGAGCCCTAATAAGCACAAATTGGGCTTAATCAGTATGCAAAGTTTCATTTTGAAGTTCGAAAGTTTCCCTGCTGCTACCCACACATTTGGAAGAACACGATAAACGTGATTTTTTTTTTTTTATAATTTTAGATACAAATTTCGAAGCGAAACAGAATGGAAGGCAATCGAGTGGACATTGAACAATTGAAAGGTAGTGAAAATTGGCTAACATATGGAAAGTTCAAATGAGCCGAATTCTAGAGGCCAGTGAATTCCTCGACGAAGTGGATGTCACCGATCAAAAACCTAAGAATTTCGGAAGCAGATTGTGCGATGAATATTATGACTTGGAAACAGAATAATTCCAAGACAAGACGTGCACTTTCGACAATGTGCAAAAAGCAGCCGTTGCTGCAAATAATAAATTGTGATTTGGCAGCTCAATATGGGCGACGCTTAAAAGTATGAATGAGCAAACAGCGAAAGCAATTTTATATACTTGCAACCGCGGTACTACAGTTTCACAAAGAAGCCGGGCGATGATTTCGCAAATTTATTTGGAATTGTTATTGTAAAATTCCCTAAGTACGACGCTAAACGAGTCATTGTACGCATATCAACAATATCAGGATGGCTAGAGTGTAACCATTGTAGTGCGGCTGTGCGTCATATTGTATAGGTAAAACTATCATTCCTTGAAAATGTTGTTCTCCACGGACAGTTCATCTTGGCGTTGTAGGTACCTACTGGTGAAACTGTGGATCTTGGTATATGTGTTATATCCACCCCTGATTCACTGCGTTAGTAATGCGAGAAATTCCTTTGTCTTTGTTGGACTCGAATGAGTAGCTGTTTTTGCATAACTTTGTCACTCATATTGTTTATGTAGTTGACGTCATCTTCAGTCTTATGGCTATCGAGCTGTGGTTCTTCAGTTGTAATTGGCATTCGTGACAAAAGTATCGGCGAAAATCTTATATTTCCCGGAATGTATTCAACGTCACAAAGTGATTCGTGTCCAACGTTAAAAAACTACCAGCTAGGAATGTTTCAGAGCACTACAAAAACAATTGCAAATGCTTCTTTGTCAATAGTCCCGTAATATAATTGTCCACCTGATAACTTCCTAGATGCGAAAGCGTTTGGTAAATCAACTTAGTCTTCGCTGCGGTGGCTAAGACCAGCTCTGATCCCTTTCTCAGATGCGTCGCACGTTACATGTACATACATCGTTTTCATCGTAGTTGATGTGGTAATTAATTTCGTTGAAAATCGTTTGCTCATGCCTTGTCCATCTAAAATGTCGTTGCGGCCCTGAATGCTTGTGTCAACAGCAATGCACATTTTATATGAATCGCTCGTACAAATTAACTATAGACCCTAGAAAGAGCGTAGTTCTTTGACGATTGTTGGTGGACTGGCGTCCTTGATAACGTCCAATTAATCCTGTGTTGGAAAAAATCCGTGGTTGTAGCTATATGGCCTAGATATGCCATTTCATCCTGTAAGAAGGTACATTTTTCTCGCTTCACGCAGAAAGCTGCTATTTGTAGCCGTGAAAGTATTTTTTTCATATTCTGTATGTGTTCGGCGTCATATTTTCCAGTAATAGCAATATCATCGAAGTTTGCACAAATGAATTAATATTAGCTGGAGCGTTTGCTATTCCAAACCAATTCTGGATGAGTTTCAAGTTGTATGTAAGCATCCTTTAGAACGATGTTGGTGAAATCATCAGCTAATGTGCGCCGCAAATTATCAAACAGTGGCACTGAATGTTATTCTAGTAACAGACAGGGACTTATTTTACTGTACGTTTACAGTTTGGTGTGGCACTGGTGTCAAAATGCCCTCACTAATTAATCCGATGATTTCTTTTTCGACATTATTTTATATTCCGAGACTTTTCGATTGTGCATCATGTTTCAAATGTATTTTGATTTTGTATTCTTTGATGCAACCCATGGTATCGAGTAAGTAGGTGTAGTGTAATGGGATCTCAACGGACCATTATCAGGTTCCCATCGTATTTATTGGGGGTACAAATAGATTTTGAGGGATTTACAAAATATGGCGTAACTAGTATTAAATCGCTTCGGGCTATCTTGTAACAATATATTCATGTTAAAGCGTAATTATTTCCATCTAAAAATCATTGTGTGCCATTTCGCTGAAGTGTAAACAACATAGTTTTGTATACTCTATTCATGTCAAGCGTTGTGCCAACAAAACACAATTTGCGGGAAGCGCTGCTTTATTGTTTTAATTTGAAGAAAATTGCAGCTGATGGCCTCCACCAGTTCCACCGTTTTGAAAGTGGCGATTTTGACACCATAGTGACAAAGAACGCGAAGAGAGACCAATAAAGTTTGACGTTTGAAGACGCTGAGCTGAAGGCGGTATTGCCAACCAAACTCAAGAGGAGCTCACTAAAACTTTGAGAGTGGCTCAACAAGTAATTCAAAACCGTCTCAAGATTTTTGCATCGATTTGTGACGAGGGACGTTAAGTGGATCCACTACGACAACCCAAACCGCGGAAAATCGTGGGATAAGGAAGGTCGTGCATTAACTTCAACCGTCAAACTGGATATTCATAGCAAGAAGCTAGTGCTGTGCATCTGCTGGGATCAGTTTGGAGTGTTCGGAGAACGTTATAAACAACAATTGAGTGGCAAAACAACGCCCGGCCACACGTTGAAAGAGTTGTGAAAGAAACGTTGGAGGCGTTTCAATAGGATGCCCTACCCCACCCGCGGTATTCACCAGACATTGCTCCTTCCAGTTACGGATAAGCGTTCCGGTCAATGACTCATGGTCTGACCGAGCAGTACTTCACTGCTTACGAAGAAGCCATAAATTGGGTCAATTCTTGGATCGCCCCAAAATACAATTTCTTTGAATAAAGCTTGGAAGTTATAAAAAAAACTCAAAACTTATTTGTATCCCCAATAGTAAACTATTTAAAAATATATATATTTTTTAATTTGTAAACTAGAGCTACATTTTAATTGTGAGAGCAGAAATCATTTATTTAATAATGTTGGGTGGTGATCACGGAACTGTGTATTGTAAATCGCCACTGAGTATTTAAAACTACTTCCGTCGTTTTTAATGGCTAACATCTATGTGTTAAATAACAAATCAAACCTTCCGATTATTCATGGAACACAAATTAATATGTTCCGGTCCCGGCTAGTTTGACAGTAACCCATCCTGTGAACTAAATTGTTCAGTACATTTTCGATAGTTTCAGACTCTATTTGGTGAATAAATTCAGCAATGTTGCGTTTAAGAGCCTCAATCGTTTGTGGCGGCCAATCCGCACCATGTCTTCAATTTATAATCACAAATAAGGATACGACCTTCATTAACGGTGTGGCCAGCTCTTTCAAATAATAATGAGCCAATGATGGCGCCACTCCATAAACAGCGCCAAAGTTTTTAGTCGCAGGGCATGCATTGGCTTCGCTACGATTACGTGTGTTTTTTGTGACCAAATTATGTGCGGACATATAATACTGTGTTCTTGTAAATATTTCGACCGGGAAACAGCAGTCAGTGTCTAAATAATATATGACTTAAAAATAAACCGCTATAGATGATCCACCATATACTAAGCGCAACGTTAAAAGGAAAACTTTTGTCAACCCAATATAATTCTGCACAACGAAGTTCATTGTGCCAATTAAGAAATGACTTTTTCGGCCCACTTTTTGTTGAAAACTGGGAATAAAAGTTCCAGAGTTTTAGCATTCCAACTAAATGTAAATATTTAAAGTTTTTGATGTTTGTACCAAACATTAGTGCTACTTAATCGTGTACATCTAGTATATGTACCTCAGTAAATTTGTTACCTTTCAGTCTAAATTTTTGACAAAAATGCAAGCACTGATATAGATGAAAATATGTAACTTGTCAAAATTCTTTTTTCAACTGATGTTACTTCTTACACCATAAAATGGCTATACTTGGATTATTCAGTTTTAGTTTAGGGAAAGTCAAGAATTATTTTCATCCACATTCGTCAAGAATTATTTTCATTTTATATAATTTGCAATACAAGAAACATTCTGGACTTCTTTAAATGTTGGGTTATTTGCAAATTTACATCGATACTTTAATATCCACCCTGAAGAAGGGTTGATCGTGATATAAAATTGTTATTGATTCCTGTCAAAATTCAATTTATGAATATTTGCTTTGTATAGGGGCCGACTTTTATGATTGACGATAATTTTTCTAACATATGTTACTCTCATATATGAACATCATTGTTTTTATTCGTATAGCAGTACAACTTCCGGCGAGCAACGTTTAATGCGGTTAATAAAAATAAATTAAATTAGACAATAACGCTTTTGGTGTGCAACATAAATTTGAATTCGACAAAACATCAAGTGGATCCAATTTAAGTTACGGAAAGATTTTTAAGTCGTTTCCATTCCGATACCATCTTTGAATTATTTATAAAGTCCTATATTTAATTAATGAATACGGCTTTAGATACAGTAGCCTAATTTTTACTAGAAACGTTTAAAAACCTACCATGCACCCAATTTAAGTTAAGGTAAAAATTCATTGACATCACACATAAATTTTGGATATGCATTATTTGGTCACAACAAAGTATTTACATGAAACTGTTTTTGTACACATTTTAAAATTAAAGTTACTTGAGGTTATCGAGAGAAACAACTATAGATGGGTGTGGGTTGAGGTTAGGATTTAAAGAAAAGATGAACAGTAGGGTTACTTTTGATATTGTGATTAATAACCTTAACATTGTATGAGTTAAGAATGTTCGAAAAAAGATTATTACGTCATTGGCATCGTTTATTAATTTATTTATGACGAATTCCCACAAATCTTGAATCAAATTATTACTCAATATATATATTTAGCTCTTGTTACGTCGGAAGTCATTAAATCAATTAATAATTATGTAAAATTTCATATGAATAAAATATTTAATTATATTTACATACTTATACGGATTCAAGTTTATCGACAAAGAACTGAAAATCAAATGATCATAATTTATCAAAAAACTGGAATCGATATTTTAATTCTGCATACATTCACTTTTTAAATTGAACTCGCTGCGTCCGGTGTTTTTTTGTGTGTCACAGACGCCAATTTTTTTGTAGTTTGTGTGTAAAAATCAAGACAAAAACGAAGATAAATAAAAATGTATGCGCTCAAGAAATTACAGTACGGAAATGAGAATAAATTTAAGAATTATGAATTTGTCTAAATGTTATATGAAAACGAAGAAATATGAGTATAATCCGAACTGTGCAGTGTGATCGTAGTGTCAACAAAAATCTCATTTAGAAGGCCTTCACCAACATTGAAACTTGTTAAAATTTCTGAACTCGTGTTACCTTTTGTCATAAATAATATCAATCACAAATCTTTAGATATTGTATTTGACTTCACCAATTTAACGGCGAGTCCGGAATGCCTACAATCAATCAAGTTTAACTTCAAAAAAACAAACGGCGAGAGGCTACAAATTTTCCTAGAATATATCAACTGACAAATAACTCTCAATTCCAATGATACAAATGAAAATGTTGACAAATTTAATGGCATTATGCTGCCAGGCTTCGAACGTTATGAACATATATGATGTGCTGTAAACCACAAAATGCTCATCCTCCGTTGTTCGATGAGGGACTATAATTTAAAAAATCGTAAGTCGAAAGCGTGTGCCAAAATGTTGAAAAACGGGTTAGACACGTACAAAACTATGTTTCTACAACAAATTAACGAATTTGAAATGTATTTCAAATCAAAATACAGGTCAATACATCCCGATCAAATTAAAAAAAAAGTCAACGTAAATCCAACACAATTTTTTAAATACTTTCAGAATAAACGCGAAATTGAAGAATACCCGTCAAATATAACCTACAAAACGACCAGCTCCTCAAACGACCAAGCATTACTAGTGAGTTGTACGAATAACACATCAATAACTCCTTCTGCTATTTCTGAGGACAATATTTTATCGGCTTTAAAGGGGTTTCCAGATGGTCGTCGTCTTGACAATATACCTTCTGAATGACATGACATGACATGCTATAGAAGAGGAATATCAACTACATCATCAATTTCCAAATTGGATGTGCTTATAAATAGTTAAGCAAAAAATTTAAATCCGCAATTGCACGCAGTATGTCAATAAACCTGAATGGATTTATGCCTTGGCGATCCATATCGACTAATCTGGTTTAATTCAACAGTAAAATAATTCACAAGATAGAAAGACGCCATCAAATTGATGTAGCGTACATTTATTTCAGTAAAGCATTTCATTCTATCTTTCATCATAAAGCACTCCAGAGTTTATTCGCTTTTAGGGCTTCACTCGATTACATAAATTGGTTCAAGTCACAGGCTCTGCGTTTTTAGCACCACGTTTGGTCACTTACGATTAAACGGTAAATAAATAATGAAAAATTCAAAAAAAGTCCCGGCTAGCAGGATCTCATTCCAAGAAAATCATACCGTGTGTCGTGTTTTTTTATTAGCGCCCGGTGCAGCCAATTTTCTATGTCAAAACTTATATTTAGCGCGCTATTTTTACATATACATAATTAATTTATTTAACTCTAAACTAAGATTTTTCATTCAACTATAAAAAAAATTGCGGAGCCGCTATCAGGAGCGCTATCTATTTCAATGAGAAATTTGAAAAGGAGTTTATTTTGTAAAGCCCTGAAACCATTAGAAACTTAATTTTACAATAAAAGTTTAAAACACAGTTAGATGAATTCTTGTATATAGCGTCATATCAAAATAAATGTCAATTAGTATATTTCAGGTGATAAATGTTTGTTTTATGGATGCATTTAATTTTTCATTTATATGGTATAGCGACACCAGTGAATAATAGCTGCAGTTTCAGTAGAACTTTCCTATTCGGCGCCGGATAGTGCTCGAATAATAAAACACGGCTGTTATTAACAAATTTCGTTAGATCAGGATTGGTCATCACATTTTAAGGTTTGCTGACCAATGGGTCAGTTTTTATAGCGCAAAAACAAAATCAAAATTGTATTAATTCAATAAAATGAGGCTCGTCGCTATATGCCATTTAGATAAAACATACGTCTTTTTTCAAAGAATTTAGTCTAAAGTGGAAGACATAATAAATTCAATTTTTTTGGTTCTCCATAACTCGTTGAGGATTGGTCACTAGTTGTTGTCGTTTGGTTATTCCTACAAACATAACGACTTATTGCGATAATTCGATAAAATCTCATCATTTCCATAATCGGCTGGAAAAATGACAATACTAATAATTTGATAAACCCAGTGATCGGAATCATTTGGTCAATTGTCATTAATAGCTGAGGTCAATAGCTGAGTTTGTTAATTTGATAAATTGAACGATTGGGTTGGTTTGGACGACTGCAATTGAGGATTGGTCACTCACCAATCCTTAATGACAGTCGGGTAAACGGTTCCGACTGCTGGATTTATAAAATTATTAGCATCGGTTATTTTTCCAGACCGGAACACTTTGAACCGTGTGGAAATGATGAAATCAACTATAGTGACCGCTCCTCAACGAGTTATGAAGAACCAAAAAATTGAATTGATTGTATTTAGAAAGTAGTTTGTAGAATTGTATTTAGATACAATAGTGGAAGGCATCACTATTGTATCTAAATACAATTCTTTGAAAAAAGGAATATTTTTATCTAAGTGGTATGGGTAATTAATTTTGAAATAAACATCGAGCCTGATTTGATTAAATTAATACAATTTTGATTTTGTTTTTTCGCTATAAAAACTGACCCATTGGTGACTAAACGCCAAAATGTGTTGACCAATCCTGACCTAACGATTAGTTAAAGAGATTTGTTAAAAACGGTATGATTTTCTTGCAATGAGGTGCTGCTAGCCGGGATATTTTTTTTGAATTTTTCATTATTTATTTACCGTTTAATCGTAAGTGGCCAAACGATAAAAACTATGTGACCAATCCTGACCAAACTATGACCAAACGAATTCAATCATCATTTTTGTCAAACCTTTAGATGGGGTGCTAAAAAGGTGGAGCCCAAGTTATATCAAACCGCCGACAATTTATTGGGTGTATAACTTTGGTATTTTGGATGTTCTAAGAGATGGCGTAACTTCAGTACTAACATTCTTTTACAATGATACCTACGGCATTTTAAAGTGTTGACATTTCACATTAAAATTCATTATTCGTGAAAGCGTAAACAACATATTTTTTAATCACATCACACACGCGTAAAGTAATTTTGTTGCACGACAATGCTCGACCACATGTCGCAAAACAAGTAAAAGATACGCTGGAAGTACGTACTTAAATAGGAAATTCTTCCGCATGCTCTTTGTTCGCCAGATTGTGCCTCATCAGATTACTATTTGTTCCGACAAATGTAAATCTATCTTCAAGACCAGCGCTTCAGAACCCACGAGGAAATCAAAAAATGGCTCAACGAATGGATCGGATCGAAAGACAAACAGTTTTTTTTTTGGAAATAGAATCCATAAATTGCCAGAAAAGTTGTCGAAAGTCATAACGAAGGAAAATATTTTGATTAAAATAAAATTTACCATTTCTTAGAAATAAACGTGTTTTTTCTGCAAAAAAATCCAAAAAACTAAGTTATACTCCCAATATAATAATGGGAAAAGAATCACACATCGGGCCTTGGATTTTTATTGTTTTCATAGATCGTATAACCGAGATTATCAAAAACTCAAGCGAAGAGAATGAATGCGCTCGTATTAGATATACGGAGAAACTTTAAGAAGACTTAGATAGATTAAGTGAGTGGTGTGATCGAAATCCGCTTTACTTTTAAAACATGCAAAATCATGTCTTTTCATCGTAAAAGGAATCCATTTATCACTTCATACACAGTCAACAACGAAGTATTGCAAAACGTCAATGATACTGCCAGTTTCAATAGGCATATTGAAAAATGTATTGTGAAAACGAATGCCATGTTTGGATTTGTTAAATGACATGGACAGTTGAATTTGAAGATATTCAAACCTTATGTTCACTCTATTCCGCTTCCGGCAACAACGCAAATCAAAGAGACGAGTGAAGGTAACATTTTTAATTTTTAATTGCATTGTGGCAAGTTGTAAACATATATTTCTATTTTATTTGTAGGAAAATCAGTGACAATATGTTAAAAACACCAGAGTTGTGTCGCCAGCAGTGGCAAGTGTTAATTAGAAAATATAAGGTAAATAATAAGGTAAAACATTTGTTTTTAATGTATTTGGAAAACCTAAAAAATTTGGAAATATTATTTTAGACACTCACACAAAAACAATCCGGCAGCGGGATGGGCGATGAAGCAGTGGTGGCTGATACAGGCGCCCCTAATTCCTGGCCTCACTTTGACGCAATACATAAGTATGCGTCAGAGAAAGATATTTTTCACCCTCCAGATCGAAGTTGCAGCATCTACGGTATGGTAAATAAACAGCTGATTATTTTTTCATCTGACGAAGAAACTGAAAATCTAGATGACCGGACATCAACCCCTGGAACTTCTTCTAATAATTCAATTTCGATCCCATTATCGAACTGATCAAGTAGTCAGTCAACACACAAAATAAAAAAAAATAATGATTTGCTAATGAAAGAAACGCGGAAAATAGGAGAAAAAACGAGAACGGCACTAAGCATTTTTAGACAAATTGATATCGATGTGAGCGGTCTCCTAATTACAGAATCAGATGACTCTACGTAAAAAAAACAAATCTGTCTGTATACATATGTAACAAATATGAAATTGTTATTTTAAATATACAGGTAACCCTCCAAGAACACGGTTTCGAATAACACGCATACCCATTTCCTCAAATTGCACGGTTTCAAACAACATGATTTTCGTTATTCTCTTTTATTTTGTTTTTTTGTATATCATAACAAAAAATAAAAAATAAACGTAACATTTTTTTATTATATTTTTCGTAGTCTCGAACAACACGGTTTTAAGGAACACGGAACGAATTAATCGTGTTCTTGGAGGGTTTCCTGTAATTGAATTACACTGAATTTGTTGTTTACTGACCATTTTGAATCAATTGTTGTCACAAGGAATTTCGGAAAATAACGCAATCAGACTAATCATCTTTTGAATCAATCCATTCAGAACTCTCTTCAGATTCTTCATCATAGTATTCCAATTTATTTATGTCGGCCCCCAACAAGCATATACACTTGGATGCAAAAAATCGTACATTGCTCAATTTTCGACAAAAGTTCAAAAATATCAAATAAATCCAATATTTGTTTAAATTTTTTTAATGCAGATTCAAAGTCTATTTCAATAAGTATTAATTAATATTTGTTATAAGGATTTATTTTTTGATATTTTTGACCTTTTGTGGAAACTTGAGCAACGTGTGATGTTTTTGCACCCAAGTGTATTATGCAAAATATACGAAACGGTTATTATTGGTATGCAGTTTTTAATATTGTGCTCTAAAGCTTTGAAAAAAATATTTCTCTAGAGATTTTTTAATATGCCGAAAGAACATTCGACAACGTTCCTAGCTTTGCTATGGACCGAGTTGAATTTTTTTTGAAGGTCGTTAGGATTTTTGTAGGGCATTATCATAGCACAAGGTTCCAGTTTACAAGGATATCCTCCATCTCCTAATAAATAATAATTTTTTTGGGGAAACGCACCGCACCGATATATAGTACTATTTTGGAATACATTAGTATCGTGTACTGATCCAGGATAAAGTAGTTTCGAAACATACCTTTACTATCAACGATGCTGTATAAGATAGCAGAAAATTTCCAGCAGAAAAAACGTGTTTTGCTATTCACCGATAGAAGCATCATGATCACAAAAATGAAATTTTTTCTGCTGATCTTTTCGAAACCAGCAGAAAATTTTTGAAGTTTTTATGAAAATTAATAATTATCAGCAGAAAGTTTTATGAAAAATCAAAGAATTTATGAAAAAGAAGAGAAAATTTTTGTTTAAACGTTTTGAAGCAAAGAACGTTAATTTTCTTTGAAAAACGATTTGCGTATGTATAGTGTAAGGACTCTCAAAATATACAAAAATTACCATAATCACCATTATGCAAATACAGGGCAACATCAAAAAATCGACATCGTTGATAGCACTCCTTACATTTTTGAAGTCATTTTAATGTGAAATGGTTTCAGTTTTTTAACAAAAGTGTTAGAAAAACCCCCTGTAACTACCCTGGGTGTATGTTTTTATGGTAGCCAAGATCATAGCCTATATGCATGAGCAACATTAGATTCACACTTGCCGTCAGTAACCTTCCATACATTTTTAAGGTCATTTTATTGTAAAATGTTTTCATTTTTTTAACAAAAGTGTTAGAAAAAACCCCCTGTAACTACCCTGGGTGTATGTTTTTATGGTAGTTTAGATCATAACCTATATGCATGAGCAACATGAGATTCATACCTGCCGTCAGTAGCCTTCCATACATTTTTGAAGTCATTTTAATGTGAAATGTTTTCAGATTGTTTACAAAAGTGTTAGAAAAACCCCCTTGTAACTACCCTGGTTGTATGTTTTTATGGTAGCCTAGATCATGTTCTATATGCATGAGCAACATAAGATTCACACTTGGCGTCAGTAGCCTTCCATACATTTTTAAAGTCATTTAAATGTGCAATGTTTTCAGTTTTTTAACAAAAGTGTTAAAAAACCCCCCTGTAACTACCCTGAGTGTATGTTTTTATGGTAGCCTAGATCATAATCTATATACATGAGCAACATGAGATTCACACTTGCCGTCAGTAGCCTTCCATACATTTTTGAAGTCATTTTAATGTGAGATGTTTTCAGTTTTTTAACAAAAGTGTTAAAAAACCCCCCTGTAACTACCCTGGGTGTATGTTTTTATGGTAGCCTAGACCAAAACCTATATGCATGAGCAACATAAGATTCACACCTGGCGTCAGTAGCCTTCCCTACATTTTTGAAGTCATTTCAATGTAAAATGTTTCCAGTTTTTTAACAAAAGTGTTAGAAAAACCCCCCTGTAACTACCCTGGGTGTATGTTTTTATGGTAGCCTAGATCATAACCTATATGCATGAGCAACATAAGGTTCACACCTGGCGTCAGTAGCCTTCCATACATTTTTGAAGTCATTTTAATGTAAAATGTTTTCAGTTTTTTAACAAAAGTGTTAAAAAACCCCCTGTAAGTACCCTGGGTGTATGTTTTTATGGTAGCCTAGATCATAACCTATATGCATGAGCAACATAAGATTCACACTTGCCGTCAGTAGCCTTCCATACATTTTTGAAGTCATTTTAATGTGAAATGTTTTCAGATTTTTAACAAAATTGTTAAAAAAACCCCCTGTAACTACCATGGGTGTATGTTTTTATGGTAGCCTAGACCATAACCTATATGCATGAGCAACATAAGGTACACACCTTGCGTCAGTAGCCTTCCATACATTTTTGAAGTCATTTTAATGTAAAATGTTTTCAGTTTTTTAACAAAAGTGTTAGAAAAACCCCCCTGTAACTACCCTGGGTGTATGTTTTTATGGTAGCCTAGATCATAATCTATATGCATGAGCAACATAAGATTAACACTTGCCGTCAGTAGCCTTCCCTACATTTTTGAAGTCATTTTAATGTGAAATGTTTTCAGATTTTTAACAAAAGTGTTAAAAAAAACCCCTGTAACTACCCTGAGTGTATGTTTTTATGGTAGCCTAGATCATAACCTATATGCATGAGCAACATTAGATTCACACTTGTCGTCAGTAACCTTCCATACATTTTTGAAGTCATTTTATTTCAAAATGATTTCAGATTTTTAACAAAAGTGTTAGAAAAACCCCCCTGTAACTACCCTGGTTGTATGTTTTTATGGTAGCCTAGATCATATTATATATACATGAGCAACATAAGATTCACACCTGGCGTCAGTAGCCTTCCATAGATTTTTGAAGTCATTTCAATGTGCAATGTTTTCAGTTTTTTAACAAAAGTGTTAAAAACCCCCTTGTAGCCTTTCATACATTTTTGAAGTCATTTTAATGTGAAATGTTTTCAGACTTTTAACAAAAGTGTTAAAAAGATCCCCCTGTAAGTACCCTGGGTGTACGTTTTTATAGTAGCCTAGATCATAACCTGGTATGGAAGGTTACTGACGGCAAGTGTGAATCTTATGTTGCTCATGCATATAGGTTATGATCTAGGCTACCATAAAAACATACACTCAGGGTAGTTACAGGGGTTTTTTTTAACACTTTTGTTAAAAATCTGAAAACATTTCACATTAAAATGACTTCAAAAATGTAGGGAAGGCTACTGACGGCAAGTGTTAATCTTATGTTGCTCATGCATATAGATTATGATCTAGGCTACCATAAAAACATACACCCAGGGTAGTAACAGGGGGGTTTTTCTAAAACTTTTGTTAAAAAACTGAAAACATCTCACATTAAAATGACTTCAAAAATGTATGGAAGGCTACTGACGGCAAGTGTGAATCTCATGTTGCTCATGTATATAGATTATGATCTAGGCTACCATAAAAACATACACTCAGGGTAGTTACAGGGGGGTTTTTTAACACTTTTGTTAAAAAACTGAAAACATTGCACATTTAAATGACTTTAAAAATGTATGGAAGGCTACTGACGCCAAGTGTGAATCTTATGTTGCTCATGCATATAGAACATGATCTAGGCTACCATAAAAACATACAACCAGGGTAGTTACAAGGGGGTTTTTCTAACACTTTTGTAAACAATCTGAAAACATTTCACATTAAAATGACTTCAAAAATGTATGGAAGGCTACTGACGGCATGTGTGAATCTTATGTTGCTCATGCATATAGAACATGATCTAGGCTACCATAAAAACATACACCCAGGGTAGTTACAGGGGGGTTTTTCTAACACTTTTGTTAAAAAACTGAAAACATTTTACATTGAAATTACTTCAAAAATGTATGGAAGGTTACTGACGGCAGGTGTGAATCTAATGTTGCTCATGCATATAGGTTATGATCTTGGCTACCATAAAAACATACACCCAGGGTAGTTACAGGGGGTTTTTTCTAACACTTTTGTTAAAAAACTGAAAACATTTCACTTTAAAATGACTTCAAAAATGTAAGGAGCGCTATCAACGATGTCGATTTTTTTGATGTTGCCCTGTATTTGCATAATGATGATTATGATAATTTTTGTATATTTTGAGAGTCCTTACACTATACATACGCAAATCGTTTTTCAAAGAAAATTAACGTTCTTTGCTTCAAAACGTTTAAACAAAAATTTTCTCTTCTTTTTCATAAATTCTTTGATTTTTCATAAAACTTTCTGCTGATAATTATTAATTTTCATAAAAACTCCAAAAATTTTCTGCTGGTTTCGAAAAGATCAGCAGAAAAAATTTCATTTTTGTGATCATGATGCCTCTAGCGGTGAATAGCAAAACACGTTTTTTCTGCTGGAAATTTTCTGCTATCTTATACAGCATCTATCAACGACAACTTGAAGAATTATAGAATAAAATCCTTTAAAGTTTATGTGTTCGTCGTGTTTTCGCACGAGATACTTTATCCTAACGTAGCAGCCATCAATTGCTCCAACTGCGTTTTTGTAAATGGTTGTATTAGCCCGAGAACAAAACTTTTCAGCAATGTCCCCAAAATAATTTTGCTTCGGTATCTGGACGACGATGAACCACAAAAAAACTATTAGTATTTTGTATATAATATTTTTAACAATTTCATCATAATCGGTTAAGAATTGATCGAGTTCTGTCTCAGGTGGCCGTATTACAGAATTCCTTCTCAAAATCATTTAAGAATCCCATTTCCATTCAGCATACCCAACCCCATCATAATCGGTTGGTTAAGAATTAATATAATTCCGTCCCAGGAAGCCAAATCCCAGAATTTCTTCCAAAAATCGTTTGTGAATCCTATTTCTATCCAAACTACCCAATCCTATCATAATCTGTAACCGAAAAATGGAAAATAAAAAATTGTCCGTTAAATCTAGGGTGCGTTAAATCGAGCGTCCGTTAAATCGAGTATCCGCTAAATCGAGGATTTACTGTATATCGCAAAAAACAAATTTCAAATTTTTTCATTGCCTCCAAAATCACACCCCTTTGATTTTTAAATTTTGACCTTATGTTTTACCAAACATTTGAGGTTCAGGTGGAGCTTGAACCCCGTTCGTTTTTAATTAAAGAATATGTGGTTGTACTCCAGGCAAATCTAATGAATTTAAAAACTCTGTAGGATAATTTACCACTTTGCCCATTTTATTTTGAATGGCAGTATTTATATCATTAACGTCCATGTTTATATAATACAATTAAGTTAATAATCATAGGCATATATTTAATTATAAAATTAAAACCACTTGTATTAGTTTTTATATCCAGCTAAATTTAAATTAATAAATATTTTGTTGAACCATTCGCAAAGAAAACAGAACAAAAATAAAAAATAATAATTAGACGTCAAAAATTTAATTATTTTAACTATAGTTACAATTGGCATAGCAAAACGATTAAAAATTGTTCTGTATTTTTTATTTTTACCACTTTTTATATTTTTAATATAACTTTTTATGCGGTATTTCTTTCGTTTCGGAAATAAATAATAGAAAAGTTGCAAAAAAATTTGAAAAAACGATTAAAGTAGCCGGCGAAAAATTCGAATATTATAAAGAATTTTAAAGCAAATTATATTCCGACTGCGGAAATTTCCACCGATTTCAAGAATGGGGCCCCCAGTTATGCCCTGAATGATTAGTACTTACTCATGTATGACAACTCTGTGCACCCATTACTAGGAGTGGGTCCAGCGAAGCTAATGTTTAACAGGACCTACCGAGAGACAATTCCAGATGTATCGTACGAAGAAATGGTGTTTGACGATGAAGTAAGGGATAATGGTCACGAAGCCAAATTATTATTATTTATTATTTCCCAACTTTTGTTCAGAACCATAATTGATGAAAGACTGGTTGTGGGCAGTTAGCGGACCAAGTAGTAAGTAATAACGAATACAACGTGCAACAAACTCTGATAGGATTCAAAATAACAGATTTTAAAACTAAAAACCCCTAATTCCAAGTATTCACACATTTCGTTAGCAGCTTGAGGTGCCTAAGGTACCATTCTTCCTGTTTTACGATATAATTTCGGTTTACAAACCAAAATAAAACTATATTTAAGAATAATTGGATTAGAATAATACTTTCAAGTATTTGCTCTAGGATTATTGATAGGTATCCATATTTACGTACATATGCAATGTTAAGTATCAAAATCCAAATGCATCTACCGACCATATAAAATAAATAAGCCAATCAAAATGATTTATGTTAAATAATTCTTATTGAAACCACATTCCCTACAGCTGATCTGTATATTCTTTATACATTACATACAGAGAATCTGTCGGTTGTAACTTTTCTTTATAAATACTTAACAAGATAAATATTTATTCCGAAATTCATTGAACCATATAGTAGTATGTAGTATACAAAAAGCCAAAAACGAATAACAAACAAAATACTTTACCATCGTCATTCAACAAGCATGTATAATAAATGACATCCACTAAACGTTATGAACTGTAACATCATCTTATATAATTCTACAGATCTCAAAGTCAATTTCTTTTTCCAGAATCAACCAAAAATATAAGATAAGTTTCTCAGACATCTCATTTCACCATACCAATTATTTATTTAAATTAGCAGTCAAGTGTATTAACCTTATTAAATTTTTATTGGTCATATTTTTATTTTTAATTCTTAATTTACGTCGCGAAGGAACAGATATGTATTCGAGTATTTAAAAAAAATTGTACTAATGAAATCCGCTAAATACTTGCTGCACATAAACTAATCGAAAAAATAAAAGAAATTCAATAACATTTATATGTCTTCAGATTTAACGTATTAACAAAACGAAATGTTATTCTAGGAAGAATATCATGAAAATTCGTCTTCTTATATTTACGAACCCCTACACTTGTACATACGTGTGTATATTTAGATATAAAGACATGTACGATGCGCGAAGATTACAGCCTGGCTGATTATTCAAAAATATTGAAAAATTCGCATAAATTATAACGTTATGATATGAAATGACCAAATAATCAACTCTAAACCAATTACTCTAATAAACATACTGTACTGAATACGATTAAATTCACATATCACCCACCCCCATGCACATAACATAGATGTTACATAATAATATGACAATTTTAATTATCTCTCACAAATCTATTTTCGGAATTTTTGGATTACTTCCAAAAAAATGCTGACAACAATTTTTTGGAAAGTATAAAATGGGAAATCTATCTCCGTACTTAATCTACGTACATCGTTTTAATTTATATAGGATTTAAGCAAACAACAAAAAATTGCAACAAAAATATCGATTTTTAATTTTGTTTGTGTTGTCTCTACCCAGAGAGCACACTATATTATGTTCAATGTCTCATTGGATCGCATAGTAATATGTGAAATAGACTCAAGTATGTATATCTCTTGGTACATCAGACTAATTAAATTAAAGTTTCATGAATTTACTGGCTTTATTTCTAAATCACTAATCCGTTTGGATATAATTAAAGTTCTTTGCTCGTTTAAATGATAAAAGTGATCAGGGTAAGAATAAAAAATTTGTCGATAAATATGTATTTCCTATTAAATTTGTCTATGTAAATACTACTGTAATTAAAATGTTTAATAATAGGTGTCACTAACACGCAAGTATTTAACCTTCATCCGTCTCATAAAAATAGCAACACTAAATTTTTTGTGGTATTTGCGACAAATATAATTTCAAATAACGGGTTCATATTCCCTTCAAAATTGACATTTGTGTCACAGCGCTTAGAAATTGTTAAAATTTATTACAAAAGTAATGGATATATTCGAGCTAAATTTATGGTCGACATAATGGACATATACAGAGCTTTCTATTCGTAACGTTGTTAAAAAGTTTCACACAAATGATAGTGTTTGTCATGTTAAGAATCCAACCCGTCAAAAACGTAAACGTGCTGCTGAAAATATTGATGCTCAAGAACTTTAATTATCTTTTGGCAGCACATGGAATATTCTTCATAAAGATTTGCTTTTCAAAGCGTATAAAATTCAATTGACCCAAGAATTTATTGCGTAGAAATTTTGCAGATTAGGCTTTAGAGCAACTTGAATCAGGTCCATTATTTCATGGAACAAAAAACCCCACATGCTGTTCATGAAATATGTTTACATCGACAAAAGTTAACAGTTTTATGTGCTTTTTGGTCTGGAGGTGTAACTGGACCATATTTTTTTAAAATGAAAATGACATGGCAGTTACGGTCAATGGAGAAAGCTACACGAATACTGATTTTTTGTGCCATGAATTAGTGGTATTTTTTATTTTTTTTGACAGAACGAACGGGTTTGCAGACACCTAGTGATCGTACGGCAACGATGGTATTGGTCTTCAACAATTGCTTCTCTAAATCAGCAACCTGTGAAGAAAATGTATTATTTCACGTACATCTGGCAACTTAATGCTAAATTAATAGTTTCTGGCTTCCGAAACAAAATTGATTGATTGAATCGGCCCGGTTACAGACACATAGATAAAGTCGATAGTTATTAACACAATGACAACACAGTTTTAATATACTCTAAAATCTTTAGATTGGATACAGGATTGGATATTTCAAATAAATTTAACTTATTTCGCAAACATTACAAATGATTTGTTAATTTTCGTCACCAACGAATATTCGTTTAATTACCAAGTAGCTTTACCACTCCTCAACCAATAACTGTCAAATATGGTGTGCAGAATTGGATTGGCACTCTAATATAATGTTCAATGGAACTAGGCTATCTCTTAACAAATGATGGTCAAATTCGTTGCGCAAAGCCGAATTGGACGAAATTTTGAGATTTGGTTATAATGAATTTCACCAGGCCGTCTCCTAACCGATAACTTTTCAATTAATTTTTTGCAGAGCTGTGCTAGGATTCTAATATAAAAGGTCAACTTATATTGAGATTTTAACGTGTCTTTTTGATGAAGTTCTACAACTCGACCATTCTGAATAGAACTTGGCCATATCCCAAAAATATATATTGTCAAAATCAGGTTCTCAGAATTGGGTGGGGATTTAAAAGTGGACTTTAGAGAAGTTCTGGATTTCGGCCGTGCTACTTAGGCAATTTCTTAACCAATGCTGTTCGAATCTGGTATGCTGAGCTGAATCGAGACTCCAACATAAATCCCGGATGAAGTTCTGGATTTTTTTCTACAAAACCAATTCCGAAAACAAACAGACAAGGAACTATACTGTCTAGAAAAATATTACTGAGACAATTCCGCACATCTCAGTCAGGATTTAAAACTCAAATCAATCGATAAAAAAAAAGTTTAATGACCGTGTAATTACCAAAAACTCCGTTGTGAACCGGTCACCAAAATCATGCGATATAACTCCATTGGTTTTTTTATTTGCGGTTGTTTTAAATCATTGGTTTACTCCAATAAAACTCAAACACTCAACAAACTTAAAACTAACAATATTCGTGTTATTGGTGAAATAAGTGCAGATTTATTTGAAAAAGTGGCCAAAAATTGATGTTCCAGAATTGAATTTTTTTAAAAAAATATAGTCTGTTTGGATTAGGGTATGCAAACCGGATAAAAAAACCAGGGTTTTCAATGAAACCGAAAACCCGATTTTTCTGGAAAAATAACCGTGTAATTTTTTAAACTGCATTTCAAAGATTTAACATAAATTATACACAAGAAGAAAACCTATATTTTCAAATCTATAGCAGCTCAAATTTTACTAATCATGATAGGGTATCTGAAAGCGCCCATTGATTGCGTAAAAAGCACTAGATGGTTTACAAAAAATAAATATGCTCGAAAGTATTTCTGATATAATGCTTAAAGATATTTGTAATGCTTTGTCATCAGTACAAGTAGCAGTGGAAGCTTTGGGACGAAAACACGCTACAATAATTACGACCGAAACCAAAATCACATTCATGTTGAATAAAATTCATCAGCAGCTAAATACGGAAATCAGCTAAAATTTGTTCAATTCATTAAAAAAGAAGGTTTTAGAACATAGAAATATTAATTTAGTATCTTTGGCGAAGTATTTGAAAGATCCTGAAAACCAAATCACTAACTCAACCGGGAGTTTCCCTACCAAAAAAACGGAAATGTTTAATTTTGGTAAGCGATTACTGGAAAGATTGTTTCAAATAGAAGCAGAACCAGAAAGTTTGGTGAATGGTGAGGATAGTGAGATTAACTTAAGAAATGCGAATAACATGTTGAAATGTCGCTTAATGATGAACTGAACATGGCTATTGAAAAAGAGTGCGTGCAAAAATCACAAGAAGTCATTAAATTTTTTCGAATCAACATGGAAAAGAACAAACAACTTATAATTGCTTTGCCTTACTTGCAGTAAAATCAACTTCAACGGATTCAGAAAGAACCTTGTCTGTATCAGGGAATGTTTGCAATCGATAAATGCTCTTGTATTTCAGAAATACTATTTTTCATTAATTTTTTTTTTTTTTTTGCTTAACTATATTAAATTTGTATACTATTTTAATAAATCGTACCTGGTTTTATTAAATTGTGTAATACGAAAATGAATTTTTCTATCTGAATTGGAATTAAAATTTGATGCCGCTTTTCAGTAAAAAAAATATAATAAGGGCGATTTTATTTATAGATTTAATTTTTTTCAATCTAAAACCCGGTTAACCGGTTCAAGCCGGATTTTAGATTAGAAAAAACCGTAACATCGGTTTTACAAGAAACGTGGTTGTTTTTGCAAACCTAGTTTGGATGAGTATTACTCTGTTACAGCAAATTCAAACAGGGAAAAAATCTTCCTGAAATTTGTTTTGCAGAGTCTTACACGTTTGAGCTCTTCTTGGAGAATGACTCAAATCTCAGTTTTTACAAAAAAATTTATTTCATTTTCTAAACCACCACTTCATCAATTTTCATAACTCCATTATGTACGAGGATTTTGTATAAAAAGGCCAATTTATTGAAATAGGTAAGGATGCTAAAAAACAAAACTTTACTAATAAGTTAGGTTATGTTAAGTTAGGGTGGTTGTCCCAAAGGACTGGCATAGACACTATCAGGTCATAGCCTGCTACATTGTTTTCTCTTCTCACCTATTCATTGAACTATCTTGAGCTCTAAACGAGGCGTAAGGTATCCTTGAAATCCGTTGTACTTAGGTACGTCAAATCATTTAGGAGGGGAGCTTCCGGGAATTACAGTCTGCTAACCACTAGATGAGACTGATGCAAAACAAATAGAAAACAGTATCTTCTTCCTCTTCACCTTAGCATTGTCCCGTAATAGCACCCACCACCTGCAGCCTCTGCAGTGAAACCAACTGTCTGCACCTGTCTATCCAGTTTTTGTCAGGTCTGCCTAGTTACTACACATGAGGTACTATTGAAGCCTCTGATGTTCGTTCAAGCTAGTGAAATAAGGCAGGTTGTGCCTTGTCGAACGAGTTCATCCGTCTTTTCATTCCCCATTGGCAGTTACATACGTGGAACTGATTTGCCTTCTCGTTAACAGATGAGAGAAAATACCGGGCTAATTTCAAAGTTACGAAATTTGATTTGAGCGTCTTAATCTCTTGCATATATTACATTATACCTCAACCAGTTAACGGTTTCCCTTATTACGATTGGTTCAGCTTGAAAAACGATGCAGTAGGCGCAGGTAAACGAAAAGACAGGTTTAATTTTCAAAGAAAACCTCACCCCTACTTTCCCATCCATCTTTGAAACATCAGTGAAATAATTAATACCTTCAGTATTCAGAAATACTTCTCTTAATCGGTCCTCTCTGGTTAAAATATCAGTCCTAAACCTTTGATCAAAAGATGGCGACGAGATGTTATAGATGAGGTCCTGTTTTGTTACAGTTCCAGATGGAGGTGGGGTTGAGCCTTATAGGTGAGGTCGAAAAAGTTAAAGTTAAAATGTTATGATCCAACTTAAAGATTTTTTGGACTTCGGAAAACCACCGCTGCTGTGCTGAGTAATCATATAAAATCGAACAGACTAGAGAAGAAGTATCCCAAGTGCTCCTTTTACAGTACAGATTCAATATATTTGAGCATTTCAGAATGCAGTTACACTCAAACTCAGAAACAGCTGACAGAATTTTGTTTGATTGTGAACTAGACATTAGATATCAATTCATTATCAAAGCATTAGAACATTCTGTTCAATCACAGTTTTTCGCTGATGAAGAACGATGCCGACTGAGAAAGGTAATTGAATTGTTAAAAATTGAGTTTTATGACAAATAGAGCACAAACTATTTACTAGTAATGCGGGAGATTGACAAAACTAGAAACTTGGAAGGAGCTGTGTATAAGCAAACTGAACCGTACCAAACAAACCTAAGTTGCTATCACGAAATCAAGGAATGGTTTTGGTCGTGGAGGAATGCAAACAACAAATCAACAAGGTTCAAAATACCTCAAATCCTTCATATTTCCCAACTAATTGTGACAAAAAATCGAAGTCTGGTACGAAATTGTGTGTCGTTCTGGAAAAACCTAATGAGCGGTTTAACAAAACAATTAAATAATTATCACTAAATGGAATGGAATTGTATACATTAATAGGCACAGGTAAATCACATCAATCTTATGTCGCACATAGAAAGTCGGGTCGCTGGAAAGACAAATTTGGTTGAGCAACGCATCGTATTTTGTAGGGGTGATACGAAGGGGTTGAAAACGTTAGAATATTCTAAGGTAGTTTTATTACAAATTTGAAACAAATATTTTTTTGTTACCTGTCGATTTCTTTCGAATTGGCGCACGTGAACGTTATAGAAGCCGCTGATGCGCCGACATACATCTAGTGAAGATAGTCCAATTTTCACCACCAGAAAGTGACATGGCAACACTAATTATTAATATAAGGAAATTTTTGACTATCAGCCACGAAAAACGCCACATTTTTACTTTCAGCCCCAAAAATATTTACTGTCCTGACACCTAAAACTATCATGACTCAATTGGTTTTAGGAGTTGAGAGTAAAATGCGGCATTTTGATGTTACTTGAAAAATATGACAAAAGAAAGATTTTCGGGACTGGGACAACTAAATCATATTAATTATTTGCCCATCCCTGAATTTTTCTTTTACAACTTGTATGGAATACATTTTATGACCGAACTATCGGCTTTTGTCTGGTGGTAGAGGAAAATTCAAAGTATTTACGTGATTTCTTCAGGATTTGTGTGAAACTCCACCTCCAGAGTTGAGATATACTCCTTCAATCCCAGCAAATATTTGTTGGCCTTACTTATTGGCTTATATCTAGTGATGAAGAAAGAATTAAAGTGTGATTTTTTTTAGATTTTTTCTCGAATTTAGATGAAGGAAGATTTAAAGTAATATCTGTAATTTTTTAGAATTTTTCTATATGGTGGAGATGAGATATAGCCTCTGAAACTCAGCAACTAATCATTGGCCGGAGTTTGAGGGGCTTTGTCTCAACTCCAGCCCTGGGAAAATTCTGAAAAAACATAGAATTTTTTTTTAATTTTTCCTCCATCACTAAACACAACCCGATAGTCTGGCCAACAAATAGTTTCCGAGTTTGAGGTTTGAGATCCACCCGATAGAAAAATTCCAAAAAATCACAGTTATTACTTTAAATCATCCTCCATCACGAGACATAAGCTGATAAACGAAAAATTTCCTAAGTTTTCCTTTACCGAAATTTCTTTAAATGTTACTCCGTTACTAAGAATATAACAATTTGAACAGAAACAACTCGTCGATAGTCCGGTTAGCGAATATTTCCTGTGTTAAAAGTACGGTATCTCAACTCTACACTCAAATCACAGAAATCTCATTAAATCTTCATTCATCACTGAGTTGCTGAATTTGGGGAAAGGTATTTCAACTTCACCGCTTAGAAAAATTCTGAAAACCACAAAAAAATTAGTTTACATCTTCCTCCATTACACAAGCCGATAGTCCGGCCAACGAATAGTTCGGGGCTTTGAGGGCTATATTTCAACTCCACTCTATAGAAAATCCTGGAAAAACTCAAATACATTAGATTAAATCTTCATCCATCACTAGAATAAGCCAATAGTCCGGCCAACGAATTGCTGCTGGGTTTAAGGAACTTTATCTGAACTCCACGACATAGAAAAAGTTGAAAAAATCACAGACATTACTATAAATCTTTCACCATTACTAAACATAAGTCGATATCCTGCCTCCCTCTTGTCCTCCTCGATAGTACTGCCAACTATTAGTTGCTGAGTATGAGGGACCAAAACAAAACGCAACAGAATTTTTATTTTGTGATGAATTATATTGAATCAAAGTAAAAAAAAAGAGTGAGTCCATTAAGTACTCTCAAGGAGATGTGTAAACATGGCATGTGTACAGTTTACTATGAAGGAAGAAGAATGCAATTTTACTAACCAGAGTTTTTCATTTGTTTATTATCGTTAAATTGGTCAATTACTCTTTCGGTATAATCGATGCAATTGGATTATGGTACCTATATATACTGTCGACTCTAACTTAACTTTCATTGAAAAACTGCACTATGGTCGTCCCATATCTCGTAGTAGATATATTTCGATCTGAGTTCATGTGCAAATCGAATTTGTCTCGAAGGAAGTTTATAAGTTGGTCCAGCTTGAGGAATATTAAAATTAATATTGAAATCTCCTTCCGTCCTTTGACCATTTTTCTTGAACTGAACGCAGCATTCAAAATTAAAAATATTAACATGCTCGTCGTTGCGTAGCCAGATCTCAGAAAGCAAAAAACTTGAACATTCTTGCGTGACTGTATCAGTTAGCGCGAGGTGATGTGACCTGAGACTCTGGCAGTTCAATGTTAAAAACCAGACGTCATTATTATCTCGTTCAAAATTCGCCATTACAACCTGAGCTATAGCTAATTTTGAAGAAGACCCATTGAGGTCCCATTTTTACGTCCCTGGTAGAAGACATGGGCATCGATAGCCGACGTGATGAACAGTCTTTCGAGACTCGTTACTCGTGATAAAGCAATATACACAAGTTGTTCACTGTTGTTTTAATCGTAAGAGTATATACTGACTATCTCGTTATCGGTACCACCCTATGATGCATGAATTGTGGTGGCACATGCAGGTACGACTGGAAAATGATTACGCTTAACATTAATTGTCCAATTGTTGTTTCGATTAACAGTTGAGTTTTTTCATTCAGCTTTAAGCCAC
Organism: Nephrotoma flavescens; assembly: GCA_932526605.1. Taxonomy (NCBI): domain Eukaryota; kingdom Metazoa; phylum Arthropoda; class Insecta; order Diptera; family Tipulidae; genus Nephrotoma; species Nephrotoma flavescens. The sequence continues at coordinate 140,044,444 of OW052222.1, forward strand.
CTGACTTTCTTGCCAACTTGTGAATTTGTACCAAAATCCATCCAGAGTCGTTTGACATTTACATTAATGTTGATGTTTTCATTGTTCTCGTTGTCCCGGTCAGGATGGCTGCATTCGATATACCTCAGAAAGCCCATAGTTCCGTTCGCCAGCCCATCTGTTACGTCAATATTGGTTTTTAGAAAATAAAGCCGACCAATGACAAGTGGAAGTTCATACGGCAAATTATTTCTGTCCACTATGCTCATTTTATGAATCTTTTCACGGATTGCTACTCCAGCAGCCCACTGATCATCTCTCTTGAACTGAACGCAGCATTCAAAAGTAGGAATATTGCATGCTCAGACTCTGGCAATTCAATGTTAAAGACGAGACGTCATTATAACCCCATTTATTAGAAGACATGATCATTGATAGCCGACGTGATAAATAGCTCCTTGAGACTCGTTACTCGTGATAAAGCAACATACACAAGTTCTTGACTGTGTTTTTAATAGTAAAAGTATGTAATATCGTAATAGTAATCCGTACTTCATATAGTATTTTTTTTTTGATTTTTCTTATCGATGGAAATGTCGTTGTTTCTATTCCATTTTTTAAAATAGTTTTTTTGTTTTCCCTACATGCCAAGCATGCCATGTATAGTCAAAATTGTTTTTATTGAGTTTGTTGCTTTTTTTCAATCGAAGTAGGTACGTCATTTCCGTTCGTTTCATTTACAAGTTTACTCCAATACAAAAATTTTTGGTAGGCGCGAGTAAAGATGTTTACACATCAAAAATGTTCACAAATATTTAAATTTTCGAACTGCATTAGCAGTTTTTGACTAGACCACACTTAGCCGCGATTATGGCCTTCAAACGGCCGACAAAGCTATTGCATGCAGCACGAAAGTGACTCTGCGGCATTTTGGTCTATTCCCCGCGAAGCGCTTGCTTGAGATGATCAACACTTTGGTATTTTTTTCCCAAACTTGCTCTTCAAAATACTCCAAACCGAGAAATCTAGCAGATTGGCATCCGGTGAATTTGCTGGCCATTGGGCAGTGGAAATGCCACGGAACGTTGTTTCTCAGCCAATTTTGATTGACGCGCACTTTATGACTCGGCACCGAGTCCTGTTGAAATGTCCAGGATCTGTGGCCAAAATGTTTTGTGCCCAAGGCTTCAACGCTCCCTCCAACACATGATCCCGTTAAATTTGAGCATTTATCTTGATGCCACGGTCCAAAAAAACGAGCAGTGAACGGCTTTCGGCCGTTACGGCGGCCCAAACCATCACCATCGGCGGTGCTTGGTTTCGAGTGGCAGTCTGTTGGTGCAAATTTTCAGTAGAACGGAAGAGCAAGTAAATCCGGTCGTTTTGCTTGTTCACATATTGCTCAATAACGAACAGTGACTCATCGGAGAAAACCAAATTCGGCAAAACGCCACTTTCGTGCAAGCGTAACAACTCCTTTGCACTTTTCAATCTAACTTTTTTTTTAGTATCGGTGGGACCATGCGTTTTATGGAATTTCAAGGCCTTTAGTCCAAAATGATCTTTCAATATGTGTTGCATCCGTTCGAGCGAAATGTTCGCTTCACGAGCCATTTTTCTGCCGCTACGGCGCGGATTCTGAGCCAATTTAGCCTTCACCTTCCGAATGATATCCGGCGATATTGCAGTGCGTTTTGGTCCACCACCATGGCGTTTTGCAATGCTGCCAATATCGTTATAACGATTTATGGTGCGATACACAAACGTTTTATTCACATGTAGATGTTTTAACTGGTTAACAATCTGCGGCTGTGGTTTTCCAGCCAAATATAGAGCAATCACACTATTACGCTTGAATTATATTGCGGATAACTTTTTTCTGAATATTTCCCACTAAAATGCTTTTTCCAGTTGTAAACAATGGAATGAAGTGTCATTAGTGTAAATATGAGCGCTCTGTCATCACTGGTTTGACAGCAATGACAGTCTGAAGTTGATAACACTTCGTGTCAGTCACCCTGATATCAACTGCAACCCATAAAAAAATTCTGAAAAAATCTCAGAAATTATTTTAAATTTTCCTCCATCACTAGGCAGAGGTCGATAGTTCAGCCAACGAACAGTTGCTGAGTTTAAGGGACTATATCTCAACTTCACCCCAAAGAAAATTCTGAAAAAATCATATAAATTACTTTTAGTCTTCCTCTACCACCAGACATAAGCCCATATTCCGGCCATCAAAATTTTCTGAGTTCGACGAACTATATCTTAACTCCAACTCACGGTATTTTCAGGGCTGACAGCTATCTGTATGTTATATTAGATGCTAGCAAAATATCAATCTTCGTTTGATGATTTTCGTTATACTCTAAATGTGGCAATAGTATACATACTTAAACTTAGATTTGCCATAAGGAACTTTATCTGTTTTTGGGGATGGTAATTTATGCTATCTTCACAAAAGTGGCGACAAGCACAGATAGAAAGGCATAAACAACTTCATCGCCGCGTCAAGCAACCATTTAATATCTACATTTAATAGAAATTTGTGCGACTGCTTGAGTATGATTCATCCATAAGATCTGGGAGCTGGCTAGTTCTCAATGGACTGATGAAATACTAACTCCAAATAAGAAACTGAATGCCACTGAACTGAGAAAAAACAAACGTTTCGTACTCTACTGTGTAGAAAATTAAAATGCTTTTGACAGGTGTTCAGAATTTTGCTGTCGACTATTTAGAAGGAGCAAAGTTACCAGGGGCGGCATGTTGTATGTAGCCGAAAATGATATAACATGCCGACTATCACTTTTTTAGATTTTTTAGATCTATATAACCGTTATTAACCTATTGCGCTATCAATTAGTTAGAAGAAATGTGTGCCCATCTACTCAAAGAAATTCCAAATGAACTCTTCCAAAATGGCTAGACCGATTTTAATGGAATTTTGTGTGTGTTTGAGTGGGTTCCTGGATGGTTTGGATTCACAATTGGACCCAGTAGTTGGCACTGCAATCGGGTTCTAGGATTTTTTTTTGTATTTTGGTGAATTTTGTTTTGTTACTTTTTTAATTTTTTTTTTTAGATTTTTCGGCATACGATATTTTATTATTTCTATTTGCTGGGAAAGGAAAGAAAAAAGTTAAAATATAAATTCTTTCTTTTGGGAATTTAAAAATAACAAAGTCAAATTCGCTCGTAGACGTACGCTGTACGTCATTTTCATAATAGAAAAAAATACCAGTGACGTACATTGCACGTCAAAATAGCGCAAGAGGTTAAGAATTATTTGCTCATGGACTTTAACTTACGGTTTGTATATTATCGATAAAGTTGTAGCGGCCTGTTTCTTCAATTACAATAAACACCGCACAATATACTTAATCACAAACGGACAATTTTCCGTAGACTGAATTATTTATCAACGGACAACTCTCCGTATAAATAATCATATTCCATAAGAATACGCAACAACAGTCTCCCCATGCAAAATCGGTACATGCAACAAAACAATTTTGTACACATTACAAAATTAACAAATATTATTATTATACCGATTTGCATGTCAATCAAGATCATTAGCAATCATTGAAACGAACAATATTGTAATTACATCATAGATGCCACCATCATATTTTGTGATAACCAACACACAAAATATTTAACATAAATTAAACGATGAACTTATTTACCAAAAAGCGAAAGCTCTGGATCAATACAATTTGTATTGCATCCAGATTGCCTTAAAAATTTTGTATAAAAGTTATACGAAATTTTGAAAGATTCTTATTCAGTTGGAAATTTTTGGACAAGCAGCAGCTGCTGATCACCAATACATAAATCATTATTTTTTCAAATAAAATTTTGTCATTAATTTTAAAATTAAATTAAATTTTCTTTTTCATTTTTTATTATTATTGTACTAAGTGCTCCGCCTTGCATCTTCACTTCGTCCATACATTGTTATAAAGTGTTGGAGGTACCACAATTTTGATATAACAACTGCCTATTGAGCCAACCGCCTTCGAAAATATTATAGTATTTAGCTCTTGAGTTGAAATTAGAGCCCATTTCTTGAAATTCGCTTTCATTAATTTGGTGGATGAACATTTAATTCATAAAAGATGCCACCATTGGCAGCAAAATCAATGAGAAATTATATGCTAATAAGCATCAACAAACCGAAACCAAAAATAACTAATACTATATTTGCTAATACTATTTTTACCAAAGAAAAAATATAGAAAAAACTGTCAAATATGAACATTTTAAGAGAAAATCAAAAAGGAGCACTAAAATATATTCAAAATATCCATGGATCAATTAAAGTCCAAAACACACAAATGTGTAAGTTAAAAATCATAGTACGTAATGGCGTTTTTGATAAAAAAAATTCACTTGTTTTGAAGTACAACCAACACAATTGTGTGTATAGTTATAGTGTTTTTTTCGAACGAAAATAAGTTTGAAAGGAATACACAAATATTAAGTTGGTTCAAAACACATACAAAAATAAATTTTTGACATAGTACTTTTGCGGTACAAATACAATTGCGTTAGTAAAACACAAAAGAGATATAGGAGGACATTTTGAATATATGGTACCCAAATGTCAAGCTTTTTTTTTAATCCAGCCATTTTTAAATGGTTTAAAACTATTTTGTGATCAATATTTAGTTCTTTACTAAATGCATGGCTTCTTATACGCCGGTCTTCTTCAATTTTCTGCATGATTTCATCGACTTTTCCAGTTTTTGGTCGACCAGAGCGAGGTGCATCTTTGACATTCATATTTCCAGAACGAAGGCGCGGGAACAATTTATTTGCTGCTGATTTTGATAAAGCATGTTCTCTAGCACAAATTTTTAGGCAAGCCTGAGCCGCGTTTTTATAAAGATATCGCAAAAGATATTGAATTTTTTCATTATTTATCTCCATGTTTAAAATATGACTTTTTATTCACTTCTCCGATTTTAATGTTTTGTATGTCAAAGTGCAAGTTAAAATGTCACCTTTCAAACGCACAATTACCCGATAATATCAATGGTTACTGAGATATTTGAATGTAAAGACATCTACCGGTATAAAGGCCACGAACTATTTTCCCTATACCCTATAGATATGTCCTAGACTACATCCTACAGACGCATATCTAGCCTGTAGGTAGTTTAGCACCATAACGTGCGTAATATTTTTATATTTTATTTTAAATGTTACAATTTTTGACTTGATATGAATTGATTGACACATCCATTAATATTTTTGCCAAGAGTTCTAAAAATGTCTAACAATTTTTTAGTAGGTAAAAGAACATAGACAGTATATTGTTTTAAGCGCATGTATAGGGGTTACCTTTCAATTTTAATCGAGAAAAATCATTCGAAATATAATAACAAATTTATTACTGACACGTGTTGTACAACCTGTGAAAAATTGGCAAACCCGCAATACGTTTATAATAATACGAACCAAACTATTCCCAAGAGTGCAATACGGAAACAATTTGTTTGTCCGACAAATCATCCCATAAGTGTACTTTACGAAGAACGAATATAAAATCGCATTCATCACAATTAATTTGCCGAATTTTGTTGTGTGTGGTATTTCTCAGCTGCCTTAAGTATTATACGAGTATAAGACGATTCCGTTTCTATTATATTTCACCATTATAAGAGATGTTATAAGTTTGTTATCTTTAAAAGTTTGTCGCTATTTTTATTCTTCTTATTCAATAAAAATTTATGGCGTTTGATTTCTAAACCACAAAAAAATAACTTTGATATAAAAATAAATTGCTCAATAAACGAAAACGATTTGAATGTTCAGAAAGAAACTCATCAAATTTATTCTAACCATTAGCTAATAATGATATGTTCTATTACTACCACATCCCATGTATAGATTTATGGTAGGGTGAATTTAACAGTAACCAGAAACTATATAATTTCCATTGCAAACAATATTATACAATAAACAGTGTACTCCTCTATATATAAACATAGATATATTTAGAGGGATTTATTATATGGTAACCCACATTTGATACCACCCCATTTTGTGAAAACAAAATAAATAAAAAAATTAAATCTAAAACAATTGTGTTATGCAAATTTTCATTTGTCAGATAGACGACATAAAATTAAAATAAATAATCAGATTATACAGGCAATATCCTTGTGTATATTATGTATAATCTTATATCCAATATTATTTGCATTTAATTCCGATATAAAATTATATCATTTTGGCAACGGTATATACACAATACACATAGTGACATATCGAGAGACACAGCATCACGTCATTAATTTAAAACACAGTAGAAAGAAAATAATGAAAATCTCATCAATATAGATTTTTCTACATTTAATAAGAAATTATAATAATATAATTTTTTTGTTAATTATAATAATTAATTCGTAAAGACAAACCTTTTATAATTATTTTGGTAATATCGTTAATTAAATTTGTACACCAAAGAACACGAACACTGGATAAACAAACACACTTAAAACACTAGGCTATTAAATATTTTTTATTTTACACACTAAACAGCACAATAATAATTTATTATAATTTTTCACCACATAACATCATCAAATATGATTTTTCATTCACAAAACATTTTTTGCATGTTGTAAGAAAAACAATTTTCACAAACCAAAAAAAATAAAAATAAAAAATTTCCTTATATAGACTACACTTAGAACACGAGACACTGTTCACACTTATTTATTCTGAACTAAACACATGAATTATTTAAAGAATGAAACTATTTATTAATATTAAAAAGAATTTTCCAATTTTCACTTGATTTTTCTTCTTTTTTTATATATATAGTTTGGAAAAATCAAAACAAACAACACTCAAAACATCAACAAAAATTTTTGCGTCTATTCATTTCGCAAGATAAAACTCAACACTAACATCATACAAAAATTGTATGTATAGTAAAGAATACACAGAGTACAGTAAAATAATAACAACAACAATAATCGAAAACAACCGTTTATTGGTATACGATGCGATGCGTGTGTACGAGATCAGAGAGAGCTACTTGCTGTATGTTTTTCTGGTTTGACAATCGGAATTTTTTGTTTCCTTTTTCAAAAAATTCTTCTTGGCATTTTCTTTTGAATGCTTTGTGTGTGTGTGAGTGTAATGAAAATTTGTAAAAACTGTAGTAAAAAATTGTACAAAATAAAAAAGATGGAAAAATTTTTGAGTATGCGCTCTGTGATGCATAGTAGATTTCAGTATGTGAGACTAAAACAGTTTTCCACATTATTTTTTATCTTTGTAAATAACGAGCAGAACGGTAACTAGCAAACATTCAAGGCTGCCGCATGAAAATTGTCTCGAAAGTTAAAAAATGTGTAATATATAATGGAAATTGTAATGCAATTGTTGTTGTACCGCCGTTTTGAGATCACACATTTTTAACTTTGTTTAGCTTGAGACAATTTTCAAGCGGCAGCCTTCAATTGCATCAATTTGTTGATCCATACGTTATTCTCGTGCTACGTGCCCAACTGGAACATAGAAATTAGGGTAATTTTAGCGTATACATCCGAATGTTTTTAAATTTAATCGCCTATAGATTTTGCACTTGTTCTGGAATATGGCCACCTAGGACAGAACTTGTTTATCTCTAAACCGATTATGAAGGGATTTTGTTTGTTAGATGGAAATGAGATTCATAAACAGTTTTTGGAAGAAGTTCTGGAATATGGCTATCTGAGAAGGAACTCAGACATTTCTTAGCTGATTATGTTGGGATTGGGTGTGTTGGATGGAAATGGGATTCTTAAATTATTATTGAATGAATTTCTGGAATATGGCCGGAATATTTTGGATTCTTAAATGATTTTTGGAAGAAGTTCTGAAATTAGGCCACCTGGAATGGAACTCGAATAATTCTTAATCGATTGTGATGGGATTTTGTTTGTTGGATGAAATAGAGATTCACAAACAGTTTTTGCAAGAAGTTCTGGAAAATGGCCCTCTCGGACGGAACTCGTTCAATTCTTAACCGATTATGATGAGGTTAGGTATGTTGGATTGAAATGGGGTTTTTAAATGATTTGTGGAAGAAGTTATGGAATATGGCAACCTCGGACGGAACTCGACCAATTCTTAACTGTTTATGATAGGATTGGGTATGTTGGATGGAAATGGGATTATTAAATGATTTTTGGAAAATGTTCTGGAATATGGCCAAAAATCGTTTAAAAATCCCATGTTCATCCAACATACTCAACCACGTCATAATCTGTTAAGAATTGATCGAGCTCCGTCCCAGATGACCATATTCCAGAATTTCTTCCCGAATTCATTTAAGAATCCCATTTCCATCCAACATACTCAATCCCATCATAATCGAGTTCAGTTTATAATAATCAATATTTTTACAGTAATTCAACAAAAAATTGAACAAGAGCGATTCGCATTAACCTATGTATATTAAAGTCAACTTCTTTTACATATTAAAACTTCAAACCGCGCTGTCGCGTTTCCAATAGATGCTCACATTTTCTTCGCCTACGTGATATAATTTGTCACTTAAACCGATTCCCATCAAAATTTGACAAAATAAAATTTCAATTCCTAGATTAAATTTAGCAAGGATTATGATTTAGGTGGTGAAAATTTTCAAGAAACTGATAGAGCTTACTGCTTGAAATTGTTGTACACTTCTAAGCGATTGGACCAATTTGAACAAAGCCACGTTTAAAATAAATCAAAACTTGGCCACGTTTCGCTCGAATCAGCGATTTCAAAGAGCGTCAATTTAAAGAATCGAAACTTGGCTGTAATCAGCGATTCAAATTTGGTAGATATTGAAACTTCAACTTCTCTTGCTCACATTTTCTTCATCTAAGTGGTACTTTGAGTCACTTAAACCGATTCCCTTCTAAAATTTCGGCAAAATAAAATATAAATTTTTGGATCAAATTTAGCTGTTCATAAAGCGTAGCTTTTAGATTTAAGGTTATTTTAGTAATGATTGAAAAGTGATAAGTTTTTTGTACATTTGTAATGACGTTCATATATTTATAATTTAACACACCAATTGACGTTTCTACAAAAATTTTATTTTGTATTGGTATTCTTCAAAAAAACAAATTTACGAAAAAATGTACATTTTTTAAAATTGATGTACATCAAAAAAAATTGATTTTATTGTCAAATAGAAGAAAATTTTTGATGTACATCAATTCTTTTTGCCGGATTTTGGTAAATAGAATTTCATGTAAGAAGAATGCAATTAATTTTTGAAATACAATAGTAAATAATTGTGGGCGATAACAAACGGTTGGATTGATTTAAAGTATTTACTGCAACGGCAAATACCATAGCGTCAATAAGGATGCGCAGGAGCAAAAACTACATTTTCCTAATGCAATAGATATGTGAGATTACCACCAGTCTAAATGAGACCCAACGACCAATTATCAGAAATTCTCAACTTGTCAAACACCTAAGGAAGGACATTTTAAACAAAAAATCGGAGATAATTAAAATTAATTTGAAATTTTTTTCAAACACAGATATTCGTGGTTAAATTTTTGTTGCAGAATCCATTTAGACGGAATTTTCGTGCAGTATTTTCAATTTCATCTACCATCAGTAGTTCACTTATTTACTTACTTTTTACTTTACACTTATATTTGTTCCCGTTCGTTCTTTGTACAGAAACCCAGCATTAGTTTCAGATATGTCGAGGATATTAAAAATACTTGTAAAGGCCATCTCCGAGGTCCCGACTAAAAAGTGTACTTTTCAGCCATTTGGTCCATTATATCTACACCAAATTTGGTACTGTTGAAAATGAAATGGTTTCAGGAAGCTTTTTTCGGTTTTATTGTATTTTTGGGGAATTATATTTAGAACTAAGTAGAAGTACTTTCTTAGTTGAGAATTTAGGCAATTTATCTTTTTTTTGTTTGGCTATTTTCGGTAATTCCCTTTTATTTGAACGAATATTTTCAATTAAAGTCGTATTATTTTCTAAAAGTTTTGAAGCCAGTAATTTAGTTGTAAAAAAATTATCAGTTATCACTTTCCTACCAGAACCAGTAAATGGCTCAATTAGTTTCTGGTTTATTTTTATTTTTTTTATTTTTTAACCCATTTATGACATATTTACTTGTCAAAACTGTTGCAAAACTGTTGTTTCGGCATGTACTGGGTAAATTTGCTTCTCGCTTTAGTTCATCAATAGTAATATTTTGTCCTGGCACATAGTAGTTTTGACAATAAATTGTTGATGAAAGGATTTCAAACACGTTTGAGATCAGCGCAAGTTTGTCGCTTTTCAGTCTTTCACTTCGTTCGTTTTTCTTCTCGAACCGTATAAATTGTAAGATATCCGTGAAATCTTTCATAGCCATCGTTTTTCTAAAAAAAAAAATCGGGTCCCCAATTTATTGACCATATATATAAATACGACAATTTTGATTTTTTAGCTTCATAAGTACCACCACCATAAAATTGCTAAAAATGATTAGAATTTTTCTTCTGTTAAAACCCACTCTTCTGCAAGAACTTTAAAAGCTTCCATTTCTGTGCATTTCCTAATATAATTTATAATATTTTATTATCAAAATAGCGCTACTAACTTCTCCTCCCCTTTATTACACGTCTTTTTGAAAATGCTGTAAGACCATTGCTTGCTTTGAAATTTGTAATTCTTTTTGGTGTTCCTCTCTTCCTCTAGAAAATTCATCTTTTATTAATTTTTACACAGTTCCATCAAGAGCTGTTTCTACTTCTGTATCCACTATCATCAGAATATGATGGTAACCTAATTGTTCTCTTCCGTCTTCGTATATTGGAAATATTTACCATATGCGTGCCGCTATTTAAGCGCGAAGTATTTGAGAGTCCATTTTCAACAAGAGAAGAGTTTTCATTTATATATTTTCGTAGTTTTTGGTTTTTAGAACAGCTTGCCATTTGAGAATAAAAATTTAGATAAAAAAACCAACATATGTAATCTTAGTAATGGTTTTAGCCACAAAGCCAACAACATACTAATACAAAATGCACGCAAAGAATTATATAAAACCAAAGAGAGGTCCCACCCCGTCATAAAACAAAAGACGAGAGACATTAAAGAGAAGATTAGAAAATAAGAGAAATTAAGAAAAAATTAGAGGATATGTAAAGCCGTTATGATAATCTGTAGAATTATTTGAAAATATCCAAAGTAAAGTGAAACCGGTCATTTTGACCAGTTGGTATGTGTACCTATCTCTCGAAAAATAATACTAATAAATAGAAATATTTACAATAACTATCAGATAATATGTAAATAATATTATTCATCAAACATTAGAATTTAAATTAACGGACAAAATTTGGGAGAAAATTTCTAAACCGGTCATTTTGACCGGTTGGTATATCTAGTGTTAAAAATACAGGTATTCCTCGACTTACGACCGTTCGACTTACGACCATTCGGTCTAACTGTAACGGTGCCTCGCGCCCGTGACAAAAACATTATTTGTTTGCTGTGCTTACAGTGGACTACATATTTGAAACTATGCTATATCCAAATACTGTGCGAATCATTAAAGTATGCGAATAATTACACCCCTTAATGTCAGCTAGATATACGATCACATAGTACACTGTGTTACCGACAATATCTGGTTCGACGCACATAGATGTCAACTCGGTTAATCCAGTTGGATGATATGTATGGGAAATGATTGGCAAAACTTCTGTGAAACCCTGTGAGGCTTGTCAAAAAGTCCCGCGTAAAATTTGGCGGGTATAGGAAAAAAAAGATATAAAAAGGCGATCAGCAGTGGAACGGGGCTGTCTATTTTTGAATTTTGTGCGAGTCACATAAGAGAAAAAATTTATCATAGAAAATTATTATTAGTTTATGTTTAATTTTGAAAATTATGTAAATTTTTATAACTAGTATAAGTGCAAGTTCTTATCCGTTAATAAAAAAATAATAAAAACTGAACTCTGTGAAATAACTAAAGATTTTTTTTGATAATAATAAACGTAACTGTGTAGAAGTTAATAAACCTTTTTTTGGGTGATAATAATAATAGATAAAAGGTGGAAGGTTGTATGGTGGGACCACACCTAATTAAATGTTATAGTGAAACAACCGGCAAACGGTGAACTCATATACTTTGCAAAAGTACGACCGATTTGTACAAAAAAAAAAACAAAACAAAAAATAAGTAAAGAAAACAAACCCAAACCTGAGTGGAAAGTGTAAAATGATTACAATAATTCAATGGTGCATTGTAAGATATACATTGTGTTTTTATACGAACTAAACGATTTATAATCCTACGGGATTCGATTTAAAAAAGAAAAAAACAATAAGTAATAAGAAAGTGTGTACGGATGTAGTGAACCGACATTATTAGGTGAAAAAATATACAGTGAAAAGACAATGCGTGGGGTAGCGATTTAATTTTGTATGCGCAATACACCCTAAGATGGTATGTGAGGCATTTCTGACTTAGATAAAAGATACTGTTAATACTGTGAAAAGTTGTGTTACTAATATGTCGAGTATTTGTGAATAGATATATCTGACATTAATAATAATACATAAGTGTAAGCCATCATAATCTATACATCCAGTTTAAATCAGAGGTTAACCTCCAGGCTGCAGCAACAACGGTGAATTCACTCTATTATATTACTTTATTCTTTAATAAAAATAATCATTAAATAAAAAATAAAAAATAACATAAAACCAACCTAACTAATATTCTTTAATAACAACAATATACCGAATTAATATTAGCATTAGTGCATAAGTTTTTATAATTTTCGGTTAAGTTAGGCAAATTCTTCCAACCAATTTACTTTGATCTCTTAAATTATCGATTCAGAGATAATACCTTTTTGGCTTGGAATAGTTTGCTTACGAAGCCACATTTCTTAAAATTTATCAAATTGACTAGAATACTAATAATACTAACCTAATTTACGATTTTTTTTTCTTTTAACTAAATTTTCTTTGTTGGATTAAATAATCAATCAAAATTCAAAATTGGAGTTGTTTTTCTTCTCTATTGGGTTCTCGACGAGTTCAATTTAATTTTGGTAAAATTTGCAATGATTTTTTTTTCGTGTTCGCTGTTTGTTTTCTCAAGTGAAGTGTTAAAGTGTTAAAAAATATGTGGCACTAATCGAGATCGTATGTTGAGGATGAGCTAGGGTAGGTATCTGGTCGGTGAAAGGTAGGTAGTTGGCATCATTCCTTTCCTAGCGGTTACACACGGATCACTCATACTCTTCAAATCCCACACCCAACCCTGATGCTTAGCCGGCAACGACCGCTGAAGAGTCCCTGAGTGACCCTAACATTTCTATAACATTCGTGTAACTTGGAGAATTTATTTCGGTTAAATTTTATTTTCATTCCAGTTCATGATATAGGGTTTTCTGTGGTTGCTTAATTGTTTTTAGTTGATTTTCGTTCGCGTCGGTTCTCCAGGTTAGACAAATGTTACATAACGACCGATTTTTTCTCTCGTTTTTTTATTAAATTAGTTTTCATTGCTCTTTGGGGATATGTATTCATTAATATATAAATATAACAGACGATTGCGGGAAACCCCAAAGTATATGAAAATCTAAAAAGCGCATAATAAACCAAAAATAGATATAATTTCAGTTCTTTCTGTATAATACGTACGGTATACGGTACATAGTTTACGAACGGTATACAGTTTAAGTTTCGTATTTTGTTGAGTTGATTAATAACCTCAATAATTTTAAAAATTCAAAATGTCCGGCAATTGTAAAAGTACAAAAAATAAAAGAAGTGTTATAGACTTGGAAATGAAACATAAATTAATAAAACAACATGAAAGTGGTAAAAAAGGAAAAGACATATATCGTGATCCAAAATTGTCTCATTCGACAATATTCACCATTTTAAAAATAAGGTTCGAATTTTAGAAGCAGTTAAAATAAAAGGAAAGCGACGCCTTTGATCAGACTTTTACTGTAAGCCATGGATGGTTTCAAAATTTTAAGAAACGAACGAATTTACAAAATATGGGAATGAGTGGAGAGGCCAGTGCTGATTATAAACGACTGGTTTCTTGGTGATTTCGATGGTGAAAATTATCAAAAAACTGAAGGAACTCAGTTCTTGAAATTGTTGATCAATTCTTAACGATTGGACCAATTTGAACAAATCCCTCAACAAAGATTCAATTTTGGTATAAATATTTGAACTTCAAATTGGACTATCGTGTCTTTTCTATAGATAGTTTGCTCACATTTTCTTCATGTGTGTGGTATTTTGAGTCACTTAAACCGATTTCCATCTAATTTGGGCAAAATAAAATTTCAATTTTTAACTCAAATTTAGCAAAAGCTTATCCCCTTGGTGACTTTGCTGGTTTAATTATCAAAAACTGGAGGAACTCAGTTATTGAAACTGTTGATCAATTGTAAACGATTGGACCAATTCGAACAAAACCACGTTTAAATTAAACAAAAAATTGGCCGCGTTTTTACTAATCACAAATTCAAATTTTGATAAACATTAAAACTTCAAATCGAGCTATCGCATTTCCAATACATCATTTGTTCACACTTTCTTCATCTACGATTCATTAAATCGATTCGCATCTAAATTCAGGGAAGTCGAATTTTTGCTCAAATTTTGTAACGTATCCCATTGCCAATTTCGCTGTAAAGAGATACTGCACTATAGGGATGGATTATGTAAGAATTACGACTTTGACTTATGACAAATGGCGTCAAAAGGCTTTCTAATTTGAAGCATTTTGAGTTGTCGTAATTATGGCTTTTTGTTTTTGTTTTAGGCGTATACTTCCATAAATTCGAGACACAAATTTTCTCTCTCTCTCTGGCACTATATCCCATCAAGGGATTTGGCCGCCTCAAATGAGGTTTCATAATCGTATTTTCATTTCGGATAATGAGTGATTAATTCATTGATCGTAAACCAAGCGTGAAATTTTTTCCTTGTCACCACCGGGAATCGAACACGGGACCTCCGGTCGCTGGAGCAAGCATGCTGACCACTTTGCCACCGGGGCGGGGAGACACAAATCGTATGATTATTATTTTTGTTTTTATTCAAAATTTGTCTAAATTAGTTTGAGTCGAAAGCCGTGTACATACTCGTAATGCTTACATAATCAGCCCCATAGTTTCCCTAATGATAACTCAAGACACTCTACAATTTGTTTTGTCTTCTCATTTGATTTAAAAAAGTAATGTATTAGGCGTTTATAATAATTACAAAACTGACATATATGGCATCTTTTTTATTACAGGGATTTTCGTTTGACCTAAATTAACAGAATTGCAATTGAGGTATTATTCAGATAATTGAGTTACTATTCACTTAATTGAACTACTGAAGCGAATTGAGTGTTCGAATCGCACCTCTTCATTTTTGATAAATGTCAAAAATCATTTTAAATTTAATTCTTTTTTATTGAAATTTGTTTAATTTTAATTAGAAAAAAACACTAACACACACAAAACAAAACGCAGAATGAACGCAAAATCAATAAATGTCAAAAATTCAACAAAAAACCTATCCGATTTAACAACACGAGCAAAATATTTCTTCAGTTAATTCAGTAGCCCAATTTTTTAACTGAAGTGAAGAGGTGCGTATCGAATGCTCAATTCACTTCAGTTAATTCAGATAATTTTATTAATTCAGGTCAATCGAAAGTCCCTTACATCGGAGATATCAGAGAGATAAAAAAAAGTCTTTTCCGTTTTATATTTTATCGGATCGATCCGATAAATTTTTTCTCGTCTTTCTATTTTCTCTGGTCAGTCTCACATAACACATGGCGCACGTTATGAAAAGTAGTAATTAATAAATTAAATTGTAATTATTTTTATTTTATTTTTATTAAATTAATTGTAAAATTAGTAATACGCTAATTTATTATTCGTTCGTAGACACCTAAATTAAATCGACTACAACAAAATTTATATTTTTAATAAATGAAACAAAAACGGAGTTCATTAATCTTTAAAATGGTATTAAAACAAAAGTTTATCTGAGAATTGCCGAAAAATGCAATTGGGGTAAGTTGGACTCAAGTCAAATCCGACTTTACAAAAAACAGTACAAAGCCATAAAAGACCATAACAACACTACCGGTCAAAATAGAAAATGCTGGCAGTATTTTGATACTGTTGACGAAATTATGGCCGGAGATCCCACTATTATCTTGTTTCCATGAAGAGTTGAAAGTGGCTTGAGTTGGAGTTAGCGTTCATGGGAACAGATTATAGTTGAGTTTTCGTTAAATTATTTTGAACTCGACGAAACTAATGGGATTTGAGTTGAAAATCAAAATGGCGGCAAGGAAAAATTGTCATTCACAAATATGTATATTTAAAACGAAGAAATATTCTAAAATTATTTTCAACTCTTATAAGGAATATAGAATTATTATATAGAATTATTAAGCTCAAATAATTAAATTTATCAGGCGGCTATAAAAATTTCAACTTAACCTAACTGTTCTCCATGGAAACGATCAACGCCATTTTGGAATTAACGAAAACGAAATTTCAACTCAGCCTAACTACAACCTGGTTCATGGAAACATGGAATATATCACCCCTTTCGGCAACATCCAACACCAGCCGAGTGCTAATTTTAGTGTTAGGAAACGTAACGAAAAAACGATCATCCGTATACGAAACATCAATTTCAGTGAATGATAGAAAGCGACGAAGTCAGGAAAATTTCAAAGATGAGTACCGCAGGAAGAAATTAGAGCTGATGACAAAACATAAAAAGGATTTTAAAAGATTTGTAGGTTGTATTGTCATAAACAATAATAATTATTCCCATACATAATTGTGTACCGCATAGGTATATACTCTTATGTCCTACATAATTATAAATTATAGAAAATTTAAAATGTGATATTCAAAAGTGCGAATTTATTTTGAAATTTAATAAAAAAGGATTATTTAAAATAAAGAATCCATAATGAATATTCTTTTTCGTTGTCCTTCACTAAAATGCAAATCTTGTTCATCATCACTGGAGCAATCAGCGTAAGTTGTTGGCTGAACGCTTTCGCTGCTCGTAAGAACTGCATACAGTTGATTATCATATGGATCGATTTAGTCGCCACTTTCGATACACAAATGGTGTAAAATAACGCAAGCTCCAATATAAAGTAGGATTAGCTCCGTCCGTTTCTTTTCAACGTATTTAAGTCGCCTAGAACGCCCTTTTACTATTCCGAAGGCTCGTTCGATGTCAACACGGAACTTGAAATGAACAGTATTATAAATCAGTTCTTCATCGGCAATACGTCCATTGTTTTTAAAAGGAACTAATAAGAAATGATCAAACGAGTGTACGCCGAACCTCCAAGTAAATGTTCATCAGTCAATAATTCGAATTCGAATGACAAGGAGTGAGAAAAATTAAAGTTTTTAATGCAACAATCTTTCAGCTATTTACCTGATAACCTGTTTTTAAAATTTGATCTGGTAAATACCCTGACATCATGATTAGTCCCAGCTTCGCCTGTATAAAAATGATTGAATTTTACTCGATGGTCACATACGGCTTGTAATAAAAGTGAGTGGAAACCTCTTCTGTTGACGTAGAATTTGCATGATTTCTTGGAGTAATCGCGGGAATATGGGTACCATCTATAGAACCAATGATTTCTTACAATTATTTCTATGTCACAAATAAATATAATTTTTTTATAAGTTATAAAAAATATATGTTATAAAAAAATATAATAATGTACCTCTAAAACGATGTTTTAGTGTGTAGTGTAGTATGATTTGGTAGCAAGCCGTTCCCTCGCTGAAGGCCATTTTACCATTCCTTATGATATTCCAGGCTGTGTTATTTTTTGGTTTTATATCAAATATTACTTTTATTTACCGGAGAGGTTCTCGGTTTCGAAAAAAACCATAAAATTATAAATATTTTTTTTTCAATGAATACTTCCGGCTTACTTGGATGGATTTCTAGACTTTTGCTGTCATGGATCAGTTTGCAGAGTTTATTAAAAGTATCAGTATTTAATTGTATGTGTTTTTAACTATTTTTACTAACACATTTTGCTCCATTTTGATTGTAATTTGCACTTTTATATATTACTCGTATAATTTGCTTTTATTATTTTGACGTTTCACAAGTCATTACTTCGGCTGAAATTTCAATCGGTGGCCTATTGTTCAGTGGTCTTTACTTATTTTCAGTACAGTGTAAAAAACCTTTTCCGATAAAATATTATCAGATTCTTCAGATAAAATATCTCTCTGATTTACCTGATACTTCGGTTACAATAAAAAAACAGGCCAATAATCGCCTTTTTAATTTTTAGAACAAACTTATACTGACAGAATTGAAGAGAATGTGCTCTCGCTGTAACTAAATGTCGCAATAATAAACTTAAACTCAAACAACTCTACTTGGATTATTTTGGTATACTTCTAATATCCAGATTTTCAGTTTTTGATTTGTTGGGCTCTTAGCAGTAGAATGCCTCTGTAGAGATGATAGAGACATGTAATCTGCACGCACCCAGCGATTTTTCAAAAACAACTTAATTAGTCTTCGGCGATATAGTGAATGGTAATTCTGAAAAAATCTCGAGGTCAAGAAGAGAAAAAGAAAGTAAAATTCAATATCGTTTGCCAATGGTTTTTCTTTGTTCAATCATGTTTGTGTGATAATGAAAACGACCGATGACTGAATTTTTCTAACAGATGTTATGCAACTGAAATTTATCCAAACTAATTCAAGAAATAGTACAACAAATTTAGTAGTAGTATTGGTAAAGTAGACATACAGGCGAATTTATATTGTTAAATTTCCCGGAGAATAAAATATTTAAATTTTCCAATTAAAACAATGTTTCAATATTAATCAATATTGATTTTGAATATCAAAAAAATCAGTCTCTGAGATTTCTGTGTTAACTGGTATAATGTGTGAGAATCCCACTCGTAGTCCATTATTTGAATAATATAAGATTTCTAGGAAATCCTCAGAAGAGTGCAACCTTTTTTATTGGAATAATACATACAAATTTAGATGAGCCTTGAAATTTTGAGTGCGTTTGTCTAAATATACCAGCGTGGTTATGCCTACATATTTTCCCAAATTTTTTAATACATTAAAACTCGTTTGTTTTGAGAACTTTGATATTTGTGTAAATTGATATGATTCGGTCATATTTTTGTTATTTCACTCAACATTAGCTTCCTTTTTGAGAAAGTACAAAACTAACGTTACAATATACCCTCTATTTAATTTTAAAAATATATATTCAAAAATTATAATTTTGAATAAATTGCTAATTTTTTATTTTGCCAAAAAATATTCATTTTAATTTAAATTTCCCCCATTTCGATTTGAGCAGCTCTGCTGCTTTGCGGATTCTTAAAAAAACAAAATAAATCTAAAGTTCCTCGCGTCACTTGTCCTTAGTCAAGGGTAAAATACATTAATTTTTACTTCAGGAAAACAAGTTTAATTCATTGACGTTGGATGAAAATGTGTTTTTCTATCTAACGTAATTGTATCCAATTTAAATAACAAATCGTTTAGACTGATATCCTGAAAGAGAAACATTTATTGCGTTTGCATTCAAAACATTTGTTGCGTCCGACGAAAATTTTACTTCAAAACTAGATCCCAAATTTTGTATGTCACCGATTTTGGACTTCAAATTATAATGATGCGAATATCTCCTATATATCCACAATAAATTTTATTGTACAGATTTAGGAATACACTAAATTCTCTATTCAAATATGTCGCTAGATTTTTAATTGTCTGTCACTAGTTCTGTCAAAGCATTGGATTCTCGAGATATGCCATATCCAAAATGGCTTACTTCTCTTCCGAAGTTTAAAAAGTACGAAGTATCATCAGAACACAAATCGTGATGCATTTCGAAGAACTCAACCAATTCTGTGGATTTCCATATCCCAAAACTGATGATCTGCGTTGAGATAATTACGAATAATGAGACACGCCGTTAGAATTTCGGCAAGTTTGATGTTATGTTAGATGTTAGATATTGGTATTTGCCATGGTCCTAACATTAACAACAACAAGCGATTACTGGCCAAGGATCAGTAAGATTCTTTAAAGCACACATTCGTCATTTTGGAATAGGATTGTTTTTAGATACATATTCTTTGACAGATCTTGCTAGAATGGGCTCCAAATAATTTTACCAGATTCTGTAAATAGTTTTAGCTATTCCAAGGTGTGCCGACGAAGGATTACATAACAAAACTTTAGTATGATTTCTCGTTGAAGTTAATGGAACAATATTTTTCCGACTAGAGTACCAAAGTGAAACAACTTTATATTCTCAATTTTCAAACCTGGATAATCGTTAGGCTTTTGACTCAAACTAAACACAAATTCCGATATTACAGTATATTACAATTACTTCATTTACATGCGGTAACTAAACTTACATTACCTTCCTACCACGTTTAGTAACCGATCAACCGGCTAAAAAAATCAAACAAGTTATAATCAAATAAAACTAAATTTATTTTTAAATTACCTCTTGAAATAAAATGTTGTACTTTAAAATTATGTTTATTGTTTTAAAAATCATTGCACATAAATACTGATTTAATTATATTTTTACTTCTATTTATAATGAGTTAATTGCTATAGGTGCAAAAAAAGAGAAATCTTATACTACCTTACAACTGCGACAACACAAAACGCGTTGTAGTAAATTTACGTGAACCACTTCATAAATTAAAACTTTAAAACGTAAAAAAACGAAAAATCGAAGATGATAAACAAATAGAATTCTTCTTCTTAATACTGAACGTACGATCATTAACAGATTTATATCTGAAACGAATTACATTTCGCTAATAGAATACACAAAACGGATAAAAATAAAACTTTTAAAAATATTCTCGTACATCTTTGGTGGGGGAAAATCAATTTTATTACTTTTTATTCTAAATTGATTAGCTGACTAATCAATCGTTTAATATACAGTAAACGACCCTAACCGTAACCCATGATGAACCTATTTTAAATTTCACTATTTATTAGTCAGTTTTTAAACTATTGATCATCATTTCCTAATTGTCTGGAACGCCCTCTCGTGGTCCAAATTTCGTAGTGATAAAATTTGACTTAGCTCCATGTTCTTTGTTAAAAAAGTCACGAAAGATATAAAATATAAATAATAATCAAAACCTTGTTTATGAAGGGCTGATGCGAATTTCAGATAAGCAATCGTCTCCAAATATTTATTGGTTTAGCTTATTAAACGATTGTGGATTGGAATATCGGTACACCGGTGTGTGTCAACTCTATATTGGCTTTGAACAGGCGTATAAAGGCATCAAACGCAAAAGCTTCGGTGCGCCCACATGCCTTGAAATTCCACAACAGCTTGTATCTCTCTGTAACCCAACAACATCTGACTCGCTGAAGTTGTCAGCTTACAGACAGCTCGCAAAATTTGATGAACAATTATAAAAAGTGAAAGTAATATCTGCAAGTAATCGAAGGAGAATTGTATTATTGTATTGTTGTATGTTGACCTGGCCCCATCAGACACAACAATACCTATTGTTTTAAAAATAATACAATTCCCTGTGTCAATAAAAAGGGTTAGTAAAAATAGCACAATCATCAAAATTAAATCATTCTGGAGGGGAAATACATTAGTGCTAACATTAGGAAACCCCCCGCACCTGTTTGTAAGGGGGTAGGGGCAACTTGGAAACTAAGATAGGAACCCCTATTTTTTATTGCAGATTCGGATCCTACGGATCCCGTACATAGGATTTCCTTGAAACATTTTTTTCGATTCATGATAGATGGCGCTGTAATAGGCGATATTAATTTTTTTTCAATTTCTCCTCCTGAGAACATTATGCATACGATTCTGCAATATGTTTGCATTAAAATTAACACGTTTTCAATGTTAATACTTGAAATTAGTTTTAAACAAATTGTATTTCTTAAATTTAAAAAAAAACTACTTTTAGCGTAACACAGGAACAACGACGTGGACATCTTCTTTTAATTAAATTAAGTGCTCAAAATGATGGCCTTCGACTTCAATGCACTTATTAATCCGCATTTCAAATGAATGTACACATCTTATAAGCGTGTATGCTGGAATTTCGGCACAAGCATTTCTTATTCGCTCAATCATATTCTCAAGTGTTGTTGGTACTTGTTGGTATAATTTGTCTTTGAGATAGCCCCACAAAAAGAAATCTGGCGAAGTAAGATCTGGTGATCTGGCGGGCCAATTTACCGAACCAGCTCTATCAATCCAGCGACCATTGAAATCACGATCAAGTTCATCACGTGCTACCGACGAATAGTGTGCTGGACATCCATCATGTTGAAACCACATGTTTTGTCGCAATTCTATGCTCAAGTTTTCAAATAATGTTGGCAGTTCATTTTCCAAAATGTCTCGGTACATTTGACCATTCAAGTTGCCTTCAATAATATGGGTGCCGATGAGTTGGTTGCCAATTATTCCACACCACACGTTGACAGTCCAAGGGGCTGATGTTCAAATTGGCGAAGCCAATGTGGATTTTCAACACTCCAGTAATGCATGTTGTGTCGATTAACCGTTCCATGGTTTGTAAAAGACGACTCATCGGAGAACAATACATAGCGAAAAAAAATGGGATTTTGCTGTATTTGTTCTACTGCCCACTGACAAAATGTTACCCGATTTTCAAAATCAACGCCACGAAGAACTTGGTGTAAACTCATATAAAACGGATGATACTTATGTCGTTTCAAAATTTTGCAAATACTGGTCTGGGATAATCCGGATTCGCTAGCTATTTCTCGTGTACTTATATGAGGATTATAAGCTACTGCAGCCAATACAGCAATTTCGTTACTTTCCTCAATGACTGTTGCTCGACGGGTCCTTTTCTTCGGTCGAACACTTCCATCAGCAGTGAATTGTTTGATAGTCCGGTTAAATGAAGCACGTGACCGAATCCTATCTGGAAAACGCGAAGCGTAGAGATTGGCCGCATTATCAAGACTACGGCCAGTTTCTCCATAAACCAGGACCATTTCAATTTTTTCTTGTACAGTTAAATACTCCATTTTGAATTGTAATAGCCTTACGCAAACAGGTCTTATTGTTTTCGAAATAATCTTTGAACTGAATCGATATTTTTAAAACAAAAAATATCATTTATTTGAAAACAAATTTAGTTGCATGTTTCTACGCAAAATCGCCGTCGTTGTTCCTGTGTTACGCAAAAAGTAGTTTTTTTTTAAATTTAAGAAATACAATTTGTTTAAAACTAATTTCAAGTATTTACATTGAAAACGTGTTAATTTTAATGCAAACATATTGCAGAATCGTATGCATAATGTTCTCAGTAGGAGAAATCGAAAAAATTTAATATCGCCTATTACAGCGCCATCTATCATGAATCGAAAAAAATGTTTCAAGGAAATCCTAGGTACTTTTAGAAGTAGAATCCGAATATGCAATAAAAATAGGGGTTCCTATCTTAGTTTCCAAGTTGCTCTCCACCCCTTAAACAAGGGCGAGGGTCATAATGTTAGCAGTAATGTATTTCCCCTCCAGAATGATTTAATTTTGATGATGGTCATTTTTATCGTAGAGGGCTTATTTTCCGAGATAGCTTAAAAAACTCACCCGGTATATCTATATATATCTAAAAGTCAAATTATGTCAGTATATGTTAGCAAAAATTTCAAAGACTCTACGGCTGATGGACATGAAACTTTCAAGCAATGTGTATCTCACCGATCTTCTTAAAATTTTGAACCAACCGATATTTTTGAACAGATTGAACCCCGAAGGAAAAAACTTGCATGAAATTAGTGGCATGCTTGAATCCCAAAGGACAGTCCCCTAGGTCAAGGGGGCTCTCCTTATAAATTACCACCCCATTCATCCAGTCGATGTCAAGCATTAATAGGCCTTTTATACCAATGAGCAGGATCGCAATTTTTTTGAAGGGATCAGGTCCCTAGGTCTAATACTCCATACAAATATTTTCCAAAAAATGCAAAATATGCTTTGCAAATTAATCAGAGCTAACAAGAAATTATATTTTATAATAATTTGATTGTTCGTTACTGCACTTGTAACTAAAATATTTGCATGTTGTGAACGGAGCTATGATGGTTTGGGTCAGTATGGTATCGAGTCCATATAATATCCAAGGGGATTCGGCCTGGTATGTCTTAGTACATCAGAGGCCAGTAATAGAATGCATTTTATACGAAGCGTGGTCGTATGATGCACTAAGACATACCAGGCCAAAGCCCTTTGGATATTATATGAATTAGAATTTAATTTGAATTATAGATGGAAATCTGCAAGAATCGCAACAATCAGTTTCGAACTTAATGAGATTATTGATTTGAAAAAATCAGTCATCTCATCAGGCCGCGGCGACTGACGTTGATATTTTTACATAGGAATATTGTCTATATATAGAACAATACCATGTAGTTGTACTACTAGCGAATTACTGCATAGCGTACGAAATTCGATTCTTTCATATTCTCCATCTATACTTCATTTTTACCAATTAACTTTTCGTTGTGTACGAATTACTTTTTTTATATTTTACGTTGTTGTCGTTTTATTGTAATGGTTTAGTTGTGATTGTTCCGTACATTGGTCTATTTCAGTATATCTCGAATTAAATACACATTCGTAGGAAATTCTTCCATTTGGCGTCATATCTGTATGACAACGACAACGACTATGATAATTCATACTTACTTATACACAATCAACTTCCCAACCACTCCATACTTTTTCTTTCCTTTAACGCTTGATCGCGGATAAATTAGAATTTAATTTGAATTATAGATGGAAATCTGCAAGAATCGCAACAATCAGTTTCGAACTTAATGAGATTATTGATTTGAAAAAATCAGTCATCTCATCAGGCCGCGGCGACTGACGTTGATATTTTTACATAGGAATATTGTCTATATATAGAACAATACCATGTAGTTGTACTACTAGCGAATTACTGCATAGCGTACGAAATTCGATTCTTTCATACACTGAGAAAACTCATGTTCAGAAACGACACAGTTTATACATGTTTCGAACATAAACTAAATTTGAAAAGACGACAACAACAATTTATATCCCAATTTGAAATGTTTTATTTAGACTGTTTTAATTCCATTTAACAAATAATTAATAATTACGATGAAAATATTAAATATCAAAACTAACATTAACAATTTTGTATGTAGCTATAAAATAAAGCTGCTACTAAAAAAAATGTTTCGGAATTAATAAAATTTTATGCGCAGGGTGGACAGTTAATTTGTAAAATTTCCAAATATTTTATGCTTAACTTGTAAATAAAATATTTATAATTTAACTTGTTAAAATAAATGAATTAACTATAGTTAGTTACTTCTAAATAAGGAGACTTTTATGTCAGATTGACCCATGAGCCTGCCATGTCTCATTTTGACTTATTTTTAAAAGCAATTCCTTCCAAAAAATAAGAAGTTCTTCTGGATGTCGGCCAGTTTGGTAGCTTGGTTCAAATGAACAAGACTGAGGAATCTAATAAATTAAAAATTCAATTATCTCATCACACTGCTCATTGCAATTTGCAGTGGTCACAAGCTACAAAGTAAAGAAAAATACTTCAGCTACCTATATGAAGTAAATACACGTTGACTTAGCGAATTATATTATACTACTAATAAACGTTGAACATTTTATTATTTCAGGTTAGTGTAATGTAATTAATTTAGTATAGAAATATATTATGCTATAAAACGATACACAATAATTATGATCTGGTTACAAAAATATCGCTTAAAACTATTTCTACGTATTAAACATTATATTTCTAAATTTCATATAATGTAAAATAGGAAATAAAATAAACATATTAACTTAATGAAAATTCCTATTGGTCAATTAAGATATATTTTTGTCTGAGCCATGTATGCTTTATATAATATGCAGGTACAATTTGATTGACATGGTTTATGCCCGATTTTCATATATGGATTTTTTTCAGTGTATTCTCCATCTATACTTCATTTTTACCAATTAACTTTTCGTTGTGTACGAATTACTTTTTTTATATTTTACGTTGTTGTCGTTTTATTGTAATGGTTTAGTTGTGATTGTTCCGTACATTGGTCTATTTCAGTATTTAATTCGAGATATACTGAAATAGACCAATGTACAGAACAATCACAACTAAACCATTACAATAAAACGACAACAACGTAAAATATAAAAAAAGTAATTCGTACACAACGAAAAGTTAATTGGTAAAAATGAAGTATAGATGGAGAATATGAAAGAATCGAATTTCGTACGCTATGCAGTAATTCGCTAGTAGTACAACTACATGGTATTGTTCTATATATAGACAATATTCCTATGTAAAAATATCAACGTCAGTCGCCGCGGCCTGATGAGATGACTGATTTTTTCAAATCATTAATCTCATTAAGTTCGAAACTGATTGTTGCGATTCTTGCAGATTTCCATCTATAATTCAAATTAAATTCTAATTTATCCGCGATCCAGCGTTAAAGGAAAGAAAAAGTATGGAGTGGTTGGGAAGTTGATTGTGTATAAGTAAGTATGAATTATCATAGTCGTTGTCATACAGATATGACGCCAAATGGAAGAATTTCCTACGAATGTGTATTTAATTCGAGATATACTGAAATAGACCAATGTACGGAACAATCACAACTAAACCATTATTATATGAACTCGATACCATACTGACCCAAACCATCATAGCTCTGTTCCCAACATGCAAATCAGTTTGAAATTAAAACTTGAGATTGCAAATACGACCACGCTTCGTATAAAATACATTCCATTACGGGCCTCTGATATACTAAGACACTCCAGGCCGAATCCCTTAGGATATTATATGAAGCCGATACCATGCTGACCCAAACCATCATAGTTTCGCTCCGTTCACAAAATGCAAATCGGTTTGAAATTAAAACTAGAACTAAAACTAACTGTGCAACTTTGTTTCGAATATAATACTTTTCGTTACTACTCCCGATACATCTAGACAGATCAAGCTAACCTTTTTGATTCCCTTTCTATACTAGAGCTTATCTATCCGATTTAGCGTCGCATAGAATACATTCAGTCAATGGCCTTTTATTGATCATGTTTTTATAGCACAACAAATGGCTCTTCGTTATTTTATAAAACCCCAGAATTATAATTTTTACTTAATTTATAATTTTTATTTTTATATTTAAAATTTGAAAAAAAATCTATAATTACCGTCAACAAAGCACAAGGAGAATCGCGACGAGTGATTGGACTAAATTTGGAAAATTTATATGCTTCTTACATGGACAGCTGTATGTGATCTACTTACGTATCGATAAACCCTGTATTTGCATTGGTCATTTACAACAACAATCGCATTAAAACTCAAACCTCAACCACCATCTAAACCAAAAATGATTTTGGATTTACGTAAATCCAATCCAATTTTTAGTACTAAAGGGTTGTACTAAAATATTAAAACTGTTATTTCAAACTACAAAATCGACATAAATATTATTGTTTTTAAAATAAAACTAAAATATTAATAAAATCACGAAATATACCTAAAAAAGATACATAAAAAAATCATTTTTACTTACAAACTTTGAAGCCAAAAACTAAATCCGAAAAAGGCTGTTGATTTGGAAAATTATAAATCCAAAACTAAATCCTAATCCATTTTTACCACTACAATAAAAGCTGTTTTGCTTTGGCAAAATCCGATTAGATTTAATATTAGAGGTCAATTTTGGTTTCAGCAATATTTGTTTGTGAATTTCCAGTAACAGAAAATAATTATCATCATAGTTGGCTTTTATGTCAGTAGTAATTGTAATCTGAATCGGTTTTATGAAAATCTTATATTTTTTAGTTTTATTTAAAGCCAACTCTATTTTTATTACTATTGATAAATACGCCAACTACGATGAACATTTATTTTCCGTTACTGGAAATTCACAAACAAATATTGCTGAAACCAAAATTGGCCTCTAATATTAAATCTAACCGGATTTTGCCAAAGCAAAACAATAAAAGCTATTGCAACATTGCAAAGCATGCTTAGTACTCGTACTAAATATATTAACTTAAAGTTTTTGAGGTTTCGGTATTACTTTGTATAATTTGAACAATGTATATTTTTGGATTTATGAATCAAGAGGCGCGTTCAATTCAACTGAAAGGCAACCACTTCAGAAACTGAGTTATTCTTCAGTTAATTGAGTTACTGAAGAGAAGACGATGTTCGTTTGATACTCATAAATGTCAAAATAATTAGTTGTCAATTTTACGATTTTTAGTTTTAAATTATTTACGCTTATTTACGCATCACCAAATAAAATGTCAAAAGAAAACAAAATCCTATTTGAAGTATCTACACGAGCAAACTATCTCTTCAGTTAATTCAGTTGCTCAATTTGTAGTTGAAGTGAAAAGCTGTCAAACGAACATTATCTTCACTTCAATTACTCCAGATGTAGCTACTACTTCAGTTAACTCAATACAATCGAACGCGCCTAAGTTTGAAAAAAAATGATTTGTGAGTGCTGTAAAGATAGCGGAAATTTGCTAGATGAAAGTAGTAGATTACGCTACTCGCCACAAGCGGCAGCACTATCACAAAATAGAATTTTGTTGTTATATAATTACCAGCGAGAATTTTTTATTCATTTTGTTTCTCTCTGCCTAATAGATTTTATTTTTCTAATAGCTTAGGTCATACTGATAGCGAATTATTTTACATTTTTGATGTAAATAAAAATTTCCGATAGTTAAAAAGAATACGAAAAAAATTTGGTGTATTTTTATCGTAGTGTGCCTAAACCCGCAAGGTATGCCGAAAACAATAACACACCATTTTGAACAAATTTCAAATGACGCGTTTGACGTATTTGACAATATTTACGATTGACGTATTAAATGTATATAAATATGTGTATGAGGTAGTTAAAATGGAAGTAAAAGTCTACATTTCCATTTTTTGATGTACATCAATTTTTTTGCTATTTTTTCCGCTAAAAACGAAAATGTGATTTACATCAATTAGTTTTGATGTACATCAATATTTTTTGCCAGTTTTTTGTAAAAAGAAAACGCCCGAGACAACGTGGACAATTTTTGGATTAGAATTTTTACTATAATTTTTTGATTTTCTGCGGCCATAAGTTCTTCTCAGTTTCTGGCCAATACCTCAAGAACTTCGACTTGTATCCAATACTTTGGGTTGTTTTCCTAATAGCTTAGGTGATACTGAGACTACATGAAAAATGTGGAGAAAATTAATGGATTAGAATTTTCACAAGAATTTCATGATTTTCTGCGGCCGTATAAGATCATCTCAGTTTTTGGGCAATATCTCAAAAACTTCCACTATAGTAACCAATACTTTTAGTCATGTTTTTAGTAGCTTAGGTCATACTGAGACTACATGGAAAATTAGGGGAAAATACTCATTTTAGAACCTTGTTCAAAATACATAATATTAGAATTAAAATATAGACCTGTTATGCAAATTTTATAATTATGGATTAGGAGTTAGTCGAGTCCTCTACAGCATAGTTAAAATCCATTATAATTGTGCAGAATAGACAAATATCAGAACTTTATTTAACATTTACGCTTCAAACCCAAATCAATCTTAAAATTAAATTTTATAAGGTTAAGAAATAATGGTCACATTTAGTCCAGCGTGAACAGATCCTTGAATTTTGTCCAAATCCCCGATCAATACTACTATCCAAATTTCATCGTAATTCGTTAAGAAATGGCGGGAAGACGGAATATCGTTAAATTTCAAGATTTCATTTACCGAGTTCCTTTACTTCGGAGTTATTTGTTATTTTAAGGATCTAATACTTTATTCCGCTGAGATGTTTAATTTAGTGAAAGAGTGATCAAAATAAAATGATAGTGCTGCGAATTGTGGCAAGTAGCGTAATCCTTTTTTTCCGCTGTCAAACTTTCATCACCTTATACAGCATGTTTGTGGCAAGTTCTCTAAAATGAACTTTGTGGTTGGAATTTCATAGATTTTTATTTAAATTTTCGTTCGCTCGATAAAACTAAAATTATTTTGCCAAAACTCAAAATGTCTCGGAATAGGGCTACATGATGTTGGGATATACACTAGTAGTATATATCTCAAAATCATGAAGAACTAATCCGAGAAATTTAAATAAAAATTAATGAATTTTTTAGCGTAGAGTTCATTTTCGGAAGCTTGCTACGTAACGATTTTTTTCGATCTATATCTGAGCTGGGCTATTTTCATACTAGAGCAAATTGTTAGTTATTTATATGTTAGTGTTCTCTTATTAAAAAATTGTATTTTCTGGGATGAGTTTAAATACGTTATTCCTTGAGAATGACGGAATATAAAAGTCGAAACGTTGCATTAAATTAAAAAAAAAATCCTAACAAAGCACGTATAAGAAGTTAGCCCAGAAAGTTAGCCCAGAAAATAAAAAAGTTTAATCAGGCAACACTACTAAATTAAAACCTCATTTACTTTTATGTGAAGTTATCCCAGCCCAGGAATTTATAAAATTTACTTGTATTATAAGTTATTGGAATTTATCCCAGCCCAGAAAATAAAAAAAATCATTTCACTTTGGAATTAGTCTTAGCCCAGAAATTTAAAAAAATTACATTATTAATGAGAAGTTAGCCCAGCCCAGGAATATATCAAAACAAATCTTTCAATAAAAAAACAAAACCAAACCTGTCAATTAATTACGGGTTGGAATAAAAAACAAATATATTGGTATACATATATACACATATATACATATGTACACGTACAATAAATAAATACGAATATATTACGACAAATTTGTTACCAGTATTCATTGTTATAATTTAAAATATTTAAATTTTTACTTGAATATCGGATTAAGGCTATACAGATTTAGATTGGGTATGCAAGCAGCTTATTTGGGGAAAAATTTCAAGATGATCAGTATGTTGCAACTTGCCGAAATATGGCTCTGGGCTGGGTACTCCTAAGCATTTTCGAGAAATAAATCAGTTTTTCTTCCCGTGTGTTGAAACTAAAAATCTCTCGGATTGAGGCTATACAGATTAAGAATGGGTATGCAAGCAGCTTATTTGGTAAAAAATTTCAAGATGATCGGTATGTTACAACTTGCCGAAATATGGCTCTGGGCTGGGTACTCCTAAGCATTTTCGAGAAATAAATCAGTTTTTCTTCCCGTGTGTTGAAACTAAAAATCTCTCGGATTGAGGCTATACAGATTAAGAATAAGTATGCAAGCAGCTTATTTGGGAAAAAATTTCAAGATGATCGGTATGTTGCAACTTGCCGAAATATGGCTCTGGACTGGGTACTCCTAAGCATTTTCGAGAAATATATCAGTTTTTCTTCCCGCGTGTTGAAACTAAAAATCTCTCGGATTGAGGCTATACAGATTAAGAATAGGTATGCAAGCAGCTTATTTGAGGAAAAATTTCAAGATGATCGGTATGTTGCAACTTGCCGAAATATGGCTCTGGGCTGGGTACTCCTAAGCCGATCATCTTGAAATTTTTTCCCAAATAAGCTGCTTGCATACCCATTCTTAATCTGTATAGCCTCAATCCGAGAGATTTTTAGTTTCAACACGCGGGAAGAAAAACTGATTTATTTCTCGAAAATGCTTACTAGTACCCAGCCCAGAGCCATATTTCGGCAAGTTGCAACATACCGATCATCTTGAAATTTTTCCTCAAATAAGCTGCTTGCATACCTATTCTTAATCTGTATAGCCTCAATCCGAGAGATTTTTAGTTTCAACACGCGGGAAGAAAAACTGATATATTTCTCGAAAATGCTTAGGAGTACCCAGTCCAGAGCCATATTTCGGCAAGTTGCAACATACCGATCATCTTGAAATTTTTTCCCAAATAAGCTGCTTGCATACTTATTCTTAATCTGTATAGCCTCAATCCGAGAGATTTTTAGTTTCAACACACGGGAAGAAAAACTGATTTATTTCTCGAAAATGCTTAGGAGTACCCAGCCCAGAGCCATATTTCGGCAAGTTGCAACATACTGATCATCTTGAAATTTTTCCCCAAATAAGCTGCTTGCATACCCAATCTAAATCTGTATAGCCTTAATCCGATATTCAAGTAAAAATTTAAATATTTTAAATTATAACAATGAATACTGGTAACAAATTTGTCGTAATATATTCGTATTTATTTATTGTACGTGTACATATGTATATATGTGTATATATGTATACCAATATATTTGTTTTTTATTCCAACCCGTAATTAATTGACAGGTTTGGTTTTGTTTTTTTATTGAAAGATTTGTTTTGATATATTCCTGGGCTGGGCTAACTTCTCATTAATAATGTAATTTTTTTAAATTTCTGGGCTAAGACTAATTCCAAAGTGAAATGATTTTTTTTATTTTCTGGGCTGGGATAAATTCCAATAACTTATAATACAAGTAAATTTTATAAATTCCTGGGCTGGGATAACTTCACATAAAAGTAAATGAGGTTTTAATTTAGTAGTGTTGCCTGATTAAACTTTTTTATTTTCTGGGCTAACTTTCTGGGCTAGCTTCTTATACGTTAACAAAGCCACGGTCAAGTAATTGAAATTTATTAATTTAAAATAAAATTTTAATAAATTGTGTGTTACTGTTTATTTCCCTTTTAGTATGGAAAATTTCAACAAATTTTTATGTTAAATTTAACGCTGACCTCATTATAAATTAAATAATTTTTGTGAGCTGTCTTTTTATTTGTTTACAATTGGGTAAATTTGTATTTCAGTATTTTATAACCTAACATAATCTTTTTGTGAGACAAAACCAAAAGTGACGCGCTTAAATTCAAATTTTATTAATATAAATTAAATTTAAACTCATTCAGAGAAAAATCTATCTTAAAACAGACGAGCAAGATTAATTAAGACCGTGTAACATTAATCCTATAAAATTTAATGTTAGTTGGCAGATGACCAAACCTCATTTCCCGATTTTTCTTATGAAACAATAGCAGATAGTCAGGCACAACAAACGTACGCAATAACACATCAAAATGTATCGTCATGTATACAATAAATTCTCAAACGGATACGCACGCAACCACTTAACGTACTAAATACGAATACGGAAATACAAAAAAAATGAAAATTCCATCGTTTCTCATCTATAAAATTTATATTACATGCTTATTAATTTATTTACAAACATTTCTCTATCAAAAAATAAAAAAAATCTACATATCCCATTCATTTCTATATATTCCCAAAACAAACAAACCATATTTCTAAATAAAAAAAAAAATAATAATTACCATTTTTCAAATTTGTTGTTGGTATTTTTTACTCTAGTGTTGTGCTCTTTATATTCATCATCATCATCATAATCATCATTGAAAATTACTATATGAAAAACAGGAAAATGATACAACAACAACAAAATCATTTTCATTTTACACTTTTCCAACCTCTTATACAATCTACACATCTAAACGAGTTGTCATGGTAACATCGAAAATATACGACACACATATACGTATATAATGCGGATGTATTAGTGTATACATATTTGGATACAGTATCACAATCTTTCCACTTTTGTGAACGAAAAGTTTAAAAATATTTTGTTAAAAAATAAACTTCCCTTGAACTTGAATTCCACAGTACACATTTTGAATGTGAATGTGTATACGTGAGGAAAATCACTATATGGATAGAAATAATTGGAAAGCCTTGGGGAAAATTTTATACTGCATTTTGTTTGTTTAATTTTTGGCCGCGATCTGTGCTACATTTATCATTTTTAATTATTGTTTATTCAGTTAAAATTTAATTAAATTATAATTTGAGGAAAAATTTTTTTATGTTTTTAAACAAAATCATTGTGGTTTACCTACACAGTATAAAATTAATACATACAATGTATATAGCATGACTACACAAAAGATTCTGCGCTTTGGTTTGTATAGTTGGCTGTTATACAATATTACTGAAAATCTATGAAATGCTATAAAAATGAGATTTTTCTCGAAATGTGTGCGGTAAAAATCACGTTGATATAAATCAAAAATACACTTTATAGCTACACATAAAATAGTGTGTAGTAAATAAATATATATTATAGTATAGCACATAAGTGAAAAATTACAATTACAACCCTTTTTCCCAAAAATTGGAAAAACTAAAACTACCCTATAATTTATTTCAATTATATGAACATGAATTAAAAAAATAAAGAATTGGGGCTAATATTCCATACCTACGAGTTATATATAATCTTCAATTTTATAAAATTTCGTATGTAAATACAACTCACATGTGCGTATGCGGTCGACAATTTAAAAAAAATATTTTTTTTTTGTTCATTATTCTAACATGAATCGAAAATAGTACTCTGTGTGTGTGTACATAAACATGAGAAATTTGTTAAAACAAATAAAATTCCATCAACAATTAAATTGATTGAACGTGATTGATGAGAAACAATTTGGCAATCAGTGTTTGTTTAATTTTGATAAACTTGTATTACAGTCGATCATGATGGTTGTGAAAATTCAATTTGTTTATTGGTATTGATTTGATTATTTGTTTAATTACTAAATGCCAACTTGCTTTTTATACGACTTAAAATTTATTGCTCTTAATTATACTGGACGGTAATACTGATGAAACGAATTAATCTTGCATCGATAATGCGTAAATAACAAAATAAATGGTTGACAGAACAGGTCATTTAAATCAGATTTTCGTAAACTTTTTTTTTGGAGGCCGTATCTACGCACAATCGAAACTACTCAATGAAGAGGAAACTCACCTGGGCGGGGAGTCTTTAAATATTCAATGTTGCAACTCTTAGAAATATATATGGACTGCCTTATGCGGACGAAAAACTAAGGCTGCTTCTTCCGATTTAATTTTCCAGGAATGTACATCTAATCAACAGGACTCTAGTCTGAAGTGACACCAGCATGTAATCTAAAATGATAGGGGAATGAAACAATGATAATCTTAATATGGTTTCCAAACTTCCGTTTGCAATAGTTTATCAATAAAGCGTTTTACAATAAAATATTGAAACAAATTACGTGACCAGTGTTAGACTGTTCCTTATTGTTTCACCATAAATTCTATTAATCAAAATAAATATATCAAAATATTGGCTCTGAAATAAATAACAAAAAAAATATCACTAAAATTTAATATTCCCATTGGGATTTCGAAAATTAATGTTACACTGTAAAAATAAGGAATTTATTGAGACAATTATATAAAATTAAAAAGAGTTGGCATATTTGGGATTCAATGAAGAAGAATAGTCAAATTTTTAAAGAATCTTTATTGAATCAAATGGGTTGGGATACAATAAAGTTACATTTTGACAATATATCTGTTGCTTAAAATTTAGTGTTTTAATTAATTGAATTATTAAAAAATGAAATACAAGATTAATTTTATTTAAAACAACATTTTTTGACTAATTGTTGACTAATAGGGGAATTCCTAAATTTTTTTACATAAACTTCGAAATTTACTTGTTTGAGTAGGTTTAGTAGCATTTTAGAAGAAATTCTGAGATTTTTGTAATAACTAATTACCAAAATTATTCAAACAAGTAAAATTCAAATTTTATTCAAACAATTGTAGTAAATCCCCTGCCCTCTATTTAGAAAAGATATATACCGGTATGAAGTATTTAACGTTAATAAAAAGTGTACCTACACATTTTAACGAAAAGTGTAGAGTCAAAATGTGTAGATACACAAATTATCAAAAAGTGTAGCTGCAAAAGAAAAAAGTTTTCAATTCGAAACGCGTGGTTTAATTAAATTATTTAAAATAAACAATAAATATTGACAAACACAGTACTACAGAAATAAGTTTATATACCAAGTATTTTAATTCAGAAAATATTCGGAAACATTAAGTAGAAGTACCGAGTGTGGAATTAGTAGAAAAAATTCTAAAACAATTTGCATGTTGTGATTGGCGATATGGCCCCACACGTGGAAGCATCTTTGGCCAAATTCACTTAAATCATTAATAATTCAAAAAATCAAGGGAACAGTGAGTGCCAAGTGTGAAATTTCTTGTTTTCAACTTGGGATGGTGTCTGAAATAAGTAATAAAAATTTCAAGTTAATATATGCATGTTGAGATTTATTTATTTATTTAATTATTAAAGGAAATCGATTTAGTACATCGCAATTATGATTTCAAATTTAACAAAAGTAAAATATAAAATATATTAACAAAATTAAATAAAAAAATAAAATTTTAAAAATAGAATATAAAAAAATTAATCTATTCACACTTGGATTGTTGTTGATAAGAATCATTAATAAAACAATTACTTAAATTAACAGTTAGTACTTCAAATATGAAACTGCCAAAGGACTTATTAAAAATTTAGAAAATACGATTTTAACTTGTTTTTAAACCTGTTTTTTGATAAATTAAAATCAAATTGATCAACTACGGTATTGAAAAATTTTGCTGATCGATTAATGGGATTGTTGTCACCATAGTTGGTTGGGTGGTGTTCGAGCGCCAAAAATTGACGTTCACGCAAATTCCTGCTTGGGACGTTTATGGATATGTTTTCCAGTATGAAGGGTGAATCGTTGTGGCTGAGAAGGACATTTCCGATAAAAGCGGCATCCAGAAGTAGACGCCTGTATTCAAACGTGCACATGTTGTATTCTTTTCACCTTGTAGAGTTAGGAGGTAAGCGAGTCAAATTTTCATAGAATGGTATGTTATAATCATAACTCCAGCCAGTTTTTTTCAACAGGAATATAAGGAATTTTTTGTATGCTTCCGATTCTGTTCATGTGCAGCGTAAGGGGGGCACGTTTTTAACAAATGTGACTCCCAGATCAATAATCTCACGTACTCTTGGAACTTCTGCGCCATTTATTTTATATGCCGCAGTTATTGGATATTTTTTCCGATTGAGGTGTAATGAATTTTGGACACACCACTCACTAAGTCTGTAGAGGTCATCTTGCAGTTTATCGACATCATGCTCATGTTTAATTGTATACAATTTTTTTACGTCATCAGCAAATATTAGAACATTTTAGTGTTTAATTAACTTGGCTATTCTTTCGATGAACCCAATAAAAATTCAGGGTCCAATATGCGATCCTTGAGGGACACCAGAGGTCACTTTGACAACTTTGGATTTCTCATTTTCAATTAATACATACTGCAGTCGGTTTGTCAGATACGACTTGAACCAATTAATAAATTCTGTTGAAAATCCGAATTCGCGCAGACTTCGGAGTGCTTTGAGGTGGCATATAGAGTCAAACGCCTTGCAAAAATCTGTATACGCTACATCTACTTGATGATGGTTTTCTATCTCATTTAACACTTTATAAAATTGGTAGCTATTGATCTTCCAGGCATGAACCCGTGTTGATAGATAGAGTATCAATGTAGATTTAAAAGCATTGCACACAATCAGCTCAAATAATTTAAGAATTGACGAAGATGTTGAAATTCCTCTGTAACATGAGATACC
Source organism: Nephrotoma flavescens (assembly GCA_932526605.1). NCBI lineage: Eukaryota > Metazoa > Arthropoda > Insecta > Diptera > Tipulidae > Nephrotoma > Nephrotoma flavescens. The sequence continues at coordinate 140,082,034 of OW052222.1, forward strand.
CTGACTCTTACCCGATTTAAAGATAGGTATTATTTTTGAAATTTTGATTGGTTAAAAAGTTTGCAGAGTGGATTTGCAAAGCTACTCGCAAACCTTTTTAATATAAAGGCGGGTATATCATCCGGCCCACATCCATCACCAAATTCTTTTAAGGCTGATATAACATTCTCTTCATGTATGACAGGAGGAATAATAGAAGTATTGTTGTTGCCTATTTGACCAGTGTATCCAATATTATCACAAGGGTTATAGACTGACTGGAAAACTGCTGCTATCACATTTGCGTCCGAGGAGCTGGTAATATTTTAAGTCATATTGGAAGGATATCCCTCGGTTTCCCGTTTGGATCGAAAGTATTTCCAAAATTCTTTAGGATTTAATTTAATGTTTATTTCAATACTTGCAAGGTAAGACCTGTATATTTAAAATTGAAATAGACATCAAATTCATTACTGCGTTGTAAAAATGCTAGCTTGTAGGTTTCCAATCGATATTCCATCATTTAGGTATAAGCTTTACACTTTTGGTTTTTTAAATTGTTTAGCAGGTCATCGAACCACGAAGGTGAGTTTTCGATGCTTTATTGTAAATGGGCACATGGAGTTCAAAGCCTTGGTGAATGAGTTTATAAAATTTATCAACATTTTCGATCACATTGTCAACATTTAAAATTAGATACCAATCAAATACCCCCCCCCCCCCCCCCCCTCCTCTTCCTCTAGATTGTGTGCTATGGCACAACACGTGGAAGCGTCTTTGGTTAAATTCATCAAGGTAACAGTGAGTGCCAAGTGTGAAATTTTCTGTTTTCAACTTATAATGGTGTATGAAATTTGTAGACGCTCTACACGCTGTAAACGCTCTACAACTCTCGCCAAATTCACTTAAATATTTAATAAATTAAAAAATCATTGTCAACAATGACTCTGCCAAGTGTGGAATTTAGTGTTTTCAATTTGCAATGGTGTCTAGAACTTGTAAAAAAACTCATGAAAATTTTGTTACGGACGTCTCAGCAGCCGACCCGCAGATTTCAATTAGTCATTTAGTGGCCTCACGCACGGTGAGTTTGCCTGCTAATACTCAGGGTATTAAGTCGTGGGGATTTGTAGGCTTGCATGACTCTGACCGTGTTTACAGGAATTTAAAAAAAATAAAAAGCAAATTAAAAATAAATGAAAAAGCGGAGGTTCCGCCCGACGGAATTTTGTCGGACGAAACTTGAGGAACGAAAAAAAATTATGATCACCTGATGTGCCCATCTGACGACAACCGGATTTCCCCGAGTAACAAGTACCCAGTCCCCCCCCCCCCCCGAACGATCCATCGGCCCCGAAAGGCCGATGCCCAGCTGCCATGAACCAGCATTAGAGGGTAGGGACGTCTCCCCAACAGACCAAACCTCCCTTCACTTGGAGAGACCTCCAACGAATCTCCCACAATTCTGACTTCGACAGCATGAAACCGCCGAAGTGCCACGAGGAGACCGCTGGATTTTACGGTCGCCCCCGAATGGACGACACATCTCCGACTCTGTAGATGTCCTGCCAAGGGGATGAATGGAAGTGACAAGCCCAGTCTGTATATATGGCACCGGCACAGTTTTTTAAAATAAACAAAAGTAATACCCGAGAAAACACAAGAGGGAAACAGTCCCACGACGATGGCAAGATACCGGTAATAACAAAATTGAGAATGGCAATAAACGAAAACCATACATGCGATAAAAAGGCAAAATACCACTGCACGCTTCAAAACCACGGAACGAGACCAATGTGCCCCCTGGTCGCGCGAGTTACGGATTGCCACTCCATGTCAGCAAAGCAACAAGTGAAACAACAATGTATAGCAACAAGAAATCACAACAACCATGTAACACAACTCCGAGAAGTAAAATTGTACATGCAAACATTTTCGTATTACATTTATATTTTTCTTTTAATTATTAAATAAAATATTTCCTAGAATTATAATCACACTACATAATAAATAAAGAACAACGGTATGATTACAATTCTAAAGTTACATTGCTCATTTTACATTATATTATCTTTTAGCATATAATTCTTTTTTATGTTTCTTTACCACATAAATAATCTTGAACATAAACTAAATCAAAAAATCATGTATCTTTGAAGTGGAATAGATTAAATAAATTCTAAATTTGTTAAAGTGATTAAATTAACATCAGTGTTTTAAATTCCCCTTAAGGTTAACTCGCGCACCACACTGGTTGTCCGGTGTTCGATTACAAAATGAAGTTTAAAAATGTAATAAAAACTGAACAAATTTAAAAAAAATAATAAAAAAAATTGGATTGAAAAATTTGAAATTTAAAAAAAAAAAAATTAAAATTTAAGATAAAAAAAAACAAAATGGTGCCTCCCAGACCACGTATAGGTCGCCGAAAATGGGTGCGGTGTCTCCTCAACGTTACAAAATGTAGCTGGCCAAGTGGTTGGTAACCCGTAACCGTAAATTGTTGCAGTTTTAGTTGGACTTGGGCTCACCAAAACCCGTATATATTGGTATTGGGCGACCTTTTTGCCTTTAAAATAAAAAATTTACCACGTCTGGCCACCCGTAAATCGTAGGTATCCCATTGGGTGTTGTCTCGCCTAAACCATAGCGACCTTATAGCTGTCGCAAATGTTAGTTCGCCGTTAACCGTAGAAAATGACAGTGGCCTCAACTGGCCACCTATAAATAATTGATTAGGCGTAGCTTGGACCAAATGGCGGTGCCCAAAACAAATAAAATCGGCGGCACCCTTGCTTGAGGAAAGCGTTAGTAATATGGTACCTCGCAGAAATGTGATATCGTCGATAATTGTGTACACATTGAAAAGCGTACTCGTTGATTAACCTGCACCCGTTGATTGTTCGCGGCACCCGTTAATAATAGTCGGCGTACCTTCGAAAATTGCGACACCAAACGTAATCGTATGACTTTGGTGTTGAATTCAACAACCACTAGCACTAAAACACCAACTTATTTTCACACACCAGCACCCTACAAATCAGCCACAAAACTTCGATATTTATTATCGCGAATCACTTTCCATGGAAAGAAATTTGCTTTCATCGAAATCACATAGGTGTTACAATTTTATTATTTTCTTTTATATACATAAATGGTTCATCAAAAAAAATTTTAATTACACCGAACTCAATTTTCCGTAAGGAAAAAATACCGCACCACCAAAACAAAATACTTTTATAGGTTTTACACTTCAAATTCACGATTTTGCAAATCATATTCAATTCAAGTTTCAAGTCAACTTCAATTTTTTATACTTCATTGTCAATTTTTTGTAAAGCAAACTCGTGTTTTTCAAACTATTTTTAACACAAATTCATGTTTTAATATTTCAAGTTCGAAAATTGTTTGCAACTTTTTGCAAAACAAATTCTATGCTCCTAATTCTTACCCAATTATGATGGGATTGGGTATGCTGGATGGGAATGGGATTCTTACAGGATTTTGGAAAGAAATTCAGTAATTAGCTCACCTGGGACGGAACTCGATCAATTCTTAGCGGATTATGATGGGATTGGGTATGTTGGATGGAAATGGGATTCCTAAATGGTTTTTGGAAGAAATTCTGGAATATGGCCCCTTATGACGGAACTCGATCAATTCTTAACTGATTATGTGAAGATTGAGTATATTGGATTGAAATTTGATTCATAAAGGGTTTTTGGGAGAAATTCTAGAATATGGCCCTGGGACGAAATTGAGATTTCGAAATTGTGCAATTGACTTTTCTTCATTGCTCCAGTGTTTTGCATGACATATTTCTGAATAATTATTTTTAGTCTTTTTTAAATAATGTTTAATTTTTGAATTGCACTTGCCTAATTTGTAATAATTTTAATTAATTTTTATAGTGTTAAATTAATACTGATCTGATTAATAAATTGTTCTTGGTGATTCCCCGAAATAAGCAAAAATTATCTGATTACTCGATCTACATTTTTTTAGTAGATTGTATTGGGACTTCACCTGGCAAACAATAATTAAATATTTTTGTAAGAAACTTACGAAATTTTAAATTGAATGAAAAATTGGTGTACTGTCCTATTTTACTGAACACCACTGTATACCACCGGATTCGTTAAAGTTTTGACTACAAACTGAGAGATTTTCAGAAGAATTGTATGTGGTATTATTTGGATTAATCATTTGAATCTCGTAGATTCGTTGAAGTATGAACGACAATTTGTACGATTAAAAAAAAAATTATCTGGAACTTTCTGAAAATCTCTCAGCTTGTAATCAAAACTTTAATGAATTCATTGGTATGTCAAGGGTTCGCGAACCGCGTGTGAGGTGAGATTTAAATGATATTTCCAGATAATTCTAGAAAGAATTTTTCCGAAAATCTCAAACGATAAAATTAGAGTCGTAGACAGAGGTCAATCACGGAGTGACAATTGAATTTCAGCACTGCCCTTCTCAGTTGAGTTAGGCCTGTCTAGGTTAAAAATGCATTAAAGTTATTTTAAAATTTCGGGTTGAATGTTATAAGTGTCATGGTATTGTATCTCGTAATACTATTTACCGTCGCGATACTGACATATTTTCGGACTGGGGATAATAAATTCTCACGACAGCGATCGCGTTTTTTCGGGCTGAGTATCGGACTAACTGCATAATAAATTGATCAAGGGGACTATTTAATCGGAATTTAAGGTCATCAATGCTGTCGAGTCTTTGCGAACGAGATATCGCACGGTTAGATGGTGTTGGATTGGAAACAAGGATATATTCAGCATATGGTGAGATAGCCCATCATAGATGTAAATTAAGATATACAAACCAATCGTATGAAGACTGAAGCCGAGTACACATGATGAATATTATAGTATCCTTTATTTTAATCATAACTAATCCATTCTAGTAAACTAACAAATTCAAATCTAGAGTTTGTATTTAATTGAGACTAAACTTTTAACTTATTTGAATAGTAAGAAAATGGCGTTGCTGCTGCTCGCCCTAGTCGTTTCTGTAACTAACATTCTTTCATATGACCAATCTTATCTGTTGAGGATGTAGGCTTGAATAGGTTCTTATGTAAACAGCACTAACTTTCATCAATTCAAGAACATAGAATTCAAGGTCACCACTAAACGTCCTCCTCAACTCCTAGTACAGTTTCCGAGATAAAAGTCTCTCTTTTATTAGAAAACTCAGCATGAATATGAATCATATCCACAGAAAGATGTCACATTACAAATCACAATATACAGAGTGTTCCATTATGAATCACAGCCACAAATTGTCCCCACGTCTGTTTGTGGTCACTTTTGTACCAGATCAGGTTTCCAGTGGCAGCCGAATGGTAGCTTGCAAAAAACTGTTGCCATTTACCGATTAATCGATTTGATTTCCATTGTGTCACCTCCACGATGCTTGGTGGATATTTTTGAGGAAAAACGTACTTCCGATAACTAAATTACACAGCATGGCCAGTTCTGAGGCACGAAAGCCATTAGCATTTCATGTAGATTTGTTTATCCGATGAAAGTTGACATTTCTGCACTCCGACCGATTTCATAATTAAAATCTCAGCTGCCATTATATCACAGTGAGGGTTGGCATTAACAAGTTCTCCAATAATTCTTTGACATCATTCGTCTTGTCTTTAGTCTTTGCGGGTGCGAACTCTTATCGTGTAAGTCCGCATAATGATCGGCCAGAAGTCGATGATATGTGGCCTTACGCGTTTGTGTGTTAGAAATCAGACTCTAGATTCCCCTCCATTCTGATGGTTGCTGTAATAGTGGGTGCATCGTTGAGTTTTTATTTATATGTACCTGATTAGGGAGGCTTTGAAGATCTAATATTCTTAATAGACTAAACAGTTAAGCACGTTCCATTTTAACGTTCATGTACTGTTTTTAGATTCTTACTTCCTGAGAAATGGTTATCCAATAAATGTCCTAGAACTTTCTGTCCAGTTTTCTTAAAGGTCCCATGTGTATTCTGTATAGTTCCAAAAGTGATATTACGATCACCACAGAGAGCTCGCAGGAGTTTAACATGAATAGAAAAGCTTTTTATCATAAAAAATCTCCATATGACATTTCACATACTTCAAAAACACATTTTATACTATGTATATGTTTCAGTGGATCTACATACGTATATATCTGTCTGTCTATTCAACTCGCTATAGTGTTGCACCGGAGTGTTCCAGTCCGTTTGGGTTTTTTTGGGAGAGCCACAGCAGTTCTTCTAAATTTTAACCTGGGACAGAATAAAAAACTGTCTCCACTCCCACACTTTTTAAGGGAGAATGAATCAATAAAGCAGCCCGTTTGAACTTCTGGGGTTTACATAAACTACATAATTTTGGTTTTATCCGTTATTAAGGAAAAGGAAATGTAACGATGATCTGAGAAGTTACCTCACTTTTTACCTTCCAATGCGAAGCTTTTTCACTTAAACCATGAGGCAAGAGTCAAATACTTTCTGTCTTGAGATGGCTAATAAAAAATAAGGACACGGATAAATAATCCCAAGAGAGAGCGAGCGCCTCTTAATTTAATGTTTGAGTACAGCAGACTCAACTGTGGCTGGTCGTTAATGCATATTTCGTTATGGAACCCTTGGTTTATATTATTGCTAATCTAGACACAGATAGCAAAAGTGATGAAAACTCTTTTCAGCGCTACAAATTTATCTCTGTAAACTGAACTAGAGCCAATCAAACCAAGATGAGAAAACGGGCTTAAAAACTCTTTGTAGATCCATGAGTTACCATCGCTTGGAATACGCGTTAGAGATTTTTTGCCCTTAACTGTTACTAGCTTAGTGTGAAATGATACATATTTTATTAAAGTAGTCAACCATATCAAAATCACGAGGTTTCTTCGACCGCCATCACCAAATAATAGTATCAACTCACAAAAATCAAATTCAAATAAAATACCATACGAGCACATGCATTAATAAACAAATACAGACAATATAGAATACTTATTGACAAACAACATGAAATGCTCTGTAGGATTCAACAAGTGGTTCTTTGCTTGTATAAATCTTAAATTATTCCCAAATGTGTTAAACAAAAAAAAAACAACTTCGACATTTATTTTGTCTTCAATTTATGCTCATATTATGTTTCATTTAGTACCATAAAAACATGATAATATAGCATAAAACGAATAAAATAAGTCTAAAACTACTAACTTCAAAAATAAATTCATGAATTCATTTCATGTATTATTCAACTTGTCCTGGTACAATGAGAAGAAGAGGGGGAAGCAAAATAATACTGGCGATAGTTTTATACTTTTATAGTACACAGCGGTTTATAGTGGGATAGGAAAATTTTACCAGCAGGAAGACATGAAAATGAAAAGAAAAACTATTCCTTTCAACTCAAATAGAAGTTGCTGTGTTGTTAAATTTTTCTTGCATTTTGCTTGCTGCTTCTTTTAGCTTTGGTTTTTGTATTTTTTGCAAAGTCTAACGCAAACAAAAAGCTTCATATAGTGATCCAGACAGACTGTCGTCGCAGATCTGAATTTTTTTTTCCATAAACTTTTATTATTAATTTTTGTTGTTGTTGCTGCTGCTGCTCTTGTGTTGTTTTTATAAATGTTTGCTTTTTGTATTATGGGATTTCATCGTGTATTGTAAAGTTCTAAAAATATAAAACAAAATGTGAAGATTTTTTTTTATTGGTTTTAACAAAAAAGCTGGTACAAAAAGCTTTTTTATGTGCGGGTTTAAAACTATTGTTTTTAATATTGTTGTTATGATACTGATAAGTATGACCAGACGGGAAGTATAAATTGCTAGATTACACGAGTGTCTATTTTGCTTCATATTTTGGTACGCGAATAAATAATTTGAGTAAGTATGACAGTGCAAAAAACTATACAAAACATAACTTTTTATAATTGCCATAGTAAATTTTTTAATAAGTTTGAAAAAAGGTTTTTAATATTTTTAACAATGTAAAATTCCATTCAGGTAATTTATAAGAATTGGGACTTTACGAAATTGGGAAATTTCCATCAAATTAGAAAAATTATGGACATGAGCTATAAGAGCCAATGAATATTATAACACATCCCTATCGATATAGACCTCTGGATAATTTTAAATGAGACCTTCCAAGGCGTTCAGTATGGAAGAGCCAGTGGGTTTATCAGTATGGCTCTACATTTATGCTTCAAACTTGAAAACGTACAATATCGAGACAACATCATGGCATGGCACTATTTACACTCCAATGGCCCGCAACTCTAACTACCCTGGAAAAATTATCCGGGGGTAGCTCACAAGTACCATAAAGTATTAACAAGGAATTCCAAAAATTTCACAAAAATTTCCCTTAACAACATCCTCCAGACCAATATTCCTTAGACAATTACCAAACCAATATTCAAAAACAGTATACATATTCGTAATCCCATACTAAACGAGAAACCATTTATACCAAGCAAGACTTCTCCGACCCTGTGAATATTATTAATTAGAAGATTAACCCCTTAATGTAGAACAAAATCCTGGGCTAGAACACATAATAAGAATATGTCCACATCTCATTTCTGACCCTCAAGAGAAATTAACCTTCACGATAACCTTGAGAAAGGAAGTATGCACAATTAAAACTGATTTACATACATTTAAAAGATAAAGTGGACAAATTAAACAGCTGTTGAGGACGAGGTGATCAGACCATTCAAATTCCCGTATAACTCCCCGGTATGGATATTCCCTAAGAAAGAAGACGCATCAGGGGAAAAAAGTACAGAATTGACCATAAATAAAATTCCCAATCTCAGACAGCTATCCGATACCTGAGATCAATGATATTCCGGAAAACTAAGGTGAAACTAGATTTTTCACTATAATAGATCTAAAAAGCAGTTTCTACCAATTTCGCTTAAAGGTACCTGACATGAAATAAGCACCATTTTCTATCAATCATAAGAAATACGAATTTACTCGCTCTCATTCGGACTCAAACATGCTCCTTCTATATTTCAACGTACCCTTGACAATATAAGTATTTCGAGAGATCACAGAGCTATAAAGAAAGCATTTTCCGTTTTTTATTTTATTGGATCGGTTCGATGAATTTTCTTTTTTTTTATTTTTTCTGGCCATTCTCAGATCGTCATTTTTATATTTGAATTTTTTCAGATAGCTCAGGGAAAAACAATAAACTAATTTGTAATTATGTTTAACTTATTTTTACTAGTGGCCTCTTTTTTTACTGTATTCGAGATACCAGATAAATCAGAAAGATTATTTAAGTGACAAATCGGATAATATTTTATCTGAAAAGGCTTTTTACCGAGTTTTATACACTGTGCTAAAAAATGTAATTTAGGTATCTAACACGAAAAAATAATAAATTAGCGTATTATTAATTTTACAATAAATTTAATAAAAATAATATAAAAATAACTTCAAATTAATGTATGTAAAAAAAACTGGCCATAAATTACCAGTGTGAAGTTTTTGATGCGCGTGAAATATTTCCTAACTTTATCCTAAGTTAAAAAAAATTTAGGAAAGGTTTAGAAAATATTTCACACCCTGTATACCGGAATGAAATAATTCTTAAATAAATCTTAAGTAAAAATCGTGTTTGTGTATTAGTAAATATACATCAAAAAACAAACATTTAGGCGAAACTAGCTATATATGCAGTTTTGAATATTTGGTTCTACTGATAGATTTAAAATTTCAAAAAACTGCTACAATCATAGGTTTGCACTTCAAATTCACATGTTGGATGGAAATGGGATTCTTATGATTTGCGGAAGTTCTGGAATTAGGACGGAAGTCGACTGATTCTTAACCGATTATGATGGGATTGGGTATGTTGGACGGAAATGGAATTCTTAAATGATTTTTGGAAGAAGTTCTGGAATATGGCCACCTGAGGCGGTACTTGATTAATTCTTAACCGATTATGATAGGATTTTTTATGTTGGATGGAAATAAGCGGAAGGCGGTAGTTGGCCTCCCACCTAAAATCACGTTACGAACCCTACACAAAGAGCTCGGATAAATTTATGGCATTCTTATCAACAACGACCTCGAAAACTGTTCGTGGGAACATGGAATATGAAGTCTTCTAAGACCTTGAGATAGCCAGAACCTTTCCGACCAAGCGAAAATTTACATTTTTGAGGTACTTGGAGTTAATTCCATAAAACAACCAATAATTATACTCTCCACTACAGCAGTAATCAGAACAGAGGAAAATTGGATTCGATTTCTCTCGGCGAGTACAGCAGTTTATCATTTAATAATCCCATATTTATCCAACGTGCCGAATTCTATCATAATCGGTTAAGTAATAGCCGTGTCCCGTTGTAGGTAGCCATATTAACTTCCATTAACCAAATCCAATCCCATTGAAATCGGTTAAAAACTGCATGAGTTCCGCCCAAGGTGGTCATATTCAATAAGTTCTTCCATAAATCATTTATTAAATCCATTTTCATCCAACAAACCCAATTACATTATAATCGGATAAAGCATGACCGAGTTCGAGGTGGCCCTTTACAAAACTTCTTCCTTTGCTACCATAATCGGTTAAAAACGTGCCGAGTTCCGCCTCAGCAGACCATACTCCAAAACTCCTTCAAAAATTATTTAATAACCTCATTTCATCCATAATGTCCAATTTCATCATAATCGGTTATGAGATCACCGAGTTCTGTCCTAGATGGCCTAATTCCAGAACTTCTTCCAAAAATCATTTAACAATATACTTAATAAACACATTTTTATTAATCACTTGTTTTTGTTTCGCAGAATATTTTTCGAGAGTAGATACTCCTGATGATGACCTAACAAGTCGAAATCGATCGAGTGATTTTTTAAACTTTTTGAAAAATATTCTGCGAAACAAAAACAAGTGATTAATAAAAATGTGTTTATTAAGTATAAGTGTGTTTCGCCAAGTGCCTACGGCAAATAGCGTAAAAAGTATCATTTAACAATCCTACCCAATCCCAAAATAATCGGCTTAGAAATGCCTAAGTTCTGTCCCAGATGGCCATATTCCAGAACTTCTTCCAAAACTGTTTAAGAATCCCATTTCTATCCAACATACCCAATCCCATCAAAATTGGTTAAGAATTGGGAGCACTGAATTTGTTTTGCAAAAAGTCGATTTTGAATTGTAAAAATTTACGAACCTGAAATATTAAAATTTGAATTTGTTTTAAAAATATTTGGGTTTAAACACATTTAATTGAAGTTATTTCTGGAACACGAAGGAAAAAACACGAATTTTCTTTGCAAAAAATTTAGGATGATTTAGAAAAAATTTGCGAATGAAGTATAAAAAATTGTGGTTGACTTGTAAAACGTTGTGAAAGAACTAAAAAAAATTAAATATCATTTGCAAAATTGTGTTGGAATTTTTTCACTCCGGTAGTTTTTGGACACATTTATACAATAATTTGCACAGAAATTTATGCGAGTGTCCAAAACTAATATTTTAGACATAATTTCGATTTTAAACCGATATTTGCACACGTGTACATTTCTAAAAAATGGAAATACAAAAAAAATTCATTTTTCGTAATTTTTTTTTTTTTTGATGGACTAATACCAGTACAAATTGAAATGTTAATTTTTGGAGATAAACGTCAATTGGTGTGTTTAATTATAAATAAATTAAAGCATGTGTTTTAAATTTAATTGAAATGTATTTTAATCGTTCATTAATAAATATTTGTGACGATTATTAGTTCGGAAATATATACATAAAATTTCATATAGTGCAGTGCACAATATTCATGTCGTTTTAACGTTACATTTCTAAACTTCAAAATTCTATTTAATATCTCCAACCCCAAATTTCACATTGATTTGGAAAAGTAAATAGAATTCAACGTAAAAAGATCAAATTTTTGTATGTCATATACTTATTAAATTTTTCAGAAATTATTTTAATCATACGGAATATGGTATATGCAATTTTTGTATGAAAGGATGTCGTTGAAGCTTTTGGTAAATTACACAAATCGAAGAGATTGGTTTTTCTAAGTAGAATGAGTTATAGGTAATAATTGGTTGCCTTGATTAAAGATGAGAACAAAATAAGACACTATATTGTTTCATGTTGGTAATAGTAAGGGCTTACAATGACTAAGAGAGCAGTACCAGCCTAAGAGGGTAGTATTGACGCAAATTGCCAAGTTCCATATGGCCCCAAAAAAGACTATGAGTAAATCGTGCCATTTTCCAAGAAATATGATTTGCCGGAAATGATTTTTTATGTTTTTAATAACCAATGGTAAGGACTAGATGTGGCTAGTCGGACAGTACCACGCGCGTATGGTAGGATTCACGCAATTGACCAGCTGTCATATGGCTCAACATAAAATAATTAATAATTGGGCGATTTCAGGGCACCCAACAGTTGGGAACATGTTGAGTAAAATCGCAGCCAACGCTATGGAAATTTTGGGACTATGAAATTTTTAAATCAAATTGGCGGTGATTTTAGTAATCATGATAGGGTACCTGAAAGGGCCAATTGCCATTCTTTTAGCCTACTGAATTTATTTTATTTAATAGAGGTTTTTATGCCTAATGGGCTAGTTATATAGCCGAAAACGAAACGGACCGAAACGAAACGAACGAATTGAATACACGAAAATATACTAAACCAATTGATTCAATTCAATTTGCTTTCGTTTCGTCTTTGCGGTTATACACTATCGGTTATGTTTTTTTTTGTTATCCTTACTAACACTTACGTCAAATTGTCAAAATATTTTACATTTTGTATAAATTTATATATTTTGTATATTTCAATTTAGCTCGCCAAATATAAAATGGATTTTACAAGTTAATTTTCATACACAAGAGAAGTAAACTTCAAATAATATAAAATTAAAAACAAATATGAAAATGTCAAAACCATTTCACCAATTCGGCTATATAATCATATCTCTTTCGTCTTTCGTTTCGTTTCATTTCAGTCCGTTTCGTTTTCGTCTATATAACTAGCCCATTACGCTTCCATATGGGTTTTCCCCTAAAAAAAGTATATAAAACATAAATAGTTAAAAAAATTTAAATTTTTAATTGCGGCAAATCATATTTCTTGGAGAATGACACAATTTTCTCATATTCTTACATGGAGCCATATGGAACTTGGCCATTTGCGCCAATTCTACCATAATGCTTGTACTGCCCTCTTAGTCATTGTAAGCCCTTACTATTACCAACTTGAAACAATATAGGCTGTGGGCCAATTGTCAGGTAAATCAATTAGTACAGTAAATTGAAATTATTTAAATTTATAGCTTGCTTGCTTAAATGCATCGAGTTTTCGTAGTAAAAATAGCAGCATATATAAAAAAGAAAAACAGAAGGTTCACATTGAATTGACACAAATGTTTGAGAATTTTTTTTTTCTGGGATGAAAAACTGGGCTAACTTCATATGCTTATTGCGGCTATTTTCATTTTTTTTTCTCTCTCTTTGCAATCACCATAGTATAATGGCTGCTGCACGACTGTGAAATTTTACTCGCACTCACAGTCTGAAGTTAGTAACTAGAAGTTTTTGCTCAACAAAATTCGTCTACATTTTTTGACGTTTCCTTCATTCGATTGAAGTGTTTGTATTTTCATCTTAAAACGTCTCCTGTATTTTATTCAATAATTATTTTAGAAATTTTAAATTCTGAGCCGGAAAGCGGCAATTCATATTTTTCAAATATTTTAAACTTCAATACATCTATTTATGCATTTTTTTAAAATTATTTTCGTGTACTACGATTGATATCCCTGTATTCTATTCCAGCTTTATTGCTACGAATTTTGATGTTCTAGGTGTATTGATGTCATTTTTACTCAAATTTGGATGGCCATTATCGGCCATTCCCAGAAATCGTGATTCAGGTCTGGCTAGAACATGAAGTTGATCATTGCGTTACCTAGATAAGACCACCTAGTGCTAATAATGCTCGAACTCGGGTTTATTGCTACGAATTTTGATGTTCTAGGTGTTAAGCTGTCATTTTTACTCAAATTTGGATGGTCATTATCGGCCATTTCTAGAGATTGTGATTCAGTACTGGTTAGTTCTCGAACTTGGTCATTGAGTCATCTAACCAAATCCACCTACTGCTTATAATACACGACCTCGATTTTTTTGTTATGAATTTTTATATTCTAGGTGTACTGATGTCATTTTAACTCAAATTTGGATGGCCATTTACGGTCATTCCGGTCAATTGTACATGAAGTTTGTCATTGAGTCTCCTAAGTAAACCATTTGGTGCTTACAATGCATGATTTCGGGTTTTTTTGATACAAAGTTTTATTTTCTATGATTAATTCTAATCGATTTAAAGTTATAATATATTTTAATAAAAATCTCGAAAATTTCTACACAATACGTGGTTGAGTTTGTTTATATTTTTTTTTAGAAAACTATTATATATTTTTTATTTAAATTGAGGTATGAGTCATTTTCGAAAAAGACTTATACTTATATGATTGTACTAAAATTTCCAATACGATTCATTTTTTTCCTATTTGAATTGGAATTAACAGTGTGATACTCATACATACATAACATCTATGGAAAGTCTGGAATCCTTCACACCCGTTCAAAAAACAGGTCAAATGAACCATCGAAGGCTTTTTTAAATTTTAAAAGGGTTTTGAAACCATCGAGAAAGGAATTTTACTTAAAAAGCTAACCAAATACGCAGTTTTGGAAAAGAACTAGAGTGGTTTAACAGGTTTCTTCGGGGAAGGCAACAATATACGAAACTGAACAATTTCACATCATCGCTAATATCATAACAATCGGGCCCGTTACTTTTTATTCTGTACATCAATGGCATATAGTCGTTGTTATACAAAATAGCAAAATAAATATATTCGCAGACGATCGCAATCAAACAGAGAATAGAGCTATTTTGGCTAAATGTCATTATTGATAATTAAATAAAATTAATAAATAAATCACCAACCAAGAATTTTGTAGGATCGCCCTATTTAAAGGAATTTCAAAAGTTTAGTGCAAAAATTAGTAAAATTCTTGAAAGATTCTATTTCCTCATTTAATAAGATTCGTACTTAATGGTTTTTTGTGAATATGACCGGAAAGACCGTACACGGCAGAAGAACCCTTTAGGTTTTACATACCACAGAGATGTAGTTGTAGTACACGATACTCTAGGTTAATAATATGGAAAGACTAACCCAATCTTATTTTATACTCATGTTTAATTCACATTAGTTATGACGTTGGGTGACATAGCCAAGGACTGTTAGTGTATTTTAAAGTGCATATATTTTCTGAACTTTTCTATAAAATACTTCTTAATTTGACTAATTACTATTAGTCACACTCTTCAAGATCGTTTGAACCCTTGCTCTAACTCTACATTTTAAATGAAATTGCAACTGTTTACAAAATGAAGATATTGGTCCCAACAGACATTAAACAAGATATTTAATACGTCTTACTACTTAAACTATTAAACCCAAACCCTACACAGAAGTTATAACCACACAAAAACCCGATCCAATTACATTAAATTAATAATGGGAATCTATACCGAAAATGTCTTTAAATGGCACTTTGCAATCAAACATTTTGCCCTGTACATTGTAAAATAAATAGACGTTAAGTTAAATAAAACATTTGTTTGTCTTCTTATTTCTGATATAGAAATGGAAAATTGTACGACAAACACAAAAAAACGATATCTTAAATTTCATCCCTCGTTACAATATCAAGAAAATATAAGATAATGTGACGACAGAAGGGGATGTTTAAGGTTCCCGCTTTGTTTCATTTTACCGAGTTTGCTGCTTGCAGTTTGAATATTAAACGATGATAGTAATAATTTTATTAATAAATTTACATTAAGGGGATTGAATCACTTTAATTAAATATGCAAAAAATATTAGTGTAACACAAAACTGAATTAAAAAACCTGAGGAATTAAAATAAGAATTTGTCCCACCACCACTGGTGGCACCCACAACACAGACAATGACTAGACAAGAAGAGTCGGCGAAACGAAATTTTAAATTGGTAAATTTTGCGATGTAGAAAATTAAGAATAATTTTCAACATTACGACTTGTCGTACATAATATACTCGTATACGTAAAAGTGGGGGGAGCATATCGTATTTTCGTGAACTTTTCAAATCTGCTGTGTTCATCATTAAATTGTTTAGAAAAAATAACAAAATGATTTGCATAAATAAAAATTTTAGTACCTAATAATCTAACATTGATAATAAATAATGTTTTTTTCTGTTCCGACACTAATCAATATTTGGTTTGGTACAATTTGTCATGGCTCTAGAATATCATAGCTTTTCCGACGTCATGAGTGTGTCCATATAATTGGCGTCTTTTGCATTGAGGAAGCAATCTCGATTTCCTTAGATCTTAAATCTTTATCGTCATATGTTCAAGAATTTTTTCGGCTTTTCGGACAAAATATTATTTTCATGGACACCCCACAAAGATACACAAACCATGTACACAAGTGCCCTGGGGTTAACGGTTTGGGGGAGGAGAGTGCATTTTTTCTACTTTTGTGGTAGAAATATTGTTGGTAAATGGCCTCTTTGTTTTCTGCGTCTAAAATAGTCGTAAACATTGTATGGGTGTCCATGAAAATAATGTTTTGTCCGAAAAGCCGAAAAAATTCTTGAACAAATTAGATTCACGGACGATTATAAAATTCTTCTTTATCGTCCTAGTTAAGATATATCTAATTTCATAAATATTTGTACACCTTTCTCTTTATCGAATGTTAACATGAACAGGGGCGGAAAGGTTTTATGATCTATTCTCTACAAAATTTTAATAAGTTGTTTAATTTTTAGATTTAAAAATATGGTATAAGTCTTTCTTTACTTCCTCTGAATGGCAGGTTGGATGCAGCTTGCAGCAAGACTATTTGTCCTCGTAAGTTTTCTGTACTTATCTACGTCTAGAACAATTACTTTTGCGTATCCACTGTTCAGCAATACAGTCCAGTAAACAATAACAGTGCTCCCAAACTTGTAAATAATTCCAATAAACTTTTAACTAATAAATGTTGTTTCCTATATACTTCGATACAACTTTTCCGAAAAATCCCCACCTCTGTGTGTTGAGCAAAAAAAAAAAAAATAACGATAATTTAGTTTAATTATTTCATTATTTTTTTTGAATTTTTGAGATTCTGAAAATGGCTGTAACTTTGGATATAAAAGATTTGCTGGTTATTTAATAATAAAATATTTGATTTTATATGTTACTCGTATTACAAAAAACTCCTTAAAAACCCGCTCAAAGTGAGATATTTCAGGCAAAGTCAATGTGCAGGTACGCTCATTCCGGGTGTGTTTGAAAAAACGACCTTTCTAAGGGTTACGTTCAGTAAACCAAACCGGTTTCAGAATTATACGAAAATTTGTTGTTACCTGTGTTGTTACCTGTGTGCTAGCAGATGTTTAAATCTGCGCTATGCATCATTTTAAGGGGCGATTCGTGCGAATTACGTGTGATACCGCGCAGATTATAAACCGAACAATATTATTGAATACTATATATATGGTATGGATTAAGGGCAATATTATTCAGTGTGATTTTGAATGTCAAAGAGTAAAGTAGTCAGAAAAAGTGTAAATTTTGTAATGCAGGAAAATAAAAATATTTGTATTATTTGTAATAAGTGTATGCAGAAAAAGAACTCTACAGTGGTGAAAAAAGAAATTGGTAGCTTAATCGAGGCTTCAAAATCAAGAAATGATGATTTGTGAAAATAGTTAGAGAACGTCATACAGAATGTTGGAAAAACTACACGAGGAAAAGTAGTATTGTTGCTTGCAAAAGAGCGTTTGAGCAAGGTAAGATTAATTAATTATTATAAATGAACATATCAGATACTTATATATCCCATAATAGGACCATCATCATCAGCTTGCAGCCAGCCAAACATTTTAAGATCAAGTGTTCCATCATTTGATTTAAAAATTAATTGTTTATTTTGATTGACTCCAAGAATGTAAACCGGTACAAGCAAGTTAGTGTTGTGAAATTAACCGAAAATGCAACAAACTTTCCTGGATCTTTGTTGTAAACGTAACAACGCATGAGGAAGTATCGTCAATACACGGATTGGTGGGTCAATTAATTTGTGCACAAAATGCGCGATATCATCTGAAAAGTGATCACAAATCCGCCCAGGGGAAAACCCATAAATGACAACTGCCGTACAGGTTTTGAAGCTTTGTGTGCTTTCATAAACCAAAGTAATTAATATGAATTTGTATTACGCGATCTGAAGTAAAAAGTAAGGGAATTCAGTTGCACTGATGAAGATTTTTACGGTGCCTACTATACTTGAGGGACCCTCTTATAAATCATTTTAAACCAAATTTGGTAGCAACCGACTTATTTGGCAAATCATCATTTTATCTTTAAAGAATATGTTACCCGAAGAATTGTTATTGCACAATTGGGACTCATACAAATGCCGTTCTATTGAAGAAGAGCGCGTTAGAACTGCTAAAGCAACAGCAGCAATTATCAGACACGCAGTCCCAAATTTGTGATATAACGGTATATCCAACATTCGATGATATTAAAAATGGTGGTGAAGAGTTAGTACCAGTGACTTTAAACATGTCTACGGAAACTCTTTATAAAAAATCCCAAGTTTGACCCTAAGCTAAAAATGTAAACATCGAAGATGGGGCTTGAAATGTTGCTTAATGCCTAAATAAAAACGCTTAAGCCTACTTATTTTTTTCCTGGCTAGAGTACTTGTATTTATAAAGTAAAAATAAAAAAGTTTGAGAGGTTCTCTCGTATTTACTTTATTTTTTGGTTTTTTATTTTTATTTGTAACCGATGTTTTTTAAGCCCGATAGAACTTAAAATTGTAAAAAATAACACAAAAAATTAAATTGTAATCAAACTTTTTTGGGTACCGTGGCTGTACTTGACGAAGCGAATTCTGGGCCATTTTTTCGAGCACTGCTGGCCATATGTCACGAATAACACGTACAATGCTGGCCTCCAACGCTTCAATTGTTGTTGGTTTCTCAGGTGTCAAGTCGCATGACCTTGGAGGCCAATTGACAGGTCCATTTCTCTAAATCAACTTATCGCCAGATTTTGATTTTAATAAGTCAATGGTTGCGGTCGCCGTATGGTACGTAGCGCCATCCTGTTAAAACCACATCTCGTCCGGATCAATGTCATCCATATTTTCAAACAAAATATCATTGATCATGGTGAGGTAATGATCTCCATTGACGTCCTCTATAAGTTGCGAGTATCAACGATTGATTTTCAAAGTAAATTTTAATAATTTCATAGCGTTGTTCAAGCGTCAGTTTAGTCACGATGATTTGCCAGAGTATATACTGATACTGATACCTGCCAGAGAATATTTTTTATAAAAATTAAATTTTTTGTTTTATTTTCAACAATTTCAAGTTCTATCAGGCTTAAAAAACACCCGTTATATTACACTCACTAATTGATATCGTAGATGAAAAATAGGTGCATAGAGAGAGCACAAAACATAATTGGCGCACCAGCGTGTTTTGATTCTCTCGAATTTACTTTTTTTTTTTTTTTTTTTTTTTATTTCGATGCATATTCTTGGGACAAAATTTCGTTGCATTTTTCTATATAATGCGACACCAAAAACATCTTCGATGTTAAAACGAAACGCATGCTCTTCAACGAAAATAAATAAAAAGATGCAGCTTCTCAATCAATGTATGATATACGGATGCAGACCAAAATCGTGTATATCACCAGTGCTGTTTATGTATGTACTTTAGACGGCTTAGACACATTTCATGCTCTAGGTGGGATTAAATGCATTGCACCTGCTACCGAGGTTAAATTGGGTGAAAGATACAAGGATTAAGAAAAATTTTAATTGAGGATATAACTGCATGCACACATGAAGTGCACGGTGGTATATCTGGAATAATTGTACACCTTGGAGGATTTCATCTACTCATGTCATATCGTGGCACATTTGGATATATCATGAACGGAAGCGGACTTGAAGATTTATGGGAAACAGTTTATTGAAATTCAACAGTCAAACACATGCTTACCGGACATACTTTTTCACGCACATATACTGACGGTATCAGCATTAAATTATTTGATTATGGACAATTCAGAAGATTTGAAATCTGTAATGAAATCTGCTTAAGTCATGGAAACGTACCCGAAACTGATAGAAAACAGCGTGTCACCGGATATGTATCATGATTCGGAAGTAATACACGACCCGAAGAGCTGCTTTAAAAGTAACATCAACAGACTAAGAACAAAAAACAGAGCATGCAAATTTTGGCTCCTATATTTTGAACAAGTTATGCCTGTGCTGCAGTATATCCGAGCTGAGGGAACTTGCAAGTGACAGATGCATATGGAATCTGTTCGAAAATGTTGCCGTATTTTCATTCTGCTGATCATAACTTAAATGCGAAATCTGCTCATTTATATTTACAGGAAATGCAGGAGTTGCTAGCCAAGCTGACCGATCAAGAGTACAAAAAATTTCCAGAGAAATGCTTTTCAATAAGGAGAAAAAGTGTGTAATGGATCGGTATTTGAATGGACATGTGCATAGAACAATCACTTATGCGATCAATAAAGACGAAACCAGGATTATCTCTAAATTGCAAATATGTTGTAAATGGACGCCACCTGCTTCACTCGGTAGTATGGCCAAAGCCAGCGACATATGGCACGATTCTACAAATTTATGATGATTATGTTTTAAAACATTATGACAGAAACACAACGGTAGTGTTTAAAGGTTATCCGGACTACGCCACCACGAAAGGAGAAGAACATATAAACGTTTTAATTTATTTAGTTTATAAATATTATTTTGTTATTTATGTTATTTATGATATTTCATTTATTAATTTATTTGTTATTATAAATTTTAATATATTAATATTATTTTATTATTTTTAATTCATTAAATTATTAATTTAATTATTTGTTTTATTTAATTAAATCAAGTTTTAATTTAATTTTATTAATTAATAATCCACCTTATGTAATGGCGGAGCGTTGTGTGACATCGTGATGTGCAGCGGTGGTAATGAGCGGCGTCTTGGTAATGGTAAAGAAATTTATTTTTGCCAAAGAAATTAGTTCGTTTTGCTTTGGTTTCGTATTCGTCGTTTGCTTTTGCTTTCGTTTCAAATGCTCGTCGTGTTATTTCCGGCTTGCATGTATCTGTGCATCTGTTGATGCATTTACTTTGCTTAGACGTACAGAGTAATGATGTTAAGTTTGTAATATATACGATTAGAATATTGGTTTGCAGTATTCTAGCCGCTACAAACAAAAGAGAAGACTCATTGCCAAAATTTCAGCAAACATCGAAGTAGAGAGCAATATGACGTGCACAATATATCAATGCAAATTTCTCGCAAACACCCATAATAAATCGAAATTCATCGGCAAACTAACTCTAGCTGTGAGCTTTGCAAATCGTGGGGCCCAGGTGGTGGTTGCTGCAGAGGTCCCCGACAGGCTGCTTGTGTTTATATGTTCACCAGCACGTCAAACAATTAGGCTTCTTTGCCCCAAATCGAAGACTGTGTATGATATAGCAGACACGACTGTCTTCGTTAAGCGACCTGCTTTCAGTTCTTCATGCTTTTACCGGATGCGATACAACCTCCGCATTATACAGGAAATGAAAACTAAAAGCATTCCAGGTTTTGCAGGCTAATGCAAAACTGAGGACCGACGTGCAAGTGTTCTTGCAAACGAGTGCCACGAAGGAGAATAATGCAGCCAGCGGAGCGCGTTTAATATGTGGACTATATAACATCACAAATAAAACTTCAATATAGGAGAAGCAAGATATCTTGCTTACAACAAAGTAATTGTTATCTGCAGTTACATTCTAAATTCGATTTAGCCTATCTCCCTCCAACAAAAGCAGCTGAATATCAGCATTCATTTCGGTTATACCATCAAGTTCAAGCATGGCTGGGAAATGCTTTGCTACCAACAGATTCGGAATAAAAAAAACTGTCAAAAGTAGTTTGCTGCCCATTCCAACTGACCTGCCACCGGCTCCAGAACATCTGCTCAAGTTGATATCATGCAACTGTCGTACGCAATGCACAACGAGATGTGAATGTAAGCGGTCAGGAATGCTGTGCTCAGCAATGTGTGGAACTTGCCAGGGTGCATCATGCAACAACACTACAAGCGAAGAAGATCTCAATGATATTGAACTAAATACTCAGCTACAATTTTAACTTTTAAATGCCCTTATAATTAATATTAAAATGGAAATAAAAAACGCTGATGTATTATACTAAAAATAAATATAGTAGTTTGAGATAATAAAATATTAACATTGATTTTTTAATTTTTTTATCATGGATTTTTTAAAGGTTGGGGTCTTAATAAAATTAAGTTATTTCGTAAACAGTAAATCTTCCACAACGAAGTAAAATTTGAGTCACAAACGACTGAAAATACGGTTTTCCTGTCAGAAGCTCTGCACTAGAGACCTGAGTATCCCCAATTATGCGCGGATTTAGAAATCACATCCGCTTTATGCGGATTATCCGCACGGTTGCGGAGAAACCTATTGTATACATAGTCTGTACAGTAAAAACGGCAACGAGCGCATCAGCATCGTTTACCTTTAGTCAAACTGTGAGGCTGAAAAATTTGTCTACTCATGGAAAACCGGATTAAACAATCTAGAAGAAGAAGGTAATGCCGATCAAATTTTATGCAAATCCTTGTTGTACTATCGTTACACCCCTTAATACCAAGAGCAACCTTGGTATGAAATCGTCTTTTAAGTGGTGATGGGACCACCGATCGAGTTTGTGGTTAGTTTTTTGGTATACTATTTCCCCTACAAGTACGTCCACCGGTGGAAATCTGGAGGGGTCAAATCCCTTGTGTGGTCCAGTCGATATCACAACTTTTAACATTATTCAGCCGTGAAATTTTTTTTGCAACATTTGCTCCGTCTGACGATGGGACTCGTCTTGTTGGAACCACATGTTCTTTAGGCATAATAGATCCAATTCGGGCGCCAATAACTGTTACATTTCCTTTAGCATCCTCAAAGAAATAAGGCCAAATGATTCCGACGGGCCAAATGGTGCAACTATACGGGGGTGTAGTGGTTTGTTGTGAATTGATTTAAGGTTTTCAGTGCACCAATAGTGGCTTTTCTGTTTATTAACAAATCCAGGCAGGTCGAAATGTGCTTCGTCGCTCATAATGATTTTTTGCCAAAGGTGGTGGTCGCTGTAAAACTCGAGCATTCCAATCTCGCCGCAATTCATAATCATTTTCCTGCAGCTCTTGTGTCAATTGAATTGAATTTGGGTAAAAATACAATATTTTTTGAGAATATTTCCCAATTCTAGTGGACGACGTCGAGAGATACCTGCGCATTCAGCAACACTGCCTCAATTCATCAATGTTTTATGGTGTACTTCGGCTTAATTATCGCCCAGGCTTTACTTTGGTATGATATCAAAGGGCCGAATGTAGAAGGGCCGAATGTCGAAGGGCCGATTGTGTCGAAGGGCCGAATGTCGAAGGGCCGAATGTGTCGATGGGTCGAAGGGCCAAATTTTTTTTTAGTTTTTTATTTAATTGAATTATTTTTTTATATTTTGTACATATCCCTTTTTCAACCAAAAAAAAATTGGCACTATTTACGTCCAAACCACACGAATGTGTCCGAAAAAAATCATAGTATGTAATGGCGTTTTTGATAAAAAATTTGGTAAAGTGTAGATGACGTATACATCGCGGAAATCGGGTAACATGAAAATTTTTTAAAAATTTTCTTTGTAGGATTGTGCATCTATCGTTTTTAGGAAGTACAAGCCAAAAATTTCGAAAATTTTGACCTTTTCATTTTTTTTGGTGTCAAATTGCGTATTATTTGAAATTGAATTTGAATTGCGTATTATTCAAAATAGTACAAATGTGTAAATTTTTGTTTTAAATTGTAAGTACAATTGAATTTTGCCGGGAAAATTTTGCAATTTTTCTAGGAAAATTTTATTATTTTTTTTTTACTTAGTTTAAAATTATAAATAAAATTTGCCACTTGAAGAATTGTATAAATTGTGGAAAAGCGGGGGTTTGGAGAATTTTTTCTATCAGAGGAAGCGATAAGAGCGATAAAAACTCTTTGATCTGTGTCTGTGAGGTTGACGAAGCAATTGTTGTTGATAAAAATAAATAAAACTAACAGAAATATTGAAAAAATAAAAAAGGGAAAAATTTTCCGGAAAATCAAAAAGTTTTATTAAAATAACGCAAAAATGTAATTTGTTACCCGTTTCATGACAGTGTAATTTGAATATTTATCATTAAAATTAAGATTTTATAAATAAAAACAGCAGATGTTTAATTTTTGGGTGAAAAAAATCAAAAAAACATTTTTGGAAAAACTTTATAAAAAAAAATTATAAAATATTCAATAAAACAACAAATTTAAAAAATTATATTTCTAAAAACAAAAAATTAAAAATTCGGCCCTTCGACCCATTCGGCCCTTCGTCATTGGGCCTTTCGACACATTAGGCTCTTCGATACATTCGGCCCTCCAACATTCGGCCCTTCGACATTTGGCCCTTCGACCCATTCGGCTCTTCGACACATTCGGCCCTTCGACATTCGGCCCTTCGATATCCGGCTCTTTGTACCCATTCCTTTACTTTATCTCCCAGTGTATGTAAATTTACAAAATTATTCATTACATGCTGAATGATTCAAGTTACGTAATTTTCTCCGTGTATTCACAACTGTACATTTATTTCTTTATTTATATTTTTAAATATCATTTTTTAATAATTTCAACACGTTTTTTTGGCATTAGATACTCCATAATAAGTTTTTATCGATCACTCCCGTCCGACTGCCAAATTCGAACTGAAAAATGTCATCGAAAACAAAATGGCGGACAAACAAAATCGACCTGTACCACTATTGTGGTTTTCTCTGGGAACAAGGAATTTGGAAAAATATTTTCATAGCATTTTTTACCCAATTTGTATTTTTCTGGCCTACTGAAGGAATAAGTTTAGTGCAAAAAAATTTCAAAACAAAGTTCATTGAGAAACTTTTATTCCACAAAATTTGTATAGGGAAAAATGTTTTCCTATTTAAGTTTGTTTCGAAAATATTTACATCAAATTTATTCCCTCAGTATGCCAGAAAAACACAATTTAGACAAAAACCAATTCCCTAGGAGTAGGAAGGCCAGAATAATGCCCCTGGGTCATAAAAAGCACCCTGTATTATGCTGGGGTTGCGCGATGTTTGAACAAAAAAATTGTGAATGAATCGAGAATAAAGAGAATAAGAAAAGGCTATATTTCAAAAATTTAAATTAAAACGAATGATATACTTTTTAGTAGTGAATAACGATTAATTACTGCTAGTAGTCAAAAATGTATATCAACATAATTGAAGAAACAAAAATGTAATGAGTATTTTATAAAATAGTCATGAACAAATTTTAATTAAGAAACAAATTTTATTTTGTTCTAAGAGAAACAATTGATGAACATTGAAATTGCAAGTTATTAGATTTGAAATATGTATGCTGTTTTGTATAAAGTAAGATTTATGCGTGAATTCCACAGTGACACCATTTTATTCAGTAAAATTAACACGAGATAAAAATATAAATCCTTTACTTGTTAGAGAGAAGCAATAAAATTTTTCAGTAAAATTTACTGACAAAATAATGGAGTAAGTGGGGAAAATGTTGCCATAAAAAGTATGTAACTCAATACTTTTTATGGCAACATTTTTAACACACCTTCAAAAAACAGCATGAGATGAGAAACATTTTTCGCTGCCATTTCTCAAATGTCAAGAGAAAAATGAAACGTGGGATACGATACGTATAGGGTATCATTGTAGGGTAAAATAAATTTTTAAAATTATGTTTCGTTAAAATTGTTTATTTTCAAAATTTTTAGGTTATGCTGCCCCCAATCTGCCACTATTTTGACTATAAATTTTACTATAAAAAACAAACAAAAGTTGCTGTCTTTGTCGCTCTAACGTAATGTCAATGTTGTTTCACTGTGGAACACACACATTAGGGTTCTTAAACCGGGGCACTTCAGTAAAACACTTTCTCTCTCGTTATATGCCACCAATCTTACGACCACCAGGCCTTAATGTCTAATCAATCACAAGGACAGATAATTTTTATTGATCAAAGAGCATCCCTTCTGTAAGAAAGGAACGACGATTATTTTCTAGATCGCCTAGTCTATGGCGTGCTATGTATAAACGAATTTAAGAATAAATTATATTCATCGGCAACCATTTCGATTTAAATATTTGCCAAAATGGAAGTTCATACAAAATTTTCAAAACTAAGAAACATGCATCCTGGCATATTCAGATGGTTTTATTTAAAACTTATCCAATTTTCAAATCCAATTTCCTTAATCCTTTGACATTTTTCGAATGAAATGGAAAAAATGTATACTTTACATAAAGAAACTCTACTGAATATCTAAAATTATAAATATTTTGTACACAATGATCCACATTGTGTATTGTATTTTGTAAATAAATAAATAAATATTTATAAAAATCAATATTTTAATAATACTTTAGAAGATTTTTTGGCTTTTTTCTGCTTTGAAATAGAAATATTTTCAATATTTTTCCCCATCTTAGTTTGTGATCTTTATTATTTGTTTTCAACTTTTCGTAAGTGGTATTAAGGGTGTATTATAAGCAAAAATACATTTTTTGTATATACCGAATA
Organism: Nephrotoma flavescens; assembly: GCA_932526605.1. Lineage (NCBI taxonomy): Eukaryota > Metazoa > Arthropoda > Insecta > Diptera > Tipulidae > Nephrotoma > Nephrotoma flavescens. The sequence continues at coordinate 140,108,850 of OW052222.1, forward strand.
CACCATACTCGTACAAAAAGGAAAAGGGGTTTTATATACATTTTCAGTACATAAAGTTTTATTTAGGTAATATTATTGAAATAATAATGTCAAATAAACATAAAATATTTTGATTCTATAAAAATTACTTCCCTCGTTTAAATATATTAAAGCTTTTTCTTGGCACATAAAAAAGCTTTACGTTAATATAATTTAATTTTGAAAGTTTTGCCTTGCTGAATGTTGCAATTACGTTAATTACTTTTTGGTTATTCCATTTAATAGAGTATAAGGATTTTTTTAATATCCCCTTCTGGCTAATTAATCCGTTTGAATAATTTATGTACTGCACAACATATTCTGTCAAGACACAAAGTTTCTACGAGACCAAATTGAACAATGTGCTCAAGTAAAATTGAAATAAATAAAAATGTTTCTGAATTTCTCACCTTAAGTGACAGATTCAAGCAACACCACTTTTTGGTGTGTATAATTCAACCAATTTCAAAGTGAAAATCCTTTAAAAGAACAAAAATAACAATAACAGAAAAAAAACAATAAAAATGTACCCTTTTTCTCAGCTTGATGGGGGATGAAAATTTTAAATAAACAGAAATGTACGCTTTAAAAGAATAATAATGTGAACGCAGATAGGCACCCTTTAAAATTGTATATAAATTTATTTCCGAGAATAGAATGTTACTTTATTCGAACGAACGATCTATGATGAATAAATTACAGTAGAATCCGAACGCCAAATGTATATATTAAAGATATACGTAAACTTCCTGTTTCGAGTAATGATAGATAAATGGAAATTTAAACGACTTTTATTGAAGCCGGTCGGTCAGGTTGTACGGGATTTGAATACATTTGAAACTCAAATTATATACGTATGCATGACATATTCATGATAAGGATACCTGCATATATCCTTTTATCATATAACAACTGACCCATAAAATCTTTCATGTCAAATATTTAGCATAAAATCTGGTTCATAAATTTATTCTTTCAACTACAAAATTGAATTGATTGCCATAACGGATCCAAAACAAATGGGAATATTTTAAAACGCTTGATCCCTTAAATATATTAAGGGCATTTTAATTGTACTAATGATGTTACAAATTTTGGTTGGAGCTGGAATTTTACAAATTTATTACAATGTATTAACATTGTTAGGCAAGTTTAACAGGTATATGTTTAACTTACTACGGTAGTAGGTTGATGAACCTATACAGAAAAAAACTTTTACTTCCGCTGTGCATATAAGTTAAATGTAAAAGATCAGTAAAATTATTACTGAATAAAATAAACATAATTTGTTTAATGCAATTTGTAAAACTAGCTTAGCAACTAATATCTTGTTAACGTGGTCCGTAGTGTAGTGTAGTATATTATCTTACCACGTGAACTCACCTCTAGGTGAACGGTCATATAAATGCTGTAGTCATAACTACACTACACTACACTACGGACCACGTGAACAAGATAACATCTTTGGACAATACCACAAATAAAATTATCGAAAATATCGCTGGTATTGGAATGGACGTACTAAATTGGCAGATTAAGGAGTTTAAAAAGCGTGGCCATTAAATGCATACCAATAAAATCCTAAATATGTAAACATTTTAATAATAAAACAATTCAGTTCTGTCAATTTGGTTATGTATAAAACAAAGGTAACTGAGATCCAGCTATTTTTCCAAATAATTCAAAATTATTGTTCATTATTGAAACAAATTTGACAAAGAGCGAACGCTCGAAACCGGTCCTTCAGACTCTAAAATATTAATATCACACTAAATTTGGAAGTGTTTCAAAATATAGTTTTTTATGTAATAATAAATTTTATTTTATTTATTAAAAAATTGTATGTACGTACTCGTTTTTTAGTAAACAATTTGCGTTACACTGTGTGATATAAGACCACGGAAGTAAAAAATATGGATTACCATTTTTTCGGCACTTAATTCAAAATTGTTCAAGAACTATTTAAAATGAAATAAAATGGAAATATTATAAACGTCTATGGTCCTGTTTAGACGAGTTGAACAAAAACAACCTAACTACAACAACTTACGTTTCCACGAGAAAACGTTCTCGATGTTATTTACGTATGTATGTGTAAAATTATTTTCATTTTCGTAATAAACCCAAACATTTTTTACAGCTTTCATGTTTGTGTTTGTACATTCCGATTCGTTCAACACAAAAAATTCGTGTTGAAAAATTACGCAACACAAAATTTTAGCTTATAGGCCGGGGGAAAGAAAAGAAGAAATTTTTGGTTGAATCACAACCCGTGTAAACTGGCGGTGTGTCACTGACTGACTCACTCGAGAACGCATAGGGTGACCAAAAAAATGTTTTTTTCTATATTATAACGCCAATCATCCTTTCCACACGAGTATGTATTACTTCACATCATTACACACAATTTGCGTTAGACGTAAAATCTCAAACTGTTGACACCACCTATTGCAACTTGTGTTTGTATGCGTAAAATTATTTTTATTTCATATGTTGCTTTGGGACGAAACGTATAAACCATTTTTTTGTTACGTCAAAATAACAACTGAACGCCTATTTTGATCCAGAATTGGGAGACGAAACCACAAATTTGTGTATACGTATACGACGTATAATGCACAATTTTGAATAAGTGTGCTGTCATCTGTTACGCATGTATGTGGGTTGTTTTTGTGCCATAGGCATCAAAATTTATCGAACCGTGTGAAATCGGTTCAAATTTGTGGTGCTTCCACTCCTGTTTTGTGATATTTTCCCATGGTATCTAGATGGGGAATTTGACAAAAGCAAAATTATGCTAAATTTTGAGGAAAGTGAATTTATTTTTTACGTGTCGTTTTATTGAACACGAAATGTTTTACAATTGTTTTTTTTACAAAATATAAAATTTGTTAATTTACAAAATATAAAATTTTTAACCTAAAATAAAAACATTGCGGATGATGTGGCGCGACGTTCAAACAAACTTGTTTGTTACTAATTCAAAAACACATATTCTACACTATTGTGTTTCGGTAATTCTTCTCTCCTGTCATTATTTTTGGACCAAAATAGGCGTACAGGTGACTCTTTGGAAATGGTTTGTTTTGGCTAATTTATTTGAAAGTGTGATGGAACAAATGTAGAAATTTGGGAGTTGTCATAGGAATAGGAATTCAGTAGTTGAATGTTTGAAAGGGTTGTGTTTTTTTGTAATGTCGTTAGAAGAAGGTAAAGGAGAATTTTAGGGTAGTTCTGTTGCGGCTGAACTTTTACGGCTTCGGTATTTGTACATATCTTCTGTAGCAAAACTTGGCGAAATCTGTGGAAATTGTTGGCTTTGCTGGACAATGTTTTGCTCTTCTGAAATTTGAGTTCCAAAATTTCCAATTGTAGTATTTTTGATTTCCGACATTTTTAAATTTTCTGAAATTTTCGTGTTTCGGCTTCAACAGTCAAATTTTAAATAATAGCGAAAAACATAAAACCCGGAAAAAAAATTTTTTTGGTTTTTTCATTGTATTAGTGAGTAACGTGCAGCAATAAAAATTTTGAGGAAAAAAGGCAAATCGATGGAACACAAATATCCTCACTCCAAAATAAGTTTATAAGCGAAGAGCTAAGAGACAAGGAAAATACATCATGTAGAGCATACAGCTAAATAGGCCCTATGTCACTCACTGACTGACTCCCTCGAGAACGCACAGGGTGACCAAAAAAAATTCGGCCGTGTGATTTTTTATTTAAATTTCGTCAACGAAATAAACAAAATGCAACAATAATGCAATGGTAAAATCGAAAGAGTATGTGTTTTTTTAGAAGTAGAAAATTCTCATTAATATCTTACAATACCTGAATTTGACAAGACGTGTTTTTAAATTGATATCAAAAGTTAAAATTATAAGACAGACAAATAAACTTTTACTAATTAAAAACCAAATTTTGCAAGCTTTCGGTAATTGTTGTGTTTTTTACTAAGTTAAAAGTACATAAATTGGATGTTAAAAAATTCGATTGTGAGAAAAACGTCGATAATTGAATTGAAAAACAAAACAAATATTAATTTGACAAACTGCTATTCAAAAAAATCTTTTATACTATACTTCCTACTAAAGTAAAACATTCTGCGTTTTTTTTTCTCGCAATGAAATTTAATTTACACTTGAATCTCGATTATCCGGGATCCGATTATCCGTGAAACTCTATTATCCGGGATTTTTCGTACGCATCCGATTTTTTTTGGTCTTTTGGTTAACCGGGATTTCATCTGATTAACCGGGAATGTATGTGTTTTTAAATGCCAATGAAGTTTATCCTAAATTGTAAAAATGGCGGTTAGTACTATTTTAGGAAAAGCTTCAAACTTCTACCGAGAAGTATGAAGTTTATACTATAATTCAAAATAAAACAAAATGTGAAGATGTATTAGTGATTTGCGAACATTTAGGCGATTTTACAAAATTGTTGGGTTTTACATATAATTTAAATTCACAATGTTTATTTATGTTCAATTTGATTAAAATTCATTATTCTAATAACAGCAAAATTGTGGAGGAATTATGTAACGTAGAAGTAACCTAGCATTGTTCACAGATTTTATTACAAAAAAATTAAAAGAATGGTCAAATAATAATCGTTAAGTCATCATGCATTTTATTCATTCAAAGTTCTCAAAATTAATAAAGACAGATGATTTAAATTCCTAAACATGTACTCTACTAGTGCGAACCAAAATAAAATTCTAATGGATGTCAAATACCTATTACGACATTCTTGTGATACCCGGCATTTCCAAGAAATCTTGATTCTGAAAAAAATCATATCTCAAGATTTTCACCGATCGGCAAACTTCCCACTATAATATTTTGGTAGACCTATATGTGCACTATACTTAGGCCAACCCGTTTTAAATTCTAATAGTGCTTGCATATTTAAAACGACATTCAATTGATGAACGGAATTTCTTAGTAAATTTGATTCTAAGAAAATTCATATCTCAAGATTTTCACCGATCGGCAAACTTACCACTATAATATTTTGGTAGACCTATATGTGCACTATACTTAGGCCAACCTGTTCAAAATTCTAATAGTGCTTGCATATTTAAAACGACATTCAATTGATGAACGGAATTTCTTAGTAAATTTGATTCTAAGAAAATTCATATCTCAAGATTTTCACCGATCGGCAAACTTGCCAATGACCATAACCAGTTTTTACCAAAATGTTACTACTTTCGAACGATTTCTATAGGCTTAACCTTTCAAATTTACATTAATTTCCAAATGGATTGTCCTGTTAAGTGTGCTACTCATTAAAACGAGTTTTGTTCAAAAAAATCTATCACTAATAGTCCGTTTGGAAATCAAACCTATATGTCACTTGAAATGTTAAGGCCATAGAAATCAACCGATAGTGGTGTATTTCGACATAAACTCTGCAATGTCTTGTTATTGACTGTCAAAAGTAAACCACTCTCAAACGCTAATAGTGTACTGATTTTTTTCTCAAAAATCTTGCAGAATCATCCATTTGGGAATGCCACGGATGTCATTTTCTATCTTACGTGGTCCTGTCTTCATTGGAGCTGAATCCAGGGTCTGTTTTATGGTACGATTTGGGAAACGTAGAACTTGTTCGAGCCATTCCAGCCTTGATTTCATTGTTCCAGTTATATCAAAATTGTTCAGGTCATTTCTGGTCTCGAGATTCAGTCGCATTCTGTACATTTCTCCATTCTTAATAGTTTGCGCTCAAAAACGATAAGTTTTTGGCTACCCCACTCCAACCGACGATGTGGTCGCTCTATGATTGCCTTGGTGATTGAGAGGGATTCCGTTTTCCTTGTATTCACAATTTTTATCCAGCCACGTGTTTCTAGGTTTAGATGTATTTTTACCTAGATTCGCTATTGAAGTAATTGTTATAACCAATTTTATTATGTTTCACTGTTCTCCTACAGAATGGGTTAGTGATTGGCTGTCCAGGGTTTCTGATATGCTAGCTTCATAACAATTGTTTTTCCAGTTTGAGATGTTATTCAAACCTCCTGTAGTAGGACCACAGCGCTCACAGGTGTGAGCACTGTGCGCTAATTGGTGTTCCTCGGTTCCGTCCTATATTCTTCCTCACAGGTGTGAGCACTGTGCGCTAATTGGTGTTCCTCGGTTCCGTCCTATATTCTTCCTTCCTTTCTTCAGGTCATCTTTTCAACAGAAAGATTTTTTTTTTACTATCCCCTGCAACTCATTTGGCTTGCGCGATTGCACCGAGTCTTTCATCAAAATCAACTTCTGACTTCAAATGTCTTCTAAAGTCAAGGGAACCATTAAGTTGGATCAAAGCAGTATTAAAGGGGGAGAATAGCCCCAATTTGTTGCAATTGCACCAATTAACCATCCTGTTTGTAGCGTTCTGCACTTTCTCCTGAATGTTCAGTCTTGAATTGCCATCAAAGAGCATGCATGACCTAATTGTCCTAAGGGAAATGGGAAAAAATTGCACCCCACTTCGGAGGTTTGGATGATAAGAGATTTCACATTACTATTTGAAGAACTTACTACAATATTACACCACTACATCACTTGACTACCTCACCCTTTGATGAATAAATGACTTCAACTTATTTAGGACACGTACTCTCAAATAAAATATTTCAAGTTCAAAATTTCTAAAATGTTGTGAATTTTTTTGTTGTTTTTTTTTTTTTAATACCTGCAATCTGTTCTGGGCCAAAGCACTCCCAACACCTTCACAGTTCGTTTTTCCCATCCTACGTTACGCAGTTGCCTACCAAATCTAAGACGGACGGCTATAGGTCCTATTTAAGTTATCAACTGCGCATTGCATAGATCCATGAAAGCCTATAGTACTGGAAGTTGAAGATGGGTGGCTCATAAGTTTTTCACGCTGATAGCGGGTTGTAGTTGCGTTCCTTTTTATTAGAGATCGTAATCTGTTGATGAAAATTTCCATTAACATACAGCCCGTATCGTGATTTCCGGTACCTCCTGATCCAAACGCCAAAGCTTTAACTACTGTGTCGATAAGCAAATTTCGAACTAATATACGGTTTCGCCTATTATTTTAGTTGTTTAAGTCACGTTATTTGAATTAAACTGTAAAATTCTTAACATATCGCGCATTTGCTTCCACAGTGACTCAATCAAAAAATTATAATTTCTTAAGCGAGCAATTTGAAAAAATCACTCAAAAAAGTTTGTAAAAACGGCGTTTTTCAAAAGTAAATAGAAATACATTCTGATTAGTAAAATATTTTTTTCTATTCCTACATCTTCAATCGGATCTTAATTTTTATAAATCTTTAATATTTTGCAAATTCTTTTAGCATAGTAAGTTTCCAACATCTTAAAATGTTAGTTTCTTTCGCGAATTGAGTCATTTTTTTATGGAATTTTATCAAATTTATTAGAAATAACTACATAAGAGAGTATTTTTTGATACAAAACAACGAAAACGCCGTTTTTACAAACAATTGTGATATTTACAAATCGCTCTACTGGCAAATTAAAAATGTTGTATTGTGCCACTCTTACAGAAAATGAGCGATATGGTTAGAATTTTACAGTTTAATTCAAATAACGTGACTTAAAGAACTAAGATAATAGGCGAAACCGTATATTACTTCGAAGTTTGTGTGAAAAAAAAATAAACTGAATAACTTGTTACATGTCTAACTATGCACTAATCGACTTTAGTAGTGCGGCTAAGATTAATAAGAAAAAACTATTTGAATTCAGTTCGGATTTTAGTTTTCATTCAAATTTAGTCTAAAGCAGTTCAACAAAGATTAACTCAAAATGATTAAATTTAGATTATTATTATTGATCATTGCTATCATGAAAATTCGTTTAATTCATTGTAACGTGATTAATAGTAAGTTAGAAATCATATAAAATCTTTTATCGAATCAAATTTAATATCGTAATTTTATCGCAGTGACAGCCTATTATCAAATACCGCCACTGTATAAGCTAGACGATTATGATAGATGTCTAAACGAGTTTCCCGATCAGCAAAACATCTACTGTTACGTCGATGTGACGATTGCGCCAAATAATTCGAATGCGGCATGGCAATACATTGAAAAAATTTCGACTGATACGAAACACTATTTTCGACATGATCGTTTAAAACGAGGCCTCTGTCTAAGTCAATGTGAAGAACTTTGTAAAAATATGCTGAATAGCACGGAACAGTTGTGGTACCAACCGTTAAACTTCGATCCGAATCTAAATAATTACAAACTTAACAGTGAATTATTTAAAAATTCATTATGGTACCGTGAACGATATAATAATTTGGTGAATATGTGCGTGGACAAAGAACTAAAACCTGATTATGAACTAATGGCGTATAGTGAAATTCTTTATTGTGATTCTCGGAATTCGAAAGTGGATGACAATATTTTTGCCATTGATATGTTAGATATATTGTTTCTGATTGTAACAATCTTAATCTTTGTGCTAACAGTTGCTTCATCGATAATCGATCTATGGATGAAGAAAACTGGTACACTGGATCACTACCGTACATCTCCGACAGATTTTAAAATTAGCATGTTTGTATCATTTTCCGTTTACCGAAATTATTACAAAATTATCTATGGCAGTGAAACAAAAGAGAATCGAGAGATTACAGTTATTAACGCGTTGCGATTTCTTTTTATGTACGCAATAATAATGGGCCATTTTATTATCGGCACTTATATATCTCCAATAGCCAATCCGGAATACTTAGAAGAAAATTATCACCGAGTTATGAAGATGCCGATAATAAATGGACAGACACTAATCCAAACATTCTACACCATAACTGGTTTTCTCATTACATTCAAATTTCTTCAGTTTCAACACAAATTACTTCCGAAAAAAGTTAATTTTAATTATCTCGTTAAAGGTTTATTACGACGATATTTTCGGCTGACACCAGTTTATGGTTTTATGATTTTGTTTAATATGACATGGCTGATACGGTTGGGTACAGGACCACTGTGGCGATATGCTAATGAAGTGGAACGTGAATTTTGTCGGGCAAACTGGTGGACAAATTTGCTTTATATCAATAATTACATTAATTCGGATAAGCCGTGCCTACAGCAAGGATGGTACCTTGGAACTGATTTACAACTTTTCATAGTTTCCTTATTTTTACTCATTTTAATCACAAGAGTGCCAAATTTGAAACGACTTATAATTATCTTGTGCATTACATTTTCCATTGTAGTGCCAGCAGTGATTGCTTACGTTTACAAATATGAAGGAATTGTCATTATGTATCCGGAATTAGTAAAATACTACATGTGGTATAGTGAAATGTATCAGCACTTTTATATTCCAATGCATACAAATACAGGAAGTTATTTAATCGGAATAATTAGCGGTTGGTTATGGTATTATATTAAGCGTGATAACATAGACCTAACAACATATAAATTGGTTAAATTTCTGTATCCATTTTTAATTCCAATAACTGCTCTCTGTGTTTTATCCGGTTACGTATTTTATGCGTACGATTTTGAAAAACCTGCTGTGTGGATTTCTTGCTATGCCACATTCGCCAAACATTACTGGAGTTTCTTTATAAGTGCTTTAATTATTTGTACATCGTCAGGTATTGGCGGGCTACTTAAAGAAATTTTGAACTCAAAAATATTTAACATTTTAGGACATATTACATTCTGTGCCTATATAGTTCACATATCTATTTTACACATATTCTTCACCAGTTTACGTCAACCAGTGGCACAAAGTGACATGACAATTATTATGTATGGTTCTTCGGCTTGCTTACTTTCGTACTTGGCCGGCTTTGTATTGAGTTTGTGCATCGAAATGCCTTGTAGCAATTTGTCGGAACTTTGCTTTCCACGTCCGATTAAGGAATAACTTTAAATAATTAATTTATCTAATAATATTTGAACTTTTACATGAAGGTAATTCGATACTATTTTAGGGTATTTAAGAATAATGAGTATTAATAAAATGTTATCATGATTGCGTATATAATTTAGTTCTCGTGTTTTAATAATATAATTAGCCTAGATGCGAAACACAAACTCCATACGAATTGTATAATCATTAACCACATACGATCAAGTAAAATTGGCAAACAAATACTCGAAGAATATACAGAGACAGAAACGTAGGCCGTCCAACACCTTGAGGAAAGTAAAGGCGGGCGGGCACCCCACATGAGAGGAAAAAATCACTTTGAAAAAAACCGATAGGAAGCTAGAATATTCCCTAATTTATGTGGTGGCTATTTCACAAAATTCATAAATAATTTTCCTAATTTACGATTCAATTCCTAAACTGTTTTAAATTTTAAATATTTACAGGAAATAACGTCCAAATAAACAAAATAATTATTGTGACGAAAATACACATTATATAGTACTATATATAACTCACATACTAATGATACTGAGTTTGAACGTAGGATTTGGCATCAAAGTGGTTTCTGAAAAGGTTTTAATATGTAGTGCAGGGGTAATCGGCTTGCATTTTGATATTTATACTGCAAGCGGCCTTGCGATTCTTCCCTGTTGTGTTTTGTGGGTCGAGATAATTTAAAAACTCACGTTTGTTTAAGAAAATTTTAATTTTTATTTTATTTATTTATAATTCGGGATTTATCTCGATGAACGCACAAGAATGAATAAAATGACTAAACATTTTTTGTACCATTCGACCATTTGCCATACAGGTCATGTTGGTACGCCTTTTTTTACCAAATTGTGAACACATCTCTCTCCCTCTCTCTCATTTGCGTCCACCTCTCACTTGCGAAAATCAGCACAGGTCTGATGAGTGCCTTATAAAGTGCGAGCTTGCACGACTGCGATAGGTGTTTAGATCGCAATAATTTTGATTGGGCGTAGAAAACTCGTTGTCCGGCAGCGAATTGGGCTTTTATTTCTGTCTGCATATCATTCAAGGATGTTATAACTGACCCGAGGTCGGGTTATGGTCGCAAATTTAGAGGTTTACCATGGAGATATTTCTGGATGTTGATTCGAATTTGGTTTTGCTATACTGCTCACCTCCAAACCAAGTCTTCTTGAGCAGCGATCGAGCGGTACGAAACTGTCTTTATATCGTTCGGTCTTCGGCTAAGAAGCACGATATCGTCCGCATATATCCAAAAATTTGGCCTGATTTATTGAATATACAGCGCGTTTCAATGTTGCCTTTCCTCACTACGTACTCAAGCGCCAAATTGAACAGCATCTTCCTGTCGAACATCAGATGTTATGTCAAAGGAGTCTGACACGGTTCCCTCGATTACGATTTTACACACAGACCCAGACGTTGTTAATTTGCACAGAGAAACGAGTTTCTCTGGAATTTCTAGGCATATGAGCGCGGCCAAAAAGTTGTCGCAGGTTTATATTGTCACATGCCTGTCGAAAGTCTATATATAGTTGATGTATGGTTATGTTGTACTCCCAACATTTTTCTAAGATTATCCTCATGGTGAAACACTGGTCAGTGGTCGATTGGTTGGTAAGAAAGCCACATTGATAGTCGCCAATGATGTTTCTGGCGAGAGGGATGAGTCCGGCAAGTACAACATTAGCAAGTACAACATTAGCAAGTAAATACATCAATAGGCCTATACCACGATAGTTTCCACATTTAAGACCGTCGTCTTTTTCATATAATGGACATACACCCACTTCTTGATCCCAAATACAAACGATGAGATCGTATAAACTTATTACAAGAGTAATAAGAATTCCATCGAGACCGGGTGCCTTTCCGTTTTTTCAATCTAGTAATAGCTGCATCTACTTCCTCCACTGTGGGATATTCGACAAAGTCCTCTTCACCTGGAGGACCTATTGCTCTAATGGGTTTAGCAGATTTTGAAAGTAGGTTTGCCATACTGAGAGAACATCAGCCACGTTTATTCTCAATTCTCCATTCCCGTCTTTGATGGCTCTACTTCTTGGATGAAAGTCTTTAGTGAGATTCCTGGCATTAGCAAAACAGTCCTTTAAATTTCCTACTTCCGCTTCGAAGCTGATGTTTTCAATGCATGACCACATATGACCGCGTTTCTTTTGTCGAAGGTATTTAATCGTGGCTTTCCTGGCACGGAGATATTCTGCTTGAGTCTAAAGATCTAACGTCTGGTATGCTGGTATGGAGTGTCTCTTAGGCACCATGAAGTGATCGATTTGGTTATCCGAGATTCATACCTCCTTGTCAGTGCTCTCTGGGTAACGCTAAATGAATCAGGCGATGGATACCCAGCGTGCGCTGCAACGCCTTTTGGTAGCAAAGGGTATTTACATATGCAACATATGTACAGCTGAAATCAGGCGTGGGTTGCATCGCAGCTGAATTAAATGATTTTTTTTATGTTAACGTGCTTTTTTTATTGAATGAACAATTATTTGAATGATAATTATATTATTGTAATGCTCCTGGGTAAACAAAATTTTTGGTTTTGCCATTTGGTGCGTGCTGGTTTTCGAACGCGTGAACAAGCCACGTATAGCTGTCCATGTGAGAAGCATGGATTTTGTAGATGCAATCCACAAACTTGAAGCGTCCAAACTCAAATTAAAAGTACAAAAATTCGTTACAAATTTGCTGATCTGGTTAGGAAGGAACAATGAGGCTGACTAGACAAGCAATTTGGCCACCTAATAGAAGTGCACTCGCAACCTGAGTCCAAATCTCTGGGAAGGGGTGTTAATGGCCGTTTAACATTTTCGTCCAAACTCAAATTAAAAATACAAAAATTCGTTACAAATTTGCTGATCTGGTTAGGAAGGGCAATCAAGCTGACCGGATGAGCAATTTGGCTACCTAATAGAAGTGCTCTCGCAACCTGAGTCCAAATCTCTGGGAAGGGGTGTTATGGGCCGTTTACCATTTTCGTTCAAACTCAAATTAAAAATACAAAAATTCGTTACAAATTTGCTGATCTGGTTAGGAAGTGCCAATCAAAAGGACTGAACGAGCAATTTGGCCACCTAATAGAAGTGCTCTCGCAACCTGAGTCCAAATCTCTGGGAAGGGGTGTTAATGGCCGTTTACCATTTTCGTCCAAACTCAAATTAAAAATACAAAAATTCGTTACAAATTTGCTGATCTGGTTAGAAAGTGCCAATCAAGCTGACTAGACGATCAATTTGGCCACCTAATAGAAGTGCTCTCGCAACCTGAGTTCAAATCTCTGGGAAGGGGTGATAATGGCCGTTTACCATTTTCGTCAAAATTCAAATTAAAAATACAAAAATTCGTTATAAATTTGATGATCTGGTTAGGAAGTGGCAATCAAGCTGGCTGGACGAGCAGTTTAGCCACCTAGTAGAAGTGTTCTCGCAACCTGAGTCCAAATCTCTGGGAAGGGGTGATAATGGCCGTTTACCATTTTCGTCAAAACTCAAATTAAAAATACAAAAATTCGTTACAAATTTGCTGATCTGGTTAGGAAGGAACAATGAGGCTGACTAGACAAGCAATTTGGCCACCTAATAGAAGTGCACTCGCAACCTGAGTCCAAATCTCTGGGAAGGGGTGTTAATGGCCGTTTAACATTTTCGTCCAAACTCAAATTAAAAATACAAAAATTCGTTACAAATTTTCTGATCTGGTTAGGAAGGGCAATCAAGCTGACCGGATGAGCAATTTGGCTACCTAATAGAAGTGCTCTCGCAACCTGAGTCCAAATCTCTGGGAAGGGGTGTTATGGGCCGTTTACCATTTTCGTCCAAACTCAAATTAAAAATACAAAAATTCGTTACAAATTTGCTGATCTGGTTAGGAAGTGAGAATCAAGCTGACTGGACGAGCAATTTGGCCACCTAATAGAAGTGCTCTCGCAACCTGAGTCCAAATCTCTGGGAAGGGGTGTTAATGGCCGTTTACCATTTTCGTCCAAACTCAAATTAAAAATACAAAAATTCGTTACAAATTTGCTGATCTGGTTAGGAAGTGCCAATCAAGCTGACTAGACGATCAATTTGGCCACCTAATAGAAGTGCTCTCGCAACCTGAGTTCAAATCTCTGGGAAGGGGTGATAATGGCCGTTTACCATTTTCGTCAAAATTCAAATTAAAAATACAAAAATTCGTTATAAATTTGATGATCTGGTTAGGAAGTGGCAATCAAGCTGGCTGGACGAGCAGTTTAGCCACCTAGTAGAAGTGTTCTCGCAACCTGAGTCCAAATCTCTGGGAAGGGGTGATAATGGCCGTTTACCATTTTCGTCAAAACTCAAATTAAAAATACAAAAATTCGTTACAAATTTGCTGATCTGGTTAGGAAGTGGCAATGAGGTTGGCTGGACGAGCTATTTAGCCACTTAATAGAAGTGCTCTCGCAATCTGAGTTCAAATCTCTGGGAAGGGGTGTTAATTCGAATTAAAAATACAAAAATTCGTTACAAATTTGCTGATCTGGTTAGGAAGTGGCAGTGATGCTGGCTGGCCGAGCAGTTTGGCCACCTAATAGAAATTAATATAATGATAAATATAATAAACATAATCGGACTCAGGTTGCTCTCGCAGCCTGAGTCCGATTATGTTTATTATATTTATCATATTATTAACTTTTACTTATATTATACATCTAAGAAAAGGAATTTTCTTGATTAACTCAAATATTTTAATTCACATATTTTTTATTTAATTTTCGCAAATTTTATAATTTTTCTCTATCTATTTCTAAAGTTTGTTGTTGGTATCATTTAAGTTAGTTTAAAAAGTTTCTGGAAAACCCCACACCCGTACCCTGAGCTATAGTCGGCTAGTAACACCGCCCAGAAACCTCTGAGGGAGTAATCTGTTAGTGAAATTCGCATTTTGCTACATCATTTAAAATTAAAAGGTACATTTTATACAAAAAATAACGATAAAATTGAGTGGCATTACATTGAAAAACTAAATAATATTCAAACTGAAAGGGGACTTGCACTTGCACCAAAAATTAATGCCACCCATATAAAATTTGAAAATTCTATTATGCGGGTAAAACATGCAGACGGGTTATCCAATTCGAGGTTAATAAAGTAGAAATCTGTATACCGACATCTGTCAAAGATAAACGTCAAATACGCTGTCATTTATTTAGTTGACATTCTGCCATTTAAGAATATGGAGCATTTAACAATCGACCAACGCGTTAAAATTATTTAACTGATTTAAAAATGATTTAGCTGATTTTTCGAACAAAATTTTCTTCAGTGATGAAGCTCATTTTTCGCTTGGTGGATACGTTAATAAGCAAAACTGTAGAATTTGGGGCTCAGAAAATCCACAATTGATTGTAGAGAAGCCATTACACCCGGAAAAAGTCACTGTTTGGTGCGCATTGTGGTCTGGTGGTGTGATTGGGCCGTATTTTTTGAGAACAACCATGGACGAACCGTTACCGTCAATTCTGAGCGCTATGGCCGCATGTTAACCGATTATTTTTTTACGAAAATCGAAGATTATGATCTTGACGATATGTGGTTCCAGCAGGATGGAGCAACCAGTCACGTAACACGAGCAAATCGAGATCTTTTGCAAGAGAAATTTCCTGGACGTTTGATTTCGCGATTGGCTGATGTCAATTGGCCTCCAAGATCCTATGATTTAACGCCTTTGGATTTCTTTTTGTGGGGCTACGCGAAAGATCGTGTTTACGCAAACAATCCTCAAACTCTTGACGAATTGAAAACTAATATTCGTAAGGTAATGGCCGAGATACCGCCCGAAATGTGCCGAAAAGTCATTGAAAATTACCTCAAAAGAATCAAGGCCTGTAAGAAGTCCCGTGGAGGACATTTGAATGATATCTTGTTTAACTAAAAATGGCAAGGATCAATCTGTAAAATGAAATAAAAATTACAATACATTCCGAATATTTTGTGTGTTTTTTTTAAGTTTACTTTATCAACCTCGAATTGGATAACCCTGCAAGTGTTTAGTCGCAATGTAACAAATGCACTAGAATATTTAAGCCAAACCGATCCAATTTTAAAGAATTGTATTCCTACTGTTAAATTTTTACTAAATATCAATGATTGTTTTGATATTTTTAATAGTAATAATTTAATTTCAAAATATTATTTTAAAAGACCTCTTTCAAAATCGACAAACCAAAAATTTTTTGAAAATTTACAATATTTAAAACAAAATATTAATGAATTAAAATATGTTAACAAAATATATAATCAAAAAATAAATGTACTACATAGTAATTTTAATACATGATTTTTAGGATTTTTAACCCTAGAAAGGAAACGCGGGGTAAAAAAACACACCAGTCCAGTTTAAATCTCGCGGCAAACACAAACGGCTTACGTTTACGACCCGGGACCGTAACCATAATTCAGTTTCATCATCTGAGAGGAGAGGGAGCACACTCGCAGCATCAGTAGCACATGGAAGCTGGAGCTGTAAACATTTGAAGTGCGTCTTGGGTGTTTTTTCACTCCACGTTTCCGTTTGTGTATATTGTTCGTCATCTTAAAGTTTTTTATAATGTCGTGTTTTTTACGCTTTTTGAGGCAGTAATGAATGAATAGTGGCCCACTATATATATTTACATATATATACATACTCGCGTGTGTATACCATAACCTCATTTTAGTTTTCACTGTTTCAAGATTCGAAAAATGGCTAGGCGGTACAATTTAAGACCTTTGAAGGCTGTAGTTCAGTTGATTAATCAGGAGGAAGATCACATTGAACCTGTGGAAAATCTAAGTGATGAGGAAAATCTAACGGAAGAGGAGAGTGGCTCAGAATCGGAGCTAAGTGCAGAATCAGACAACGAACAAGTTGAGCCTGAGAGTGAAATTGAGGTATGTAAATCATATTTTTCGGTAAATTTCGGTGCGAGAAAATGTATTTCTTAGTTATTTGTTGTAATTTTTAATCGGATAAGTCAGATGATGATGGGTCGGGTACAGCTCCAGCATTCAAGAAACTGTGTAATACAGAGAGGAGAGAAAGTAGGGAAAGAGGACGGGGAAGAGGCAGCAGTGGTAGTAATCGTGGACGACGAAAGAGTATTGTTGTGGGTAAAGATGGGCATAAGTGGTACACAACTCCACTTGAAAGACTGTCAAATAGAGGCCACATAGTCACGAATCTCGCCACTCCACTTGGACCTGCAAAAGAAGTCAAATCTTCTTATGAAAGTTGGAGTTTATATTTTGACGAAGCCATGCTGTCGCGAAAGTTGTCCGGCATAAGAAATCGACCGCTATACCAAGGATGTAGAAATAAGCAGGCAGTTGGATAATACATATAAACATCGTCGATGTAATTGAATTGACGGCTTTCGTTGGTTTATTGTATTTTTCCGGTTTTCAAAAAAACAAATATGACCAATATTCAATATCTATGGGATCTAAAAGTCGGTTGCATAAGATACCGTGTCGTCATGTCCTTAAAAAGATTTCAAGCCCTTCTACAATCCCTGGGATTTGATGATAAGAACACTCGAGCAATTCGTCTTGTTGAGGATAAATTCGCCCCCATAAGACAAATTTGGGACTCATTCATTGAAAAATGCAGGACTCTATACAGCCCCGGAAAGCACTGTACCATTGACGAACAAGTATTATCTTTTCGTGGGCGCTGCTCTTTTAAGGTTTATAACGGTCAAAAATCAGATAAATATGGTCTAAAATGTGTCAATTTGAATGACTCTCAAACATTCTATTTAGTCAACGCAATTCCATATGTCGGTAAAGTGGTTTTGGAGGACAAAACTTAAAAAGTGCCATCCTATTATGTTAGAAAGTTGAGTGAGCCAATTTATGGAAGTTCCAGAAATATAACCTCGGCAGACATTTTCGATACAATGTTGGAAAAGAACCTCACAATGATTGGAACACTAAAAAAAATAAACCGCAAATACCTTTGTCTTTCAAGATTGCTGGTGAGCCAGGAAGTTCAAAATTCGCTTTTGACCAAACGAAAACTATGGTTTCCTACACTCCTAAGAAGAATAAAGTGGTCCTTGTTTTATCAACGTTCCATCGATTGCAAGAAATATGTGAAACTACAAATAAACCAGAGATAGTCAATTTTTACAACAAGACAAACGGTGGCACTGACACATTTGACCAGATGTGTCACGAATATTCAACAGCAAGAAAAACTAACAGATGGCCAGTGCGGGTTTTCATGGGGATGCTGGACCAATCGGGGATCAACGCCTCGATTATATACAATTTCAATGCTGCAAATCCATCACTCAACAGGAGAGATTTTTTGAAAAGTTTAGTCGAAGATCTTACAATTCCTCATAGCCGGAGGAGGAAAGAATTAAAAAATCTACTACACCAAACAGTATTTTGTATTCAAGAGATATTGGATGAAGGGCCAATACGTCGGGGCATAGGTGGAACAGGAAGACAGGGAAGATGTGTTCATTGTCTCCGAACCATCGACCAAAAATGTGGAGTCAAACGCTCCAAGTGTGCCAAGACCATGGAGCTGTTATCTGTCAGGTGGGTGGTGAGCAAGAATGAGAGATAAAAATCAAGATAAAAAATGTATAATGATAAATTTAATATTCTTTTTCAAAAATTGTAGTTTATCCTTCCAAATAAAGACATTTTTTACAAATTTGAACGAAATCCTTAATGATTATACCGACCTGTACGGGAAAAATTGGGTTTTCAAATTCTTGCTATTTGCGCATTTTGATTTCTCAAAATAAATATCTTTTTTAGAGAAATGGCCAAAACCACTATAATATCCTTAAAACATAGTATCTTCCCTTTAGAACCCCGTTGGAAATACTCGCTCAAAAACTCACTGAGACATCGTGATTTTAGAAAATAATGCCATTTTTGTTAGTTTTTCACGTTTTTTACCCTTCTTAGTCAATTTTCTAGGAAACTTCAAACGTTTACCCAAAACTACTTAGTTCACGCGATTCTATATTAAAAGACGAAAAAATGAGCCCCCTTGGAATCCTTTTTACCAGATTAGGTAAAAAAAAATATCGATACGTTTCTACGGTTAATAAATGCTGGAAGCCTAAAGACTATGTACACTGAATTAATTATAAATGATAAATTAGATTATTTTTTAACATATAAGTTTAGTCAGGATCACTTGGAGTTGTTTTTTGAATTGATTCGTTATCGAACTGGTCGAAATGACAATCCAACATGCAAACAATTTATTGCATCCTACAAACGGCTAGTTGTTAATAAATCTATTAAAGCCCAAGGCACGGGTAATGTTTCCTTACCAGAAATATTAACTATATCATCCAGCCAAAACAAAAATCAAGTAAATTTAAATGATGATGTTGAATCTAAAATTTAATTGAAGTCGAGCTGGATGAATTCTCGTGAGATAATATTACTTATTTAGCGGGGTATATTGAAGCCAAACAATTGCCTAAATTTTTAAAATGCAAGGAATGTAAATTAATGACCCCATCATTAAATACATGCAAAATTTTACTCGAATGTGAGAAAATTTTTAAAATTAATGTTAATATTATACTGTTATAATACAAAGCGTTTTCTTTCCTGGATGATAATTTGGGGGTGCATTCCCAAGCCGACCATTGTATGACATCAAGGAGCCGGTCTAGTTCCTCTTCTATTTCATATTCACTTTTGATTGGCACTTGAAGTTCTATTTTTTCCTCCACTAACTGCTTAAACAATTGCCAGTTTGTTTTGTTGTTTGTTAGTTGTGGTGAATTTCTTTTTTCTATTACATTTTCACTAACCGTCATAATAACAGGAGAATGATCAGATATTAGACTTTCATCATTTTCTAAGAAGATGTAGCGTTCCGATATGCCTTTAGTGATGTAGAAATCTATTAGATCTGAGATTTTGTTAGGATCTGTTGGCCAGTACGTCGGTTTCCCTCCTGAGTAAAATTCACAGTTTGAGTATTGGCCAGCTGCAAGTAATTCCTTGCCTTTTGGAGAGGTTAATCTTGAACCCCAGAAGGTATTTTTTGCATTAAAATCACCTCCGACAATGAAGTTACTTCCCAATTTCTGGAACAGATTAATGTAGTCTTCTTTTTTTAGGTTATACCGTGGGGGGCAATATATTGCAGATATATTACAGGTGTTGTGATGACCAAATTTAACCGTCACGGTGGTTACTTGCATGGATTCTTTTTCTATTTTTAATTCTTCATGATGTTTGATATTATCCCTAATAAATATAGCTGACCCTCCTCTTGCTCGTTCTGCAGGGTGTGTGGTATGGTAACAAGTATATCTCCGGATTGATACATAGGAGCTGCTGGTAAAATGTGTTTCTGATATTAAGCATATATCAATTTTCTCTGTATTTAGAAATAGTTCTAATTCTTCTAGGTGTTGTGTTAATCCGTTTGCATTCCATATAGCTATTCTTAATGAGTAGTTTTGATGTCTGGTTTCTGTTCCGCAATTATGAGTTGAACTAGGTATTGCAGACATTATTTATTTTTAACTATTTTGGAACTTGGTATTTCCAGCAGGTTAAGTCGATTCAGAATTAACTTATTTAGTTTATTCTGTTCCTCAAGGCTATTTAGAATTGCTTGGACAGTGTTTTTGAAATTTTCGGTACCGCTTGCCTCATTTTCTTTCGAATTTGAGGCGGCCTGTGCATATGTATAATTCTCCCTACGCATAGATGATTCGTTTCTTGCTCGATTCTTATTTGGATGACTTAGAGGGGGTTTGCGTGCCTGATCCCTCATTTTTTGTAGCTGCTTGGCAACCTCACATCCTCGGTAGTTGGCTGGATGCTGCCCATTACAATTTATACATTTTGCTGGTTCTTCTTTTGATAATTTGCAAGTTTGTGTTGGGTGCTTTTCAGCACATTTCACACATCTTGGATCGCGCGCGCAATATCGTTGCGTATGGTTAAAGCCTTGGCATTTTTTACATTGTACTATTCTTGTACTGCCTCTTTTAACAGCTTCGATCTTTAGTCGCATGTTGAGTATGCCAGTTATGTTGTAAATGTTTTCTATTTTCTCGGATTTATCAAACGTTAGCATGAACAGGGGAAGCCCTCTTGCCGTTATTTACCCAATAGAAGTAAGAGAATTAGTGCAGGAAAAACGAAAAGCCCGAAAGAAATGGCAGAATACACATGCGCCGCAAGATAAAACCACCTTAAACAACTTGTGCATCAAACTTAAGGTACTCATAAAAGCAGTGAAAAATGAAACAATTGGAAAATATCTCTGTTCTCTAGCCCCAACTAAAGATACCGACTATTCCCTCTGGAAAGCAACAAAAGGGTTAAAACGACCAACAACGCAGATCCCCCCAATCAAAACAAACGATGGGAACTGGGCTAGAAGTGCGAAAGATAAAGCTGACCTGTTTGCTGAACATCCTGAAGAAACATTTCAACCTCTAGGTCGGCAGACCAGTTACGAAAACACTGCTGATACGCCCAGAATATCTGATTTCGAAGATATCAGGCCTGTAACATTGAAAGAACTAAAAACAGAAATTAAGAACTTAAAAACAAAGAAAGCTCCTGGTTACGATCTGATAACAGGGCAAATAATAAAGGAGCTGCCTGAAAAAGGGACCCGTAAATTACTGCACATAATCAATGCGATCATCAGGAAAAAACATGTGCCAATGCAGTGGAAAGTAGCAGAAGTAATAATGATTCCGAAACCGGGCAAGCCACCGAATGATAGAAAATCTTATCGGCCAATTTCACTTCTACCAACACTAGCGAAATTGTTTGAGAGGCTGCTGCTCAAAAGATTGAAAATAACCATAGAACAACGAAACCTTATCCCAGAATATCAGTTTGGTTTCAGGGAGAAACACTCCACTATTGAGCAGGTTCACAGGCTTACAGATGTCATTGAGAATACATTAGAAAGGAAAAAGGTTTGCTCTGGTATCTTCTTAGATGTGGCACAGGCCTTCGATAAGGTATGGCACAGAGGTTTACTCTTTAAACTACATAGAGATTTACCAAAACAATATTACATGATTTTAAAATCATACATAGAGAATCGCCACTTTCGGGTGAAATATGAAGATGAATACTCCGAGCTAAAAAAGATCTCGGCAGGAGTCCCACAGGGTAGTGTTTTGGGACCAATTCTTTACTTACTCTACACCAGAGATTTACCTCATTTAAACGATGTTACCGTTGCAACATTTGCTGATGACACTGCAGTTCTCTCAGTAGGAGACACTATCGAGGAATCGACAACGAAACTTCAAGAAGCATGTGACAAAATCATAAAATGGACAAAAAAGTGGCGAATCGGGCTCAATGAATCAAAATCCACGCATGTGAATTTTACTAATCTAAAAGTCAGTTACAAACCTGTAATCATTAACGGTCAGCAGATTCCGTATGCAAATAAGGCTAAATATCTAGGGATGACCTTAGATACAAGGCTCAGATGGAAAGAGCACGTTAAAAAGAAAAAAGAAGAACTTAATATCAAATATCGAAAAATGTTTTGGCTGCTCGGGAAAAACTCGGAATTGTCAACCGAAAATAAATTGCTATTATATCAACAGAAACTAAAGCCTATATGGACTTACGGAATACAGCTCTGGGGCTGTACAAAGAAAACCAACACTAAAATAATACAAACTTTTCAAAACAAAGTGCTACGTGGTATAGTTAACGCTCCGTGGTACATTAGGAATGATGACCTTCATCGGGATCTAAATATCCCGACGGTCCAAGAAGAAATAAAAAAACTTGCAGTAATACATGGACAACGTATTTATCAACACGTAAATGAAGAGCTTCGTGGTATGTTGGACACCTCCCATGCAGTAAGACGATTGCAGAGAACGAAACCAATTGATTTAATGGATTAAGGACACCAAAGCAAAGACTACTTCAGTAAATAACCTATAAATGGAGCCGGCCAATGGGCGTCTTCTCATTCACAAGTGATTAAATTAAAAAAGAAAAATTACTAGATGAATTGTATTTAGTTGTAATAATTTAAATAAAAAAAAAAAAAAAAAAAAAAAAAATAATACAAAGCATTAGTTTAATAGATTTAATTTACTACCAATCACTTAAATTCTAGATTTAATATTATTGATATAGAAAATCATTTTTATGTATTACTTAAAACTATTATAGAAACTTATTTTAAAATAATATTTAACCATTTCACCAAACAAGAAAATTTAAAAAATAGGAGTTAGAAAAAAATTAACTAAGTTAATTCATTTTAATGAAATGACATAATTTAAAAAAAACCAAATTTTGTTTTATTTATTATTATATATAATTATAAGCCCATTTATGTACTTCAATAATTTTCAATTTCGATTTTAAAATTATTTTTTTTTTTTTTTTTGAGATTAAAATCTCTAATTTTGGTTTCATTAATAATTCGTTGAATATAAAAAACTGTAGTTAAAAAATGTAAACATTTCATTCAACTACTACTAGTGCCATCTACTAGTCTTCTCCGGAATTATATCATAATATCGACGCGATTTCCCTTATAGTTATTATAAGTTATTTGGATAAATGGCATTTCAATGTTATTACCCAGTCAAACATAATATTCATGTAAGAAACCCAACGAAACCTTCGTTAAATTTTAGCTGTCACCTATGGCCCAACCAGTCAGAAATAAAAACTTAATAAAAAAATAAGAATTTTTGACGAAATCAATTGTTTTTTTTTTTTGACATTCCACCCATCCAAAAATAGTAATCTTAAGTGACAGCTGTTCGTTTATAAACAGCTGTTTTTTATTGTGAAATGTCTTTTAGAGAAATTTCATATTTGTTGATGTTGTTATATATTTTTATAAATGTACACATACGCGCTTTTACATCACAATGGAAAAAGGAAATAAACTAAACAAAATTAAAATATTATAGTAGTAACATAGCGTTTACACTATACGACTATAATATCATACCATTACAAATTAATTTTTAACAAAATTCACTAAAACACCATTTTTACTTTATCGCACATTATTAAAACTAAGCACAGAATCTGAAAAAATATAAAAATAATTTTATTTAATAAATAAATTAGTAAACAAAAAAATGTACGCAAAATAAATATGGCTGGAGTTCAACCGCTTCAAAAATACCGTAAGTTTTGACCGTATTATACACGATCAAAATTTCAAGACGATCGGTTGAGCGGTTCGCGATATTTGGTAGTGTTTTAGATAAATTTGCACCGGGGTCCCTAGATCGAGGGGTTCAACTTATACACAAAATTTCAAGGCGATCGGTTTAGCGGTTTGTGATATTTGGTAGTGTGGCCGAGATGTGAAGCCGAGATGTGTGAAAGTTTAATGTCTATCGGCCGTATAGTCTTTGAGATTTTCGTTAACAGACATACAAACATCTTTTGACTTTTAGTTAGATTTCATAGAACTGGAAATGAAGAAAACAAAAATATAACTATTTTTGTTGTTGTAATCCAACCATTAGGAATATATAAATAAATTTTTAATTTGCATACTTCCGTTTTACGTTTTTTTTCGATAAACCGCCTCCAAAAGATGAAAAATACAAAAAAGTAAAAAAATTACGAATGACACAATTTAAATGAAAAGTTGAAAAATGAAAAGTTTTGAATAAAAACCATACTATACTGTGGTCCATCGCTTAGATAAAATAAACCAATTGTAATGAAAATTGACCGCGTGCGTTATCTCGAATCGGAACCTTAAACCTTGAAGACAAAAATACAAATAATAGTTAAAAAAAATTTAAGCTAAATGGTTTCAAAACTAAACTTTTGTGACTGGGTGTAAGACTACATTCAAAGTTCTACTTTTAATCTGGAAATCATGATCACCAAACCGCAGCCAACAAAGTTTAAATTTTTAACTATTTTTTTACCGTGTACAATAAATTAAATCAATAAAGATGTTATTATTAATCAAATCTAGATTGGGTGTTTTTTGAGTATAAGACAAAAAGAAAATCGTAAATCTTAACACGTCAAAACGTAATAATATGCAAATCAATGTAATATATCATTTTGCATTCGATAGTAACAAATTACATAAAGAGACAACAACCGACTAAATTTAAATATCACACTTAAATTTTTGTTAAAATTTAAACATTATGATATATTAGAATTTTAACACCACCTAGCTATATATTACATAAATCAAATAGTGATTTGAATATTCGTGTAATCCATTATTAATGCAATGTAAACAACTAAAATACTACTTAGTTGGAACAAGGAAGAAGTTCTAAATTTATTCGAAAAAAAATAGAAATACTCGAATTACCTGTTACGCGCACGCCTTACTATATGCTAATCGACTTTAGGAATGCGGCTGAGATTAATAAGAAAAAACTATTTTCATTCAGTTCGGATTTTAGTTTTCATTCAAATTTAGTCTAAAGCAGTTCAACAAAGATTAGCTCAAAATGATTAAATTTAGATTATTATTATTGATCATTGCTATCATGAAAATTCGTTTAATTCATTGTAACGTGATTAATAGTAAGTTAAAAATCATATAAAATTTTTTATCGAATCAAATTTAATATCCTTATTTTATCGCAGTGACAGCCTATTATCAAATACCACCACTATATAAGCTAGACGATTATGATAGATGCCTAAACGAGTTTCCCGATCAGCAAAATATCTACTGTTACGTCGATGTGACGATTGCGCCAAATAATTCGAATGCGGCATGGCAATACATTGAAAAAATTTCGGCTGATACGAAACACTATTTTCGACATGATCGTTTAAAACGGGGCCTATGTCTAAGTCAATGTGAAGAACTTTGTAACAATATTCTGAACAGCACGGAACAGTTGTGGTACCAACCGTTAAACTTCGATCCGAATCTCAATTATCTTAAATTAAGTAGTGGAATTTATAAAAACTCATCATGGTACCGTGAACGATATAGTAGTTTAGTGAATATGTGCGTGAACAAAGAACTAAAACCTAATTATGAACTGATGGCGTATAGTGAAATTTTATATTGTGATTCCCGAAATTCGGCAGTGAATAATATTTTTTTTACCATTGATATGTTAGATATATGGTTTCTAATTATAATAATCTTAATCTTCGTGTTAACACTTGCATCATCTATAATCGATCAACGGATGATGAAAAGCGATGAACTGGATCATTACCGTACACCTCCGACAGATTTTAAAATTAGCCTGTTTGTGTCATTTTCCATTTACCGAAATTGTCACAAAGTTATCAACGGCGGTGAAACGAAAGAAAATCAGGAGATTAAAGTTATTAATGCGTTGCGATTTTTGTTTATGTGTGCAGTAATATTTGGACATGTACTCATCGGCCTGAATGTATTTCCTACCGCTAATCCGGAATACGTAGAAGAAAATTATCACCGAGTTATAAAGATGCTGATAATAAATGGACAAACAGTAATCCAAACGTTCTACACCATAACTGGTTTTCTCATGGCATTCCAATTTCTTCAGTTTCAACACAAATTACTCCCGAAAAATGTTAATTTTAAGGATTTCCTTAAAAGTATATTACAACGCTATTTTCGGTTGACTCCAGTTTATGGTCTTATTATTTTGTATAATATGACATGGATGATACGGCTGGGTACAGGACCGCTGTGGCGATATGCTAACGAAGTGGAACGTGAATTTTGTCGGGCAAACTGGTGGACAAATTTGCTATATATCAATAATTACGTTAAATCTGATGAGCCATGTGTACAGCAAGGATGGTATCTTGGAACGGATTTTCAACTTTTCATTATTTCTTTATTTTTGCTAATCTTGACCACAAGAGTGCCAAAATTAAAACGAATTGTATTCATCATGTGCGTTACACTTTCAATTACAGTACCAGCAGTGATTGCCTACCTTTACAAATTTGAAGGCATAGTAATGATATATCCGGAATTACAAAGATACTCTTTATGGTATATTGAAATGTATCAGCATTTCTATATTCCGATGCATGTAAATACGGGAAGTTATCTTATCGGAATAGTTTGTGGTTGGATGTGGTATTACATTAAGCGCGATAACATCGATCTAAAAACATATAAATTGGTTAAATTTCTGTATCCATTTTTAATTCCAATAACTGCTCTCTGTGTTTTATCCGGTTACGTATTTTATGCGTACGAATTTGAAAAACCTGCTGTGTGGATTTCATGCTATGCCACATTCGCTAAACATTACTGGGGTTTTTTTATAAGTGCTTTAATTATTTGTACATCGTCAGGTATTGGCGGGCTACTTAAAGATATTTTGAGCTCAAAAATATTTAACGTTTTAGGGCATATTACATTCTGCGCCTATATAGTTCACATAGCTATTTTACGGTTATTCTTCAGCATTTTACGTCAACCAGTAGTACAGAGTGATATGATAATTCTTATATATACTTCGTCGGCTTGCTTACTTTCGTACTTGGCCGGTTTTGTATTGAGTTTGTGCATCGAAACGCCTTGTGGCAATTTATTGAAACTTTGCTTTCCGCGTCCAATTTCAGCAAAACAAACAATTAAGAAGGATTAAATTAATTCATTTAATATTTGTAATAATTTATTTTATTTTACATAATTTTATACAAAGCAAAAATAATTCAGTAATGATAATCAAGTAATATGTTTCGGTTAAAGTCCGACCTCGGTAAATGTCCGAAATTTTATTTTTTTATATTCGTTCACACGATTAAATACCGGTTGTCCAGAGGTTTGATGGTTACGAAATGGTTGTTGATCGTTCCTCCTACAACCTCTAGTTTCGATTGTTCCCCACAAGGGAAGCGTCATGAAGGGCGCAATAAGCTCCTACGAGCCCGTGAGAGTGAGTAAAGCCGTTAGTCCCAACTATTCCAATTTGCACTAATACTTTGAAAAATACTCCAATTTTTGCGTCCAAATTTTTATTCGTACGCTTACCGAATTCGGGCTTTTACCGTAACATATATAGTTATGTAAAGGTTGCGTTGCGGTGGAGAGATGTAACGAACAATAAATTTTTTCTCGTATGTGTCTTTTATTATGAACGATGTATTTAATGCGTGAACGATATTTAAACAACTAAATTGCAATTTGAACAAAATAAATGTAAATTAAGCAAAATGAATAAAAATAAAGCGAAATGTAAAATGTGTTTAATTTTGTAATAGATGCCAACATTTCCAATGCTTGTGGTTTTTTATAACTGTTGTTGTCATTTCCCAAGAAAATTGTTGGTGATAAGCAAAGTAAGTGTTGCATAATTAACTGGAATTTATGTTTATAGTGTGCTGACATGTAACTCCTTCCCTGCATTACTGACGTCGTCCTTGACTTCTGTGTGTTTCTTATGGGTTGCTACTGCTTTTGAAAGGATCAATTTGTTGAAAACTTGTTTATTTCTTCTGTGGATAAACAAGATAAATAGTTGTTGAATGCTGGTAAATTTGCATGAATTTGCTTTCGTTGCTTATTTTCCCCATTTTGTCAATGGTTTGTTTGCAAAGAAACAGTCGATCCTTGAATTTTTGAATGCGTTACATTCACATATTTTTTTTTTTTTTTTGTTTTTTTTTTTTTTTTAGAAAAAAGTATTAATCATCATCCTTTTTTATCAGTACGAAACCAAGCTGCCAAGAAGTTACCTAAGGGATTTCTCATTTTTGTACGGGTTTGTGTATCTTTGTGTACACTATTGCCCTGGGGTTAAAGGTTTGGGGGAGGGGAGTGCATTTTTTCTACTTTTGTGGTAGAAATATTGTTAATAAATGGCCTCTTTGTTTCTGCGACTAAAATAGTCGTAAACATCGTATGGGTGTCCATTAAAATAATATTTTGTCCGAAAAGCCGAAAAAATTATTAAACAAATTAAATGCTATTATTGTAGCCGCCCTTGGATATTTTTCTTCATCATTTTCAGCTAATTGTTTTAAAGTTCTTATTGCTAGGTATGGCGTCAAAACCTACCCAAATGTCACTGTTGTTAATTGATGTTCATTGATTGGCTCTGTTTGTGAATTACGCCATGGGATTTTTTGGTAATGTTGATCTTCATCATGTATTTTTATTTGCCGGTACATTTTTTCAATGTCGGCTGTTATTGCATATTTATAGCTCCTAAATCGCATTAAAATTGACATTAAATCATCTGGAATAGTAGGACCCACGAGTGATTGTCAATGTCATTAAGACTTATTCCATTTGATGTTTTGGCGGACACGTCGAACACAATTCTTAGTTTTGTTGTCATACTTTCTTCCTTGATAACTGCATGGTGGGGGATGTAGTAATCTTCTTTGTGTTGGTTATTTATTACAAATTTTCATATGACCCAAGTCTATATATTCCTGGATGCATTGTTTATATGCTACCGCCATTGTCTTAGATTTGTTTCGTTTTTCCTCTAATTGTAAAAACCGTCCTAATGCCTGATTTCTTAATTGTCCTAATGGATTTGAGTGCGATTTTTTTCTTACTACGTACCTCCCTGTGGATTCTCGATAATGCGTTCTTATAAAATGTTCTTCGGATTGTTGTTCTTGTTGTGTTAAACCCCGTTCTTCTTGGAGTTATTTTAGTTTCCAGAAGTTTTTTAGATTTTCATCGATTTCTGTGAGTGTTATTAAAGTTCGTTGTGCTATTGGTTCGCCGTAACTCCCTTTGACAGTTCACTTAGTATTATCATTGGATAATAATCAGCCCCTAATAGTATGTCGATCTTGCTTGGATGATTGTAGTTTGGATCAGCCCATACTAAGTCGTTCAAGTGTTCCCACTGCCAAGCATTTATGTGTTCCATAGAAAATTTTGACGGAAATCTTGGCTGTATTTTACAATTAATATACTTGTTTATTATTCCTGCCTTTGTTTGTCCAATTCCGGATATTTCTATGTGTTGTCACTGTAAGTTTAACCTACTTGCTGCTTCTTTTGTTATGAATGTTCCTTGTGACCGTGGATTGATTAAAGTTCTAAGATATTCATGACCGTTTTTCCCGCCTTGGATTTTTACTGAGGCTGTACTTGTACGATCGTGATTGATAGATATCCCACATTGTCTCTTTCCCACATTGTCTTTGAGTTGTTGGTCTATCGTTTACTGTTGTGACATTGTTGTTGGTTGTTTGTTGTTGGTGTGGCGCTGGTGAATGTCATAAAGGATGATGCCGTCCCTTGCAGGTGGAAAACATTTGTTGTTTTTTCTGCAATTTATTGTAGGATAGTTTTGTAAAAGGCAGTTCCTGCATAGTTTATGCAGCATAATGATTTGATTTCTTTCAGTAAGGCTTAGTTCCTTGAACCGTGGACATGCCTCCAGTTTATGGTTCTTTTTACAGCATACGCAAATGGTTGTTCGTTGTTGCTGATTTGTTGTAGATGTGAATACCTGCCTTTGTGGTTGGGCCCTTAGTTGATGAGCTGGTGTAAATCTGTTACCTCCAAATGATTCCAATGATTGAAATCGCCTTTCTAAAAATTTTAGGATTTGGTTTGTGGTTTGAAATTCTTTTGGATTCTCCAGCGAACTTTCATATAGGCGTATTGATTCATTATCTAGTTTTTTTGATAATGTAAAAATGATGAATGGATTCCATGTTTCAATGTTGATTCCTATGTTTCTTATAGCATACAAATACTCAATTGATGTATCATATAAATGTTTTATGGCAGCCGCATATTCAACGCTAATTGTTGGTTGGCCGAGTAAACAATTTAGCAGGTTCGTCACAAGTAGTCTTTTGTTGTTAAATCTATTTTGTAAGATTTCCCAGGCCATTGTGTAATTTTCTCCAGTGGGTTCTAAGTGGCTTAACAGTGTTTGTGCTGTGCCTTCTATGTGGCTTTTCAGGTAATTCATCCTGTGTGTGTGTTTTTAGGTTCGTGTTTTCGTGAACCAACCTTTTGAAGGTATCAGCAAAACCGGTCCATTTCATATAATCACCATTGAATGTTGGAATTTCAACGGCTTGTAGGCGAATTTCAGTTGGTTTTTTGTTGTAAATTGTTCCCTCTAATTCTGTAGTTATTGTTATGGATATCCGGTCGTATTGCTGTTTTATGTTATCATATTGTTTTTCTATGAAATATGTTTCTTGAGCTTCATCGTCTTCTGAAGATTCGATGCAAATTTTCTCATTAAATTCCATGATTTGCATCATCATCCTTCCTGCCTATATTTCTGAGTTTTAAATTTAAGGCTGCTTTTGATCTGTTGTTTGAGACCATAACTTCTTCGGCTGAGCGTATTTCTGCATATAATCTCCGTATTCAGATGTTTTGTTGTTTAATTATTTGTTGGTAGTTGCTCATTTTTGACGATGTGGAAGAGCTCTCAGTGCTCTGATTCTTCATATAATCCATGAATTTGTTGAATGTCTTCACGATGTTTCTCCTTTTTTGGAAATATCCGTGTGTACATTCGATTCCTTTGCGCTCCTTTCGGTAGTTTTTGTATTTGGTGAAGAGACGAGCGATTTTTCCGCTATAACCTGTGTTACCGACCTTGACGACTATTACGTGTTTGAAATAGGTAGCTTACAGTTGGCTTGGGAGGTTCATCTAGCCGTCGTGAAAAAGGTAAGGCCTACAAAATTTACACGTATTTTTTTTTTTTACTTGATTTAAGAGCACTCACATTTTCCCCACATACCCCATATAATCTTCACATAAAAAAAAAGTATTCCATATTACTTTTAATTTATTATTATTAAACAGAAAAAATTATAATTACAAACTAATTGAAATTTTATCATTATATATTTTAGTATTTTTTTTGTTTAAAAGAAATTCGTATTAACCGATGAATATTTTTAAATGCATAATTTTAAGTGTTAAATATGTCAAACGGAATTGGGAGCCAAAGTAATAACCCGTATATGTAATAATCAATATAATATAATATAATGATGAAAATATATATACATATATAAAAAAACTCACCACACCAAATTCCGCCTTCGAGTACTGATTGTTTGGAGTGCCTAAAAAAACTTAAATTAAATATGTTGCTCCAAATACCCTTTTCAAAAACACTTATTTTTTTTTTTTTTTTTATTCTATGACATGCAATTTATCTCAAATTTTTTTTTGACAAACTAATACATACTTTAATTTTTCACCAACGAGATTTTCTTTCACAAAATTTTAATCGTATAGCAATACTTTTTTTTTTTTAATTTATTTATATATTTTTGTTTTTTTCAATTTTCTTTCAAAAACTTTTTCTTTCAAATTTACCGAGCGATTATCTTCTTTTGTTTTACATAAGCACTACCACTATACACACAACACAACATTATCAGCCGACCGTTATTTAAAGTTGATTAGTCGTTTGTAAGGTGTAGATGGTCATCTGGATGTGGCTTAAACTGTAATGCCCGATAGCACGCCTATTGATAATCCAGATGTTCGGTATACTCACTCGATTACCGAGAAGAAAAAAACTTCCCCTTTTTTTTTTTTTTTTATTTTGAGTTATGCCCCCAAAAATGATTTAGTGTTCCGCAAGAAATGAATTATTATTCTGGCACTATTTGTGTACTACGTACACTTCCTCTAAAATTAGCGGTAACTCGCTTGAATTCCACGGATGCGAAACTAAGCAATTCACAAATCAAAACAGAAATATTTTTTTGGTGTTGTAATTAATGAAAATATTTGAAAAATCCAAAGGCTTACCAATTCACAAAAATCTGCACAAAAAAAACTATCGCTTTTGCGGATAAAATTTTTATTTTTGGTTTCTTTTCACAGCATGTGGTTTACTTTTGTTTTAAACACAATTTTTTTGTTTTTATAATTGTAACCAATGCACTTGCGGAACTTCTTATTAAATGAATATGAAATTTATATGTTTTGCTTGTGCAGTCAAATACGAATAGATAGACATTTGCAAGTACATAATATACTCTGTACATAATCAAATTATGAGGTGGTATTTGTCGTTGGTCACGACTGTACCATGTACTATTAATATATATACCCAATTGCACAAGAAAAATGCATACTGAGATGATACACACAAATGCATTTACCCATATTATGCAGTAAAGTCGGTACCACACAATCAAGCAATTAATTTCCATTTCGATAGTATTTGGCAATTCAAGTTTACTGACCTATGTATTTTGAATATACCAATGTACTATCGCTCGACAACATAAGCTAATAAGTCTATTATTTACCATCACAGAATCAAGTAATGTACATATCGCACCACCAGTCAAATGCAGCCGTTACACCTGTAACACCTGCAACAGATTATCCATTTCATCCGTCAGTAAATTTACTTTTGCTGGTTGTTGTACAGCTTTTTTGATTGTTATTATTGTTTTTCAACGTTGATGCTTTGATTCGACGTTGATTAGGTCGCCGATTGTTGTTTGGCTTTGAAGGACCAATGTTCGGTAAATTTTCAAACGTTGTCCTCCCGTTGACTCGCAGGACAAATATTTGTTTAGGAATTAGTGCGCCTACCGTGGGTCGGAGCTATAGTCCACTAATTCTAAACAACTAGTTAAGAAGTTAAAGGTTATTTTAATTCTGTTTCTTTATTTGAAATATTACAGTTTAAATATAAAATTATTACATTGATTACAACAATAATTAAATATAACAGAAATTTATATCTTCTTGCATTTTAGTTAAAGTAAGTTAGCACAATTGTTTCTACGTAAATATATGCTTGTACGACATTATTACATTGATTACAATAATAATTAAATATAACGGAAATAGCTTCTTGTGTTTTACCTAAAGTAAAGCAAATTGTTGCTTCGTCATATATAATTTGCTTATTTAAGCAACTTCTTTAAGCATATATTTATTTTATGTTCAATACATTATTTTAACTTAATACTAAATTATGTTTAACCAATTGGGTGTCATGTTCATGGGTTAACTAGTTGATGGTCATGTTCATGGTCTGAACAAATCCCAATAACTCATTTTTGGCCTTACGGATTTTTTTATTTCAACTTTTTAATGTTTATTTTTTTAAATAGGTGTATGTTCCAAATTTAATATTAGCTCTTACGTTTACTGTTGTATGGTTCTATCAAATTCAAAATTCGTCCCAAATAACATCTATTTTCCTGTTTATTTACAGTTAAAATGTTTGAAAATGGTAAAAGAAAACTAAAAACTCAAATTTACATTGCAATAAAAAAAACTAAAAGTGATCGTGATCTTTGAACTTCAAAAAGTTTGTGTATCGGGACACATCAGCCTCAGCCGACATGTTGCAACTATCACTTTTTTCGCTTCGATGAAAAAACCGAGCTACTTTGATAAAAATTTACATAAAACAAAAAATATTTTTACTTCTAAAATACCGTTCTATTTTATCGAAAATGCATCGAAGCGAAAAAAGTGATAGTTACAACATGGACCAGCTTATATTCGATATTCGCGATAAAAACTTGTTTTTACTTAAAAAACATACACTAAGTAGGCTACAACAACCAGCAACTAATACCTCACTCTTTTAGGCTGTTCTAATATTGTTATTTTGTTTTCAATAAGTTTTTAAGTGTTGTGTTTAAGTTTTGTTATTATTGCTACAATGGCTAAATTATCTAATGAAGAATACGCTGACATTTTGATGGCATAAGGAAGCGCCAATTGCGTCGCTCGTGCCGCACAAAGGATTTACCAAGAACGCTTTACTGATAGACGATTACCCAGCCGCCACATCTTCCAAAATAGTTATCGACGCTTACGCGAGACCGGTAATTTAAATTTTAATAAACCAAGAGTGATTAAACCGCGACATAATGTTGCTGTCGATGAACAGGTTCTAGCACTGTTTGAAGAGGACCCGACTAAAAGCATAAGAAATGTATCTGTGGAGCATACTTCGTCAAAACAACAAACATTCTTTCCATTACACTCCAGTGCAAGTTATGTATGTAATTTTTCAACAGTTTTACAACTCGTACGCGCTAACATAAGACATTGGCATGGCATGGGTATAAATCCCTTCCCACTTTTCCGCATACCTTACCAATGTCAATATTAAACAAAAAGAACATCTTGGAGGTAAATAATACTTTCTCAAGTGTATGTATTTTATACTTAATAAACACATTTTTATTAATCACTTGTTTTTTGTTCCGCAGAATATTTTGAATGTCTTTCAAAAAGTTTAAAAAATCACTCGATCGATTTCGACTTGTTAGGTCATCATCAGGAGTATCTACTGATTTGTATTAGTAAAAATTTTTGTTATATAATAGAAAAAAGTGATTAATAAAAATGTGTTTATTAAGTATAAGTGTGTTTCGCCAAGTGCCTACGGCAAATAGCGTTAAGAGTATTGTATGTATTTTATTTGTTGCAGATCTGGACAATCATGACTTTGACAAGCGTGTCCTTGTCGTCTTTCATTGCACACAGATGTGGATGACCCCACTTTTTGAAAAGTTTTCTTTGGACAGATGAGTCAGATTAATTTGCACAACCTTCATCACTAGTCAACGAAAGATCAGGACCTACGTGCCAAAAGACACAGGTCATTCCAAAGAAGATTTAGTGTCAATGTTTGGGCGGAAGTAATTGGAAATCATGTGACTCAACCACACTTATTACCTGAGCATCTTAACGGGGACAACTACCTTGAGTTTTTACAAAATGACTTGCCCGAATTGGTAGCACACGTACCAATTTTCAATTATAACCGACCTGTTGTTTTTTAAAATGACGGTTGTCCCGCACACTGAAGATTAA
This sequence comes from Nephrotoma flavescens, assembly GCA_932526605.1. NCBI lineage: Eukaryota > Metazoa > Arthropoda > Insecta > Diptera > Tipulidae > Nephrotoma > Nephrotoma flavescens. The sequence goes on from OW052222.1 coordinate 140,144,519, forward strand.
TTGTCAGAGAGCACCTAAATGACGTATTCCCAAATTCATGGATTAGGAGGGATGGCCCTATTCCATGGCTTCTACGTTCCCCAGGCCTAAATCCGTTAGATTTTTACGTCGGGACGAGTCAATGCTCTGGTATATGTTACGGAAGTTCTAGGGATGGTTTAGTCCAACGCATTAATAAAGATTTATTTTTATTAAAAAACGATTTTTAATTTTAAATCCAAAAGATAGTACCTACATATATAAATGTAAGATAAAGATAAGTGACAGATTTCACTGCGGAAGAGTGAGGTAGTAGTTGTTGGTTGTTGCCCCCTTAAGTGTATGTTATTTAAGCCTAAACCAGTTTTTATCGCGAATATCGAATATCAGACTAAAAGGGTTTTTATGGCATATTGCATATGGTTGGAAAGGGGATAGACTAGAGAACTTAATAAAAGAGTTCAAAGAACACGAACACTTTTATTTTTTTTTTTATTGCAATGTAGAGTTTAGTTTTAAGGAGTCGGCGATTGAACGTCGTAGAGGAAAGACGTGTTTTTTTGTCTCTCTAAATAAATAAATAATTTATAATTTAAATGTGTTTTAATTAACTAATCAATTAACAAATATATATGTGTCCATAAATAAATAATAATATTAATAATATTTTGTATAATTTAATAAGTAAAGTTGTACGTATTGTATATATGTGTGTCTTTCAGTTATATTAATTTGTGTATGGTGCACTAGGAATGGTGTAGGATATGTACATAACAATTTTTGTTTATAAGTATGTATGTATTTTGATTTTGATACCGTTGCTTGAATGCATCCTATACATTTTGTATGTAATTCTTCAATATGTGGGACTTTCTTTATTCCAACGGATGCATAAGTTAAATGTTTTTTAATTTTTTTTTTGTTTTCCATTGTTTTAATACATATTTTAAAACATTAATACATATTTCTATCTACTAATAAATTTTAAGTATATAACCATAATATATTTTAACTGTACATATTTTATAACTCATAAAGGCGTAGAGTATTACCATAGAAGGGCGGGTTTACCATAGATTTCTCATTTGTATAAAACGAGAAATAAAAATGGAATTCCAATGTCGTGGTTGTATTTGTGATTTTACATTGTGCGCAATGTAAAATCACAAATACAATCAGGACATTGGAATTTGATTTTTTTTATACAAATGAGAAGTCTGTGTTAAACTTGTTTTTCTATGGTATTACTATTCTCATCTAGTAGGTTATTCGAGTATTTGTTTTGTTTTGTTACACTCGCTAACAATTTTTGTTGTTACTTTTGCTCGACGATCATTTTTCGTTTTTTCTGCTTTTTGGCAATTTTCCCAGCAAACGGGCGCTGATGGCAGAGTGAAATGGATGGAAATATTTGCAGACGTCAAAGCGAGGAAACGGGTATATTTACTTCGGTTTCTTCTATGCACTGCATTTTTGCCCCCACCTGGTCTCTTGTTTATCAATTTCGTTTCAAAGTTTGTTGTTTCATTTCTATCAGTCTCCAGATTTCAGCTGAAGGTGGTAGATGTTTGTAAATGTTTTTCGGATGGAGGTACATGGATGACATGCAAAGTAAGTGGGTATGCAGGGTTGAAGGGATGTGTAGTGTATCTGAATGACAATATACATTTAGTACATACAACCAAAAGCCAAACACAATCAATAATATATGATTGTGTTTCGTTTTGATACCACAGGGTACATTGGAAGAATGTTTTTTTCTGGTAAACCAACGGTTAACAGTTGCAAGTTGTACTCGGGCCGAAGTGAGAGAGAGATGGATTGGTTTTTGGGGGAGGCAAGGCTGAGTTTTCGGTCGACAACGGTACGAGTGGCATGGAATTCGATGCATCAATTTGAAGTAAAATCTGAGCGCTCTAGTTGTGTGCTGTTTGTGCGCTCTTTGTGCGCTGATTTGTACTACTGAGTTGAATCCTATCTTTTGTTTTGTAAACGAAGTTACTCGTATACTGTATTTATAGAGATTAGTATTGGAGGTATACTGTACAATGAGGTGTACGTTTCGATAACCACCGAATATGTGGTTTTACGATGTATATAGCTTGTTTTATGCTTCTAGCTGTCCCAGTAGTACAAATCAGCGCACAAAGAGCGCATAAACAGCATATAGTTGGAGCGCTCAATTTTTACTTCAGATTGATGCTGATGGTTTCATGCTTTTCGTGTTGTTGTCGACTGAGGACTCGGCTTTGTTTCCCCTTAAAATTAGTTTGTCTCTCTTTCATTTCGATTTGAGTGTAGTATGTGGGTATTAACGTTGGTTTGCCATACTGTTAAAGTTAGCCGACTCGCTCCAGCCGAATAATGTCGATAATGCAGATTCTAATGAACTTGAATACAGCAAAAATAAGTCATGAACTCGAATTTAGGAGAATTTAGGACCGGGTTATATCATTCGGGTGAAGGAGAAATTATTTCAGTTTGTAGGAATTTAAAAATCGATAGGAGCGAGAGTATAAAGATAGTTCAATAATAGTCAAGACACTATCTGCATTATCTTTCGGCTGGAGCGAGTCGGCTAACTTTAACAAGGTTGGTTTGCCACAATATAATGTTTTTTGAATGTGTTTTGTTGTATCGGGGCCAAACACAATCATATATTATTGTGTTTGGTTTTCATCATTCAGATACAACTACACATTTTTTTGGTTTTGTATGCTTGCTTTATATGTGTGTTATCCATGTGTTTCCATTTCCATCTGAAAAGCATTTACAAACATCGTCATACGTATGCATTGAATATGTTTCAACAACGCACATCTATTGCCTTCGGCTGAGGTATGGAGACTGATAGAAATAGAAATGAAGTGGCAATTTTTGAAACGGAATTGATAAACGGGTGATTGGGTGGGGTGGAGGTGCAGTGCATGGAGGAAGCCGAGGTAAATTTATTTGTTTTCTCGCTTCGACGTGTGCGAGAGTTTCCATCTATTTCATTCTGCTATCAGCGTTTGTTTGCTGGGGTGCTATCTGCTACGTCTACGGACTGAATACAACGAGATCGGGGCAGTTTTGTTTTCATTTAATTTTTCTTACTTCATTTTGTATCACATAATTATAATATATTTATTATATGTATATTTGATTTTGTGCCTGTGTGTGCGGATGTTTTGCTGAAGGGACACAAATAAACGATCGAATTATAGATTTTGTTGTTGTTTTCCTACCAAATTCGCTATTCATATCCATATTTATTTTGATTTTTTCATTAATGTCAATATTTTTCTGTGTTTTTACCTGTTTTGTGAGTGTGTAAAAATATGTACGGATTTAATTTAAAAGTAGATTTTGCATTGGGTTTTTGTGTGATCAATATACACAGTGGCGGCGAGGATATGGTGGAACAATACTGCAATAAATTTTCTTTGATATTAGAGTACTTTTAATGGGTTTCATTCATTTATGAGTATTAAGTCGTTGTTTGCGGTCATATATGCTCTATTGTTATCTTTATTTCTAAGCTATTTTTGGCTATAAATTGTTTTGTTTAGGAGTTCATGTAGTTATCAATTGTTAATATAGGTATGCAAATTTGCAGATTTACATAGAACCCTTCTCTGTAGTTGTATGTCCAAATTAATTTCTTTGCTGAATATTAAAGATGTTTCTATTGAAGATTGCCATTAATTTCCCGAGGGCGGAATCATTTTTGAAATTTTGGGGTGATCGGTCGTACGCTAAAATTTTTGAGCTATAGGATTACACGGTACGTGTGTGATTTGTCATAGATTAATCAAGCATGGGTTTTGTTGATTGGTGGGGGATCACTTAGGGGATAGTAGAGGTTTCACAGAGAGAGGATTCGAGCCGTTTATTGGGATCGTTTCGGAAATAACTCTTGTGTTGCAGTTTGTTTGGTTCTTTATTCTAAAAGAACGAGTATCGAGTACTCCTGGAAAAAGAACACATTATTCTTGGTATATTTTACTATTATTATTATTCATAAAAATGTTACCTTCCACAGTTTAATTCGGAGATTGGTTAATTTTAAGTAATATTCCATCATCCAAGTATTCACCGTTTGAGTAATCAATTAATATATTTTTATTTTTATTTGATTAGCAATTTAGTTATCTCCGAGGTTTATCAGGTGTATATTATTAATTAAGTTAATTTAATAAGTTATAATTAAGATTTTTGATTACAGAAGATCTTTGAAGTAGTAGTACTTTCTAATTAAAAATAAAATTTTAATTCAAAAGTCAGAACAGCAGACAAGGTTAGAATCATAATGACTATTGGGTTTACTAATGAATATTATTTTTTAGCGGATATATGATTTTTTGAAATTACAGATAGATAGCTTGGAAGCTACAGAGTAAATTTGAATTGCAGTTAAATATTGCTGTACTTAGATAGGTTTTCTTGGGGACATAGTATTAATTTAATTAAATTATTTTGTAGGTTGTTCGGGAGGGAGACTGTGAATTAGTGAAGGTTTTGGTTAGCTTGTTATAAGTTTTATGATTTATAATTTATTTATTACCTTTGTAAATTTATTGATTTATACAATATACAAAAGTTGACGACCATAGCTTGTTTCGAATGCCTTATTTTAAAAAAAATTCGGGGAGCATCCTTGCCCATTATCAACATATTATAATTAATACAGTGATATGAGAGACGTTATAATAATTATATAAAATTATTTTGTGTGGCCATTGGCCTGTTTCGCGGTGGGGCCCGGTGGTCCTTCGATAGTAAATACGGTCGTGTATAAATATAGTGTAAAGATAAACGTTGTAATGAGTGATGTATGAGTAGTGCTCCAGTGAGTGGGGTAACCCAAAAATATAGTGAAGTGACGATTTAATATTGTGAATTTTTTTTTATTTGGTATAATACCAAAAGTGAGAACGTATTGAAAAATAGTTAACGATTTAGTAATCTATAACGTTCGGGGGGTACTTGTGCTCATCCACAGTTTATATTAGTGAAATAAGTTAGTTAATAATTAGTATAATAAGTGTTGAATTTGATTTTGGGGTGATCAATCACCAGTGTTGTTTGCGGAGCCCTTCCAATTGGGGGCTCACTTTTTTCCTCAAATTGATAAATTTTTTTTTGTTTTTTTTTGAATTTTTTCGTTGTTATTTTAATGACATACTGTGTATAAAGTTTTATTTTTATTTTTATTCAATTTCATTTTTCGTGTGTGTGTCTACATTTGTATATACTATATATATATATATATATATATATATATATATACATATAGATAAAGTTCAATATTAAAAATATTGAGGTGTAAAAAGGGTAGTGTTACAAACCGGTGGAGTCCGGTTTGTAAAAAAATAAAACTAAAGCCTAATAGGCAAAACTTAATAAAAATGGAGGATTCCATAAAGATACATCCAATAATGGATGATGAGGTGATTATTGAGGAAACACCCACCATCGTTGCACCATCTCGCCCAAATAAGCGACTATCGCTAAACCCAAATCTACCAGGTGAGATTATAAGTTTTAAAAATAAAATAAAAAATCTTAATAACGAAATAATGATGCTAAAGGAGCAATTAAATGAGGCAAATAAGCCAAAAATTATTGAAAATGTAAAAGTAAATTTTCCCATTTTTGAATCGGTGAATAAATTCGCGGTATTGCAAAATTGTAATGATAACGGGGACATGGATGACATTGATATGGGTCCATCGTCGTCCCATTTTGATCAAAATTTAAATAAAATTGAAAATGAAATTGAAAGTGACGGTTTTGAGCTAGTAAAGCAAAAAGTGAGAATAAACAATAACATCAGAGAAAAACAATTAAAAAGTGCCAAAAATATAAACAATAACAATAACAATAAAAACAATAATAACAACAACAATAATAACAATAGTGTCAACAATAATAAAACGAATATAAATAACAACAATAACAATAATATTAACAACAATAACAACAATAATAATGTGTCAAAATCAAAAAAAGCACCGAGACCACCACCATTACATATACATGGACAGGAAATTAAAAACACAATTGAGTTGGCCAAAGGACTAAACATCAAACAATTTGAAATTAGACGGGTAAACAATCAAAAACACACAGTAATTACGGACGACCTGGACAATTACAATAAATTACGAACGATTTTTGACGATGTAAAGACGAAATACTTTACATACACACCGAAACGGTTAAAATTAAAATCTTTGGTATTACGGGGACTAACCGAGACAGAAAATTTGGCAGAATTACAAACAGAAATTGAGTGTGACGCCGAAATTAAAGTTGACAAAATCATACAAATGAAATCGAAAAAGCCAGGAGAATCCTTTAGGCCACTACCGCTGTATATAGTGCAATTTACAACAAGTACACCATTGGCCAAAGTGTATAACATACGGGCAATCAATTATCAACGAGTAAATTGGCAAACATTAAATAAAAGCGGTGACATTATGCAGTGCAAAAACTGCCAACGTTTTGGTCACACGGCAACAAATTGTCGACTCGAATTTAGGTGTGTGAAGTGTGCAGAGCACCACGAACCAGGTCAATGTAAGATCGAACAAGAAGCACGAAAGAAGATATTTTCTGCATTAATTGTAATAAAATGGGCCATCCAGCATCGTATAAGGGTTGTCCCGTGTATCAGGCAATGATGCACAGATTAAAACAAAAAATACAAGAAAGGCGACAACAGGCGACACCACAACCACCGCCACCAAGAATGTTTACATCTATACCGGTAACAAAGGAGAATGGTACGATGGCCGATATGCTAAAAGGGGGACCAATACCAGCGCGACAACAACAACAGCAACAGCAACAACAAACACATTTCGATACACAAACTAATGTAACAATAAATCAATTGAGAGCGAGAATGGACGGCATGGCCCGCACTATCCAACAACAAAGCGAACAAATTTCACAACTCTTGCAAATTATTGGCTCATGGTAAGCAACTTCAAAATTATAGCATTAAATGCAAATTCCGTAGTGAGCGTCCAGAGGAGACTAAATTTATTGAAATTTTTGGAAACTCATTCACCAGACTGCCTACTGGTGAATGAGACAAAATTAAATTTTCGGCACAAAATTCAATTCAAAAACTATGAGATGGTACGAAGGGACCGGATCAACGCGAAACAGGGCGGAGGCACAGCCATACTCGTCAAGAATGGCCTGAAATATAAGGAAATTGTACCGAAGGAAATTAGCAATTGTGTCGGGATCGAGACTGCCATCATCAAATTCAAAATTAAAAACACGCGAAATTATTTATTTTTGATATCGATTTATTGTACGGGCAATGCAACCGAAATTACAGATGAACGGTTTTTGGAAGAGTGGAGCAAAATTTTCAATATTCTAAATTTACAAAATCCAAACAATTTTTATATAATAGCGGGCGATTTAAATGCGAGGCACATAAATTGGGGAAATTCGGCAAACAATTCAAGGGGCAACCGGCTAAATCGATGGATGAGTGAAAACGAAATGGAATTTAGATGCAAAATTTATAAAAGTGACACACCGACCATGATACGATCAGGAAATTTTTTAGATTTGGCCATTGCAGACGATCGCATTAACATTAGGACAAACGGTAGGGGTGAAATTCCAACGCATCGATACGACAGCGATCATAAGGCAATTGAGATTGTGGTGAGAGAGGTGGGGGACCTGGAAACGGGAACAAACGAAGCGGTAGGACAACGATTATGGTATAATTTCACAGATACGAATTGGACGGCATGGACGGCAAAATTAGAGAAGGCGCATCGGCAACAAATTATAGAGGAGGGGAGACATGGTGACGGCGGCAGCGGCGGCGACAACAACAACAATGATGATGATGATGATTTAGCAAAAACATTAACACCAAACACACGGAATTTGGACGAGGAGGAGATCAAAATTTACATCGAAAAACTAACGAAATTACTTTTGGCCAACGTGAAGGAGAATGAACCAGCGAAACAGAGGCGGTGTAACAACATGAGTTGTTACACGAACGACACAATTGAAAAGCTGTATAAACACAAAAGTCTACTAATCACTAAAATTAAAACGTTCCGGCGGAATTTGGCAAGAAACAATTGCAATCACAATCACAACCATCATCATCAGCAGCAGCGGCATAATACCTATACGACAGCGATAACGAGCGAAAATCAGCGGCAGATAAACATTTGGAAAGTCGAAATTAAACGGACAGTACAACTAATCGAACAAAACGTCAAAATTCAAATCGAAAAATATTGGATCAATCGAATGCAAAATTTAAAACCGGGAATGAAAATGTGGGCTGAAATTAAAAAGTTAACGCGACAGGAGGCAACGGATATTAATGTGCGAGAAATTGAGGTGGACGACCGGGAGATGAACGAATATGAACATTTAAATATACCATGGGCGGAAATGACACGAAACGAAACCAACAACAACAAAATTCAAATGTTGGACGAGCAACTAAATCTAGACATCATTGGCCATCATATTGAAAAACATACGCGACGAAATCCAACATTAGGCAAACCTGAACATGAGCGTCAAATGAATGAGACGGTGGAGCCAATCAAAAGGAAACACGAGGCAGACAAATTATCAAAACATACAAAAGTACAATTTTCGGCAACAAATCGGGCAGAGGCACCAACGCAACCAGACGACGATGCACAATATTTCATCACAACCGAGTATGTAGCACAAATTCTAAAAAAAGCAAATAATAAAAAATCTTTCGGCCCCGATCTAATACCAAACATCATAATGAAACATCTTCCAAATTCAATTATACGCGAAATTTGTATTATATTCAACCATTTATTAAATAATAAAGCGTTTCCAAATTGTTGGAAGGTGGCACGTATATTCCCAATACTAAAGAAGGAGAAAAATTCAAAAGATCCAGACAATTATCGACCCATTAGCCTACTCTCGAGCCTCGGCAAAGTGTATGAAATTGTAATTTTTGAAAAGATTTTGGAACACGTGCAACGAAACGAACTGATGCCCGACAATCAGTTTGGCTTTAGACAAGAGCACAGTACGGTGCACGCAATAACAAAATTGGTTTCGGACGTTTGCCACAAATTAAGTTTTAAACATCCAACGGGAGCGGTTATGATTGACATTAAAAAGGCGTTTGAATCAATTTGGCTAGACGGTTTGCTGACAAAATTAAAAAACTTTGGCTTTAACATGGATCTCATCGAAATTATTTACGAGCTGTTATATGATCGAAAATTTATGGTGACAACGGGCGGCATACATTCGACCAGGCAATTTAAAATTTTAAATGGGGTACAACAAGGCACTATAACAGCACCAATTTTATTTAATTTGTATACGGCAGAGATGGTGGCCAGCGAAATTCTAAATTCAGAAAATGTTCAAACGTGTGCATACGCAGACGACATGATATTATATAGTAGTAAATATTTGGTCGGTGACATACAAATCCAACTACAAAAAGCGCTAGACTATGTACAGGAATATTTACATACGTGGCGCATTGAGATGAATGTGACGAAATGTGAAGCGATATTGTTTAGAGGTCCGTTACGCAATGCAAATCGAGATCTGAAACGTAATTGGAAGAAATTAAAGGTAAAAATATACGGACAACCCATTATGTTAAAGGAGACGGTCAAATATCTGGGCATCAACATCGATAACATGTGTTACATGGCCAATCATACAACGGTGCAGCTGGAGAAGGCGAGACGAGCATTTATGGTGGCGAGACGGCTCTTTCACAGCAAACATATTACGGAACGAGTGAAAATGATTGCATACATGGCACTCATTAGGCCAATTTTAACATATGGATGTGCGATATGGTACAATCAGGTACCACGATATATGGAGAGGTTAAGGGTATTTGAGCGGAAATGTATCAGACATTGTCGGGGCGTACACAGAAAGCAAGACACAGACTTTACGCATTACGTATCAAATCAAAACCATTACAATAATTATGATTCGGAACGTATCGATCTACATATTTTAACATATTTTAAATCATATTTTGAGGGCGTGCCAAAATACAGAAAACTCACTGATATATGGACCGTATAATGTGGATACAATTTTGGCGGAGGAATACCTGAGGGAGGGGGTGGTACCAGGTCCAAATTTATTCATACAATTGGACAAACGGGGATATGTGCAGGAGAGGGGAACGGGCATTCCCCTAATTTACCATATACAACGGCGGCCAAACGAAAAATGGTTCGACAACAATAAATTTGAGAATCCAGGTGAATTTCTGCGATATGACATGAGTATGAGGGAGCAGCAGCCGGGAGAGTTGGAGTCAAAGTGGGCCAAATATTGGTGGTTGGCCAATCAATGAATGATTTGTATATATATATATAAGTATATAGAGTATAGAGATGTAATATTTATCAATGTATCAAGTTTAATTAAGTTATACTAAGTTTTGTTTAGTTCAGTTTCATTTCATTTTTGTATGTATTATGTGTATGTGTGTCGCGAGATTAAATTGATTTTTTTTATTAACATTTTTTTGGTCAATTAATTAATTTTTTGCATTATATAATAACTTTTATTGTTTCGTTTTGATATGTTAAGTTTTCTTGTATTCCACGCAATAAAACACACTGTACATTATTTTTATTAAGGTTAGGTGACGTACCAGAGTGCCCAATTTTGGGACAGCGGGCGTCTTTTTTTTCATTGTAATTAATTATGTTAAGGATGTCAGTAATTGATCCAGCATCCAACCTGTATATATTAGCTATTAAGATAAAATAATGTTGAATAAATGGATTAATTTTTGGAAAAAAAAAAAAAAAATGCCTTATTTTAATATTTACTAACTCATTTATTTTATAAAGCAAGCGTTAAAATATCGACTGGGTTATTTGGTTATCAATGATCCTACAGTTGTGCTAGCTACTTATTTTTAATTCTGTCATCTAACAGATTCCTAAATACTGTAATGGTTTTATTTAAAGTGGAGTTCGCGATAGCTGTTTTCGGGTTTTTCCAGTTTAAGGTTGAATTTTTTTTTTCTTAAACTGGATAATTTGGATTTAATAGAGATCTATGTGTGGCCAGGGGGATCCACTAATGGGGGTTGTATGGTTTTCTTGTAGTGTCGTTATTCTGTATAGTTCTGCATAATAACGGAGTAGTTCAGAACTACACAGAGCAACGATGTTGCAGGAGGGCCGTACGGCTTTTTTCATCTTTAGGATTTTTTTGGTTATACGTGGATTTCTATTAAATCTGAATTGTTTGGTTTATGAAGGGTTGAATTTTTGGTTTTAAATTGGAAAAAGTTTGAGGGTGGCTGTCGCGAGCTCTACTCGGTTGTTTTCAAAATAACGCAGCTTAATTCGGGTTTAGTTTGGTTAGGTAATGGGGATTCTAAAATTGAGTTAAACATCCATTATTGATATATTTCCTTACAGATTCCGGATTAGCTGTTTTTGGTCATTGTTTTTTATTATTTTGATAAATAAAAATATTTGTTCTAACTTAGCTTAGCGATGGCAAGGACAAGTGACAAATCAACAGATTCACAAAGATTCTATCCGTTGAAGACAGAAAAGTTGTGCGTTCCTTTCCTGCTTTGATATATTACAATATTTGGTAATTTTTGGATGCGATTTATTTTATTTTGATTTAATTTGTTGTAAGAGAACCAAATTAATTTAGTTAATACTAATCATTACATTAATTTTATTTAATTATATTGTACGGTTCTAAATAAATAATTAATCTTTAAGTCATAATAATGACGTTTTATTTCAGGAAGTTTACCATTAAGCGAGCAACTTAATTAATTATAAATCTCTTTTAGGATGCTGATTGCTGAATATTTATTGCCAAAAAAACCAAAAATAATTGTGCTGTCTTGTGCTAACCGCTTTATGTTAAATTTTCATGCGTGTGAAATACGTCCCAAAAAAAAAATCCCAAATTTGATGCATGCAACATATGTTGCACGTGTGAAATACGTCCCAAAAAACATCCAAAATTTGTTGCATGCAAATCATTTGTTGCACAGAAATCTCAAAAATATAACGATTGATTTGAAATAAAAATAAATGATAGATTGTCAGCGCGTTGGAAATATAAATAACAGATCAAATCACAAAACTTATTTATTAGAAAATAAAATAAAAATCATACTAATAAACTATAATAAGAAGGCAAGTGTATAAACAAGTAAGTTTCCAATATGCTAATATCAAAATTTATCACCTAAGAGACAAATACAAATGGTTTATTCCCACAAGATTAAAATTAGAAATCAATTCTACAAAATTCAAAAGATCGACATGTGAGTAGGTTTTCTAGAACGCTCATGATACGTTCTTTTAGCGGGACAAACAAATCGAACTATTCCTGGGGTCGGCGATATAAATAACGGGTCTTTTACAAAGGGGTTGTTGCAACAAGTTTCAACTAACAAATTTGTTCAACAAATTTCAAAAGATTGACATGTGAGTAGGTTTTATAGAACGCTTATGATACGTTCTCTTAGCAGGACAAACGAATCGAACTATTCCTGGGGTCGGCGATATAAATAACGGGTCTTTTACAAAGGGGTTGTTGCAACAAATTTCAACTAACAAATTTGTTCAACAAATTTCAAAAGATTGACATGTGAGTAAGATTTCTAGAACGATCATGATACGTTCTCTTAGCGGGACAAACGAATCGAACGATTCCTGGGGTCGGCGATATAAATAACGGGTCTTTTACAAAGGGGTTGTTGCAACAAATTTCAACTGACAAATTTGTTCAACAAATTTCAAAAGATTGACATGTGAGTAGGTTTTCTAGAACGCTTATGATACGTTCTCTTAGCGGGACAAACGAATCGAACGATTCCTGGGGTCGGCGATATAAATAACGGGTCTATTACAAAGGGGTTGTTGCAAAAAATTTCAACTAACAAATTTGTTCAACAAATTTCAAAAGATTGACATGTGAGTAAGTTTTCTAGAACGCTCATGATAATTTCTCTTAGCGGGACAAACGAATCGAACTATCCCTGGGGTCGGCGATACAAATAACGGGTCTTTTACAAAGGGGTTGTTGCAACAAATTTCAACTAACAAATTTGTTCAACAAATTTCAAAAGATTGACATGTGAGTAAGTTTTCTAGAACGATCATGATACGTTCTCTTAGCGGGACAAACGAATCGAACGATTCCTGGGGTCGGCGATATAAATAGCGGGTCTTTTACAAAGGGGTTGTTGCAACAAATTTCAACTAACAAATTTGTTCAACAAATTTCAAAAGATTGACATGTGAGTAGGTTTTCTAGAACGCTTATGATACGTTCTCTTAGCGGGACAAACGAATCGAACGATTCCTGGGGTCGGCGATATAAATAACGGGTCTTTTACCAAGGGGTTGTTGCAACAAATTTCAACTAACAAATTTGTTCAACAAATTTCAAAAGATTGACATGTGAGTAGGTTTTCAAGAACGCTTATGATACGTTCTCTTTGCGGGACAAACGAATCGAACTATTCCTGGGGTCGGCGATATAAATAGTGGGTCTTTTACAAAGGGGTTGTTGCAACAAATTTCAACTAACAAATTTGTTCAACAAATTTCAAAAGATTGACATGTGAGTAAGTTTTCTAGAACGATCATGATACGTTCTCTTAGCGGGACAAACTAATCGAACGATTCCTGGGGTCGGCGATATAAATAACGGGTCTTTTACAAAAGGGTTGTTGCAACAAATTTCAACTAACAAATTTGTTCAACAAATTTCAAAAGATTGACATGTGAGTAAGATTTCTAGAACGCTTATGATACGTTCTCTTAGCGGGACAAACGAATCGAACGATTCCTGGGGTCGGCGATATAAATAACGGGTCTTTTACCAAGGGGTTGTTGCAACAAATTTCAACTAACAAATTTGTTCAACAAATTTCAAAAGATTGACATGTGAGTAAGTTTTCTAGAACGCTCATGATAATTTCTCTTAGCGGGACAAACGAATCGAACTATTCCTGGGGTCGGCGATACAAATAACGGGTCTTTTACAAAGGGGTTGTTGCAACAAATTTCAACTAACAAATTTGTTCAACAAATGTCAAAAGATTGACATGTGAGTAAGTTTTCTAGAACGATCATGATACATTCTCTTAGCGGGACAAACGAATCGAACGATTCCTGGGGTCGGCGATATAAATAACGGGTCTTTTACAAAGGGGTTGTTGCAACAAATTTCAACTAACAAATTTGTTCAACAAATTTCAAAAGATTGACATGTGAGTAGGTTTTCTAGAACGATCATGATACGTTCTCTTAGCGGGACAAACGAATCGAACGATTCCTGGGGTCGGCGATATAAATAGCGGGTCTTTTACAAAGGGGTTGTTGCAACAAATTTCAACTAACAAATTTGTTCAACAAATTTCAAAAGATTGACATGTGAGTAGGTTTTCTAGAACGATCATGATACTTTCTCTTAGCAGGACAAACGAATCGAACGATTCCTGGGGTCGGCGATATAAATAACGGGTCTTATACAAAGGGGTTGTTGCAACAAATTTCAACTAACAAATTTGTTCAACAAATTTCAAAAGATTGACATGTGAGTAGGTTTTCTAGAACGCTTATGATACGGTTTTTAACTGTTTTTGATTTACACTGTTATTGAGTTACATGTTTTAAAACCGAGTTTGTATGGACGGGTGATTCCGTGTTTTACAGTAAAAGGTCGTCACTCGTCCTGCACTGCCTGACTCATTTAGCATTACCCAGGTAGCACCTCGTGGAGGTATGAGTCTCGGCCTTCGCTACCCATACTATGGCATTTATTTTAAGTTAAAATTATCCAACAAACCTAAGCTTTATGAGCAACTTAGTCTGATACTACCCTTCGACTTTGATGGATTGGGGTTTTCGGTAATGCCATAGCTATTATATAAAATAAATAGGGGAAAGTAGGGAAAATAAAAAATTCACTCATTATTATCATTATAATTTTTATACTTTTGTTTTATTTCATAAGGTTTTTTTTTAATTTTTTTTATTTTTGTTTTTATGATGTTTAAGTATTAATTGGTGACTCTGTTTTTATAATTTTTCGTAAAATATTATGGAGGGATTTACGATCGTTGTATCTGGAGTATTAGTAATCCATTTTTGGAGATCATCATGGATCTCCCAATATCCATTCGGCCTCAATACGTAGCTTCTGTAGTGTTTCATTGATACATCAAAATGGATTACAGCTTTAATTTTGAGCTCATCTCCACCCAAAATTAGCTTATTCTGAATTCGCTTTAATTGAACTCTATAAATTGTTGATATATCAAGCGGTTGAACATCTACCGTTACAATTCCAAATTTTGAAGCAAGTGTTTTTTCACAAATTTTCGTTTTACAAACCGGACACGAAATATTTGGAATATAAATTTGTTTATTAAAATCTTCCAATGTAATGTCACTGAAATATTGCAATTGCAAAGGCAGAAAAAATAAATCTGTATATGAATCAGTACAAGAAAATTTTACTATGACGCTCTTTGGAAATAAATATTCAATTAGTTGTCCCACGTTTGTAGAAACGTCAAGGTTAGTATCACTGATGTTTTGTGCACTAACTTTAAAATATTTTAATAAAATATTTGTACGATTTTCATATAAATCACCAGTTAAGCCTTCCTTGATGTATTTTAATATGAAAATTACAAATTCATTTTCCGAGAACGAGTTTAGTTCATTATACAGACGTACAGAATCCTGTCCCATGACATACATAATTTGGGCAAACGAATCGAACGCACATGCAAAATAAATGGATATAACATGTTTGTCCCTTTTAAATGAATATTTATTTTGCAGTATACTCGTACATAGTGATTTTTTTTAATTTCTGCAAACGTTCGCTTTATATCGGTTTCGTTGATTTTTTGGGGCTTTTCAATTAGCATTTTTTTTTGCGCCATATCTGTCAAGAACACTTTTACCCATATGTTTTGGAGTTCTTGAAGTTTTTATTTTTTTTCTCCAACCTTCCTCACCGGTCAACCCCAAATATTTTAAACATTTCTTTTTTCTTTTTCTTTTAGACAATATTTTATTGAACCGTATCCGTTTTAGAATTTGAGACGTTTTTTCCTCTAGGATACTAATAAATCGGCCTACTTTCAAAAATTTCTTCTCCGTATATTGGTTTTTTACCAAATTAAACCAATTTTCGGCTACTGCGTTAGATATTCGGCCATGATGCCGTGTATCAGTCATTTCGAAATTAACCCACAATGGTAGATAAGAAAAATATTTTTTCACGCAAAATAAAACTAAGTTACTTTGAAAGTATGGATTGGGTTTACCAGATTTATATTGATTGTCAATTTTCGTCAAAGTTTCGTTATATATACGCATATACCTTTTATAAAATAGACTAGAAGTGTAGTCACATTTTAAAGTTGAATCTTCATCTGCATAGGCATTGGCTGATTCCTCTTGACGATCATCGGTTTTATCGGTTTCACCATATAATGAATTTACAACATTTTTGAAACTGATGAAACTTTTTTCTATATTTTCATTCAAAAATTTGGAACAAAATATATGAATAAATGATTCAAACAATTGATCGACTTCCGAAATTTCTTTGCAGTTGATTATAGCCGTAAATATATCCAAAACCAGTTTTTTGTTAACTTTCGATGCCGCTGGAATTTTTTTTTGGATTTGAACACACAATATGTTCATCATATGTGAACAACAAATTGTAATAAAATATTTATCCTTGGGTTCAGTTTTCTTTTCAAGGACATCATAAATATAACTGACTATTCGTGAACAGACAAGCCATTAAAGACGGTTAAAACCGCGCTAATTAGTGTCCATGACCAGTCCACAACAAAATGTTTAATCATTTTTTGTTTCGGAATAATGGCAAGCTCTTTTTTAAAGCACAATAAAAACATCGAAATGGCTACGACATCATGTTGTGACGAAACCATTTCCGCTATGGGAATTATAATATTGTTAACTCGTATTACGCAAGCATAATATAACAAGCGGGAGTAGTTGTGATTGTGACAAGTTGGTTTTCGAACAACACTCCCTGTGGCATCGAAATACACGGTACTAATGTCATAATCCAAGAGTAGTGCAATTTGTGATTTACGTACCATAAAAACTTGAAACAAATCCGATACCATATAAATATATTTATTTTCAATTGGTTGTTGCAACTTTCTGTAATTTAAATCAACCACATCACAGTCGGTAACACAATCTAAAAACTTTAACTTTTCTGATCGAATGCGCCTTAGCACGGTGTTGCTGGCCAGGTTTTGTGTATTCCCTTTCATTGCTAGTTCGTAATCTGTTTCATTTATTATCTCCATTTCAAAATTATGCGCTGATTTATGAATTAATTGTTCTTTAAATTTATTTCTTGCTTCGCCACGGATTTCTTTAAAAACTGGTTTATCCATATTGTGATACTCCAGATCGTCTCCTTTCACCAATACCATCATATTCGTTTCATTGAAAATAAACTTAAATTTTTGATTATGCGATTCGTATTTGCAATTGGCATACGCAATAAAACTATTTCTAAATTTTCCCTTGGGGTGAATGGTTCTAAAAGATAGGACACACGTGTGTTGAAGGGCGGTCATTTCATTTTCAATATAACGTCTTACTGATTCTGACGTAGAAATATCCTTAAAATTGGTTTTAAAGGGTACAATGTATTTTGGTAACCACTGTGGTAATTTGATATTTTTGGCGAGATCAAAATCCTCAGTTTTTGATTCAAATATATCTTTATTTACAAACCTTTCTTTAAATTCCGGTTTATGTTCCTCAAAAAAATCATTTATTAGGTTGCTATCTTGCAGCATGTGTGATACTTCCAAACTTGATTGAATTTCAGAAGCAGGAATGATTAATTTTTCAACAGAAGTTGACTTTTCTGTATCTATTTTATTTTCCAATGAATATCTCAATTGAATTT
Organism: Nephrotoma flavescens; assembly: GCA_932526605.1. Classification (NCBI taxonomy): domain Eukaryota; kingdom Metazoa; phylum Arthropoda; class Insecta; order Diptera; family Tipulidae; genus Nephrotoma; species Nephrotoma flavescens. Next base: position 140,162,504 of record OW052222.1, read on the forward strand.
TATACAAAGCCATTCTATTTGCAATATTGTTTTTAATTTTCAAACAACGACATCAAGATTGCATTACCAAAGAGTCTCGCTGTGTGACATCACTTGATTTTAATCCTAATTGTTGTAATGCTTGAAATAGAGCTATTTTATGCCTTTTGTTCCAATTTCTACGTTTATTAGGCATTGTGGCTGATTAATTTCAATAAAACACCTTTTAAGTAAACGGGTATTTACTAACTAAAACAAATATGTAATTAATTTGAAACTGAATATTTTAGTACAAAATCTTAATGGAGTATCAATAGCTACAAAACGTTTTAAATACAATACGAAAATATTAATAGAAAAAATTAATCAAAAATTATTAAAAAATAAAATAAACTGTTTTACTAACAGATGTTAGCAGTGACTCGATGCTATTTTTGATGATTTGAAATTCAGTTGATCAGAAGCATTCATTTTATATTTTGTTTTTAACTTAATATCCTTTATAGTATTTATTTCTATGTATAGTATTTATAGAATAATAGTTTCACAATTTGGTGATAAAAACGAAATAAATATAAATATAACTAGTAACAAAAATTTTTATATGTTTTGATACACGTTCTGAACCCGAAGTATTGGCTGATAATAATCGTAAATAAATATATTTAAATCTGATTTAAGAAGCCATTTTTCTATCAGCATTGACAGGAAGGACTGGGTCTCTAATTGAGCCCCCTCTTAATAAAATAGATTCAGCAAAACTAAACATATTTTTTATATGCCATTTTCTCGAAATCAGCTGGCACAAGAGTTAGCGTTCCAGTATGTCAAATAATGTTACAAAAACATATTGCTTTATTTATTACCTATTGCATCAAAACTTGCGTAATCGAATCGTGGGGACGCTAAATGAAATATGTGTAGATGATTCTCCCACCTTACGTCTTGCAAAAGTATTGTCATTTACATCGCTCAACAATTTGAAAGAATATTTAAAACAATATTTTTATGTTTTAGATAAAACATCTGAAGAAATCCAGGAAGTCTTCATACGTTTAGACAGGTCACATTTTATTAAAATATTGCACAGAATGTCATGTTTCACTAAACTAAACAATAGAATTGCTCAATTTTATTTAAAAGTATTTGAATTAATAATTAAACTTTCAATTATAATAAAAACTATTATACAACAAATGTTAACGAATGTTAACGATTAGTGATTTCATTATTAAATGTGGGATTTCTAAAAATCACCCTTATAAAATTTTTCATAAAAGATTTCTTTGAAACTAAAGTTGAAAAAGGGATCTTCAAGTGTGATTCTGGCTGATGGGGAGTAGGCACAATCTTGAAATTTAATCTGAATGTTCATTTCAACTAGTCTAAGTGATTTCATTAATAAAAGGTGGGACCCTTTTGTAAAAGATCCGTTATTTATGTCGCCCACCCCAGGAATCGTACGTTTCGTTTGTCCCGTTAAGAGAACTTATCATAAGCGTTCTAGAAAACCTACTCACATGTCAATCTTTTGAAATTTGTTGAACAAATTTGTTAGTTGAAATTTGTTGCAACAACCCCTTTGTAAAAGACCCACCATTTATATCGCCGACCCCAGGAATAGTTCGATTCGTTTGTCCCGCAAAGAGAACGTATCATAAGCGTTCTAGAAAACCTACTCACATGTCAATCTTTTGAAATTTGTTGAACAAATTTGTTAGTTGAAATTTGTTGCAACAACCCCTTTGTATAAGACCCGTTATTTATATCGCCGACCCCAGGAATCGTTCGATTCGTTTATCCCGCTAAGAGAACGTATCATGATCGTTCTAGAAATCTTACTCACATGTCAATCTTTTGAAATTTGTTGAACAAATTTGTTAGTTGAAATTTGTTGCAACAACCCCTTTGTAAAAGACCCGCTATTTATATAGCCGACCCCAGGAATCGTTCGATTCGTTTGTCCCGCTAAGAGAATGTATCATGATCGTTCTAGAAAACTTACTCACATGTCAATCTTTTGAAATTTGTTGAACAAATTTGTTAGTTGAAATTTGTTGCAACAACCCCTTTGTAAAAGACCCACCATTTATATCGCTGACCCCAGGAATAGTTCGATTCGTTTGTCCCGCAAAGAGAACGTATCATAAGCGTTCTAGAAAACCTACTCACATGTCAATCTTTTGAAATTTGTTGAACAAATTTGTTAGTTGAAATTTGTTGCAACAACCCCTTTGTATAAGACCCGTTATTTATATCGCCGATCCCAGGAATCGTTCGATTCGTTTATCCCGCTAAGAGAACGTATCATGATCGTTCTAGAAATCTTACTCACATGTCAATCTTTTGAAATTTGTTGAACAAATTTGTTAGTTGAAATTTGTTGCAACAACCCCTTTGTAAAAGACCCGCTATTTATATAGCCGACCCCAGGAATCGTTCGATTCGTTTGTCCCGCTAAGAGAATGTATCATGATCGTTCTAGAAATCTTACTCACATGTCAATCTTTTGAAATTTGTTGAACAAATTTGTTAGTTGAAATTTGTTGCAACAACCCCTTTGTAAAAGACCCGTTATTTATATCGCCGACCCCAGGAATCGTTCGATTCGTTTGTCCCGCTAAGAGAACGTATCATGATCATTCTAGAAATCTTACTCACATGTCAATCTTTTGAAATTTGTTGAACAAATTTGTTAGTTGAAATTTGTTGCAACAACCCCTTTGTAAAAGACCCGTTATTTATATCGCCGACCCCAGGAATCGTTCGATTCGTTTGTCCCGCTAAGAGAACGTATTATAAGCGTTCTAGAAAACCTACTCACATGTCAATCTTTTGAAATTTGTTAAACAAATTTGTTAGTTGAAATTTGTTGCAACAACCCCTTTGTAAAAGACCCGCTATTTATATCGCCGACCCCAGGAATCGTTCGATTCGTTTGTCCCGCTAAGAGAACGTATCATGATCGTTCTAGAAATCTTACTCACATGTCAATCTTTTGAAATTTGTTAAACAAATTTGTTAGTTGAAATTTGTTGCAACAACCCCTTGACCCCAGGAATCGTTCGATTCGTTTGTCCCGCTAAGAGAACGTATCATGATCATTCTAGAAATCTTACTCACATGTCAATCTTTTGAAATTTGTTGAACAAATTTGTTAGTTGAAATTTGTTGCAACAACCCCTTTGTAAAAGACCCGTTATTTATATCGCCGACCCCAGGAATCGTTCGATTCGTTTGTCCCGCTAAGAGAACGTATCATAAGCGTTCTAGAAAACCTACTCACATGTCAATCTTTTGAAATTTGTTGAACAAATTTGTTTGTTGCAAAAACCTATTGATTTTAAAACGTTTATTGCATGCAACAAATTTGGGATTTTTTTTTTTGGACATATTTCACTTGGGTAAATTTTCAACTAACAATTTACAAACTATTGACTACTTAGGTGTCTGTAACCGGGTCGATTTGGTCATATTTAACATACCTATCCTATCCTTCCATCTTGTTAAATGTAAAAAGGTGTATGGCGGGCCCGTCGCCATCCGGGAGTCTCGCTAAATTTCCTGGTCATACATTGCAATCAATCAATCAATCAATGTAGAGTTTAGTTTTAAGTTTTCTTTTACCTTTTTCAAATATTTTAAGAGTAAGTAAAAAGGAAAATAAATGTTATTTGGGACGAATTTTGAATTTGATAGAACCATACAACGGTAAACGTAAGAGTTAATATTAAATTTGGAACCTATACCAATAGTTTAAACAAATTTGAATGCTAAATATTGAGATTTTTCAAAATAAACATTAAAAAGTTAAAATAAAAAAATCCGTAAGGCCAAAAATGAGTTATTGGAATTTAAGAGATAACACATGACCCATCCTTTCAGCCAATTCAATTTGAAAACGATGCACCAAACACCTTGTATGTTCAACTGAAGAATGTGTAGAAAGTAGTTTTCTGGATGATCAATATAAAACCATCAATCCTCGTGATTTTCGAACGGGCGGCTGAATATAAGTTATATGCACATTAGCACACCTAACTCCATATGCCAGGGCAAGGGATCATCTGTGTGTTCGCCACAAGGAAATTTGGTAATCAACATATTTTGAACTGATGAATGTATAGAAAGTATTTTTCGGGATGATCAATAAAGTAGATTTAATTTATTAATGATTGTGAAGCTTCTTTTACTGCGAACAGTAATATAATATTCTAATTTTCTCCGGCTGTTTACTTTTTTTTTTTTTAAGTCAACAATAAAATTTTCGGGATGGAATTATTTGTATATGATTTAGTAAAGACACACATTTTATGATAGAAAAAAAAACCTTTTCGGGATTGAAATTTCGGGCCAACTTCTTATACATAGAAAATCATGTTATTTCCTAAGGATCTAGGAAATGATGAATAAATACCAGTAGTCATACAATACCACATATGAATTATTCACAGCAAAATGTTTGAAAATTGCACTTATTTAAGTGCATAAGAACACTGTTAAGAAAGAGATACAATTTTCTAAGACACTCTCTTGAGTTTTAGTAGTGCCATAATACCGTTAAGTTTGATTGTGCTTGTAATACTTTTACAACGGAAGTTATTGCGTCGCTTTAATTTTTCACTACAAACCATAAGTTTATAATTAACAAATGTGTATACTTTGAATAGGATAGGCACCTAACCAACCTTTTGTAAAGTGGATATACATTACCATTGTAAAAGTACTTTAACACTTTACCCAACATCAAAATTGTCATCAATTAACCTATTTTAAAGCGTTCTAAACTCTTAAAATATAAAATTCTCTACTCTTATATTTACCAACAAATTTTGAAACGACATCAAAACAGGAAAATTGATACATCAGCAACAGATGTTCAACTATAATATTATGGAAACCCCTTTATAATTGTTTATTTTAAAAAGAAAACCCAATAGAAAAGGGAAAACTTAGGCTAAAGATTTTAAAATATTTATGCGAAAACATCATCATCTTTTGATGTACGAGTGTATGTCGGATGAAATGAAAAACGATCCATCCTTCACACGGAGTCTATTGCACATTGTATTTTTTCAAGTATAAAGCAGAGTTTCATATTATAGGAAATAGAAAAGAAAGTCGCATGGGAAATCTAAACGCGAAAATAATACTTGATGAAAATTAGATATTATTTTTAAAAAAACAAAAGAAAAACTGATGGGGAGACACTCGCTGTTTATAAAAGAGAATTACACAAAAATGAACGCGTTCTGAAAAAGATTTGATAAATGATTCAACGACAATTTTACTGAAGTGGGATAATTATTTTCTTTTAACACTTTATTTTGTTTCGCAAAATCGGTCGAAATTCGCATAATGCTTTGGAGCAGTAATTAAAAATGCATTAAAGTCATTAGTGTTGTATTGAATCGTTATTAGCCAAATCAAAATATTTTAATTTATGGATAATAATAAAAATAATCCTTCTTGAAAATAATTTTGGCGTCGAGATAGCAATGACCTGTTTATGAATTTCTTTATAGAAAATAACATCTCTTTCACAACTATAAAAATAATAAAAACGTCATAATATGGTCTCTTCTCTCTTGCCTTTATAGTAATTTTTTACATGTAGGTATTATATCATAATTCACCAGAAATAGACGAGGATGTCCGGCAACTCATTGCAAATGACCTGATAATATCAATGCAACCACTCAACTAACATACATATAAAATATAAATAAGTGCCATATTGATTTTGTTATGTCAACATAATTAGGTTACCAGAATCTAAAATTTTATAAACATGTATCACAACACTTTCCTCACACACCATACACATCCTGGAAATTTCTTTTATTTTGATGTACATTTTCCTGTTCTGATTTCATTATATTTTACCTTTTTCCTATATTTTCCATTTTTAGAACACAAAAATTAAAACAAAAACGTCGTTCCGTATTTTAACTTCAAAATAAATAGGAAATGGAAAATGAAAATTTAATTAAATTGAATTAAATATACGTTTTGTATTGCACAAATAATGCTTTTAACGGTAATAATGTGTTTTATTAATAGATTTGTGGATGGTATCTAAGTTTAGATTGATATGTCATGAACATATTCCTAAAACTTATATGAAACTTCTGATAGTTTTAGAGTGCAGTAGTTCTGTATACAGTTTGTTAATGCTGTATTTGCATCATTTTCTTTGATAATATTTATCGATCTGTGAGCAGAATAAAATGCAACTAGAGATTGTGGACCCCACAATTTACAAATGCCTGGTGGCAATTGTAATATGGTTTACTAAAAGAAGAATTCATTTGACACCATACATTGCGTCCTAGCAAGCTATTCTTCTGATGGTAGGTTAGGTTAGGTTAAGTTAGAGTGGCTGCTATCGCACACTTAGACCAATAATGGCCCATTGTGATACCACAGGATCCAATCTCCTGTTACTCCCCCTGAAACCGACCAGAGCTACTGATGTAGCGTAAAATATCTCGCACCCCAAAGTCCGCGAGTTCAGAAAGGCTGTCCATGTTGTATACACCCAAGTACTTACGTCTTTTGTATGATAGTGCTAGACACGAGCATAGGAAGTGAACTAACGTCTCTTCCTCCTCTTCGTCCATACAACTTTTACAAAAGTCATTTGTCTCTAGACCCAGCCTTCTCGCATGTTCCCCAAAAAGGCAGTGTCGTGTCCAGTTTTGGCCAAACCTGTTTTGCTACCCTGCACGTGAGAGTGTTGGTCCACCTCTCATCTGTCAAGGCGATTGCCTTTTTACTGAGCGTCAATTTGAGCGCTGCTATAGGCCTCCCCAGACCTGCCCTTTCCGGTTGCATCTGGAGATTCGTATCGTACCTAGCTAGTTCGTCTGCCCTGCAGTTTCCCGTGACGTCCGAGTGACCAGGGACCCAGATTATCTAGATACTGAAATACTCGCTCATCTCATTAAGAGATGATCGGCAATCCAGCGCCACCCGTGACTTGAGAGAAACCGCTTCTAGTGACCTGAGTGCCGCTTGACTGTCTACATAAATCGCGATATCCCTAACAGATACCACGTTATGCTTCAACCATGTCACGACTTCCTCTATCGCCACCACTTCAGCCTGGTACACGCTGCAGTAGTCAGGGAGACGAACAGAAATATTAAGATTGTGCTTCTCACAGAAGACTCCGGCTCCTACTTTGCCGTCTAGCTTAGAGCCGTCCGTGAAAAGTTTCAGTGCCTCGTTTTCCAGTATTGATCCGTTCCTTAAGGATTCCCTAGAAGGACAGATGATCCGGAAACCTATATCGAAGCACAACGTTGGTTTAATATAATCTAGATTCACCAGTTCTTCCCCTAGTGATCTAACTATCGTCGAGTGTCCCGCCTGAAGACACTTCCACTGAGAGACAGCCGAGAGCCTTGTAGCCACATTGGCTGCCATCTGCTTACCAAAAAATTCGATTGGAATAAGATGGAACATAACCTCTAAAGCACGTGTAGGTGTTGTCCTAAGCGCCCCGCTTATAAGCATACAGGTCGTTCTTTGCACCTTCTCCAACATCCTTATGTAGGTTACCTTTTCCAGAGCTGGCCACCATACGCCCACCCCGTACATCAGCACAGGCCTTACCACAGCGGTATAGAGCCAGTGTACCAGCTCTGGTTTTAGACCCCATCTCTTCCCTATGGCGTTCTTACACGAGTAAATGGCTACATTAGCCTTATTCACCCTTTCTACAATGTTAGGCTTCCAGCTGAGCTTACTGTCCAAGATTATGCCCAAAAATCTCACAGTTCACGGTAGGAGGGCTAACTGCCGGAATTTTATATTTCTTAGTAAATAGTACCAGCTCTGTCTTGGAGGGGTTGACCCCTAATCCACATTTGCTGGCCCATTTCGTAACAATCAGGAGTGCATTCTGCATAACATCCCTAATCGTATCCAGATATTTGCCTAAGACAGCTATTGCTACATCATCTGCATACGCTACAACCCCTATCCCCTCTTTCTGAAGTTCCAACAGCAATCCATTCACCACTGCACTCCAAAGAAAGGGGGACATTACTCCTCCCTGCGGAGTTCCTCTAACCACCCGCCTTCTAATGGTGGACTCCCCCAGTTCCGAGATAATAATCCTGCTTAACAGCATCTGATTTATCAACCTACTTATAGGATAATCCACCTTCAAAAATGACAATCCATCCATGATCGCCTCCGTTTTTACATTATTAAAGGCACCCTCAATGTCGAGAAATGCTACCATATACAATACTCTTGCGATTAAATTGACTTCTCAATCATGCGTACTAGATCGTGCAGAGTTGTGTCCACCGACTTTCCCTTACAGTACGCATGCTGCGACATTGCCCAATTCCTTGGCTCAACTTTTGTTCGAATAAGTACGTCTATCAATCTTTCCAAGGTTTTCAACATAAAGGATGATAGAGTTATAGGCCTCAGGTCCTTTGGATAAGCCTGTGAGCTTTTTCCCGATTTCGGGATAAAAACCACTCTGACCTCCGTCCATTTCCTGGGAATATAGGCCAATTGCAGACATCCCCTGAAGATAGCCTCCAGCCAGGGGAGGATAACTGCAGAGTTCCTTTGGATCTCTGCTGGTATAATCCAATCCGGGCCCGCCGATTTATAAGGCTTAAAACCGTTCAGCGCCCACACGATTCGTTTCCTGTCCACGATGCCATCCACATCTGTTAAAGGTGTCCCTCGATGAGCTTCAGGCTCCATCGAGTCATCAATGCTTCCCGGAAAATGGGTCTCAATGAGAAGCTCCAATGATTCCGCACTTGAAGCTGTCCATAACCCGTCCGGCCTAATTAAGTAACTAGGAGTGGTTGGGTTAGTAGATAGAATTTTCCTAAGGCGAGAAGGCTCAGAGACTTCCTCCATTCTACAACAGAAGAGCCTCCAAGACCCCCTTTGTGCCTTCCTCAACTCTTTTTTGTATTTTCTCAGGTCTTCCTTATAGGAATCCCAATCCCGATTTTCCCTGGTGTTCTTAGCCTTATTAAAGGCTGTCCTACACACTCTCCGATAGGTTCCCAACTCCGTGGTCCACCATGTCGGTTTCTGCCTGCCCCTAGGTTTTATCAGGGGACACGCAGCATTAAATGACAGATTGCATGCTTTTGTGACAATATCAACCATGCCATCTAATTCCTCTACTGTCGCCGGAAGTCTAGGAACCTCCAGCGGCAATAGTTCCTTCAACACCTCCCCATATTTGTTCCAGTTTGCCCTTCTGGGATTCCTAAAGGCTTTCCGGACAACAGGTTTGATGTTTAGGTTATATGTAATATATCGGTGATCAGAGAATGAGTGCTCCTTCGCCACTCTCCACCCACTGATCATATCAAAAATTGTTTCTGACGCACAGGTTACATCTAGAACCTCCTGTCGATTTCTAACAATGAATGTTGATTCACACCCAATATTGCAAACTACAAGGTTAGTATTTAATAAGTAATCAAAAAATAACTCACCTCTTTCGTTAATGTCTGTGCTTCCCCAGATTGTGTGATGCGCGTTTGCATCACATCCAAGTATCACACCTACCTTTTTCTGACCTGCTTCCCGGACCAGTTCCCCCAGATTATCCGGTGGAACCTCCTTCTCACGATCCATATAGGCTGAGGCTAGCCATAGTTTTTCACAGCCTACCTCAGCGCTCACCGCTGGAACGTCCCCGCTACTAAATTGTGGAAGAAGAAAAATATTCAAATTATTTTTCGCTAAGATACACGATCTGATCTTTTCAGAGTTGCTTGAGTAAAACAATTTATACCCTTTCATTCTGAGGCCACAGATCCTGTTATTGTTAATCCAAGGTTCTAGGATTAGCACCAAGTCCTCATCTGACTTAGTCAGTCTGACGACTATGATATCCCACACAAATGGGACCCATTTCATTCAGGGGATTACCCTTTATAGAGTTCCCTACTCACTACCTGGAGGCTCGAGAGCGCAGGGAGACGTGACGCTCAGTGGTTGTGGTCGATGGTTTTATGGCGCCATCAGTTCGCCTTTCCCTACTTGGTATCGTAGGCACTGAGAATTTAGTGAACAGAGGTTAACCACTCCCCCGTTCTCTGAGACTCTCCTTCCAGCAGTGCTGTGGTTGGGGACGGCTTATTTAATTCACAGCTAACCTACCTATCGATAGGCCGTTCACAATCCACCACATGTGACCCCCCCCCCCTTGATAGCTGCATCTCGCCAAGGGATCTCTTCTGATGGTATAAAAACAGGTAAATTGGCATGACTCCATCCATTCCAACTAAATTACTAAACTAAACAATTATTTGTTTGAGCCCATCGTTTTAGTTGGAATGGGAGTCCAAAACTTTTTAATTGAGCATTTAATTAGCCCTATAATTAGCCATGGTATCGTGTAATGTTCTGCTGAATGGGTTTTACTAGCTCTAGGGACATTAATATTCATTTCCGTACTTCGAATAAGCTTGGAGAATCAAGTGACTTTAACTACACAAGTGAAATATGTATGTCCCTAGAAATTTCAAAAGATTGACAAGTGAGTAGGTTTTATAGAATGCTCGTGATACATTCTAACGGGACAAACGAATCGAACGATTCCTGAGGTCGGCGATTCGTGTTGCAACAACTCCTTTGTAAAAGACCCGTTATTTATATCGCCGACCTCAGGAATCGTTTGATTCGTTTGTCCCTGTAAAAGACCATATCATGAGCAATCGAGGAAATCTACTCACATGTCAATCTTTTGAATTTTGTAGAACTGATTTCTAATTTTAATCTTGTGAGAATAAATCCTGTATATTGTTCTCTTAGAAGATGACTTTTGTTATTAGCATTTTGAAAACTTAGCTGTTTATACACTTGCCTTCTTATTATAGTTTATTGGTATGATTTTTTATTTTATATTCTAATAAATAAGTTGTATGTTTGGTAAAACATTTAGGGGAATTAGTTTTGGGTTCATGTTACACGCTGCGTTAAATACTATTATATTCAATGTTGTGTTACATTGTTGCGTTGATTACGTGACATTTTAACTTAAAATGTTATACAGAAAAACCTCGATTTAACGTACAAATTGGGGAGTCCGTTAAATCCGATTGTTCATTAAATCTGATTATTTTTAAATTTAATCTATTCGATCGAATTTAATCTGGGGTGGGCATTTCTAAGCCGATTATGTTGGGATTGGGTATGTTGGATGAAAATGAAATTCCTAAATTATTATTGAAAGAATTTCTGGAATATGGCCACCTGGGACGGAACTCGATCAATTGTTAACCGATTGTGAAAGAATTGTGTGCTCTTAACCTGCACCGACCATATTAGCCCGCCTCAATGAAACCTGTACTATAATTTGTTACACATTTATTACAATTTATTACAACAAATCCCGATTTTATTACAGTTACCATTTTCGAGGAACGAGTGGTCGGTTCAGCTTGTAATTAAACCTACACCGCCAAAATTGTAACTTTTGATGTAGCTGTGATATCGAGATGGTTCTTGGGCCAGAATTTATTACAAAATAATTACATTAATTGAAAAGTCAAGATCAACCCTATATCTTGACTAAGGGTAAATTTCACCCCAACCGATTATTTATGACAAAACATCGATTTTACCAAAATATTAATAAATTATTACACCAGACCGCCACCAGATATTGAGTCAAATGCTACTCCTTGGATCTTGTGGAAGGCAGATCAACCTTATCCAGGTGTGTAATAAATTATCTTTGTGTCAGGTTACACGGAATTGGCTCCAACCCGTAAAGGGTTCAAACATCTAATTTAAAGTTCGATTTTATCACCTTCAACAATTTATTACACCAGACCGCCACCAGATATTGAGTCAAATGTTACTCCTTCGGCCGTGTGGAGAGCAGATCAACCTTATCCAGGTGTGTAATAAATTATCTTTGTATCAGTTTAGACGGAAATAGCTTCATGAACAGATGGAGTTCGTAGTTTCATGGTCGGTTTTTCTACCTATAATTAGTTTTCATTTCAGAGCTGCACCAGATAAGGGGTCGGGTTGAATTCAAATTGTAGCTTTTGTAAAGGGCAACTTACTTAATTACTTATTATTACATGATTATCAAGATTAGTCTTGAAATGACGAAGAAAATGTAAAATTTAATTTAAACGTATTAAAAATTTCGATTTTTATCGAATGAAAAATTTCGTCAATCGATGTTTGTTTATATTTTCGCCGCAATGACGATTATTTTTTTCAAAATTTACTGTCCCTAGATTGCAAATTACGAAACAAAAGAGTGTCCAAGATAAGTGGTTATTAATTTATTATAATATGCAATGTTTAGATCAGCAATAATGCAAAATAATAAATTTATTAACCCTTTAACTGTTTAATTTTGTATTGAAAAACGTTTTCTCATTGCTTAATTATTTTTCAGCGAGGGCAATACAAGCAATTGTTAATTAAAATAAATGAAGTTACCAGACTAACGAATATTCTAAATTGGATATTTTTTAAATGATCTATATACGGTTTGGAGCCAGCTCCATGTAACCTGACACAAAGATAATTTATTACTACACCTGGATAAGGTTGATCTGCCCTCCACAAGGTCCAAGGAGTAACATGGCTAATATGGTCAGTGCAGGTTAAGAGCACTAAAGAATTTGGTATGTTGGATTTAAATGGGATTCTTAAATGATTTTGGAAAGAATTTCTGGAATATGGCCACCTGGGGTGGACCAATTTTTTAACTGATTATGATGGGATTGGGTATGCTGGATGGAAATCGGATTCTTAAATGATTTTGAGAAGAAGTTCTGAAATATGGCCTCAAGGGATGGAACTCGATCAATTCTTAACCGGTTGTGAGGTGATTGGGTACGCTGGATGGAAATGGGATTTTTAAATGATTTTGGGAAGAAATTCTGGAATATGGCAACGAGGGATGGAACTCGACAAATTCTTAGCCGATTATGATAGGATTAGGTATGCTGGATGGAAATGGGATTCCTTAACGATTTTGGGAAGGAGTTCTGGAATCTGACCACCTAAGATAACACTCGATCAATTCTTAACCGATTATGTTGGGATTGGATATGCCAGATGGAAGTGAGATTCTTAAATGATTTTTGGAAGAATTTCTGGAATATGGCTACCTGGAAGGGAACTCGATCAATTTGTTAACCAATTGTGATGGGTTTGGATTTAAATGGGATTCTTAAACGATTTTGGGAAAATTTTCTTGAATATGGCCACCTGGGACGGAACTTGATCAATTCTTAACTGATTATGGTGGGATTGGTTACGTTGGATGGAAGTGGGATTCTTAAATGATTTTTGGAAGAAGTTCTGAAATATGGTCATCTGGGATTAGCTATGCTCGATGGAAATGGCATTCTTAAACGATTTTATTTTGGGAAGAAATTCTGTAATATGGCCACCACGCACGTAATTCGATCAATTCTTAATCGATCACACTCCCAAACTGCACGAACTTCGCAAGGAGCTGCAGTGTTCGGATAACTATCGACTTTATGCAATTTGCGATGACATACGTGATTTTTAATTTTTGACCTTATGTTTTACTAAACATTTGCGGTGCAGGTGGAGGTTGAACCCCGTTCGCTTTTTTTAGGGACGTATTTCACACGCATCTTGAAGTACATTTTCAGTATAGTAATCGGTGTTGATTTTGTTACCAATTTCGATAAAAAGTAGCGGTAACTATCTTTCTTGTCCCAAATCTGCCACAGCTGAAACACTTGACCAGACCAGACATATCATTTTGTTTGTTATGAGGACCGTGTAGTAAGAAGATATTTTCATCTGAAAACAAAATTTCATCGCCATCGTACCAAAAGAGTAATATCGTAGATTTCTAATTTCTCGCAATTTTAACTTTCTTCTGAGCCTCACTTAATCCATGTTTGCAGATAGTTGATGAGTATGCGATACATTGATCAAGTACCCACGTGCAGACTGGCAGTTGGCTTTTTCTCATATGAACCACAGGATATTCCCGAATTCGTTATCGTACAGTTTTTTCTAATTTCCTTGTGTGCGCACTTCTTGAACTACTGAAACTACCACTCTTTTTAATTAGTAAAGATTCTTGTGTCCAGTTAATTGGATCTATTATCAGTTTGTTAAATGATTTCATTATGAGAATTGAATTATGCTTTACCAGCATAATCGTGCTATCTTTTATGGTTGTATAATTTCTTATCTTTGCCTCCAGCTCCAATTGTTCCTGATCGTTGTTTGCGGCTTCAAATTGAGTTTCACGTCCACTTGCTTCGCGTCTTATAAGGTGCTACCACTTCCTTAGTAATAGTTGTGTTTTTTGTTGTTTCATCTGATCCGGTTCAGTTCATGTTTCGTGAAACAGCTCAAATGCGCTTAATAGATTTCAAATCAAAATTTGTGATCTAAAACAAGATTTGGATCAGGTTTTCCATATAAAATTTGAACTGATCCAGATCAATTGGTGTCATGAAACGCAACAAATAATTCATATCCCAATACTTTTGCTTTTGTGTTAACTGAGAATTGTTATTTTCGCATTTCTAAATTCTGAACCTAATAACCGTTAACCAGCACTGTTTCTATGTATCGGTATTGTTAGTGAATCGTTTGCAGTACGGGAGTATGCGTTTTAATCGGTTGTATTTAGTTTGAGCATTACTCAACTAATCGTCACTCAAAATCGTCGTCTGCTTTGTAAATTTTACAATTTTCTTCTCTAAATCTTTCCGCAATGCGTTTATAAAACTGTTATTTCTTGATGATTTCGAAAATAATGAAATTTTTGCAGTTTGTTTGCTACATAGCTGCTGTCATCATAATAAAAATTATCTTCTTGTGGATCGTACAAAATTCTCGGGGTCTCAATGTAATCTTTCACTTGAATTAGAGGACCAAAAATCTCGTGAGGTGAGCAACTTTAATTCGCTAAGATATTGAATCGCATATGTTGTCGCACATCTTCGTATAAATCTTTCAACCTGGTTTGTGCTACTGCTCAATAATCATTCTATAGAGAGCCAATCAGATCAAGAAGATCTTTTAGCAATTTTGAAGCATCAAACACCTACTCTAAGTTTTGAAGAGGAGTTGTCTTGTTTGTTTATACCACGGCGCGATATAATACCTACGTGAGGTTGTTTGATCAGTAGGTATTCCATTTTGTGGTATTCACTTGCTTCTTTATTGGCTTATGGAGCTTCTGGGCTTTCTCGGCTATGAATATTTGCAAATTCGAGGGAATTGTAACACGTCTTGTGAAACGTTCAAAATGTTGAATGCAACATTTACCTGATCTATCTTAAGATTAGTGTAAAAATATATTTAGTTATCGCTCATTAACGGTATCAACGCTCTTTGTAACTTTTGTAATGGTTCCTGGTATAGTAGCTAGCTGAACTTTATACTTTGACGGTTTTTTGTCAGGTAGATGGCCGGTAACGATTTTTGCCCGTCTTCACCATAGTTAAAACGTTTTAGCGATCATTTTTGTTTATTAAAAGTAGTGGGAAGAGTAAATGATGGACATCGGTTTTCTCGCAGCATATAATCTAATATGAACATGATTTCGCCTTTTTTCGGTATGTAATAAATTTTTGGTTAAGCAGTTCAGTAAGTAATTCGTCGATCAAAAACTGTTTCAATATTTGGCCTTGACCTTAACGCCAATTTTGCAAATCCTTCTAGTAACCTTCAACATATACACAAATATTGTCGTCGAACCATTTTACTAGTCGCCCTAATCTTTCCGTATCTGATATCCAAAATTCTATAGTGTACGAATCCCTACCAATAAACAGTTATTGATACATACATATACCGATATTGCATTCCAGCACATAATTTTTACCAAAAATCACGACTGTAATATTTACTGAAATTAAATAATCGAGATACGACTGAATAGAAATAGACTCCCATCCTTCGAATAACCATTATTGAACTCCATAAACTAAAAATAGATCACGTTCAATAATTTCATTTTATTTTGCGGATTGTTATCCGTACCATACATTTATTATGAACGTTATATTACACACGTCTCCGTATGTAGTTGTTTGATGCGAAATTGAAATCGTGAAAAAGATAATTTAATCGTTCCTTTAAATTTTTATTTACAAGAAATTATTAGAATACTCAAATATGGTTCTCCGCAACTAAATGATATAGATAAATGGCTTTGTTCCTATATTTAAAAGTGCTAATTTTTCAAAACTACTTCCAGAGCTCATAATCAAATCTCATTGTAATCATATAAATTCAGTTTTATGCGATAATGTAATCAAGGGGTGTGTAACGAAATTCCGATTTTCAAAATCCCGGTTTTGTATAAAAAAATCCCAATTTTTAGTAAATCCCGGTTTGAATTTTTAAAATTAGACATGTGGGAAAATGGGACTCAAATGATTTTTTGAGAAAATTCAAAAATGAGTTTGCAATGAAGTTCTAGAAAATGGGTAATAAGGATGAAATTTCGCCATTTCTTAACATATTTTGTTGAAATTCGATACGTGCGATGGAAATGGATTTCTAAAATGATTTTTTGATAAAGTTCTGAAATATGGCCATCGCAATGGAACTAGGCCATTTCTTAACTGATTTAGTTGAAATTCGACACGTCACTCATAACTGGGATTCAAAAAACGCGTTTTTGATAAATAAGGTGGATAGAGATGAATAACCTACATAACCTACATAGAGATGAAACCTTCTCGAATAAGGTGGATAGAAATGAAACCTAGCCATTTCGTAACCGATTATGTCGAGAATCGACATGTGGGATCTAAATGGGATTTTAAAATGATGGGGGGGGGGTGTCCGTTCTAGAATTAGTCGAATAAAATAGCACCGATTACACGAAACCAAATCCCGCCTCTGACTTCGCAGCCTTAGTTTTTTCTAGTAAATTTTTGGGCATGATAACTTATTTGTTAAAATATTATTAGGCCGGCCGGCCCAAATTAATAATAAATATTTTTTTCAAAATCAATAAAGAAAAGAAGAAGAAAAGAAAACCGGGATTTTGAAAACCGCGATTTCCAGTTAAACCAGTTTCCTGAACACCCGCGCCGTAACGAAGCATTCACTAAACGAATTTTTCAGACACCACAACACTAATACTTCTTTTCCACAAACATTGAATACCGAAAAAACTCAAGTTAAGTTACGTAACTCAAGTAACTCAAGTTACGAACATAACCGATGAAAGAAAAATTTCTGATAACATAATGGGTACCTATATGGAGGCCGGTTGTGTTGCAATACCCAATGCCGTCATAATCGGTAAAGAAATAACCGAGTTCCGTCCCAGATGGACATATTCCAGAACTTCCAAAACTCATTTTAGAATTCCATCTCCATCAAACATACCGTCGAGTTTAATAAAACTTCATGAACCAAAGTCACTTTAATATTTTATGAATGTATAAACAATTAATTGAAAAATCGACAAACTCATTGTAAATTTGTTTTGTTGTCGTGAGTGTAAATAATGTGCAGTAATGTAAATAATGCGCACAAAATGGCGAAAATGATACATGGGAATTACCTTGTTTAAGTTTAGATACCGTGTATTTTAATTTTTTGTGTTTCTCTTCATGCTCACAGTTTTAATATTAATCATTCATTTTTTGTTATTTTACTGAGAGGAGATTATATGAATTAAGCTACACGAGATTTTAGTTTCTGGTTTCAAACTAAGTCACAATAGATTTTTATTGTTAATTTAAACCCTTATTTTATATTAAAACACCAAATTGTTTGTATTGTTTTATTCTGTTCTCTCGAAAATAAAATTTAAACAAAACTCTACATCTCAAAAATGGCCTTAGATTTTTTTATTTTCTTTTCAATTTTTTCATTTCAGATGTAAGGTCAAAAATTTTATGGTCCTGTCGCAGCTGCGACATAAAATTGTCGACTTAACATCCGAAATGAAAAAATAGAAATGAAAATAAAAAAATTTATGGCCATTTTTGAGATGTAGACTTTTGTTTAAATTTTATTTTCGAGAGAACAGAATAAAACAATACAAAAAATTTATAAAATAAGATTTTAAATTAACAACAAAAATCTATTGTGACTGAGTTTGAAACCAGAAACTAAAATCTCGTGTAGTCTTGGTTCAATGAAATTTACGTTCATTGCGAGTTTTTTTGTTACGGGTGAAATCCTAAATAGTCGTAACGAAATGGTATCTCTTATTTTGACCACAAAAAAGGTGATTTTTATGGCATGGCACCCATGGGAAAGAGCATAAACTAGAGATATTTTTAAAACCTTTAGATAACCTTTAGAAACCTTTAGATAGATAACCTTTAGTTTTTTTTTAATGAATTTAGTGATATTTTTCATACCTATTCCATAAGAAGTTCATAAGTCATTTTTCTTAAACCAGTTGTATTAAGTATTGATTTATTTAGAATAAAATCACATTGCAGAATACAATAAAAGTTATTTTGTGCTTTTACGACTACACTACAAAGAAAAAAGTTATGACCATTTAAAGGCGAGATTTTGAGTAATTTAAAGAAAACTTAAAAATATCATATGTCAGTTACCATGACACTTAGGACATTAGTTCAGTGAGATAGAAGCTTCCAAATGACCCCTGCAATGAATGTGCAAAAAAAAAATCCAAAATCCACGCGCCGAATACTCTGTATAGCGGGCTTACAATACTTAGTATATGCGCGGCGAATTATAACTTTGCTTAAAAAATATCGAACTTCAAGTAATGATGAAGTTATCATAAACATTTGCTGATTGCTAACATAAACCATAGTTTTTGACATTGTCGACGTTCTCTACATTGTCAACACCATTTTTATTAATTATCTACATAGATAGTCTTAGCCTCATAATCGCCACCGTCTCCAGGTGTATACGGATCTATACACGGGCGGACCATCTTTGTATCCGATACTCATGGCTTCAAAAATGGAAATAATTAATAAAAAACTTCAAGAAGTGGCCAGCACTTCTCAAATGCGTGCGCTAGGACTGGTTCCGACGCTTGCAAGCCAGGAACTAGTAGTAGCGGGAAAAATAAGAAGGACATTGCTCCTTCGGTTCGGAGAGAGAGGCGTTCTGGATTTCGTGTCTTGGACAGACTGGCTACAGTTCCGGAAGTGCAATGGACGGAGAAACAGAGGCAGTATGTTAAGTGGGCAAAAAATTGCATTGCTGAGCAAAGCACAAAAAGAGGATCTTGGGTCTAAAAGACAGAGGTCTAGCGAAGAGGTGCATGGAGGTTTGTTTCATGTGGGACAGGTATAAAAGGGGCCCAAGCTCTTCAGCGACATTGTAAAGGAGGGGTACCTGGTGTTAGTCGTCGTGGACGAGAGCCATGAGGATGTTAGCATCACCGGGGAAAAATGGAGGTTGGTGGTTAATGTACTCAACCTAGTTTTTCTCAGAGTCCTTGAACTACATCCGGGACCACCTCCATTTTGCAGCGACTCGGGATGGTATCAGCGACAGCTGAAGTTGACCACGTGAGCAGATCAACAAGGAGCAAATGTCGAGCAGACCTAGCAGGGAAATGGTCTGCATTCCCATGGAGCTGGTTAACTTTGATGAATCCCTGAGGATTATCCAAGTTTGTAATTCAGACCTTCCGACAGGGAATTGGAAAATTGTAAAGCAGGAGGAGCCTAAGGGAACCCTGGCTTCCCTGGCAAAAACCAAGGGGGTTATAAACTTCGCAGCCCAAGAAGAGGGAGGAAGAGATCCAGCCTGTTAAGGGAAGCAAGAAGACTGGTATATCTCCAGAGGAAACGTCAAAGCTAGTGACGAACCCAAGTGAAGGGCTAACAGTCGAACTTAGGGACCCCGACTAGGCCTTAGCAGTGGAAAGGGGGACACATCAGACTCTGAGGGGAGAGATATAGACCTCCTTAAGTTTAGGGACTGCGGAGTGAGTGAGACGGAGAATACCATCGACTCCGTCAAGCCGAACTAACCGACGCAGCACGGCTGTCTCAGTTAAGATAAGTGAATTGTGCAGATACTTACATCACACCAAAGCTGCTTCGGCGGCGCTACTTCTCAGACTTGCTAAGTCAGAGGAGGAAATAGTTTTGATCCAAGAACCTTGGATCAAAAAGAACAAAATCTGTTTACTGCGGAAAAGAGCAGGTCATGTATACTGGTGGGAAATAACACAAATGTTTTTCTACTTCCGCAGTATTGTAATGGGGACATATTGAGGTCTGCATAGAGATGGAGGGGAGCAGGATCTGGCTTGCAGCCGAATACTTGGACCCGGAGAAGCCAGTGCTGCCAGATATACTGGAGGCACTTGTTAGTGATGCGGAACGGAAGAAGATGGGAGCTATCCTAGCAAACGCGCACCACACCATCTGGGGTAGCTGGAACATAAATGATAGGACTGAGTGACTTTTCGAATATCTTTCAAGAACTAACCTCACTATTAGCAACAAAGGACAGGAACCCACCTTTATTGTTAGTAATATACTGGAGGGTCTGGATGTTACTCTTATTTCACCAAAGATCAGGGAATGGAGGGTGGCGAAGGAGTATTACTTCTCTGACCATCGTTACTTAACGTTTAAGCTTATTTGATTGATTGATTGATTGGAATGTGAGACCGAACGTAAGTAAGATTCCCGGTTGACGCCGAGCCCATCCGCACACTCTTTTACATATAACAAGATGGAGGGATAGGAAAGGTTTGTTAATTATTATGGGAATTGACCCGGTTTCAGACACCTAAGTAGTCAATAGTTAGTAAATTGTTAGTTGAAATGTAATATAAGACGGTTAGCACAAGACAATACAAATATTTTTGATTTTTTTTTTTGATATATTAAGCAAACAGCATCCTAAAACAATTTATAATTATAATTAAAATTCATAATTAATTAAGTTGCAGTAAATTTCCTACAATAAAAAGTCATTATTAAGAGTTAAATTATACTTGAATAAAATAAATGTAATGTTATGATTAATATTAAGTAAATTAATATGGTTCTAAGTTAATCTTCATTAGAATGAAATAAATAAATTAGCTTAATTAGGAACTGCATTGAATAATAGTATTAATAATAAGCACCTGGTAAACCTCGATAACTCTAAATTTCTCATCAAATTAAAATATAATAATTTAATTCTTATTACGGGAAAAAATTTCGAAGACGAAACAAATAAAACCCGATGTCTAGAAAAAACCAGAAATAATTTAAGCCTAATTGTACAACTGTCCAAAGGCAGCTAAACTGACGTAATTTGTGCTTATCATAAAAATATAAATTTCAGAAATATTCATTCATATCAATAGTTTCAATATACAAATTGAATATAAATAAATTATATAAATAAATAAAAATTAGAAACTAAAGAAATAAAAAAAAAAATAAAAAAATAATCAAATACCTCTTTGTTACATTGCGTTCATTTGTGAACTTTTAAAGCTTTCATTGTTTTGTATATATTTCTACTTAAATATTAAAGGAGCTTTTTCGATGTCTGGTTTTTGTGTGTTTTAATTTCTCGGATATTTTGTTTATCGGAAATAATCTCTGAAATCACATTGTGAAAGAATTAGTTTTATAAATAGTCATAGTAAAGTGTACCAAAAAAGTATGTAATGTTTACCCAGGAGTACGCGATAACCGCCCCCCCCCCATAGAACAAAAAGCCAAATACACTGAAACACAGAAAGTTATTTCCGAAACAACCCCAGTAGACGTTTCAAAACCCTTCTCCGTGAAACCTCTACCAATCACCAAGCGATCTCCCACAAACATCACTAATCAACAACACTCATCCTTCACAAAGCCCACGCAAATCCAAACCTCTGACAAAGGTTCCATACAAAACTGCAAATTTGCCTTCTTATATCAACAATTGATAACCAAATCAACTCCCAAACAAAACAATTTAAAATAGCCTAAAAAAGCTTACAAATACAGGTAAAGACAGAGCATATTATATGAATAAAACCCCCCGTAAGTTGGAAAACACAATGTTCAATGAACAACCATCACAAACCGCAGACTCCAACCAACCACTCATCATGGGCGAAACCCATTCAAAGCACTCTACCACAAATATCAAAGAAAATTTATTGCAATATCCTCGCCGCCTCTGTGTAAATTGATCACACAAATGAAACCAATGAAAAGGCGAAAAAAACAAGGAAAACAACAACTAAAATCTATGATTTGATCGTTTGTTTTTGTGTCTTTTCATGTCGAAAAACATTTACACACACAAGCACAAAAAGTAAATAGATATGCATATAACAAATATATAATAATTATGTAATGACATAATTAAATGAAAACAAAAACTCACATGATCTTGTAAATTGTTTCTTCGTAACCAATACATACATACCCAACGGTCAACATAGATAAAGTTAAAAGCATATAACAAGCTATATAAATCGCAAAACCACATTTTCGGTGGCTATTCAGCCATGCTACACTATAATTTGGTTTTCTGGATTCAAACTATTGCGCAATAGATTTTAATTTTTAATTTTAAACCCTTATTTTAAATTAAATCATTAAATTTTTTGTCTTGTTTTATTCTGTTCTCTCGAAAATAAAATTTAAACAAAAATCTACATCTCAAAAATGTCCGTAATTTTTTTTATTTTCATTTCAATTTTTTTTGGATTCACGGTCAAAATTTTTACATCGCAGCTACGTAATAAAATTTTTGTCCGTGAATCCGAAATGAAAAAATTGAAATGAAAATAAAAAAATTTAAGGACATTTTTGAGATGTAGATTTTTGTTTAAAATTTATTTTCGAGAGAAAAGAATAAAACAAGACAAAAAAAATTAATGATTTAATTTAAAATAAGGGTTTAAAATTAAAAATTAAAATCTATTGCGCAATAGTTTGAATCCAGAAACCAAAATTGTGTGTAACATAGCTGATTGAAATGCATATCCCGCTATACACCTCCAATACTAATCTCCATGCAAAATATATAATGTACGAGTAAATATATAAACCAAACAAAAGGTAAAAATTACCAGCAAAAACAAACGAAAAGTAGTCGTCGCAAAACAACAACAAAAATTGTTAATCGAGTGTAATAAAAACAGAACAACTGTATTATAAAACCCTTTCTCGCGCAAACAATACTCGAATAACCCACAAGATGGGAATATCTAATAGTACTCTACACCTTTATGAGTTATAAAATACAGATAAAATGTTTATATGTATACTTAAAATTTATTTAGAAAAAGTATATATTAAGAATTAAAATATGTGTTAAAATAATGAATAAATGAACAACACTTATCTTATGCATCCCTTGGAATCAAAAGTCATACATATTGAAAATTTACTTAACAACGCGTGTGGTGATGCATTCAAGCAACGGTATCAAAATATGTACATAGAAGTGAAAATTGTTACGTACATATTCTACACCAATGCAAGTACACCATATACACACACACACATTTATATAAATATACAATATGTAAAACTTTTCACTTTACTTATTAATTTACACAAATTATTATTATATTATTATTATTTATTTAACACATATATAATTATTAGTTATTATTAGTTATTTATTAGTTTACACATTTAAATTAAATTATTTATTTACTTCGAGGAGAGACAAAAACACGTCTTTCCTCGACGACGATCAATCGCCGACCATTACTTAACGTTTAAGCTTAACCTACAAATTACAAATCAGTACGTGATCAGAAATACCAAGAGAACAGTATAGCGTGTATATATGGAAGTATTGAAGAGCATCGTTCCAGTTAGAGTTCCAGGACTCCACGACTCGGGTAGTGAACAGGACTCAATGATGGATACTCTTACTAGGGCTTGCAATACCTCCATGAGGGAAACTTGCCCAATAACAAAGCTAAGGCGAAAGCAAAAACGTTGTTTGGTGGACCTCGGCGAACCAATTTGTAGAGGCGCACAGAATGGAAGGGGTCTTGGAACCTCGCGCTTAAGAAAGATTCTCTCTACCAGTCCAGCTGTTCCAGGCTATCTGGTAAAACTGGATGGCGAATAGACGGGTTTTAGTAAGGAGACTCTTGATCTGTTGATGGGAACTCATTTCCCAGGAAGTGAAGATGTGTCAACTACGGGGCCCTTGAATACTGCGGGTCTAGGGATGACTGCGGGGTCCAACTGTTACATACAGAGGATATTATGAATACACAGAAAATAAAATGGGCTATTACAGGGTCAAAGCCCTTTAAGTCAACTGGTCCGGATGGGATTGTACCAGCAGAAATTCATAAGAACTCGGAGTTCTTGCTTCCCTGGCTAGAATTTATCTTCAAAGGGTGGCTGAAGCTTGATTGCACCTCGAAGACATCACCTCGAAGGGAGGTTAGGGTGATCCTCATCCCGAAAGCGAGTAGAAGCTCGCACAGTAACCCTAACGATTTAAGACCACTGTCATCTTTTCTGCTGAAAATCATAGAATGGCTGCGCAGGATGTCCATATTCGTTCAAGAGTTGTACCCAGAAACTGGTCATAGTCTTAGCATGCGTACCATAAGAGTAAGTCCGTGGATACGGCATTACATACCCTGGTTTGGGAAATTGGAAAGTTACTGGATTTTCAAGAATTTCGTTGGTGGTGCTTCTCGATATCGAAGAAGGATATCTCGATATCGAGGAAATATGAAAGGATTGTTGCCACTTGAGATTGAAGACCCTTAACCAGGCTAATTAATCACTTGCTAAGTATCAGATCGGTTATAGCGGAGATGGGGGAAGCTTCCGTCAGAAGACGGGTTATTCGGGGAACACCCCAGGGAGGTGTCCTCTCCTCCTTTCTTTGGAATATAGTAATCAATGGACTACTATTGGAACTGGAGAGGGAAGGGGTAGGTGTGGTTGCTTATGCAGATGACGGAGCGATAGCTGTCTCGGGGAAGCACCTGAGTACAATTAGGGATGTGATGCAGAATGCGTTATCAATCACTGCGGGTTGGGCCAGCAGATGTGGATTGGGGATTAACCCATCTAAAACAGAGCTGGTCCTTTTTACTAGGAGATATAAAATTCCGGCAATGGTTCCACCAAGTCTGAATGGTACTATGCTCGTTCTTACTGATAAGGCAAGATTCTTCCTAGACAGGAACCTCAGATGGAAACCAAACACGATAGAAAGAGTGAAGACGGCCACTGTTGCACTCTACTCTTCTAAAAATGTCATCTCAAAATAACATCTCTTAACAAGATGAGTGAATTATTCAATATCCAGTTGGTCTGGGTTCTGGGCGATTCTGATGTTGGGGGAAATTTCAGGGCAGATGAATAAGCAAGATACGGTGCGACTCTTCAGCTGGAACCAGAAAGAGAATGTGTAGGAAGGCCTATTTCTGTGCTGAAAGCAGCAAGCCATAGGAAAGCAGTTGCTCTGGCAAATGCTAGGTGGCTTGCCAGTACGACTGGTAGGGTTGCGAAGAAAGTATGGCCTGGAACTTGAAGCGCTCCAAGATCTTAATTACACTAGGGAAGCGTGATTTAGGTAGAATTAATTGTAAGGTTACTTACTTGACACTGCCTTTTCGGAGGTCATGCGAGAAGGCTGAGTCTGGATGCGATGACTTCTGCAGAAGCTGCAAGGACGAGCAGGATTAGGAGACTCTTCTTCATTTCCTATGCTCATGTCCTGCGCTAGCTGGCAGAAGACATGATCACTTGGGCAAATACTGTCCATAGTCAGCCTCTCTGATCTCAAAAGCTGTGATGTGCGAGATCTTTTACGCATATTAATAGCACTAATTGGGTTTATAGGGAGTTTAATAATGTCGGATCCTGTGGTATCACAATGGGCCATAATTGGCCTAAGTGTGCGATAGCAATCACTGGAACCTAACCTACATACATTGCCTACATTGTTGAATTTTTTATAACTAGACCTTTAAACAATATGGCACAACACTTCTGGTGAACGAAACACAAATATTTCGTTTACAATGTGGTAGTGTAATATATAAGGTGCTATGCTAGCTTTGTCTTTCATTTGTCTTCCATCGCCTAAACGTATTCCCCAATAATCTCATTAAAATTCGTTCTGGTTGAAGACCCGCAAAAAAATAATCTTCAATCGGAAAAACTTATTTTCCTTAAAATTAATTTGAAAACTGTTCAATTTTTAGCATATACCCTTAATTCCATGGTGTCATACTATTTCCAGTGCGTATATTTAAAATCCTTTCGTTAAATTGAACAGAAAAATTAACAAACACCAAAAACCGAATCACAAAATTTGTTCACAACAAATGTAATTCTAATTTAATTGAGAAACTTACGATTACACAAACATATACTAACTAAGTTCTTATAATATTGTAAAGCGGGCATAACAGCAACAACAAATCCCATAACAAAAATTTCTGTAATTCAAAAAAGTAAATCCTATTTTCTCGCTTAATAAGCAAATTAAAATATAAAAAAGTGGAGGAAAAAAAAACTTCTATCTGTTATTATTTTTTTATTTTAATATTTTCCAACTTTTCCATATTCAATTTAATAACGTCGTGCAGAATAAAAACAAAAACGTGTAACAATACTAAAAGTTTCTCTAGCATAAGGACTTTTTTTCCTATGTGGGGTGGATTATTCGTTAAACTAGATAAATAGGATTTAAATTTTGTTTCTGTCTCTTCTGTACCTTGGCAATATTATCGTCATATCATCTAGGTGCGACGGTGGTATAAATAGGTAGTTGAACCTATATAAATATATACATACATATATATATACATATATATAGGGTTGTAGGGAAGACACTAATTTTGTGCCTAGATAATACATAATTTAATGTCGGATTGTCTTGACAGATTTAATTTTAATGGCCTTACTAGAATTAAAATAAAAAAACGTCCTGACATATTTTAGGATTTTGTTTATTGTAATTATGATCTACCTCAGGATATATCCAATTAAATGTAGTTATCTTAAAAGCAAGACAAAATGAATAAACAAAAATAAATTCAGGCATTTTCCAGAAAAATTTTTTTAAAGAAGTACGAAAACTCTTAAGAGTTAAAGGCAAAAATATCTTTTCAATATTTTTGAGTTGTATATGTATTGGTGTATAAAAGCATCAATCATGTTTTAATACGGGATATATGTATATCAGAAAATTGGATGTAACGTTTTTTTTAGGTTATGTAATTATATTTCCTAGCAGAGAGATTGATGGCGTTCGAATTAGATTCGATTTTTTACCATGGTCAAAATATGTAAATTTGGTAATGGGAATTTTTGTAAACCGTTCCAAATAATTTTAATACATATAATCAATTTTTTTTTTATGAATATACTTATAAGGTTTTTTATTGGTATATGGCACATATATAGAATTAAAATAACTATTTGCTGAGCTTTCGATGTCAATTCGACATCATTATCAAAGCTAAGAGATTAGCTTTGATAATGATGTCGAATTGACATCGAAAGCTCAGCATATAATTATTTTAATTCTATATATGTGCCATATACCAATAAAAAACCTTATATTTACTATTATTGGCTCATAAATTATATTTTTAAATACATGAATATACTTGTACAATTTTACCTATATATTTATTTGTTATTTAACAATTATTTTATGATGATTTTAAAAAAATAAACAAGAAGTACTTAAACTTTAAGATAAATTTATTTTGAAGACAAAACTTGAATGATAGATTCATTAGTTGTAGTGGACATGACTTCATTTCTATAGGAAATGGAATATCAAAAAAAAGATGAGGAAAATAGCTTGTGTAACAACATCGTGATAACATTACCAGGGGTTTGGTCCACCAAGTCGAGGCACTTTGTTTGAGTTACCAATTTTAGTTTTAGAAATAATAAGTTTATATTTTAAATAATTAGTTTGTAATAACGCAGAATTTGTGTTATGATTTTACATGAACAATTTGCTTAACTTACAATTACTTGGTTATAATTATTCGAAAATCCTAGTATTCAGTCGGTCAAAAATGATAAATACTAATAATTAATAATACACTTGCAAGTACTAACGCTGAATTTCATACGGATGAGGAGCAACTTGCAAGAGAAACTGATTGGATACACAAACGGAAAAAAGACCAAGAAAATACGAAGAACCAGATGTTGGGTAGCACTCTCAATCTAAAGTTAATGAAACTGTTAAACCAGTGCCTGTACCCCAACAGCTGGTGATGTACAACGCAAGGTTGCAATGAAGACTAAGGCACTACCACCAATTAATGTGATAGCCATAACTGAGTTTGCGAATATCCAAGCTCTAATGAAACCAGTGTCCACAAACGACAATAGAGTAGTTGCACTAATCAATAATGTTTGGAAGATAAACACTAGAGATCCCGATGCATACAGTGCTTTAGCCACAAACCTCACTGAAGAAGGTAAAGAGTTGTATACCCATGAAGGCAAAAATAAACAAGTAACTAGGTTATGGCCAGAGGTCTCCATCCTACCCGCAAGAAGGAGGATATAATAGAAGATATCAAAATGAAAGAACTGCAAATTGTAGACGCAGTAAATATCCTTAAACGAGAGAAACTTGAAAATAGTCATGGAACCAAGATCGTTAAAAGAGGGCCCCCACTATTCATGCTCACATTCAATAAAAGCGAAAAAATTGAAAATATATTTAATATCAAAGCAATACTTAATATGAGGCTTAAAATAGAACCACTGAAAAAGAACACTAGATTAATACCTCTGTTAGTCTAGCAAAGTACTGTTTAGCTTAGTTTGTAAGACTATAAGGTTTGTTAGACTAGCGTTGTCATATAATTAAATTACCACGGGTGAATTTTAATTAAATGTGAGAATATAAAACTGAGTTGATTGTTGTCAATTTCATTCTGGCCTTTATTATTATAAAGATAGTATATTATTATACAAAATTAATAGCTGCCTAAGCAGCTTAGATGTAGTACATAAAAAATGTAAAACTATGAGAAAGAAACAATAAAAAATGTTTGCGATGGTGTCAAGTATCCGATAAAATATTGTAGACTGATTATTTTATGTTGTGTTGTTCTTAACAACCTCAATGCTAGAAATGCCAAGGTTATAACCACAGCCAACGAGAATGTGAAGTAGCGGTACAACTGCAAATAAAACACGCCAATCGACTCAAAACAGTAATGTTAGAAGAGAAAGGATTCCAACTACAACTAGAGTGCCGACACAACCAGAGCCCATAGGGCCAGAGAGGAGATCCTACTCGCACATAACGCAGCAGAATACTATTTTTAAAAAAAGACGGGGAAGGTTCTGAGCCGAACTCTATAAGCATTTTTGTTGTATATAAAGAACTTATATGCAGTGTGATTTGCGTATTTTAAATATTAAGACCACCCACTCCCACACCCACCTCCATCTACACCCAGCAATACCGATCGCAATCCACCATATCTCAACTGACCCCAATCAACCACAAACCACCACATCTAAACATTATTACCACCCTCCATCCCCTATCCAATTCAAACCCCAAAACCCATCTCACCCGCACCATCCTATACCGCACCACCCATATTATCACCCTTTAACACCCCCACCTCCACACCCACTTCCACACACACACACACACACACACACACACACACACACACACACACACACACACACACACACACACACACACACACACACACACACACACACACACACACACACACACACACATACACACACACACACACACACACACACACACACACACACACACACAAACCTCATCCAACAAATCCCAAATTCCCACACCTAACCCAAAACGCCTTATCCTACACCCTCCACCTCCCATACTACCACTCTGACCACCCCCATAACCACACCACCCACACAAATCCAAATCCAGACGAGATATCTTTTTTGTGGTTTACTAACACAATTGTGCGAGTACGGCAAAAGTACCATGTCAAAAATTTATTTTTGTATGTGTTTTGAACCAACTTACTCATTTGCGCATTCCTTTCAAACTTATTTCGTCCGAAAAAAAACACTATAACTATATATACAATTGTGTTGGTTGTACTTCAAATCAAGCGAAATATTTTATTAAAAACGCCATTACATACTTTGATTTTCTACTCACACATTTGTGTGGTTTGGACTGTAATTAAGCCCTTTTTTTATTTTTTTTGGTTGAAAAAGGGATATATTGTTGTTCCACATTCACATGCTCGATGGAACCAAAATAGAATAGAAAATAAAAATAAAAATCTATCAATTTTAAGGAGGGGGTTAACAAAACCCTATATGGGGAACAGGTGACAAGTCAAACAGTGAAAATCCGAACCAAATGTGAAAAAAATTATTTTATATGCAATTCCCATGTAAAATTTCACGCTGAATCCGAATGTATAATAGAGGTATATGGACAGACAAGTCAAACAGGCAAAATTGTTAATAATGGTCGTAGCGAAAAACCACTTACATATTCAAATGTGAAAAAAATTATTTTATATGCAATTCCTATGTAAAATTGCACGCTGAATCCGAATATGTAAGTGGTTTCACGCTACGACCATTATTAATACCTATCTCCGAACACCCTAAACACAGAAATGTCCAAATCAATAGGGATCATTCCCAAGAATTGCTTGCACTTTTAGTGAAGAAATTAAGTTGATATCTCCATCCGCACACAGACGGACAGACGAGACGGCAAACCGAAACCATATAGCATTTTTTTTAACAAAAATGCTTAAAAATGTAACGAATTGCTTGGGTCATTGACGCTATAATCCACAGGTTGTTTGACGCTATAATCCACAGCTTATAATTCGGGTAGCTTTCAGTGGCTAGAGATGGATCTTGCCATGTAACGTCGACTACCATTTTACGATAATAAAATAAATTATCTAGTGGGGTGCTATCGGATCCGCTCGAAACGCGATATTTCAAAATGCGATATTTCAAAACAAGATATGACAAAACGAGATATGGTACAAAATGCAATATTTCAAAATGCGATATTTCAAAACGCGATATGGTACAAAACGCGATATGGTACAAAACGCGATATTTCAAAACGAAATATGGTACAGTATATGCGTTGCGAAGCGGCGGGAGCGCAGCGACCCATCTGATACCGATCCTATATACTATCGTTCCTATCGATTTTTAAATTCTTATAAACTGAAATTAAATTTCCCCTTCACCCGCCTGATATAACCTTATCCTAAACTCCCGTTTTGTACCATATCGCGTTTTGAAATATCGCATTTTGAAATATCGCGTTTTGTACCATATCGCGTTTTGTACTGTATCGCGTTTTGAAATATCGCGTTTTGAAATATCGCGTTTTGATAATTCGCGTTTTAAAATATCGCGTTTCAAATGGGACCCGGGTGCTATGGTTGTCAAGATATATCGCTTATATAGGGTTTTCCAATAAGAGTGATATGATTTCTTTAAAAAAAAACCATAATTGTTAAGAAAATTGAAATGTTTTTTTTATTTAATGTGAAGTACAATCGATACAATTAAGTTCTGAATAAAACGTCATTCAAATGGCCTCCACGAATTCTTCTGCAGGAACGAATTCGATGAACCCAATTGTCTATGGGAGCACTTTTCCACTAAATCATGTTGGAGGATTTCACAATTAACAAACAACAAACATTTAGTTTGAAACACTTTTTTAACACTAAAATCAAAACGCCCAACTCCAGAATTACCAGCATAGAATTTAGAATAGAAAATAGTTTAAATTATGTATATGGAATGTTATTTACCAATAATTAATTCAACAGTAGAACAATTTAATTAATTACTATAAAAAATACAAAGGTGTTAGGTTTAGGTTTCAGTGGTTGACACTTAGGCCATTTTTGGCCCATTGTGATACCACGCATTCACGCCACATCATTAACCCATTCACCTATTCACCTACTCACACAATTACAGTATACCACCTGCACATTGCAAGCTCCATGTCAACCTGTACATTGACATGGACGGTGGGTCGGCGTCAAAAAATACAAAACTAAATTTAATTTTTGTAATCATATTGATAAACAAAACAAAACCAAACTGTAAATATTGACAAGTAAACACAGCTGTTAATTTATAAGCAAAATGTAATAGATTATAGCATTTAGTGTTCTGTAGAGTGCGTTTGATATTCATATTGTTATACTTGTATAAATTTTTGTTATAATTAATTTAAATTTAACGCACTTTTTCACCAAATTTTCTATAAAAATTTATAAAATGTTTATAAATTATAATTTAGATTTTTTTAAATTAAGCTTGTCAAGAATTGTAAAACAAAAATGTAAAATGTTCTCTTTGCAATAAACTCTTGAACTGAAGAAAGGATCAGTTTCAAGATATACAGTGTGTTACGACTGGTAGTGTTATTGAATTTCACTGGATTTACTACAATCATTCGGAAGTCTAATTTGGATTTGGATTCTGGAAGGAATTGCAACATTGGATGTCAATTACTTCAAAAATTCGTTCTACAATCAAGTCGTATGTCATGAGTAGCACGTTCAATATTGACTTGTAAAGCTTGAAGAGAGTTTGGTTTATTGCTAAAGACCAATGACTTTAAATAACCCGACAAGAAATAGTCTAATGGTGTTAAATCACAACTTCTTGGAGGCCATTCAATATCACAATTTCTTGAAAAAATTGAATATCCAAACTTTTCTCGCTATAATTCAATTGTTGCACTTGCTGTGTGGCACGTAGCCCCGTCTTGTTGGAACCAAATGTTGTCAAGATCAACTTCTTCCAATTTCCATTGACAGTAGCGGTGTTACCAGCTTCATTTCGAAACAAATACGAACCGATGGTTCCACCAGACCAAAAACCACACCAAACTGTCAATTTATTTGAATGTAATGGTTTTTTATGAATAATTTGTGGATTTTCTTCGCATCAGGATCGACAGTTTTGTTTATTTACCGCACCACTCAGATGAAAGTGAGCCTCGTCGGAGATGATGATTTTCTTAAAAAAATCGTTATCGTTTTCAAGTTGTTCCAAAGCAAAATCAGCAAATTCACGACGTTTACGGTGGTCCAATGGCTTCAGTTCTTGAGTGAGAACAATTTTATACGGATGCAAACCCAAATCCTTTCTCAAAATCTCTGTTTCTTTGTCTTATTGGCACTTGAACATTATATAAAGAACATGCACGCTCAAAATTTTCAACAATTCGACGAATAGCGAGCACGCTTGGACGATTATGACGACTATAAAATGGCAAAAGCGCACGAAAAGTTGCAATTGGAGAACGATTAATTTGAATAATTTGTAAACGTTGTTCTTGCGTATATCTCATCATGATGAAATTGTAAACAATACTGAATACAATGAAACAAAAAATGACAGATTATGACATATTAAAAATGGCTGAAACGTCACTTAAGAATCATATCATTCCTATTGGAAAACCCTATACTAAGGTCATCCTAAAATAATTTTACAACTAATAAAGTATTTTATCTAATAACTATACGCGACGAAAAAAATATACACAAAATGCACAGTATCGATGATCACTAACAAAAATAAAAATTTTGGTTCGCGTAGTGTACATAGTCCCAAAAATCATTGAGCGAAAAGCATGAACAAAATAAATAAAATAAACGAATCAAAAAAGAGAATAGCATTTGAAAACAAAACCAAAATTAATTTTAAAGGGCAATATGTAAACAATAAACAAATTTAAAGAGACAAAATTAAATTGGAAAAAATATTATTAAATAAATAAAGAGTAAATAAAGAGGTACGTTACCAAATTGTTTGTTGTTGTAATGCTGATGAACGACGTGTTCATTTATCTCAACAATTTACCGGATTCGGAATATTCTTCTGCAGTGTTCTTCGCCTTATGTATCATTTCTTGTTGTAGCTTTGGAATTTTGCATGTGCTGGTTTGTGTTACAGCTGGTATTATTGTACTCATTTAATAAAATACGATAATGGTACTTTTTCGGTATAAGCACTTCTTATTTTGGGTGTGACCTATATGAACGTATGATCACCAATTGATATGGAATTCTTTATTCTCCGATTCTGTGATCAATTTACACACCAATTACTGTTGACGGAATTATTTATTACAGTCGATATTATAATTATTCTTATTACTCTTTTATTATTATTACATGTACACTTATATCAGTATGTATTTATTATTATTGTTACTATTATTGATAATTTTTATACTTTTAATTATTAACACTTGTCGCCACAAATACAAATTCCATTTTATCTTGCACGACCATGCACATCCATTGATACAACCAATGTACCACCACGACACGAAAAAAAGTTCAAAAATTGGTATGGAGCGATTAAATAAAAAAACTACACACTTCGTAAAATTTATTAATCATAAATTAACATGGCTTTACAATTATCAAACGTTTTTTCCAAAATTTTATTCACCGGCATCAATTCTTACAAATGCACTACTTAGTCATTTTCATTATTTTATTTTACAATTTATAATTATTCCTTTTATTTGTTTTATTAATTTTAATAATTGCTTATACGTAAATTTATATTTTTTTTTACATATTCAGATAACTTTTTACATATTTATTTTCCACAAAGTTTACTCCGTTTTTAATATATGGAATCTTTCCTTTTTGATTATTTAAAATTAAAATATACACTTCAATTAATTTTATGTCCAATTTTCATTATCATCGACGCCCTCTGCACATTTTTTCCAACGTTTATATACATTTTGGTTTCCCGCAAATTCGACAAATCCCTACCATTTAACAAAAAAACTTTTTTCTTCGATCAATTTTTGTTGTTACAAATCATCAATATTAATTATGCTGCATAAATGTTCACCACTACAAAGTACATTACGCTGGTTTGATTGATGACTACAGTGCGCGAGGTAATAAAGAATTATCGGGTGCTCCGTAGATAATCAATTTGTTACAAAAATCCACTGGAAAGGAAATATAGAAATTATAAATGCACGCCTAACAAAACAAGAACGTGGTCTAGAAGCTATACATAAGCGGCTGGATAGATAAGGAGCTAGGACGGGTCTGCCGTAATTATTAAAAATAATATTAATAACCCATATTAGCCCAGCGACCTATTTATAGATCAATACAAAAAATCTCTTACAAAGAGAATTGGAGAAATTATAACGGAATATTTTTACTGCAATGTTCTGTTTAAATAAAAGTCCTTTCGAAAAAATATTTAGTATGGTTTTGCAATCGCAGCGGTGCACAGGTGAATTATTCAAATACCATAATTTTACAGAACACATTTACAATTATATTTTGTTACACAATTTCAAGGACTTTGAAGGTTAAGTTGGTATTTTTTTGCATTTTCCGTACCAGTTACCTAAC
The DNA here is from genome assembly GCA_932526605.1 of Nephrotoma flavescens. Classification (NCBI taxonomy): domain Eukaryota; kingdom Metazoa; phylum Arthropoda; class Insecta; order Diptera; family Tipulidae; genus Nephrotoma; species Nephrotoma flavescens. The sequence continues at coordinate 140,197,833 of OW052222.1, forward strand.
TGTTGTTTTTTATTTTACCAACAATTTTTGGTTTTCCAACTTCATCATTCGAAATATTTACTGAGTAGTTTATCTTTTTTACAAAGAAAATTAATTTGGGCTAATATGGGTTAAACATTATGAAGTGCCCGGCATTGATGAAGAAATTATGCAAGTTAAATCCATAAAAGTTGAATCAATCAATAATAGGGAACTCAGTATCTCCTCTATTTACTATTCCCCACGCCCGATTTTTTAAATCATTAGGACTATATTTTATCATATAAGCGGTGATATTAATGCAAAGAATACCTACTGGGGATCTAGACTTACAAGCTCTAAAGAGAAAGAGTTATTTTAAGCAGCTCGCGAGAACAACTGTGAATTTCTTCCTGGCGATAAACGAACATATTGGCCTGCTGACATACATAAAATTCCAGATCTTCTTGACTTCTTTGTAACAAAAAGGGTTTTATAGGGATACACGTGCATTGAAAATAGTGAAGGACTATCATCTGACCACTCACCTGTGATCATGACTCTAAGTACAATGATAATAAAAAAAAGATAATTCACCTAATTAACAAACAATAAAACTAATTGGGATCTATTCAAGAAATTTGTGGAATATCGAACAAATCTCAGCGAAACAATTAGAACAAAGGTGCAGCTGGAAGATGAACTACACGCATTTAATAACAATATCTAACAAGCAGGTTGGAAAAGCTCACCGATTTCTCATACCCAAGCCAGAGAGCTACTTAAAGAGAAACAAAATCTGGTAGCACTGTCGTGCACCGCAACACAAAACTATTTTTAAGTTTTTGTGCAATGCCAATATGCAATGGAAAAAATAGTTCCAAATTCCATACTACGCAAATACAATTCCATAAGACACAAAAATATTGATTTCGCAGAAAAATTATTTTGAAAAATATTGGTTTTGGAGAGAAATTATTTTCTTTCTCTTTCTATTTCTCGGTTTTGTTTTATTTTTATAAGTTTTGCATTTGACAAGTTGGTGGATAACTACGCGCACGGCTGTGTGTGCAATTTTTTATTGTTTTTTCTATAATGTTTTTAATTATTAAAAGAAATTTTTATAAATTGCTTTATAATAATAATAATAATAATAGTGCTTTATAAATGATTCATCAACGATGTACTGTACTAGAAAGGTAATAAAAATCTATTTTAATATGGCGTCGCCATACACATATAAAATGTAAATATATTTGAGACGACGTAAATTGTTGATGAAATTTTTTCTTCCTACTTTTTTAAGATGTTCAATATACGGAAGTTGAAGATATCGAATCCAGAGGCGGATAAAAAAATTCTTGTAAACAAATATTTAGTGTACTGAATATTGAAATAATATATATTTACAAAAATATGCAGAAAAAATCTTTAATTTCAAAATAAAACCTCAATATGAAAAGTACTATAGAAATCTCTCTCTCTCGGGATTCATACCAACACTGGAATTTTAGTGACACTTTTCTTTAGCGGGTAGTACGAGTTTCCGTGTACTCAACATGGTTCTTTTCATAGAAAGGGTGTGGTTTTAGAACGCGAATTTAAACGGAATTCCGTCGGCATTGCATATTGGGATAAATTAAAACAACTAATAAAGGAAATAAAGAACAAAAGCATAACGAAGCAACTTTGAGGTCTTTCTGAACTAAAGGATGACGATTACTAGCTTTGAAAAGCAACGAAGGGACTAAAACAAACCAAAATGAATGTGCCGCCTATCAAAAACGATGACGGATCCTAGCCTAAAAGTGACAAACAGAAAGTCTCTCTATGCTGCTTATTTAGAAGAGGCTTTTCCGTTGCCGAGACAAACAGCGTATGAAAATACAACAGTAAATAAGGTAGATGATCTTAACCTAAGGCATGTGATCTTTATGGAACTTAAAACTGAAATCAATAATAACTTAAGTATCAGCAAAGCTCCAGGTTATGACGTAATAACTTGACAAATTGTGAAAGCCATTCCCGAGATAGGTTTGCGTAAATTAAATCAAATAATTAATGCAGCTTTCTGGTTGAAACATGTTCCACGACAATGGAAGGTGGCCGAAGTAATAATGATTTCTAAACCAGGAAACGAAAAAAATCATATAGACCAATATCACTACATCCAGTCATATCAAAAATATTTGAAAAACTGTTGCTGAAGAGATTCAAACCTATAATAGAAGAGAGATGCTTAATTACACCACACCAATTTGTGTTTAGAGAAATCACTCTATACAGTTGAACAAGTTCACAGAATAACAGATGTCATTGAGGATGCACTTGAGAATAAGAAAATATGCTCCAGTATATTTTCTTAGATGTATAGCTCAAGCTTTTGACAAAGTTTGGCACCAAGAGCTTGAATTTAAACTGCATCGAGACCTGCCTAAGCAATTTTATCAAATTCTTAAATCCTACATAGCTGAATGACACTTTAGAGTCAAATTTGAAAATGAGTACTCTGAAATAAAAATAATTTTAGCAGGTATACCACAAGGTAACATACTTCGACCTATTCTGTTTATTCTTTATACGAGAGACTTACCAAATATTGAAGGTATTACTGTACCAACATTTGCAGACAAAACAGCTATTCTAGGAGTTGGAAAAGATATTTCGGACGCAACAAGCAAACTTCAAAATGCGCAGTTAACAAGGTGAGCAACGGGACTAAAAAATGGCGCATCTTATTAAATGAAGCCAAATTAGTACACGTCAACTTTACAAATCAAAATGTAAACTGTATTCCCGTGGTTTTCAACTCAAAAAATATTCCATATGCAAATACAGCTAAATACCTTGGCATGGCCCTCGATGCTAAGCTAAGATAGAAAGAATACACCAAGAAGAAAAAAGAAGAGCTATATATCAAATATAGGAAAATGTATCATGGATAGAAATTCTGAGCTCTTAATACACAACAAATTGCTTCTATACAGGGAAATGCTAAAACCAGTATGGACCTATGGTATTCAACTTTGAGGTTGTGGCAAGAAGACCAATATATACAAAGGATACAATGCTTCCAAAATAAAGTGCTGCGAACAACCTTCATAGGAACGACAACCTTCATAGAGACTTCACGATGGAATACTCACCGATGAAATAAAGGACCAAGCAAGGAAACACGTCCAGCGCTTACCTCTGCACGAAATTGCAGATATCCGTCGTATGTTGAGAGAAACTTATTTACGATAGATAAATTACTAGATGATCTCTGAACCAGTTGTAATATTGTATAAATAAATAAATAAATAAATTTATGAAATTAAAAATAAATTAAATTAAATTTAATAAATATAATGTTGAGGTGATTTCCGTTGGATTATGGTTTGAAGCATTTTATTAATGGATAAGTATCGTTCCTCTAACGAAAGCAAAAATATTTGTATTTTCTATCAATGAAGCAATTTCGAAAAAAATTTGATACACATTGGTAGAGGCGAAAGGGCATTTAAGAAAATTGGATAGATGTCGTGACGTTGTTGGTTTCATCAATCAATTTGAATTTTTGTCTCTATACCGGAGTATTTGAGGTTGTAATTTCTCTTGGAGACATTTTTGATGAATTTCAGAGGAATTAGATTTGACAAGGCAATTATGTCAAACAAAAATAAATTTCAAAAAAAAAACAAATTTAGATCAATAATAAGCATCAATCATGTATTTTGACTTGCTTATTGTCGATTTTATAATTAAAAGGAATTCAATTTTGTCTCCTGTATATTCAACATGTCATTAAATAAGTAATTAAATTGCTGCTCATTTTATTTTATGAGAATTTAATTATCTAATTTTTGCTATACGTACAAAATCCTTTACGTAAAATTTTTGCAATTTCTAATGAAAGAAATAAGCTTCACACTGATTATATCCATGTTGTAATGTTTTTTATTTATGTACGTTCTATGCACTGTATGCACCCCCATGTGAAAATTGCGTTAGTTAAAAGAACTACTGAAAAGTTCAAGCTACATGTTGCCTTAAAATTAGATTTAAGTCGAAATTTAATTAAATTGTAAAGCCAAATGTGTATGGGGTAAATGGAAATGGCATGATGCTATACATTATTAAATTTTCTTTAAAGTTAGATTGGGTAGGTCGTCGTTGCTGGGTATACCGTTATGACAAAGAAATGACACAGAATAGTTTTATCAATTCGTTTGCAAATAAACAAGACAAAAAGGTTGAAATATTAATATTTTATGTATTGTCTCATTCATCTCTAGTTTTTATAATCACAATAATGGGAAAAGTTTAAAAAGGTGGAAACTCTTTTGAAACCATTTTCCTTTTGTTGAATCAATTTAAAACATATGAGTTGAGGATATTCAGTTTTTTTACCGAATCAGTTCGATTGCATTTGAGTTGCTTTGAATTTATTTCGTTTTATTTTAACAACTCTGTTCGTGTAACTCTTACCGCACTTAGTCAGACTGAGGATTAAATCCATTTATTATAGTAAATAGCACCTCGTTAGAACATAAGAACGATTACTAAAGAGGGCTCTCAAAATTAAGTATAAATGTAGCGTTATTAGTAAAGCTCCCACAAATTTAGCCTGATGACTCGAATAAAACAGGTGGAAGTGTAGCTATTGAATATTTCATATTAAAAACATTCGAATATCAGTTTATCAACACACAATAAAGAAGATGAGACTTTATTAGCCATCTATGTGTTTGACACAGGTGAGCAATCTAACGATATGAAATTTGGCATGGATATAAATATCATCATCCCTCTTTCAGCACAAGAGAAAACATAAATAGTTTTTTCTCTAAATTTGGAAGGCCGAAAGTGGGTGGGGATACAATATTTTGTCTCGTGGTTTATAATTTATTTTGAATATATTCGTAAAACTACAAGAAAAATAATGCGTCTTCCGTTAACAGAAAAGAAAGAGGTGTCGGTCTAGAAGGTCAATTTACCAGCCCGAATGTCACCCTCACCACGCGGCGCAGCCTCCTAATTAACCAACGAGGGTCGAACGGCCGAATAACCGAACACCGGCAACCTAGCAAATGATATTCTCTCCACTGACCTTCACCCAATTTCATTGGATAGATTGGCTACTCCTTCAATAACCAGTCTTTAAAGCAATAAGATCACAACAAAAAAAAGAGTGTCCATTGGTCCATTGATACTCTCAAGGAGATGTGTAAACATGTCGTGTGAATAGTGCGTGTGTACAGTTTACTTTGAAGAAAGAAGGAATGCAATTTTACTAACCAGAGCTTTTCATTTGTTTAATATCGTTAAATTGGTCTATTACTCCACACTACTACATATACTGTCGACTCTAACTTTTCTACTATTCATTGAAAAACTGTACAATGGTCGTTCCATATCTCGTAGCAGATATATTTCGATCTGAGTTCATGTGCAAATCGGATTCGTCTCGCAAGAAGTTTATAAGTGGTTCAGCTTGAGGAACAGCAATTTAATATTGAAATCCCCGCTTATAATCATCGGCAAAAGATGATAGTCTCATTGGAGAGTTTTTGAAATTCTTTTAGAATATGGAGCAAGGACGAAATGTAAGTATCAGCCTTCGACAGATTTATTCGGCGAGGTGAATACAACTACAGAAAGCATCTTATTTCGGGTTGTGTTGTTACGCTCATACCAGTTGTTTGTCCAACGATGATTTCCTTATGCGAGGTGACTGTACAAGTTCTACTTATATTTTTATATATTGTTACTCCGCCAGCCCACTGACCATTTCTCTTGAACTGAACGCAGCATTCAAAATTAATAATATTAACATGCTAGTCATTGCGTAGCCAGATCTCGGAAGACAAGAAAATTGAGCATCGCTGCGTGACTGTATCAGTTAGGTCGAGGTGATGTGACCTGAGACTCTGGCAGTTCAATGTTAAAAACCAGACGTCATTCTTATCTCCCTGAGCTATACTTAGCGGATTTGTGCGATACCTCATTTTGAAGAAGACCCAATTTTTACGTCCCTCGTAGAAGACATGATCATCGATAGACGACGTGATGAACAGTCCAGACTCGTTACTCGTGATGAAGCAATATACACAAGTTATTGACTGTGTCTTTTATCGTAAGAATATATACTGACTATCTCGTTATAGGTACCACCCTGTGATGCTTGAATTGCCGTGGTACATGCAGGTATGACTGGAAAATGATTACGCTTAACATTAATTGTCCGATTGTTGTTTCGATTAACAGTTGAGCTTTTTCTATAGAAATGAGCAAAAAACATCGGTCGACATTCGTTTTCTGTGCCCGTCCAGCTTTAAGCCGCTTGACCTTCTTGCCAACTTGTGAATTTGTACTGAAATCCATCCAGAGGCGTTTTACATTTTTTCCGGTCAGGATGGCTGCGTTCGATATACCTAAGACAGTCCATAATTCCATTCGCCAGTCCATCTGTTACGTCAATATTGGTTTTCGGAAAGTAAAGCCGACCTATGACAAGCGGAACCTCGTACAGCAAATTATTTGTGTACACTATGGTCATTTTATGGATCTTTTGACGGAATTGCTACTCCGGCAGCCCACTGACCATCTCTCTTGAACTGAACGCAGCATTCAAACGTAAGAATATTAACAACCTGAGACTATGGCAGTTCAATGTTAAAAATAAGACGTCATTATAATTCCATTCAGTAGAAGACATGATCATTGATAGCCGACGTGATGAACAGCTCCTAGAGACTCGTTGTTCGTGATAAAGCAACATACACAAGTTGTTGACTGTTAATGGTAAGAGAATGTATGTAATTTCGTAATCATAATTCACACATCAAAAAAGAATTTTTAGCCCAGGTGGTACCCCAATTGCTCAGTTCGCTAATACACCATTGCCACTTTATGTTATTATAAATCATCGAACGTCTAATAAATATCATATTTTATAATTGTTCCCTTTGCGGGATAATAAGCGTTTCTTATTATTAATTTGAATGAACTTTCAAATCGGCTCAAGTTTTTCCGAGTTATTAGTAAAAATCTGAAAATTTAACGAACGTTTGTTGGGGAGGTACCCGAAGGAATTTGATGATTTATGTTAATTAGCTATATCTAAAATTATTGTTAGGATTAATAAATTAAACTTGGCCAAGTACAATTTAACGCAGATGAAGTTTGTTCGAGTTATTACGAAAAGCCCGAAAATGTAACGAACTTTTGTTCGAGAGGTACCCGAAAGCTTTCGTAAATTCATGCTAATATATCCTTAATGTTTCATAGTATTATTAAACTGACCTGGACCAAATATGATACAAATAGACTAAAACTTGTCCTAAAATGAAAAACCCGAAAATGTATCTAACTCTTATTCGGGAGGTATACACGAAGAAAACGAAGTTTTGAAAGAAATATCATCCTAGTACAAATTAAAGAACAAGGTTTATATTGAAATATTTTCTGCAACTGTCCAGTGAAAGAAAATTTTACTTTAAATTAAAGTCAATCTTCAATCAATATTATTTTATGATTACGATTAAGCACTGTTGATATTCGCCGTTGCAAGTTTTGTTTTACAGTATATTTTGATTTGGTGTGCGCTAACATCTCAGGACCCACGAATATGGTTCCATATCATCGAATCACAGTTTACACTTCGAAGAATTACTTCTGACGTATACAAATATCATCATCTCCTTGGTGCACTCAACGACCGAATCGTCAACGACGTCAGTGACATTATCATCGGTCCTCGTTCTTCCACACCACCTTTCGATATAAAGAAGGCAGTTTTGGACAGATCGTGTGAATCAAAACAGACCCAAATTCATCGGCTATTACAATGAATTGAGTTGGGCGGCATCTCAATTGCTGAGGAAACTGCAAGCTATCGGAGGGTCTGAGGTCAATGATGATGTGATAAAGACGATCTGGATGAAACGTTTACCGGTCCGTGCACAAGAAATTTTGTTATCCACGACCGATTCAACAACAAAACTGGCCGAGCTAGCAGACAGAATTCTCGAAACAATGGCTCAAACACATGTAATGTCGATTAATACGCCACCAATTACGAAAAATGATTCCTCACTTGCTAATCAAATTAGTGAGATCATTCGACGATTAGATAATATGGATCGCAATTATCAGAGGAGTTGTTCTCGGGATACCAACAGAGCACGGAGCTATTCGAACAAACGTGAGTTTTCCGGCAGTCAAAAGTTTTCATCAGCAGATAATGATACACCAAAATTATGTTTTTTCCATTACCGATTCAAGGAAACAGCTCGAAATTGCAAAACGAACTGTCCCAAGTGGAAGGAATTAAAGTCAAAAAACTAAATTATCCGGTGCAGACGGCGACTTGTTCCGGTAACTCTCAAAACTGTTGCCTTAAAATCTACGACAAATCATCGAATAAAACATATTTAATTGACACTGGGGCGGACATATCTGTCATGCCAGCAGCCAAGAGCGATCAGAGGAAACACAACCCTGATTTTTACTTATATGCAGCGAACTGGTTGCAACTTAAAACCTTTGAAAATCAAAAAATCAACTTAGGCCTAATGCCGATCTTTGGGGCCGATTTCTTGAACCAGTCAGGACTGTTAGTCGATATTCAGCATAACCTGACATAATACTAATAATATTAATAAATGATAATAATAATATTATTAAATTTAAAAATATTATTATTTATTAATATTATTAGTATAATTTCTAATATAATAGTATTATATAATATTAATAATATTATTAAAATCTTTGGTTTTACATCACAAATATATAATTGTCAAATACATCTATATTTTCTGTAAAATATATAGCAAATATAAACATGACACCTTAAAATGAGCGAAAAATTTAGTTCCATTTATAGTTTTTGGTTGGCAAGCTTGAGGAAACCATAGCTCAAAATAGAAAATATTTCAATTCGATTGTGGCAAGAGTAGGCGAGGCATAGAGCATTTTACGCAATTTGATTGGTTTAGACTGCGGGAACAATTGCGACAATCGTTGTATCCGCAAGTATGTACTCAGCATAAACAACGTCTGAATCTATCAATTACGACGCAATTGTATTTGCGCAGCAAGTAGACAACGAACTAAAAGAATTACTGGCATCAGCAACCGGTCACCAGTTTGGAAAAATTCCAGTAACGTTTAATTCCTCTAAATTGTTGTGGTGTGATGTTTCCTCAGGCAATACGCGTCCATATATCCCCACAGATTTCCGAAAAGCAGTGTTTGAAGCTAACCACAACTTATCGCATCCAGGAGTACAGGCATCAGTGAAAGCCATGTCGGACAAGTTTGTGTGGGTTAGTATTAAAAGAGACGTGAAACGAATGGCTCAGTGTTGTTTGGCGTGCCAACGGTCGAAAGTGGCAAAACACACCAAAAAGATTTTCAGAAATTCATCTAGATATTCGTCCGTTACCAATGTCGGAAGGGCAGCGATATTACGTTACACTTATTGATCGTTTTACCAGGTGGTTTGAAGCAATCGCAATTCAGGATATCAGAGCCGAGACTGTGGCAATCACGGTGTTCAATAATTGGATTTCTCGGTTTGGAGTTCCTTCTTCGATAGTAACGGACCAAGGATCCCAATTTGATTCAGAACTTTTCGCTGAATTTTTCACATTATTAGGGTTCGAGCACAAAAGGACTACGGCATATAATCCAAAATGCAACGGATTCAATGAAAGGTGGCACAGGACACTGAAAACGGCTATCATGTGTCACGATAGAAGCGATTGGACACGAGTTTTACCGACCGTGTTATTGGGAGTACGAACTACTTACCGTGAGGATTTAAAAACTAGCTCTGCCGAATTAGTTTTTGGTGAGCAGATTCGCATTCCTAGCCAATTGCTAATAGAATCAAAAAATCCGACGAATCAGTCAGATTTGTTTGTATAAAGTTGTAGGGTTCACTGATACTAATTTTAAAAAGCGTATGTTCCTCTCGCACCTTCTTCCACATTTTCTTTATGGTGACGTTGTTTTGTTTGGAATGCTTCAGGATAATATGAATGTTCTCCAAAGATGTTACAATGCTTGTACTCGTTTTATTTTTAGTATTAGAAAATATGATCATATTTCTCCCTTTTTAAATTTGATCTTTGGCTGTAGTTTGGTAGATTTTTATGAACTTCGTGTATGTCTTTTTATTTTTAAGCTTCTCAGAACGAAGCAACCTCCCTATTTACTTAATAAGTTATTGTTCAGTAGGTCCCATTCTTCAAATTTACGTTTACTTCCCACTATAAACCTGTGCAGATCTTTAAATACGTCCTTTTCTGTTAGGGGTATTTCTCTTTGGAATTCTATTCCATTAGATATTAAGAGGTCAGCTTCGCCTAAATCTTTTAAAGCGTGCTATTTAGCGTGGCGCGCTTGAATGACAATGCATATAATTCTATTTTTGTAATAATACTTTTGTATTTATTTGTATTATTTTTGTATGTAGTCTATAAGTATTCACTTCTTGCAGTGTTCTCTGTAACAAATGAGCTTGAGCTCAATACGGAGGGTACTAGCATGGAGTGGATTTGTTTTTTGAAAAAATCTGAGGTTTTTATGCCTAATGGAAGTATTTTTTTTTTGTTGTTCATTTATATTGCTTCCATATGTGCTTTTCCTTTACCAAAATTTTTAATGGAATGAATAAATAAATAAATAAGATTTCGTCAAAGAACTACGAGAGCATTTCAATCAAATTCGAACGACTTTAACCATCACCTCACTGCGGCCAAAAGATATTAGTGTCACAGGAATTGAACAAATGCACACATGTGTTTGTTCGAACCGACCTATGCAAAAGATCGCTACAGCCACCGTACGAAGGTCCTTTCCGTGTTAGCCGGAATGAAAAATCATTCATTCTGGAAATAGAGGAAAAACTAGTAATATTCCAATCTACAGGTTTAAGCCGTGCTTCATCGAAGATTACGCAACTGAAACATCAGCGGCAGGGAGTTGCGCTCACGCCTGTGCTGTTTAATCTTGCGCTCGAGTACGTAATAAGGAAAAGTTGTTGGAGCTTCGCGTTGCACATTCAATAAGTCAAGCCAGATTCTTGGATAGTTAGATTATATCGTGCTTCTTGGACGGAGATCAAATGATATCAATAGCAATACAGTTTAATACCGCTTGACTGTAACACGAAACAACTTGATTTGAAAATACACAACAGCAAAACAAAATGATTAACAAATCTCGGAACAAACGACCACAATCTTGACAACGTGGAAGATTTTAAATATCTCGGGTCAGTTATAACATAAACGGACGATATCCAGGCAGATATAAAACCCGCATAGCGGTCGAACGTCAAGTCTATGTCTTGACCACTTTTGAAAGAAAGGTCATTTGATCTATTTATGATCCTGTAAGGTTCCAAACAACGAATATACCTGGTGCGAATGAATCACGAAATAAAGCATTTCCTTGGAGGCTGCGATATTATCGGATTCGTTAAATCGAACCGAGTTAGATTGCAAGGTCTCTATGAAAAGATCAGAAAGAATGATACGAAAAGCGTCCCAACAACCTGCTGGCCGGCATACGCCGTAGAGAGGCAAAATTAAAATTACGCTGGTGCGATGACATCGAACAAGATATTTGTATATTAGGATGTCGGAACTTAGTTGGAGGATCACCGTCCTGGCGGCAAACACCCGTCATGGGATGTGAGAACTAGTTAGAAAAAATGAGTGCTACTTTCAAAAGGAAATTACGTGTGCTGTGATTTGAAAAAATTTACCAAAAAGCCCAGCCATTGCCAATTGCAACGGTTGTACGAAAATCTGAACCGACCTAAGCTCTAAATACCTACATAAACAGTGTCAAGTCAATGTCATAAAAATTATTGTTACTTGCTGTGGTCTGTGTCGTGAGACAAAACTACATTATCTGTTTACAGCACAGATTCCCACCTTTTAGAACATCCTATTTTTTGTGTTTTTCAATAGATGGCGAAAGCCGCGCGATTCAATTAACACAATTAAATATGACAGTGTGTCACTGAATTTCGTGATTTTTCTAACCAAAACAAAAGCCGCAATACATAGGATTGGTAAACGTCAAAAATTAATTTAATTTTATTTACAATTTACCTATTTATATTTTTAGTTAAAATTCAATAAAAGTTATTAAATAATGAGAAAATACCAGCAATTAATATTAGTAGTCGTATCGGTTTTCTGTATCATTATATTACTAATATATAAAAGTGAAAACACTCGGCTAAAAGACGTTCTCCAAATTGTAAATTTTGTTGGCCGCAAAGATGAGGCGAATCTCATCAAAATCGAAACGAATAAAAATGTTTTGCTCTCGGAATATGACTATGCTACCCCCGTACCGGTGTGGCAACACATGGGCAATGATTGCTACAGCTATTCGTCGTATTGGGTGAAAAATAATTTTTCCAAAGGTGGCAAAATAATAACAATTGTGGTTGGACTTGAACACTCAATCGTACAGTTCAATTGCAATATGAAGTTCGAAAAAGGGCTTAAAGTGAGTGGTAAATTTGGTTTCATCCGTGTTGTCGACAATATCCGAAATAGTAATGACAATTTTGTTATATACAAATTTCTGTGTCGAATAAACCACGATTATGGCACACCCTTGGAGATCATCTATAGCACAAATCAAGCAACATCTAAGCAATATGTCCTCCCGGTGCGGGATACTCGAAACGTTAATAAGAGCTCATTAAATCTACTAAATGTATGCCTCGATCTAAACCAATACGACTTATCGAAACCGTCGAACGACAAGAGCCAAAACTACGTGAACAATAATAACATGCTGCTGCAATATTTTCTGATATCGCAAATGGTTGGCATAAACGAGTACATAGTTTACAACTCGTACAAAATTAATGACAGTTTAAAATTTCTTCTTCTAAAAAATAACATCAAACTAAACCTGCTGCCCTACAATTTTCCATATTCATTGGACGGCATGGCCGAGAAGAATAGCATCATTCTCGAAATGGACTGCAATCTCCGCAATTTAAATACTGCCCAGTATTACCTTGTGATGCGGCCAAACGAAGTTTTTATCACCGAATCATATCTCAAATTGAACACGCAGCTTATCAAAACACTTAATAATTACGCGACTGAAAATAAATTTAATTTCGATGTAATTCACGCATGCAACAATAATACGAATACAACAAAATTTTTATTAAATAATTATTTGGTGGACGATAAAAAGAAATCGTTACCGAAATCAATCTATCGACCTCAAACCAAAGATGATTCGTCCGCTAAAGAGGTAGCGATCAGTAAAAATTTAGGATTTGTGTTTCGATATAAAGACTGTTCGATTACTAGTAGTCCTAATCAAGTGGATTTAGTGGCCGGTGACGTTGATTATCGATCAATTTTGACTGAAGGAATTTTAAATTATATCAAGAGTATAGAATTAGAATATACTAAAATAATAAATTAAGTCAGTGCATTTTTTTATTTATTAACTAGATTATAAGATTTCATGATATTTTTGAGATTAATACATTTTAAAATTGGAATACCGTATTTTATTTTGCAAAATATTTTACAAAAAATTCACCCTCCAAAGATGTGTGGAAAAGGCTCAATTTATACAATGGAGCCCGAGCAACGGTTAAAAAAATGGATAAAACCGCAACGCGTTGTTTGAGCTCATAGGAAATGGCTGAATAAATCATATAGGTACCTAACATGATTGAGACGAATTTTTTCAGACAAAAATTGACTTGAGTCGTATACACATACTCGTATGCTATTTTATATGTATATTGTATATGCCGCAACTAAAGACCCTCTGGTGGAGTACAGATTTCAATACCGACCCATCGTCAATATCAGGCCACAGACCGATCACATGGAGTTCGCCTTGTGCAAATAGTGTATGTATTGTAATGGTAGTAGAATTTGTATGTGAATTTCGAGTGAGTAGGTAGTGGTATCACAAAGGACCATTAAAGGGCTAATGAATGCCACTACCATTTAAACTTTACCCCACTTACAAAAGTAAAATAAATCTCAAAGGTCTACTCTTCTTAGGGAGTAGCAGATAAGGAGAAGTAGTGATTTGATCAGTTGACACTTAACTGTAACAAATATTTTCACACAGAAAAACTGATCTTGAAACGTGTAATATTTCACGTAGATAGAAAGGGCTTATTGGTTGCTCCACGATTGGTAGCCATGGATGTAGCTTAGCTGACTGTGTGGGAACTAAAGATATTCTAACCACTGAGCGCATTAACATATCTCTTTAACCAACTGAACACTATTCTATTTTGAGATTTAACTTGATTCACTGAAGATGTCATTGATGGAAGCTGTTACTTTAGCTTTCGAAAGCTGTTAGGAGAACTGAGACAAAATATTTAATCTTCAGATTGAATCGGATTAATTTTTAGCAGCACAAACTGAATTTCAACAAGTCGATAATCCAGGCGCAAGATATCTTAATTAACTTATAGCCAAACTTAATAGGTTCCGAGGTTAAAAATGGTTCCAGCATCCTAGATATCTTGTGATTCCGCAATGGCAGACTTTTTTTGAATAATCAATCGCTACTGTTGTTAACCCGCCCGATTATGATTTAACTCTTATTTTAGAAACATTTCTTTGAAAGTTATTGTGTGAGATTGAGGTTTGCCTCCTCGAGCTGCTGGAAGGTGAAGAATTCTATTTGTGAACAAAATCTGAATTTATAACAAGGTAAGCGTGTTCTCTGAAGAAACCTATACCTTCTAGTCACGACCAATTTAAAGCTTATTTTCAAAGAATGGGGCATGTTCGAGATTTATCGTGTGACTTAAAGAGGGTGATTGCATTGACTTTGTAACAGTTGCTAAGCTGTTAAGGGAGCTATTTCCCGGGTTTTTAAATGTAGACCTTTGATTTAGGACAGTTGCTTTTTTTGCTCTAGTTCAAACTTGTGTTTACGTTGTGTAAGCCAAAAGAAGAATAGGTTGAAATTAGATTTGTTGGGCTGGACACATGATCTTTCATTGCTGTTTGGAAATAAAATAATTTATATATACATACTCAGTAAAAAGTAAAGTTTTGATTTTACAATTTAAACGTTACATTATTAATTACAAACACAAATTTGTACAATTGAACCTTAATTATAAAAATTTACATCAAGCAAATAAAAAATATATAATACAAACTCTTTGAGGTACATTACGCGTCATATTGTATTATGTATAGAGTAGACATCAAAACGAGACACAATTTAGCGATGTTGCCATATTGCACAATTCATTGTAATCCGACTTTTGCGTTCGATCGTAATCATTTCATCGAAAACATTATCGCAATTATAAAATTTTTGCAACTCTTCGATCGCTTTCTCTTCGATTTGGGTGAGCATTAACGATTTGGTTTTCATTTTGTGATAATATTCTTTCTGTTTCTTTTCGTCTTTTTGTATTTCATAAATGTTAGTGATAATGGGCGATATTGGCGAGGGTAGGCTTGACGCCAGGATTGCTGAAGTTTTTGATGGAATATTTATGGGAGGCGATGATTTCCAGACATTTTCCGTGATAGTTGGCGAAGTTACAATCGGTTTTTCGATTACGATTGGTTTGGCTGGTGTAACATTAATCTGACTCGTTTCGGACGACAAACGCTTCCTTTGCTTTTGTGATAATTTTTCACGTTTAATCGGCGTAAAATCGGCTAAACTAATCATATTTCGGCCGGGTGATGTAATAACATCAATATCTTGGTTCAAAACATCATTATTGATGTGGGTGTTACTGGCACCATTTTGCTTGATTACTAAATTTAAATTAACAAATTTATTTTCATCTTTTTTCTCATTTTTCAGGATTTCATTGGCTTTGAGCATTTTTCTTGACTTAGTACTATCATTTTTCTTATCAGTAACCGTTGTCCATAGATTCTTACTTTTTTCCTTGTCTGGAATTTCAGGACTTGCTTCCCCTCTTATTTCTACTTTATTTGTATTGACATCCGGAACTTTATTGGCGCCTCTATTGTAATCATGCAAAATATTTTTCTCGTATTTAACCGATTCTCTGGCCCGTTCACTCGTTTGCCGATTAATCTTATTCTTGTTCTTCTTACCGAGCTTACCATTTTTAATCAGTTCAAAGCTATTGTCGTGTGAAGTCCCACTATCAGTACCACCGTCTGCGGAGGATAAATTTATCTTGAAATTATTTACAAATGCATCAACGTACTCATCATCGATAGTATCCGTGTACGGTGTGATAACCCGTTGCTCGATCGCTTTAAATAGATCAGCATATTTTTTATTAACTTTATTCAGCAGTCCAACTTCTAAATTATTTAATGAACCCAGCTCGATAATCCGATCAATGTTACAGCAGATATACTCAAGGCACTTATCCTCGAGCTGTAAACAATTGTAGTAATTTGATAATTCTAACATGTAACCACAATTTTTAACATTCAGCCGTTCCAGGAGCAATACCTCGTAATGCAATTTAAGATCATCAATAAAAAATTGATCACACAATATGATCATTTGGTAAATAAAATTTTCCGTGTAATTTTGATCTTTGAAAATGAAATTAAAATCATGCGTATACAACCAATTTAGGATCAACTCCATGTAATCTATAGAGATATTTGAAAGGTTGACGATATCATTTTCAGACCAAGCATGACCAAACATCATACTAAAGTATTCCAGACGGCCAACCAGAATACATTTATGCGCATTGATAATTTGATTGTTGAGACATTTTATTTTAACGTCATGATACTCTGGATACAGTTTACGATCAAATTTTGGATATATTTGGTTTCCACTATTGCTGTAAGCTTCAATGGTGTAATCTTTAATAAGGAATTTATCTAGGAACTGCCTAAAATTATTCAATGCATCTTTTTTGTCCGTATTCGCTGGATACAGTTGGAATATTTCTGAAAACAGTTACATTTGGCCTTTAGTTTATACAGAAAACAAAAAAATTGCAATTGCTCCTTACCATTTACCGATAAACACTTATTCGTATAAATAAAATTGAGTATGATGCTAAAAATGTTTCCTGTTAATCGATTAAAATTTAAATAAATATTCTTGTCTGGATATTGTTTAATAATTTCGCCTAACCCCGGTGCCCGATAGCTTACAATATATTTATGCGCAACAAATTTCTGATAATCCACCTAAAACGAACACAATAAGCCATAACACATCTACATGTACATATATTAGTTTATAAAAACAATTTGTACTTACATGAAAAACCACGTCGTGAACGGCATCACATTCATTCGCCTCGTCTAAAAGTGTTTCAAAATTTGGCACATATCCTTCGACTTTGGGAATATTCAAATAATTTGTTGGATTGTCTTGTAAAACAATAAAATTCTCCCCCGTTTCATCAATCATTACGTCTAAAGCACGTGACACATATGGTATCCGTTTCAAGTCAAATTTAACCTTTGTCATATCACATATATCCTTTTTATTGTAGGTCTCCTGATACGCGCCCAACTCAACCTTCTTGAAATTAAATTTAGTCGGATTCCCCATAAACAAGTCCCCGTTCGACATAAATACTACACGCTTCGAACAGCGTACCATTCGATCAATCGGAAACTCAGCTACTGGGAATATACATTTTACGTACTTCTGAGAGTCCTCATGCCACATATACACGGATTGCGATTCGGTCAGGATTAATACCCGAATATTTGATTGTGTTGATTGGTTGTTTGTTTCATTGTTTACTGTATCATTACCGACTACTAGTAACTGAGAGATGACCTCCAACTTCGGTGTCTTGAAACTCTTTGTTTTGTACTTAGAAAATACGTAAAAATATTTGTTGGTCGTGTAACAAGCAATGACAGTATTCGCTGAATCGAACAGTTCAATATTATTAATTGGAAGCTCTTGGAGAATTGTGATCGGGTTCATTTCTTTCTTTACGCCAAACTGACCACTGTTTGTGCCCCAGACAAATATTTCGTTACTGTTATATGCTAGAGAATATGTATCATGAGCCTTAACACCTCGCATATTTTTCCCACTAAAATTACACGTTAATTAGGGACACTGGTCTTCATTTAAGGCGTACTACTTACTTTAATTTGATTAAGTTGCTAATCTCTTTAAATTGAAGTAAATTTTCAGGTGCCGATTTGACGCCCAATTGACTGTGGTTGTTCATGCCGGTTGCATACACCTGCGAAATAATTTTAGATAGTTAAATTATTTAATTAACCATTTATACTCAGACAAGATATGTGGTTTTAGATCTGTTTCGGCTTGGTACTAAGATTTCGATACTCTTCTTGTTCGTTTTACTTGCGCTATGCGGGATTAAATCTTCATTTTTTAAAAATAAAGTGAGCGTTAAATTTCAGCAAATAAGTACAAACATTAAAATTATCCTGTCTGAGTTTATGGTTTTACGGTTGGCAAGCCTAATTATTTGCAAATGCATGATTCAATCAAAACTTACGTTATCGCTGTCGGTGAGAATCAGAGAATGATATCGTCCAGCGCTTATCGAAATCACATTTTCACCGGCGTGTTTAAACGTGATTTGAACCTTTTTCGGTGTGACTAGCGTATATTCAACGCCAATTCCTAGCCGACCACCCTTTCCATGCCCGACTACGTACACCTCACCTTTCTCGGTTAAGAAAATTGTATGATACAGTGAAATCGAAACTTGTGTGATGATTATATTGTTTTTGCGGAACTCTTCAATTTGTTGAGGTGCACTACGCTCCTGTTCATCGCCTATACCTAAATTATAGTTTTTGTTGCCACCCCATAGTACCATCTCTTTTCTTAACTGTCCATTTTTACGATAAATTTGAGCATTACACGTATATTGCAACGGAATTTTGAAATCACTATCGACGATATCCAAGGATGCACCTAACTTCAGAAGCAGTACAGCAATGCTTATGTTTCCATACCAAATTGCACGATGAAGAGGAGTTTGCAACGATTCCTCGTCTTTTAAATTAATGTTAGCTCCATTATTAATTAACCATTCGGCGATCGTGTACCGATTAACAGACGCGGCCAAATGTAACGAAGATCGGCCTTCATAGTCCAGTACATCGGTAAAATTACGGCATGTCTTGGCAATGAAAGCGGCCAATTTTGAGTCCTCAACCGAGCGTTTCGTTAATGCATACGTGATAGTTTTGCCATGTTCTAAACTTCTACATTTTTTGGTACAATCGTATTCGTACGTATTTATTGTGAACATTGATTTAATTACGTTATTCGATGGTTATTTATTGCGTCAATCAAATTTAATACAAAATATTTAAGATGCAAAATCTAAAGACGTGGTTGTGGTAGATTACAAATATTATCGCACTGTAACTATCTAGTATGAAAATAAACTACTATAGTTGACTAGTATTTAAATAAATTATGCAATATTATGAAATTATTTATAAATTTTTATCTAAAAATTATTTTCACTTTTTATAGAAAAAATTGTTTGTTTGGTATTTTTATGCACTGTTTTGACAGACCAAAATGATGACTTTATAATATAGTTGAAGTGACAAATTGGAGATGGCGCTGTGGATGACGGTCATCAGCACTTCAGCATTACAAAATAAACACCAGTATGTATGTAATACTGGTAGTTTGAAAGGTTTAAGCGACATTCAAAAACACGTTAAAGTATTTTGTATTATAGATAGTACAGATAGCGTCACACTTCCTCTTTACAAACTCGGAACTTCAAATAATTAAAACTCCAGTTGGCTCTCCTCGGTCTTGCAATAAGTGTCTCTCAGGTTTGTCAGATGTGTCGCACTGGAGGCGCGACGACATGAAGCATCGTCAGTAAGTTACGTAACCAACACACGAAAAACAAGTCTTTGTAGCCCAGTTGTAAAATACTCAAGCAACAAAAATTAGCCTCTGAAACGGAAATTCGGATTTCCTACATGTAACGTTCTTTGACAAAGGCAAATAATGAGTCTCGGCGTAGTAAAATGGAAATGGTCTAGGCACAGTATACAAAACAAAATACCGGAATTGTACTAACTCTGAGAAAACTCTATGCAAGACAAGAACAAAGGGTTGTTGCTCGGCGTAATATTTTTACCGCGACCATCTAAGCGTTATCGTCCCAATGCTATGTGATAAACTTGGAAAATAAAACATCTTAAAAGAAACTCCAAATGTCCAACAATTATTGTTTAGGAAGCGTATTGGAATACTTTGGGTATTACTTCTTCAACGTCAAATGATAAATCGCACTTTTTTGTACTCAATATTTTGTAGTACTGGCGTACTATACAGGGGTAGTCAGCTCAACAGCGGTGAATTATAATTACTTATATAATATTTAGTAAAATAACTGACTACAAAACTACAAAATTATTTACTTACACCAACATTTAAATTTCCCGGACATTTCCCCATTTAAAATTCTATAAAAGCATCGAGAGCCTATTTTCAAATATCCCTACTATAATTTTCAATATTTTTTGTAACACCAATTAGTTTTGAATGTTTATTATGGCTTCGTTGGACTCGAACGAATCATATTAAATGCGAACTGTGAATCGTAGTATCTTTATTCCAGGGCGACGAATACAATTTTCTTAAAGAAGTTCAAAAATAGAAAATTTTCGAGATAGGTATATTTTTATTATTGGTTATACGTACTTCCCCCGTTACCTTTCGTGAACAGTCAGCAAAAGAAACGGTATCGACGAATAAAAATTAAAATTATCCCGTGTGTTGGATATTCTGGAATGAAACAATTTTTTTCTTTATTTGAAAACAATTTTTTGTTTTTACATCAAAAATTATCCTTATCACAAATTACAATATAAAAACATGTATAAAATAAAATAAAACGAAATTATGTAATACTTATCTTTCCACTGGCGGAAAGAATAACCAAGAGAGGCGGGGTGGCTGAGATTATAAAAACACCTGGCAAATAATGTTTACAACATTTTTGTTTGTTTTTGGAAGGGCCTGTAATAATCCCTAATACACCGATCATTATTTAATGTTCAATGACATCAATTTCATTATTGTAAACTTCCATAATTTTCTCAATAATATCCCAATGCTTATCTTTTGTCAAATCTTTAGTAAAAACATGGTACCAAATTGTTGATTCATCACTTTCATCAGTTAGGGGTACATGAACACCATAGGTTTGGAGTGCAAGCGATAAACAAGCGATTGCAACATGAGACGGCTTGAAATTCAAAATCTCCGGACTATGATGAAAATCCTAAATAAAGAAAAAAAACATAAATTATTTTATCAGCAGAAATATGAGTAAGAAATTTATTTTGTTTAACAAGAGTGCTATAATATGACGCTTTTCCCTCTTACTTGTAAAAATGCAGCAGCTGTTTTAGCAATCGGCAAAGAATTCCATTCGTTTGGACCAACCCACTCCTGTAGCGATTTCATATAGTGTAACATATATTTATGCGGATGAACGACATTAAAATCAAATTTTAACATCCGAGTGATAAGCAATTCCGCTTGTACGATACCATCACGCATAGCCCAGTATTCATCGCCCAAATCCAATGGATTGCTTCCACGATTTATTGTGTTATGGGCCACATTTATAACATCACGGATCTTGATGGGATCATCTTTAATTTTTCCAGCCAAATATAAGGAAGATGACGCTATTAACTGAAAGTAGAGAAAATGTTCGTTGTTTTAAAAGGCAGATTGTAGTCTTATTATAAAACAACTTCTTATAAAACAAATTATTATAACTTATGAGATAGATAACTCATAATTCGGCTAAATTAATTAAAAGTCTAACATTAAAATTTGATAAGTTACTGATAACCAATCTAGGTCGGCTAAAAAATATGTAAATTAGGCCGCATACATACAAACAAAATACTATACAAATAAACGTTCAAGACTACGAATCAAGGTGATTATCAACAACAGCAAAAAACTATTTATGCTATGCATACGTATTTTTCCACCTTAGAAATACACGTTTTAATAAAACAAAAGACAATTGAGTAATAAACAACAACAACCAAATTATTTCGATCGATGTTACCATCTTATCTAATTTAATAAAATTGGGTTGCCAAGTCGATAAGAAATATGATGTGTTTTCAATGTGCTTCCAAAATTGTATGCTTACAGATTACAATGTTATAATTTACAAAACAACATCTTATTTCAATTATATTTATTATTATGTTTACTTAAGACGAAGCCAGAATCCTATAAAATTGTGTCAACATAATTTAATAATAAACTGGTCGATCAACTAAACACAAATATTGTGTAAATATCAACCAAATCATACTTTGTACTTACAAAACTATCATATTCCTCGGAGTTAACTTCTTTGAAAAATTTATGAAATATGACTGCGGCCATTGCTGATGTTAGTGGTTTCATATTCAATTTGATCGCACACTCAAATAGAAACCGTGATGAAACCATTTTCCCACTTTTCTGTTTATAATCGATCTGCATTGTTTTGATTGATTTAAGCGAATCACGTTGGGTTTGTTGCTGTAAAGCCAATACATCGATAAAATCTTTCATTTTCCTGCTGCTTCGAGCCCTTGATTAATTAACCTGAAATTATAAAAGTATTGATTAGCTTAAGTACATATATAACACAAGGCCAGTACACAAAATTTTAGTTTCCTTGAATATAAATATGTACATAGTTGATAAACAATTTTGTTTTTTAAAGCTCGAAATGTAAATAATTTCAGAAAATACAACCATGATTGGCTTTAACTTTATACCTTATTAAACGTAGCATAACGTGTACTGAAACAACTTGGACCTCCATTCAAGGAATGAAAAGCATGGTACTAGACGATGACATCATAAGCCACGTCGGAGTTGTTAAATAACTAAAACCTAAAAAAGGTAGGTTCTATAAATTACCTTTACACTTAATAAACAAATTTTATTAAACATTTGTTTTTTTATTTCGCAAAAAAATAGATTTTTGAAATTTTAATTAAAAAAATTTAAAAAATCATTCGATCAATTTCGACTTGTTAGGTCATCATCAGGATTATCTAACCAGTAGATACTCCTGATGATGACCTAACAAGTCAAAATCGATCGAGTGATTTTTTAAACTTTTTGAACAAATTTTTTAATTAAAATATTCAAAAATATAATTTTTTGCGAAATAAAATGTGGCAAATAGTGAAAAAAATAAATTATCTTTAGCTATTAAACATCTGACGTTTATTGGAGATCATCTCTTCAGATTAAAGATCAGCTCTTCCTGGACAATGGCACTTTCTCCATCCTAGGAATCCTAATTCCATCCAAACACTAGCGTTTCCTCTCCTGGATGCCACCGAGATCAAGCGCTGAAACACGGATCAGAATATTGCTCTAACTTGCTTCTTTATTTTAATATTATTTCTTTTTTTAATGTAAAAGTAATACTGCCAAAGGAGAGGTCCCTGAATGACTTTCGTTACCGCTATTAAATTAACCTCTCTTACATTGGTAGATTATAAATCCTAGGTTGCTAGGTAGTAATATTTCTATAGAGTAAAATTAATATTCTAAGGATGAAATATTTATCCAGTAAAGGAAATCTGAGCTATTTAGTAAGAAACATTTCTGCTAATATAAAGACTATAACCTAGGTTTTTTAAAACCCTTTAATTACCAGTTGTTAAATATTATTTGACCAATGAGAATATAAAATTTAAATTCAGTGAAGTGATGAAACAAAAATCTAATTTAGTATATATCCTGCTAAATTTCACTGAATCCAATTAAATATTATTTCCTTTGTTTAAACGAAACAATAGGTGAATCTTAAATGACTTTTTGAAACAAATTTTCCCCTGAAAAACTTACTATTTCATCATATTATACATTAAACACAAAAAACTTTTCGGCATCACTATAATGTCATCCTCAGTTTATAAATAGTCGAATCATTGTTCTGTGAGGATGGCATTACAGTGACGCCGAAAATATATTTACTTCTTAAATTAATTGTTTGTGTTTAATTTATGTGGACAAATTTTAGTAGGGTCAAATGTCAAAATTTATCACTTCATCTAAAACCAACCTTAAGTAAACAAGAAATGAAATCCAAAAGTACAACATGACAACACCAAAATAGGTTTTTATCTAAGGCAACTTAAAAGGAACCAAGTCCCTATCCACCCCACACACTCCGACATTAGTCAGTAGTAACATGTAAGATAGTTTATAAACCGTATGTATAACATTTACTATACATAACAAGCGAGCACTATCTAAGCAAAAATTTATGCAATCCTTACACAATATAATGAAATGCTTACACAAGCTCATTTGTCTCATAAAAAATAGCTGTCGCTTCACCGACCTGGTTTTAGTGAAAATGTACATAACATCATTAACAAGACATTCGTTATACATTCCATCCTTGTTTGTGAGGTTATTTTTTAGGTACTTAAGGCAGGCAAACAGAAAATTATTTATTTCAAATGTTTAAAGAAACAGTACCTTAATGATTTAATGACTTTTCGTTTTTAGTTTACAAAAATCCTTAACCTCATTGGTATGGAAATTTAGTATACACAGTTCGACAGCAATATTTGACATAACTGGCTCGTCATATTCACTGTATCAGTTAAGCCTTTGGTTATCGAATTCATTTCACCTTTGGTATTAGACAGCTGATTCTTCAGTTTGAGAAGTTACGTGTATAGACCTCTGTTAAGGCATGATCTACTTCGTTGGTGTTTTTCTGCCACATTGCGTTTAATTGTTTCGAAACACAACGCTTAATATTATCACCAGCTGTTAATATGTCATCTATATTCGTTCCATACTGTTTAGACTTCTTAGCTAGCAATCTAAAAAGGTTAGTACGATCCATACACGAACTGGTACTGAATGTGCAAATGTATTTCCTACCTTTTTACTTAGATGTCGTTAGTATCATTGTTTGCATTTCTTTCTATGCAATGCATATTTTTCGAAGGTAAGACGTTATGCATCACTAATTACTAATGAAATGTGTTCAAAGCGTAAACAACGATTATTTTCATCGCATTAAACATGTCGGATTTGTTTAATTCGTAACAGCATTTGCGAAAATCTTTGGTTCGGAATCGTTTGCTCTTCAAAGTTTACGGCTAACATGTTCCCACGCATAAAGTGGTTTCAACGACAAAGGTTTTCAAAACAAATCGACGTAAGAGACAAAGAACGTAAAGGCCGACCAAAATGCGGAATTGGATGTATTACTGGACGAAGATTAATGTCAGATCGAAAAACATTGGAGGACACGTGGTAGAAAGGGACAATGCGACGTCATTAAAATATCCACTTTGGAAGACCGCATGGGAACAGCATAAAAGGAAATGAAACGAAACGGTATCAAACCAAAGACCAAAAAAATCTCCATAAGGCTGGGGGCACACGTTGTGATTTCTGTCAAGAATTCCTTAAGAGAGCAGTACTCGGAAATTCTACCCCACCCGCCATATTCACCAAACATTGCTCCTTTAGATTACCTACATACCACCGGTACGAGTACCACCTGACAGTAGTTTCGAACCTTAAGATCGCGTTTTTCTTGCAAATGTGTGCTTTTACAGCACCATGTTTAATATGTTTAACTTTTTTAAATTTTCAGGACACGGGTTCATTATACCGTCGTGTCTGTGCTGTTCAATTTAGCGCTTGATGAGTATGTAGTGAGGAAAAGCAACCTTGAAATTTCGCTCGGTATATTTAAAAAAGCAGGCCAACTTCTTGGATATGCAGGATGATATATTGTGCTTCTTGGCCGTAGATCTAGCGATATCAAGGGCAGTTTCATACCGCTCGATCTCATCAACGCTCGATCAAATTTTTAGCAACACCCAGGAACATCTAACCCATGTCAAATCTCTGAATTGGTCACCATAATTTTGATAGCGTTGAAAACTTTAAATACCTAGGGTCAGTTATAAGTAACATCGTTAAATGATATGCAGGCAGAAATAAAAGACCGAACCGCTGCCAGTCGAGTTTTATACGCCAAATCAAAATTATTGCAATCTAAACATCCATCGCATCGTGCAAGCTCGCACTTTATAAAGCACTCGTAAGACCTGTGCTGGCTTACGGACGCGAGAGCTGGACCATGACCTCTAACGACCGAATTATCAAAATCCCGACAAAAGAAATCTCGACTTTCAAAATCCCGATTTTCAAAATCCCGATTTTGCTGAAATCTTAAAAATCCCGACAAAAGTCGGGATTTTTTTAAAAAAAATGTATAGCTAAAAAAACAAAATTGAAAATTTAATATTTTTTACACCTGCCTACTGAAGTAGGTGTCATTAATAGATTAGTGCACGTAAGAGTTATCGAAGCCGTTAGCCTCTAAAGTTATTGCATTTCAAAATGCCGGCCCACATTCGGGCGCATTCATAAAAAAATTAAAAAATCGGGCTTTTGAAAATCGGTATTTTGAAAGTCGGGATTTTGAAAGTCGGACAAACGAGACCAACCCTGTAGACTGTTATCTACCTTCGAAAGGAAGGTCATTCGTTCCATCTTTGCTCCACTTAAAGCTGCGAACAACGAATATCGGATTCGTATGAACCACGAAATAAAACAACTTCTCGGAAGTAGCGACATTATCGAATTCATCAAATCTAATCGAGTTAGATGGCTGCGCCACGTTGCAAGGTCTCACAACAACGAATGATTAATAAAGTGTGCCATCAACGACCAGCCGGTGTGCGTCCTAGAGGAACACTCCCACTGTGCTGACGCGACTACGTCGAACAAGACCTACGCATATTAGGATTTCGGAACTGGAGGACGATGGCGATGGGTGGAAGACCATAGTGCAGGCAAAATCACTTCATGGAATGTAAAAAGTAGAGAGAGTGAGAGTTCATGATATCAAGTCCCAGAAATTATAAAGCAATTGGACGAGCAGAATAAAAACAAAATAAAAAAATTCTTTTACCGTTATTTCATATAGATTTACCGAACTTATTGAACAGTATTTCATATTTTTCTCTAGAGCAAGGCATTATTGGCAAAATGTAATCCTTCTAGTTTGTGAAGTGCCCTACATCAGACTATTGGAGATTCTAGTTCAATTAAATTATTATTTTGGTGTCCCATAAGAAATTAAGAAAACGCCATCTAGCGAGTTCTGTATCGAGAGTGCGTTCACGAGATTTACATTGTATAATATTGTAACAACTTGAGATTGTCTCAAGTGTAAAAAACAATAAAAAGTTAATTTCCTAATTTCTTCATATGATAAAGAGTAACATATATGGAGCATCAAAATAATCACTGTAGCCATAAAACACAAATTATTTTTAAATAAATATATTAAAAATTGAATTTTGGTCTTGAAATTATTTTTCATACCTACATATAATGGTTGTTGATAGTACGATCATAGTACCTTCACCATTAAAAATGGCATTTGTAGAGGCAGTCTCGAGTAGGGTTCAGAATGACGTTTGTAACAATGTAGAGTTCGCGTACGAAAAAAGCACGTGTTCATTGTTACAATTTAGTTTCATGGACGATTTTGATTTGTCATTGTTAACAATATTGTAACAATGTAACTCTCGTGAACGCACTCCAGACCTTATGTTATCTAAATTAGGATTAGTCGTCAATTAGGTGAAATAAGGTTCGATAGATACTTTCCTTGCATTTCTATTTTTGAGTTTCAGTTCATCGCACACCGACACACTATATTGTGCTTGTCTAATCATTGATGAATCAGACATAATTATCTGAAAAGCAACCAGAATTAATGGATCGAAACCAAAGTTTAAGTTTTCCTGCTAAATGTGCAATTTCAACATCATTTTTAGTCAAAAATTCACAGCACTACTTTGAATTAATTTCGAAAATTTTAATCAATTAGAAATTAAAGTTCAAATAATGTTAACGGATTATATTTAAATCAGCTGTGTACGTAGTATGATTTGATGTGCTTCTTGTGTAAGCACAGTCACAGAAACCCCTTTCTATGTCTTCCCTCGTCATATTCTGGCTTTTTTGGCCACAGCTATGCGTTGGAAGTGCACTTTACAACTTTCAATATTAAACGCAACCAGAATCTGGAATTATTCAATGGTTAAAGGACACAGCATTAATAAAAAGAGTCAGCAAACCTCATTTGATGGGACAGGGAATTAAGAAAAATATTTAGAAAAATATTATTATTAATAGAATTTTGGCTGAATTATTGGTTCTGGCCTGTAGTGGGAAAACTATTACAAACTAGTCTGACGAAAAAATTTATTTTCTTAAGAATAGTTTATTAAGCATCAAATAACGGAAACAAAAAAAAAATATTGTGGTTTTCTTAAAACAAAGATGTCGAAATCATCTGAAATATAACTTTTAAGTAAGAAATAAGCTAATAATTGAAAATGATAAAATGTTCGATAGTCGATACCGTCTGAACGATAATATTTCTTAAAAATTGGTTTGATTGTTCAAATTTTCTATATACTTTAATATTTGTCGTTTCAAATAGTTATTTGATATTTAAGATTAGAAATTATGATTAGTTTGAAAATTCAATATGAATAAACTATTGCATACCTAATGAAACCTTGTCTTAAAAGCGAGAAAACATTTTTTGTCTTTGATTTGAGTTTACTCTTAATTATGAGACTTTTCGTATTCTGCGCGTAGTCTGTGACCAATAAAACTACCAAATTTGTATGTTTTGAGATGATGTCTTAATTACGACACGACGATGGTTGATGTCTTAATTGCGACACTTTTCGTATTCGGTGTATAGTCTTAGTTGGCATTGGTCTTAAAAAAAAGTATTGCGTAAGACAAACAAATTTGGTGGTTTTATTCATGATACAATAATTTTCTCTTTATCAGATAAACTCACTAGAAATATATTGTCGCTAGTAAACGAATTGTGGTGACCTTATATTTTTTCATTTTCGTTTGTTCTGTGCATATCCACACTAGGGTAACTTTAATCTGATATTTTTTTCGTTTTTTTTCCCCTTTACTAATAAAATAGGTTTTATCTGCGCCGCAATTTTTTGATTTTATTGGTAAAGGGGAAAGAAACGAAAAAAATACCAGATTAAAGTTACCCTAGTATGTCATCAGCCTATGAATATTATATAAGATAATTATTTTAGGTCACCGTTTTAGTTCATTTTTTGAACGTTTCATGGTGGGTTTATCTATAAGAAGAGAAAATTATTGTATCATGGTTTTATTGGTCACAGACTACGCGCAGAATACGAAAAGTCTCATAATTAAGAGAAAACTCAAAACAAAGACGTCTTACCTAAGACCATTTCTCGGTCAGTGACTGTGCTTCAGAATCTGGATGATGAAATTTCCACATTCATTCAAACGCACTCTAGCTCTACGCATCGTCAGGAAACCCATGAAAATTGCTGTCATCCTTAACTCTCAACCAGCGAACATGTAACAGCTTAAGTTGTTCTATCTTTGGTCCTGTTAGATGCGTGGTACAACCACCAACATTTTAGAGGCCAGTGACACCATTCTAGTAATTCCCCGGGAATAGGGAATTGTGGAAGAATTTATTTTTATTTAAACATTTTTTTTTGACATGCTGAAGTAAAGAGTTAGTGTTAATTTTTTTGAAAACAAAATTACATAGGGAAAATTTTTCACTGCCAATTTAGATATGGCAAAATTATTCCCAATTTATAAATATTTACGTCAAACTTTTCTCCTCAATAGGCCAGAGAAAAAATATTTGAACAGAAATTACATATAAATTTTTTCGACAGTTCTCTATTGGGGAATTACCAGAATAGTGTAACAATGGCACTATTCTGGTTTTCTCTAGGAATAGGGAAATGGGAAAAATATTTTCATAGCATTTTTGACCAAATTATATTTATTACTATATTATAGAGGGTTTTCCAATAGGAATGATATGATTTTTAAGTGACGTTTCGGCCATTTGTAATATTCAGTAATGTTAATGTTGTATTGAGTAATGTTTACAATTTCACAATGGTGAGATATACGCAAGAACAACGTTTTCAAATTATTCATTTTTATTATCAAAACAATCGTTCTCCAATTGCAACTTTTCGTGCACTTGCCATTTTATAGTCGTAATAATCGTCCAAGTGTGTTCGCTATTCGTCGAATTGTTGAAAATTTTGAGCGTACATTTTCTTTACATAATGTTCAAGTGCCGATAAGACAAAGAAACGCTTAAATGCAAATACTTCTGCCGTTCAGGTAAGTGTTGCTGAAGACCGCAATTTGTCGATTCCAAGACATTCTGAAGAATTGGGACTGTCTCAAACCACAACCTGGCGGATTTTGAGAAAGGATTTGGGTTTGCATCCATATAAAATTGTTCTCACTCAAGAACTGAAGCCATTGGGCCACCGTAAACGTCGTGAATTTGCTGATTTTGTCTTGGAACAACTTGAAAACGATAACGATTTTTTTTAAGAAAATTATCTTCTCCGATGAGGCTCACTTTCATCTGAGTGGTGCGGTAAATAAACAAAACTGTCGATTCTGATGCGAAGAAAAACCACAAATTATTCATGAAAAACCATTACATTCACCTAAATTGACAGTTTGGTGTGGTTTTTCGAAATGAAGCTGGTAACACCATTACTGTCAATGGAGATGGGTATAGATCGATGATAACCAACATTTTATGGCCGAAATCGGAAGAAGTTGATTTTGACAACATTTGGTTCCAACAAGACGGGGCTACGTGCCACACATCAAGTGCAATAATTGAATTATTGCGAGAAGGAGGTAGGAGTAGATTATGTAAGGATTATGCGTTCGATTTGCTAGACAAACTAATTTTTATTACCCTAATTTCCCGGATATTGCCCGCGGGTTATATGAAAAAAAGATGATTTTTTCACAAAATTAAAGGTGCGGGTTATACAACGAGCTCGGGTTATACAACGAGCTCGGGTTATACAACGAATGCGAGTTATACGTGAACATATTTTTTTTATAAAAAAACGTTGATCTTTTTATGCTGCGGGTTATACCCAGGAAATTAGAATTGTCTTGAAACGTAATTTTTATTTTTCACCACTACAAGACATTATCGAAATTGGAAATTATAAATGTGTACAAGTAGAACAACAACAAAAAATCGCAATTACGTTAACCCAAGTCATATTTATATTACTAGTATCTACATACGACAGTAGGTGAACACAAAAAAATTGACACCACAATTTTTCTAAGTTGTTGTTGCTATTTAAAATATAAATATTTTGGTTCGCTTTTTTACTTTTATATTTTAGGTCACTACTTATATGCTACCCCAATTTTTATATCAATGTCAAATAAAAAAGACGAATTGTTGTCATACAAAAAATGAGTTGGCGTATATTAATACTGTTTAATATGCCTAAGTGCTCTAAACAATTAAGCACGTTGTACACTTGGATTTAATAGCTAATAAGGTTTTTGCCTGATGCGGGCTATGTTTTCGTTTCACAGCTTCCCGTTTTGGTTTCGAAAACGTTATTTGCGAGATAGATTGTTGACAAATATATTTATCTTAAGAGTTCGGTTATACTTATTTCGGCTCTGGAAGGTAAAACGAGAAGCTGTGTTCTCCAATCACCAAAAAAATTATGAAGTCAAAACTGGTCATGTCTAAACCAGTCAACTCACTATACCATTTCGAGTTTCGACAAACAAAATTGTATAGGTCTATATCAAAACTTACACGTAGTCACTAAAATGTTGGTGGTCATACCGCTTACGTAAATGATCGCCAGAGTACCCCAATTCTGTTTTTACACAAGAAAAAAAATTGTTAGGCCTATTTTTCTATGTACTCAATGTCTTTTTTGCACGATTTTTTCTGGAACGTACATATCTACCGTGTAAAAACAGAATTGAGTGAACAACTTAAGCGTTTACGTGTTCGTTGGTTCAGGCTTAATGCTTGCAAAATCTGCTGCAGCCCTATTCCTGAATACGATACGAAAACGAAAGTATAAGATTCCTATTCAATTTTAAATAAGAATCGTACGAATCTGATTCAATTCAAATATGAATTTTGCATTTTCGTTTTCGTATCGTATTCAGGAATAGGGGTACTGTGCCAATTGTATAGTTTTGACGAGAAGCCTATTAAAACAGTTTTGAAATCGTACCACTAATCAGAATGGCCTTTGGCGTAGAGCTGCAGATTGTTTTCATATTTTAATTGTTGGTTACTTTTGCCAGCCACGACCCCGAGTAATTTCGAACGATTATCGCTTTAAAACTAAACGTCGAGTTACCATGCCATTAGGTTCATCATAGGTTGATTCAAAACCCATATTCTACAAAAGCTGTCAATTATAATCTGAAGATTCTCAATTCGACCATTTACTATTTCTGTTGCAATTGTATCTAATTTACAGTAAGTTTTCTACATATGGATACGAACAGCTGACCTGTAATTGATTTTATTGCTTGTGTAGGAAATATTGAAGTTTATTTCCTAAAATACAGAATCTATGATCCAGACCTACCTCATCAAACTACTGCTGTTACTGGCCCAGAAAAACCAAATAACAATGAACCATTTTCAATTGAAAATCATCACCAATCAACGATAAATTGATAAAATTATTTAATTAAAACAGATAAATTCGCTTGAGCACAATGCAAAGTAAAAAAATGTCGAAATCTTTTAAGACCGGTTTCGATTGTGTTTTCTTAATTCATTCTCATCTGAAAATTTCTTTATTTACAACACAACTACCTACATTAGAAAGTTTATTTTAACGCAAAATTTACAAAATTCGCAAAAAACAACAAATAGCTATATGCACCGTAAACTGTACATGGTAAACACCGAAAAAGAAAATGTAAGATCAAAAAATGCAGCCCGGTCGGTCCATGTTTAGAGAAACATGCATGGTTGCCGAATTGAATTGAAAGATCAAATTACCAAAATATGCAGGTCAAACTTACCTTATTTATTTAATTAATTATGTAATAAACAATTTATTTATTAATTACTTATTTAATAAACAAAAATTATTGTTTTGTTCGTGTATTTTCTGACAGATTTCAACGAAATATATAAAACACTACACACAAAATGTCCACTTTTAGTTAATTCACTTTAACAATTTCTGTACGCTTTAACTCGTTATTTTTTCACAAACACAATTTTAAATCACAGTTAATGGTTTTAATTTATAAAATTTCAATTTTATCAACTTTAAATTCACTTATAATTTAATGTTCACCCACTGCGACGTGTTTACTTGTGACGTATGTACGATAAAGGAAATGTTGACAGCGAATTGCATGCTTTTATAGAAAATTGTGTTGCCATCGATAATACCAACTAAAATTTTGCTCTATTTTGTTATTTGCCATAATGAGCGCGTTTAAACCTATCGATATTATCAAAAACGATATGTATTTGGATTTTATCGATATAAATAAGAAAAATTGACAAACCCTGATGTCGTCCTACTTTCATAACAAAAAAAATTATAAATTGATTTTAAAGTGACTAGTAAAATTTTTACTTAAATTAATTTAATTTGTGACTTTCAAATATGTAAATATTTTAAGTGCAATGGTTGAATATTAAGGAATATAAACCGTACAATAAAAAGGTAAGTAGTTTGTGTTTTACCGAACTGTTAAAGCGACGACCTTTTATTGTACGAAAAATAATATGTTTAAAAACAAACGTGTAGTAGTTATTGTTTTAATTGTGATGAATTAATTTTATAACAATTACGACTATTAACTATTAATAAAGGAATATCGGAAAATGGTAATTGTTTTGCGATAACGTAATTTTATGAAATAAATTACCCTGAATGATGACATTGTGTCAAATTTTAGTGAAAAATATATAGTGATGCCGCAGTAATCATAACTTTCATTAATAAAAGCGGTGAGGGCGGTTTCATTTCAATATCCATTTTCTGCCAGCCAACTCAATCGTGTGGGTAACGAAAACGGATCATGTCAAAAATTTTTTTTTTTATGTGTTTTTGACCAACACACATTTGTGCACTTAAATCATTTTCGTCCGAAAAATAACTCTATAACTATAATAATACATAGTAAAATAATTAATGTGTTACCAAAAACAAATAATATGTTATATAATTTATATATTATCAAACTATAATGTTTTTTTCAAAAATAATTCCGATTTAACTATAGCTGCGTTGCTTTCAAAATTTTACAACAACAATTGCATTGTATTAAGCCGATTGTTTTAGAATGTTAAGAAAAAAATTTTTAGGATTAGGGGAAATAAATCTTTTTATGGTTATGGTGTTTACCGCAAGGCGTTATTTTTTCTATTTTTTTCGAAAAATTAACTTGTAATAAAATTTGGTATTTCTTATTTGATAGCAAAATACCGAATTTAGTTTGTTCTATTTGATAAAATAAAAAAAACTAAAATAAATATTAATAAAATGAACCAACACAGAAAAATTAAAACGCATTAAAAATTAAAGCCAAAAGTTGTTGCTTTCACATTTCTTAGCTAAGCTAATCGGATTAGTGAAAGCAACACTACTTATGATTCGTTAAAATTTGTGTGGGTTGGACTTAAATAGAAGCAAAAAGAAATTTTGTATGGCAGGAAAAAGGATATTTGCTGTTAGATTGTAGCTATATGCTGTGTGCCTCAGGTCGATTTTTTCGACTAAATTATGAACTAAACTGAATTGCTCAGTAATTGACATTAAACATTCATAGGTGGCAGTAACATCAACAAAACAAGCTGTGCTTGAATATTCCAAATACTAAATTGTCGACTTTTCGTGGGTAAAGGAAATATTAAATTAAATTAAAATAATGGAAGATGATAAATGAAAGTTGCATTTTTGCAAATGCTATTATAAACTACGAAATATTTAAAAATAGAAAAAAGTCATGTAAAAATTTGTACACAACATTGGACAACTAAATTGAAAAGTTTACCTCGCGAGAATACTTTTCGTGTGTAACCTGATGGCGAATAGCGAATTGTCATCTCAAAATGCTAAGTTCATAATTTGGCCGAGAAAATCGACCTGAGGCACACAGCAATAGTATCTACTTTGTATTTAAATATTCGCAATAACTTAAACTTTAGATTAGTCACTTTGATTTTGTACTTAGAAATTGCTCAGTTTCTTCGAACTGTCGGAGTTTTAGTGATTAGCAGCTTATGTAAGCCTAGGTAATTAACGGGAACGTTTTTTAAATGATGTGGCACATTTCCAGAGAAGGGGTTCAGGTATTTGTGACGTTTATAGAGGGAGTAGAGGGGAGAGTTGAAAAAACGCACCAAATCAATATTTTATTTATTCAACGTTAGTCTTATTATTCTCGATTTCTATTCGACACGTCTAATCCCCATTTTTCACGAAAATAAAGTAACCAAAGGAATATTCTATAATTCTCGGCTTAACAAATCAATTTGGATACTTTATTTTGAAGTTTTATCGATGCCATTGATGTGTGAAAAATGATATCACTAAAATGTTCAGCACGGCTGAATTTACAGACGTCGATCCGATGGTCAAAGTTTTGATGACATTTTATAATAAGGACGTTTCTATGGCATTTATCTCGGCAATGATGTTTTTAGGTCTTAGATGGAGGCTATTAACGTACACTTTGTTTTTCAAAACTCCAAATAAAAAGTAATCTAATGGCGTTCCATCTAGCTGGGGCAAAAAATAGTCCGTTATCATTGCATGGTATATCTCATTTTAAAAAAAAACAAGGTCCGATGACGCCTTTTAACCACAAAACACACCAAACAGTCACTTTTTGAGGATTCAACGGCTGCTCTTGTTATTCACTAGGCTTCTCGTTGGCCCAAATGTGACAGTTTTCCTTGTTTACCGTTCTATTCTTCGTAAAATGCGCCTCTTCGCGGAATATGAATTTTGATGTAAATTGGTCATCAATTGCACGATGCTCTAAGAGCCAATTGGTGAACGTGTGTTCACACGACGTTTATGATAGTCAATTAGCTTGATCTCTTGTGCTAATTGGATCTTGTATGCATGTAAACTCAAGTCCTTGTGCATAATTCGCTACAAACTGGTCCTTGAAATGCCCAATTCAAATCATCGGCGCGTTGTTGATTGTTTCGGACTATCTCTCACACTTTGCCTCACAACAGCGATATTATCTGGTGTACGAACAGTTTTTGGCCTGTCAGGATTTTGTACTCATCACAGAACTCGAAGCCTCAAATTTATGCACCATACACATTTTTTTAAATTCTTAATTGATTGATTGATTTTATTTTAATTGATTTATATTTTTTTTGTTTTAAAGTTTTGTTGTTTGATTTTTTTTTATATATATAATTTTTTTTTTAAACTAAATAATCTGCAAACATAAACTAAATAATCTGTGGTTATGGCGACCAAAATATTCATGAATTGCGTGAAACGTGTTTTTTATATTTTTATCATTTTTGTAGTTGCTCTTCAATAACTTAACACGGTCTTCAATCGAATACGACTCCATAGCAATAAATGACAATGACAAATATTCAACTAAAAAAATGACAGAAAACAAAGATGGCGTCTTTGAAAAATTATTTTTTATTTTGCTGCGTCTCATTTGGACAACCCTTTACAAATGTTTCAATATTGCCTTACAGTATAACCGAACAAATGGCACACTGATCAAAGCTGTAGCTTTGAATCTGGGGGTGCTGGGTACGAATTCGAATCGAAACTGAGTAATTTGGCAGGTGCTAGTGATCAAGCCACAACGTGTTTGAAAGACATTACCAAGAGTCTACTAAATACTTTCTTGCCGGATGATTGCGTGGATATATAGACTAAAATGAGCAAAACTAGTCTGAGCTCAACGCACCATTTCATCAATCGAAGAGAACACTTCTATAATAAAGAAACCACGATTGCCCTAAAAGTCTATGCAAAATCAAAGTGCCTAGACAACATTGAGGTCCAACCAGAGTACCAAATGCTTTCTTAAGAATTAAGCAGCAAGGATTATACATTTATTTAATCAGCTACTGTTGCTTCAAATCAAACAAATCATCACAAATGACATCCTTTCTTAAAGAAGAAACATTAACGAGCGATAAGGTCTCTATACTGAAAATATATATTCAGGAGAAAGCGCGCAGTGAAATAGACAAGATGGTAAATTCGGGTAATATCAACAAAATAGAGCTTTTCTCCTCCAAAACCGTTATGTTTCGGACATAAAATTTATAAAAGTCTTATAATGCAAGGATTGCTGTGTTTGTTGCAACAGGTTTAGGTTTTTACTCCCCCGGGTTTTCAAATATTTTGAAAAGTCTATCATTTACGAGAAAAACGACTGTTAACTAAAAGATTCTAAATTAATTTTGCAGCAATACCCGTCTAGAGCAGGTTTCAAAATTTAATCGGAAAGACGATTTTTTACAATTTCTTTTTTTTCGAAAAAAATCGACCTCTCGATAAATCGACGGATTGATTGATTAGGATGAAACTTCATAATTAAGCTTTTTCCATAAATTGCAAGATTCCAGTGATTTTTGGACGAAATTAGTCACCGGAAGTTTCAGTTTTTTAATTTTGACAAATAATTTTTTTAGCAAAATATTTATAACATTTACGAAAACAAAACGATTGAAAATTAAATTTCAAAAAATTTGTTAAGTTTATTTTTTTAAATTTTAACGGGAATGACGAGAATTTGATAAAAAAAAACTTTATTTCACCAAAATTCGGCTCTACAGTCCAGGCAGTTTGACTATTCGGAATGAAACTTCATACTTAAGGTTTTCCCATAAATTGGAAGATCCTTACAAAATTTGGTGGACATTGGTGTACTGAAGTGGTAGAATTTTTGATTATATAAGACAGTTTTACCAAAGGTCGGTAAGGCATAATAGGAAAACACAATTTCTCAATAAAATATTCCTCATTGATATGATATGAGCTATCCTGCATTGTAAAATCTTACCCAAATCTCATCGAATTGTTATTAAATTTAAACATCCGATATTCTATAGAAAGTAAAACAGGATAGGAACCAAGCACACAATTTATCGACAAAAAAATAATTTTTTAGGAAAAACTGGAGAAGGCAAAGGCTGCTAGATTATTAAATATAGTTTTGTTTTTTGATCACACAGTAAAATCACAGGCATGCTACAATCTTATTTGCAATTTTAAGCCGGATTTATTTGACTCTGTAGCAAAATTTTCTGCAGAAAAATTTGCTGGAGAATAAACATCGAAGAGAGAGAGAGAGAGAGAGAGAGAGCGAGCAAAAACAACCAATCAAATTAGCTAAATAGATCATTTTCCTTATCTGTCAAAATCAGTGACGTTTTAAATGTCAAACGAGCGTGTATGGCAACTAATGTTAAAATTGTATGTGACATTCATTGCTTATTTGTTAATAAACGGTTGTTTTCTTGTGTATTTTACAAAAAATTTGTGTTAAAGTGAAATATGAAAATAAATTTATTTATAAAACATTCTTTATTGCATTAAAATGCCCGTGACATGTTCTATGTTTAAGTGTCGATCGAGAGCACTTAAGAATTCTGGAATAAAGTTTTTTAGATTTCCCGCTGTTCCAACAAGTTGTTTGAAGTACAAAGTTCTTGAGACATGACTGAGCATATCAGACTGCGCCGCGGCTTGTACGTTAGTAGTATGAGTGGCGTACGTGGTGTTTGATTTGTTGGTGTCTACCACAGCGTATTGTATATTTTCGTTACATTATTGAAGAGCCGTTTTACAGGAAGGCACTACCCAACAGGCTTTCACGTCAGTTACTGGTTTCTGGAAAATATAGAATATACATAATATTTAGTATGTATGTATATAAAAAATATACAAATATATAACTTACAGGTTCTGAGTCGTGTTGTAAAATTTGCTTGTATATGGCACTTAATGCAAATAATACAGCACCAACGTGGGAGCAACACTCTCCAAGCCCTGCTACACATGTGCAATGTCCATTAAATACATATTCACTTAAGTTGTGATGGGTCCATACCTTAAGTGGTGGTAAATTTATAGATTGTGAGTGTAGAACCTAAATATATAAAATATATAATTAGAAAAGAGCTTGCTTTGAATCATGTACTTCATGAACTTACTTTTCCAAACACTATGATGGCATTTTTATGGCGTTTTCCAACTAAATATTGTACCCATCCACTTTTATAGAGTTTATAGGCCTCTAACGATTTGTATGTGTTTAATTCAGTTGATGTATAAAATGATTTTTTATTCACAAGATACTGGAATATTTAAAAAAAAACGTAACGTTTTTTGGCAGTATTTGTTCATCGTACTTCATTAGATACGGATCGGCCTCAAATTGAGATATTTTGCTTTCGTATCGTCGTCTTTCGGCTCCTAATAGACCCATTCCATATTTCGATAGCATAGCGCTATTTATTTTCTGTAAATTTATAAAAATTTCATAAAAATAATTTATTTGGTGCAAAACCATAACCTAAGTTTATTTACAAAATCATGTTAATTACTTACTTCTAACACAAATTTTTAAATATGGTATTCAAATTTTTTTTTAGTTAATATTAATAAATTATATAAACACAAAAACTAGATTTTATTTAGCCTAATTAATTAAATTATCACAGTATAAAAATAAAACAAAACACAGCACAAAATTGTTGTTTGCCATACAGCATCAAAAACAGCTGATTGAAAACAGTCAAAATTTTTTGAGGAAAATGGTCTAAACAAATTTCTCCTACATTTCATTTTGTAAAACTTATTGCCCCTTCGGAGTAAAAATTATTTATTCTGTAGTTAAATTTGCTGAAGGCAGGCCCGTTAACAAAAATAAATGCCTAACGTCACTTCAAACTGTACCAAATTTTCCTGCAGAAAATTTTACTAGAGTCAAATAAATTCGGCTTTATGGATATTTTATTGGTTTTTTAGTCGATACAATTTGCGCTTAGTTCCTACCCTGAATACGATATAAACAAAAATTAAACTTAGATAATTATAAACACCCATACGTGCCCAGAGGTTAAATCGAATAAATTAG
Source organism: Nephrotoma flavescens (assembly GCA_932526605.1). Classification (NCBI taxonomy): domain Eukaryota; kingdom Metazoa; phylum Arthropoda; class Insecta; order Diptera; family Tipulidae; genus Nephrotoma; species Nephrotoma flavescens. The sequence continues at coordinate 140,237,823 of OW052222.1, forward strand.
GCATAATATTTCGAATCACATTCGGTACAAATTTTCGTTACATTTACAAAATTGCCTAACATCGTTTAATAATTTTCATTAAATCTCCAAAAGAGAAAACGTTTAACAATTTTCCTATGTTTGCATATTCCCAATGTTTGAATAAGTTTATTTTCTAAATTTTATATATCGTTTATGCAAATAAATCCCAAACGAATTATCAATGAATTACTGTAGCAGAAATTATTGAAAAAAATTTTCTTTTATAGATCATATAAAAACGATTGTAGTTAAAAATAGTCGTTATCAACGCAACCGGTAATTTATTAAAAAAATAAATTTCTATGGTCTGAGCGAGAGAAAAAACTTCACCGTTGATAACTATCCGCATTTTATATACGGACGACTACACTTTCGTTGGTGATGATAATTTACTAATTAACCCGTTTTATGATATTATTTTGAATCGAAATATTCGAATGAAAATTGACAATAGAAATTGAAAGCATAACTTAACTATTCTACTCGTTTCCACCGTATAATTGTACAGTATGTCGCATTCAAATTTCCTAAATACCGTAAATCGCAAAGAAAGTTTAGCAATAATATTACATTAATTCATGTCAATATACAATTAAATGCTAACAAGAAAATTAATTTTCTTATACACATTGTCATAATTTTATTGCACTTTTATTTATTTACAATTACCTCTGATGTACAATAAATATTTTTTTTATTTATATTTTTTATTTAATTTAGTCTTTCTTGGTCGCTTGACTAATTCGAACATGAATTTCGAATTATTTTTGTTTTGTTGTTATTTTTAAAAATAAAATAAAAAATAATTTTTAATTTTAATTTTATAAACGAAATTAAATGTAATAAATAAAAAATATAGAAAATATTTTTAGTGATTATTCTAAACGTGATTCTGTGAAAATATAGAAAATCCTAAAGTTGCGTAATTTTCAAATGCAGATGAAAATTCGCGGATGTATAAAAGATTTTCATCAATCACTATTATAAAATTTATAGATATTTTATTTTATATTTTTATTAAAATTGTGATCTTGACATACAAATATATAATTTTTATAAAAAAATTGTGAAAAAATTGAAAAATTTCTAAAAAAAAAATATTTATAAATCTTAATTTTAAGAAATAAAAAAGAAAAAATTAAAAATATATCGTTTTTGGCTCAATTCTAAAAATATACATTTTTATTTATTTTTTTTATTTTTTAAGATTAAAATAAGAATTAACGTAATTTATGCTAATTTTTTTTCGTTTTAATTTTACCAAAATATTAAGGTGAAATTTTACACAAAGGTGAGGCATTTGAACTAAAATTAAGTAAAGAATGTGCGTGTAACATTGTACGTGAGAAAAGGGCTCTAGTGCAATCGTCCAGAATTAAGGTCAAGTACAAACATTTTGTTTTGTGTTAAATTGAAAAATAATTTGCTAGTGATGTGGAAATTTGTTGCGTTTCAATGAAGTTGTAATTTCGAGAGATATGTGAAGTGATTTTTGCGAGAACATAAAAATCGAGATCCAAGTGGAAATTAGAATTTCATAATTTCACAATTTTTAAGCTACATCGTTGTGTGATTCAGCTATACTTAGCTATTGACCAAACTATTGATTGGATTTTACTAGTTTAAAAATTTAATATGCTATTACCTACATACGTGCATATTTTTGAGTTTGTGACTACAGTTACACCTACTGTTTTCTAGCACTGAATCTCGTGAATGAACAAGAATAAAAATAATCCGATACTCAAAAATAAATATTTAACTCGTCATTTATATTTTTACTGGTTATCGAAATATTTTCATTTGACCGTTAACAAACTTATTAAAACTTTAAATTTATTTTGTTTGTATATTAATGCAAAATCAATAATAAATATTAGAAATTAGGTATTTTAAATTGCAGCTTCTCTAAAGCTAAAAACAGTAGAAGATTCATACTAAATTAATTTAAAACATATTTTGAGATTTTGTTGGCGTGCTTAAGGGTCGAGAATCGTACATGTATTTCGAAAAATTTATTAAATAATTTCATTGGCTAGATTCAGATGGTTGAAAAGCAGGTTTTCAAAATATTATCAGTTCCAAACCGATTCTAGTTTCAGTTATAAATTTTATTACTTTAAATTACTGCATTCAACCTACACTAATCAAAATAGGCCGCCGCCATGAAACCAATACCGTAGTTTATTACTGCAATTTATTACAACAAGTAGATTTTATTACAGTTATTAAACCTATTGGAGGGGATTATTCTTGCACCAGAATTTATTACAAACTAATTACACTTCATTGGCTTGATTTATCGAAGGATCAATTTAAAACCATAAAATATTGTATGTATCAATCAAGGTTTAAGTTACAATATAAAATGAACAATTCTAAATAATTTGGCTTCACGCACGTAACTTAAAATTAAATGTTGAGTCTAACAACTGCAATAATTTATTAAACAAACCCGCTACCACTTAATTGGTTCACCAGCATTGTAAAATCCAGACCAACCTAATCCAAGTGCTCAATAAATTTGTTTTGTGTCAAACTGGACAAAATTAAATTCGGACAGCATTGGTCTCAACTAGTAACATAGTTTGTTACAACAGACCAACACCAGATACTGTAACGAATGAGGTTTTATGCGTCTTGCAAAGGGCGGGCCAACCTTATGCATGGCCTAAACCAGGGATTTCAAATAAGTCTTTACCCGAAAAGAAATGTTTACATGATTTGTTTGCTCTTTAAAATCTGAAAAAATCAGATAGGAAAATCGCAATGTCTGAGCGTTCAGAAATAATAATATCATTTTTTATCTTCTCCTGCGACCAAAAGCATTACTTTATTTGTTTAAAAATCGGAATGGGGCTAAAGTAGATGGGTTGCTAGATATCTAATTATAAAAATCAAATAATTTTCATACAAAATTTTTATCTAAAAACGAATTTTCAATGAAAGGTCTCGTCGGTGCTTGATAAAAATATTATATTTTTAATAAAAGATGAAGTCGTAGATAAAATATCATACGTAGCTCGAAAGTAAACGTTGATCATCGCTTTCGTTCAGATATCTTTTCTTCACTCAAAGACATCTGTCCTTACATCACATGATCAGAATCTATGCCCATCTGTAATAATTTATTACACCAGACTACCACCAGAAATTTAATCAAAAAAAGCTTTACGAGCATTGTAAATGGCAGACCAACATTTTTCCATAGGTGTGCCATAAATTCTTTTTGTGCCAAATTCGTAACATGAAGAAATTATTAAACCAGACCTCCACTGAATTTTTGATCGAATGAAGCTAATTACTCTTGTTAAGACATGCGCTTAACAAGAGCGAAGAATTATGTGATTAATTTTTTTGTTCAAAATTTGACGAAATTTTCTTCAGACTTACTATCATTAAATATCAATTCTGCCACCAGTAATAATTTGTTGCACCAGACCGCTATATATTGACACTATGATCAATCATACACAGTGGTGTATAATAAATTATGTGGTGTAACAAATTGATATCACTTTTCGAATCACTAAATAATTACAATCAACTCTGAAGACAATTTCGACAAATCACAAATCCAATTATAAATCTGAATAAAATTCGTCTACGAGACTATTAAAGCATAAATCGGTCCAATATCTATTACTGGCGGCGGTCTAGTGTAAACAATTATTACAGGTGGTAAACACTTCATTTATATTATCATGAAGTAAATTTTGTAGAATTTGGCACAAAAAGCATTAATTACATATCTGTGCTGCTAATCAGGCTTTCTCTGGGAATATGAGTTAGAAGGAAATATGTTCCTAGAACTTTTGTCGAATTCTGGCCTGCTGATGGAATCGGTTGGGGATAAGGTACAATTCAGGAAAGCCTGAATTGTAGCTTATCCCCAAAAAATATTAATGTTCCACATAACCCTTCGATCAATAAGTCCTAATAAGCCCTCCAATAAGTCCCTCCGATCAATAACTATTAAAAAGATATTTTTTATATATATTTCCCTGGAGCATGTTGTTGAGGTTTTCAAACAGGTAGTAGTCGCTGGTAGCCGGATCCGGAGAATACGATGAACGAGGAAGCAATTCGAATTTCAATTCGTGCAAATTTGACATTGTAGTAAACGTTTTGAGACACGATGCATTGTCTTGAGCATTCCATGAGAGCATTCTCATTGACAAATGTTCATGCAAAATAGTGTGTACACTCCCTTTTGATATTTTTAAGATATCAGCTATCTCACGCAACTTCACTTTACGGTCTTTCAAAACGACTTTGTGTACTTTTATTTGCTTTTTTTACTGCCGAATTCAGACTACCAGAGCGTTCAGCATCATCAGTGTTTGTACGGTCACGGTTAAACTCAGCAAACCTACGTTTGACGGTTGCTTTCGAAGGAGCAGGTTCCCTGTATAACACTTATCAAGCCATTGCTTTGTTTGAACCGTATTAGCGATTCTAGAAGAATATTCCTTATCTTAATTCTAGATATTCAAAGATTGATTAACCGATTTTTTTTTTTTGTTTTTAGAAATATATTTTTTTTTACTTTTTTATATAATTTAATTATGTTTTTTATTTTTTGTACATAAGCCTATTATCAGAAGGCTAACATAGGACCGAATGTCTCAGGTGGCGCATGAAAAATTGTCCTTCACCAAAATGTATCGCTGACTGGATACTTGGAATTTCATGAATATCCAAAGATGTAAAATAGTAAAATACATAAATTCATTTTGGTTTAAAAAAAATTTACAAAATATTCCATAAAGCAACAAATTTAAAAAAGTTTATTTCTAAAAATTAAAACTAAATTCGGCCTCTCGACCCATTCGGCCCTTCGACATTCGGCCCTTTGATGGATTGGGCCTTTCGACACATTCGGCCCTTCGACATTTGCCCCTTCGACATTTGCCCCTTCGACATTCGGCCCTTTGTACCCATTCTGGCGAACAGGACGAACGAATACGACGCATGAGTTCGCCATTTCAACTGCTGTTGTGTGAGATTGCTCGATGGAAATAATACGATAATGTGGGCCAGAGTAATCATTATGTAATTTTTGCCCATTGTGCCAATAGCTGGTGATCTCAAAATATAATATATTAGGCCATCGTTCGCAGGGTTGAACTGAATTTAAAATTATATTCAATATAATTTATTATAATTTAGGTACACATTTCAATTAAATGCAAACATAAATGATTAATAATTTTATTTTGAAACGGAAAATTATTTAGAGTAGTTAAAACATCATTTTCCATAATTCTGAAAAAAAATCGCTTCTGCGTTAACAACTGGTAACAGACATTGCACTAATTTGAAAACATTTTTATATTTTTGAAACACAGAATTTAAAGCAGAAACATCATCGTGGAGTTTATCTGGCGGAGGAGGAGTTTTGAATGATGATATAACGTAGATTTAATTCTTCCTGCAAAGTGGGATATCACTCGACGGTTGATAAACTCGCTTAAGAGAATAATCTCGAAAATATAATATAAGATACACAAAACACATTACTAATCAAGGCACAATGATTTATAATGGGGATAGATCTTTTATGTAATTTTTGACAACTCTACAATCTGGATTCTCGATTTTTTATTAGTGTTACCAAAAGTGACGTAGACTCTTCTCGTAAAAATAGGACCTTTACTTTTCTCACTCCAATCTACATTACAGGTTTGTAGTGCATTTTATCTTTTGCTAAGTTTTAGACCAGTATTATTCTGAAAACCTGGCGTGGTTTCCTGTCTACCTTACCAAAATCCATAACTACACAGAAGAAAACGTATAAAAATATATTCACATAAAATCAAGGAAAAATACATTTTGTTAGGTAAAAGGCTCGTTTTTAAAATCAAATGATAATCCTTTTATTTTTAAAATAAATTTTTCGGAAAATTTATTTTTGACAAACTAGAAAAAAAATTTTCATTTTCAAAAATATTTTCCTTACTGGACGAAGAAAAGGATAATGGTAATGAGAATTGAACCGTTCCGTTTTACAACAATAGGTAACTTGTTTGATGGAACATGCTTGATTATTCGATAGCTCCAACAAAAGTCGCACTTTTATACGTGAAGTGAATTTACGTTCAATGAAAAGAGGCGTGCTTTTGGCATTGTAATCAGTTCAAAATACAAGCACCTTCACGAATGCGTATAGTAAAAAAAATAATTTTTGTAAATTAGTAATAGATTAAAATGTATGTTCTTATTTCCGAATCCTAATGGTGCTATTATTATTTTGCTATACTCATGTGGTTTTTCCATCCGAGCAATGTTCCGTTTTGTTTATGTAAACAGGTTCTGCAGAAGAACGGCAAATAATTCTCCTCGATTCTTATTATTTTAACTAAATACTCGCTGAATTACCCCGGCGTGGCTCGGGAGAAATTAGAATTATTTTGAATATCAGAATATTTTGCAGGAAATCTCTCGACGTCGCTGTAACCAGATGCAATCATATGATAGGAATGCGTCAGGTGCCGAATTCAGTAACGGAAGCATCACTTTCTCATTATACAGATGTGGCCAAATATTGATCTTTTGTTGGAAGGTATTTACCTGTATTGTGAATGCCTCGTTACAGGCAACATGGATATATTGTAGAACATACTGTAATAATATTATTTGACATCCTATTTATGGGAATAGTCAACCTTCATTGTTAATTTTTTTACAACATTTCCTTTCTCTTTACTTTAACTTCCTTTACAATAATTTTTTTAATACTTATGGTGACCTATCTAAGGAGCTAAGATTGCACATTGGCAAAGCCAATCATGATTTTTGAAATTGTTTGAAATGTTTGGAAAAACATTACAACGTCCTGAATTGGCGGCTGCATTTGACAAAAATCAAGTGAAAACGATATTCCACAAGTTATGCGATCAATTTAAAAAGTCCCATTACTCATATTCAAAAGCTGATTGGCACATGTTTTGAAAGTAACATCGTGAAGTAAATTCACACGCATGTTTGTAGATAGTTTAATTTCAGTTCCCAAAGATGAGACTCTTTCAAGCAGGCATTGAGCTCCTGGTCGGGTGTTGTTCGTGGAATGACCGGTAAAGTTTGACGAAAATCATCTGCTAGCAGTGTAGCAGCTTCTCGCATTGGGTGGGTATTTTTCGCAAATCACACAGGATGCCATCAATCGCTTCAAATATTTTTTATGAGTTATCCCAAATAATAATTTTACGTGTTTTTAATACTGCGATAATTCCTGAATTTGAGCTATGTTGCAAGAAAAATTATATGCAATGATAGTTTGAGAGTTGAATGTGCTGTGCGTCCTCCATGGTACAGAGTCCGATTTCGTTCTGCTGTCTGACTTCGACGAGTATCAAATTAAGAAGAAATTTACCGTTTGTTTTGTATTGCGTCAGACTAACAGACTTTTTTGAGTCTCAGCGAGAACTCGTAACACATCGAGACTAAATCGTTTGACTTCTTGATAACCTTCTTGCATATGCTATACTCTTTATCGTATATATCTTTATCTAACAATCAAATCATTATAAAATACAATTTCTTGCAACTCTGATGAATTGGCTTGATGAATGAACTTTTTGCGTGTGGTCACCACCATCATGATTACGTCATAAATTCATAGAAATACATTATATAGAATGAATAGAGCCACAAAAGCATGTAAACATCTGTGAAGCGCGTAAAAAAGAAAGCGAATAAATCAACAGGGCCCTATTTAGAATTTTTCTTGACCGAATGTAATGAAGTTAGGAAGCTAAAATTAAAAAAATATGGAAATTGAATTATATTTTTATTCTTCCAATACAAAAAAAATAATTGTTTTTTCCTTAAGTACAATATATTGTAGATTTAAACCTGTGTATATCCAAATAGTTATTGGTCCTATTTAACGTAATATTATTTTCATTTTCGTTAAATTTAGTCGTTGGCTCGTTAACCAACAAGAGAATTACTCGTTTTTTAAAAATATTCACCGATTCTATTTTGTCTGCTGCATAAAATATTTACTTTCAGAGAAGAAAAGTATATACGTAGTAATATGTACGTAGTAAGCACGTAAGAAAAATGTGGCACTGTTACAACAACAAAGTAAACACCCCACGCCAACAACCGAAATTGTTTTCTTAATTTTTTCTGATTTTAAACATAAATTAAGGATAATTTTACCACAAATCACTTTCTTAACATAGTTTACATTTTATTTCATAAAAACACTTGGTAAACTTACTGATCGTAAGAAATTCCATTCTATAATTTTTTAGGTGTATTTTGGCAGCTTTTCACAAGACACTTTATTTTAAAAAGAAATATAAATTTTTATTACTAAATGATGCACTACTAACACTATGCACTAACCATTTTATTAACATATTTAATCATTTTAATTAATAATTTCAAGATTTTTAAAGAGCGCAAAATTAAGTCGTCACTTCGTACACAAACAAAAAAAGTTTGGTTGGGGTGTTTTCTTTGACATATGAGACCGCATATGCATTTTTAATATAACCTGCTCTGGCTTGTGATACATGAAATAGCAAATTTTATATGGGAAAAACTTTATATTCATTCTATAGTATATAGAATGAATACATAAATTCGAGAAACTGGAGATAGACGTGAAGAAATTTTTGTGTTTAATTAAATAAAATGTATCAAAAAAATCGATATTTTCGAAAAAAAAAATTTATGGGAGCACCTATAGTCCCAGGAGCCCATTTTGAAGGTGTCTTAAAAAATATTACGAAAATCTGCTTATTTTGGTATAAAATCACTAAAAAAGTTTGAATCCGATGTGAAAATTCACAAGGAGGGTCCCCTTGATCCAGGGACAGACCTCGAATTTGAGCATGTCAATAATTTCATATAACCCTTTTCCTAAACTAATTTCCGTGAAAAAAGTGTTCATTTTTACAGAATTGGAAGTTTTAGAAAAAGTTTGTATTCAATCCCTCCATTCATATAGTAAGGTTGGTTATCTATGGTAGACATTTCATGACGAGTGCTTCAACGCCTGAAACGCTCATTCGAAACAAACAAACATACAGACAGATCAGAATTAATTTTTTATAAATAGTGAAAGTTCGGAATCGGTAAATGGCCGAATAAAAATTGGAGAAAACTGTTTTATTAACATGCAAATATTTATTTATCACTGGACCCTATGTGCAGCCGATTTCAGGCTTTAACCGCAACATAAATATTCTTGAAATTGTGTCTTTGAAAATTAACTGAAGTGGTTGTCATAATAAATGTTTTGATTCAGCTATAAATATTGATATTTTCAAATTTTAATGATTGTTGTAGGAGTAGTGCCTAATATCGGTTTATTATTTTATTTAACAAAATGCCGGATTTTTTATGATTTTACTTAATCTTCTAAATTTGGGTGTTGTGGTTTTATCTCTCTCTCTCTCAACTACTCTTCCAAAGATTCTACTTATCCAAAGATGTTATAGTTTTTAATTATTTCCTTTCATACCTTAGGGCCCACTAATGCCATAATCTATACCTATCTAATTTAGAGAGCAAAAATGCATCATTTGTTCTTAAATTTACTAATCGATCCCGTTTAGTTCTTCGCAATCTAAAAATTTTATTAAAATTGTGGTGCCAAATTTGAAGAAACAAGAATAAGCTTAGTAAGATAAAAAAATAAAATTCTCAATAAACTGTTTTTCATCGAACAGTTTTTCGAGACCACTTTTACTTAAGTCGAGTGTAGTTAAATTGGACACAAATCATTTTGTGACATTTTTTGTAAATTTATACGAACATTGATAGTTAAGCTCAACTTTGAAAATTCGAACCGAGAACGAAATGCAAATCAAACAGACGATTATAGTCAATATGCCGAAAAATGAATTCCATACTAGCGATTCTAGACAAGTGGACTCATATATTAAATGAATTATTGCCCAAAATTTAAAATAACAATTAAAATATGGAATTATGCCAATATTCTTCACTGTCAAACTTGATGGACATTCAAAATAAATATTTAGCGATACTAATTTCAATTCCAATATTCATCGATAAAAACTGAATATCGCAGAATCCAAGCAGTAATTAATCCTATAAATGTCCTCCAGTATTATTGAACGATTCATAAATGATCCATATTGCCGTGCTCTAAAACTATCTATCGCTACAAACCTGGACCATCCATAGTAATTCCTTATATTTTCAAAGCATAGTCCTTAATTGATAAAAGTAGATTAATTAGGCTTTCAATTGTTTATCTATTCCTACTTTATTGTGGTGCAGATTTCTTGTTTTAAAATAATATTTTGAAAAGCATAACGAGATTAGATCTGTTCTTACAGTCAGTCTATATATAACAAGAGGGAAAGAAAGGAAAGGTTTAATATTTCCTTTTTAGGGCGAACGACCCGGTTGCAGAAACCTTGTGGTCGTACAGCAAAAGAACTATAACTGGCATGAGAACACATAGAAGTAAAGTACGGGATACGTAGAAAATACTCTTCGACGTTTATTCTTAACAAAGCAATATACTTTACTGAAATCATTAATTACTATGCTTCCGGTAACTATAAAATTTCAACGAGTTGAAAATAATCTTCATTTCTAATACGCATACGGTATGTTACAAATATGCCCTATGTTATTAAATCAATTATTGTGATTAAGTTGCTCGTTTTTCTCACATTTTATTTGGCGATCGACAGTGCTTCTGGGTTGTTTTATCTATGACTCATTATTGCAGCAACTAGTCATAATTAATTAAAGCTAAATGAACGGTTATTATGTGTTTTATTTCGCATTTGGTTATACATAGTATTGCAAAAAAATCACGGCTTTGATCATTTCAAAGACGAATATGTATGTATATGTTACGGTTAAAGTCCGAAATCGATAAATGTCCGAAATTTTATTTTTTTAAATTCGTTTACACGATTCAAAACCGGTTGTGCAGAGGTCCAATCGTTACGAAATGTTTTTCGAACAACCCCTCACACCCCCGTAGTTTCATTTATTCCCCATCAGAGGGCTAACCTTCATGAGGGGCAAAATTAGCTCCCGTGAGCCCGTGAGAGTTAGTAAAGCCGTTAGTCCCTACTATTCCAAATTCCAGTTTGCATTAATATCATAAAAGTACTCCACCATTTCGAGAATATAGGACTCTCATTTCATAGATTTCGAAGCAATAAAACAGTTTTTTACAATTTTTATTCGGACATTTACCGATTTCGGGGTTTTACCGTAACATATATACAATTAGAGTGTTATCAGACATTTTTTGTTTGTTCTTGGCGTAGGTCCAAAACACATTCTAGCCAATTTTCACCACTATACCTACTCATGTTCACATACGAGTATTATCAAATTAATGAATTTGTGAATGTGTTTGAATCTGATTCAGTCTCTCGAGTACCATTTGCGTTATGTCTATTGTACTATTCTACTCACTATATGCAGGCCGGTTTCATTTCTCAGACTTTATACATAGACGTAAAGACACATTTTACTTATTTTAAAATTACAAAACAATATTGAAATATTATTTTTGCATGCTGTTTTTCGTTAGAGGGAAAATTGAGAAATATACAAAATATTGATAAAAACTAAAAATAGAATGTGACTGTCATAAATTTTAATTTTACTCTAAATTTAAATATTTTGGTCAGTGCAGTCAAAGTAGGTTATAAAGTTACAACACATTACTAACCAATTAACCCAAATCTATCGTCAATTATTATTTCTATTGAATGTCCATCAAAGCAAAACTTATTACTTTCTTTGTTTATTGAAATCTTAATTTGTTTATACGCACATTAATAATTAATTACGCAAAAGTAACCGCTTGTTGTTTATTTTCAATTCTAATTTATTTAATTTCTTTTTGAAATTCATTCAGGTGTTTAATAAGACAACCGGCATACAGTAAAAACAAAACGGAAACAAAAATTATACCACGTTTAATTAATCAATATTTAATTATGAAAAATAGTGAAATTAATTAATTACAAAACTTAAATTAATTGTGATATATAAAATTTTAATTCTAAAAATTTAACAATAAAATAAAAACAATAATAAATCTATCATGTCAACGGTCACGAGTATGGAGTCACCGGGTATTGGGCCACGGAAAACACTTTTTATCATGGTGACCGTGGTCGGATGTATAGCATTTTTATGGCCGAAAGTTTTTTATCCAATGATGTTTGGGGGTGGTGGAACCGGTCCAGCTAAAAATTTGATAAAAGATCATCGGGGATCAGGTGAGTATTTATTTATATTTTATTTACTTTTATTTAAATTGTTATATTTCAAATACAGGATGTTGTGATGTTGTTCTTGATCAAGAAGAAAGTTTTGGGAATACATCACTTGGGTATAGTGATAAAACATTTCGTAAAACAATTATGATCGTCGGAGACGATGTTATAAGTAAGGAAAATGTTTGGTTTTAATAAGTGGCATTTTTAACACATAAATGACTTTTCGTGCATGCAATGCAACTAATAGACTTTGCTAAGGGAGATATTTTTGACATATGTCTTTTAAGAAGAGACGTAGTTTTTTTTTTACTTTATGTTTATAGTAAATAATAAGCATTTTGGGTATCAGCACTCTACTCATAACAACTCATAATTCAAGATAGTTAAATTGCGCTGCGCTTATTAATTAAAACTCCTTCCGAAAACGAATCAGCGATTCTGGTAATCTAAAATTTTAGTTTGGAATACTAATTATTTTATTTTAAATGTATGACTTATATATGGAAAATTTGTAAGAATCACAACAATCAGTTTGGAACGGATGAGATTATTGATTTGAAAAAATCAGTCTTCTCATCAGGTCGCGACGACTGATGTTGTATTATTTACATTGTATATAGAATAATACCATGTAGTTGTAGTACTAGCGGATTACTGCTTAACCTACGAAATTCGATTCTTTCACATTTTTTATTTATATTTCATTCTCACAACTAACTTTTCGTGTTTACAAATTTTTATATTTTACTTTGTTTTTTTATTGTGATGGTTTTATGGTGATTGTTCCGAACACTCGTCTATTTTCAGTACTTTCGAATTAAATACACAAACGTTAGGAATTCTTCCATTTAGCGTCAATCTATGAGACAACGACTATGATAATCGACACTTAACTAAACACAATCCATTTCCCAACCACTCTATACGTTTTCTTTCCATTAACGCTGGATCGTGGATAAATTTTGAACCATAAAATCTCTTAAATAACATTAATCCAAATTATTAACTACCATAAGAAGACATTTTCAAATTTAAGCAGAAAACTGAGGGTGGAACACATCCGTAAAAGCTAAAAAATCATCGCTACTTATTTCGTTCAACCCATTAAATTGAGATCAAACAAATACCAAAGTCGAATTGATTGGTTGTAAGCTGGTAGTTTTCCTTCGGTATATATCAGATAATTCAATATTTAATAGATATATGGGCAAATCGACCACTTGCCAAATCGGTTAACTCCATTTTTTGAATCTTTTTAAATTTTAATATCAAAACACTTGATTGAGTCCTAACTGTATAAATTCAAAAAAAAATACTCTAATAATAAGTATTAATACCACTAAATGGCAAACTTTTTAGCCATTGCATAAAAAAATAATATCGAATAATTAAAGTTTTTTCTTATTTTTCTCAACTTCTTGTTTTATGGAGTTAATCGATTTGACAAATGAAGCATCCATATAGTGCTGGAAAGGTGGTAATTCAAAAATGTGTTTATTTACATTACTTTTTTTTAATAGTACAAGTTGTATTTAAAATTTTAGTAAATTGTTTCAGATTAAGTATGAAACGAAAAATCCATCAAATGGCAATCACTTTTGTTGGCACGGTTTTAACTTTTTTGCGAAATGTTTGGTAACAATCTCGCATATTTTCCGATCAATTTCTCTAATGACTCGGTGAATTCCATCTTTCAGTTAATTTATTGTTGTTGGGTAACTGGGATATGCGCGAATCTTCACGAAAGACCACAACCAAAATTCAATTAGTGTACCAGAATACACGATATAGCTGGCCGATTCTGTATTGTTTCTCATGCTGTTGTTACTTGATCATGATGGTACCAGTTTCGTCAAATTTGGTGTGTTTTCTTGACGGAAACTTATTCGTAATTGTGAACTGATCCCGCTTAATTCAAATGTTCCTCGAATTTGAAATAAATTATTTTGTTTTTTGTTAATTCGATCGAAGCCTTAGTGGCAGTCCTTAATTTAAAATATACCTTGTATGTTTCATATAATAGTTTATTGAGAATATTAATTGCATTTTCTCTATAAAAATTTCAAACTTGGCCGAGTACGCTTTCGAAATTTACCTCGGCAAAGTACTCAAAATAAGGCATCCCTTTGTAGCGTAACATCTTAACAACTATTTGTTTTAAATTAATCTATTAATTGTTACTAGCAGATATTCGCCCTGTTTGATGTACCAGTTAATAGCATTGGATAGTTTTGACTTCATCTCTATAACGGCACTCAATTCTAAAATCGAAAGAGCTTCCATCATCAAATCTTTCTTTTGTTTTAAAACGGTTACGATATGTGCTAATAATAAATTAACAACCCAATTCCAACATAGTAATGCAAAATTTCAAAACCCAATTATGAAGTTAATTTGTCGGTCTATTGAAATGTGACATGCTTTTAAAATAATCACAGATCATCTCCATATGGCATACGCTACACTTACTAACGCACTACTAGCAATAACGCTAACATTTATTTTTAAATTCAAGAAAAATATTTAAACTAAATATAACTCATAATTAATCTACGTTAATTAAAAAGTTTCTATCAAAATATGTTAATTATTATTTTTTTTTTACCAAATTTAGGTATAAGGCAAGAGCGACCGCCACATTTACGACCTGATTCAATACATCCGGCTATGCGAGAACGTGGTAGAAATATACCGCCATCGTCACATATTATACCAATAGTTGAGCGGCCACCAGTACCACCAGTTCAACCGCGTGTAGTGGAAGGAAGGGTAAGCTTTTACACATTCGATTTAGTTTAAACACAAGCACTCAGTAAAAAAATATCCCACGGATTAGTACCGAGATTCATTTTGAAATTGTGCCAAATTCCGATCATAACATCGTTATTAGACACGGTTTTGTTGTGATAAAAAATGTCGTGGATTGATTTTTTCTAGTTTTTATTTCTAATCTGTACGTATTTTAAAATGCGAATTAATTTGTAGGTCAAACGTGACCCAACCGTTACTCATTTGTTTCACTAAGTCGTAAAAATGTCCGAAATATTTCATTAGTAAATTTCGCATATCGCACAATCCAAATTTATAAAAATGAATATAAATTATAACGTTTTTAAATTAGTTTTGCCAATATTTTCTTATTCTTCGGCGTTTTTGAACGATTGCACTTTGGCGTTGTACATAGAAAATAAAGGAAAAATACAAGATCATTTTTAATAAAGTCAAAGGAATCGATAGCATTGGTATTTTTCATCTAAATTTTATTCGATTTTAATGTTATTATTCGTTATATTGTTGAACTTGAAAATTATCCGGTTTTGTGATTTACATGACAGAGAGTTGTCAGTTAAAAGCGAATTTGTTTAGTGGTTTATTTAGTCGAATGGGAAATACGATTAGAGTATCAAAGGTAACATTTTGTTTATTGAGGTTAAAATGTATCATATGTGGTAATATTTATTAATAACAGTAAAATGGCTTTGGCTATAGGTTTCATGAGAATGAGTAATCTTTGTCGCATGATTTGTGCTGCTTCTTATTTATTGTAGAAGAATATTATTTAGATTTCTTTACGAATATTATTTTTCTAAAATTTTGTACATTCGTATTTGAATCGGTAAAAGCAACTCTATTTAAATGTATTAAATCCATAGACCTGGGGATGAGCAAATTTGCGTTTATTCACACGCGGCTTACTGCTAAGGTTCGATTATGTGGCAATTAAAGCTTAATGAAAAATTAAAATTTTTATTCTCATAATCAACATGAAAATTGTTGGTTGCTTCAGATATCATGATAGTAAAATAAAAAGTTATAACCTGCTAACGACGGTGCAATAACCCTCCTGTCACGTTTAAGCATATTAGCAAACCATATTAACTACATTTTAGAAGTCAATAATACAGGGTTTTCAAATAAGAGGTTTCATTTTGAATAGTCTGCTATTTGAGCAGCTGTCAATTTTGACATTTGACAAGTAAAAACTAAGCCATTACTAAAAATGATACGATACACGCTTCAGCAACGCAATGAAATTGGTAAGATTCACTACAAAAATGGTGAAAATTTTACAGTCACAATTCGCAAAATTAAAGCACTTTTGGATCGTCGTGAAGCACCTTCTCGGCCGGCAATAGTGAAACTGATGGAAAAATTTGAGCTATTGGGCCAAGTTAGTGATGTGAAGAATCAAAACCGTGTGCGTCGCTCAAGAACAACTGAGAATATTGCTGCTGTAGCCCGTGGTGTTGACGAAACCCCAGGTTTATCTTTTCCGTCGTCGCCACACAAGCAACGAAACAATCGCAATTTTGCAAGAAAAGTTGCCTGGCCGTGTTATTTCTCGAAAAGGTGATCATAATTAGCCACCGAGATCTTGTGATTTAACACCTTTAGACTTTTTTCTTTGGGGCCACGTGAAAGATAAGGTCTATGCCAATGCTCCACAATCGATTCAAGACCTTCAAAATGGAATTCGTGAAGTTATCGAGAACATAGCCAAATGTGCCGCAAATGTGCGAATTGATCATGGAAAATTTCATGAATAGGATATGGTGCTGCAAGCGTAGCCGTATCGGCCATTTGGCTGATATCGTTTTCAAAGGATAATGGCATACCTTCCTCTTTACCCGAAAACCTCTTATAAAACCATTTTATCGTGATAACAAATTATAATTATTAATTATGCACCTACTATTTTTATTTATTGTGAATACAAATTAATTCGGTCCGTTTTCAAAAAAGTGACTCTGACTACAATACATTTTTTATAGTGACAGCTTATTTCCATTGTTTCAGACACGGTTTTTTTACGGTGTTGAATATGTCGGATTTTGTGATAACTAAACAGCGTTTGCGGGAACTGTTAATTTTTTGTTTTAACTGGAAAAAAGTGCATCTGAAGCACATCGAATGCTTGTGGAAGTTTACGGTGATAATGCCCCAACCGAAAAATCATGTAGAGAATGGTTTCGACGCTTCAAAAATGATGATTTCAGTGTTGAAGGTAAGCTTCGCTTGGGGCAGCTAAAAAATTTGGTAGATTATGAATTAGAGGCATTACTGGATGAAGATCCGACTCAAACGCAAGAGGAGTTTGCTGGTACATTGAAGGTGACCCAACAAACCGTTTCCGTACGAGTGAAATCTATGGGCATGATTGAAAAGCAAGGCAATTGGGTCACTTATGAATTGAGACCAAGAGACGCGGAAAGGCGATTTCTTTCTTGCGAGCAGCTGCTTCAAAGGCAAACAAGAAAGGGTTTTTTACATGGGGTACTGACTGGCGATGAAAAATGGATTTTCTACGATAACCCGAAGAAGAAAAAATACTACGCTTTGCTCGGCCAATCATTGCCTTCGACCTCAACATCAACACCAAAGACGAACTTTCATGGTTTGAAGGTTATGCTCGGGGGGGGGGGGGGGGGGGGGGGTAGATTACACACGTTGTGTACTAGGAGCTGCTACAAACCGGAATATGAGGAAAGGCATGATAAAGTTATTCTTCTGCATGACAACGCTCGGCCTCACGTTGCAAAAGTTGTAAAAATATTTGGAAACGATCAGAAAAAAAAAATTTTGTCATGACATTGTTTTGTTGTTTCGACTTTACGAAACAACAGATTTATAGGAGATACACTCATTGCAAATATGACGGTCGCGCAGGCACATCGACAAAACCATTGCTAAAGCCAATTCAATGATTGGCTTTGTCAAACGATGGACGGCTCACTTTTACGATGTACATATCTACAATACTTATGCTATATTTCGCATATGTTACATTCCAAGTAGAATTTGCAGTAGTTGTATGTATGTATTACTATTTTTCACATCAAGAGATTCGAACGTTTGCAAAAAAGATTTCTTTTGTTTCTATAAAAGAAATCGAGAATATGGCACGACTACTTTCATATAAGGCCAGATGCCTGAATTACAACGCATGCACTCTCGAAAAATATGCTACTTACATTATAGATTCGCTTCGTGTTTCGAGAAGGGGACTACACAATCACCGATTGTTAGATCTTGGACATCATTCCACTAACTATAGAGATAACAACTCGTTAAATATTCTGTCTAAATCAATTTCAAAAAGGCGCCACCTGTCAATGTACTCTTCGACAAACCACGTCATCGGCACGATTTCTTTCTTTTAACATGTTTCATACATACAGTAAATATTCACTTATTGCATTTTTTCTGAATCCAATTTCTCAAAAATTATGCGGTGACTGAACGGGTTTTGTGAATTTGGTATACCATTTAAAATATTTTGTTTTAACATAATTTTGAACAGAGAGTATGCATGCATACATAGTAAAATGATTCTCACTTCACAAGCACATATACACATTTTTATATTTTTGGATATTGTCGTCTTACATTGGCATAAGTTAAAACCATTCTGGAATAGAATTAATTTGTGTTCAAAGTAACAACCAAAGATATTTTTTAATTTATTTTTATTAGTTGGTAACAATTACATTTTGAATTTGAAAACAACGTAAAAATGCAACTAAATACATTCAATTAAATAGTAATGTGCTAGAACATTATTGAATATTATTACAAATCGAAACTAATTTCTCGTGTTGTTTAGAAAACTGCGATGTCAAAATAACAAAAATCACTTTTATATTTCTATTGCCAACATTTAAAAATAAAAGTATTCAATAAAATTGCCCTGGCGGTGAACATTAAAACTACAGGTAGAATAGAATAATTCTATACCAGCAGAAAAGTTGGTTTAAAATAATTCGAATTTGGAATTACATATATGGGATTGTTGTTGTAAATTTCTCAAAGTAAGACAGCATATATATAATTCGCTGAGAAGAGAAACAAAGGACAAAACAAATATATTGCGCTATGTGAATTAGGTTGTCAAAAAATTGCGTTATGTGTGTAGTTGCATTATGCGAATTATTGCGTTATCTGAATATGCGATAAGTGGATTTTTACTGTATTACGATTTGCGAAAATCATTGACTTTTTGTTGTCATTTGAAAACAACTGTCGCAGAATCACATCGAATGCTTGCCAAAGCTTACGGTGAGCATGTTATTGGTAAATCACAATGTTATGAGTGGTTTAATAAATTGAAAAGTGGTGTATTTGCCGGGAAAAACGAAGAACGTAGAAAACAACCAAAAAAGTTGGAAGACAGTGAATTGCAAGCATTGTTGGACGAGGATGACGCTCAAATGCAAATAGGATCATTTGAATGTGTCACGAGAAGCCGTCTTCATATGTTTAAAAGCCATGGGAAAATCTGTTCCGCATAAACAGAATGAAGGGCAACAGCTCGCCAGATACAAAAGAAAGTCATTTCTCCATCGAATTGTGACGGGCAATGTAAAACGGATCTATTTTGAGAATCCAAAGTGCAAAATGTCTTGGGTTGATCCAGGACGACCATCGACATCGACTGCAAGGCCAAATCGCTTCGTACGTGTGATTTATTTTGAGCTGCTAAAACCTGGTGAAACCGTAAATACTGAACGCTACCAACAACAAATGATCAATTTGAATCGAGCTTTGCGTGAAAAATGATCAGAATATATAATAGAAGGCAACACAAAGTGATATTGCTTCATGATAATGTACCATCACACAAAGTAAAACCGGTCATGGAAACGTTGGAAGCTCTTAATTGGGAAATACTTTCACAGGCGGCTTACTCGCCAAACTAGACACCGTCCGATTATCACTTATTTGCATCGATGTGGTACGGGCTTGCTGAGGAGCGCTTCACTTCCCACGAAAATGGCTCGATAACTGGTTTGACTCAAAAGAAGAACAGTTTTTTTGGCACGCATTGCCTGAAAGATAGGAAAAATGTATAACTAATAGTGAGCAATACTTTGAATAAAATACTCTTAATCATTATCATACGATGAACGTGTACTTTTTTACTAAAAAATTCCGCTTTCATATTTACACACCAGTTAATCGATTCTGGGGGGCTATTTGGGAATTCGATTCGATAACAAGAGCACAAGATTCATATTTGATTTGAATGTGATTCGAACGATTCTTATTTAAAATCCAATATGAATCTTGTACTCTCGTTATCGAATCGAATTCCCAAATAGCCCTCCTGGTTTTCCTATAGGAAAAGGAAATAGGAAAGAATTTTAAATTTTTATAGCAGTTTTGTATTTCTTTCCTATAAGCTTATTCTGGTGTGTCTTATAGGAATTTTTTCTTTCCTATTTATCGCAGTTTTGACGTTTATCTTTCCGCACCTACTTTAGATACTGAAAGATATTCTTGTACAACACATACAATATTCTTTTAAATTAATTCTTTTAATTTTTAATTAGACAAAAAAATAATAAATACATACAATTAATGTGTTTGACATTTAGTAACCGCTTACCATGGTTTTCAATACTCAACTTAATCAAGAACTTTGGGAAAAATTTATTCCTACGAGTACCAAAATAAACCATAGGAAAGATTTTTTAGGAAAAAACTACTATCAACATTTTTTCCTAAATAGGAAATATATAATTATATAGCTATCAAAATTGTTTAGGGAAATGGACACAACATCAGCCAAACAAGAAAAGTAATACAACATTTGGAAGGAAATTGGTTGATATCATCGACGCAAAGCTTGAACCGGATAGCTTAATGATGAAAAGCCAGAACAAAGGCAGTTAAAACATACATTTCTTTTTGAAGTGATATTCAGCAGTGGTTGTGTGGGGAAGTGGAAGAGAATGCTTATACAGCTTTAGCATGCAAATTCTAGTAGAATTTTGCCTGAAACTATTTTAAAATGTTGCACATTACTCCAGTTCAAAAAAACTTCCAACCAAA
This sequence comes from Nephrotoma flavescens, assembly GCA_932526605.1. Lineage (NCBI taxonomy): Eukaryota > Metazoa > Arthropoda > Insecta > Diptera > Tipulidae > Nephrotoma > Nephrotoma flavescens. The sequence goes on from OW052222.1 coordinate 140,258,921, forward strand.
GACCTAAAACGAAACCAAAGATTCTTTAATCAAAAGTATAGTTAATCAAGTTTTTGATTTACACCTAATAAACACATTTTATTAAACACTTGTTTTTCTAGTTCGCAAAAATTAGATTTTTGAATATTTTAATTAAAAAATTTGTTCAAAAAGTTTAAAAAATCACTCGATCGATTTCGTCTTGTTAGGTCATCATCAGGAGTATCTACTGATTTGTAAAATTGATCGTCCTAACCCGTTAGAGTTTTACGCTTTAGCTTTTTATTCAATAACTTTAATATAGTCCTAGTTGCATATCCGTTATTCGTTGCAATTTGTAGAATTATATTAAACTCTATGTTATACCCTAATTTCCTGCGTATAACCCGCGGGTTATATGAAAAAAAGTGTTTTTTTCGGAAATTTAGTGGTGCGGGTTATACAATAAGTGCGGGTTATACATCAAAAAAAAATTATTTTCATAAATTTTCAATTTATTAATTTAATTTTTCTTTACATTTAAAATTCCAAGAAATCTTCCGCAGACTCATAACCAAAGATAGTGTTTTCTCATTTTTTTACTCGTTATATATTAGCGATTTAAAAATAGAGACAACACTACTATATCTATTAACGATAGGAAAATGTAAAAAACTCGCTCTAACGTAGTGGTTTAGAATAATTGCGGGTTATATAAGGATGCGGGTTATACAAAGGGTGCGGGTTATACATGAACATTTTTTTTTTGTTGCAAAAAGTTGATATTTTTAAGATGCGGGTTATTCGCAAGAAATTAGGGTATTTTGAATTTTCCAAAGGGATGCTTATTAGTCTATCTATGAGTGACTGGAATGCTGACATTTTAATATTATGGGAATGGTTTGAAGAACAAGAAATAACCGCGTCTGTATACGTGGGTTTCCGATAACTTTTGAAGTCTAAAGAAGAATTAATCCTCGTTATTGTTATATCTAGAAAATTAATACATTTATTTTTTTCTTTTTCCAACGTAAAATTAATGGTGGGATATTGAGAATTTAACCAAGTAAGGAATGAGTCTAACAGTCTATCAGTTCCACTCCTTAGACATAGTATGTCATCATTCATCAACATATCTATACCAAAAGATTATATGACGAAAATAAGGATTGTTATTTGATATAATCATGTGTTCGAAGAAAATCATGAAATAACAAAAGTGCCAGAGGGGAGCCCATGGGTAGACCATCAGCGAATTTGAAATATGTATCATCAAAAGAGAAATAATTTTGTTTAATATAAGTCTCAACACATACTTCAGTTCACGACGTAAGCCCTCATCTACAACATCTCTATGTAAGTAATTACAAACTATTTGGGACAAAGTATTAATTAGAATAGAAGTGAAAAGACTGGCAACGTCAAACGAAACTAGTTTTGAATGTAGTGGAATGTCGACGTCTTGAATTTTGTTAGTCAATTCTACCGAGTTCCTAACCGAGTAAGCCGAAAAGAAATTAGTATGACTACTGAAAAAAATTATGAAACCCTTACCCAGTAATACAAATCAGCGCACAAAGAGCGCATAAACAGCATATAATTAGAGCGCTCAATTTTTACTTCAAATTGATGGACCTAATTCCATGCTATTCGTATTGCTGTCGACCGAAAACTCGGCTTTGTTTCCCCTAAAAATTAATTTATCTCTCTTTCATTTTAGTAGTGTTGCTTTCACTAATCTAATCGGATTAGCTAAGAAATGTGAAAGCAACAACTTTTGGCTTTAATTTTTAATGCGTTTTAATTTTTCGGTATTGGTTCATTTTATTAATATTTATTTTAGTTTTTTGCTTTTTTATCAAATAGAACAAATTAAATTCGGTATTTTGCTATCATATCTTACGCCAAATTCTACTACAAGTTAATTTTTCGAAAGAAAAATAGAAAAAATAACCATAACCATCATTGGTTTTATTTCCCCTAATCCTAATTTTTTTTTCTTAACATTCTAAGAAAATCGGCTTTAATACAATGCAATTGTTGTTGTAATCTTTTGAAAGCAACACAGCTTTTGATTTGAGTATAATAGGTAACTGTTAACTGTTGGTTTATAATATTTTTTTAATGTATTTTGTTATATTAAAAGCAAACACAATCATATATTATTGATTGTGTTTGGCTTTGGTTGTATGTACCAAACGTGTATTGTCATTCGCATTCAGATACAACTACAGATGTTTTTTAATTTGGTATACTTTATATGTTATCCAAGTATTTCCATTTCCATCTGAAAAACATTTACAAACGTCGTCATATGTATGCATTTATATGTTTCAAAACCACGCACATCTATTACCTTCAGCTGAAATCTGGAGACTGATAGAAATGAAATAACAATTTTTGAAATGAAAAAGAGATTAGGTGGGGGTAAAAATGCAGTGCATAGAAGAAACCGAAGTAAATTTATTTGTTTTCTCGCTTCGACGTGTGCAAATGTTTCCATCTATTTCATTCTGCTATCAGCGTTTGTTTGCTGGGTATGGGCTAGTTATATAGCCGAAAACGAAACGGACCGAAACGAAACGAACGAATTGAATACCCAGCAAACAAACGTTGATAGCAGTATGAAACAGATTGAACCATTTGCACACGTCGAAGTGAGAAAACAAATAAATTTACTTCGGTTTCTTTTATAATACATACAGATACACTGCATATTTACCCCCACTTATTTTCTTGGTTATCAATTTCATTTAGAAAAATTGCTATTTCATTTTTATCAGTCTGGAGATTTCATTTGAGGTGTGAGTTGATGCAGAATCTATTTAAATATCGCTCACTGCGTGCAATAAAACGATAAGTCAAAAACATCGTTTTTCAGGAGATAGGTTTTTAGTTTTTTCACCTAGATCTTTCTCAATACTTGCTCAATTGAGAATGTTCTTTAATCCAAATGGTTTATGTTCCATGACAATTTATGGAGTCATTTCAAAAATCTAAAAAAATTAGTTTAAATAAGTAAACGAGTTACTCATCGTGTACAATTTTATTAAAACAATATTGTAAGTACTAGTTATAGTTTTTTTGACTGAAGAAATTTTAAGATCTTATATTGTAAGTCGAGTTGTAGTATTTATAAAGAAAAAATAATTCCTTTTATACTATTGTAACTCTACATATCGCAGTATTGCAATACAATTTTAAAAATAATTTTTTATTGTAGTCTACAGTAAATCATAAATATCACGATAATTAGATTTCGGAGTATGAGTGAGGATTTAAGAATATGGACCAGATCTAAAAACCATTACAAACAACTGTAAGCTATAATGAAATACAAACTTGTAATTTTTATAGATTTTTATTTATTTTCAAACTTTTAAGATATTGTGTTACTATGAGGTAAATTTTCAAAAAATTGATGGTAAACTCCAGGGATGTAATTATTTTTACATAAGAACATTAAGTCCTGATATTTTTGAACAGAAATCGGTTTCGGTTGATTATATAACTGATCAACAGTGTCACGATCAATGGCTTTTCTTTTCCTTCCCCGACAATGTATTGTGGACGTTTCATCGAAATATAAAACAACTTCTTGAAAGTTTTCCCCAAATTCATATTTATAAAATAATATATTGGGGTTATCTTTTGATATGTAAACTTCCCTCAATTTGCTGGTCCAAAATTGTTCATTTTTTGCGTTTTTAGCAAAAAAATAAGAATCTGATACCTTGTTGAAATTTAAAATATCCTTCGGTTCTAGTTCATGAACAATATACGATGATCCACTTACTTTTGAGTTTCGTATGAGGCTATAATATTGTGCGGGAATATATATTGTTTTGTGTTTGCGACACTTCTCTATTCTTGAATGCATCGAATCTCCTTCATTCTGAGTGTGTCCCTTTTCAAGATATTTATGATGAATGTCAACTTTCAGTTTTATGGATACCCATGAGTAAAACGAATAAAGTACCGTATTCTTATTTTGCCCGGGACAATTATCCGACCAAAATATAAATTTGTTTACATTATTTGCGTTTTTTTCCTCTAAAATGAATTGGTATAAACAACTGGCTACCTCAGACGCTCCTTGCCCGGCAATAGTTTCATCCCATAAATAACAATCACCCTGATGATTAGCCAAATTGTATATTGTAAAATTATGAAGGTTTAATTTCCTTTTATAAAAGAAAATACTTGTTTCACCGAATGGGCACTGTAAAATTTTTTGAAAATCGATACTCGCAGTTACTATATTTTCATGTACAGTAGCAGCAGCTTTATCTATATTTTTAATTCGCCGAGATTCGTTTTTCATTTCAATATGTTTTTGAAAGTTTAATTTATGTTTTTGTTTATCGGGTGAGGACAGATTGGTGTAACTAGTACAATCATTGCATTGGTCTTTTTTGGGTTTAAAGAAATCTAAATTATAATTATAATTAAAGATATCCCTGTACTGTCGCTCTGTAACAATGATGGACCCAATCTGTTTTTCTTCTATCCATTTCATATATAGTCGATACATTTTGGATACCGAAAGATCGCTATCTAGGAAACATTTCTCAGTATGTGCACGTGAGTAGTGCGATTCGACTACGGGAAAAGCAGATATATGCTCCAATACTAAATTTTTTGAAGTTTGCTTAACTTCATTGACCGGCCTTACATATTTACCTATTAAAAGTTTAAAATTGAGCCGTTCCATTACAATTAGTAATATCTTACCGCGTTGATCAATTCCACCACTTCCAGATTTGGAAAGCGCAGTATCGACTACTTGATTAGATATAGAGAGAGTATCGAGAAACATTTTTAGACATACTCTTATCGATTCTTGCCTATCTTTTGAACGATAGTTAAGGTAATAAATCCTTGATGATTTTCGTCGGCTATCTCCTGATGCAATTTTTGTGACTTTTTTGTCAACCACTTTAACTCCTTTAGCTACAAAGTCCCACTGACGTTCTTTTACAGCGAGTTTGTAGTAATGGGTGAAAATGTTAAGTCTGATATCATGACTCAAACGCTCTTGGCATTTTAGGCGACATTTTGACGAACAGCCGGGTTTCATTTGTTTTGGAGGAATTAACCGTCCGACTGCGTTTTTATATTGATTTCCTAAATTTTTTTCGCGTTTAGACTCTACTCTGTGCCAGTTGTTCAGGTTTCTTTTCTTTTTTCTCGTTTTTGCTTTATTTTGTTGAGAAGGTGCGAGTTCAAAAGAACCAGAGGAGTTTAAATCTGAAGGTGCATACTCAGAATCTGTACCGTAGCACGCAAATGGATCTGGGAGTGCAAAATAAATTGTATTAGCTTTTATATTAAATATAACAAATAAAACTTGAGTTGAAGGTACAATTGAGAACATGATGAACCACTGGCAAATTTGAGGAAATAAAACTCTGATTATGAAACAAAGCACAAAGGTGCTGATAATGTAGCTAATTTAAAAATACATACCCGTGTCGTTTTCTTTTAAATCAACATCAGCAATCGAACATGTCTCTTCGTCGGACATGGTATATTTTATATAAATGTTTGGTTTATTTGTTTATAATTTTCCGGATATAGCTTCACCTTTATTTTGCAAGAAATCTAATTTAAAGTTTTTGTGAAAAAAAACAATAGTTTTAAACGATTTCAAACAATAAAAGTGTAACAAGACATACAATGCCTACTTATAAATATTTCCCAGCTGAAATATACTGTAAATAGTACTTACAGTTATCTAAACGCTAAATTATTTGCTACATAAACTGCGATAAATGACACTTACAGTTACAGTTAAAAACTATTTGCCTGCTAAGAAAACGATAATTGAAAATACGATAATGAGAAAACATTTTGTTACAACCAAGAAAACTATAAGTCAAGTTAGAGTATTATTAACGGGAACAAAAAATAAAAATTGACTTATCGTATTATTTGAAAGTGATACAGCATCCGCAGGAGGACTCGGTTTAAAAAACGGTTAGACTGGGATACACTACATCTTTTGAACAATATGAAAATGCAATCATGCAATAACGCGATAAGTACTACTTATCGTTATCTTGCACGCAGTGAGCGATATATATTTAAGTAGATTCTGGTTGATGTGTAAAATATTCATGTATGATGTTTATTTTACAAGTGTTTTCAGATGGAGAATACATGGACAACATACACAATCAGTATACAAAATTAAAAATATGTAGTTGTATCTGCGAGTGTGTACACTTGGTATATACAACAAAACATAAAAATAAAAAATATTGTTTCTAGTTGAACCGTTAAGTTAACGTAGGGGAAATAAAACCGATTTTTCGGTCGGCAGAAATACGAAAAGCATGGAATTAGGTGCATCAATTTGAAGTAAAAATTGAGCGCTCTAATTATATGCTGTTTATGCGCTCATTGTGCGCTGATTTGTATTACTGTATATGAAAACATACTAAACCAATTATATAGAAGAAACGAAACGAAAACGGACGGAGAAATTGATTCAATTCAATTTGCTTTCGTTTCGTCTTTGCGGTTATACACTATCGGTTATGTTTTTTTTGTTATCCTTACTAGCACTTACGTCAAATTGTCAAAATATTTTATATTTTGTATAAATTTATATATTTTGTATATTTCTATTTAGTTCGCCATATATAAAATGGATTTTCTAAGCTAGTTTTCATACACACGAGAAGTAAACTTCAAATAATATAATATTAAAAACAAATATGAAAATGTCAAAACCGTTTCACCAATTCGTCTATATAACCATACTTATTTCGTCTTTCGTTTCGTTTCATTTCAGTCCGTTTCGTTTTCGTCTATATAACTAGCCCATTACATAGCTTGTAGGAGGAACATTGCAATACGCGGCTATTGGTCTAATCGGAATGCCCTCCTTATGAATTTTTGGTAAACCATAAAGGATCGGAGCGGATGGATTCATGACAGAGTACTTCCAACCAGTTCCATTAAACAACTTCTAGCATTTGTTGATAAATTTACCAACTGAAGTCTTAAAAGAATTAGTTGGATCCCTGCCAAGCTCTGTTGCTTTGCTTTCTGTAATAAAATCAGAAATTTTATTACAGTAATCGAGTTTTGTGAACACTGAAATTGTATTGCCTTTATCCGCTTTACACGCTAATCCCAATGACTTTCGTATATTAAAAGCAACAGAAGAAAAGTTTTACAGAAAAGAGGAGTTATCAATACCTTCCTTTATTTGTAGCACACAAACTGATTTTAGTTGGGTTGGATGGTCAAATTTTTGATGTCATTTCAGAATAAAATTTATAAGAAATGTGTCTTCTTAATTATGTGTCTTCTTAATTTAACCAAAATTCCTTCCCTCCAGCTTTCGATTGAAATATTTTTGATTGTTATTATCAGATCCAAAACTTTAGCCTAGTGTAGAAGCATATTTTTAACTCAAACGGCCCTCTGAGACACGTTACTGAGCATAGACTTATCTTATCTTGTAAATGGTAGAGTTCAATTCTGTTTCATATTTAATCATTTAAGTATATTCATGGCAAAAGAATAACAAACAGCTTTGTAGCTCCTTCACTCGAAGCACACTTCTTCAAGTTAACCGTAATAGCCAGTTCATCGTTATTCGATTGCCTCTACCTGCAAGTCCAGGATTGTGCTTTAATCTGAAAACCACTTTGTTCCAAGTCAGATCAAAAATTAAAGTCCACTGATTACATTAGGTTAGGTTTCAGTGGTTCACACTTAGGCAAATTTTTGCCCATTGTGATACAACTCATTCACGCCACATCATTATCCCATCCACCTATTCACCTACTCACGCAACAACTACAGTATACCACCTGCACATTGCAAGCTCTATGTCAACCTGTACATTAACGTAGACGGTGAGTCGGCGCTGAATTCAGCACTTCCATCAGAAGGTATTAGTTGTGTTTATTAACATCACCGATTGTAATCAATGATAAAAATTCGATTTGCTTCTAGCATCTGATGGGATTCGAACCCAGTACCTCCCGATGCAAGTGACGCGAAGCTTTGACCACTGCACCACTTGTCCGGTTAATCGACTGATGACGCTTGATTTTTTTTCTACTCTGTTTTTAATTAGGTATACGAGTATTTATTATGAGATTATGTAAAAGTGAATAACAGTAATGCATCTACTGATCTTTTTAACAAAGAAAAATGATGTATATCAAAATATCATGTCAATAATTGAACGCCAAATGGGATCATCCGTATGTATAGAACTGGTTAAGTAGGTGGATGAAACACGCATTGAAATATTGATAAAAAAACTTTTGATTTAAAAAGTAAAAACGAATGAAATAAAAACAAATAAATAAAAACTCGATCAAATCTATTTTTACTTGAGTCAGTGTTTAACACTAACATTATTCCGCCATGGTGTCCATCCAAACTAGAAAATTAACTTGATATGTGAAAATTCCAAAATAAAAAATACACTCGAATTCATGATATACGGACCAAAATTGTATTTTATTAAGCCATATTACTTGGTAGAATTTTGGTACAGAAACCTCTCATAAAATGTAGACAACATTTTTTTATTTAAAATACTTTGGTTTATCCTGGTAAATGTGACACCCTGGAATATTATCATTTAACACCTGGCTCATCGACAACTCTAATATGCACCTTACAACTTCTAAAATCCATAAAATAGTTTTTGACGTGGCTAGTTTTTTCTGCTCCCGAGTGTACAAAGAAAAAATTAAATTAAGATTTCGACTAGAAAATTAGTTTGTGTAGTGTATTGTTATTAGCTAGACGCATATTCTTAATCAAAGTGTTTAATATTATTTTGTAAATTTATTTAACATTTTTTCTGGTACCAAGTGATTACTGTTATACATAGGTTTTAATTATGATAAGGTGGGGGAGTTTTTTTTTTTTTAAATATTTTGGAATTCGATTAAATTGATATATTGCCAAGTAACAAAAGTTCAAATCCATCGAAAACAGATTTCTTGCCGAAAAACACCATATATTGTATAATATATTATCTTTTTCCGCTACGCTTGAATAATTAATTTTAATTAAAATTTATTCGTTAAACAAAATGATTCACTGAGACTAAACACAATTTCTAGAATTTAGCAAATTTCGCATTAATTAACAATATATGTACATAGATCACATGAGATAAATCTATTTTACTTTTTGGAAAAAATATTATTTTAAATCTTTAATTTAGAATAATTAAATAATGTAAACATTATTTTTTTTATTTTATTTTTGTGTTATTTATAAAACGATTATTAAAAACAATAAAATTTTTATTTATTTTATTTAAATTTATATCGATAAACTTAAAAAAATAGGAAAATAGCTAATTGTATTTATAATTAATTTTGTTGTTAATTTTTATTAATTGTTATTGATTTGAACACATATATTTTGCAGTAAACGTTTTATCCAGATGGTGGAAGCTTTACACTACCATGTTTACTCTCAACACATAATTTTAAATAATTAAAATTAGTTGACATTCACGAGTAATATTAGTGGTTAATTTTGTTAGCGTTACCAACACTGAGGTAACGTTTCTATACCATTTTTTGTTTCTGTTGTCCAATATACAAGCAAATTTGCCGAATTTGCAAACATTTTGTGGTAGTTAAAATAAAATTTATTTACATACACTTCTGTATATTTCAATGATTTGCCCTGGCGACATAAAGTTGGCGTGCTAAGAAACTAAAATTTATATCACGATGGAATTATAAAGAAATAAAACCTGCCACACCAAATTTCTCTCATTTTTATTTATGTTTAAAATTAAACTGAAAAAATATTTTCTGTTGTCTTTTAAATTGTCGTACGACTAAATGATTATTTATAATTATAATTGAATATGTTTTTATGAGTTTCATATTTTTTATAATTTGGTTTTCCAATAAACATTTGTTTATACTTCATAAAGAAATTCAGTGAAAACAAGATTTTCAACATTATTTATAATTGTGAATTTAATATCGCTGTGATTATATGAGAAAAATTTAGGAAACCTATACTATTGATTAATAATATTAAATAACATCTGTTAGGTTTAGTTTAACTGGCAAGTGGTTGATCGATAAATAAAATAAGTCGATTAAAAATGACATACAGCTGCTGCCAGTACTTGGCAATACAGTAAGAAACTGGTAAACTGCGTAAATGCCAACTAAATAATTTCTTAAATAAATCGTATTTGGCCGAAGTAGTCGCAACTTAATGCGATTAACTATTATTATTATATTGGCTTCAATTTCTCGATCGAATCGGAAGTATCTCCAAAACTGTTTTGTTTTTATTTTGATTTTTCTTCAATCTTAGTTATACAAAAATTGTTTTCTTCCTTTACGCGCAATACGTACTCCACCGCCCGATTTCTTTTTGCTAGTTCCCAGAGAGCAAATAACAATTTAAAGTTGTAAAACGTTCAAGCTTTTGTAGATTTAAACTTGACATTCGAAACGGCTAATGGACCGAGTACTTATGGGCTTCCATTATGGAAGGTTTGATTGTTTCCTAAAATACGCATAGAGATGTAGATTCTCGAGTGATTGTTTCCTAAAATACGCATAGAGATGTAGTTTCTCGAGTGAGTTCTCCTACCGCGGGTTCTTTGTCCGCTAGCGTTTGTGGATGGGGTTTTAAGTTAATATTTGAGTTTGGTGAAGTATGTGTTATCCGACAATGCGGACAATTTTCTTCACTCCCGATATTTGATCGGTCGAACTCAAAATTCCATAACCTGGTTTGTGTCTATCGATAGAGACAGATTGTTGCTTGTCTTTAATTTACAATACAAAGTATTTACGAAGTCGTCGTATTCCTTTGTACGGGCCGTACGACTTTGGTACGAATATGTCGGTTTGACTTGATTAGCGCGTGTCCGTTGCGATGAGTTTATTCATCGTGGAGTGCAGTTAATTTATCACTGTATCAGTGGTAACTTGGGGTGTAAGTGGATGTTCCACAAAGGATTCTCCAGGTAATTTGATTCGAATGTTGCTCGGATTCAAAAATATGATTGGGATCTCTGAGCTCCAGTTGACGGTATTTGCACGAGCTTTGAGAGCTGTTTTTAGTTGGCGGTGAAAGCGCTCAACCATACCGTTTGCTTGTGGATGCGGCAATAGTCCGTATTCGATGTGAGCCTAAGAGTTACATAAGCTCAGCGAATAGTTTGGACTCAAACTGTGTGCCTTGATCGGTCATAATGCTGACCGGAACGCCGAATCTAGCTAGCAATATAGTTTTCGACGAGTGTTTTTGCTATGGTTTGTGCAGAGATGTCTTTTATGCAGTATGGCTTCTGGCCAACGCGTAAAACGATCAACACAGGTTAACAAATAAGTGAATCCATTAGATGGTGGAAGTGGTCCAACAATATCTAAATAGACAACCAAATGGTTCAAATCTACCTGGTGGAAATGTCGTAGTATTTTGAATTTTTGCAGGATAAACAAGATTTCGCCCAAAGGGTTACATCTTTGTTCATACTAAGTCAAAAGTATCTAGAAGTGACGAGCTTACGAGTTGCTTGTACACTTGCATGTGAAATATTATGTAGAGTCTCGAAAATTGTTCGACGTAATGACTGGAATATACGGGCGATTATTACCCGTAGATATTTCACAGTGAATTGACAAATCAGCTAATTCTTGTAGTTCTTAATCGCTAGCTTGTGCCTTTGCGATTGTTGTGATGTCGTAGCGAGTAGCTGCGGAGGTGAGTTCGTGGTCGGAAGTCCGAGTTAGTGTATCAGCGACCACATTGTCTTGCCTTGAATGTGTTGTAGGCCTGTCGTAAATGGAGAGACATAATCTAAATGGCGTGCTTGCTTTGGATTTCGTTCTGCTTTAGAGGTAATTGCTCTATTAAGCTGTTTGTGGTCGGTGAATATTGTGAATTCCCGACCTTCGACAAAGTAACGAAAATGTTTAATTGCTTGGAAAATTGCAAGCAATTCGCGCAGAATATTTTCTTTCTGCATCTGATAATTTCTTGGAGAAAAATCCAAGAGGCTCCCAGGTCTTATTATTCAGTTGTTGTAAGACCGCGCCTATTGGTGTATTGGATGCATCAGTGGTGATGCTATATTTTGTTGCATTTAGCGGATGCGGTAAAAGAGCAATATTTTCCAAGCTGTTCTCTCGTGGTATGCTCTGACGGGGTCGATTTTAGGGAAAATTGTGCAACCATGTGTAGTTTCATGGAGAAATTTTGTATGTGGGGGATAAGATAACGGTCAGAAATTGTGACTGCGTGGAGCCTTCTGTAGTCTCCACATGGTCTCCAGTCGTTGTCCTTCTTCTTCACCATGTGTAGACGACATGATACTGCTGAAGAAGATGGTTGGCAGATTCCTAGTTCCACATACGTTGGAATTCTAGGAAAGCTGCTTTGTAACGTATTGGATCAAGCCGTCGTGGTCTTGAGAATGGTAAATGCCCTGTAGTCACAATGTGGTGTACTATATGATGCATTATCGGAGCATTATAGTTTGGTGGAGCTGTTAAAGAAGGGAATTTCTTTAACAGTGTTCCATAGCCATTGTTATTTGTGTAATGCAATTGTGATAGTGTATCAACGCGTGCTGATGTTGCGTCGATGGAGAGTTTAGTGGATGGATCAATCAATTTGTGATTTTTCAGATCCACTGAAAGACGGAATTCCTTTAGGAAATCCGCGCCTATGATCGGGCGGTTGACATTGGCGAGAATGAAGGCGTGTTTGAATGAACGCCTTAATCTGATGTCAACGTCGAGTAATTTCGTACCATAGCTATTTATAGTGGTACCATTCGCTGCTGCCAGAACTAAATCGAGATTCCGGTTCGTTCCGTAGCAGTATTAATTGCGGTACGGGATTACGCTTAAATCAGCGCCGGTGTCAATTAAAAATGTTATTTGATTTACCGAATCCCGCAGAAATAGGCGGCTGTGCTGCGGTTGTCTTAGGTCTGCCGCTACGACCTTAAGACTTACTGGTTTGGGGATGCATTGTTTGCGGATTCCGTTTGTAGCATTTGTGCAGAATGCTGTGCAGTTTTCTGCTGTGTCACAAAATCTTGCGTGATACCAACACCATTTGCGTGGGGATTGGTATCTTGGTGAACGATTGTTGTTTGATCTGCTAAAACTTCCCTGTGGTGTTTGAGGTATTCGATTTCTACCTGGAGACAGTGTTCGTCTCCAAGGTGATGTGGAACGCGAAGGATGTGGCTGTGTGTGTGTGTGTGACTTGTGATAGCTTTTCTACTCGGTCGCTTATTTGTTTAAGCGTGTTTTCTATCCGGTTAAGGCTAGAGTTTGGTGCGCGTATCTCTGAGCTTGGTATCCGCGTATCGCGATCGATTAAACTCAAGCTCTGAGTCCGCGTGCCGTGGAGCTTATCGCGATTTTAACGAGATCCTCTTCTGGTTTGCCTTTTTGAGGGATCAACGCCGCTTGTAAGTAATCAGGGAGTTGCCTGATCCATAGTTTTGTGATGACGTTGAACGAGAAATTTTTGCCGGCTGAAGATTTGATTCTGTGCATTATGTCCGAAGGTTTCTGATCACCATATTCCACTTTGTTCAAAATCGTCAAAAATAGAGTAGCGATCGATTAGGACTTTCTGGAGGATCGTCGTGTTTGTTAATGGGTGTAGGGTCTTGTAGAATGTATTCGACCTTCTCCACCTGTGCTGCCGAGAGAGACAACACTGCGCAAGCTTTTGTTTATCGCTGGTGATGTTGTTCGCGTCGAATAATATTTCGACTGATATAAACCAAATCTTCGGGTTGGTCGGGAATAGTCGCAACTAGTTTGGCCGTTGTTGTTACTTTGGTGAGATGTAAGTTGTTAGATGTGCGATGTATTTTTGCACGCTTACCGATTTTTGCATTAAAGTCATCCACGATGATAATAATTTTGTGCTGCGGTATGTTATTGAGACTTCTTCCAAATCGGCAAGGAATAGATCTTTAACGTCATTTGATTTATTTTCAGTATATGCATGTACATTAACGATCGTGTTTTAAATTTCTTTGTGCGGAGTTTGATCGTGCATATCCGCATATTGACAGGGCGGAAGCCGATGATACGTTGCTTCACCCGCCGTTGGATGAGAGAGGCAACTTCAAATTCTCCTTCATTCTCATGAGCGCTGGAATGAAGAGTTTAACCATTTGGGAAGAATTCTACCAACGTGCAACTCTTCTGCCTGGTTCGAAAGGTTTTGGATATGTCCAGATATTAAGAGGCTAAGCACGTTTCATGTTTCTATTTTTAAAGCGTTGTTTGTGCACAATTTCCGATGTCGAACCGCTTGAGAGAAAACAGATGCTCGTTTCAGCCGCCCCTAACCTGCAGAACAGACGCTGATTTGGTACTGGCGCCAGTAGCTCGCCGTGACATGTGCTCTCATGTACTATAAGCAAAATTTCCTCTGCATCGCCTACACTACATTGCCTTATTCATTTAGAGTTACCTAGAGAGTACCACGAGGCGGTATGAATCTCGGACTTCCCTGTCATCTGAATCAAATAACACAACTTAGTGTTAAGAGTTCAAGTAAAGTTATTATTTTTTCCAATTTTGTTCTTAAAAATATGCTCTATCAACCGAGTGGCAATAAAATGTGGAGACTGATTCACTTTAAAATGTTTCTAGAGAAAAAAGAAAAAATTATTTCACAATTTTATAGTTGACTAAATAATATTCTTAATAGAAAAGTTTACAATCAATACTTAATACTTAATAGAAATACTTATTGGAAAATTCACCAATACACAAGTTCAAACATTTACTAAAATTATCAGCAGTAGTTCGTATCATTTTTAGAGGCATTTCATTCCAGTCCTTGACAATGGTAACATGTAGTAATCGCAAATTTCAATCCAGTTCAAACCCTACCATATTCGAGCTTTTCCGGGCGGAGCTTTTCGGCAACTACGGTCATTTTGATGATTGGAGCTTCTTTTTATCAATGCGCAGATGGGTATTTGGAACTTGTACGGATAGTTGTTGAGGTTTACTTTGACTATTTTTTGAATTGTTTAGAGGTTTATTCATGTTGTATCTTTATTTGCGGATTCCGGTACACAAACGACCCCTTATTAGGGGCCCGATGAATTACCTTACTCCCGGTATCATTTGATGAACGCTCGGAAGACTCCTAAACATGGAAGACGAAGACTCTGAAATATGATTTTTACCATATTTCCATCTTCGTTTATTTCGATAATAGCGAATGGACTTTTTTTAAACTAATTTTATTGTATGAAAAGATTTTATTTTAATGTAAACATTTGAAAAACAAATTATTTTAAAACACATTCTAGATGATTTCAAAATAGTCTCCTTATTTTATTGTTATCATATTATATTTTTTCCACTACTAGTCGTAGAAGGCATCATTATTAGCCGTATTTTGTTGAGAATTAAAATAGTACAGGCCACTATTCGAATAAGCAGTGCAGTTTGTATCCTAATTTGTAATAGTAAAAGAAGTTAGTTCATCATAGTTGGCGTATATTGATCAGTAGTAATAAAATTCGAGTTCGCTTGCATATAAATCCAAAAATACTGAAGGATTATACAAATCGAATTGGAATCATAATTACTACTGATAAGTAAGCCAACTATGATGAAAAATCTTCCTTTGTTATGATAAATTCAGATACAAACACTTCTAATTCTAAACCTGACCTCTAATATTTTAATTCTCCACAAAATACGGCTAATATTATTGTGAAATTTTATTTACCAAAATCCGGCAAAAAAAAATTGTTGTACATCAAAAATTTTGTTCTATTTGCCAGAAAAATCCATTTTTGATGTACATATAACAATTTTAAAAATTGTACATTTTTTCGCAAATTTTTTTTTGATGGAGAATTCCAATACAAAATGAAACGTCAAGTTTTGCAGAAACGTCAAATCGGTGTGTTAAATTAGTAATAAATCAAAGCAAGTGTTTTAAATTTAATTGAAATATATTTTAATCGTTCATTAATAAATATGTGACGATTATTCGTTCGGAAATATATACATATAATTTCGTATAGTGGAGTGCACAATTAAAGTCGTTTTGACGTGCCATTTCTAAACTTTAAAATCCTATTTAATATTCCAATACATACATAAAACCACATCAATTTTGATTTTTTGTTCTATTTGAACCATAAATTTCACATTGATTTGGAAAAGTAAATGGAATTTTACATATGTGTTTTAGTAGCCGGAGAAAAAAAATTTCTCGGCTAGTAGTTAATAATATTTTATTATTGACCACTATTTAATAATGAAAAATGAACACTAGATGTAATGCGATTAAATGGATAGGGAGATTATAATTATTCCCCATATTGATAAAGTAGATTTTGAGAAAAATTAAAAAATTCAAATAAAATTTCCAACGTCGCGCCAAAATTGGTATTGTTGAAGTCGATTCAAGTAACACATTAAAAACATTACATGAACAATAATTATTTATAAAAAATAACCGTTTACATTCCATTTTAACTTTACTACGCACTTCTTGTCACTTGTAAAATTGATGTGACAAAAATGTTGTTTTAAGTGACATTTGTCGATTAAAATGACTAGAGGCGTAAGAAACAACTATGATTGATAATAGTAAAAATTAAGTGACATGAGACGACTATGACAATTGGGGTGTTAATGTTACTTGGATGAAAAATTTAGTGATTCTGATAAACAATAATATTGAAATTTTCTGCTTATGACTTATTATTATTAGTACAAAGCATACGAACTTATAAGAAATATCCCAATCATAAATTTATTACAACAGATTTAACTTATACGATGATTTGAGATACGACGTATTCGTTACTGAGGCCTCAATATAATTAAAAGCGGTCCCAACCGTTTCTGGGGATTTTTAGGAACGAAACGAAACTAAAAGAAAACCCTTCAATTCTGTATTTCAACAACCGTCAAAACAACAACGACGAGACTTAAAAAGCTTATTTAGGTTTGGCTGGCTAACATATGTTGTCGATAGCTTATAGTTGATAGTTAACATTTACATACGAGTGTACATGATTAGAAACCATCTATAAAATTAGATAAATATTTGACACTCATGATTTTATCAATTAAACATAAGATTAGTTTTTCTAATAAAATATATTAATTTTTATTACTATTTTTATTTTCAGCCAGGTCCAATTCCTGGTATGAGACCACCTATGGGCGCCGGATCCGTACATCAAGCACAACCGAAAGCAAGTACAATGGGATTCTTAATGCCAATGTATACGATTGCGATTGTATCATTTTTTGTGTATACGATCATGAAGGTAAGCAATTATGATTTGTTACGAAAATGAAAATTAAAAAAATTATTTTTTTAGTTGGTTTTCAAAAAGCCGCAAAGCCTTTCACCATATAACGCCGCACATATACCATCAGATCCGCATTTTCATAAGCAAGTGTTTACTCAAGAGACAGCTGGCTATAAAAGACCTGACGATGGTACAACAAAAATAGGTAAAATTTATTGAGATACTATTTTTATTAAATTTAGAGAAAATGCATTTGTTATTTTCAAAAGCGAAAATTTATTTCAATTCTTTCTGTTTTGCTAATAAATAAAAAGGATGGAAAGAACACGAAGCGAGTAAGATATCAGCGATTCCAATTTAATTTTAAAATAAAATCGGTTTTAGTTTAAAAAGTGTCCTTTTTTGAAAGTGATTGTGCCGCATAATCGTTGTCGAACCAAACTTTTCATATATATTATATAAATTGTGGGTTTTATTTGTTTTAAATGTGTGAATTTTATTGTCGGGTGGCTTCATTGGGACATGTTTGGTTTTAATTCTATAGAATCTGCTTGGCTCCCTTGAAATAGTTTCGAAAATTATGTTTAATGGTACGCCATTAAAATATAATAGTTTACTTTTCCACGCTCAACCAACATTTATCGTTTTATCATTTCTCAAGGTTCGCAATTATAGTTTTTTAATTAACTTATTAATTTCTAATAATTCTAAAAAATGATAGTAAAACTTCCATTTATAAAATTAATTTCATCAAAGGTAAGTAAATTAGACGATAAAAACGTGGTTGTACCATTAAATCTATCGAAATTATATTCAAGTGGCATGGCCGATTATACAACGATATTAGATAAAAATTCGAGCTTTAAATTTTCAAAGGAACGTTTCCTTTATTAAAAGCTAATAATAGCTTCGTGCCATTTACATTGTGTTTTTTGTTGTTTTTCGTCATTGCCATTTGGCTTTATAAAATATTAATTTATTACTAGATAGATTAAATAAATTACAAATAAAATAGTGACTGAAAAATTGATTTACATTGAAATGTGTAGGCGTTAAAAAATCATAAATTTGGTGACTAAGTATATGGTCATAATCATGAGCAAGTAAATCAATCGTATCTAAAATGGAAATTATTCTTTAATTTATTTGAAATGTATATGCCATTCAATAATCTAGAAATTCGTATGGTTCTATAATTACCTAATAAGACACAGAAAAACGTAAATCGTGTGAACTATACTTTTCAATGTAAACCATTTTACAAATAATAACAAAACCATTAAACCAAACAAAAATAAATAAAATTTAATTATATTACGATTATTGTTGTATTTTAAGTAGTTCCATTTCCAAGAATGAACAAACGAATTTTATAATTTTAATATTTTTTTATAAGAAGATTGCATGTTTTATCTCTGATTTGTATCTTTTTTTCTCTTCTTTTTTCCAATCAATCAAAACGAATGTCTCAATTTTAAACCAAATCCAAATCCAAAAATAAAATTTAAAAACAAAATCTGCTGAACAGGACTAAGCCATAGCTACGGTCATCACCATCACCATTATATACAAGACAATGGTGTTCATGCGCATGATAATGGAAAACTAACATCTAATTGTAGTAGTAATAGTAATAATATTATTAGCAGTCATTATGATCATCATGATCATGATACCCAACAGCATTGTAATGGTAACAAAAGAGATTTGCGAGCATGTAAAAATGATGTTGCTGCTGCCGCCGTTCGTAAAGATAAAGATGGAAATGAGCAGTTAATGGAATTGTGTTTACTGCGAAAAAAATTACAAGAAACCGAAAATGCCATGGCTAAGATAATTGCTCAAATGGGAAAGGTACCGACGAAAGGCAAGGTTAGAAATAATATACAAAAAAAATTATATCGTGTATTGTTGATTAGGTTCAATAGATTTCTAGAAGCACTCAGCACAATTTGTTTTATGTTTTGTACATATTATTGCACTTTGCATGATTTTTTGTTCGCGCGTAGTACGTTGCTTATTTTTGTCAAATGTGTCTTTTTAATACTTTAAATTAGGTTAGGCATGCTAATCAAAATGGTATGAATTTTATTAATATAAGTATTTTTAAATAAAAGATTCTCGGATGAAATTGTATAACTGTTGCTCCGATTTCTCAATAACTTCGATAATAGAACTTTAAAACATTAATCATTACTTTATTAAATGGATGCTTTTAAACCGGCGAGCACCTACACTCTACTGGCATCGCACTTATTCAGCTATAAGTGAAATTTCATGTTTTTGGTATACTTGAAACAATTAGTGATTCTAACTTATTTTTCGGGATCTTTTTACTAGACCTTTTATGCACCATATACTTACCCATGCATATTAAGATCGCCAATAACGTCAATCGTCTCAAATTGCCTGCCATTCGTTTCTGATCCGTATTTTGTTGAGTTTATTGCTAATAGATACCAATAAATATGGCCGTCACAAATACCCGACAGTAAAATTGTGTTTGAGAAAGTTTATTTCCTTTCAAAATGCCGATAAAATTTTGTTCTATTTTCATCAAGGCTTTAGAATTTTATTGAAAAATGGTATGATGATTGACGATTTTATTCAAAACTTTGTCTTAAATATGGCTATCATATATCGAATATAGATTGGATTTTGGCTGTAAAAACTGATAAATTGTTTTGATCTGTACAAACAGAAACCTACTAACATTGCAAATTAACGATTTCTTTCAACAAATTTGAACAAGAAAAATCGTTTAAAATTATGCTGGAGTTGATTTAGTGGTAGTCTATGAATTGCTGAATTACTCCTATTTATGCCATTTGCTGTGTTTCTTTATTCGCCATCCAGGGCGGGCTATTGAGTGCTGAATGGGAAATTATCTAGCCGAAATTGTGCTACAACTCGTATTGTCGCTGAATCATACACATTAAAAACAAATTCCTCCATAAAGCAAACTTTTAACGACCTGTGACTATTCTGGCTTTCTCTGGGAATAAGGAGTCTAAATTGTATTTTTCTCGCCTACTGAGGGAATATGTTTGGTGTAAATATTTTCAGAATAAAGTTAAATGAGAAAATATTTTCCCCTATAAAAATTTTATGGAACAAAAGTTTCCCAATTAACTTTGTTTTGAAAATTTTTGCATTAAACTTGTTCCTTCAGTAGGCCAGGAAAATACAATTTAGACAAAATTGCTATGGAAATATTTTTCCCAAATCCCTATCCCAAGGGAAAGCCGAAATAGCGCTACTGAAATACACCAATTGACATGACGTTTGAAATAAGAATTCAGCTTGCTGCACTTTCAATTTGTATTGTGAGACTAAGACATTGTGTCTGAGAGCGATTTTTTCGGCTAAATTGCCGACTAAACTAAATTAATGACTAATTCATATCATTCATTCAAAGGTGGCACTAGTATCTTTTAAATATGCTGTACTTCCGATTGTAAACTAAACTAAACTATGACTTTTCTTACGTCATATTGTTTTGAACAACACCGGTTTGTTATTATTTAAAATCAAGGAAATATAAAAAATAAAACAAATATGGACATGGAAATCGCATTATTCATGAATGTGATTATAAATTACAATCGAAATTTAAAAATGAGAGTATTTCCTTTTAGACATGTTTCTCGCATGCATACGATAAAAAAATAATTAAAACAAAAAATGAAAATGACAACTAAATAGCCAAGCAACCTAAAGAGTCTAAATGTTAAACCTGGTGACTAATATAATGGCTACTCATTAATTTGGTTTAGTCGAAAAATCGCTCTCAGGCACACAGTCTAAGTTTGTTATGGTTTAAGGGTTGTACAAACCAAAGGCATTTTCAAATCTCCCATTGAAACGGATATCGGCACCCGATAGTGGCGCCAAATAAATAGGTAGAGCAAAATATTTTTACATCGATTTTTAACTTAAAAGTTGCACGAAAAATATTAGTTTGGAGTTAAATAAATTAGAGGGTATTATTGGGTGCTCCATATACAATCTATCGGACGCTAATAAAAAAACACGGCAATTGTTTTGAACCATTCGATTTCTGATTAGAATCAAATGTTCAGTGCAGATATTTATTTTTGATGTTGTTGTTTACCATATGGTCCATTTAGAAATTTAAGAATTCAAAATTGATTCATAATTCTGTGGTCACAACCAATAACTGCTAAAGTCGACTTTACCTAGTCAATTTATTTGGTTTGAAATGAAATTTTTCAGAGATTTTAGATATTTGCTTGAGTTTTGGCATGGTTATTTTTCTATTGTCCTAAAACGCGACTGTATTTGTGTTTCAAACAATTCCTTATGGCTTTTTATCTAAATTCTTATTGACTTATATACATATGACATATATATATATATATATATATATATATATATATATATATATATATATATATATATATATATATATATATATATATATATATATATATATATATATATATATATATATATATATATATATATATATATATATATATATAATTTTAGCTGCAGAGCCTTCTTCTTCAAATTCACCCACCAAACGATTTCTACTCAAAATTTCTCGTAATGTCCTAGTTGTTACAATAATTGATGATTCATTTTGATACAACGTTTTATGAGTCGCATTATTTTGATTTACCAAGTTATACTTAAAACTGCCAAAATTGTGACCAAGAAGAGTTTTCAATATATTAATAATTTCAATATATGTACAACAAAAGCCATTAATTAAAAAAATTATCAATATTTTAATTTTTTACCACTTGGCAGCATAGGCCAATATAAAAAATTATTTTTTTAGAAATCTAAAACTGATTTCTTAAATTGGACGTAACTACTGCTAATGTGAAAATTGCAGCCAAAGAAAAGCTTCACCGTGTATTTTTGCACGGAAATCTATCGGTAGAAATTGAATTTGAAAATTTATAATTCTCGTGTTCCACGGAAAACAAAGCTGTTATGGATTTCCTGACTAGATTTTGAATAGTAATTATGGATTTTTCTCCATTAGGTGGCTTAGTTTAGATAATAACACGAAAAGAATAATAGGGAAAAATACCGCGCCTATTCCTGTTTACGCATTCAAAAACACCAAGTTCACCTTATTTTTTTTTTTTCATCTTGCTCGCCTTTATGCTGCGTACATGAGTCATGACTTTGGAAATAAATAGCATCATACGCGCTCCCGAACTCAAAACCAATCAAATTTCGTGAAATGCTTTATGCCCCCGCCTACAAGTTATATTCGACTTGAAATATTGTTTTTGCTATCCAAAAACCACAGAGTTTTGCGCCATCATTATATTTTATGAGAATAAAACTCTTAATTTCTCTTCTTCCGGTTCATGGAAATCACAGTGGTAAAATATCATGTTTTTAAAACTGCTGGATAAAAATGTAAGTAAGACGATCGACATTTCCAATTTTTAATTTAAATTAATTATAGATTCCCAGCATGTTCTGCTTGTGTAGTTCTCTGTTCTAATTTTGTAACTTTAGTACCGCTCTCCTATGTCAAGGCAGATACTATATTATTCAAAATTGTTTACCACATGTCATATTTAGAGAATTTTCATTAAAACTCTAAACAGACAGAAATCATCTCAAAAAAGGGCATTTTATAAAGTTTTTCGTTTGTTTATTTTGATTAATTTACTTATAATTTATAAACTCATTAATTACTTATTTAGATTATTTTAAATTTGTTTTATATAATTTTGCCTATAATTTGTTCAAATATTATATATTTTGTTGTAGTCGTCACAGCTATTCAAGGTTTAATAGATGCTGCAGATGAACAATTTAAAAGAAAAGAAAATGCAACAAACTCAAGCAAGGTGATAATTTCCTTAAGTGTTTATGTTTTTAATTTTTTTATGTTCATCTTATATTTTATTCATCATAAAAATCATACCCAAATCTAGTATAAGATAAAGCATGATAGGGCTTTTAAAATTTATATGCTTTATTAGACAAAAGCTGTACATTATTCGTCTTACTTATTTATAGCGAATTAATTTAAATAATAAATATTAAAGGTTAGTTTTAAAGGGTAAAAAATTCCTTTTTCCGATCCGACATACTGATCTGTCCAATACTAAGTTTAGTCGGAAACAAAACAGAAATCCAAACTTTTTAAAGACTTAAGATACAAATTCAATTACCTAACTGTATTTTATTGTAAATAAAATCGAAAACAATCGATCATAGAATAAATTTTAAACACTTTAAATATTTTATTAACAAAATGTTCTTTTACTAAAATAAAGGAATCAAAAGAAACATCAAATGGCATTTCGCCTTCATCATCATCATCAATATCCAATGGACATGCAACTACAATTGACGGAGCTGTAGCCCAACCAATCGAAAATGGACATATTAAATCTTCGGGTGAACCTAGTGATTCAATCAGCAAGAAGACTACTGATTTTATTGAAAGCGAAAAACATGATATCACGAAAATACATGAAACGGGAACAGTTCGGGTAAGAATTCATTTAAATGGTATATAGATGTATATTTTATGGCTTTTAACCAAAAAACATACCATTAGATTCTTGGTTTAGAAATGACAGCTACGCGTGAAGATGGTCATAAATGGGGTCACCAACAAATGACTCCATCAAGTAGTAACAAACAAACAAATTCATTAAGTAAAAATTTTATGAATTTTAATGTAGCTAGAAATAAGCCGAATGTAAGTTGAGACGAATAAATATTGTTTGTTATGTTGTATATATACCAACTAAAAGACAAGAATTATCTAAGACAAAATTCGAATGCGACCTGATAATAATTCATAAATAATTACCATAGAAAATTTGATTACTAATATTTTAGTACTTAAGTTTGTTTTAATTTTATTGTGATTTTAAGCAGGAAATTATTTTACTAAACTAAATTATTTTGTCTAAATTGTCTTTCCGAGAAAGCCTTATTATTTTTCTGGGAATAATTGTAACTTCACTGCACTTTCTCATATAAAAATTAAATTTGTTTATAAGAAAACATAAAATTGTCATATTTTACCTTTTACCGTTATCATAATTTACCGTGATGCATTTATGTTTTTGGTTTACCCGTATATGTGCTTTGCGTGCAAATACATGTGGAAATACATCACGGTAAATTATGATAAGGCATCACAATCAACAAATCACTAGCGGCATATAGAACAAGTAACAAAATAGAACAACATGTAAACAAACTATAACCCAATCGAGAAGAGTGCCCTAGTGGAGTATACAAGTTACGGTATAGTGATTGCAATATATTAAATTTTGTAACCAGGTTTTCTGAACATGTAAAAGACGCGCTTCACTTAACCAACGAACAACACAAGTACACAAATTGAGATAGACTGAACAGATTTGAGGAAATGGAGATATATAAGCACAAACACGATCACATACTACTAAATGAAGAAATGCCGTATAACTGTTTATATGAGATGGTTATAATTAGCTGCGCGAATGGACGAAATAATTAGAATATTTTAATTAGTTGACAAAGGGCGTATGTGCCCGAAACTATAGTCCTTTAAAAAAAGTTTATTATCAGTTTAAGAAAGTAAATATTTTATTCTTAAAAAACAAATATAAACTCTTTTATAAAAGTGCGCTAAATATGGATAATCTCCAAAATAATAAAACTCAAAATCCTCTTATTAACAATATTTTATCTGAGGATGAATAGGAAACGAGAAAGCATTTGAGAATTTACGCAACAACATTTAGGGGAATCGCGTCTTTTTACCCCACGATGCTCATGAATGGTAACCAGAAATAGAACTAATGGCATTTCTGTTTTGTTTAACTAGTGATACCAGCCAAAGAATGGTTGGAGCAATAATGGGAATGCCTAGATCTATGGTTATGAAAATTGTACATTATGTCAAAAGTAATTAATTTTCCCAGAACAAACGAGCTTGACCATATTAGCGCACAGTTCAACAGGAGGGTTTGAGCTACATACAGCGTTTAAAAATGTTGTTGGAACAATTGATTGCACACATATTAGTATTTTGTGTTCAGTTCACTTGCATGACCAAAACAATATAATCAATTTTTGTTTCACTCACCAACTACATATAATATTATTCTGTTTGTGTTAAACTCTACTATAGCGAAAGACTGTGGTAGTTTGAGTGCGTATATTGTAATGGCACTGTTTTGGCTTTCCCTGTGAATAGGGAATCGTGAAAAATATGTTCATAGTTGGTGTGTTCAGTCCGACCAAAATGATAAAATTTATCATGATATTTTTTGTGACCCTAACTTCACTCCGTATAATTTTATGTCAAACCCAAGTGAACAACCAAATTGAAAAAATATTTATAAATTGATCCTGCACCTCAAAACATTGTTGGCGCTGTCATAACAAAAACTTACTATTTACTAATGCCTAAGTGTATTTCACAATAGTTTAATACTTCACATCTTTTCTTAGCTAATAAAACAAACCCGGGGAGTACACATAGTAATTCACTCATTTAAACAATTATTCAAATATATTTTACGACAGAGATTTGCAGATTGCGCTAAAAACTTTCACAAATTGTTTTTAGATGTCATTTATATGTGTAAAGGAAATCATATTCTCGCTCAATTCATGAATACACGAATAATTTTAACCACACAACGTCGCACCGGACAACAACAGTTGGAAAATACAACAAAATTATCAATATATCACCTCCAACTAAACCATGGTATCATAACTCAAATCTAAGCGCATACAATATAAGACAAATAAATAGGCTGAGATCGGGACACGCTAAAAACAAAAAATTTAAACACCTAATGAAAATAGAAGACAATAACATATGTGAAGTATGCAACACACTGGAAGATAACGAGCACATAGTAGAAAAATGCACAAAATACGACCAGTGGCACTATTCTGGTAATTCCCCGGGAATAGGGAACTGAGGAAAGATTTTACATAGCTTTTATCTATAAATCAGTTTTTCTGGCCTACTGAGAAAAAAAGTTTGATGTAAATATTAGTAAATTGGGAATAATTTTTCCATAGCGAAATTATCAGGGAAAGTTATTCCCAATTTTATTTTGTTTTCAAAAAAATTGCTACTAACTTTTTACCTTAGTATGCCAGAAAAAAATTATTTAAATATAATTTATATGTAAATTCTTTCCCCAGTTCCCTATTCCCGGGGAATTACTAGAATAGTGCCACAGTGGCCCTATTCTGGCTTTCCCAGGGAATAGGGAATTGGGAAAATATTTTGCTGTAATTACAAATTGCAATAATTCCCAAATATTTATTCCCCGTTCCCAAATGTATATTCTGGTAGACTGGGAATAATTTTTGGGGGAAAAATTTTTTATTTTGTTTTTTATAAACTAAAACGCATGTTGCGACCTTATTACAAGTTTAATTTATTTTTAAATATATATTTATTACAAAAAATAATGTTTAAAAACTCGAAAAAGTACGAATTACAATTCCTTAAAAAAATAATTGGGAAAAATTAACGTCAAAACTTCTATAAAATGGAATTATTTTTTCCCAATAAAAAAAATTCCCAAACGCCAGAATACACTTTGGGGAATAAATAATTCCCAACTGCTAGAAATACGTCACTAATTCCCAATTCCCTATTCCCGGGGAAAACCAGAATAGGGCCATAGAAGTAAATACACATTATTACTAAACAAATTAATAGATATATGTACTAAAATCAGAGAATGTCATTCATTACAAGATGCTATGCGACTACCTAAAAGAAATAGGAAGCAACTTATAATAACTTAATATAATCATAAATACAACGAACAACAAACATACAGTTCTTCACGGATGATCGATGTGAAGAGCAAACTACAAATTTAACAAGTTAATGATAATTTTATTATTATTTTTATTTATTGAATTTCAAACATAGAAACATTAATTAAAGATATTGGTCCTGTGGATTTCGATTCAGACCTTAGCAAATGAAATATAAAAAAAAAACGTCGCACCGAATCAATCATTCAAGGCGGCCGCATGAAATGTCTCTCGAATCTCGAGTCGAGCCAACAAAGTTAAAACTTAAAAATGTGTGATCTCAAAAAGGCGGTACAACAACATTTTCATTACAACAACAATAATTTAGTACAACACTTTGCATTATGTCACTCAATTTTAACTTGAGCTGAGGCTCGAGTCGAGACACATTTGATGCGGCCGCCATCAGAGGAAATGAAATGGACATTGAAGATTGAATAAAAACACAGAAAAGAAACTACACACACAAATCATACACAAACAATATATTTTTTTGAGTTTACTCCAGACACTGATTTGAACTACATTGTATTTAATGTATTATTGGTAATACGAAAATATAACATTAAAAAGTTGAACAAAATGTTGTTCCTGTCCATATAAAATCATAGCGCAATAACATTAGAAATAAAATGTATAAATTTTGACAGCCAGAATCGAAAATATTTTTGGTTTTTTTTGTGATAAATGAGTGCGTTTTATGACAAAAGCTGATAAAAAATATCATGATAATTTTTATCATTTTGGTCGGACTGAACACTAGGAGTATTTTTGTCTAAATTGAATTTTCCTAGCCTACTAAGGAAGTATTTCCGAATCAAAGTTAAATTGGATCCCAAAAAGTTTTATTTGGAAAAATATTTCCCCAAGACTCCAAACTTAGATTTTTAGTAGGCCAACGAAATACAATTTCGACAAAATGATGATGAATTTTTTTTTCCTAATTCTCTAATCCCAGGTAAAGCCAGAATAGTGCCACAGGACTATAGAAAACTTGGTTCAAATGTGGTTTTGGCACACAAATTTGACTAGTAAACGTCTTCTTTCTGTTGTTTCACGAGACATGAACTGAACTGGATCAGATCATGTGTCAAAAAATACGACTATTATCGAAGGTGAACTTTTGAAAGAAGCAGTTCCATCAACTCTTAATAGTTTGATATGCACCATTCAAATTGTTTTAAATTTGACCCTTTCTCCATCAAATCTAGTACAAAAACCTTATGTATGTGTAATAATTCAAACTATCGTCCGGCTGATGACCTGGATCCGATCAGTTCTATTAATTTCATTTATTCAAATCCTTGATAAATTGACCGTTGGTTTTGGAATTACACTACTCGTATAAATTCTATTACACTAACAGTCCGTGAGCAATGTGTTCTAAATCGGTTAGCCGTATATTAAATTTTTCGTTTTCGTAGAAATTGCATAAAATAAATTGCATATGAAATTCGGGACAGATATTACTTTCTATATCCTTCTGAGATTTGTAGGTGCCTATTGTATTTGATCCAATAAATTGTCCAAATAAATTGACCAAAAAATAGGTTTTTCAGCTTTTTAGATAATGATCTTAATAGCCTTAAGATTGGAGCACTGTTATGTAATTTAATCGAGACTTAGACATAACTTGATTAACAACTATAGTAAAAAAATTACAAACAATTAGATTGCTCCCATACTTCACAAATCTAAATTTGTAATTTCCTGATTAAATCACAATATTAATGTTTTGCTAACATGTAATTTACCATACTGTTCTGCTAAATATTTCAGTTTTAATTATTTTTTCATTCCAGACACTTGAACAAATTCCAATCGAACCCAAACCAATATATTTGGAAGGAGCTCTACCGCATGAATCACAAATTTTAGTGTCTGATTCAGAAATTTCAGCGGAAAATGTGTTATTGCATGATGACGAAGATGATGATTCCGATGAGCCAGCGGTTGTTTTAAGTAGTAAAATGACCCTCTCGTTAATTAGTTTAGATCCACCCAGTAGTGATGACATAAAGCCATCGATCGATGATCAGTCGGATAATAAAACGACCGAAAATGGTATTGTTAAAAATGTGAGTGCCGAGAAAGGAGAGACGGATGCGGAAGAGATCGAAGAAGAAGTAGAAGAAGATGAACCGGTAGTTGATAAAATTGTTATAGAAGAAGATGAGGAATATGAAGAATATGAGGAGGAGGAGGAGGAGCAGGATGATCATGTTCAAAAAGATGACATTAAAAAATAATCTTTTTTGTTAAGATTTTATTTTTAAGACTGTTTAATTTGTTTGGTAAGAAAATTAAGAAAGGAATGAGCGCGGTTTAATAAATAAATAATTTTAAATGTTCAGCACCTCGAACCAGTGTATATTCCTCTTGAATGGACGTGGTCATTTTTTTAGTAATTTTAATCCCTAATTTCAAAATGTGTCAAATATTTGTTTTATATGATCATATTATACATATTTTTTGATTTCTTGCTTAAATTTATCGCATTTTTCAATTATAGGATTAGTAAAGAAGTATTTAACATATAAACACTATAATTCTAGTCATTTGATAATTTTATTTAGGCACAAAAATATTATTAAATTTTAATGAACTTATTTATTCATAAAATATTTATTTATTTATTTTGTTTGATGCATTAAATTTTTAAATACACATATTTTAATATGGTCGATGTTGCAAATGCAAATCGAGTTATTTATTTATTTAAAAAAGTAACGAATCATTATGAGAATATCAAAATAGATTTCCGTTTTTTGATGTACAGTAAATGAATTTAAAGTTGATTTTTGTTCGATTTTCTTTTTAAGTCATTTTATAATTAATTACCTAACATTAATATTAACATTAAATATATTACTCTATATTTTATTAGAGATAAATAACAGAAACTCTTTTACATATTACAACTTCAAGAAAGACATACCTTTTATATAATCGAATATAATATTCCTGAGTACATAATATAGAGGCTAAAACTTTAGGAAAATCGTGTAGAGACCATTTCGTGATCGAAGTTGTTAATTTTGATAATTTATATATAAGGTATGTACAAACTATGCAAATTATTAAAATAACATCATTTATTTAATAAATTATATTGAATGTGTTTTATCATGATATAAAAATTGTTTTATTTTATTAATTATAAATTTCTGCAATGTTCCATATAGATGTAAAAGAAAATAGGAACGACAGTAAGCCGAAAACCAATAATTATCCAGTTCGTTAAAATTTTTGAACCTACGCGTACTTAATTACCTAAATAGAATAATACTGGCGGAGACGAAAACTTACAAGAATTATACCGTAGGGGTGGGCACGTACAAGTAAGTGTCATTTTTAGTATTTGCTATAAAAAAATAAACAACGAAATTATTCGCAACAATTACGAAATAAATTAAAAAAATATTAGTTCCCATAGAACTTATTAGTCCAGTTTTAGGGCTTTTTTTAATCTACAATTTTTAAAATCCTCAAACTCCCAAAAAAAACAAAGATTAATTTTTCATTTTTAAGAAAAACAAGCTAGGTTTAAACATTATTTAGCACAAATAACCTTTATCCGGGAAGATCATTCCGAAAAAATTTTAATTTAAAAAACGATCCTTATACCGTAGACAGGCACAAGCTAGACAATCGTGAATTGTTGATTATTCCAATATTTCTCCGGATCAAAACGGGATTATTACGTTTATAGAACCAGATTATTATAATCGGGTTGTAGAAAGAAGATAAATGTGAAATATAAGAAAAAATCAGTAGGATTGTATGAAGAGGAGCGGCTGTGGAACATAAAAGTTATTTTAATTGAATTTACAGAAAAATTGTTAGATTGTAAATTAAATTTTAAAATTTTTAAACTCACAGAAATTATTTATACATTTAGTTTATATTAACTTATCGTAACTGATTCGATGTAATTCAAAATCAGCAAATGTGCATTGAAGTTGTTTTATTTCATTAATTAAATATGAATTTGAACTTTTGCAGAGTTACGAAATCGGGTTTGTGTCTGTCACCATAATTATAAAATCGTGATATTATTTGTTTGGAGTGCAATCGTGATTGGAAGTAATCGCGATAATTTTTGTGTCTGTCCACGGTATTAGACCACGGATTTCCAGTGTGGCCGTCTGTCACAAACTGGAAGTGGGATTGTTCAAGATTTGGACTTCGGGCCAAATCGATACATTTTTATTTTATTTTGTGTATCAATCGATTTTTTTAGTTTTAAATTGTATGAGAGTAAAGACTAAAGAGTAAGGAAACATGGAATCCGACAATGAAAACGTTTGCTGTTTTCAAATTGGAATTGTAGAACTTTTCTGTGTGTTTTAGTGACTGTTAAAATGCAAATTTGAGTGAGATAAAAATATTATTTTAGAACGATTAAAAGATTCTAAATTAATTTTGCAACAATCAGCTTTCCAGAATTTAAGCGGAAATAACGATTTCTGATAAAAAAAAACTGTTTTCAACAAGAATTCGGTCATTTTACGGATTGATTGATCAGGATGAAACTTCATACTTTAGGTTTTTTCATCAATTGGGAGATGTCAGTGATTTTTGGCAGCTCCATAGGAGCGTTTTCGATTTTTTGGAAATACACATTTACGAAAAAAGTAAAAATAACATGTACGAAAAAATGATTAAAACAAAATAATTGTAAATTAAATTTCAAACAAAATTAGTTCAGACCATCAAAATTAGTTGATTTAACTTTAGTTCATCTTAATTTCGCATCTCTACAGCCCAGGGCGCAAATTCCGGTTTAATGATAAATTACAATAAGTAATAATTTCATTATTTTTTGGTAATTTCTGCCTTAGTTTTTAAATAATTATCAGTTGTTGTACTTGTTTAACCAGGCTAATAAAACTACCTTAAAGGACGGAAACCTAAATATTTTAAAAATTCAAACTAAATGAATGACAAAAATACAAAGTCATTAGTCCATTGTCATTACTCATTGAACCGCAATTCATGCCCAGGTCGATTAACTATTGGGAATAAAATTTTAATACTCACGCTTTTCCTTAATTAGGAAATCCTTGCGAAAGGTGGTGGAAATTTATGTATCGGAAGTGGCAGCTTCCGTAGGACCTTTTTAATTTTTGTTATGGGATTTTGTATTTAATATAATAATCGCAATTTGACAAAAAACGACTTCATAAGTTGATAGATTTCTGGCAATTTAACATTCATTTAATGTCGCAGACCCTCGAACCAAACTTTATCGAATGCTTGGTCCATCCAAGAAGACTGAGCAGCAGTATTTTTTCTCTTCGTATGTTGACCTTATTTCTGCAGCTTCCGGTGGACTCAATGGTTCCGTGTTCAGCTCTGAAACCAAATTGATGATTACGGATGATATTTCGCAAATCCGGTTTAATACTTTCGATAATTGCTTTTTCGAATACTTTCGAGATGATTGGTAGTGGGCTTATTGATCTATATGACGAAATCTCGGTTTTAACTGTGATGGCAAAACCAAAGAAGTCACGAATTTTTCGACGATCTACTAGGCCAACAAGCTGTGCTTGACTAATGATTTTTGATTATACAAGACAGTTTTTCGCTTTAGAAGTGTGTTATTCGAGAGTATATAAAAGATATATTAGACGGGCGTCGACCACCACATACTCACCTCTCCATTTTTTTGAAAGTTATAATAAATTTCATAAATATATAAATTTATTCTGTTTCCACTTTACTTTTTCGGTTACCCGTATGCAGGTCGCTATTCTTGAATTTTGGCTTAACAAATATTTTCCTACTTATTATGACAAGATTATTTCATTTTTCTACTGATATTTTTCTAAACTATTTACGAAAGATTATTAAAATTGATTTGGTTAGTTGTCTCCTCTAATTCCTTTTAAATACTGCTAAATGCTAATCTGTCCTTTTTAAAATGTTGTTTCTTTTTTCTCATATTACATCGCCTGAAAAGTTCCCGGTCTAACACATAGATTTTGAACCCATACGATTTTTAAATTCTACCAACCTTCTAATGATACCTGTTAAAATTTCATGGCCTTTCGATGATTAAGTGTACAAGTTAAAGTTGTCAGTTGTTTTAGTGCGCTGCTTTGTTAATTTCAAAACAATGGAAAACAAAGAATTTTGTGTATTACACTGTTTTTTGATGGGATAAAATATTTTCATCCAAAGCCGTGACTTGATAAGTGTTATCCGAGCTCTGTACCAGGAAATTGAACCATCATTAACTGGCTATGTGAATTTAAACGTGATCGTACAACCATCGATGATGCACCACGCTCCACGGCTGTGACCCCAGAAAACATAAAAAAAATCACGAAATTGTTTTGACAGGTCGTAAGTGAAGTTGCGTGAGATAGCTGATATTGTAAGATATCGCCGGAACGTTTGTCCATGAGAAATTCCTTTTTCGTAAAAGAAAATCACGCGGATGTTATCTCGGTTGATACTATACTGAATTATTGTTCAGTTTGTTCGGGGTGCGACGGTTGCTTGAATATCCTTCCTCTTTATATTTTCTTCCTCGTTTCAGGTAGATACTACAAATGTGAAATTCGCCCCCACTATGGAATTAGTCAATATTGAAATATGCCAAGACGTAAACACGATAATTAATCAAAATTAATGTTTTCTTGAGTTAATGAAAATACTTGTTTTGTATCAAAACTGACCCTCTGTATTTTGAATTAACCTAGGGTAATTGTACATATGTCAAGGCTCTTTACCATTACATAAAATAAACAATAACGTAAACAACTAAATGGTGCAACAAATTCGTTAAGAATACGTAATATTGATGTAGGAACTCGTTTCGTTGAATACAGCACGTCGAATACGTGCAGTTATTCGAAATCCCAGATAAAAATACAAAATTTGCTCTTTATGTTAAGATTCGAATCATTTCAATCTCTCAGACTAAATTTTTTATTTCGAATCCATTAATCAAAAAGTGTATACTGATTAGCAACAGTAAACAAATTAAAATGTTTTTTTCTGTCAATAATAAAAAATCACAATATTAAATTAATTTTACTCGTTTCCTTCTTCTTTTCGTTATATTTTTATTTCTGTTTAAATTTAATTACACAACAATTTCATAATTGATAAAAATCTATATACATACAATATGAGAAACTTAAACTAGAGAGGCTGGCATAAAGGTGGTGCAAAGTACACATTTGTAACAAAAACAAAAAATTATTTGAGCGATATAAATATAAACATAAAACGCTATGCGTGACTAATGTCGTCCAAAACATGATTCTAAATCTTCTAATGATCGCGTTTTACATTTCGTCACCCATTGCGGCCAATGCTTAAAACCTTTTTCGTCGAACATTTTTTTCGCACATTTAATACTCTCGCCAATATTATCGATTAAGTCGGCACACTTAACATTACACAATTTGCCACGGTATCCGTCACCACAGCCATCTCGGCTACTTATTTGAAATAAGCCATAGCTCGATGCAGCCGGATATGTTGTTATCAGCGATGTATCAAATCCACTCTCGTACTTCACCAAACAAACCCAATTCGAGATGAACGTTCGTGATACACGATTATTTTCGAGCTCACGTGCCAATTCACACTGTGTTATTATGCGACCGTGAATTAATGTAAATCTTAAAACTAATAAAATTATAAAAATGATTTTATTCATTTCAAATTCTAAATATATAACTCGCTTTTATATAAAGACAAAATCACGCTTTTATAAGAAACGACCGCTTATTATAAACTGAATTTTATATTTGCATCTGTAAATTATAAAAAATATTGCCAGTAAAAATAGAAATAAACTGCGATGTGCAGAAATAGCGATATAGGTTTAGCTATATAGTGCCTCACTAATCTCTTTTGCTCTGCGGTTTTTCTAAGAAGCTCACACGTTTTGTTTTGGTTTGATTTTCTTATCAGAGGAAATAAATTTTGATTCGCATAAATTATTATGGCTTCTATTGCTGCGGTCAGTAATAAAGTAGTCAATTTGCGCGTCGTTTTTACATATCCCATTTCCGGCCAGGCAATTTTTTTTTTCTTAAACTTAAGTGCACTGTACACAAATGTGTACGTAAAAAATGACAGGCTGTTATGTCTTCCGGATGTTAATGGATCTTATCGTTAAACCGGAATTCTTTTTGAAAAAAGCGTTATAATTTGATAACATATAAATTATTTTATTATTATTATAGTTATAGTGCTATTTTTCGGACGAAAAAGATTTAAGCGGTATGCACAAATGTGTATTTTGGTTCAAAATATATACAAAAATTAATTTTTGACAGGATTCTCTTTCATACACGCACAAATGTGTTTGCGGGCCGGAAAAGGGATATTATTTATTCTCCAGTTTTCAAAATTTGAGTTGGTAATGTAACAGCCGGTACTGAATTTGGTATCATTGTTGTGGTTGCAGTAATTGCGGTGGTCATTCTGGAACGTGTCGCGTTCGGTCTTGTAGACGAATCAAATTGTATCAATATCACCAAATATGTAGTTAACGCTCCAGCAATTGTGCTCAATAAGGATAAATCCAACTCGATTATTCCACAAGCGTGATGTTTTTTTGTCTCGTGCAGTAGTTGTAACGAGAAGGTTTTTATCTGTCAACAAATATAAAAGTAAAATGGTTATAAGCTTTGTGACCAACAGTTTCAAATTAACATTTCTATAGCATTTAACACTGATGATTAATCGAGGCAACACTATACCATAGAAAAATAAATTTATAAATTAATAGAAAAATAAGTTTACCATAGATTTCTCATTTTTATAAATTGAGAAATAAAAATGAGGTGTGTAAAAAACTTCTAATAATTCCAAGGTCATGATTGTATTTGTGATTTTACATTGCGCGCAATGTAAAGTGAGATAAAAATGAAAAATCTATTTAAACTTATTTTTCTGTGACTATACTATTGAACAATTTCCTTTTATATGATTCATTTCAATTTTTGCAAATACCAAACAATGCCCAACTGATCAATGGGTGAACAGGTTTTGTTTGAATTGACTGACAATTGTTTAAATTACAATCACAGCGAGGGCTATGTGGCGCTAGATATAGAATTTAGTTTCGTTTCATGAGGGTTCTGATCACGTTCTAAGTGTTCACACTCTTTTGTTTGGCCTACTATTTGTAAAGCATGTATGAGACTTTCCACAATAAAATCGTATTTTCGACATTAGTTTACCGTTATTAGTGGTATGGTACAAAATAGTCAGAAAATTTCGTAAATTTAACTGTAAGATCAGTCTTAGTCAAACCAAATGTAAACTTTACCACCGTGAACATTGCCTAACATACAGAAGAGAAGAAGTAGGAGGGAGGCATCTAATTCCAAAGCCTCGCAAAAGATATTAAAGTATATTACGGGCTAATTAAATCGAATATTCGCTTTCAAATCTTAGGATCTCTGATCAATAAATTTAGCAACGACGTAAATACCCCAAATATTTAGCTGTTTAACCCGAGATAGATCTCTGTTTCTGGTTAATCCTAAATATTGACTCTGAAATTTCAGTGATAGAATAATTGAGCTTAAAAATTAACGCTTAAGAAGAAAACGCTATATTGACAAGGATGTTGACAAGGAAAACGCTATATTGACTGGATGAGTCACTTCAAACCAGATAAACGGCGATGGGAAAATCAATTGAAATCTCCCTTCCCGACTGCGGTGAAACAAGTAACAGATAATGGTTTACGAAAAAATCCTCTTTACTTTGTTCAGAGTTTTCCGTCGTAAGGGGATTTTCATCATATAAATTAAATGATTAAAATGTTCACAAAATAAACGGATTACTGTTAAGCTAATTGCCCCTGGTCTGAGGTCAGCGATTATCAGCAATATTACTTTATGCCTTTATTACGGTTCTCGCCACGCCACACGCTCATCGGGAGTATAGTAAAGTCACCCAAATTCTAATTTGATATTATGTTTCTCGGTTTTATTTTGACGCAACGTGGTTTGCGGGTCTTAAGTGGATTGATGTATTTTCCAGCGGATACGCTCGAAACGCGATATTTCAAAATACGATATTTCAAAACGAAATATGACAAAACGAGATATGGTACAAAACGCTATATTTCAAAATGCGATATTTCAAAACGCGATATGGGACAAAACGCGATATGGTACAAAATGCGATATTTCGAAACGCGATATTTCAAAACGCGATATGGTACAGAATATGCGTTGCGAAGCGGTGGGAGCGCAGCGACCCACCTGATACCGATCCTATATACTATCGTTCCTATCGATTTTTAAATTCCTATAAACTGAAATTAAATTTCCCCTTCACCCACCTGATATAACCCGATCCTAAACTCCCGTTTTGCACCATATCCCGTTTTGTACCATATCGCGTTTTGAAATATCGCGTTTTGTACCATATCGCGTTTTGTACCATATCGCGTTTTGAAATATCGCATTTTGAAATATCGCGTTTTGTACCATATCGCGTTTTGTACTGTATCGCGTTTTGAAATATCGCATTTTGAAATATCGCGTTTTGTACCATATCGCGTTTTGTACCGTATCGCGTTTTGAAATATCGCGTTTTGATAATTCTCGTTTTAAAATATCGCGTTTCAAATGGAACCCATTTTCCAGTATTGTTATCTGTTGTCATAGCGAAAATGTTGTATGTCAACAGTTTCCAGTTTTTAATGTTAGTTTTCGTAATTATTTTGATTGTGTCTGTTTAAATTAAAAGGGACTTTACTTTCCAATAGCTTCGGACCCACGGCAGATATTTTAATTGTTTTTTCATAAAGCGATTGTTTTGGAATAGCCTGTGAGCCTTTCCTCACATGTATATTGAGCACAACACATCATACAACCAAGACAGTGCCTTTAAAGGTGTATGTGCCATAATTCCATTATTTTCTATATTGTTTGTAGTTTGTGATAGTATTGAACTTAACATGTGGAAAGTACACTCAAAGCTGTTTTCGTGCGGTCTTTTTTGTGCGACTTTTTTATGCGGTATATGAAAAACATTTATTTAATACAGTCTACTTGTCCTTCCAAAATTTCAATCAAATTAGAACATAATTGAATGTGATTCGTTGGCCATTCGTTTTATCGATTTTTGATATTTCATCACTATACGTAAGTATTGCGCCAGGTCGCGTAATATTTTGAGTTGTACGTGTGACTTTTTTATAAAAAAAACTTTAAATATGTTGCGAAAAACAGTTGTTATAGCTACTCGTGAAGTTTTAGAAGATTTTTTATGCGGTCCCTATCGATCGCACAAAAACAGATTTGAGTGTATTCATGTTAATATGTTATGAATGTTATCGTAAAATATTTTTACTACCATGATATTTATATGTCAATATGAAAATTATGGAAAACCTAAAACATCGAATTTGACCAAAAAACATAAAGCTAAGGCAGCTATCAATTAACCAGTATGGATGTTTTAGACATACATTTTTTATGCTAAAATGACAAATTGAGTCTATGCAATGCCTTCTATACTACTGGCCTTTTACTACTCTCATTTTTCGCACATGACGTCAATTTAAGTCTATACCGAGACTGCGCAATAATAATTTTAGGATATTTACACTAACAAAGCAACTAGAGAAAGCAACAACAACGTCGACTTAGCGTGTCGTCATCATTTGGTGTAAGCGGCCAGTAGTTTAGAAGGCATTGGTCTATGAGTCAAATTTTAGCCTTCTGAAGTCGAAGTAAATATCAATTAATGCAAAGTTGGTATGGTGTGTGGAGAGGAAGTTCTATGCTAAAACGACAAAAGATCCTATTAGTCAAATTTTAGATACACCTTCATGAGTGACAGCAGTATTCAACTTAAAAGCTTTTGAAAGATGAATTCTCTCGTTCTGGTTATTAATTACTTATTATGACTTTAGATGGCTTAAGCTGTTTAATTAATAATCCGTATCACATATATTACCGATTTCAATACACTTTGTTGTATTTAAATATTATTTCAATGAAAATTTCTGTGGTGCAATTTTTAATCGAGGTGATATATGTCGCGATTTGATTGTTAGTACATACGATCTTAATTGTAGCGATTTGATTATAACTATACATATGATTTTAAATAAAATTATCGTTTTATTAATTTAATATTATAAAATTAAATATTATTAGGGTACAAATAAGATTTGAGTTTTTTTTAATAACCTCGAAACTTTATTCAGAGAAATTGGTACAATATATTTTATTCAAAGTATTGTCCATCGTTATAGATGACTTTTTCCCAACTTTCAGGCATCATGCGGATTGCGCGTCGAAAAAATCCTCGTGTTTTGAGGCGATCCAAGAATCTATCAAATTTATG
The DNA here is from genome assembly GCA_932526605.1 of Nephrotoma flavescens. Lineage (NCBI taxonomy): Eukaryota > Metazoa > Arthropoda > Insecta > Diptera > Tipulidae > Nephrotoma > Nephrotoma flavescens. The sequence continues at coordinate 140,298,327 of OW052222.1, forward strand.
GCTTCTTCGTAAGTAAAGTTTACCGGAACAAGTGGTAGCCGGAATCCCATCGAAGCGCTTCCAAAGTTTCTTTGACGACTCTTGCAATATATGGCCAAGCATTGTAGTGCTGAACGATCACTTTGTCATATATTTTGACATATTGTGGGTGTTTGAGCTTCAATGCTCGGCTAATGGCCGAGCCATTTACATGCGACCAACATTTTTCTTCTGCAAAATGAAAGAGATATAACATTGGCTTTTTGCACATGAGAGACAAGGAAAGAAATATATCCCAACAAAATTTTGCAGAAGATTTTTAAGCCACTACACCGCAAAACCACTATAAAATGTTGCCATAAAATATATTCGATCCGAGTATTTTTATGGCAACATTTTTAAAATTAGAAATAAAATATTTCGTATTTATAAATGTTAAGGATTCATAATAAAAACAGACGCCATATATAAAATGTATATTTCGCAATTGAATTAATTAAAAATAAATTAATAATAATGCTATAAAAAATTATGGCATTATGTACTATATATATTTCTTTTTTCCCGTACATTAAATATTTTTATATAGCGGATGCTTCATTTACCTACAAAAATTTGCAGAAGATGTTGGTTGCATGTAAATGGGTTATTAATTGCATCAATTGTTGATGATAACGTTCTCTATAGTGATGGTTTCGTTAGGCTGGAGTAGCTCAATAGATCACTCCAAACTGATCCCACCAGATGCACAGCATTAGCTTATTGCCAATTGCCATCAATATTCGGTTTGAAGATTGAAGTTGATGCATGACGGGGCTTAGCCCAAGCGCTTTGGGTTGTCGTAGTGGATCCACTTTTCGTTCCCTGTCACGACTCGATGCAAAAAAAACCTTCCGAAAAAACGTCGATCGACGTCTCTTGGCCTTGTGTTCATACGGAACCCAACTTTCTTGTTTTTGCACCATACCCATGGTCTTAGGATGGGTTTAATTCGCTTGTTGGGTCACTCCCAAAGTTTCAGAGAGCTCCTCTTGAGCTTAGAATTCATCTTTATCCAATAACGCCTCCAACTCAGTGTCTTCAAACTTTACTGGTCTCCCTTCGCGTTCTTTGTCACTGGTGTCGAAATTGCCACTTTTAAAATGGCGGAACCAGTGCTCAAATGTTTTGCACACAGCAATCGATGTCCAACAGGCAATTTACTTTAAATTAAAACAAAAAAGCCGCACTTCCCATAAATTGTGTTTTGTTATAGAGATTTTCGGTAACCAATGTAGAAAAATGGCATATAATATGCTTAACACCAAGCAGAGAACGAAATTTTTGTTATGGTATTGGGTAGCTGGTGTTTATATCACAACCGTGTGTAAGACTATAAAATATGTAGCCGATTTTTTTTTTATTTAAAACTGATGAATGGATAAAATTTCGTACAAAAGCTGAGGACATACTAGCAGCAAAGCAAGGTAGGAATGGCAAATTTAAATTTCCCAATACTATAGGAGCTGACGACTGCACATATATGCTTGCTACCTATTAACAAACCAAAAGACCACGTGGTCGAGTAGAGGCATCATTCAGTATCATTAATGTACAAGCAACATGTAATGCCAACGTAATATTTACGAGAGTTGATGCCTAGTGGCATGGCTCAGTGCACGACAGCCGTATTCTAAGGAGATCTCAATAATACTAAACCATAAATCTGTAGGGCAAACATCGTTGCAAATCTTGGAGATAATGGTTACGGTATACGTACATCCTCGATTAATAACACTATATAAGAATGCGGCAACTGATGCCGAAAATGTTTTAATATAATGCACGCATTGGGAACGTGTCATTATAGAGAGATGTTTTGCACAACTAAAACGCCGACTTCCAATCTTAAAGAACGGTGCGCGCATATCATTAAGAATGGACATCAACGCAAGACATCAACGATGAAGTTGAAGGAGATGAAAACGATGATGACTCTACAATCTTAGAAAACCAAGGCAACTTAAGAAGGGAGGGAGTACAGTAAAGAATATACATTATATGTATATGTGATTTTAATTGAGATGAAAATAAACAATTTAAAAAGAATGAAAAGAAACAAATTTATTTAATGTGTAACATTCGTTTAAAAATAAAACAGCAAATGACACAATTTATTTACCGAAAATTTTTCAAAAGAATTAGAAAAAAATTAATTGATTTAGCAAGGTTTCTCTTTCGGCCTAAGTACCTACGCTTTTATTTTCAAATTTACGTTTCTTATTCTATAATTCTCATATCCTTTGAGTTGAATCTCTTACTCCTCCGAGAATTTGTTTGAAATTGAGTTACTTTCAAAATTTTGTAGTTCGCAAAAAAATGTTGCCACTTTTTAAAACAATTTTTTTATTTTCCGTTTATGTTTTTTCCGTGTGGAGATGCCGAACTCCCATCGTGGCGCGTCCCCAGGTGGCGGATAGGGGAATGCTCTTTAACCGGCTTGCCGGAGGGTAGGTGGGAAATAAAATACCATCCGCGGACCAAATCTGGATAGGGTAAGGAACCCCGAACAATAAACCAACCATTAAAGCAATGAGTTTACAACTAAACGGAATGTATACCCCAGGTGGTACGTCAACTTGCCAATCCAACAGTTGGCCAATCCACCCTCACACGAGGCAGGCTCAACGGATTCTGGGATGAGCCAACCATTGCTAAACCCGTTTATACCAAGCACAAGTATTTGTAGATTACCAACTACACAAATGCATACCGCTATTGAGAAGGAGAACGATAATGCTGAATGCAGTCAGAATGGAAACCAAGAAAACCACCACGATGTCACTAGAGAAAACGATGAGTTAAAAAAATCGTTAGAAAATTTAATGAAAATCAATGAACGGTTATTCAAAGAAGGCCAACAGTTTAAAGAAGAAATTGCTGTAATCAAAAATGACAATCAAGCCAAAGAAAATACTATAGCTATCTATGAAACAGATGAAGACGAATTGGCGTATGAAACGTGTTTTATACGAAGGTAAATTAAAACTAAACGTCAAAACAAAAAAAAGAAAAGCACCCAAAGGACCCAACGACCTGAACAGTCAACTACGGACCTAGTGAAGGTGCATAAGAACGTATCACTGATACCGAAAGAGAGACCACTGCAACCAATTAAAACATCAAACGTAATCATCCAAGGGGAAATGCAGGAAAATCAACCAACACATAAAGAGATACCACCTCACCCATTAACATACTTAATGTTAGTGAATACGAAACAATTAAAAAATAGTGAAGTTAGTTCCAAACGATAAATATAAAGTCACTGCACTGAATAATAACGTTTGGAAAGTGAATGCACTTGAACCAGAAACCTACAGAATGTTATCAAATGCAATCACCGCTCAAAACATCGAATGGTTCACCTATGAAAACAAGGCTGAGCAACCAATTAAAGTCATGGCCAAAGGGCTACATCATACATGCCCAAACGAAGAAATAATTGAGGAATTTAGCCAGAAAGGATTCAAAATTCTAAACGCTGTGAACATATTAAAGAGAAAGGTCACTATAAAAGCAAACGGTGAACGAGAAACAACCAAAGTTGCTCTGCCCCTTTTCATGCTAACATTTGACAACGCTGAGATCATATAGGGTATATAGAATCAAAGCAATCCTTAATATGAAAGTTACGATTGAGACATTAAAAAAGACCCCTAGTCCACAGTGCTACAACTGTGAGGCATATAACCACACACGCAAATACTGCAATAGGGAACCGAGATGCGTAAAGTGCGCTGGGAAACATCTAACAAAAGTAAGAACGAACCAGTGAAATGCATACACTGTGGTAATCATCATACAGCAAATTACAGAGGCTGCGAGGTAGCGAAAGAGCTGCGAAGAATGAGAGACAACAAGAGAAATCAAACAAGTCAGAGTTCTCAACCTAGGATGCAATCCTACTCAAAACGAATCCCGCTAAATAGCGGCAAAGTAAAAGAAGGCATAACATATGCACAAATGGCTAGGCAGAATGAAAATATCAGGAAAGCTCCGAGTCAGGAAACCCGTGGCTGGCCAGGACCAAAGACTAGAATCTATGGACGAGTTACTGAAAAAACAAGAATAGAGACTAGTAACACTAGAAAATACATCGATGAGCCAAGATAAAAGAATAACGGATGCGTCAAGTAAAACTAGAGAAGTTATTGAGTACCTTCATTCTAGTCCATACAAACTTAACAAGAAAAAAATAATGACACAATATTTAAGAATTAAGACTCCACGATTAACAAATAACAAAACCAACTGGGAATACTTTCGACAGCTAGTCGAAGAAAGTATCAACCTACACGTACATATATCGAACGCGTACACGATAGAAGAAGAACTAGAAAACCAGAGCCCCTGAAGACAAAACAATCCTAAACAACTTGTGCAACAAACTTAAACTACTTATAAAGGAGATTAAGAATGAGTCAGTTGCAAGCTTCCTAAGTAACCTGACAGGTAAACCTGACACAGACTATTCCCTGTGGAAAGCCATCAAAGGTTTAAAAAGGCCTAAAATGCAAGTGCCATCCATTAGAATGGTTGATGGAACCTGGGCTCGCACGGAAAAGCAAAAAGCTGATCTGTTTGCCGAACACCTAGAAAATACCTTCAAACCACCAACTGGACAAGCAGATAATGAATATCTAACACCTATAAGCAAAGTAGACGAGGAATCTGTGCTACCAGTTACTCTGAAAGAAATCAAACAAGAAGTAAAAAACCTCAAAGATAAAAAAGCCCCTGATACGACTTGATAACGGGGCGAATAATCAAAACTACCAGAAAAGCACTAAGGAAACTACAGCACATAATCAATGCTATCTTTAGACTATGTTTTCCGAGATAGTGGAAAGTAGCGGAAATCATAATGATTCCAAAGCCCAATAAATCACTAAACGACAAAACGTCGTATAGTAATTTTCGAGAGACTGTTTCTCAAGAGATTAAAGCCAATTATAGAGAGCAGAAATCTTATACCAGAACATCAATTTGGGCTTCGAGAAAGGCACTCAACGATAGAACAGGTACATAGGATTACTAATACAATTGAGGAGGCGCTCGAAAAAAAGAAAGTATGTTCAGCAATATTCTTAGACGTAGCCCAAGCATTTGATAAGGTTTGGCACCGCGGTCTAGAATTTAAGCTCAAACGAGATTTGCCAAAACAACATTTTGAATTGCTAATTTCGACCGTTACTTCCGGGTGAGACAGGACGAAGAATACTCTAAACTGAAGAAAACATTGGCATGGGTTCCACAAGGCAGTGTTCTAGGCCCCGTATTATACCTTCTGTGATCTATACCAGACATAGAAGAAGCTAGAATAGGAACGTTTGCTGATGACACAGCTGTTATGACCACCGATGCTAGTATCGTTGAGTCCACCAGGAAACTACAAAATGCTATTAATATATTGGATAGCTGGACAAAACGATGGAGGATAACACTTAACGAATCGAAATCAACACATATCAACTTTACAAATAGGAAATTAGAATATATTCCGATTAGTCTGAATTCACAACAAATTCCATATTCAGATAATGCTAAGTATCTCGGTATGACGCTAGACTCTAAACTCAGGTGGAAAGCGCATGTTAAAAAGAAAAGGCAAGAACTGAATTTAAAATTCAGAAAAATGCAAGCGAAAGAAACTCCGAACTGACAACACACAACAAACTGCTGTTATATAAACAAATCTTAAAACCTATCTGGGCTTATGGTATTCAGCTTTGGGGCTGCGCAAGAAAAACTACAGTGAAGATCATTCAAACATTTCAAAACAAAGTACTACGTAGCATTGTGAATGCTCCTTGGTACATTAGAAATGACAATCTCCATCGAGACCTAAACATGGAATACGTCAGCGATGAAATAAAAAAATTTGCAAGGAGTCATGTACTGCGACTGCAGCAGCATGACAACGAGGAGCTGCTGAACCTACTGAATCGCGCCAATGGACCAAAGCGCCTATAAAGAACAAAGCCTTTAGAATTAGTGGTTCCTTGAGCCGCTTAAATCAAAGGACTAGCAGAGCTGGGATGAACCAATAGGTCTCATCCCATAAGAATAGGCTACTAAAATAATAAAACAGTTACTATAGAATCTATATGATTATTTTTGTAATATTATACAGAAATAAAGATTTCTGACCTTCATATCTTAAGAGAAAGCTCAAATTAAGCAGAAAAACCTAAAGGTATTCCTGAATGAAATTGCCTTATCTTTTAAATTATTCTGTAGGAGATACAAAGAATTCGGAAGAAATAGAACGAAAATTCGAGAAAAATTTAATTAAGCGTAAAAATAAAGATCGCTCGAAGGTACGGGAACTTTGATGATCTACTTAATCGGTCTCCATTGATTGTGTGATTACGACGTCTACAAGTCTATGTCCCCACCAAAAGTATTGTATTAGTAATTAATTAGTCCTCGATTTGGCTATTGCGTAAGGTAGGATATGAAAAGCGAGCCGCAAAAGAGTTGAGAGAGCTTTGGCGTAAACCAGATTGCAAAGAAAAAAAAAATAAACAAAATTAAAATAAATAAAACGCAGCCAATACCTCACACAATAGAGAATCACCGGATAAGTTTTTTGTTCGTATAGTTTTAGTAATCCATTGAAAGGGAACCGCGGCCTAATCGTGGGCGAATTGAACTGTAAACAAACGGATTAAGATTTACAGAGGGGTTGCGTTCGATTAACAACCCAATTAACCAAAAAACAATGATTTAAACAAAACCTAATACGAGTATTTAGGTCCCGATTAAATATGAAGTTCCAACTAACATTTTAAAACTCGAAAACATGACTAATTGGTAATAACATCGTCGATTACAGCCTTGAACGTATTTTGTGATTGACATCACGTCTATTAGCTATCCCATTTATGTATCCATGATTTGAGACGTCATCTAGAAAGTGTCTTGTGCAAAACAAATACGACGAAAAAATAATATTGGCGATCTAAATGCTCAAATTGGAAGTTCTGAGAAGGCACTATCGGTGCGAACCACTCTGCCTCAAACAACAATGGAACATCCAATTTGGTGATTGCGAACCATAAGCCCAACACATTCACCACATTCTATGTCCTATATGTGACATTTCTCTATTATTAAAATATCAGCACGAAACATGGTGGCAACATCGATTGTAAATATTGTCTGGTATATAGTTACAATTTTACAGAATAAACCTTCCGTGTTTCGTCTATCTATACGATGTACAATTCACGTCTCACGTGAATTTAACGATGACCACATCTTTTAATGAACAATTTTCACCTAATATCGCGCAAAACCAAACTAAGTTACTGCTCTTAATCACGAGTACAGAGATGATTTTGCAAAGGTCACGTATATACTCGAAGGACCGACGACATAGAGATGAACTGCACCCACTCGATCATCGTATTCGTCTTGATATAGTGCATCGTGTCAGCTGGAAAAATGCCGTTAAGGCGGCCAAATTCTTTCATGTAATGTTTAGCACCTGAGCGCTGAGAGGTAAGAAAGTCATACTAACATAAAATCTACTGAATGAATTTAAAGATAATTAGATTTAAACAAGATGGCATCTGGCGCGAATTAGCGGAAATAAATAATTAAATGTATTGGGAGTGAGACGTACGGTTCCATTTTGTACTTTATATTTTGAAACATTTAAGTTGTTTTTGTTCCCTGAATATTTTTGTAAAATGAAACTTGAAATTTTGACGATATTTAAATATTTTTAAATGATAAAAAACTTGATTCCCTGTAAAAATTAATGGCAAAACTATACAGAAATGATTTTCTCATACGAATTTTGTTCGAAAACTGCAACTTGAGAGTTGGGAGTTTTCTGTTGTTTCATCAGTACACTTCTAGTAAGTTAGTGAAACGCAGCAAAACTCATATCTCTCAAATCTCAGTTTTCGAACAAAATTTGTACTGAGAGAAATACAATTTAATGAGAAAAAAAATCACAACTTCTAGAAAAAAGTTAAAAATTTCAATTTCCCTACTCCTGAGTAAAGCTAGAATAGAGCCACTGGTATGTAATACCAGTGTACAGCCAAAGCTGTATTTACAAAATTACGCGAAATATTAATCCTTTCTGATTGCGGAAAGAAACTGATAAAATAATTATTAAGGATACTAGGGAACTTAGTTTCTCCTTAAGGATTATTTTCTCCCACAATGATAAATTTATAATTAATAAACACACTTTTATTAATCACTTGTTTTTTGTTTCGCAGAATATTTTGAATATTTTTCAAAAAGTTTAAAATATCACTCGATCGATTTCGACTTGTTAGGTCATCATCAGGAGTATCTCTCGATCGAGTGATTTTTTAAACTTTTTGAAAAATATTCAAAATATTCTGCGAAACAAAAAACAAGTGATTAATAAAAATGTGTTTATTAAGTATAAGTGTGTTTCGCTATTTGCCGTAGGCACTTTTGCGTAAAAAGTATAAATTTATAATTTTGCACTTGCAGGAGGAATCAAACTTTAAAATTAACTTACCAAATCTTTTAGGCCCTTATCAATTTTTTCAAAATTTTCTATTCTATATAATAAACTTCCAGTTAATCTTCGCTGCTGATTAACGCCGTCACTTGCAAACAGAATTATTATAATTTTAGCACCGTGCAGCATTATCCAAAATATGGTGTATAGCGTTAGGTATAAATCATCCGTCGTGTATCCTTCGATTGTCTTATAAACGGCATACAATTGAATTGATAATATCAAAAACGAACCGATTAACGTGGTGATAATGAATAATCCAAATGACCCGACTAGCTCCATCATGAGGTACGATAGTTTCTGGTGTAGTATTCGCATCGTATTTATAAAATCCGAAACATTTTGAATTTTATATATATTCATAAGGGTTAGAAAATTTATTTTATTGAAATTATCGTTAATTAACGTGGCCAGCAATTCGTTGATTAGCTGATACTTCGTGCGAATAATGTAGCAGACCACTGTATACTGGGTCAACGCGAGTATACTAATAACGTTTGGTATTGTATACACAGTTGAGCTTCGAAGAAAATCTCCCATCAGACAATTATTGTACAAGAAATCAATAATTAGCACATGCAAAAAAAATATCACGTAAATTATCAAGTAAAATTTTATGTAACCTTTTATGAAACTATAACTTAGTGTGGTATTTAATTTTGTAAATTGTATATCAATATCAATTATTTTCCGTATAAATTTGTGGTAATTCCGATTTTGGTAGTGGCATCCGTACAAAACCAGTACCATATTAAAAATGCCGAAGAAGTACTCGCCCATATAGAGAACCCGCGTTAAAAAACCCATATTCGTATCGAACTGAATGTGCTGGTAGTGTGTGGCAATAATCACCGATCCAATAATTATGGTTGACCATACGATTTGTAGTAAATTTAAACTAATCACTTTTCTGGTGATTTTCGTTTCAGCCGGATAAATTAAAATATACGGGACAACATTAAAAATGCGAGCAGCAAATAAAAAAAATTTCAATGAATTTACAAAACGGTCGTAATTTAATTGTTTCTGTCGATTTAAATTCATTTTGTAAACTGAAACTCGTATCGACGATAATGATGAACTGTAGTACAAAATATAAAAATTCAGCTTTAGTACATATTGGCAATCAATCATAATTATAGTATAGGGTTAACTTATAAATAAACGGTAAACAGACAAGCAATTATTTATTCATATGGTTTGAGTTTATTTATTTGATTTTGAAACCATTGGGAATTAAAATTGCCAATAAGTGCCTACATAACTTAGTAATTTTAATTTATAAATATCCGCGACACAAATTTCCATTTTTTTAACGCACTCAATGGACATCATGTGATTTGGTTTTGATTTAGTTTGCTGACATTAGGCTAGAATCCGAGTGCGACAACTTAATGTAACCAATACGGCATAAATCGTTAGGTAAAGAGGTTAATCTCTTAACCAATAAATCAACAGCGTGTCGCAGTATTACGTGTCAGAGCACTTTATAAATTTTAATAATAATAATAATATTTACACCCCTATTCCCCTAGTCGCATCACTTCAAGCAAGTGATGTGACTACTTATCTTCTTGGTTGCTAGATCATTAAATCAAAACTTACAAAATAATTTTTCAATAAAGTCGTTCTGGCTGTTTTTTAAATCTTAGTATGCTGCTTTATAAATATTTCCTATCGACTGCTATCACTTCAAATGATAATGGGGTAGATACTCAATCGGCTAGCAAGCAAGCAATTTGCTAGTCAAAATCCTGGCTACTCAATCAATTTTACCAAGAAAATTTGAATTTCAAATTACATTTCTTATAAAATTTTTGTTTTTCTTGCGATTGCACAGTAAATTTTGCGGCTTCAAAAAATAAACAGCAAATTTTTGTATTGTTTTACTGTGCAATCGCAAAAAAAAACAAAAATTTTTTAAGAAATGTAATTTGAAATTCAAATTTTCTTGGTAAAATTGATTGAGTAGCCAGGATTTCGGCTAGCAAATTGCTTGCTTGCTAGTCGATCGAGTATCTACCCCAATATCTATCACTTGAAATTTTGACGTGACAATGACAAATAAATAAAAAAAAATTCAAATTAATGCAGCCAACTAAGATTTAAAACAATTTCATTGAGTATTGCACAAAATTATTTAATAAATTCTGATTTTTAAAATCTAGTAACCAGGAAGATCCATAGTCACGTTGCATGAACTGATACGTCTAATACCCCAAACATATAGACGCCGCACATCGCCTATCTTCACCGCTGTTCGTTGGAGCTAATAGCGATTTTCATCGAATGTAGATAGCGTTGCTTTCTACGTCTACAAGGGGGACAAGAATTGTCAAATCGATTGTTATGACAGTTTTGATCCCTCTTGCTTCATAGCAAACTGCGATTCATGTTTTGTTCACCAGATGTCAGCTACTTTGTTGGAAATCGCGTATAGACGCCGCTTTTTGACATTTAAGACGACTGTTCGAGTGCGAATTTTTGTGCGGATATTTAGAATCACACTTTTCCACTTATCAAACTACGTTTTTCTTAAATCGCTGGAAAAGTGTGATTCTAAAAGTTGGCACAAAAGTTCGCACTCGAACAGTCGCCTTTAGTGCAACACGAAAATTATAATAGAGCGAATGTTCAAAATTTCTTTAAAAATATAAATTTAAAACGGAATGCACAATAACAAGACAGTTCTACTAATGAAGATGACTATGATGTCATTTACTATGAAATACGAGATTGGAATACGAGATATGGAAAAATTAAAAAACAAGAATAGAATTACTCGAAGATGGTGGGTTAGGCCAATGCCTTCTATACTACTGGCCGCTTATTGCGCAGTCTCGGTATAGACTTAAATTGACGTCATGTGCGAAAAATGAGAGTAGTAAAAGGCCAGTAGTATAGAAGGTTAGGCCAACGTTTCAGGATAGAAATAAGTAAATACAATTATATTTTTTAGAAAATGATTAATTTATTTAAAAATAAAAAAATATTAATTTTTGACTAACCGCTTGCATTTGTGTAACCCGGCGAGCCAATGTTTTGTAAATGATATTTATTGCCTCAAAAAATCAAAATTTTTAGATTTTAGCGGCGCTGGTAACATTCTTATCTCTTTGCTCTTATAGAAATACACGTATTTGAAATTTAGCGGCGCTGCTTTTATATTTTGAAATATATTTTATTTATAAAATTAATTTTTTTGTTTTTTGTGTTGGTTGCTGGTGAGTGATGATGTTGCTCCGGCAAAAAATCCAAAATTGTAAAGGCAGAAGACAATTTTAGCATTTATCTTCTTGCCTATATCGAAAAAAACCAAAATCAAAAATCCAAAACCGGATTTTCTAGAACTGTTTTTGTGAAGTGGGCAGTTGCGTACTTGTGGACGGACTAATATTCTCGTCGACAATCAGGAAATTCGCTTAATTTGCTTCGTCGTTTGATTCAAATAACTCAGAATGATAATGATTTTGTGGGACCGACATCTAGAAGTAAATATATTTAATTTAGCACTACATGTACACTAAATTTGAGTTATTGTTGGCCTTCATGATCTTAGTGTCGATATCAGTAAGTCGGAATCTTTTCATAGTTCGGTGAATTTCGCGCCAATTAAAAAATCTGTGCTGCACATTCCCATATGATCAGACTCTATTGGATAATTGAAAAAATTTCCAATCCAATATTTTTCATGACTCTTCCATGAATTTTATCTCATTCAATTATAGGGTAGAGGGCTGCCTTTTATATTTCGGGATTAGAGAGCAAAAACAAATATTAATCATCGAAAATCGCTTTATTGTTTTTCAAAATATTCCCGATGAAGAACTATACACTTTTGCATGCGTTTGAACCAATTGTCGAAGCACTTTTTCCACTCTGATTGAGGTATCTCCAAAACATGCATTCTGAACGCAGCAACCGCTTCTTCAGGTGTCGAAAAACGTTGACTTCTCAGTTTTTTTTACGTACGGGAATAAAAAGAAGTCATTTGGTGACAAGTCAGGACTATACGGCGGATGACTCATCAAATCGATGTTTCGAGTGCTCAAAAATGCAGTTGTTTGAGCCGATGTGTGAGAGCTCGCATTGTCGTGGTGACGAGTGATCCGTCTTCGGCAGTTGGTTTTCCTGATTTCTTGGAAGACAACTGGCAAACAAATGGTTGTGTACCACTCAGAATTGACTGTTCTTCGTTGTTCTAGTGGTACGGTTGCGACATGTCCATTTTTTCCGAAAAAACAGGCGATCATTTGCTTGCAAGTGCTTCGTGCGCTAACAACTTTTGTTAGATTCGGCTCATCTTGAAACACCCATACAGTCGACTGCTGTTTACTTTCGGGCTCATACGCGTAAATCCACGATTCATCACCTGTCACTATGTCATAGACGTGTTTTGAAGCACCGCGATCGTATTTTTTGAGCTTTTCTTTGGACCAATCGACACGAGCCTTTTTTTGAGCGATTGACAAATTGTGTGGGATCCAACGTGAACAAATTTTTTTGACATTCAAATGTTTATGCAATATTGAATGTGTGCTGGTCCCACTAATGCCTAAGGTTGTCTTAATCTCACGATAGGTCACATGACGATCTTGCAATATAATGTTCGCGCACAGCATCAATGGTTTCCGGAACAACAACTGATTCTGGACGACCTTCACGAAATTCGTCTTGGAGTGAACTACGACCTCGATTGAATTCACCATACCATCAATAAACACTAGTCCTTGATGGAGCTTCATCACCAAAAATTGAATTAAGTTCATCCATGCACTCTTGCTGCCTTAATCCACGTCGAAAGTTGTAAAAAATAATCGCACGAAAATGTGCACGATTTAATTCCATTTTTTAACATTCCATTAACACAAATAGCGCTCGAATGTCAAAACGTTCTGAGTACGTATAATCTCAAAAATGTCAAACTTTACGATAGAGCTGTCAGTTGCCAGATTGCAACACTAGGGTTGTCCAATCCCGAAATATACACGGAAAAAACTGGTTACAGCGAAGAAAAAACTGAATAATTTAAGAAAAATGAGCACTTGATTTTCAGCTAAGATAACTTTTTCATAATGCAAACTTTTAATTTCTTCATTTGATGTTTTTATTTAAGTATTAAAATAAAATTTGTTTTATTGTTGAAAGAAATTCAATTTCTTAAAGCAAGAAAATATCATTTTGGAGAGCTAATAGCTTTTCTTAATTTTTAATATAATATTTCTTCATTAAAGATAAAAAATTCTTGTTTTAAGGTAACCGTATCTCAAAATGCAATAAATTGATGCTTGTTTTAAGAAATATTACATATAAATGTATGATGTACATTTCTTTAGTTAAGAGTCATTTTCTAATAATTAAAATGCATTTTCTGTCAGAAATCATTTTTTTTCTTGGTTTATATTACGTTACGAATTTATAAGTTGTAGAGAAGGAATTGCTTAAATACTTAAAACGCCTTTCTTGGAAAAGCTTTCGATTTTCTAGATTGCAGAAAGTAACTTCTTGAAAGCTTTAATAGTATTTCTTGTTTCCATCTATTTTTCCTGTTTATTTGAGCAATATTTTATATAATTTCCAAAATAATAACAATATAAATGTATTTTATAATTTTTATTTTATTTTATTATAAGAAATATAAAGATTCAATTTAATATTAATTAGCAATGTCATAAAAATTACAACAATAAAATACAAAAACAATTAAACAAGATATAAATTTGCTTCAGTATTTTGGTTCCGTTTGGAAGTGTGGCTAAAGGTTTTAAGTGTATGGACGTAATTTTCCGTAAGATTACTATTTTTAAATTAATTTTTCAAATAACCGATCTTCCGGAGCTTACATTAGCGGTTTTTATGAGAATGTGTCCTGATCCACTCAGACAACAATGAATTAACAGAACCAATTAATGTTGCTATTTAAAGTTAGCATTTTTGTCAGCAATTTCTCTAATTAAAAAAAAATAAAATACAACTATAAAATCATTATGCACGAATAACTCACAAAATAAAAATATATGTAATACATATGTAACTTACATTCAATTACTTAAAATTCCACTATAATTATTTTTCATAAGCCACTTTAAAATAATTTTATTTGACAATCTCCAAAATACGCACGTTGTTAATATTAAACTGTTCACAAGATAATGAATATTATGTACTTATTTTATATATGTATTCTCAAATGTTTCACTCGTTTTCTTGTTTTAAAAAATATAGAGTGTGCATTGAAAAATCCTTTTCTATAATTAAAGGTATTCTCTCAGCTTCAGATATACATATTAAACCAAGAAATATTATGTTGAAGTTTATAAAATTATTTTTTTGTGATAAGATTTTTTTTTCTTGAAATAACATAGTAAAATAAATATACAGTATTTGAAATTTTTAACTTGATTAAGGAAAACTGAGAATGACTAAAGATTAATTATTTCTTCAATCAACATCACTTTTTTGAAATTCTAGAATTCATTAGTTTATCAGAAAGAGAAATTACTTTTTTTGTATCAAGAAACGCTTTCTAGTTTAAAATGTGATATTTCAATAATATATGTTTTGTTTTAAGAAAAGATTAAATTTCTCGTTTTAAGAAAAAGTAAGAATAAATTAAAAGTATTTCTCTTCAAACTAAATTTTTTCTGTTATTATGAAGAATTTATGGCAACGATAAATGCAAGAAAAATAATTCTCAAGATAGAATTTAATGTTAAAATTTCCGTCAATTTCCGTCTTCATAAGAAAACTATTTTTAGAACTAGAAAAACTGGTATGGACATAGAAATTTGGTTTTTAAAGTAAGCAAAAATATTTTTTATTAAATAAAGAAAAAGTTTTCTTTAACATAGTAAGCTTATTTTTTTCCTTGTAAAAGGCAACCCTCGTATCAATTTTAACTATTCGGTTTCCTACCATACAATAATTATTTGGGTATAATATGAGCTCCTTCAGGACACCCAACAGTTGGGATCATGTTGAGTAACATCAAAGCCAACGTTATGAAAATGTTTAGTACTATGGAAATTTCAAATCAAATTGGCGATGATTTCACTAATCGTGATAGGGTACGTGAAAGCGCCCAATGTAGATAAATTTGCTGTGCATTTTTTCTTCTGAGGTTGGCTGAAATTCATTCAGTTCATTAATTTTATTTATTACTTGCTGTAATGGAAGAGAGCCTTTCTTCACCATTTTCTTTATTTTCTGTAGATGATTTTCGAATTTGAATGCACTACAATTATCAATATTTCCCAATAATTTCGCGTCTTCTGCTAAATGTAGCAGGCTATATACATTAAATTTTGTATTTTCGTGTCCGGATAAAGCTCAAAACAGAACAAGAGCGACAACCACCAGCGTCGACGAATAAATAAAAAATATCGCTGTAGCTAACAGAACAAGAGCGTCAGCGTATGGCAATAAAAAAACAAATACAAATTCACAAACGAATAATTACGACATATTTTATCTATGTCAAAATGGATTCTAAAACTTAGCGCATACTCGAATAAAAAAATATTTTAAAATTATAAAAATTGTTTGTATTTTATGTTTTCATGTGTCAAAAACTACTACTACTTGGGGCGTTACCAACTTATATACATAAAAAACCGTTGTTGGCAACATTGTTTCGCCGGCGAAAAAAATAGACTCTAAATTTATTTCAACGAAAAAATTGTCGTCGCCTGCGTCGATGGTTATGTTTTTATTGTATGTTTTCTGTGTTTTGTAATATGACAGGTGATTTCGCTCGGCGCCTTCGCTCTTGTTCTGTTTTGAGCTTAATAATGGAAACTGTTTTACGAATTCCAAGAGCATTTCGTCTACACAAGCATGGTTGAATTTCACATTTATAGGGTGACACAATATTCTAATTGCACAAACCAACAGTAAAAATTAAAAATAATATTTATCAGGTAAAATTCCTTTAAATGCTACAACACCAGTATAAAGCAGAAATAACCTGAACTCAGTTGCCTTCCAGTGTTGTTCCAGTGTTGAAGCTCTTCAAATGATCTTTGCTTCCTAGCAAATTCAGATGGACTGTCAGTTTTTATTATTTTTAAATTATTATTGATCACATTCATTGCATGTTGTTTTAAAGAAAACGATTTACGTTTCACTTTTATTAGCAAATGGAGTAGTTACTTGGTAACGCCCAATAATGCGCAATGCATGTAATCAATTGGGACACTTGTAACACATCCGATACTCCAATATAGTATCATTAACGTGATGTTCTTTTTGAGTTTTATCCTTAAATTGCCTATCTGTTCGTAATGTATTGCCCTTCCTGAGAAACACACTTTATGAGATATATATATACACCCCTTTTATGGTGCACTTAGAACAGCTGTAATATCCGGAATGCGTCTTAACTCCTGAAAAAAATTAATAATTTTTAACTAAAACATCAAAATAAAATTGATTACCGAATATAAATGCTCGAGCTGGAGAGTCACATATAAATGCCCTCAATGAAATTTTGAGAATTTTATCCTTATATTGAATTCCTGTTTGGTTTATACTTCTAATTTCATTAACAAATGGTTCCAAATATTTATTGGCGCATGTTGGTTTTTTGTTACCGTGGAATAATCCAATAACAAATACCTTCCTAAAAGGAGGAATATTTCCCAGTATTGGCCAGAGTTGGCTGTTTGAACTTTTCGCCAAGGGCACTCCATCTGTTCCTATATCCATGTCTACTTCCGATTTAAAGTTGATAATGTTTTCTAGAAAATTTTCCACCGCGGGTTTTAGTGGAATATGGGTATATTTTCCGTTTCCTACAATGCTTACATCACATGGCTTTCTTTCACAAAAAAAAACTAAACCAATTGCCTTTCTACTAGCCCTCGTATATAACTTAACAGTTGTAATTACTAAAGAAATCTCAAAAATGTTCGATTTAATATTAAGAATTCACTTTAAGTACAATAACTCAGCATCAACTGATTAATGGCTGAACCAGTCAGAAATAAAAACTTAATAAAAAAATAAGAACTTTATTCCAGCCATCCAAAACTTTTAATTCTTAAGTAATAACAAAATTAGCGCCATGTCATTTAATAAATTTTTTGAATAAATCATGTTTTATTCTGTTGTTTATGTATTTTTTTCTGTTGTTGTTTTGATGTTTATGTATTTTGATTAATTTATTAACACAAACATTTAATAATAGAAAAGCCACTACTAATATTTAATTTTTAACAACGTGCACAATTCAATCTAATTTTTAGGTTAGGTTTCATAAATTCGATAATTTTATAATATATAAGTGAAAGAGGTACGTACAACTATTCAAATAACTTTATATAATAATTTAGTAATTAATTTTACAAATCAAATAATTTTCGCCTTTTTATTTAATAAAAATCGGATTTTGCGCCACAATTTATTAAGTTTTTCTTATTTTTGGGCGAAAAATCGTGCGCATTATTAGTAATAACATTGACATGCCATTTATCGCATTCTTATTTTTTTACTAAGTTAAGTTTTTATTCCTGACTGGTTCCACTTTAACCCTTTTTTTTCGTTTGATCCATCTCGTTTTCAAATAATTATCATTTTTTCAGGTGGTGGAATTCAACAGTTTACTAAAACTCAGTAACAGCGCATCCCCA
Organism: Nephrotoma flavescens; assembly: GCA_932526605.1. Lineage (NCBI taxonomy): Eukaryota > Metazoa > Arthropoda > Insecta > Diptera > Tipulidae > Nephrotoma > Nephrotoma flavescens. The sequence continues at coordinate 140,316,492 of OW052222.1, forward strand.
ATAGAATTCCTTTAACTTTTTCCTTACAGAAAGTATGAAAAAAAACTTGAGAAAAAAAAAATCTCAAGTTTTTTTTTCATACTTTTCTGTAAGGAAAAAGTTAAAGGATTTCTATTAGGGGTGCACGTAAATTACCATTACCAACAAAGAACATAGAAAAAAATAATTTACAGCATGACCCGCTCGATCGTTACAAGGGCTGGACCCAAAATTGTTTAATAGACATTAAAATGATACTATATTGCGTTATGTATTATTCAACATCACTGTCAAATATTAGCCGTCTAATTTTTTTTTCTAATTGGCCGAAAATTCTCCTCACTTTACAAATTTTCTTTTTGGTTTTCAAATGTAATTTTGTTTTGTAGTTCTTCCAAAACTTCTTTATATGCAGTCAAGCAATTTTGAAATTCTCTTTTAAATTTTTCACTGAATTTTTTCGTATAGTTGAAGGGTCATTTTAGATTAATTAACATTCTAATTCTCTAGCCAAATCTTGTCCGTTTTTAAATATGTAATAACTGAATAAAACTTGATGAATTTGTTATTAGTGTTTTCCTCCACAAATGCATTGAACGTAGACTCATCAATTAATTCCGCCAAGTCTTCCTCATTTAAACTCTGTTCCTGAAGTAGAACTTCTATATCTTCTACGTGTTTACCTGCAAAACCTTTGTTGTCAAAAGTAGAAGCAGTCTTTACTATTTCTGTTAGTGGATCTGAAATATCATTTTTCTTTTGAACCATTTAAGTTAACAAAGGCCTCCAAACATGTATTAAGTGTTCACTGTTTAATTTCTGTATACAAGCTAATGACACAAAATACAAAATTCTTTTCAAGCTTCAAGAAGAGTTTTACCTCCTTGATCTTCTAATCTGTTGAAAATCGCTTCAAGAAATTTTCGTATGTAATACATTTTGAAAATTCGGATGATTCCTTGGTCCGGCGGCTGTATTAATGAAGTACAGTTAGGAGGAAAATAAAGAATTTTGACATTTGGGTGCTCCTTCCTATGACTACTTGCGTTATCAACGATCAACAAAACTTTGAAACTAAGATTTTTTTCCATCATAAAGCTTTCCACTTCTATCAATTATAAAACCCATCCTTAAATAATTCTTGAGCCATTCACACTTTTTTATTCGCTCGCCAAAAACGCGTTATAAGGAGAACGCATCGCGTTATAGGAGAACAGTTCCAATTTTCACTGCGCGTTATATGGAAATCGCGTTATAAAAATACCGCGTTATAACGTTATACTTATAGGAGAGTTGACTGTTTTTGCTACCTAAGCGTGCTCTGCGCTACCCATCTTTTGTTCATAAAATGTATTAAACATTAAAGGCGGTGATACATGTACAGATTTTGCCTTTAAGGCAAAAAAATTTGCTTTATACAAAATTGAGAAATGTTCATTTTAAAATTTTTGCCTATAAGGCGATTCAAAATGGCCGACTTTTAACCAATCAGCGCGCATAATTTTTATGCCTTAAGGCAAATGCCTTAAAGGCCTGTCGAAACAACATCGAATGTTTTGAACTTATCGTGATCCAATAACAAAATATTAAATTTTGGTTTTTGGTTATGTAAACTGATCGTTTTTATTTATTTAAATATTCAATTTCGAACTCTGTATAGTCCATTATTGGTTTTCTATTTGTTTTGTACAACTTGCCAAAAAAACAAAAACAAAAATTGATTGATTGCTTGTGAGTTAAAAAAAATATCGACGTATCGATAAATTTTCAATTTTATTTTTAAAAACAACAAAAAACTATTAAATATCTAGATTAAAACCAATTTAACTTATTAATATCAATTTCAATTCCAAACATTAATATGTTTTAAAAAAAAAAAAAAAAAATAGAAACGATAACTGTTTTATATGGGAAATGCAACAACAACATATTTCAATATGAAAACAACATCGAAAACAACGACGAAACCAATACTGTGAATGTTGCCTAACATTATTAAACATTAATTTAATGCGTCACTCGACTTGTTCGACGTCGCATGTGTTTTCCGTTTTTCTGGCTTGTATCTGGTTGTGTATCACAATGCCACGGAATCAGTATACGTCACAAGAATACTATGGAATATTTGTGGTGAATGCAGAAGCAACGCTGCAGCCCTTTGTAGGGGAAGATACCCTAACGCGCGTCATCCGGATTGTCGCGTATTCATCAGAATCTACGGTTGTTACTCGGAAGGAAGATTAGCTGACAGCGGTGTTGGTGGTACTAGCACTTGAAGAGTCGCCCATATTGACACTGAAGAAACGGTGCTTGAGGAAATTGAGCGCGATCCGTCTACCTGTACAAGAGCAATAGCACGACGCACTGGAATCGCAAAATCGAACGTGCACCGTGTATTGAAAAAAAATAAGTTCAACCCCTACCATATTAAACGCATGCAAACAAACCAAGAGACTACTACGCAAGATTGTGATTTTTTGCCGACAGATCCTTGAGAAAATAGAACAAGATCCACAATTATTTAATAATATTCTATTGAGCGATGAATCAACAATGAATATAGAGATGGATGCTTTAACATGCACAAACTTCACAGCTGGAAACTTTCGAATCCTCATCTAATGCGAGGAAACAGACCCCAGTACAAATTTAAAACAAATTATTGGACCGGCATATTGAACGAAAAGATAATTGGCCCATTTGAACTGCCCGGGAACTCATCTGGTCAAAGCTATTTGGACTTTCTTCAAAATGCTCTGCCAAATTTGTTCAATGAAATGTCCGAGGAGGTTCCCCAGACCAAAGTCCGCTGGATTTTTTTTACTGCGGCTGCCTAAAACAAGAGGTCTACTCTAAACTAATCAGAAGTTTAGAAAAACTACGTAGCCATGTCGAGGAAGCCGCTTCAAAAATTACTCAAATGCGCGACTTCTCAAAAGAGCTTTTATTCGGAGATGTCGGGCGTGTATCAGAGTCGGTGGCAAACAGTTTGAGCATTTACTGTGAATGTACATAGGTTAAATAAAGTATTATCAACCATCTGCGACTCACCTTTTGGGAGGACGGCGGGTATTAAAACAATGATGTATGTTAGTTCGGCTGTTATTCGTCAATCGTATTTATTAGAGTTCAACCTAATTTTTTTTCTACTTTTCTCGGTATACTGGAATAAATATTTTATGCAGCACCTCAAGCTCCTTGGGCGAAAACCCCACCCATCCACAGAATACTAGGCAGTTTTTTTTAGGGAGATTTTCAGATTACGCGTGGCATGAAAAGTACGTTATATTATTGTTCTTGTAATCTAATCTGATACTCTCAATATCCAGTCATCAAAATCAGCCCCTCTGAAAATGGGAATTACGGTGGATTCTTATATATACTGAGAATATATACAGAGAGTTGCATGCTATTTTAACTATCAGAAATGTAGGAAGTTTCACTGTGTGTGATTATTTTTATAATCACGTGTGTTTTATTTCTACATTACACAAATAATGGAATATAATAACTACTTGCAAGTCTCCCGACAGACCACACACAAATGTGTTCGCATGTGTTCCTATTGACGTTACGTCGCGACGCGCGTCAGACTATAATTATTAAATTCCTGTGTGAAATATATATTGATTTTGGACCTTTAGGTAAATTTTTGTTTTATTGTTATCGCTGTTTTTAATTTAGAAATTTGCCTTTTGGCGGTTTTACCCGTAAATTACTTTTTGCATGGGAAAACTTCACAAGAGCGCTCGAAGATATTAAAAATTAATAAAGAGGTCGATCGGATTCATTTTGAATTTTCGCAAATCCATTTGATCAGATTGCGAGGTGATAATAAGTGCACACAGTGAAAAAGTGTTGTGTGAAGCATGGAATAATAAATTCAAAATATCAAAAATGTTCAAGATTCTCAAATTTTAAACGCATTTTTTTTTAATAATTTTTATTTATTCCTTTTTTCATGTCCATTTTTATAATAAATATTTTAAATTGTTTTTTGTTTTATATGTTCAATGTTTTTTCAATTGTTTTATTTTTAAAGTTATATAACATTAAAATTAATTTTAGAAATAACTAAATAAAATTTATTAACTCAAGTACAAAAAACTTAAAGTAAATAAATTAAATTAAATAAATTATAACAAGTAATAATAATCTTATGACATATAAAGATTTAATTAAATTTGATAAATAATGGCAGTTATATATTAAAGTTGTATGTTATGATAGTATTTTATTCTTTTGTTTGTGTGACGACATAATTAGTATAAGTAGGTATGCTTAAGTAAAATATAAATACATAATAAGTTATAATATTATTATGGTTATGATTTTATGAATAAATAATTTTAATAATTAACATAAAATACAAAAAAAAAAATTAACAATACATTTTGAGCCAGACAAACTTAATTGTTTTTGTTTTTTAATATAAATATAAATAAATAAACAAAAAACATATTATTTTTATTTATAATAAAAATAAATAATTTTAATATATTGTGGAATTTTTAATTCCTAACACTTATTAAACTTTACCCTCTACCTATAAATATATATATATATATATATATATATATATATATATATATATATATATATATATATATATATATATATATATATATATATATATATATATATATATATATATATATATATATATATATATATATATATATATATATATATATATATATATATATATATATATATATATATATATATATATTTATATATATGAGAGAGAGAGATTCATATAAATTAATAAATCAAAAATTAATAGAGAGAATAAAAACAAAGGTTTGGCCTTTCGATTTTTTGGTTTTTGGTTTTGGATTTTTTTAAAAGCTCATTTGCTTATCAGAAGCTGATAATTTTATTATATAATTTAAACTAAGACCAAAACATTTTTGTAATATTTTTGCTTTTCTGCATTTATTGGTACACATAAAATAGGGGGATTGGTTTTTGAATTTTATTTCTGATTAAATTTTTATTTATAATATTTAATAAATTTATATAATGAATGGATAATAAAATAAATTTAAAACATTTTAAATTGGATTTGTATCGGTATTTTCATTATATATTGTTGTTTATTATTAAAATATATTATTATTATTATTATTAATATTATTATTATTATATTCTATTTTTATTATTTTTATTTTTTTTGTGTGTTTTCTGTGTTTAATAATAATTAAAAATAAAGTATTATCATATATATTTTGTTTTATTTCTTTTTTATTAATATAGTGGTAATATGATCATAAAAATTTTTTTCATAATAATTTTATGATCATAAAAAAAATTGAAATAATAATAATAATTATTACGATAACTATATTTATTATTATTGTTATTATTATTAATATTATTGTAATATCGATTATGATGAAAACGTCACGCATGAATATGTGCATCATTTGGACATGAACCCTTATTATCACATGTTATAATACCATCGTTGTTGTTATTACTGTGATGGACACCGCCACCGATTTCCGTGTACCCACTATCATTTATATCGTATAAATTTAATGATGGTATTGCCGATGGAAATACATAAAATAAAATGAACATTGCGGTGTAAATCGCTAAATGCAGAAGCATACACGTCCATATAAGATTTATCTGGAATTAAACGATTTAAAATAATTATAAATATCAATAAACCTTTTAAAACTAAAACATTCGGTACAGTAAGTGACAATTTTTGATTTCTATGCTAGGGGGAAAATAATGAAGCACCGAACTAGTGCATCCTCATCCTTATACTAAAAAACGAAATATGTCTCGGTTAACACTCGATTTTCTTTTACCACAAATGCGAATACACCGCACATCATTGCTGTGGCGAGCAAAAAGCAATTAAAAAATTGTATAAGTCCCAGCAATTGGTTCGCAAGAAGCTCACATATTGAACTCCATAATTTTATCTTTATTTTCTAGAGCTACGAATAATCAGTCGCAGTCTGTTTCGGTTGTAGAGAGGCCGAATTTTGAAGAAACCGCTAATTAGTTTTATCAAAAATCGTAATTTCCGTTTAAATGTAAGAAAAATGATCTGAACCACTTTAGTTGCAAATTTAAGTTAAAAATGCATTATATACTTGCATGATATACTTTTAAAATATTTTCAAAAAACGAAAATTTTTTTTAACTTCGAAAGCTTCTAAGTTATCAATGTGCTTTTTCTTTTCAGAGAGACAATACGAAAATGTCAAAACCTAATAAACCCAATATGGGAGGTCATTCCGTATATTGTCACTTTACAAATCATTTATAGCAACATACACAATAACTCATTTTATGATAAACTTAAAATGTTCTCTCAACACCTCTTCTTATTGTTATTCTTCGCTGGGGCTGCATTCCATAAAAGGATTTGGCCACCTCAACAATAACTTTTCCAGATAACGATCGACAACAAGAAGGCGCCAGATATGATAACCAAGAGTTTGAAGGTCCTGTTATATACGTTGTTGATCATGGAGTAGGAGCCTTTCACAAGGTCTTCATTGGTGCCGACTCCAGGGTCTATTTTATGGTTCGATTTTGTGAACGTAGAATGTGTCTGAGCCATCTCAACCTTGATGATTGAGTTGTTGATTGGTCTTAGTTTTATACACGATGTCCGTGTAAGCTGTGTCCGTGTAAGCTAATATTTAACTTGCGCTGTACCTTGGTGAGCTGGCGAATGAATTATTCTAACGAAATGTTGAATAGAATTTGGGCTATTGGGTCCTCTTGCCGTACTCCTCGACTTTCATCTTGGTTTTAGAGCAAGCCATTTGTATTATGCACATGGTTATCAATTTTGAACGAATGCCCAAATGTGACAAGACACTCCATAATGTGTTCATCTGGATGCTATCACACGCCTTTTGAAATTCTATAAATAGAAAATAAACAGGGATGTCCTTTTCGTAGCACTTTTTTAACACAATCAACAGAGAAAAAGTTAGATCGGTTGCCGACTTGCGTAGAGGAAACCCGCATTGGTAGTCGGTTAAACTGCTCTCGCTGTAAATTGATAACTTGTTACAAACTACGGTGGCCAAAACCTTGAAGTCGGTGTTGAGCAAAGCTATTCCGCGATAGTTGTTACAATTCAGCCGGTCTCCCGTTTTTTGTAGTAGACAAAATAGAGTTATTTTTCATTCTCTGGGATTCTCTCTGGGAAGAAAATTGATGAAATAGGTCAAACATTCGCTAAAAGAGGTAATCGCTACTGTTCTTGAGTATAAATTAATGACAAAATTCACAAATTAGAATCAATTATCAACAAATAATAATTGTATTTTCCTGGGCCCATAACCTGTTGAACAGATCATTTAATTTCGGCCGATAGTCACGTACGACTTAAGAATGTGCTTTGTTTATTTCAGAGAAACAATACGAATATGGCAAAACCTAGTAAACCTAATGTCAGTACTATCCGTACACAAAATAATATATTCATCTAAAACAGCGAGGTTACAAGCATTAATCGCATACAGCGAGAAAGCAATCAACTCAGCTTGGAACACCGCCCGGTTCGAACCAATAGACCGTCATATAAAATCGTAGATCTTGTGAAGGGCATTACGTTCCAAAACTCGTACCTAATACAAAGTGAGAGCCATCTGCGAAGAAAATTAACGACTCAGGCAGTTATCGAAGTCTTGGGACAACCAAATTATCTTCATGAGTAAACCACAATTATTGAAGTCCAATTTCGGTAATAGTTTGTCATCAACCATAATGATTTCTGAAACAGATGAACCGAAGAAAGTGAAAAGTTGTATATGCACTGCGATCAAACGATGGGTATTCCATGCCCCAACGCACCTTAGCCTGAACGTGCGAACAAGCCGCACCCAGAATGAAAACCTCCAAGGGGCGTAGGAACAAATTGCTCTGCAAAGTGAGGATCGGGGTCGAGGACATAGAATCGGTAATAGTCCTGAATGTTGTTAAGTTAGTTAGCCCTGCAGACTATTAAGTTTCGCTAAACCGGAATTCGATGTCACCACGGGCCACCAAACAACAGTAGCATATGATAGCATAGGTTTTTTTTTATCCATGCCATCTGTTTTTGGGGCCGAAGCACTCCCTGCTCTTTCGCGGTTTATTTTTTCCGTATTACTTTACGCATCACCTGCCAAATCGAAGACGTACGACTATAGGGCCGATTTTAAGACCATCTGCACATTGCAAGCTCCATGCCAGCCTATACTGGCATGGAAGATAGCATAGGTTAATACCGACGATTTGTAAACAAACATCAGCATTTTGGAAGTCAAAATCCAGATCTTCCCAATGATTTCCTTGAAGGTGAAGCCCCAAGAAAGTTTTTTGTTTAGCTAGAGTAACATCCCACAGGGTGGGAAATTAGATAAGTGGCAATATCTGATGAATCTGTCGAAAATTCTCGCAAGAGCTTTGGTAAAGGTCAAAGAGCGACTAATAGTAGAGCCGCATAAATATAAGAGCCGTAAGATTCCGTCATTTTTTCCACGAGCTTTCAATAGAGGGGAAGCTTTTTGTACTTTTTCATATCAACCAGTGTATTTTATTATTTTTTTAGAAGCTTTTTTTGGGTATAAAAACATAAATGCTTCGTTTGAATTTTCAATGTGAATGGTTAATTCAATATTCAGGAGCAACATATTTCAAAAATTGAGTCATATTAAGTCGAGTTGAAGTAAAAATATTTAAATTAGTCTAACACAAATTTTGTAGAAACAAGAATTTGTTTATATGTGTATGTACAGAAAATAAGAAATTAGTATAGAGTGTTCCATCAAAAATTTCAGCATTATTTTTCCAAAACAAACGTTCGTTAAAAAATGCTTTTGGAGTAACAATGTAATATGGGGGTTATTGTGTTTTGGATTCTATTTCAACATTGTTGATGAACAAACTTAGAAAACTGTTTTCTCGCAAATATATTTCTCGTTACTTCCTAAAAATTTGATTTTTCATCGCAATAAATTCGCAGCCTATATTGTTTCTTGTAGTATAAACAAAACAGAGCTTCACAAAATAAAAAGATTGTAATTTGATAAAGCTTTTTGCAATTACTAAACCAATCAAAAGATGTCGCTTAGTACCTATAAATTTAAAAAATAATAGCGACAAAAAATTGAATAATTTAACAATTTATTATGTATACGAAATAATATTCAATTATCGTTTAATAAAATTATTGTTAGATGCTCATACAAAATATAAATCAAGTTTTGGTAAATTTGCTACATATTAGCGGAAAATAATTAAAATTAAATTAGTGTACAAAATCAAATAGTTTTCGCTGTTTTGTGAGTAGATTATGATCAATTTCTTTGCGTGTCTTACGGCTTGAGAAATTTAAATAACCGAACCTGTACGAAACAGTTCTAATTTCATAAGGTACAGTATATATAAGTGATACAAATAATCCAAATAACGCCAGTTTTCTTGTTGTCGGGTTATTTTATAGTTTTAAAATTATAAATATTTTTTATAGAAAGAATATTTTTAAAACTTCGTATAGTGAGGGATCTAAAAAGTACATCGCATGTAAGATAAGCGTTGAAATTAATTCTTAATAAAAAAAAAAAAAATGCCTGAGGGTTGTTGTGTGCCACAATGCATATCTAACCATTCAACAAATCATTTTTTCAAATTCCCCAATAACGAATTGTTAAAGGACAAATGGGAAAAGAACATCCCTAGAAAAAACTGGAGGATCTCAAACTGGAGTAGGATCTGCGATTTACACTTTGAAGCACGATTTATAATAAAGAAGATCAAGACGATTTAAATGAACCAGGCAAGAAGTTTATTTCTAATTTGCTATATCTTTTAAAAAATCCTAATTTTCCCTAATACTTAGATTATAGAAACCGGAGAAGATATGGCGATTGACCCACAATGCTGAACCTACCATTTTCCCAGGCCTACCGTACTATTTATCAAAAAACGTTGTAAAGAGGCAAAGTCCGGAGGAAAAAACAAATTACAACTTCCTTGCCAATAACAAAGAAAAGCTTTAGGGGTATATCCTCTATTCGGTTGCAAATTAATTATTACGGTTACTAAATTTATTTTGCCATGTCAATCCTCACATTTTTTTAAATTTTAATTTGTTTTGCGGTTGTTAAGTAGAAATACATAAAAAGACTGCGGCCTCGGAAAATGCGCAGCAGTCTTTTCGTGGATTTCTACTTTACAATCGCAAAACAAATTTAAATTTAAAAAAATGTGTCAATTGGCATGGCAAAATAAATCCAGAAGCTATATTTCTGATCGCAAATATTGTGTGTGTGAATTAGTTTTTAGACTTTTTTTATAAAAAAGAAATGTTTATTAAAAGATAACGACACAGTATATTTTATCCAATTTATTTGCGATCGTTAGTTATGACTTCCTGCCATCTCTTGGGAAGTTTGTATATTCCTCGTTTGAAGAAGCCTTCAACTTTCCCAACTACCCAACCATCGATCAATTTCGCACTTATCCGGCGCTTCGGAAGCGTACGTCAGCCAGGCCAATTTGAATTGATCGAAACAAATAGTACTCGGAAGGTACAAGATCTGGAGAATACGCAGGTTGTTGAAGTCTACTTTGTTTTGAGCGGTTTTTGCATGATGTGGTCTGGCATTTTCATCATGAAACAAAACTTTATATTAGAATTTAATTTGAATTATAGATGGAAGATCTGCAAGAATCGCAACAATCAGTTTCGAACTTAATGAGGTTATTGATTTGAAAAAATCAGTCATCTCTTCAGGCCGCGACGACTGACGTTGATATTTTTACATAGGAATATTGTCTATATATAGAACAATACCATGTAGTTGTACTACTAGCGAATTACTGCATAGCGTACGAAATTCGATTCTTTCATATTCTTTCATATCATAGACCAATGCACGGAACAATCACAACAAAACCATTACAATAAAACAACAATAACGTAAAATATAAAACTTTATAGCTTTTGTTCGCTATTGCTGGCCGTTTTTCGTCTAATGCACGTGCCAAATTGTCCAGTTGGCGTCGGTAGTGATCACTTGTAACCGTTTCATTTGGATTTAACAGCTCATAATATACCACACCTTTCTGGTCCCACCAAATACTCAGCATAACCTTATCGCAATGAATATCTCGTTTTGGCTGCGATGGTCCTGCTTGGCCTGGATCAACGTAAGCTGCTTTACGTTTGGGGTTGTCGTAATCGAGCCACTTTTCATCGCCAGTAATAATTCAATGCAAAAACTATGTTTTTAGATTTTTTTTCTATGCTTCAATTCGTGCTCTCAATTGATTTTTGGACAGTTGATGTAGGACCCATCTTCCTAGCTTTCGAATCTTTCCCATTGCGTGCAAACGATGAGAAATGGTTGATCGGTCAATGTTTAACTGCATTGCAAGTTCCTTTTTCGTTTGACATGTATTTTCATCCAATAATGTTTGTAATTCGGCATCTTCAAACTTTTTTGGCTGACCTGGCCGTTCTTTGTCTGTCAAGTCAAAATCATAGCACTTTGGAATCGATGAAACCAATTGAAACAGATTGCTCTCGATGGAGCTTGATTACCATAAGTATCAGAAAGCAATCGGTGAGCTTCAGCAGCAGTTTTCTTGGAATCAAAAAAAAAGAAGAACCCCTCGAAAAAACAACTTATCACGATCTATTTTAAATCGATTACAACAAAATCACGTAATATGAGAAATAACACTTTCTGCTCTGAATTAGATTGATAATTGTGACAGCTACAAAATGCAATTGGAATTGCTTGTCAAACCATACGCAATCTCACGTAGCGACATCTAAATGTCGAGTCTAAGAATTAGTTCACACACCCAACAATTAATTTGCGACCGGATAGAGGATATACCCCTTAATCGAATATTGATGTTCAGATGGAGGTCGTTGGACTCCAAAACAATGAATCAAGAACTATATGATTTTAAATAATAATAATCCTAAAATACCACAAATTACCCCTCGCTGAACGCACGCTTGGAGTCACCGTCTGTATTATTATTTTTTTACAGTTTAAATACAAAGTTTAAAAATAAAATGAAGCAAGAAAAAAGACAAAGTTTTTTTATGTGGTAAAAGAAAAATTCAGCATGAATGATACCCCGCAGTCACAAGATGGGAGAAAATTGTATAGGTTAGGTCTACTTAGTGCTGGCAGATTTGAAAATGAGAAACGTCGATAATGGGAAAAACAAAACAAAAAAAAAACAAAAAATTAGTATTCATGAATTATGAAAACAAAAGTTATAATTTAAAGTATCCACAACAACCAAAATCACGCCGATTATAGAATTCGCGGGAGTGAATCGCATGCGGATTTGAAAATGCATATAAATAAAATTGAAAACAATTGCTATAAATGAAAGTAGCCAAGAAAATTTGTATTGATTTCCATACAAATCGTTTTTTATGATTTCCCATACAAACACAATAAAAAAATTGCGGATCTAAAACAAATTTTACTTTACTAATTGCATGAAAATCCATAGGAATTTCTATGATACTATGATTTAAAATTTTGTTTTATGTTTTTTATATGCAGTTTTCAATCTGCAATCGATTCATTCCCGCGAGTTCTATAATCGACGTGATTTTAAAATAAAATAAAAAATGAGTGATGATGACAAAGATCACCGCACTAAAGTAGTGCTAAGAAGTATTTTTAAAGACAATTTACTAGTAACGGATGTTCAAATTTGAGGTATCTTTTTAAATATTCCGCCATTTATAATTTTTGTACTAGAGTATCATATGTTATCTGAAAGATGACAAGTACAAACATTCCGGTTAGTTACAATGGAGAGATATACGATTGAACAACGGATTTTCATTATTAAAACTTATTTTAAATATGATGAAAGTTATTCAGAAGTTGGAAGAAACTTTCGTTCAAAATACTGTAGAGAAAATGCTCCGATAAACCATGCTATTAAATTTATCATTGATAAACTTGAAGAAACTGGTTCAGTTCAACATCAGAGAAGCGGAATTTATCATCGTAGTAGTCGTTCAAGTGAAAATATTGCAGCTGTTATAGCACAAGTGTTGCTGAAGAGCCAAGGACATCAATTCGCCGTCGTTTACGTCGTTTACCTTTGTACCAATATTTTGCACAAATGTCTTCATGTAAAGGCTTACAAAATACAATTAAGACAAGAATTAAAACCAAATGACCACGCATTACGTCGGCAATTCGTTAAATGAACCATAGAAGAACAAGAAGGCAATGAGAATTTTTCAAACAAATTATCTTCACCGATGAAGCTCATTTTGAAATTGGCGATTATGTCAACAAACAAAACTGTCGCATAGCCGTAGAATCCGAATCTGAAATAAAAAATAGGGGTCCCTATCTTAGTTTCCAAGTTGCCCCTCATCCCCCTTACAAACAGGGGTGAGGGGTCCTAGTTTTAGCACTAATGTATTTCCCCTCCAGAATGATTTAATTTTGATAATGGTCATTTTTATCGTAGAGGGCTTATTTTCCGAGATATTTGAAAGTTTTAGCTTAAAAAACTCACCCGGTATACGCTACTAAGTGGACCAAAAAAAATTGACTATACCCTTATTGAATGTAAAAAAGTTCAGGGCACAATTTTTTTCACCACTATATTCTACCGTTTTCCATACAAATCAAGGATAAAAATAACGGCGACATTTTTTCATAGAAAAATCGGGTTATGTCTCTTCTGTTTGTATTCTATATTTTGTGGTATAGGTTCATTTCTACTGCATAGTCCGTTCTATGACGTGTGATTCTAAAGGCAGGTATACAGTCCTTATCACTCGGGAATTGATATTTAAATTTATTTTTCCAAACCGAACAGACGAAACAATACCGCCAGAAAACAATATTGATGCCCAATATCAGCAGCAATTCTGCGCTTACTGAGTGTTTGAAAATTGATTAGCTTTAGTCGCTCTATGTATGGGGGGTAAGTTGAAAACATCTATAACGTAGCTCACGTAAAGCAAAACAAAGCAACTTTCGTTACAAAGCCTCTATTTTTTAAGTCCATTTCATAAAAATGGGACCACATCTGACTGGCATACTCCAGCAGGCGACGAACAATGGTGGTGAACAGAACCTTCGTTACAAAAAGATCGTGAAATTCTTTAGCCCAGCGTTTAACGAAACCAAGCACAGACTTTCCTCGGTTGATAATATTAACAATGTGATCGCTAACATTCAGCTCACTGTCACAAATAACACCCAAATTTTAGTTGATAATTATTAACGTATACGCCTACGAGAGTACATAATGGATGAATCTATCAATTTTCATATTGTCGGCTTATACGAAGATGGTCGAGTTCTTAATAGCACCAGCAGCACCGTTTATATATATCCCCAAATAACGATATTGAAAGTAGGTGATATTCTCCAAGATATGAGTCCACTCGCAAGAGAATTTGGGATGGAACCCCAAGGGCTCTGAGCTTAAATATAATAATTTCAATGTACTTGAAGTAAACTAAGAGGGGTCGGTGATCGTGGAACGATATTTGAAGAAACCATGTTGAAAGACAGAAAGCAAAGGTTTACAATGAAATTAAAGTGACTCATAAACGATGTTTCCAAACAATTTTTGAATGCAGAATAGCTTTGCATAATAACTATAATGTCCGATTTGAAGCCTTTTTTATGGATAGGAGTCTCTCCAGATAGACGGAATAATTCCTATCGACAGTGATTTTTGAAACAGGCCGTAAGTGATTTAGCCAGACTACTACAACATTTTTTTAAGATGTTGGACTGCAAACCATATATTAAATAGCTAAAATATAGGACATACGCGTTCTTATTTTCTCTTATCTTATTTCATTTCCGTAATTAGATTTTCTGGCACAGGTGTCACTTTGGTCGTTTCTTTCGAACTTTTTTCGAAAAGTTGCCATTGTTTGTTTACTTTTTTGTTTTGATAACTAATGGCGTATTGCATTGGTCACTTACAACAATAATCGCATTAAAACTTAACCCCAATGGATTCATATAAATCCAAAATGATTTTGGATTTACGTAGATCCAATCCAATTTTTAGTACTAAAGGTTTGTACTAAAATATTAAAACTGATATTTCAAACTACAAAATCGACATAAATATTATTATGTTTTTAAAATAAAACTAAAATGTTAATAAAACCACGAAATATGCAAATATACATAGGAAAAAACATTTTTACTTACAAACTTTGAATCCTAAAAGTAAATCCGAAAATGGCTATTGATTTGGAAAATTATAAATCCAAAACTAAATCCTAATCCACTTTTACCAATGCAATACAGCTTAAGCTACACAGTTGAAATAGTTAAATTTAGTTTTGCTTTTTCACCAGCTGTGTTGATTTTCGAGTTTTTTTCGAACTTGTACTAAAACAACTAACTCCACTCTTGTCTTATAGAAAAAAAAATTCGAACACGATTTTACAAGACAGTGTCCTATATTGATACTATTTAATATTTGGGCAAACCATCAGAGTCGTATGAAAAATCATCTTTTAAGATAGTGATTTTCCCAAACACAGAGTGGTAATCAATCTGGACGGAAACCTAGAAGATTGAACCTCGTTATTCATATACTTGAAATAGTCAAAGCCGGGATCACAATTGTTGTTCGAGAATTAATGAACTGCCAGACGTGCTTAGGTTCTTAGATAATGTCAGATTGCATTTGTTTCATGTAATTATTATAAGTTCTTGAGTTCTATAGAGTAATCTAATTCCAAGTAAGTTTTTAGTTTTATTGGTCTTGCCGATGTTTATTGCCAAGGTTAAATTTCTAAATAATTCTCGAATTTGACCACAGGCTTAGTTATTTATTGTTTCGAAATCAAGAATTGGTTGCAGGTGGTATGCAGAATTTCAAGTATAATTAGATCAAAGGTGTTAGAGTGTGTGAAATAAATTCTATGAGCTTTGCAGACGGGGTCACATATGATAGTTATAAAACGATTATAACGGTATTCGATTATATTCTTTTTTATGGATCGCAACAACAAACATGCAATATGACTCAAAAACGGGGTTTATCTCAAAATTGCATTCTTTGGTTTGTTAGTCGTATTGAAAATTGTGATAACGGCCAACGTTTGTTTTCTAGGTTACGTAATATTTATACTGAGCTTCCTCCCATTTAACGCATTAACACGGGTTCTTTTACTGTGAATATAGTACATGTTCAGAAGACAAAAATTAGCTGTTTGAGCAAAAAGCGGATCTACTAATATTGAAGTCATAGGACAGGACTAGACCCGTTTTATTATCACGCTATACAATTTATAAAATATTTAAATCTGCTTACCTTAGATTTTCTATCATATTTTGTTATACTAACAAATGGTACCAAGGCTAATGTTAATCCTATTCCAAATGTAATACCACCTATTAAACCAGTAAAATTCTGCTGCCATGGTAATGTTCCTATACCAAATAGTATCCCGCCAATCGTAATTAATTTGAAAAATGCCACATGGGTCTTTTTTAATTGTTTCCAATGAATTAATATTAATAAAACGGTTAATGATGATACAACTCCCGCAAGAGATGCTAATGGCCCAACCTAAAACGCATAACAAAAAATGTCAAGTTCATTTTTAAATTAAATTATTATGGAAATCATATTTTTTACATACCTCAGGCTTATACGGTACAAAGATTGCACTAGTTAAATTTCCAGCTATACCAGAACCTATATAAACAATAGCCGTTCGAATTGGTCCTAGTAAACGTTCCAAATCAGCTAATAATATATGTTGAAAGGCAACTGTAATTGCTAAATGTAATACACCAGCATGCAGACATAATGATGTAAATAAACGATAAAATTGATCTGGAAAATCTGGTGACAAAAACGGAAACATTCCACACACGTCATTTAAGCACGACACCTGGAATTAAACAAATCTTTTATAACATTCTTTTATCGCATGTAAAGATTATGAAAGAAATACTTGGCTACACAGCGACGCCTCTTCATGAAAATATCCATGAACAAAATCACAATACTCGCGTGTTGTGATTCGACATTCTCCGTGAATTCCGATACAACAAGGATGCCCTATTACCTCGCAAACCATATGCTCAGCCGTATGGTCTTTAAACCTAAACCGCTGTGAAAATGAATTTGTTTTTCGACAAATTGGCCATTTTGTGATATCGTCCGGCCATTCATACGGTGCAATAGATGCTGGGGCATCACAATACTTTGGATCCAATCCACAAACCGAACCTGATATTCGTCCACCAGGGCCAGAATCACCCGGTGACCATTTCTTCCATGTTGATATAGACTGTTTCAGTAAAACAATTTTATTGTACTTTTGTGTTACACCACAATTGTATAAAAAAAAATACTCACCGTTGGCCAAAGACCGCGTACCTTCGGGATAAATTTCTAATTACTCAAAAGTTTTTGAAATCTTCCAATTAGCAATACATATTACTCACCGAACAATCCGCTTGTGAACTTTGGACACAGCCTGAATCATCATTCCGTATGCAACATGCCGTCTCGCGTTCATTTCGTCTTGTTTTGGTAACAACATCCAATGTTCTAGAATCACGTCGCATGCATGTTGCGAATTTCGCCCCTAAATGCACCAGATCACCGCTTCGCAGCCCAATCCATAAATTTCGCTGTTCCATATGTTGTACCTGTTGCAAACTCAACGACGTTACCAATACCTGACTAGTTTTTTGTTCCATTCCTATTCCAATTGGGCCAATGCCATAACAAATAATCGATAGAATTAAAACCAAAATTTGCACAGTATTTATCCAGTACGTAAAAAACGGTCGATAGTCGTTCCGATCGTCTAAATCGTTTGCCTTCAATAATTTCACATTGTGCTGAATTGATCGGCGGGAATTATCCAAGACGCCATCGATCAATTGAGATGAGATTCTTGTGCCACGATAACCGTTACCTTGACCTAAAATTTGCAATTCGGTTGAACGAGTGCGCCACCCATTAACCCGTTCACCCATATAAATTTGTCGGGTTTCAATCATTTGATTTGCCTGATTACTGTTATTTGGATTATTTTGTTGACGATTTGACGGCGTATTATTGGGCGAATCAAAAAATACCTCATCGTCCTGGAGTGGTGACAAGCCATCGCAAATATCATTTGTTTCATCATTTGGTGATATATGCGATGGTGCGAAGCTGCGTGACCATTGACGTGTTTTGCGCCCACCTAATATTAAAAAAACGATAGAAAATTATTAGACCGCAACGGAAATAAACATTTATAGGTGAAATAATTAAAACGCAATTTTATCAGCTAAATATAGCACGACAACATTAGCAAAAAATAAAGTAAAGTAAAGCAATCCCACCTTTTTTGCTTAATGTTTTTACGATGTACGACATGCCATTCCACATCATTTTTGGTACCGATAATTTTTTTGGTATGATCACCGGTTCCATTTGGATTCGGTGACGATTGTTCAAATCATCGATTTGTGCCGGAAGTATATCAGGTCGATCGCCATTTTGGTTATTGTTCAAATTAGTCGTATTCGGTTCAGGTATGTGTCGCAACTGACCAAATTGTCGTATGGCAAATCGCTTCTGACGCTCCGCCCATTTATATCGTTCAGCCTCCTCGCTCTGCTCGTCTATGCCAAAAAATTGAGTGAATTGACGCCGAATGTATTCCTTAATTTTCTGCTTTCGCGTCAATCGAATTATTTGCTGATGGCGATTTTGTTGTGATAGTTGTTGCTGCTGCTGTTGTTGCTGATGCTGTTGTTGCTGCTGCTGCTGCTGCTGTTGTTGTTGTTGTTGTTGCTGAAGATGGTGGTGGTGTGACTGTTGCTGCTGAAACTGTTGTTGATGTAATAATAACTGTTGCTGCTGCTGTTGTTGTTGTTGTTGCTGCTGCTGCTGTTGTTGTGATGATGTTCGTTGTTGCATTCCCACAGCACTTGGTATTGCGATCTGATTTTGAACTTGATCGTAAGTACCCATATTATGGCCGGTATTGCTATTGTTTGAAATCGATCGCGAATTCTGTTGAATAGTTAAACTGTTTGATGATAAATTGGTATTTGTCGCGACACTTGCACTGTAGTTTAAATTCGGTTCTTTCCGATGTGGTCGCGGTGAAGTTTCTTGATTTTGAATTAAGTGTAGTGATTGAACTGGAGATGATGGTGGTGGTTGAGTTGGTAGTGGTGGTAGCGGTTGATTGATTTGCTGCGACTGTTGCACATTATTTGGAATTGATATTGACGATGATGACGGAATCGGTGAAGGTGGTGATATATTGGTTCCAGCAATTGTAGAAGACGATGCAGAAGATGAAGAAGAAGTGGATGAAGCATGTAAAATGTCTTGTGGTTGAATCGGTGTTATTGGTACAGGGCTAATGGGCCCTGTTTGGGTAGTTTGGTGAACACCAGTGGCTCGACGCATTGTATTACAGTGTAAACATGATATTGAATTTTGTTCACTCAATATGTTAACAGGTGTTCCCACTCGCCCGCTTGATGTTGAATTTGGTCCAATGTACTCGGATGAGGGTGTGCGGTTTAAAGATGGATAATCCATGGGGGCTTCCAATCCGCAACGTGACGATCGCGAAGATGAACATGATATATTTGATGGAATTTGCGAACTATTATTCATAAGATTTGGATTATTATTACTAGAATTACTGCTACATTTGATTGGTCTAACACGGGGTGGTGTGGCATAATGATCAGCTACATTTGAAGGATCGTGCACTAAATTTAGCATTCCAGGATTAGTTGAGGATGCTACGTTTGTTTGCTGTATCGGTAAGGAAGATGGCGCATTGTCGTTAGAACAGCATTTCAGTCGTAGCCTATATGGTATATTATTCGACACATGTGTACGACCTGTTGTATGATATCCGCTCTCAGCGTATGTGTCATTTGTTACAGGAGGTGGTGGCGTTGGTATATAACGCTTTACTGGTGTATGAACAATAGAATTTAAATATGCATAGTTTTCAGTCGAAGCCAATGGTGTGCTATTAGCCAAGAAATGGCCTGGTGTCACGAATCGATCACATTTCGGGGACATATCACGGTAGCCACGTTCATTCGGTGGCATTGATGAACGAAATCTAGAATTCGGTGACATCGTTCGTTGCTGATGTATAGAAAAACGATGATGATCCGAATATGGATTACCCGACGGTGACGGAATACCAATAACAAAACGATCACTTGTTGGCGCTGGCGATGGTGGCGGTAAGCAACAAGTCAAGGGCTCCTCATACCGTTCAGGTGGCACACGAGTTGTGGCAATCGTATGATAACCAGCTGGTAAATCATCCTGCTGGATAAATCGTATAGGTGATGCGGTTCCTGTTAGTGTACCTACATCGCTACATGACCGTTCGATAATCTCAATTCGGTCCCGATCCTTTGCAACACTTAAAACTCCACTTCCATTGATACTACAGTTAATATTAATCGCTTGCGTTTGTAGCTGATGCGGAAAATGAGATTGGGTCAAAGATTTTCTCCTCAATGTACTTGTGCTGGAGGCTGATAAATTTGATGTTGTGGATGGGGTTGGTGTAACTGATTGTTGTGTTTGATGATGATGATGATTTTTGTGATAATCATTTCCATCATCTGAAGACATTCAGGAAAATTTTTTATAGCTCAATTTTAGTTGTGCGTAATCGAGAGAGAGGCTTAACAAAATTTACGATACAAAAACTTCTAGTTTTAAGTGACTAAACCTTTGTCCTTAATTTTAATTTTTCCACAAAGCTTTTCATTAAAAAGAACAAAAAAAGTTCTTTTTTCGTTTTTGGAAAACCCCAATTTTTTATGTTTCTACTTAGATGACATTTAGGCGATTTATAATACTTGAGGTTTTTTGTTCACACAATAATCACAGATTTTTAACATTTTTCCTAAATCACTACACAATTTTTTTCTTATCACTTCGCAACGAAATCACTTTAGATTGTACAAATAACAAATTGGAAACTTAAAAGTGCCATACAATTATTAAAAATAAATATTTTATAATTTTTATTTATTTTCTACTTCAAAATGGCTGATAAATTGCAATAACAAAAAAACACACACACCCCACACGAAAAAAATATATGTATTTTTGTGTGTTGTATATAATATTGTTATTTAGAAGGATGAATGATAAAAAAGAGAATTTAGAAGAAAAATGGAAAATTTAATTTTCCTTTTTCACTGTATGTGTGCAGGCATAACTTTGTGCGCAGTCCTACCAATTTTATAGTGAAATTTTTATAGTTATAGGAAATAATGGTTGGTGTCTCAGCTTTATGGCATCCAGGATTCGCATGAACAATATCACGTCATCTATCGAAAAGTGATATAACAACTGTGTAGTTGCACTACATCTGTTATTTAACGTGATAACGTTTACACCACGAGATGCCTTCAGTATCAGATAAATAAATAAATATTCGCCTAAAGGGCGATTAATAAAAAATTTTCTTTCCAGAAATATTCCGATTAAATTTGAAAACGAATTATTTTTATTATAATATTAAACTGTGCCGACATGTTGTAACTATCACTTTTTTCGTTTCGATAGAATAACGGTATTTTAGAAGTAAAAATATTTTTTTTTGTAATAATATTACTTTTAAAATACCGTTATTCTATCGAAAACGCATCGAAACGAAAATGTGATAGTTACAACATGTCGGCACTGATTTGCTTATTGAAAATTGACCATCTCTTAATCGATACTGGTCGAATTCAGGTTTTAGGCGGGATTGGTATTGTAAACCCAATTCTTCATCAAGTTCCAGGCCATCCTGAATGGAGCTCGGCCATTTCTTCATCGATCATGTTCAACTTTGGGGTGAATTAGGCGGAATTCTAACAAGAATTATGATCGAAATACTAGAAATTGATTATGCTTAATGAGACTTGGCCAGTTTTGAATCGATTATTGTGAAAAATGGTTCATATAGGCTTAATGTATGTGATATTAATGTTCTAACACAAAGTATTAACGAAGCTCGAATTTGAAACAAACTTCTATAATTATAACTTTTCACTCCTCTATTCCTATAAAGCGACAGTCTGATTATATTTCAACCACATTTGCAAACATAGTTTAATTCCAATCGGCTAAGAAATAGCTTAGTTCCATTCAAATTAGCAATTTCTTGGACGGATGCAAAAATTTTGGCAAAATTTAATTAAACATCAGATGGTTTGTGCAACTATACGCGACTGGTATTTACTAACCATCAATTTAGTTAGTCGGAAGTTTATCCAAATAAGTCGGCGTAAGACCCGGCGTATTAATTGACCATTTTCCATAATCATATTATCCCAAATTACAATTCAATTTTCATTTTGTAAAACTGAGACGCATTAAAATCGGTAAAGAATAGTTTTCATTCGAGTTATATTTCATTCAGAACCACATTTGAAACTCAGAAATGAAATCCAAATTCCGTCATGCAAACCGAGTATTCCTATAGAGTAATAATTTCGATTTCTTATTGGGTGTTTTCATCACTCAAACATTCTTATACTTAATAAACACATTTTATTAAACACTTGTTTTTTATTTCGCAAAATTAGATTTTTGAATATTTTAATTAAAAAATTTGTTAAAAAAGTTTAAAAAATCACACGGTCGATTTCGACTTGTTAGGTCATCATCAGGAGTATCTACTGATTTGTTAAAGTAAAAATTTGTTATATATAGCAGAAAAAAGCAAAAAATTAACAAACAAAAGGAGGAGGGACAAAAAATAAGCAATACAAATTAATCTATTGATCGCGAAGGTGTGCGATTAGTCAATTATGAACAAACTAATAATAATGTAAATAATGGTCATTGACGATTCGAGCCACGATTTTTGATGGAATTACCACTTTTCAAATTTGTCACAATAGCTACCATTTGTATGTCTTTCCGTGAGCGGTGGTGATTATATTTTGCAGTGTTCACAGGTTTATTTTATTGCAATAGGTAGAGTTTCTCTACATTCCCATTCATCAGTTACATCAACAAGATTTTGTTCATTCAAGGAACATTCCGTTGTGTGAAAATGTTTCATTTCCCAAATACGCTTATTCAATCGTCATTATTGAAAGAAGGACGAGAAGAAATCAGATCTTAGCGTAAAGAAGTACAAATTGCGTTCGACATTTAACAAACGATGTACTTGGGCTAACATGGGTCCTGCTTTCAGCGCACTTTGGAAGTGTTTCTTTAAACTAATTCGTATGTATGTTGTAATCATCTTTTCGGATTTATACATTCTTTACTCTCATCTATAGAGAACTTTAACTACTTGCCAACTACTTTTTACTTTTAAAAAAGCGACGGGATATCACAGCCTACCCGTACACCGTCAAATTAGTTTAATTACGCTAAAACCACTTTGCTGGAAACCGGATGTTGAATAGTCAAGAAAACGTTCAGAGTTAATTTATGCACCCAAGAGAGATATTGAATTTTATCTTACTTCTAATAAAAAACACTCTTATCATAACTCAGTCATAATCATAATAAAATGTTAGCAAGCCATGATTATTAAAATCATTTGTCATTAAAAAAAAACAAAATATAACGGGACAAATACAAGAAAAAAATTCGAGTAAAATTTTTCAGTAAATTCAATTTCAGTAGATTTCTAGATCTTGTCAATCTCGTATTTAAGACACAAATTTGTTACCTATTTAATTTAAAATGTTGATTACAATTAAAACACTAAAACAAGAAGCATTTCAAATCGAAATTGATAATAAAGAAACGGTACGTGTTCTTAAAGATCGAATAGAATCGGTTAAAGGGAATGATTTCCTATCGAATACTCTAAAATTGATTTATGCCGGACAAATTCTGAGTGATGATAAAACACTGGAATCGTATAAAATTGAAGAGAAAAAATATATTGTGGTTATGGTAATCAAGGAAGCTCAAGTCCAAGACGCGGCGGCCGCTACTTCTAATGAAACCAAACAAAATGAGGGATCATCAAGTACTGAAAATAATGATACGGATTTAATGGCACAATCAATGTTGACAGGCAGTGAATATAATACGGCTGTAAATAAATTAGTTCAAATGGGCTATGATCGAGAATTGGTCATTAAAGCTATGCGAGCTAGCTTCAACAATCCTATTATGGCTGTTGAATATTTAGTTAATGGTATTCCCGAAACGAGCGATTCATCATCGGGCGAAGAATCATTTTCAATGTTGCGTGAACAACCGGAATTTCGGCAAATCAGTCGCGCAATTCGTGAAAACCCTGAACTATTGAATGCCATTCTGCAACAAATAGGAGAGAGTAATCCAAGTGTATTACAGTATATTTCCGAGAATCAGGATGCTTTTCTGAATATGGTGAACGAAACATCAGCTGAAGGTGATCAGTCATTGATGGATGAAGCCACCGCTGAAGATGTTGCTGGATTAACCCAAATTGCAATAAATATTTCACCCCAGGATGAAGCGGCGATTGAAAGACTAAAAGCTCTGGGATTTTCAGAGGAACTTGTTATTCAAGCCTATTTCGCATGCGATAAGGACGAAAATTTAACGGCAAATTGTTTGTTGGAAAATGATGATAATAAATAAAAACAACTGAAATGTATTTACTCGATATAAATAGGTAATGTCTTTTTATTTATTAAATAATAATCAAGAACGGTCTACCTGAAGTTCGTGTATTTGAAATATTTTAAGAGCAGGACAACAAAAAAAATTCGCACGCAATTACCTATTTTCTAATTAAAATGGTATTGGTAA
Organism: Nephrotoma flavescens; assembly: GCA_932526605.1. Classification (NCBI taxonomy): domain Eukaryota; kingdom Metazoa; phylum Arthropoda; class Insecta; order Diptera; family Tipulidae; genus Nephrotoma; species Nephrotoma flavescens. The sequence continues at coordinate 140,341,251 of OW052222.1, forward strand.
AAGCTCTCAGAAATCATCAATAAATAGCAAAATCTCTATTTCTATCCCTAATGCTGTGGTTGCAGGTTACAACTTGAATTATTGCGGTTATTAGACTAGCAATAGTGGCGCTGTTTCATTGAGAAATATCTCAACTACCTTGAGACTTTATTGCCTTAGTTTAAATCCTTGTTTGATGATTACCGTTTCTTGAAGTGCTACAGTACTGCAAGGGTAAACACGTGCAAGTACACATGCACTAATACCACATTTTATACAATGAAATTTCATACCATATATTGTAAGACAAGTTAAGCAAGAAGCCCGGATGCCTGACGAAATCATTTTGCGTAAAATGTGTTGTGGATTTAATCAAGTTTCATTCGGCTTAATGTTCTGTGGCACTATTCTGACTCTTTCTTTGAATAAGCAATTGGGAAAAGTATTTTCATAGCATTTTTGTCTAAATTGTATTTCCCACTGATGGAATTAGTTTGATGTAAATATCTTCGAAACAAAGTTAATTGGGAAACATTATTGTTCCACAAAATATTTATAGGGAAAAATAATTCAAAATTTATCGTTTTTTCAAAAATATTTACATCAAATTAAATCCATCAGTAGATCAGAAAAATACAATTTGGACCAAAAACGCTATGAAAATATTTTTCCCAGTTTCTTATTTTCAGAATAGTACCATTGATCATTGAAAAAAACTTGCCGCATCTTAAAATCTACCAGACTTATGAATGTAAATAACTGCCACACTGCACGTCAATTAAAACCGGATTTTAATTTATTTGTTTAGAAATCTGCCATAATCATTTGCCATCTGTCGTCCAAAGATCATTACTTCACAACACAATCGAGACAATATGCAAATGGAATACCTGTTAAACGGTTTTCAGTCCAATTATAAGCCGATGGAACTTTGGACATCATATTGAGTAAGTTAAGAAAGTTGAGGAATCTCCCTCCTCAATAATATAAGAAAAGTTTTAGCAATCGTCTTTCTTGAGCGAATACCACCAACATTCATCGTCGAAGAATCCAACGAATTCCAACGAACCACTAAATCAACTTTTCGTGAATTCGAACGCGCAGTCGATTCCATCAACAGAAGCACAATCTAGAAAGCACTCTACGAAATAAACATTCCGAAGAAAATAATCGTACCCATCAAATTGTCTCTGCTATACTATAACACAGGGACTTTCGATTGACCTGAATTAACAAAATTATCTGAATTAACTGAAGTGAGCGTTCGATTCGCACCGCTTCACTTCGGTTAAAAACTTGGGCTACTGAATTAACTGAAGAGATATTTTGCTCGTGTAGTTAAATCAGATTGGTTGTTTTTGTTGTATTTTTGACATCTATTGGTTTTGCGTTCATACAGACGAAACAGAGGAAATCATTAGCCAAGGCATCAACAAAGCTAGAAACATATTTAATATGCTTCATAAAAGCTGGAATGCATCCGACTTGCCAAGGAACACAAAGATACGAATTTTCAATGCCTGTGTAAAATCTATTATAGTTATCACCTACGCATCACTTGGCGACGTCTAGTCTTCGTATTCACATTTTCGTATTATGATTCTCGCCGTGAAAACGAAGTGAGAGAGAGTGATGTCAAAAGTGATCACCTAAAATGTTTAGGTGATGTATCTATGTGTTTTTTTTTAATTCAATAGTACAAATAAAAATGGCTGGCGGTAATAATGTAGGTTTTATTTTTAAATTATTTTTATAGTAAATATAATTTGTTTGCGTATTTTATAATAATTATTATTATTTTATTTCAAAATATTGTATTATAAATCAAGGCAATTTTATGACGAATAAATAAATCGATATCGTATTTAATATTTTTGATTATTAGTTTTAGAATATTTTAATTATTTCAACTAACTAAATTGTAAAAACATAAACAAACACATAATATGTCAAAACTGCTAACAAAAACACTGTAGCTACAAAAAATATTTTTTTTAAAAACAATGCAAATCACCGCATACTCACATTCGCCAAAATAAAGGGGAGAACCATAATGGGCCTATTCCATGGAAATAATCTGCTGTCAGCAAAAATAAAAGCGAGAAGAAAATATAGATTTTACTGGTTGTGTACGAAACAAAACATGTTGTCAGTAAAATTTTACTGAGAGAATAGTTGTAATAGGAGGGGAAGTTTACTGCCATAATGGGGAAGTTTACTGCCATAAAAAATGTAAATTGGACTATTTTTTATGGCAGAATTTTTCACACATCTACAAAAAATGTATGTAAAGATAAGAAAGTTTTCTCACACTCATACAAAATAAGTCGTTTACCATTTTTATAGTCAAATGACGATTTAATTTTTTTTTCGTGTTGAAATTTGTTAACGTGTTAACGTTAGTGGTTTTCTGTGGTACATATATAAAAATTAAAACATATAAAAACAAACCGAATTGTACGAAAATGTACAAATTAAAAATTTTATTGAAATTTTTAGGTTATGCCAAAATGTAAAACCATAAAATTTTTCTATAAAATGAAATGAAAAATATTTCTTTTCTTTGTCACTCTTATGAAAATTGTTTTTTGTATTATCAGCAAAAAAATTGCTGTCAGCAAATTTTTTCCATGGAATTAAAGCATAATTCCAAAATACTAACACGAATCATACTGTCACGGCGAAAGAGAGGTGAGGTGATGGTGAGGCGAGAACCAGCATATGTTTCTGGCCAAACACGATCGCTAACGAAGAACTATTGAGGCAAACAAGACATCGAATTGAGCATGAAAAAAACGAAAGTGGAGATAGAGATTATCACACACTGAGAAAAGGGCCTAATAACATAACAAGAATGTTGTTGTGTAAATCGCAGGAAAGAAGAAATAGGAGGAACAGCGATCGCCTATTATGAAATTTTCATCTATTATGAAATTTTCGACATCGCAAATTTTCGACGCTGTCGACCAGTTCGGCAACATCGAATATAGCTATTCTGAGATATTCGACAACGTCGAAAATAACATCAATCACAAATAACATTGGAACGGATTCATTCCATAAATTTTACTAATATTGGGAATTGCTCCGAGTTTGTTGAGGTCCTAAAATAAATCCGACAATAAATGTAAATTTTAAATTTAATTATTTAAATTAAACAAAATTACATATATGTTTCACATATAAAATTTAAAATTAACACACAAAATAACTAAACATGTAAATATATATGACTAAAGTTTTATTAACTGTATATTTTCTTATTAAATTTCACGATTTACGATTTATCAAGTATAATCTTTTATTATTTCTCTTACACCTCTATAGCAGTCGAATAATTTTCGTTTGTATCTAAAATAATGCGCGTCGCAATTTCATAATAGAAAAATAATAGATTTCATAATAGAAAGTGATGGTACAACCTACCGCCCCTAGGGCAGTATGTTGTACCATCACTTCGAATCGAAAAAAGTCGAATTCGTAAAAAGTCGAATTGAAAAAGTGAAAGTTGTATCATTTTTGCTTTTTGAAAATGATACAACATATCGCCATTCGACTTTTTTCGAATTTCGATTCGAAGTGATGGTACAATATATTGCCCTAGGGGCGGTATGTTGTACCATCATTTCGAATGGAATTCGAAAAAAGTCGAATCGAAAAAGTGAAAGTTGTATCATTTTTGCTTTTCGAAAATGATACAACATATCGCCATTCGACTTTTTTCGAATTTCGATTCGAAGTGATGGTACAACATACTGTCCCTGGTCGAAAAAAAAAGCGCGCCGAAAAAATTTCATAATACCTATTTTCGACGATGTCCCCCTGGTAAATAACGGCTATAGCCGAAATGAAAAACTTCAGGAAAACTAAAAGAAATACCCCTAATAGATTGAAATGGTCCAATCTAGTAGACCCCCATGCTCCTAAATCGGAGATAAAGGAACAATAAATAAATAAAATAAAAAACTAATAAAGCGCCACGATTGACGCATATTATGTCGAGTGAAACACAGGTACATAAACGTACACACACTACAATATTCTTGTGATTTCTTAAGATTTTACTTTACAATAATATATTTCTTTCCAAAGGTTATAATCTTTAAAATTACACTACAGTTATGATTCAAATGACTATAATTACATTGTTAATGAAAAATCATTCATTGTGTGTGGATTACTGTTACTTGAACTATCCGCTGAGCTCAGTGTTTCTTGGGCTTCTTCTTTTAATATTCGCATTATATTCGGATCTTTCTTATCCAATGATTTATCCTTCTCTTTATCTTTACTCCGTTTATGCTTATGCTTATGTTTATGTTTCTTTTTGTCTTTCTTCTTTTTCTTCGGCTTAGACAGTAGATCGCCACTTTTTGAACGGCCATCTTCTTCCTCTTTAATAAACATTCCTGGTTCGAATCCTATTGGGCCACTAGTGCTACCACTTGAAATACCTGGCAGTGAAACGGAATTATCCGAGTAATATTCCGTTTTTGGTTTTTTGGCCGGAGGTTGCTGTGGTGATATTTTCTCGATGATTTCATCTTCGGTTTTTATAATCGCGTCCATGTTAATGATTTCTTCCTGCAAAGTGTTAAATTCCAATAAACTCCTTATTTATTTAATATCTGTAAAGAATTATATACCTTTATAATTTTTTCTTCCACCTCGATTTTAATTTCCATATCTTCCACTTCTATTATTTCCTGGGTTGCTTCTTTTATTATAGCGCTTGTAATGTCTATTGGTAGAGGTGAATTCGCAATAAGAGGTTTTACTAAATTAGACTCAAGCGTCCCACTTGATTGAAACGCGATTGGTTTATAAGCCAATGGACTTGAAGGTCGTGAAGATGATAATTTAATTGTTTCGGGATTGTTTCCAAAATTAAGTTTTTGTGGTTTAAACATTGCACTAACTTCCGAATTGGGCAAACATAGTGGCGGTTTGGTACCATATAACGCGTAGTACAAATCTATCATATCGCAACGTAGTCTTGAATCATATGAAAGTAGCTCGCTAAAGGCAAATATATTAATCAGATAATAAAGTTAATGTCGGTCGGATCAAGTATAACTTACTTCATATTTCGCCAAATTCGCTCTACCAATTCCGGCTTGTCCAATCGATGGCGATGTCCCCGTTCAAATGGGGGATTTTCAATCAAGAGCCGTGCTAATTGATGTCTAAACATTGGATCAGGATCTCGTTCCAAAAGTTCAAATAAATGCTCCAGATCCTCCCATTTTCCATCCACTTTGACAAAATCCACTAAACATTCCATAGCCGCCACGCGTAAATCGATATACTGACCGTACGCAGCATAACTTCGGTAAATTTTCGGACTCGGTGGTAAATGTCCACATTTTTGCAATTTCCTGATTACTTTTAAACAGGACACCGATACAGAATATTTATACGATGGCAGATGTTTCTCTAAGTTTAGTAATCGTGTCACCTCTTCCAACACAAGTCTAGAAAATTATATAAATATAAGTATGTATGTAGGATTTGCTTAAATAAATTAAAAATATGTTGATTTACTTTGCATCAGCCGACAGACTTTCAGCCGTTATTTGTGAACACTGTTGCACTACCGAGATGACTGGTGTAATTGAACTACCGAGTGCGTCTACTAGAGAAGCTCGGTAATAATTATCCGAGTAATGATTTTTTGTATTATCGTTGTATTTGAATAAGTCCAATAGAAACCGAATCACTTCCGGTGGACAAATTTGATGACTTGTCCGAAGTCCAGCCATTGCAACGGGAATCGTTTTCTGCAGATAGTAGTGTTGAAAATTGGAAAAATTATTTTGTTTTATAATGTGTGGCGCACTAAATGAACCAAAAAGTTTTCGAAATATGGCCAACATTGCAGGTGGCCCTTGCCAATTTGTAATCATTGCATTTGCAACTTGTGTTAAGCATAATGCAGCCTTGCAACGTACTTTGTAGAAACAATTTTCATTTTCAATGGTATCGGTTAATGCCATTCGGGTGGCTGGAGTTGGATACTTTTCTAATGCATAAATGGCTTCTAATTGGGCGGTTACATCGCGTTCATGACGTAATTGGAACTGCCACTGGAAATCAGGTTGTTCGATAGTAACCGTACGGAGAAGTGTCATTTCTGGGTCGAGACGGATCCACAGCACTGGAGATTCACTGAAAATTTTAGAGTGAAAATGTAATAATTGTTTATAGAATTTTACTGCGCCACTCACTCCATAGGTGATAAATCCATATCAACTTCCTCACCGGTGCACAGAGGAATTTTTTTCTTTTTATTACGACGACTCTTTGAATGAAGCGTTATATCCCCTTTTACTACCGTATTTTCAATTTGAAGCGTATGCTTAAACGTTCCATCCAATTCTTGAAGTTGAACCAATAAAGGACCAACATATTTTCTTACGCCTTTCATATTTACCGAATCTTGTCGAATTTCCAGTTCAATTGTGTTACGCTTTCTATTGAAAACAGCAGCTAGTGAAAACTTTGCGTGTCCCCCAGTTCGCACCCACTGATCCATAAATACAGCCATATCCTTACCAGTAACCGTGAATATAGCTTTAGTAAAAACATTGGTTGAAATTAGAAGATGATGCCAAAGCCCCCCACCAATTTTAGTGGTAGCGGCATTTGTTGCCAAAGCCAACTGTTTGTTGAATACTTGTAGCATTAGCTCTTGACCGATTCGATGTTCTAACATTCTGATAACTAAATGAGCCTTTTTTCTCATCATCTCGATATATTTCGGCGACATCGTGTGGAGATTTCGAATTGAAAAATAATGTAAAATTTCTGGTTGTTTAGGCGCCGTAGCCGGTGAATTACTGGTAACAGGTAATGGCGCTGGAGCTTGACTGCAATCTAATATAATTCCACCATACTGTTCCTCATATCTAACGACTTCAGCCAATTCTGACTGAATCCACTCCCGATAGTTATTATTACCGAAACACTTTTTAGTGTACAATCCGTTTAGATATTCTGCAATCCCTTTCGCCAACCATGTGTCCGACCAGTTTTGCATTGTAATAAAACATCCAAAAAATTGTTCAGCAATAGCTTTTGACATGGAAATGCGCGTTGTATAAGTTTGGTCAACAATCGCAATCGAATGTAGAAGATGAGTGGATAAGATACTCATTGTAGAATATGCATGCACATCGGAATCGTGTTCATCTACAAAAACTTGTTTGTAGCACGAAAATGGGAATCGAGTAGAAAGTGTTTCTTCATAATAGTCAAATGCTTCATGCATATATCTGACTGTGTTCTTTAGTAGGGGCATCAGACCAGGCAAGCAAAAGTGGGTGACTTCGTGCCGATTTGGGTCCACATATATTTCAAAAGGACCAATTGCTAGAGCAATATTTGGCGCACAAACGGGTGATGATACAGCATAATGATAAGTCTTTCGTCTCAAGTCTGGTGTCATTACAACTTCAATAAGTTCTCCACAGGAAACAGCAGTCATTGTTTCATCCACCGTAAATTCTAATTTCCAAGTACATGGTTCGGCATAACTATCTACACACGGGAACCAGAGCCTTGATGAGTTTTCATTCGCATACGTAAACATATGTGCACCTAATTCCGTCATTGTTCCTTCTCCTTCTGGTACAACAAAATGTATTCCACCTTCCGGATTTTCTAACGAAAATTCAATACCAACACGTAAACCTCTCCCTTCGCCTATTAAGTGAGAAGCTTCGTTTGGAACTTGTATGATTACCTCGCCCGCATTATTATCCGGATCTACTTTCTGCGCCGCACTCAAATGCAGTTTGGAAAATGCCTCCAGTGATTTTGTCTTTGCGTCCGTTTGGCATACATCCAAAAAGGGATCGAAATAATGGAATGTTGCCTCGACTGTATCATTTAATGTAATTTTATAGATACGGCACTGTTTAGCATTCAGTTTTATGTACCGCAAATTTTCACGCACCGGAACAATCGTCAATTCACAAAATCCCTAAAAATAAAAGTGAGGTTATGTCTATTAAATCTAATTTTTATAATTTAAGTTTTCGTTACAATTATCGTACGCCGCTCAAAATTTATCCCGGTCAAACTAACAATTTGATGAGCTGTAATTATAGTAAATTGGATAAAACTTTAAGTAAAATGCAAATCCGGCCGAATAAAATCTAAAATCGAAGACACTTATAATTTGAATGGACGAATATTATCAGCTGTTTTTTCTTTTTTCATCGTTATTATTACTTAAAACTATCTACTTAACACATGAAATACAATCAAAATCCATTTTATATTAAATAATATCAAAAAATTCACAAATTCTTGGATCCACTTTAAACGTCACTCACGATATAATAAACAAATGAAATTGACAAACCCCAGAAAGCCATCAAGCTGTCAATAAACTATTTGCATATAGGGCTGCATATGTTCGGCGGCGATGGACGAATTTTTTGGGCTGCTTGGTGTGGAACATAATTTCGCGACGACGGATACAACTTCGTTCAATACAATTTCTTAAAATTAAAATTTTTATATTAAAAATCCAAAATTTGTAATGGTTTTTATAAATAATTGGTATATAATTGTTTATACTATCGTTTCTATACAATATATAAATAAATTAATGCATATTTAAATTCGCCGCTCGCCGTCGACGCTTGGTGTGTCTAGTCCTTAAAGGATGAAACACACCAAGCAGCAGCAGCGAGCAGCAAATTTAAATATTGCCTTATTCGCTCATGTAATGATACAAAATCATAGTTTGATTATAAATATAGGTATTACCAATATAATAAATCAAATATTACGTAATTTAATAAAAAAATTTAAATTTAAAAAAATATATTGAATGAAGTTGCATCTGTCGCGGCATCAATAGGTACCACACCCAGCAGCTTCAATTTACTGCTCTTTGCTGTTACTCATAACCTCGATCAAACTGACACAATTCAATATTAATACCATATATTAAATAACTTATGTATAGCACGTTCGTGTTCTTTTTTTCTCTTAGCTTATCGCATTTATCGTAATTAGATTTTTTGTCACGGTGTCGCTTTTGTCATTTTTTCGAACTTTTTTTTCGAAAAATTGCCGTTGTTTTTGTTTATTTTTTGTTTAGACAACTATAAGCTAAACAGTTAAATTTAGTTTTACTTTTTTACCAGCTGTGTTGATTTTCGAGTTTTTTTAACGAGTTTACTAAAACAGCTAACTTGTTTTATAGAAAAAAAATTTTGGAACACGATTTTACAAGGCAATGTCCTATATTGACACTATTTAATATTTGTTAATACTAAAACAAAACAAGCAGCTGGTACGGCGCTGCTTGTTGTACACGCCCATAGGCAGAAATTAGTGTGGATTGTTTGGAATGTTTTGCGCTGCTCTTGGTGTGTTTCATCCTTTAAGGATGAAAGACACTAGCAGCGCTACATATTCCAAACAATCCACACTAACGGCTGCGTATGGGTGTGCACATCAAGCAGCGCAGCAGATTGTTTTATTTTAGTAGTAAAATTGAATTGTGCAAATTTTGTCGAGATTACGAGTAGCAGCAAAGAGCAGCAAATTGAAGCTGCTGGTTGTGGAACCTATTGATGCCGCGACAGATGTAACTTCATTCAATATAATTTCTTTAAATTTAATTGTTTCTATAAAAATTACAAAATATTTGATTCCTTTTATTGGAAATACGTATATTTACACCAAAACTATGATTTTGTATCATTACATAAGCGAATAAGCCAAAATTTAAATTTGCTGTTCGCTGCTGCTGGTTGATGTGTTTCATCCTTTAATCCGCCATTCCAAAATTTGATTCTTTCGTCGTGATTCTTTCCTCATTTCCCAAGTATTTTTACTTTCAAATTTTCTGGCGATATTCGTACTTAAGTACTAGACTTAGTCTAGTATTTTTCTAAGTTTGAGTTGCAATTTATTAAAATAAAACGTATGAAGCGTGTCGCGAAAATCCAAAACTGGACGAAACTCATTATAAACATTTTATTGCATGTGTATACGTATTGATAAATATTTGGCGGGAACAATTGTGCTTGTGTTTGTTTAAACGGCAATTTCAAATTTTTGTTGTAAAATTAAATGTTTTTAAAGAAGTATTTTTGTTTTTGTAATATAAAATGATTTATTAAATTCAAAATTTTAATTCATTATTGATTACTTTGGACATACATATATATATACATTTCGATTAAATTATTCAGTTTTTTAATTTCTAATTTTTTTTTTAAATAATTTTCCTTGTTTGTCTTTTATATAATAAAAGTAATTTGTGGATATTAAATCGGTTTCGATAGAGCTCGTATATTTTTCCATAGTACAATCTAAAATGTTGAAAATAATATTATAATTATTAAATTTAACACGGAGTAACGTAAACCATACGTAAACCATTATCTTTATTGACCGTTAAACGTAAACTTGCAGCTAAGCTCTTCGGTGAACAGCTCTGTAAAGTTTGCCCTAATGCACTTTTTTAGTTCGTGGCCATCTTGCTTCATAAATTATGATTTCTAAATATAAAATAGGAAAACAAAATACAATAGATTGTACCAAATTATCTCGAATGAATCTTTATATTACCAATTGTTTTACAGCCTTCCTATCTTCAATTAAATTAATATCAAAGTTGACAAATGTATCTGCATCGTTAAAAGTTACTATAAACTTAGCTTTCTCACAATAAACTAAATAACGCCATTTGTATTCGCATATATAATACGTATACGCTACAAACACTATCATTATACTGTGAAGTTTAACTTTCGTTAATTTCGGATGAAAACGAAGGAAAATACTGTGCTCAATTTTTACTTTCGTTTTGTTATACTTGGGCTGTTGCTATAGGGAAAGAATCAAAGTGTAGAATGGCGAAATATTTGAGTTGACTCAGGGTGTTTTCGTTAACTCATTCTTCAGAAAGAATAGAAGGAATAGAATATTGATTACGTGACCTAAGAACTCTCCGAAAAAAATGTAATAATAGAACATAAATATCTCTTTTTCTGCCTGCCATCACAGTTGTGTGGGTAATGAAAAAGAATCATGTCAAAATGTGTGTGCATTCCACTTAAATCGTTTTCTTTCGAAAAACAACACTATCACTATAATAATAGTAAAATAAATAATATGTTATCAAAAACAAATAATTAATTTGTTATATAATTTATATGTTATCAAATTATAATGTTTTTTTAAAATAATTCCGATTCAACTAAGATCCATTCAAATCGGGAAGACATAACAATTACAACCTGTCATTTTTACACACACATTTGTGCGGGTTGGACTTAAATTGAAGTAAAAATATTTTTTGTCTGGCAGGAAAAGGGATATAATAAACAAAAATTTTTTGATAGCATTATTATATAAAATAATTAAATTGTATATATATATTATGTTATTTTTTAATAAAATAAACAAAAACTATAGATAGAATAAAAAAATAACGTAAGAGAGCGAGAGATAGGATTTATATTCGACCATACTCGAAAAAGATAAGAAAAATAAAAACTATAACAGGAATTACGTTTTAATTTTGCTGTCACTTAAACGGAATAGCTGAGCGAAAATTTTCGTCCAGGAATAAAAAACTTAACAATTACAACAACAAAACTAAAACAAATTTTTGTGCGTTGTATGTGATGTGCATGCTTATTATTTTATATATGAGAATTTGGAATTATTCGTGTATTTTAACTTTTCGATTTATACAATATCCATGTACACATATACTAATATGAATATAAAGTCAAAAATAATTTTCACTACACAGTAGAATTGTATTTTTTTAATCCTAATTTAAACCGCATATAACCGCGGTAATTTAAACCGCATATAAATAATTTTTATAATTTTAAACACATATATTTGTTGATATATAAAACTATTGTAGTTTTACTCAAGATTTTAAGAAATATATCAAAAAAATATTACAAGAAATATATGAATGAACTTAATATTTTAAGTAATCTATAGCCGAAAAGTCACATTGGTATAATAATTTTTTGGCTTCGTTTCTTACGTTGTTCCTGTTATTTTTTTTATGCCATCTATAGTTGGCCCATTATTCTGTAATCCTATTAAATTAACACGACTGTTTCCGAATTGTGTGATAGATATTTTTTAGTACTAAATTTGTGAAAGTATCGAGGGCACCCGAACTATCACAGTCGTTAGTTATAATAATTTTTGACAGTTAAGTCATAATTTAATCAGGTAAAAATGGTCATATGCACTAGTTTAATGAATTAGTATGATTACAAGCTGTTTAAAGTAAAGGATCTGGGTGCGTATTCTTGAAATTGGTGGTTATTTCTGCATGCGGATTATAATTTCAATTAAAATTATTCAAATTTTTCGCCGCCTACTTTAATCGTTTTTTCAAATCTGCTTGCCAGTTTTCTATTATTTGGGGGAATAAATCCACATTGAAAATTTCACATTGAATGGTTATTAAAATTCAATTGACAATAATCGTGCTACATATTCGCTGGTCAAACTGTCAAATATTCTGTAATAAAACATTTTCGCTAAATTCTTTAAGGTTTCCTTACTGACTCGCTGGTCATAGCTTTATCTAGATGTATAGAAAACAAACTTTCTAAAAATGATTTTATTAAGTTAAGGGCCAACCAACCAAGAATAAAAATTTCAAAAAAATAAGAATTTCAATTAAACCAATGAATTTTTTTTAACAATCCAGGCATGCATACAAATAATTCTTAAGTGACAGCTATTGCTTTACAAACAGCTGTTTTTATTGTGAAATGTCTTTTACAGGAATTTCATATTTATTTTCAGTAATTTCACAATATTTTTATACAAATCCAAATAAAATAAAACAATCCTTTTTATTGATAAATGATGCATTGAATATACATAACTAAAACATACGTGTCATACCATTTGTTGAAAATTAGTTTATTAGAGCTATTGTGATTTTAATACATAACAAATAAAATTTGTAGAGCAAATTATTTTAGGTTATACCCATATTCAAAACATTTTTGACACGAAAATTGTTTTATAAAAATTATAATCGTTAGCTAAAATGTATGTAGCTAAAATATTTTATTCAATTGAAAATATAAAATAAAAATTTACTATGCAAACATTGGGTAACATGAATTTAAACTAAAATAATTTGTACACAAAAACAAAATACACTTTAAAACGCCATTTTCACCTTATCACAAATTATTAAAACATCACAGAATCTGAAAATATATTAAAATGCTTTTTATTAATAAATAAAGTAGTAAACAAAAAAAAATCAATACAAATAAAAATGGCTTCCTACCGCATCAAAGATTTATCTTCTCCTACTGTACATAAAAAACAACGAATAACAAATTGTTAACAAATCTAATTTTTGTTTTTCTTAAAATGCGCACACTTTTTTTTTCTTGAGTGACAGATTTAACGAAGGTTTCGTAGGGTTTCTTAAGTACATATGTAAATATTAAGTTTGGCTGGGTAATAACCATGGTATCCACTTTAGAATCCGCCTCGTACGGTAAGATGCAGTCCGCCAAAATAATCGAGTATGCGTGACGCATTTATGACTTTACCAATGAACCGTTTTCATACTGCTAAATTGAAATCGGGCACTACTAAATGTCATCACAAAACGAGAAAAAATATTATGCGGCTATCTTCAAGTTAGTTCTAAGATTTTTAATGGCCGCAGTGGAAATGCAATTTTTATTTACATATTTAATTTATTGAACAAAATATATAAAACAATTAATTATTCAAATAAATTAAATTTTACAAATATAAAACAGTAAATATAATTAAAAATTAGTGCGTTATGTTGTTTAAAATTCAGTGAAAACAGTTTTATTATTTTTAGTTTTTCTACAGTGTTAAATCCTTCATAAAAAGCAAAAAAAAAAAATTTTAGTGTATAAATTGTGTGTTACATTTTTTCAATATAAAAAAAATAAAATAAAAAAATAAGTTGTAATTAAATTTTAATTTGAAATAATACAGAAATAAATAAAAAGAGAAAATTCCTATAGAAAATATAAAGTTTAGAGAAAAATGTATTCTGTGGATAAAAATCAAACAACTGGTGGTGGTAATTCAACTCAATCCAAAATTTCGAAGGAAGGCAAGTTAATTATTTATTAATTTTTAATTATTTATTATAAATATAAAGAAATGCAGCTTCAAGTAATTTTCCGAATTTTCTAATTTAATCCTATATCTTTAACTTTTCTGTACATTGATTGGAATACTTTCATAAATATATCATTTAAAATCAATTGTGCCCAAAACTTTTGTATTTTTATTATGAAGTAATAATTCAATGGAAGTTTCATTAATTTAATCAAAAGTTGATAACACAAAAAGAAAAATTTTTGAATGATAACGAGAAATTATTCATATTCTCCTTATATTTTGTTTCGTTTGTTTTATTATTTTGACTATTGCAGATGGTGACTAACACAATATTTTTCTTTTTAAAAATGAAATTAAAAGTTAAGTGGATAACACAAAACGAACACAAACAATACGAAAAAAAGTTTAATTGAAGTTAGCTATTTCACTAAAAAAATGGTGGTAAAATATCCAATAAAATAATAATTTCCTTTCAATGGATTAGTCATTCAGATTGTGTAAAGTGAAGACAGCGAATGTTTCTATGCTGCTTTGCTTATAAATACTTTGACTTGCTTGTGATTTTTTACGATAACATTATTTTCGGCTATTGGAATTTCTCTGAATCATTCTCAACATAAAAGCAATAAAAAAATGTCATGCTTGCTATAAAATCTTAAGTGTTAACATATAGAGGAGAGCAAATCCCCGATACTGATGATTTGGGTCGCTTTTAATAGCTCTGAATTGTGATGTAAAGAATGTTGACTGTTTATGTTGTATCTTAATTTTGGTATGGTCAGGCATTCTCTGGTGGTTTGACCTAATTGTAGGTAGACACTATCTACATTCATAATTCGTCTCATGCTATGAATATTTTAATAAACTTCCAAACAAAATGTTCACATTTAAAATTATTATTTTTTAATCATCTTAGAATCGATTCTGAATCTCGAAAGTATTATTTTGATCTCAACAAAGTAAATGTTTTTTGGCAAATTACATTACTTACCCATAATCGTTGACTACCCTCTAACAATCAGAAGATAGGCTTGGTGATTGATGTCTATATTATCACAAAATTATCGAGACGGGTCCTAAAATAATCCACAATATTAGCATTTAAGATGCACTTAATCCTAAAAGCTCAATTTTAGAAATTTTAAATAAAATAATATAGAATTTAAATGAAATTTAAGGAAATGTTCCACGTGGCACTCTAAAGCCGGTAATTTGTTGCGGATTCATTCATACTGCAACAACCGTACACTAGATGCTTAAGAAATTTATATTCTCTAGGCAGTTGGCTATAAGTAAGAACTTACAGAAAATTTAACAACCCTATGTTGGAGATTCCAGTTATCTGGAATGCGAGCATCCTCAACGCAGTTACCATAGTACGAATTTTACTCGAAAATATCGATTTGAGATTTGGGAGTTTTGCTGCTTTTCGAACAATGTACAAAATTAATTTTATTAAGTTTGCTTTATCTAAACAATAATAAAATTTAATATTTATATTTATAGTACGTTCACAAACATCACATTCTTAACATTATTATAACTGTAATTGTTAATATGACGTATGTTCTTACAATTATTTTGTTACAAGGTCCAATAATTTACTAATGGCTGGCGAAGACAACACCCTATAATTCAAGTTAGAATAGGATATCAATCTGTTTCCCCTTCATAAGATAAGATAAGATGTTTATAACACAGCGGCAGCTGTTAGGCTGGTTACCTAAAACATACTTCATGCTAAGTACTTATATGTCCATGTCTAGATGTTCGCAGATTTTCCCGAACAACACAACAACTGAATTTCTTAAGGATATGTACATTACTGCTACTGCATTAGATTATCACCTAATTATTCGAAGAAACCGGTTATATACGACACGATACGGTGCCCGAACTGATTAACAATCCTGAACTGAAATAAATAAATGAACCTGTGAGGGTCTCTTACAAGAATAAGAAATTGTGAAATGTTCTAACTTGTGAGATAATCTACTTGAGTGAAGTCTTGTTTTCCACATTACCGATATGTATTTCGTTCATTTTAAAATTCCCTAAGTAATTATTGAATTATGTAAAGTTAATTGGCTAGTTGGGATGCTTCCGATGACTTAAACATAGGTATATCAAAAATGCAAGAACACTAGAAAAACCAATCTTTTCCCTTCAGTATGAAAACTAATAAAATAATTTTGATTGTGGTCGTCTCTTCTTTGACAGCTAAGATAATAGTCTTTAGTAAGGTTAAGAATGATTGTAATTATTGTAACAATGTTAAAAACAGTTTACAACCGATAAACGGGCACGCACTGCCCGTTGTCGATTTTAAGGACGCTTTCGAGTTGCTATTTTCACCATTATTGTATCAATGAAGCTTCCGAACAGATGCAGTTTTTGAAGCGTTCTCTCGAGAGATTGGTATATATTTTCAGAGATGTAATTTGCAAAACAAAAATGTCATTGCTGGCCAAGTAATTAGGCGCGGTACCCTCAAGCTATTTGTAAAAATCATACATGCATAAATTTAATTTACAACTAAAATATAGATCGTTCATGACAATAACCTTGCAGTCAATATCAACTAAAATGTAAAATTAGAAATAATTTGTACAACCAGAAACTCGTATCAATGTCAACTATCAACCCAGTTTCGTCAGTTGTTTTTGTTATTATTAGACTTGAACTTACCATTTATTGTACAATCTGCATAATCTGGATAATGTTACGAAAATAATATTTTTGGGTGTTAATTGTACAATCAACATTAAGGTATTCCAGATAGAATTAGAATTATTCAGTCCCTTAATTCAATGCTTCTGCAGCATGGTGATGTCTTGTTTGCCGCAGTATTAGGTTAGATTAGGTTAGGTTTCAGTGGTTGACACTAAGGCAATTTTTGGCCCATTGTGATACCACGCATTCACGATACATCATTATCCCATTTACATATTCACCTACTCACACAACTACAGTTGTATACCACCTGCACATTGCAAGCTCCGTGCCAACCTGTATATTGACATGGACGGTATGGTCGGCGCTGAATTCTGTACTCCATCAGAGGGTCTTCGTTGTGTTTATTAACATCACCGATTCTAATCGATGATGAAAATTCGATTTGCATCTAGCCTCTGATGGGATTCGAATCTAGTACCTCGCGGTCCAAATGCCGAAGCTTTAACCACTGCACCACTTGTACGGTCCGCACCACTTGCCGCAGTATTACTAGGACATCAATTATCGAATACGTTCGTTTGCTATAAAGCTAATGAAAGATTTTGAATTTTTGTGGTTTGCTTTGTATATTTTTGTGAAACAATGGAACAAAAACGACAAAATTGTTGTTGTCGGTCAAGTAGACGTCCAATGCTCCTAGCCCGGAGATGTAAAGGGGGAAATACCGTTTTAATTTTTGGTTTACGAAAACTATTGTTGAAAAGCTATACAAACTTGTATTGTTTATTCTTCGAATAAATTTTTCTATCTAACATACTCTACCATTCGGTATTCGCAAGAACCATGCCATTTTTTTGTAATTCAACCTGATTATTCAGTGCACTGTCAAAAAATACTCGGTGTTTATTATTCAACTTACACTGCATTTTTATTCGTGTATTGTGCTTACCCTTTGTATTCTTTGTTCTTCAAATTTTACTCAGAAATGAAAGTTAGTACAAGAAGTGTGCAAACTAAAAAACAATTTAATAATCTGCGGACACCGGCTTATTTGATACTACAACCTTTGATCGATGTACAGCAACCGGGGGGTCTATTATGAAACTTGTAGTCTATTATGTTGTAAAATAATTTACTACAAATAACGTATATACATATTTTAATAGTATATAAAATTGATTTGACAGGTCCAGAACAAATGGACGATTCGCTTTGTTTCATAATAGCAATATTAAAAGCGTATCGAATTTTTAGATATTGAATTTTTCGACAGCGAATAATGTTTCATAATAGATCCCGGGGTAAGTCTACTTGCCCGGGTTGAATTAAAAAATAATAGACCCATAATATAATGAGGATGTGATGAAAATTAACAATACAGGACACAATTCCTCTAATTAGAAGGGTACTCTTAAAATCCGAATGTGGTAAGGAATATTTTAAGGGGAAGTATGATGTCAGTAGCCGCAACAATCCTAGCTCGAATAGCCTGTATTCGGATCAAACATTCGTAGTTGAACGTTAAGGGCAATTGGTACACAAAAATTGGTTCGTACATAATCTTGGTGCTATGACGTAGAACCATAGAATAAGTACATGTACTTATTCTATGGTAGAACTGTGTAGTTTAAGCCGAAGTTTATTCACGTAGTAATTTTATATTAGTTTTCTTCACCTAATGCTGGTCTAGGAACAGTACACTAATTTACTTAAACTGCTTTGACAAAGTTTTCATTAATCAAGTTCGAAAGTTAGAGGTTCGAAGGCGGTCAGATATCGTCCTAGATCTTACTGTAAACGATGCCAGCTGGAATTTAAATGGACCTGCATAATATGGCTCTCAGTTGCTTTCAGAATAATCAAAGCTTCATGCAAAGTTGATTGTAATTGACGACACCAAAGGCCCAGTCTTGCTCGAAAACTTAAGACTAAAAATGTTGGAGTTTTAATTTTGTTTGATCTACGTACTAGTTGTAAATATAAATTTTTTCCACTGCTTGTGTCAAAAAAGTTTTGCGCTTACATGTAATATAGTACGCAAAGCGAATTGAAGAATAAGCAAAAAGATAATTACGGGTAAATCCAGGTCATGATATTTGTTTTAAAATCTTGTGTAAAGCCAAAGTCTGCGGGTAATGACTTGGTTTATTTTTTTTTTCGCTGGTTATACATCCCTTAGAGGGATTTGGCCGCATCAATTCTGCGGTTATATAATCAGTTTTTGTATTTAGATTAATGAATGATTACATCATTGTATCCTAGCCAGCTCCCAGATCAGTTGCATGAAGCATACTCACATGCCAGAGAGGTAGGTGTTTCCATTTCATTCCATTTTTTTTATTCTTCTTTTGTTTCCCATGCGGTCACCCAAATTTGCATTAACTGTAGCCATGGTTACTTGACGCGGTGATGTTGTTTACCTCTTTTCTCTCTGCTTAAATTTTGAAAAACTTGTCTATGCCGGTATTGTGGCAAAATTAATTTAGAATCGTTTAGTTTTTAGTTGTTTTTCTCGTAAATGATGTACTTTTAAAAAAATTTGCCAAACTCGAAAAGCTCCTATGGAAGCTGTCACTTCCAGTAGACCCATTTCGGCCAAAATTCACTGAGATTTCCCTACTTCTGAATGTTAAGTATGAAGTTTTGTCCCGATTAATTAATCCGTCTGCGCACAGCGCCTAATTTTTGTTGATAAATAGCTTTTATCAAAAAACGTCATTTCCGCTAAAATTTTAAATAACTGATCTAAACCGCTATAGTTGCAGATTTAATTTAGAATCTTTTAGTTCGCACTCAAGAGTCATCTTTGTTTTTGTATTTTCCTCTGTCTATTTGCTTCAGTTTTAATTTTATTTATCTGTGAATTTTATAGAATTGTGTAATTAGCTTTAGATTCAAATTTCATTCTAAATCCTTATGTTTCATTGCTTTTATTCTCAAACGCGTCACAAATCACACAGCGTGAAATGCTTGAAAATGAGTTAGTGGTCATTATCGGAATAGAAGACTGATTTTACAAGTAAGAATAACCATTTCAGTGGATTAATATTTTCTTTGTTGATCGGTGGAATACGATGCAATATGCGGAAGTCACTTCTATTGATCGAGATTTCCAGAAGTGCTTGCAAAAAATAGGTAATTAAACTAATTGTTTTTGATGTTACTGATAATTATTTGGAATACACGATTTATAATTTAACTTAATATTCTCATTGATTTGTTCGACTTAGGTAAACATGAGCCCTTAGGTCAGTTGTGCTCTAAATAAAATATGTAGGTAAAATAATGTAATAATAAAAGAATTAATTAATTATATTGGTACTAAATTTAATATTTGGTGGCACAATCTTTATTTCCAATTACAATCTTAGGTCCATATAAATTTCTAATTTTTGGTATTTTCTCGTCACCAAAATTAAAACTAACTTGAAATTTTTCAATCGGGCTACCTAGTTTTTTTATTGAAAGTTAATCCAATTCGTGGTTAACTTATTCTTATAATTTCTCAATTGAATTTGATGTGAAGCTGAGACCTTTGCATAACGTTAATATTGTTGTTCTGGAACCAAATTTATCAACTTCGTCATGTGTTTCTGATCATTACCCTGTTGAAACACTCTGTGAATGTGTTTTCCTTATTTATTTATTAATATGTGATTGTTCCTTTTAATCCCAGCCAAGTTGCCAGGACTGTCAGGAAGGCCAGACTGCTGCTGGATGAGACATTCTGTCATGCCGAGGATGGGGGGGGGGGTGTGTTCCCATGCGGTCACTCAAATTTGTACTAAAGCAAACTACATCTGGGGTGGAATTTTGTAACATCACATTTTCGATAATTTATGGAAGTTTATGTCTCGCTTCTCTAGAATAAAATGGGTTACTATGGCTGCGGGCCAATAGTCGGGTAAAAGTCAATTTTAAGTAAATTTTTCGGTAAATTCATTTATTTTTCAAAAACTCTATGGCAAACTGATCGAAAAATCTGTTCTAAATCCAATTTTTATCACAGTAAATAATTTACCCGACTATTGGCCCGCAACCTATATTATATTTTCTACCAGATATAGGTAATTATCACAATTTTTTAATCATGCGGGCATGAACCGCTAGATTAAAAAATTGTGATAATTACCTATATCTACTCGATTTCTATCATCAAATAATTTGTTTACTTCAACGAAATTAGAGAAAGAGATATTGTTACATTTATTCTAGTAGGTTGTGAGAGCAATAGAAAAGAATTAAATTATAAACGAAACAGTCGCCAATTTCAATTTTCAGACATACATTTCGATAAAGAATCGAAAATGTGATGTTACCAAATGCTACCCCTGCTTGATGAAGTCGATGATGTAGTTATAGTCGCATTATTTCTCTCTCCCTCTCTGATACGCGCCCACGGTGTCCTTCTTGATGCCTTAAAAAACCTACACAATCAAATTTTTCGTCTTTTTTAGACCGACTTAACCTCTCAAAGACACATTCGGCTGTAAGTCACTCTTGATGCGCCAGCAGAGTACATTTTGTCAAACCTTTGTACTAATACGGTTAAATGTTTGTTGGAACGTATTTATGTAGTTTAAACGTAGATAACATCAAGTTGTATAAACCAGTTTCTAATCAATTTTCTCTATACTGGAAAGCTCTTAACAGACTTGATTTGTTTATTCAAAATAATCACTCCATTGAACTTTGGAGAGATCAATAACCTCAATAATTCAGTCAAAATATATGCTTTTTTCGAACTAACAATTTTTGTGTATATTTGTTCAACCACACCAGCGTATGCGACAAATTCATTCAAAATTTTTGCAAACAACAAAAAATTTCAAAAATTCGCATTCAAAAAAATAAATAAATAAAAATCCAAACAACAGAGGCTATAAATAGTTTTGGTGGTTGATATTGTAAATGATTTAATAATATTTTCTATATACAGCAGATAAGATAAAAACCGAAATGTATATTGTTATATATTTGCAAGCCTTAGTACAGCACTGCTATAAATAACTGGCTTGAAATGGGTTGCGTATTAAATAGTATAATATGTATTGTATTGTATTTGATGTTATATTGTATGAATGTATTAGTAAATAAAATAGAAGATAGATGTAACAGAATATTGGGAGTACAAGATTGTAGGTGACTGTGATCACAAGTACAATTATGTTAACATAATAAATTATTAAATTAAACGAAACTCAAAGTCTTTAAATTAAGAATACAACATGGCGCAGTTGAGTGGTAAATTATAATAATTAAAGTACCAGTGCAAGACATTAAAATAAAAGTTGCAAAACTGTGTAAATTAGTGAAAAGTGGATACATACAAAATGAACGAAAATTTTCGTCGGCCTGGAGCGTTATGCCTCACAGGAAACCTACATGAAAATTGGAAGAAATTCATACAACATTATGAAATATTTTCGGTGGCAACTAAAGGGAATACGGAATCACCTGAAGTACAAGTAGCACAGCTACTAAATTTAGCCGGAGAGGAGGCTATTGAGCTTTTTAGTACTTTTAATATTTCAACGGTGGATAAAAAAGATGTCGATAAAGTGAAAAAAAAATTCGAGGAATTTTGCAATCCTCGAAAAAACATTGTGTACGAAAGATACCTATTTTACACTCGCAGTCAACGTGAAGGGGAGCCTTTCGATCACTTTTTGACTGACATTTCTAAATTGGTCAAAAGTTGTGAATTTTTAACCGCCGCGGACGACATGCTTCGTGATCGAATTGTATTGGGTGTAGCGGATCAAGAAATTCAAGCAAAACTTCTTAAAATGGATGATTTAACGTTAAAAAAATCAACAGAAGTTTGTCGAGTAGCGGAAATAACGGGAGCCCAAGCAAAAGAAGTTCAACAAGGACGTTCGCCTATAGACAATATCAACCAGCAAAATAAATATGCTAATTCAGGATCAGCAATAGCGGCAGTATCATCAAACTTTGATAAAGTTAAAAATAGTTCGGGAAGTTATTCACATGAACATAATTCAGATAAATATCAAAAATTTAATAAATTTAATTTTAGATCAAGTAATAATCAGAGGGAGAATACAGCATACCCAGTTCAACCCAGTTATAAGCAGTCAAATGCACATACCATGCAACAGTTTAATTGCAAAAATTGCTCGTATAATCATGTATACGGTAAATGTCCTGCATACGGCATTATTTGTTCTAGATGTCGCAAGCCAAATCATTATGCTAAGGTTTGCAAATCGGTACCGTCTAATACAAAGCAACGTGTATATGATATCGCTGAAAATGATGATGAGTGTTTTATGCGGATGGAATCATTAACACTTGATGAAATTGTGGTCGATTCATTGGGGGGTGCGCAAAACAGTAAGTGTTGGTACCAGAATTTGAATATTGAAAATACTACAATTAAATTTAAGCTCGATACTGGAGCTGATGTCAACATTATACCAATCGAAATTTATCGAAAAATAGTTTCGAGTATCCCAGTTCATGCGACAGAAATTAAATTGGAAGCATTTGGTGGTTTTAGATTGAGTTGTGTAGGTGAGGTGACACTTGATATTGATCATAAAGGAGCTCATTATCCCACTAAATTTATTTTGATTTCTGATATTAAATCTAAACCAATATTAGGTCTTAATTCATGTTTGCAATTGGGGTTAATTCAAAGACTAGATTCAATTAATAGAGATGAAACAGATGCTTTTATTCAAACAAATATTGATATATTTCAAGGAATTGGTAAATTTCCTGATAAATGTTCACTTCAGTTAAAAGAAAACTCAGTTCCGGTTTCTAAACCCCCACGTAGGATTCCACTAAGCATTCGTAACAAAGTACTAGATAAATTAAACGATATGGAAAAGTTTAACATCATTTCTAAGGTGGATGAGCCATCTGATTGGACTCATAACCTGGTGATAGTCGAAAAGCCAGATAAAACTCTGCGCATATGCCTGGACCCCCGTGAACTAAATAAAAATCTAAAACAGGATCATTACCTCATTCCAACTCTAGAAGATTTCATTGTTCATGTGCAACATATGAAATACTTCTCTGTACTGGATCTTAGAGATGGGTTCTGGCAGCTTGAACTTGATGAAAACTCTAAACGGCTTACCACATTTAGTACCCCATTCGGATGTTATTTATTTAATGTATTACCCTTCGGGCTAAAAACAGCACCTGAAGAGTTTCAGAAGTTAAATTCAAAATATTTCGGGAATTTACCTGGTTGCTTTGTATACATTGACGACATACTTGTTGGTGGCAAAACGATACAAGAACATGATACAAACTTAGCAAATGTAGTTAGTCGAGCTAGAGAAATTAATGTAAAATTTAACCCTAAGAAATTCCAGTACCGTACAGATAAGGTTAGGTACTTGGGACATGTATTTTCACAAGCTGGAATGGAATCAGATCCAGATAGAGTTCAGGCCATCCAGAATATTAGAAATCCTACAAACCGTAAAGAGCTGGAAAGGATCCTAGGGACTTTGAATTATTTGAGAAATTTTATACCCAACTATGCGGAAATGAATGCACCAATACGAAGTCTTCTACGGAAAGATATAAATTTTTCTTGGACTTCTGTTCATTCTAAATTATTGGAAGCCATTAAAGCTAAAATCAGCAAATCCACTACCTTACAAATTTTTCGAGAAGATTTACCCATTGTGATACAGACAGACGCTTCCAAGAATGGCCTCGGTTGTTGTTTAATACAAGATGAGCGTCCCGTCTGCTTTGCTTCAAAAAGTTTATCTGATGCCGAATGCAATTATGCTCAAATTGAAAAGGAAATGCTGGCAATTGTGTATGCCTGCAAAAAATTCCATCATTTCATTTATGGTCGGCAAGTGACTATACATACTGATCACAAGCCACTAGTATCGATAATGAAAAAGTTAGTGTCTGATATCCACTCTAATCGATTGCAAAGAATGCGAATTAAACTTTTAATTTATACGTTAAATGTCGTTTATGTCCCTGGTCGCTACCTTCATGTGGCTGATCTTTTATCTCGAAATTCTGGTGTGGATGATTCCATCGATACGGATTTATCTTTGAAAGATGTGGTTCATTCAATAGAAATTCCGGAATCTAAAATAGAAATTTTCAAAAACGCAACACAAAATGATGAGGTTCTTCAAACTATAAAAGAATATTTTTTGAACGGTTGGCCAACTGAAAAGAAAAGATTACCTGATGCAGTAAAATTTTATTGGGGTCTTAAGGATAAACTATATTATGAGGATGGTCTAGTATTTTATGAAAACCGAATCTTCATTCCCCAATCACTTCGAAAAAAAATATTGGACTTACTACATGAATCCCATTTCGGAATAACTAAAACTAAAGCACGTGCAAAACATATATTTTACTGGCCGAATATGAACACAGATATTGAAAATGTAATTTTCAAATGTAGAATATGCGAGAAATACAAGCCTTCAAATCCATATCATTCGCTTAGACCACATCCCATACCACAAAATCGATTTGAGAAAGTTGGATGTGATTTATTCGAGCATGCGGGAAATTCATATTTAGTACTCATGGATTATTTCTCAAAATGGTTAGAAATAGAACCAATCCCAAGTAAAACAGCAGGTAGTGTTATAACCTCCTTAAAGAAAATATTTTCAATACATGGGATACCAAAAGTTGTCGTTGCAGACAATCAACCATTTAATTCGTTTGAACTACATAAATTCTCAGATGAATGGGAATTTCAGTTTATCCATAGCAGCCCACATTACCCGCACTCTAATGGACTGGCTGAGAAAGCAGTTCACATTGCTAAAACGATTCTCAAAAAAACAAGAGAGGAAAACAAAGATTTTTATTATTCTTTATTAGAATACAGAAGTACCCCAGTGGCAAATCTTGGCTACTCTCCCTCTCAAATTTTACAAAGTCGATTGCTTAGGTCAAAACTACCTATTCAGTCGCAATTACTACAACCTCAAATAGTATATATAGATGAGCAGTTGAAGGCAAATCAAGCAAAGCAAATATATTATCATGATCGCTTGTCGCGAAGGAAAGAAATCTACTTAACTCCTGGTGATAACATAACATACCAAAATCAAAATAAATGGGATCCTGCGGTAATTGTCCGTCAACACTCTGCTCCAAGATCATATATCATTAGAAATGAATTAAATAATGAACTACGCAGAAACACAACTCATTTGCGTCAATCAATGAATGCCCCAAATTTCAGAATGAATAATGAATTGGATACCAACAATAAAAATGAGACGGTTGTTG
This sequence comes from Nephrotoma flavescens, assembly GCA_932526605.1. NCBI lineage: Eukaryota > Metazoa > Arthropoda > Insecta > Diptera > Tipulidae > Nephrotoma > Nephrotoma flavescens. Next base: position 140,367,321 of record OW052222.1, read on the forward strand.
AAACACGCGATGAGGAGCATTCTACCAATCAACCGATAACACTTTCATCAACAGGTAATCCAAATCAAGCATCTCATTACATCACAAAATCTGGCAGAGTTAGCAAACCTCCAGCATATTACGGAAACTAATTTCTCCTAGATAAGTTTTACTTTTACTTTGGTGTTAGGAGGGAGATGTTATATATTTGCAAGCCTTAGTACAGCACTGCTATAAATAACTGGCTTGAAATGGGTTGCGTATTAAATAGTATAATATGTATTGTATTGTATTTGATGTTATATTGTATGAATGTATTAGTAAATAAAATAGAAGATAGATGTAACAGAATATTGGGAGTACAAGATTGTAGGTGACTGTGATCACAAGTACAATTATGTTAACATAATAAATTATTAAATTAAACGAAACTCAAAGTCTTTAAATTAAGAATACAACATATATAAGTAATATACTGATTGAATCGTATGTGTGCACGATCTATTTATTGGTGTGTAGATGGAGATAAACATAATCTATGTATTTATACAAAATACACATCGTTTGTCATAAACCTAGATCCCATCTGTCACAGCTACTGATTTGAATTTAACAATAACATTTATTTAATAATAAGACTTGTAGTAACCTTTAATGCGCCATGACATCATTAGATACGAGTACAATTCATTCAAATCGTTTTGGAATTCCCTAGTGACTGTTCACATCATTTTTTGAAAAAAATTAAAAAATTCTCGCCACCTATTAATATTTACTTAAACATTTAGGCATTTAACAAGTCATTATTCTTGGTGGATTTTATTCAAAAAATTAAAATAAATTTTTATATTCGAGTCATTTACATTCGAAATATCTGAGTAAATAAATGAATATTCAAGCCTATTTTTCGTTCGACAAGGCTCTTTTATTTACAGCGAAAAATAAACATAATTTTGTTAAGTAGTAGACATAATCTAGGTCGTATGATTGGTCAACCGTTTTAATCCTATCAATTCTACGCTACAAGCAAATTAGGAAAAATGTTCTCTTTGGCAACAAATGAATTAGAGGATGTAGCTCCTGTAACAAATAATATTTGAGGTAATGTTTTGTAATTAATTGTTTAATAATGCTGTGTGCCTCACGCCGATTTTTATTGTTTAAATTTTCAACTAACTAAATTGATTGTTAGTTCGTACCATCGTTCAAAATGGCACAAAACAAACTACATCTGATGTTTTATTAAAATCTGCTACATAAACTTTCTACAAAACATTTCTAATCAGTAATTGATAAATCGAAACTAAGTTTGCAGTTTAGAACTAAATGTCTGGTAGATTTTGGTTTATAAATATTAGAGACATCTAACAATACCTGGGTGAACTAAAGATCAATTTCGTTAGTCGGAAATTTAGACAAACAAATCGGCGTCAGGCAGGCACACAGTATAAATTAATTATAAGCCTACCAAGCTTCAGGCTTAAAGTTAGTTTCGAGACAATTAATAAATTGCTGGAATTTTGAACTCCTTTGGTATCGATTAACCCATATTAGCCCAGCGATCTATTTATAGATCAATACAAAAAATCTCTTAAAAAGAGAATTGGAGAAATTATAACGGAATATTTTTACAGCAATGTTCTGTTTAAATAAAAACCCTTTCGAAAAAATATTTAGTACGGGTTTGCAATCGCAGCGGTGCACAGGTGAATTATTCAAATACCATAATTTTACAAAACACATTTACAATTATATTTTGTTACACAATTTCAAGGACTTTGAAGGTTAAGTTGGCAATTTTTTTGCAATTTTCGTAGCAGTTACCTAACTGTTGTTTTTTATTTTACCAACAATTTTTGGTTTTCCAACTTCAAAATTCGAAATATTTACTAAGCAGTTTATCGTTTTTACAAAGAAAATTAATTTGGGCTAATATGGGTTAAATCTACATTGAGAGTGCAGCTCCACGTGAAATGATACAGAAGGTTTACGAAATTTGAGGCTTTTATTGTAAGTATTAGTACCTGGGTAAGTTGTATTCTTTTTACTGGTGAAATGGTGGAGGCCAACTCAATTTATTTAAATGTATTGCTTATATTACTTATTTGCCTATCTTCAAGTAGCCGTGGTAGTTTTTTCAATTCCTTCTCGACCTACGAGTACTGAAAGTAGAATACAGGTGCAATTGATCCTACACAGAAATAAACTGAGATAGCAAAGTATTAACACCAAATTCGATAAGCGCCAATTGTGCGGGTCAAAGGAAACTTATTGCGACTATATAGGAACATTAAGGTGCTTTCTAAAAGCTTTCACTTTCTATTTTCAGGCAAATAAGATTAACACCAATATTTAATTAACTTTCAAGACTAGTCGTACTAGATTAATATACTTCAGGTTGACATGCTTGATTTAAAAATAGTCAATTGAACTTCATCGAAGAGCTAAGAGACTTGATTGTACATTTTCTTTGATACATAATTCCCAACGATGATTAATCCCTCCCTGACCGCACGTTGGGAGTGACTATCTAAGTATATTATTATTATTTTTTACATACATTTGCATACGAGGATATGAAACTACATATAAAAATAACAATTTACGGATTAAGGAGTAATATAAGGCCGGGAAATGTAAATGTCGTTATATTAAATACCAAAAAATAATTAAAAATAACCTCAAAAAGAAATAAATAAAACAAAGTATACAAAAGTAATTTTATTGAAAGGAAGCATACAGAAGTTTGTTAAAGAAGAACTTGCTGATAAAATTGCAATAAATTGCTATATCAAATCAATAACTTCACATGACATTCTACGAACTTCTGGGCTTTAGTTGATTCTAAGACAAGTCGGCCGAAAGCTAGGTACATTCCTTAAGATGCGTGAATTCACACATTAAAATGAATAATTTCCAGAACGGGGAACCTGCTGCTAAAATTTGATAAAAAAAAACACCTGCTATCACACGCCACCTTCAAGTCGTCGAAGCGCTGCTAGCGTCCTATTAGTATGGTTGGTAGGTCGCACATAGCAAACACTTTATTTCTTGATTCTGAATAACATTATATAATACGCATACAATTGAGCATAATCTCTTACCAAGCAATAAAGCAACCTTTTCCAAATTCAATGAAACCCTTCGCAAATTAAGTGAAACTAATTGCAAAGGATTTTGTTTACGAATTGGTATCTTCCCAAGAGATTCGTCTTTTATGTTATTTGTCAAATATTTGGCCATTTCATTTTACTAAAGTTTCATTCCGTTTGAAGAATTAGGTACAATAATTTGTAAATATGCAGTTTTATTTATTGTGAAAATCTGTATTTTTCGGAACAGAAAACAGAGTAGTTGTTTCAGTGGTTGACACTTAGGCCATTTTTGGCCCATTGTGAACCACGCATTCATGCTAACATTATTAACCCATTCTCCTATTCATCTACTCCCACAACTACAGTATACCACCTGCACATTGCAAGCTCCATGTCAACCTGTACATTGACATGGACGGTGGGTCGGCGTTGAATTCTGCACTCCATCAGAGGGTATAAGTTGTGTTTATTAACATCACCGATTGTAATCGATGATGAAAATTCGATTTTGCATCTAGCCTCTGATGGGATTCGAACCCAGTACCTCCCGGTTCAAGTGCCGAAGCTTTAACCACTGCACCACTTGTCCGGTAAAACAGAGTAAAAAAAGAAGGAAATCATTATAAATAAGACAAAACTGTTATTAGTTAAAACTGTTAACATCTCTCAACTTTCACAATAATTGGACCTCCATTGTAACCGACTGCTTAGTGCTTTTGTGGTCACCATGACAATACCGCTTTCCTGGTTGATGTTATATTTTTCTATTGTTGTAGCCTCTCTCTGATCAAAAATCGGCTTTCTTGAGTAAAACTCTATCGTGCTATGTGGTGATGTGCTTTTGTGGTCACCATGACAATACCGCTTTCCTGGTTGATGTTATATTTTTCTATTGTTGTAGCCTCTCTCTGATCAAAAATCGGCTTTCTTGAGTAAAACTCTATCGTGCTATGTGGTGATGTGCACTCCATCAGAGGGTATAAGTTGTGTTTATTAACATCACCGATTGTAATCGATGATGAAAATTCGATTTTGCATCTAGCCTCTGATGGGATTCGAACCCAGTACCTCCCGGTTCAAGTGCCGAAGCTTTAACCACTGCACCACTTGTCCGGTAAAACAGAGTAAAAAAAGAAGGAAATCATTATAAATAAGACAAAACTGTTATTAGTTAAAACTGTTAACATCTCTCAACTTTCACAATAATTGGACCTCCATTGTAACCGACTGCTTAGTGCTTTTGTGGTCACCATGACAATACCGCTTTCCTGGTTGATGTTATATTTTTCTATTGTTGTAGCCTCTCCCTGATCAAAAATCGGCTTTCTTGAGTAAAACTCTATCGTGCTATGTGGTGATGTGTCTAAAGTAGGCGCAGCCTTTTCATTGGATTCTGAATCTTAAGGTTCAATCACAATGACACCGCCTTCATTTCGTTAATCTGTCAAAGTAGAAAATGTCACATTACATGTGGTTTAAATCGTAAAACGGATAGGCAAAAACAATGGTCGGCGCGGAACCGTACATGCGGAAGATATAGACCAACTTTCTACTTTTTCGGATAACATAACCTAAAACATTTATTATTTTAAAAATTGAATCTAAATTCATTCAATGTGGAATACATTGAATAAACTAAATGCCTTCCAGAGCTATCTATATAACAAAGCCAATATTATTTGAGTGTAAAAAGAAAAGTTAGATTATCGGCAAAAAATTCAAAGGAATTTAATATCCAAGGTAAATTTTCGTAAAGGCGGCTTGACACGGTGTGGTGCGGTGCGGTGCGGTTTCATTGCGATTGAACCTTTAGCTCGACTTATTTGTCTCATTGTCTCACAGTACACAGTGAACGTCTTCTTCACTGCGGTGAACTGTATGTGTACGCACTGGCCGCATGGTGGTCTTTACTACTGGAGTTCTAAAACTATTTTTCTTTAAACTTTATCAACGCTTTTAAATACAACTGAGTAATATAACTGTTAATAAATTAAATTTAGAATAAACGTAATGGATGATTCATTTCGAGATACTTTTTCAAAAATAAATAAAAATAAAAAGATTCATTCTTTACATTTATCTTTAAGATCATTTCTTTCAAATGTTGCCCGTAACTGCGGCTAACATGGTCTATTCTGAAGTTCCAATTTTCGATGACGCGTTCGAGCATTTCGAGTGGTATTTGGCCAATGACGCGAGTAATGTTGGCTTGAACTTTACGAAGCCCCAAAGGAAAAGGCTAAAGGTGTGATATCACATAATCTAGGCCAATTCACTGGCCCGATAACGGGCGCCATTAACAGTTGCGTTGCGGTCGGCCGGCCTCATTTTTGAAAAAATATGAACCTATGATTCCACCAGCCCATAAACCACACCAAACCGTTGTTTTGTCTGGGTATAATGGTAGCTCTTGAACCTCTTCGGGTTGGTCTTCAGCCCAAATACAGCAATTTTGCTTATTAACGTACCCATTAAACCAGAAATGGCCCTCATCGCTGAACAAAATTTTGGTCGAAAACAGTGGATCTTCTTCAAGCTTTTCAGTAGACGCTGTGCCGGGCTTAGTCCTTGCATGATGAAATGTCAAACTATACTGAACAAAAATGCGATAACTGTTTGACACGAATCACACGTGATCTGTCATTAAATTCCAACTGAAAAAAGCACCTCTAATGAATCATCATTACTATGAAGCAGTACAAAATTGATAGACGCAACTATACCTTTCAGATACAATCACAGTTTTCTCAAAAATCTCGAAATTGGAAGTGTAAACAATATATGTATTGAAGTTGGAAGAGATTATACTGTAAAAATTAAATAGAAAATCAATTTCATTTTTGTATTTAATTACGTATAGTATTTAAATGGCCCCTATACTAATTACGTGCTCAATTTGATTCCCTATTACTCCGTCCACTTTCACAATGGATAGTTTGGTGTCAACAAGGAACCACCAATTATGAATTACGAGGAGAAATCTGAAACGTTTAGAGCTTCTATGCTTTACTCATTAAAAATCATCTACCACTACAATTTTAGCCATTTTAGGCATTCAGCTGGGGGTTTGCGGTCATTTGAATCTATCGATGATGGTGCATTTGTACAAGTGGAACAAATCCAATACCATATCGTGATTTGGTTCTTCCATTTAACTGGCTTGACGTCCATGCAAAGCCAATTCCATTAATTTTCACCGTGAAAAGATGGTCAGCAGACTTTTCCGAAAAAGGTAAAGACGGTTTCGTTGGTTGGGAATGTGACGGTGATTATCCCTTTATGATCAAGGAATCCTAATAGGGCTGCTTAAATAAAAGTAAATCTTTAACGTCATTCTATGTTTTGTTTTAAGCCTAGTTGGAGGCAGCAATCGCTGAAATATGGATCCGTTTGAAACGGGAGAATCTTCTATTAACATACAGGATCGTCCCACGATCCCTGTTTTTAAGCTTAAAAGATGCACTCCAGATTTATACTACTGAACAAACATGATCCTGACTTTTAGTTTCAATTATTACATTTTTTCTAAAACTTCACAGAAACTTTCATCATTGTTAGTACAGTAAACTGTCCGCAACAAAGGTGTTCATTTCTAATAAAGTTTCACTCCTAAACTCATGCTTATAAAGGTTTATCGTTATTTCCCCTTTCCAGATAGTCGACGGGGCTCTCCGAGCAAAGTGTTCTTAATATTTAAGCTAACTTAAAATGCTTTATAGTACTGCTTCCATTTTTTAAATTCTTAATTTATCTGTCTGCTTAGCGCCCTAACGCACGCTATTAAGGCATTTATGTTATTTTTATCCCGGAAATTTGTTTTTACATAATTTAATCACCTATCCAAATTAAGCATAGAATTTCAATAAAATCACTTGAGGATATTTAATATTAAATTACTGTTTATTTGTACTTTCAAACACAATAAATATGTACATTAAAACTATTTAATTATGTATATTGAATTTAATTCACGCGAAAGAAAGGTTAATACACTGGCCGCAGAAACACTTCGTCGTATAAAATGCTAATTAAAATATGTAATGGTTTTTTGCTAAAGTGTTCATTTACTACAAATAAAATTTAACGGCTGAAAAGGTCAGACTATAAATTATTACTAAGCTAAACATTGCTTTGGTATAAAACACTTACATCCGCCTTTTAAAATTTATTTATTGATCAATTCAATTGCATTACATGGTTAGTGTTGGTTTCTTTTAAGTTTTAAAGAAACTAAAAGTAATAAAATAAAATACGATACAAGAGTCTCAGAGAGGAATTAAAAATTTATGTTTGGGTAATCATACATTTTTGAATAGAATGTATTGCAAACTTTCTAAACATTTTTTGTTTAGTTGTTTTTTCTTAAATAAAATAAAATCCCCGATCTAGTGCATTCAGATGTATCGTAAACATGTACAGGCTGTTGCATATCCAGGAGAAATTCAAGGAAGTAATTTTGTACGTTTCAGTAGCAGTACATAAAATAGGCGCGGGTATTTATTTGTGTATATAAAAGTATCGATTACAAACAATTTTAATAATTGAGTCGATGATTCCCAGCTGACGATAAGGTGACTCACGGACATAGGAAATCTTAAATTTTATAATTTTATTAGACAATGTTATATTAGTGTGTGTTTTTTTTATTCGGCAAGACATTGAAAGTGTAATACTTAAAACATTGTAATTTGTTTTTAAATTAAGTTAAAATATGATGTTGTGTGGTATATTTTGATAAGCCGTGAACAGTTAAAATATTAGGTGGAAAAGATAATTATGATGGTCAAAGGCGTGATGTTGTGACGTGAAGTTTTAATAATTTATGATTTTGTCGAAAATTGGATGCCTGTAAAGTTATGTAATGCCATTAATAAGTGTCTAGCATGGTTATCATTTTTTATGTTGAGATTCCGGTGTTGTACGTAGTAATTGAATATGATTATTTTTTCGTCTAAAAATAGTAGCGCAGGTTAAAATATAGCATAGCAGAACACGTATTTGTGATGTTATTCCGGACTCAATTTAACTTTATTATTGATAATATTTGATGGTGTGTGGAAATGTGGATTTTGGTTTTGTATAGTGTAGCAATAATTAAAGCCTATGCTCTCAAACCCGATATTTGATGATTTTAGAATTTAGTGTGTTACCGTCAAATAATAATTTTATGTCGTATGCCTGTCACCGAACGTTTGACTACATTTTTGGTTAAAACTACTCCATGTTACTTCACATCAGTCATATTCATAGATGTCACGCAAAATGTATATAGTTGATACGCATAACGAAAGTTTACATTTGATAAACCTCAAATAAATTGCAAGTCCTAATTAACAATAACATCAGGCACAATATATTTTGTATCATCTTTTAAATTTTTGCAATGCATTGCATTTACAAAAAAACAACAAATAATTAAAAGATTCATATAAACTTACAAACTTACAAATACAGGGCAGGTTTACCAAAAGTCTGGTAAGTTTAATATTTCTCTTTAGAAATCAAGTGTGGTGAATTTGAAATTTACGTATGCATTCGTGGTAAAATAAAGTCTGGTATTGGCCATATGGTTATGGTTAAACATATGGTTATCACAGCTTTGACTAGTCCGGATTTAAAATTTCTTTAACGTAAATATTTATTTTGCTTATTAAGGTGATTTTAAGCCACAAATTTCATCATTGTGAAAATTGTTTGTTCTATTAAAAAATGCCACAAAAAATTTTCATGACTTCTGCTTCTAGTGCTGGTTGTAATTTTAGCAATATTACAGGTGGATCCCGATGCTGTTAATTAGATAAAGATTTGTGTATGCAATGACTATAAATAGACTAGTCTATTTATAGTCGTGTTGGAAACCTCCTCCGCACGGGCTTTATTGTATCCTTTAAATAAAAAATAAAGTGATACTGGCTCCCGTTTGAATTAATATCAAATGTCACTAGGTTCCGATTTTTTTAAGTATTCCGTAGCAAATTGTACACCAATTATCCGAAATTTATTGTCACATAGCAAGGAATATTTTCCTGCTCGGGCAAATTTTAGTGCCCGATAATCGATTAAGTATTTCTAATAATACCACACCTTTTGATTTCTGCCGTATTGCGAAATATGCGGATACTACTATTAGACTTCATTAAAAATTTATTTTCGTATGAATAGATCGTTAGGTTATGGAGCATGCCGGGAAGTATGAATCCATCTAGTATGGGCTACAAGCCAATAATTCAGCAAAATTAAGTAGGCATTTGGTACGAAATGTTCTAGTGAGACATTTTGTGTCTCTTTTGACTGGAGGTTTGCAGTATCATGTATTTTTAGCAAAACTAAAACTCGGCACAACAAATTTAATTTTTTATTCTCCATACTCCAAAAAAGAAATGGGCTATAAATTTCATCCGTTGAGTATGTATATTACAGTTTTGGTGTGAGATGTTTCATATTTCCACATTTTTCCAAACATTTTATTTTAATTTGCTGCATATCAATAAATCGTTCGATAGGAAAGATAAAACATTATGCCATTTAAATTTGTACTTGAGAAGTTATGTTTTTAAGTTTAAGGAAACTTAACCTGAACAAAATATCATTCGATGAGACTATATTCAGATACACTTTTTCATGACGAGCTAAAATGCAGTTCACTGTTAGGCCGACGAAATGTAGCATGTAACATAATTCACAAACCGTATTACTTAATTTCATAATTGCATTGCATTAATGCGGTATATCTGAAAAACTATGGCAAGTGAAAATGTGGTATTAGAGATTTGTAAATAGTATCATAAAAAGCAGACACACTGCTTTTTTCAACAAAATTCAAGCAGCACTTGCCTCCACGCAAAACTCAAGTGCGGCATCTGTCTATGTATATGTGTAAAATTATTTTCATTTATTATTGGATGTTTGAGTGAAACGGATAGGAAAAACAAAAAAGAAAATTTAAAAAATCTAGTAGTTATTGAAGTACAATGTAAAATTCCCCACATTTGCTAAGAGGTTTATTTTTTGTAAAAATTCAATAGCCAAAATTATTGCAAATTCTAACGTACTTCTATGTTTCAGAAAAAATAGAAACATGAGTAAATATTTAATTTAACATTACATATAAAAATACGCGATATTAAAAAAGGTGCTATGCGAACGACGCTTCTACTTGTTTTCGGTTTCGAACCTCAAAAGCATTAAATTGCTACGAAAATTCGGCCTGTCGGGATTATTTAAAAAAAAATTAATTAAATGAAGATTCAGTTAGGTAAATGATAATTGTTTTTTAATTATTACAAAATCATTTACCATACAACTAATAATAAATAAAATTAGTTTCCTTTATAACAATCGATTCAAAACAATTTTGTATTTTGTATTTGTAGTCGAGCACTTAATATTAAATACCGCCAGAAAATCATTATTTAAAATAAAATACTTCATGAAAATGAAAAAGATGTTAATCGTAGTTGGAGGCATTAATTAATAATGTTTCTTTTCTTAGAAATAAAACAAAGCTGCTTTTGTCAAATTCTAAAAATGTTTATTTAGTTTTTGTATTTCTACACAATTTGTCAATTTGTTTTAATTAAATAGTTTATTTAATAATTTATTGATGGTTTCCAATTTTCCATATAAATTGAGGATGTTTTGGCAATTTTTACCCAAGATAAGTTCGCAGAGATACCTACTTTAGTTGTATTTCATATCGCTCATTTATCTCGCTAATATAAAATGCAGTAATCTTAAACTAACACTAGGCAGTTGTCACTGCTATTGTATTTTTTGCCAATTTGTTTGAAATAGCTTGCTTACACATAAATGTTTATCAATGAGAAATCAATAGAAATATCTACATAATTATAATAATGAATATATGTATCTAAATTTTGAAATCAATTGTGACTGGTATTGATCGATTGTGTTTGTATTCTATTTTGCAAACATAAGATGTATTACATAGTTCGGCTTCCCTGTTTTTGTGTCTTACGACAAAAGAACGAATTAAAACTGGTAATTTTTTTTTTACCTAGTGCCATCTATTGGAAAATTAACTTTGGTCTTTAACATTTGGTCAAACTTGTTTAATTCTGATATTAATTCAACAAATCTCTAGAACAATAATTGTGCCTTATGAGAGATCTGGTTCGTTTAGCTTGGCTGGTATCTAGAATCTCGAATAAAATTTTCAAGACTTCATAATATGTTGTGATATGGGATCTCACGAGGAAGCGTCCAACCCAAAATTTATTCAGTAGTTTGATTCAGTATTTAATTTATCATTAGTCCCTGGAACATATAGCATCTGTGGTAATATTGTCAGCCATCTAAATTATGTGAATGGTCATCATGTAAATTAAATTTATTTAATTCTGATATAACAATGTCGGATGTGGAATCTGGTCTGCCTGACATGGTTTTTCTTTTTTTACCTGCGATAAAATTTTCGGGACTATTCGAGATATGATTGTTGATATAAACCTACACGTGGTAGCGTGTTTTTCCAAATTTTAATTTGACATATTTTCTTAGAATTCCGAGTGCCTCTTGTGGAGTTTACGGCGCTCGACTTGACGCGGTATTCAGTCTCTGTTGTTCAATTCTTAACTCCATATATATGTTGTGATGAATGATCCAAATTGTACAAATTATGGAGCGTAATATTCAGAAGGATCCAAATGAGTCGATTCGCCATCGTGCACAATAATTGGAACTGTGTCCAGCCATTTTATGGAAAATTAAAAAAAAAATTCTAGGATTCAGAGCTTACAAGTTCTAGCACGTACAGGAATTAAAGTATGATCATTGCATGTGTCGTACATTCTGCGATTGGTCCGTAAACAAGATCGCTCTTGATCTTCATTTTCACTACAAAATTTTATTCAGCAGTTAGGCTAATTTCGGGTTGAATGGTTACGTCAATAAGCAGAATTGTTGAATCTGGTTTGAACATCAAACACCACGCCATTATTGAGAATAGGGTCTCCATAAAAGTCACTGTTTAGTATGTTTTAGGGAGTTGTGAAACCATTCGGCCTTAATTCTTCAAAAATGATATCGGCTAGAATATTGTAGTCAATGACGATCGCTATAGAGCCATGATTACTGATTTAATCACTAATGGTATAAAATTATATTTCCAGTTAAACCATTATCATGAACATTAGCAGCGGTTTTTCGTGTTTTATGTTAAAGTTCAATACATCTATAAAATCATCCGATATGTGTAATCTGGTCTGCGTGAATTTTTCAAGACTATCCGCTTTTGGTGATTGGCGAACCTACACGTCAAAGCGCCCTTTCCCAAATTCAAATGATTCTTATTTAATATTTTTTACGCTATTTGCCGTAGGCACTTGGCGAAACACACTTATACTTAATAAACACATTTTTATTAATCACTTGTTTTTGTTTCGCAGAATATTTTTCAAAAAGTTTAAAAAATCACTCGATCGATTTCGACTTGTTAGGTCATCATCAGGAGTATCTACAGTATCTACCTGTAGATACTCCTGATGATGACCTAACAAGTCGAAATCGATCGAGTGATTTTTTAAACTTTTTGAAAAATATTCTGCGAAACAAAAACAAGTGATTAATAAAAATGTGTTTATTAAGTATTCTTATTTAATTTGAACAAGGCACAGGAACATCGAATTTTTTTATATTTACCAAATTAACTCAATGCATTTAAGAGGTGCCTTAGTTTCAGTAATTATAATGGTCAGAAATGGGGCTTGTGCATTGGCTAAGATCAAGAAAGGCATTTTATACAATTTGCCAATAATAAAGGGTAATATCATTCTAACGGTAAGCTCTTTTTAGGGGCCTTTTAGGGCCGGAATTTGAAACAAGTTTGTGAAATTCATCTAAGCAGTTCTTAAACACTTTACAAGACTTTATACACGAAACATAATGCGTATTTCATATTTTGTTAGTAAAATTTTAAAATAGATTTTATCTTCCTATCAACAAACCCCTTACTCGTAAAATCATAATTTTTAAACAAAATGTTTATATATTACGCTAATTAAAATTGTAATCTAAGTGTTTAAGAAAATGAAACAGAACCACGTAACGATGAAAAGATAATCCAGCTCTCATTCTTTTTCTAAGCAACATTTATATTACCGAAAAATATCATTAAATATGATGAATGCAAATTTGAGAACAACAACTTGATTAAGTATATGTATGGTGTTTCTTAATATGTTTGCATGTATATAATATATACATACAAACATATTAAGAAACACATACACTTAATCAAGTTTATGTTCTCAAATTTGCATTCATCATATTTAATGATATTATGTACAGATATGAAACTTGGTAGCATACCATTTAAAAAAAATATTTTGTTCAGGCTGTGCTTAAAATTTATTTACCTTTTCCACGTAACATACGAGAACATATAAGATCTCATATATTTGGTATATGATTTTTTTATGTTTGTGCTTTTTCAATTTTATTATGACACGATATTGGTTTCTGTGTATGAGTGTTGGAATGAGGAAAATGGTTCATATAATATGATAATCAATAAAAGTTTCAAAATTTGGTATATGCATATAAAAGCTGTATTAAATATTTTAGTAAAAAGTATAAATTTTTAAAGCTTATTTTTGACAACGTACACAGAAAAGCTATACAACTATTTTTTTCCCATTAGTGCATTCTGACACCAACATAGAATGTAATGGAAATTACGCTCCTAAAATGTAGGAGCTTTTGTTATACAATAAATAAATTTTATAGCAAACATAAAATTGGCACTGTAAAATTTAGTCACATACGAGTATAGAGTATATAACCGTACAGTTTTATTCTTATAATGATACGTTAGTTTTATTAATTTATTTTTATAATTACATTATAAGCGTGTAATGTATCGCATGTGACAACGATAAATGTTCAAAATAGAGAAATTTCCTGCAAAAATAATTTTTTACTATGTTTGTGCTGTGCAGTTACAAATCAATAGAAGAGTATGACAATTACAACCAATGTTCAGATCATCAGACAAAAGTTTAATTGAATTCGTATGTACTGAATAATTTTTACCGATCAGCTGGTGCTGAATGGTAATTTAAATATATTGAATAATTTTTAGTCTATTTCTATTCAATCAATCTGTATACGGTTAATTTAAAGCGAATGCGACAATCCAAACACCATAGGTTTAATCACCCTGCCGTTTGGTCGGTATAATGAGTATGTTAGTTCGTTAGTTAACCCAAAAATGTTAAGATATACATATTGATTTATCCTACGGCCGAAATATTGTAAAGCATTGGATACTTCAATTTAATAAATTTTCATAGTGCGAACCATCAACATTGACAAGCAATATGCTCTATGCTCTAAATAAAACTGACAGGGTATATTATGACTCTTTGAATCGTTTTAGTTTGATGAAGTGTATTTTGGCTGTTCTGTTTGAAACTGCCAGTTTAAATAGATTTATTTTCATTCGTTAAATGTTTGGTTAAAACTAAAGGAAACAGTTATTTCGTACGATTTTAGGAAAATTGTATATTAAACTAAAATAGTATAATATTCAGAATTTCAATAAGTTATGATTGTGAAATTCATATCTAAAATTTACAATATTAATTTAAAAAAAAATTGCAATCGCAAAGTGAACTCTATTATACAAGTGTATCAAATTAGCGGGATACCTGGGAGTTATTTTTGATGAAAATATGAACTTTACAAAGCAGTGGCCCTATTCTGTTTTACCCTGGGAATAGAGAATTGGGAAAAAAAATTCATAGCATTTGTGTCCAAATTGCATTTTTAGGGCCTACTGAAGGAATAAGTTTAGTGCGAAAATTTTCTAAACAAAGTTAATTGGGAAACTTTTGTTCCACAAAATTTTTATAGGGAAAAATATTTTCTCATTTAACTTTGTTTCGAAAATATTTACACCAAACTGATTCCCTCAGTAGGCCAGAATAATATAATTTTGACAAAAATGCTATGAAAATATTTTGCCCATAATTCCCTATTCCCAGGGAAAGCCAGAATAGTGCCACAGGCGGATCATTGGATAGCTATAGCTAACTGTAACCGGACAAGTGGTGCAGTGGTTTAAGCTTCGGCATTTGGACCGGGAGGTACTTGGTTCGAATCCCTTCAGAGGCTAGATGGAAATCGAATTTTCATCATCGATTACAATCGGTGATGTTAATAAACACAACTAAGACCCTCTGATGGAGTGCAGAATTCAGCGCCGACCCACCGTCCATGTCAATGTACAGGTTGACATAGAGCTTGCAATGTGCAGGTGGTATACTGTAATTGTATGAGTAGGTGAATGGGTTAATGATGAGGCGTGAATGCGTGGTATCACAATGGGCCAAAAAATGGCCTAAGTGTCAACCACTGAAACCTATAGCTAACTGTATGTTAAGCTATGTTAAGCTTTATAAAATTCTGTACAAAAGTTATTTATGACCTGTCAACAATTAAGATCGTGTATTTTTATTATTTGTTAGGTTACTAAATTAAGTTTGTTGTTCGATCTAACATGAAAAATAAATTTCAATGTGTCTATTTATACATTATTTGAACTTACCTAATAGAAAAGTCCGTCCACAATACCAAACAATTTTTTGAGTTAGTTTTCATATTTTTTTTTTGGGAATTATGAGTAATCTGTTTTTATTTAAATTTTTTCTATAATATAAAATTAAAATATTTAATACCAATTCCGATCGAGCTTGCACAACTTCTCCAAGATTGGGAGCTAATAATAAAATATAAAAATCTCTAGAATAAAATGTTCTCACAGATGCTTATCGAACGTGCACAACTTATCCCTACTTTAGTAAATAACACTCTTAAATATGCGATAACTGTTTGGTCTGGTGCCCTTTTTCTAGTGGTGGCATCTAAACACTTAAAGGTAAATACCTCTTGCCACCATTTTGGGCTATTGGATGTCAAAGTTATGTCATAACATTTTGGAGTAATAGACGTAAGCTACTAAGTTCGACTATTTTAACAACCATGAACATAAATGTACCTAGCAGGGAATTTACGTTACCATGGTTTCTTTTTCTGGGGACATACACAACGAACTACGGCGACAACGAATTTTAATTTGAGGAAAGACGAATTCTCAATATAATTTTATAATATGCAATCTTAATTTTTTTTATTAAACATTTTTATAGTTCTTAAGCTAAATTTTTTACTTTTATAAAAAACATAAATAAATAAACTGTGCCATACACTTAGAAGTTTCATGGATTTTAGAAATTTACACGAAACTGATATTTTCCATAAAGCTTTAGATCAGAAAATTAATTTAAATAAAACTAAAATTAAAAGCCGCTTACTAAGTGGGACCTCGTGAACTTGTCTAGAATAGGTGGAATAAAATTTGAAAATTCGTTTAAATCTGTGGCATGTCTAAGTGGTGTAAGTGGTGTAGGGCACAGTAAATATCATAATAATTGAGCCTTGTTCGTTTCATCGCGACTAGACTATCTGAAAATACATCCAGAGGAACTTCTGAACATCTCTAGGACCGGCAATAGAAAATGTTAAAAATCCAATCCAATTCATTCACACATTTCATTTTATACATTCCATCCATTCCGATTCTGAAAAAATTGATTATTTATTATACATTGATAGAAAACCTCTTCGAATTTATCAACGAAAATCAGTGAACGTTTCTGTAATAGGCGGCATTTAAATTTAACAGTGTAAATTTTTGGCATGAGTTTCACAAAAATAAATAAGTTTACATCTACGTTGTTTTCACGAATAACATTACATTTAAACATAAGACGTCAGGTTTAGTAAATTTTTGCGGTTTTTCCAAAATAATGTTGTTGAGACGGCGCAACGAGCCACCTTGGGTGCCTAAAGATTAGGAAGTCGTTTGTTATACATAATTTGAAAGTAAACTTATATGCTAAGTACAAAATAATGGAGTCTATAATATTATTATGTATATATGTATTGTAAATAGGTTTCTATTATAAGTTATGATTATTGTCTCATCAAATAAAAAGAAAAACTTTCAAAATTTGCACGTAATACGAATTCTGAATAATTTGTTTTTAGTCGGTTGTCGACCGCATTCTAAGACGACGCCAATATATTTGTGAAATTTATTTTCCTATTTATTCTCTATATAATAATATTATGATTATGTCGTTATGATATAGTTCATATATTTTTTGTTCTTTCTCTATATTTTATATTCACTAGTCACAAACGAATAGTAAACAAGTTGAAGGATGCGAAAATTTATAACTCGAAGATATGCGAGTTCATACAATCAACAGGCGGTATAAACGACTTTTCATCGATATCTCATTTCCATTATTACTTATTTTATCGAACATCACGACACGTAAACAAATATTATTATCTCTAGATATGTATAATAAAAATCGGTGAAAATTCTTTAGGTAAACCGCTTATAATTAATTATCCTGCTTTCACTTATGCAAAATTTAAGTATATATACCCAAAAAATTATTCATAATCCTTTTACAACCGTATGTACCATTGCATTGATTATCATGAAATCCATTTACAAAGTTTTTTAGTTTTAATCTGTCTTTATTATACAACCGAGTACTCAAGATTTTTCATAAGGTTAATTGTTTCTTGGAAATTAAAATATGTCAGCAAGACTTAACTTGTTTTTAGAGTTCAACAATTCTAATTAAAACAAATTAATCAAGACACAAAAGAAATCGTACTGGTAAAAAATAAATCTACTGAATTAGCAATTTACCAGAAAATCAATTGATGATGGGCGGTGTTTTTTATCTTTCAAGTAAATTTTTGTGCTTTTTCCAAATACACGAAAAAGGTTGATTGGCATAAATTAATTGTTATAGAAACGAAAGAAATGATTTAGTTGAATAATGTTTTTCTTGGAATCAAAATATTAATGTGAAGTTTAGTTGAAAATCGGGAAATCAATTCAAGAAATAAAACTACAATCCAAAAATCAAAGCACTTGTAGGAAACAAATCGGTTTTCTAGTTAACAAATTGTATACACATTCTCATTGAATAAATTATATGAGATATGAGAAAGCGACCATAAAGTAATACAAAATAGGATACCTTACCTCTAGTAGCATACGAAAATGTATTAATTTACATGTATAATAATATTCTCGCCCTTTTCAATAAAACACTGTCTGTACAGAATAGGAGAGAACACCCTTAAATATTTATTGAAAAAGAACGGATACAATTTAAAACCAAGAAGGGGTGAGTAATATAAATGACAGGAGTGGTAACAGCCAATATGTGTCATAAATTTAAGATTTAACACGCACAACCATCTTAAACAATATCAAAAGGTTTGCATACATGAGTTATATGATATTTTGACCAATGACCTGGTTTTGTACTACAATGTTGTAGTGGGAGATCAATAATAAAACAATAAACAAAGGGGTGTTGGTTTTGGTAGAGTATTCAATAGATAGTACTGACGTGATAAAACAACACTGTATGTTCAGAAGCTATGTTAAATTAGCATTTTCGTAAAGGATTTTTGTGTAAATCAAATATATAAATAACTTAGAACTAAGTATAATTCGCAAGATAATACAATCGTCATCTATGAAGTATACCACGAACTCTTGTAATAGAAAAATCTGCAGTCTTCTCCGTAAATAACGCATATGCGTTGTAAACGAATCGTCCACTTTATTCGAGATTAATTTCTTCTAATAAAATAATTTGTTTTTTTTAAATATTCATTATTTTTATTTGTGCGTTTTTACGTGCTGCGGTATGTGAAAAATCGAAAATCTCAGAAGTATGTAAAGCAATTTATTATTTAGGATCCAATAGTCCAAAGTTTTAAAATGAACAGTAATTATTAAATTGTAAATACTATTTTGCTATTTTTGATCGCAAACAGGTGTTCCCTTTTTAGCTTAAGAAGAATTTAAAATATTGCGCGAAATCGTGCTAAATTATTTAAAAAATGTTCGATATCAGCGCTCATTTACAATGCCCAGACCTCAATATTTTAAAATAAAAAATATTACCGATACTTGGTATTGAAGGGGTCTATGAAAGTAGTTATGTGCTTTATGTGCGGGTAAAATGGTATTTTTTTGAAAATGAAATAACTTAAAGCCTGACACAATAAAGTAATATATACTTATATACCAGCAATCAAATTTTTTTTATATTTCGCATGGACTTTTCGATTTCCGGGACAAACTAGTCTTCAGTTCGCGGGATCAGCATAGTGACATTCTGGGTGTCCCTGGAAAGGAGAATTGAAACAAACATTTGCATTGCACTTTTTTCCAAGCCTACTGAGATAAAATGTTTGATGTAAATTTTTATTAATTTGGAATTATAATTTGTTCCTCATTGAAATAGATTGGGGAAGTAATTTCGAGCCAAGTATATGAATCCCGATAGGGGCTGAATAGAAAAGGAATTTTTTATTATCTGATTTTGGCCGATGATGTAAATGAAGGCAACTACGAGTCTCTGTTGGAACGCCGAACTCTTGGGCCGTCACATTTTACATGTCAATACTGTAGGCTATTATTATAAATAAGTTACGGCGTAAAAGCTAATTGCGGAAGTGTTACTAGTGTTTTGGTCCCAAAACAGATTCCAGAGAACAAAAACTATACAGTTTGCATGTGACGGTTGACCTCAGTATTTCAGAAAGAAATAATTTATACCAAAAAGTTATTTAAATATTTTACTATAAATCCCTAATCCCAGAAAATTACCAGAATAGCCCCAGAGGTATATATCTGTAGTGTGTGCTAGTGAATGCAAAAATTGTAAGTACTTAGATGTAATATTCAGTTTCGAACTGACAATATTCTGGAAAGCTGTTTTTTTAAGTGATCTAATCTCATGAAGGTTGCCAAAAAAGTAAAGCCATAAGCAAGTGAATTTTCTGGTCAAAGAGAGCCAAGAAATTTCAAGCCATTAAAAAGATTAATTTAAATTGATACTTTTTGTCATGATAAATGCACGCTTGCCAGTGAAGTGTTGGGATCTACCTTCTGTAAAAGTTGAACTAACAAAAACTTTAAATTACATAAATGAAGTATTTAATGCGGAATAAGAGGTTTGCTTTTACAGGGTGTCACGTTGTATCTATAATTATTTAATTTGAAGATGGTTAAACGAAAGAATCTATTGTTTTTTTTAAATTCTATGTATTCGCACAAGACTGAGCCCTGGGCCTATTATGACCTACTTTGAAAATTCTTAAATAATTATTTGAAGGTGTACACGGAGACGACGAGATTGTAAAATGTACAGCTATTGTTTTTCAACATCCGAAAGAATACGCAATAAAAACTTAGAGAATAATATCAAAATCATATAGTTTTAGACTCTAGACTATAGGCAAACCTAAAACAACCAAATTCAACTATTTCAATGGCATAATAATTGTTTGTTTTGTCTCAAAAACTAAACTAAAAGACGACATAAGCTATTTTGGAAATGACGCTTAAAACATTTAGACTAGTTTGTGTTTTCCGTAGCAATAAATAAAAAAAACAATTTATGAAAACCGTGAAAAGTCGGGAAAAACAATATAAATCGTTTCAAGCTAAAAATTGAAAACATTTCTGATCTTATTGAACACTGCAAGACAAAAATTGATTCATAGAAAATTTCAAGTAAAATCTAGCTTAATAAAATAAAACACATATGGCATGTATGTAATTATTATTTAAATTATGGCATGTAATTATTATTAGAGTACATACACATCATAAAAAAGTAAAAACAAATGTTTTCGGAAACAATCGTTACTGAAAATCATAATAGACGCGAGCTAATTCGTTTTATCAGTTGCATATTTGATCTTTTCGTAAAACTTTGAATAAGCATTCCTCGAAAAATTTAGTAAATACCACTTTGTCGTGGAAGTTAACAGATGTTTATTGCAAAATATAATCCAACAGATATCGCCGAAGTCATTACTATGGTGGTTTTAATCATAAGCTACGAGATATATTGAGATAAATGCAAGTAAAACATGTAGGTCGCCTACAGCTCTATATACTTTGTCACGGAGTGTCAATATTGATGGAACAAGGAATGCACAGCCGATTTATAAAGGATGGAGATATTGATCACAAAATTTGGCCCGCATCTCTATTTTTAATTTTATTGGTTTTTTCCATTATTTATTTAAAGAAATTTATATGGCAACCATACCACATATGGTGGTCTTAGGAATTTACGATACATTCCTTGAATAGGGGCAACTCGATACGCCTTCAAGTTTAGAGAATAATCTCGGCAAAGGATTGGTTTCGAAACCTTTCGATTAAAATCACTTTCTTACATCGAACGTTTAGAAAAATTTGGCCAAAACTAGATCTGTCTAGATCCTGAGGTGTATTAGTGTGATTGTGGGTGTTATTATAGGACATCGTCTCATTGTTAAAAAGTGAACAGCGTTTGAGTCTTCCCACGCGATACTGTGTTATAGATACTGTGTTATATTCTGCGGAACAAAAAACAAGTGATTAATAAAAATGTGTTTATTAAGTATACTGTGTTATAATTGCGTAAATGACGAGGAGGAAGAAGCAGTCCTCTTTTTGCTTTGTACCTGTTTTCGTCTAGTGCTGAATGAATGAAGTGTTTGGGCATCCTTTATGTACCTATTTTCTCTGAGGCCGAATTGTTCTTCCTTGTCTTGTTCACTATGCTGGAATATATACGTCAGTCTGCAGTGGTCGTCAGTGGTCAATTTCTCAATTAATTTCAAAAAATTTGAGAATTTTCAATTCTTCAAAGAAAGATTTTGGGAAAGTTTATTCGTTTCTAGAAAAGTATTCAAGAAGAGCTTATCACACTATTTGCCATAGGCACTTGGTGAAACACACTTATCTACTTACTTAATAAAAACATTTTTATTAGCATTTGTTTTTTTATTTCGCAAAAATTAAATTTTGAATATTTTAATTAAATTTTTTTTTTTCAAAATGTCACTCGATCGATTTCGTCGTGTAGACAACAAGCCGAAATCGTTCGAGTGACTTTGAAAAAAAGTTTTTTAGTTAAAATATTCAAAATATAATTTTTGCGAAATAAAGAACAAGTGCTAATAAAAATGTGTTTATTAAATTTAAAAGCTTTAATAGCTTTAATAGTCAATAATAGTCAATTCTAATACTTTATTTGATGAGAGGAAGCTCTACTCTTTTTCTACGGTAGTATAAACTGTTTTTCTCTAGACGCGTTTTGTATTTATAATAAACAGTTTGAGTTCAGGACAAATTAGTAACTGACAATTTAGTGGGTTTAAAGCTGCGTTACCTAATAGAATTAGTGAACATCTGACAAATTATTCTAGCCTCGAGCACCAAAAGCTGGAAGATAATTCAAATTTTGCATTAAAATTTGAACAATCGATGAAAGCAAATATTATTTAAGAGATCAAAAATTGAGCCACACGGGAATGTTTTAGAACTAAGTAGTCTTGTACCTTCTATTTACAAGCGATATTGTGCAGACCATTTCTGTAGTAGGTGATATCCTAGAATAAATTTCTCTTAAATGTTTCTAAAATAATAAGTACCAGGCTGTTTCAAAAGTCCCGGGCCTAAGTAATAAAACAGTATCTTTTTGAGAAAATTCACATTTATTTTTCAACATAGACGATTGTTACGTTTTTTTGCGCTCCGGTGCACTTCCACCAGGTTTCACCTATTGTTTTGAATGTTCTTTGGTCTGGTGTGTACTGATGTATCCACGTTTCGCAAACGGCTTTAAAACGGCGCAAATATTCCTTCCAAAAAAAAAAAATCTTCGCCAACTTTATTTTATGGTACATTGTTTGTTGTTTTTCACTTTTGACCCTAAGTTTTGTCAAGATGGAGTAGAAAATCATAGGATTTCTAAAAACACCAATGTAGATACGATAAAAGACATTTCAATTACAAAAATGTTTATCTGCGTGACAAAAAGTTTAATGAGTTCAATAAAGACAGATTTGCTAACACACAAAAAAATCACAACACTCATGGCTTGCTCTAACTTTAAATAAAATAGCCACACACACAAGTGTCAAAAAATTATGCTCAAGTGTCAATTATGTGTTTTATGTATAGATCTGTATGCGGCGCTGCATGATAAAATCTGCACATCTTTTTTCAGCATAACTTTTTCTTTCGTTCAGTTGAGATGTTTACTTTCTTAGTAATATCAAGCACCTTCAATTTACTGTCATCAGTCACCAAACGTAAAATTTCTGAAGCCGTTCAATATTGCTCCTGTAATAACGTATCGATTGTAAAAAGATCCAAATACGATCGGAGAAGTAAAAGGAAGGAGTAAACTAAAAAATACACTCAAACCTCGTTATACGGCACCTCTTTTTACGGTGAGTGTGCATATCCATACTACGGTAACTTGAATCCAGTAACATCTTCGTTTCTTTCCTCTACCTATAAAATAAATAAATTTTATAAATAAACGGGAAAGAATCGAAGAAGTTACCGGATACAAGTTACTCTACTGTATTACTCTTTACATAAAATTATTACATACTTATTACATAAAATTTGTATATAAAAAAAAATAATCTTTACGGCATTTCGATTTACGGCTACATTTTTGAAAACGATCTTGTTCGTATATCGAAGTATGGGTGTATTTTATTTAATTTTGAATATTGTCATAATAGCTTGATTTGACTTCGTAAAAAATTACTGTCGGTGATGAAATGAGAAAACAAAATTTGTTTTAGATTTGTCATAAATATTCCTAATTTTAGACCACTTCTGATTATTACTGGCGATTTCAAGTGAATTTTTATCTTAATAGCATTCTTTTCTAGAAACGTAATACATAGTAAAAATTTTATATTTCTGTTCTATAAAATTACTACTACACTCGGTTGTAAATAGTAACGCATCTAAGTTACAATACTCATTCTAATACCAAAGTTCAACCTTTTTTGTTGTAGTTTTCGTTTTAATTTAGTAGTTTATTGACTCTATTACTGTGATAAAAATGAATAAACCGTATTGACTATTGTACAAATGTTACACAACGATTTTATAAGACATCAAAATATGTGTGATGAACTAGCAAGAATTGGTTAATGCAATAAATCTACACCAAACCACACAATTATTCAGTCTTTTACGTATAATAAAACAATTTTATCAAAATATTGTCGATAAAAATTAATGTCACACAATAAATTAATTTCAATATACATTATTGTGCGTGATATAAATTGTTTTGTCATTTTCTGTTTCTCTCGATTCGATTATATACAAATCTAATAAAAATCAAATAAAATTTATCTCAAATGTAAAATAATTTTTATATAATAATTAGTGTCATAAATGTACTTGATCTCCCTGAATAATATTTATATACATAATTAAGTACGTTTAAAATTCTTGATACATGATATAAAATTCTGAGACTACATATGAATCACAATTTTAGCAGCAAATTGGTTTAGCATTTAAGGGGGAACACTGTTCAGTTCAAAGCATAATTCAAATTTTAAAGTTTTGAAATATTTTATTGAGAGAAATATGATAAATTAAGTTAATTGCTGATTTTATTGTGTCTGCTCATATAAATCTTATTTTAAGCTATCGGAATTTATTTATATTCTTTCGTACAGGAAAAGTCATCAATGATGATAAATAATATACCTTCTTTTTGGTATACGTAGATTCGTAAATAATATCTGAATAAAATAAAATTTATTTTTCGTATTTTCTTACTTTAATCCTGAAAAATGATTCCCAAGTTGATTATTTTTTTCTGGACTATTTTGTTTGATTGTTTTAGTTTTATATATGAATTTTTCAATACTCAGTACAATACCCACAATGAATTTATAATGACTTAGTCGGATATTGGTTCGTATTCAACGACATAAGAGCAATTCAATTTTGTGTGACGGTTTTAACTTCTATACATTTTACAATGGAAATTAAGTTTTTTAGCCGCCTATGATGTCCGTTCCTCTGTTGCCCTTTTCAACTCAAAAACTACTAACGGTAGGAACTTAAATTTTGTTGATAAGATGCACGCGTTTATGTGTATTGAATAGGGTCGTCCTTGTTTGTATGGGACGAAAAAAATGTTGAGATATCTAATGGGACATCCCTAGAAATGTGAGGTTATTGTTGAATAGAAAAAATATAGGGTCAATCGAAGATGGTTTAGAGATCGCGACTCGAGCGCGTATTTCGATAAAAACGATATTTTTTTAAATTTTTCATTTTCAAACAGAGAAATTATTTAACATTTTTTCTCAGCCTGTGATGAATAGAGCAGATAATTACCTTTCCAAAACATCAAAGATATGAACATAAATACGGGGTACCGAATTATAAAAGTCTGAATTAAAAAAGTTTTTTAAAAATGAATTAAAAAAGTTGATTTTTGTATGAACATCTGCGACTTATTTTAATTCATATTTTTAACATAAAATTATGAATTAAAAAAAGCGATTTAGAAAAATGAGAAAACTCAAAACTGAATTAACAAAGGCTTATGCTATTTCATTTTTATAACACCTACCTTAATTCATTTTCAAAATGAATTAAAAAAGGCACATTTTATTTCATTTTAGTTTTAAATAAAAATGAATTTAAATGTAATATAATATATTATTTGTTTTCTATAGATTTCTATTTTTATAATTGTTGCCTCGTTTATTTATTATTTAATATTTAATTAATTTTATTTAAATATCTTCATTAATGAAAATAAGATATTCTAATGTCTGATTTTCAGGAATGAAAATGTCTCTGGAAATCAACAGTTTTATTTGCTTTTTCATTAATGAAAATACAAATCAAAAATTTTCCAAATTTTTACGTGCCAAAGTTAAATTTAAATTCCAAAAAATTTTCATTAATGAAAATAATAGTTGCATGGATTTACATTGCCTAAGAGATTATTAATGATTCAAAAAATTTAAATGTAAGGATCGGAAGGATTCAGTAAAGAAAATTATTTCGTATTTCGTAATTCCTAACAGTTTAAATTTATATTTATTTTACAAAAAATATTTTAATTCATGTATAAAACGAAATAAAAAACGCTTATATTATTTCATTTTATAAACATTTATATTAATTCATTTTAAAAATGAATTAAGAAATGCCTTTTTAAATTCATTTTATTCAACTTTTTTATTTCTTTTTCAACTTTAACTTTAATTCATTTTTAAAATGAATTAAAAACACTTATTTTAATTCAGAAAAAAAAACTTTTTTAATTCAGACTTTTTTAATTCATGTAGCCCATAAATACGGCTAACAAATAGCGACAATTTTCGAAACTAATAACCCCAAATAATAAACTGTTTTTTTAAATCCTGGAATTTATATTCAAAATTACAAATAAATAAATAAATAAATATAAAAATGAGGTGTAACGAATAAACAATGGAATGTTTTATGGTGTCATAACAAACCGTATGAGTCATAAGGACTTAACATAGTTGTGTTTTATGATGGCATTATAATAAAACACAACTATGTTAAGTCCTTATGACTCATTCGTCTCATTAGTTATTGTATTTAAATCCGCCTACCGCATTAATTATAACCTGCTATGACCAATATGTTTCATTGTATCATATAAAATATAAACAAAAGAAATGCAAATTTATTTCAGTTTAAATCAGTTTGTGTCTTTTCTTACAATCACCGTACTATAAAATTAACTATTCGTGAAAGTGCTGCTCGGACAATCCAGGAAGGGTCTATTTTTTGATCAAAACTGCGAATTCCAGTGAAAAAATTTACCGCACAAGTGGCGCAGTGGCTAAAGCTTTGGCACTTGGACCGGGAGGTACTCGGTTCGAATCCCACCAGAGGCAGGATGTAAAGCGAATTTTCTTCGTCGATTACGATCGGTGATGATAATAAACACAACTTAGACCCTCTGTTGGAGTGCAGAATTCAGCGCCCACCCAACGTTCATGTCAATGTGTGCAGGTTGACATGGAGCTTGCAACGTGCAGGTGGTATACTGTAATTGTGTGAGTAGGTGAATGGGTGGGTGTGTGCGTGAATGAAAAGGGGAATATTAATTGACCTTAATAGGACATAAAATCCATTGGATGATTAATACTTTCTTTAAAAAAAAAAAACATTCCATTGAAAAATAGGAAAAATTGCATGATCGATCAGTGAAAAAATCTTCTAAAGAATAAAAATAAACCTTCAAAAGTTTACCACGAAAGAGAAATTGCCTTTAATAGTAAACTGGATGAAATTTTCAATTTCGCATATACCAAGGCATTGGTGACCTTGATGACCAGTGAAGACAACAAGCGATCGCTCTTGTCACAGGGTGAGATAGGGCGTCTCTGATATTTGGCTGGAGCCAGACAACTTGAAATTGAAAAAGAAAAACGAAAATCAGAATTTATGAAGGCAGACAAAAATCGAATCGAAGATATCTTGTAGAAAAATTTAAATCAATTCCAAAAGGCTCAAAAGCATTATTATCGTCATCGGAGAGTGACAGCGAAAGGATATCTGATAACAACATGAACTTCGAAAATATTGATTTCTCATGCTAAGCGTAGAAGGAGTCCCTAGAGAGGAGGCAAATGTTTCATTACTCCTAGAATATTATCACCTTTGGATAAGTGGGAGATTACAAATCGTGCAGCAATGCATTTAATCAGTGCACTTGCCGAAAGTTTTGATCATTCAATTGATGAACTCATTTTGAATCGAACTACACTGAGGCGTCTTAGAGAAACAAATAGAGTAGAAATAGCACCATCAGTTAAATCGACTTTCAAGTCAAGTTTACAAGTAGGTTGGGATGGAAAATTATTTCTGGAGCTGTCTGGAACGGAGACCAAGGATCGTTTGCCGATTATTATTCCCCATATAGATGGAGAAGAATTATTGGACCTTTTCAAAATATCAAGAACAACTGGTTTGGAACCCAGTTGTTGGTGACTGATTTGAGAGTAGCTGATATTGTCGTGGCGGCTTGCTTCGATACAACATATTCAAATACTGGAAAATTAAATGGGACAGCTAATATTTTAGAGCAGAAACTGGATCGAAGGTTATTATATCTTCCTTGTCGACATCTCGACAGATTTTGTTACACCAAACACTGGCGATTTTTTTTAAATGGTTCAAGTTAACCCAGATTTCTTAACCAATGATAATAGCCTCAGGATGATAATTTCAAGAACGGAATAAAGATTATCAGTCAAATAAAAATCGCAAATAGAAATCAGCAGAACGTGGTGTTAAGTTAATACAAGCTTATAATAAGAAATTAATAAGAAATGAAGATGGAAAGCAATATTTACTACAAGTCGTAAACACACATAGAAGTTTTCAATATATACCAAAACATCCTTAATGGGTAGAAGAGCATCTTAGATTGATTATTTTCATCGTAAAAATATTATTGAATAGGAGAGACATTATGCATTTATAATAAAAAAAAATAGTAATAATTGGACTCTCCTTATTTGTTAACCGATTTTCGATATCTTTGATGTTTTGGAAAGGCAATTATCTCCTTGTACCACTCTATGCATTTAGGCTGAGAAAAATTTTAAATAATTTTTCTGTTCGTTTAAAAGTGAAAAATTGAAGATATACCGTTTTTATCGAACTTCGCGCTCAAGTCACGACCTCTAAACCACCTTCGATCGACACAATTAGATCCGTTAGATATTTGAACCTGTTTGAGTAAGCGGACGAATTGAAAACGTTTCTAACAATCGTTTGTTGTGTGTTTTGTTGTTTACTCACTTATGAACATGTAGAAATAAATAGTACTTTCTAGCCGGCTTTGCTTGCTGGTAAAGTTGCCTTATCACGAATTAACACCAAAATGATGGTTCTGCCATGCTCTACCTCTAATGCTGTGTCACTTTTACTTATTTTAGTGATAATAAAAGTCACAATGACATTACACCGTTAGCCATCAGGTTGCTTCCGAAAAATCTCTTGTTGTTGTGGTTACTTTATATATATAGGGTTTTCCAATAGGAATGATATGATTTTTAAGTGACGTTTCGGCCATTTGTAATATGTCATGATCTGTCATTTTTTGTTGCATTGTATTCAGTAACGTTTACAATTTCACCATGGTGAGATATACGCAAGAACAACGTTTACAAATTATTCAGTTTTATTATCAAAATAATCGTTCTCCAATTGCAACTTTTCGTGCGCTTTTGTCATTTTATAGTCGCAATAATCGTCCAAGTGTGCTCGCTATTCGTCGAATTGTTAAAAATTTTGAGCGTACATTTTCTTTGCATAATGTTCAAGTGCCAATAAGACAAAGAAACGCTCGAAGTAATGCAAATATTGCTGCCGTTCAGACAAGTGTTGATGAAGACCGCAATTTGTCGATTCCAAAACGTTCTCAAGAATTGGGATTGTCTCAAACCACAACCTGGCGGATTTTGAGAAAGGATTTGGGTTTGCATCCGTATAAAATTGGTCTCACTCAAGAACTGAAGCCATTGGACCACCGTAAACGTCGTGAATTTGCTGATTTTGCCTTGGAACAACTTGAAAACGATAACGATTTTTTTTAAGAAAATCATCTTCTCCGATGAGGCTCACTTTCATCTGAGTGGTGCGGTAAATAAACAAAACTGTCGATTCTGATGCGAAGAAAATCCACAAATTATTCATGAAAAATCATTTATGAAATTATTCATTGATAGTTTGGTGTGATTTTTGGTCTGGTGGAATCATTGGTCCGTATTTTTTTCAAAACGAAGCTGATAACACCGTTACTGTCAATGTAGATCGGTATAGATCGATGATAACCAACTTTTTATGGCCGAAATTGGAAGAAGTTGATCTTGACAACATTTGGTTCCGACAAGACGGGGCTACGTGCCACACAGCAAGTGCAACAATTGAATTACTGCGAGAAAAGTTTGGATATTCGATTATTTCAAGAAATTGTGATATTGAATGGCTTCCAAGAAGTTGTGATTTAACACCATTATACTATTTCTTGTGGGGTTATTTGAAGTCATTGGTCTTTAGCAATAAACCAAACTCTCTTCAAGCTTTACAAGTCAATATTGAACGTGCTATTCATGACATACGACTTGAGTTAGTGGAAAAAGTACTCGAAAATTGGGTTCATCGAATTCGTTCCTGCAGAAGAAGTCGGGGAGGCCATTTGAATGACGTTTTATTCAGAACTTAATTGTATCGATTGTACTTCACATTAAATAAAAACCATTTCAATTTCCTTAACAATTAGTGTTTTTTTTTAAAGAAATCATATCACTCTTATTGGAAAACCCTTTATTATATTTGTCTGAAACTGTTTTTATCGCTAACTTACTGAGTCCACTAAATTGATGCATTTCCATTTATAGAATTAAATGCAATACCGCCTACTACATAATTCAGAACTAAGCATACCTATGCTATAGATAAGAATGATAAAAATTGTTAAGAAGATAAATTTAATTTAAAAATAAAAGATTTTCGAGAATTTTGTCTCTTAAGAATATTATCGTAAAAAATCATTTTTTATTCTATCTTGCTTACATATTATATAGTTACAACTTACGAGATAATACAATTTTTGATTTGTGAAAAATATGAAAAATTTCCATAAAGTTTCATTTGAATATGAATATCTCGGGAATATTAGATAGTCCATTCACATAAATATTTTTTGTTTCCTTTTTTTGTGAAAATTCATTTTCATAACATGTTTTTCTGTTCTCTTATAATACGTGTATCTTGGGCTTATGTCAATTCAAGTTGTTTTGACTACATATTTCTTGGTTGCTATTTTTTTGTTTTTGCATTGTTATTTGAGAATTTTGGCATAGCATATGACCAAATGTGAAGTATGCATGAACATATTTGTTTTTTTTAACTTTATACAATATGCTACATATTATGATGAGTCAAGTTTCAATTTTTTTAAGTGTTGTGAATCAGATTTATTATCAAAATTTTTGTAGTTAACGCTAATAAGGTTATAAAATTTTAAACAGAAAAATAAAATTGTATTAGTTCCAGATAAAGCTTCAAACACCGCTTATTAGATCAATAAATTAGCATACAGTTTAAGCTGTTAAGCCAATCAACACTTTTTATATGTATTGCAAAATCTAAGTTAGTATTTTAAAAATTATTATAAAGTATTTGTATCTCACAATTACTAACCTAAACAAAACGTGAAATGAGGTTTTCTTTATACCTACTTAAATCCCAGTATTCTAGATTAATTTAAATCGATTCTTAATTGCATTAAAAATATGTAAATTCAATAATTTTCAATGAGTCTGGATTGGAGAAATCTTATGAAATTTATAAATGTGATTTTAATGATAATTCTTATTTGATTTGATTATTTTTGTTTAAACTTTCAATAAATTGTATTCTATTTACTACCTTTATATTGTCAATCGAATATGGGAACAGGATAAAATTGGGTCACATAGTTGAAAATACAATTTTAATGAAGCAATGTTTATAACATTGAAAAATGGTTTCACAAAAAAACTGCTGTGCAAAATTTCTCGATTGACGTAGCAATTTGTCTTTGACACTCAAAAAATTGTTGAAGACGCTTAATTTTTAATTGAAAGAGTTTATATTTAAAGAGAATTATATTACAAATTGCAACAGAGTTTAATTGAGCTGTATCAATCTTCTCTATTAAGTTTTCAATAAGGTTTCTTCTGATTATGATTATAATGGTCATTAATATCAAGAGATTTGTTAAACAATTGATGTCCGCAGATCAGAATTAGTTTTCGATGTTTGTGTAATCTTTTTGGTTGTTGCCTTGCTCTTTTACACTCTCCAAATACAAAAGGGATTATGATATATTGTTTAAAGCTAGGGCAAATTTCCTGGCTTTCATCATTAGAATTCCTAGGGTTGATAAAATAACTATAAATTATCTCGCTGATACAGGTTTTACAATTTGCAGCGAAAATACGGTTCTCGAATCCTTCTAAAGCAAAGATACTCGTATAAAGTTAGGACTGATAATAAAATCAAAAAGTTAAGTCGGGACGTCAAATATATTATCAGCGATAGTTTGTACTGCACAGTGAGAGTGCGAGAAAGTTTGATTTGATCACAACCAATTTTCTTGCTTCGATTAAAATACATTTTTAACGCTTGATTTTGATACAAACAAATCGAAGGCAAATTATTACCGGAAATATTTTGCATCCTAATACAAATTGCTTCCCTGTAAATACTTTTTGTTTTGCTTGCGCTACACCCCACTAAGGGCTTTTTTGTAAGTCTTTTATCTTTACAGTTTGTTCTGTGCCTTATGTGGTAGCCATCGAGACTTTCGGCTATAGGTCCGATTTACGTAGAATCGTCTGCGCTTTGCGTAGTACTGACTAGTCTATACATGAATTCTGTACTCCTATAGGGGTTGATAGTTGTGTCCATATTTTCATCACCGATCGTAATCATGAATATCTTTTGTATCTGGACCCTACGGGATTCGAACCTGGTACCTCTCAATTTTAACGCCAAAGCTTTATGTTCATTAAGGGATTTGGTGACCTCATTGAGGTTTGAAATGTTCATAAAATGAAAGCGAATGAAATCCGAAAGGGAGTTGGTTTATGAAACTGGTATGTTTAAGTAGCACTAAACTCTTCACTTGAATCTTTATCCAAAGCGTGTGCGAACTGTGTATATATCAGGTATTGCCTTTCGCAGAGTTTTGTTTGCTAATAGCCATCGTTTGTTCGTGGTTATGCTAAGGACAGTTCAAAATTCATTACCTTTCACGTCAAATAAATTGGAGATAAAATAATATGGAAAATCATCAATATGATATAGTAACTATTATGAACTTTTCCTACCTCGAAATTTTTGACAGATCTACCACTAGTCGCGTTGCCCGGGACTGGATCACTAGTATGAAACCGATTGTATTTAACATTTTTTGCGATTTTGCCGATTGTTATTAATAATAGTATTATGTAATACGATAATCGCCTGTCGGATTTCCTATAAAGATTTTTTTTATGTTAAAATCAAAAATTTAGGATATTTTTAATCTCGAAAACCAACTTAAATTATTTATTTTAATGAAGACGATGACAATTTAATATTAAAATATAATGGCATATCCAGCACACTGAGTGCTCACTAAAAATAAAAAAAAATTTCATATAAAATTTGTTGAGGCTTCACTAAAAACAGTGAGCATCTCAGTGTGCTGGATACGCCCAATGTTTTTTTATAAATGCATTTGTATACTTGATTTGAAATACATTTTTGACAACAACAAAATTTATTATACAATGGGCGCTTTCAGTTCCCCTATCATGATTAGTAAAATCATCGCCAATTTGATTTAAAAATTTCATTGTGCAAAACATTTTCATAGCGTTGGCCGCGATTTTACTCAACATGTTCCCGACTGTTGGGTGCCCTGAAAACGCCCAATGATGCTGCGAATGTTACTGTGCACTCAAATTTGAATATTTAAATTTCGCATTTTTGCGAAAATATCGATTCCACAGTGAAACAAATTTTTTCAGTAAAAAATACTGGGAAACCGAAAAGAGAAGAGTATATATTTAAATTACATACGTTAGAGCACAAAGACGGCAACTTTTGTTTGTTTTTATAGCAAAATTTATAGTCAAAATAGTGAAAGATTGGAGACAATATAACCGAAAATATTTGAAAATAAACGATTTTAACGAAACACAAAATCTTCAAAAATTTATTTTACCCTACCATGAACGGCACAAAAAATAATCCCACGTTTCATTTTTGTCTTCACATTTCAGTGTAATATTTTTTCAAACATAAAATTGTCGTAGTTCGCGAAAATATTTTCTCATCGCATACTAATTTTTGAAGTTATGTTAAAAATGTAGCCATAAAAAGTATTGAGTTTCATGCGGGAATCGATTAAGGCGGTGATACATGTACAGATTTTGCCTTTAAGGCATAGAAATTATGCGCGCTGATTGGTTAAAATTCGGCCATCTTGAATCGCCTTATAGGCAAAAATTTTAAATTGAACATATCTCAATTTTGTATAAAGCAAATTTTTTTGCCTTAAAGGCAAAATCTGTACATGTATCACCGCCTTTAGTCGCCAGTTTCAGGTGAAACCAAAGAACCAAAAATTTCATCAATATTTGGTCTAATCGGGTTAATTTTTGGCAGATCTATTTCTTTAATAAAAACAACCAACCGAAATTGCTGCTCCTTTAAACGAATTTTCGATGTTCCCAATATGTTGGGCGGATGCTTAAGTTGTACGTTGTTAGAGAAAAACTATAGAGCCTTCTCATCAAAACTAAACAATAGTGCACTCGTTGTTCTAATATCTAAATTAAACTAGCAAAATAAAAACTAGATAAAATGTATATAACTCTAATTTAATTTACATATGTACTAATTTATTTATTGCAACAGTGTTTGTATCCGCACCGTTTTGTTATTCATATTTCAGAAATCTTAAATAATTATGGTCAATATAAATAGATAACCCACAATTCATACTCTTGATAAGCAAATAAATTTGACGTAGTAGGTTGCTTTGTGGTATCTGGCATATGTAAGTTGACTTTAGTAAAAATCAAACAATTTGATTTCACCTTGATTTAAAATTAATCTTAAATGATTTACGATATTAAATATACGTAAGATACCAATTTAGAAATAAAAAAACTTAGATAGCCAAACATAGCATTATAGTATTTCGACTTATAAAATTGTAATGTGATCGATATAATGTAAGATACATTATATCGATTATATTACACCCCTTTCCCTTCCCCTACATCGATTAGGTTTTACTAAATGATGATTTATTGATCTTTGGCTGATCAGTTAATCTGCATAGTTTATTGCCAGTTAAAATGAGCCATAAAAAATCCAGTATAATTGTGTCGCGATAGTTAAAGCGGTCTAATTTTATAGAAAGCTGGTGAGGCCATGCATTCAGTATTTAGAAGCAACATTTTAAGATAAACACAAATCACTTCTTTTTTATTATGAGGACGTGAGGTTAAACGATTAATAACAATCGGTTTCATGGCGTTTTTCTATTGTAGCTTTCATAAATAAAACAAATCGTAATCATCAAGGTGTGATTATTCCTTTTAAAACCAGACATTTTTGTTTATTCTCAACTAGCGAATGCTAGACTACATTCACTACTAAATAATGATAGCTTAAGCTCATAAATGTGTTTGCTCTATTGCTGTAATGGTTAAACAATCAAAAATTCAGCCAAAAGCGGGAATTTTGCGAAATTTAAGTTTATTTTCTATTCTGATGTTATTTGTAGGTAAATTATCAGTGAACCGGAATCCGATTATATGAGCAAAGATTTCACGAATCCAAATCCTTATTCGGACCTGGGAAAATCTGCCATATCATAAAAGCTAAGATTAAGATGCAATTCGCCATTCAACATTAAATGTGAAATTTTGTATTCTCGCCACTCCTAATCTGTGTTTGTTCTAATGCTCATGGTTCCAAGATGTTTTTCTATTAAGCGCAATCAATACCAACATCCTTGTTCAATTTTAATTTAATTATCGATTGAATATCATATTTTGTATTCTTGTCACTCGCAAACAGTGGTAACTCTAATGATCTTCGTCATTGGTCTCATAATGCGTCGATATTAAGTCGGGGCATTACAGAGATATTTGCTTACTGCTAGTGCCGATTTCATATTTAGATTGGTTCTACGAAAATTTATTGAAACCAATACACTAGAAAGGAAAATTCATCGAACAAAGGATTTACAGAAAATTATAATTTAACGAAAACTACAGTTCATCGAAAAACAATTTGTCGAACACGACAATTCACCGAAAATAATATTTAATCGAAAGCAATGGTTCCAATTCATTATAATATGTCTTATAATTTCTAGTTGAATTTATTATTACCAATCAAAATTTGGAATTTACGAGCACGAAATTTTGTCGAATCGTCGACTTCTTTGGTTATATAATTCGTGCATTTTGGCCTAAAAGAACTATTTCGGTCAATTTTCGTTTTCGGTGAATTATGGTTTTCGGTGAATTATCTTTTTCAATGAATTTCTTTTCGGTGATTTATCGTTTTCGGCAAGTTTCCGCGCTTCTAATTTAAATTGAAATGAACGATTATCCATTGTAAATATTCGAATTTTGTATTCTGGCGATACTAAAAAGATTGTGACTTAATAAATTCGATTTAAAAGTTCTATATTTCTTCGTTTGCTTTATGAAAAATATGCTAAATCGCTATAACAGTGCACCATAATAGGTACCGGTCTCATGGGATATTTCTATTAAATGGGATCACTAGCCATATCTTTCCTCGTTTTCCATTATTAGCGAATCTGAAACCGAATATTTGAGCAAAGAATCGATGTATCCGAATACGAAGGATTCGAAAAGAAAAACCCCTAATGACCATCGGTTTCAATATGGTGTTTTTATTAAGGGCGAAAATACCAATATCCTTGGTCTATTCCAGTAAAAATTATTGCGGATTTCATATTTAAAGTTAAAATCTTACGATTGACCATTGTGGAAAGTCAAAATTTGTATTGTCGCTCATAATCGGCGATAAGTCTAATAACCATCGGTCTCACATTATTTCGCTACTAAAAGGGATTTTACCGAAATCTTTGCCTAAATTTGGAACTAAATATTGTTGGTTTCATATTTTAAATGATTCTACGATAATTGAATGAAAAGAAATTATCTGAATTCTATACAATTCCCCGATAAAACAATTAACCGAAAACGACAATTCACTGAAAATATTTTACAAAAAAAAAAGCAATTGACTGCAATTTACAATTCCTCGATAATCTCAATTTAAGAAAAATAAAAAACAGAATTCGCTGAAATCCACAATTCTCCGAAAATGATATTTTATCGAAACCGATGGTCCATCGAAAATACTATTAACGCTTCCAATCTAAGTGTAAAGGCGGAGCTTACCTGTTTCTCAAATTTTAAGATTAGTAGGTCAAACAAAAATAATTTAAAAATCTCAATACAATTAAAATAAAAACCAAACACCCATTGCAAATTTCAAGATCGGAAAATCTTTTCAAGATTTTTCCCATTATGTTAATAAAATAATCACACTTTGAACCAACCAACATGTCCTAATAGAAGTTTATTAAGTTATTTTTAGGATTATCTGCGTTATTATTTTATAGCGTTTTATACCACTTTCCATATTTAATAAAAACTTACGGATTAAAGTTAATTTACTAAAATCTCAACAGTTTCGTAAAATTAGTCACTAATCCGTAAAAATTGTAATTCGAAAAACATACTCGTAATAAATAAAATGATAATACATACATACCTATTCAAGAAAACTACTGGATACAACTCTCAAGAAAAACAAACATTTGTTTTGCACGTAAGCAGCACATTTACCACTTCTCCGAGGGTATTTTCAAAAGTTTGAATAACTAAAAACTTGCTTGTATCTTAAACGATTGATGTTGCTTTCTTTCGATTGTGTTTGAACCTTTGAAACTACCTTCATAGTACAAAATATAGAAAAACGGATTAGATTAAAAAGTGAAATTCGTATATTACTTATGTATATCGCCCAAAACACTTTCCAAACATTGATTTTTAACACGTTGAATGCCACGCTTATTTTATATGGCTTGCCCATCTGACCAAAATAAATTTCTCAGTAGGTGTTGCATATTTTGATGAAATATTTTTTACAACATAACAGTTAATTTATTTAAGAATTTTTTCGGCTTTTCGGACAAAATATTATTTTAATGGACACCCATACAATGTTTACGACTATTTAAGTCGCAGAAAACAAAGAGGCCATTGATTAACAATATTTCTACCACAAAAGTAGAAAAAAATGCACTCCCCTCCCCCAAACCTTTAACCCCAGGGCGTACTTGTGTATACAAAGAACACAAACCCTTGCAAAAATGAGAACTTTTTTTCTACTTTTGTGGTAGAAATATTGTTAATAAATGGCCTCTTTGTTTTCTGCGACTTAAATAGTCGTAAACATTGTATGGGTGTCCATTAAAATAATATTTTGTCCGAAAAGCCGAAAAAATTCTTAAATAAATTAAATTCACGGACGATTAATAAATTCTTCATAACAGTTAATTTTTGTAATCATTCGTGACGCATTTAATTCACTGACGTCATCGGTGACCCTGAAAGCCACTATTATTAAAAGCATTAAAAATTTACTCGAATTATGTGTTTTTAATAATCTTGGCTTCGCCAATCACCGGTGACCCCTATGGCGCTACGAACAACCTTAGTGCAGGTTACCGGAGACCCTCATGGCATTCAACGTGTTAAAGATATGTACTTAGAAAATTAGAAGTATAGGTATTTTGTTTTTGTTTTATTGTGTGTAAAATTAGAAATTATAACATGTTAATGGGTTTCCCATCTCTTGTTAAGTTTATCGATATAGCAATAAATTTTATTCATGTGAAATTAATAATTTAATATTTTATTAAAATATTTTATGGTTTTTCTTAATTATACTGGGTATGGTTTACATACGAGAGGTTCGTGTACTTATTATTACAATATTTTTTTTTTTAAATATAAATCTATTACGGAAGTAATTCAATGTACACTACTTCCAATCTGAAATATATTCTAAAAATATTCTGTTAATGTAATCCTCCCAGGGAGTAGCTGTATATCTCTGTACATAGTGCACATTTGAAAGCTTCCAGCCTACTCAAGGTTGACTTAGATGACTAACTCATTTTCTTTTCTTTTAGACTAAATCTTATCGAAATCTTATTCTTGAGGATTGAGTAGTTTGTAGTACTCAATGAACACGAGAAATGGTTAAAATTAAGCTTTCAGTGCCACGTAACTTTATGGAAAATAAGGGATCTTATTTGAAAAATATAGTCGACTTTCAAATGATCTCGAAATATTATATAATAATGTGTATTGCTATATTATATCTTTTATCTGAAAATGTTTGTTGTTGAGGACAATTAGTTGGGCGGTTTCAAAATGAACACTCTCTCGATATTGTTTCTGTATCAAATAATGTATTTTTAAGAAAATTTCAACGTATAATTTAGAGTGTACTGTTTTCGGCACAAAAATACAAGATTTCGAACAATATTTCATATAATACGGTGTACAAAAAACCCCGGCGAATCTCAGTGGAAATGAAGATAAACGCACGTTACAATTTTTTGTGTAAGGAAATTTAACTTATTTTTTTATAAATTGAATTGAGTTTTACTGGATGAAAAATTACAGAATTTTGTTTTTGTGAAATTCCCACTGCGTCTAACAAAACTGAAAAAATAGGGTACAATCACGGTATACATGTAGCTTTATATATAGAAGGATGTGAATTGATAAGCTTTAAAAGATTACCGTGGTATTTAAGTTAATTGCATTTTTTGATGGGTTGAATATTTTTACTGAACAAAGTGGATTTACAGTTTAATTTGGGTAAATACTAGTAGACTTTACATATGAAAAATTGTAAAGAAACTCCTGCTGTTAAATATTACAACTGAAGAAAAGATTTGATTAATAAATTTTTCTAGAAATTTCCATTGCTCTTTCATATTCAAATAAATTTTGGAAAAATCCGGTTCCAAACAAAACCATATTATTATAATGAATCCAAAAAGGTAAAATACAATTTTATTGAAAATCGATCTAATACAAAATGTGGAATTCTAATACAATGTTTGGTTTAATATATTATTGAAATTTCAAACGTATGGAAATTTTTCTAATTTCGTTCCATATATAAAAAAGTAACATGTTGTCCCCATAACATGATTATTAAAAGAAAAACTTTTATATGTTTTGTGGAAAAATATGTATATAATTAGTGTAATGTAATGTTTCCTTCTCTGTATAAGAAAACATAAATTTTATTATTGAATTAAAAAGAATGCTGTATGTTTTCAAATTTAGTAAAGTGCGTTTTTATGATAGTAGATACGAGTTACAACAACAAAATTAATAATATAAACCACAATTTTTTAAAGTATAAAAACATTTACGTAATTTCTGGGTGAACATTAAACTCAAGAATTTTTAAATAATGTTTCGTGTATTTTATACTATATCTGAAGGCTATCTACCTGTTGATAACAATCGTTTGTGTTTGCGTTTTTATTATCCAGGTAATTTAAGTAGAAGTATGTAAGTATATACTTTTCTTAAATTAGATAAAATTTGGTAGACTCGTGATTCGTAAGGTTCGTGAAATGATAAAGCATTTTTATCTCGCTAAGACTATAGATGCGATGGTTAAGCTTTATCAAAATTGTTTTGACGACAAACGCTTAGGTGTCTTATTTTTAAGATTTGTCGTTTCCCGCAATATAATTAAGGCTGTGTGCCAAACTTAAGGTAAAAGTCCATTTTAGGTAAATTTTTCGGTAAATTGTATTATTTTTCAAAATCTCTATGGCAAACTGATAGATCTGTACTAAAACCGGATTTTACCCTATTAACCTATTTACCTTAAGTTTGGCACACATCCTAAATTTTAGTGAGATACATATTTTTACTATAAGTATATTCTTTCAAATCAATCAATTTTAAGTAAATTTTTCGGTAAATTCAATTATTTTTCAAAAACTCTATATGGCAAACTGATCGACAAATCTGTACTAAAATCGATTTTTACCGTAGTAATTGATTTACCCGGCATTGGTACGCAGCCTTAGAATATGTATGTTTTGTTTGAAGTGTAAACAACACATCAACCCTGACATTTTTTGTAGCGTTGTTTTGTCCAATATTACAGGCTTGTTGGACCTAGCCAGCTATTGAAATATTAGTTTTTTTTTAATATTTTCGCATATTCCATTGACGTTTTATTTGATTCGGTCAAGCTGAACAGACGTTTTAGACGATGATTGTTAGACGTTAAACGTACGATATTTTAATGAAAATATCAATCTGGAAGGCGTGGATTCGTTGATAACGGGAGCGGCACAAAATCTCGTTTTTCAAAATCCCATATTTTTCAAAAATCCCCTATTTTTTAAACATACCGTACTTTTTAAAAATCCCATATTTCAAAATCCCGTATTTTAAAATCCACTAAATTTTATTATAAAAATCCCGTAATGTTGTTATTGTGTGTCTAAAATATAAAGTTTACCACTAAAATTGGCTGAAGTATTGCTTATCGCAAAATTTAGGATCTAGCCAATTCCTTATCCACTACTTAAAACAGGTGAAAGAACCATGAAATCGTACTATACATGATATTAAACAATTTATATATGAATCATTTGCTGTAAAATGCCCCTTGTGGAAGCGCAAAATTGACTCTTTTATCAAGGCAATGCTCTGACCCTTGATTATCAGGAGGTTATCGCCACCGTAGACGCTTATTTATCCAAGCATGGTTCAAAATTCTACATGGACATGTGTTGGCATTTAGTGCTTTCAGGTGTCCCAACTGTTGTGATCATAATTAGTAAAATTAACGTTAATTTTATTTCAAAGAGTTAATATTTTTCATTCCGTAGGCCTTGCTTTTACTCAACAAGTTGCCAACTGTTAGGTGACCACTTCACTAGGAATATGTCCTTTGATAAATAAATCTGATTTTGGGTGAACCATACTTGTTTCTAGGATACGCTCAAAACATATTATTCCGCTTTTGTACTTTCTTTTCATCTACCACCATTCCTTGGTTGTGCCGGTCTACTATGATATTACACAAATAATTATAGAAAAGTGGCACCTGTTCATGATATAAGAAATGATCTGGTGGTATACACAGCACTATTTTGATTTAACTGGCGCCTGTAAATTTAAAGTATCTCTGGATAAATTACAAGACCGCTACTCAATGAATTAGAGAAAAATAATATAATCGTGTGATGATACATAAAGCTCATCTTAACGTCGTAATATAATTCAAATTTTTGTATTATTTATCCTCATGATATAAAAATAGGATACTCAAGGATAATTTAATTCACTAAGACCGAAGTAATCGTATGTGTATTAGTGCCATTTGTCTACGGTTTCATTTCAAGTTTCGCCAGCCACAAATTTTCATATGAATATTTATAAATTATTTGTCAAACTCTGTTCCAGGTGGTTATATTCGAACACTTTCCAAAATTCATTTTAGAGTCCCATTTTCATTCAATATAGCCTATTCCATCATAATCGGTTAATAAGTTCTTTATTTATTTATTTATTGATTAATTTATTTTGTACAAAAGTACGGACAATTTGGTGAATCGTACACTACATATTGAGCATGCGGAAGCTCATTTGTGTGCTCTCCATTGTCATTTGGTGTGCAGCTCAATTAATTCAAAACATGACATTGCCTTTTTCCCATTGCCATTAATGGTAATTTATGAAGCTGTTCTGCCCAATACAGAGATGAAGGTTCTTGCCCATCGCTCATTTGTGATCTATAATGTTTGCACGTAACTCCAGCCTGATAAATACAGCTGCTTTTAGTATAAGACACTTAAAATTTGGTATATATACTGACTTTGCTTTTATTTATATTGCTTGAAGTTCACATCTCGTTATAAATTAAATTATTATTGTTGAAAATTAATAATGATGATATGATATTTTACAACGTAGGGCAGCTGTTAAGCTGGTATCCTATAACATAGTACATGCAATTTAGTATGTCCATGTCCATAGATGATACACTCCTTTGATGACGCAGCAACTGAATAACTTGAGCACATGCACTACTACAACTGCATTCTATTATCACTTAATCACCCAAGAATTTATTTATTTATTTATTTATTTATTTATTTATTTATTTATTTATTTATTTATTTATTAAACAATTTTGTGAATCTACAAATCCCATTTTGAGCAACATGCTCATTTGCAATAAAAAATGTAGTTCAATAATTTTCTAATAGTTTTAATCGTCCTTTATGTTCCATATGTATCCATCTTCAAGCCATATTTTTACTCCATCGAATAAACAAGTTCAGCGGCAATCATTAAAATGGTTTGACATCTCTTATCCATCTCTCTCTAAATAGAAACTTTATAGGCAACATGCAATTCATGTCCATACCTTTTTAGGCGGCACAAACTTGATATTTATATTATCACAATATATATTTAAATAACAATCAAATAAAATAATAATAATTCATCAAACTGAGTAAAACATAACTTGTCGACAGGAAAGTCAAGGCACGATTTGTATCAACCTGAGACAAGATTCGGTGACCGAACTGACTAGGTATCCTGATCCTACGAGGTT
Source organism: Nephrotoma flavescens (assembly GCA_932526605.1). NCBI lineage: Eukaryota > Metazoa > Arthropoda > Insecta > Diptera > Tipulidae > Nephrotoma > Nephrotoma flavescens. The sequence continues at coordinate 140,410,635 of OW052222.1, forward strand.
CTCTAATTCTACAGGATAAGGATGTGTTATAGGTTCTAATAATAGAAGAACTACAAGAGCAAACTGCCGTTATGCAACGTACCCCAGTTCGGTTTTTTCTTCTTCTATAATTACCAATTACCAGTTTTCTAATCCCCGTTAATATTTTGACCTTTCACGGTTTGTGGAAAAGTAATTAGTTTGTTGGTAAGGATAAGTAACTTTCTTGTTTGGTCTCCTTTTATTACCATGAAAATGAAGAAGACATAAGAAGTTTGGTTTAATCCGTCCTTCCAATCACCTTAAACCAGTCATCAATACAGTCAAAAACGAATCGTACTCGAGAATTATGCGGACCCAGGCCCTGCCTGCATTCTCATATTAAAGGTAATATAAGGAAAGGACTAATCAATCACAGTAACGCCTAGGGCGCCACGCAGCAAAGTCATTATTTAACTATTATGTTAATAAATTATTTATATAATTTGTTAACTGCACACACACGCTCTTTATAGAAAAGAATGTTAATTTGTTAATTTTAATCAGTTATGATTAGGTATAGGATTTCTAAATTTCATCATATGTATCTATCGTCCTCAGTCATAGCACGACTGGAGTAATAATTCAATTGGTATCCATCAATGGGTCATCTCATCTTATGCTGTATAAATTTGCTGCACTAACATCCATCCAACACCTTCTAATCCGAGGGGAATATGTACGTAAGAAATCGACAGCATGTTTATACATATGATGACCTTATAACTATTAGTCTATTGTCGCTTATTAAAATTCAATTCAGTATTGTCATATATTTAGCTACCTTATGCCAATCATTTCAATCATTTACTATACAACATTCAATGCTCCTAAATTACATAGATAACACACTTGAATCCAATTAGAAAGAGTCCAGTTAACAACACTTCAATGCAAGAAGCCTTTAGGATGAGTTCGTTTAATAGATATAAATAGTAAAAAACGAGACTTCTTGAACAAAATGTTATAACTACGCTCTTCCCTAGGATTCTGATGTTATTTTAATAAAATAATGTAAATAATAAAATAAATAAATATAAAATAATTCAAAGTAATAATTACTCCAATATTAACGTTAAATCATATTTTCTTTCCAATTACGTATTGGGGAACTATTAGCAAGCTCTTCACAATTAAAAGTGACATCTGTGAATTAACACACGAATTAACTGTTAGCCATCATTTGTAAATTTAATATTTCGGAAAACATATTCTCCTTCATTTATACTTCAGTTATAAATCTAAGATACAGTCATAAATATACCAATATAATAAACCATTAACCATACTCCGGGATTTTATTTCTTGTAAATACAATAAACGTAATAAAAAGGAGCAAAGTGTCGCCTTCCTTGGTCCCCACGACATAGCCAATTATTTAATCGTATCATCGATCGTATTTCGAGGAAGTAAACACAACAAAATTTCTAAACAGACAAAAAAGAGACACTTATACTAAAATTCAATCAAGAAACACGGCTCAAAACAAACTCTTATTATTGAAAATTAATAATTTAAATTTATTTTAGAATAGCAAGAAAAAATTAACAACCACGTCTTTTCGGTGTGAAAGTCAAAGAAGTAGCCGAGTTCATAGTTTTAGGAAATAAACATATGGTTTTAGTTAGAGTAAAACGTTATAAAACAAAACATTGCAATCGAGCTATAAACCTAGATTGGCAGTTTCGGATATTTCCTTGGAGTGGATATAAAGTAAACTAGCTTCAAAATTAGATCAAATATTACTCATATCGAACCAAGAAATTGCTGCACAACTGCCAATTTTTTGCTCTTAATAAGCTTTAAAAGAGTTTTAACGAGTGTTATCAGAACTCCTTCCAAAACTTATTTTAAGATGGTATTTTCATCCAACACACATAATCCCATCGTAATCGGTTAAGAAAGGGCTAAGTTCCGTCACAGGTGACCATATTTAGGAACTTCTCCCAAAATCATTTTATAATCACATTTCCATTCAACAAACGCAATCCCATCCCCCTTAATCTGTTAAGAAATGGCTGAGTTCTAGTCCAGTAGGCCACATTCCATGAACTTCCAAAAATCATTAGAAAACACAATTTCTATCCAACAAATTTCTTCATAATTCTCTAAGAAATAACTTGTTATCTGCATTATGCCATTTTAAGGTACTGGATTTTGAAATACGGGAGTTCAAGCCCAATCCGTTGATAAAACCATTCTCCCAAATCCAGTGTTATATCAGCAAAAAGTACGTTAAATTATTTATTAATTGTTTTCTAGTCCACAATTTTCCCTTGTTGTCTTAAATTCTCTAATTTTACATAACCACGAAACTATAATCATTTATCCCTACTACACCTCCTGATTGATTCATTTAGAGTTACCTAGAGCGCAACCACAAGGAAGTATGAGTCTTTAATTTCGCCCTCCAAAGTATATTGTATTACATAGTTAAATTGCATTGTCTACCAATCATTTAATAAACTTTTTTCTTCTAACATTTGCTTTGATATGTTTCGCCCGGTGAATTAGACCACGATTTTTCAGATGAAATTTTGTTATGCAATTTTTCTTCTCCGTTCTTTGGGTTTACTAATTTTAAGGCAATATAACTAACGCTTTTGCTAAAAAAGGCCACAAATTAGTTTGCTGTTTGTAACACTAAAGATTCAGGTTAAATGTATCGTATTGTTCGATAACATGTCTTTAAATGTCCTTTTCGGTTACCGTACAAAATATCATTGTAAAACATACAAGGCATTTCAACTTTTGAGAAGATCTCAATCTTTGGTAATTAAACAGAGTGCAACTTAAGCTGTTACTCTTCTGCAGCCTTACATGCTTAAATCCACACATTTTTGCTTTCTGACAGATTTAGGGCTTCTCTTACTTAGCTGAACTGGAGCACACATTTCTTCGTTTGACTTCATACCCCGTTTTAATTCTACCGTAGGACCGCCAGTTTGTTTGACCTTAAACTTATAAATTTATTAGTTTTTTACTCGCTAAGCACATTTTTTTTACCGACTTTTGAATTTTTATCTGCATGTTGAAAAACACAATGCTGAATGATAGTAGGGAAGAGAAACCTATCTAATTACTGAATTGCTGCTATTTATGCTGTACTTTTCAAAGTATGTATGTAAATATCTATTTAGTGCAGATTAAATCTATTACAGAAAAGTGTGTGCAGTTGAAATGCGATAAAACTCATTTTAATTTACATCATGGCGAGAGCGATCCAATTGTTACAATGATTGCATCAAACGAGATGACACTACTTAAGTACGTACCATTACTACTATCTAATAAATAGTACATTTTTTAATTAAATACAGAAAAAGAAACTAGGAAAATCAAATAATGATATTGTCGTTTATTTTATTTTAATTTTCATGAAAATTAAATTCAATTGAAGCTAAACTTGGAATATTTTGTGTTTTTTTTTATATTGTTGTTCTTTCAACATTGACTTGTGACGTTTGAGATACATTGAGTTGAATGTGAAATGAACTATGTATTATTAGTTTCAATGTGAATTAAATAATTTATAAACTTGGATGTACATATTTGTGTAATCAACAAAAGCGCACGTAGCTTAAATGTAAAAGTATTTTCTAAATTCAACCTGGAAACCTTTGTTTGCTAGATAGTTTTCTATCTCAGTTTTTGTTTTTGCAGATCCAAGGTGTAATTTTATATAATATAATTTTAATCTAACTATTTATCTAATTTTGCTCTATATACTTATTTAGCAGCTTAAAGATTGTTTTAATTAATCTTATGTAAATAACTATATTATGTACTTAGAAAATATTTATTTAATTTTATAATTAATTTTTTATATATCTATAGTAAAATATTAATTTGTAGTTTAATAATTAATTTGAAATTTTTGAAAATTTTTAGGTGTTACAATGCGTGAGAAAAAAGGCGGTGCTTTACAGAAACTAAAAAAACGACTGTCCCATAGTTTTGGAAGATTATGTAAGTGGTAGATTTTTTATTAATATTATTTATTTTTGCAATGCATGCTATTTATATATGTTTATATTATACACGTGATTATATAAAAATTTAATTTTTTTTGCTTGCTTCAGCTCAATGTTCCTATATAAGTTTATGTATCAGCATTTTTGAACAAACATAATAAATCTACTTGTGGATTTTTTTTGTATTGATGTATTAAAAATTTAGGTATCTACTTGTTAATAAAAATCCAATAGGATATTAACCTTTGTTAGGAATCCATTTCTAAATACTGTTTGAATGGAACGTTTATGTTCTTGCTTATATAAAGTAAAATTTTCGTTATTAAATTTGGTTGGTTTTTTAGCGTATTTGACATAATTTATCAAAACATAAAGGTGTGATCAAAACAGTACTTGAATTTCTATTTTACATGCAATGCCAAAGTAATAATTAGTCATGGTTGGATAGCTGGATGTCATATTCTCATTTGTATATTTTTATTTAAATACATAAAACTTTTATCATTTAAATATTGTGTAATGCATATTGTGTACACAGAGTTTTTAAACTAAATACGGGTTTCGGTGAAATAAATATCTAAATTACTATAATCATTTGACCTTAGTTAATCGTTAAGACTATAAATAAATCAGTTAGTTGTTACTTTTGTAGAATAGGTTGTCAATTCATGAACAAAAGATTTTCGATCCCTGATCAACATGTGAACAAAGGGTAAATTATATCATTGAACGTAATATATGCTACTAAGTATAGATAAAGAACGGAGAGATAGAATCTGAAACTTTTTTATAGACTCAGGAAAATTCGAACCTCAATTTTTGTTTTGTTCAAGATAATTAAATTTTACTCAATCTCATTAAACAAAAGATCATTTTAATCACCAGAATGAATGCAATTGATACCGAATATATGTTTTGTGATTTCTTATTTGTAATTTTATTGCAACAAATTCATTTATTACTATTTCGTAGTATGTGTTGACAAATTATTTTCACTAGTGATAGTGACTAAAATACATAAAATGAATTTCAATTTGTTAAATGCAATCCTAATACCAATGGTCAGTAGTCTAAGACACACAACTTATTTTAAATGAGACATCGAACAGTTGTGAAGGAGGAACCTTAATCATCATTACGATAAAATATATTTGCTTTAAACAGCATATTGAGATTTAAGCTAAAATAATTAACAATAAAAACACTAATAGTTAGATCGGCTCTTTAATTGATTCTCAACAAAAGAGACAGCAAAAACACAATTTTTAATTTGTTATTGATTTATATCAGTTTTAAAATGAGATGTCAACTTTTTGCTGGGTTATTCGATGTAACATGTTCAGAGTTGCATGAGCTATGGAAATTTATTTGGTCATCTGCTGCTAAAATTTCGTCTATTTTCAAAATACAAATTCAACTGTACTGATTTAGGAATGCCAAAAAATAATTGAATCCAGCAAATATGATGTCACATGGTCGTTGTATACAAAACTATAATTTTACCTGTTAGTCGATTAATCGTTTAATAGTAACAAAAAAAGGAGTTATTTATTAGCCCGTAATCTTCATGGAACGTGTCAAAGTATGCTAATCGTGATCAAAAAATGCAATCAAATTTTACGTTTCTGAAATTTGTGGCGTATTACAAGGTACAAATATATGCCCGGAGAGTTTTTGAACTTAAGTTCTATCAGAATCTAACGCCACTCTCCACACGCCAAATTATGGTGAAATTCTTAGAGTTTGTTGTGCCCTTCCCGAGCGAACCTACACATTTGTGTAGGCAAATGTTTTCCCCCTTCCGACCGTAGCAATTTTTTTTCTTGAACAAGTTTGAGACCGAGCATACACATTTGTGATGGAGAAAAAAATTACTCGGCCGAATAAGAGAAAGTAATTTGCCTACACAAAGGTGTATGTTCGGTCTCAAATAAGTTCCAAATAAAAATTGGCTCGGTCGAAAAGTGTTAAACTTTACCTCCACATTTATGTAGACCGGACACGAAAGGGTTTAACAAATTTCATTCTGAATTTTATTGACATTTAGAAGAAATAAATGTTATTAAACACGTATATATTATGCTGTGTGCTTTATACGGCTTTTTTAAAATTACCGACTAGCTAAATTGATTAGTTTACTAGTCACTGACTTATTAATTCATTCCGTCATTGACGCGATCGGCAAATTTAACTTTAATTAGCCAAGTTTTATTAAAAATTGATAAAGTTGGTTTGGTGCCATCTATATTAATGACTAGGAACTAACTATTAATCTCGTTTCGTGAGTCGGACATTATTACATTCGATAAATCGGCATGCGATACACGACATAAGATGTATTTAATTTTTTGTAAAATTTTATTTATTTATATTTTATTATTAACGATGGTTGTAACCCAGAAAGGCTCCACACTTCAATGCCACAGTGGTCCCATGGTGCAAACCGAAGGCTCTATCCCAACTCGCAAGAGCGCTCTGCGCCCCTGACAAACTGCAAGAGCTTCAACCAAGGCAGGGAAGACAGTCGACTTACATCCACAATTAAAAATTGGGACCGAACCATCTCGAAAGCTGGACAACTGCAGATGGCCTCTTCGAGGCAGTCCACACAAGAAGTCGTGAATAAATTCCATTCGTTGTAAATGGCCATTGAAATGGCCAAGACCTGTGGCAATAGCTACCAGAATGCTGGTCAGCTGATCTTTTTCAGAGATAGGGCGGACTTAGTAAGTTATTTGAAGCGTTGAGCCTTGCTTGCTGATGAAAGAATTTCATGATACCTTTTTTACCATTAGTGAAGTTCAAGGGAGCTGGTTCAGGCCCAAATAATTCCAAACGAGAACCTGCTTTTGCTAAAGTATCAGCAATCATGTTATCCTCAATACCACAATGAGCCTAAACCCGTATGACAATAACGTTATTGTTAGAGCAGAGAAGGCTAATGAAGTGTTGCAGTCGTTCACAAACTTAGAAACGGTCCGAGGATTTTTAAGCTGCTAAATGCTATATGGTTTCGGTTTGCCGTCTGTCCGTCTGTGTGCACGATAGCTTGAGAACGGATGGAGATATCAACTTAATTTCTTCACTAAAAGTTCAAGCAATTCATGGGAATGATCCCTATTGATTTGGACATTTTTGGGTTTAGGGTGTTCGGAGATATGTAGGGTTTTGTTAACCCCCCTCCTTAAAATTGATAGATTTTTTTTTTATTTTCTATTCTATTTTGGTTTCATCGAGCATGTGAATTTGGAATAAAAATATTTCTCGTCTGGATGTGGGTTTGTGTGGGTGGTGCGGTTATTGGGATGGTAGGAATGGTGGTATAAGAGGTGGAGGGGGTGGGATGAGGCGTTTTGGGTTTGCTGTGGGAATTTGAGATTTAGTGGATGAGGGTTTGTGTGGGTGGTGTGTGTGTGGAAGTGGGTGTGGAGGTGTTAAAGGGTGATAATATGGGTGGTGCGGTATAAGGTGGTGCGAGTGAGATGGGTTTTGGGGTTTGAATTGGATAGTGGGTGGAGGGTGGTAATAATGTTTAGATGTTATGGTTTGTGATTGATTGGGGTCAGTTGAGATATGGTGGATTGGGATCGGTTGAGCTGGGTGTAGATTCGGTTAGGTGGGTGTGGGAGTGGGAGTGGGTGGTCGTAATATTTGAAATACGCAAATCACACTGCATATAAGTTCTTTATAGACAACAAGAATGCTTATAGAGTTCGGCTCCGAACCTTTCCCGTCTTTTTCAACGTGTTAAGAGCTTTACTATCTGTATGTATATAGAATAATATTTTTGTCCAAAACAGCGAGCTTAGAATCATTAATCGAACAATGCGTGAGTGTTATCAACTCCGCCTGAAATACTGTGTAGTATGTACCTAAACTATCAGTTAATGTAAGATCAAGTGAAGGACAGTAGGTTCTAAAACCCGCACCAAATTCAGTGTGAGAGCCATCAGCGAAAAACACCAGTGACTCAGACACCAACAATCAGGTCGATTCTGGCTTTCCTATAGGAAGAGGAATTAGGAAAAATATTTTCATAGCATTTTTGTGAAAGATATCATTTTCCGGCCTATTGAGAAATCATGTTTGATTTAATTTTTATAATTTAGGAAATGTTAGGGAGATATGTCATTTGCCAATTTATAACAACAATGCTATGTATTCAATGCCAATTTGGAATTCGTTGAATTCCTACAGAGTTGATGTTATTGAAATTCCAATTCTATTTTTTAGTTACTGTGCTTGTCACTAGAGTTATCCAAATTAATTTTTTGACATTTTCTACATGATATACTATTGACAAGCATTAGTATTGATTTTTTACGTTAAATATTTTTAATAATGTGTATTATATACTAATAATCCTAAATAATATTTAGTTTTCAACAAAATAATAATTGTGGCATAGTGTATCGATTATAATGGACTCATACAAAAAAAAAGTAATCACAAATGTCAAACAATACCAACTTTCAAAAACAAATCACGAGAATTTATTGGTTGCTTCTTTTGACCAAAATTTGAATTGAATACCAATTTCAATTCCTTGGTCAAACGAAATGCCACTATTTTTGCCAATTAATATTCCCAATTTAATTTTGTTTTTGAAAAAATGTATACCAACTCTTTGGCAGAAAAAAATTTTTTGCAACAAAAATACCATGAAAAAATCTTTTCTAATTCATTTTTTCTATAGGAAAGCCAGAATTGACCTGCAGATTATTCAAATTCTGGGGGGACAAGAACTAGATTGGCCTTCAAGGTAAGAATTGGAGTTGAAGACATAGCACCGGTAATAGCTCTGGAACCTATACCTTCTAGGCTGGTAAGTTTCACTACAGCCGAATTTGAGTTGGCCACCAACGAACAGTAGTGTAAGGTTTACAAAGGTAAAACCAGCAATTTATAAATAAACATCAGCATTTTGGGAGTCAGTCTTCAGGATCTCCCAAATGCTTTTCTTCTTTGCCAAAATATGGTAGTAGCTGTTTGCAGTTTCTTTTCAAGGTGAAATTTCCAGGAAATTTTACTGCCCAACATAACACCAACATGTTTGATGACATCTGCTCTATATTAATTTTTTCTCCAAACAGAGGAGTGGCCAGTCCGCCAATATTTCTTCGTCTTGTGAAGACCAGTAAAATGGCTCTAGACGGATTAACGTGCAAGCCCTTTTCAATGCACCACAGTTCCACAATATGTACGGCGTGCTACATTAAGTCAGATATAACGTTTAAATGTTTACCCGAAACTGTTAAAACCGGGTCATCAGCATAGCTCTGGGCACTAAAGCCATATTTCTGCAGTTTAACTAGTAATTCATCAATAACTAGGAGGCATAAGAAAGGTGATAAAACCCATCCTGAGTGTAAGCCTTCGAAACAACTGAAACTATAAGACCATCCAGTTCGTCATTTTTACTAGAGTCCTTTGAAGTCTGGCGATACCAGAAATACTTTTTATTTCTTCACAGAATGTATTTCAAGAAGCTCTGTGGGCAGATCTTAAACTTTTTTTATACTCTTTTTGAGCTACTAAAAAGTTAACCCAATCAATGAAGAGTAGACCTTTTAGCTGTATTATTGCTCTCAATTTGCCCAGGATTTTTAAGTTAAGAATATCAAAAAAGTTTATTTTGAGTCTTTTGTTTAGTAATAAGAGGATGTCTTTAGGCGATCGTATTTCACCGAGTGAAATCAGCCGAGGCTCGAGCTCGAGGGGGAATGAATCGCAGGCGATTAACTTCTTATTGTGGTAAGGTTTAAGAGATGGCCTTTTAATGCCTCCAGTTACTGACTAAATTGACTACAGACTTAACCGATAATTTATAAGACATAGAACACACGCTGACAACAATTACTTCTCTCCTATCAAAATAGATAAATTCGGCCCACAACCTGCATTGAGAATTTCAAGCTCAGAAGTCCTTAGATATTAAACAGGAACAATCCTCTATTGTTAATGAATTAACAATAGTTTGTAAAATGAATACTCTATGGGATGTAGAGCCAGTGGAAAAAATCAAGATTTAGCAAAATTTGTGGGAAACTTTTAATTGGCTTAAAATTAAAATTGGCGTTGATTGTGAAACTTCCCCTTAACAAAATATTGGAAAAAAAAATTAAAGTTTGGAAAAAAAATTAAAGTAAAGACTTCGACTACTAAATTATTTAAACACGTTAACAGTCAATTTTTAAACTTGTTTCTTAAACTACAATAGTTACATTGGGCGTTTCAGGTACTCTATCGTGATTAGTGGAATCATCGCCAATTTACTATCATAGTAAACTGTTATTTTTAGACAATGGTGTTCTTAGAAAACGCTCTACGCTTTATAGATCTGATGCTTAGAGCAACCAATTTAACCAAATTTAAAACGCGTACTTTGAGCCCTAAGAAGTTCAAGCCCTCGGCGTTATTACCACGACTTGTTGCTTCTACTTGTTTAACCATCTTTTATTCATTGATTAAAATATCTGGGTTGCAGATTTAAATAATCCTAACCATTTCGCAAGACCCAGTTCGGTTCTAAAGCAGCAGTGGACACTCTCTGCTCGGGATTTAGTCCTTACGGTTTGGGGCGAGCTTGGTTAACGCGTCGCCCGACTTGGTTAACACCTTTTTGTGATGATCTTCTGATCTCTGATCAAACCAGACAATTAACATGCTCGTAGTTCCGTCAATGATTGCAGCATTATGAGAATTTTTCGCGCGAGTCATTGTTATTTTCTATTGTGATTCTATTGGCTGTCAGCTTAGGTGCTTTGGGATCGTTTGTAATGTTCGATTTATTCGTCTTCTATTGTTTTTTAAATGTGTTGTTAAATGTTTTTTCGTTACTTTTATCTTAGTGCTCTTATTTATTCTACTAGTATCGAAGGAAATACGATACGCTTTCAGATATACGTACGTAGATACAGTATGTGCAACAAGAGCGTGTACTGCAAAAACTAAGTAAAAATAAAACTACGATTTTTTTTGTTTTTATTATGAAAGTTTGTTGTATTTTATAGGGCGCTATCAACTAAAACATAGTAAAGTCACCATTACTGTTAATAATTGCCCGGCTCCTTTTGTCCATACTATCAATCAATTTTTCTGCATACTGTGGTGATATATTTTTCCATAACTTTCGGACCACTCGCGCTAGAGCGCTCAAATTTTTTATTTGGTACATTTCCAGCTTAATCTTCATGACGCCCATTAATTTTGATCGGATTGGAATTAGGTGCCTGATGGTGAATCCTATGTTGTGATGAGTTTAAATTTCGAACAGAGTAGGTTATGGTGTTTTGGATTGTTGTCTTCTTGCAAGATCCAATGTGAGTTCTCCGCTCCAAACTATTTCAGGATAGATGGTAATAAACCTTGTGAATAAATTTTTTTCATGAAAAGTGCGTTTAGGTTCCGTGTGGAAACGATTAATTTACCAAAACCTTGCTTGGTGAAGCATCCCTACACAAGGAGCTAGGGCGGGTGCTCCAGAGTTCGGACAATCCTTTTTTTGCTTATTTCGCCAAACACGCCTTTTAACATTAAAACCCCAAAAGGATGAATCACCGGTAAATACAATATTCGTAAAATCTTTGTTTTTATGTTCATTCGCCCACTGTTGTTGCTTTTCTATGTGTTTTTGTGTTGCCAGTGGTTTGACCAAAGTATTTCCATATGCGTAGCCATGTTTTTTCTTATGGTTGTTTTTGATAAAATAGTATTAGTATGCAACCGACATTTTTGGTCCTTTCTGATTTGCACTTGAAAACACCGCTTCAAATTTTATTTATTTAGTTTTTTATAAATCGCACCATTTCTTTCATACGTGTTATCCGCTTAACAGTTGTAGTTAAACTAATGTTTGTTTTAGAGCGCCCAAGAGGAATCAATAGAAAACCGCCCATATTTGTTCCTTTAGTTTTAAGTACAGTTATGGCGTACACGCTTTCTTTGAACATACTGTAAGTCAATCTACCGCTGAGCATCACCCGGTTGCTAGGTGTTCCGATCACGACTTGGCTTATTGACCGAGCAGCGCGAATATTTAGCATGATCCGTCTCGCATAGTACGAAACATGGAGGCAGAGGAGCTTCACTACACTTAATTATACATTTAATTAGTGAAAGAAGATTTAAGTAACCAACTAAATGGCACAATGATTAAAGGTTTGACGTTTTGATCAGTAGATACCAGGTTCGAAGCTTGATAGGGTAAACTGTAAAAGCGATTTTTCTTCATCTGATTGTCGATCTGATGTCCCACGCCGTCGATTTGGTTACTGCGTATGTTAGGACATGAACAGTTAATAAGGAAAGAGTTGGGAGTGCTTCGTCGGTCCCGATTGGAAAGATAGAAAATAAACAAAATAGAATTTTAGTACACTTGTTCCAATGAAAACATGAAGAGTGGTCATTCTCAGAAATTTTGAAATGGACAGGATTAATTCAAGCTAGTAATGAAAATATTATAAATAAATGCAATTATTTTATTTTTAATCAAGATTGAATAATAATTACTAAACAAAATAACAAAATTCTTGGTGTTCATTTTGTTTTATAAAAGAAAAAAGTTGCGAAATATATTTTATTGTTGTCAGTTGGATTGCAATGATTCTGTTAACCAATAAACACATGATGAAATTATTTACAATCTGATACTCGTAACGCTCGAAAAACTCGAAATTTTTATATTTAATTCCTCACATTTAGAAATAACTATTCTCGCTTCTTCGATGTTAATTGGATTATTCGCAAAATGTGATTCTTGTTATATTTACATCATTAACGATGTTGAAAGAATAAATCTTTTCATCGCACTTATTACGAAATTTCGTTAAATATTAAAAATAAATCTAAACACCCGTCAAACTGTGGCTGATGATGATGGTGATGATGATGATGTTGAGTAATGTATATTAGACTGGAATTTTGTTTTTGGCAAACCGAAGAAAAAGATTAATATTCTGATGTACATAAAAACTATATTGTTCAAATTTCTGTGGGTATATTATTATTGTTATTATTATTATTATTATAAAGTTGATTAATTTTAATTTTGATTAGTCTATATAATATGCATACATTATTTAATCGTATGTTCGCATAAATGTATGATGACAAATATATATTTTTTTTCGGTTCTAAATACAGACACGCAAGCCTTACTACAAATATTATTTTTTTGCAAATTATTTTGTTTATACCGGCATCGTGTTTATGTGTACTGTGTATGTACAATATATATATATAGTAAGGTTATATAAAAAATAATAAATTTCACTAGAAATTAAATTATTTATGAAGGGATATAATTCAATTAAGATGTAATTTAATTGAATGCGGCAAATAGGGAATTTAAAGATTGATGTTTTCATTTTAAGATTTATCGTCTCTACGATATCTGGTACATGCTGGTACGGGATAATCGAAAACGATTCGATGTTAATTAAACTATATATACGTTTTTGTACGTTATTTCCATAGTTTAATCTTCCTTCATTGGTATATAACCAAAAGTTTCGATCCATGTATAACAACAAAGAAGCTGACTCATCCTTTTAGCACAAAAGTAACATTATGTACTACAAAATCTATAAACCTAATTTAGATTTCCAGCGATAAACGGTAGTCACAATTTCACAGGTAATTTATTATAATATTAACCGCACATTTATAATAAAGTAAAATAAAATAATGTCCCGATGCTAATCGTAAAGTTGTTATGAACGACGAAATTTCAGGAAGAGTAATATTTGTATATAATAAAATAATTCTTATCGGGTACTAAGCTCGAAGGAATTTACATTTTTTAGAAAAGCGTATTTACTACCAAGACGTTTTTCGGATATTTGCTAAACTCTTCTGATCCCGATTAAAAATTACAAAATGATTTCCTTTTTTGTTTGTGGTTGTTTCTGTATTTTCCAAATTCTTTGATGTCTTTAATAATGTACATGTAAACATATTTATGTCTATTTGAATTTAAGTATGTATATGCCTGACTGTAAATACAAAAGAATTTACATTACATATTTAACAAGAAATTACATAACCTAAAAAAATAAAAATTCATTTATAATTCCATGCAGACGAAACACAAGCCCCTCTATTAAATTTTTCTTCATTTATAATCTATTAAATCACATTTGCAAGAAATCATAAGTAGAAGGAGTACAATTACTTAAGTATTTTTTTTTATTACATATTTGATCGATTGAAATTATAAACTTCAATAATCACATTTCAACAAGAACAATATCGAAAATAAAAAGTTTTGTAAAAGAATTTTTACTGCATACAACGCAAAAATTTATGATCGACTCATGAATTATTATTGTACAAAAAGATTTAACCGATCTGATAGCAGTTTTACAATGATTTATTGAAATTTGTTTAAAACTTTAAATAATTTTGTTATTTGTATATTTTTTGGAGAATATAAATTTATTGTTATTATTGAAATGTAAAATGATTATATTTTATTTATTGTTCGTGATCCGTCATGGAGTTTAATAACTAGTTTTACATACGAAATCGATCAATACACAAAAATATGGATATTAACCATCCCATGAGATCTTTTATTTGTATAAACAATTCTTATAATTATATATACGCAACTGCGCCAAATAGCTTGCCAATGCAGAATGCATATAGATTTCAATTCGGTCAGTTTTAATTGTACCTACATGGTTATGTATTACAGTTTATTCTGATTGGTCGAACCTATATAGGACAAAACTAAGAATTCATTTATTTTATTCATTAAAACCAAAAATACTAACAAAAAATCCATTTTAGTAGTTTGTATGAATTCCATTGTTGTTAATAACATCCGTCAATCGTCATGGTATTGAATTTATTAACGTTTGGACATCAGAAACATCAATTTTTGCCAATTCCTCTTGAATGAATGTCTTAAGCTGCGCTAAAGTAGGAAATTGATGTCCATTTTTGTAGACTCCCTAAATAAGAATGTTTCACAGATTTTCCATTGGATCTAAGTCCGAACTAATAGCAGACACCATGCAATATTGGTATATTTCGGGACAGAAAAAAATCGGGTGTACTACGAAATCTCGGTTTTCAAAACCTCAGTTTTCAAAATCCCGGTTTTCAAAATCTCGGTTTTCAAAGTCCCGGTTTTCTTTTCTTCTAGTTCTAATTGCACAAAATAATTAATAAAGATTTAACATTTTGTAGTTGCAAGATTAACATTTCAACATTTTGAAATGCAATAATTGTAAAGGCTGACGGTTTCGATAACTCTCACGGACACTTAGCCCTCCACCCAAATTCCATTCCTATTAGCCATTTTCTAGAACTTTATCGCAAACTCATTTTTGAATTTTGTCAAAAAATCATTTAAGAGTCCCATTTTCCCACATGCCAAATTTTAAAAATTCAAACCGGAATTTCCTAAAAATCGGTTTCTTTTTATACAAAACCGGGATTTTGAAAACCGAGATTTTGAAAACCGGGATTTTGAAAACCAGGATTTTGATAACCGAGATTTTGAAAACCGAGATTTCGTTACACACCCAAAAAAATCCTGGTTGCACTTAACAACGTGTATAGGAGCATTATCCTGCAGAAATGTCCAAATTTGATGTATAAGAAGTTGGCCCGAAATTTCCATCCCGAAAATGTTTTTTTTTCAGAAAGTGTGTGTCTTTGCTAAATCACATAAAAATAATTCCATCCCGAAAATTTTATTGTTAAATTAAAGAAAAAAATAAACAGCCCGAGAAAATTATAAAATTATATTACTGTTTGCAGTAAAAACCATGAACAATCTATTAAAAAATTAAATAAATTTTAATGATCATCTAGAAAATCACTTTTCATCCATCACTTTCTATATTAACTGAAAGAAAATATGTTCAGTACCAAATTTCCTTGTGCCAAACACAGAGATGACCCCTTACCTTGGCATATGTAGATAGGTGGGCCAATGTGCATAGTACTTATATTCAGGCGCCCGTTCGAAAATAACGAGGATTGACGGTGAATATTGATTATCACGAAAACCACTTTCTATACATTCTTCAGTTGAAAATATGTTCAATACCAAATTTCCTTCTGGCGAACACAGAGATGACCCCCTACCTCGGCATATGGAGTTAGGTGTGCCAATGTGCATAGAACTTATATTCAGGCCCTCGTTCGATAATATCGAGGATTGATGGTGATATTTGATTATCCCGAAAACCACTTTATATACATTCTTCAGTTGAAAATATGTTCAATACCAAATTTCCTTGTGGCGAACACAGAGATGACCCCCTACCTCGGCATATGGAGTTAGGTGTGCCAATGTGCATAGTACATATATTCAGGCCCTCGCTCGAAAATATCGAGGATTGATGGTGATTATTGATTATCTTGAAAACCACTTTCTATACATTCTTCAGTTGAAAATATGTTCAATACCAAATTTCCGTGGCGAACACAGAGATGACCCCCTACCTCGGCATAATGGAGTAAGGTGTGCCAATGTGCATAGAACTTAGATTCAGGCGCCCATTCGAAAATATCGAGGATTGATGTTGAATATTGATTATCCCGAAAACCGCTTTGTATACATTCTTCAGTTGAAAATATGTTCAATACCAAATTTCCTTCTGACGAACACAGGGATGACCCCCTACCACGGCATATGGAGTTAGGTGTGCCAATGTGCATAGAACTTATATTCAGGCCCTTGTTCGAAACTATCGAGGATTGATGGTGATTATTGATTATCTTGAAAACCACTTTCTATACATTCTTCAGTTGAAAATATGCTCAATACCAAATTTCCGTGGCGAACACAAAGATGACCCCCTACCTCGGCATATGGAGTAAGGTGTGCCAATGTGCATAGAACTTATATTCAGGCGCCCGTTCGAAAATATCGAGGATTGATGTTGAATATTGATTATCCCGAAAACCGCTTTGTATACATTCTTCAGTTGAAAATATGTTCAATACCAAATTTCCTTGTGGCGAACACAGAGATGACCCCCTACCTCGGCATATGGAGTTAAGTGTGCCAATGTGCATAGAACTTATATTCAGGCCCTCGTTCGAAAATATCGGGGATTGATGGTGATTATTGATTATCTTGAAAACCACTTTGTATACATTCTTCAGTTGAAAATATGTTCAATACCAAATTTCCTTGTGGTGAACACAGAGATGACCCCCTACCTCGGCATATGGAGTAAGGTGTGCCAATGTGCATAGAACTTATATTCAGGCCCTCGTTCGAAAATATCGAGGATTGATGGTGATTATTGATTATCTCGAAAACCACTTTCTATACATTTTTCAGTTGAAAATATGTTCAATACCAAATTTCCTTGTGGCGCACACAGAGATGACCCCCTACCTCGGCATATGGAGTAAGGTGTGCCAATGTGCATAGAACTTAGATTCAGGCGCCCGTTCGAAAATATCGAGGATTGATGTTGAATATTGGTTATCCCGAAAACCGCTTTGGATACATTCTTCAGTTGAAAATATGTTCATTACCAAATTTCCTTGTGGCAAACACAGAGATAACCCCTTACCTCGGCATTTGGAGTAAGGTGTGCCAATGTGCATAGAACTTATATTCAGGCCCTCGTTCGAAAATATCGAGGATTGATGGTGATATTTGATTATCCCGAAAACCACTTTCTATACATTTTTCAGTTGAAAATATGTTCAATACCAAATTTCCTTGTGGCGAACACAGAGATGACGCCCTACCTCGGCATATGGAGTAAGGTGTGCCAATGTGCATAGAACTTAGATTCAGGCGCCCGTTCGAAAATATCGAGGATTGATGTTGAATATTGGTTATCCCGAAAACCGCTTTGGATACATTCTTCAGTTGAAAATATGTTCATTACCAAATTTCCTTGTGGCAAACACAGAGATAACCCCTTACCTCGGCATTTGGAGTAAGGTGTGCCAATGTGCATAGAACTTATATTCAGGCCCTCGTTCGAAAATATCGAGGATTGATGGTGATATTTGATTATCCCGAAAACCACTTTATATATATTCTTCAGTTGAAAATATGTTCAATACCAAATTTCCATGTGGCGAACACAGAGATGACCCCCTACCTCGGTATATGGAGTTAGGTGTGCCAATGTGCATAGAACTTACCTTCAGGCGCCCGTTCGAAAACATCGAGGATTGATGGTGATTATTGATTATCCCGAAAACCACTTTCTATACATTCTTCAGTTGAAAATATGTTCAATACCAAATTTATTTGTGGCGAACACAGAGATGACTCCCTACCTCGGCATATGGAGTTAGGTGTGCCAATGTGCATAGAACTTATATTCAGGCCCTCGTTCGAAAATATCGAGGATTGATGGTGATTATTGATTATCTTGAAAACCACTTTGTATACATTCTTCAGTTGAAAATATGTTCAATACCAAATTTCCTTGTGGTGAACACAGAGATGACCCCCTACCTCGGCATATGGAGTAAGGTGTGCCAATGTGCATAGAACTTATATTCAGGCCCTCGTTCGAAAATATCGAGGATTGATGGTGATTATTGATTATCTCGAAAACCACTTTCTATACATTTTTCAGTTGAAAATATGTTCAATACCAAATTTCCTTGTGGCGAACACAGAGATGACGCCCTACCTCGGCATATGGAGTAAGGTGTGCCAATGTGCATAGAACTTAGATTCAGGCGCCCGTTCGAAAATATCGAGGATTGATGTTGAATATTGGTTATCCCGAAAACCGCTTTGGATACATTCTTCAGTTGAAAATATGTTCAGTACCAAATTTCCTTGTGGCAAACACAGAGATAACCCCTTACCTCGGCATATGGAGTAAGGTGTGCCAATGTGCATAGAGCTTATATTCAGGCCCTCGTTCGAAAATATCGAGGATTGATGGTGATTATTGATTATCCCGAAAACCACTTTCTATACATTCTTCAGTTGAAAATATGTTCAATACCAAATTTCTTTGTGGCGAACACAGAGATGACTCCCTACCTCGGCATATGGAGTTAGGTGTGCCAATGTGCATAGAACTTATATTCAGGCGCTCGTTCGAAAATATCGAGGATTGATGGTGATTATTGATTATCTTGAAAACCACTTTGTATACATTCTTCAGTTGAAAATATGTTCAATACCAAATTTCCTTGTGGTGAACATATTTTCAACTGAAAAATGTATAGAAAGTGGTTTTCGAGATAATCAATAATCACCATCAATCCTCGATATTTTCGAACGAGGGCCTGAATATAAGTTCTATGCACATTGGCACATCTTACCCCATATGCCGAGGTAAGGGGTTATCTCTGTGTTCGCCACAAGGAAATTTGGTAATGAACATATTTTCAACTGAGAATGTATACAAAGTGGTTTTCGGGATAATCAATATTCAACATCAATCCTCGATATTTTCGAACAAGGGCCTGAATATAAGTTCTATGCACATTGGCACACCTTACTCCATATGCTGAGGTAGGGGGTCATCTCTGTGTTCGCCACGGAAATTTGGTATTGAACATATTTTCAACTGAAAAATGTATAGAAAGTGGTTTTCGAGATAATCAATAATCACCATCAATCCTCGATATTTTCGAACGAGGGCCTGAATATAAGTTCTATGCACATTGGCACACCTTACTCCATATGCCGAGGTAGGGGGTCATCTCTGTGTTCGCCACAAGGAAATTTGGTATTGAACATATTTTCAACTGAAGAATGTATATAAAGTGGTTTTCGGGATAATCAAATATCACCATCAATCCTCGATATTTTCGAACGAGGGCCTGAATATAAGTTCTATGCACATTGGCACACTTAACTCCATATCCCGAGGTAGGGGGTCATCTCTGTGTTCGCCACAAGGAAATTTGGTATTGAACATATTTTCAACTGAAGAATGTATAGAAAGTGGTTTTCAAGATAATCAATAATCACCATCAATCCTCGATATTTTCGGCCGAGGGCCTGAATATAAGTTCTATGCACATTGGCACACCTTACTCCATATGCCGAGGTAGGGGGTCATCTCTGTGTTCGCCACAAGGAAATTTGGTATTGAACATATTTTCAACTGAAGAATGTATATAAAGTGGTTTTCGGGATAATAAATAATCACCATCAATCCTCGATATTTCCGAACGGGCGCCTGAATATAAGTTCTATGCACATTGACACACCTTACTTTATTTGCCGAGGGAGGGGGTCATCTCTGTGTTCGCCACAAGGAAATTTGGTACTGAACATAGTAATAAAATTTAATAATTTTCTCGGGCTCCTAATTTTTTCTTTAATTTAACAATACAATTTTCGGGATGGGATTATTTTTATGTGATTTAGCAAAGACACACACTTTATAAAAAAAAAACCTTTTCGGGATGGAAATTTCGGGGCAACTTCTTATACATCCAACTTTGACCATACATTTCCTCCCCAAAGTTAACTAAAACGTCATCTAATAACTCTACATACTTCTCCGCATTAATTTTTGGGAAACAAAACAAATTCAAACAACCCATATTTAAGTAGCCGTCCTTGAAAATTGCGCGAATGACGTGTTTGAGGAGACTCACGAATATCCATCAAAATTTTGTCAGCCATCTGGTCCGTCAAAATTACACTTTTTTCATCTGAAAAAATTATTTATCGAAACTCTTCATCCCAAAATTTTATTTTCTCAGCAAATTCCATTCCAATTCTTCGTACCCGTTCTGAAATTTCAGATGAGCATCGTCTTTTAAAATCTGTTGTATTTTTCGTTTAGTGACGTTCTTTTATTTCTTGCCTCAACTTTATGCTTTGTTCATTGCATTTTTATTGTGTCATGAGGATTTTTTAAAAGGTTTTAGTTTGTATTTTTATTTCTCCGTAGTTTTATGGGTATTTGACGATTCGTAGTGTCAGATTTCCTAAAGCATAAGCATTCGATCCTTGCTCGTTCATCGGTCGATAGTTGCGTTCCTCGCGGCATAATTATTTAAAAATTACTTTTGAGTAACAAAAAAGTATACTTTTAATGTAAAAAATAACTAACTCCTTTTTTGTAATGCTACGAAAGTTATTATTTTTTTTACTACACAACATTAAAATGAACAATAAAAGTTGCACTTGTCCCATATAGCTAGTTCCTTCCATTGGCAGTTGTTAAGAACAATAAATTAACATAACGGTTATAATAATTTGTTCCATACAATGTAAAATAAAATCAGTGAAATTATTTTGAAGCAAACAGTACAGACTACTTTGTCCCATAAAGCTATTTGGCGTAGTGTACTACATAGTATACATGACTTTCATCCGATTTCATGATCTTTTAATTCATGCTTAACATTTTCGTTAAACGTTGTTCATACCTCGCATTCACAACTATTATACCCCTCTTCTGTATATTGATAACTTCACTGCAGTTACATTATACATTAAAATATTTTAGCTTTATTATCAGGCGCATTTGTGTCTTTCCATGTATATACATGGAATGTTTGTAGCATTCCATGTGTATAAATTGATGGAGGTTGTACGGGTTTTGGCAACTTAAATTGGAAATTCAATAATGATTTTTCCAATAAGGTTCCGTCTGTAATCTGTATAAATTAATG
This sequence comes from Nephrotoma flavescens, assembly GCA_932526605.1. Lineage (NCBI taxonomy): Eukaryota > Metazoa > Arthropoda > Insecta > Diptera > Tipulidae > Nephrotoma > Nephrotoma flavescens. The sequence continues at coordinate 140,432,222 of OW052222.1, forward strand.
AAGTACTTTTATTCAAGGTTTCGGAAACACTTATGGGTTGGTAGCTGCGCCCTCTACAGGTCAAAACATTTGGCTACATTCATTTCACTGAAACTTAAATTAACGGAATTTTCTAAAAATTGTTTATTGAATAATTTAACACTATCTATTGTAGACTAAAGTGATACCACTTTAAACGATACCTTCAGTAAAACCAGGAATATATCAGTTCAATGTAACTTCTAAAAGAAATTTATTAAAAATGGGAAAAACTGACCAATTTCCTAATCGTATAACGGGACAACTGAAGGTCCACAAAACTTAACAAAAAAATATGTGTACTTTTTTGGTTCAAGAAACACAATTGAAAAAATTCAAATCGACGAGATCGAGTTCAAAAAGTGCCAAAAATATGGTGAAATATAATGGAATGACCCACATATATCAATGTTTTATTTTAAAACAACATCTAGCCGCGACTTTTGAAGACCTTTTGCACTTGGCTGTTAATTGAATCGATAATAAAATTAGCATTGGATATGTCTGGGCTAACAAATCATTTTACCACGGCCTTTCTTATTTAAATAAACAAGTCCACACATAAATACTCGTTTAGGAAAAGGCCTTATTATTAATTGAAAAATCCATATGGATTAAAGTATAATTTTATGCATTAAAACTTCAATTAAAATATTCTAGAAAACTTCTTATGATTCAGTCAAAATACACAAAACGCAATGAGAGAACGATGTCAATAATCTACGTGATTATTTTATTTGTAGTAAAAATGAAATTTTCCATTTCCCAAATTACTATTCATAATACATTAACACATAAACATAATTAATTTTCCGTGTGTGCCACACCAAATTTATATAGATTTTTTGACCGAAATATTTCAGTTTATTAAACTTACCTTGTGTCACACACGAATATTTCATTCATTTTTGTAGCATTATTTATGATATGACTATTAAAACATCATCAAATTCATAAATTACGGTTAGAATTGTATGGCCTCATATCTAGAATTATATTTCTCATAATTATCAATTAATTACCGGTACTGGTGTGTGTGTGTGTGTGTGTGTGTTGATAGGCTATATAACATACATCAAAAAACTACCTCAGTCGTTTGTTCGCATCGATCAAAAATAAATATGTATCGAGACTAAAATGTTAAGTAATTTAATTAAACCTATCTGGAAACGAAAAAATATACGCAACAAAATAATTTAATATTCATATTTATGTACAAAGATCTTTAACACCATAATAAGACTTTTTGACTTTGGTGTAATGGAAGCAAGAAATTGTTGGAAATTTATGTTTATGTTTTTGAACCAATAGGTGAGACCTTTAACATAACAAAGTCTGCAAGAAACTCCATTGGATATAGGATTTTAATTAATATCTGTCCAAATGATTTAATTGCTCCCATTATTATAACATCTAAGTAGCGACGATTTTGATGTTTGTACTACACGCACGGTACACACTCAAATATGTATCAGGAGTTTTATTAGATCATAAATTAATCAAAGTGTAAAAGTCTGGTAATCCTCGATAATAGTTTATAATTATGTATATGTTGTTGCTTCACACACTCTCTTAATTTTAATGAATAAGCGTCAATATTTAAATGTAGTAACTTGTTATTGTAGAGGAAATATGAAGAAAAATTTAATATTTCCCTACCTTTTTTTGATAAATTTTGTACGAACATAATCTTGCATAATTTGGTTTGCCTGTTTCGTTTACTATTTGTAATTTATATGAAGGATTAATTAGTTCTGAAATGATGCCAATGGAAACATATATTTGTTGAATTGTCTGTTTTCATTTTTCTCTATATATTTTCTAATTTTCCTAATACGAATATATACATCAATTAAATTTGAGTTTTTCAAATAATACTTATAACATAAAATGTATAAAATTAGGAGTGGTACTAACAGCATAATTAAAATTGTGTGTGTGTATAATTTAGTTTTGATAGTTTGATATACAAAACCTACATATCTACATTCAAATACTAGCTCGTCGTCATTTCATTAAAATACAATATTGTAACGTGTACGCATACGAGAATCCAATAATTTATTATTAAATAAGGTAGTTTAATTTATTTATATTTATTGATCGATTTAATACCATATTTAGGGGTTGAAAATGAATTCCATTGTCATTAACCGCTAAAAATAACGAATCTACATATACCTAGTTTTGTTTATTATATATTTTGATATTTTATTATTCAATTAAGTCAATCGGTATTTCCATACTTTTCTATGTATCTACTACATTTAATACAGGTTCGAAAAATTGATCGATTTTAATTTTAAAAAATACGGTAAGGGCTGAACAAAGATCCTTTACGCAAACATATTAATGAAAATTGAACCCTTTTTAAAATAGTAAATTTTCTACTAAATTATAGGATTGGTTCAAAATTTAATTTTTCTTCAAATTGGTTCCAATCGAAAGCTCGAAAATCACAACAAAATAGAAGAAACGTAAAATACAAGATTTACGTTTGTCATATCTCTCGCAGTGAGGCGTAGGACATTTAAGGTGAAAGAAATACTGGGGTGGGATGTTGTAACATCACTTTTTTCGATACTATCGAAATTTACATCTCTTTCTTCTTAACGTTTTTTCCATTTATCAATTACGTTGTTTCTAATGCGATCTCTACTTAATCGAAGAAAACATTATGTCGTTCTACTCTTATTCTATCACTACGTATTTTATGAGTGATACTTTATCGAAAAACAAAAAAGAGATAAATAAAACAATTATTCTAGTAGCGTGCGATCGCAATATTGGAAGCAAAATTGAAAAGCGAGATCTAAAGACGGATTTTAAAATCTACATTTACATCTTGTATTCCTGAAAAGTATATGATTATATTATATTTCATTGTGTAACAAGGTATGATCAGTTCAGGAAAAGTTATTCAAAATTGACTTTAAAATTACCATTACTGAACGATTGTGCAACGATATTACGTTATTACAGAAACATAATTTTGAAACTTTGTAGAACACAGTTCAGAGAAAGACAACCAGCACAGAAAGGTTTTATGACAATTTGTAGAAAAATAATTCACAGAAGCCAGTATTTCTTTTCCACTATTTTGTGAATTTCCTAAACAAAGAAAATTATGCCTAACCAAATGAAATCTTTGGGCCATAATTTCGTTTTTCGTCAGTAGCACTTAAACCAATTCCCTAATACACGGAACTAATAAAACCGTCCTGTGTTAGAAGAAAATTTGAAATGTGACAAATATCAGAGAAAATTGAGGAAACCTCTATCTGGAGGACATGACGACTTGTTTATTATAATGTATTGCAGTTCAGGTGTGCGCGATAATTATCCAATCTAGCGAAACAAGTTTTGTCTATATGGGCAACTCGAGGAAAAATATATTTTGAAATACATCCAGGCCCAGTCTGGAAAGGCGAAGGAAAATTTTATATAAACTTCCTACAGGGTCAGTTTTTTAATAAATGCCAGATTTTTATTTCAGAAAGATAGGAGAAAATTCCATATAATAAAAATTGTTCAGTGTCGAGGTGAAAGTTTAGTGGTCGTCTTGAATGACCTTGAGACTGATTAGTTTGGGAGATATTACCCACAGTTAGTTTTTTAAATTAGAACCTATATTTTGAATACAATTTTTGATTAAGCAATTAAAATAAATACAACTTTTTGTGCATACATAAGTTTTCGTAGTGTTTGGTTTCACAAATATGAGGAAAAATTCATCTGTACTTGCAGCAAAACAATTTTCTCTGAGTTATACAACTTTCTCTATGTTTATTAATTTATATAAAGGATGATCAAATAAGAGCTATATATTTGTAATTTGTAATATAAATAAAACGGTAGAAGATACCAATATAATTATTTATTTATTTTATACATTGGTTCATGATACTTATGTTTATTTAAAAATGATTTTATCTTAATGGTCTCTGAATTTTTTTCAAAATTCGGTTCTGGAACACGAATTACTGGCCACTTTTTCATTTCTGCACTAAATTTCACTAATAACACGAATAATATTCGAAAGTCAATTTAAAAGTGTATCGTCAATTATTCAAATAACCCCCGGTTAAGTTTTGCTTTTGCTAAAGATATCTGCAAATTTAGGAAACTCTCGATATAATAGCGAACATATATTAATTAATCTTTGATGTTATAACTGATATAACATACATATTTTATAATTATGAGGTAAACTACGTAAACGAGAAAAATAATGCATTTCGTACAGAATTCCTAGAGAAACAACTAAAAATCTTATAATTTCACGTTTTCATAATATTGAACGGTCTTTTTACGCAGACCTAGTTTATTTTTCTGATACAATTTACCATACTCAAATAAAATATTATTTATTGTTCTAATACGTTAGAAAATTATGTGTCGTGTATGTGTTTTGTTGCCAAAATGATAAGAATACATTAAGTTTTTTGGTTCATTTGATTTGGAAAAAAATTCGTTGGGAATCTTAAAAAATTAATTTTGCATGATTTAATAATAACCCCGAATTTTTACTTTTTTGTATAATGTACGATATATGTTCCGGTGCTATGACTAATACGAAACAATATACATATGTTATGTAGAAAAAGAATCAATAACCAATTTAACAGTTGGATGGCACTTGCCAAAAATAAGGATAACGACAGTATCTCTTGAAATGGCTTTCCTTTGATTACGGGACGGCGAGTTCTGCTTTAAATTGGTGCTCGAACTTGCCAATTATGATAATCAAATTGTTTAATATACTGTATATACTCCAGTATATCATAAATATATTTCTACGGTACCTCATATCTTTGGCTTTGTAATTTGCAAACATTTTTGGCCGAATATCGGATGTATGTATATCATATAATATACAAACACAGCAATAATAATTTTTATCACGATTTTATGTATGTTTTAGCTTAATATTTTTTTTTTGTATATTTTTATTATCAAAACCCGCTCGCTATTGATTACATTTTAAAAAAATTATAAAATGCTTATAAATAATATTATGATGTACTTTTTTCAATATTCAGCAACCATTCGTTGTATGGTTAAGTTTGGGATCTGGAAAAAATAAATAAAAATATTACCCGGCGAGTTGTATCTTGATATCATAAAATTATATGTGATGGATTTACAAAATAAACAAACAAATAATTTCTGCCACACAAAACAAAAATTTTCTTATTTTCTTCTACTTTCAGCAATTTCTAGAGAAGATAACGAAGATATTCACAATAATCGAACTGGTCACGGGACAAATCATATACCCTTCAATGGCTGTTACACATCAGAAGAATATCTCGATAGACTAGAACCGAATGGGAATATACCATCAGAAAAAACATCTTATAGTAAGCGTATGTCATTCTATAATTTTTTTTTGGGTTTTTGGAAGTGTTTTGGGTTTTTGTGTTATAATCATAATAATATAAAAATTACTGTATTTTTACTGTATACTAACCTTAATTTTTCTTAATTTTATATTTGGTCTGGATTTTAAATTAGAATCCAACCAACACTATACAACTTTTATAATTTATATACACTTCGTTTCTTATTTAAGTAAACTTTAATATCATATTCATGATACTGAACTTCAAGTGTGAAAAAAGCAGCTAGTTGAGGTAATGCCACTGATGCCTTAATTATTATTTAAAACAACGGTGTCTATTTTTGCAGTTGCACTCAAATGTTTGCATTCGATATCGACATGACACTATTTCCAATCTCTTAATCTTAATAAAAGATATTAGATTATGATGTCCATTTGAAGTTATAATTGACGTTTTCCTGGTGCCGGAGATCAGCTTGTTTTTGGAGTTGATTAATAAAATTCAAAATATCTGCCTTATGATTAATTTTTGAAAAACACTGCATTAAATGTCGAATAGGCCATAATAGACAAGTACATTTGAAACACAATACCATGTAGTTTTTGATATCTGTTTTTGTGGGGCGATTTTTTAAGGCGTTGTCATCTATTGTGTTTTTAACACAGACGCAACTGCCAATTCTTAATGGGATCTTAGTGGGACCCCATGGGATGGGTTGCCCTTTTTAAACCAAACAATTGTATTAAGGTAAACTTCAGATGTAGGCTGTGCGCCCAAATCTTTTTTTTTATTTATTTTGCTCTCGCTACATTTCAACTGAGATTTCGCTGCCTCAATGAGGTTAGATTAACAGTTTATTGTCAAATTAATGATTGATAAGTTGATTGAACCCTAGCCAGGATCCTGGGTCGCCGCAAGGGGCATATTGCTGCCGGAAGAGATATATTTACATGACTGGGGAGGGGGCAATCTCATTATCTAAGCAACGGTTGCTTGATGACGCTGCCACGCTCACCCAAATCTTTTATTCGAATATTTTTCTCGTTTAATTTAGTAATAGTGATCGAAATGTAGGTCTTCGATTTATTTTTGTCGCCATCATTATAATTCAAAACATTTTTGCTAAGGTTCAGATGTCAATTTTTTGTGAGAATCTGATCATATATAAAATTAATTTTATAGTAATCGAATTCGAATCTAGTAAAAAATTTAAATTTTTATGAACTATGTACAAACAATTACAAAACTAGTGGTTTCAAAACGTATAAAGTAACACCAAACCGAAATATGAAACAATCTATTGGTGCAAAATCACGCGCAAAAGAAATAGAACAATTTTCTCACCAAAGTTGATGATTACGTTATAATAATGGATGGCGAAACTTAGGTAAAGGGAAAATTCAGCCAATTCGAGTATTGCAGTTTTATATTTTCTAAACTCGATGTTGACGAAAAATTGAAAATCAAAAAGGTGAAAAATTATCAGAAAAGTAAATAGTTTGGCAGCCAATTAGAACTTGTTGGCCTAAAAGAAAAAGTTAAAATTCAAAATTAAATAAATAAATTAACATAAGAGTTTTTTTTTCTTTATCTCTGATTTACGAGCATAGGGCGTCTACAAGACTGGACCATCTCACTGTATTCGGGGCTATTGCTTTGTTCTCCCCATGTTTTACCGAGTTGTTTCGCTTCGACTAGCACCCGTTCTTTTCCTGATTATTACTGGCCTTTCTACTTTCCTCTTCCCTTGCTGATTCCATTCCAATGACATTCTTGTTATGTCATTGTGCATTCCAATGACATTCTCGTTATGCCATTGGTCCCTTTTCTTAGAGTGTGCCCAATCCTCCACTTTCGTTTCTTAATTTCGCGCTCAATTTCGATTTGTCTGGTCCGACGCAGACGTTTTTCGATTGTGATCGTGTTTGTCCAGAAGAATATTAGACGCCTAATTTTTAAAAACCAATGCGAAAACCAATTTCAGTTTCAAATTGGTAAGAAACAATATAAAATTTGGATTAAAATAAAAAATTCCTAAATTGAAATTAAAATACTAAGTACCTAGTTGTGTTTTTTGATATTCGACCTGGATGTTCATTTTATGGTGATTATGTCACATTTCGGAATATAAAGTGTCATATAAAAACTGGTCGTAGCTTACTTCAGATGAATTCTGGATGAACAACGCCACTTCGTAAATTGATTCGAATGAATAAGACCGCAACATCTTTCATCATATTCCCCACACATTAAAAAAAATATTTTGGTTTGACCAAAATATTTTGAAAAAATTAATTGTTTATAAAAAATATTTTATACATAATTCAGATATGTTTATTTGAAATTCTTTAATAAATTTCCGAGTTTACCACTCTACCTAAAAGTACTTCAGAAAAACATTCATATAACGAAACGAAAACGTGAAATTATTACTTTTAATTCATTATTCTCCCTTTAAAATTCATTTGGCAAGGTTATGTTTCTAAACTTTTTGTTTTGTATTATATCACAAAAAAAGTCTCCGATAGTGATATAAATTCTTGAAATAACTATCATAAATCCGTTTAAGATATGAGTCGTTATTTTATGGTGGTTATTTCACGAAATAGTGATATATTGGAGACTTTTTGTATATAATTCAAAACAAATACACACTTTGCTAAATGAATTTTGAGGGAGAATAATTAATTAAAAGTGATAATTTAACGTTTTCGATAATGATATGAATGTTTTTATGAAGAACTTTTTAGGTAATAATAAACTCCGAAATTTAATAAAGTATTTCAAAAAACTTATATGAATTATGTATAAAATATTTTTTATAAGCAATTTAGTTTTTCAAAATATTTTTGTCAAACAAAATATTATTTTTATGGCTGGGGATCATGATGAAAGATATTGCGGTCTTTTCATTCGAATCAATTTACGAAGTGGCGTTTTTCATCCAGAATTCATCTGTACTAAGCTCCGACAACTTCTTTATTTCACGAAATGTGATATAATCACCGTAAAATAACCAACCTTATCGTGAAACAATGTAAAGATGCTTAAGGCTGTATGATACTGAAAAAACATATTTCTTTTTCAGTATCGATATTTAAATGTATCTAAACTGGTTCGTTTCTTTAATAAAATGAGTACCAAAATTTTATATGATTCGTTTATTAAACTTTACTTATATTGTTTATATGTATGTGTACAATTAATTAATAAATTTACTATTTTTCATTATTTTGTTCTAAACATTGCATATTATAATAAAATTAATAAACACTTATCTTGGACACAATTTTTATTTCCTGATTTGCCGTCTATCGACAGTAATTTTCCAAAAATAATCGACATTGCGGCGTAAAAACAAGTAAACTTATCGTTTGACGTAATTTTGCGATCGATAAAAATCGAATTTTTTTTTCATTTTAATATAATTTTTTCATTTTCTACGTCATTTCAAAACTAATCTTGATAATCATCAAGACATAATACATACCTTGATTTTATGTTTCTTAACACCTTGATGCAAAATTTGGCGTAAGTGTAGATGACGTATACATCGCCGAAATCGGGTAAGATGAAAAATTTTTAAAAAAATTTTTTTGTAGGATTGTGTATCTATCATTTTTAGGAGGTGCAAGCCAAAACATTCTGAAAAATCACCACATTTTCCGGGAAAATTTTAAGTTTTTCCAAAAATATTTTGTTTTTTTTTCATTCAAAAATTAAAAATCTGCGGATAAAAAAATCAAATTTTAATGATAGAAATTCGAATTACACTGTCATTAAACAGTTAAAAATTACTTACTGTAGATACATAGCTTTTATCTCTAGAATACAAAATATTTGGTCATTTATAAATTACCAACTCCTGCTCTACATCGGGTAGATCTGATGTAGCTGTGCAAGATAGGCATTTTGGATAAATTAATTTCATCCTATTGTAGGACTGGCAAATGCAATTACCTTTACCTAAACGGTTCTAAATTATATTTAACTATGTATTAAGCGCCGTTAAGTCAGATAATGCTTTACTCTTCAATTTATTTGGTGGTATCGAGTCTCAGGTTTTTCATTCCACTTATTTTAATGGCAGTGTCTGTTTTTTAAAACACTTGTCCAAAAATGCAATTGCCCATTGATCCGGATCAGTTCAAATTTTAGATGGAAAACCTGATTCCAATTTGTTTTAGATCCAAAATTTTGATTTGAAATATAGCAAGCGCCTTTGTGTTGTTTCATGAACATGAACTGAACCGGATCAGTAAATCTGTTTATCTATACACAACCCCCACATAGCTTCATAGCTTCGAGTTTTAACCGTTTAAGAAAATTCTTCTTTTTAAATTAAACAATTTTGTGTGTTCCCTATGTTATGGCACCAACAATCGTAAATTAAGTATAACTTTAAACGGTTCTTAAATAAATGACAGAGTATACATTCAATTCTGAATAAATATTTTATTTGCCTTATTCATCGGATACATTTTTCTTATAAGTCACACACCGTTAAATAATTTTTTCCGTACTGCATTCGTTATGTTGGTGTTTATCTTAGGAAAAATGTTAAGGTTTTTTCACGTTAAAAAGAAATGAGATTTCTCTTAAACATATTTAATTATAATTACATAAAAATATTTGGATTTTATATCTGCGTTAAAAATAGATTCTTTCGAAGTTTGTGTTGATTCCTCATACATATATACATATGTATACATAATTTAAAGACAGTGATGATATGTTTTCCCTTTATATAACACTTGTGTGTACATATTACATATAAACACAAATTAAAATTATGTGACTACCGTATAATTAAACTTTTTTTGTTTGAATTATAGTTGTACTAATTAACTTACTATCTAGTAGAGTAATTAAAATAAATTCGAGAATTATCTAAAAATGGTTTATGTCGATTATAATGATTTGGGTGTTGAAAATTAGATTGTGTTTACTACATTTTAATATGATATTCGGATAAGTTAATTTTATTCCCCGAAAATATCTATTTACCTACAATTTAACTAGTAAAGGGTGTTTCATCTCGAGGTATAGCATGTATCACTTTAAAATTCGTGCATCAAAAATCATCAGCTTTATTCAATCTAAAAGTTGAAAAGAAATATACAGATAAACAAGTTAACAAGCAATGATTTCGGATTCAAGCCTGCAGGACATTCGGCTTTACTCCGATTTCTTGAAACAGGAACAGAGTCGTATTTACATCCAAGGCCGGAAGTCATGAATATGACTCTGCTCTTGCTCCGAAAACACGGAGTAAAGCCGAATGACTCGCATGCTTGCAACAGATGGAACCAACCAACTTTAAATATAGAATAAGAAAGCAGGAAATATTCGATCAGGACCGTCACACTTATAGGGTGCAAAAGAGAACGAACTCCAATCTACAATACCATTCGTAATCAATTTTTGCGTGAAATTTCAGTTATCAGTTTCCGCAGTGATAATAGGCTATCTGGTCGGTCGATTATTGCGATCAACGATGACGCATCGAGAAAAATGAATTGCGAGAAGATGCTCCTCAATATCCTTTGATGACTTAGTAAACATTAGATAGAGAAGAGCATCAAACTCGTTATTACCATTCTTAGCCAAGATTTTATTGAACCCAGTGATAGCCGCATACAGATTGTTGATGTCCTCACAACATTTATTCCAAGCGAGCAGATCTAAACTTTTTCTTGTGTGTCTTTTGGGCCGTTTGAAAGTTGTCCCAGTCGACGTAAAGGTTTCATAATAACAGGGCAGGCATTTTCAACGGTAGTTGAGATTTCATTCGAAAGCGAAGATGGCAGAGAGAATATCATCTGCCGATCTTATATTGGTAGGTTAATATAGTAGGCTCGGTAGTTAATTTTATATTAATGTGCGTCATTATTGATGGTCTTTACAAATTAAGATTACACATGTGATAGTGATTAGAGGTCACATTATCATTCGTTACCCACCAATTGAGAAACTAAATCGAGAATAGACATGGAATACAAACTGATATCAATCACTTCGCGACAAGCGAAACTGACAAACTTTGCTTCACACTCATCTATAAGAATTTCAAGCACGGTGGGCTTAGGAAGTTAAATAGAGAAGTGTCCCTACTGTTAGTATTGCAGCTTCTCAATCACAAGAGGAATTTTCTTATTCTTACTCCAATTTACAAAAGTAGAAAGTTCCTTCGAACGCATACGATAGATATGCAGAAGCAAACTTCAGCTGGATGCATCGATTGGATGACGCAAGAGTGATATTTACAATTGTAAGATTTACATTCATATATAGCACCATTAAGGTACGGTTCCCGAATTAGACATATATCCGCTTGCGATACTGAAAGTAACTTCCTTAGTTCTAGAGAAGTTGACTTGTGATGAAGGTTAATCTATACTATTAAAAATGATATATGATCGAAGTGTATTTATGATCGAAGTTCTAATTTGAGTTGCTCTATCAATAGCGCTAGGTGGCTTCCAAACCTAACAACCAAAATTAACCAATACATTTTTTGTGTTTCTCCAGAAGACACAATCACAACATTATGAGCACGGAATCGTAGCGGAATGTTGTAAATAATTGAAGTGCTGTCGTCAACTAACGGTTCTGGTCTTACATGAGCCAGCAAAAATTACTCTCAGCTGAATAGTGATTCTGGAATTGTTATCAACAGCGTGATGTGGTAGAAAGTATAAACGGTTCCCCTATATGGCCAAGCGTAATATAATCCGTCATATATTTTTTCTCAGTCGTTGTCAGCCTACACAAAGCGAGAGGGCTTGGATGATCAGGTTCAATATTGCCAATTAAAACGGTAGGTTAACCAAATCTCCTATCCCAACCTTGTGAATGTGTTCTGGAAGTGCTCTTCCATGTGTTGAGGCTTGAGATTTGAAAATGGCTAGCAACTCTATCAATGTTGATGGTGCATACATGTAAAATGATCTTTTTTCAAAAATGAATAGTTCCCGGGAAAAATGGAGTTATTTTAAAATGTTTACTTGTAAAATTTAACACGAGGACGTGCTATTATTTACCAAAGTTGGTAACACTTTGTTTCAAACTGAAAAGAGTTAGAATTTTTGAAGCAATGTTCTTCTCGTTTAAACGGAGTGACCAACTATGTTTATCAGTCAAATACAATCAGTTGAATTTAATATTCAAAATTTTGAAAATTATAAAATGTATTCTGGATGGAGTATACATAATCAAATTTCCCTATGTCATTGGATGTGATACTATAGCATTCATCACGTATGAGTAAAGTAGTTCGAATATTATTATTTTGCGGACTTCTCCATTTAATTTTCTAATCTTTTATAAGCTTTAAATTCTCAATATTGGAAGTGAGTTGGCAATTCTTTTAGACGAACATTTATTGGCATGCTCTATTTCTATTATTGATTTAATACTAAATTAGAAAGTGACATTAAGTGTTTAATTTTAATAAACGGGTTAAATCTAACGTAAGAGGAAAGTGATCGGTTCTTCTTAGGCAGGAGTTTTTTCGACTGATTTTGTTAATTTTTGCCGAATGGCTACTTATCGAATCACAACAAATTTTCGAAAAATTAATTTAATAAATTAACCACCAATTTCCATCACCAAAATATGCGTCATTTCATTTTTATTAGTATTCTTTAACAAACATTCGGACTAAATTTATGTTAAACGTATTTTCTCTCAATTAAATTACATTTTGTGTTTTTTATGTATACCCAAGTATTTTTACTTTCAATGTTCTTGGCGATTTTCGTACTTAAGTACTAAACTTAGTCTAGTATTTTTCTAAGTTTGAGTTGCAATTTATTAAAATAAAACGTATGAAACGTGTCGCGATTATTCGAAACTGAACGAAACTCAATAAAGGAGAATTGTATACATGTATGTGTGAACAGAAAAGACAAAAAACAAAATGGCGGGAGCGAGGTTGTGCATGAATGTAAAATGCTATATTTGAAAATGTTAGAAGAAAAAGATGGCGGCATCCAAATGTGAGAGCAAAATAAAAATTTAGGTTTAAAATGAATATTTTTATTTTATTAAATTTGCGGTATAAAAATATACATACATATATACATATTATATACGAATCTAAATTATATTTTAGTTAATTTTTTAATTATTTTTTATTATTACACAATTTGAAATTATTCTTTGATTGTAATATTTAAAGTTTAAATAATTTTCCAAATAGGTACTATGATTATTGCACACCAAGTTTATTATTTTCGCATTTGTTTTCTACCTAAAAACTTAAAACTGAACTAGAAATTAATTAATTTATGAAAACAATATTTGAATAGATATAAAATATATTTTGATGTAATTTTATTTAAATTAACGCACATCTTTAAATTTTTTTAACAAAATTTTATAAAATTACCAAACTCATGTCGTGAACATGAAAAATAAAAACAAACCATGTACATTACACGCTATACACATTCCTACGAATAAAAATTGCGGTAACACAGTATACAGTAGTAACAACACAGTATACATATACGCTACAAACACTATCATTATAATGTGAAGTTTAACTTTCGTTAATTGGTGGATGAAAACGAAGGAAAATACTATGCTCAATTTTTACTTTCGTTTTGTTATACTTGGGTATTTAACCAAAATAAGCCACTCGAGGATATATTTCAGGAAAAAAAGATCTCATATCTATAAAAATTTATTTATAATTTGTACGTACACTGTACATCGGTGTGCAAACTGATACTTTTATTCTTTGCTGTTTCAAACCCTAATATTTTCCTCGATATAAATCTAACGAGCCTGAAGTCAAAATGCAAAATGTGTCTTATTAAATGCTAGGAAAAATACTTTCAAAATACATGTAACAATTACATACTTCCTAAATTTTTTTATCCGTCAGAAAGATATACTTACTTATAATTTGTGGAATGTGAATTAGAAAATTAGATAATCGATACGTGATTCTTTGTAACAATACAAAAAATGTGTCATTTTTATTAAAGGGCCACCTACTTGCTTAATACTGTTTGAAGTTTTATAATATATGCAAAGGTTTTTGTTGTTTAATGACCTTACATTTACTTATTTTAATTTTAAGCCTAATATTGTAAAACTGAAGCCTTCGCAAATAACAATCATTTTGACCTCTCTAACAAATCTCCCACAATCAAATTTTTACCATCAAATAAATAGAATTTGTTTTAATATTCCGAAATATAGCTCCAGTAAATCAGGCTTGGGCCGAATTTTGGAGGCCTAGATATAGTTTTAATTTTTCAAAAATGTTGCGGGCATCACAAGAACCACAAACACAGTTTAATAAACCAACGGGTAAGCTAATGCAGATTTGTGTGTGCGCCTAGAAATGTATTTAACTTTACATAGATATTGTTTAGCTCATCAAAGTTCAATTTTAGCTTTTTAATATATATATTTTAACCCTGTTTGCTACATAATTAACAATAGCCTTGTAGCTTTAAATATTATTAAAATTCAATAAAAAACAGAATCAGATTTATTTTTTAATATTCCGCGGGCTACAATTACAATTCTCATAAAAGAAGACGTGATTTGTGTTTGTGTGTGTTTTTAAAATTTTTGAAAATGTCATAGTTCAATGCGGTTTTATTGTAAAATTTTTTGAAAATAATAAAAATTATTTCAGAAACAACAGTACATAATGTGAAGCAGATTTTAATAAACATTAAGATTGTTTATAGGTTTTTTCAAAAGTGTTACTATCCGATGGTAATGTCTACGGGAGTTATCGTTGATAAAAATGATTTTGTATGCTATGGACAATAATTAAAGTTAGAAATTGTTGTGTCCTTGAGTATCCCTTCGAAAGACCAAATTCAGTTTTGGTCAAACTTGTCTTGATATACTATGTGTGGTGACATATACTGCGGTTTCGATTGCAGCGGGAGACTTATTGTGCTTTTAGTGAGTTTGTCTGGAAGGCAGTAACCTATCTCGTCTGAGTCTGAGTGAGAAATAAGTTCTTATTTTATTTTTAAACTCTGGATCAACGTTCTATTAATTTTTCTTCGAGAAACTTGATTTTTCGTCTAAGCTATTGTATTTAGAGCTCGTGGATTTACTTTAATAACTGGTCTGCTGATCAAATTTCGTATTTTGTTCTTGACAGAGCCCGCAAACCAGATCACCTAGCTCGTCTAATTTGCCACCTTGGTTGGCCTATTTTGTAGTTTGCTTGTTAATATAATGGGCCAAGTGAATAAAAATAAGTAAATGCTTTTACTTCAATTTGAGAATTTATTATCAATTTAAAAGAATATTTCTAGTAGAACTAGTACAACACGGTTTATGAGCCGAGTACTACTTAACTGTAACTTCATCAATTTTAATCATCTGTTCTGTTCAATCTCCACTGTTAAAGTTGTTTGAGCAAATAAAATTAAAGTAAAAGCATTTACTTATTTTTATTCACTTGGCCCAATGTGACGTTAGATATTCCCATAAATTTAAATTTAAGCGGCCGTGAAGCGGGACACGGTTTGCATTGAAATTATCAAATCAAAAAACACAGTAATCTGCTACTTGTTACCTTGTATGACAAAAATTATTTGTTCAAAATGTCAATAACAATGACCTGCAGCAGGGTCAATGAAAATCCGTGATCCAAATTATAGAACTTTTAGAAAGTACAAACCTTCAAACAAAATGCATCTAATCGTGCGATTCTGACGTACAGTTCCAGAGGTCTTAACTACAATATTTCGCATAACTAAGAGATTTCTCTTACTTAAGACTATTTTGCGATTCTGCACATACTGATCAGTTTAGAGGTTCTCTTAAAAACCTCTTACTTTAATACCTACCAATTAGGTGGTCGTAAACATCATAACTGCTAGAATTTTTATTACTAAAACTAATAAAAATGACGATTTTATAAATAAATAATTTATTAAATTATATTACACAATACACAAACTGAAATTTAGATGTAATATTATTAGAAAAAAAAGATTATTCCGACATTATCATTTCGAGCAGAAGTAAATATTTTGTTGTTGTTTATTTTCTGCAACAATAAACATAACCCATATAATCAATTTTTTGGTTAATTATTTAATTTCTCTAATTTATTACGAAAATATGACTATTAAAACATTATTTTTCACAAAAATATGTCGTATTTTATCGTTTATTTAACAATAAAAATACAATTTCAATGGTTTGCATTAATAAAAATCTCAATTGACAGGTCTCCAAAAATATTTGGAGAGTTGTTATTAGGAATTTTAAGAGTATTACTAACAGAATACCATCCTAATGGCACATTGGTTTAAGCGTTGGCGTTTGGATCGGGAGGTACCGGGTTCGAATCCCGATAGGGGCAGGATGCAAAAGTGAAATGTCATCACAGATTACGATCTGTGATGGAATGTAACACATCTACGACCCCCTGTCGGAGTGTAAAACTCATGGGTCGACCTATGGCTTGATAAGTGTTATAGGGATTTATACGATTGAAAGCAACCGTCGAACGTTGGCTTGCTGAGTTTAAATGTGGCCGTACAAAAACCGATGATGCTGAACGCTTTGGTCGCCCAAATTCAGCAGTTATTCCAGAAAAGTGAACAAATTGTTTTTGGGAAACCGTAAAGTGAAGTTGCGTGAGGTGGCTGACATCTTAAAAATATCAAAAGGCAGTGTGTTCACTATTTTACATGAACATTTGTCCATGAGGAAGCTGTGTTCAAAGTGCTCACATTGGACCAAAACCATTAACGCGTGGATGATTCAAAACGCTGTTTAGAGGTGTTTTACCGTAATGAACTGAATTTTTGCATCGGTATGTGACAATGAATGAAACATGGATCCACAACTATAATCCGGTATCAAAACGTGAGTCATCTGAGAAGACAGCAGCCGGTGAAAGGCGCCCGAAGCGCTCAAAAACGTGAAGGCCGGTCAGTAACGTTTTGGCCTCCTTATTTTGGGATGCCCAAGGTATATTAATATTTTATTCGTCGACTATCTTGAGAAAGTAAAGACATCAACGGCGGATATTATATGGCATTTTTTTGTGTTAAAGGAAGAATTTGGAAAAACGGGCTCTAAAGAAAGAGATTTGCGTCAAATGCTGATCGTTATCAAAAAAGTCATCGAAATATTAGGCAAGCGTTGGAATGAATGTACCTTTCTTTGAATTTTGCAAAGCGTTATGTTGTTTTAGTAGTTGGCCTCGGAACTTATTGACTGACGTTATACAAGGCATGCCAACCAGATTCAGATTTTTATTGAGGTAGTTTAGATCGTCGTATCTGGTTCGTGACCTATACACTATAAGGACAAATAACTTGATTTAGATTAGTTAACTTTTTTATGTGAACTGAAGCGACCTAAATGGTTTTCGCATTATGAAATAGATGTCGATAGTAGTATTGATGTCAACTAAACATTTCGGCCTACAATTTAGTGTTCACGATTATTACAATAAATTAGCCAAATATGTATAAAAAATTAAAACAAATGAATTTAATTACGAAAATATTACGGATTTATAAAAAAAATATAGGATGTCCATCCATAGGTTACCAATTTTTGTGATACCGCCATTTAGGCAAATATCAATTTGACAGTTCATACTTAACAGTCATGAAGTACACACGTTGCAAAATAACCATCAAGCTACCAAGAGATCATTTGCGGCGCCGTACGTATGCAAATAAGATGTTATTGCTTGGCAATGAAAGTCCGGATATTTTGAAAATTTTATTTTGAGTGACGAAGTTCATTCACATGTAAACAAATAAAACAGCCGGTTATGGGCAGTAGATAATTCACAAATAATTTATCAATCACCATTACATCCCTTTGAAAGTGGCGGTATGGTGTGCGAAATTCCGAATGGTTCAGCTGTTACAGTCACTGACGCATGTTATCGTGATATGATAAGGAACTTTTTTAGACCAGAATTGCATGCAAATGGTTTGGTGAATATGCGGTTCCAACTGCTCCTAACCTCTTTTTATGAGGATAAGATTAAAAATATAATTTAAGAGCCAGCATGTGCAAGGGACATTGAATGACTCGAAGTCGTGAGTTAGAATGCGCAATTGCACATATTTAGAACCATCTTAATGGGTCCTAGTCTTGAAATCGATGGAATTTTCTGGATACGGAATATAGTTTGCATTAGAATTCTGTGTATTATTCGAATTTACGCCGACTACTTTAATCATTTTTTCAAATTTGTTCGCAAGTTTGCCAATATTTATTTCTCTACTAAAGCCTAGTACTCAGTTCGATTGCGCGTGAAATTTCCATACGATTTTACAAAAGTGAAATTAGAAATGAAAATTTCCACTCCTGTTTTCATTTTGTAGTATTCAGTTCACTAGCGAAAAATCCAAGTGTGTACATCAAAGATGGTGCGCATAAACTCTTCAAATTATTTTCATGTGAAAATAATGTATCGGCACATTATTTACACGCGAAATTTTGACATTTGTTTGTGTTTGGCATTAAACAATTTTTTTAATACCACAAATCCATAAATTTTAATTAAAGTCAATTTAATTTAATTTATTTACGTAAAATAAACAAATTCATTTATGTATGTCTACAAATTTATACGTTAAAATTAAAAATTCTCCAAATAAAATTTCATTTCTTTTTCACGCGAAAATAAATAGATTTTTGGAGACCGCGGTAAATATTAAAGATAAAGCCGTAACTACTATGGCTGTAAATCTGAAAATTTGAAAGTGGACGAACATATATAAATAACATATGACACGTTAAAAACACCCAGTCGCAACTTTTTTACTGGTCACCACCAGGAATCGAACCCGGGACCCCCGAATAACAGAGCAAACACTCTACTTACTAAGCTAACGAGGGCGAAATTAAATTTCATTTCATTTTGAACTGAGCACTAATCTTAAGCTTAAGGGAATAATTCCGAATCGATTTACGTATTCGGAGTTTATCCCTTAAGACTTGTACAAAAAAAAATCTTGACGTTAGGGTACCCTATGAATTAACAGTTAAAATTTTATTGAACCGGATTTCTATCTGCGAAACGCTGCTGAAATGGAACGAAATCGAGTCATTTTTAAAGCGAATGATTACTGGTGATAAAAAGTGGATAAGATACGACAACGTTGTGCGAAAAAGATCATGGATGAAACGAGGTGGAGCTTCCTAAACGGTATCAAAGCCAGGATTGACGCCAAGAAAAGTAATGTTGTGTGTTTAGTGGGATTGGAAAGGAATCGTGCATTATGAGGTGCTGCCAAATGACCAAGCGATTGATTCTAATCTTTACTGGAAGCAACTAACGCGTTTAAGACAAGCAATTCAGTTAAAACGTCCACAATTGATCAGCAGATCATTAAAATTCAGTTTTTTCGATTATAAGAGGTTTCAGTTTTCTTTAACAAGTAAAATACCTCAGAGGCCTAGTCTTGAAATCAATGGAAATTTTAACGCACATTCTAAATATTCGAAATTCTACAAATTAATTTTCATTCGACATACATATTTAAAAACACTTGATACACAACGCAACAACAAATACAAATAATTATGAAAGATCAATTATTTACGTTACTTTTATCGTACCTGCAGATAAAAGCGTAGTGAAAAATGTATAGAGTTAAACAGAGAAATCTATATTTTAATACGAAACCTACCAATTTCACTAGCTAAACTGCGTACCGCAAAATAAAATTTAGCAGCGGAATTTTCATTTTCGTTTTCGCTTGTGTCATTTTTATATGAACAATTTCATTCTCGTCAGCTGCGTACTAGTATATTTGGTACTAGGCATTAGTAGGAAAAGAAATACAGAAAAAATCCACTTATTGCATATTCACATAATGCAAGAATTCTCATAATGCAACTACACACAACGCATTTTTTTGACAACGTAATCCACATAACGTAATAATTTTTTTTATCCTTTATTTGGCTCGTATAACGGCCCTGTTCCATACACGGCTTCAAAAGACCGGCTTTACCGGTTTAATTATTCTTTCTCCTTTTACCTATAAAATCGATGTTAACTGCGACATAAAATTTTTCGATGAAGTCGAACGTTAGTTGCGTTAACAAATAGAAATGAAAATAATAAAATTTAAGGCCATTTTTGAGATGTAGATTTTTGTTTAAATTTTATTTTTGAGAAAACAGAATAAAACAATACAGAAAAATTCGGTGTTTTAATATAAAATAAGGGTTTAAATTGGCAATAACAAATCTATTACGACTAAGTTTGAAGCGAGAACTGAAGCCGTGTATGGAACGGGCCTTTCTCCCCTCTACGAATTAGATATAATGACCAAAAATATAAAAATATGTATATGCACTTGTCTTGTGAAGTGAGAATCATTTTACTATGCAAACATGCATACTTTTGTCCAAAATTTAAGTTAAATCAAAATATTTAAAATGATATACCAAATTCACAAAACGCATAATTATTCAGTTACCGCATAATTTTTGAGAAAGTTGATTCAGAAAAAATGCGATACGTGAATTTACTGTATTACGAAACCTGCAAACTCGATTAATGTATAGAAAGCAAATTTAATTCCGAATGCTGAATTTTTCACCGATTTCAAGCATAAGGCTCCAGGAGGCATTGCCATGATAAGAAGTTCTTTTATTTGTATGTCTTCCATTGCCTTTGAACGATAATGATATGGCCTCGTCCTGTTCAGAGTCTTCAGAAGCTTAAGAATAGATAAACAAATCATTGGATATGGGACAAAAACTAAAAATAAAAATTTGGGAAATTAAAAATGTTTAAATTAATTATCCTACATTATGACGGATATGGGGCATATATAAAAAAAACCTGTGATTATTTCTCATTTTTTCGTCTATATTGTCCTATATCCACATATAAGGTATAATGAGACATAAGTACTACTACTTCATAGTAAAAAAAATAATATAGGACAAATAAAGATTAAATGAACGCGAAAAAACAAAAAAATTGGGTCTGTAGGACACAGCACAGTTCTGATAAGAAGTTCTGAAAGAGCACAGTCAGATTAGTAGAACTGCATTTCCACCTGTTTTTTGCCAAAAATAGTCTATAGGGCACTTTAATATACACTTTCCAATTGAATATCAAATCTGTAATATACATTGACAAAGGTGCATGTTCAGAAGTACTCAGAGACGATCGTCTATTGTTTACACAACAACTACCCATAATGCTGACCCACTAGGGGGTTGATGTTTTGCACTCTAAAAAATAAAATTACCCATTTGGTTTAAATTTTTTTTTTGTTCTGCTATTAGCTTTTATTAAAACTTGTTAACCTCATTGTTTTAATGAAAACAGATGAAGCCCCACATTTTTTATAGAGTAATTTGTTGTTCTATAATTCGACTGTAATTTTTCAAAGTGTCTTGTAATATTCTGTTAGTAAATTATTCAACATTTATTACAAATATTTATTAGTATTGGATTATTTTACAATAGTTGCAGTTCATTTGACTTCTTTCATAAATCGTGTTATTTTGCAGATTCTTGTATTTAATACATTTCAGTTTGCATTGCATCAGTTTTTAACCGTAATGAAATGAAATTTTAATGTGCTTAACAATTTTAAAGCACCTCATATTTATTTTCCGTATCCATTTTTATTTATTATAGGTAATCTGTAAGATTGCACTTAAATTTAATGTACTCATATCTTAATACAATCTAGGAGTGATCTAAGTATGTATGGAACTTTGCAATTAACAACTTGAAACTAACAGTGATACTCTAAAAGCTATAATTTTATACTTTATTAAATAATAAAACCAAAAATTTTTATTGTACAATAAACATAAGTTAAGAAAACAAAACTACAACTATTATAAGACATAAATTTATTAGTTTATAAGTATATTTCTTATTCTTTTGCATATTTTTGTTGTGTTATGTTAGAATTCTTATTTTATTTTAAATAAAATGCAAGTAACAAGTTGATAACCGTCTTTTAGAGAAAGATTAAAAATGCTGATAAACTTATTCGTTTTAGTGACAGTTTTTCTTCTATAATTCCTGTTTATTAAAATTTTATAAAGTTTTTTTAATTTTATATAGTTTTCGGTACTAAACTGTTTTGACAACTATACAACTTTAGTTAGAAGTTGATAAAATCCATAATTTTTCATGTTGCATATCGATCCTCTATATAAGTATTCGTAGCTGGTAGCTGTTTTGGTTGTTTGATTTGACTATTAATAAATTAATTCGCCATAGTTTTAATGTAAAAATTCTTATTTTATTTGCTCTCCATTTGTAGACTGGACAGGAGCAAATGATCATGATCGAGTGCAGCGACAATTATCTGTATCGTCCGATAGTAAATTACTAGATGAGGATATACGGGAAGAGACGCGAGTTATAATGCGGCCGAAAAAACCACCTAGACCAAAATCAGAAGTATTCCTAAATAAACAAGATGTACATCCCAGGCGAAAACGCTTTAGTGCATTCGGTGTGAGTATTTTTGTTAACACAAAGACAAATTTGAATGTTTATTTTTTTGTTAATGTAAATTTATTTTAAAATTATAAAGTTAAAATCTGATTTAATATTATAATTTGTATAGAGTCGGAAAGCAACAAAGTTGTAAAGTATGTGATGAGTATATATGCTTTCATCATCATTCTTTCCTCGTTGTTTTAAAGGAAAAAATTGCACTTAAAGTATTATTATATATATTCATGAATTAAATAACTTTTTGAAAACTTTATTATGCTAACAGTAGAGACACTATTGTTGTAAATTTAACAAATTTTTGGTTTAGATGAACTTTTCTAGTCAATTGACCCAAATTAAGTTGCAATTTGTTGTGTGGTATATAAATTGGGAAAAATGTTTACACAGTTTTTTTGTATAAATTATTTTTTCTGACGTAGTAAGGCAAAATAGGGGAAATTCTATTTTAAAAATCGCAATTTATTAAAATTTACATCACACTGTTTCCCTTGGTAGGTCATAAACAATTATTTTGAGAAAAATCTGTAACACAACGGGCCTCCATATAGATGGGGTGGTTCTAAGGATGCTGAGGTATAATAAGATGTTACGTAAACCGCCGAACAAATGACAAGAAAAATTGCAACACTCCCTTTTATTACTTACCTAAGTTCCCATCAAATTTGAAAAAAAAACTAACCTAAATTTAAGTCACATACAACATTAAGACAAATCGAAATGAAATGCAAAAGTAGCCATATTAGATTTTAACAAACTTTGATGGTTTTTATTATTAATAAATAAAGACTTGAAGAAAAAGTAAATTATAGCAAGCAAATAAAAAGAATAAATTACAGAAAATTTTAACTAGACTACTAAATAAATGATATTAATTTATCTAAATTACGCAGCGCATGGCCAAAATAAATTATAAATACTAACAAATTATTGTAATAAATTAAGAAGTATGTATATATAAACTATAATTTGAAGAAAAAACTAAATATACACATAAACCATCGATTAATATACCTAATAATAAAAATGTATACAAAATGAAATTGTTGGCTCACACCGCATGCTATTGTATCGTGGCAGCCACCATGTTTATAATATTCTCCATATACCGTAATATCATTAGAAGCGAGATGAATGAATTTATTTTATTTTAGTTGCTTTTATTGTTGATAAGCAATCAGATGTTTTTTGGCAAATTTAAATTTGACATGTAGGAAAATGGGACTCAAATGATTTTTTGACAAAATTTATAAATGAGTTTGCGATAAAGTTCTAAAAAATGGTTGATATAATTTTTTTTAATTTTTTTTAAGGAATATTTTGTAATTTTTTTTATCAAATATTAATGAATTTGCTTGATAAAATTTTCCTTCTCCAAAATGTTTGAAAACCGGGATTTTAAAAACCGGGATTTACACCCGTTTACGCCCGTATTTTTCTTTGCTTATTATTGTATAACTTTATTTCGTAGAACGTGGTAATATAATTTTATAATTTTGTCAACTTTTTTTTATCTATTTAGATACACCAGATTAATTTTATAACTTAATATTTAATTAATTATTGTATTATTCTAGATAAAACAGTTTTAATTTCTAATAGATAATACAGCTTTCATTTTGCTGGCTTTAATTTTAAACCATTTTGGTATAATTTTAACAGTTCATTTGAACCCATAGAAAGAAAATTTTGCACTCCATTATCACGATTCACAAAACAAATTATTACTAGCATATGATTACTGATTAATCACTGAGAACATAACTTTTATTTAATGGTCTATGACTTATGTTAGAATATAGTTTTTTTAGAAACTTTTATTTGTTTCAAACATTTTAATTCAATATTTAATCATTTTTGTTGTAAACACTAAACACTGAACATTTTTTTTTATTTGGCGATTTGTGCCACACAATTTTTATATGCATATTTTCTGTCCACACAAAACGATCAATTTGTTTTTATACCTATCGGACCCATACTAAACCACCATATCCAGTATTAAGACATTTACAACCAAAATACGTAACGACGGAAAATTTCTCATACAAAGCTGGTATTGTGACATTTAAATTGTAGTACAATTAAAATGTAAAGAGGTTGGCTGCCATGGTATCGTTATGGAGGCTTACAAATCCTATGTAAATTTTTTTGCCAATTCCCTATTCTAAAGAAAATCTAGAATAGTGCCACTAAGGTAGTCACGTGATAGATGGCTTGTAGAACATTTTGGTTTGCTTCAATGTATTGATAAATATTTATCAAAGACAAATATCATACCTGAGCATTATTTTACTCTCATGATAATTTTTGAAAAATTCCACCCAAATATCTGAAAAATACCATTTTAAAAATAATTTAAAAAAAAAATAACAAAAAAAAATAAATAAAAAATATGTTTTTATACAGCTGTAACAAACTACAACGTCTAAACACTAAAAAAACAATTGACAAAACAGGGTGATAAGGGAATTTTAATGTGACTACGTAAAAATTTCATGATAACTTTTCATTCAATACTCTCCTGATAATTTGCTGAGAGTGTCAAAATTTGTATAACATATTTACACACACATTGGTAAATTCTATCTTATGAAAGAAAATCTTGCGATTTGGCATAGTGTAGACCCGGCCTTTGTACTGACATAATTGAAAAAACATTGTTCCCACCAACTAAATTGTGCAATTACAAACAGAAAGAAAACTTAAGGGAAACTAAATCCTGGTTAACTCGCAACTTTCACGAATCATGATAGGAGATCTAGCAATGGTCGCTTTCAATTATGTCAGCAATATTTCTGCTAAGAATGCTATAATTTGGTATGTTTAATCTTTAATGTTACGTTAAATTAAAGGAAAAATTATTTTGGCGAGCCGCAGAAACTTCAAAAGTATTCGAGAATGTAGATGTGCGAGAATAAAGATACTTTCCGTTACTAATATTTTTTTAGTTATAACTACCAGATTCTTCAATCTTTCATAACGTGTTTTATGATAATGAGTAAGGAGGGTCAACAATTATTGCCCATTATACTTTTCGATTATTCAATTTCAATGTATCCTTTTTATTGGTCCCAAGCATCAATTTCCGTCGATCAATATTTTAGTCTATCAATCGTAATTGTTACAGACATGTGTTTCCGTGCTCAATATTTACAACTAAAGCATAATAAATAAATAATAATGTTTTTAAAATGTGAAAGGTTTGTTTATAGGAGGAACCAATTAATTTAGCAATTGCAAAACCAATTTTAACGGCTTCGTAAATACACGTATATTCCGTATTTTGCCTTGATGAAATAAAAGCACGCGAAAGCTGTTATTTTTTTCATGTTAGACCGATAGATATACACCCTCACTCTAAGGGTTTTGGATTTCCGGATATATATGTAATTTTTTCAGATTTTATTAACTTTATAATAACCGATTTTTTATTTATAGAATTATTACAATATGTAAAACTAATGATACAACTTCAAAGTTGAGCGGGGGTTTGTATTTTTCAGCTAACAATCTCTTGTTTAAGCTATATGGATCCGTAATTTTATATTGATTTGTATTGAATTGGCATTCACAAAGAGTAAAACATCTCATTATCAGCATTCTTTTGTGTTACACATTGTTCGAAATACGTAATTATTTTTATAAATTAATGACTTGTTTCATAATTTTTTTTTATATTGCTGCTGTGTATTTGAGTAATTTTATTTGTATGTATGTCAATAGACTAGTCTAATGACAAAATGTAAAAGAGTTAGGTAGTCTGATATATCCTCAAAATAATCTGAAATTTTAATGTTAGCAGCCAAGGCGTAAATGTGAAACCCATTGGTGGTCGAGTTAATTCTACCAGTAAAACTTGGATACGCATTTCCAACACAACAGCACTAATTTTTTCGTGTACTAAAAATTCCATTCTGATCCATAACTGAACTAACAATCTGGGTCTATTTCTTGGTTCCGAAGATAGTTTATGATGTTAAATTCTTGTCTATACAGTGGAATTTTTACTCTGCCAAAATAAAATATTACAGACTTAAAAAAGAAAATATAGGAGTATAAAAACCTCACCTTCAAGATTCCACTTTATGCTTCATTGGTGGCAAAATTAACTTGAAAAGAGAAATACATCGAAACAAACGCACGAAAGACAAAAAAACTATGATTGATAGATAAACACCATTCCGCTCCTCGATACCACAATTCACTTCGAAATGAATACTGCAGTTTCAGAGAATGCTTCTACTTTCTAGATTTATTCCTCTGCATGAGTAGCCGCTTTATTTGCCAGATGAGACCAAAGAAGAAATCGCTAAAAGCGAGGACTCTAGAAGGTTAGAGCTCTATAACATTAACCAGATTAAGAAGATTTTATCTGCCTGCGATTTCAGTTTCTCTGTCGCTTATTAGAGTATTATTGACCAGAAATGTGTAAATTTTACTAAGCAATTTTATATATTTTCAGCTGTAACGAGATAGGTGCCGGGGATTTTTTTTGACGTTGCTTTCGTTTACTTTCAACCTAAAATCAAATGGTTTTAAGGTTTGTTCAGATGGTACAAAAACACGCTGTCATTTACGTATCCAACAATCTGGTTTGCCTTATTGGAGGTGTCGGTCTTAGGTTAGTGTCTATATGGATAATCCGTATAATGCATTCGAGCGTTAGCACCTAAATTTAGATGAACCAATCTCTAAACAAATGTTTCCATCGTCACACAATTTCTTCTTTGATACATTTTCATCTGTGTTAAACATTTTTAAGATTTCTAATTTGAAAAAATGATTAAAATGATTACCTAAACACAATTTTTAATTTAAATTTTAATAATAGGACGTTCATAAAAGGTTTGGTACTTTTTTAATTTTAGAAACATGTCTTTAAATATGAATTGAATGATGAGCAGATTGGTACGGAAAATAAAGTTCAAATATTTTTAAATTAAAAATGGAAATGTAAATATTTTAGTTGTAATACGCAACTTGTAAGAAAGCTTCATAAGTGAAATCTTTGATAAAAACATACATTTAATTGAGACTAATGCCATCTGAAGTGTAACACAATTTCTATTATACATAATTTTATGTTCTATTGCGAGACATACCGCTCTATCTATTGGTGTTTAAAATAACTTATTTTTCTCGTTAAATAAATTAAAATATTAGTTTTGTCAATCACATACAAACTTAAATATTTGGGAACAATTATTACGTATTGTCTTTTGCTTTGAACGTTCAATTTATACTTTAATTGTTGTAATTAATGAAATTGGCCGATGCTAATTGTGTGACATTAATTTTTTTAACATACGATTGAAAACATTTTATAGACAACAAAAATACATATGTAGTGAGAATAATGTCTGTTTTGAATAATTAATTGGTGTCGATGCAATAATACTTACAGACCAAAATTTGTAAGATTTCATAGACCAATCAAATTATAGATCGGAAATTGAGCCGCTGATTTCTTATTTGTTTTGTAATTCTTTTTATATGAAAAATTCGTTAAATTATCAAAGTCTATAATTGAATTGTTACAAAATATGACGAGGTGCTCTAAGGTTTGGGTACATTTAGGTCTATCATTAACCTAAACCTTCATCTCTGATAAATGATCATTCTGTTTTAGTTTAGTATATGTGAGATCAATAACCTCGTTTCGGTGTGTTATTAAAGTACGTAGTGTGTGTTATTAAAGTAAGCGACGCTTTTGAAGCAATATTTAATAGATAAGTAAGATGCTGCAACTAAGCAGTTTAAAAAAGTAAAATATATTCAGTCGTTTTAAAGTTAATTAGAGAAAATTTCTGAACCGAAAATTGTTATTGTCAAACAATTATGTTGCTGATAAATTTCAGATCAACGGTAAAATATATTCAATCAAATTTGAACAAGCATAGATAATACAAAAAATAGTCAAGGAATGTTATTGGGAAACAGTTCGCTACTACGATTCAATTCGGACGTCGACGATTGATATAGAAAAATTCTACTGTCCTAAAGATTAAGCCCCCATTACTATTTTTAACCAAATTTCTTTCAATATATTTTGAAATGGTTTTCCATTTTTTGTTTTGTCTGTGCTTTTGTCTTTTCTCAATTTAAATTAGAAAGCATTTAATTTTTGTTTGGTTGAACTCCTTAGGCTTTAAGAGTGATAATTTTTTTAATTAAATCCTCTACATTTACGTTTGCATATAAAAATATTATTATGAACATTTGTTGACTAATATACATGTAAATAAAGTTATTTGTTTTAAATTAATTCAAAATCTCAAATGTGGTTTAATTATATGTTGGGTTAACGGAGCATATAAAATAACGAACAGGTTGTGCTTTCATCATAAGCAAATGGATTCGGATTGGTTTGTAAAATTATTCTTAATTTCAAAATGTTATAATATATAAGAAATAAAAACGAAGGGAATCGTTACACTGCCTACAAACTGGTGGGAGAATTTAATCCGGTTTGGTTGGTTAGACTTCCTACTGATTAAATGATTACTACCAATGGCGAAAATACGAGCTTATTTTTATAATTAGCGAATAGTAATACATATATATCCTAGTTTCTTGTATTTAATCTGTTTTCCTTTTCGGCATACGATCCTCGACCGATTCCTCATTTGTACTTTTTAATTCTTATGTACTTTTGTTTATCGAGATTTCAAAAAGTGAGTAAGTATTGAAAAATAATCAAATATTATAAAAATATGGTTTGATGGTTATCAAAGTTTCAGAATTCCTTATGTGCATTTATACTTTCGACTATACCACTCCAAGATGAATAAGATTCATTATATAACGGAAAGTTACTTGAAATACAACGAATCTGTTGTTTCAAGGTAAATTTAGCGAAGCAGACCGAAAGCTAACAAAAAATTATAAGTTCAATTTGTAAGAGGCAATAATAAGGCAATTACTACTTCCAAAAATTCACCAAGTCCACCTTTCTGTGTTTAGCTGTTACAGTATTATCTCGGAATTGTGAAATTTGAAATTATATGGTTCTTACAACGTATTTTTATTACATTATTTATTTTTAAATTGTTTTTTAAAATATAAAATGTCAATATGATTGTGTCACTTGAGTAAAAATTTAGAATAAATAAAACCAAAGATGGTGCCCTAGATTTACATTTACTAGGGCTGTTACTACTATGGGACCACAGTTTACCAAAATACATATAATTTAATTTTTTTTAATAAGTAAGTTTTAAATTACTTCCACCGGCACACATTAAATTGGTACGTTCAGTTGATGGTTAAAATGCATTTGTATATCTAAAAATGATTCGTTCAAAATAAAGGACCCCGCACAAATCTTATGGAAATTGGGTCCCGGTCAAATTCGCTGAATTTTTGATATGTGATAGAGTTTATTATACTGGTCAATTGTCTCAATGGCCACAAAGCTCAACAATGGATAGTTTGGCCGGTACAGAGCTTTAAAGCTCCGAGTATTCTCCACGGATTTATGTATATGCGCAGTGTGTATAGACTTTTGAAACAGCCAATTTCATTTTTTTTATTATCTAGGTTTATAGTTTTGAGGTTGCTGAATTCAGATCTGTTGTTAGATTTTCAAAATTGACAGTTGGCAGCTGTCAAATAGCTGTCAATGTGCTATAATAAAGCCAAAAGCTTGTTTTTTTATGTTTTATCTTTCTTTTTTTACTTCGATAAGTTCAAAGATGATATCAAATCAATAACAATGACTATCGGCAGCTGTCATTTAGCTGTCAACAATCCTTTGTGAAAAATTGCCGAAATAGACTTCTGATATGGAATTTGTCGTCAGACGTGCCAAATTGTGTAATAAATGTGTTTTTTCGATCATTCGGATTATATTGAGTCATTTGGCACGCGATTTGACACCTGACAGCTGTCAAAATGCACTTTTGGCCACCAGCATCGTGATCAGCAATCTTCAAAACATCGGTACACGCACTAAAATCATACTAATGTATCAGATTTCGAGTGGACGATTTTTTTCCGAAAAAAACAGTTTTTCACTTTCAGTTGTTTATAATTAAATAACAATAAACAATTACGTGAAAAAATCACTAGGACTAGTTTCAGGAACCTCTTAGAGACATGAAATACCCATAGTCAACCATCCAAAGTCAGAATTGTAGCAGATACGGGGGTAACAAGCAAAAAATCTAGCCGGTACAAATATGTACCGGTGCCCCGGAAAGGGTTAATGAGAAAGAAAGTGTAAATCTATTTTCAATATGAACAAGTTAATAACATAATAAACCGACATTTACCTATATATTATTATTTGCATGTGGTAACATTCGAGGATATTCTCGGCTTACAGCTGTCACCTATCAATCAAATAACTGTCAAAACCGAGTTGTGTAAACACAATTGACGGGCATAGCACATGTTTACGGATAACCAATAACCAAGTTTAATAAAAAGTATTATTCTAAGTCCCTAAAGCCGAATTATCCTAAGTCCCTTTTACGAAATTATTTTAAGTCCCTAAATCGAAATTCTTCTTTCGAAGTCCCGTTTCAGCCCCCCCCTCCTAAAACTGACCATTTTCACCCCCTTCTAAGTGGAGGCCTTCGCGAAGTACCCCCTCTTTATGAACATATTCCATGTTAAAAGTTACTTTTTAAAAAAACTTTAAGTTGCTTAGATCACTGAGTTCAAAAGTGATGTCATAAACTTATATCATGTTTGATTTCTTATCCACAAAGTTAAGCACAAAAAATAAGTTACTTGCTCTATTATTGCATTTTGACAGTTAGTTGACAGCTTGTTGACAGCTGTAAGCTGATGACTACATAATTTTATATTATATTTATATTCACTTACCTAAAAAACTTGAAGTTATAAACAAAAAATAATTTTTTGACTTTATTACCGGACTTTAAAGAATTGTTGACAGCTAAATGACAGCTGCCGATAGTCATTGTTATTGATTTGATATCATCTTTGAAGTTATCGAAGTAAAAAAAGAGAAAGATGAAACATAAAAAAACAAGTTTTTGGATTTATTATAGCACATTGACAGCTATTTGACAGCTGCCAACTGTCAATTTTGAAAATCTAACAACAGATCTGAATTCAGCAACCTCAAAAATATAAACCTAGATAATAAAAAAAATGAAATAGGCTATTTCAAAAGTCTATACACACTGCGCATATACATAAATCCGTGGATACTAGGAGCTTTAAAGCTCTGTATCGGCCAAACTATCCATTTTTGAGCTTTGTGGCCATTGAGACAATTGACCAGTATGATGAACTCTGCCACATATCAAAAATTCAGCGAATTTGACCGGGACCCAATTTCCATAAGATTTGTGCGGGGTCCTTTCTCATCTTTACTGTTGCTAAAATATAATAGAACTATTGTAACTTTAGAAATGTGTAGTTTAGCATAAATTTCATTTCAGCATAAAAATAAAATAAAATGTGAATGTATTGGTAAATATAAAATAACAATTACATTTAGGTGAATTTTTACAATTATTTAAACAGTTTGGTATTTATAAGATAAATGCAATTGTTGCAATAAATGCAATTGTTGCTAGTTTACTCTAAACAATCACTAAATGTCTTGCAAATTATCCATGTATGTATTTACCTATTACAGATACATCAAAGAACTAAAATTGGATAAGAGTATACCATTTCTTGCCTCGAATTTCCATTCGATAATTTGTAGATTATTATCGAGTAGATCCACACGACCCATTCGTTAATTTTATGCCCAAACTATATGTGGTTGGGGCATCTCAATTATTTCCCTCTCGCTATTGTTACTACACTATTATCATTCCCTCTAACCCCAACAATGTTTTTATTTTTCTCCACCAGCGATTCATATATTCCGTGTTTCAGTTTTCTGAAAAATTGCTCCAAAATAAAGCGAGAAACCTAATTCCGGGAATTTGCAAAATATTTTGAAATTATGTTACAATGGATTCTCCTTTTCCAAATGTAATATTGTAAGGTTATCAGTGGCTGTTGTTTGAACTGGGTTTCCTTGGTAAATATCAAAATGCTCGCATTATCCGGTTTGTGCTGCTAAACTCATGCCGTAAATCCTTTTCTATTGGATCCATTTAAAACGCATTCGTGGACATTTTACCAGATGTATTGCAGAATGACACGTTTTGTAACTTTCGCAATGTGAAAGATAAAATTGTCGAATATAGAAAAAAAATTATTAGAAATGTGATCATTTTAGACAATTTTACCGGTTTTTTTAAATGACGGTATTTCCTGTCTTGTTCATTAGAAAGAAAAAAAATTGCTTCCAAATGACAAGGCATATGTCGATTAGTCGGCTAATTCTGTCTTGTCCTGTAAGATATATCACGTGTTTCCATGACTGTATACGCCGACACTGAAATTTACAAAAAATGTAGTTTTAAAAACTAAACAAAACTAAAAATTCAAAATATGTTCATTTGTAGTAAAATTCAAAATAATTTAAACAACGTATAATTCAGGCAAATGATACTTTGCAAAACAACAAATTAGTGTGACTACTTAGGTTGCATGAAATTACCAGCACAAAGTGCAGGGAATGAAGGGCGATTCGTACATCAGTAAGATGTCTCCTTGCGAATTTTTGTTTTCGCGCATTCCTTGCATCTTAACTAAACGGCTTAACGTTTTCGGTTTTCGGGAACTGATAGTCCATAAAATGATTGAATATCGCAAGATAATTTGTTGCTGTATTTCTGGAGCCACATAAAACGGCCTATTATTTACTAGTAAATTTTGCCCTTTTGTAATCGTTTGAAACTTTGATTTTAGCCAGCGGTTTTTTTGTACAAAAAGTAGGAGTTCCAAGTAGCAACATCCAATATGTGAACATCACTTTTTTATAGATCTGGTCACTTCTATCCATTCCTGGTATGTATTTGGTGGTCATTGCTTCAGGTTTTATGAACGCTGTACCATGCCTATTTCAGACTTTCTTCCTTCTTCCTTTTTCCTTCTATTTCGAAACGTACACGTTTCCCTTCCGTTTCCAAATAAATCATCCTTTGAGCTTTTTGCTTGCTACTTCTGTAGGATTTCCCCTTCTGATCGAAGAGTGCCTATACAGTGGGTTTTATGGATAACAGTGTGTTGCAAGCTGTTATAGTATACCACGCTGTTATAGTATAGTTATCCATAGAAACATAATTTTGGCCTTGAAAATTCCATATTTAATGCGTAACCACTATTACTGGTTAGTTCGTAAAGCTTGATTCCAAACTTAGTTTTCTTGCATTGTTTGAAACTCAGTCTACCTCGAAACATTAATGTTGTATACATACTTGCGGAAATTAGTGCGGCACTAATACATCGCAATCGCTCCCGCAGTCATATATTCATACCTGCGGAACGAGTGCGATATATTAGAGCCGCAACAATTTCCACAAGTATGTATACAACATAAAAGCGGTTCGTCTAATGACAGTTCTTTTCTGGTTCTTTTGAAAATTTTGAATAAATATTTTTAACAGTGGAATCATCTTTTTCAGTTTTCCAGTATCATTGCTATCCACATTACAACTAAAGCTACGTAACAATTGCTCGAAGTGGGATTCACACATTGTTGCAGGAAACAATGGGTGGTAAGAGAGGATCATAAGAAAAAGGCGACCATATTGTTGAAGCTTTTACTTGTGATTGCAACATACAAAGCCCCAAAGACTTATACATTTTATTAATATGGTTATACATTTCCTTACACATTTCCTCGGAATTAGTATGTCTAAAATTAGCAATACAGCAGTTCCTCGTTGCTGGGCGGTTACTTTCACAAAGTTTATTACCATACGCATTTGTTGATTCGACGGGTGTGAACAACTTGTAGTGGTGTTGCGTCAGGCTGAATTTCAATTTGTACACCGCTACTGCTCAGATGCGAAATCAAAAGAAAAATGGGATAATTCTTTAACGTCCTCCATCCATTCTTCACTCGATTCAACGACAATTTAGGTTCATCTAAATATTCTTGATCGGAATCATTTTCGATCTCGGTTAATTCGTCCTCTCGATCCGAATAATCTAGTTCAATAATTGTATTTTCCATATTGCTCATTTCGTCATTATCGCTTGTAACGTGACTGATTGGGTGCATTAGTGGTGTAGGGTTAAATTCCCTTTCCAATATAAAATGCGTCACATTACTGAATTTATTAATCATCCATTGAGAGCTCTGACGTGGTCATGAATTGCCAGCTACAGCTCAGGGATTGGGGTGGGGTTTGTCGAAGTTCAACGGATGCTGGTAGACCACTATATGGATAGAAACGACAATATAAGGAATGGGAAGTAGGTAGGAAACTAGAAATGAACCAACTTACCGAAACATATTAATCAACACTTACCCCTCATCCTCTGATTACGCCCTTAGCGTCTCATCTCACAAAACCAAAATTATATAAAAAAAATGAGCGAATGAATGAAACCTTTTTAAATAAAAATAAGAAAGTGAGTCTGAATAAACTTAATTAATTTATTGAACAATCGTGAAATACCCATACCCAACAATGTGATATAACAAAAAAAAATTACTAATGAACTAGCTCCTACTTATGATGTATGACGTCATTAGCAAACTAACACTACTCTTAAAATCTAGAATTTTCTAAAAATAACCGAAAATGACCTTAAATATTTTAAATATTTCCTGAAATTTCGGTCGTTTTGAATATTATGTATATATATATGAATTTCAAATATTATAAAATATAAAAATTTAATAAATGTATATATAAAAAAATTATTTTTACAAAAAAAAATACTTAAATTAATGTGGCCGCGTCGGATGTCCCACGGTGAACGAAGGCTGCCGTATTATTTGTATTTCATATTGTCATGTTATATACAATGTTGTTCATATAACATGTTATTAGACGCTTACGTTTATCGTTGATACTTTTTAAGATTATAATTTATTATGTTGGTTTATTTTACAAACTTTTATTATTAATTTCTCGTAAGATTATTTCATTAAATAACGTGATAACGTATTGTTCATCTATATAGATGTGCAAGACAATGTTTGACTGTCATTGCACCGATTTATTTTTTTACGTGACTGACCACAGGTTGGTTCACTAACACTGGGAACAGTTTTTGTTTTATAACACTGTCTATTTAACGTTTACCAGTTATTTTGATACCAACCACTACGTAGATTTTTCACAATTTTATTTATTTGTGTTTTGCATATTAATATTATTAGGGTGTTTTTTTTTTTATTTAAATATTTATGAAATGTCGAGAGTCTTTATTGTACGTTTATATTGTGTAATTATGTTTTTATAAGTATTATTATATTATTTCACTTTTAGTTTTTACTTTTGGACATGCTAAGCCTTTTATTATATATCATAGGGCCACTCAATTTACTTTAACTTAATGCTAACTTAACACTAAAACTGTTATTCATTAACTGGTATATATCTTTTTGTTTTGTCACATTGGTTTTTTTAAATTTTTAATATCACTTATAGTTTTGTTTTAAGTATATTTTAGTACATAGCCCACTATGTAACATGCACTCAAAAGCACTCTTTTTGAAAAAAAAATAAGAATTTTCCATTCATTTGCCACTTTGAGAAAAAAAACGACTTATGTAAGTTAAATTTATTTTTACGACTTCTCAACATTAAAATCAAAGATCGACTGCCTGCTCAAAAAAAATATTTTTTTTCATATTTTTTCCAGTACACTAAGTTCCCACCAAAATATTTTCTACGGGATACTCCCGTTATTTCCCCTACCCATATTTACAATATGAATTTCCCGCCTAATTAATTGTTGATTGTGTTTGTTCAGCAAACGCTATGTCAGGGTTGCCAAACCATCGCAACCTTGGAACGTTCGACTTAAGTATATGATGTTCGACGTTTCACGCTTATTGGTGGTTCACATGTCGGATCACCTCCAAATTCACCACCATCACAAAAAGGTTCGTTGTCTGAATCATCATCATTGCTTGCGCATTTGTCGTATAATTTTCTTAACCTTGCTCGGGCTGCTTCATGCTGTTCTGCCATCTTCAATTATATTTGGATAATTCACTCCTTTTTAAAATGTATTTCGAAACCGTTAACATACCCTTTTTACGGTTTATTAAGTTTTATTAAGTGTTAACATACCCGGTGTCAACACTTTCAAGATTAAAAAAATACTTCACACTTTTCGATAGATCAAAGTTGTTGATCTTACTACAATATTTTTACTACTGAAAACTATATCGATTATTGACGGGATATGCCGTCTCTCCCTTAACCCAAACCCCTCACCTGTCATGGGGGGGGGGGGGGGCCCATTTCTCTGAAAACAATTGTATTTAGTAGTGTTTTGCACTGAATGCATTTGTTGTCGGTAATTCCCGTCTTGTCCTATGAGGCGTTTTGTAAATATTGCTGTCGGTATTTGCCGTCTTGTCCGCGAATGCGTTAATAAACATTTTACAGCCATGTCTGCCGAAATACGATAACATAGACTCGTCGATTAGCAATGTACTTTGGATAGAGCATTATTTTAAAAAACTTTATGAATGGCTCATCCATTTCCATTTTATCGTTTTGCGGTAATCTGTTTTGTCGCAAATATGTAAACTAGACATAATTTCATCAAATTGGTTTATTCTGGAAATCATGAGGTTTTTCATGTCTAACTCATTTAACCAATAAATTATTTTTCTCGATACTGTTGAGTATTCGCTTATCATGAAAATTCCGATAAAGGCGTACATGTCCTGAACGGAGCAACATAATGCACGATTTTTATGCTGCATAACTAACACTGAAACATTACTAGCTCTTCCATAAAGTTTCTTGGGAAAAAAGCATGACAAATTCTAAGGGGTGTGATTCACTCGAAGGTGGTGGTGATCGACATTTTCAATCTTGAAAATTTATGTTGTTGATAGTCATCTCTCGACCATTTTCGTTTACAATTTCGATCTACTACAGTGCATTTTCTCGAACATTGTTATCGTTCCATTCGCTTATAAATGCCTCAACTTGGAACGTTATGGGTCCGCGACTGTTTTTTGTTGACCTATTAAATTTATCGCTGTTTCTCTTCATGTTTACTGTATCGTGACCTTAGAATGAATAAATTCTATTTGCTTAAAACTGCCAACGGAGATAGAGCGCATGTAAAGTTTGCGATAAGGTTAATATATTTAAATATTTATGAAAATATAAGTTTTTGTGGATTAAGTAAATACTTGGTTTACGCAAGATAATTCATAACATGCCAGTATTGTCAAAAAACTTATTTTAAAGTTTAGAATGGAACCTTTTTCATAATTATTGTGGCAATTAAATTGGCAGTTAATTTAGTAACAGGTTCTATTTGCAAGACAAAATGGACGATGGTTCTCGATAATGAATCAATCTAGAAAATATTTCTGGAGATTAGAAAATCTTGAATCTGAAAATATTTCTGGAGATTAGAAAATTAATTCTTTTTCTTGAGATTTCGAGAGTTTAAAATTGCAAACGCAATTGATTCACTTCATATGAAACTCTACGTATTTGCAATACAGCATTAATTATTTTAAACAAAAATGAAACTGTAATTTCAAGTTTTTTTTTTTAAATGTTCTAGCTGTGTACAACTTTGTGGAATTAATCGATGTGCCCAATAAATAGAACAAATTTAAACTATTATCTCAAAAACTACTATAAAAATCAAAATTTCGACAACAATTTTAAATTTTACAAATATGGAGAACTCAAAATCATTATTAACCTCAAATCGTAAAGAATGTCAGATAGAACCAGAACCTTTTCACGGGAGAAATTCATTCCCATTTAAAAATATGGAAATCTTAATGATTTAAGTAAAAATTAAAATTAATTAAAAAATTCATTATTTTGCCTAAATGTTATTTAACTTATATCAATACAAAAAAATTTTCGTGTGTGTTTCTTGGTTAACGATTAGTTTAGTTGTATCTTTAGAAGCGTCGATACCAAAAATTTAAAAAACTCGAAATGAAGCCAAACAAAACTAAATATAGTCGGCAGTAAGACACTAATATTAAAGATTAATAAAAAAAAGTCCAAAATTCCCTAAATTATCCAAAACAATAAAGTCGCCGCGACGTTCTTGGTGTGAACGGATATATGCATCGAGTTGTGTGGAACATTTTGAATTTGACGTGCCGCGCTTGGTGTGTTTTAGTCTTTATTATAAAATCAAAATTTAATAAAAAAAATTGTACAGAACTCACAGTGAATATTTTTTAAATCTTAGTTGGCTGCCTTAGTTTGGAAAAAAATCAGGGCTGGGATGTTGTACCATCACTTTTTTCGACTTAGTTTATGACATTCTATTTCGCGTAAATAATTATGTTTCATATCGCGATTTCAACGTCTTGATATAAGTGTGAGCTTTCTCTCTTTTCTGCATTTCGATAAACGTATCACGAAAAAATTATTTGGTGATAAAATAGAGTCGAATAATCTAGTAGTTTTATACCGTAGACAGACACAAAGTTTATCGCGATTTTCGTTTTATCTTGATTGAAAATTAAATTTTACTAATCGTAATAAACAAATTGTGGTGACAGATAGAAACCCGATTTTTGCGAATCTGCCTAATTTATCGGGATAGGTTGCATTTATCTAGTTATGAAAACTTAATAATTCTATTTTGAAAAATTCGTGTACAGACAGACAGGCAGGCAGAAATAACTTAATAATCTAAATAACGAGGCTATCTAGTTTGTGTCTGTCTACGGTATTAGAAACCCTAGAAAAGAAATAAAATGATGTTTTACGTGAGCAAGCTGAGAACACATTAGAAAATGCGTAATTTTGGAAGTGAAATAGGCTGCCATTTTACTCGTAAAAAATGAGACATAAACTAATGTTGTGTTGTGTGCCTCAGGTCGATTTTATCGGCTAAATTATGAACTAAACTTTTTGAGGTGACCTTACGCTATTCGCCGCCAGGTTATACACGAGAAGTTTCCTCGCGAGGTAACTTTTCAATTTAGTTGTCAAATGTCATTATTTGGTATTTAATGCAAATGTGTTGTGTAAAAAAGTTTACATGATATTTTTTTTATTTTTAAATATTTCGTAATAACATTTGCAAATAATGCTGCAAACTTTCATATTATCTTTCATTATTTCCTTTATCCACGAAAATTCGACAATTTAGTATTTCGAATAGTCAGGCACAGCTTGTTTTGTTGATGTTACTGCCACCTATGAATGTGAATTACTGAACAATTTAGTTTAGTTCATAATTTGTTCGAACAAATCGACCTGAAACACACAACATGAGTCAAAAGTCGAAAATAGTGATTGATGGTACAACATCCCCGCCTTGTTTATTTGTCGCGTCAAAATTTCAAGTGATAGAAATTGTTGTATGAAGTGATCACAGTCGCAAGGAAATATTTATAAAGCAACATATGTATTAAGGTTTAAAAAACAGCCACAACGAGTTTTGTAAACAGTTAGAACATGAGTAGTCAAATCCACATACACATGGATACGACATGAAACAAATTATGTATATGGTAGAAAATTCTTCATTCTTTTTTCGAATTTCGACTTTTTTCGATTCAAAGTGATGGTACAACATACCGCCCCTGGTTCCTATGAGTTTTTGACATTTCACGTTTTGACGACACGAACTCTTTTTTGTATTCGAATTATTTGCAGGTGCGCATTTGAAATATCAAGGGAAATCGCAAAAAAAAATTTGCGTACAAAAGCGGTACCACATGAATTAATTGAATAAAATGTGACGTATAATTTAAATCGTTTGAATATTATTATTGGTTTATTAACTAAATAATAAAACGCCAATTTTACATAATTTCGAAATTAAATCAATCGTCGATATGGTCCTAACTTTCTGAAATATTTTTTTTAAAGCAAGAGGTGTAGCATATTTTGATATCGAAGTTTGATTTATTAATCTAATTTGCTGTAATAAGTATCTTTAAAATTAACTAATGTTTCTTAATGTTTTGATTGAAATGAACTATTAGGAAAATTCTAATTCTAGGGCAATAATAATTTTCAAAAATCTGAAACTATTCCTTGCAATCGGAGCGAATTGTTCATAATAGGCATTGTTACATGTAGTCCTTTAATTGTTGATCTAAGGAGTAAGCGATGCGGAGCAGTAACCTTGAGAATTCATGCATATGCAAACTTATAAAAATATTGGTTATTAGGTTTTCCGATTAAACCACTCGTAGTTGTTTGTTCAAATTTTTAATTAAATTCTCAATATAGTAAATTTAAATAACGATAGAGACATTTTTGTTGTCGATTTATTGTTTTTTAATTGACAAAATGTAGTTAGAAACTATCAAAATGTATTGTGTATGTCTAACGGATTTTGTTTTTAATTTGGTGTATCGCGTGTAATAGTTTTTTTTAATGAGTTTGCGTTTTGATGAGTAATCGCTTATGAATACTTATACAAAGTGTCTTATTCTAATATAATGGGTAACTTACACTATAAAAGTTTTAATTGTTTGCGCATACCAACCGAGTACAATATTATTAATTTAATATTATATTAAAACGTGAAATTAATTAGTTTTACCTCCTTGACAAATTACAATACAATTTTTAGATTCGACATATTAACATTATAATACCGATATATAGCTAGATAGTTTGAACTAACGTACATAAAATTTTGTTCCCGGTTATCTAAATCTTATTTTGTATAAAATATATTGCAATATTTGCATTTGACGTTAGATATATCTGGATGAGGTCTCTTAAAAGTTCACACATTTTCGTAACTCAATTATATTTTTTTATCGATTTTTTGTGTACATACATATTTGTATTAACCGTTTACAATAGTTTATGGTTTGTTATTTATAAGCACATACACTTTAAGAATAGCAAAACCAATTGATAACAAACAGCGCGCGAATAAGAACTTTAGTTTAAATTATGTTGTTGTTCAAAGCGAAAGTATAAATTTGTTACAAAAAATATTATGTATTTATTAATTTTGCTTATTTTTTTAAATTTGTGTTTTTCTAGGGTGATTCGCCTTTTGGAAAATCTGAAGCTTATATAAAATTAGAACAATTAGGTGAAGGATCTTATGCTACTGTTTATAAGGGATATAGCAAGTGAGTATTTATGACGAAAATATATGATTTTAATTATAATTAATAACACAAATATTTTTAATTTTTGCTTCTAGTCTTACAAATCAAGTAGTTGCATTAAAAGAAATTCGATTACAGGAAGAAGAGGGTGCACCGTTTACAGCAATACGAGAGGCATCACTATTAAAAGAATTAAAACATTCAAATATAATAACACTCCATGATATTGTGCATACGAGGGAAACATTAACATTTGTATTTGAATATGTGGTAAGTTGATAATAATTAGATTAAATTAGATTTACTAACGTAATTTTATGTCAAATTGATAATTGCGGTATACCAGGTAATTTTATCTTTTGTTGTATCAAAAATTAATTGTATTTGCTTCTGATGTGTCTATAGATATATTATCTAGCACTAGAAATTTAAATTGTTTAAATAGTCTTCATTCGTTTATGTAAGATACTCTATAGAATATATTATAACACTTATAGATTATATAAGGTAGTTTGTATGGTATCCAATATTTGGTTTATTTCGTTTTTGTTGTTCCTATACTTCTATAGTAGTGTTTTATACTGTACAGAAACCGTGATAATAGAAAATAATATAATGATAATCGATAAATATTTAATGCGCGGTTTATAACATAAATCTCAATTAATAAGCGGTATTATTAGTTTGCCTTTTCTGTATGTTTTGTTTTATTCATTATTTACTTAATAATAGCGTTGATTAATTAGTATATTGTAGCGAGGGCTGGAGTTTTATCCACGAAATGCGCAAACGTTGATTTATCTAAATTAATTTTGATTTAATTACATAATTTCATAAAATTTTATCGCATTCGATAATACGAGACAAATCGCATAACTGATTAGCTATGAACTACTGCCAACACTTAAAACTTTTGATAACAACAACCTATATATAAATTAATAATATATTGTGATACGTTGCGTATTAAACCATCTATTAAAAAAATATTATGAAATTGACTCTGCCAGGTGCCTTATAAAACAACTAAATTTTATAGCTTAAATTATTATAGAATTTGCATAAACGACGATTTAGACGATGATCGGGATTTACGTTCCTATTCAACATTTGGAACAAAGTAGTAACGTGGCATTTTGGAAACTTTAACAGTCATAAAAAGCCAGTGTCACTCTTAATAAATTCTTAATGATAACTGATCGTCATTTGACATAAACTCGCTGATCTGAATGTCATAGAATTTCCCCTCCAATTTTTTTTTGACAATTTACGATTTAATATATTTATTTGATACTGACGGCACGGTTTTTAGTATGTGTTTATTTTATTTTTTCTTGTGTTTTCCACATTCGCTTTAAATTAAAAAGCTATTGAGTTAAAATGCGATTAGTTTGCGTTGAGCTTAAAAATGTTTATATTAGTCTAAAATCGTAATTTTTCCATGGATTCGAGTTTAGTTGACGAGTTTGTTATTATTATTTTTTTTTTTTATATCCATAGCTGACCGAGAGATTCTAACCCAATTGTATTATCTTTCTTGAGTTAATGCGAATTTAACGGAACTCAACCTTAATCC
Source organism: Nephrotoma flavescens (assembly GCA_932526605.1). NCBI lineage: Eukaryota > Metazoa > Arthropoda > Insecta > Diptera > Tipulidae > Nephrotoma > Nephrotoma flavescens. Next base: position 140,475,733 of record OW052222.1, read on the forward strand.
TTTCAACACTGTAGGGACATATCATCTCAAACAACTTCTGATAAATAGTAAAAAAATTTAGATGCTTACAAAACGAAGTTTTCAAATACATTTTTAGTGTGATGTTGACTGATTGTTCAAATATATGTTATTGATGATGCTGACCGAAAACTAAAAAAAATTGACAAAAAAATCATTTTGTTAAACATACGTAGACGTTATCTATTTCGACTAGTTGGTCTTGTAAAGAAATGATTTCCAAAAACATCTAGTGTGGAATGGGCCATAGAAAGAGAGAATATATATTGTTACAGAACAAATACAATACATTTTGTGTTTTACTTTGTCTTATTTTTAGATTTTTTGGTCAGCATCATCAATAACATAATATGTGAAGCATCTACATTTTTGTAGTATTTATCAGAACTTTTTAGGACCATATGTCCCTACAGGGCTGAAAGGGATAAACAATATGATCGTGCGATTTATTTTTTTGATTTTTTGTATTACTTAGTCGACGATAACTGTTATGTGACAAACATGAATTATAAAAAAAAAATCGTGTTGAAAGAGTTAATCTGCGTTTCAGTGCACTTAAATCTAGGTTAACTCTGTCTATATGATTTAAATCAATTGCTAATCGAATGATTTAAACTAATTTAAATCGAGGTTATAAAGTTATAAAAATCATAGGTTTAATCAAAATACATAATTTTAAAAATTGAAAAACGTGAAAATTTTATACACCACCAGCGGTGGAGGCTCTCATTGCCGAGTGAAGTTGATTGAAACATGTTAAACAAAACTTTGAAGTAAAACACAAAAAATTGGTCCATGATAATGAGAATATGTTACGAACACTTAGCAAATATTGATAAAGAAATATAGTCGACTGTTGTTCTACGACGAGAAAAGTGTGAAGAAATCATGCAACTAGATAATCCTAACGTTGTTACTTTGGGTAAAATAAGAGTCACACAAAAACTTAACGGATTGTCCAATTTTTGACTAGTGTAACGCAACAAAATGTTTTCTGAATCATTAATTTTCCAAGGGAAGATCGACCATTCTGCGACGAAACTGTTTTAAATAGAAAAGTATTTGAATCTATGATCGATTTTGAATGGTGGAAATCATTTGGGTTTAACCCTACCCAGATAAGATGTATTTTTTTTTAAATTCAAGATATCGAGTTTGCGGTAGCTTTTACCGAAATTTAGCCAAGTTTAAATCAAGTACATATCATATGTGCAACATTTTTAATTCTATGGGATAAATACAACAGTCCTCTAATAACAAAAAAAAAACCTTTGTAAAAGTTTTAGTTTTCTTGTAATACTGTTGTTCTGAAATTATAGTTATGTTACTATACAAAGCTATATAACTATATTACAAGAAAACTATGAAACTTTATAATAGCTTTTATTAAATTTAGAGGACCATTTCATCTAAGATAATTAATTAAAAAATATACTATTTAATTTTAAATTGGCTAAATTCGACTTAAGCTATTGCGGTCTGGAACACTTGTTTTTTAAAAAGATTAAGCAACTGGCTGCAACGTTGTGAATGTACAATATTAAATCAAAAACCTGCCTATATACTGTTACAAAATTTCGGTTGTTCGATATAGGTTCGCACTCGATTTTGCAATTGAAACACTCAGCAATTTAAGTTAAAAATTTTATAAACTTTTTCGGCTTTTCGGACAAAATATTATTTTAATGGACATCCATACAATGTTTACGACTGTTTTATGCAGTGTTGCCAGGAAAAATAAAATGAAATCGTATTTTGTTAACAAACGAAAACGTCAAAAAACGTCATTCGTTGAAAACCCATGTAGCAGCAAAAATATTTGGTAAAAACAGGGGTTATGAATTTAAATCATTATCTATTGGACTTTTTACAACTATTTACTGTAGGCAAAAAACAAATATTTAATAAAATGTGTTTATTAGGAGTTTCTATTGAGTTAAAAGAATATATTTTCCAAATGACATACATATGACGTACTTAAAACACAGATCAGAAATTTTACTTGATATAGTTTGACTTAGAATTCTAACATAATTTATAAACTTACGAACGATTGGAAAATATTGCTTAATTTTGGACGTCGTTTCATCAGCGACAAAAAAATAACGTTTGTTTCGCACACTCGATTGCTCCCGGCAAAGCCTCTTCATTTTACTTATTAAAAATCACAATTTAGTTATAATCACAATTAACACCGTTCACTATTTAGTTACAGCACAATTGTTTTGTACCTATAATATTTTTGTGAAATCAAAATACATTTTTGTCGCGGGGCTCCGCTAGATATTGAATTTTAATTTTATTTTCTAGAAATTGTATAAAAGTTATAACTGTTAAAAAATTCGTATATGATTTAAACCAACCATAATATAATAATTAAATACTCACGGAAGATATTGGAAAACAAACGAATAATCAATGAACGACAGTTAACACGACTACGGCGGAATGAATTTTTGAATTGATGAACGAAAAATACACTGAACTGAAACTAAAGAGGGAATGGGAATGAAAATAATGTAGTATAATAATTTGATATTTCCCTATAAACAAGCCATCCGGAAATCGAATAAATGTTAGAATCCACTGAAAAAATTAATATCGTCAATCGTCATATTATAATGGATTATCGTCATTTTTGACCTACAAAACGTCCCATCGTATTATAAAATCAAAAACTTCCAGTCAGATTTAAGTTCTTAAGTTGTGCTCCGTTTTGGACCACTTAGGAGAGCGGTACGACCACCAAAATTTTAGAGGTCAGTTGTTTATTTGTGACGAGAAGCCTATAAAATTTTGGTGATTGTAGCACTAACCAAAGTGGTGCAATCGGCGTGTAACTTAAGCTCTTAAGCCTGACTGGTTGAGGCATTAGTCGCAGAAAATAAAGAGGCCAAAAATCCAACTCTTGCTTTGTATCGATAATACAAAACAAGAACATATCGATTTAGTGAATTATATATCACTAAATCAGAAACCACATGAAATTCTCATTATGTGTGTGTAATACAGCCAACACATATTAAGAAGAATTTTATAAACGTCCGTGAATTTAAATTGTTTAAGAACTTTTTCGGCTTTTCGGTCTACACAAGTGTGCCCTGGGGTTAAAGGTTTGGGGGAGGGGAGTGCATTTTTTCTACTTTTGTGGTAGAGATATTGTTAATAAATGGCCTCTTTGTTTTCTGCGACTAAAACAGTCGTAAACATTGTATGGATGTCCATTAAAATAATATTTTGTCCGAAAAGCCGAAAAAGTTCTTAAACAATTTAAATTCACGGACATAAAAGTCTTCTTAATTAAAAATTTTATTTTCCAACACCCTTAATTTCTGCAGCAATCACAAATTTCACTCGTTCACTGCTGACTTTAGTTGGCCACTACTTTTTTCATTATTCCTTTTATTGCATCTGGCAATTGTAAAACACTTTCATGTTAGTTGTCTTTGCGAACATTCCACGTCATTAGTTCTCCTTGTTTTGATGATTAACGCAGTTCTTAATGCCAGTGTTTTTCACGGTGACTGTCGCCGCCCGTTTACAATTCGTTATCTCTATATTCCCCTGAACTTGGAATGTCATTCAATTCCCAAATCAGTATTGGAGGTATACTTGATCCGACAACATAGTATAGTCTAGTATAGTCTGCAACTGGGTTCGAACTTTAGAGTGACAACAGTTGGTGGTGTATAACTTTACCACTCGACCACAGAGTGACATGCCTTTGTAGCGTAGAATTCGTAACACTACAGATAACAAAAACAATTTTATTTGGTTTAAATCGATTTTTTTCATTATTTGAAGAAAAATTAAAACTTACAAGCGCTACATTTTGCTTACATTTAATATTGGAAAAATTATTATTCGGAATACAATAATAAAAAAAAACATATTAATTGTTTTTGGTATAAAAAGGTTGAAGGTTCTTTTTTCGAACGTTTGACGGTGTTAAGTATTTCGTTAAAATTCTATTTTTCTATTTTCTGTCGTTTCTTAAAATAATCTATTTAAAGAATCAGAGTTCGTTTTTTTCGGAGTGTACTAGTTTCAATTTTTAATACGTGTACTTGAAACCGAAAAAGTTTTCTTTTGGTTATGTTTTGATATTTTTGATTGCTCTAACAAAGGAAAAATACCGAAAAAAAATTCCAATCCTAATCATTGATGAAATACATGAGTTCGTGTATCAGTTTTAAATATTATATGCCAATTCAATTTATCCCTAGAAATAAACTGATACGTAACAGTTCCCGAAAGAAAGCAATTTGAGGTAGTTGCCAATACTTTGCGGCTGTGGTCCAACTACCGAGTTGTGTGCGTATTGGCTGTGGTGTAAGTGGGAGACCGCGTTCCATTTCTTGAAAATGTCCAGTCTCGAAGGCATTGAAAGGAACATTTGTAATTTAATTTTATTATAATGTTCCAACATTAGACTATTGGGCCTATTTAAACGTGAATGCACTACATGATGTATTTTCCTCGTCTCTCACCTCTTCGCCTATGAACTAATTTTGGAGTGGAGATATTTGTGTTGCATCGATTTGTATTTTTTCCTCTAAATTTTTTATTTCGGAACGATTTGTTACTCAATACAATGAAAAAGCCATAAACAATTTTGTTTCGAATTCTTTGTTTTCGTTTTTTGCTACTATTTGAAATTTGACTGTTGAAGCCAAAACACGAAAATGCCAGAAAATTCAAAAATGTCGGATACTTGGAGCAAGCTACAAACTTTGGCACTAACAAAAATACACAATTTATATTTCAATTTTATTCAATTTTTTTTGCATTTCATTAAACTGGTCACTCATTAAAATATTCTGCCAAATTTGTTCTGCAAATCTGCCTATTAGCCATCTCCCGGGACTGCGTTTGATTTTGTTGATAAACATTTTCTTCACCATACCATGGTGATCAAGTGATCAAAAAATTGTGCAGCACACAACAATATTTTACTATTAATTTAACTTTATCTTAATGGAGTTTGATGGGTTTTGAAAAATTAAAAGTCAATTGCTAAGTATTCCGAAAGCACGCTCAATTGTCTGTCGAGCTCTACTTAACCTGTGGTTAAATGTTTTCTTGTTTTCATGAACCGTGGAAATGGATATGGTGTCATTATGTTTGGTAATAACGGGAAGGCATTATCTTTACGAATAAAATACAAAAATATTTCAACTACCAAGTTGTTATTTTGACGTAACAGAAAAATAGTCTATACGTTTCGTCCCAAAGCAACATATGAAATAAAAATAATTTTACGCATACAAACACAAGTTGCAATTCGTGTCAACAGTTGAGATTTTACGTCCAAACGCAAATTGTGTGTAATGATACATACTCGTGTGGAAATTCTAATTGATTTCAATTCTGAACGGAAACTGTAACATTTTAACAAATTTTTTTTTCAAATTACACTCGCCTCATTAGGTTTTGTCCACAGGTAGAAGTATGATGGGAAATAGAGGAAATTTTGAATATGATTTTTACTTACATACTCTAAATAGGCTGACGAACTTTCTAAAAATCAACGGTATTTATGTTGGCTGACAGTTCAAAATATTTATAACATTTTAAATTTTTTTTATGAACTTTAACAATGGGGTGGGAAATATCTCTAAGGCTGTGTGTACCAATAGTCGGATAAATCGTTTACAACGATAAAAATTGTTTTTGGTAGCAGAGTTTTGCAAAATTATAGAAAAATCTACCTAAAATTGGCTTTTACCTAGAAATTGAGACGCCGCAGCCTAAATAGACAAAGTTATACTCAAGAGAAAAATTGAAAAATGCGAATTTTCTAGCTGTGTTCCAATTATTGGGTAAAAATCAATTTTAAGTAATTTTTTCGGCAAATTTAATAATTTTTCAAAAACTCTAACTGACCGAATCTTTGTGATTTGCCGATTTTGGTACGCAGCCTACGAACTAACTACAAATGCTTTATAGAACATAATGGGTGGTTTTACATGAAATTTATTCGAGAATCGAAAATAAAGTTTATCAAATTGATAATTCTCGCTATAGATATTTACGATATTTCGATTGTTGCTACTTTTTTATTTTCCTTTTCCGATTTTAATATTATTATAACAAACTTACACAAACGTAGTTCTTTCCTCCTTTTAGTCCTTAATAAAAGCGTTGTTTGAGATGTTCAGTTATCATACGAGCACTAAGTTTTTGAGTGTAGTAAGCAATAACAACATTTTTGGAGATTTATAGATGATCAGACATAGCTAAGAAGGCCTTAGCTTAGCGTTTTGGATACAGGGGCCCTATTATGAAACAAGTCGCATATCGCATTTTTTGCGATTTTGCGAATCCGATCCGCCTCTTACGTTTCTATTATGAAATGCGATTATCGCATATCACATTTCCTATAGGGAAATTTTCATTGGGATTTTTTTTTAAAATGTCATTACAACATCTGATAGTTCTTATAATGACAATTAACCTTTCGTAATGTGTTTGCATTTATTTACTCTTTAAATAAGTATTAATATGGACTGTGTTGATTTAAATATAAATAATTGTGAGAATGATGAAGAAGGTGATACTTGATACTGTAATTGGCTACGTCAATATTAAAAATAAATCTTTAACGAAATACGTCAGAACCTTTTTGAATTATGTGAGAAAATATACATTTCTACTGCACGACAACAATAAAAGTTTTTAGTTTTTACTTTTAACAAAAATGACATAATACCTAAAATACCTTTATATTTAAAATATTTAAAAAAAATAAAAGTTTATCACGTATGTGTATTAAATAATGCGATAACCGACTGCCATTGATCATTCGCATTTGAAAAATATAGTATCGCAAAAATCCGCCGAACCATTTTATAATATGGCGTTCGCATCCGGCCTAGAGCGCATTTTTGCGAAAATATTAGTCTATAATACCAAAATGCGATATTGTATGAAAATGCGAAATCGCATTTTTTTCATAATAGGGCCCCAGATTGATTGATTGGACTATAAGACCAAGTACTGGATAAGTATCCCGGATAACGCCAGGCCTATTCCTACAGCCGATAAGTTTACACAAAACATAGGATGGATAGGAAAGGTATTTTTTGGGGGGCAGTCACCTAGTGATCGTACGGCACAACACAATTCTACTCTATTTCTAATCTACTAGAGGAAGGATAAAGGCTTAATAGGTTTAATGGATAACGATGGTATTGGTGTTCAACAATTGCTTCTCTAAATCAGCAACCTGAGAAAATAATATTTTTATTTCACGTATATCTGGAAAATTCCTGACTTTCCGGCTTCCTAAACAAAATTTATTGATTAAATCGGCCCGGTTACAGACACCTAGATAAAGTCGATAGTTAGTAACAGAATGACAACACGTTTCTAAACTACACACACAATCAACAATTAATATTTCAAAGAAATATTAGCCGTACCTACGCCCGATCCGGTTCAGTTCAACTTTCATGAAACAAGTTTTACCACTCAACCAATTACTATCAAATATGGTACGCAGAATTGGGTAGGCCATCTCTCACCAAATGATGGTCAAATTCGTTGTGTAAAGCCGAATTCGACGTCATTTTGGGATTTGGCTATAATGAATGGAACCGGGCCCTTTTCCAACCCATAACTTTCCAATTTAGTTTGTAGAGCTGGACTAAGATTTTCATAAAAAAGGTCAACTTGTATTGGGATTTTAACGTGTTATTTTGTTGAAGTTCTACAATTCGATTTAGGTGGGGATTTAAAAATGGATTTTAGATAAGCTCTGGAATTCGACCGTGCTAGGCAATTTCTTAACTAATAATGATCGAATCTGGTATGTTGAACTGAATCGAGATTCCAACATAAATCCTCGATGAATTTCTGGATTTTTCTGCAAAATAAATCTGAAAATAATCGGCCAAGGAATTATCCAATTCCTTGGCCTTAACCCACTGAGAGATAATCCAGTCAAATTCAGCCTCCTCAAAACTAAAATTTGCTAGGATTCCAATTCAGCCCAATTCGTACCCAAAAATTATTTTGTACACCTTCCGCAGCATACTATCTAGAAACAGATTACTGAGACAATTTCGCACATCTCAGTCAATCAAAAAAGATCAAGGTTTACGTGAGGTGACGTCACGAACGGAAGATAGAACAACGTGGAAGGCTTCTTACATAATTGGTGCATGAGCAAGTCGGTTAATAGGATTTAGAACTGAAATCAATTGATGTCTGACGTTCCCTTGCAATTGTGAACCTGTTTCGAAATATTGTTGAGCCAGATAAATGCTTTCGTAGAAAATAGCGCCAGCACTAAGCAATCTTTAGCTTAGTGTTTTGGGCACAGAGCTTTGATATTTAAAAAGTTTAAGGACTGTTAAAATTAGCATTCCACTGTTTTTATTTGAATAAAGGTTGAATGTCATTTTCGTGGTTGATCTTTTATTTTCCAATGGTCGGGTTAGAACTGTAAAGTATTTTTCTGGTTTTGCTAGCTAGGAATACAACAATCAAATTGTGAGATTTCATATCTTGCAAATCAAGCGCCATTACCTCGCATGCTAACAAGATTTGTTATTAAAAAAGTGCGAATTAAAATTATAAAACTTCATAAGAGAATTCAGCCCGAAATGTTTGTTCCACCGGGCAAGCGGTGCATTGGAGGTGCTGGATTCGAATTCCATATCTTCGGATTGGTCAATAATTAAAGATCTTGTGGCACCAAAAGTTCTTTACAAAATCACGGTGTTCCTCTTACGTGGAGAGTTCAGTGGAAAATATTTCATCATTTTTGTAATTTGTGGTGACGATCATGTGGGACATGTGACCAAATTATTCAAACATTAGAATACTTCAGAAGTCGTTAATAATAAGATTTCGTTTGTAGGGTTTGAAATAAATTAAAATTAATATTTCTGAATTTTCTTACGCCGATCTTATAGATATATTCCAATAGAGAACTTAAACCCGAAACACATTAAAGGTTCAATCACAATGAAACCGCACCGCGCCGCTCCACACCGTGTCAAACCGCTTTTACGGATTGTCAAACACAATGTTTCCGCGCCGTTTCGTAAAATTGATCCAGTTAATTCTGTATAAAACTTACCTTCGATATTAAATTTTAATTTTTTAATGAATTCCACAATTCGAAATTCCATTTTTAAAATAATATTATTTTTTGTCACCGGTAATATTGAAAATAAGTTATACAACAAACTTGCCTGTGAAAAAATTGTTTAGGTTATGCTATCCGAAAATGTAGAAAGTTGGCCTATCTCTTCCGCACGTACCGTTCCGCGCCGACCATTGTGTTTGTATATCCGTTTTACGATTTAAAACACATGTAATGTGACATTTCCTACTTTGACTGATTAACGAAACGGAGCGGTGCGGTGCCATTGTGATTGAACCTTAAGCAGTCATATGAGTCAACGAGCAATCATTTCTGAGACTAGTGCTGCAGTAATTTTTAAAAAAACGTTTAAAATTATTCAGATGGAAAGTAACAATGTAAATTAATTTTCAGTAACATTTTTCGGGAATTAGTTTTTTGGTTTGATTTCATAACTGTGTTCTATGTGCATTTAACGTTTTGAATATGTTTTAAAAGAAACTGTTTGGAATACAAATTTCTTCTAAAGTCAAATAATATTTTTACAAGACTAATTGTTTTTCTATAGTTAAAGTGTAACTTACATTTTATTCATCAGCTTTTTATCCAAAAATTACTTCATTAAAAATAAAATCCTTTATTGAGAAGGAAAGGGTTCTATTCCCGTGAGCGAAACAAGTACAATCTAAATTTTAATCTCAAACAAGTATCTGAATTGGTACTCGAGTGATTGATGAAAAATTGATTAGCACGTGGTTTGAATTTTAAACGCTGTTTCGAAATTCAAATTTATTCGTTCGACCAACTTACCGCGACTTCAATCTAGAACCCATGCAAATTGGTTTTTTTGTTTAACATTTTTGTTGACGACCACAACCACAACAGAAATTCACATTAAAGTTTCGATTTTACATTATAAATCATGTACGCGGCTGTTTGCAGATTTGGATTTCTACGAAATTTTTCTTTTATATGTAAACAAATACATTTGCTATTTTGCTATTTATACACTACACGATTTATTTATGGATACTGAATTTATTTAAATTAATTTATCGTTTGTGTATATCGTTTAATTTCAGAATACAGATTTATCACAATATATGGAACGACATGCCGGAGGCTTAGAACATCGAAATGTAAGGCTATTCTTATTTCAATTATTTAGAGGTTTATCGTATTGTCATAAGCGGAGGGTATTACATCGTGATGTAAAACCACAAAATTTATTAATTAGCGAAGTAGGTGAACTTAAATTAGCAGATTTTGGTTTGGCACGAGCAAAAAGTGTACCAAGTCATACATATTCACATGAGGTTGTTACGTTGTGGTATAGGCCACCAGGTAATATTTAAAATAATATATATATTTTTTAAATACACATAATATTATTATGTTGTTGTGATTTTTAGATGTTTTGCTAGGGAGTACCGAATACTCGACATCACTGGATATGTGGGGGGTCGGTTGTATATTTGTAGAAATGATTACAGGAATGCCAACATTTCCGGGTATAAGAGATACTTATGATCAATTAGACAAAATATTTAAATTATTAGGCACACCAACCGAAGAAACATGGACTGGTGTTACACATTTACCTGGATATAAACCTCACAAACTAGGTAGAACTTTAAAATTCGCAATCAAAATCTTTTTTTTTACTAATTTATTTGTTTTGTAGGTTTCTATAGGCCTCGAAAATTAGGACATAGTTTTCCTAGGTTATATGATATAGTAGAAGGCGAAGCAATGGCTACAGCGCTCTTACAACTAAACCCTGATGATAGAATAGGGGCCGAGGCCGCACTAAGGCATCCATATTTTGATCCACTTCCTAAAAAATTATACGAATTGCCAGATGGTAAGTTTAGCAATAATATTTAAACATACATACATGGTTAGTAATTAATATATTTTTTACGTATACAGAGACATCTATATATACTGTTGAAGGGGTATTTGTACATCCAGAACCAAATCGCCAATATAAATGAAATTTAATAAAAAATAAGTTATATTACAGTGATGATGATATGGTGATAGCGACCGTTGATATTGGATGTATTAATTTAATTCTTAGTTCTAACGATATACATTCACCAATCAGCACGAAATTCATATAAAATACATTTAAAATAGTTTTTTTTTATTATTATTATTTAATTAATTGATTTTAATAAACAATAATTTTTTTTGTTCTAATAAATTACAAGACGAGTTTCAATATTGATTTTGTTTACTACACACACCCAGTCTGTTTTATAAAATTGAGTTTACAGTTTTTTTAATAAATATTATTTTTAATTACCTGTAGCTATATACATATAAATAATAATAATTATTGTTATTTCTATATACATAATTTACTTTATTATATAAAAGAGATTTTTTTTTATTTATTATGAATATGTTGATTAAAAAAATTATTCCTTTTTTTAATTAAATTAAAAAAAATTATATATATTTTATATTAATTTCACTTAGTTGTTTTTTTATTTTAATTTTTATTCCTTCTTGTTTAAGTTTTATTATTATTATTATTTTTTTATTTTAGAAAAAAATATCAAATAAATATCAAAAAATTTAACAAGTGCCATGATCGTTTTTTGAACAAAAAAAAAATGAATTAATTATTGTTTTTCTTTTCATTATATTTTCTTCAATAATATATTTTGTATACTTTTTCCCGAAAATGTGGAATATTTTATTGAGATGAAATAATGACTTCTCGATGGCAACAAGAAAAGACATTTCTAACCCAATTAATCAATAACAGAACAAAAATTTCTGTATTTTAAATTTGCAGAAAATCACGAATAATGTTTATGTTACGTCAATGATAAAATACCCACAAGGCCAAATATTTAACTAAATACGACGGTCGGTCAATAAATACCCGTGTTAGGAATGAAGATAAAAGTTTTTTATTTTTCTATCTTTCAATGTATATACTTCTCCCAACGTTTCTGCCATTTTTTAACCCCTCCAAAAAATACGATTTCTCAAACTTCAAAATACGCTTCTGCCTCGGCGATAACCTCCTCGTTTGAGCTCATTTTTTACTCCGCAAGCCATGTTTTCATGTTGGGCAACGAGAAAAATCGTAGGGAGCCGCCAGATCGGGCGAGTTCGGTGGGTGCGGCAGTAATTCGTACCGTAGTTCATGCAATTTGGTCGCGACATTTCCGGATCGCAATTTCAACGATTTTCACCATCTCGACACCCATTGGGCCGATTCCTTTCTCACACTTGTCATTTAAAATTTAGTATGGTGTCATTTGACAGATGACAGTACACGATGATAATCTAAACTTCCCTCAGCAACACCTGTTGTTTTCAAACACGGGTACTACATAATAACGAATAGAATATATTTTTTTATAAATATAAATCAATGCATCAAGCTTTTTATTATAATAGTTCCACACTTATGTTATAAATTTACTGTAGAAAATATTGTTAAAATACATTTATATAGATATTTTTGTTGACCCGCAAAAATTTGACTAAAGTTGAATGAAATTATATTATAGTGTCGAACTAACTAGACAGGAACTCAAAATCTACAGGAAAGGTACGCTTTCTTAGAGAGAGGTAACAAATTTCTTTAGTTGAACAGTTTGGCATTTTCGTTCATATTCTTAAATAGGCTAAAGATCACTGATCATAAAAATATCAGATTGGTTAACTATTATGTTTTCTTGAGTTTAGTATAATTTTAGTTTATTTATTTTTAATAGAATTTAGTTTCCAGTAGAATTACAGTTTAAAAAAATATTCCGCGGTTTAGTTCGAATACCTGCTGCCCTTCAAGAAAATTGTACCACTTAATTTTTGCATCACGACTGTAAAACTCCGAGTAATGAAAAATGTCTTTGTTTTTTTAGTAAACTAAGTTCCTGGATACCTTCCTAACTTCCTGTTATTCTTTTTCTACCGGTAATGCATTTAATTTGGGAATTCAGTTCAGTTGCAAATTATGTTTTCGTTGCGTTCATAGCAGGGCAATTTGTAAGTTGAGTTTAGAAGTTGTGACTATTGATATTTAAAAAGTATAAGATCTTGCAACAAAAAATATAGGTTCCGCTAAAAGAGACAAAATGATCCTCAAATAATCCTGAAAATAATCCTCTATTAAAAATAAATTTTGATTATGTTTCATAAACTACTGCATTTTTGAGTAGTCCTACTTTTAATCCTTAATTTTAAAACATTTTATTTTGTCTTGCCTTTTTCTAGTAAAGTTGTCTAAGAGGTATAGTAATCGGGTAGCTATCCAGACTAATGCTTGAATTTCAGAGTGAAACAATTTTTTTCAGTAAAATTAACACGAGATAAAAATATAAATGCTTTACTTGTTAGAGAGAAACAAAAATAAAGTTCAGTAAAATTTACTGGCAGTAAGCGGGTTGAAATACAAGCAGGTTGAAATCAGGTTGAAAATGTTGCCATAAAAAGTATGAAACTCAATACTTTTTTTGGCAACATTTGTTTGTCTTTATCACTCTAACGTAATTTTAATATGTATACTCTCCTCTTTTCGGTTTCCCAGTATTTTTTACTGATAAAAATTGTTTCATTGTGGAATCCACGCATAATAAATCAATTTCCCAAGGGAAAAAAACAACTTCAAAATTGATTCAGCAATCCTGGATTTTGGCTAGCAAATTGCTTGCTTTTTAGCCGATCGAGGGCACTTGTCTGACTAGTAAAATTCAGCTTCGGCTGTAAAAATAGGCCTAGTTTAAAGTAGCCTATTCTATTGTTTTTTTTGCAAATCGTACCAATCATTTCCTAAAGGTATAAGCTAGTACGATGCACAATTTTTTAATCGAGTTTTGTTTATTTTCTTTCATGACATCTTGCGTATATTTTGGTCATCTATTAAAGACTGGTAAGAACTAACCGAAGTTTTTTGATCTAAATTTCCGGCTAACTAAATTGATGGTTACAAGCATAAACCGACAAATTGTGTCTAATATTTATTCAAATTGAAGAAAATGTTAAGGTCAGTCAATTTCTGCAATACTTTTAATCGACGATTGATAAACCTGAGATAAATTTGCAGTTTTGAAATAAATATCAAACACATTTTGGTTTATTAACAAAAGAGACATCTATCGACAACTGGTATGAATTAACCATCAATTTAGTTTTTCAAAAATCGACAAAAAATCGGCGTCAAGCACACGGTATCAGTCTATAACTCCATTCACTGCAATAAATTTTTGTCGGTGTGTTTAAGGCGCCTTTATGGTTGCGTTCGTTCATTCATTCAAACAATTTTTTTCGACCAATCATATTGCTCCAAAATGACGATTTTTTTCTTCTACATTTTTTCACAAGAGATGATTGATCGAAAAAAATTGTTTGAATGAACGAACGAACGTAACCATAAAGGCGCCTTTAGTGTTAGTAATCTCGAAGTAACTTTAAAAATCAGTACACCATTTTGTGTCAATTGCAAACTTTCCTAAGATATACATATTACAATTTGTCTATTATGGCTAGTTTTGTGAGGGAGTGAACGCAATCATGATTACTGTTTATAATATGATTCTTAATTAGACAGATACCTCTAACACTACGTTCAAATTCAAAGTCCTTATTTATTATTTATTTAAGAATTTATCTTCGGCTCCCATATTATGTGCTACAATAAATTAGCTCTAAATTATTTCATTATTTATCAAATTTTGAGTTCAGTAATCGTTCATTTGGGAATTACTACTGTGTACAGTAAACCTTATTGCTTTCTTAAGGAAGTATTAAGAAAACGGAATAGTAATCCGTTTTAGCAAATCAAAAAGAACCTGTTCAAATGAAAATTTGACTTTTGATGGAGAACCAACGCGATCAACTCGACGCCGTTCTAGAATCTAGAGAACTAGTCATCATTTTACATAAACATATGGGGCTTAACTATTGAATTTGCCGTTCATTTTCGAAGGCTATCGTTTTCCTATAGTAGACAAAAGTAGAAAAAATAAAAATGTATGAAATTTTTACTATTCTGTTCTCTTTTGTTTCTACGCTTGCTGAAAAAGATAGACTGCGAAAATGAACGTCGAATTCATTAGTTATATACATATCCACTAAATTATAATTACTAGGGCATTAGCTATTAAATAAATAATTTAAAATTGCCGTTTTAGGTCCGGCTATATTAATTATGATGACGTTATGTTTATGTTCATATTGACAATAAAATTATTAAATTTAAACGAAATATGTGCCGCATTTCCAATAACAAGCATTTTGTGTATAATCTAAGGAAGATTCAGAGTAACTTACACTAAGATCTAGTGGACAGTGGACTCTTATTAAAGTAAATATGTATGCGGTATTGCGGAGTGCGTGTTTCTCATCTACATACATAAGGTCGATGTCTATCAGATAAACAATGTTTTTGAACGAACAGTGCAAAATATCGAAGTACACTATTACAGGTAAGTGATCAGGAAATTCTAAAGACTTTTAATTTTGGCATGGTAACAAAATAATTAACAATTTTTCAAATCGAACTACTCTACTACTTTGAACAATTAACAAATACGCGAATAAAGACTTATCATTGAATATTTAAAGTAATTACATAACACATTATTTTTATGGAGTCTCGAGGTCACAAAATCATTTCAGTTCATGTGCTGTGTTTTGCTTTCGCTGCACTTTCAATTGAAAAAAAACCATTTGCACCAGCAGAATAATATTTAATTAAAATTGTTATCATTTCCGTCCTTGGTTTTTACTTGAACTGAAAAGCTTATGTGTGAGGCGAATCTCACCTACACTTCATTATGGCGAACTTAAAATTTCTTCAATAAAATGTTCCATTTCCATTCTCACTTTATGCCATCTTCAAGTTTTATTTATTTTCACAATTTATTATTTTAATTTATATGAATTTTCTAAATTCGCATATATTTTTATTAATTTATTTAAATTTGTTGTTGCTGTGCACACATGCATACATGGTCCTAGCATAATTATAAAATGTATTACCATATAAATATATTAAATAGACTAAAAATTAAATTATAAAAATAAAACTTTAAAATTAACATTAAAATATTGTGATAAAAACATTTTGAGACATTTTAATTTGTAATTTCAAAAATGATATATAAATATAAGAATATAAACAAAATTAATAGAGAGAAGTTATTTAAATTTTAATTTATAAAACTAAATATTAAAAATATGTAGAAATTTCTGACATCAAAATAACACAATAAAAAAAATATATAAATATTATTATGTTATAATATATTTTCTATAAATGTTTTATTGATATTAAAATCAATAAATTACATAAAAGCATATACATCGATTTTTATTTTATACAAAATTCTTAATTGGTTTCTTCAAAATTATAAATAAAATTTAATATCTAAAAATTGAAAATTACAGCAATATAATATTAAAATAATTATATACAATTAAAAACCGAAAATATAGTAAAATATTATTAGGATTAAGTATAATAAAGAAATAAAATTTACATAAAACCACTCGAAATATCAACTACTGAGGGACCCCGAATTATCTAATAATTAAAATGTTCTTAAGTTCATAAAACGCATAGCAAAATTTACTAACAACAATTGAAAATTTTATCATGTAAGAACGATAAAATGCATTTATTTAAATATTGATACTCGTATAAATTTTATTTGACATAATCTGGCAGATTGTGTGTTTACACAGTTTACATAGTTTACAGTTAGGTATGAAGATATCATACGGAAACTTTCACCATTTTAAACCATATAAATAATAAAAAATTAAATTGAATTAAAAATGTTTACGAAACTAACTTTCTTTGATGTTTCTTCTCCATTTACATGCGACCAACATTTTGATTCTGCAAAATGAAAAAGATATAACATTGACTTTTTGCACATGAGAGACAAGAAACGAAATATTTCCACTACACCGCCAAAACCATTATAAAATGTTGCCATAAAAATAAATTTTGCCATAAAATATATTCGATCCGAGTATTTTTATGTTAACATTTTTAATATTAACAAAAAAAAAAATTAATTTATATATCTAAATGTTGAGGATTCATAATAAAAACAGACGCCATAGATAAAAATGTAAATTTCACATTTGAATTCATTAGAAATAAATTAATAATGATCCTACAAAAAAATTATGGCATTCCTATATATGTTTATTTCTTTCTGGCTTATGAATATTTTTATACATATAGCGCTATCCTTCTTATTTTCCTGCAAAAATTTGTAGAAGAAAACAATTTTCTACATGTAAATACCCGCGAGTAATGCCGTAAAATTTGTAGTGATTGTCAGAATCAAATCAAACAATTTTTTTATTCTATTATTATTATTTATTTTCAGATATAATGATCTTGAATTTTTTTTAAGTTTCGACACAAAATTTCGCTTACAATTTTTATTAAGTGACAATTGATATTTAACGAAGCTTCATTACATTTTTAATTCAAATTAAACTTTCTAAGGTCGACAGCATAGAAATGACATTTAACACAATTAACTTAATTTTTTTAAAGTAACTTTTATAATTTTCGCCATATCTCTTTTCAAACAAAGCGTACGTTGTATTTCTGCACGAACTTTGTCGAGTGCGTGCTCAGCCACAGTTCGCCGTAAGTTTTCGTAGTAGACGCGTGCGGATTTCAGCTAGGCGAGATGACTTCTGCTCCACACACGAAAATAAAACGCTTAAATTGATTTTTGGTGACTTTCTCTGGTTAAAAAGACCTCGCATCTGCGTGCGAATTACTTGTGCTTCTTAGTATGATGAAAAATCTATGTTGTCATCTATGGTTGTCTGTAGACATTTGAACCGCGTGTTGAAGATTGATTCCATTCTTTCGAACGTTTCTTTTAGATTTTGTATGATCTAATCGAATGTGATCGAAAGAAGCATATCCTTAAGTTTGTATAAGAATTTTTTTCGGCTTTTCGGACAAAATATTATTTTAATGGACACCCGTACAATGTTTACGACTATTTTAGTCGCAGAAAACAAAGAGGCCATTTATTAACAATATTTCTACCACAAAAGTAGAAAAAATGCACTCCCCTCCCCCTTTATAAAATTCTTCATATCCTTAAGTTTTGAACCAAAGGCGAATTTTGGCTGAACTCCTTTGCGTTTTGCACACTGTTTGCCAAACTTTTCACTCAAATCTTGCAGTTTAATCTGCTGTCGCTGAATTTGTTCTAGAATGCGATTTCCCTTTTTCGGACCCGACTTTTTGAGTTGCTCTGTTGAGTTCGTTTTTAGTTGCCCTATAAAAATTCTTTAACTGAGGCATCTGCCATTTTGGCTCGTTTGTATATAAAAACGAATTTTTTATTTTAATTTTTTTAGAATTTGCGACTTTTTTCTCTCGTAAAACCACTATCTTCGTCACCAATTTGTTGCCAGTTACGGCAGCGGATAATAGATATACAATGCATATACATATGTGGTTGATAATAATTTTTTTATTGAAATATTTAAGTTGTTTTAAATAAGCTGTGGCAACTTCATAGTTACTTTCTCCAACACACGCTGGACTATAATTTCTATACTAGATGTTGTCACACCTAGGGCGGTATGTTGTACCATCACTTCGAATCGAAATTCGGAAAAAGTCGAATTGCGGTATGTGGTATCATTTTCGAAAAGCAAAAAAGATACAACTTTCACTTTTTCGAATCGAATTTTTTCGAACTCGACTTTTTTTGGTTCGAAGTGATGGTACAACATACCGCCCCTGGTTTACAATAGACATATTTTGATGTTGTCGCTATTCCCTATAATATGTATTAAATTTGCCACAACGCCAAAACAGAATGAAAAATAAGTATCTGCTTCCAGCGCCATAGCGTTGGTTTTGAGTACTGTAATGTAATTTGTAAACTAAATTGATATTATCAAAATGTTTGCCTAATGGGGATGCAAAAATAATAGGGTAATTAGAATTTTATTGGTTGGATTTCACTTCGTCATTTTAGAGGTCTCCAATGACGTGTTAATAGCAATATGGCACAAGTCGTTTTCGAGATATAGTGGTTTCGTATCTTTTGGGTTATTTCACTTGGACAGGTACTCAACTCTCTTGAGACCCCAAAAACCTCTGACCAACTCTTCGGGCAATATAATAATTAAAGTAGATACACATGCACCAATCTGAAGTAATTACATATATCCTAATGGATATGTAAATATCATTAAACTGCCAAATATATTATTGTAAAGTAAATTGTTGATAAATATTTAAATTTTTTGAAACACTACCTAATATATACAAACATTCTAATCTTAAAATTTTATTAATATAAATATTTGCATTTTTCATACTAAAAATTCTGCAACTTTAGACTATGCGCATTTGAAATTACAACCACTTGGCGCTGCTGTAAAAATATTTATTTTAAAACTAAAAGAAAGCAAAAACATTTTGTAAAACAGTTTTTCGTCCAAACTGAAAAATTATTAATTTATATTGTAGATTTTACTGTAGTTAAAATCAATTAAAATTATTATTTTTTATTTAATTAAATTTAGTTTGCGCTGCTGCATTTTATGTTGTAATAAAGCAAACTCATTATACCTAATAGCATTTGTAATAAACTAGTAACATTTCCAGTAGGCCAATTGATAGCACCAGCTAACCACCCTCTGTAGTGGAAAGCGGTACTAGCAGTCGGTCAAATTGGAAACGAACGATTTTGTTAAATAAACCAATAAAAGAACTGAAAAAGCTCACACAAATATAATTCGCTATAATTGTATTTGCAAAACATATGAATATAAAATTTCAGCCCGTCCTAACACAAACAAAAGAAAAAATACGCAAAAACTCTGTTAAAATAATATTAATACGTGAGTTCTATCGCAACTACTTTTTTATTCTTAACTAGAATATTTTAGATCAATTATAATTACAATATAGAAATAATTTTTTTTGAAATAGTGTCAAATATAGTTGCGATATAATTCTTGTACATTTACGAACTAATTTACTAACTATAAGAACAGTAGTTTGTAGAATACAATATATTTCGTAGTGTCAGAGTGATAATCTTTGTTTTTCAATCGCATTACGCCATTTATTAATTAATAAAGTTCATAATAATTAATTAAAAATATATTTTTTTAAAAAAAGTGAATTAAAATGTTAAATTTTTATATTTTTAGGTAATATACTTTTATGCCAAAAATCATTAATACAAAAATAATACTAACTACATTTACATAAATTGACGTAACAAAATATTGTTACGATTATTGTAACAGAACTTACTTGATTCAGAATAATAATTTACATAAACAAAAAATTTAAAATTGTGACAGTAGGAAACAAAATAAAAATTTAATAAAATCAAATTGAAATTTAGAATTTACTATGTTTTATAGACTTATTTGGTTTGGTTTTTGTTATCTTAATTTTAATTGTGTCACTGGCTGTACTCTTTGTAACATTGTGTAATGGAATAGATATACTAGGCTCTTTATTTTGAAAGAATTATTATAAAATAACATTACGTAACAGGAAATATTACTAAGTGAGAGGGTTGGGTTTTCATTTCTTCCCTAGAAGCACTTTTCAGTGACATTTAATACCTTTGTAAGTTCTCATGAACTTCTGTTGTTTTACGTATTAAATTTTCCCTCGTTGAAATCTTGATCAGCCTGTGGAAGTCTCTGTGTAACATTTTAATTTTGATTTGGCGTGCGAATTTCTGCTAAATAACACGAAAAAATTATGAGATTGAAGAATATATATATTTTTCTCCTCATAAATGTGAAAGTGCCAACACATTAAGCTTATTGTGTTTGTGTACTGTAAAAGCCAAAAAATAAATTAATTTCGAATTTAAGTTTATATTTTCAGCAGTACGTAAACCGACGTAATAACACAAAAATAATAAATTTTTATCGCTTGTTATTTCATTATGGGGACTAAATTATATATTAAACCTCTAGTGGGGGCATTGTTCCACTATTCTTTTCAATTGCTAGGCCATTTCATAATAAACTATTTAATTTTGTTTCAGTTACCCAATAACTTAAGAAACCGCTCTTTTCCTAACTTGATTTGGTGAGGCTCATCTCGTCTTATGCATTGAACTACTTGGAAGTGTCGGCAATTATTGAACACGTATTGAATAATTTCATTTGGTATGAAATAAAATTGTTTAGGGCAACAGGTACATCTTCAATTGCTGTTCTTTATTTTTTCCTATAGGTCTTTTCTTATATTTGTGCATCCAATCAGCTCTTGGAAGTTCCTCATCATTTATATGATACTCAACGTTAGTACAGGTAACTGTGCTTTTTCCATTATAGCTTGTAAGAGGAATTTCCAAAACTTCTATCAATCTGGTCTTCTTCAGAATATCATTTTCTTTCAGCATTTTTTCCCTGCTGAATAGCGGGCTGTGTTCGTCGAAGTGGTGATCGCAATGGTTGGCTCATCTCAATCAATCTATTTAGCTGGCCTCGTGAGAGAGCGGGTTATCCAACTGAGCAGTTGAGTTACTCTCTGAGTTAAAAAATCCTTTTTGTTTAGCTACCAACCTAACCAGTGAAATTGGTAATAAGTATTGGCTGTCAATGACATTATGGCTGAAATATTCACCTTCTAGAAAGACACCCCACAACTCGATGCGTGAAACTGTCAAGATATTTTGAGAATTACATATTAAATCTATTGTGATATTATAATGTATGTTGATTGGTGATTTCAACTTTTGATATACTTAATTAAATTTTTAGCCTTAGGGAGTTTTGTTCACGATTTCAGATACTAGAAGGCAGATTTCTATCCGTATCTTAGGATTTCCACCATAAATGGACAAAATTGCATGTAAATTGAAACGAACGAGTTTTTATTTGATGAATATCCGTCATACAGGATTTCCGTGATATAGCATGTTCCGGCTTAGGCAATTTTTACTGTATTACTTAACAGCTTGAAACTACATAATTTTTTTTACAATTTCATTCTTTTGTGCTAATCACAGTATATACACTCAGTATACACATATAAAATATCTTCATATAGGATGATTTTTATGTTTCAGATCAATTTTGTTGAGCGCCATTTTGTTTTGAGCGACATTTGTCAGTTCGCATTTGACAGTCATAGAGAGTGGTCGATATCAATTTATTATGGAGCATCTAATGCCGCAACAACGTCTAGAAATTATTAAAACATTTTATTTTTGACAAAATTCTTAGGCTTTGTTAATAAACAGAATAGCCGCTATTGGGGTGCTGAATGAAAACCCTCAATTGATACACCAAAGACCACTATAATACTCCCGTAGGTGCACCATTTTTGCCAGTGGCATCTTCTTTGAGCTTGCAAGAGGCAGTGCTGTAACTGTGACTGGTATCCGCTATCGAGACATGTTGGACATTTTTCTTGTGTCTGAATTGAATCAATTAGACCTACAGAACATGTAGTCGTACGAACAAGACGGTACTTCATCACATACAGCTCGTCTTACGAAGCAAATTGTACGGAAAACTTAATCGGGGTAATAATCCGAAATAAGTTCTCAGGCCTCTAAAATTCCATTGTCTTGAATCTCTCCTAGCATCAGCTGATTTCTACGTATTTGTTCAATGTCGAAAATCGTATGGGATGTGATGTTGGATTTTATTTAGCTTTTTTTGTAACTACGCTGAACTTAGAAGTACTGCGGAATGATTTTACCGCTATAAGCATGTATGATTAGATTATTAGGGTGTTTTGTATTTGCTGGTATCTAAGAATAATATTATGTATGATAACATCTAACATTACTAAAAATACTCATGAAAGAGGTTGTGTTGCAACTTTATTGTTGAATCACATATTGTTGCTTGGTTTTTTATTTAGTTCATCTTATATTCTGCATTATTTAACTTGGTCTATTTGTTCAACTTAGGCAGCCAAACGACTATCTAAAACTCCAAAGTGATCTTGAGCCAAATAACCGATTCCATCAACATAACCACTTTTCGACCGCCTTGGAATTACATTCGCTGATGACATTGATGTCACCAGTCATTTTGACATTATCTCCTGTAAATGTGAGTTGGGACAATATGTTTCAGCATAAATCCCAATTTGTTGCCACAGTGGGTGAAGCTTTATTGCAGAAATGCACACCATTTTTAACTTGTCGACCGATTGCTGGAACTCCAATTACTCTCCCCTATAGGATTTATAAAACAAAAACTATTTTAAGTTTCCACTCGGATAGAATAAGCTGTGTCTTTGATATCTCTTCAAAATAAATTGATGTGTTGGCTGATAATTGGGTCACCTTCACTCCTTCTTCTGCCTTACTATTTGTCGATATTATGACGAAATATAGTGTGGAAAGATAATCCCGTATCCACTTTCTCCAAATTTCTTTGCCCAGCCTTGCTACTAATTTCCAGTGTTTAAGTATGCTAATCTTTTTATCGACTAGTGATGCCTTGGTATAAGTGACCATGCTTTCTCCAATTAGGAAGTGTCCCGGCGTAAGAGCTTCTAAATCGTCTATTTCATCAGTAAGAGAGGATAAAGGCCTGGAATTCAAACCATCTTCAATCTCGATAAGCAGCGTAGACAAATCTTAAAAGGCTAATTTGGAATCACCGACCGTCCTTTTAAGGTGTTTTTTGTTTGACTTTACACCTGGGTGCCACAGTCCACCAAAGTGCGGTAAAGATGGCGGTTAAAATGCCATTCTGTGCCCCGGTTGAAAATTGTTCTAGCACGCTTTCTTTACATTCCAACCTATATTCCTCTTGGCCATCCTTCAAAAATTTTTTGACCAGCACAAACTTCGTGTCATTATTACAAAGTAACCATCTTTCTACGATATGACCCGGCAACGTTTTATCCCAACTAAACCCGCCTAACCACTATTGTGTTTCTTATTTCACCAAACAACATACGTTCACCCTTCTTGACATTCACTTTATTTCTATCTTTTCTACACACTCTTACAATTACTATTCTATTTATAAAGCATTCTTACACGACATGCTCTTTATTGACTATAATACATTATAGAGATATTCATACACAACATCTCCCCCTTTAAGTTTAAAATTACAATAAAATTATACATATTAAAAATATCTAAAATTAAATACATAACATTTATTTCAAAATGCACACCATATAATATAAATTTAAATGTGCTTATAAAAATCCAATTACGAACCTATATGTTTATATTATAATCCTTAAATCTAATTGGTAGCTGGCGTATTCTATTTGACTGACGTGGTGCATCCTCACTTACTTCGATCAATTTTCTATCGCAAACTTCCTCGCGATAATCACCCGCATCACAACCGTGATCAGAACCAACTTGTTCATTCTGGTTAATAAAATCCTCCTCCATAGAAGTCAAAGGAATACAACCACCCGTACAATCGTAATAATTTTTTAGAATCGTTTTTCTTAACTGATTTACATGTGCATTTTTAACCTTATTATTAACTAAAATACCGTAAATAACTAAACTCTTTCTACCTACAATCTTTGCCTTAATCCAGTTTACATAATCATCATGATTTTTTTTATCAAAGTACAATACATTTTCTCCTGCCTTAAATTCATCAATTTTTTTATTTAGCGATATGTTCTTTTTAAGATACTACTAAATTTTACGCCCTTATTAGTTTTACTACTATCTTGAATCAATTCATTATCCTCACACGCTTTTGAATATTGACTTTTATCAATCAAGTCTTCTCGTGTCTTCATTGCAACTACCTTTTCTTTATTCACTTTTAACATATCCAAATTTGTTTTAGGTTTATAACTAAACATCCGATGATCAGGAATAAAATTTTCTTCAGTACATGGGAGATTGTTATAATTTCTTAAAAATTCTCTTATTGCATAATTCAAATCAATACTTTGACCAAATCTTTTCCGATCCACTACAAATTTCCTTAATGTATTCTTTGTGGTTTGAGCAGCTCTTTCGATCTGTCCATTGCTACTGGGGTGATACGGTGGTGTATTTGTCAACTTGATGTTTCTTCCCTTACAAAATTCATAAAAAGCTACACTGCAAAACGGTGGACCATTATCCGAAACCAATTCAGTCGGATAACCAAATGTTCTAAAAATCCCTTCTAACTCATGTATGACTTTATTCGCACTTGTTCCCCGCATACAAATAACTTCTAACCATCTACTATACACATCTATAAATATAAGAAATTCTGTACCTTCGAAATGAAAAAAATCAATATGGCTCTTTCCAACGGGTATGACACCTTCGGCCAATTTATATACACCTTGTTTCGCTTATCGTTTTGCGTAACTTGACAAGAACGACAATTCTTCACAAATTGTTCAATATCGTGATCAATACCTTCCCAAAATACGTATTCTCTCGCCAATTTTTTCATTTTTACCATGCCACAATAATTTTTATGCAATAATTTTAACACAACCTCTTGCAAAGCTTCTGGAATAACCAACCGTCCTCTATACAATACACATCCTTTTTCAACTGTCAAAAATTCGTTTTTTAAATAATAATTTTTATATTCCTTAGGGATATTTGACTCATCCCAACCTTTCGAAATGTAATCAACTAATTTCCCTAAAATTATATCTTTGTCAGTTTCTTTTCCTACCAACACAATATCGATGGGAACAAAATTATTAATTTCCACGTGATGGATTTGAAACAAACTCTCCTCATAAATATCATCCAATGAACTGATACCTTCAATCGGCAATCTACTCAAACAGTCGGCATTCCCGTTTTCACTGCCCCTACGATACTTTATTTCAAAATCGGAAACAGATAAGCGATTAATATACCTTTGTAATCTCGTAGCAACTACACTTGACTGGCCTTTACTCTTTGACAAAATACTCTCTAAAGGTTTATGATCACTATAGATTATCACATGATGTCCAAAAATATATTTGTAAAACTTTTCTAATGAAAATACTACAGCTAGCGCTTCACGATGCAAAATAGGATAATTCCTTTCTGCTTTTGATATTGTTCGCAAAATAAAAAAAACTGGTTTTTCCATACCATCTACGATATGACAGAGTATACCACTTATACCCTTATCACTCGCATCGCTTACTATAACTATCGGCTTCTTCGGATCTAAATGTTCTAAAATTCTGCTGTTAACTAATGCTTGTTTGCAATCATCGAACACCTTTTGACAATCCCTGTCCCAATTCCATTAACTACCTTTACACAACAATTTATAAAGAATACTACAATTTTCATTCAATCTAGGCAGAAACTTAGAATAATAATTTAACATCCCAATAAACGATTTTAACTCAGACACATTGCTAGGAACTGGTGCTTCTACAATTGCTTTTAACTTATTATTACAGGGACCGATACCTTTTGACGAAATCTCATGCCCTAGATACCTTAAAGTTTCCACAAAGAAATTACATTTGTCCCAATTGGCCTTAACGTTATTTACTTTTAACTGGTTCAACACCAAATGAACCCGTTCACATAATTCATTCAGATTTGTACCCTCTATCAGGATGTCATTAATGTAACAGCAAGTGCCCGGTATTCCTAATAGGATCTGATCCATTACAGATTGAAAAATTGATGCCGCTGCTTTAAGACCAAATGGAAGTCTTTTATATTTAAATAAACCACGATGCGTATTTATAGTCACTAAACTTTATGAACTTTCGGACAATTTCAACTGAGTATATGCACCCTTCAAATCAATCGACACAAAATAATTATTGCCCTCTAAACTTGCCAATACTTCGTCTATTACAGGTAGTGGATAATGCTGTGAACGTACATATTCATTTACAATGACCGACAAATCATTGCCTGGCTTAGGTACTACTACTATTGGTGAAGCCCATTCTGCAGTTGTAACTGGGGTTATAATATCCTTTTGAATCATGCTATCCAATTCCCTTTCAACTTTTTCTCGTACACTAAACGGTAAAGTATATGCTTTATGGAATATTGGAATCGCCTCATCTACTAATTGAACATTCACCTCAAAACCTTTAATACACCCACTTAAATCTCCATCAAACGCCGATTGAAATTCTCGTTTTATTTGCGGCAACACTTTCCTGCGAAAATCATCACATACGCTTATTTGATTAATTTGAAATGAATTTCTCCACCCTGGTTGAAGAACATCCAACCAATTTCGACCACATAAAGGATAAATGTCTTTTTTTGTTTTAATAACAACTAGATCTAAATAGTATAATACATTTTTTTTTCTTGTTTTACTCTTACTTTGATTTGACCTAACAATTTAATTTCATTACCCGTTAACACGGACAAGGGCAAATCAATGCTTCTCAAAGGCAGATGAGGGAAATATTTCTCATAAACTCCAACAATATACAAGGAGACACATGCACCCGTATCAATTTCCCACTTGACTTTTTGATCTTCGATCCACAAATACAAAAATTCCACACTTGAAATTCCGAAACTACTACTGTGTTCTATCTTATTCGCGTATTGATTTGTATTTTTAGAATCGGAAAAAGAATTTTTAGCTTTATGCCTTTCAAATTTGTCACTAATTTATTGGACTTTCCCACTAATTGATATATTATTTATTTCTAAATCATGGTTATCTTTTAATGATAGTTTTATTTTTGTTTTTATTGTACTTAACTCTAAAATGTCCCGATGAGCCCGTTTTTTGTGATGGGCATTGTTTCGCCATATGTCCTAAGCCCTCACAGTTGAAACACTTGATTTTTTTTCCTCTTGACACGCTTCTATGTCTACTGAAGTTTTTGTTCCTTGACCTTGATCGACCTCTGTAATTATTCGTTGTCCTGTTTACACGAAATTTTCGATGGACCATATTAACGTTGACATTTTGATTTCCATTATCTAAAACCTCTAAATAATTTTCGATGAGTTGTAAAGCTACTGCCTTCTGTACTATTTGTCTAAAGAGTTTTGCCATCCATCGCCATTAGATCCGCTTTGGTTCTGCGATTATTTAGACCCGATATGAATTGCGTACGTAAGGCTCTATCCTTATAAGTTCCAAACTCACATCCTTCTGCCATTGAAATTAATTCTACTGCAAAATCGTTTACTGTTTCTCCTTTCTTTTGTATTCTTTTCCCAAACACTACCGGGCTTGTGCACTTCTTTGTTTGCGGTGCAAACAAATCTTTACATTTCTGTACCACATCTGCCTAACTGTATTCTTTTGGCTTTTTGGGTTTGCAAGCTTTTATAAGCTTTACGCTTGCATCGGGGCCAATCAAATTATTTAAAAGCAATATTTTAAACTTGTCTTCTTCAACGTCGTTCAACTCGAAATAATTCTCCATCCTATCCAAATAATTCTCAAAGTTTTCTCCTTGGATAAATGGCTCTAATACACCTACGAAATTTTTTATGTTGGTTCTATGATTTAATCGGCTCGTCTATTTAATTTTGACCCGCATCTTGATCCTGATTTTTATTCGCCCTTTCGTCATTACTTTTTGATGTTGTCGGCGTCATTTTTCACGAGTCTTTTTTTTTTTATATTTTATATTTTAAGATTTTTTTTTTAATTTCTATACTTTATACCTCACAACACGAATTATTTCCTTAAAATCAATTTGAAATATTTTTAAAATTAATTCACTCGCCGATGATGCCGGATTTTCTTTGTATTTTTATCCCATCCGTCGCCACTATTGTGTTTCTTATTTAATCAAACAACATACGTTCACCCTTCTTGACAATTCACTTCATTTCTACACACTCTTATGCCCGGTTTACATAACACCAACATTTTTCTTCTGCAAAATGAATAAGATATAACATTGACTTTTTGCACATGAGAGACAAGAACAGCAATATATCCCAACAAAATTTTGCAGAAGAATTTTTGAGCAAAAATCACCATAAAAATGAAAATGTTGCCATAAAATATATTCGATCCGAGTATTTTTATGGCAACATTTTTAAAATTAACAAGAAAAAAAATTATTTCGTATTATAAATGTTGAGGATTCATTATAAAAACAGACGCCATAGATAAAAATGTAAATTTCGTTTTTTAATTCATTAAAAATAAATTAACAATGATCCTATAAAAAAAATTACGCCATTACTATATATGTTTATTTCTTTCTGGCATATTGAAGATTTTTATATAGCGGATTCTTTCTTATGTACCTGCAAAAATTTGCAGAAGAAAACAATTTTCTCATGTAAACCGGGCATTACAATTACTATTCTATTTATAAAGCATTCTTACACGACATGCTCTTTATTGACTATAATACATTATAGAGATATTCATACACAACAACAATGATATAAATAGTCTAATACGATCTAACTGTTTTAGTTTTTTTTTTGAAAGGCACTTGTATACTCCAAAGAAATTGAATCAAAAGTTCCGTCAGCAGCTCAACACGTAAGGGAATACTAAACGAATATTAGCTTGTATTCAACCACAAGGAGGATATTTTGAGCACCTTTTACAACTGCATATACTACTTTTACTCTCGAGTCAAACTTTGTATTGGGGGATTGTTCGGGAGATCATGGCGAATTAAAATTAAGTAAAAAAAATTATAACTGTTTTTTTAGAAAAACTGAATGTTATAAAAAAATAATTTTTATTTTATTTTAAAGGGTCATAGCTCTCAAACAGATGCAGTTGCAGAAGTTGGTCCTCTGATAAATATTTTGGAAGTTACAGTGTAATATTTGCGTGTGCTTTTTTCTGAACTAAAATTTTAAACATCCTGTATCTCAATAAAGGATATCAAAAATTGAACCCTCTCGTACGATTTTTTTCACAGAATGAACGGATTAGTATCAAAAACCTGGACCCCCTGTACATACATTATTTAATCCATAGCGGAAAATGAGTAAACAATTTTATTATTCCCCTAGTAGCCGATAAGATCACTCTCTTTAGATCTGTCTTTGGATATTTGGGTGGCTTATACATATGTACGTTTTAACCTGAAATATTAAAAATTTAAAGCATTCCCTTAAATCCAGCTCCATGGGATTAGTTATTAGTTGATGTGATCGTCTACTTTGCTATTCACACTGCTAGGTTACTCTATAAAGTTCAAAATTGCTCCATATATTAGGTAAAATAAACCAGGCTTATATCTTTGCTATAAAAATCAGACACGTGTTACTTTGACTCAGGCCTTAAAAAATTCAAATTTCTATACCTCGAAATGAAACACCCTTTACTTAAAATTTAATAAAACGCCATACGTAAATTGTATACATATACTACAACCTTAGTTTTGTTGACTGATATCGTCGCAATGGTTTTGAAATGACAGCGAAAATTGGAAAAGCCACAATTAGATTTCCAATGAAACAGCAATTCAAATTTTAACATAAAAATGTTGGTGATAGGTTCTTTAGTTTTTATGCTATGGTACCACATAAACTGGTGTTTTTTTGCAATAAACGTGAATCGGGGCTTAAAAAAGCCAGGAGTTTAACGCTTATGAATAAATATATTGACGAGGTTTTTAATACTAATTAAACTTGAAGTTAAAAGATTTGCTAAAGTGGAAGTCTATAAAATTGAAAACGTGAAACCAAACCAAATAAGTATCGTCAAGTCTATTTTCCGCTATAGTTAACGCCAAACAAGCAGACAAAAAATGTATTGTAGGATTAGAAAAACCAATTATTAACAAATAGTTATTATCAACGCGTTAAATTAAATATAATTCAATTTCTTATTTGTACTACAAATTAAACAATACTAGGACATATTAGAAAATAATATTGTTATTAAACAATACTAGGACATATTAGAAAATAATATTGTATTTGATCTGCTTGATCATCTTTTGCGCTGCAATGCATTCGAATTGATTGCGTTAACATCGTAAAATCCTTTTTTTCTAATTCCGATGTCTATCTCAAAACATTAATTATATAGAACTAAATAATTATTCAGAATTTAAATTTTAACTTAAACACGGCAATACTTTGGCATTTTACAATTTAATTGTGCTAACTCTAAAATACACTTCAATTCAACCAACAAGTAGAATTATTATATTGTAACAAACAAATACGTATAAAATTGTAGAATATTTCAAATAAATGGTGCAAAAACAATTTTTCAAAAATGATATTTAAATAATTTACTTCAGCACGAAATTTTTTATCAAAATAAATTAAAATTTAATCATTCGCGTTAAAATAAAATAGAAAATCGATCTTAAAAATAAATTTACCTACAACAAACCAAAAATTTCCATTGAATAAAAATAAACAAAATATTTACTTATAAATAATTGACGAACTAAATAAAATATATTAAATACAAATACTGTTGTATATATTTTTTAAAATTATTATTTTTAAATAAAACAAATCTATATAAATTATATATATACACAAAAAAAAAAGAAAATAAAAACCAACTACCAAAATATTAAAATAAAATAAACGTAATTTTTTAAAAATTCGTTCTGTAAAAATAAAAATAAATTAAAATATCTATATACACTAAACTAGATGGTTTAAAATTTTTAATTACCTAATAATGAAAAAGAAAAACTAGAGCAAAACATAAAAATTGACGACAGTTCGACAAATTATATATAACGAGATCAACCAAAAATATATTTTATATTTTAAAGTGTTAAAAAAAAAACTAAAATAAAATAATTAATTAATTTATACTACATTTAAATTTAAATGAATATATTTCACCATTTAAGAACAAAATGTAACTGGTGAATTTAATGTGAATTAAAATAAAATTTATAAAACATATTAAATTAAAATACGTTACCGTATTTTAGAATAATAAAAATAATTATGGCCATGTATTAATTAAATTATTATTAAACAGATGAGTTTTTTTTAAATTTATTTATAATGAAAAAAATCACATTTTTAAGAAAACAAACCAAATAAAAAACAAAAACTATTTCTATGAACTTAAATAAAATATTTCATTTTAATTAAAATTATAATAAATTGTTAAATTTTGTAAAGCAGAATGTTGTTTTCTTACGATGATCCAGTGTTTGTAAATTTAGCTGGAGGCCTCTTGTTTATCCTATCTTCATTAGTGCTTACGCCTGGGCCTATTTTATGGTACTGTTTTGGGAGTGGAGAACGAGTGCTTGCTAACCAATAAAGGACTGTTGATTGAATTGACCCCAATTTTTAACCAACATTCATTAATCGAAAGCTTTAGACAAACCGTTTTTTGTGCTCTGACCCTAAACGGTTAAGGAAAAATAGTTTACAAGAAATTTTTAAGATCTGCATGGAAACAATTTTGTGATGAAATGGACAGTCTGTCAGCTGCAACTAATCTAAATAAAATGCTATGGTAACGAATGATGTTACACTCGTGTGGCTGCCTTACGCTCATGAGAAGGTTTCTTAAAGCCGGTCAAAAATTTCAAATCAAATAACTGAAAAAAATTATTTGATTCCCAAAAATTATAACAAAATAAGTATTTAGATGGAGAGGGATTTGATTCTAATAACGGGTTTACCTATTGTCTTTTGCATGAAATGGAACTTTCTTTCATTTCATATATAACTGAGCCGATCTGTCTTGCAATAACGGCTTTTGTAAATTTAGGGGCGAATTTACTACAAAAATTTTGGCTTAATTCTCGCAAATGACTGCGCAAGACGAAGTATTTCTTTCATAAGCCACCTTAAGGTTTCGTAAGACATTATTTTGAGCTATTGACAGTCGGTCCATTGCAGACCACATCTCAATATTATTGTTACGCAGATTATTTAATTTCGTCTGCAATTTCGTAGCATTGGACTTTCTATCGATGACCTTTCTATCGATGAATCTGCTGTTGGTGGAATTTCGGTGCAGATAAATTTATCAATCCTTTGAGCAGTAGTAAATTTATCTTGACTTTGCAATGTCATTGTGTGCCTGTGGAAGACCTCTCTTTTGAAACTTGATTGTTTATAAGCAATTGATTTTCCAAGAATTGCAACTCAGAATTCCACTTAATCGAAACGATCGGAAGCATTTTCTCCTGGTCTCAAATTTGCTGTGATTTCCTTCCAACTCGGATTTGCAGTAAATGTAATGAAA
The DNA here is from genome assembly GCA_932526605.1 of Nephrotoma flavescens. Lineage (NCBI taxonomy): Eukaryota > Metazoa > Arthropoda > Insecta > Diptera > Tipulidae > Nephrotoma > Nephrotoma flavescens. Next base: position 140,508,920 of record OW052222.1, read on the forward strand.
AGGTGAGGTGGTCCTCATTTTGCGAAAATGCTCATTGCATCATAGCAACGTCGGCTGAAATGTGTTCATTTTGGGCTAAATCTGCGACGTGATCAGCGAGACCTTGATACTGTTCAGCCCGAAGTCGTTTCTGATTTTGACAAATTTAGTTGAGATTATTGCTGTGTTAGTTTTCCTGCGTTCAAGATTGGATTGAAGTCACCTCGTACTGCTGCCAATGCAGCCTTATATTGGAGCATTTTGATATTCTTATGAACTGGATTTAATTCGTTCACCACTGACACACTGCCAATTGGGATGCCAGCTTGGCTGTCCAAATGGAAAAAGTATTGCATAAGTTATCGGATCCAAGTTTGGACTGAGAATATTGATGTTAATGAAGTGCTGATTGAGATCTTCAGGATTAATCGGGTAAATATGGATGTCAAGATTAAATGGCGGCTCACTATCAGCATTTACGAATAACATCGCAATTTCATTGGATGTTGGCAAGTTGTATCTTCGCTGACCTGATTGACGATCGCGTTTAAATGCCATGCTCACAATTCGAGGATCTACTTCTGCTTCAGCAGCGCGTGCAGTCTCTTGTGCTTCAACATCTCGTATCAGTTGATAACTTTGTGCTAATCTCTTGTGGGCACGAAAAAGCAATCAATCTTGTCCAAAATATCACGGTGAAGTACATAAAACTGGACAAATTTAGGTGCTGGGCCATTGATTGTTTGCAAGTGAGACGTTTGCTGATAAGTGGAGCCATGAATCTTGAATACATATGGTCCTCTTCCTGGCAAATCGAAAATTTTTGTAACCATGGATTTGTTGTGTCGGACATAAGACTTTTGAGAAATTCAGAATACTCAACAATCTATCCTTGAAATGTGAAAAACCCGTCAGATGGTTCTCTGCAGTGAAGTTTCTTGATTGACAAAATGAGCACAGCTTATCAAATGCTCCATAATCATGACAATCAACAGGTTGGTTGAACTCGTCGAAATTAATCGCTTCCCTATGCAAAGAGCCGCGATCGTAGGGTCCCGAGGTAAACGTTGTGATGCTGCATTAGCAGTCGATGCGCTTGCAATTGATCGGGTGTCATTTGGGAAATTCGTCATCGTTGATATTCAGCATCATTTGCACGTAATTTCGCGAGAGACTCCTGACTTTGCCTTGTGCCACACTGAGAAAAATTTTGGTTTGTAAAATTTCTAAAAGTTATAAATTTTTTTGAATTTAAAAAGAATTTTTTTGAAATTTAATGAGATTTTTACAAACTAATAAATAGTTTTTTTTTATTTTAATAACATATTTTATAAAATGATTTATAAATTACTTTTAAATGATTTATAAAATAATTTTTTGATATTAATGACATCTTATGAAAATGTTCATATTTATTGGTTTGCCAGAAATCCCGTTGTTTTATTTTTAAATTCTTCTATATTTTATATAATTCGCCAAATCTATATGTTCTTGTGTTATACTAAAGATATGAAGGTTTGAAATTTTTTGCAGTTTGTTTTTGGTCGTTGCTTCTTGCTTGCAACCTGATGAGTACACTAACTTTTTATTAGTACGACGAAACCAACCTTCCAAGAAAGTTCTCATTATATTTTTTTTTAAGGGTTGTGTCATTGTGTGTATTTTTACACAAGGACCTTGGAGGTTAAATTTGGGGAGGGGGAGTTAATTTCTACTTTTTGTGGTAGATAATATCTAGATATATATATATATTATGTTATGACTATGAGTAGTCAGTAGATGACCTCTTTGTTTTTGCTGGCTTGAACCAATGCCTCCTAAACTACGTAGTTTAGGAGGCATTGCTTAAACAGTCTCAATTCGCAAACATTGTGAGTGTCGTTGTATTTGTAAAGTGTATTACGGATTACTTTGATTTAATAAAATTGTGTGGCATTTGTTAAAAAATAATTTTTTAAAAATTAAAATAAATCTTTTAAAACTACCCAATAGTATCTTATTTTTCAAGAACATTTTTTTTTTATTTTTATAAACAAATTTTGCGAAAAAATTTATTTTAAAACTATTAACCTTTTGATTTTAAAAACGACACTTTTCGTTCATTGTATATATAAACAAAGTAATAAGCAATTCATTAACGAAATTGTACTTTTCCCATTTCATGAAAATAAAACAAGAAACATATTAAAAATAAAATAAACACAATGATGTTTAACAATAACGTGCACAGTATTTGTGTCAATTAAAACATAAAAATTTAAGTAACCCGCGACACTGCTACGATTTTTTTTGCATATCTAATTGCCACCCTGTGCGTTCTCGAGTAAGTCAGTGCTATAGACGTTTATAATACATATATGTTATTCCTAAAATACTAAAATTGTTCAAAAATCTCATGGGTTAAAAGATACCGTAAATCCAGCTAGCAACAACACAAAGCGATAATTCAAAACGACAATTCCAAGTTCATTGAAAACGACGTTGTTTTTGAAACGGCCTGTGATCGCATATAGATAAAGACTAATTATAGAACAACGCTAAGTAAGTACTAGCAAACTAATACTAATTTAAATTTATTTAAGAGTAATTTTGTAGTCGGAATTTTATTCGGAAATTATGATCCATAGGTTGTGGGTTTCATATTAATAACCAAAAAAAAACATAAATTTTTGTAAGTATAACGATATGTCGTCACTGGCATTTTTACCTTCTTTACACGATATACATATTAATACTTATACTTGGATGAATTCTTACACACATGTAAATTGTTATCTACACAAACTGTCGTTATATGAAACTATTCGGTGCGGTTTATTTAGTATAATGCCCATTTTATAAAACATTTTCATAGTTACGATTTATCACAATAAAGTGCAATTAGGCATATTGAAATCTAACTAACTGTGCCAAATATTTTCATTTAAAAACATTGTAAACAGAGCTCTTTATAAATAATTTACAGTGAAAACGCTATCGTTTATTAAGCTATATAAACATAAACGTCTTTCGTTTTCATCGCATTTTTTCGTTCTCGGTATAAATGCTGCAGAGTAGTCCATTATTCGTACAGTTTAACTTTGTACGTTTGCTATCGTTAATAAATAAATTGTGAATACGAAATACATTAGTTGGCATTATGGCAAAAGTTCTTATACAACAAGTGAAACCAACGTTAATTCATCCAGCGATGCCATCAGGAAGTACCTTTAAACCTGTAAATCCGACAATTTTCACAAAAACCATTATTAGAACGATAAAAATGGTTAAAGTTATTTACAAGCACGAGTAAATTTATAAAAATTTACGTCACAACCTTCGAATTATATATAAAATTTTGCACATATATGTTATGGACCATATTGCGGTCTGCAGTAAACGAAATACATCGGAAAATTGGCTACAGTTCCTCATTGATTTTTATAAAATTTTTTAATCTGATATAAAAATATAAAGTGGCTTTAATTTACGCATTTCAAGCACTTGCAATATCTAATTTACCTTACTTAGTATTTAAAAAAAAATGTTTTGTTTTTAATTCACAAGCGCTTGTAAGTATTTAAAATGTGTTAATTGAAAGCCACTGTAATTGCATGCCATTGTCTTATTGATTTCATAATAAAATAAAAATAAACGAAAACTAAATAATTATGCGTCAGACCTTTATATATTATATATTTACGAGGAATATATATATATATATATATATATATATATATATATATATATATATATATATATATATATATATATATATATATATATATATATATATATATATATATATATATATATATATATATATAAGTAGGAATTTTCTCCAATATATTGTTGTGTGGGAATGGGATAGTAAATTAAATAAATACAAAACTACTCTAATTTAATTTGTTTTTTATGAGAAATTAATTTTACACATATTATATTTTTATGTTGCGCGATTACGTGTTTTCTTGGCGACAGCTTGTTAATTTCTGCCTCCGCTCACAATGGACGACAATTACTTCACCGAAACAAAACACAACTTCCGGCATTTATGGTGGTCCGATTTTCTTGTACACTGAACAATATTTAACTCGTTTACATGTACAACATTTATTCACCACTTCTTTTCATTGTGTTCACACGTCCGATTTATTTTGTTTACGTTTAATTAATTAATATACTACTCGGCCATCCTACAATACATCCGACCCGGATGTATCGGAAATCTGAATTCCAGACCCATTATCCCCATCGGCATCTGACGCCTCATCCTCATCCGAGACCTTCTCACCTGACATCTCCACGAAAAACCGCTTCATATATTCAGCACTCGTTGAAGTACGATTGGGGCCCTCGACATTGGTGTTCGTCTTCTTCACGTCGTAACGATCATTTTTATTGACCGCAATTACCTCATACGGTCCCATGTACTTCGGCAAAATCTTCTGCCCGGCTCCAAACTGAGTTTTTTTGATAACAACCCACTCGCCCATCTTATACTTTGGCGCTGCTCTCCGTTTTCGATCGAAGCCTCGTTTATACTCCTTTTGAATCTTCTCGATCGATCTTCGGGCGTCACCCCGTAGTTTCTCTCGGTTTTCACAAAACTGTTCAGCAATTTCTTTTTCGATCGTTTCCACGATTCGTAGATCTTCCGGCGAATTCATCCTTGTTCCAAACATCAGTTCGAAGGGTGATTGATCTATGGCACGATGAAATGAATTATTCAAAAACATTTGTACACGGTCCACGTACCTCCACCAATCTTTAGGTTCTTCTGTTGTTAACTTCGCTAAGACAGGGATTATTACTCGATTAACTCGTTCCATTTGTCCATTTCCGGATGGCATTCCCGTTGTAATAGCGTGGTGTACAATTTTTTCACTCCGACAGTAACTTTGGAACTCTGAGGATGTAAACGTTGGTGCCTGATCTGAAACAATGCGTCTTGGATTGCCAAACACCTTTTTCTGCACTTCCAGCTTCCCGATGGTTTCCTTCGCCGTTGTTCCCTTTGTTGGATACAGCCAAACGAACTTCGTGAAACTGTCGACTACGCAAAAAATGTTCTTGTATGATTTCTGGGTTGTTGTTAGGTGACCCAAATGATCGACATGATATGTTGTGAAAGGCGCATCACCTTTTGGGATTTTGTTTAGGCGCCCGTCCTGTTTCCCTTCCTTTCTGTTGACAAGAAGGCATTGAACACAATTTTTAGTCACCGCCGCTACTCGTTTCGCCAGGTTCTTCATATAAAATTCTCTCTCTACTAGCTCCTCCGTCTTCTTTGGCCCGAAATGCCCTTGATCGTGGCATTTCTTTACGATTTCAATTTGCATGGCCCGTGGTACGACGAGACACTCCGTCCCTTTCCACAATTTATAAAGGATTCCATTATTTGTAGTACATACGGACCTGTTTCAAGAAGCTTCATAATTGCCTGTATTTCTGTATCACTCCTCTGTGCCGCCTTTACTCGATTCTGCACGTCCTCTCGTATTACCATCAGCACAGGATTTCTCGACAAGGCATCGACGTGACGCATTCGATGGCTCGGTCGATGTTCTAGCTCGTAATTGAATTCCGTTAGGTAGAGTGCCCATCTTGCGATTCGTGTACAAATCTCCTTTTTCTCCATCGTTCCCTTGAATGCTGCACAATCCGTAGCAATTTTGAATTTTATACCTAGGAGATATACTCTGAACTTCTTCAGTGCCTTGACAATCGCCAAAACTTCTAGTTCATAGCTTGAGTATCGCTCCTCACATGGTGTTGTCTTGCAGCTATAATAAAATACGGGATGGAACTGCCCATCAGCATCACTGTCCTGCGACAATACCGCACCCAATCCACACTTAGATGCATCTGTATGCAATTCCGTTTTCGCATTGAGTGAAAAAATACGTAAAACTGGATTTGAAGTCAGAGCAATTTTTAGCTTCTCCATAGCCGCTCTCTGACTAGGACCAATTTTGAAGGCTGCGTCCTTTCGTAGCAAGTCAGACAGAGGTTTGGCAACTAACGAATACCCTTCGACAAACCTTCTAAAATAACTCGTCAAACCAAGAAACTGCTGCAACTGACGAATATTGGATGGCTCTGGATACTTGGAAATGGCTTTCTGTTTGTCTTCAGATGGCTGGACTTTACCGTTCTCGATTATATACCCAAGGTATTCCACCTTCTTTACTAACAGCTTACATTTTGACCATTTGATATCAAGTCCATTCTTCTGGGCGAGGTCCAAAACACGCCTCAACCTTACGACCGATTCATCTTCAGAAATAGCTGGCACTATGACATCATCCATATAGATGCAAACTATTTTCTCTTTTACTAATTCATCGAACACGTTGTTAACGAACCTTTGAAACACGGCCGGCGAATTGCATAGGCCAAAAGGTGCCTTTAGAAACTCGTACTGCCCGAAAGGAGTAACAAATGACGTGTACTTGACCGATTCTTCTGCAACTGGTACGTGAAAAAAACCATTGCGTAAGTCCAACGTGCTAAAATATTTCGCTCCCTGCAGCCGATCAATTTGGTCGTCAATCAGGGGTAGCGGGTATCGATCACGGATCACTGCCATGTTCAACCGTCGATAATCGATGCACAACCTCTTTGAGCCGTCCTTCTTGTTAGCTAGGACGATCGAGCTAGCGTACTGCGACATGCTTGGTCTAACAATACCTTCCTTCAGCCACTCGTCAATTTGATCTCGCGCTAGTTTCAACTCTAACGGGGCTAGTCGTCTGGGTTTCGAGTATATGGGTGTATCGTGTGCCAACACGATATTCATCTTTACTGTGTTGTTTATCGCATCTTTGTTGGGACTGTAATTGCTAACCATTGCCGTCACTTCAGGAATCAAATGCTTCTGATTTACATGTGATAAATCGACAGGCATTTGATCGATTACTTCGGCCACTGCCGCTAATTCGGGGATGAACTTCTTGATTGTTATACTATTCGGAGTAATCGTTATGATCGTCTTTCTTAATAGCTCTTGGCCCAACAGTACATTAGCTGGTAACAAGCCATCATTTACTATGTGGAACTCGGTTTAGAAATTTTCGTTATCGACGACGACGTTTACTTCCACTTTTCCCACTGTCTTTAGTTCACCTGAACCAATCCCTCGAAATGCCGTGACCGTTGGATTGATCGTTGGTAATCCCAGCGCTGCCACCATGCTATTCGCCATAAAATTTAAATCGCTGCCACTGTCAATCATAGCATCAACCTCAACACCAGCGATACAGACTCTTTTGGTCGATGGGCACATACCACTCTCCGTCGCGCATAACTTTTTCTGGCCCGCTTCAGACTTTGGACATTTTGGTGCAATATGTCCGAACTCGTTACATTTATAGCATTTTGGACCTTTATTCTTCTCTGGGCACATATTTGCAATATGTCCAAGATCTCCACAAACATAGCACTTTGTCGAACCTGTCCGCCGATTTTTGGATTTAACAGGCTGTATCGAGTTGTTGGTAGTCTGGGTTCTCTGAGATCTTTTTTTTATTTCCTCGTAGCTAACCAGTCTCTTTCTGAACTCGTTGATAGTTACTGCACCATAAAGCACTGACTTGTTCGGCTCATAATCGGAAATTCCTCCAATACAATATTCGATAATAGCCGCTTCCTCCATGTTTATTGCATTGCCTAGTTCCATCATCGTAATGAGATAACTCAAGAAACTTTCGCTCAATTTCTTTTTTCTTTCCGCCATTTGCTTGTGAATCGCCGCAGACGTTTGCACCGGCTTGAACTCTCTGACCAGAAATTCCTTTAATTCCACCCACTTCGAGATATGAGCCGTTGTTCGTAGCAATTTCTTCGCGTCACCATCAAGAAGTCGCTTTGCGTATGTTGTTTTTTGTATTTCGGTCCAACCATAAGTTAGAGCGGCATCCTCGATATCTTTTAGCCATTTACTCAGAAGATGACCCTCGCTTCCGTCGAACTTGGACATTGACTCCTCTATGTCTCGGAAAGAAAATATCATCGGTTTCTCAGCTGTCACAATTTGCGTTGACGCCACTGCTGTCGATTCCAAAGTTCGTTCACGCCTCATTAGATCGAGTTCCCGTTGCACCAACTCGAGCTCTCGTCTTAATAGTGCTGCATCGCTTATCGCAGTAATAGTTGGTTCAGCGGTCGCAGAATTCACCTTTGCTATCAAGCTATTGAATACTTTAGACATATTGTCCGAACCCCGTAGTAACTCCGTTTCATCGCTTTCTTCAGAGTCAACATCGGACAGCTTGAGATCTTTTACTGTAAGCCCATTTCCTAGCACTTGTATAACTCTATCATCGGTAGTTGCTCCAGTAATTATATTCGCCTTTTTATCTCCCGCTTTACTCATAACGGAAGCAATATCATTCTGCTCGTTTGGCGTTGAACATTCCTTTCCCGTGCCACCCATTTTTTGTTAAAACTAATCGCCTATTAGTCAGCCACGAGCGTTCACCGTTACGATAAGTGTCTTTTGCACCACTTCACTAATTACCGTTTCACTGTTTTGTTGCTACCGCAATTTTGTTTCCCTTTTTATATCCCAATGACACCACTCGTCTTCTTTACGCGTCCACGAACACAATACACACCTTTTCCTCTTCTCCTAATTGGTCATCCAATATTTAAGCCACCTTGCTTAACATGTGCTGCACCTCAAAACACAGTTTAGGATGATCCCGGTTGAGCCCCCAAGTAAGAATTTTCTCCAATATATTGTTGTGTGGGAATGGGATAGTAAATTAAATAAATACAAAACTACTCTAATTTAATTTGTTTTTTATGAGAAATTAATTTTACACATATTATATTTTTATGTTGCGCGATTACGTGTTTTCTTGGCGACAGCTTGTTAATTTCTGCCTCCGCTCACAATGGACGACAATTACTTCACCGAAACAAAACACAACTTCCGGCATTTATGGTGGTCCGATTTTCTTGTACACTGAACAATATTTAACTCGTTTACATGTACAACATTTATTCACCACTTCTTTTCATTGTGTTCACACGTCCGATTTATTTTGTTTACGTTTAATTAATTAATATCCTACTTATATATATATATATATATATATATATATATATATATATATATATATATATATATATATATATATATATATATATATATATATATATATATATATATATAGAATATATATATATATATATATATATATATATATATATATATATATATATATATATATATATATATATATATATATATATATATATATATATATATATATATATATATATATATATATATATATATATATATATATATATATATATATATATATATATATATATATATATATATCGCTCACTGCGTGCAATAAAACGATAAGTCAAGAACATCGTTTTTCAGGAGATACGTTTTTAGGTTTTTCAGCAAGATCTTTTTGAATGCTTGCTTAATTGAGAATGTTCTTTACTCCAAATGGTTCATTTTTCATGACAATTTCTGGAGTCATTTCAAAAATCTAAAAAAATTAGTTTAAATAAGTAAACGAGTTACTTATCGTGTACAACTTTATTAAAACAGCATTGTAAGTACTAGTTATATTGTAGTTTTTTTGACTGAAGAAATTTTAAGATCTTGTATTGTAAGTCGAGTTGTAGTATTTATAAAGAAAAAAGAAATCCTTTTATACTATTGTAACTCTACATATCGCAGTATTGCAATACAATTTTTTGTTGTAGTCAACAGTGAATCATAAAACATCACGATTATTAAATTTCGGAGAATGAGTGGGGATTTTGGGTATGTCATTGTTGTGTTCTCTGTATCTTATTTGAAACGAGCGTCCTGTTTGGCCTAAGTATGCCGACCTTCAGTTGTATTTAGCCTTACCTGTGTATACGGATCTCTGCACAGGTGGACCCATGTTTCTCTAGACGGCAAGGTAGGAGCCGTTGTTTTCAGTGGGAAGCTTTTTTTTCAGTGGGAACCAACTGCAGATTTTGAAAGTGCAGTATCAACTGCCTGGTTCGAGGTAGAAAGTGTATCGAGAAACATTTTTCGGCATACCATTGTACTTTCGTCTTTATCGTTCAAACGATAATTAAGATAATATAGGTTAGACGATTTTCTTTGGCTATCGCCTAAAGAAATTTTGGTAATTTTTTTATTCACTACATTAACTCCTTGAGCTACAAAATCCCACTGACGTTCATTATTAGCTAATTTATAGTAATGGGTGAAAACGTTCATCCTAATTTGGTGCGATACTCGTTCATGGCGCTTAAGGCGGCATTTTGATGAACACCCACTTTACATTACTTTCGCAGGTATTATTCGTCTTGTTGCGTTTTTATATTGGTTGCCAGTATTCTTAGGACGCTTCGCTGCTACCCTTTGCCAGCTATTTAATTTTATTTTACGTTTTCTGGATATGATGTTTTTCTTTTAAAATTAATTGCATTGGCTTTTGTTTTAATTAATTAAAACTTGGTTTAATGGCGTGGATACGTGTATTTGGACATTACACAGGCGTAATCGTAAACTTTTTCCATATAGAGCATGGAGCATGTCACCTAATACTCTAATAGGAATTCTGTTAAATCGGCGTGTCACCCGGTAAGCTGACTTTTATTCATACATATATGTAACTTTTCAGAAAGCTATTTACTCGTATTTGCATTTCTGTCATATTCCATGGCCATAATAAATTTAAAATTTCTTACCTGAATCATTTGCTTCCAAATCAACTTCGAAAAAACCGGCGGACATACTAAGTTTATATAAACTATGGTTTATAATTTTTTAAAAATATTTAATTTTTTTTTTTTTGGGAAAACTTTATCAGAATTATAAAATTTTAAATTTTAAAATTTTTCGCGAAAAAACAATGGTTGTCATTCAAAACAAGCAAGAAAACTACAACAAGACTTACAATACTTATTTATAAATATTTCCAAGCTGAAATATACTGTAAATAGTACTTATAGTTATCAAAACGTAAAATTATTTGCTACATAAACTGCGATAAATTACACTTACAGCTGCAGTAAAAAACTATTCGCCTGCTAAGAAAACGATAATGGGAAATACGATATTGAGAACGCGATTTTTTACAACCAAGAAAACTATAAGTCAAGTTAGGGTATTATTAACGGGAACAAAACACAAAAATTGACTTATTGTATTATTGCGAAGTGATACAGTATCCGCAGGAGGACCCATTTTAAAAAATGAGTTAAACTAAAATATACGCCTTTCTCTGAACTACAAGAAAATGTAATCATGCAATAATGCGATAAGTAGTACTTATCTTGCACGCAGTGAGCATATATATATATTATATATATATATATATATATATATATATATATATATATATATATATATATATATATATATATATATATATATATATATATTAGGGTGGCCCACGTTTATATGGGGAAAAAAAAGTGTTGAGATATTTAACGGGACACCCCCTAGAAATGTGAGGTTATGCTAAAAACTTAACCAGAAAAAATATTGGGCCGATCGAAGGTCGTTTAGAGGTCGCGACTTGAGCGCGAAGTTCGATAAAAACTGTGTTTTTTTCGATTTTTCACGTTCAAACGAACAGAAAAATTATTTAAAATTTTTTCTCAGACTAAATAAAAATTGCGGTCAATAGAGGAGATAATTACCTTTTCAAAACAGCAAAGATGTCGAAAATCGGTTAACAAATAGCGAGATTATTGCTAATTTTCGAAACTATTAAAAACTTAAATAATAAACGATTTTTTTTAAATCCTGGAAATTATCTTCAAAACTACAAAAAAAATAAATAAATAAATAAAAAGGAGGTATAAAGAATAAACAAAAGAATGTTTTATGGTGTAAAAACCCTATGAGTCATGAGAAGTTACCATAGTTGTGATTGAGTCATGAGTCATGAGAAGTTACCATAGTTGTGATTTATGATGCCATTATCATGAAACCCAACTATGTTAAGTCCTTATGACTCATTTGACTCATTAGTTATTGTATTTAAAATTTAAATCCGCCTACTGCACTAATTATGATCTGATATGGCCAATATATTTCATTGTATCATATACTATATAAACAAAATAAATGCAAATTAATTTCAGTTTAAATCCAAATCTCTCGAGAAAAGGACACAAATTTGTAGAAATTAAATCTAGTCATTTTAACAGTTTTATTAATATTTTTAAGAAAGTGCTATTACAGTTGATAAAATGACAGCTAATTTACGGTCCACTACAGAAATTTATCTTCTTGGGCATGAGTACTGTCAAATTATTGGTGCTAAGTTACCATCAAAAAAGCAAGTGTTGTGTCTTTTTTTTTACAATCACCGTACTGTAAAATTAACTATTCGTGAAAGTGCAGCTCTGACAATCCAGGAAGTGTCTATTTTTTGGGCAAAAGCACGAATTCCAGTGAAAAAGGAACAACATTCTATTGAAAAATTGGAACAATTGCATGATGAGTGGAAAAATCTTCTAAAGAATAAAAATAAACCTTTAAAAGTTTACCGCGAAAGAGAAATTGCCTTTACTAGTAAACTGGATGATATTTTCGATATCGCCCATACTAATGCCTTATCGATGATGACTAGTGAAGACGACAAGCGATTCCTGTTGTCACAGCGTGAGAAAGGGCGCCCCGGATATTTGGCTGGAGTCAGGCAATATGAAATCGAAAAAGAAAAGCGGAGATCGGAACGTCTGATGGCAGAAGAAAATCGTAAACGAAGACATCTTGAAGAAAAACGTAAATCAATTCCAATAGACTCACAAACATTATTTTCATCATCGGAGAGTGACAGCGAAAGGACATCTGATAACGACATGAGCTTCGAAAATATTGATTTGCCCGTGATAAGCGCAGAAGGAGCCTCTATAGGAAGCAAATGTTTCATTACTCCTAGAATATTGTCAGCTTTGGATAAGTGGAAGATTACAGATCGTGCAGCAATGCATTTAATCAGTGCCGTTGCCGAAAGTCTTGGACATTCTATTGATGACCTCGTTTTGAGTCGAACAACACTGAAGCGTCTTCGTGAAACAAATAGAGTAGAAATAGCAGAATCAATTAAATCGACTTTCAAGTTTACGACAGGCGTAGTACATTGGGATGGAAAATTACTTCCGGAGTTATCTGGAACGGAGACCGTGGATCGTTTGCCGGTGATTATTTCCCATATAGATGGAGAACAATTATTGGGCGTTCCCAAAATATCAAGAGCAACTGGTTTGGAAATGGCGGAGGCTGTTTTCCAAAGCTTAATTGATTGGAGAATAGTTGACAATGTCGTGGCGGCTTGCTTCGATACAACATATTCAAATACTGGAAGACTAAATGGAGCAGCTATTATTTTAGAGCAGAAACTGGATCGAAGTTTATTATATCTTCCTTGTCGACATCACATATGTGAAATTACATTACGCGCTGCATTTGAATCGAAAATGGGCAATACATCAGGAGTAAATGTTCCATTATTTGTGAGATTCAAGAATGACTGGAATTCCTTGAATAAGAATAATTTTAAAGCAGGCATAGATGATCCCAACGTTCATATACAATTAAATGATGTGAAAGCGGAATTAGCGGGTTTTTGTAACAACGAATTGGCAAAAGAACATGCTCGTGATGACTACAAAGAATTATTGGAAATTACTCTAATTTTTTTGGGCATGATACCAACTGAAAATGTCCATTTCCGCCTGCCGGGGCCTATGCATCATGCTCGCTGGATGTCCAAAGCCATTTATGTATTGAAAGTATTTATCTTTCGGGAGGAATTTAAGTTAACAGCACAGGAACAGAAGAATTTACGGGACATTTGCATTTTTGTCGTAAGATTTTATGTGAAAATTTGGTTCCATTGCACAAAAGCTGCTAAAGCACCACAGCTGGATTTCAACTATTTACGAAATATTTATTTGTACAAAACACATGACGAAAAGTTGGCGATGGCTGTACTGAATAAAATATGTGGCCAATTGTGGTATTTATCCGACGAAAGCATCGCATTCTCTTTTTTCGACGAAAACGTCTCTAGTGCGGAGAAAAGAAGAATGGTGCAACAGTTGGATATGAAGAGGGATGTAGAGGCCGAGTCAATTAAGCGCATCGAGTTGAAAATTGATGATGTAAAAACATTTATTACGAAACAACTAGCAGATTTTGTTACACCAAACACTGGCGATCTTTTTAAAAGGTTCAATATTTCTACAGATTTCTTGAACAAAGATCCGGATATGTGGCCTCGGGATGATAATTTCAAGAACGGAATGAAGATTATCAGTAAAATAAAAGTCGTAAATGATATCGCAGAACGTGGTGTTAAATTAATACAAGATTATAATAAGAAATTGACAAGAAATGAAGATGACATGCAATATTTACTACAAGTCGTAAAGGACTACACAGAAGTTTCCAACATACACCAAAACAGCCTTAATGGGTAGAATATCAACTTAGATTGATTATTTTAATACTAAAAATTAATTTATAATATCATTGTATAGAAGAAACATTATGCATTAATAATAAAAAAAATATAGTAATAATTTGACTTGTTTTTATATTTTGGAAATTTGGCAATAATCTCGCTATTTGTTAACCGATTTGCGATATCTTTGATGTTTTAGAAAGGTAATTATCTCCTCTATTGACCGCAATTTTTATTTAGTCTGAGAATTTTTTTTAAATAATTTTTCTGTTCGTTTGAAAGTGAAAAATCGAAAAAAATACCGTTTTTATCGAACTTCGCGCTCAAGTCGCGACCTCTAAACGACCTTCGATCGACCCAATATTTTTTCTGTTTAAGTTTTTAGCATAACCTCACATTTCTAGGGGGTGTCCCGTTAGAAATTGGAACTTTCGAAAATTTGGACCACCCTAATATATATATATATATATATATATATATATATATATATATATATATATATATATATATATATATATATATATATATATATATATATATATATATATATATATATATATATATATATATATATATATATATATATATATATATATATATATATATATATATATATATATATATATATATATATATATATATATATATATATATATATATATATATATATATATATATACAATATATATATATATATATATATATATATATATATATATATATATATATATATATATATATATATATATATATATATATATATATATATATATATATATATATATATATATATGGCCAATTGAACAGCTCTGACTATCTCGTATATTTCATCCTTTAGAATGGTTAGTCGGTTAAATAGTTCTTGTTGAAGTTTTTCTTCCGATTTGTCGTCTAGGTGGTCCAAGATTTTGTTGTATTCTGCAAGAAATTGTTGAGTGGTGTTTGTTAACGCCTTGTTAATCCTGTACTCATTTTATTCATTATCTCATTTTGGTTTTTCATTATTTGGTCCCAATCCGTGGCATCCGGGGATTCTCCAATCCATTTCCATGTACTACCTATCCAGTTTATCGACCTTTGTTTGGGTGATTGGCCCTTAAGTTCCGAAATCATCTGCGCTATGATTTTCGCGAGATGGACCAGTTTTGGCTGAAGGATGCTCTCCTGGTGTGTCCTACTGATCGAGGGTGTACTTCGCTCTAATACTTTCTCGTACTACCTTAGGTTGATGACATGGATCAGCTAAAACTCCCTTGAATTATTCGCCCCTTTCCTTGTTTTAGAGCCAGGAGCTAGAAAGGAAGAGAGGTAAACCCGTTAATTGTATTGTGGTGTTAACGGGAAACTATTGGGGTAAGTTTTTATATGTGTTTTATAGATGCGTCTTCCAGATGTAGTTGTTACAGTGACCTTATTGTCTTGTGCCACTGTTTCTTGATGAAATTTGGGTTTGCCTTTCTGTTGAATCTGTTCGATCGCGGTATAAACCGTGTCTCCAGCTTCGTAGGTTTTGGACTGGTTCTCTTGTTATTCTCTCTCATAATTGTGAAATTTTGATTCTTTCTAAGTCTTTCAATTAGGTCCTCGTGAACCTTAGTTATGAAATCTGTAAGATTTTGGTAATTTATCCTCCGTATTCTCTCAAAAAATATATCATTGAGTTTCCGTTGTGTAACCGAGTGTATAGAGTCGTTGTAACGATCCACTGCTATGTTGATCAGTTCTTTCGTAGATAGCTCCTTGAACTCGTTCTGGAGGCATCGAACTATTTCGAGTATTGTAGAGTGACCTCTCTCTATGGCCACATTAACTTCACTTCGTTGTGAAGGTTGTAACGTTTGTAGACGTTAACAGAAAATTCATTAGTAATTCCGAAGTGCAGCCATTGGCCCGCTAGCTGAGATCGGTGATGGGCGGGGTACTTCGGATACCAAGGAATATAAGAAGCTGCAAAAATTAATCACAAAATAGCGGAACATTACTGTGAAGCCCGTTCACTCAACCCATTTCCCTCCAAAATTTAAACAGTTAATTCATTAACATAGTTAAATTTGGTTTATTCATAGACAACCTTCAACATTTTATAAACTTTCATAGTACAGAAAAAAAACCAAAACGAAGTGATATTAATTTCCTTAGTTAGAACCGTATACCGAGGTTCCGAAATAAAATCGAGAATTCACCCAAAAAAATTACACTGTGAAACTATTCTTTACCACAATATAATACAATATAATATAGAAATAATTTGAATATATATATACGACTTATCCGTTATAACTGCCACGATGAAGCGCTTCTCCGCGTAGGTACAAGCTGGGTTTCCTATCACCGGTACTAAAATATTATATATATTCTGTGGGAGAACCGTAAGTTTCACGCCACCAACCTTATAGTTGTCACAAATTTAATTACCGTTCGTTTTACTCAAATTTAATATCACTTTAACACATAAACTAATAAAGATTTTAACGTCTTGTAAATGATGTAATTAATAGATCATTATAACTTAATCGTAACCATTAATTAGGAATTTAAATAGAAAAATTATGAAACTTAATTAGATTAAAAACAAATTAAACTGTAACGAAACTAATCTAAACTAAAATTACAAACTAATCCGCACGCAAACTATCGTGCCAAGCGTGACTCGTTCACAATGTACCACTACGCACATACGATCCGGTATTATTGGCGTGAATGGTGTAGCACAGACCTTATAACAAAAAAATGACGCCGATAAACAACCGTACCATCCCATGCACCGTATGTTTTCCACCAGGCAACTTGGTAGTGGTCGTCACCATGCAAACAATTGGACCTTCCTCCTCTTTTTTTTATTTTTGATCACCCACAACGGAAGGTCTATAATAATTCGAAATAGCACCAATCCTCGCACGCACGTGAACCAGATGCACTTCCGTTGCACTAGCAATCGAGCAGTCGTTTCTTTAAGACAACTATACGGGAAATAAAAACAAATTAGCTTTTCCCGTAATATGTATGATCAGAAGTTAACATTTACCTGCTGTGTTATATGTATATGGAAACACAAATCGATCCGACATATACGCCCTCGTATACAATACGGCACAATGACGTTTGGTTTAATGTAAACTTCAATTTAATTACAGTGATTTTAATGTATGAACTCTAAAGTACTTTAGCAGCTGGCGGTAGACTGATTTAACGAATAATTGTGTGTTGTTTGGTAGCAAACATTATGAAGAATTTTTAATGAGATTAATTATTCTATCCAAACCACACTCTCTCACAGATACATCAAGTTGCATTTTTAATAAGCTAGATGCTCTATATACTACGTTATCTCAGCGCAATAATCAATTTGATACGTCGTATTATGAGCAGCATAATCATATCTGGTACCTGTGTATAAGTACGATTGATGACGTACCCATCACAATAATTAAATACGATACAAGTACACAGTCCCATTTGATCATTCTTATCGTAGTAATTGCAAATTTCCCCAATCAATCTTGTACATGTAATGTCAACTTAATATTGATGTATGTAGATCAGATAGTAAACCTCTCATTAAATTTAATCTCATAAAAAAAATTCTTCTTGATGTATCCGTGAGAGGGTATGGCTCGAACAAAACAATTAATATTTGTTAGTGCGTTCTCACGGAAGTCAAATAGCAAGTATTTTAATGAATCCATTCGTTACAAGGTGTTTGATAAATCAGGGTACAAAATGATTTTAGGTAGTCCGTAATGATCGGACTCATGAAGCTTCTTTCATTATCAATATACAAGATTGCGAGGTGTTGTGAAATAATGTATCGCTTTTATGATCTTATCTCGCACGTGTAAGATGGATTTATTCTTAATGCGAAAGAATTTTACGAACTTAGAGTACTTGTCTATACAAGATATGTATTTTTCCTTTTTTGTCTCCATTATGTTTACATGGAGAATTTCTGCAGGATATGTTGGAATAGGTGTTTCTTGAAGAGCAACGCGATGAGGGTGTTGACCATATTTATTCGTGTTGCAGGTGTCGCAGGTCTGCGTGTATTTTTTAATCAAATTGGCCATCCCTGGAAAGTAATATTTCTCTAAAATTTGTTTTCGATTCTCCATAGGATTTCGTTGAGCTCTTTTGTGTAACTTCGCATTATTATTCCTATTGCTTAATGTAAAAGTTAGCGGTTGATGATCTGTCAGGATTTTTATTCTTCGAGCTCCGTATAGGTAGTTGCGAAGGTTGTCCAGTGCCCATATTATAGCCAGCATCTCCTTCTCATTCGCAGTATAATTTTCTTCTGTTTTATTCAGAGATGTCCCTTTGAGACAACACAGCGCCAATGTCAGATGAGGAAGCATCAGTAGTCAGCAGAAAAGGTTTGTTGAAGTTTGGAAAAATTAATACCTTTGTTGATGATAGGAGCTCTTTGATATTATTACAAGCTTCCAACTCTTTCTGATTCGCAGGTTAATCTCCACCTTTTTGGATTGTGATGCTTTAATTTGAGCATTCTCCCCCCTCGTCAAGTTGGTTGGCGGTTTAGCTACGTGAGCAAAGTCACGGATAAACCGCTTATAATACGATGCGAGACCCAGGAAGGATTTGAGGTCTTTTAAGTTCACGGGTTTCTTGATGTTTTGAATAGCCAGTATTTTCTTTTTATCCAGCTTAATGCCTTTGTTGGTTATGAGGTATCCTAAAAATTTCTGCCACCGTTCGTCCACCGAAGACAATAATGTCATCCATGTAGACGTAACACATTTATCCAATATATTCTTTCAAGACATTATCGATCATTCTTTGAAAAATCGCTGGCGCATTCTTTAGGCCGAACGGAAGCCTGAGAAATTCGTATTTTCCATTTAGGGTAGAATGTCGGCTTCTTTAATTTTATTCTGGTGGAACCCTGATGTCAGATCGATGGTGGTAAAATATCTTGAATTCTGGAGATTTGCTAGGGTGTTTGAAATATCCGGGATGGGATAGGCGTCTGATATTGTCACCACATTCAATCTCTTGAAATCCACTACTAACCGATATTTTTTAATTTGCGAGGCATTCAATTTCCTTTCCACGACCCATATCGGGGAATTATACGGGCTTTTGGATGGACGTATAATACCATCCGCAAGGAGTTGGGGGATCTGTTTGTCCACTTCGGGCCTCATGATGTATGGATATGGGTATGATTTAATGTATATCGGTTCTTCAGTGGTTGTTTTGATTTCCGCACGTACTTCCGTATCTATGGTTTCAAAGTTATTAACAGGTCCAACAAGTGTTGTGAATTTCGAGACGACTGTTTGTAATAATTTTTTAGTGTCTGTTGAAAAATGACTGACTCGAATTTCTCGTAACGGGTTGCATATGTTGGGTGCAATAATTAATTCGTTATTTTTCTGATCAATAAGTGCCCCCAGTTCCTTCAGCTCGTCTACTTCTATGATACCATCAAACGATTTCAAACCTGGTAGGATGAAGAAATTGATGGTATTCCCAATGCCAATGCTCTTAACGAACGGTCCACTGATTTTGTGACTGATTTTAATGTGGCATTAATCGCTAATTCAGGCCTCATCAAGTTCTTATTGGCCCCTGTGTCTATGAGGAACTTTAGCATATTTCCGTTTTTAGGACGATACTCTAGGTAAGGTACGCTAGAGAGGCTTCCGTCATAAAATTTATTTCTGTATTATCTTCTGTACCCAGTTCCTCATAGCATACGTCATTTTCTGTGTTATCATATGCCAGTTGGATATATTCGTTTTCCTCCAGTTCCGTTTCTAAATAATATATTCTTTGCTGCTTCCTAGGTTCGTGGATATGAGAATGTTCCCGTTTAGCTATCGTCTGGTCTTGCGGCGTGGGACGGTTAATATAATTTACGTGTTTGAACCGAAGGGTCAATCTCCATTGGTGCTGCCGGTTTAGGATAATTCGGCCTTGGTGGTGGAGCGTAGTTTGGCTTCTGGTGTTGAATGTTGTACGCCAAATTCCTCCGTTGAACTGATAGTGCCTCGTTGTTTTTGGGTGAGAGTTGTGTTTGCTGGTACGAGATTTGATCTATCGGAGCCGTTACAACGTTGTTAATATTTCTTTTGTGAATATTCATGTTTCTGAAATTCAGGTTTTGAATTTCTAAACAGGATCCGTACGCTTCAGGTAATGTGGCTGGTTTCTGGATGATCAGCATTTTAGACAGCTCTCCATTTAGCCCACGAATGAACACGTCTAGTGCTCGATTGCGGTATGTTTCAACCAATACCGTGGTCATTTTCGGCGAATACTCTTCGGTTTTTATTTTGTTTACAATTAACGAAAACTGGTGGTTCACGTTTGCGTAAAATTCATCCACTGCCATGTTTCGTTGTGATATGGTACTTAGTTGATGTTCCAACGTTCGGAGATCCCTTTTATCCGCGTAATGCAATGAAAGGCATTTCTTGATCGTGACCCATTCCTCATCGAAAATATTGTATGATGTCAGCGCTGAGTCAGGAGAACGATTATTTTGATAATAAAGCTGAATAATTTGTAAACGTTGTTCTTGCGTATATCTCACCATGATGAAATTGTAAACATTACTGAATACAATGAAACAAAAAATGACAAATCATGACATATTACAAATGGCCGAAACGTCACTTAAAAATCCTATCATTCCTATTGGAAAACGCTATAAATGATAAATTTGAGTGACTATATTTATATTAAAATTTTTGATTTTTCCGAAGCCCAGAGCTAAGAAAAATCCTGGTTAGATATGTTTCACTGAATACTATGCATTTCCGTTTTCGGTGCATTACTGCTGGCCGAACTTCCTTTCTTCTCTTTTTTAATATTTTTGTAATCCACCCATTTCTTTTTAAATGGAATTGAGGTCGAAGTAGAAGTCAAAGGTTTTTCGTTGTCAATTTTAATCTCTGGTTTTTTGAAATTAAATTTCCGAAATTTTTGGTTATTTTGATACGAGATCCTAATGGATCTTGTAACGCAGTCTGGAAAACTGTTAATCCTAAATTTTGGTAGTGTTTTTTCTGGTGTTCGATTCCATCACTATCGGAATTGTTTTATTTTACTTGTGAGGTTAATAGAGTTAAAATGTGTACAATATTGTTTGTTATATAAATCTTGAGGGACTTGTCTTATTCGAATTTGTTGAAATACCTAGTTCCATTTGTAAATTGGATTCATCTCTTGTGACGGCAATTTTTTTTGTTAAATGTGATTTTATTTCTTTCTAATTATTTGAAGAGACATTATTTGTGATTAGCGAATGTGGCGCTTTATCAATTATTTTATTTCTGATATTCAACATAATATATCTTTTATGTTCGTAATCATCATCCCTAAGTTCTTTACAAATTTTTAATATTAACTCAACACTTTTGATAAATTTTACTAAGTCTCCCCTTGGACCATTGTATGGCTGGATGTTCTTAGTGATTATATCACACTCAAATAACTCTAAAATTTTATCCATTTTTCGCACGTTTGTTAATTCTGTTATTTTTTACTTTAAGCACGCGTATTTCTTGTGACGTTTCTATCAAATTCTGTTTGATAGATTGAAATGTCGTCTCCATTATATACTTTTCAGGACTAGTCGCTTTTTTGTTTGAATTAAAAGAACCATTAGCCGTTAAGACGATCCACAGTTTTTGCTGTTCAGTTTTGAAGTAGCGTTTCACCGAATCTAGATATCTATTTTCATCTATTCACAAAATTTCATGTGATTATGTTTTGTTAAATTTAAGCGTCAAGTTTTACACACCAAATGTAACGTGCGTTACATTGATGCCTCTTCTAGCTCATTTCAACTTGGTTGGCACACTGTGTAACATCGATATTTTGGTATTACGCCTAGATCACTGCTGTACACAACCAAACTATACCGGTTAATTGTCATTGCGCCTGCGAGGTTTGCAGATACGTATTGTTATAGTATACCTTGGGCGAAGTAGATTAACGATTATGACTTGCATGTTGGTGTATGCAACATACGCGGTCTGCAAGTCATGCGATAATTGCTTTGTTATTGCATTAGCGGATTTTTGTTTTTCTGCATAACCAAAATACCGGATTTGTTTTTTTTTCTGGTAAAGAATAACAAATAATAATTTTTGTCGATCATTCAATCTAGAGTAGCTTTTCGATGCGGAGATGTGTGTGCATCCCAAGAAAAATCAACACAAATTTAATTTAATATACAAATAAATTGTCGGTGCATAGATCTGTGCACATTAAAAGCAAATTTTTTGTTGATTAAAGAGTGGAACTTTGAAAAGTGTGCGAGTGAAACATACCAAATAAATTGTGTGCTAAATAGTGTAATAGCTAAACTAATAATAATAGTAATAATTACTATACTAACTAATAAATACCAATAGTAAAACCACGATAATAAAGGTGAGTCGCCCACGAGGATTGTGAATTTTTTCTTTCTTTCAAAAAAGTGTTAGAGTTTATACGTTACGCATCCAAGATTATGGTGCTTGACTTTATGAAAAAGTATAAATGCTCAAATTACGAGCTAATTGTATAAAAGATGGTGTGGTTAGCCATCGAATCGGTATAGTGGATTTTTTTTTGGTTTGGAGAAAACTTCATGTGATACGCGGCCAAGCGAGTGCACCAATAAAATTCAAGCTGTTTAATTAATTTAGTGCAATAACCTGAGCATATCGTATCCAAATTGCAACGTCCGTATTGTGCATCCAGATTATCAAATTAGATCGGGTGTGGTTGAATGTGTAGTGCGAATAATACATAATATAACTGCACATAAAGCAACGGATGTATTTGGCGGCGTCCTTGTAAGGCGAACGATTGTCAGTGGTCGAGTTTCTGGTGAAGTCTTGGTGTTCCACCGTAGCAACGTAAGCAGCTCGTTGAAGATTTTGGCGGTGAAGTTGGTGTTCTCTACGGTACCCGGATCCAGTCTGCGGAGCTAGCAGTCGTCAAGGATGTAAAGCTGCATGCGGCGAGGTTGAGCGGAAGGCGGCGTGACTGGGCAGGTTTTTGTCTGTGTTTTTTTTAGTAATTTTATTTTTCCGTTTCTTTTCTCATTTTCTAATATGCATTAGGTTTTATAGACATTTACTTAATTTTTTTTTTTGCTTTAATTCAAATTTCTTTTGTTTTTTCTTTAAATTCAGTTTATTCTTTCTTTCAAATTTAAATTTTGGCCGAGTGACAGTTTTGGTTTAAATTATTTAATAATTGCTGTTTTTTCTTTTCA
Organism: Nephrotoma flavescens; assembly: GCA_932526605.1. Lineage (NCBI taxonomy): Eukaryota > Metazoa > Arthropoda > Insecta > Diptera > Tipulidae > Nephrotoma > Nephrotoma flavescens. Next base: position 140,532,569 of record OW052222.1, read on the forward strand.
TTATTTTTTTTGTTTTAATTAATACTTAGTTAAAGTTACACCTTGTGACTTTGTTGAAATGTTCATTTTCTTTATTTCTTTCTTATATTTCTTGTTTTGTTTGTGAATTAATTTTTTTTATAATAAATATGCATATGAAATTAATTATAAATATGGAATTAAATATGCGTCTGATTTTGAAAAACCGGATGGGCGAGTGAGCGGAAATGGACAGGAGTGAGTTGAGAGAGTGACGTAAGTGATGAAAGTGAGTGTGTCGGAGTGCTCTTTTCGTTTAGTTCCCCTTGTAATTCCCACGGGTTGTTCCAATGAGATCCGGAACAGCTCAGCCAGAGCACAACCCCATGGCCACATTGTTACCTCCACCACTGAGCTAGCGACCGAAATCATGGCGTGCTCTAAAAAAAAAATACATATTATTAACTATTAATTCTTATAATTAAATTTTTTTGCTATCGGCAGAAAACGCCGAAGGCTGTCGTTACACAAGTTTAAACTGTTTTTTTATTTTCTACTCATCACTTACACAAAATTTTATAAGAATTTTTTCGAAAATAATTTTTTGTTTAATTTTTACACGTTTTCCGTGGATTATAAAGATTAGTGTGAAGGGATTATTTTAATAAAAAGGATAAATATATGAACGTTCTTACCTTAGTGTTAGGACCAGCGTTGAAATATTGAAGAACATTTCCTTCACAAAAATCACTTCGTTAGCTACTCGTATTAATTTTCGTTTAAACACCGATTTTGTAGGAATTGGTTTAGGAGGTCATATAGGGGTTTCCATAATTACGGATATCCCTTTGGCTAGTCCCCTTTACAGTTTTACTATATTTTTAGTCGATCCAAATTGGATCTTGTATCAGTCGTCTTACTGGGTTTGACTCATGCAACATATGACGTATCTCAGCCTTTTGATTTCTCGGAGGTTTGCTTACTTTTCAGATCTCTATTGAGGTTGTCATTTCTCATACACCGTGGTGCATTAACTATTCTACATAAGACTTTGCTATGGAATGACTGGGTAATATTGACATTGGTTTTCTTCATACAGCCCCAAAACTGAATACCAGTCCACACGGGCTTAAAAGTTGCCTGTATGGTAGCAATTTATTATAAAAAAATAGCTCAGAATTTCATCCTAAGCCAATCCATTTTCGTTTTTCTTTTTGACATGCTCGCGTCTAGAGCCATGCTTGGATATTTTGCCGTGTTTGCATAGGGAATTTGGTGAGAGTTCAGTTCTACTGATATCCAGTTGACTTTTCTGTTGGTGAAGTTTACGTGAACAGATTTTGTTTCATTAAATTTTATTTACCTTCATCTTGCCTCTATCGGTGTCAGGTTCCAACATAATCCCATCGCTGCTTTATAGGTATATGTAGTTTTCGAAAATAGTTTTGCTGATAAAGATGCTGCAAACAGCTCTGTTTCATTTTTGGAATACTATTCTATCTTTTGGAATACTATTCTATCTTCGACAGTGCCTTTCGAAATAAATGGTTTGGTTCCTCTTTGGTGAAACTTTGATTAATTTTTACCGGTATTCCTGGATTTTGTTTTCGCGTTTTATTTCTTAATCTTTGTGGCTTCTTGCAATTAACACATTTTGCAGCAGTATCTTTACAAACCGGGCATATTTGTGCGAGATTCTTTCCGGCACATTTCAATCATCTCTGTTGTAACTCTCGCATGTCAATTATTGCCTTGATATTATACACATCCTATACTTTTATTTGTTATTAAAAGTGAGCATAAATAGTGGAAACCCTCTTTTGTTGTTTTGAACTCTGTGTTCAGTTTCGATTTTTATTTTCTTAATGATATTTACAACATTTCGTAGATAAATGATTTCCGATGACTCTCGGAATTAAGCTTTGTACCCAAAACTCGATGGTTTCAGAGACTGCAGTATTAATTTTCCAGACGCCATTGTTTACAGATACGAATTCGTACTCGGCTACCATAATCGATTTCATAATTGATTGTATATTGGAGAAATTTGATATCCCGACGACATTTATTGGTGAAGGTGATATCTCTTTTGGGTTAACTGGTTGTTGTTCTAGAGATAATTGTTTCTTAATGGTGAGTGTTGAGCTTTCCTTTTCTTAATTGATCTTTTATTCCGGTTGGTACCTAATTTGGTTCTCTTTCTAATTTTTCTTCTTTCGTATGGAATGGATTAATGTCATCATCGATTGGAAGGTTGGGTGTCGTCTTAAATGTTGCAGTTTCAGCTGCTTTTTTAATTTCTTTATTCTCTTTCTTTAAAATTGTAAATTTTTTTTTCAATTTAGATTCAAATTCCTTTATTTCTTTTAATTGTGCACGGAATTCGGCGTTTTCCTTCTCGTACTGAAAGTTATTTCCAATTGAAGATCTTGGTCATCGTGATAATTTGGTGCTTCGTCCAAATGGGTTAAAAAATTATTAACCCAACTCAGAATTCGTTGGTCCTTCCCCAGAAGATTGTGGATTTGGCAGCATCTCTGCTGATGTACCATGCACTTTGTTACTATCGAAGCAGTATTCGCCCCTCGCAACGTGTACACGGCTATATCTAGGTATTAGGCTAAGGGGCAAATAAGAAAAAGGTTTTATTGAATCAGAAGCCGTTGAATGAGATAAGAAGCCTGGATTAGCCGAAGAGCAAGAGAAATAGTGCTTATATAAAACTTCAATTTCGGGCTGGAATTTACCCTAACCAATGTGTGAAAAACTAGAAGATAAAGCCACGTACCCTTTTGCCCATTGTGCGTTGTAATGTGTATCACAAAAATAGTTGATCTGCCTTGGGACCTTGGGGACACGAGGGTATCGTATCGTATATGAATAATCTTCTGAAAAAACCTCGAATAGCAATGATGATGTCGTCATATAGTTTCCAGTGTTCGAACAACTAAAATATTTTATATAACTTCCAAATTATAACAGAATTTAAACATACAAAGGACTCTTTATTATTCCATTTCCCCTCATTCCCCTCAATAAAGTACGGGGAAATATTTATAGAAAAAGAAAGTTCAATTAAATGCGCGCAGGGCTACAATTATAGTGCTTGCCATCTTACGAACAACAAAATTCATTGTTTGATGAAATTCTCACATGACTTTCTGTACGTATAGTAAGATGATAACAATCGATATTGTTTGTGAGTCGTGATAAACAAATCGGTTGTAAATTGATTTTTGATGTGTGTATTAATGTGTTAATGTAGCGCTATATGACAATCGTGATTTTTCGATAAGGAAAGACTCCATTGAGTGAATCGATATAAGATAACAGGCTAAAAAGAAATTGGTATAATAGGAAATTATACAGTTTTCCATGCAACATGTTCAACGCTGTTAAATAAGTTTAATTTTCCAATTCATTCCACCCCGCTGCTTAGAATCTTTTAGTAGATCGTTTACCTCATCGAAAAAAACGGACTTTTATTGTAAAATATTCAATCCTTTTGATGCTCTCTCTATGTTTACCTTACGGAAAATTCTAAATGTAATGAATATAATATACGATGGTAAAAATATTTGAAAATGTGGTCGATTTTCCTTGTGTTCAGGTGATTGAAGATTAAACGTGTTTGAAACTGTACTTTGTGGAGCTATAATGCAATGAGACATGTTTGATATGTTCTAATATCGATACTGGCCCAAAATAGGTCGAGGTATAATTAATTGATTGTAAAACATGACAGCTAAAGCTACTTAAGATTATTTTCGTATTGATGTAAGACATTTTTCTTAAGCACAAAACATAAATTGAAACATGAGCGGACAAATACTTTCTGTTGCATTTTCATATAAAAAACTGACAACCTGTTTATTTTACGATAATGTACTTACATATTTCTTGGATTGTAATAAAATATTTTTTATTATATTATTAATGTCAAGATGGTTTTATATGGGAAACATTGGAAACGATTCAATTGACTGTTTATTAGATTTATAGGTTAATCGAATTTTAAAAGCTTTTAAGCGTATTTTGCCGATATTAATAATTGAACACCATTGGATCTGGTTGGTAATTATTAGAATCAGAACCTGTCTCAATACAACTTCAATACAAACAGTCCAATTATTACTGTGTAAAAATATTGTTAGTTCTTTATCGCATTCGCAATTGTCTTGTTGGTTAAATGTCATTTCCAAATAAATTGGGTGAAGTAAGTGTGAACGGTTGATAAATGTGGTAAAGATTATATATTCCGTTTATGTAGATAAGGAGTCGATGCCTTATAAACCACAGTAGGTTTCTCTCGCTAATTCGCGGTTCAATTTACAAGACTCGAAAAATAAATTAGGCTTGAAAAAATACTTCACAACGAACGAATCACATGAATATTTTTTCAAATAAAATATTTTCTTACATACAAATTTTGATAAACATTCATCTCACAATGAGTATTTAAAATGGATTTACCGTAATAAAATTGCCTTAGTGATTTGTCCGTACGGTCTACCAAAATTACACAAACAAGGATATCCACTAAGACCAACAGCTTCCACTAGATCTTTTCATATGAAAACAACACAAATCTATATATCTATCTATATATATAAAAATGAATTCCTGTTTGTTTGTTTGTTTGTTCCGAATGGGCGTCTCAGCCGCTCAACCGATCGCCATGAAATTTTTACCATGTACAAGTTGCATATCCAGAACCAACCTTATGATATTTTGGAAGAGGCTGGACCCCGGGGTCTAGGGGCTGCGGTACAATTTTTTTCGAAAATTTTAATTTTCTTTAAATTTTTCCACGAAAATGAGTTTATGGAGCTGGTTATATGAAATTAATGACATGTTCGAATCCGAGGGGCCCAGCCCTGGATCAAAAATTAATTTTTACATATTTTATTATTCCAAAATGACTTCTCAGCCGCTCAATCGATCGCCATGAAATGTTTACAATGCAAATATTGCATGGTGAGGATCAATCTTACGATATTGTGAAAGAGGGTGGATCCCGTGGTCTAGGGGCTGTGATACAATTTTTTTTTACGAGAATGAGTTTTGGAAACGAGTTATATGAAATAAAAGACACGTTCGAATTCGGGGGTCCGCCCCTGGATCAAAAATTCATTTTTACATGTAAAGATACAATTGTTTGATTGTTCTGAAAACGCCTTAGCCGCTTTACCGATCGCCATGAAATTTTTACCATGTATATGTTGCACGTTCAGGACCAAGCACACGACGATACTTTTAAAGGGGCTGGACCCCGGGGTCTAGGGGCTGTGGTACAAATTTTTTATCAAATTTCAATTTTTTTAAGATTTTTTGACGGGAATGACTTTAGGAAAGGGGTTATATGAAATTAGTGACATGCTCCAATCCGGAAGTCTGCCCTGGATCAAGAATTCATTTTTACATGTATAGATACAATTATTTAAATGTTCCGAAATAGCGAGTTAGCCGCAAATTTAGACACCAAAAAGGATATCCAGCGTGCGATTGTTATACAAAAATCATACTTCTACTATAATTGATTTAATTATTCAAATTAATTTTATTAATTTAAATTTAAGACAATCTTTCATCACTTTAACTGAAGACAAATCTCTGAACACTTATATTATCCATACTAATAATCCATTTTTAATGGTTTGACATGTACTATTTAGTGATATCCTATTTATCATATCCTGTTTTGAAATGTACCATAGTCAGCGAGTTCTAATTTCCACATAACTTCAGAAATAATTAACATTCTATTTTAATCCACTATTGCAACCGGCGGCTTTTAATGAAAATAGTAGTTTCATACTAAACGCCAATAGTTTATTACTTTATTTAGTTTATTATACTTAAATAATCAATGATTGTTTCATAAAATCAATTCTAGGAAAGGTACTAAAAAATATTGTACGAATAAACTAATTTACTTTGAAAAGTACTAGCGTTTTATATTTGAAAATAGCATCTTCTACAAGAAACATCCTTGGATTCAAATTATTGTACGTGTAAAGTTGCCTTAGTTTGAAAAAAACTTCTTTTGTTTTTCGAAATGTCATTTTCAACCATAGTTCGCGGTAAAACGTATCGAAGTGGACGTAGTTTTAATCGTTTTGAATAAATTAATATTAATTTGTGTTTCGGATGCCGTTGTTCTCGATTGGTTAGCATATTGCAATAAAATAATTGTTGGTGATTATTTAATAGGCATTAAATATTATTTCAAGTGAATATACCATTCTTATTAGATTTAAGTTTTCAGTTTATAAACGTGTTAATCTATGATTACTTTTTGATTGTAGATAACATTTGATTTTGCTTAAAAAAAAATCCGTAAAGACATTTTCAAACACAGTTCGCGGTGAAACGTATCGAAGGGAACATTAAAATCGTTTTGATAAATTAATACTAATTTCTGTTTTTAATGCCCGTCATTCCTGATTAATTAGCTACACGTTTCATTTTTGCTTAAAAATGCCACCGAAAAAAAGATCAATTGGGCAGGTAACTGCAAACTCGAAGAAGATTAGAGCCGCAAGGGTGGCTGAATCAAGCGAACAGCTTGAAGCACGACTTGCAAACGTTCGAAGCAGGATGTCTTCTTCAAGAGCTGATGAAACAACTGAACAGCGCGAAACACGACTTGCAAACGTTCGAAGCAGGATGTCTTCTTCAAGAGCTGATGAAACAACTGAACAGCGCGAAACACGACTTGCAAACGTTCAAAGCAGGTTGTCTTCTTCTAGAGCTACTGAAACCATTGAACATCGTGAGGCCCGGCTGGAAGTCGATCGATTGCGATATGGACGATTAATAGAAACTTTTAGAGTTGATTTAAAGTTAGCAGCATTCAATTACGAGAAAGACTATGATTACAATGTTTTAATTGGGCAAATGGAAAATATTTGTTTGTATTGTCATGCTTTAAAGTTTCACAATGAATCACCTGGAATGTGTTGTTCAAATGGAAAAGTGAACTTGCCTCCTCTTTATGATCCACCTGAACCTCTTCTAGCTTACGTCTCCGGAACTACTGAGTTATCCCGACATTTTCTACAAAATATTCGAAAATACAACTCTTGCTTTCAAATGACATCTTTTGGAGCAACCCAAATTGTTAAGGATGGAGGTTTTATGCCCACGTTTAAAGTACAAGGACAAATTTATCATAAAATTGGATCATTTCTTCCTCTCTCTAACAACGACTCCAAGTTTTTACAAATTTACTTCATGGGCAACGAAGAGGCGGAGACTGATCAACATTATGCTATTAGTCCCGGAACAAATCGTGAAATAATATCACAACGAGTTTACTTTACGGAAGAAAATCTGTTACAGAGAGCTGCGCAACCAACGAATACGACATTAACAGCCTTTTTTCAATTGTGCGGAATAGATTCATTCGTTAAAACGTTGTTGTATCATGAAGTTCCAAAATATTATACATGGAACACGTCGAGGAAGCAGTTTTTCAGAAGAAAGCAAGGCACAATTATTCGGGAGTACCCTGGAATACGTGGTTCTGATACCTTGGGTCGAGTTTATAATGTTCATCCTAACAATACGGAGTGTTATTTTCTGAGAATGCTGCTTCATGAAGTAAGAGGACCAACGTCTTTTCAAGCACTAAGAACTGTAAATGGCGAAGTATGTCAAACTTACAGAGAGGCATGTCTTAAACTGGGCTTACTTGAAAATGATGAACACTGGGATAGAACACTGACCGAAGCATGCCGTATGTGTCGTCCACCGCAAATACGCAAGCTCTTTTCAATCATATTAACAACATGCACACCTTCCGATCCTAAAGGTCTTTGGGAAAAGCACAAAGAAAGCCTTAGTGAAGATATACTTTGGCAAGCACGTAGAACAATTCCCGATATGGAAATACAGTTTTCAGCAGACATATTTAATGAAGCACTTATATTACTCGAGGATGCATGCTTATATACATTAATAACAAAGTCATTTCCCAACTTGGGTTGCCAGCACCGACACGCCATGGAAACATTGTTCGTGATAGAGATCTATTACGAGAACAAAATTACGACGTTGGTCAGTTACGAATTTTCGCTGAGACTCAAAAAAGTCTCTTAGTGGATGATCAAAGACAGGCATACACTAAAGTGATGCAATACATAGCAAACGGTAACGGAGGAATTACTTTTCTTGATGCAACCGGAGGCACTGGAAAAACATTTCTTCTTAATTTGATACTTTCTGAAGTAAGACAGCAGAATACAATCGGCCTCGCTGTTGCATCATCTGGAATTGCATCCACTTTACTCGATCGACGACGCACAGCACATTTAACATTTAAACTACCATTGAATTTGTATCAAGCGGATAACTTTTCTTGCAATATAACACGAAATTCGAGAATTGCCACGTTATTAAAAACATGTAAAATCATTATTTGGGATGAATGTACCATGGCACACAAAAAAGCATTTGAAGCGGTTGATCGTACTTTGCGCGATTTGCGACAAAATAACCAACCAATGGGAGGAGCTCTAACACAACTAGCAGGTGATTTTCGTCAAACTTTGCCAGTCATTCCACGATCAACACCCGCTGATGAACTTAATGCCTGCCTGAAGGCGTCTCATCTTTGGAAACACGTTACGAAAATCACACTATCTACAAACATGCGTGTGAATTTACATCACGATGGTACAGCTAAAACATTTGCTAGGCAGCTTTTTGGACATGGGTAACGGGAAATTGCCAAATGACCCTGTAACATGTGAGATATTGTTCCCGCCTAATTTTTGTCAAATGCTGCCATCAATAAAGGACGTGGTAATGAAAGTATTCTCAAATCTGCCAAATAACTTCAAAAATCATGTTTGGCTGTGCGAACGTGCACTCCTAGCTCCCAAAAATGACGGTGTTAATAAATTAAATAATGAAATTCAATCGCAACTACCCGGGCCACTAATGAAATACAAATCTATCGACACGGTTACTGATGTGGATCAATCCGTCAATTATCCAATTGAGTTTCTTAATTCTTTGGAGCCACCTGGTATTCCACCACACGTATACTATTTTTAAAAGAGGGTTCACCAATAATACTGCTCCGAAATTTAGATCCATCGAAATTGTGCAACGGAACACGGCTTTGTGTGAAGAAATTGATGCCGAATGTGATTGAAGCAACGATTATTACCGGTAAAAGTAAAGGAGAAGATGTGCTAATCCCGCGCATTCCTATGATTCCCGCCGTTTGAATTCAAGCGACTTCAATTCCCATTACGCCTTGCTTTTGCAATGACAATCAACAAAGCCCAGGGGCAATCATTGAAAATAGCTGGTGTTATTTTGGAAAATTCATGCTTTTCACATGGCCAACTGTATGTTGCTTGCTCCAGAGTGGGAACGGCAACAAATTTATTTATTTACACACCAAATGGAAAAACCAAAAATATTGTTTATCAAAAGGCTTTATAATAAAAATTATTAACTAAAATTTCTTTATATTTATTATTCACTTTGATCTGGTTGAATGTTTGTAAAAATGGAGTATAATTATTTATCAATTGGTAACAAATACCAAACCAAAATTAATTAATTATCCTCACAAACAGGATGTCCAATAATATCATTACAAAAGTTCGCCTGGATGCATTGACGGAGGCACCCGTTACTGAATACAGCTACTTATAATTTCTTTTCATGTGTGCAACTACAGCGATGTAAAGAGAGAATTCTTGCATAACAATCAAGGTATTTGAATTATATACCTCCCGTGCAACGCCGGGTAAATCAGCTAGTATTTTATAAACAAGAAACTGAGAACCGGGGCGCGTTAGCGCAACGCAACATACAATACAAAATAAACATATACATAGTTAATTTCAACAAAACATCAATATGTAATAGATAGTCAACAGAATACTCGTAAACGAGAATTTATTGAGGCCGCCAACAATTTAATTAACAAATCCCAAACAATAAACTATAAAACCGGCACCATAGTTATAAATGTCAACTACATTTCTATATTGAAAACTTTAAAAGCTTTTGAGCAACTTTAAAATAATACCGTCAACCTTTAGGCAATTTTTAATACATGTATTACATATTACCATTGTGTTTATAATTAAAAATTATAAACACAATGATATTACATATTTCTCAGTGTAGCCATTTAGGATGAATATATTCTCGCTTATCAATCTTTGTTCATTTTATTGTTCAAAAACAATTTTATTATCTATTGTGTCACTTTACTGCACTCATAATATAGTTGTTATATCCCTTGACCGGCCTGCGATCACAATTGTGTACGTTATGAAAAAAAAAACATGAAAAAAACAAAAACCATTACAAACTATAGTTATTTACATACACATTCGTGTACGGTGAAATTAAATTTAAGAAAGACCATTGTCTGTCGAAAAAGGGATATAGATTTTATACAAAGCCAAACTTAATGAAATTATTGCATTGTATTTAAACTCAATCAGTTGTCGAAGACATATAAACAGATGATTGATTCATTTTTTCAAGTATAAATACTTTATATATACAATATACAACAGCCGATAATACACAAACAGATTATAAATAGACACCTATTTACCAAAAGTAACCTTTTTGGACAACATATTTAATTTTTTCAACAGTCGATATTAATCTTTTAAAATGTTAACGTATATTTTATAAATATGGTGTGGGTTAAAAATATGTACACTCAAAATAAATTTTGCAAGTTTATAGTGTAAGTACAGTTCTAATGAAAAATGACTAAAGACTTTATTCCTCAATGAATCATATTTTTTCAGTAAAAAAAGAGCGACATAAAAATATAATTTCGCCACGTACCAAAACGAAACAGAAAAAAATTTCAGTAAAATATACTGGGGAAAATGTTGCAATAACAAGTATGAAACTCAATACTTTTTATGGCAACATTTGTTACTCTAACGTAATTTTAATATGTATACTCTCATTTTTTCGGTTTCTTATTCGGTATTTTTTACAAAAAATATTACGGTCTTACTTTGGTACCGGTTAAATCCATGCTGGAATAGAATAAATATTGTGCTCAAAGTAACAACCAAAAATTGTATTTACTTATTTTTATTAGTTGGGAACAATTACATTTTGAAGTTAAACAAAACGTGAAAACACAACTAAATATATCTATTTAAATAGTAATATCACCGAATAATATTGAATATTATTAGAAATCGTAACTAATTTACAACCGGTAGAATAGAATTATTCTATACCAGCAAAAAAGTTGGTTTAAAACAATTCCAATTTGGAATTACATATATGGGATTGTTGTTGTAATTTTCTCAAAGTAAGACCGCATATGTTTCATTTTTTGGAATAAAGGCTTAATGCGTGGATTCCGCAGTGAAACAAATTTTTTCAATAAAAAATACTGGGAAACCGAAAAGAGAAGGGTATATTTAAATTACGTCAGAGCTATAAAGACAGCTACATTTGTTAGTTTTTTTATAGCAAAATTTATAGTCAAAATAGTGACAGATAACGGCAACATAACCTAAAAATTTTGAAAACAAACGATTTTAACGAAACAAAAAATTTTTAAAAATAATTTTACCCTACAATGAACGTGTTGTAATGTAGCGGCACAAAAAATATTCCCACGTTCCAATTTTCTGTTAACATTTCACTGTAATATTTTTACAACCATAAAATTATCGTAGTGTGTGAAAAATATTTCTCATCGCATACTATTTTTTGAAGGTTTGTTAAAAACGTTGACATAAAAAGTATTGAATTTCATACTTTTTATGGCAACAGTTTCCCCACTTACTCTATTATTTTTCCAGTAAATAATACTGAAACAATTTTTTGTTTCTCTCTAACGAGTAAAGGATTTATATTTTTATCTCGTGTTAATTTTACTGAAAAAATTCTTTTACTGTGGAATTTACGCATAATGGCTGGCTAGTTGTGCGCCAGTTAAATGTTTTATATAGAAAAACATCATCGTAAACTTGATTAAATATATTTTATTCCGCGGAAATATTTAGCTTGCGTATAAATATTTAAATAGTAAATACTTTCCGTAGTTTGTCTTTTATATTTTGATGTATGGCGCTAGCTTTTTATAGACAAATATTTTTTTATTTATGATTTCATAATTAATTTATTTTATTATTTATCCAGATATTTCGACCTGTTGGTCATCATCAGTGGAGAATTCTTACAAAATAACTAAAAACAAATTACAACAAAAATTAATAAATAATATATAAAAAGACTATATAGAATATAAAAAGCAACAACTAATGCATACTTAGTCAAATCATAACAATAATATTAAACACATAATTAGAATTTATATACAGTAGTACAATACAAACATAATTTAAAATGGCTATTGAATGGCAAGAAGCGTAGGGCAAGAGTACTGTAATATTTAAAACAATTATTCATTTAACCTTATTCTGTTTCACATAAGGTAGGAAAGTGATCATAATGTCAGGGGGTATTTATTATATTTCGATCTCGCTCACCCACTTTATATTATTCATAAATATGTAAATATTTTAATGATAAAGACGTAAAGCCAAATTTGAAAAACAAGGACAACATGGACTGTGCACAATATACCTAGTTCCAGTGTGGTAGTCAATCTATTAAAAATATATGGGGGAGGAAGGGGACAGATAGTTATATACCTGGAAAGGAATGGTATATATGATATGTGTCTTTATTTTTGTGTTCTCTTTCCTCTTTGTTTATGTTTTTCATTTTAACAATTTATTAACCTTTATAAGGTTACTCATGTCAAAATTGTTCTTTTTATGTTTGCTGTGATTCAAAAATATTAATTTTATATATTTTTTTATATAAATGTTACACTTTGCGATTCGGATACGTTCATTTGCTGTCTTAGAGAACATGTCTTAACAGGCACTACATTTGTAGGACCCGGCTACGTCATCAATCAATAAATAAACGCGAATATTTCAAAACCATATTAGCGATATCTTATGTGAGAAAGTCGTTGTCCAATAATAATAAAAGCTGTTCATGGTTCATCATAAAAACTAATTTAGGTTGACCAGGAATCATCCGTTAGCTGTGTGTGTGATAGTGTCTATGGTGCAGTTGTCTGTTATTGGGTGTGAAGTGTTTAAGGTGTTGTATCTTGAAATCTTTCTTGTCGTAATAAGCTTAAGTAGTTAAGCTGAAGGCCCCTACAATCTGTTTTATAATTGACACAGTTGTTATTTTTTGTGATATAACACATCTCTTTAAAAACTCTTTTTTTCTTTTGGGTCTCATAATCAAGGATAGACGCCTGTGTAAAATCAAAGTTTTCAGAACACTCGATTGAATGTTTAGATAGTGCACTCCTGTGGTGTGTTATATGATTTTGGTGTTTTTTTGTGTATTTAACATCATTCTCGTGTTGAAGCAACCTCATTGTTACTGTTTTGGATGTTTCACCAATATAACATTTACCACAGTCACAAGGGATCTTATAAACCACACCTGCTCTTTTATCGGTTGGGATTTTGTCTTTGGTGTTTTTGAAAAGTTTAGACAAGGTGTTATTGACTTTAGTGCCTATCATATGAGTGGAATTAGGTTTTTTGAGGATTTTTTTAATTTTCTCTGTCAGGTTAGGGATATATGCGATAGAGCCTTTGATTTCATTATTGTCAACATCCGCAAGATTTGTTGGGTTACGATTTTTATAAGTGTACAAGCATTTTGTAATGAGTTTCTGTGTGAGTTCAGTTGGATAGTTATTTTTACTCAGAATTTTATGTATTTCCGTTATATTACTTGTCCTGTGTACATTATCACTTAAATGAAAAACTTGTTTGATAAATGCTCGTGCCACGTTAAGCTTCATCACGTACGGATGAGCTGAAAAGAAATTTATCATTCTATTGGACGATATGTCTTTACTATACCATTTGGTAGTAATTTTCTTATTGTGACGTGTTAATGATAAATCTAAAAATGGGATGTTGTTATTCGATTCATGTTCAACTGTAAATTTAATTTTAATGTGGAATGAGTTGAAGGCCTTTAAAGTTTCCTCTATCTTGTCTTTATGTATAATTAATAGAAAATCGTCTACGTATTTTTTAATAAGAGATGGAGGCTCTGAGAGTGTGGGCAGTTTTTCTCTAAGTAGTTTTTCCAATACGATGTCGCCCAAGATTGGGGAAAGGGGGTTTCCCATCGCTAGACCGAATAGTTGTTTATACAAGGTATTATTGAACTGAAAGTAATTATTATCTTTCACACAGGTGTCAAATATTTTAAAAAACAACTTTTCGGAGCAGGGAATATTATCTTTAATTTCAGTCCATTTTTCCCGAATTGCATCTCTGGTTACGTCTACTGGGATGTTTGTAAACAAAGCCACATCAAAAGAAACTAAATGATGATGTGGTATCTTTGTTTACAAACATCCCAGTAGACGTAACCAGAGATGCAATTCGGGAAAAATGGACTGAAATTAAAGATAATATTCCCTGCTCCGAAAAGTTGTTTTTTAAAATATTTGACACCTGTGTGAAAGATAATAATTACTTTCAGTTCAATAATACCTTGTATAAACAACTATTCGGTCTAGCGATGGGAAACCCCCTTTCCCCAATCTTGGACGACATCGTATTGGAAAAACTACTTAGAGAAAAACTGCCCACACTCTCAGAGCCTCCATCTCTTATTAAAAAATACGTAGACGATTTTCTATTAATTATACATAAAGACAAGATAGAGGAAACTTTAAAGGCCTTCAACTCATTCCACATTAAAATTAAATTTACAGTTGAACATGAATCGAATAACAACATCCCATTTTTAGATTTATCATTAACACGTCACAATCAGAAAATTACTACCAAATGGTATAGTAAAGACATATCGTCCAATAGAATGATAAATTTCTTTTCAGCTCATCCGTACGTGATGAAGCTTAACGTGGCACGAGCATTTATCAAACAAGTTTTTCATTTAAGTGATAATGTACACAAGACAAGTAATATAACGGAAATACATAAAATTCTGAGTAAAAATAACTATCCAACTGAACTCACACAGAAACTCATTACAAAATGCTTGTACACTTATAAAAATCGTAACCCAACAAATCTTGCGGATGTTGACAATAATGAAATCAAAGGCTCTATCGCATATATCCCTAACCTGACAGAGAAAATTAAAAAAATCCTCAAAAAACCTAATTCCACTCATATGATAGGCACTAAAGTCAATAACACCTTGTCTAAACTTTTCAAAAACACCAAAGACAAAATCCCAACCGATAAAAGAGCAGGTGTGGTTTATAAGATCCCTTGTGACTGTGGTAAATGTTATATTGGTGAAACATCCAAAACAGTAACAATGAGGTTGCTTCAACACGAGAATGATGTTAAATACACAAAAAAACACCAAAATCATATAACACACCACAGGAGTGCACTATCTAAACATTCAATCGAGTGTTCTGAAAACTTTGATTTTACACAGGCGTCTATCCTTGATTATGAGACCCAAAAGAAAAAAAGAGTTTTTAAAGAGATGTGTTATATCACAAAAAATAACAACTGTGTCAATTATAAAACAGATTGTAGGGGCCTTCAGCTTAACTATTTAAGCTTATTACGACAAGAAAGATTTCAAGATACAACACCTTAAACACTTCACACCCAATAACAGACAACTGCACCATAGACACTATCACACACACAGCTAACGGATGATTCCTGGTCAACCTAAATTAGTTTTTATGATGAACCATGAACAGCTTTTATTATTATTGGACAACGACTTTCTCACATAAGATATCGCTAATATGGTTTTGAAATATTCGCGTTTATTTATTGATTGATGACGTAGCCGGGTCCTACAAATGTAGTGCCTGTTAAGACATGTTCTCTAAGACAGCAAATGAACGTATCCGAATCGCAAAGTGTAACATTTATATAAAAAAATATATAAAATTAATATTTTTGAATCACAGCAAACATAAAAAGAACAATTTTGACATGAGTAACCTTATAAAGGTTAATAAATTGTTAAAATGAAAAACATAAACAAAGAGGAAAGAGAACACAAAAATAAAGACACATATCATATATACCATTCCTTTCCAGGTATATAACTATCTGTCCCCTTCCTCCCCCATATATTTTTAATAGATTGACTACCACACTGGAACTAGGTATATTGTGCACAGTCCATGTTGTCCTTGTTTTTCAAATTTGGCTTTACGTCTTTATCATTAAAATATTTACATATTTATGAATAATATAAAGTGGGTGAGCGAGATCGAAATATAATAAATACCCCCTGACATTATGATCACTTTCCTACCTTATGTGAAACAGAATAAGGTTAAATGAATAATTGTTTTAAATATTACAGTACTCTTGCCCTACGCTTCTTGCCATTCAATAGCCATTTTAAATTATGTTTGTATTGTACTACTGTATATAAATTCTAATTATGTGTTTAATATTATTGTTATGATTTGACTAAGTATGCATTAGTTGTTGCTTTTTATATTCTATATAGTCTTTTTATATATTATTTATTAATTTTTGTTGTAATTTGTTTTTAGTTATTTTGTAAGAATTCTCCACTGATGATGACCAACAGGTCGAAATATCTGGATAAATAATAAAATAAATTAATTATGAAATCATAAATAAAAAAATATTTGTCTATAAAAAGCTAGACAAATATATTATACATCATAAATATTTAAATGGCCAATTTTGATAGAATAACCTTTTAACTAATCGTTAAATATTTCCATGGAACAAAATACATATATTTTATCAAGTTTGCGTTGCGTTTTTTCTGATTGCGGATTTCATATAAAACATATAACTGGCGCACAACTAATCAGCCGTTAGTCATTTTTCTGTGCAACAGGGCATAAGTGACATATGCCGGGTTGCACAGAAAAATGACTAACTGCATGTTAGTTGTGTGCCAGTTAAATGTTTTATATGTAACATGTGTGGTCTTACTTTGGGAAATATTATTCCTATTCGAATATAGGAATGAAATTCAAATTTGTGTCCAAAGTAACAGCCAAGCGATTTCTTATACTTTTATAAGCATGCGATTTACTTTTATATCGTAACAAATATTTATGGAAATATAAAATGCGTTTTCGACATAAATATGTCAGATTAATTTAGCATCGGAATTCATTTTTGGTATCGTTGATTTATGTCATTTGGTTCTTTACCTTTATGCGATAAAAATACTACATTACTCCCAGAGTGACAACTCATAAAAAAAAAAAATATTTTATTAATTAACCGGGCGGTGAACATTTGAACTACACGACGAATGGAATAATTCTAATTCATTCCGGATTGAAATTTATATGGAATTGTTGTTGTAAAATTCCCAACGTCTTACGTTTATGTTTTCGTAGTCAAAAAAAAACCATCGCAATCTTTTCCCTTATTCGCTTTTTAAAGTAGCGACATCTACCGGATATTTTTTTAACTATAGCCAATGGTGGTATATATTTATTTATATGTCAATCTGCATAGTAAAATAATGTCTTGTATCGGTAATTTGCAAATTAAGATAATTTGATAAAAATATATTTACCAAAACAGTTAGTGTTAGTTGCATTGAAGGTGTATAATAAGTATTGAAGGTGGATAATCATCATCCATGAAGAGGTTATCGTTCTCGTAGATCGTTGAAGTCATGTCCGCAATGTGAAATTGATCACGATCCTCAAAATTGTTTGTATTACAAAGCTACGTATGTATGTCACAACATCAGGGTTAGTCATCAAGACGGCAACGTGGTAACAATTGAGGTCATCGTCAAGGTCGTTCACATTTTCGACAACGCTGTAAGTCTTGCAACAGCTCCTACTCACCACAACGTAACAGTAGCAAGCCTCAAACAACGCATTTGGTGAATGGAATTGATGTTTCAACACTTTTCAAATCAACAGTGGTGCTATGAAAAAGAAAATTTGGATTGTGGTTGCGAATTCAACTGGACACTGGGGCATCGTCATCAATGATCTGTTTACATACGTACAAGGCAATCAATTCTCCCGCATGCCAACTATGAACGGCTCCATTTGAAGCATATATGGCTCAACACATCCCAATAAAGGGAACCGTCGATGTTAAAGTATCATATCGTAATAAAAAGCTCGTCTCGGTTTCAAGCATTGGGTTTTCAGGTTGTCCTTGTTAACGGACAAATAGAGATGTCACTTATCATCGTGAATTCAATCTCCTCTCACGAACATCTAGAGAATCGAGTGCGTGAAATTTGTGACCGTCATCCAAAATTATTTGATTCGTCAACCTCCTGGGTCATTGTACGATGTACAAACCAGACATTAGTTTGAGAGAAAACGCAAGGCCTGGGATTTTTCAAGCCACGAGTTTTACCGTTCGCCATAAGAAAAGCGGTAAAAATAAATTGCAATTAGTTTCGCGGAATGTTTTAAAACCAATTCAAACCTCATCATATGGGCTACTCTAATCGTACCAATGAAGAAACCGAATGGTGGAATACAAATTTGTGCCGATTATAAAGTGACGGTCAATCCACAAGTCGATATAGATCGTCTTCGATCCAATCTTTCGAATCGAAGAGCTATTTTACAAGTTACAATGTGGTAAATTGTTTACAAAATTGGATTTTAAAGATGCCCAATAGTGAAGAACATTTGAAGAATGTTGAACAATTCACGATTAGAATCAAACGGATTCAAACTACAACTAAACAAATGCGAATTTACGAAGTCTGAAATCGAATACTTGAGATCAACGTTGAAGCAATAAAAAATCCACGGCAACGGAGAAACGTAAAAGAGGTGTAATCTTTTATTGGTAAAATGAATCATAAAATCGTTTTATGAGTAATTTTTCACAGGTAGCTGCACCGCTTAATCAACTTCGATGACTAGACGTAAAACTTTTCTGGGATAAAGCGCAAGTAAAATTGTCCAATGAACTGAAGTTATCGTTAATACATGCGATTGGTACATTACATTTCCGCAGCAATTATCCAATCATTTTAGCAACGGATGCTTCTTCGCACGATATCGGTGCAGTAATTTCTCATCGTTACCGTGACGGGACTGAACACCCAATTGCGTTTGCTTCGAAAACACTCAACAGCGCACAAAAAAGGTATTCGCAAATCAAAAAAGAGGCATTGTTGACTATCTATGGCGTTACAAAATTCGATCAATACCTGCAAGGTCGCAAATTCGAATTGGTTGTACCGACCATTGGTAACGACCATATTCCATTGGTCTCATTATTTAACCCCCGCAAAAATTACCGGTTCACTTAATCAACCGTCTTCAACGATGGGCGATGATCCTAATGAGCTACACATTCAAATACCATGACCGGATGTAAATTTTGACAAAAATGAAGAGGCCTGTTTTCAGGTCAATAATATGAAATTTACAACGATCGCATTCTCGTTTATCTAATCGGTTTCAATTTAGTAGCGTATGAAGAAATTGGCTCTTCGACATTGCTGGCGGCCAAACATCGACTGTGACATCGGAAAAATTTTCCAAATTGCCAACACCAGATGAACCATCGCAACGGGTTCATATCGACTAAGCGGGCCATTTATGAACAAAATAGTTCTTTTATGTTTGGACGCATACTCATCAATGAATCCGTATTTCAACCGAAGAAAACAATACACCATATCGACAAAATACAAAGTCGATAACAAAGTTTACTCGAAAGACTTGTCAACAAAAGTTAGCAAAAATGGAGAAAAGCCTATATCAATAAATCGTTGGGGAGAAGAATGTACCTCGTTGGCACAAACTCTAGTATTTGGAGACGACATCAAAACCAATTACGACCGAAAATTGCATCATCAAACCGATGACTACGAAAAATCATGCGAGTAAAAACGCACATTTTTTAATTTTTTTTCTCCACAGAACAAAAACCTTCATCAACCAATTTTGTTCAATGAGCCTCGTATGGCAAGTGACGTGGAAGAAGAATCGCGAAATGACGTACAATCACAGCAAGCATCTGCATATGCACAAGCACAAAATTCTCCGACATCAAGTAGTGATCTCCGTAGTATTTTACGAAATGGATCACCTGCGGCAACACCCGTGTGTGAAAATGAGCTAGTAGAAGCGGACAATTGAAATTGTCCGACAAGCGCTCGCCAAAATAGGAAAAATGCAATAGACGGACGGACGGAGGTGTAACACCTCTGAAACAACTAAGGTGCTAATACAACAAATTAGCCCAATAGACAAAAAATGAATAGAATCTTAAGCAAATCAAAAAATTACAGAAACTAGTTTTGAAATAACACTCATTTTGTTATATATAAAAGTAATATATATATTAAAGTTAGTCAGTTGGCCTAGAATAATAATTGAAAATTTAAAAAAAAGTAGACAGCCGCATCTGTGTGACCTCTATTTTTAGAAAAAGTTGAATATCTCGAAAACTACTTGACCTATAGTTCCCAAATTTTAAATGTGCCTTTCTAGAGTTGTATCTATCTGTGTGCAAATTTTGAGCTCTTTGGTATGTATAGTTTTTGCTGTGATAGTGCCAACAGACAGACGGCCTAAGTCTTTGTATAAGCTTGCTCGCAAGAGCGAGCGCTAAAACTGGGGATCTCCACAAGAGATTTTAAACAACGAAACGGTACAAATAACGACACTTTCAAGTACACAACATAATGAAAATCTAAGTTTGCAAGGCAAAACACCAATGAGAAGATCAAATCGTCCAAGGCAGAAAACCTTGTTATTCCCCTTGTTCATCAACGCATTAAAATAACGATCGACTAGTTTTTTAAGGAATTTTAATTTAAATTTATTTTTATTCATTGTTTTTAAGTTTTTTTGTATTTTATTTTTATTTTTTAGTGTTATCTATGCGATCTGCTTTGGGGCTCAAGGCTCACCCTGCTCTTCCGCGGTTATGCTTTTTACGTCCTAACTTTACGCCTCTCGGCCAAATCGAGGACACGTATACGGTTATAGGACCGATTTAAGACCATATGAACATTGCAAGCTCCATGCCAGCCTATACTGGCATGGAAGATGGGTTGTTCCATGGGTTTACGTAATCTGTTGATGAAATTTTAACTTCACGCATATCAATTTATAGCAGTTTCATTATTTTGTATAATTGTCAATTTTTCGTTACTTTTCTAATGTGTAAAAAACTGCTAAGTAAATTGAAAAGTTGCATTCTTGTCATTCTCACAAGAGTTGTGCGTGTAATTAAAATATTTAATAAAATATATAACTTGATGTCACCATTTTAGTTTTATTTGGTTGCCAATTATAAAACAAATTTTCCTAAAAATTCATTTCGAACATATTTACAAAACAACGGATCTAGCCTAATAGATATTTTTTGAAAAAACAAATCACTGCCTGTAGTAAAATTTGGCCCTAGTGATTGGCCCTAGTGACTTAAGTCTTCTTCTCTAGCTGATGGCGTGAGGACAATAAATAGTAGATATACTGAGATCTCAATTATTGTAATTCAATCAATGGTTTATACTTACAGAAAATACAACTGTCGTAAACAAATTATGTATATGATTTAACATAATAATTGAAGCTAAAAACTGACATGAATAAAATTTTGAGTATTAGAAAAACACCAGAGCTATGATTTAATTAGTAAGCACATTGTGAAAGGTATTCCCGAGGAAGGTTTGTGTAAATTACTGCAAATAACTAATGCAGAAGTAATTATGATTCTTAAACTAAATACACCACCAAACGATAAACATCTTATAGACCGATTCACTACTTCTGGTGATATCAAGAATAGCTACTCAATAGGATAAAACAAATGACAGAGAAGAGATGTTTAATTCCACCACACCAATTTTGATTTAGAGAAAATCACTCTATAGTTGAACCAATTCACATAAAAACGGTAATTATGCCCAAGTACCGTTATTCTTTATACGAGAGATTTATTGAACATTCAGGGTATTACAGTAGCAACATTTGCACACGTTTGAAAACTGGATTCCCATATTTCTTAACTCAAATCAAATTCCATAACCAAATTCAGCTATGCCAAAAAGACCAATGTACAAATGATACAATGTGTTCAAAATAAAGTGATGCTTGGGATTTTGAATGATCCATGAAACATAAGGAATGACCATCTTCATCTGGACTTAAAGACGGAATATGTCACCGTCTAAAGGTAGAAATCGCTGAAGCTGGCGAGTTCTAATTAGAATAGGAAATTATTGTAAAATAAACCAATCGGTTACTCATCGTAACCCGAGAAACTAATTTAAGATTGATAAATTATTAGATGATAGATCTCCGAATCAGTTGAATATGAAAAAAAAACTTTGGAATAGAAACAAATAATCTACATCGGACATTTCTGAGTGATGTGAAAATATTGTTTATCTCTCTGATTTTACTTTTGGAAACTAAAATGGGAGACTCTAAAATGAAAACATTGCTCACATTAGTAAAAAAAAGACGGGAAAGGTTCGGAGCCGAACCCAATAAGCATTTTTGTTGCCTATAAAATAAAAGAAAATAGTTTTTCCACAAAAAAAATCACAAATCGCACCACACCTAAACATTATTACCACCCTCACCCACCATCCAAAACCCCCAAAACCTATCTCACCCGCACCACCCTATACCGCACCACCCATATTATCACCCTTTAACACCTCCATACCCACTTCCACACACACACAAACCACCCACAAAAACCCTCATCCACCAAATCCCAAATTCCCACACCAAACCCAAAACGCCTCATCCCACCCCCTCCACCTCCCATACCACCACCCCTACCACCACCCCTACCACCCCCATAACCACACCACCCACACAAAACCTCATCCAAACGAGATATATTTTGATTCCACATTAAAATGCTCTATAAAACCAAAATAGAATAGAAAATGAAAAAAAAATCTAACAATTTTAAGGAGGGGGGTTAACAAAACCCTACTTACCTCCGAAAACCCTAAACACAGAAATGTCCAAATCAATAGGGATCATTCCCAAGAATTGCTTGAACTTTTAGTGAAGAAATTAAGTTGATTTCTCCATTCGTTCTCAAGTTATCGTGCACACAGACGGACAGACGGCAAACCGAAACCATATAGCATTTTTTTTAACAAAAATGCTTAAAAAACTTAGCTGAATGGGCCTTACACCAAACTAATTTAATCGGTTTGCAAAAAATCAAATTCAGGCTACAATGCTATGAAAATATATTTGCCCGAGTTTTTGCACGAGGCTTGTGATAAATGAAATAGAATTCACTCTTACAAAATGGTGTGGCGTTGATAATAACCGATGACTTGTGTATCATCACTTTTCTACTAAAGCGGGTAAGCTCGGATGTGATATAAATAGCCCCCACATTCGTTGGATTATATCTATAAAGTGAAAAAGGGCTTTATCTGAAGAATATACAACTTAAAAAAAACAACCATATAACCACCACCTGCAGCAAACTTATGGCAACCATGTAGGCCGTAACTATTTGGTTTTCATTCTGCATTCAATCATACCTGATTTCTAAATTTTCTTAGAAGAAGGATCCTTGATTTCTTACATTTCAATTCAATGCGCATACAAAATTTTAGTCATTCGTGCATGTAGAAATCTTTCCTAATTTCGTTTTTCTCCCCATTATAGTATTCACTTAAATTTTGATATTGGTTTCCCTTTTCCATCAAAAAAAAAATAACATTAAAATATTTTTATTTGTATTGACATTAGATATTTCTATTTTACCATTTCCCCTCTTACACACCTTTCATTCGATTAAGCAAGCTATGTTTGTGTGTCACTGTCAACTAAATCGAAGAAAAGTGAAAATTTTGGAATATTACTCCTTGCTTTTACATCAACATTTCAGATGAATTTGTTCTTCCATTTTATGGCTTAGGGAGTTATATTTTAACTTGGCTGGCATAATTGCATAAATCATTAGGGTAATTGTTACTGAACTCAATAATTTTGAAAATTTCTAAGACACGTGCAGAATTAATCAGTTTGTTTTCGAAGCTTCGGTAAACAACAAACGCAGATTCCATTACAAATATAAAATCCTTTTACCATAATTTCTTGCGGTTGACAAACTTGTGAATTTCTTTTCAATTTATCGGGTTTCTACAAAATTAAATGCTTTCACCTTTACTGGAACAACCTTGAAAAAAATAAAATACTAAACCGACAAGAATTCCTTTCTTGTTAAATAATATATTTTATTGTGTTTGTGATGTGCAAAATGAAAATATTTTGGCAATAAAAAAAGGAAAATTTTCTGCTGTAAATACAAATTCGTATTGCCATGAACCGTACGTAAAAATCTGTAAGGTAAAGCCTTAGGACTTTTAATTTCTTTGTTATTCATCTCTATGGAATCTGTAAAGTCTTTATATTTCCTTTTATTTGTTTTTCTCTCGCATCATATTTAGCAAAGAATTTGGTTCTTTAAACAAGTATTTTGGGAAAAATTATCCTTTTTGTAACCTTTTACTTTTATGCGAGTACAGTTGGTCAAAATATTTTATAATCAGATACAATATGCATTATGTACCACCAAGCATACCTTACATATTTCAATAAACATTCAAAATTCATCTGACACCGTTTTATTTATAATTTGTTCAGTATTCTTGTCACTTTTTGCATACCTTTACTTGTTTTAGCGGCACCACACTCTTTTCCTACACAATTGTTGGCTCAATTACATAATTGTTTTAAACTGGACAGCTCTGTGTTCGCGAGAAAAATTCAAAGATTTCATTGAAAGGTGAAAAGTTCATATTTACCTTCGTGCAGTAATGCCAAATTTATAAAATCAATTTTTTGTACCTACTTTGTTGTACACAGTTCCCGGAATTCTTGAGAATCCTAATGTGGTTACTATACGATTATAATCAAGTAACTTATAAAAAAATTATTACAAGTTTCGATTACCTTACAATGTAAGCAAAACAGAAAAAGCTTATACAACCACGCATAATATGTTAATCCGGCTGTCGGCCATTTACAACTAAAAATCTACAAACGTACAAAAACATGAATTTTTACCTAGTAGCAATATGTCCCAGATTATTTTACATCAAAAAAACAGTGGTTAAAGTTTTGAAGTTTAGATCGGCATATTCCGGAGTCAAATACCAAGCGACACGATCCAAAATTGATTTTCTTAGTTCGCTTCTTTTTGACTTTGTATATAAACATACACTGGTTGAATTATTTTTGATTTATGACTTGACTCTTTTTATGCTATTTTAGGACTGCCGACTTATAACAATAACTGGTTTTCTTTGATGATATTTATTTATCGTTCAATGGAGATCTTCTTAATTTGTTTTAGTGACAGAATTTTGTTGTATTGTTTACCTGAATAATATATGCTAATGGACTGATTTGTCTAATAATGCGTGCTGTCAGCCACTTTAGAAAATTTTCGTGCTCACTCAAGTACTTGTACATTACTTTTCCCCCTATTCCTAAAATATAGTGTATTCCCCTTAGATTTTTTTAATTTTTGAATTTCTTTCTCTAGTTTTACTATTTTTACAATTTTTCATATTAAAACTAACTACTTTTTAACTCTGAAGTAAATCAACCAATATTCTTCTCTTAAATGCAAAAACTAGCTCAGACGGACATTTAGACGTTCTTATGGAAGGTGTATTACGATGATATACTATAAAAACTTATAAATACGTTTATTGATAGTTAAATCGTTAAGTTAAATGTCGGATTCCAACAATGTTTTGTATAACACTTTTTAAACAGACTGAAGATTCCGTTCCGCGAAACTGAGTATTATAGGAAGCAGACCTCACAAAACAGATGTTATGTTCTTTTGAAAATTTGTTAAATTCCGCTGAACCAAAAAGTTACTATCGTCTCTGGCAACCCAAATATTGAGAATATTCTTATCAATTTTTCTCAAACGGTGGACAGGAAATAGTGGACAGGAATTATGACTCTACTCATATAAAACAGACAATTGTTTTTCACAATACAGGTATATTCTTTTATTGTGATATTCTTTGACGTTTTTGGATATCTCTGCTACCTTATCCGGCCAACCATATTTTTACAAAATAATATACTTTATTTAGTATTGGATCATTTTTTGTAGAATCAATTATTTTCTCTAAATTAATAGAGAATCTATCCGAGAAATTAGGATAGCTGATTGAATCTAATATCATAGACACACTATTGGTTTTGTAACTAGGATTAACGCGAAGATTTCGTACAAGTGTGTCGTGCTTAACCATAGTTTCAAACCAAATTTGAACTCAGTTTCGAAATGAGATATTATTTCTCATTTCGATGCATTTTAGTGCTCACAACGCCGAATGCATCAAAAATGGAGATTTCGGGCACTAATAGTTTACCCAAGCAAATCTAGTTTCCTTTGAGTTTTCTATTTGTCATTGAGATATTTGGTTGGCGGGAACAAATTTTTTTCTGTTCTGTCAATAGAAAAGTCATTTCTGACAATATAAATGTCAATTAAATGTCAACCTTGATATTTTTGTCAATGCCTACTCCATTGCTGTTTAAAACTAAACGAGAAGACAAAAGAAATTATAGTGTGTCTTGAGTTCTCATTTAAGAAATCACGATCTCGTAATTATAGTTATGAAACCAGTAGTCTGTCTATGGCATAAGTCAATATCTGTCACTGATTCATTTGGGAAACGCGATGAAGCATCTACATTTCCCATTTTATTGCCTGCATAGTATTCAATCTGATAATCATACATTGATAATATGATTGCCCATCTTTGTAGTCTTTCTGCTCCTACTGATGGTGTGGATTTTTTGTGGCCTGATGTTCACTATATATTTTGAAACGTAATCCAAAAATATATTTATGGAATTTTGACCTCTCTGTGAAGGTGCGAATAATTTTGTTGTGCAGGAGTTAATGTACTTAACACAAAAAATACAATTTTTCCTGCCCATATACAATGTGCGGCAATACTGCACCCACTCCGCATGGAATTGCATCAGCTGCAATAACTGCTTCTCTGGATCATAAATTTAGAGTAAAAAATTTTATAAAATTAATTGCATTGAATGATCCAAACATTTTTGACAGTTTTCTAACCACTTGAATTTTACGTCCTTTCCTAACAATTGGTATAATTCCCTCAATTCTACAGATAAATTTACCATAATAGTTTAGCAAACCACGATAAGACTCTAAATTACTTATGGAATTAGGAGCTGGAGCATTTAAGATAGCTGTAATTTTTTCAAGATTTGGACTTATTCCTCTTTCTGATAATAAATATCCGAGGTAACTAACTTGTTTTCTAAAATTCTAAACTGTTCTAAATTTATTTTGACCTTATTCTCGTTTAATCGAGGTAAGACCTTATGAATATTTTCTTCACACTCTGATTTGGTTTGGCCCCAATTAAAATATCATCAAGATAACATGAAACGTTTTTAAGACCTGAAAGTATTTGATGCATAATTGACTGGAAAATGGCTGGATCTTTTTTATACCAAAAGGTAAACGAGTGTACCTAAAAGACCTTTATGAGTATTTATAGATAACAACTCACGAGATGGAATCTGATTCAATCAGCTATTGGTAGGCTCCAGATAAATCTATTACGCAAAAATAAGAACGCTTGTCATAAATCCTTGGAATCGCATATAATGCTCTGACTTCAAAAATTTATTTATCGCTACTTTGAAATCTACGCATATACGGATCGCTTTGTTTGGCTTGACGACAACAACTTTTGGCAGAGCCTCCTAAATATAAGAGCCATAAGAGTCCGCCATTTTTTCCATGCGCTTTCCATAGAGGGGAAGCTTTTTATAGTTTTTCATACCAACCAGTGTATTTTAACATATTTTTAGAAGCTATTCTGTATATAAAAACATAAATGCTTCTTTTGAATTTTCAATGTGAATGGTTAATTCAATATTCAGGAAACGCATATTTTAAAATTGAGTCATATTATGTTGAGACAACGCACGCAAACACATTTAAATTAGTCTAAACGTTCTTTGGGACCCAAAAATGACAGATAAATTTGATTTAAATCAAATTATAATTTTTTGAAGGGTTTGATATTTTTTCGATTTGAAAAAACCACCACCAAACATTATTTTTTCACTACCACCACCAAACATTATTGTCAATTATGTTATGACAGCCGTCAAGCTGCGCCATGTTTATAATTTGTATTTCGTGATTTTTTCTTGTTGTGATCAGTTGTGTTTTGTGTATAGTGTGTTTTTATAGAGTTTGTGTATTTTTAAAGAGTAATTTTTGTGTTTAACTGTTTTTAACATCGTTGTTAATTTATAAAATGGAAGCAGTTCTCTATGACTTGATGGAATCATCTTCGTCGTCGTCATCATCATCGGACGATGCATTAAAAATGGCCTTGCTTTCGTCTTCAGATGATGATGATTTAATGGCTATACAGGCAATCTTATTTGAAAGGGAACCGAAAACGCGAGTGCGAAGTTTTGTGGAGGACGTAGTGAAAAATTACTCAGAACAGGAGATAAGTTGCGATAGTTTTCTTAGAGCATGTGACTCATGTAGTCTGTCAAAAATATATCAACGTTATGTATTTTCGGTAGATAATGCTTAATTCAGGATTAGTAATAAGTTTTAAAATAAATTAAACTAATTCCTCTTTACAGTTCCGAAATAATTTTCGCGTCTCCAGGCGGATGGCAGCTTACTTGGCGGAAACGTATAAGGGTTCTGCACATTACAAAAAAAATTGAGTGGTGGAAGAAAGGGCACCAGTGCTGAATCTCAATGTTTAGCTTTTATGGTAATAAATTAAATTCTAAAAATGACCCATAATTTACGTTAGTATATTTCTACGTTCGCTGGTAATAAGGAGAGCTACAGGGAAGTAGCAAACCTATATAGTTTTTGTGTGACATTTCAGCACAACACATAAAATTTCCAAGTTCTGGCGAAGAGAAGTCTGAGAAAGCCAGACAGTTTGCACAGGTATTCCCACTGAATCTTAAATTATTATAAATGCTTATAGATATTTTTACTTTTAATTTCAGCTCGCTGGATTTCCTAATGTATTAGGTTGCATCGATGGATGTTATATTTACATAAAAAAGCCAGTCCACAAGGTGCGATCTACCTATGTAAATAGACACGGATTGATTTCTCTAACACTTCAAGGAATTTGTGATGCCAACAAAAAATTTGTTAATGTGTTTATTGGATCACCCAGTAAAATACATAACTCCAGTTTTTAAATTATCATTTATTTCAAAGAACCTTCCAGCGATATGTGGAGACCAATATCATTTGTTAGGAGATGCTGCTATATTAGAGATATAATAGCCATATTTATTAACACCGTATAAAGATTTTGGTAATTTGACGGCAAAACAAATTAAATACAACAAAAAACATTGTCAAACGCGAGTCAAAATTGAAAAGGCGTTTCAAACAGCGATTTAGACAACTTGTTCTTTTGGATTTCTTTACAGTTGAAAAATTGTGTAAATTTGTGAAGGGGTGCTGCGTTTTACACAATTTGTGCATCGAAAATGAGGATTTCTGGGAAGAGCAATTAGGAAATGAAGAAACCAGTGCTGCGCTTGGTGAAGAAACTGACCAAAGCTCGGAAAGCATTTCAAACGCCTTATTAAAAGAGTTAGGCGAAACAAAACGATTACAAATTGTGAATATATTATAAATAAAGCGATTTAATTTCCAAAAATATAGTTTATTAATTCAAATTTACAAAAATTGTCTCATTCAATAAAAATACTCGTATCGTAAAAACTAACTATGATAAGATAAGATAAGATAAGATATTTTAAAAATATATCGTAAAAACTAACTATGTATATGATTTTTATTCAAGTTTTTCCAAAATGTGCTTTAATATGGCCATTTTTTGATTGTGGCATTCGTATTTCATTGCCTCTTTCTGTTCAAACCTCTTATCTTTTTCCTCATCCGTCGCCTTGAAATATTCTTTTATGCTTTCGGTTCGTGCTATTTTGTGTACCAACAATTGCTGCTTCGCTGTTTAGCGTACTCGTTTTTTGGTTTGTGACGCTGCTTGATTACTATGAACTTCCTTGGAACTATCCAAATCTGTAGCTTGTGGTAAGTTAATATTTGATGAAGCTGGTGAGTTGGATATTGACGATTGGGAGTATTGGACATTTGGTGATTGGGATGTTGATAGTTGATGGGTTTGGATATGTCGAAATTGAGAAAAAGGTAAATGTGGAGTGTGGGGATTTTCGGCCGATTGCCATAGCAAAGAACTGGATGATAATGACAGGGAGGTAGAAGGTTATGGAGATGAAAAAGAGTTTATGTTGAGAGTTAATTGTGAACGTTTTCTATAGGATGACGCAGAAGTGGACGGTAGTGGTGATACTAGAGGCTGTTTTACTGGGAGTGATGGAAAGGTGTAAGGATTTGAGTCTAAGAATGATGATTGATTGACTGATTTTTTAAACGATTGGCCTGGGTCCATGGCAAAATCAGGCAGTATGGAATCGCCCATAGCCATAATTTCCCAACCTCACTTTCAAAAGGCGTTTCTTGATAGGATGCCTTGCTGGTGTTGTTATTATCGCCTGTTTTCTCCGTTTCATGACGCATCGATACCTAGTCTCCACTTGTTGTGGAGTATAATTCACCCCAAACGTTGCCTCTTTGTTTTGAACAACTTCATAGGGCCAACATTCTATAAATTCTCCTTATACATTTGAAGAAGCATCTTTGTTTGGGCATCTTGCCATTTAATTATTGTTTGGATATTTACTAAAAGAAAATATAAATTATGTAATTGTTCAAAAATTTTCTAAATAAAATATTTTACATTTTTTAGACCCTTCATCAACTATTTCTTTGGTTGAGCAGTTTTCGTATGCGGGTTACTTGATCTCTCCGGTACTTATGTTTTCGTGTAAAGCTGTAATATAAAGGGTGATTTTTTAATAGTTTATAATTTTCTAGGATATTTAATTATTTTATAATATACCTGAGTCATATTGAACGGATAACACTGCACGCAAATTATAAAAAGGTGCTATCTTTTCAAAATCCGCTTTTACAACAGATCCGTCTATAAAATAAAAAATTTGAGGTTACAATTTATAATATATACATATTGATGTAACTACACGAAATTCTCACTTTGCACATTTTGTAACAACACCATGCCGTCTTCCAGCATTACAACATTATTATCGTCTTTTATAACACTATAATCTATTAAATTAATTTCCATAATTTGTTTTAATTGTAAACAAAACGCAACTATAAATTAAACACAATCGATTGGCAACTGTCAAAAGTTGATTTATTTTTTTCCGAAAGAACTTCCATAAGAAAATAAGAAATTAGTATAGAGAGTTCCATCAATAATTTCAGCATTATTTTTCCAAAACAAACGTTCGTTAAAAATGCTTTTGGAGTAACAATGTAATATGGGGGTTATTGTGTTTTAGATTCTATTTCAACATTGTTGATGAACAAAAATTCGAAAACTGTTTTTTCATTACTTGTTAAAAATTTCATTTTCATCGCAAAAAATTCGCAGCGCATATTGTTTCATCCTGTAGTAAAAATAAAACAGAGTTTCACAAAATAAAAACATTGTAATTTGATAAAGCTTTTCACAATTACTAAACCAATCGAAAGATGTCGCTAAGTATAAATTAAAGCTAAGCATTAAAATCCAATTGTTTGTTTAGAAAATTTAACAATTTATTATGTATACTGCCTGGTTCAATAGATTATGGAGATCTCCTGGAACAGAAAATAACCCAACACGAGCGAATTGGATTGAAATAAAAAAAGACGAAATTTGGAAAAATTCTGACATTTTTCTATTATTGTTTTATAGCGCACAGCAACTAAAGGGGGTTAAATTTTAAGGGCCGACGTTGAATGTGAACCACACCTAAACGTCAAGTTTTTTTCTGCATTTAATTTGACATTTCTCAATTTCAGACTAACTCAATTTGAACCATGGAAAGATACACAATCGAGCAACGCATTAAAGTTATTCAGGCATTTTATGAAAATGGGCGTTCAAATCAAAATGCATATCGTCCACTTCGTGATTTTTTCGGTCAATTTAATCGTCCAAATGTGCGTACAATCGAAAAAGTCGTGCAAAAATTTGATCAAACCGGGTCTGTAGGAGATTTTAAAACACCAATGCATGCTCGTACAGGTCGTACTGCAGAAAATATTGCTGGTGTTCGCGATAGTATGGCTGAAGAGCCGTCCATCTCAACTCGTCGTCGTGCCCAACAATTGCACCTCTCACGCTCGTCGTTGATGAACATTATGCATAAAGACTTGCATTTACACGCTTATAAGGTGCAATTGCCTCAAGAACTAAAGCCTCTTGACCATTCCAAACGTCGTCAATGGTCAGAATGGTGGTAAGAAATGGCAACAGTGGAT
Organism: Nephrotoma flavescens; assembly: GCA_932526605.1. Taxonomy (NCBI): domain Eukaryota; kingdom Metazoa; phylum Arthropoda; class Insecta; order Diptera; family Tipulidae; genus Nephrotoma; species Nephrotoma flavescens. The sequence goes on from OW052222.1 coordinate 140,564,995, forward strand.
GATCAATTTCAGTGGATTCGTCAATAAGCAGAATTGACGAATTTGGCGAATCATAATCCAAGAGTGATTGTCGAAAAACCAATACACCCACAAAGAGTGACTGTTTGGTGCGGTTTATGGGCTGGCGACATCATCGGGCCGTATTTTTTCCAAAATGAGGCCGGCCAGGCAGTCACTGTGAATGGTGTTCGCTATCGTGAGATGATAACGAACTTTTTATGGCCCGAATTGGAAGATATGGATGTGGACGATATGTGGTTTCAACAGGATGGTGCCAGTTGCCACACAGCTAACGAAACAATGGCTCCTTTGGGCAACAAATTCAATGGCCGTGTTATCTCACGTGGTGGCGATGTCAATTGGCCGCCAAGATCATGTGATTTGACGCCGTTGGACTTCTTTCTTTGGGGTTATTTGAAAGAAAAGGTGTACGTCGATAAGCCAGCAACAACTCAAGAGCTAAAGGATGAGATAATTCGGCACATTAACGGCATAGAACCTCAATTATGCCTAAGCGTCATCAAAAATTTGGACCATGGGTGGAGGTGCGCCGCCGAGGTCGCGGCGGCCATTTGGCCGATATTTTGTTCCATACTTAACTGAACCATACCATATTATCATAATAAAAAGAATTGACAATAATTTCCTAAATAATTTGTGTTTTATTCAAAATCAATATCGGCCCTTAAAATTTAACCACCCTTTATGACTCCTTTCTAATCTCATCAGATGTCAACTCTTCCATTTTTGTTTTCTTCAGACAGTTTATGGGGAACCCATTTTCTTCTGCATTTTTCTCATTGTATGCAAACGAAATGATATTGCTTGCTGAGTAACTCTCTCTTAACTGTTATGCAAGCTCTTTTTGAGGTTGACACGGATTTTCATCTATTAAATCTTTAAGTTCTTCGTCTTCAAATTCTCGACGTGGATCGTCCTCAAGTCTAAAATTGCCATCACGAAATCATGCAAACCACTTATTACTGTTGAATGACTCGCAAAATGTCCACTCAAAGTCGAATTAATGAATTTCATGCTTTAGTAGCATTGTTTTTCATTTGAAAGCATAATAGAATGCAATGAGGTATTAAATTGGTTAATGAGGTATTAAAGGTTAAAATTGATGCACACGGAACGACAACTTGTAAATGACTGAAACTTATGTCATAAAAACAGCAGTGACTAAGCTGCACATATCAAAAATGGCGGGCGATTTGGATGCGTTCAAGAATGTTTTAATGCAACTAAATTCAGAGTCGAGCTTCTACTTGCACACGTTATATAATAAACGGATTATCGATGTGCTCCTGTTCAAATTTGACCTGAAGGCACTGCAGGTGAGGTCGTATATCTCACCAAGTCATTCAAGGTTATCATCCAGATCGGCAAGTTATTATAGAATCGAGGGACTCTGTTACTAATTTGTCTTTCAATAAAGACGCTCAAGTTTTAAATGAAAACAAAATAAGTTGTTTGTGGCATATCCACTCAAATTTTTTATTTGAAAGGTTGTTTTATAGCATTACGTATGAAATATAACGTTATTCAAATATTCGCCGCAACTTTAGCTTCGTTATGTTGACTTTGAATACGCATCAATTGTTTGAAGTTTATTCACTTAACCCCTAAGGAAGAAACTTCAAGGCGTTAAACCGTCGGGGTTGATACAGAACCCAGTATCAAGGAGCTTGCTTTATGATAGAGTGCTCCACTTCAACCTACGCGTGCTCACAATACTGATCGGACGAGCGCCATTTGCGTACAAAATGAGCAACAAGAGAATGTCAGTGAAGCAATGGAAAGCATCGCCATATTGTCCCGCAGACATAAACTAGAGCTGACCTAGGACAAAACTGAAGCGGTAATATTGGTGAGAGGATGAGTTCTCATAAATGTATAACTCTCCGTTAAACGAGTAAGATTGATACCAGTGAACCATGTCGAATACGCACATATCAGAAAGACAGTGAAAAGCTGAAACCGGATTGCCCGAATTAAGGAATGGCTAGGGAGATGAAATGGCGACATTAATTCCTTCATAGCACAATTTCTGGTGCTTTTATAGCGATTTATACCGAATAAAAAGAGACACGTTCAAATGCTCCAACAGTGATGAGTGGGACACAGTAGAATACAGAATTTTTTACTGAAAGCACAATGCGGTCAAGAGAGGCGCTACGGTTACACAAAAACGCTGGCTGACGAACGATGCTTGAATGAAGGAAGCAAGGTGGTAGTGACGAGAAAAAGCTATTTCTTTGAGGTAGCGATATCACCGGAGTGGGCCACGTTGGTAGGTAGAGGAAGACCACGATTGCACTGGCGTAACGACGTTGAGCAAGAACTACGTATAATAGGATATCGAAACTGGATAGCGAGAGCAATGGATTGAAGCGGATGGAGGACCTTAGTGCAGGCGGCAACATCCCTTCTTTCCACAGAAATTTCCTGTGTGTCTTCTCTGGAATGTTGATTTTTCAATTAACGGTATTGATATGGTTAAACAATAAATGATAGTGCACACCGCTGTGGCAAACATATTATTTCATCAGTCGAACGGAAAATGAAAATAGTTATTATAGTAACAAGTAAAATTTTTTATGATTTTATTTTTACCTTACTTCTGGGGACTATTTTTACCTTTTCATACAATATTAAAAATTCCAACTGTTGGCAGATGGGAAATTACATTTTTATCACGTTTCCATAATTTTCCGTTCGACGTATGTTTTCATATTATGTTTCAAATTTTATACGGTCCTTCCGTACGAGACGCAAGCAGATAGAAACAAAAAGTAATTAATATTTACTACGAATTGTTTTCTAGAAATTTTCCAATGAATTTTCATTTTCCGATACGCTATACATATCGTGGTTAAGCCACACAATCTATTAATTTTATGCTATCAAACTGAATAATGTACATTAAAAAAGTAGTTGCTGTTTCTGAGATTAAAGCAAAATATTTTCAGATTAAAAATAACATCATTCTTCGGTATAAAGTTTATCGTTATCATCACCACCCCCGCCGCACTTGTATAATTAAACAGGAAATTAGCATTTTTATTTTATAGTATCCCATTAAGGAATGTAATGTTGGTTGAAATAGTTTTTTTTTCTGCTCTGCTTCTTAACGAGTACAAAGTTTAAATTTAATTATCAGTAATATAATGTGTATGAGCTTTAAGTTAAAAGCTCATTATATGGTATTGAATTTATTGCGTGAATTAATTTGTAATGTTACTGAATACTAATGTACTCGCATTAATTTGTTGATTACGTAACAAATTAGAGAGTAATATCCAAAGTGGGACCTTTTACCGCATGCCAAAAAGCAACCAAATTTATTTAATTTTAATTGGTAGAGCTTGGACCATTAAATTATGTAGAATTTATATGCCTTGATTTTGGTAAAAAATTGATTTTTTACGTTTAGATTCTTTTGCCCGTGGCTTCGTTTGCGTGCGATTTTGAATTTAATGCAATAATATATTTAGTACGAGTATTCGCCATGTAATGCCACTCCAAGAAAGAAAGTGTTTGAGATTTAGTTTTGATTATTGGAGTGCTGTTGAGTACACAATATTTTTTGTTTCGCCGTCTGGTATGTACGACACGTGATTAGGCCAAATGCAGCGACTCATATGTGAGAAGCAAGGATTTTCAAAATATAGTACACTTTGCAACTATTGTCCCTGTGTTTTGTTGATGGTAATTGAAAACGCGAGTCGTAATAGAAACGTTTGCATTTTGAATTCGAATGACATATCTGTCGGAATCATTGGAATGCGTGGTAACAGTAGATCTTCTCTTTTAAATTTTCCGATGTTTTGGGTATATGTCAACTTCGTTTTGCTCATTAGAGTATCGATGGACTTAAAAGTTGTCATGTCTGCTAATTGCACTTGCACTGTGCCACTGATAATTTTTTTAATTCTGTGCGATATTTGGGAAAATTTTGTGAATCAGTTCAACTGCGGTTGTTGTGACATTATAAATTGCATTGATTCGTCGATTGTCGAAACGTTTAGCGGATGCATCATTTTGTAGTTGTACACGCATGTAAATTTCTGGACCTGTCACCACAGTTTAACCAAATGGTCTTGTCCGGGAACTAGATTTGATGATTTTTAATTTTTTTCGTTAATTCCCTATATTCTCAGGAAAACCATAATTAAGCCAGTGGTGGCTCACAACTAACATTCACTTGATTTTGCATTTTCATAATGAAATTTATGACTCTCGTGCAAAATTTGGCACACGAATTAATGATTTGCACCAGTTTGCTGTTTGTTTAATAATTCTTTTAATGTTAAAAGGTAATTTCAGATTAAATTGTAAACATTCTTTTAATTTCAAGTTCATTTGTGTTGTTTTGAAGTTTTGTTTGTTGATTCAAGCACCTAGAATCGGAATCTTTTGTTTTGTTTGTCATGCCAAGCCAATAAACATGGTTATTTTGTTATTGTTTGTATCGCAAATGGTTGAAGAAGGTAGAAAAACTGTAATGTGAAGATGTTTGTTTACAAGATAAATTTATATTTTATTGGCTCGTTTCTTATATACATTCCTCAACCTTAAAGAATGACACGTGTAATAAGTAATTAATTTTCAACATCTTTTCTCAAAATATCTTGTTTTGATGGAACATTTGGTAGGGTGGTTATAGGAGCGCTATTCTGGAGGACTGAGGATAAACATATTTCAGTTTATATCACAATATTCTCGGTATTATTAATCACTCGAAATCTTACGACTACATTCCACTTATATAAATACAATATACCATCAGCTGTGCAGATGTTGCAAGTTTTTACAGTGTTACAGAATGATGGATCGGCGCTGTGATCTGCACTGCCCCAGAGAATCATAATTTTATTTGTAAAACTACCGATTGAAATTAAATAAAGAAGTTCCATTTTCCTTTGTTTTACGCAACAAAGTCCTTTTAGTCTTTTTTGATTTTCTGCAAATATTTTGAAAATTATGTTATTGCCGGTAAAAATAATTATGAACTAAAAGATTTTAAATCAAAAACAGGTTTTCAAAAAAATGTCGGGCCCTTTTCAGCCCAGACGGATTGATTTTACAGGACAAACTAAAGCTCATACTAAAGCTTTTTCAATAATTTGCGAGAACCCATGTATTTTTGCCCATATCGGTGCATTGGAAGTGGAAGCAGTATGGCAGAAAGAGTACAAACAGAACTACTTCGTGAAGCAACCGTTGCCTTTCTTAGTACAAATTTGGGCAACCGCCTGGAAACAACATAAAAACAATTAATAAGGTTACACCCCGTCCTCCCAGCTTGCCAGTATATCTCATCCAGCAGCAGAACGCTTCGTCCAGCAACCCTGGCCATGATTCAATGTACCAGTCACAAATGCTCTATCGCATTCTTCGATTGACTAGAAAAAATTCTTCTTCTTCGTCAAAAAATGTTGTTATTGGATATTGCGCCATCACCAATAAGTTCACTGGTTCACTTTCTACATCCAAGTCTTTAACAATTGAATATTCCAATTTACAATATCATTTTTCATACTCATTATCATCCTTCATCTGCTTCTTATCCTACTCGCCCTCCATATAGATTGCTATAAAACCGACGAATAATAGACTCCACACTAACTAGCAAAATTTACTCAAACGAATTCAATAGTAAAAAAGTTCGAACTTCGGTCTGTAAGACCAAGTTATTGAAATCCAGATAAAAATAATGAAAATGACCCTGGTGCAAAACCACTTTTCTCGACGTTCACCACAAAAATGCAAAAAAATATTTGTCCCTTGATCGATAAATGGATGGATGATATCTCAAGAACGGTTTATGCGAATCGATTTTTTAACCAATCTTCTTTAATTTTAATTCGATGAACTAGAAAACTTTCGGGATCTCTATCTCAAGAATCGTATATCGTTGAAAAGGGCTTGAATAATGCCGTAAATACAAGAAGCTTTTTCAGATGCACCTTAGTATGCAAAACTACCGTTGTTGCACTAGGCGCAGTTTTATTTTTCTCATTTCGATACAATCATGTAGCGTATCATTCATGAAAGCCATTACAATCGTGATCGTTGAACAGGCAACAACCAAAAATAAAAAGTGCTCTTAAAATAGTAAAATAAGAAAATCAATAGTGGTATGGTAATTAGCAGTGAACAGTTATAAAAAAATTATAGAAATATTTTATTTTTTTTCAACCATGGACTAATAAATTTAAATTTAAGAATAGTGATTAATATATAGTGAATATAATTTAAACATAAGTGGAAATGGGATAGTCTCGTGTGTGTAAGGTATAGTGAAAAATAACGTGAAATAAATTTACAGTAATATGGTGCGATTTATTAAATAGAACACATGGTTTAATAATTGTGAGTGAATAGTGATATACAAAATTTTTTTGAGATTTTAAATTTTTTTTTTTTGGGAATGGGTTTAGCATTAAATATATAGTGCTTTAGATATAATGTGTAATATTAAGTAGATATAGTGAATAGTAATTTAGTGAATACCATACACAAACTTTCGTGTATGTGTGGTAGTAGTGATAAATAATGACGACGATCAATATGGTATTAATCCAATAGTGATTAAAAAAAATTTTTTTTTGCGTACTATACATAAAGTGTAGATTTAAGTAGAGATGTGATTATATGAACCACAATACATAGACTTTCGTGTATGAGGAGGTTGAATAAGCAATACAGTGAAATTAAACCAACAGTTTCACATATATCTATTGCAACGCACAGACTTTAAGAGCAGTTAATGCAGAAAAATAACGAGCCAATACTTACTGCTCACAGTAAGAAGAAAAAGGTTAGTGGCTGAAAAAAAATAAAAAAATGTTTGTATTCCTTTTAATAAATTTAAAAAAAAGCAATAAAATTAAGTCAGTGATTATAAATACTTGTGGCAAAGTAGCGATGAACCGGGTTCAGATGATGACATTAACATCACACCAAACGTGGCGATAAAAACAACTGACGAGCCTACAACGGCAGAGAAAATAAAAATATTAGCAAACTAACATTAAAAAACAAAACAAAATCAACTGAAGAGTTAGTACATGTGAGAACAGAATCCCAAAATAAACGCAGGCAATCGCTAACATTAGTAGCGAATGAAAAAGCACAGCTACTTACAGAAGAAAATAAAGAGTTAATAAACACTAACAATGAACTAAAAAACCACGTGCAAAGCATGATGACAGTAAATACAAAACCTAAAATGCACATGCAACCGACAACGACGAAGAATCGATTCGATGGCATTGAAATCGAAGACGCTAACATTACAGATCTAACTGTAGAAAACGAGCACGAAGAACTTCTGCTCTTCGAAATAGTTAAAAAGCAGTAAAAAATAAAAACGAGACACTTACAGTACCAAATAAAAAAGTGGTACTAAAACAACAACCAAAAAAGACCACAGTCAACCAACAAACAGAGATTACAACAAATAATTTACCGAAAAAAAACAGTCGACCACCACCAATACACATACACAACCAACAAATTAACGACACAATAAAACTAATGAAAGGATTAAACATAGAAAACTTTCATATAAAGAGAATTAACAACTGTAAACATACTCTACAAACTGAAACTGTAGAAAACTACAAAGAAGCAAAAAAAAACGTTCACTGAAGTCAATACACCATACTTCACATACACATTAAAGGACGAAAAACCAAAATCAATCGTTCTAAAAGAGCTACAAAAAAAAAGAAGATCTTGAACAACTAAAAACATTAATACAACTACATAATATAAAAGTGATTAACATAATTCAACTGAAAACTAAACAATCGACAAGTATGGATAAAAAATTACCACTATATATTGTACAATGCGCTCCCGACACAAATATGGGAGAAATATACAACATAAAAACACTTAACTACCTACCAAACAGTGAAATGGGAAGCTTTAAAAAAAACGGACATCATTATGCAATGTCATCAATGCCAGAGATTCGGTCACGCGACTGCAAACTGCAACCTCAAATATAGATATGTTAAGTGCGACCAGCAACACCAGCCAGGAGAATGCGCTATAACTACTAAAATTAATAAAGAAGAAGTATATTGCACAAATTGCAATGCAAAAGGACACCCAGCATCGTACAAAGGTTGCCCAATATACCAGGCAACTATAAATCGCTTGAAGAAGAGGATCAACGAAGAAAGAAATAAAAAACCAAAATTAATACCAATAACCAAACATACATACGTTAGCCAGGAGAACGGCTCATTCGCAGACATACTAAAAGGAAAAGGAGTACAAAAAGAACACCACAAATAGAACAAACATCCACAGCAAACGAAAATACAAAAATAATACAATTACTTTCGAATAAAATAGATAAGGTGGCGGAAACGGTGACGCAACAGCGAGAACAAATATCAACGCTGCTGGCGTTGATTCAACAGTTGGTGAAATGAGCATCTCAAGTAACAACAAACTAAAAATAATTGCGATTAACGTAAACTCGTTAATAAATACGCAACGAAGATTAAATTTACTAGAGTTTCTCAACAACCACAAGCCGGATATGATGCTTCTGAGTGAAACTAAACTAAACCCGAAACATGTAATAACATTATAAAGCTATAACATGATAAGACATGACCGCGCACACAGTAAACGAGCGGGGGGAACAGCAATAATAATAAAAGACAAATACTACTATCAACAAATACATATAAATAACGAACAATAGCTCGGGCATAGAGTATACAATAATAAAAATAAAATTTTCCACTAATAACGAATATTTGTATATAATTGCAATATACTGCAGCAGCTGTAGTCATACCATTACCGAATCGCACTTCCAAAATGAATGGAACCAGATATTTACCAAACAAGACTTCAAAAATCCACACAACTATTACATAATAGCAGGAGATCTAAATGCGACTCATCCAAATTGGGGAAATACAACAAGCAACATAAGAGGAGGGGTAAAACTCAACGATTGGATGGAAATGAACGAGATGGAATACAAAGCACGAATTTACAAACCGGACCAGATAGTCCAACATTCCCACGATCAAACAAGATACTAGACTTTGCCATAATAGATATGAGGTTAAACATCCAAACTAACGATCTAGGAGAAATACCTGCATACACCTACGACAGCGACCACAAAGCGATCGAAATAGTATGCAACAATTATAATAACGATAACAATACATTTAAATTAGACACAATTAACGTAGAGACACATACACAACTAAAATTCAACATTAAAAAGGCAGATTGGTCGTTATGGCAAACAAAATTACACAAATCTTATTGCAAATATTTAAAAAACAATAAAATAACCCGCATAATACTAATATACCATTACATTGAAGATAGCGAAAAAGAAAATCACATAATACAAATACTTATTAACAACATAAAAGAAACAATACCAAAAGTAGTAAGAAGAATGGAATGCTACACAAATAATATAATACAAAATCTATACAAACACAAATCCAAACGAATCACTCAACTCAAAAACGGGAAAAGAACATGAAGAAGGTTAACACGTCAGCAAATAGCAACACTAAAAGCAGATATCAAACGAATAAATGAGATGATTACACAAAACGTACAAGTGAAAATTAACAAAAAATGGGCACAACATATGGAAAACATAAAACCAGGTCCAAAAATGTTCAGCCAAATAAAAAGAATTACGGCTAACGCAAAATCAAGTCAAGATCTGAACATCAAAAATTATAAATTGACGAGAACGAAATAAGCAGCATGCAGGAACTAAATATAGACTGGACAAAAATGGAAAAACAATTTACACAATATAGCAGTCTTGAACAACATGACAATCTAAACATAATCTTAAACCATATACAAAAAACAACAATACCCAAACCGGCGTTAAATAATAAAACAGACAATAGAACCACTAAAATTCCAATATGTACAAAATAAAATAAACCATATAACTAAAACACAATTCTCCAATAATAATAATAAATAATAATACAAAATACTTCACAAACACAAATCGTCGCCTCAGTATTATCGTTGATTGAATACATAATAGATATTACTACTCGGAATTCTACCGCTACGTTTGGTTAATGTCTCTACTAGTCACATATAGATAGAGGCATAGTTGTGTGATAGTGGTTTTTTCTTTCTAGCAACATAAACACCGAACAATTTAATTGTTTTTGTTTTTCCCCATATAAAAATTGCGTTTGTATTGTATATCAACTATTTATTATTACATAAAAAAATATCATTTTGAAATGTTACGACTGCTATTTCACTTACTCTTAACATTTGTACCATCAATATAATATAACAAAATAAAGACAGAAAAACTATGAAAGGAAGAAACTTATGATTGAACAAAAGGTGTAGGCAAAAATATGAAAATCAAAAAATTATTGCTTTTGAAACATGTATATAACGCTACTGTTTTATAATGCAATGGAAGAAAAAGAAAACTTGTGCAAATGATAAATAATGTATGTTGTATGATCAGATGATTTTGGAAATCATGTTTTTATAATTAAAACTAATTTTGAGGTCTTCTTTAAGATTAAATCATTTAAAATCATATTAACATCGTTTTCCCAGACAAGTTTTCAGGTTTTACAACACACAATTATAAGATTTTTGGTTTGTATGTTGTTTACATAAAAATGGAAGACTGAATATTTCTAATTTATCAAGCGTAAGAGATAAATATTTAATTAACAATAAGTTTATTGACCCACTAAAAATAAATAAATTTTAGTATTTACATTGTATATTGAAATTTCATTTTTCCAATATTAGTAAAATATTTGTGACATGCAAATTTATTATTTGTGGCATGTAAAAAATAATTTTATTTAGAAATTTAAAAAATTATAACACAAAAATTAAAAAATTGTTGCAGTGCAAATATACCGAATAGCTAAATATTCCCATCGCCATATTATCTGTAAAAATGTCATGTACAACCACCACACATTTGGTTGGAACACGACTGAAAAAATGAAAACAGAAAGAAAAACATAAACACAATTTCATTATTATTGTCTATTTATTTGTGTCATATATATTGCATATATTCAGTTGAGAGAGAGGAAAACACATTTCATTCTATTTTTTTTTTGTTTGTTAAAATTTCTAGTGGTGTGGGTAAGTAATAAATGAAAAATATGTTTTACTCCGTTCTAGCAGCTTTGAATTAATTGGGTCTATCTTTGTTCTTCTTAAACCTACATGAAGTGAGCTATGCTCTTCTTTTACAATGTGTAAGAAGCAAGAAAAAAATCAAAATTGTTGTTGTAATTCGCAGTGATATTATCTATATGTATTTAATCAATGGTATTATCTTGTCGTAAGTCCAAATATGTCATTTTTGGGACATTGAGTTTTAAGTTTGAAAGCTTATTTAGATAGTATACCATCGAGAAGTGTTTAATTTAATAGAATAATTCCAAACTTATCATATCATATATTGATTACCACTTCCTAAACTTTAGATAAATCCTCTAGTTTTTCCGGAAAATCACGAACAATTTTCCAATTTTTCGTATAATTTTCGAAGTTGCACTACTAAACTATGGACTTACGATAAAAAAATTGCTCATACGACAAACACCCTCTGACTAACAAAGACATAAAAATCGGGTGACGGTCTCTTTATCGTAAACAATTTATCGTGTTTCAATTTAACGTGAACATTTAATCGTAGAACAGTTTATCGTGGACACAATTTACCGTGGACACAATTTATCGTGGGACAATTTATCGTAGAACAGTTTTTCGTGGACAATTTATCGTAGAAAGGTTTTATGCGTGGTATCAAAAATTAGGGGGATTCCTTAATGATTTTTGGAAGAAGTTCTGGAATATTGCCATGTGGGACGGAACTCGGTAGTTTTTAACCGATTTTGATGGGTTTGGGTATGTTGGATGGAAATGGGATTCTTAAATGATTTTTGGAAGAAGTTCTGGAATATGGCCACCTAGGACGGAACTCGGTAATTTATTAACCGATTATGATGGGATTGGGTATGTTGGATGGAAATGGAATTCTTAAATGAGTTTTGGAAGAAGTTCTGGAATATGGTCACCTGGGATGGAATTTGGTAATTTACTAACCGAATGTGATGGGATTAAGTATGTTGGATGGAAATGGGATTCTTAAATGATTATTAGAAAAAGTTCTGGAATATTGCCATGTGGGACGGAACTCGGTAGTTTCTCAGCCGATTATGATAGGATTGGGTATGTTGGATGGAAATGAGATTATTGGATGATTTTTGGAAGAAGTTCTTGAATATGGCCATGTGGGACGGAACTCGGTAGTTTCTCAGCCGATTATGATAGGATTGGGTATGTTGGATGGAAATGGGATTATTGGATGATTTTTGGAAGAATTTCTGGAATATGGCCATGTGGGACGGAACTCGGTAGTTTCTTAACCGATTATGATGGGATTGGGTATGTTGGATGGAAATGGGATTATTGAATGATTTTTGGAAGAAGTTCTGAAATATGGCCATGTGGGACGGAACTCGGTAGTTTCTTAACCGATTATGATGGGATTGGGTATGTTGGATGGAAATGAGATTATTGAATGATTTTTGGAAGAAGTTCTGGAATATTGCCATGTGGGACGGAACTCGGTAGTTTCTTAACCGATTATGATGGGATTGGGTATGTTGGATGGAAATGGGATTATTGAATGATTTTTGGAAAAAGTTCTGGAATATGGCCATGTGGGACGGAACTCGGTAGTTTCTTAACCGATTAAAGATCCCGGCTCCTACGCCCCCTGAAATTAAAATCTAAAGAGCCCCGCAGGGCTATGGCGAGGAGCGTAGGTGTCATTAACAGATTCTATATAATCCGCTCCTACGTGCGGCACGCAGTGTGACATGTTTGAAGATCCCGGCTCCTACGCCCCCCGAAATTAAAATCTAAAGAGCCCCGTAGGGCTACGGGGAAGAGCGTAGGTGTCATTAATAGATTCTATATAATCTGCTCCTACGTGCGGCACGCAGTGCGACTCCCACTCTCAATTTAATATATTCATAAAAAAATATTAAATTTCATTTATTTTTAAATGAGATTCAATATTTTTTTATTAAATTTTTTTAGCACGTCTTAACGTATTTTTTTAAAATTTTAGTTTGTTTTTATTCCAATCGATGGCGCTAGCTCCAAAATGCTAAGCAACGGCACATTTTTAGTTATAAACAATTCCTCTCTTGGTCAAAGTTGCGCTACCGTCGCTCAGACTGTCAAAAAAATTTGACTGCGATACTACAGCTGTTCCAAACTGTTATACGATAAATTGTCCACGATAACCTGTTATACGATAAATTGCCCACGATAAACTGTTCTACGATAAATTGTTCCACGATAAATTGATTCCACGATAAATTGTTTCCACGATAAATTGTTCTACGATAAATTGTTTTACGATAAATTGCTCACGATAAATTGTTCACGATAAACTGACAGTAAATCATAAAAATCACATTAAAAATTATGGGCTTACGATAAAATTTGTAAAAATCTTAGGAGACGTAAGATTATTTTATGAAAATGAACGTTTGACTGTTAATGGTACAAATTAAAATGGAACTAAAACATTCGTAAACATCGTCTGAATGTATCTTTTATTTTCAAAAACAAATATTCAGTAGTTTTAAAATAAAATAACATATTAAAAAGGAAAATTCAAAATAAACAATAGGAAATAAAAAATAACCGCGATTTACACCATTCAATAATAACCATGATACTGAACTAAAATTGCGATTAATAGTGCGTTCATGACATAGGAAATAAATATTTGCATCTCGCTAACGAACTCAAAACCAATCAAATTATTTGAAATGGTTTATACCACGCCTACTAGTTCCGAGCTCGAGTTTAAATTTTTTAACTTTGTTGTTGTTTTAATACATTTTGTGTGTTGCCATGGAATTTTTCCCGAACTTACTCACTATGTCGTGAACGCACTATTACCTTTATATATATTCTGCTCACGTGGTAAAATACTGTGATCTTATTGGTTTATTTTGTGAAAAATTGGACATATACAAAAATATTTGTTTATGCTGGACATACGACATTTGTATTATAAATGTGTGTTAGCGATTTTGTCGTATCTCCAGAATTTGTGACATACGATACAAATATAAACAGTTTATGATGTTGTGTGGATTTACGATAAATAAATTCTCTGTAACTCAGAAACCATATAGCCTAGGATAAAATCGATTGTAGATTTAGAAAGAGGAAGAAAAACTAAAAATACTAGTATAAAAAACTGAAAAACGACATTTTGGTACTTACGACAAGATAATACTGAGCTGACGAAATGTATTAACAGCAATCATGAAATGTCTAAACACCAAAAAATCGTATGGCCTGGACAAAATTCCATATGTTGTTTTAAAACACCTACCGACAGAGATGATCCAACAAATATGCATCTTGATGAACCACTGTTTAAACAACTACACATGCCCGAAAAATTGAATCTATAACAGATTTGGGACACAAATTTTTTTGTTTTATCAAAAATCATTATTTCTGCTTAAATTTCAGAAAATCAACTAGGGTTGACACCCTTCTGAAGTAAGCCCAGAATTTCATCCCAGGAAAATAAAAAAAAAATCATCGGGTAACACTAAAACTGCAATGATATTCCAGCCCAGAATTTAATATAGTAATTTCGGTCAATGTCGAAATTTTATTCTAGCCCAGAATTCTTTTCAAATTTTAAATATTAAAATCAAAATTAAAAATCAAGTAAAAATTATAATTCTGGGATTTTATAAAATAACGAAGAGCCATTTGTTGTTATTGAGAAACATGATCAATAAAAGCCCAATGCCTGAATGTATTCTATGCGTCGTTAAATCGTATACACAACGTCCAGTATAGAATGGAAATCAAAAAGGGTAGCCTGATCTGTCTAGATATATCGGTGACAAGTAACGAAAAGCATTATATTCTAAACAAGGTTAGTTCTTACTTCTTGTTTTAATTTCAAACCGATTTGCATGTTGTGAAGAGAGCAATGATTTGGGTCAGTATGGTATCGAGTTCATATAATTTCCTAAGGGATTCGATTTTTTTTATTTTAATATTTAAAATTTGAAAAAAATTCTGGGCTAGAATAAAATTTCGACATTGACCGAAATTACTATATTAAATTCTGGGCTGGAATATCATTGCAGTTTTAGTGTTACCCGATGTTTTTATTTTTATTTTTCTGAGATGAAATTTTGGGCTAACTTCACATACATAGGGTTGACTTGTATAGAATATTTAATGTTCATTGCAAAAATTTAAAAAGCTCCTACGGAACCAGCCTTTCTGGTACACAGATGTCCCCATATTTTGCATGGATCTCCCAATTTATGAAAAAAGCTTTAGTATGAAGTTTTATTCCGAACAAACAATCCGCCTGGTCATGGTAGAGATGGCAAACATCGGTGAAATATAAGTTTTTTTTAATAAACACTCGTTATTTCCGGTAAATTTTAAGGTATGATCTGAACAAATTTTGTTTGATATTTAATGTACATTTTTTTTATTTTCAATCAATTTTCAGTAAATGCAATATACTTTTTAAAATTTGTATTTCCAAAAAACAAAAAGCTCCCTTGGAAGCTGCCGCTTCTGGTAGACCGATTTCGCCCATAAATCACTGGGATCTTCCAATTTATGTTAAAGTTTAAGTATGAAGTTTAATCCCGATTAATCTTTCCGTATGGCCTCACCTGTACAGGGACCAAATTTTTTACTGAAAACAGTTTCTGGACAAAAATCGTTATTATCGCTAAAAATTTGAAAACCAGGTATGAATTTTCGCTGTTAGAAATGGGTCGGATTTTTGTTTGTATTGCAGCAAATTTAATTTAGAATCTTTTAGCTCGAAATCGTTTTTATCGTAAATGCTGTGCTTTTCAAAATACTTGCAAAAAACGAAAACTATGGAAGCTTTTTTTAGTGTATTTAGTGTACTTGTTGCACTTTTAGTATACTTGTTTCGGCCAAAACTCACTGGGATCTCACAATTTATAGAAAAAGTTTAAGTATCAATTTTCATCCTGATTAATCAATACGGTTGGGTTGTACAGGGCCGGATTTTTGTTGCAAAATTTTTTTTTTCTCAAAAATCGTCATTTACGGTTAAACGTTGGAAAAATGATCTGGGTTAATAATGTTTCAAATTTAATTTAGAATCATTTAGTTCATAATCGTTTATCGTTCCGTATGGCCTGTATATAGGTATACCAAATTTTTAACTGAAAAACAATTTATGGTCAACAATCTTCATTATCGCTTCAATTTTGGAAAACAGATATGAAGTTTTATCCTGGATCAATCAATCCGTCTGTGCTGTGCATAAAAAATGACAACTTCCATTGTATTAATGTAAAGTTTAGAATCTTTTAGTTCAAACTCATGTTTCTCATAAATGCTGCACTTTTCAAAATTTTTACAAGTAACTAAAATATTTTTATGGAACCAAATGCTACTTTCGGTTTTCTGATTTCGGCTAAAATCATTGGGATCTCCAAATTTATGGAAAATAAGCTGAAGTATGAAGTTCCACCTCGATCAATCAATCCTTGGGCTGCAGAGAACCAGCAACATTTAGTTTGCATGACACGACACACGCACACACATACGCAACGATTTTTTAATAACTATTTTTTTGACTTTGGGGATATAGCGAATGAGATTTACTAAAAACAAAAATTTCGAAGTTAACATTTATTATGATTAATACTTTAATTTACTAAGTGAAAGGAAGAAATAGTATGCTTTTTTGGGTTATGATGTGTGACAGCTAGACTTCAGTTTCACATTGAGGAGAGGTTACCAAGACGTTCGTAGTTACGTTAAATGCGTTCCGTATGTGTTAAATACAATAAAAATCAAGGTGAAGGAGTTTACAAAGTTCAATGTATTTTTAATATTTTTTGTATTTTATCGCTGCAGACTGAAGAAAATATAATAAAATAAAAATAAATATTCAATTTTTTATTAGGTCGAAATCTTAGAACATTTTAAGCAAATTAAAACTGTTTAATTTTTTTTAAATTTAACAAACTGTTAAAACTGGTCTACTTTTCAAAATCAATTATGATCGAATAAGAGTATTAAGAGCATATTTTCCTGAGACATTTTGCGACTAGTTTACTTACTGGGAATTTGCAATGCTTTCCAATTTTCAGTGAAACACAATTAACGAAAACTGCAGCTACATAGACTGAAAAGAATAATTATTAAAAGTTTAGCAATGAGATTGTTCTGGGCCGAAGCACTCCCAATTCTTTCGCAGTTTACTTTTCATATCCTGCCTTACGAAGTAGCCAAATAGCTTCATCTATATGTCCGATTTAAGTAGAAAAATCTGCCCTTTGCAAAACTCCATGTCATTCTATAGTACTTGTATTCTGCACTCCGACAAGTGGTCACAGTTGTCTTCATTTCCATCGCCGATTATAATCGGGTATAGTAATATAAAATATTATTAATACATTTTTGTTTGCAGATAAATGCGAATACCTTAATACACGAAAAATTGCATTTTATTTGAAAACGAGGTATGCTCAAATATTTTAACATACGAAATATAACAGAACAGAAAATTTTTAAGGTTGTAAATTCTGCCCATAATATGTATAAAAATTTGCTGCCCATACTAAGGTTAACTATTTTTTTTATTAATACAAGGCATCTTAAGTTACAAAATAAATTATAAACCCTCAACGTGGTTAAAATGTTTTTTTAAACAAATTATTCTCTGGAATTTTTTCGAGACATAACTTTAAAAGAGGGTGAGTCCGGTGTGGTGAGTCTATTTTCGCCGATCTCATTGCTAATAATTTTTATTGTTTATGTAATTTTGGTTGCGTTTTTTATGATTAGTTTGGTTTTGTAAGAAATTTATATCTGTTTATATTTTTAATAAACATGTCTACAATGTACACTACCGGTGTCATATCTTCCGGAAGGATAAATCTGTATACATATACAGTTTCCTTTTCGACATACACACATAAGTAGTGTTTATTACAATTATTATGATTTACGGGGTTGGGCGAATAAAGCTATATAAAGCGATTAGAACGATTCAGAACTACTTGCTCTGAGGATTATGCAATTTTTAATGTACTATCGAGGTCTAGGTATGTAGGTTCGAGTATATCTAAGCTAAACCATTCCGAGCGAAAGAGAATTGAACAGTTTCCTAGAGGGGTATTAAAAAATAAATAAAAATTCGTGGTATAATCAGTACCGAACAAACAATAAACTTTTTCAGAACTGCGGTTGGCTTTGCAGGAAATAAAATTTTGCAACATTTTTATATCGTTACGTATGTAATGATAATTTTCTCTCTTTGTATTTTGCGGGGGGTATGTTTCCACCCCAAATTAAACTTACCTAATAAAAAATAATTTATGTAACCTCCGCAATAAAAATTAGCCCACGTACCTTCCCCTTCTTTACGTTTTATATAATGTTTATGTTATTTTGTAAATGAAAATTAAACATCATTTTGATTTACACAGAAGCATAAGAAAATAAATAAATAAATATTTGTTTAAAATATAAATGAATCAAATAACTTGAATAAACAATAAATCCGCCTAAGAGGCTTTTAAAAAACGAAAATTCGTTATGTTTTTTTCAGATTGCTTTACGATAAACACAAAAACTTGAGCAGTAAATAATTTAATTATATTGTTGTCCAGAAATTATTTACCATCTTTATTATGACAAGTTAAGATTTATGGAAGGTTAAGGTTACATGAAGTAATTGAAACTCCTTATACTTTTTTTTTTCTAAATAACCTGCTAGAGTAAGTGAGCCATTTTCGGCCTGAGCACGACAAAGAAAAAACTAACATTAGTTTTTATTTGCCGGGCTCAGGCTTGGGCTCCTTTTGAATTTTCCAAATTTTTTAAATAGGTGAAATTAAAGCCTAAGGCCAGAATGCATAGTACAACAGGCCCTTACCTCCGAAATCACGAGTTTCGGGTGCCGTATAAAATTATCAAGTTGATCCTTATGTCGAGATCTACGGTAAATGACCTTACCTGTATAGCCCAAGTAAAACAGAATTTAATTTATGGATCAAGTAATTCGCCATATCTAACAAAAAATTTAAACACATTCTGTGTTGGGACGATATTGAAGTACTTGTAATGATATTTTTTGTCTGTGATGGAATCCTGGACAAACTTAACAGACATGACCAAATAATGCTCAAATGAAATTAAAATGACCACTAAACTGAAATGACTGGGATTAGAAATATTACTACCAGTGGCACTATTCCGGCTTTCCATGAGAATAGGGAATTGAGAAAAATATTTTCATAGCATTTTTGTCCGAATTTTATTTTTCTGGCCTACTGAAGGAATAAGTTTAGTGCAAACATTTTCAAAAGAAAGTTAATTGGGAATTTTTTTCCACAAATTTTTTATAGGGAAAAGTATTTTCCCGTTAACTTTAGGCACATTCGATTGAAGTGATTTAACTGAACAATCTGAATTAACTGAATATATCACATCAGTTTACCTCAGTTAATTCAGATTATTCGCAGTTAAATCACTTCAACCGAATGTGCCTTTTGTTTCGAAAATATTTACAACAAACTTATTCGCTCAGTAGGCCAGAAAAATAAAATTTAGACAAAAATGCTATGAAAATATTTTTCGCAATTTCCTATTCCCAGGGAAATCCAAAACAGATGCAACAGGCCGAAATACTGTAATCTAGCCCCTTTTATCAATTTTCTCTTTCACCTTCAGTCGTATGTCTCATTCGGTGTATCACTACGAGCTCTGAATTAAGCTTGAATTTCAACAGTTCAACTTGGTAAAATGTGTTTTATAAATGTTTCATGATATCAGCGTCATGATATATGGGTAATTTTTGCCTCCGGTATTTCAATCAAGAATTAATTTATTTTTATAATTTCCGGAAGGCTATTCCTGATATCGATCCGGATATTACGAAAAGCTCGATTACATAATGATTCAATGAGATTGAGTTGTCAGCTGATTTTTTCATTGATGCGACGTGCAAGCATATTTTGTTTCTGCTGTTCATTTCAAAGGCTCAAAGTTTTTTTCAAAGTTTTGTATTATGTAGATAGAATCATGATTGTAAAGTGTACTGCACATATAACTTTGTTGCTCATAACTGTTGCTTCATCCATTTTAAATAAAACCATGTGATCTATCACAATTTTGACAGCAAGGTGTTAGTTTACTTTTTTGTTTTGTGTAACGAACACGTGTGTTATATCGTGCTATAAAAGATCGTTGCATTTTTGTGTAAGTAATTAATTAAGAAATAATTATATTTGTTTGATTTAATATTTAATTAAAATAGTAAATATTTTGTAGAAAAATGAAATCGTATGTTAATGTCACAATCCAAGAAGGTGAGATATAATAGAATTAAATTCATCCGTTATACTTGAAGATTTCATTATAATGATAATCCCACCTGAAACTCCATCAGATAACAGTGTTTCTAATAAAGTCGTTGCAGAATACGATATAGGTTCTAATCGCGAAAGTGATATTGTCGAAGAAGTTATAAATCAGTCCAATAAAACGCGAAAACGAAAAGTAAGTCTAAACAATTGGAAGCAGCAAAAGAATTAAAATCTTTGCAGCAAAAGAATTAAAATCTAGAAAAGATTGTTTTTGGAATTGTCGATTAAGTTGTACGAAAAAAATATCAAAATCAGAGCGTGAAGAATTATTCAAAATATTTTATTCGGTAAACCAGCAAGAAAAAATTGATTATTTTCTAAAAACTACCACTAGAACAGAAACAAACCGAAAAACTAAAAAATACAGCGATTCTCAACGATACTAAACGATCGAAGTGTGCAAATCTTATTGGCTGGGTACTTATGCCATCTCACAAAAACGAGTATACAACGCACATAAACACAAAAACATTTTGACTGGTGTAGCCAAAAGAAGTGAAAAGGGATTAAAGTCCTCAAAAAGGGTTTCAGAAAGTAAACTAACTAAAGTTAAAGAACAATATGTATCTTTTCCGACAATAAAATCGCACTATTGTCGTGCCAACACTTCAAGGAGCCACCTCGATTGCAACCTAAATATCAAAAATATGTACAACCTGTACAAAGTTCGAATTGAAAATCCTGTGAAAGAAAGTTTTTACAGGCATGTATTCAACACTAATTTAAATTTGGATTTCAATCAACCGGAATCTGATAGATGTCGTAAATTCGAGGAGCTTTTAGTGGCAGAGAGGGAAAAACCGTAACAGAAGAAATGATTAAAGAAAATGAACTTCATTGCACACTAAAAAGAATTATGAGAGAGCGAAAGACACAAGATAAGGAATCTGAAATTCCTATTTTAATTTTTAATTTGGAAAACGTATTATCTTGTCCGCGAGCTGAAATCGGGCCTTTATTCTACCAGTCCAAACCAAATATTTATAATCTGACAGCATATTTAACAACCACAAAAAAGTGTATTGTGCCATATGGACTGAGTATATATGCGGGAGAAGTGGTAACGATATCGCATCTGATGTTACTCAACTTATAACATGGAGCGAATCCTGCGTACCACAAAATAAAAATTCCATAATGGCCTATGCTATGCGATACTTTAAAAAATCATCCTGCCTTGCAGTATATTTTAATGAAACAATCATTGGCGGGGCATTCAGCATTACAGGAGATTGATAACGCTCATAGCCAAATAGAGAAACATCTATCTAAAACAATGAGGATTTTTCGCCAATGATGCTAATTTGGCATTTCAAAAAGGTCAACCTTAAAAACCATTTGTGGTAATCCAAATGCAACTTTCACATTTTAAAAGCTTCAGCAAGTATTCGAAAACTTGTTTCACTACAAATGTGTACCATTTTCGACATTAAAAATGTTAAAGCTCACACAAGCAGAATACGAAATTGAATATTTGCCGGATTATGAAATTGAGAATCTGAAAGGTGTGAGCATTCGACGAGCATGAAAACGGCTTTACAAAAGTATAATTGAAGTGTTCGAAGCTCCGATGTTCCAGGACATATAGAGTATTTTTTCAAACGTTTGTATTTCGAAGGAGAAGGAGAAACACTTATGTGGTTATACAGGTTATACTAAAACTAGGTATTAAATTTACAATTTGAACAATTCAATATAATTATCCACAGGTGATAATGCTATGTTTTGTTGTCGGTCTCAGATAATAATACGGAAACTACCGGAAGTTGAATTTCAACAAATTCTGTGATAATAATAACTACAGGCGCTGTGCATTATAAGACTTACTTGATTTAAATTTTATTTATTTGAGACAACTTCTCAATTTTGTTTTAATTACAATTTTTAAGTCTTTTACTATTTAAGTATGGACATTTCAAGTGCTGTTAATTTTAAGCCTAACTATATTTTGAAATTAAATTATAATTAACTTAGTTTTTAATAAAACACTCTATTTGTGCCAACAGGTTGTGGGTTCCACGAATAAAACAAAATTTGGCACAAAATGAAGTTACAATATCCGTTTAATGTTATTAATAGAAAATATTCGTTTTAATATTATTAATGATAAATTTTATGTTGCTGGTTGATATAAGAAGGAAGTTTTTAATTTTATTTTTACAATATTTTGAGTATATGCTATAATATGGTATATACAAATTATGGTTTTAGATAACGTAAATTTACACATAGGTGGCCAAAATTCTACACAAAGTATTTTTATAGTACCACATTTGTTATGTTCTTACAGATCTTGAAACATTTATAAAGTTTTACTATGTATATACATTTAGGTAATTAGGTTCTGTCATTAAAGAACGAAAACAAATCAAAAAGGTAAGAAAATGAAATTTAATTAATATGAATTTAAGTAACTAGTTAATAATAAATTGATTATAGCTTAAAATTGAATTACAAGGAGGAATAGTTAATGGACCATTTGTATCTAAATTCTAAGATAAGTTTTGTTTATAATTTTTATATAATCTTAATTCTAATAATTTTTTTATTTTAGGTATTTTGTGCATCGCAATAACGCAAACACACTCTTTATTTTTAAGATATATGTACTTTATTTTAATTATTTAAAAAACAATACAAACAACAGCATACCAACTTTTTCGTTTTTTAACACGTTCGCACAAGCAACTTTCATTTTTAAAGGAATAACTTACTTTCCGCGACTGTGTTCCGAGTGGCACACACATTAAGAAAGTATGCGTCAATGTGTTAAGAAAAATTTTTTTTAACTACACATATTTTAATTTTTTTTTTCAATGCGATGTCGAATCAATATTTTTCTCGCAGAAACACAGAATTAGAAATCATTTTAAAACTAAAATTAAAAAATCTATTTTTATTTAAAGCATATTTACATTTACAAATTTTAAATTATAAAAGGAAATGTTATCTAGAAATGTCATATCCAAAAAAATTAAATGGCGCACATTCGCACTACCAAAAACACACATGCGATTATTTTGTCGTCAACTGTCGAATTTTGAACAAAATCGACCCCCTGGTTTATGATTACTTGTTTATTGTTGTTCTCTAACTATATCACATACTATGACTTTTTTGAGTTATCTAAGGTCAATGGTATTGTTGGTGTTGGATGCACCAGCTGGCCTTCCGCTGGCTGACATAATTGATGGTATAATGACGTTGTCGTTAGCCATTTTTCTTTATTTGGTAACAACGAAATTAGAAGCAAATGGGGATAGTCGAGGTATACGAATACGTTAGTTGAATGTATTCCCAGACGGATTGAGTATGGATTGAAGGTGAAGTGAATATAAATTGAATATGTGGAGGGGCAATCCGCTTCCGTAGATAAATTTGCGATTGATAAAAGCGGCCTTGCGAGTCTCTCAGCTGCGATCAAAATTAGCAGGGAAATTTTGTTTTTGTTTTTGTTTTCGTTTTGGCGTAAGTGTAGATGACGTATACATCGCCGAAATCGAGTAAGATGAAAATTTATTTTGAAACTTTCTTTATATGACTATATATCTATCATTTTTAGGAGGTGCAAGCGAAAAATTTCTGAAAAATCATCACATTTTCCGGGAAAATTTTCAGTTTTTTCAAAAATATTTTGTTGTTTTTTTTCATTCAAAATTAAAAATCTGCTATCAAATCTTAATTTTAATGATACTCGAATTCGAATTACACTGTCATTAAACAGGTAAAAATTACATTTTTGCGTTATTTTAATAAAAAATTTTCAATTTTCGGAAATTTTTTCACTTTTTTTATTTTTTTTCAATATTTTTTTTAATTTTATTTATTTTTATTAATAATAATTGCTTCGTCAACCTTGCAGACACAAAACAAAGAGTTTTTATCGCTCTTATCGCTTCTTCTGATAGTGCCACAAATGTTAAAAAAACTCAACTTTTGTAAATATAATTTGTTTTTTTTATCTAATAATACATATTGAAATATTTGAGTACATAAATTTATCTTATTCTTAGTTTTTAGTTTGCTGGTTGTTTTTGTTTGATGTGTTACAGGGTGAGTCAGGCACAGTAGGATGCAGGTAAGTATTTTATTTAATACAGAATACCAAACATACCGCCGCCCTTGAACCACCAGGTTCAAAGATTACTTATTGATGTGTGTTTCATTGGTGGGTGTTTGTGCAGTCGGCTGTGCACTGGAGTTATCGTCTGGCGCAATTGGCAACGCGCATAATTTTATGATGAGTCAAGTAAGCTCTCAGGTGTGTCTTTATTACGGACCCTTCCCATCAACCACTGATTCACAGGCGTATTGTGGTCTTTAACGATAACTATGTAATCCATTTTTACAGGCGCTTGGTTTTCTCTCCATTTCGATCGCAGTTGCAATGTGTTGAGGGATTCTATTACCTAACGTCGCCAAAAACGTTGCGATAGCTGCTGTACTATTAGCCACCTTGTTAAGTAGCTTGGATTTACGCTCGTAATATCTGGCTCCGGGATTTTTGGTAGACGCATGTCCGGTTAGGAAATGCGATGGCGTGAGTGCATCTACATCGTTACCATTGATAGAACATAACGGCCGCGAATTGAGTATACTTTCGACTTCGGCGAGCAAGGTACTCTTCTCCTCCTGCGTTAGTATGGAGCTGCCAATCACACGCCGCAGATTTTAATTTGCTGAGTTAACACCTGCCTCCCAGATACCGTCAAAGTGTGGTGTTGCGGGAGGGGGAATCTTTTAAGCGCACCCAAAAAAGCCTCGTTGCAGAGACCCCCAACCAATTCAAAATGTATGACCTTGGTACTCAAGCATATAAAAAGAAAAAACAGACTTTTGTCCTCGACCTTTCTTCATATGGATTAATATTGGCCCAGCGCAGTCGACCCCAACTTTTAAGAATGTCCGAATTAATTCCACACGCGCGCTTGGTAAGTTTCCCATTAGTTGAGTTTTGGTGTGTGCTTTAAATTTGGTACACACGACGCACTGATTGATGACTTGTCGAACTAAATTACGACATAGTTGAATCCAAAACCCTGTCTCGAGATGGCGAAGGTCAGTGATGGGCCAGAAAGCCTGCTGTCCATATGAACAGTGTGGATAACCAACTTACTCAGTTGCGATTTATGATGCAATACTATCAGGTGTTTTGTCGAGTATGGTACGTTGGCATTCTCTAGCCGCCCGCCAACGCGCAAGAGTCCATATTTGTCAAGGAATGGGTTCAATGACTTTATGCTGCTTTGATTGGTCACGTTCACAAATTTTGAATAGGCTATAGAAGATTTCTTCGCTTGTAGAGTTGCTTATCTTTGGTGTGTTTTGTTTCTTTAAGATGGTTATAAAGCGGAGTATATATGCCATGATGGTTTTAAGTTTGATCAACGTTGAAAATCTGGAGATTAGATGATCGAACCATTGAGTTTGAGCATTATCGACCAATATTCCAATAATCTTCGCTGATATCGTAATTATTTTGCTGTAGGGGCCAATGTTCCTTGCTTTGAGGGAGCCACACGGGCCCACGCCACCATAGATCATGATGAGCGAGTTCTTCTCTTGTTTCGAATTTGCTGCCATTTTGTTGGAAGCATCATTTGAGAGAGGCTCGTCTCAGTCTAAGTTGATTGCACACAGCTTTTCTACAAAGATTTTGATGACGATTACGATGGGAGCCAGCCATTCCACAGGATTGAATAATAGACTGGCTTCAGAAACGACGATACGCTTGGTGAATGAGGTGTTACTTTCCCGATTCGAGGTGATGATGAACGTAAATTGATTTTCCGGATTCTAATTAAAACCCAATATTTTAATTGATGATGGATCATCTGGGTGGCCATCACTTCCGTTTGCCTCGGATTGTGATTAATTTGTTTTGAATTCATTTATAAAATCATTTTAGTAATATTTGCTAGTGATCCGAAATGTATTTGTTCCTAATTTTAAATTATGGTTTTCTATTAAATTGTTGAATAATGACTTATTCTAGAGGTTTCGATACTTCCGATATTAACTTCTATTAACTTCTCTACTGATTTTCGCGTTTTGCTCATAGCACACTGTCTTATTTCAGACATTTTCAATACACCACAGATTTCGCATTGAAGCAAGTGCGGGGTCATAGAGAAAAGTAATATAAACAGAGGTAAAGCTGCATACAAAATTTTGAAACAACTTTTTTAG
Source organism: Nephrotoma flavescens (assembly GCA_932526605.1). NCBI lineage: Eukaryota > Metazoa > Arthropoda > Insecta > Diptera > Tipulidae > Nephrotoma > Nephrotoma flavescens. The sequence goes on from OW052222.1 coordinate 140,591,709, forward strand.
ATTGTAACCCCAAAATACAAACTCATTTTACGACTAAAATAATAAACTTAGAATATCCAACTCTTCGAATATTCATTTAGCGTTTCTTTGACTTTTCATATTGTGTTTGTTTCAATTTTTTTTCGTTCAGATTATAACCGTAATTTTAAATTTAGTAAACATAAAACCGGATCGTGACCCCATATTTTACTATGAAAATATGCGTAAAAATTTTGTATGCAGCTTTACTTCTGTTTATATTTATTTTTTTCTGTGGCGGGGTTCTCTCTAGTGACGCCAACAACTTTATGTCCGTATAGCCACAGATTATTATTCGGCAGGGTTCGTTCCATCTACACAGGCGATCGTATTTTTTTTAATAATCGATTTTATCTAAAATATACTCCGACTTAAGTTAAGTTAAAAAGTTTCTTCAACAACAATGGACAATTTTGTTTAACCTGTGATACAAACGATTAAATTCCGCCAAAATTTTGGACAGTTTTTCACGCGATAGAACAGCGTCTTTAGGGTAGGGTGTCTATCGAAATGAATAAAACTTCAGACTGTTGCGACAAGCACAGCGGAATTATTTTCATTATGCTTGTTGAACATCCCCGTATTAAATCGGCAAATGGTCAAATTTCCAAAAATTTGAATGCCTTCCCGGATAAAAGCAAATTTTAGTGCCGTTGGCACACTAATTTTCGAGAATTTATCGATAATTTCATAGTTCCACAAGCTAACGAATTAAAACATTTTTTAGTTTAATTTCTGCGGATCAAGCCGACGTGTTACCAGTGCAAACAGCACTGCTTTAAAAACATTCCTTGTCAAATGGTAAATTTTACTGTTTGTTTGTTGACAGTACAGCGGTCGATAGAACCGTATATTTCATAATCGTTTTCAAACCGAAATATTGTTAAGTTAAAATCCGAAGCTATTAACTACTAAACTACTAAGATTTCATTTTGTGGATCTAGAAAACCCCAAAAAGTAACATTCGCCTTTGTTTACGAATTACCTACATGCGTGTAAACGCATAACCGACCTAACTTAACAATATTTATATTCAATATTAACAATATTTTGTATGTTGCTACATATAGGCAATGTACAGAATTACGTATTGACAAACATTAGTTCACGTGTTTCATCTAAAGAAAACCGATTCTGTAAAATAAAACCAAAATAAACAAAAACAAGAATGCTATTTATTACACACCGTGAAATTACCTTCATCGTAACATCATAATTGAAAAATGATTAAATTTGTCTGTTTCCAGTCAGTGTAGATTATACCTAATATTATGTTATACCTATTTTATTATGTATAAATTTTATGAATAAATTACATTAAAATTCATATTTTTTGTTATTAAGCGAAATTAAGTAAATGGAAAATAATATTTTTGTGTTTTGATAAAATACGGCAAATTAAATTATGTGGAAGGAAAATATGCGGCTTATATTTAAAATCAGATTTGTTTGTACATGTGTAACACACACACACACAGTGTTGTGTTAGTAGCTATAGTATGTATTACAGCTAATAAATTAATTGGTTTAAGTAATTTATGAATTAATTACGAGTTTATAATGATTAATTGTAGGTACTTTAGTTTTAGAGCTAATCTGATCTAAATAATGTTTTGAGGAAGATAATTTTATACGTAAACCACTTTTAAATTCGCATGTAGCCTGCACTTCGTATAGGGCTCCCTGAATTAAAAAATTAAAAAAAAGCTGACTTAAAAATTGTATTATTCGGACTTATAACCAGCGTTTTTATTTCATTATAAAATTGACTTAAAACCTGTAATGAAAATGAAATAAAAAAAGCTGACTTTATTAATGCATATCATAAGTCATTTTGAAAATGATTTAAGAAGGCTGTTTATAAGTGACATAAAATGTGTATTTTTAAGTCATTTTGAAAATGAAATAAAATTTGTGTACTTAAGATCGAAACAAAACGTAAAATGTTTAACAGTAAAACACTTTTCATACCGCACGCCTCGCCTCAAAATTTTTATGTTCCATAAATATGAAGCCATGACTCATTCATACCGAGAGCGTCGACTTTATTATTTCGTAGCTGTCAAATATTTTGTTAGTTTCTGTTTGTCATTTGTCAAGCGAAGTATATAGTAGGAAAAACAAAAATCTTAAAAATTAATATATTAAAATTAATAAATATATCAATAACAATAATGTCGATTATTAGAAGAAAACTAATTCGCAAAACAAAATTTGCACGAAAAAAAAATAATTATTTCGTGCATATATACATATATAAGCAAAAAAAAAAATCGTAGTTGTTGGGTGCACGAATTTAACACCGAAGCAAAACGGGACTCATTTGGGTACTATCGAACGTTATGCCAACAACTAGAAGAATATCCAGCTAAGTATGAAATTATATTTTACTAATACCAGTGACGGCTATTTATTTATTTTGATTTTTATTCTAGATATTTTACTTTGTTTCGGATGGAGCAAGTTAATTTCAATATGATTTTAGATGCTATCCAAAATGAAATAGAGGGTCCGCACACACAATTCCGAAGAAGCATTAGTGCAAAAGAAAAACTGTGCTTAACATTAATGTAAGTACATATTTATAAATTTACATAAATTTAATATTTTAATTACTTTTTTGTTTGTAGACATTTGGCACATGCAATATCATTTACGAAATAAGCATTAGATTTCAGAATGGGTATTTCCACTATTTCGAAAATTGTAAAACAAGTTTCGACTGCTATAGTGAAACAACTATTGCCAATTTATATGGATGCTCGAACGACTGATAATTGGGCAGAAATTGGAAATGAATTTTATCGCTTGTGGAAAATGTCAAATTGCCTAGGAGCTCTTGACGGCAAACATATTCAAATGTTTAAACCACGAAAAAGCGGATCCAAATATTTCTGTTACAAAAAAAAATTTTCAATTGTGCTCCTAGCAGTTTGCGATGCACACTACCGCTTTACCATGGCTCACGTTGGTGGATATGGTTCAAACAGTGATGCAGGTATTTTTGCAGCATCCGAATTTGGAAAGGCATGGATGGACCATGACGGAGGACTTCGAATTCCGGAAGATGCCATTTTACCCTCCATTTAAAGCACCAAAAGGTTTCCATATTTTTTGGTTGCTGATGAGGCGTTTCCCGATCGATTTCGACTTGTTAGGTCATCATCAGGAGTATCTACTGAATTGTATTAGTAAACATAATATATTAAGGCAGGCGCAAAGACTACCACATCGGGAATTTAAAAGTACGGGGCCCAATTCATCAATTTGCTTGAATACAGTTGAAGCAATAAATAATAGAGAGGAACTGGCTGAGTGGTTTGTCACCGATGGAAAAGTAGAGTGGCAAGACGAGCATATAAATTAAAACTCACGTTCTATTTCAATTAAATATTTATTTAATGTGTAAAAAATACTCTATTATAATAATAAATTGAAATTCATAGTAGACATTTTATTTTTTGACATATGTACACAACACTTAAAATCTAAATCACAGTATAATCCAAAACTGTTAATTAAAGCAAATTCAAGGCGTAACCAGCGAGTCTGTAAGAAATTTAAGTAACAAAGCGACATCTGAAAAATGTATGTTTATTGACATTACTGACCAGCGAAACTCAAAGTACTTTTCGTTCAGTTTCGTTAAATTTGAATTGTCATTTAGCAATCCGTAACAAGAGCGAAAATTATCGCTCAAACTGAAGGAAACGTCATAATTGTATATTTGAAATGGCGGTATGTTGATATGTGTTACATTTTTATAATTTATGTGTACAAATATTTATTTATATTTTAATAATTTAAATAATATTTTATGTACATTTTCATCAGCTCTTTTCAGCTCAATAGATTCTGATTGTCCACCAACATTTGTGGCCGCACAAGGTCCATCACCATGTTGAAAACCTCACATGTCATTCGAGTGTGGATAAAAATGTGCTGTTGACAATTTTTAATTTCTAAAATCGTTACCTTTAATAAATTATGTACATATATCTTTAAATTCAAGTAGTTACATACATAGTAATCTACATACTTGTTACATATACATAGTAATCTGTCTCTTGTGCGATTTATTACTCGTACCACAAAGACCGTTTTTTTATTGTTTGCCCCCTCGTCCTTTAAATAGGGTAAAAAGCTGTTCAATTTTCTCAAATAGATTCATTTTTGACTAAAATCGTGGCGTGGTAAATTTGTTATTTTGCAGATTGACATTTAAAAATTCAATTGACAATAATAATCGTGTTACAGATTCGCTGGTCAAAATGTCAAATATTCTGTAATAAAACGTTCTCGTTAAATTCTGTAAGGTTTCGATACTGACTCTTACAGACTCGCTGGTTATAGCTTCAGTCTTATTAATTTAATTAAACTCAAACACATATAAAATAAATTCAAATTATTGCTGCATCATCCTCGTATTCCAATTCATACAAAACTTGCTGAATTTTAATCCGAGCGAGTGCATTTTTTCGCTTTGATAGCTTTTTCAATGGTTCTACAAGACTAAGCGCAAAACTTTTCTCGCTATCAATTTGTTCTTCAACATCAGGAGTTTGCATATATTGAAGAAGGTGATACTCTAACTCATCTTTCTTCCTTTTATTAGGGTTCCTAGTGGTGGGTGGGGTGTTTTGTTTGAAAGATGAACTACTTTCACTACAGTTCCGTGATGTCGATGGTATGTCGTGGTTGGAAGAGCAATTACTCTCACTGTAGTTGCTAAATGATCTAAATACACATAAAATAATCAAATTAGTGATAATCTTACTAGATGACATAAAATATGTATAGTATCAATAATTACGGAGCTTGGGAAATTGTCGGAATTAAAAATTTCAATTTCATTTCATTTTCACTGACTGTAGTATTTTCTTTGTTATAAAGGGAACGAAACCGATCCCTTAATGATTTCCATCGTTTGTTACATTTGTTGACTGTAAAGAGAAATCAACATAAACTATTTGTAATTTAATACACAGAAATATATTCACAAAATCTATAGTTATCTAAACCAGACCGAATCTTTTTTTCTTTGGTTGTTATAGTTGGTGTCGGTCAAATGATAAAGTATAGGATGAGTCTGTACTTCCAAAATCAAGCAATCTTCAAAAGTGTGTTGATTTTCTGTGCACTCTAGCTCGAGCTCTTCATCGTACACTATATATTCTTCATTAAGATATTCGTAGTCCTCAAATTTATCCATTTTTATATTTTTTATTTATATATTACGCGTCGGAGGGTAGTGTAAAAACTTAAACTGTCAAATTTTAATTGATTGTTTTACTTCGCTTTATACGACTTTAAATTTATGAAGTCGCGTGTGGAACATATTGCCTCCGCCTTACAGATAACTTCATTGCAATATTTTTTTTATTTTTGAAAATATTCACTTGAAAATAACTTATTCTATAGTTATTTTGGTTTATTTCTATAAAATTCAAGATTTTTAATCGAATGAAACTAATTTAGGGAGCTGAAAAGCAAAATTAAAAAAAAAAAAAAAATTTGAAGCTCAAAGCCGAGGCGTGCGGTACGAAAAGTGTTTAAAAGCCCGATTATCCGGCATCCAATTAACCGGAACACTCAGTTAGCCAGAATTTTAATTTTAAGGAATATTTTTTGCATTTTTTAATACATTTAAAATTTTCAATTGTTTTTTTTGCATATTTTCATTAATTAAAGCATTAGTTGAAAATTTGAAATGGTTTTAATTTTCTTATTACAGTAAAAGCCCGATTATCCGGCATTCATTAACTGGAAGACTCAGTTAACCGGAATTTTAATTTTTAGGATTTTTTTACTTTTTCGTATTTTTTCTCTTTTATATGTATTTTTTAATTCATTTTGAAGTTTGCAATTGTTTTTTGCGTATTTTTTCATTGATGAAAGCATTAGTTCAAAATTTCGAATGGCTTTAATGTTCATATTACAGTAAAAGCCCGATTATCCGGCACCCCATTAACCGGAACACTCAGTCAACCGAAAATTTTATTTTTAGGATATTTTTTTTGCTTCTTTCTCCTTCATATGCATTTTGTAATTCATTTTGAAATTTGCAATTGTTTCTTGCACATTTTCATTAATGAAAGCATTAGTTGTAAATTTGAAATGGCTTTAATTTTCTTATTGCATTAAAAGCCAGATTATCCGGCATCCAATTAACCGGAATACTCAGTTAGCCGAAATTTTGATTTCTAGGATTTTTTTATACTTTTTTCTCTATTTTTTCTCTTTTATATGCATTTTATAATTAATCTTGAAATTTGCAATTGTGTTTTGCATATTTTCATTAAATAAAAGCATTAGTTCAAATTTTTGAATGGCTTTAATGTTCATATAACAGTAAAAGCCCGATTGTCTCACATCCAATTAACCGGAACACTGAGTCAACCGGAATATTCATTTTTAGTATTTTTTTTTTGTTTTTTCCCTAATTTTTCTCTTTCATGTGCATTTTATAATTCATTACGAAATTTGCAATTGATTTGTGCACAGTTTCAGTAATGAAAGCATGAGTTGAAAATTTTGAATGGGTTTAATTTTCATATTACAGTAAAAGCCCAGTTATCCGGCATCTAATTATCTGGAACACTCAGTTAACCTGAATTTTAATTTTAAGTTGTTTTTTTCAAGAGACTGAGTGTTCCGGTAAATTGGATGCCGGATAATCGGGCTATTACTGTAATAAGAAAATTAAAGACATTCCAAATTTTCAACTAATGCTCTCTTTAATGAAAATGTGCAAGAAACAATTGCAAATTTCAATATGAATTACAAAATGCATATGAAAAAGAAAGAAGCAAGAAAATAATCCTAAAAATTAAAATTCCGGTTAACTGAGTGTTCCGGTTAATTGGATGCCAGATAATCGGGCTTTCACTATAATATGAAAATTAAACCCATTCAAAATTTTCAACTCATGCTTTCATTACTGAAACTGTGCACAAATCAATTGCAAATTTCGAAATGAATTAAAAAATGCATAATATGAAAAAAAAATAAAGAGAAAAAGCAAAAACAAATCCTAAAACTTAAACTTCCGGTTAATTGGATGCCGGATAATCGGGCTTTTACTGTAATAAGAAAATTAAAGCTATTCCAAATTTTCAACTAATGCTTCCATTAATGAAAATGTGCAAAAAACAATTGCAAATTTCAAAATAAATTAAAAAATGCATATTTTAATTCATAATCAATACACAAATAATAATTCACAAATGAAATTTATGAAATGCATGTTTTTATCTTTCTCTACAATACAACAAAAAACTGTAACAAGAAAAATAAGAAACCATTTTAAAAACGTGAAATTACGCATGCATTTCTATGTGTATTAAAAACAAATGTAAATTTTATGTACCTATATAATGTGAAATAAAATATGCCTTTTTAAGTCATTTTGAAAATGAATTAAAAATATATTTGTAAAATGACATAAAATATGCCTTTCTTGTGTCATTTTAAAATTAAATTTGTTTTTGTAGAACACCTTAGTTAAGTCTCAAAATTTGTTAAAAGTATGACTTAAAAAAGGTCCCATTTTTCATGTAAAAACACCATTTTTAAGTCCACCTTTTAATTTCAGCTTTTTTTAATTCAGGGCAGCCCTTCGTATAGTGTTAAAATTACATTAACCATGTTGTGTGAGCTAATTGACATTTTAATACGGGAAAATGAAAATGAGAAATTTAAAAAAAAAAATCAGGAGAAATATAAAGCGTTACCCAATAAGAGTGTCCTAATGCTAGAATATAATCACCTTCGAATGTGCGCCACGGCTACGTCTAACATAGTGCATTTTTTCAACCCAACTTTGGACCACTTTTTCGCATTAATCTGCACGAATCTCACCTATAAATAACACGAATAATGTTTGTTTGTACTTGGCCAACTGATGTCGTTTTGGTACCAAAAATAAGTGACTTCAAATATAACCACAAGAAATAATCCAATGTAGTGATGTCGCAAGGTCACCGGTCCATTTTTTAAGATAATTTTTTCGTTAATTTTTTTTAAAAAATCGATGGTTTAGCGCTTTAGCACGAATCGCTGATAATAATGTTTCGAACAAATAATTACTAATCAACGATCTGTAAGTTTTTCACGTTTTCGTTATACCTGTTACGTATAAAACTCGATGTTATAATACCGATGTGAAGTTTCTAACAAAAAATAACAAAACATCCAAATTATATATGTGTTAGTACCACTCAATATTAAATTCTTATTAGAATAAATTGAGTGTGATTTATTACACTGTTAAATTATTCTCCTAATCAAATACATTTAAAAAGTATAATTTTTAAAACAGAATTTATTTAAAATTACAAAATATAATTGAAATACATATATTATTCAAAGAGATAAATAAAATATCATATTAAAATCATGTGTGAATTAGTCTACAAATAAATGAAAAAAAAAAGCTTTAACAGAAAAAATATCTGGATTGTTATTGCAATTTTTCGCCGTCAATGCTGTGTATTTTATCAATCTGGGCCACCAACAAGCCACTTCGAGAGATTAGAGCAAAATGTCACTATATAGGTCAGATTGGCCTATCTATAGAGAACATTTTTCGGTATAAGGTTTTTCCTAGCGGAGAAAATGTAAACTTGTTAATAGCAATTTTCCACTGTAAATTTTGAAAATGCTCTCTATAGTAAGGCCCATCTGACATATATTGAGGTATCTTGCCCTAATCTTTGGAAGTGGCTTGTTATTGGCCCAGATGATAAAACATTCAAAATTTACAGGTTACATTTTCTCCGCTAGGAAAAATCTTATACCTGAAAATGTTCTATATTTGTAGGCCAATCCGACCTATATAGTGGTATCTTGTCCTAATCTCTGGATATGGCTTGTTATTGGCCCAGATTGATAAAGTACTCAAAATTTTGAGTGAAATTTGCAATAAACATATTTGATATTTTTTTGTTAAAGCTTTTATTGTATATATTTGTTAACTTTTTCTTTATGTTGTTATCTATCCCCTTTTCAACCAAAAAAGGCTCCATTAAAGTCCAAACCACACAAATGTGTGAGTAAAAAATCATAGTAAGTAATGGCGTTTTTAATAAAAAATTTGGCTTGTTTTTAAGTACAACCAACACAATTGTGTGTATAGATATAGTGTTTTTTTTTTGGATGAAAACAAGTTTGAAAATAATGCACAAATCTGTAAGTTGGTTGAAAACACATACAAAAATAAATTTTTGACATGGTACTTTTGCCGTACTTACACAATTGTGTTATCGGGCAGCAACAGGGTTATATATTTCTCTAATATCTTTTGTATTTGTTATTTTTTTAAATTTTAATATTTTAATTATGATTTTATTTAATATAATATAATTTTAATATAATTTTTAAGAAAATTTTCACTAATTTGCATTTATAAAATATTAACAGTGTAAATCACCAAACTTAAACAATTCAATATGGCGGCTATTAGAATCAAATTGAATTCAATAAGAATTCTGCTTTCGCCATGTTTTCTAATTGGAACGGTATACGTATACCTGATATTTTTTGTTAGAAACTTCCCGGGCTCTGTTATAATTGCATTTGTTCGGAAATTTTTTCGACTAATGCGGAATGCCATTAAATTATGTTGCGATAAGAAAACTTTTATTTGAGAAATTTATGAGTAATATTTTTTAAGTTATGAGTGAAATTCGAATTGACTAATTTTACACTGTGACCTTTATTATCTCTATAACTGTAACTGATTTTATGATCTGCTTACTAAGCAGATCATAAAATCAGTTACAGTTATAGAGATTTAACTGATGTGCTTACTAAGAGTCACTCTATGTACAGTAAGTTTGATGAGAAAAGAATGTTCGACACAACAGAATACGTTATTGTGGTAAGGCTACTCAGAACCGGAAAGCAGCAGGTATCCGAAATTATGTGCTACAATGACCAATGCATCATCTTGGCTTTCATTAATCGCCACTGTATCTCACCTTGGATTGATCATTGTTTCATCGAGGTTTCCTCCTCTTGATCCGTCAAATTCTGTAAGGTGAGGACACCTCGGTAGAACTGGCCATTCGTTCGTTTAAACGGTCTAGAAATTAGAGATATTTACATTATCATTTCCTGATTCGGGATGAGCTAGAATGAAAACCCAGTACTTGGCCTCAGCTAAAATTTACGAAAAAATTATATCAATCTAAAAAATTAATTTTTTTCGTAAATTTCTGCAAGTTTCAATATATTTTCACGTCTGAGCAATGTTTCATCTCGATCGTAATATATCGAATAACCATTGTAGATATTCGTATAAATCTAATTGCTTTTCAGATTTGAAGAACAAATTTGTATATGTTATTTTTCCAAATTATTTCAGCAAACGAAATTTGCTCTCGTAAATAGTTTCGATGAATATTTCATCTACGATGATTAAGTCGTTTGGTCGAGAGGCTTTAAAATTACGATCTGCACATTTCGGATTTTAAGAAGTATGGTAGCAAATTACCTAAAAGAAAATAGAGACCTGAATGTAGAAAAACGAAAAATCAGGAAGAAATGTCAGCGTAGGAGGAACCACATGGTTAAAAATATACTAAATAATTTGAACCAGCAAACAAGGAGGGAAACAAAATATATAAAAATGTGCCAACGAACTCATTCGTACCTACGATAATTAACATGCGACAAAGATACTGACTATTCAAAGTCAAATAACTCATATTCCACCAATAATAACAAATAATAATTATTGGACAAGAAGCAATAACCAAACAGCATAAACCTGTAATAACCACCAAGAGGAAGGGTATTTTAAGCCTAATGAGGTACAGGAAATCGAACAAATACAAGAAATAGGAAAAAACTGAAGACCAAGAAGAAATCATGCGGACTTGCAATAGATATAAATCACGTCGCACAGCCCTATATCACTATTACACTTTAAGCCTGCTGCACGACTGTGAGACTTTACCCGCACTCACAATCTGAAGTTAGTAAGTAATATACGTTTTGCCCAATAAAATTCGTCAACATTTTTTTGACGTGTCCTTCATTCGGTTGAAATTTTCGTCATTGTGTGATTTATGTGCTATAAATTTAATAAAATTTTCTTGTGATTTTTGAACCTGTTTTTTGTGTCTGGATTTCATGTTTTATTTTAAAACGATAAAAATGTTTTTTTCAAGACAAATAATAATAGATATTTTGTCTGTATAGTACGTATGTATAGTACTCGGCGTCGATTTTGTGTTACAGGATTATAAATCGCGAAAGACAGAGGAACGCGATCGAATGACACCGAGATATTAGTGTATTATCATCGAATGACTCCTGCCGCTTTCGATGAGTTGCTTACCATTGTGGGACCTTGCACTCAACGACTGGATGTAGTTAAAAGATCGATCAATGGCCAACGTCTATCATTAACACTTCGTTAAATATTGTAACAATTGTTATATTAAGATGTGTATCAAATCTATATTTGAAACTAAATATTAGATATTTCCAGTTGCATATCTAATGGCGATAATATGGTTTCCATAGGAAGATACGAGATCGCATTGGCTAAAGTACCACATGATTTATCATCAGAGAAACTTGTACACAGTGGATGTGTTAAAGAGGATGGTGTTTAAAAACGTTCATGTACGATGTGGAAAGAATTAGCGAAGGAATTCGAGGAGCAGTGGAATTTTCCTCATTGTCTAGGTGCAATGGATGGAAAACATGTGATTATACAAGTAAGTTTTTTTAATAAATTGGTTATTAAGCCAATAGTAAATTAAAATGTTTATTTATTTCGAAATTCTGGCTCCGAGAATTACAACTATAAACTTAATAAACACATTTTATTAAACACTTGTTTTTTATTCCGCAAAATTTAGATTTTTGAATATTTTAATTAAAAAATTTGTTCAAAAAGTTTCCATAACCATTTAACTTTAAAAAAACATACAGCTAAGGTAGACGTTTAGATACCTTAGAATCTTATGAAATTCGAAAATCAATATTTCTCAACCAAAATATCCTTAACGAACAGAGAGAAATCCGTTTCTCACCAATTACAGACCCCGCCCCCCTAAATGTACTTCAAAATGTACTTCTGCGTATGACTAACAGTTGGTTGGGACGATCAATAGATTAATTTTATTGCCTATTTTTTGCCCCTCCTTCTTTTATTTATTTTTTGCTTTTATCTACTATATATAACAAAATTTTTTACTTTTACAAATTATTAGATACTCCTGATGATGACGTAACAAGTCGAAATCGATCGATTGTTTTTTAAACTTTTTGAACACATTTTTAATTAAAATATTCAAAAATCTAATTTTTGCGAAATAAATAGTATATTGTATAATTAGGAGGAAAAGTACTGCATTCCCGGCAACCACGGGAGTCCGGAAATGCACTTTTCCTCCGAATTGTACATACTATTTTTTCTCCGATCGGACTTTAAAACGAATATAAACCCAAAATAATGTTTAGTATTATTCATTAATTATCATATTAAGAAATCAAAACAAACTAAAAAATCGAAAATAACATAAAATTATTGCTTAGTTAGCCACGATATCATAAGACATAAATACATTTTGTTTTTTTTTCCAAAAGTATAATGAAATATATTCCAGGGCAGACATGTTGTAACTATCACTATTTTCGATTCGATGCATTTTCGATAGAATAACGGTATTTTGGAAGTAAACATATGTTTTCTTTCATGTACTTTTTTAAATTTTAATCAAAGTAGCACGGTTTTTACGTCGAAGCGAAAATAGTGATAGTTACAACATGTCAGCCCAGGCCAGAAAAAATATTCTCGTGCTATTATTACTTGTTGCTTAGCAACAAATACAACATACTGGAATCATGAGCTTTTCGTTTCGAAAAAACAACGGAAAAATATATTTTTTCCTACGAGATGGGCAAGAATGCCCCTATGCTTTTGTTGGAGATGAAGCTTCCCCTTCGCTGCTAAACCAATAAGACCATATCTCGGTAGCAGCGCGTCACTGCTGCCAAAGCAGAAAAATGTTTTTAACTACCGGCGATCTCGAGGCCAAGTTTAGCAAGTAAACCAACAGTACTTGCGATAATTAAACTGTAGTACTGCACAATTTGTTGAGAGATAAACGTATCCGAAAATATATGGGTAGCGATTTGGTAAATATTTGTTTTGGTGAAACACACCGACCAGGAAAATGGTGCAACGAGAAAGCTTTATAAATGGAAAACGTACGTAGAGTCGGGTCCAACAATCACAGTAGGAATGGTCTTGAAATTAGAGAACAATTTAAAATATATTTTAATGATGTAAATATTCTGCCTTGGCAAGCAAGCGACATCATTACATTTGACTCTGTATTAAACTTTTAAACAAAGTGTAAAATTAAATTAAACTAACGTTTTAATTCATTTCAATAAATGTAATATAAATTCAGCCAATTTAACACAGATGTTTTATTTTTTTCAGTCATTATTATATATAAATATAATTAAAGTAATATGTATACTATAGTGTTTAAAATTAATTAAATTAAATTTTTTTCTTCAAATTTCATACTTTTGTTTGTTCGTGACGTAGTGCAAATTATACAATCATTTCTATTTTAGAATTTATAAATTTGTTTTCCTGACAAATTTTAAAGTACAACATAATAAATTATCCACAATGTGGAAGATTAAATCAACAAAAAATCACAAACTTGTAAGTTTTACCAAAATGTTTTAAAAATTAATTAAAAAACTTTGTTCATGTTTCAATAACAACCATTAATCTGCCAAACGCTTTTTCTTTTTTTTACGTAGTAAAATAAAGTTTAGTAATCATGAAAAATTATGTCCTCTTGATTTTTGCAATTCTACGTTATCGCAGAAATCAAAAAAAGGAGTTTTTAAAAATCTCGTGATTGGGGCGAAACTTCATAATAAAGCTTTTTCAATAAATTAAAGACAGTCTTTCGAAAAGTGCGGTAAGTTTTTTTTGCACTTTAGAAATCAAGAGTGGTATATCTTTGAAATCTTTGTATACTTTCGTGATAAAAGATAGTCGAGTGTTGGCTACAACTTATTCACCCCTCCATTTTTTTTCTTATACGAATGAATAAAGCAAATTTTGATAAATCTTGAAAAAATTTAAAATCAACGGTGAATTATCCCCGCTGCATATTTTCTATTGCTTGCCTCACGAATTTTTTTTTGTTGATGTCAAAATAAATTTTCACGCAAACAAAAACCGTAATTGTTAATTTTTTACCGATTTAATGATTCAAACCGCGTACAAGCCACACACACACACACACACACATTACAAGTACAAATATAAATTTAACCAAACAGAAATCTTATAAATATTTCAAATGGAAAATATTGCTTAAGAACAACATTATAAAATCCTTTTCAAGTTTTTATGTAACTGTTTGTATACGACCCACATGCTAATCTTGAGTTTTACGGTGCATATTTGAAATTGAAAATCTCAAGAACTATATAGCTTCATGAAAGGATGTTATATATTTCTGAGTATACATTTTTTCTAATAAAATTTATGAAGTCTGGATATGTTTTGTGTGAAATATGTATAAGGAAATTTATTAGAGTGGTTGTGGTATGAAAATTGGGATTACCGAAACGTGATCAGCTGGATTTTATCGATTTTAATACGAAAATAAATAGGTTTACAGTGATTCCGGAAGGGGATTTTGAGATGTCGTCCAAATTCTGTATAAACTAAAAAATCAAACTTTGAGCTTGTGTACTTTCATTTTTATCATTCTGATATAATTTCTATCGACCAAGGTGTCAAATTTATTAAGGCGATGCTTTGCAGTTATTAATTACTGATTCACTGCTTTAATAGAAAACAGGATATTAAAATCTGTTACGAATTTTTGTGAGTCTTTTCGCTATCACGCCTCATTCATTATATAAATTGTCATAACTCCATTTCCCACTGCGGCATTACTCCGCAGCTCAAATCAGTGAGGGATTGGTTGTGAGTTATTGTGGGTGAAAATTGTGATCTAGATAACCGCGCATTAACAGAAAAATGAGAATCCAAGAAAGATTCTTATTTATTTCATTAAAGGTTTTATTACTTTTACGATTTTGATGTGCAAGAATGAGACAGGTGATGTCGACATATTATCCGACCACTAACTTCTAGAACGATAAAAAGAACTATTGGAAACTAACAGATGGCATATTCCTTGTCGGATCTTTATTAATTGGTTGGCATGTAATTCTAGAAATGTGCCACTTTCGATGGCAAACTGTACGATGGTTCGTTGGTTGCTTCGGTAAAGCAAGGTTTCATCCGATTAATGGGCACGGTAGATTTCACGCCTTTACAAGTAACGTAAAATAGTTATCGTTGCGTTTGACTACTTGAAAGAGTACCTCGTGCTTAATCCTTAAATACAATAACCTCACGCTTTTTGTGATTCGATGCTGTCACCGAAATACAGTCAAACCAAGATGACAGCGTTCATATGATTACAGATTGGATTGTATGCTGTGGTTTGCTTGTATTTCATTCCCAATGCTTTGGATATCTCGTCATAAAGAGCAGACTCAAACTGATCACCTTTATCCGTGGCGATGAGCGATGGAAATCCGAAACTACTAATCCAAGTTTTTATTAGGGTGTCGACAGTCGTTTCCGCCTCCATATTTGTAATAGGTGTGGTCTATGGGGAACGCGTGAATCGTTCAATCGTAGTGAGATAGTATAGTTATGTTCCTCAGATGGCGGCAGTGGTCTTTTAAATCGATTTTGAATTACTGAGTACTGGTCGGAGGATATATTTTCGTTTCGCTTTTCACATGCCGTGCCATATTTTGACTTTCTGACACAGCGCAGAGAATAGTTTAGTGAATTCCTAAAATAAAGATTTGCCTAAAAAACATTGAATACTATTATTTTCTCCGTTCTGAATATTTGAAATTTTGCGAATTTTAATGTGCTTTGTGAGAGTTCGGCATCATTCGTCTGTTCCCTGACAATCCTGCGAAAGAGTGTCTGCCACAATATTTTCAGTACCGGAAATGTGAGGGATGTCGTAAGTATATTGTGCAATTAAATCGAAATGTCTGCGTTGCCTGGTAGAAGCTTTTCGGAATTTTGATGTAAAGTAAACGTTAGAGATTTGTGATCGAGGATAAATTCACAAAATATTTAAAAAGTTTCCGTACTGTATGGAATTTTGGTCTCTTTAAATTGTCGTGAAAAAACATAGTTTCGCAACTGAATAGATTCATCATTCCAAATTAGTGGCACGTCGTCCATTTTCTTGAGGCGTTTTAGAAAAGCGTATCAAATGGCATGATCATCCACCGCTTTAGGCAAAAAAATTTGGTAGTAATTGAGGCTTTGGATGTAATGGCATTGAAAACTTATAATCGCTGCAACCCGATACTTATTCGGAGAAATTCCAGTTCCTGATATGCCGAATCCGAGAAAAGTTATTTATTTGACAGTGAAAATGCACTTATTGAGGCCGATTACGAAACTTGCGTTGTTTAGTCTTTGAAAAACTATTCTTAAATTCATGAATATATCAACTTTGAGTCTTCCCAGCCTTTTCCAAAGAAAAGTGACCTGAAATTTTTCCAGAGCTTGTTATCATTTAGACCTTTCATTTGATTTACTTTTCAACTATGATACTTCAAACGTTAATTTTTTTTAGAAATTTTTCAATTTTGTATATACGCATGAAACTAGTTTCCCAATAGAAAAATAAAATTTCCGAACTTTAAATATTGAACTTAAAAATGTAGTTTACTGTTTTAGATTTAATTGGTTTTCCCAGATGTGGTTGTTTAGGAATCCAATATGGCTTTCATGGCATTCGACAAAAAATCCTGATCATAAATTTCCTCTGGTAATACCATTGTACTGAGATCTCGGTCATAAGGATTTATTAGGCTTATGTTGGTGGCGGTACTCGATCATACCATCAGACTCTCCCTATTGTTTTACCAAATTAATTATTTTTTTAATTTTATTTATTATTAAATTAATTTACCAAATTAATTAAAAAAATTAATTTTTTTAATTAATTATTCGATATTGTAGAGTTCTTTAGCTTGAATTTTGGGTGGATCACTTTGATGGAAATTATGTCGATTATAATTTTGATTACTTTGAGTCAATTAAATATTATTTGTACCGTGTCTGATTCGATCTTGAGTTCATGCGTTCTATTTTTTGAGGTCTTGTCGGTATTGGTGGCGGTTTTTATATATTTGTTGATTATTTTAGAGTTAATTAAATGTTTGCTTCTGATTTATATAAAACATACATATTTTGTTCGGTAATGCGTTCCATATTCAATATGTCAGGTCGTGAA
Source organism: Nephrotoma flavescens (assembly GCA_932526605.1). NCBI lineage: Eukaryota > Metazoa > Arthropoda > Insecta > Diptera > Tipulidae > Nephrotoma > Nephrotoma flavescens. The sequence continues at coordinate 140,609,069 of OW052222.1, forward strand.
TTTATAGATGATATCGTGCATTTTGCCTGGATTCCGCCCTCGCTTGATTTGAAAATCAAAAAACGGAAAACAAAACTGTAATTAACACTGACCCTACATACCACGATAAGATGTATGGCTAGTGAGGGTTTCACGGTTTCATTAAATCGCCCTAAGTTCGTCACACCAGTATTTACCACAACTTTGACATCGTAAACTACTTCAAATATCTTGGGGAAATTTTTAGTGCCCAGATACGATTATTTATTATAAGTGAATATTTTAATATAAGGGTAATTATCTAAAAAAATTAATGAACTAATTTATTTAAATTTCGAGTACCGGAGTACTTCAGTAGGTAATGTAATTACACTCTTATACGAGTATTATATATAGGTTTTTTGCTAGCACAAAATTCAATTTTGTCCGGTATGAAATTCCTTGACATCGTTATACTCGTATACATTCCATTAGGTATATAATTTTAATTTACATAAATTTTGGCCTAAATAAATATATTACAAACATTATTTTACTGTTGGAGGGTGATTTATGGGCGGAGAGTTTTATATTTTATCCGTATCGCATTGCTCCTCTTTAATAAATCATTTTTCATACGTTTTTGATCCAGACGCTTAATCTGATGGGATTGTATCATTTACATTTAAATGTTACGGGAATCAAATAGATACTATGGGCATCAAATAGATACTATGGGGATTTTTAATATCGACCTTACCGTTTACGGTAATTAAAAGAAACGAAGGATTAATTTGTTCATCATTTACGTTACAAAAATGGTTTCATTATACGAAAAAACGATAAAAGATGTTCTAAATTTCATGCTACCATCATTTTGTTGATAACCTTTAAACAATTTATTTATAATATTAATTAACATCGTATTGTTTCCATTAAGCGCCTTAAAAAAAATTTATCGGTACCTCGAACCCAAATTGTTTTCTTAATTTGATTTTGTTTTATTTTCTTTAATTATTAATTGGTTTTACATTATATTCAATAAACAAGTAAAATGGAAAATCTTAAATGTTTTGAAAATTCCATCTTGAATTCCTTAAGAATATTAAATCAATTAAATTATCTAGACAAAATATGGTATACCGTATACCTACCTACAAAATGTTATTGTGCGGTGAGCTGAGAAGCAAAGATGGACTACAAACATTATTTTAATGTACCAATAATAACAAAATGTGAATGTTATTGTGAATTTATCAATATGTTCAAAATCCAATGCAGCCTTTAGACTGATTGGAATCTGTGAAAGCTAGATCTTGCATTACTCGTTTTGTAGGTAGTTTAAAGCGGAAGAAAGCGAAAATTTGACAGTAGGAAATAAGAGATTACGCTATTCGCCGCAAGTGACAGCACTATCACTAAAGAGAATTTATTTTATTATGTAATTACATAAATTGCTTTATTATGTAATTACATAAATATTAAATAAAACATCTCAGCGGTGATTAAAAGTGATCCTTAAAATGACAAATTGATTGATCCCCGAAGCAAAAGAAGTCGGTATTTGAAATCTTGAAATTTAACAATATTCCGTTTTTCCGCCATTTCTAAACGAATTACGTTGAAATTTGGATAGTAGTATTGATTAGGGGTTTTAAAGTAAGTTTTTGACACAGTTCTAAGATTTGTTCGTCAGCTAATGTATATACAGCTAATTATAGACTGAATGTCCTTGATTTTAACTTTAGAAATTACTCCAGGAGTATTAAACATTACCACCAAAGGCAGTTTGTTTACGATTGTCCTTAGTCTTCGGTTGGCATCCACCATCAATGGTATGGTTTCATAAAATTCAGATTCCTGATAGCATCTTTTACATTCCATTGAACATAAATGGTGCTTTGCGAATAATAATTCAGTAACTGCTCTGAACTTTACGGAACTAAATTTAAGTCCTAGCCCTGCCTTGGTATAATTAAGGAAACTTGTTCGATGCATCTGCATTTGTTTTAAGTTGACATTGTCATTGTCCATGGTTCTTAAATGTTGTAAGAGAGATACAGAGCTATGATATTCAATGCCACAGAAAATAAAAAAATATAGTGAAAATTTTAGTCCATAAATTTCCTCCGAAATTCTCACATAGTCTTAGCATGATCTAAGCTATTAGAAAAACCACCGAAAATATTGGTTACTAGTGGAATTTTTTGAGATATTGGCCATCAACTGAAAATAACTTATATTGCCGCAGAAAATCAAAAATTTATAGTGCAAAATCTAATCCATAAATTTTTTACGAATTGTTCTTGTATGCAATGAAAATTTTACAAAATTTAATAAAGAAATAGCCGAGTTCCCTCCAGTTTAAAATTTATTTATGTCGTGTAAAATGTGCAGATACCATTTTTCATAAGGACTGGTTATGAAATGGCCAGTTTAGTCCAACACGAACAGATCCTAGAGTTTTGTCCAAAACTTACTTTAAAACCCCTGATCAATACTACTATTCAAATTTCAACGTAATTCGTTAAGAAATGGCGGAAAGACGGCATATTGTTAAATTTCAAGATTTCATATACCAAATTCCTTTACTTCGGGGATCAATCAATTTGTCATTTGAAGGATCACTTTTAATATTTTATTCCGCTGATAGGTTTTATTTAGTGAAAACAGTGATACATAATGAATAAAAAAATTTCGCTTTAAATTACATAAAAAATAAATTCTCTTTAGTGTTAGTGCTGTCACTTGCGACGAGTATTGTAATCTCTCATTTCCGCTATCAAATTTCCGCTATTTTATATATATTTTATATATAATTAGAATAATTGTCTACCTAAATTATTTCTACCGCAGTACCCCAGATACCGTAATGAGATTTGGTTGTCTTATTATCTAGTGATTCAGAAGCCTGGAACCACAACCCATTTGGATCAGACAATTCTGAGATGGGAACTGGAAAATTTCCATTTTACAGAAATTCATAATACTCGGGTGGTAGAATGATTCAATAAATTTACTTGCCAGTATTCCCCATGATAGCGTAATTAGTATTTATATTATTGAAGTCTTACAAAAAAGGATTGCGCAATTTAAAAAAAAATATTATTTTCTCGGGATGAAATAAAGTTTTATGTTTAACACATTTTTTTTTGATAAATATTTTTCTAGCTAGAAAACAAATTTCGGGATGAAACACATTTTGATATTTTTTTAAATTTTTTTCGGCCTGAGACTATTTATCGTGGAAACACACCACATAAAAAGTCTTTTCGAGTTGTTTTTTTCGGGCCAAATTAATAGACATAACGTTACCTCTATAATATTCCTGTTTTACCAATGGTGAGTGTGCGGTATTAATACATTTACCAACATTTACCTATTAAAACGTCAAACTGAAGCCGGGATTAAAATCGTGGATATCGATGGTTTTAACCGCGGTTACAACTGACGTTTGACACCGAATTTTCCATTCCGAATTTCTATCATAATTTTTTTTAATACATATGTAGATATATAACACAACATTATCACTCAATATGCAATGCCGACGGAATTCCATTTACATTCGCGTTCTAAAACCACACTGCTTCTATGGAAAGAACCATGTGTATCACGCGGAAATTCGTACTCCCCGCCAAAGAAAAGTGTCACAAAAATTCCGGTGTCGGTGTGAACCCCAACTAAAAAGAGAAAAAAATCACAGAAACAAACAGAAAATAGAAAACTACAGGGTATCTCTGTAACACAGGCAGTGCAAATTGTCTGAGTGTGAGCTATAAAGTTCGCGTAGCTGTTAAGTTTCGTGAAAAATACTGCAATTTCTTGTTTGTGTTTACTGATCTGTTTATAACATTTTCTGTGATTCCATTTACGAGAGTGGAATGCCAGTGTCTAAAGATAGGTAACGCTGCTAAAGTACGTAAAATACTTGAAAAACAATACTTGGATACGCTTTTATTCAAGAATAAACCTACAATTTACTTTTGTAGAACTTAAGAACAAATAATGTTGATACTTGAGTAAAAAAGAAAGAAGAAAGTCAAATTAAATTCACATCGTTCTCATTTTCTTGTTAAATGTCTTCAAAAATTTCATAGGCTTTTATCTTCCAGATGGCGTTAGTAAGTTGAGACACACAAATCTATCGACGTTATAGATAAGTTTACCAAATGAAACTATTAGAAACGGGATTTACTTAGACTGGTTACTCGATCGTATTGGAATTCTGCTATTTATTGTCTTCTATTATTTATTTCACTACTAAACAAATATTGGTGAAAATTTTCGACTGGATAAATCAATGCGGATTTTGTCTCCCAAATAATAAAAAACTAGCAAGCAAATTAGAAAAATCGAAAATATCTACCAATTTCAAGAATACCCTATTCTTGAAATTGGTGGGGCCCTATTCTTGAAATTGGTGGAAATTTTCGTTATCGGAATACAATTTCCTATGCAATTCTTTATATTACTAAAATTTTTAGCCGGCTGCTTTAATATTTTTTTTAAATTTCTTATTTTTTTAAAATTAAGAAACATAATTGTTTCCCCCTACTAAGGGGAAAATTCCGACTGGGTAAATCGATACGGAATAATTCGCTTAGTAGGTAAATAAATAATAGAAAACTTGCATACAAATTTGAAAAAATGATTAAAGTAGCCCTCGAAAAATTTTAGTAATATAAAGAATTGCATACAAAATTGTATTCCGATTACGAAAATTTCCACCGATTTCAAGAATAGAGCCCTTGATTTGTACTTGGAAACCAAATTTGACGAAATTTTATTTTTTAACCACAAACAAATGTGGATGCATATTTTTAAACCACCTGTCTACTAAAACGTTTTGAAAGGGGCTTTAGTTGGTATCCTATCTTAAAAACAATACACAAACAATTCACAACAATACACAATAATTTCATAACCGATTACGATCGGGGATGAAATGTAACACATATATGACCCCCTGTCGGAGTGCAAAACTCATGGGCCGACCCATCTTCCATGTCAGTATAGGCTGGCATGGAGCTTGCAATGTGCAGATGGTTTTAAACCGGCCCTATAGCCGTACATCTTCGATTTGGCAGGTGATGCGTAAAGTAAAGGCGTAACCAGCGAGCCTGTAAGAGTCAGTAACGAAACCTTACAGAATTTAACGAGAACGTTTTATTACAGAATATTTGACATTTTGACCAGCGAATCTGTAACACGATTATTATTGTCAATTGAATTTTTAAATGTCAATCTGCAAAATAACAAATTAACCACACCACGATTTTAGTCAAAAATGAATCTATTTGAGAAAATTGAACAGCTTTTTACCCTATTTGTGCGGCCACAAATGTTGGTGAACAATCGGAATCTATTGAGCTGAAAAGAGCTGATGAAAATGTACATAAAATATTATTTAAATTATTAAAATATAAATAAATATTTGTACACATAAATTATAAAAATGTAACACATATCAACATACCGCCATTTCAAATATACAATTTTGAAGTTTCCTTCAGTTTGAGCGATAATTTTCGCTCTTGTTACGGATTGCTAAATGACAATTCAAATTTAACGAAACTGAACGAAAAGTACTTTAAGTTTCGCTGGTCAGTAATGTCAATAAACATACATTTTTCAGATGTCGCTTTGTTACTTAAATTTCTTACAGACTCGCTGGTTACGCCTTAAGACGGAAAAATAAACCGCGAAAGAGCAGGGAGTGCTTCGGCCCCAAAACAGATGGCATGGATAAGAAACAAAAAAAAAAATACACAAACTAAGTTATAAAATATAGTAGTTGTGAACGAGTTTATTGCAATATTGTTTGATCGGTGCGAAAGAAGGTTCCAAATTCCTAATCTACATATGAACATCTTAGTTAAATTCATTTTGTGTAATTCAAAGTTGAAACTTCTGCTCAATTTTGTACCATATTTCTTTACTAATGGATACCAAATGTGTTTGCATATAAAAATATTATAAATAAATTAGCTACGCCTGGACGTTTATCAAAAGCATTTACAAAGTCATTTTACCTTTGTACGAAATATATGTACTTCTCAATTTAGATCATAATATTAGATTAAAGTAGATATTCCATTAAATGAACATTCATAAAGTAAAGCATTAGTGCCGAAAAATGAAAGGAAAATTGAAATTTTCCTTTTTCCTTTTTCCAGTTTCTTTACAAAGCGAGATTATGTTACGTACAATATAATCCAGAGCATAAAAAAACTTTTTGAGACACTTAGGATGTGTTGAGTCAGCATTTAAGTTTAAAAGAAAATGATGGTAGTTGAATAAAAAGCCTTTTGTTCTTTACTTCTTGTCTTTTATATTCGCTATTTTTGAAAAGTTTAGCTTTAGTAGGTCACTCAAGTGAGTGAATGTGTGTCATTTATTGATGATAAGAAAATTTCTACAAACGATTTCCTATGCAAAAATTCTAAAATGATAGAATAATGTCATCTTTTAAAAATGGTAACATTATTAATGATAGTACGGTGTGTATTTTCCGATAATAACACCCCATCAATCAATTTCTTGACAACATTCCATTTTATGGTCTATCATACAGATTGAACTTTAATCCTAATGTTTTCGAGACGTGTCGATGGCATACTCCGCCAAACAAAATTTGGCAAAACTTTTTAAAAGAAATGATGGAAATTTGACATGAAACGAAAATCTAAAAGTAAAATTTATTAAAACCTCTTAAAATTTTTGAAATTTGACTAAAATCAATAATTTTGTACCTACAAAATAATATTTTATCGTAGTAATTCGGAAACTTCTTGGATGTTTAATAAATTTTGGGATGCATTTTTAATTTTCTTTATATAAACACTTTCCCAAATTTGTCGTCTATAGACGTTGAGCGTCTACTTTCTCGAAAAATATGTAGTCATGTCTTATTCTCATATACATTTGTACTTGCATATATGTAAAATCCTATAGTGTTTGTTATATTTTGAGATTCGAAAATATCTACATTTTGTGTTTTATATACGTGTAGAACAGAAATTTCCGACATTCGATATTCCATTTCTCGTACTCCGCCACCCAAGCATAAATCCGATTTAAATTCTCAACATAGAGATGATTTTATGTTTTATTTTTTGTTTTCATTTTACCAGACTTTTATGACAAAATCAATATTTAATTAAAATTTGTAAATAAAAATTCGTTCGCCTATTTTATTTCATTCCGATTTTTTATGTTTTACAAAATGTAAATGGCTTTATAATAAATAAATAATAATAATTGGTTGATAGATAACCCGATGTAATTATAAAAGTTATGTTGACTATTTTTATATGCTAAATACGATATCCATCGTATAAATCCGTGTAATAAAATTTGGATGAGTATATGGATGGTAAAACAATTTGTTAATAAACTACGAATTTAATAAAACTATGAACTGGATAATTTATTGCATATAGATTTATGTGCATTTTCCAATCAAACAGACAAATCAACTGTCTCTTTGCGGTTGCGGAAGAATATCATAATAATTTAACGATTTAAGGGTATTAATCAAAAAGACGCAAGCAATTACAATGTGTAAAGACACACGGAGATGGTGAGGAGGGCACTTGATGCACATAAATCGAATACATTTAACACTAATATTTAATATTATTTATGGACTAGGGCTTGAGTTATTTAGAAACCTATAACACGTGACTCAATAAAAACACCTATAGTTTGTTGCGGCCATCGAATGAAAATAATAAGTAAGAAGGTTCAATCAGTTGCATTTTAATTGTTTCTTAAGCATTTTCAATTCCCGACTCACTTTCACTTTTTTTTGTCATTTTTACCTTTCAATATTTAATACAACTGCAACACAAATACGTAAAAGGGGCTCGTCACTAAATTGATATTAATTCATTCATAACAATTATAAATTAAACGGGATGCATAACTTATCGTTTCAATCTACTGACCTTACGCAATTTTAAAATTGTTAACCTAGATAATACCGTGAACCGTTTGAGGTCCAAATACATTGGTATTCTGTGCATTAGTAAACCATGTTTGAGACATAAAAATAGAACTATGTATGTGTTTGGCTATATATTGTACAAAACATAGAAACAAATCTTTTTGGTTTGTTGATGGGTTTGAACAATGCCTCTTAAACTACAGGCCTCACACAACCTCAATTTTTAGCATATGACGTCAATTTATGTCTACAACCAGATGGCAGCATAATTAACTGAAGATATTATACTATTCCCTCTATTTACGTCGGAAACGAGTGCCAAAATGAGCGATTTATTTTTATACTATCCAGAAGTTATAACAGAAAAACATAAAATATTGCGAATTTACCATATTTAACAACCGTAAAATATTGCATATATAAATATTTTACAATATAATGCGAAAATTTCAGTGAAATTTTGAAGAACGTTGCTAATTTATACAACGTAATACCAGGTCGTAGTGTATTTGTATTGTCAAAAACTACTGATATTTGAGAGAGAAGAGAAATAAACGAAATTTTCTTGTTTACATATCAAGTACGTTAATAAAATTAGAATTTCGCTACAAAATTAAAAATAAAAACTATAAAATAACTTAAACATTCGTGAAAATATAAATTATTACAATACTAATTGTCAACAATAATTTAAAACAGTATATCAAAACATTAGCAACCATAAAACAGGAATTTTTTGAACGAAAGATCGCATAACTCAGTTGTTAATATAAATTGTAGTAAAATTAACTTTGGTGTGCATTTATTATTAAAATTCTAAAAAAATTTAATCTTTCTGTGTTTTTTATTCACGATTGCAAAAACTTTTCATTGAAAATGTTTCAAAAAAGTATTTCTAGATATTTTGGTTTGCAATTTCTGTAGTTCTGATTGGAGAATAATGATGACGACACAAATTAAAAAAAAAAAAAAATAAAATTTGACATCCTAGAATGAAAATATTTCTAGTTTTTTTTTTGACATTTGAATTATTGTGTATAAATTGTGTAGTGAAAATGTAAATATGTAGTTAAGTTGTAAGTCATATGTGATTAATAATCAGTTTTAGATAAAACAAAAGGTATTTTCGTTAATTCCTTCTTCAGAAAGAATAGAAGGAAAAGAATATTGATCACGTGATCTAAGAACATTCCGAACGAAATGTAATAAAAGAACATAAATGGAATAAACAGAATACTTTGTCACAGCAGCGACTTGTTTTTATTTTTGCAGCATTTACTTTTGTTAAACCAACCAGAAATATTATATACATATAAATGTATAATACACATATTTATATTATGTTGTTTCATTAAAAACAAGAAAAAATAAATTATTTGCACATGCACTATCACAGCTTGACATTTCAAAACAGAATATTCTTTTTGTTCTACCTATTGATGTAGATCAGTTTAATTTTGTAAAAAGAATGCGTTCTGAAAATTCCGAATGAATAAAAGAATAGACAAAAAAGAATAGAAAACATAGAATGAATAAAAGTACGATTACTGTCAATTTTAAAACGTTCGGAATGTTCGGAATGAATAAACGAAATTGATCAATAAATTTAAGAGCAAAACTTTTATAGTTTATTGTGTGCATTCCCATATAAAATAGAAATTGTTATATATACCCCAAAAAATATACTGATTCGAAATCTAAGTGTAGAGAATAAATTTCAATCCACATAATTCCTAAATGTACATGTTACAAGTAGTTGAATGATTTACTTAACTTGATGGATAAAATTACAGATCTTCAGTTTATTTTCAGATACAGGACGACATACATAATCGTATCACACATCACATTCGATGCTTCGATAGAAAATTATTCGGATAACCGTTGATTTAACGACCAATCATGCCGGAAGTAAGTGCCAGAACAAAACGTCATCTCTATTGCTCGTAGCTAAACGTTGCTCTCTATTTATTTATAAGAATCTTGATTATGTTATATTTTGCTATTAAGTAATCATGTTAAGGTATGTAATTGTATGAATTAATTCTTACGTTTATTTGAAAAATAAAAAAAAAATTTTCAGCTTAATGAAAATTCTGATATCGTGATTTCTACGTCAGTTCACATTGCCGGGTTGATGGTTTGTTTCGTAAATCACGCATCGTAGTTTTATACCGAATAAGCCATCATTAATTTAAATGCCTTGGAAAACACAGCGCCGTTATCTACGATGTAACATCATTAATGTATCTACATACCTACGTCGAAAATCGATTTATTCGGCCCAGAAGGTGTATGATTTACACGTTATCAAATAAAAATCAATCAAGGCATAGTCTCTGGTACGATTAACCGATTAATCGATCAATTAAAGAATTCAATTTACTGTTGTCATGTCGAATTTTTATTCATTTTCTGGAATTAAGAGGAAAAGCTCCATCAGGCATAAAAACCTCTTAAATTTTTTTTAAATATTTCACAATAAAGTTACAATTAAAATTACATTAATAACTTATTAATAAAAAAGAAATATCACAAAATAAAAAATAAAAATTATAAAAAATATATATGTACAATAAATATTAATTCAAATATAGAAACTTAACAATATTTAGTATAACATATTAAAATAAACTAAAAATACAATGTATAATAAATTCAATAAATTATATCACTCTACTTAACAAGCGTTAATAACTTACGACTAGATTTGTTTTGAATTGAAGATGCCGTGAGAGAGTGAATTGCACTATTTTTATTTTTACTGTAATTATTCAATAATATGTTACACCAAATGACAACCGATTTTTCTGCGAGATATAAATAATCTTTAGAACAATTGCACGTTTCGATATTCATCCATTCTATTTTTTCTAATATTAAAAATTTTAAAAATGATTTTTGATTTGATAAATTAATAAACTGTTTCTCGAAACTTCCGACTAACGTTTCAAACACTCACATTCAATTTTAGGATATTGGATATTTTTAATTTTTTCTCCGATTCAATTATGTTTTGAACTGAAATATTATAATTGGTTCCCGACATACGACGATATTTCCCGTATCGAGCTTCTGAGGAATCAGTTTGAAATTTTCCGAGTAAAATATATTTAAATTCAAGTTGTTCAAATAAATAAGAAATTAATAAAATCATGCTCGATGTTGTCTGAAGTAAGGCTGTATATGTTTCTTTACTTAATTTAAACGGATGTTTTTGCTCAGAACAATCCCAATTTTGAAGCCACAAAGAAAAATCTACTAGAAATTGATAATTCGTTTGATCTAAACTGAAAACAGGTTGTGCATATTCGTTTAACTTATGAAATCCTTTACTATAATTTTTAACGTTTACGACGCTCCACCATTTCCAAATTATTGTTAAAAAGCTCGCGGTACCCGGATTTAAATTTAAAAATTCACTTTGAAAATATTGTAATGCTGAGATATTTGTTTCGTCAAATAATTTAATGGCCAAATGAACGTTTTGTTTTTCGAACGAATTTGTAAATAATACTTTATGGGATAAAGCCGGAGCGAGTTTTACAGAAAAGTTTTCCTCATGTTCATAAAGTTTGACTAGATCTTTAATGTCGGCTGAAATATGAGTACCATCCAAATCAAATTTAGGGTACTTTAAGGTTTTAGCCTTAAGCCAATTATTTCTGATATATTTTAATAAATGCACCGAATCAAACATGAGGAAAACTTTCTGGTTTGGATTAAATTTAAAAAAAAAACGGTTGTAATTTGTGACCTCCACACAGCTCTTTGAAAAGTTTACGATTGGTTTGGTTGTTATCCGTAGTAATAGATACAACTACATAGCCCGATTCATGAAGTAAATTTAAAATTTTATTAGTACAACTAAAAAGAAAAGCGGTATCTTGTGCTTTGGTGTCTTGTGACTGGAAATAAGCCAACAACATCTTTGCTGTGGGATTTTAATGAGGTAATCAGGAAAGTTTGTACTGTATTTGCTGCTACAACATTGGAATTGTCTGGGTGTATATTTTGAGCTGTCCCTTCGATTTTATTTGCTTTATATGTTATAGCCTGTTAAACATATATTTCATCTAATAAAAGATTGGCATATTTGTTGCATGGGCCAGATTGCAATAACTTAGATTTTAAATAATTTAAATGAATTGAACCAGTTTTAGCGCTTCCGATATTAAAAGATTTCAAATATCCCGGATATGGCAAAATTAAAGTATTTGAATCACGAATATAGTTATATGCGGCCGGAAATGTATATAAAAAAAGTGCAGAAAAAATTAAAGTATCCGAGGAATATTTACGCGACTTAGACATAATTAAATTAATTTGTTCCAAAAAAAACATTAAACATTTTCGCTTATCTAAATGTTCCTCATTTGTAATTAAAAAATTTAAATTGTTGTTTATAATCAGAAGTGTATCACAGGAATTAACTAAATTATCTATTTTACTGTCTAAATGTATAAGAAATGAAATTAATTTGGAAAATGAATCAATTTTTAATTTAGAACCAAGTATTGAAAAAAAAAAATTGAAGTTTTAATTTCGCGATTGTTGTCGTACACTTTAAAAATAGTAAGAGTAGGATCTAAAAAAAATGAGGAACATATATATGGAATTTTTTCAGCGTTAAGTTTAAATTTATAAAAGAACAAATTGGAATCCCACAATTTATTACACCAATCATTGAAATTATACTCATCTTTTTCGTTAAGGATATCTTCAAGCTTCCCGATATGGTCCTCCATTTGTAATTGATAGGCTTCCATTTCATGGGCTTCCTCTATTTGACGTTGACGATTCTCAGGGTCGAAATTAATAAGAGGCACGCGATTATCCCTAAAAACCGTTGGTATCGCGTCATCTCTTAACTTCCATCGAGATCTTGGAACAGCAAGCATTTTTCCTGAAATATTAATGCATGTGAAGTTTATACTAAATTTATCCTAAACAAAAAAAATGAAAAGTTAGGATTAACTTAGGAAAAACTTCACACGTCTATAAAGTGACATGAAGTTTATACTAATTTATTCCTAAAATAACAAAATAATAAAATATTTGAGCATGTGTTAGTGAATTGCCATCATTTAGGTGTTTTTGGTATACAAGTTAGGAAAAACCATTAATATTGAAGTTAAGCTTACGTATGATGTAGGTTAATCCGAAAGTTCTGTTTCTTTTAGCGAATATATTAAGAGTATACGATAGTGAACAAGATATTAATTAACAAATCAGATCAATTTAAATTCCATCGGTTTCCTTGACAATAAAATTGGATTAAGACCAAATTTATAAAACCAGCAAGATTATAAAGTATTATTTCATTTTGCATCCACTATGCCGCCGAGGTAAGCTATGTCGTCTTCCGTTATAAAGTTCAAACTGAACTTAATAATAAACAAGACTGTAGGATTTTAACATCCATTTTAGAAATTTGGTGAGTAAATACAGATCTAATGAACATACTCGGCAAGTTTCATAAAGTCCTAATGAATTCTGCTTTTTCTAATGGTGCCTGGAGTGCATACCTCTCCATAATTCTTTAAACCGTTCGGTTAGACGGCTACCATGTAATACTAAATGAGGTTGCAGGGTTTTGGCATCGGTTTCCTTGATAATGGAAACGTATCTAGGCTAAGACTATCTACTCAGCAAGTTTCATAAAGTTCTAATGAATTCTACCTACCCTAATGGTGCCTGGAGTGCATAGCGCTCCATAATTCTTTAAGCCGTTCGGTTACACGGTTACTACGTAATACTAAATAGGGTTGCAGGATTTTGGCATCGGTTTCCTTGATAATAGAAGCGTATTTAAGTAAAGACAATCTACTCAGCAAGTTTCATACAGTTCTAATGAATTCTATCTACTCTAATGGTGCCTGGAGTGCATATCGCTCCATAATTCCTTAAGCCGTTTGGTTAGACGGCTACCACGTAATACTAAATGGGGTTGCAGGATTTTGGCATCGGTTTCCTTGATAATGGAAGCATATCTAAGCTATGACTATCTACTCAGCAAGTTTCATAAAGTTCATATGAATTCTATCTACTCTAATGGTGCCTGGAGTGCATACCTCTCCATAATTCCTTAAGCCGTCCGGTTAGACGGCTACCACGTAATACTAAATGGGGTTGCAGGATTTTGGCATCGGTTTCCTTGATAATGGAAGCGTATCTAGGCTAAGACTATCTACTCAGCAAGTTTCATAAAGTTCTAATGAATTCTACCTATGGTGCCTGGAGTGCATAGCGCTCCATAATTCTTCAAGCCGTTCGGTTACACGGTTACTACGTAATACTAAATAGGGTTGCAGGATTTTGGCATCGGTTTCCTTGATAATGGAAGCGTATTTAAGTAAAGACAATCTACTCAGCAAGTTTCATACAGTTCTAATGAATTCTATCTACTCTAATGGTGCCTGGAGTGCATACCGCTCCATAGTTCCTTAAGCCGTTTGGTTAGACGGCTACCACTTAATACTAAATGAGGTTGCAGGATTTTGGCATCGGTTTCCTTGATAATGGAAGCGTATCTAGGTTAAGACTATCTACTCTGCAAGTTTCATACGGTTCTAATGAATTACACCTACCCTAATGGTGCCTGGAGTGCATATCGCTCCATATTTCTTTAAGCCGTCCGGTTAGACGGTAACTACGTAATACTAAATGAGGTTGCAGGATTTTGGCATCGGTTTCCTTGATAATGGAAGCGTATTTAGGTTAAAACTATCTACTCAGCAAGTTTCATACGGTTCTAATGAATTCTACCTACTCTAATTGTGCCTGGAGTGCATACCGCTCCATATTTCTTTAAGCCGTCCGGTTAGACGGCTACCACGTAATACTAAATGAGGTTGCAGGATTTAGGCATCGGTTTCCTTGATAATGGAAGCGTATTTTGGTTAAAATTATCTACTCAGCAAGTTTCATAAAGTTCTAATGAATTCTATCTACTCTAATGGTGCCTGGAGTGCATAGCGCTCCATATTTCTTTAAGCCGTCCGGTTAGACGGTTACTACGTAATACTAAATGAGGTTGCAGGATTTTGACATCGGTTTCCTTGATAATGGAAACGAATCTAGGTTAGAACTATCTACTCAGCAAGTTTCATAAAGTTCTAATGAATTATACCTACCCTTATGGTGCCTGGAGTACATAGCGCTCCATATTTCTTTAAGCCGTCCGGTTAGACGGTTACTACGTAATACTAAATGAGGTTGCAGGATTTTGGCATCGGTTTCCTTGATAATGGAAGCGTATCTAGGTTAGAACTATCTACTCAGCAAGTTTCATAAAGTCCTAATGAATTCTGCTTACTCTAATGGCGCCTGGAGTGCATACCTCTCTATAATTCCTTAAGCCGTTCAGATAGACGGCTACCACGTAATACTAAATGAGGTTGCAGGATTTTGGCATCGGTTTCCTTGATAATGGAAGCGTATTTTGGTTAAAACTATCTACTCAGCAAGTTTCATAAAGTTCTAATGAATTCTACCTACTCTAATGGTGCCTGGAGTGCATAGCGCTCCATATTTCTTTAAGCCGTCCGGTTAGACGGTTACCACGTAATACTAAATATGGTTGCAGGATTTTGGCATCGGTTTCCTTGATAATGGAAGCGTATCTAGGTTAAAACTGTCTACTCAGCAAGTTTCATACGGTTCTAATGAATTCTACCTACCCTAATGGTGCCTGGAGTGCATAGCGCTCCATATTTCTTTAAGCCGTCCGGTTAGACGGTTACTACGTAATACTAAATGAGGTTGCAGGATTTTGACATCGGTTTCCTTAATAATGGAAGCGTATCTAGGTTAAAACTATCTACTCAGCAAGTTTCATACGGTTTTAATGAATTCTACCTACCCTAATGGTGCCTGTAGTGCATAGCGCTCCATATTTCTTTAAGCCGTTTGGTTAGACGGCTACCACGTAATACTAAATAGCTTTGCAGGATTTTGGCATCGGTTTCCTTGATAATGGAAGCGTATCTAAGCTATGACTATCTACTCAGCAAGTTTCATACGGTTCTAATGAATTCTACTTACCCTAATTGTGCCTGGAGTGCATACCGCTCCATATTTCTTTAAGCCGTTCAGATAGACGGCTACCACGTAATACTAAATAGCTTTGCAGGATTTTGGCATCGGTTTCCTTGATAATGGAAGCGTATCTAGGCTAAGACTATCTACTCAGCAAGTTTCATAAAGTTCTAATGAATTCTACCTACTCTAATGGTGCCTGGAGTGCATAGCGCTCCATAATTCTTTAAGCCGTCCGGTTAGACGGCTACCACGTAATACTAAATGAGGTTGCAGGATGGTGGCATCGGTTTCCTTGATAATGGAAGCGTATTTAGGTTAAAACTATCTACTCAGCAAGTTTCATACGGTTCTAATGAATTCTACTTACTCTAATTGTGCCTGAAGTGCATACCCCTCCATATTTCTTTAAGCCGTCCGCTTAGACGTTTACTACGTAATACTAAATGGGGTTGCAGGATTTTGGCATCGGTTTCCTTGATAATGGAAGCGTATCGAGGTTAAGACTATCTACCCAGCAAGTTACATAAAGTTCTAATGAATTCTACCTACTCTAATGGTGCCTGGAGTGCATACCGCTCTTTAATTCTTTAAGCCGTTCGGTTAGACGGTTACCACGTAATAATAAATAGGGTTGCAGGATTTTGGCATCGGTTTCCTTGATAATAGAACCGTATCTAGGTTACATTAGCTGTTTTATGCACCATATTATTTTACATAGTAATTCTACGGTCACCTCTTAATTGGTAAAATTCTTTGTAATTGCCATGGTCCTTGACATCTGCGCCCTTTGTTAAATAATACACTAAATTTTTGTTATACAAAACAAATTTGTACTGTTGCTGGTGATGAGAATATTTACAACGCGCATACATCACCTTTGAATCATTTTTTTTGTTATTATTTATCGTTTTGAATGACAAAACGCACGAAATATTCGCTGCGATGGGCGATTCTTTGATCGACTCTCTAATTTGCTCTTTAGTCGCATTTTTGACATCGTGAATTTTTATTTGGAATGTTCCTCGGGAAAACCATTTTGCTGGAACCTCTTCTCTTATCTCTATAGATAATTCATTAATTTTAAAAAAATCGGATTCACTTAAACCAGTGGAAACCAGTGCTAAACCAGTGCTTAAACTATTATTGTCATTTCGATTTAAGTTATGTTCTGATATAAAACTAGTATAACTATTAGCACTTGATGAGCTGAAGTTTGTATTTATTGGAGTGTCAAGCTTGGGGGAAATCACATGATTAGTTTGGATTTCGCGGTCGTTAAAGGGTATCTCACAGTTTTCGGTGACATTTTCTGTTTCGTTTATTTGGTTTTTAATTTTATTATGCCAAAGAAAGTATATTTTCTTTCTGTTAGCGGCAGAATCGGAAATTTTTAGTTTTCCACAAATAGTTGTTAATAATTCCGACTTACGACGTGGTATTGTAATTTTTACCAGATCGCTACTTTGTATTTGTTTGATTGCATTTTTCAAAGATTGTTCGTTAAGTTTGTTTAAATTGTTACGAGCTTGATATATTTTAAGAACTTTTCTATATTTAGGTTCTGACATTTTCTATTTGTTGATAGTACTTGTTAAATTTATATTGCTTTAACATTTGCTAAAATTTATTGAAATGTTAAATTTACAATGTTTTATTTTAGTTTGATCTCGTTATGAAAATTGCTGATACAAGATCAAGTTGATAAGCCCGAAGTTAATCGGCAGCCACACACGTCAAATAATTCCGATTTTGAATCCAAAGCTGTCCTTCACCAATGTAAAACAAAATACACGTGAAGTATTTCCTAAAATAAAAAAAAATATTTTAGGGATTTCTTTTACGAAAAACTTCACGCGTGCCTGGACGGTTGTGAAGATTTTCCTAAACTTCCGAGTTATTCCTAAAAAGCAACAACAACAACTAAAATTTACACGTTATTGGTAAAACTGCGTACTAACGAATAAATTCAAAACTACGCATTAAGAAATAATAAAATTTTATTAGTACAATCGAAATTTGTGAGGTGCAGTAGACTTATAAGTTAAAAAAATATCACAAAACAGCCATAAAATTTGTGTAATCAGTTAAAACTATGCTTGTAGGCACAAAGGGTTGACGATTAATGAATAAGTTAACGATTTTTGAATATTCTATAAAAAAATTGTCGTATATCAAGATTCCCTGAATTCTCCTGGATTTCCTAAACATCGGCCATCCTAACGGAAACTGGTTTTCGGTTAGTCGCGATCTACTCTAACAGAAAATAACTCATTTTTAAAAAAATCTATTGTCCCAGACACTTAGGATTTACGACTTTTGAATAAGTTAACTAATTTCGAATATTCTATAGAGAATTGATGTATATCGAGATTCCCTGGATTCTCTTGGTTTTCTTAAACACCGGCCATTCTAACGGAAACTGTCCAAGATCTGCTAAATGTATTTGCGTTTATATATTTTTGAACAATGGACAAAGTACAACCGAAACGCCTACTAAAATATAGCGAATGTTTCAAATACTAATAATTATCAAAATGAATCTGTAGGTATAAATTACATCATAAAATTTTTAGGTTTTTCCATCGCCAGCGTAGTTGAAAAAACATAACTAGCTATACTCATCCCAAAATAATACTGACCATTGTCTCAACCTAATAATATTAAACTTAAACCTTTGAAAATCTCATCTGTATTTTTTGTAGGCGTACCATATTTTATATATTCTTGAAACAGAGAACAATTAAATAATTCGAGTTCGAAAAACATAATGCACGAAAGAATAATTTTGGGATGCGGCATCAATAAAAATTCATTATTTAGTTTGAAACGAATTAAATATAATTGTTCTCTCTCTCTCTCTCTCTTTCTCTGGCACTATTTCCCATCAAGGAATTTGGCCGCCTCAAATGAGGTTTCATAATCATATTTTCCTTTCGGATCCTTTCGTGATTAATTCATTGATCCTAAACCAGCCGTGAATTTGTTTCCTTGTTTACCACCAGGAATCGAACCCGGGACCTCTGGTCGCTGGAGCAAGGTTTCTCTTAAAACATTAATACGGTTTTTGCTTAAATATTTGAAACATTTTAGTAGGTTTTTCCGCTGCACTTCGCCACTGTTTCTGAGTCACATCAAGTTAATAAAACTATTGCATCTCATTTCTAGCATGCTCTACTATTTCTCTGATCTTGGGCAGGACACCATAAAACAAGGAAAACCCTTCAAACAAAAATTGTAGTGGCGACGTACGTTAATAACGCTAGATATTTTGAAACTAATATCTTTGAATCGAATCGAATTTTTTCAAAAACCCGATAAATTAATAAAATATGTACATGCATGAGATGTTTTTGGAGTAATCCGCTACGATCATGCAATTGCAATAGCTACAATAACTAGAACTTCGAAGCTTTATTTCAGTTAAAATCAAACATTTTTTTTACTTAAATTAATCATCTATTACTTAAATTAATCATCTAATAGGCAAGTAAATCGTTTAGTTATCGGATAGCAGAGCTGAATGTTGCAGCATAAGGAGAGTGGAATTCCTTTCAGCAAGAAATGGTACAAAGAGTTTTACTTAGAAAGATGGAAGCTGTATTAAGGACACAGGGGAAATACTCATTTACTAAATTAATCAAAACAAATTGTATTAAAGCTAATTTTAATGTTTATAAAGCGGTTTTGAAAATTAAACAAAAAAAAAAATACTTCGACACATTTTAATATTTTGCAATGAAAAATAGCCACTATCATAACGCCACATCCGTGCCTCCTTTGAGAAAAATATAAATTTGGGATCATTCGATACCAGTTCCACTGAAATCGGCCAGCGGGATTTTTTTTTATTGCAAAAAAAAATATATGTTAATTTTGTCCACAAGCGTATATAGGTACAATAAACGTTCACATAATGCGTTTATATTTCTTGGAACAATTGACAAAGTACAACCGAAATGCCTACTAAAATGTAGCGAATGTTTTAAAAACTAATATATACCAAAAAAAATCTGTAGCTATAAATTACATCATAAAGTTTTTAGGTTTTTCCATGTCCAGCGTAGATGAAAAACCGAACTGTACTCATCCCAAAATTATACCGACCATTTGTCTCAACCTAATAATATTAAACTTAAACATTTAAAATCTCATCGGTATTTTTTTAGGGCGTTGTAAATTTTATATATTTTTAAACAGAGAACAACCAAATAATTCGAGTACTTAAGAATTTAAAGGCCCAATAAAAATTAATTTGTGGCCTGAATTTCTTTGTATATATTTAGACATAACAATTATTTCATAATAGCTACAGGCAGTTACATAATATTTTGTAAGTAAACATGTATTAACAAATTTATAGTGTTATGTTATATCCCTTTTCCTGCCATTTGTTTTTCTTCCTTCAAAATAAGTCCACCATGTACAAATGTGTATGTGAAAAATGAGAGGTTGAAATGTCTTCCGGATTTTAACAGATCTTAGTTAAATCGGAATTCTTTTTGAAAAACATTATAATTTGATAACATATAATTTATATAGCATATTAATTATTTATTTTTATAACAAATTAGTTATTTTATTATTAATATAGTTATAGTGTTATTTTTTGGACGAAAAAGATTAAAGAGGAATGCACAAATGTGTATGTTGGTCCAAATTACATATAAAAATAAATTTTTGGCATGATTTTCTTTTATCACCCACACAATTGTGATGGCAGGCCGGATAAAGGATATACTCATAATGATTTTATACTTTTTTGCCGTCGGCTTGAAAAATGTTTCTCAACGGATTACTTTCTCAAATATTTCGACCATAAAATAAAACATCAAGTGTAAACCATAAAAAACCGTTCAGTTGAACTATAAATACAATATAAAAATTAAAAAAATTGTTTAAAGAAATTACGTTTATGCAGATTTATTTAAACAATTAATCCAAAAATCGACAAATTCGGGTAGTAGTACAATGTAGTGCTTCATCAGCGGATTAACATAATATAAATGGAGCGCTCAATTTCCTGATCAAGTAGATGCACCTAATTCGATACTATTCGTATTGTTAGCGACTAGCGAGTAAAAAATCGGTTTTGTTTCTCCTAAATATATATTTAGTTCTCTCTCAAATTGAATTGAGTGTATCATGTTAGTTGAATGGTTTAATCTGCAAATAGTATTTTTGCGGGTTTTCCCATTTCCACTTAAAAACTGAAATTAACACACACTTCAAGTCATAACTAGTAAAATAGCAGAAATTTGAAGACTGATTGAAATGAAATAAATGTATTCTAATTGAAACTACTAAACAAGAAAAAAGGTGGGGGTGAACAAAAATGCAGTGCATGAAAGAAACAGAAGTAAATATATTTCATTTCTCGCTTGGACGCGTTCAGCTGAATCTATTTTATGCTGTTATCAACGTTTGAATTGCTGGGGCGGGGATACATTCGTGTTCGTTTCGGTACAATATAACTAGCAAACATAAAATGCGAAAATTTAACGATGGTTCCAGGTGTTTGACACCTTAAATTATTTTTTTTTTGTATTCAACCGACTAAATTAGCACAGAAAATGTTGTCCTTTCCTGTTTTCTATTTAGGTAGTTTTGTCTATGGTTTCCTCCCAATTTTTCCATCTTTTAAAATATTATTTATTAATGATTTTATTGTTCTCTAAGTTTATATAAATAGTTGTTCGGACTACTTAATACTTATTGTTAATTAGTTTCTTGTGGATTAGCGAATGTGTATTAAAAATTTCCGTGTGCTTGTATGCTTGTTGTTGTTGTAATTTTGATTATCGTGTTAAATCAGTGATTATTGTGATTTATATTATACAATTACAAACTATTAAGTTGTAAAAGTGAATATCAGTGTTTTAAATTGAGGTATCGAATTAGTGCTTAGAAACAGTGATTATCGTTGGTTAAATTTTTTTTAAATACAAACTGAAAAGTTGTAAGTTACAACTGTTATTTGGATATTAAGAGGTAATGAAATATTTAAAATTATATTTGTAGTAAGCGAGTAAAACTTAATAGTTTAATCTTAACTAGATTTTTAAATTATGTATATATGAATGTACCGCAAGATCTTGTCCAATCTAATCTAGTTGACTCATCGGGTTAATAAATCTAATTTAGCAAAACTCAGTCAAGAAGTTGATTGATTTAATCAATATTGCGATTCTGTGAATATGTTATGAAAAATGCATGCTTAAGTGAAAACTATAAATTAAGTTTTTAAAAACCATCAACTCGACATTCAACAAATTTTATTTAGTTAGAAAACATTTTTAAATTTGTCAGTGAAGGGGTACGAGACACAAATTTAGTGTATTATTTTCTACTAAATTTCACAAAATATCAGATATCTTTAGATTAGGTTGCTAAGTTAGAATTATTAAATCGCGACCTATAAACGGCCTAAATTTCTTTATTAGCAATGTTTAATTGTTTGTTGTAAGATATATTATTGTACTATATTACTAATAATGTGACACTCAGGAAGACTTTTCTACTATTCAGAACTATTCCCTGTCTCCCTTTTTTCTCCCTTGCGTTAGTGCGACCCCATCTTGCTTGTTTTTTTAATGGAACACTTCTTATTATTTGGCATGCTGGGAATCTTCCAGCGTACCCTAGTGATCTAACACGGTTGAATTTAATGGGTCCGTCTCCAAGGAAATTTTTTGTTTTGTAATTCTTTCGAATCCGGTGTATCGTTGTTCGAAACGTTAACTGGAGCATAAATGGAAGGGATTATCTTTCTCTGAAATGTAGATATAATTTACAATCAACGGTAGTGAAGGTTCAACGTCCCCTTCATAAATTTTGTGCTTACAAAATGGTTTCCTGTACCGAGATTGCTGGTGTTGCTAGAAATTTCAATTGTTACGCATGATGGCAAGCGGTACATAACTATCACTAATATAATAAGGTTTCAGTGCTTTCTTTTAATAATGATGCTTTCGTTGGTCCAATTTACTATGTTTTGAAAGTATAGTTTTCATAATGAGAAAAAATCAGCAACTTGTATTTTCAGTCGGCTCTTCGTTGGTGTTCTTGATGACCTGTGGCGTTAGCAAAATGGATTCTTAATTTTCAGTTTACCTTGGGAAGTTAAGTTTTCGTCACAATTTCATAAGTATTCACGTTACTTTTACTGGACAAATTTGGTCGTCGTATCTTCCTGATCAGAGGATATGTTGATAGAGTGCTCTTAGTGTTACGAGCCAAGCATCTCTTACGCAGCTTTCGTTGACAATTTTGATGTCTCTCTCTCTCCTTTTTCATCCCATGAAGGGATTTTGCCGCCTGTACTATGGTCCTCCATCCTCCTCGATCAATCGCTCTCGTCCTCCAGTTTCGACATCTAAATATGCGTAGGTTTTTTTGCGCAGTCAGGGTTTGCTTCTACGATGCACACCAGCTGGTTCTATCTTACTCGATTGAGTTTGGTGAATCCGATAATATCGCTACCTCCAAGGAGTTGCTTTATTTCATGGTTCATACGAATCCGATATTCGTTGTTCGCAAATTTAATTGAACCAGAGATTAATCGAATGATCTTACTTTCTAAGGTAGATAACAATTTACAATCGTTAAATTTGTCGACGCTATCAAAATTAGAATCGCCAATTTCGATATTTTCCATAGAGATGTTCCTGGGTATTGTTAAAAATTTGGTTTTACTACTGTTCACCTCCAAACCAAGTCTTCTTGCGCAGCGATCGATCGGTGTCAATCTGTCTTTGATATCGCTAGGTATTCGACCAAGATTGCGGAAAGATACCATCTGCATACCCAAAAATTTGGCCTGATTTATTAAATATAATGCGCGATGTTTCGATTTTGCTTTTCCGTACTCAAGCGCCAAATTGAACAGCGCTGGCACGAGTGCATCTCCCTGTCGAACCCCAGATGTTATTCCAAAGGACTCTCATACAGTTGCTTCAATTACGATTCTACATACAGACCAAGACAATGTTAATTTAATCCTGTCAAACGCCTGTCGGAAGTCTATATATAGTTAATGTAAGGTTATGTTGTATTCCCAACAATTTGCCAAAATCATCCGCATGGTGAAGAGTGCTCTGTGGTCGATCGGTTGGGGCGAAAACCACATTGATAGTCGCCAATGATGTTTTCGGCGAGAGAGATGAGTATGGTAAGTCAAGTACGGTCGCCTTTTTTGTGCAATGGGCATATGAGCGCGGTCTTCCAATTCTCCAACAGCCCTTTTTGGTCCTAAATAGAAACGATGAAATCATATAGATTTGTTGCAAGAATCGCGCCTCCTAGTTTAATCAATTCTGCTCCATCGAGACCAAGTGCCTTTCTATTTTTCAATCTACTAATAGCTGCGTGTAATTCCTCCACAGTGGGATAGTCGCCAAAGACCTCTTCACATGGAGGAGGTATTGCTCTAATGAAGGTCATTTCGGCATTTCGATTTAACAGATTTTGAAAGTAGTTTAGCCATATTGAGAAAATATCAGCAACGTTTGTTCTTCCCTTTCTCTCTCTCTCTAGCGTCTCTCTCTCTCTTCTCATATTCCATGAAACGGTTTTCCGCCCGCATTGGAGCTCTCTACTAGTCTTGATCCATGACTCCCGCCCTCCAGTTTCAGGGAATCTTGATATACAATAATTCTCTATAGAATATACGAAATTCGTTAACTTATTCAAAAGTCGTAAATCCTAAGTGTCTTGGACAATAGATTTTTTTAAAAATGAGTTATTTTCTGTTAGAGTAGATCGCGACTAACCGAAAACCAGTTTCCGTTAGGATGGCCGATGTTTAGGAAATCCAGGAGAATTCAGGGAATCTTGATATATTACAATTTTTTTATAGAATATTCAAAAATCGTTAACTTATTCATTAATCGTCAACCCTTTGTGCCTACAAGCATAGTTTTAACTGATTACACAAATTTTATGGCTGTTTTGTGATATTTTTTTAACTTATAAGTCTACTGCACCTCACAAATTTCGATTGTACTAATAAAATTTTATTATTTCTTAATGCGTAGTTTTGAATTTATTCGTTAGTACGCAGTTTTACCAATAACGTGTAAATTTTAGTTGTTGTTGTTGCTTTTTAGGAATAACTCGGAAGTTTAGGAAAATCTTCACAACCGTCCAGGCACGCGTGAAGTTTTTCGTAAAAGAAATCCCTAAAATATTTTTTTTTATTTTAGGAAATACTTCACGTGTATTTTGTTTTACATTGGTGAAGGACAGCTTTGGATTCAAAATCGGAATTATTTGACGTGTATGGCTGCCGATTAACTTCGGGCTTATCAACTTGATCTTGTATCAGCAATTTTCATAACGAGATCAAACTAAAATAAAACATTGTAAATTTAACATTTCAATAAATTTTAGCAAATGTTAAAGCAATATAAATTTAACAAGTACTATCAACAAATAGAAAATGTCAGAACCTAAATATAGAAAAGTTCTTAAAATATATCAAGCTCGTAACAATTTAAACAAACTTAACGAACAATCTTTGAAAAATGCAATCAAACAAATACAAAGTAGCGATCTGGTAAAAATTACAATACCACGTCGTAAGTCGGAATTATTAACAACTATTTGTGGAAAACTAAAAATTTCCGATTCTGCCGCTAACAGAAAGAAAATATACTTTCTTTGGCATAATAAAATTAAAAACCAAATAAACGAAACAGAAAATGTCACCGAAAACTGTGAGATACCCTTTAACGACCGCGAAATCCAAACTAATCATGTGATTTCCCCCAAGCTTGACACTCCAATAAATACAAACTTCAGCTCATCAAGTGCTAATAGTTATACTAGTTTTATATCAGAACATAACTTAAATCGAAATGACAATAATAGTTTAAGCACTGGTTTAGCACTGGTTTCCACTGGTTTAAGTGAATCCGATTTTTTTAAAATTAATGAATTATCTATAGAGATAAGAGAAGAGGTTCCAGCAAAATGGTTTTCCCGAGGAACATTCCAAATAAAAATTCACGATGTCAAAAATGCGACTAAAGAGCAAATTAGAGAGTCGATCAAAGAATCGCCCATCGCAGCGAATATTTCGTGCGTTTTGTCATTCAAAACGATAAATAATAACAAAAAAAATGATTCAAAGGTGATGTATGCGCGTTGTAAATATTCTCATCACCAGCAACAGTACAAATTTGTTTTGTATACCAAAAATTTAGTGTATTATTTAACAAAGGGCGCAGATGTCAAGGACCATGGCAATTACAAAGAATTTTACCAATTAAGAGGTGACCGTAGAATTACTATGTAAAATAATATGGTGCATAAAACAGCTAATGTAACCTAGATACGGTTCTATTATCAAGGAAACCGATGCCAAAATCCTGCAACCTCATTTAGTATTACGTGGTAGCCGTCTATCTGAACGGCTTAAAGAATTATAGAGAGGTATGCACTCCAGGCGCCATTAGAGTAAGTAGAATTCATTAGAACTTTATGAAACTTGCTCAGTAGATAGTTCTACCCTAGATACGCTTCCATTATCAAGGAAACCGATGCCAAAATCCTGCAACCTCATTTAGTATTACGTAGTAACCGTCTAACCTGACGGCTTAAAGAAATATGGAGCGCTATGTACTCCTGGCACCATAAGGGTAGGTAGAATTCATTAGAACCGTATGAAACTTGCTGAGTAGATAGTTCTAACCTAGATACGTTTCCATTATCAAGGAAACCGATGCCAAAATCCTGCAACCTCATTTAGTATTCCGTAGTAACCGTCTAACCGGACGGCTTAAAGAAATATGGAGCGCTATGCACTCCAGGCACCATTAGAGTAAGTAGAATTCATTAGGACTTTATAAAACTTGCTGAGTAGATAGTCTTAGCCTAGATACGCTTCCATTATCAAGGAAACCGATGCCAAAATCCTGCAACCTCATTTAGTATTACGTAGTAACTGTCTAACCGGACGGCTTAAAGAAATATGGAGCGCTATGCACTCCAGGCACCATTAGAGTAGGTAGAATTCATTAGAACTTTATGAAACTTGCTAAGTAGATAGTTCAAACCTAGATACGCTTCCATTATCAAGGAAATCGATGCCAAAATCCTGCAACCCTATTTAGTATTACGCGGTAGCCGTCTAACTGAATGGCTTAAAGAAATATGGAGCGATATGCACTCCAGGCACCATAAGGGTAGGTAGAATTCATTAGAACCGTATAAAACTTGCTGAGTAGATAGTTTTAACCTAAGTACGCTTCCATTATCAAGGAAACCGATGCCAAAATCCTGCAACCTTATTTAGTATTACGTAGTTACCGTCTAACCGAACGGCTTAAAGAAATATGTAGCGCTATGTACTCCTGGCACCATAAGGGTAGGTATAATTCATTAGAACCGTATGAAACTTGCTGAGTAGATAGTTCTAACCTAGATACGTTTCCATTATCAAGGAAACCGATGCCAAAATCCTGCAACCTCATTTAGTATTCCGTAGTAACCGTCTAACCGGACGGCTTAAAGAAATATGGAGCGCTATGCACTCCAGGCACCATTAGGGTAGGTAGAATTCATTAGAACCGTATGAAACTTGCTGAGTAGATAGTTTTAACCTAGATACGCTTCCATTATTAAGGAAACCGATGCCAAAATCCTGCAACCTCATTTAGTATTACGTAGTAACCGTCTAACCGGACGGCTTAAAGAAATATGGAGCGATATGCACTCCAGGCACCATAAGGGTAGGTAGAATTCATTAGAACCGTATGAAACTTGCTGAGTAGATAGTTTTAACCTAGATACGCTTCCATTATCAAGGAAACCGATGCCAAAATCCTGCAACCTCATTTAGTATTACGTAGTAACCGTCTAACCGGACGGCTTAAAGAAATATGGAGCGCTATGCACTCCAGGCACTATTAGAGTAGGTAGAATTCATTAGAACTTTATGAAACTTGCTGAGTAGATAGTTTTAACCAAAATACGCTTCCATTATCAAGGAAACCGATGCCAAAATCCTGCAACCTCATTTAGTATTACTTGGTAGCCGACTACCTGAACGGCTTAAAGAATTATAGAGAGGTATGCACTCCAGGCGCCATTAGAGTAAGTAGAATTCATTAGGACTTTATGAAACTTGCTGAGTAGATAGTTTTAACCTAGATACGCTTCCATTATCAAGGAAACCGATGCCAAAATCCTGCAACCTCATTTAGTATTACGTAGTAACTGTCTAACCGGACGGGTTAAAGAAATATGGAGCGCTATGCACTCCAGGCACCATTAGAGTAGGTAGAATTCATTAGAACTTTATGAAACTTGCTGAGTAGATAGTTTTAACCTAGATACGCTTCCATTATCAAGGAAACCGATGCCAAAATCCTGCAACCCTATTTAGTATTACGCGGTAGCCGTCTAACTGAATGGCTTAAAGAATTATAGAGCGCTATGCACTCCATGCGCCATTAGAGTAAGTAGAATTCATTAGGACTTTATGAAACTTGCTGAGTAGATAGTCTTAGCCTAGATACGCTTCCATTATCAAGGAAACCGATGCCAAAATCCTGCAACCCTATTTAGTATTACGCGGTAGCCGTCTAACTGAATGGCTTAAAGAATTATAGAGCGCTATGCACTCCATGCGCCATTAGAGTAGGTAGAATTCATTAGGACTTTATGAAACTTGCTGAGTAGATAGTTCTAACCTAGATACGCTTCCATTATCAAGGAAACCGATGCCAAAATCCTGCAACCTCATTTAGTATTACGTAGTTACTGTCTAACCGGACGGCTTAAAGAAATATGGAGCGGTATGCACTCCAGGCACCATTAGAGTAGGTAGAATTCATTAGAACTTTATGAAACTTGCTGAGTAGATAGTTCTAACCTAGATACGCTTCCATTATCAAGGAAACCGATGCCAAAATCCTGCAACCCTATTTAGTATTACGCGGTAGCCGTCTAACTGAATGGCTTAAAGAAATATGGAGCGCTATGCACTCCAGGCACCATAAGGGTAGGTAGAATTCATTAGAACCGTATGAAACTTGCTGAGTAGATAGTTTTAACCTAGATACGCTTCCATTATCAAGGAAACCGATGCCAAAATCCTGCAACCTTATTTAGTATTACGTAGTAACCGTCTAACCGGACGGCTTAAAGAAATATGTAGCGCTATGTACTCCTGGCACCATAAGGGTAGGTATAATTCATTAGAACCGTATGAAACTTGCTGAGTAGATAGTTCTTACCTAGATACGTTTCCATTATCAAGGAAACCGATGCCAAAATCCTGCAACCTCAATTAGTATTCCGTAGTAACCGTCTAACCGGACGGCTTAAAGAAATATGGAGCGGTATGCACTCCAGGCACCATTAGGGTAGGTAGAATTCATTAGAACCGTATGAAACTTGCTGAGTAGATAGTTCTAACCTAGATACGCTTCCATTATCAAGGAAACCGATGCCAAAATCCTGCAACCTCATTTAGTATTCCGTAGTAACCGTCTAACCGGACGGCTTAAAGAAATATGGAGCGCTATGCACTCCAGGCACCATTAGGGTAGGTAGAATTCATTAGAACCGTATGAAACTTGCTGAGTAGATAGTTTTAACCTAGATACGCTTCCATTATTAAGGAAACCGATGCCAAAATCCTGCAACCTCATTTAGTATTACGTAGTAACCGTCTAACCGGACGGCTTAAAGAAATATGGAGCGCTATGCACTCCAGGCACCATAAGGGTAGGTAGAATTCATTAGAACCGTATGAAACTCGCTGAGTAGATAGTTTTAACCTAGATACGCTTCCATTATCAAGGAAACCGATGCCAAAATCCTGCAACCTCATTTAGTATTACGTAGTAACCGTCTAACCGGACGGCTTAAAGAAATATGGAGCGCTATGCACTCCAGGCACTATTAGAGTAGGTAGAATTCATTAGAACTTTATGAAACTTGCTGAGTAGATAGTTTTAACCAAAATACGCTTCCATTATCAAGGAAACCGATGCCAAAATCCTGCAACCTCATTTAGTATTACGTGGTAGCCGACTATCTGAACGGCTTAAAGAATTATAGAGAGGTATGCACTCCAGGCGCCATTAGAGTAAGTAAAATTCATTAGGACTTTATGAAACTTGCTGAGTAGATAGTTCAAACCTAGATACGCTTCCATTATCAAGGAAACCGATGCCAAAATCCTGCAACCTCATTTAGTATTACGTAGTAACCGTCTAACCGGACGGGTTAAAGAAATATACTCCAGGCACCATTAGAGTAGGTAGAATTCATTAGAACTTTATGAAACTTGCTGAGTAGATAGTTCTAACCTAGATACGCTTCCATTATCAAGGAAACCGATGCCAAAATCCTGCAACCCTATTTAGTATTACGCGGTAGCCGTCTAACTGAATGGCTTAAAGAAATATGGAGCGCTATGCACTCCAGGCACCATAAGGGTAGGTAGAATTCATTAGAACCGTATGAAACTTGCTGAGTAGATAGTTTTAACCTAGATACGCTTCCATTATCAAGGAAACCGATGCCAAAATCCTGCAACCTTATTTAGTATTACGATGTAACCGTCTAACCGGACGGCTTAAAGAAATATGGAGCGCTATGTACTCCAGGCACCATAAGGGTAGGTAAATTTCATTAGAACCGTATGAAACTTGCTGAGTAGATAGTTCTAACCTAGATACGTTTCCATTATCAAGGAAACCGATGCCAAAATCCTGCAACCTCATTTAGTATTCCGTAGTAACCGTCTAACCGGACGGCTTAAAGAAATATGGAGCGCTATGCACTCCAGGCACCATTAGGGTAGGTAGAATTCATTAGAACTTTATGAAACTTGCTGAGTAGATAGTTTTAACCTAGATACGCTTCCATTATCAAGGAAACCGATGCCAAAATCCTGCAACCTCATTTAGTATTACGTAGTAACCGTCTAACCGGACGGCTTAAAGAATTATGGAGCGCTATGCACTCCAGGCACCATTAGGGTAGGTAGAATTCATTAGAACCGTATGAAACTTGCTGAGTAGATAGTTTTAACCTAGATACGCTTCCATTATCAAGGAAACCGATGCCAAAATCCTGCAACCTCATTTAGTATTACGTAGTAACCGTCTAACCGGACGGGTTAAAGAAATATGGAGCGCTATGCACTCCAGGCACTATTAGAGTAGGTAGAATTCATTAGAACTTTATGAAACTTGCTGAGTAGATAGTTTTAACCAAAATACGCTTCCATTATCAAGGAAACCGATGCCAAAATCCTGCAACCTCATTTAGTATTACGTGGTAGCCGACTATCTGAACGGCTTAAAGAATTATAGAGAGGTATGCACTCCAGGCGCCATTAGAGTAAGTAAAATTCATTAGGACTTTATGAAACTTGCTGAGTAGATAGTTCAAACCTAGATACGCTTCCATTATCAAGGAAACCGATGCCAAAATCCTGCAACCTCATTTAGTATTACGTAGTAACCGTCTAACCGGACGGGTTAAAGAAATATACTCCAGGCACCATTAGAGTAGGTAGAATTCATTAGAACTTTATGAAACTTGCTGAGTAGATAGTTCTAACCTAGATACGCTTCCATTATCAAGGAAACCGATGCCAAAATCCTGCAACCTTATTTAGTATTACGATGTAACCGTCTAACCGGACGGCTTAAAGAAATATGGAGCGCTATGTACTCCAGGCACCATAAGGGTAGGTAAATTTCATTAGAACCGTATGAAACTTGCTGAGTAGATAGTTCTAACCTAGATACGTTTCCATTATCAAGGAAACCGATGCCAAAATCCTGCAACCTCATTTAGTATTCCGTAGTAACCGTCTAACCGGACGGCTTAAAGAAATATGGAGCGCTATGCACTCCAGGCACCATTAGGGTAGGTAGAATTCATTAGAACTTTATGAAACTTGCTGAGTAGATAGTTTTAACCTAGATACGCTTCCATTATCAAGGAAACCGATGCCAAAATCCTGCAACCTCATTTAGTATTACGTAGTAACCGTCTAACCGGACGGCTTAAAGAATTATGGAGCGCTATGCACTCCAGGCACCATTAGGGTAGGTAGAATTCATTAGAACCGTATGAAACTTGCTGAGTAGATAGTTTTAACCTAGATACGCTTCCATTATCAAGGAAACCGATGCCAAAATCCTGCAACCTCATTTAGTATTCCGTAGTAACCGTCTAACCGGACGGCTTAAAGAAATATGGAGCGCTATGCACTCCAGGCACCATTAGGGTAGGTAGAATTCATTAGAACTTTATGAAACTTGCTGAGTAGATAGTTTTAACCTAGATACGCTTCCATTATCAAGGAAACCGATGCCAAAATCCTGCAACCTCATTTAGTATTACGTAGTAACCGTCTAACCGGACGGCTTAAAGAATTATGGAGCGCTATGCACTCCAGGCACCATTAGGGTAGGTAGAATTCATTAGAACCGTATGAAACTTGCTGAGTAGATAGTTTTAACCTAGATACGCTTCCATTATCAAGGAAACCGATGCCAAAATCCTGCAACCTCATTTAGTATTACGTAGTAACCGTCTAACCGGACGGGTTAAAGAAATATGGAGCGCTATGCACTCCAGGCACCATTAGAGTAGGTAGAATTCATTAGAACTTTATGAAACTTGCTGAGTAGATAGTTTTAACCAAAATACGCTTCCATTATCAAGGAAACCGATGCCAAAATCCTGCTACCTCATTTAGTATTACGTGGTAGCCGTCTATCTGAACGGCTTAAGGAATTATAGAGAGGTATGCACTCCAGGCGCCATTAGAGTAAGTAGAATTCATTAGGACTTTATGAAACTTGCTGAGTAGATAGTTCTAACCTAGATACGCTTCCATTATCAAGGAAACCGATGCCAAAATCCTGCAACCTCATTTAGTATTACGTAGTAACTGTCTAACCGGACGGGTTAAAGAAATATGGAGCGCTATGCACTCCAGGCACCATTAGAGTAGGTAGAATTCATTAGAACTTTATGAAACTTGCTGAGTAGATAGTTCTAAACTAGATACACTTCTATTATCAAGGAAACCGATGTCAAAATCCTGCAACCCTATTTAGTATTACGCGGTAGCCGTCTAACTGAATGGCTTAAAGAAATATGGAGCGCTATGCACTCCAGGCACCATAAGGGTAGGTAGAATTCATTAGAACCGTATGAAACTTGCTGAGTAGATAGTTTTAACCTAGATACGCTTCCATTATCAAGGAAACCGATGCCAAAATCCTGCAACCTTATTTAGTGTTACGAAGTAACCGTCTAACCGGACGGCTTAAAGAAATATGGAGCGCTATGTACTCCAGGCACCATAAGGGTAGGTATAATTCATTAGAAACGTATGAAACTTGCTGAGTAGATAGTTCTAACCTAGATACGTTTCCATTATCAAGGAAACCGATGCCAAAATCCTGCAACCTCATTTAGTATTCCGTAGTAACCGTCTAACCGGACGGTTTAAAGAAATATGGAGCGCTATGCACTCGAGGCACCATTAGAGTAGATAGAACTCATTAGAACTTTATGAAACTTACCTAACATATAATTTTATGGTCTGTTAGTTTTTGTTATAATTAATAAAACCAGTGCCATACTGGTGATAATTTATTTTCCCTAGCTTGTTATTTGATTTGGTTTTTTCTATTTTTTGCTTCTGTTCTGTTTTTTGCTTCGTCAATTTTTCCAATTTGGATTCAATATATTTGAAATATGGTTAAATTTTATTTTTGAGCTACACTTCTTCGGTATATTAAAAGTTATATGCATTATATTTTCTTAAATTTTAATGAAGCGCCTAAATGATGACATTACACATACCAACGCAAAAAAAAATTATTTTGATTTTTAGGATAAATTTAGTATAAACTTCACATCGGTAAATATTATCGAAAATTTAAATTAATATTTTTAATTGTATAGTTGAAAAACATTGCTTGAAAATATAAAACGGTTTAACATCAAAATACATTACTTTTTAAAAATATGCTCTAAAGAAATTAATTGGGAGATTGATTTATTTTATGGGACCCCCATAAAAATCAGGTAACTGTTCAAAATTAATACATACATATATGTACATACATATTTAATCAAACAAATTTAATTTAATGTTAACTCTAATAGTTATAAATTGAACATTAAAGCCCTGTCTTATTTAAAATTAATAATGATCAATTGCTATTCACTTTCAATAATTTATAAAGTTATAGACGTGTTTAAATTCAACGATTTTCTCCACATGCAGATGATTTTAAAAATACCAAAAGCAGGATAAAATAGAAATAGGATATCGTTGAATGTAACCCAAAATTAATTTGTTTCATTTCTTGTAAATTAAATCATTTAAATCAAATGACACAAAAACTTCTTCGGTCATTAATTACAAATCGTTTCCATGATTAAGCTCCTCAATGAAATTGGGAACGAAAACCAAAAATGGTTTAGATCAATCATCACAAATATTTGTATCTCGTGATTTTAATAATCGTTTTTCTGTTCTAATATTGCTACTAGGCAATCTTCGTTTAACACATTTTTCTATAAATTCATCTTGGAAGTGGTCTTGACAGACACGATGGTTTATTGATAAATTAAAATTTCTCAACCCAAGATTTTCCAACCATCTGGCTT
The DNA here is from genome assembly GCA_932526605.1 of Nephrotoma flavescens. Classification (NCBI taxonomy): domain Eukaryota; kingdom Metazoa; phylum Arthropoda; class Insecta; order Diptera; family Tipulidae; genus Nephrotoma; species Nephrotoma flavescens. The sequence continues at coordinate 140,643,681 of OW052222.1, forward strand.
TTTTTCTAGATCTTTGGGAAAACTAAAACCGTGAACTTCACTATTGTAAGCTGTTGCGCATCCAGGCACAATGCAGGCTGGCATTCCTAAAACATTATGTATAAACTATTAAGTAATTGTAATTGTAAGTAATATCGTAATTGTGCCTATAATTTATAAAACTAAAAACCGCTACGTTCTCCACCATTGATTGTGGTAATTTTAACATTGAATAATTGCATACAAGAAATACTTAGCTTCTTTTAAGAAATTTTAGGCGCGATATATTTCTAACCTATAATCTGTTAAAATTTTTAAACGCAACATAAATTTAAATTTTGACAATTTTATTCACAATTAAAAATTATTACACATTTCTTTTATACACTAAAGGAATATTACTAATAGTGTATCACATTTTTGCAAAATTGACCAAAACTGATAAAAAATAAAATGTAATTTAAATTTTGGAAATTTAATGATCATACCGATAAATAATCCTTAAATTAATTTACACTTATTACACAACAATTAATTGTGTTACATAGACAAACCTCACTTTTAAATTACAGGTGCCACCGAAAATGTTTTAAATATATAATTTTTTATGAAAACACACGTTATATACGTTCACCTTCAAAACAAACTTCTAAAAAACTATCGAAAAAAATTCTCTACAACAAAAATTGTGTTGTTTTTGATTCGCTGATGCTGAGAACATAAAAAAGAAAAAACAGAAAATAAATAACACGTGCGAGAGTACAAAAGTAAAAAACGCACATCCTCCGTCTTTGGCAAAATCGATGAGACTAAAATAATATTTTTCTAAATTTTCTCTTTTCCATTTTGCTGCCATCTAGAGCATATGCGGTGAACCTCAAGACATAGCGTTAGTTAATTTAAATAGCTTAGTTCTATTTAAATTGAGAGGCCGCATCAACAACAGGTGGAGGCACTTAAAATAAAACACCTTTTTTTATTAAGTATAATTAAATTTTAAATACTTAATAAATTTCACACCAAGGATTATTGGTTAGTGTCTCATTCCCATAGAAGCCAAGAAAAAAAAATCAATCATTCGGTAAGGAAACAATTTGTGCCTACTATATATTTTGTGGTTAGATTAGATATTGCTTATAACTCAAGTGAAAAGCATTTATAGATATTTTTGTATCCTAATATCTAGATTGCTTACCATTTTGTGGTTGCGAGATGTGCTCGTAGGTTTTGAGTCGGCCTTCATTACTTTCTGGTATTATTTGCATACCATCCACATACCTGAGAATCAATGTACAAACAACCCAAACAAATACATATTAGTAAATGGGTGTGGTAATAAATACATCGAGTACATTTGTATAACAAATATACACAGACATCAAGGTCCACAACATTGCCGAAAATTCGAATAGCTGGACCGGTAAATTGTGGCCAAATGATTTTTTTTATACTAGCAGTACTACTTGAAAGTGAACGGCAGCAACACGTTGTTTCGACCGATGTCGGAATATTGCTTAGCAAAATTTTAATTGTAATTAGTGTTTCAAATTAAAAAATATTATAGTGCATTAATTGTGTAATAGTGGCATATATATGTATATATGTTTCGTAATTAAAATAAAGATATTTTAGGATAAAAAAAAAGTTACACAAAAAATAAAAAATTAAGAAATAAGAAATGAAAGATTTATGAAAAAGAGGAAAAATTTCATATCATTATAAGCATGCTATAAAAAGGTGGTAGTTTTAAGTAATTAGTTAATTAGTGATAAATAAAAATTTAGTATTATAATATTAAAGTTTAGTGTCAATTTTAAATTTACGTAATTTTACATAATTAGATAACTTTCTCAATTTAAAAATTTATACTAACAAAAAATATTTTCGCTAAATAAACTTAATTTCATTGTATTGAATAAAATATGAATAACTAAAATTTTTTAATTATAATGGTGATGATAGTGATGTGTTCTGGGTTTCGTAATTCTCGTTTTAATTTATTCTTCAAGCACGTAAAAGGTTTGTGATTCTACCATGATAACCCGAAGTGACAAAGACCTCCCTAACCGTTGAGTTCTACCCGATACAAATTACGTGCGTCACGAGGCCAGGCAGTGTTTGGCTGGCAAATTAATCCAAACTAGATACATCAAAGGCATCATCATGGTTTGTGTTGATTGCTGAAATAAAAACAAAGTTAATTTTAGATTATGTTTTGGAATTAATATTTTGTTAGAATCTTAAATTCAAATATTTCCCACTTGTTAAAATTAGTTATCCTTGTTGTTGTTGTTGAATTGATTACCTAAAAGTAAGAAAAATCTTTATAAAATCATAATTATGCAAAATGAATTAAATTTATACTTACATTGTAATGTTTACATAAAAATAATGACAGATCAAGAGTTGAATTCTCGTATCGCAATAAATTAAATTCGATATCCAATAAACAAGGTTGCATTAAATGTATGCAACCAATTCGGTGTCGAATGAATGAATTGCAAGAGTAATAGAGATTTTGTCATGTGATGTTTTATGTGTGCAAAAAATAAAATCGAAGCCATTATTGTTAATCGAGCTAAAGTGAAATCACATCAAAAAATCATTATAATAAATATAACAAAAATCAAAATTATAAAAATAAAATTATTTAATTAAAAATAACAACGGTTTTTTTGTGGAAGTCATTGGGCTACATTGTCGTAAATTGTATCAAAAATTAAAGCTGGTCGTAATCGGAATATCAACGTTGGAATTCTACGTACGTTCACCCAGCTCATCAAAGACAGCGTGGGTTTTAAATTTGTATCTTCGAGCGTACGCCAACAAGCAGTAACAAGTTGTATCTGTTAGTCTGGTCACCACCTGGAGCCTAGGGCTTTCGACTAACATATCATGCACTCTGTTTACCCTGCTATCGAGGGCGGCTGAAACATGGTTATATATATGTATATATATATATATATATATATACTCAAGTAACAATATGAAGTTGAAGAACGGTTATTCAACCGGTTTAAAACGTGGGTTGAATCAATTCATAGGTGTTAGAAATTTTGGTTAATTTCTCGTTATTCAAACGTTTTAGTTAACTGTCGATTGACAAGTAAATTCAAGAGTCAATATTAACCTATGTTATATTGTAGTCGTATATATGTGGTTGACCACCTGGTAAATGAACTTACCTGTAACTTGTCAGTTTAAACACGGTAACTTCCTAACCGTCGATTAGACTCGTCGCTATAACACGTCTATATTCCGATTCCCAAGTGAAAAATAGACTCACAATTATAACAAAACCAAACTATTTAATTATTTTATTTATTATCGACAGAATTAGTACGCACTTTAATAACAAAGGAAAATTAAAATGCATCGAAAAACTAAACCCAAACGCTGTTGCTTTGAGATATTGAAGTAAAACCCGCTTAATTTTACCAAAGCAAAACACCTAATATGTTTATGCTCAGTACATGAATTGAGTCAACAGATATCCGTATAATGCATCGTAAAAATATTTTAGCAAAAAACAGTTGGCGTTTTTCCAAAATTTATGATTTGAATTGAATTTCATTCCTTTCCATCTGTTGCTCTTTTGATTGTGTTACACCACACTGCAAATTTAATTATGTTTTATTATGCAAATTTCCCATAAAATTTAATTAAATTATTGGGAAAAAAATCATTGATTGTTTTTTTTTACATACATAATTGTTTTCTGTAGCATAAAGCGGAACACATATTCGCAATATCCGTTGAAGACACCTCTTAACTAATTGATTGATTGTTTGAAACGTATAGCTAAGCCTAAACTTGCGGTCCGGATGACTTGTGAACAACGAACCAAACCTTAAACCAATATTCTAGTTAGCTTAGAAGACGGTCGTGTTTGTTTTTTCTGTCCTAAAATCAAAATATTTAATTTGTTGGATTAATTTTAATTTGCGGTTTTCTCCACTGGATGTTGGCTTCAAGGATTTGTTCAAATGATAAGTATCACTCCTCTTACATAGTTTTCTGGTTCTTCTATTATTTGGCTTCTCTTTTTTTCTTTTTATATTTTTACACTTGTAGTCTTGGGCCCTTGGTGCCTGCGAAGGAAGTTTCTTCTATTTATTTGAAATTTTTTTGCATGTAAGTATTGTTAGTGAAGTGCGCCACGACTCGCGATGCCCACCGAGAGTATCTCTTTGCCCTCGGTTGTATTAAAATCTATGTTTCGGACTAGGTTCAACAATTTTAATATAGTTAGTTTGAATGTTCAGAGTCTTCTTTTAAATATTGACGAACTTCGTCATACTTTTAATGGGATCCCAATTGATGTTATTTGTTTATCGGAAACATTTTTGTCATCCGATATTCCTAATTCTGCGTTGGCCATCAATGGTTTTAATTTATTGAGGCGAAATAGGGTTAATCCACCAGTTAATTATGGTGGGTTATGTATATATGTTAACGAACATATTAAATGTAGTATTGTATCGGTACCCCCTCTCAATTTCTCAAAGGCTCGTTTCTGACCTTTAGTTTCTTTTTTTAAGTGTCTCGTGAATAAGCGGAAATTTCTTTTAGGTGTTGTTTATAATTCTCCTAAAACGAACAATAGGTCGTATGCTCGATTTAAAAAATCCTTTTTAGACATTGAGTGTCTTTTTAGTTTTTTTTTCCTGTCGGTATAATGAGGTTTTCATTTCGGGTGATTTTAATTTTGATATTTCTCAAGAGACTTTATTTTCTCGTAGCTATTTTAATATCTTAAGTAGCATTAACCTCTCGGTTTATAATACTGAAGCGCCCATTTACTCTTACGCTACTGCAAGTGGTGGTTCTTATTGATTACGTTGTCGCTTCTTCTGATAATTCCATTTGTTTTTTCAATCAATTGTCTCTTGGTATTGGCTCTCATCATGATCTTGTTTTTTCTGTTAATTATTACTCTCGACCTAAACCTAAAAGTTTCAGCTTTTCTTTAGGGATTTTTCTAAAATTGATGAATCTCACCTTTCATCAACTTGAGGATCTATTTGTTGGGACAATATTTTTTCTCTTTCTACTTCTACCGATCAAATTGACTATTTTAATTCCTCCATTAATTATGTATTTAATAATTGCGTTCCTCTCACTACTGTTTATTTCAGACCTAGATCCTCTCCTTGGATGTCGCACGAGATTTTGAGTGCTATTTCTGTTTGTTTTTCCAAATATCGTCTTTGGAAAATTAGCCCCAATTCTTTGTCTTATCTAACTTATAAGCAATCTCGAAATAGAGTGGTAGGTTTAATTCGTATTGCTAAGCAAAATTTTTTCAAAGATAAATTAGATCCCTCACTTCCTTCTAAGATATTTTGGCGTAACGTACGCAACTTGGGCCTTGGTAGTTGCAAAGGGGCTACTTCTTTAGATTTTAAACCTAATTACTTCAACCTTTACCTAACTAACTCTAGTCCCACCCATAATATTTCCGATATTGATTTAGTGTCCGCCGAACCCCTTAATTCTTTTTCGTTTACAAATATATCTACTGTTGATTTGCATTCTGCAATTTAGGAAGTTAAATCGCAATCCACTGGTCTAGATATGGTTAGTTTAAAATTAGTTAAACGTATTTTTCCTATTGTATCAAGGTACTTGTTACATATTTTCAATTTTATTTTAACGACCTCTTCATATCCCGCTCAGTGGAAGATGCGTAAAATTATTTCTATTCCTAAAATTAGCAATCCTTCTTAGCTTTCCCATTTCCGCCCTATTAGCATTTTAAGTTCTCTGTCCAAGGCGATTGAATTGGTAGTAAAAAACGAAATTCAATCTCATATCGATAGTTTTAATTTGATAAGTTTTTTTCAATCGGGTTTTAGAAGGTTCCACGGTACTACCAGTGCTTTACTGAATCTTTGTGATGATATTCGTTGTAGTATGAGTAGAAGAGAAATGACTTGCCTTACTCTGTTAGATTTTTCTAAAGCGTTTGATGCAATTAATCACCAAATTTTGTTTAATAAGCTTATTTCGAACTTTAATTTTTCTCTCTCTGCTGCTAAATTGATTTTAGACTATATTTCGGGTCGCTTTCAGGCAGTCTTTTATGACAATTCTTTTTCTGACTTCTTACCTGTTTCTTCTGGCGTTCCTCTAGTCGCTTAGATAATGATTCCATTCACTCTAATAGTTCTCTTATTAATGATGATTTGGTAAGAATTTATAATTGGTTAGCATTAATGCTAGTAAATCCCAGTTCATTATAATTTATAATTTTTTTTAAGATATTTCCTCTTTTCCTGGAAATTTTTTCGGTGATTCTTTAACTCCATTCTCCAATATAGTTAGAAATTTAGGGCTAATTGGTTTTTGAAATGCTTAGTTGTTTGAAGTTCACTGATACTAATTTTTAAAATCGTATGTTCCTCTCGCTCCTTCTTCCACATTTTCTTTATGGTGACGTTGTTTTGTTTGGAATGCTTCAGGATAATATGAATGTTCTCCAAAGATGTTTCAATGCTTGTACTCGTTTTATTTTTATTATTAGGAAATATGATCATATTTCTCCCTTTTTAAATTTGATCCTTGGCTGTAGTTTGGTAGATTTTTATGAACTTCGTGTATGTCTTTTAATTTTTAAGCTTCTCAGAACGAAGCAACCTTCCTATTTATTTAATAAGTTATTGTTCAGTAGGTCCCATTCTTCAAATTTACGTTTACTTCCCCCTATAAACCTGTGCAGATCTATAAATACATCCTTTTCTGTTAGGGGTATTTCTCTTTTGAATTCTATTCCATTAGATATTAAGAGGTCAGCGTCGCCTAAATCTTTTAAAGCGTGCTATTTAGCGTGGCGCGCTTGAATGACAATGCATATAGTTCTATTTTTGTAAAAATATTTTTGTATTTGTTTATATTACTTTTGTAGTCTATAAGTATTCACTTCCTGCAGTGACCTCTGTAACAAATGAGCTTCAGCTCAATACGGAGGGTACTAGCATGGAGTGGATTTGTTTTTTTGAACAAATCTGAGGTTTTTGTGCCTAATGGAAGTATTTTTTTGTTGTTTATTTATATTGCTTCCATATGTGCTTTTCCTTTACAAAAATTTTTAATGCCAATGAATAAATAAATAAAATAAGTAAATTATAACTGAATAAAGAACAACTTTTAAATTTTTTATATTTACAAAATTTCTGAACTTTAAATGATATCTTTAGCCATGTTTTTTTATTAGCGCCCAATACATTTATCCGGAGCACCCAATTTTCTATATTTTTGCATATAATAATTTATTTAATTCTAAACTAAGATTTTTCATTCAGCTTTTTAGTTAAAAACCGATATAAAAATATTTTGCTCTATCTATTTATCGGGAGCGCTATCCATTTCAATGGGAATCATTGAACCCCTGAAACCATTTTTATTTCAGATGATAAATGTTTGTTTTATAGATGCATTTATTCTTCATTTTTATGGTATAGCGACACCAGTGAATAATAGATGCAGTTTCAGTAAAAATTTCCCATTCGGCACCGGATAGTGCCCGAATAATAAAACACGGCTTTTATGTACAAGAATGCAAAATTAAAATCAAATACGTCAAACAGCATTTTATAATGTGCACGCCGATAAAACGCATCCAAGTTCATATTAAATCACGAGAAGCAAACAACATTTTGTTGTTCTGACACCAAAAAAAAAATTAAAAGCTGCTATTGCATTATTAAAACATAATTTGTCTGTTCTTTAATGCTCCATCGTCTTCGCTAATTTTACTGTGGGTTAAAAAAATCGAAAGTTTAAAACGACCAATTTGTTTTAGAATAAAACCAAATTCACATGCAAATTATTTTTACTATAACAACATCACCGGTAAAGTATATGAATTTTAACTAACCTGACATTGACACATTTTTAGGAACCCGTAGTAAAATATAAAATCGATAACAGAAATTTAAATTTGATTGTTACGAATTTTTGGTTTCATGAATAAGTAATTTTAATTAACATTAGTATAAAGCAAACAATTCTTGATAACGCAAAATCTACATCATTGTCGTTTTGCTAAGGAGAATCCTCTTCAAGTCATATGTAATGAGGATTTCTGTTTATCTTCAAAAGCAGCACGTAATGTTTCAAGCCAATCCACTAGAATCACTATCGCTATCGGAATATATTTCACAACCCCCATCAAGTTCAGTACTATTGTTCGATACTATTGACGAAATGCGTTAATTATATAAAACGTAAAGAAAACAGGTCAAACGGTCTTCAGCAAAAGAAAAAGTAGAAAAACGTAAACGAGTTTTCGAAAATATTCGAACTTTAATCGCGCCAAAAAAAATCTTCTATTATTCAAAAATAAGAATGTGGTGGCCAGAATTAAAAAAAGGTTTCCCACGAGTATGGCTTATTGACTTAAAAATCCAGATATAACCGGAATCTACAAATTCAATTGTTGCAAACCAAATACTTTAGATTAGTACATACGTTTAAAATAATTCAACATTTTCAAATTATTTTTGAAATTTTTTTATTGGCAAAACTTACGCCACATAATTTTGATAGTGTATCTTAGGTTTTTGGATTTTTTTGCAGAAAAAAACACGTTTATTTCTACGAAATGATAAATTTTATTTTAATCAAAATATTTTCCATCGTTATCTATAGGTTAGGTTAGGTTAGGTTAGAGTGGATGCTATCGCACACTTAGGCCAATAATGACCCATTGTGTTACCACAGGATCCAATCTCTCCTTACTCCCGCTGAAACCATCCAGAGCTACTTATGTAGCGTAAAATATCTCGCAATCCACAGTCCGCATGTTCAGAAAGGCTGTCCACATCGTACACACCCAAGTACTTATGTCTTTTGTATGCCAGTGCTGGACACGAGCATAGGAAGTGATCGGAAGTCTCTTCCTCTTCTTCGTCCAAATAACTTCTATAAAAGTCATTCGTCTGTATAAACCCAACCTTCTCGCATGTTCCCCAAAAAGGCAGTGTCCTGTCAGTATCCCTACGACCAGTCCTAACTCTCGTTTTCCCAGGAATACTAGTGCCTTGGAGCGCCTCAGGTCCAGTTTTGGCCAAACCTGATTGCTACCGTGCACGTGAGAGTGTTGGTCCACCTCTCATCTGTATCTCATTTTGCCGGTCCACCTCTCGTCTGTCAAGGCGATTGCCTTTTTACTGAGCCCCAATTTGAGCGCTGCTATAGGCCTTCCCAGACCTGCCCCTTCCTGCTGCATCTGGAGAGTCGTACCGTACCTAGCTAGTTCGTCTGCCCTGCAGTTTCCAGTGACTTCCGGGTGACTAGGGACCCTGATTATCTGGATACTGAAATACTCGCTCAATCTCATTAAGAGATGATCGGCAATCCAGCGCCTCCCGTGACTTCAGAGAAACCGCCTCTAGCGACGGAACCGCCGCCTGACGGTTCACATAAATTGCTATATCCCTCACGGATACCACGTTATACTTCAACCATGTCCCGACTTCGCCTATCGCCACCACTTCAGCCTTGTACACGCTGCAGTAGTCAGAAAGACGAACAGAAATATTAACATTGAGTTTAAGAATTTTTTTCGGCTTTTCGGACAAAATATTATTTTAATGGACACCCATACGATGTTTACGACTATTTTAGTCGCAGAAACAAAGAGGCCAATTATTAACAATATTTCTACCACAAAAGTAGAAAAACTGCGCTCCCCTCCCCCAAACCTTTAACCCCAGGGCAATAGTGTACACAAAGATACACAAACCCTTACAAAAATGAGAAAACCCTTAGGTAACTTCTTGGCAGCTTGGTTTCGTACTGATAAAAAAGTTTGTCTACTCATCAGGTTGCAACAGTACGAAACTAAGCTGCCAAGAAGTTACCTAAGGGATTTCTCATTTTTGTAAGGGTTTGTGTATCTTTGTGTACACTATTGCCCTGGGGTTAAAGGTTTGGGGGAGGGGAGCGCAGTTTTTCTACTTTTGTGGTAGAAATATTGTTAATAATTGGCCTCTTTGTTTCTACGACTAAAATAGTCGTAAACATCGTATGGGTGTCCATTAAAATAATATTTTGTCCGAAAAGCCGAAAAAAATTCTTAAACAAATTAAATTCACGGACGATTAAAAAATAAAAAAAAATTCTTCTTAATTAACTTTGAGCTTCTCACACAAGACTCCGGCTCCTACTTTGCCGTCTAGCTTAGAGCCGTCCGTGAAAAATTACCGTGCCTCGTTTTCCAGTATTGATCCGTTCCTACAGGATTCCCTCGAAGGACAGATGTTTGGAAACCTTTATCGAATCACAACGTTGGTTTAATATAATCTAGATTCACTAGTTCTTCTCTTAGTGATCTAACTATCGTCGACTGTCCCGCCTGAAGACACTTCCACTGAGAGACAGCCGAGAGCCTCGTAACCACCTTGGCCGCCATCTGTTTAGCAAAACATTCGATTGGAATAAGGTGGAACTTAACCTCTAAAGCGCTTGTAGGTGTTTTACTAAGTGCCCCGTCTTAAGCGCTTCGCACCTGCTCCAACATCCTTATGTACGTTACCTTTTCCAGAGTTGACCACCACACCCCCACCCCATATATCAGCACAGGTCTTGTAAATAGCTATATTAGCCTTATTCTTAGCATTATCCTTATTAGCCTTTCAACAATGTTAGGGTTCCAGCTGAGCTTACTGTCCAAGATTATGCCCAAAAATCTCGCTCTGCCAGCAAAAGCCACTCTAATGCCGTTCACGGTAGGGGGCTAACTACTGGAATTTACTATTTCTTAGTAAATGGTACCAGCTTTGTCTTGGAAGGGTTGATCCCTAATCTGCTTTTGCCGGCCCATTTCGTAACGATCAGGAGTGCATTCTGTATAACATCCCTAATCGTGTCCAGATATTTGCCTGATTGGTGGCCTCCCCCAGTTCCTAGGTAATAATCCTGCTTACCAACATCTGATTTATCAACCTACTTATAGGGTAATCCACCTTCAAAAATGACAATCCTTCCATGATCGCCTCCGTTTTTACAATATTAAAGGCACCCTCAATGTCGAGAAATGCTGCCATACAAAACTCTTGCAAGTAAATTGACTTCTCATTCATGCGTATCAGATCGTGCAGAGCTGTGTCTACCGACTTTTTTTTACAGTACGCATGCTGCAACATTGGGCAATCCCTTGGCTCAACTTTTGTTCGAATAATTACACCTATTAACCTTGCTAAGGTTTTCTACAGAAAGGATGATGATAAAATTATAGGCCTCAGGTCCTTTGGATGCTTATCCAGCATCCGAGAGCTCTTTCCCGATTTTGGGATAAAAACCACTCTGATCTCTGACCAGTTGCAGCCATACCCAGAATACAACCTCCAGCCAGAGGAAGATAACTGTAGAGTTTTTTTCGATCCTGCTGCTAAAATCCGATCCGGGCCCGCCGATTTATAAGGCTTAAACCGTTCAGCGCCCACAGGATTCGTTGCCTGTCCACGATGTCATCCACATCTGTTAAAGGTGTTTCTCGATGAGCTCCTGGCTCCATCAAATGATTCCGCACTTGACGCTGTCCATCCGGCCTAATTAAGTAACTAGGACTGGTTGCGTAGCTAGAAGTCTCAAAGACCCCCTCCATTCTACAACAGAAGAGTCTTCGAGACGCCCTTTGTGCCCTCCTCAACCCCTTGTATTCTTAATCTTATTAAAACCTGTCCTACACGATAGGTTCCCAACACCGTGATCCACCATGTCGGTTTCTGCCTGCCCCTAGGTTTTATCAGGGAGCACGCAGCATTCAATGAAAGATTGCATGCCTTTGTGACATTATCAACCATGGAATCTAATTCCTCTACTGTCGTCGGAAGTCCAGGAACCTTCAGTGGCAATAGTTCCTCCAACACCTCCCCATATTTGTTCCAGTTTGTCCTTCTGGGGTTCCTGAAAGCTTTCCGAGCAACTAGTTTGATGTTGAGGTTATATGTTACATATCGGTGATCAGAGAATGAGTGCTCCTTCGCCATTCTCCACCCTCTGATTATATGAAAAATTGTTTCTGACGCAAAGGTCACATCTAGAACCTCCTGTCGATTTTTAACAATGAATGTTGGTTCACACTCAATATTGCAAACTACAAGGTTAGTATTTAATAAGTAATCAAAAAATAACTCCCTTCTCGTTAATGTCTGTACTTCCCCACATTATGTGATGCGCGTTTGCAGCACATCCAAGTATAACACCTACTCTTCTCTGACCTGCTGCCCGGTTCAGTTCCCCCAGGTTATTCGGTGGAACCTCCTTCTCGCAATCCATATAGGTTGAGGCTAGCCATAATTTTTCACAGCCAACCTCAACGCTCACCGCTGTTATATCCCCACTACTAAATTATGGAAGAAAGTTGTTGGTTCTTGGATTAACACCAAGGTTGTTAACACCAAGTTTGTTGATGTTCTTGGTTGTTGATGTTCTTGGAAGAAGGTTGTTGGTTCTTGGACTAACACCAAGTCCTCATCTGACTTAGTCAGTCTGAGCACGAGAGCTGCCGAGGCAACCTTCGTGTGATGTAGGTTTATTTGTACAGTACTAACCATTGTTATCTACCTTACTCACCTCTCTCTGCACTCCCTGCATCAGGATAGTGTCATCTGGCTCATTGCTTTGGTTGCCAACCCCCTCTCGTCCTGTGTTCGGCGGGTTCTCCCATCGGACTCAGAGAGAGGCGAGGCTACCTCCCCTCACCAACCTCACCTCGTCCGAAATATTGGAACAGCTACCCAGGTCGTCCTCGGCCCGCCTGACCGTTTCCTGCTGGGACCATTCGCCGTTACCCCCAGGCTGGTCTTCTGCGCCCTTATCGATCTCATCGTTATCTATAACTTTCGATCATTTTTCTTGTAATTTATGGATTTCATTGAAAAAAATCTGTTTGACTTTTGATGTGAATATGTGATCCATTCGAGTCATTTTTTGATTTCGTCGTGGGTTCTGAAGTGCTGGCTTTGAAGGTTGCGTTGCATTGATCGGAACAAATGGTAATCTGAAGCAGCACAATCTGGTGAATAGAGAGCATGCGGTAGAATTCCCCAATTAATTATTTTCAGCGTATTTTTTACTTGTTTTGTGACATGTGGTCCAGCATTGAAGTGCAGCAAAATCACTTTACGCTGTTTGTTGGCTGGAATTGGACGATTTTCATTCAATGCATGGTTCAAACCTATCAATTGTTGTTGGTAACGTTCACCAGTAAAAGTTTCGTTCGATTTTAGCAGCTCATACTACACCACTCATTTCTGATCCCACCAAATGCACAACATAACCTTACTTCCATGAATGTTTCGTTCTTGTTCATCTGGATGGTTCGCCTGGAAGAACCCATGATTTTTTGTGTTTAGGGTTATGGTAGTAAATCCAATTTTCATCGCCAGTCACAATGTGAGACCAAAAATGCCATCTTCGGTATCTTGACAGCAAAGAATTGTAAACCATTAAACAATTTTCAATGTTCACTTAGTCAGTTCATGTGACACTCATTTTCCTCCTTTTTGAATCATTTTTATGGCATGTAAACGTTTGCTTGTGGCTGCTTGAGTGACATTTAACTGTTCTGCAAGTTCTTTTCTGTTTGAGCTGAGTTTTTCTTCAATAATGCTTCCAATTCTTCACCTTCGAATTTATTTGGTGGGTGAGAACGTTCTGTGTCACTGAAATCAAAACCACCACTTTTGAATCGTTTAAATCAGTTTTCGCAAGTTTGTTATATTGGTGCATGTACACCATAAGTTTGTTGAAGCAAACGAAAACTTTCAGCAGCTTTTTTCTTTTGATTAAAGCAAAAACGTAATGCTTCCCTCAAATGCTGTTGGTTCGAAATTTGACATGTTTAAGCGGGATTCAAAAATATGTTGTTTACGCTTTCACGAATAATGACAAACTAAATGTTAATGCTTTTTACGCTATTTGCCGTAGGCACTTGGCGAAACACACTAATACTTAATAAACACATTTTATTAAACACTTGTTTTTTATTTCGCAAAATTATATTTTTGAATATTTTAATTAAAAAATTTTTGTTTAAAAAGTTTAAAAAATGTGTAGATAAAAGTGTAGATACTCTTGATGATGACCTAACAAGTAGAAATCGATCGAGTGATTTTTTAAACTTTTTGAACAAAAATTTTTTTAATTAAAATATTCAAAAATATAATTTTGCGAAATAAAAAACAAGTGTTTAATAAAATGTGTTTATTAAGTAAATTTTAATGTGGAATGTCAATACTTTAAAACCCCGTTTAAAAGGATGTTTAGTACTAAAGTTACGCCATCTCTTAGAAAATCCAAAAATCTAAGTTATACACCCAATATTACCCAAATGTGTTTCAAATTTTTCTCGACATTTTATCAATATTTTTTCAACAAATAATCAATAGTTTTGTCAGATATTTTTTATTTCGATATTTTCGGAATTCATTTAACCCGGTCCCGTTTTTAAACGGATAACCTGATAGCACACACAAGAAAATTAGCTACTGCTATATTTAATTTTATAACTTAACGATTTTTAATTGACTGATATGCTGAATTTAAACGTGGTCGTACAACGAAAGATGATGCACTACGCTGTGGACGCCCAAATGAGGCTGTGACTCAAGAATACATAAACAATACACGAAATTGTTTGAAAGTCCGTAAAGTGAAGTTGCTTGAGATAGCTGACATTGTAAAGATATCATTGGAACTTGTTCGTCATATTTTGCCCAAAATCTCCGTAATCTTTCAACAAGGAGTAAGGATAATAGGAGCATCCTCTATGAACTTTTTCTGAACTCAGACTTAATTAATAAGCATAATAACACTGTAGGAGGCTAAAGCAGGCTATCAGTAAAAAATGTACTGTATTCATCTTCATTGCCAATTTTAACGCCCATTTCTTTTGCAATACAGGTAGCGTATAGATATAGTGGCCATACCTGACGAGTTTCTTCACAACTGATTTTTTTTTGTGTGGTTTTACTAGATTAAAATTCTCTAATAACTGTGATTAATATTTTTTTTGAACTGGCGTTCAGATGAACTAGAAGTTTTGAGTGTTCGAGAAATTCAATAAGTGATTACATATCATTCGATGATTGTTTTTCTAGTCCTTTTAATTGAGTTATCTTACTTGACATATCCAAGCCTATAATGGGTCTTCGGTCATATTTTCGCATTGTACAAGATTATAAGTCGAATAATTTGTACGGTCATTTGACAGCTCAGTCTTTGGTTTAAAAATTTTACAGTCCCGAGTACTGAGTCTGTTCATTTTATTGAGATAAACCAGCTAAAGCATGCAACAAGTATCCATTTTTCTCGATCATTCCATTTTTCATTTGTCCAATTAACAAAGCAAACATATAACTTTGTTGATTGCTAACAAAGCAATCATTTTTGACCTTGCCCCATTCCCTACATTGTCAATGTATCGGAACGTCTGAAACCTTCATATCAATGAAGTTGAAATACTCTGATGTTTTCGGCATTTCCTTGGATTATTTAACGTCATACGGCCTAGCTGATTTTTACTCGATTTTTTTTATTAGAATGAACGTTACAAATGACTCGTTTGGGGGGAGATGTTGTAGTTTTATGTTGTGTAACATGTCTTTCGCGTTCTCGTGCAAATTTCGTAACGCCCCGGCGCTTGCAACTTGTATTATTGGTAGAGATAGCAATCAATTGAAGTGTACTTTCCAGGTAAAAGTCGTTGGTTGTTGTACTTAACCGTAGCATGCTCCAGACCATTTCGTAATTATCGCCATTTGTTGAAAAGTGCGGCTGGTCAGTTGATCGGCTTACTTTTGTGCGACTTAAGATGCACATTTTTACTGTATTGGGAATGTTACTGTCACGGACCACGGTAAATGAGCTCAGTAAATTTATCGTTAAATGAGCCGTACTTCCCAGAGAAATTTCTTATGTTTAATGTATTAGTGTGATTTTTAAATATCCCCTTATTTTACCAGGCGTTGGGTTTGTTTCGTTGTTTGATAGAATACCATATCCATGGTTGGTGAGTTAGTGAGAGGCGATGGTTGTTGCCGATCCGGCGTTGATAACGTCGTAGTGTTGGGCAGAGCTCCATTTCGCCGTTGTCGAATGTCACCTATATGTTGAAGTCGTATATCTCTATTATTTGTATTCTCGTACTGATATATTGATGAGATGGAACCATCTCCCCACCAGCGGCGGGATTGCTGGTCGAATTTTATGATTTATTGTAACGGCGACTAATTGGTATGCAGCGACTATTCGATTTTCAATACACTGCGCAAAACAAAAAACGTAACAGTCAAATTTTTAGACAACATAACCTATTTTAATACGCTTGTATCTTTGTGAAATGTCGGTTTTTTTTAATTTTTAAAATGTAGGAAATTTGGTTTACTTTCCGATGATAGGGACCGTTCTTTTATTTTTGTTTTTTATGATTTTTTTTTGAGTCAAACAAAAATTTGAATTTTTTGACTCATAGATGGAAAATTTGTAAGAATCACAACAATCAGTTTCGAACGGATGAGATTATTGATTTGAAAATATCAGTCTTCTCATCAGGTCGGGACGACTGATGTTGTATATTTACATTGGAATATTGTCTATATATAGAACAATACCATGTAGTTGTAGTACTGCTTAGTTACGAAATTTGATTCTTTCAATAACTCGAGAGTACTGAAAATGTACGGAACAATCACAATAAAACAATTACAATCGAAATAATAAAGCAAACAAAAATGTTTTTAACCAGAAAATTGTCCCAAACTTTAAGACTGCCAACGAACTTTCCTGATGTAGAGAAATTGTAATATCAAAATAAAAACACATTTTGTGGAAGACAATAGTTCGCTAAAACTGCAATAACTCAACAGCGATATGTCATACATCAATTCCAATCATCTCATTCTGCTTATTTCGTGACGGGATTCATGAATGAAACATCAAGAACGGTCGTTGGCAGTCTTAAGGTTTGGGATGTTTTTTTTGTTAAAAAGATTTTAGTTTGACTCAAAAAAGTCATAAAAAACAAAAATAATAAAAAACAGACCCCAGCATCGGAGTGTATACTAAATTCCATAAAAAACAGATTTTAAACCGAGCGTCTGAAAATAGGGTATTTTTTCTAAAAAAAAAATTACTGTTGCGGTTTTTGTTTGGTGCAGTGTCTGCTCTATTCCTGAATACGATACGAAAACGAAAGTATAAGATTCCTATTCAATTTTAAAAAAGAATCGTACGAAACTGATTCAATTTAATACTGTTGAAGTTAGCCGAAAGTTTCCAGCAGAAAGATAATGCAGATAGTGTCATGAATACAGCAAAAATCAGTCATGAACTCCAATTTAGGATCGGGTTACCTCATTCGGGTGAAGGAGAAATTATTTCAGTTTATAGGAATTTAAAAATCGATAGAAGCGAGAGTATAAACAGAGTTTAAAAATAGTCAAGACACCATCTGCATTATCTTTCGGCTGGCAACTTTCGGCTAACTTTACCAAGGTATCAATTCAAATATAAATTTTGCATTTTCGTTTTCGTATCATATTCAGGAATAGGGGGGTTAGGTTTTTGTTTAGCGTACTTCATCGTCTTTGTTGTAATTCCTTCGGAAGACGGATATTTTGTCAACACTTTCTTGCTGAATACATTCGAATACAATTTTTTGGTTTAACTGTTGGTTTGTCTTAACTGTTATATGTGTCCATTGAAAAATCAGGCCTCTGCTCTAATTTTATTTAATACTGATTATTTAAATCCGCTGGTAATCTTGGTGTTTAAATAATCAGAGTTTGAACTATACGGTTGAAATTAATCTTTACTGCATCGGCGTCGTATTTCTCTAAATATCTATGTGTTGTTGAGTTCATCTCAACATATATACATAAAACATAAAAATCTGGTTAAGAAACACAATCTTCCTAATAAAATAATACCAAAGTAATAAATTTACAAAATCTAATGGTCATGTAAAATGTTAATAGAATAGAGAAAAATAGCCGTGGTACATTGTTTTCCCGCAAAAATCCAATTAAAATTCAATTTACAACCAACTATAATAAATAAAACAAACAATGTAACTATATTTTTCCTTCCGGCCTTCGTTTTAAAATACGAAATTTATAAATGCTGGTATAAAATATGGTGAAATGTAAAATCTACAATGCTTCTACTTTCTAATGCTGACCGTATCGTCAATATACAGTAGGTGGATTTTTGGTGGACGCTAGAACATAAACGAAACAGAAAAGTAGGAAAATTAAATTTAATTGAAATTGTTGCCATTTTATCGTTAGATGGAATTCTATTATCGTCCTGTACATATATTCCAGTACATCTATAGAAAAATGATGGCATGAACGTGATGCAATCTTCCATATGTAAAATTTTTCGTGAACATTATAAAATATCTGTCTACCATTATTTTATAACATTAGATTTTCTGCTCATATACCGGTTTGAGGCAATTTTCCCCCCTCGAGTGATTTTATTATGAAATAAAAATTTTTTTTACAGCCCATCATGTTAAAGAGTATTGCAGAATGGCAGTCAGACAGTCTAAATTAGCTTTATTGCGCTTTAAGGAATTTTATTGAGTTTTTTAATGAATTTGAATAGAATTATGATGTTACAGTCCTAGTTTTATTCAAGAAATGAAGCATCAGTATTATATCCATTAATCCACAAAAAGCTTAATAAAATTTCAACATTTGCAGTTTTCTCATATATTCATATAAAAAACTGAATACGATTATTGTGCCAACGATAAATTACGCTTCAACGATTAAATTATGTTATCATCGCGTCTTACAGCAGTATAAAGAAGCCAGATCTCTCTATTAGCTATAGCGGGATATACGTTTATAATTTTCATTTTTAATGTTTCTGCTTAATGTACTATAAAATTAATTTATTTTATGTAAGCCAATGCTCTAATATGCTGCGGTTTCTATTGCATCTACTAAATTTTACGTGATTGCGTAGACAACTCATAAAGAACGTAGACAACTCGTCCACAACGTAGACAATGTCGACTATTTATAGACAACGTCGACTACTCGTAGACAATGACATCCAATTGTAATTTCGTCTGTATAGTGATTTAATGATCAATATATTTAAAATTTCTGTTAACATATTTCTAAGTAACTTATACTGACACTGTTTTGTTCGTCAAGTGTGCCCGATATCGATTTTTTGTCTAAATTTCTAACAAACTAATGTGAAGGTGAGTGCATAACATTTAAATGTCTCTAATGATTTTAAACCGAAATATTCATGATATTTACATCTAAATTTCAAACTATGTTTAGAGATGTCAATAGCTGATTAAAAATACTGTCGAAATTGATAAATATTAATTAAGCTAAGAAATATTAATTGAACCCTAGACACAATTTCTGCATCATCTTTGGAGGTTTCTAGTATGAACTACCATTATTTTTGTCAGAAAGTTTGACAAACAAAATTGGCGTGAGACACACAGCTTAAAAATAGCCGTTAGCTACTAGTTATTTCTAGTTCTTACTGGATCCATATTGCGTACTGGGTTTAATATTTAGTACTAAATTGATTACTAAATTATAATTGTCTACTATCGATAATAAATACTTCGATAATATTGAAAAAACTCAAATCAAATTAGCGGATTATAATAAAATTTTAGTGCATTATGTTTTACGCCATCTATTGATAACTGGTATGAACTAACAAGTTATTTTATACTTTGCGCCTTTGTCGCCTTTTTTGTTCAAATTTCCGACTAACTAAATTGATCGTTAATCCATACCGGTTGTAGGTAGCACTAAGCAAATGACATCTGATGTTTAATTAAAATTTGCTTAATGCTTAGTAAACTTTATCAATCTTCAAATTGTTTCGAATCGGCTATTGATAAATCTGAACTTGAACCTAGTTACCTTCATATCAGGTATCAGGTTGTCGTAGACACATGCCAATAGTTTGAAAGAACTGACCATCAATTTAGTTAGTCGGAAGTTTAGAAAAAAAAATCGTCGTCACAGGTGCACGGCTGTAGTCAGTAATTTAGTTGAAAAAATTAGTAGCACAAAGAATTAGAGGTTTTAATTATGTGTATGTGACAAAAAATCATGTAACACTTTTTGATGCATTATGTAAATAACACAGTCCTCTATGTATAACAAGAAATATTAGTTAGTTAGATGGTTTTCTTGTAATATCCTTGTACTATACAGTTTTGTAATTACTCAGAACTATTCAGAACTGTTGAGACAACGATATTACAAGAAAACTATCGAACTTTTTCGATATGCTTCTAGGTTTGTGTTATGCAATTTAAGACGGTTTTTAAGATGTTATTTTTAATTTGACAAAATTTAACTTAAGCTATTGCGATCTCGAACGACAATTTTTCAAAACCGCGCCTAAAATATCTAACAAGCTAAATTAGTGATTAGTTCATGCTGGTCATTGATAGATGTCTCTTATATTCAGAGATCAACATACATAATTTGGGGCGGTATGTTGTACCATCATTTCGAATCGAATCGAAATCGAAAAAAGTCGAATCGAAAAAGTGAAAGTTGTATCATTTTTGCTTTTCGAAAATGATACAACATACCGCCATTCGGCTTTTTCCGAATTTCGATTCGAAGTGATGGTACAACATACCGCCCTTGATCTCTGAATATTAGAGACATCTATCAATGACTAGCATGAACTGACCACTAATTTACTTAGTCAGAAATTTCAGTCGTGTTTTTCAGATATTCAGTTCCAAAAATTAGTTGCTTAATTTATTCATCAAATTTTAATTAAAACGTAGGCGCGGTTTGTTTCGTGGAATCTATAAACAGCTGGTATGAGCTAACCGTCAATTTAGTTAGTCAAAAACTTCAGGCTCTAAATTCAAATTTTTATTAAACATGGCCAACACAACATAAAAATGGTCGTTTGAATACCATAATTAAGAATGCAAAGTTTCATGTCGAAAATGGTAAAAAAATTCGATCTATGTATTTATATTTTATTGACTTCTACTGACATTTGGCCGCACTAAAAAAAATATAGAGTTGAATTAGCCCATAAACGATCGCCTAATGCACCTGAGGCGTGAGACCAAATTGGACGACAGAAATATGGGTGCCAAATTTATTTGTGGTCGAGTTTTAAGTGTGTTGATCAAGCTGATGTTTGTCATGAGAATGATGTCCAGAGTAACGATGTACTCACTTTACAACACAAACGATGATAAACGGCGACTGTTGTAAAATCCCGCTCTTCTAAGTCCAATGAGAATTAGTTTAGGTTAGCGTATGAGTCGGTACTAACGAATTATTCTACCGTCGCCATACTAGGCGTATCATTTTGATATAATTTACGTATTTCAGTATCAAAAAACTTATTTTGCCCCTCGGATAATAAGACGATTATCTATTAGCTAAACAGCAACTTTGTCAGACTGATTAACGTAAAATAACGAAAAAACATTTTGAAAATTTAGATTTTAATATCATTTCTTAGGTTGTCGAGGTTGTTTACATTGTTGACGCCAGGGACGAAGAAAATCACTGTGTACCTCGCCCAACCCTGATTGCAGCGTAAAAATAATTAAAAGTAGCGTCTTTTATATATTTTCGTGAAGCGAAGAGGTCGCGTTTTTCCGTACGCGGCTTCCTTTTAAGATTCATAAAGTAAAATACTCAGGATAAAATATTCTAGTATGTAGGTAGTAACTTCAATATACTACTTACTAAAATATTATTTATAAATCGTAGTGAAGATGTACACTAAAATGTAAAAAACAAATTTTTATCGACATTTGAACTTTTTCAAATCGGATGAGAAAAATTAAAATCAGGCACATTTAAGTTTCTTATGATAAATGAAAACTGTCATACAGTTTTAATTAAATGTTCAATGTACAAGCAAGTCTACATATCATGTGGCTGCAACGGCGAATCTGGCACATAACTTCAACAATATTCGAACCCAGAAACCCAAACTGTCTCAACATTCGTTAGGTAATCTAAAAAATCATTCACCAATCAAAACAAAACAGAAATCCTGTGCGACAAATAATACTACATTATTTCCTACTGCTTCTTGTTATCTTCCGACACGATTATTGCCTGAGTGAAATTTAAGTATATATATATTCTGATTACATGTGGTTATTTTAATAAAATTTACTAAATGACGATTAATATTCACTTCGTGCATGTAATAATCTGTTTTATAATTTGCAGTTTATGTGTAGTTGTGCAGTATATTCCGTGAACTATTGATTTATTTGAGTTTAGTTATCAAATAAATGTATTTTGTATTAAACTAGTCTTTTACATAATTTAAATTTAAGCCATTATTATTCAAATTATTTTGTACAAATTAATGATATAAATAAAGACTGAAAGACGGTTTGCTCTTTTATTCTTTAATGCCTACAGGTGATTTCTGGATTTGATTAACTTTACATGATTTAATATGTTTTTGGGGAACCAGTTTAATTTTGTTTATGGACAATTGAACAATTTAGTTCATTGAAAGTTCAACTCATAATAATAAAATTTTATTGTAGGGAATGTACCATTTTATATGGGTACTTAATTAATTATTAAATTTTTTTCAAGTTGCTGATTGCTGAACTTTTATACCATAAAACCAAATATAATTGTGCTGTCTTGTGCCTAATAGTTTACTAACTATTGACTAGTTAGGTGTCTGTAACCGGGTCAAGTCTATCATATCTAACAACTTTTCCTATCCCTCCATCTTGTTATATGTAAAAGGGATGTACGGTAGGCCCGGCGTATCCGGAATCCCTGCTTAGTCTTGGTCGTACATTCTAATCAATCAATCAAGCAATGCTTCTTGTTATCTTCCGACACCTCGGATTCCAATCTTACGAACCTATCTACAACCATCACGCCTAATTCCACCATACCGATTTCCAGTTTTCAACCAGCAACCTAACCTTTAAACCTGCATCTAACGAAACTATCAAAATTTATGTTCATCTTCAACACAGAACTTCTTCCTGATGACGTTCTAACTCATACACAGACAACTCTCACAGTCAATATTACAGCTAGTGCGTCTAAGCGCTGTTCTTGTTTTAAATTATTTGTTCCACACGACATTTTTCCGGAATAAGTATCTCCAGCTGGTTGGCATATCGGCGTTTTTGTCATGAAATTTGTACTGAGACCGAACGCGAGAGGTCCCCGAAAGTAACTAACACCACTTTATCTAATATTCGCCTACTACCTCATGACATTATTGCACTGCTGGAATCCTGGAATTACATTACTAATTTTTCTAATCAAGAGATTTTTCCGGTGGACTTTGAAGTATGATGGAGGGATCGTATAATACTCTGGATGAAGCCGCAACTCTTACCCGTGAGTTCTTAATTTCTTATACCAACGAACTTGAGTTTAGTTTTGTTCTTATTAAAATGGACTCTAAGAGAGTTTATATTCTGAACTACATATTATAGCAATGCGCAGTTAAGCAAAACTGGCCACTACAATAAGCTTGGTGTGTCAAGTTCACTTGTGTTTGAGTCGCGATGCCATTTGGTTCACTAGGTGACACAAAAACCACATTATGGATGGAGGAGTGCTTTTCCATTTTTAATCTACTAATAGCTGCATCTAGTTTCTCTAGTGTTGGATACGGGATTACTACCTCCGCGCCCAGTGGGGCCATAGTTCGAATACGGATCGCTTCGTCATTCCAATTTAGTAAAGTTTGCAATCAGGTTTGCCATACTAAGAGAACATCAGCCACATTTGTTCTTAACTATCCACTCGAGTCTTTGATGGTTGTGGATCTTGAATGAAAGTCCATTGGAAGGTTTCGGACAATGGCAAAATAGTCTTTTGGGTTTCCTTTTTTTCTTTCCGTTTAATGTCTTCGATACAGATTCTCATAAAATTGTGCTTCTTTTTCCGATGGTATTTATTCGCCTGTTTTCTGGCCGAGTGTTACGAGATAAAGAAATACGAAATACTTATTTCAAAAAATTATTTATAGATAGTAAACCAAAAAAAAATTGCGTTCGCGTACAAACGAAAGTAAAATAATTTTCCAACCCAGTAAAAGTGTAAATACGGGCAGAGGAGGCCATTAGTACACATTTGGTTGACCGTATAAAAATGCGACGAGAAATTACAATGCCGCGGCATGCCAGTGTGCCTCATCCAACAGATTCTGGAAATGGCTAGGTTTAAATGGTCTGATTAATTTCTAATCCAAAGCAAGAAGTTGATCGAAGATAGAAATTTTGAGTCAAAATTCTCAATTTATGCTACTTCAGACGAAATTCTTGGAAAACACCAAAAACAAAATTCTCGAACAAGAACAACAAATGATAAAAATTCTGTTTGATGAAGTTCGGCATATAAATAATTGAAATGAAATCAGATTATTCTTATCTATTTCGAACAAATTCGGCATGTTCTTTGAAAACTGAATTCTAGAATAAGGTATATAAAATGAAACTAGGCTAAATGTATATCGATTACTATTTTTTCGTAATATTCGATGAAATTGTTTCGATTTTCCCTTTGGGTCGACCTTGCTATGTAGTATGCAAATGAAACAATAATGGGAGTAGCAGCACTGTTGTACAGCTTTGTTTTATGATCTGATAGTTGTAAGCACATTCTTTTCATGAAAGCTCTCTCTCAACCTGGTTGGAAATCAAATAACGGAACTACGATCAAACAAATGAAGCCATTGTATATGTCTTAGAGGCTGATACTCAATAGCTCCAATGATTTCGATTAAAATAGTTAGGTTATTCGTGTACCATGAATCGAATGGGTGATAATTTCTGGAAAATCATGTAATTTTTCCCGGCTAGCACGATTTCAATAAAAATTGTGGTGAGGGGCGGTTAATTTCGGTAAAATCCGTTTAAAGGGTTCCCCTGTATGGCCCGGATTCCTTTTTAAAATGTTTTAGGCTTGCATGATTTTTATAAGAGATGGGGGAGGAGCGTTTTCGAGTGCCAAAAGGCAACTGTAATGAGTCTTGATTACGGAAAAAATTCATTAAGGGTCACCCAGCGAGGGCAAGGGTACCTAAAGCTTTCTTTTATTGGGGGTACAAATAGAAAATGCGGGATTGATAACAGATGGCGTTACTAACGCCATACGCATCAGGCAGTACTGTGACTATGTTCATGTCAAAGCTACGTCTTATAGCTTTAATTTTCAGTATGTGTCAATTTGTCGCAGTGTCAAATTCATAGTTTTTTTGAGCTCTCAATATGTCGAGTTTCGTGCCAACAAAACAGCATTTGCGGGAAGTTTTAATTTACTTCTTTAATTTGAAGAAAAGTGCTGCTGAAGCATATCGATTGGTCTCCGAGGCTTATCCGAGTTATTCCGAAGCGCAAAAAATCATATGGTTACCCCGGCCATGCAACATCATCGACGGCCAAACCAAATATTCACGGCGCCAAGCTCATGCTCTGTATTTGGTGGGACCAGCTGGGTGTGGTGTATTATGAGCTATTGAAATCGAACGAAACCATCACAGGAGCACTATACCGAACTCAATTGATGCGTTTGAGCCGCGCACTCAAAGAAAAACGGCCACAATACGAGCAAAGACACGACAAAGTAATTTTGCAACATGACAACGCTCGGCCACATGTTGCAGCGCCGGTCAAAACATACCTACAAACGCTGAAATGAGAAGTCTTACCCCACCCGCCGTATAGCCCAGATATTGCTCCTTCCGATTACCACCTTTTTCGATCGATGACACATGACCTAGCTGACCAGCGCTTCCATTCTTACGAAGAAGCCCAAAAATGGGTCGATGACTGGATAGCAGCCAAGCCGGCCGAATTTTTTCGCGACGGTATCCGTAAATTGCCAGAAAGATGGGAAAAAGTTGTGGCTAGCGATAGACAATATTTTGAATAATTCATTTGTTACCATTTTTTCAGAATAAACGTTCAAAAATAGAAAAAAATCCCGCATTTTCAATTTGTACCCCCAATAACATTTTGTTTGGATTGGACGATTTTGATAAAATTTGGCGGGAGAGGGATTTCGAGTGCAATGAAGTCATTACAACAAGTTTTGATTTTTGTATAATTAATTTAGGAGTCCTCCGGATAGGCAATCATGTTGCACCATGTTGCGTAATGTTGCAATATATTGTAGCATTTCGACCGTGTTGCATGTTATTGTACTATGTTGAAAGATGTTGCATTATGTAGCACGATATTACTCTACATTGCACCATGTTGTGGGACGTTGTTGGAAAATGTTGCATCATATTACGTTATATTGCACCATGATGCGTGGCACATGTTGGCTATTCCACCATGATGCGTCGTGTGTACATGTTCAACCCACGTTAATTTGTGTTCCGCTCAGCTTCATGTTTGACCTTGTGTTTATCGTTAATTGGATATCCCATGTTATATTCCATCATATTGCTTATTAATCGCGTCCTTTTGAAAATTTTTGTTGTTATGGGCAACAACCTTTATTTGTGGCATTTGCAAACTGTAAAATGTTTTCCTGTAAAATTAAACGATTTGTAGTGTATTTGCCCGGATTATATTTATATACATTTATATTTATATTTATTTAAATTTATATTTTTATCAACATGATTTTAATATTAAAAATAATATCAACATCATGATTTTAATATTAATTGGCGAAGGAAGTGCCAAGAAATCAAATGCCAGTGGCACTATTCTGGTTTTTGCCTGGGAATAGCGAATTGAGAAAATTATTTTCATAGCATTTTTGTCCAAATTATATTTTTCTGGCCTACTGAAGGGATAAGTTTAGTGCAAAAATTTTCAAAACAATGTTAATTCTGAAACTTTTGTTGCACAAAATTTTTATAGGGAAACACATTTTCCCATTTAATTTTGTTTCGAAAATATTTACACCAAACTTATTCTCGGAGTAGGCCAGAAAAATACAATTTAGACAAAAATGCTATGAAAATATTTTTCATTATTCCCTATTCCCAAGGAAAGCCAATGTGTCAATGAGTGCTACTTTCGAGATAATTTGTTTAGAGGTTCTTCGATATGTTCTTAACAAGATCCACCATCCCTCTACGTAGTTTAACTCCGACAATATGGTGCAACATAAAATGGCATCGTGAAACATAACGCAGCCTGGTTCAACATCATGCAACGTGTTACAACATGGTTCAATATCATGCGACATAGTACAACGTGCAACGATGCAAAATGAAGCAAAATGGAGTAAAATCACGCAACATTACGACCTATCGAGGGAATCCTAAACGAAATATCCAAATATTAGAATCCTATTAATCGTTTCCTTCCATTTGAAAACCCTGTTCCACTAAATTTTATCAAAATCGTTCAACCGAAATAAAATGATAAAAGAGGGCTTCAAGCACCTTGGCCCTCATCGGATCACCCTAATTGAGTGTTGCCGAAATAAAGACCCATTATTACAGTCGGTTTTTGGTACAAGGAAACGCTCCTCCACCATTTATTATAAAAATCATAAAAACCAATCATTTAAAAGTGGACCAGAGCCATACTGGTCGACGCTCTGAACAGATTTTACCGAAATTAACACCAATCGCATACACCTGATACTCAAAAACCCTCACTCACCAAGTTTAATAGAAATCGTGCTAGCCGAAAAAAGAAAGAGAAAGAAAGAGTCACCAATCAATGTCACGAATGAATTTTCCAAAAATTAACACCCATCGCAATCGATTCCTATTACTGAAAAACGCTCTCACTCCTCAATATCGCCCGAAAACTCTGTGGTATGTTCATTATGCTACCCGTGATTCATCAAACTCGAATTAAAAGTGCTTTGTCCTAAGATTTTTCTAAGATGTTACTACGGCTGGAATGGGTGTTTTTTGTACTATATTCAGTCCAATTAAAAAAATGAATTTTCCGGAAAATCTAAGGAACCCCTGGGTGTAATAAAAAAAGGTTTTGTACATCAAAATCGTATTAATTTGCTTTGTTCTACGATATTTCTATGAGGTTACTATGGCTGGTCGGAATAGGTGCGATGAATACACTGTGCACTGTGGCAGTGTAACCGACTTGCAGAGAGTACATCTCTAAAATAAATTGATTGAAAAACACAAAAAAAGCTTGCATTGTTTTTATTATTATTCAATCTTTGCAATCTGTTCTGGAGCCGAAGCACGCCCAAGTCTTTCGCAATTCACTGGCATGAAAGATGGGTCTGCCCATGAGTTTTGCACTCCGACAGGGGCTCATAGTTGTATTCCATTCCATCATAGATCGTAATCTGTTGATAAAAATTCTCTTTTGTATCCTGCCTCTATCGAAATTAGAACCTGAGTACCTCCCGATCCAAATGCCTAAGCTTTAACAACTGTGCCATTCGGTCGGCTTGCAAAAAATTATTTGATTATGGAACAATATACCATTTCTTCGGACGCAAAATTTATTTTAAATATTTTATTATGACGGATTCGAGTTTAATTTGAAAAGCTGCATCTAAAACTATGACGCACTATATATGTCGAAAAAAACCTGTAAAAAAAAATTAAAATTTCTACAAGTTCAACTTTTCTCTCAACTGGTCACGCGTTTGTTCCATCGTCCATTTTTTAAAAATCACCTAAACATGTTATTGATTATTATGCAAAAGACCAATTTCTATGTATGCCTCACTCGCCGTGTAAATTCACATGGGTATTCTTAATGCAATTCTGAATAGTTAGGAGATCGACTCGAGCCAACGATCTTTCAGCCTGGGGTTTATTTGGCAAAACTTAAATGTTATGGCCAGTATAAGATCTTTGCGCACATGGACCGATACTTGTGCAACAATGATGGTAAATAAATAGTTAAACTTAATAAAGATGAAATCATCGCTGGGAGCTGACAGAATAATAAATACGGCACTCGTCCATTGAATCTGAGGCAGCTTTAGGGTTAGAATGGTGAGAATCCGTGAAATCAGTTACGAAGCTGTGACAGCAAAAAAAAACCGATATGGCAATCGCACCGAAAAGACAGGGATGCAAGTATCAAAACACACACGGGGTTGCGGGTTGGGGTCAAGGGCGTGTTAAACTATGTGCAAAGCTTGTGGTGGTAGCAAGAAGAAAATTCCAATTAAATCATTGGCGCGCATAATCTTTCGAATAATTAGAAAACCATCATACAGTGCAGACGAAATTGGACCCTTATTTTTCATTATACAGGAAACGCTCCAAGAACATTACAAAAAATAAAATAAAAACAACGTTACATTTTATTTTTTATTATGATATACAAAAAACAAAATAAAAGAGAATAACAAAAATCGTGTTGTTTAAAACTGTGTAATTTGAGGAAATGAGTATACGTGTTCTTCGAATACCGTGTTCTTGGAGGGTTACCTGTAATTATAAATATACAATCGCTAGCCACTTTTCCAAGTACAAACGGTATTACAAATTTGGTTTTGGGCCAATAACTTTTAGATTATACATGGAAAGGAGTTGAAAATGATACAGGAGGCCAAACTAAAGAAAATGAACACATACCAAATTCCTATAGTTGGAAATTAAAGACTACAACAAATTTAAATCATCCCGCAGCACACCAAACCCGATTTGCTAGTTCTCCCTCTCACACAAGCAAAATCGAAAGAAATCATAGTTCTTATACAAGAACCGCTGCTAAATATTTACAGAAATAAAAACCCATGAGTAAACGAGTATTAAATCATACTCTCAGGTAAACCGTGGAATATTAGATCCAGCATTATTCTGAAAAATAATATAAAAAAGTTTTACTCTTATACCTTATACACGATAAACCGGCGCAACATAACCGCGAAGTGACAATAGGTACAGGAATTGTTACTAGAGGAACTGGCTGATATACGCGTATATGACCTGACAAAATTTAGAAGCAGGCTAATGCCGGGATGGTTGTCAGTGGAACTTGGTAACTACTAGAAAATATGTATAAAATAGTTATAGATAGTATAAAATTAAAATTAGAAGAAAAGCTCTGGATTGAATTTCCTACGAGGAAAACCTTAAAATTATGTATTAAAAAAGAACTGAGGCAGGTCAAAAGAAGTTTTGCGTTTAAATTGACACAAAATGATAGATAAAATGGAATCC
Organism: Nephrotoma flavescens; assembly: GCA_932526605.1. Taxonomy (NCBI): domain Eukaryota; kingdom Metazoa; phylum Arthropoda; class Insecta; order Diptera; family Tipulidae; genus Nephrotoma; species Nephrotoma flavescens. The sequence goes on from OW052222.1 coordinate 140,673,780, forward strand.
CCTTATGGAATAAGACGGCTCTCGTTGTTCAAACCATTTATTAAATTTGACGAAAGAAACTTGGAGGGTTTGAAGGAGCAAAGTACGTATTGGAAACCTCATAAACTTTTACTTGAATATCGTTGAAAAAAGCGTATGTTGTGGGTAATAAACGAATACAAGTAATTAAAATTCCCCGGACCAAACTGGATCTTTCTATAGTAGAAATGCAGATCAAATAGGGAGTTATTCTCCTTTTCTAGGAGGCAACCTTCAGTGAGTGTTTAAAGGTTATATTTCTTGACACGAAATGGACAGATGTAAAGGTGGTATTTATCAAATCGGTCAAAAGTTCACATACTTACATAAAGGTCCTTACAATTTCTAATATTGGTGGTAGGGAAACGAACACAGTCACATCTACTTTATAATTATCTTTGTATAGGTTTTTCATTCTTAATTTTCCATAGATCAATAGTGCGTATATCGCTAGCTAATAACATTTTAGGAAAATACAGGGACCTTTAAGTTGCTATTATAAAAATAATTAAATTATAATTAAAATCGGAAAAACCTCGCCAGACTCGTGTGCCCAGCCTGGAAAATAGTATTATGATGTGAGTCCAATCAATCTGAATTGTATTGACCTTGAGTTTTCTTGATAATATACTGAAATATTGGTGAAGTCATTTAGTAATCTGTCCCTAAAAAATGAAGTAGTTTGAATTTCTTGCTGACTTCATCCTTGAGGTATAAGTCAAAACAAGTTTTATCTGGCAGATGGCAACCCTAACCCCAAATCAAATTTCTAGAAGGTTCTACCAGTAATCAAACATATTTTAAGAATGAGTTTCAAGAAAGTTTTAATTAATAATTTGTTACCGCTGCTTTAAACATATTTTTTGTGCTGCGTCACAATCCAATAAAGGAACTTTAACAGATTTATTTTCATTTCAATTTAATCGAAAGCGTTATATATAATTAATCCATACGGCACGATATATATACCTTATAATATGTCAAATGTCATGTCACTAGTAGAAACTACCTGTATATATACACCAATCTACACCCTACAGAAATACACGACTAGAATCAAAATCAATTAAATTAACCTAAATTTATATATTTTATTAGGCTGATATTTTTGTAGTTATGGTTTTGTATGAATAATGAATGCGAATTATTACTGGAATACCTACATTCATAAACCTACTGCGGGACTGCCCACTAAATTTTGGTGTGTCACACCATAGCGAAATATTAAATTTAGTTTTCATGTATAGGTACATTTTGTACTGTAGTACATTTCGTGATTTGCAAATATGTATATCGCATCGAAATCAAATTTTTACATTTTTACAGTTAAAGTATAAAATATATTGTGGGAGTTATTCTTAACGCCAATTTATAAATTTTAATTACTAATTTAATTGTAACCGTACTATTAGTTAGTTATCAACCTATTCAATAATTTATAAACGATTTTCTCATATCGTTACAGTAGCGGAAAGTAAAATAAAGACGAATTAACAAAAATTATTCGAAATGATTAGGGGTAAAATCAATTATTCCTGAGCAAAGGATATTCAACGCTACAAGTATAAAATCATATTTGCTCGCTACCTAATTCTCCCAATTCCCATGAGTATAAATTACATTTTGTTGCTAGTAGTATTAAAATCGAAGGAGAGGTACGTTCCGGGTATATGAATTATCCAGACGGATTAAATTGTATATCGATTGTTTTTCGGTTTTTAAAGCTGCTTTAGTATCATTTTGATGAATGGTGTATAAAAAAAACTTTGATTGATTCTTCTGTTACGGAAAGCATAATGAAATCTGATTTATTATATAGAAAATATCTGGAATTAATATTGTGGGACGAAGTAAGGCGGCTGTCAAAAATTAACCATGCAGTAAACGTGGACATTTTAGTGAATTATAGCAGAGCCATCTAAATTTATAAGACTTATTACAAACTTTATTTGTTTATTTAAGCCTATTTCAACCAAGACCTTTTTTAATGTTTTTCTACTGAAAAATAGAGAAAAGCTCATACTTTAATTAGTTTAAAACAGGATTCAAGCTAACCCTTAAAACCGGGTCGTTCGACGACGAACTTTTGCCGGTCAACGTTTGATCAGCATCTTTAACTTATTTAACCCTGTTACTGCCAAGATAGATCCTATAGTGGTTTCTGAAACGGAAATGATGAAATTTTTTTTACCACCGTAAATGCCAAAACAAAAAAAATGAGTGAGTTCATTAGTACTCTCAAGGAGATGTGTAAACATGGCGTGTGTATAGTACGTGGGTACCGTTTACTTTGAAGGAAGAAGGAATGCAATTTTACTAACCAGAGTTTTTCATTTGTTTATTTTCGTTAAATTGGTCTATTACTCTTTCGGTATAATCGACGCAATTGGATTTTGGTAGCTAAAATAAGATATATTATATACTGTCGACTCTAACTTTAAAAATTTTCATTGAAAAACTGCACAATATGGTCGTCCCATATCTAGTAGTAAATATATTTCGATCTGAGTTCATGTGCAAATCGAATTCGTCTTGCAGGAAGTTTATAAGTGGTTCAGCTTGAGGAACAGCAACATTAATATTGAAATCCTCGCTCATAATCACCGGCAAAAGATGATAGTCTCCTTGGAGAATTTTTGAAATTCTTTAGGATATGGGGCTAGGACGAAATGTATGAACTTCATTATGTCTTCGAAAGATTTATTCGGCTAGGTTAATACAACTACAGCAAGCAGCTTATTCCCATTGAGAAGCTGAAGTTCAGCCGTATATATATATCATCAATGAGTTGTGTTGATACGCTCATACCAGTTGTTTGTCCAACTATGATTTCTTTATGCAAGGTGACTGTATGGTATGAGTATTCTATTTGAATTTTTATATATTGTTACTCCGGCAGCTCACTCACCGTCTCTCTTCAATTGAACGCAGATCTGGAAAAGCAAGAAAATTGAGCATCCTTGCGTGACTGTGTCAGTTAGGTCGAGGTGATGTGTATGACCTAAGACTCTGACAGTTCAATGTTAAAAACCAGACGTCATTATTATCTCGTACAAAATTCGCCATTACAACGGATAAAGTGGATTTGTGGTGCGGCGCAATAGCTAATTTTGAAGAAGACCCATTGAGGTCCCATTTTTACGTCCATGGTAGACGACATGATCATCGATAGCCGACGTGATGAACAGTCCTTCGAGACTCGTTGCTCGTGCTAAAGCAATATACACAATTTATTAACTGTGTCTTTTATCGTAAGAGTATTTACTGACTATCTCGTTATAGGTGACCACCCTGTGATGCATGAATTGTGGTGGCACATGAAGGTACGACGCTTTACATTAATTGTTGTTTATGCTTGTTGTTTCGATTAATAGTTGAGCTTTTTCTAGAAATAGGCACCAAACATCGGTCGATATTCGTTTTCTGCGCCTATCCAGCTTCAAGCCACCTGACCTTCTTGCCAACTTGTGAATTTGAACCGAAATCCATCCAGAGTCGCTTGACATTTTTTACTGTCGACGTTTTCATCGTTTTCGTTGTCCTGGTTAGGATGCCTATGCAATCGATATACATTAAACAGCCCATAGTTCCATTCGCCAGTCCATTTGTTACGTCAATATTGGTTTTGAAAAAGTACGGTAAATTATTTGTGTCCACTATGCACATTTTATGGATCTTTTGACGGAATTGCTACACCGGCAGCCCACTGACCATCTCTATTGAACTGAAAACACCATTCAAACGTAGGAATATTAACAAGTTCGTCATTGCGCAGCCAGGTCTCGAAAACCAAATGAATTGAGCATACCTGCGTGACTGTGACCTGAGACTCTGGCAGTTTAATGTTAAAAACGAGATGTCATTATAACCCCATTCAGTAGAAGACATGATCATTGATAGCCGACGTGATGAACAGCGCCTATAGAGACTCGTCACTCGTGATAAAGCAATATACAGCAGTTGTTGACTGTGTTTTTAATCGTATGAGTATGCAATTTCGTAATCGTAATTCGTATTTCATATCGTAATTTTTTTTTTGATTTTTCTGATCGGTGGAAATGTCGATGGTTTCTATTTCATTCATTAAATTAATTTTTTCATTTTCCCTACTATTATACATATACATAAAAGCATGCCATGTATAGTAAAAATTGTTTTTGTTGAGTTTCTTGCTTTTTTTTCAAACGAAGTAGGTATCCGTCATTTCCGTTCGTTTCATTTACAAGTTTACTCTAATACAAAAAATTTTGGTAGGCGCGCGTAAAGATGTTTACACATCAACAAGTTGATATATAGTTCAAACCGTGTATGCATCTTGAATGTACCGAGCATGCATGATCTAAAATGGTTTATATAATGGAAATATTGAATTCTGGATATTAAACTTTGACATAAAGCGGCTTTTTGCTCATTTATCAATGTTCTTTATGCAGATTTTGGAAAATTTTGTAATCCTAATTAATTCATTTTCATGTAATTGGATTTTGGCGATAGTTTTCATTTAGCTTGTATTTATAGTTTTTACTTTTAAATGTGAAACAAATTTTCAATATTGATGATATCGAGGAATGAAAGTAGGCATTGGATAAAACTACTCACTAATATGAAATTCTATTTACTTTTTCAAATCAATAGCTGTTTTGCTTTGGCAAAGTCCGCTTAGCTTTGAAAAATAAAATATTATAGGCCAATTTTGGTTTCAGCAATATTTGGTTGTGAATTTCCAATAACGGAAAATAATTGTTCAACATAGTTGGCGTGTTTATCAGTAGTAATTAAAGTAGAGTTATCTTTAAATAAAACTAAACAAACTAAGGTTTTCATAAAACCGATTCAGTTTACAATTACTACTGACATAAAAGCCAACTATGATGAACAATTATTTTTCGTTACTGGGAATTCACAATCAAATATTGCTGAAACCGAAATTGGCCTCTAATATTTTATTTTTCAAAGCTAAGCGGACTTTGCCAAAGCAAAAGAGCTAATGTGAAATTTATGGTTCAAATAGAACAAAAAAAAAAATGATTTGCTTTTGTGTTGGTAGTGGTAATCGTTTGACGTTTTAGAAATGTCATTACTCATGACATTTGGCGTTTGTGTTTTAAAGCGTTTGGTTGTGGATTTTTACTGATAAGTGTTTTTATGGATAAAATGGAAATTCTCGAAGAATTGGTGGCGTCGTCTTCCTCGTCATCATCAGATGATTTATTGGTATATTTTTCTTCATCGGATGATGATGATGATTTTATAAAGTTTCAGTCCATATTATTTGAACGAGCGCAAAAAAGTCGCTTAAAAAATTTTGTCAAAGATGTAGTGGTGAAATATTCAGATGAAGAAGTGAGTTGTAGTTGTGGACAAATTTGTATTATTTTTAACTAAATTTATGTAAACCTTCTTTTTCGTGTTTACATTCGTCGTAATTTTCGGGTTTCGCGAATTACCGCTAACAGGCTTATCGAGGATTATGCTAATTCGGCATTGTAAAAACATTATAAAGCTGGAAGACAGAGTGTAACTGCTGAGTCGCAATGCTTAGCGTTCTTGTGGTAATAATATATACATTTCCAAAATACTTAAATTTTATAAAATAATGCCTTAAAATTGGTTATAGGTTTGCTGGAAACAAGAAGACACAGAGAAAAGTCGCCAATCTTTTTGGCGTATCCGAGTCAGGTGCTTACAGACATCTTACCTATTTCTTGGATTTTTTGTTTGACATTTCGGATCAACATATTCACTTCTCAACTACGGATAGTGAGAAGCTTGATAAGTTTAGAGCATTTGAAGAGGTAATACAAAAAGTAATTAAAATTTAACTGGATTCTTAAAATTTTTATATTTTATTTCAGCTTGCCGGTTTTCCTAACGCAATCGGTTGTATGGATATATACTCGATGTATTTATTGCATCTCCAAGCAAAATACATGATTCGCACATATATAACTTATCTTTTAAGGTGAACAATACCACATTCTTGGAAATGCAGCGTATCCTTAGCGGCAATATTTGTTGACCCCTTACAAGGATTATGGCAATTTGACAACGACACGGTCAAATTACAATAAAAAACATTGCCAGACGAGGGTAAAAATTGAAAACACGTTTGGGTGACTGAAACAACGGGTTAGGCAGCTCGTTCATTTAGATTTTTTTGCAGTAGAACGGATGTGTAAGTTTGTTATGGGATGTTGCGTTCTACACAATTTATGTATAGAGGATGGTGATCTATGAGACGAAGCGAATACGGAAGAATTGCCTGTTCAAGCTACCGTAAAAGAAACTACACCAAACACCAGCGGAGTGGATGAAAATGAAGATACTATATCAGAAGCAGTATTAAAACGCGCAGAGGCGTTTTAATAAAAAAATAGCAGTTTAATTCAAAAATGTATTTAATGGAAATTTTAATTTAAATTAGATGTCTTTTATCCTACTATTTTCTCGTGCAAAATCCAGAAATTTTTGATAACGCTCCTCTTTTATAATGAGAAGTATTTTCACATAACCCCTCCTGAGTTCGGTTGTCGTTCTGGATCCACTGGTGAATTTGTGTTCGTATTGTCTGGTGTTACTGTTATTTCCGATTGTGATGATGACGTCGTTGGTATTTCGATGACTGCAGACGATGACGAAATTGTTTTTTTAGTTTTAACTACTTTTGGAAACATCGTGTAGCCCGGGACCAAAGAATCATATGTATGGACTAAGGATGCGATTTACCTCTTCCTCGTAAACGGATTCTGAGTAAATCGCACCGCTAGTTTTATTGTGTGGAAACATTTTTTGGTCCTTTTCATGATGCATTTGTCCCTGGTCTAGACTTGTAGTGGAGACCACTTTACATCAAACTGTTTTTGTAATTGACTAGCTAAGAAACTCTACATCAGTTTTTTGTTGCGGAATTTCTTCATAGGCCCAACCTGTGGAAAACAATCCCCATATAAACCCAACATATATTTTGTTTGCCCTTCCGTCCACTTTTGGGGTATAGCATTCGAATTCAATACCGGGCTTTGCCCGGTTTTTCCTGGCATTGTTCGTTTTGTAATGTGGCGGAGTAATGCTCAAACACCACATTGTAGTCTGCTCGCACCACTTCATGAGCTATTAATAAAACACGCATATTAAAATAATGTAACTACATATAATTACGATATAATTATCACTTACTTATTTTATTTTCGAGAAATGCTACACCATCTTTTTGTAAAACAAACCCGTTTTCGTCCAATAATACGTAATAGTTCGATATATTATCGATAAAATTCATTTTGCACTTAAAATTTCGTTTAATTTATAAAATTATTAAATATTTTTCGCTTTAAATTCACAACTTTCAATTTTTAGATCTTGAAACACTTAAAACACAAGAAGAATGACATTTCCGACGCGTTCATAAAAATTGACATTTCTCTTTTTATATTAGTTTAGTCACATCAAAAAAAAAATTTGCGAAAAAATGTACATTTTTTAAAATTGATATAGCTACATAAAAAATAGATTTTTTCTAGCAAACAGAACAATATTTTTGATGTATATTACATCAATTTTTTTTGCCGGATTTTGGCAAATAAAATTTCACATAATAGATTTCACAAAATATTTGAGAAGATTTAATGGAATTTTCGCACTGTCAAGAACACCATGCTATATAAGACGGTGGAAATTTGCCAGTGGAAAATAAGAGATTTCGCTACTCACTACAAGTGGCAGCACTTATCACAAAAGAGAATTTCTTTTGTTACATAATTACCAGCGGAATTTTTTTATATCTTTTGTATTTTTTTCACAAAATAAAGAGTGATCCTTAAAATGAGAAACTGATTGATCTACGTGAGTATTTCTTAACTGATAATTGTAATATTTACATCGCACGTCTGGATAATTCAGACAAAATTTATCGATTAGAATTATTACTATAATTTTTTTATTTTTTTGTGGCCACATAAGTTATTTTCAGTTTCCAGCCAGTATCTCAAAAACTCATTGGTTATAGCCTTATAGCTTTGGCGTTTGGATCGGGAGGTATCTGGTTCGAATCCCGATAGAAGCAGGTTACAAAACAGATTTCACATACATCAGATTACGATCTATGATCAAAACAAACACAACTATGACCCCCTACTATAAGCTGGCGTGGTGTTATGTAATGTGCAGATGGTTCTACGAAAATCGAACCTATACAGATTGCAAAGATTAAATACTAACCAAAAAAATTTATATGGCCGCAATTCTCTAAATTTTTCATGCTGTATACTGGGTCGGCGCTCGTAGCGTTACCAACTTTTTCCAGTCTGTTATGTTGTTTACAAGAATGTGGAAGCATATCGTTCTACGTCGCAGATAAAAAAAAGACAATTATAACACTAATTCAATACAACACTACGCACACAATTTTCCAATTTATTACTCGAGCGCATCAGACACTTGTTCATTACACAACAAAATGGCGCACTGTCAAATTTTTATAGCACAAAGTGCATTCGTGCACTGTTGTCTGAACTTCACATTTTATACTTGAACACCTAGTAACCATTGCGATTAAATTTATGAGAACTGGTGATGTACGCTAATTTTCCGAATGCAAGGCAAATTATGCGAGAAGTTGATCTGAGGCCGTACTCTAATTTGCCAATAGATATGTGAGACGGCCCAACGGCGAGTGCACGAAACTTGTTGATAGCATGATTTGTGTTATTGATGTTGGATTTGGAAAACTAAATAATTAATTGTCTACTAAATAATTTAATTAATAAATTAATTCAGTATTAAATTTGGCGAAAAATATTAAATAGAAAATTGAAATTTACTTGCACAGGAATTGAACCCAAAGTGAATGAGATGAAATTTTGTAAGAATAAATTTAGTGGGTTTTCATATAATTCACTAGAGATAGATACTGATGCATGAATGTTCTAAATATATAGAACACAACGTGTCATCATTTTGTTGTAATGTTCAGTCGCCAAGGCGTGATGAGATGTTTGAAATTTTTTATGATCTTATCAGGTCGAAATTGCAGATCACTTCTGTTACAAAACTTCATTGAAAATTTATTTTCAAAAAAATTTGATGAAAAAAGTACTAATAATGCTCATTTCACATTGTCCCAATATCAGGTACCGAAATGGGCCGATCAATTCGGTGGTCGGTTACAAACATGAATTTGAAAGATAATACAACTCGTAAAATTCAACAAAATTGCTAAGACATATTATACTGGTTTTAAAATCATCATTAATCCGGGACAGTGAAAATAAAAATGCTCTGAAGAATTGCTCGGGATAGCTGGAAACGATAATTTTAATAACATCAACGGCAATCATTCCAACTAGTTGAAGGTGCACAATCAATAGATGTAATCAAATTACAATTCATCGAAAAAACAATTTATCTAAAAAATTCAATTCATCGAATTGTTAGATTGTTAGTATCTTCTGGAAGGGATTTCTTACGGCGATTACAATTCATTGATAGAGATATAAACTAGATTATGATATGGATTATTGTTATTATAATTTATTTGAAAAAAATTACACAGCTATATGTTAATTCGAACATTTCTTAGGTCCCCATTGGTTAGTCCCGAGTACTAAAAAATATGAAAACACGAATATCATTGGAAAAAATTAGATGATTAAACTAATGATTCCTTCCGGGAAATTGGTTTAAATAATTACAACTGACAAGTTTTAGGCTTTTCAGATACCGATTCATCGATCTATTTACTCTATCACTTTGGATGGCAGTCCAAACGAGTGACGAAAGCACCTACTGTGCTGTAAGTCGAACTCGTATATATATATACAGCTAGTTTGGGACCTTTTGAGGCCGCCAGGTTCATGTTATATATCATTGGAAAGGTCTTGAAAAGTAAACCCAAATATTGTATAAAAGCCTAAATTTCTACCAACATTGAGGGAGATATGACCTTCTGAAAATTGCCCCAAAAAATCAGTTTTTCGGGTATAACTGCCCCAAAAAGTGCCCCAATTATTTTTTAACTAGCAAATTATGATTGTAGACGTCAATACCAATTCAACGACACCTTAAAATGAGAAACAAACACCATTACAACAAACGTCCAAAACGGATGATTTTGACCAAAGTTATGACTTTTTAAAAAAATTCTATGACGTCACCAAATAATCTTGCTTTGGTATGTATATATGTTTGTCCGTACTTTTTTCATTTTCATCTCATATTTTAAGGGTTTGTAGTACTTAAAAATATAAGCAACTTTTGTTCTACAACTTTTTGATTTGGCCCCCATGTTGGCCGCGGCCGGCCTCTGAACGGCCATTTTTGGCCATTTTGGCCACGCCCACAGCACTGAACCTATTTGATGTACCCCAGACATATGCATATCGTTAGAAAGGTATTGACGCCAGCTACCAAAAAGCATATAAAAAAATTTCAAAAATTTAGGGTGGAGGGTCATTTTGGCCAAAAACTGAAAAATGCCAATTCGGCCGGCCACATTCGGTTAAATTGCTAAAAAATTAGCCCACAACTTTTGGTTCATATTTTCAGGATTATTAGTCACAAACCTTACCTACAATATGACATCAACCGTTTGTCCCAGAAAACTCGTATATTTTAATTATTGACCTCCATAACTTAAAAGCCACCCTAATTTTTGCAAAATTTTATTTTTTGGCTCAAATGCACCCTAATATCGGTCCGTTGCGGTTCATCAACGTATTATAATGAAACAAATATAAATACATCATATTATTATCATTACTAAGAGAATTTTTACCAGTGACCCTTTTTTCATAACAAAAAAAAAAATGAAAAAACTGACAAATTGATGTGATCGAAAAAATCACCAAATACATTGAACATTTGACAGTCTCCTTGCATAAAATCGATATTTTTAAGCATTTTTGTTAAAAAAATGCTATATGGTTTCGGTTTGCCGTCTGTCCGTCTGTCCGTCTGTGTGCACGATAACTTGAGAACGGATGGAGACATCAACTTAATTTCTTCATTAAAAGTTCAAGCAATTCATGGGAATGATCCCTATTGATTTGGACATTTCTGTGTTTAGGGTGTTCGGAGATATGTGGGGTTTTGTCAACCCCCCTCCTTAAAATTGGTATATTTTTTTTTTATTTTCTATTCCATTTTGGTTTCATCGAGCATATGAATGTGGAATAATAATATATCTCGTCTGGATGTGAGTTTGTGTGGGTGGTGTGGTTATGAGGGTGGTAGGAGTGGTGGTATGGGAGGTGGAGGGGGTGGGATGAGGCGTTTTGGGTTTGGTGTCGGAATTTTGATTTGGTCGATGAGGTCGATGTGTGGGTGGTGTGTGTGTGTGTGTGTGTGTGTGTGTGTGTGTGTGTGTGTGTATGTGTATGTGTGTATATATACATGTGTGTGTGTGTGTGTGTGCGTGTGTGTGTGTGTGTGTGTGTGTGTGTGTGTGTGTGTGTGTGTGTGTGTGTGTGTGTGTGTGTGTGTGTGTGTGTGTGTGTGTGTGTGTGTGTGTGTGTGTGTGTGTGTGTGTGTGTGTGTGTGTGTGTGTGTGTGTGTGTGTGTGTGTGTGTGTGTGTGTGTGTGTGTGTGTGTGTGTGTGTGTGTGTGTGTGTGTGTGTATGTGTGTGTGTGTGTGTGTGTGTGTGTGTGTGTGTTTGTGTGTGTGTGTGTGTGTATGTGTATGTGTGTATATATGTGTGTGTGTGTGTGTGTGTGTGTGTGTGTGTGTGTGTGTGTGTGTGTGTGTGTGTGTGTGTGTGTGTGTGTGTGTGTGTGTCTGTGTGTGAGGAAGTGGGTATGTAGGTTTTAAAGGGTGATAATATGGGTGGTGAAGTATAGGGTGGTGCGGGTGACATGGATTTTTGGGTTTGAATTGGATAGTTTGGTAATAATGTTTAGATGTGGTGGTTTGTGGTTGATTGGGGTAGTTGAGATATGGTGGATTGGGATCGGGTGAGGTGGGTGTAGATGGGGTTATGTGGGTGTGGGAGTGGGTGGTCGTAGTATTTGAAATACGCAAATCACACTGCATAGAAGTACTTTATAGGCAACAAAAATGCTTATAGAGTTCGGCTCCGAACCTTTCCCGTCTTTTTTTAATCTTTATGATGATTTCTTGAAAAAATAGATCTTATCTTCCCTCCCATCACATGAAGATGGAATATCAGCTAGAGGGTAGCTACCATTAATTTTTGTTTCCAACTAACACACTAAAATATGTATATTTTATTGTATTGTTTAAGGAATCAAAAATGAATGGTAGCCGCATGCAGTTAGTGACAAAACAGCAACAAACATGCAAAAAAATTGTTGAATTACTCAATCGAATTTCTACCACAAACACATGCATCTGGTCTAAATTTTTACTACTCTGTAACCGAAGCCGCTCACTATGGCACATTTCAAAACAGGATGTAATAAAACAGGACATCACAAAACAGTACATGGTACGAAACAGGACCGATTAAAACAGTACATCACAAAACAGTACATAGTACATTAAAGTACATGGTACAGAAGAGGACCATTTAAAACAGTACAACACAAAACAGTACATGGTACACTAAAGTACATGGTACGGAACAAGACCGATTAAAACAGTACATCACAAAACAGTACATGGTACACTAAAGTACATGGTACGGAACAAGACCGATTAAAACAGTACACCACAAAACAGTACATGGTACGGAACAGTCTGGATATTTTTATCTTATCATATCGAAATCTGAAATGTTCATCTTTTAAAACATTGTTGGGTGAAGTTCAGAGGATTTTTTCAGCTTGATTTGTTAAATATTTTTTTATTGAATACGTTTAGTAATTAGTATCCTATCAAGTAGAGATTTGCCTTCACCTAGAGTAATTAGACAGTTTACTATATAGCGTTATAGTTGCTTTACGTTATAATAAAATATCCCTTCACCTAACAGTATATTATTTTGTAGTGTACCATGTACTGTACACATACACCTGTATACATACATCTCAATCGCTACTACTCGATTGTTGCGAAATATAACAAAAATATGAAATGGAAACAGTACAAATACATATGTGAGGTGTGCAAGACTTTTAATTCGTATTTTGAATTTGAATGTATAATATAATTTTGCTTTTAAGGAATGTAAATATATAGTATTAGTTATTTGGAACTTTCAAGGATATTGTATTCATCATAAAAAATTTGATAAGGAACACATCTTGATTTTATGACCCTCTAAAAAATATACCTACATTTTTTGGGAGTGAAAAATTGTTTTAAAAATTCATTTTAAAGACTATTGTTGTATTTTTCTTAACAAATACAAAGTATCAGTTGATTTGTTGTACAGTAGTAAGGGATGATACTTTATTAAAAAAAAAAAAATGGGCGAAGTAGAACCAAAACATCGGGTTTATAACACAATGTATTTTTTACCCTAATATTTTTTTTTACCTGATTATAAATCTGCTTGTCGTCAACATTTTTATATAAATGATATGATTTACAATAAGAAAATTAACTTCGCCTAACACTATATAACATTATTTTAATTTAAATCGCTAATACTCGATTGTTGCAAAATAGATCAAAAATTTAAATAAATTTATAAATAAATATATAAATAATACATTTATTTTATTTATATATATATATTTAAATTTTTGATCTATTTTGCAACAATAAATAAAACTTAAACAATTTTTTGGAAATAAAAACCTGCAAGATTAAATTTACTAAAATCGTAAAATTGACTTAACTATTTTGTGGTGTTCTCTTTTAATACGTACTGTTTTGCGATGTACTCTTCCGTGCCATGTACTTTAGTGTACCATGTACTGTTTTAATCGGTCCTGTTCCGTACCATGTACTGTAGTGTACCATGTACTGTTTTGTGATGTACTGTTTTAATCGGTCCTGTTTCGTACCATGTACTGTAGTGTACCATGTACTGTTTTGTGATGTACTGTTTTAATCGGTCCTGTTTCGTACCATGTACTGTAGTGTACCATGTACTGTTTTGTGATGTACTGTTTTAATCGGTCCTCTTTCGTACCATGTACTGTAGTGTACCATGTACTGTTTTGTGATATCCTGTTTTGTAACATCCTGTTTTAGCACATCCTGTTGTGAAATGTGTCGTTTCGTATGGGACCCCTCTGTAACATACACTAAAAACTAAACTACAAATGTTCAGCCGATAGCCTACGAGAACCGGGTGTTTAATAAGGTCACAACCGGCTTGACTTGTTTATAGCATGTGGTAAAGGATTCTGAAATAAAATCTACTAAAAGACTACTAAATGAAGATTGAAAAATTGCATGCAAAATAACGAAATAGAATCGTCTGCCACACACCAGAAACAGTACACCAGAACGTAGGCTATCGTGCTGAATATAATAAAAAAACTACCTATCTGAACCTAATGATGTGACCTGACCCTACTTTTCAACATAAAAAAGATAATATAATTCTTTACTATTTCGAGGCCAAGAGCATGGTGAGATGATGCCATCATCTGCTCACTTTCCAAACATAAATCGTATTGAACTATTCGTCAATAGAAACAATTTTGTTTTATTGTTTTTCTATTTTTTTATTGTAACAGTTTCATTCTATTGTTTTACGTTCTATTGTGCCTCATACACAGACGCAGGCCACTGGAGTGACGAATATCGAGAGAAGAAGAACGAACCATGCACATCCCGTAACACACAGCCGACAGCTGTGTGAGAGCATGCGGAATTCGTTCCTCGCGAAACGAACAAAAATCAAGCTCTGAACAAAGTCTGAAACGTAGATACCAATATTCAACAAACTACAGAAGATTGTATTGGTTACACTAACAATCCCATGTTAATTTTTTTATTTCGCACCACTACATACTTATTAAACTAGTGCGCACTTACGATGTACACATATATTCTAATACAACTATCTATGGTGTAGTTTTTTCTGTATCTGTTGCATTAGCATGGCTTTGATGTTCGTTTTGGTCATTTCAATGCCGCGCGTCTGTCTATGAGGCACGATAACACGTAGCGGCCACTTGTGTGCTATCGTGTGTGTGTGAACTCAAAGTCGAAGTCAAAACGACTGACAACAATAAAACGAATCGCAATTCAATTCATTTTCACTTTGCCATGCCAAAATCATTGATATCAAATAAAAAACCTCTTAACGAGGTAAATGTTCGAGTGACGAAAGCCGAATTCAATTCACAAAATTTCTGATTGGTGCCGAAAAAAAACAATTGTATTCGATTTGTCAACGATTTTTCGGAATGTTAGTGCATTCGGCGCGTTTGTTTACATTTTTCTTTCTAGCTGTCAAAAACAACAACTTGTCAACGATTTTTCGAAATGTTAAACAACAACGCGCTGAATGCACTAACGTTCCGAAAAATCGTTGACAAATCGAATACAATTGTTTTTTTCGGCACAAATTTGATATCAGAAATTTTGTGAATTGAATTCGGCTTTCGTCACTCGAACATTTACCTCGTCGTTAAGAGGTTTTTTATTTGATAATAATTTGCAGAAAGTCGAATGTAAAAATTAACATTCAAAAATAAATTGAATTCAATACAGTTGGAGTAGAGTTCAAATGAATTTATTGTTCTTTGAAGGAAAACCAATACCACACTAATATTTATTCACTCATTCTGTAAACAGGTGCTCGATTTGTATTTTTTCTCGTTTTTTAATTTAAAATTTCAAAGATATTAAAAATAATCCCGAATAATTTCTTGAAATTGACATTTTAGGTTTTTTCAAAATGATTAACATTAAACGAAAAAAATCGAGTGAAATATTCGTGTTTAGTTTCACTAAACTCTAAATTTGACACATTAATTGCTTTGTACATGCATAATGCAAAACTCTTACACATTTGTTCTGAATTACTTGGATCCTATTCAACAACTTCTTACTTGCTGTTCTTAAACGATAATACCATAGATTATTTGAGTATGTATGTAGAAAAGAGAAGTACATATATAATCTTTAAAACGTATCTCAGCACAAAATATGAGAGCTGCCTCAAAACACCAATGAACGGCGCTTTTTTATTTAGATAATGCCGAAGTATGCTCATTCCAGGGCATACATGAATCAAAAACGACTCCTAGATATTTGAATGATTCATGATTGCTAACCGGCGGTATCGACTCTTCTGTTTTATTAGAAAAGATCAATTTAAATGTAAATTCACGAGTTTTAAGTACGGTACGTATCTTTCGAATCGACCATCACAGAACTTCATGCATTTTAACATGACGAAACGCCATAATCCGGGAAATCCCCGGCATATTCCAGGGAATGCTGGGTATCCCCTGAGAAATTCCGGAATATGCCGGCGATTATCCCAGAGTTTCTGGGAAATCGTCGCCATAGTTCGAGAAATCTCCGGCATAATCAGGGAAATCCTAGAGATCTCCTGTAGGAATCCTGGAATATGCCTGGGATTTTCCCGGGATTTCCGGGATTATCTGGGAAATTTTGGGATTCCCCAGATAATTCCCGGAATATGCTGGGGATTTCACGGATTATTAAAAGTTTCATTTTGATATTAAAAAAACGAGTATTTTTTAAGAGAAATCAATGAATTTTTATTTCATTGTAAATAGGGAGGTATGCCATTAATATTTGAAAACGATATCAGCTAAATGGCCGCCACGGCTACGCAGCACCATATCCTTTTCATCAAATTTTCCATGAACAATTCGCATATTTGTGGCTGTATGTCCTCGAAAACTTCACTAATCCCATCTTTAAGGTCTTGAAACGATTGTGGGGCATAGACACAGACCTTATCTATCACGTGGCCCCACAGAAAGAAGTCTAAAGGTGTTAAATCACAAAATCTCGGTGGCCAATTGTGATCACCTCTTCAAGAAATAGCACGGCCAGGAAACTTTTCTTGCAAAATTGCGATTGTTTCGTTGCTTGTGTGGTACGTAGCGCCGTCTTGCTGAAAACAAACGTTGTCTACATCAATATCTTTCAATTCCGGCCATAAAAAAATCATTAATCATAGCTCGGTAGCACAATCCATTCACCCTAACAGTTACACCAGCCTCATTTTCGAATAAGTAAGAACCAATCACACTGCCGGCCCAAAACCTGCAACAAACAGTGGCACGTTGAGGATGGAGAGGCAACAATCATTCTTGGATATTCTAGCCCCAAATGCGACAACTCTGCTTATTAACGTTGCCTTCGAGGTTAAAATGGGCCTCATCACTAAATCCGGATAAAAATCCGGATCATTTTGATGCATCTGAAGGATCCCAATCATCAATGATACGACGTTTATGGTGATCGACCCGCTTGAGTTCTTCTGTTAACTGAACTTTAAAAGCCTTAAAACCTAAGTCTTTATGCAAAATACGGTATAATGTCGTTTGTGGAATGTCTAATTCCAAAAATCAACGAGGAATCGACAAACCTTGGTTTTCGTCAGCAATACGGGCTACAGCAGCAATATTCTCAGTTGTTCTTGAGCGACGCACATGGTTTCGATTCTTCACATCAATAACCTGTCCCAACAGCACAAATTTTTCCATTAATTTCACTATTGCCGGCCGAGAAGGGACTTCACGACGACCCAAAAGTGCTTTAGTTTTGCAAACTGTGACTGCTAAATTTTCACCATTTTGTGGTGAATTTAAACAATTTCAATGCGTTGTTGAATCGTGTATCTGAAGCGTGTAAATAGCAAGCTATTCAAAATGAAACCTCTTATTGGAAAACCATGTATTTAAAAAAACAAAGTTTTTTAGTATTGCGACAAAATTTACAATTTGTAATTTGGCTTCAAAAACTAATTTTTTAAAGTATAGGGTTTTCCAATAAGAGTGATATGATTTCTCAAAAAAAAACACTAATTGTTAAGGATATTGAAATGTTTTTTATTTAATGTGAAGTACAATCGATACAATTAAGTTCTGAATAAAACGTCATTCACATGGCCCCCACGACTTCTTCTGCCGCAGGAACGAATTTGATTAACCCAATTTTCGAGCAATTTTTCCACTAAATCAAGTCGTATGTTGTCATGAATAGCACGCTCAATATTGACTTGTAAAGCTTGAAGAGAGTTTGGTTTATTGCTAAGACTAATGACTTCAAATAACCTCACAAGAAATAGTCTAATGGTGTTAAATCACAACTTCTTGGAGTCCATTCAATATCACAATTTCTTGAAATAATCGAATCTCCAAACTTTTCTCGCAATAATTCAATTGTTGTACTTGCTGTGTGGTGCGTAGCCCCATGTCTTGTTGGAACCAAATGTTGTCAAGATCAACTTCTTCCAATTCCGGCCATAAAAAGTTGGTTATCATCGATCTATATCGATCTTCATTGACAGTAACGGTGTTACCAGCTTCATTTCGAAAAAAATACGGACCGATGATTCCACCAGACCAAAAACCACACCAAACTGGCAATTTAGGTGAATGTAATGGTTTTTCATGAATAATTTGTGGATTTTCTTCGCACCAGAATCGACAGTTTTGTTTATTTACCGCACCACTCAGATGAAAGTGAGCCTCATCGGAGAAGATGATTTTCTTAAAAAAATTGTTATCGTTTTCAAGTTGTTCCAAGGCAAAATCAGCAAATTCACGACGTTTACGATGGTCCAATGGCTTCAGTTCTTGAGTGAGAACAATTTTATACGGATGCAAACCCAAAATCCGCCAGGTTGTGGTTTGAGACTGTCCCAATTCTTGAAAACGTCTTGGAATCGACAAATTGCGGTCTTCAGCAACACTTGCCTGAACGGCAGCAATATTTGAATTACTTCGAGCGTTTCTTTGTATTATTGGCACTTGAACATTATGTAAAGAAAATGTACGCTCAAAATTTTCAACAATTCGACGAATAGCGAGCACACTTGGACGATTATTACGACTATAAAATGGCAAAAGCGCACGAAAAGTTGCAATTGGAGGACGAATATTTTGATAATACAACTGAATAACTTGTAAACGTTGTTCTTGCGCATATGATGAAATTGTAAACATTACTGAATACAATGAAACAAAAAATGACAGATCACGACATATTACAAATGGCCGTAACGTCACTTAAAAATCATATCATTCCAATTGGAAAACCCCATACATCCCTCTGAATTTAAACCAATACGTTGACGTTTCTGGACTAGAAAATCTGTAAGCATGTATAGAATCAACCAACTTTTATTTTCAAAAATGCTATGAGGTAATGTTAATTTAGAACCTTATCACTAGAAATGTAGTGTTCTGTCAAATTCAGGTCCTTATAGTGGTTAAGTAAACATTTTTCGATCAGTACCATAAACCGCCTGAATACATTTTGTAGAAATCTGGGATACAACCATAATTACTAATAACCAATAGCAAAATTATATTGAATTTATTTGTCACGATAAATTAAATAGAAAATTCACAATCACAAAACCACCAAATGTCTGCCATATGCTCAAATCGCATTACACATATTCTTCGCGGATATTCAATATGAAGTTAAATGCCAGACAAATAAACCGAACATTAGTAAAATCTTATTGAATTTATTTGCCAGATTTTGACAGGTATTGTTGCAAATTTAAATCAAAAGCTTTAGTTTAATAATCATTTTTTTTTTGCAAACGATATATTTTTCCAGCTGCCACTGCCTTGAAGCTGCCACTTTCGGTGAAGACACTCAAAGATATTTTAAAAACCACTTTTTCTCACTTCGACTAATAGCGGATGGTAAATCGGTAAAAATTTCGAAGTAAAAATATTTTATGATTACCATTTTACTACGTAAAAGAAAGTAAAGTCAGTTTCTAGTAAAAAAAATCGTCATTTCTGCTTAAATTGTTGAAAACTGGTCTGGACCGGTATTTTTTCAAATTTAATTTAAAATCTTTTAGTGATTAGTCGTTTTTCTTGCAAATGATAATCTTTTCAAAATATATGCAAAACACGAAAATGCTCCTATGGAAACTGTTACTTCCGGTAGACTGATTTTGGCCAAAAATCACTGGGATCACACACACACACACACACACACACAAATATTTTTTAAAAACAGTTTTTTTCCTTCGGTGATTTACTAGTAAAAAGTATTAGTAAACTACAGTGTTGTGCAATTGTATGTAAAAAACTGATTTATACATTTTTTACGTAAAAAATGGTAATATACTTAAATTACTGTATAATACGTATAATATTGTATAAAATGAAACGCGGATTTAAAAACCTTAGTAAAGTCGCAAACCTTAATATACGAAAAGTAAATTTGTATCATATTAATAGATTTAATTTTATTCGATAAAAATTATATTATTAAAAGATGCTAAGTTAAATTAATATAAAATACGACATAAGCATAACTACAGAAGTCGTTATCCAAATATACACTTCGCAAATGCAATTACTGCGAGGAACACTGCGAAAAATATTCGTAACTAATTCAAAAACATCAATACTTACGTATATGAAAAAAAAAAAATTGGATATATGATGTAAAATGAGAAATGAATTTGAAATTTTTGAATTTATTTATATTACTTCTAATTTATTAATTATATTTAAAACTAAAATATTTATAGAAAAATATAAATAAAATTATTTTTTTTCAAAGAAAATATGGTTTGTTTCTCAGCTACGAACTTATTTTTTAGAATAGAAAAACAAAATCCACAACACTATGGGATTGAAGTGTAAAACGATTAATCATCGAACACATTCAATATTAATGCTATAACATTTTCATGTTATCGGTTACGAAAATGTAATTGCATACAAGCAATGTAATTCATATTTTAAGCAATAATCGATAGAGAACAAATTGCACTACAGATGTCTCTGTCTGTGTCAAGTTAAATAATCTTGTCGAAAGATGGTAATGATTTCTCGTAATCATCTAAACAATTTTTGTAACCGATAACATTAAAATGTTATAGCATTAATATTGAATGTGTTCGATGTTTAATCGTTTTACACTTCAATCCCATAGTGTTGTAGATTTTGTTTTTCTATTCTAAAAAATAAGTTAGTAGCTGAGAAACAAACCATATTTTCTTTGAAAAAAAAATAATTTTATTTATATTTTTCTACAAATATTTTACTTTTAATTATAATTAATAAATTAGAAGAATTATAAATAAATTCAATTCAATTCAATTATTTAAAGTTCAATTCTCATTTTACATCATACCTGTATCCAATTTTCTTTATATAGATACGTAAGAATTGAGATTATTAACTACATATAAGTAATTTAGAATTAGTTAAGAATAGTTTTTGTATTTTACATTTTGTAAAAAATTGTTATGTGTAAAATACGTATTTTACATGTAAAAAACCGAGTATATTACGTAACGTAAAAAACAGGCACAACACTGAGTAAACATCACACACTTAACACCCTCATCAAAGATGGGCAAAAGCGGATATGCTGACGTTAATGTGTAACCGTGTGTACGTCCATTAATTTTTACATAAATGATTTTAAACACTATTGGTTTACGTTTTTTATTCAAAATTACATAGTTTATCTCCGGCAGTTTGATTGTGAAACATCTACTATTCTATTTTCATTTAACAATTCTCAAACAAACAAGTTATTTAATAACGCGGTTCCAACTCACTGCATTCATGAGTAAAAACTAGTTTTCGATAAATTAGTTGTTCTATAATTTTTGAATAATGTGGCATCAAATTATTTCGAATCCGCGTATATTACATTTTTCGTACGGAATTTAATTTACCTGTTAACTTTTATTCGTTTTCTTTTGTAGAAAGTGAATGTTATTTATTCTTTAGTAGAGTATAATGACCTTTAAATACACATTTTCGATTTACAGCAACCTACTCTCAATTTACATTAAAAATATATCACTGATCGCACGAGACATATATGAATTGTCACGAAAGCGATAAGGAATTTGAATTACTTTACAGTCTAAGTACTTTACGTTGTATGGTGCTATGTTGAAGATCTTTTACGCAACATAAAATGTTTGATTTTTGTTTTTCATTCAAAAAATGGGACAACATTTTTTATTTTTTTTGATAAGATCCGAAAAAATAAAAATGAGGCCAATATCACGTCAGTTAAGTCTAAACAGGGGAATTCAGAATTTATGTCACACTACGTACACCCAACTCAATGCACGTAATTTTATAATGATTTATAAACAAAATTAAGCTCGTCGTAATACGGGTTATTGATTTTGGGTGTACGATTACCAAATAAAAAACTTTCCAATCAAATATTTTTGCAACACTTGCCGATTAAGTTAGTGGTACAGTGAAATTTTTATTACTCTCATCCAAAAAACAATTAACGACTTTTTTGGTGACGGTCATTTAAAATAAATAGTGCTTTGTTTTTCGTTGCAGCGCTCAAAAGCACGAGGAAATTAATCTTCCAAATCTGAATAAATTGTACGTACTTGTTGTTACTACTAATGATAACTTAAAGAATTAAATGATCGAATTATGAATTTTATTCAGAAATTATTATAAAAAAAACAATTTCTTTCATTTAATTTATTTCTTCTCTCTATTTTTTTACTAATTTAATTTAAAGTTGATTTTGATGTTAAACAATTTATTTTACTTATTTCACCTTAGACGCTAACTTAATATCTATACATAGAGTGCCTTAATCTATAATGTTGACACAACATATCAAAATGTACATAATTGCATAAATATGTATACTTATGCATATTATTTAACCGGCCTGTGATCTTGTCGAAGATGAGTTCTATGGGTTGATTTTGCTGTGTGGGCAAGCGTTGTCATGCACCAATATCATCTTCCGCCTTCCCTGGCCCGCAAATGGTATTTCTTCCCCCAGAGCAGTACTTAATTTGATCAATTGGTCCCGGTAAAGTTCAGCTGTAATAGTTTGACAAGGTTACAAAAGCAAATGACTCCTTTCTAATCCCACCAGACACACAGGAACACTTTCTTCGCATGAATATTAATTTTCGCAACTGATGTTGATGACTAGGATTAACGTTTCGGATTATGACACAAAATCCACTTTTCATCATCCGTAATGATTTTGTGCAAAAAATACTTTCTTTTGTATACCGAGAAAGTAAATTCATATGCAGATACCAACTCTTCGATTTTTATTTTTTTCGGTCAGTTTATTAGGAACCTATTTTCTTTTCTTCTGCTTAAGTTCATCATCTTCAAATAGTCTTACTGCAGCTATGGACTTAGATCGTCCTCAAAACTAAAATTTCCATCACGAAATTTTGCAAACCACTTAATTACTGTTGAATGGTCCAATTTTTTCAACTAGGTAGTTTGAGCAGCATTTTTTTCATTTGAAAACAGAATAGAATTCCAAAACATAAATGTTGCTTACCGACATACATCTCTTAAAAGTGGTGCACACGGAACGACAGCTTGTGATGACTGAAATTTATGTTATGACTGAAGGCATGGTCGTTTAAAAAAGATGGGTAAAACAATTAAGCAAGTGAAGGTCCGCCTCGAAATACATGTCTTGCAAATTATTGGGGATGGTCAGCTAAATAAAACCAAATCTATTTTTTTCCAATCGGTAGTGCAGCACAATTATTGTAGCGACCGGAAGCCGCAGATGTGGAAAAGCTGCAGATGTCTTGTAAACTGTATTTGAAGATACGGGCAGGAAGATACGGGAAATTCTGTATATGACCTAGAAAGAGTGATAATAAAATTGGCGCATCAAGCTAGCGGCAATGCACTTGGAGATGTGTGGCAATGCACCTGCAGAAGTTGTGTAAGCGTGATTCCGTGGATAATTTGCAGGTATATAACAAGAAGATGCAACTGAACAGGAAGTTTGAACACTATATCCGAACACACATAAAAACTTGGTTCTGGCTCGGATAGCGCAAGTCTGCTTAAAGAAAGTTCACAGTCAGAGAAGAGTAGGGACAAAATGGATTATTAAATAGTGCAAAGACCCTTGGGGCCCAGCAAGAGATTTCATTTCGATTGATAACTGTGAGTCCGCTACTGGAGTTGATTGTTAAAGAGAAATTGGTCCAGAATGTCACGATGGAGAGTGGGCACGGGACGCATTGGCGTTGAGAAGGCGGTGTGCTGGAATGTGCCGATGTACAGAACGGAGGCAGTACTGGAAAGCATTCAGAAAGACGGGAAACGACAGATTCGTAAAGTACAAAGATTGAGCCGCAGTAGAGAGCAACAGCACCAACGCCACAAATAAATCTTAAGCGCAATACGACCAGAGTGAGAGATTTGGCGATTTTCGACGAGGTGATTTAGTGTGACTGTACAATTCATGATGCCGAAAAGCATATCTCAAGATTCACAACGAGATTAGAAAGCTCGCAAGCGATACCACAGCGGATATGCCTGTATGGGACGAACAGATTTTAGGTGGGGGTTGTGTTACTCGAATTCTACTCTAATCACACCGATGTGAAAGACTTAACAAAATTCGATTTTAAAATTTACGCGAGTGTACATTCAATATTTTAACAGTGTAGTTCAACAAAAAGTTGAACAGAAACTATTGAAAATCGCATTAAAATAGTTAAAAGCAAACTAATTCA
This sequence comes from Nephrotoma flavescens, assembly GCA_932526605.1. Classification (NCBI taxonomy): domain Eukaryota; kingdom Metazoa; phylum Arthropoda; class Insecta; order Diptera; family Tipulidae; genus Nephrotoma; species Nephrotoma flavescens. The sequence continues at coordinate 140,698,343 of OW052222.1, forward strand.
ACTTTTTGTGTTGGGATCGTTGTCCATTTTGATACACGGGTTGATTCTATAGGTTTCCTTGCGGTTTCATTATATACGTTAAATTGCCTTCCTAAAAGGCTTTCAAAATATCATGGTAAGATTTAGGGCTAGTGATATACGCTATGCAGTAACAAGCTTTCAATGTGAAATCTACACTTACTCAATTCTGGAAATCTCAAGGCCTTAGAGGACATCATATTCTATGTTCCCGTGAATAGTTTTCGAGGTCGTTATTGATAATACTACTATAAGTTTATTAGCCCTTTGTGCAGGGTTCATAACGTGGTTTTTTGTGAGAGGATAGGTAGTTGGCCTGCCGCTCAACCCACTGATGACATAGGAGTTTCGTCGTAGTTTAAATTACATAGTTCCGTCCCAGGTGGCCATATTCCACAACTTCTTCCAAAAGTTATTGAAGAATCTTATTTCCATCAACCATATTTAATTTCAGCATAATCGGTTAGGAAATTATTGAATTCCATTCAAGGTGGCAGTATTCTAGAACCTTTTCAAAAATCAATTAAAAATCTCATTTCCATCCAACATACCCAATCCCATCATAATCGGTTAAAACATTGATGAAGTTTGGTTCCAGGTGGCCATAACGGACAATCGGATTTAACGGACTCCCCAAACAGTTCGTTAAATCGAGGTTTTTCTGAATAACATTTTACGTTAAAATGTAACGCAGCGTGTAACATGAACCCAAAACTACTTACCAAACATAAAATTGAATGAGTTAAGATTTCCCATTGAAAGCTTGTTAATTCATAGTGCATATCACTAGCCCTAAATCTTACCATGACATTTTGAAACTCTATTAGTAAGGTAATTTAACATATAAAGGGTGATTTTTTTGTGGTTAGGATTTTCATGCATTAGTATTTGACAGATCACGCGGGATTTCAGACAAGGTGTCAAAGAGAAAGATGCTCAGTATGCTTTGACATTTCATAATGAATAGACTTACTAACGAGCAACGCTTGCAAATAATTGAATTATATTACAAAAATCAGTGTTCGGTTCGAAAAGTGTTTCGCGATTTACGTCCGATTTATGGTCTACATAATCGACCAAGTGAGCAAACAATTAATGCGATTGTGACCAAGTTTCGCACTCAGTTTACTTTATTGGACATTAAACCAACCACACGAATGCGTACAGTGCGTACAGAAGAGAATATTGCGTCTGTTTCTGAGAGTGTTGCTGAAGACCGTGAAATGTCGATTCGTCGCCGTTCGCAGCAATTGGGTTTGTGTTATTCGACGACATGGAAGATTTTACGCAAAGATCTTGGTGTAAAACAGTATAAAATACAGCTCCTGCAAGAACTGAAGCCGAACGATCTGCCACAACGTCGAATTTTCAGTGAATGGGCCCTAGAAAAGTTGGCAGAAAATCCGCTTTTTTATCGACAAATTTTGTTCAGCGATGAGGCTCATTTCTGGTTGAATGGCTACGTAAATAAGCAAAATTGCCGCATTTGGAGTGAAGAGCAACCAGAAGCCGTTCAAGAACTGCCCATGCATCCCGAAAAATGCACTGTTTGGTGTGGTTTGTACGCTGGTGGAATCATTGGACCGTATTTTTTCAAAGATGCTGTTGGACGCAACGTTACGGTGAATGGCGATCGCTATCGTTCGATGCTAACAAACTTTTTGTTGCCAAAAATGGAAGAACTGAACTTAGTTGACATGTGGTTTCAACAAGATGGCGCTACATGCCACACAGCTCGCGATTCTATGGCCATTTTGAGGGAAAACTTCGGAGAACAATTCATCTCAAGAAATGGCCCGGTAAGTTGGCCACCAAGATCATGCGATTTGACGCCTTTAGACTATTTTTTGTGGGGCTACGTCAAGTCTAAAGTCTACAGAAATAAGCCAGCAACTATTCCAGTTTTGGAAGACAACATTTCCGAAGAAATTCGGGCTATTCCGGCCGAAATGCTCGAAAAAGTTGCCCAAAATTGGACTTTCCGAATGGACCACCTAAGACGCAGCCGCGGTCAACATTTAAATGAAATTATCTTCAAAAAGTAAATGTCATGGACCAATCTAACGTTTCAAATAAAGAACCGATGAGATTTTGCAAATTTTATGCGTTTTTTTTTTAAAAAAAGTTCTCAAGCTCTTAAAAAATCACCCGTTATAATCAAACCGCGTGGAAATATCTAGGGTCGGCCTCGTGCATCAAAATGCAAAACGGTTCCAACACAAAAAGTTGAATGAGTTTGCTTTTAACTGTGCTTTTAACAGTGTTCATAGTTTTATTGAGGCTATTATTATTCTTAAAAAGCATCGTTGTTGCCGGATCAAGTAGTCCGCCTAAACTGGTTGGGAATTGGATTTTAGAATGATATTTTATGTGGAAGGTAATATAGAAATAACGAAAGCAGTTGCAAGCGGCAGTGATATTGGGTGTGTTAATTAATTCTTAGAGTCGACATTTAGATGTCGCTACGTGAGATTGCGTATAGTTTGACAAGCAATTCCAATTGCATTTTGTAGCTGTCACAATTGTCAATCTAATTCAGAGCAGAAAGAGTTATTTTTCATATTAAGTCTTTTTTTTGTAATCGATTTAAAATGGATCGTGATAAGTTGTTTTTTCGAGGGTTTGTTGTTTTCTTTTTTGATTCCAAGAAAACTACCGCTGAAGCTCATCGATTGCTTTCTGATACTTTTGATAATCAAGCTCCATCGAGAGCAAGCTGTTTCAATTGGTTTCATCGATACCAAAGTGGTGATTTTAACTTGACAGACAAAGAATGGCCAAGTCAGCCAAAAAAGTTTGAAGATGCCGAATTACAAACATTATTGGATGAAAATGCATGTCAAACGCAAAAAGAACTTGCAATGTAGTTAAACGAAAAGCAAAGGAAAAGATTCGAAAGCTAGGAAGATGGATCCCCCCAAAAACCTGCGTATTCTTCAGACCTTGCACCTTCCGACTACCACTTGTTTCGATCAATGCAAATAGGCCTGGCTGACGTACGCTTCCGAAACACCGGAGAAGTGCAAAATTGGATCAATGGCTGGATAGCTGGGAAAGTTGAAGGCTTCTCCAAACGAGTAATCCACAAACTACCCAGGAGATGGCAGGAAGTCATACTTAACGATGGCCAATATATTGGATAAGATATACTGTATCGTTATCTTTTAATAAACATTTCTTTTTTATAAAAAAAGTCTAAAAATTAATTCACACACCCAATATATACAGTCATCATGGAAATTACTGGAATTTTAAACATCACTAATGATTACCGACCAAATGGCACAGTGGTTAAAGCTTTGGCGTTTGGATCGCGAGGTACCGGGTTCGAATCCCGGTAGGGGCAGGATGTAAAGTGAAATTTCATCAACAAATTACGATCTGTGATGAAATGTGACACATCTATAACCCCCTGTCGGTGTGCAAAATCCATGGTCGACCCACCTTCCATGCCAGTATCGGCTGGCATGGAGCTTGCAAGGTGCAGATGTTCTTAAATCGGTCCTATAGCCGTACGTCCTCGAGTTGGCTGGCGACGGCGTATAGTAAGGACGTTAAAAGCATAACCACGAAAGAGCAGGGTGAGCCTCGAACCCCAAAACAGATTGCATGGTCAATAAAAAAAAACACATTCGCATACCGCCAGATGCAATAAAAGAAATATAATCTCGAACAGCAATGGACAAGTAGGCACGAACAATTTGGGACTCAGAAACAGATGTAATTTAACCAGTGAACAGTACAAAATAAGAAGTAAAAGTAAGAATTAAATGTGTTGGGAAATAAAGCATGTAACTTAAAACGCTGAGTGTCTAATCTGCTAAATCCAGTACAAATTCATATCGAATGCCCAAAATTCGCAATAATACAAGCGCCGTTTTATAAATATTGAGCCTATAAATGAAAAATGATGGTTCAATTTTTAAGTGTATGTTTATTTTTCTATATAATCTCCTCGAACTTCAATATTTTTTTAGTAAAACGTACAGGTTCATCGTATGATAATGATTGGCAGTATTTTATTCAAAGTATTGCCCATTACTAGTTATATATCTTTCCCATCTTTATGGCAGTGCGTGGATGTCACGCCAAAAAAACTGTTCTAGCAAGCCCATGCCCCATCGATGCAAATTAAAATTAAGTGCTTCCAGCGTTTCCTTGATCGGTTTTGCTTGAAGCAAAATCACTATGTGCTGCCTTTTATCATATTCTGGTCATTTTTCACGCAAAGCCCGATTCAAATTGATCGTTTGTTGTTGGTAGCGTTCAGCATTTTCGGTTGCATCAGATTTTGGCAGCTCAAAATAAATCACACTCTCCTGATCCCACCAAATACATAGCATTGTCTTCCATCCAAAGCGATTTGACTTTGCAGTCGATGTCGATGTTTGTCCTGGATTAACCCAAGACGTTTAGCGCTTTGGATTCTCAAAGTAGATCCAAGTCATCGCCAGTCACAATTCGATGGAGAAATGTCTTTCTTTTGTATCTGGCGAACAACATTTCGCAAGTGGTTTTTATATTTTCCTGTTGCCCTTCATTCAGTTTATGCGGAACCAATTTTCTCAGCTTTTGAATCTTTCCCATAGCTTTTAAACGTATGGAGTCGGCTTCGCTTGACACATTCAATGGATTCAATGTGCTGCTTTTTGCTCAAATACATCATCCTCACCCAACAATGCTTGCAATTCAATGTCTTCAAACTTTTTTGGTGATCTTTTACGTTCTTCGTTTCTTCACGTCAGAATCACCAAGATGATGGTGAGGTGATTTACGAAGAGCATGCTCACTGTATGCAAGCAATTGACGTGATTCTGCAGTAGTTTTCTTCAAACGATAACAAAAAATCAATGATGTCACAAATCGTAATATGCAGACACAAAAATCGACATTTTAAACACATAAAAAAAATGCGTTATTTTATGAATTTTATGAAACTTGTATGATTATGAATTGGATGGTGTTGACAGATGTCAAAAGAAAACCGATGACGTTGTTTGTCGTTAGGTACATTGGGACGTGGCGCAACTTATTGGTAAATTCCGGCTTCATATTTACACACCTGGAATAATGGTGGGCTCAAGTTTCATCAACAGTTTGAAATCGACCTTATTTTGCCGGTCGAAACACAACCGAATCGGTCCAAACATGCTTCAAAAATGTTCAATTATTAATTAGCAAATGCGGCGGGTTAGCCACTTAATCTTGCATTACAAAATCTTGCGTTTCAAAATCTTGCGTTTCCAAATCTTGCACTAAAAATCTTGCATATAAGAATTTCCCGTACATGTAGAGAATCGCGTGCGTAATTCTGTAAATGTACGGGAAATTCTTATATACAGGATTTTTAGTGAATGATTTTTAGTAATGCAAAATTAAAGGGCTAACCCCAGATGAAATAATTGTGGCCAAAGCTCAAATCGAAAAGTGTAATCCGGAAAGGGATAAAATAAAAATGAAACTTGTATGAGGAGTTTGACAACAGAGGAATAAAACTGATTGAACGTTGCTTCGCAAAACAGTTTCGATGCGTGGCACCAGCGCCTTAAACATGTAGTCGGACAATTATTGAAAATATAGCGAAGAAGCTTTTTGTGGCAAATGTTGAAATTAATAAGGTGAAATCCGGAGATAATCTTAAATGAAAGAAAAGCAAAAATGAAAAATCAAAAAATGAAACGGATTATTAATAAAGGGACTCAAGGACGAAGTGAAACTGATATTTTAAAAAAAAATCGCCAATAATATAATTTGTTTGTAATTGCAAAAACTTATAACTACACACTTCTCTCTTTTTTTTTATAATAAAATGCTCAACAATGACTTATTGTGTTTTTAATTGAGGAATAATTAATTTTTATGAACATACGCATGTAGCAGATAAATACTAAAACACCAAAATTTTGTATCGGGTTTTCCATTTGGGACTTTGACCTTTCACATGTTAACGCACTCTTAAACTAATAACCAAACTGTCAGTGTCAAAACATTCAGTAAAGACAACATTTTCATCATGGTGAAGTACACGAACGAGCAACGTTTACAAATAATTAAAATTTATTACAAAAATTGAGAGTCTGCAACTTTAAGAGCGTTAATTTCAAGTTTTGGTCGTAATTATCATACCAGTAGACAAGCAATTCATTGTCTAGTGAAACAGTGTGAGTCTAATGTGGTCTTACTTTGGGAAATATTATTCCTATTCGAATAGGAATTAAATTTGAGCCCAAAGTAAGAGCCAAGCGATTTTTTTATAATTTTATCGGTTGGTACAAAAATCTAATAAAATCAAACGAAGCATGCGTTTTACTTTTATGTCATAACAAATATTTATGAAAATATAAAATGCGTTTTCGTCGTAAATGTGTCTTATTTTTCAGATTAATTTAGCATCGGAGTTAATTTTTTGTATCATTGGTTTATATCGTTTGGTTCTTTATGCGATAACAAAAAAAAATCTAATTTATTTTATTGTTGACAAATTTAAAATTGACCTTTCTTGTCAAGACGCCAACCCATAAAACAATAATTTTCGAAAAAGTTGCTCTAGTGGTCAATAGCTAGGTTAACTTTGCGTAGAATAATTTTATTCATATTCCAACAAAAAGTTGGAATGAAACTATTCTGGTTGGAATGAAATGTATGGCATTGTTGTTGTAAAATTCCCAAAGTAAGACGCTATAAATATTCGCTGCTATAGATGTAGAAGTTCCGAGAATATTGCTATGGTGTTCAAGCGTCCTTCGCAAACGAACCGAAACAGTCGATTCCACGGCGTCCTTAAGAATTAGGAATCGCTCAGACCACACTTTGAGACGAATTTTGCGAAAAGATCTTGGCAACAGAAGTACTGAAGCCACTCGATCATTTGAAGCGATGTATACGTTCTCAGATTGGGCTCTGTAAATGTTGAAAGAAGATGACAGTTTCATCGCAAAATCATCTTCAGAGCTGAAGCGCATTTTTGGCTAAACGGCTTTGTCAACAATGGGGTCTAACAATCGACTTGGTCCTTCCAATTGGCCGCCTAGATCGTTGTGATTTAACACCTCTAGATTTTTTTATGGGGCTACGTTAAATCGTTGGTCTTTGCCAACAAGCCGGCTTCGTTAGAGGTAGGGAGTGCAAATTTACCAATTTTTCAATTTGCCGGTAAACGGTAAGTTTTGTATAAGGTCGGTTATTTATCGAAAATTTACCGGTAAATTAAATTGAAATAATAATTTGAAACAGTACTATGCCTCAGGTATTAAACCAGTGAAAAATTAATAAACCAGTGCTTGAAACCAATTAGTGTACTTTATAAAATATAATAATAAATAAATTCTTTCCATAAATTGAAATTTATATCACAAAATAATGGCACGTGGACCGACAAATTTTTTTGGCAGATTGGAGGTCATTTGGAAGCTTTCATCAAATAGAACTCATAATCTTAAGTGCCACGGTAACTGAGATATAATAATTTTAAGTTTTTTTTATTTGTAGTTGTAAAGGCACGAAATAATGTTTATTATATTTTGCAATCTGAGTGTCGATTTTGTACCAAATGACAGCGCGAGCTGCCGAGGTGAACAATAATTTTGTGTACATATACACTTTACAATATACAATTTTATATTTGTATTGTATTTTTCTCTCATGTGTCTGTGCATTCTGTTCGTCAATTTTACAAAGGCAATTAGACCAATAAAATAAGTTCCGGTTGAACCGGTTAAATAATCATGACGCTGTCGTTTACATCACTTCTTCTATTCGCTTGCTTTTGAGCAGTGGAACCGATTGTTTGCTATGCCATTTGATTTTTTCAATTTCAAATATTTGAACAACATCCGAAACCGCATTTGACACATCAATTAAAAAAAATATGTACATATAAACAAAATGGCGCTCATTACTATGTTTTTCCGCCTTACTCACCTCGCGATGTTATTTTTGGTACAAAATCGATACTCTGATTTTATTCTAAGTAAATCATTATTGAATACAATTGGAATAAGAAAAATGGCTTATGACCTTCCAAATCCTAACAAATTTATAGAAGTACGAAAAATGTCACCATCTAAATTAATTTAAAAAAAACTAATGGTTATTTTGAAATTAGCTTTGTTAAAAAATTCTCCAGTTGACGCTTTTTCCAATGCTATACTGACATGTCATCGAAAACACTCATTTTGTAGTCAAAATAGGAGAGTATTTTGTCAGGTTTGTGCCAGGATTAAGAAAATACCTTTTAAGTTATTAATAAATTTGTAATCAATTTAATTTATTAGTTTTTGTACAAAATAAACTCCATAATTCCATATATGTGCATGCACAGCAATTTTTTTTTAATCTCCACGGTTGTTGCGCGAAGTTGCATTTCATTTTTCTTTTTTTCAGATGCAGCGCTTATCCCTTCAATTAAAATTTCTCTTGTGGGTACCTCTGTTGCGTACACAAATTTCTTAGCACGTCCACAGACATAGAAACCCAGAGGAGCAACAAATATAGGGCAACCCCTACCAAGTTTTGGGAATGAATCATCCAAGTACATTCTAAAACTGGTAGCTCAAGTAGCTGATTCTGATCAAATTCGAGATAAATATTTCTCTGGCACATAATATGAGCCGATAAGGTTTCGACTAATAACATCAGCCCAAACATTAACGTTGAATTTCTTTTGGAAAGAATCCTGCATTTTCTTGTGTGGATTTTAATTCTGCCTTTTCTACTCCAATGAAGCAGATTGTGTAAATTCACAATTCCCTCAAGATGTTAGAATCATTTGTTCACAAAATCCTTTTCAAAAAGCTATCATGCCAACATCTGTCTACAAAACTCCAGCCGTCTAGCAGTATCACTCTTTTCGAAACCTGGAACTATTAACAATTTAACAAGAATAAAGTGAACACACGTGCATTTCCGATAGCAGATAGTGACATAATGACTGAACAGCACACGGCAATTAACACCCACTTTAGTTATTATTTTCATTCTATCAATAACTTAAAAACGTTTTCTTAAGGGCCCTACATATTACCTGATATGGTCGGGCGGTCGGGCCGATTTGGTTATATCAGACGTAAAATGCGGTCGTATGTAGATTTGTTATATGACAAATTTTCTGTCGGGTATGTCAGATGGTAAAAATCATCCAACCATCACCCGACTACCCGACCGCCTTATACCAAATCAGATCGTATGTATTGTTGTCGGGTGGTTGGGTAATTTTTCTATCAGTGAAACGTCAAATGTATTTAAACAGATTTATGTAAAATGGCGGAAACACCAATTACACAAAGAGAAGTTTTAATCCAATTTTTGGAATTATACAAAGAAAAGAGCTGCTTGTGGTGCAGCAAGCAATACTCCAACAGGGATGCCAGAAGTGAGGCACTACAGCTGTTACAGCAGAAATTGTGATTGATTGATAGTGAAGCCACTACCGATACAGTGAAAAAAAATTGAAAACATGAGGGCCTCGTTCAAAAGTGACCGAAAAAAGTAAGGTATATGTGTACATATAAACAAATTATTACTAAATTTATATTAAATTTACAGTTTTATTTAAAAATTCATTTAAATAATTATTTACATAACCTTAATAAAAATTGTTCATGTCCATTTCAGGCTATAAGATAGTAAGAAGACTGGAGACATCACAAGAAATACCGCAGCCACAAAAACCGACGCCGGTCAAACAAACGCCTACCAACCACTTCAGCAAAAAAAAGGCCGATTAAAAGAAGCTACCGAAAAAATGTTAACATCAGACACCCCAGCGTATTCGTATGGGATAGCGATTGAGTGTCAGTTGCAACAAATGACGAAATTACAGAGAACAATCGCAGAAAAATTAATTTCTGAAATTATATTTTATGGTAAATTAGATAAATTGACTCTTCAATCCATCATCAACTTAAATTCTGAGTACGAACACGTGGAACTCTCTCCATCACCGTCGCCGTCAGCCAGCTTCGGATATAGCAAATCTAGCCTAAATTTCCCACAAGCATCAACACCAACGCAAAATGAATTAACATGGGCCTACAAAATGGCGAAATTGTAGGCGAAGTTATAAATATTGATAGTAGCCAATACTCGATGGAGGATTACATCATTTTCAAAAATTATAATTATAAATCAAAATAAAATAAATGCTAATTTTGATTGTTAATTTAAATTTTTTTATTATTAATCTTTTAATTTAATAAATTCTGTCCCCAAACACATTAATCATGTGATCTTGAAAAAACACACGACCTTTATCATTGAAAAATTCCGTAAAATTATTCCTGACATTTCTGTCGTCCTTCGTTTGTTGCCTTTGACTTCTACGATCAATCTGTAGCATAACATTTTGTTGTCGCCAGCTAGCTTCTCGTAACGCTCGATTCTCTATATCTTCGTAATCTACGCAATTTGCGGTAAGATAATTATTCGACGTTTTCCTTAAATAATTGTGTAACGCACAGCACCCTAAAACAATCCAATCTACATTTTCTACGTTGATTAAGATCGGTTTCCGCAAAATTCTGAATCGCGAAGATAATATCCCAAAGACATTCTCCACTACTCTCCTGGCCCTCGATAACCTGTAGTGAAACACCCTCTTTTCTTTGGTTAAGTCTTTGTGGGGATAAGGTTTCATTAAATGTTTGCTCAATGCAAAAGCGCTGTCTCCAACGAAAACGTATGGTGCTGATATAGTTGTATCAGGCAATAACGAGGGCTTTGGTAAATTGAGGTCACCGGAAGTTAATGTTTGGTAAAATTTTGTGTGCTTTAATACTCCTCCATCTGAAACGCTTCCGTTAGTTCCAGTATGAACGTATACATAAATTCATAATTTGCATTAACTACAGCGAATAATACTGTACTAAAGGTTCCGTGGTAATTGTAGAAGAAGGACCCAGTTCTTGGCGGTTTACTGATTAAGACGTGTTTTCCGTCCATAGCACCGACGCAGTTATTAAACTGCAACAGATTTTGAAATGATTGTGCTGTTTCTAACCACTCGACTTCGTTAACAGGTATCTGAAACACAATATTGATATACATAATACCATCATTCGACACGTTATGACTCTACAACTTTAACACAAACTATATCCCTTTTGTGTTTTACTAACACAATTGTGCGAGTACGGCAAAAGTGCCATGTCAAAAATTTATTTTTTTATGTGTTTTGAACCAACTTACACATTTGCGCATTACTTTCAAACTTATGTCGTCCGAAAAAAAGACGCTATAACTATACATATAATTGTGTTGATTGTACTTCAAATCAAGCGAAATTTTTTTATTAAAAACGCCATTACATACTATGATTTCATTCTCACACATTTGTGTGGTTTGAACTTTAATTAAGCCATTTTTTGTGGTTGAAAAAGGGATATAACACAACCTAATACAACATAAAAATAAAATTCACCTTTATGTATTTTTTTAAGACTTGATATATGGCTTTACAAGTTTCGGGTATTATTTTTGACATGAATTGCGGTGAAATAATACTACTGAATTTTAAATCTGCGTACTCTCGACCAGTAGGTAGGAATCGTAAAGTAACAACCAGCCGTTCTTCGGCTGAAACTGCTTCTCTCATCAAAGTATTTTGTTTAGAAATCAATGGCGATACTAAACGTAACAACCCACTAAAACTTTCGTAGTCCATCCGCAAGTAATTCCGAAAATCATCGCTGTTTAGTTGTTTTAATAAAATCAAATGGCCCAATTTTTGGCGTTTCAACAACCATTTTTTATCCCACATTCTTCGATTTTTAATGTTTAAATTGAAACAGGCTACGATCACGATGAAAATTTTTTGTTTTTTGGATAAAATTCGCGGCATGATTCGTATTTTCTCTTTTCGTAATCAATGACAACTGACCAAATCAGATGATATGTCAGGTAATGTATATACAATACTGATTTGGTATTGTCTCATATAGTGTGTAGGGAGGGCCCTTTAACCCTGGCGCAAATTACTCTGACAAAATAGTATCGCCTATTTTGAACACAAAATGAGTCATTTCTATGACATGTCAGTATACCATTGGAAAAGGCATAAACTGGAGAATTAATACTCTTATACAATTTTTAGTATTTGGAAGCCCGTAAGTCATTTTTCTTAAACCAATTGTATTAAATAATGATTTATTTTAGACCAAAATGACATTGCAGAATACAACAAAAGTTATTTCGTGCCTTTACGACTACAAACAAAAAAAAAATCTTAAAATTATTATATCTCAGTTGCCGTGACACTTAGAACATGAGTTCCATGGGATGAAAGCTTCCTAATGACCTCCAAAAAATTTTGTCGGCCCACGCGCCAAACACTCTGTATAAGTTCATTTTATTTCTTTAAATAAAATTCATTATATAAATCTTCAGTATACCTACATTCTTCTACCTTATAATCACTGAAAGAATTCTATACCTTATACAGTATAATGTAATATCCTACGTTCGATTAAAATCTGCTCTCTATGTTTTTCAATGAATACGCCCTATTAATTATAAATATATTTTTACGGAAAAATTCGGTAGATTTGTAAAAATTTACCGATAAATCGGAAATATATTTTATAATATAACTCAGAGCCAATATTGAACGATAGATAGTGGCCGTTTCATGGGTGGCCGAGTCATCGAAAATTTGGTTCAACGAATCGGCACCTGCAAACGTGCCTGTGGTGGACTTATGAACGATGTCGAATTCCATACATAAATGTTTTGAATGTAAACTGTGACAATTCTGCTTAATAACGTAGCCTCCGAGGTGACAAAGGACTTCATCACTGAAGATGATTTTTCGATGAAAAATCGGATCATTTTGATACATTTGAAGGACCGAACCAGCAAATATACGACATTTATGGTGATCGACCGGCTTGAGTTCTTGTATTAACTGAACTTTAAAAGCTAAGTCTTTACGCAAAATATGGTGTAATGTCGTTTGTGGAATGTCTAATCCCAAAGATCGCCGAGGAATCGACAAACCTGGGTTTTCGTCAACGCTATGGGCAACAGCAACAATATTCTCGGATGTTCTTGAGAGGCGCACACGGTTTCGATTCTTTACATCACTAACTTGTCCCAACAGCTCAAATTTTTGCACCAGTTCCACCAGTTTCACTATTGAATTTCTTGATTGGATGAACCTTTTTAAAAAAATATTCAATGACTTCTACGATTTTATAAATTTTTCATTTTACAAAACAAAAACACAAACACGACAATTTCAAACGGCTTGTAAACAAGGACTGAAATAATAGATCAATTTGAAATTTTCCATACGTTTATATAAAAAATGAAATATTCTAGTACAATTTGTTTGTGCCGCTACCGACACTTAGATGGCATTAGGCGCTATATTTATCAAACTGCCTAGGTACTATACAAAAACAAAAAAACGTTCACATTTTTCAAAGCTGTGGTAAAAATAAAGCTCTCCAACGTAAAATGGCTTTCATTTTACAAATAAATGCTCAACAATACCTACATTTTCTACATTGTCTACGCTATTTTATAATTTTCTACATACATTGTCTACACGCGTATAGAAAATTAACAACCTACGCAGTGTAGACTATACGGCAATTCTGCGAGACTGATATTTTTTGAGAATGTTAAAAAATTCTATGCAAGAGCCCCACGACTTATTTCGAAACAGCATTGGGCGATTTTGATTCCACAATGCCTTTTCTAACCTATATAGCCACTAATCTCTGATATATGTGTAATCTGCTATACGCTACAATGACACAAATATAAATCGCGATCATAAGCTACCAACATTAGTTGTGAGTAGAAATTTCCGCCCACAGTTATTTATTCTCTTATTGTTTTGAATACAGATGACAATAAAGTACAAGGTCAATTTACTTTATAACACACTGTACATTAACTTTATTTAGAGTGCGTATTTAAATTTGGCTCACTTTGAATTTAAACAATAAATTTGAAAATTTTGACATTTACCTTAACCGTCTTTAAATTCATAATGCCAATATATTTTAAGTAAATTATGCATTTAGGACACTATTTTTACGTAGGATGATTTATTTTAAACAAGTTGTCCATTTTTAAGCAGACAATCCTATAACTGTACAAGTAAATTTCAAAAAAACCTGATATATAGTAAACTCAACTCGTATGTGCTATTGCGAAGAAAGTTGAATATTATTTGGAAATATTGTGACATTAAAATAAAAATTTATTGTTGTCCTTGATTAGATAATGGCATGATGTCAATACGAGTATAACATAAACATTATTATTTTTCTAAGTTGACACAAATAATATTATAGAAAAATGATTAGAGCGATTGATAATGCTTTATGATTGGTGTGTAAATAAAAAGCGCGTACTTCAACGAGCGTGTACTAAGCACTTGTAATAAATACTACACGTACACTACTAAGGCAATAGAATTCAATTGGCAATGAACATTTAACGTGTATGAGTCTAAATAAAGCAGTATGCGTAACAATATACAGCATCGACCACTAAACTAATTTTCTTTCATCTTTCTTATAATCGCGCGAATACGATTAGAATGTAGCTGGAATTCGTAAAATTCGTTCGGCATGCTGGTGAGTAACAAAAGATAAATTACTACGATCATTAGAGTATTGTGGTAATAGAACAGAGCCGCTGTTCAGACTTACATCGTTACACAGTATTTATAAACTTTATTGATTGTCCGCATTCCACTTCTGCAATTTTCTTTGTTGTTTCTTTTAGTATATGTACATATCAACATGATTACACAAAATAAAATATCATAACAAAAATACTGACATACAACTTTCACAAAACAGTTTAGGTTTAAAATTTCAGTAGAGCTGATCGTTCGATCGTTCGTAGTTTATAGTTGTGTAGCGTAGTTTTATTTTTCTGTGTTCATTATTTGATCGTTCCTATTTATTTTTCATTATTTTATTTCTAAATATTTTGGCCGTTTTGTGTGTTACGTGCTCTTACTTTTATTTTTGTGTATTATACAAGATGGATCGAATGTTTTTGAATGTTTTGTTACTTGGCCTAGGATTTATGTTAATGTTCACCGCATTCCAAACAATGGGTAATGTTCAGGTTTGTTCATCATAATGACGTAGTGTTGACTAGTTGAAATCAAATTTTATAATATTTACAGAAAGTTGTGATCGACAGTATACCATTAGATGATCCCAGTTATAAAGGTGATGGATATACAAGTTTATCGTTAATTTATGCAGTGTTCGCGCTTTTTAATTGGTTTGCACCGTCAATTGTGTCGGTGACAGGCCCTCGAGGTGCTATGGTCATTGGTGGCCTAACGTATTGGTAATAATTTTTACTACCAGATATTATTAAATCGATCACTAATTATAAGGGATTTATTATTTTAGTGGTTTTATAGTGTGCTTCTTATTCGAGAAAACGTGGCTGCTATATTTTACCAGCGCAATACTCGGTATTGGAGCAGCTATAACGTGGACGGGCCAAGGAAATTTTCTTTCGCGATGCAGTACATCAACTACGATATCACGAAATTCAGGAATTTTTTGGGCCATGCTCCAAGCAAGTTTATTCTTTGGAAACCTCTTTGTGTACTTTCAATTCCAAGGTAAAACGCACATTGATAAGGATACGCGTAGGATGCTGTTTATAGTGCTAACAGTAGTTGGATTATTGGGGACCGGTTGTTTAGCAATGTTGCGACGTGTATCCGAAGTTAAAGACATAAACGAATCGAACTCTAATTTAAATGAGAAAAATATCCTTGTCGAGAAAAAACTATCTGTAGTGGGTGAATTTAAAAATGCGGCACGACTTTTTATCACGCGAGATATGTTACTTCTAAGCGTAGCATTTTTTTACACCGGGCTGGAACTGTCGTTCTTCAGCGGGGTATACTCGCCAAGCGTAGGATTCACAAATAAATTTGGCTCGTCGGCGAAACAATTGGTTGGTTTATCAGGAATTTGTATTGGTTTGGGTGAAGTGTTTGGTGGTGTCCTTTTTGGGCTTTTAGGATCCAAAACGTCAAATCGGTTGGGACGCGATCCAATTGTAATCGGAGGATTCATTATCCATATAATCGCGTTTTTCTTGATATTTATAAATCTTCCAAATTTAGCACCTTTCGGCGATACTGATGATGTTTCCATACTTGAAACACCACAAGCTTGGGTTGCATTAATATGTGCTGGACTACTTGGTTTTGGTGACGCATGTTTTAATACACAAATTTATTCGATGCTCGGTGGCGTGTTTGCTAAAAATTCGTCGGCCGCTTTTGCGCTTTTCAAATTCACCCAATCGGTGGCGGCAGCATGCAGCTTTGCATATTCATCGCATCTTGGATTACGCGCGCAAATATACATTCTTGTTATATTCGCCATTATTGGCACACTATGCTTCTGTCTAGTCGAATGGGCATTCAAACGGAGGAGTAATTTAGATGTGATCCCACAACATGATACAACGGATACGGAAAAGGGTGACTAAGTTAAATTCGTAACTAATGCCAGAAGAATATGATAATGAAAGTACGAAAATTTAAATTCGCTACGCTTGGAGACGGAATCATTCATTATGCATATATGTTACATGTATATATAAGTAAAAAGACTGCATTTTATTGGATTACTTTATTTTTTGTTTTCAAATAAATTTATTTCTGTTTCAATTTTTGTGTTGTTTCTTTCATGAATGTGATTAAAATTTCGATTAACCCGAATTCGCTTAATCTTCTCTACGCTATCGCATAATTTGTTTTAATAATATTGCACGTAGTTGACAACACTTTTTATCAAATACTTCTAATTATAAACAACTATACTAAATTGAGCTCAAGTTATGCGAAAATTGGGGATACCAAATTCCACAATTATCTTGAATATCATAATTTTAAACGTAAGCGAACTTTTTATTAATTAAACGCCTAAATGTATGCATTGGTGTATTTATTTCATCGTCATTGAGTAGATTAATTTTGTGTTTGCTATGAATGTTATAAATATTTTAATTTTTTTGTACCGCCATCTATGTTTGGTGAAACGAAGATAATGTTATTATTGATGTTTAGTACAAACTTGTTCGGCGATGTTTATCGCTTGATGTCGCTAGTTATCATTTAGAAAGATATTTTAACGTATTTATTACTAAACATATTGTTACTAAGTACCTATGGTAGTAATAATTTCAGTTTTGTTTGCAAGAACTGTTTTCGGTCAAACTCCATATAAAATGAAGAACAAGTTTGTCAGTCCATCAAAATCTTTCGTGCAAATTGATGTTGCCTGAAGGGCAACTATTCAGGGTTGTTTTGAATAATATTCGACCTCAACGTGAATGACAGCACTAGTCAACAAAAGTGAGGGAGTGTGTTTTCGCATGCGTTGAAAGGTACTCACCGAAATATCGGCCGTTTTGGACGCGCAGTTGTTGTTAAACAATCGTTTGTGTGAGTCGATGTGAGTGTTTTGGTGAAAATGGAAATAAT
Source organism: Nephrotoma flavescens (assembly GCA_932526605.1). Taxonomy (NCBI): domain Eukaryota; kingdom Metazoa; phylum Arthropoda; class Insecta; order Diptera; family Tipulidae; genus Nephrotoma; species Nephrotoma flavescens. Next base: position 140,715,843 of record OW052222.1, read on the forward strand.
CGAGTATCGAGCTGTCATTAAGTATTCATTTTAGGTAAACGCTGTGTACGGGTGGCTCTGCAACACCATTTATCACTGTGAAATTCTGGGCAGCTGAATTTAAACGTGACCATACCAGCTTGGATGACGATGAAAACTGTACAACAAATGGTGCTAGACAACCGTCGAATTAATGTTAGGCTATGAATATGTCCAAGGAACGTATTTAGCACATTCGTTATTCGTATTTGTCGCTACCGGTAGAAAGCAGTCATCAAAAGAAGTTCATACAACAATATTATATTTAATGAACAATATTGAAAATAATAAATAGCACAAGAATACAGACATCGGTGCTGATTTGAGTTTGCAATTACAATGAATTTGGTAGCTGCAAAATGTTGAAGTCAAACAGTTACTAATTGACGAAAAAATGTGTGTAGAACATTAACAAGAGCACTGTTGTCGTAGTCCAGAAGGTTTATATTCAGTGGCTTTACCGTTAAAATAAAAAAGTAGGCAATTGGTTACTAATGCTGATTGCTCTTCTTCAATTTTATAATATGGACGATTATTGCGGAATGCTGAGCTCCACAAAATATATTGTACAACAACGAGATTTCATTTGAATCATCTTGTAAAGTCGTAATCTATCAATGTGGACAATTCTCATCTTTCTTTTGGGGCCAAATTGAATCCGATATACAACGTCGCTAGTTCATTTTCATTCTATCCAAGATTACTACTAGCAATCCGTCATCCATTCTCAATGAGTGCCACTGAGCTCAGTATATTTTAACAATGTTTCTTTGAGATGATATTTCATTCCAATGCGGTCGTCTGCTTTCTATCAGTCATTTTATTGCCCAATTGGCTCCATTCAAGCCATTTTCTGCTTCAAACTGGATTCGTGCAATAACTGTGGAACAATGTTTTACTTCCTGTCTTATGCACTGCTTCTGTCGAAAATTTCCACCACCTGTGTTAAACACACAGGATTCAATAAAAGGGAATCTTACGAAAAATGGATATTTTTGCTTATCACAAAAGCAAATATTCTACAAGTGATGAATTCTACGAGCGCTAATACATCTGAGTGGAACCACTAAGTTTGTTCTTCAAATAAAATGGTGAGTTTCCAAGGTATTGGAAATTAACTAAAATAACTCAGACCTTTAAAGTTTAAAATCGAACTGACGTATCATGCTCAACGGGAATATCTTCACTTAATTTAGTTCCTAAACTCAAAACGGGTTTCTTCCAGTAAGGTCTACCTCAACTAATTTGGTCATGATTACTAGCAAGTAGCAGGTTGACTCCATACGCTCAGATTTTAGCAAAGCGTTTCGACCAAGGAATAGTAATTCGAAGTTTATCAAAGTTTGGAGTTTCCCATGCATTGGTAAAATAGATCTAATATTACTTAAGCAGCAGAAAACAATTATACAACACTATCTCTATGGCTCTCCTCTGACATGAGTTTTCACCATCTTCATTAACGACATAACCAATAATATTCTCTAATTTTCTAGTGTAGCCCGATTCCCGACTAAAACTAATTAAGGGTATTAAAATTGTTGCGTACATTTATGCTACATCGAACGGTAATTGTCAGATTGTTGGTAGCTGGTGTATTATCTGTTCAAAACCAGGACAAGAACAACAATAGAACTCAACAATCCGAAATAGCCGCTCAAGCGGTTGCACTAATTGATGTGGGGCACAACCAAAGTCAAGGAAAAAAATGGAGTAGAGTCCGGTTCTCTTGCGAGTGCAGGATGTGTTTACATAGCAACAATGAGCAAGGAAGAGTGTACAGAAGATCAGGAGAGCGATTTGCACAGTATTGCACTAAAGAACGTGTCTCGTATGGCGGTGGATCGTACAATTTCTGAAAATGAATGTCACTGAAGGCGAAGACGAGATCTTGTGTTCATCTCCGGAGCAAATTCTGGCCATCGATCAAGAGGATTAACTTGTCAACGGTAAATTTAAGAACTACTCCAGGTCTACGTCGCACATTTCCCGGGTGTATTAGTGAAAACTTTCTGTTCATGCAGGATAATGCGAGACCGCATATGGTTGGTATAGTATACCAGTACCTTCAAGAAGTGGGTGTGCTTTTCATAGATTGGCCAGCTCGAAGACCGAAAATCAATCCTGACGAATATTTATGGGACGAGTTGAAAAAAGAAGTTTGAGCGAGAGATATAATGGGAGGCGATACCTCAAGTATGGTGAAATCTTTGTTGAAATCAATGAAACATTAATGGACGCCTTCATCCGGGGTATGGGGGGGGGGGGGGGGGGGTTGAAATACTTCTTATTAATAAAAATGTTTTTGGCTGATTTCCATTTTTAGTTTCATGCTGACAAATTTACAAAATATTTGTACTTCAGATGTTTACTCCCAAAAATCACTTTGTTGGTACGGTTGTTACAGAATGGTTCACCACCATTCCGCAGATGTCATCCGATACCACGCAGAAACCTCACACGATGATTTTGCTGGCTAAATCTCAGGGAGAAATGGGTTGGGTCCTGGGGTTTGAGGCTTTCGTGGATCCTGGCCTACATCGTGATTACAGAAAAATTGGAAAAATAAAAAAAACGCAAATAATAAAAAAATCCGGATTTCTGCCGAAATTCGTCGGCCGAAACTTGAGAAACGGAACAAACCACCATTACCGAGGGAGGTGCCTTGGCACATGCATCCATTCGAATTCAAACGGCGCAAGCGGTGGTTTCAAAATCGGATGCGGGCACCAAGGGACCGCAAACAACACGCTGACACGGAACGAAATCCCCGAAAAATTAGGAATTAATTTTTTTTTTTTTCATTTAACCAACGCTGAGGAAAGTCAAAACAAAACCCGCCAGCGAAAAAATTCAAATACAACAAATAAAAAAAAATGTCCTCACAAATAAAATTTGAGGCGAGACCAACGCGCAGCAAGGTCGCGCGGGCAACCACCGCTCTGGCGCTCGATTACAATTTGGAAAATTTTGAACAATAAATTTAAAAATTTAAAATTTTGAGAAAAATATAAATTTAAAATATTTAAGAAATACGAAAATATAAAAAACAACAAAAATTAAAACAAAAAAAAAAAATAAGCGTACCTTATACTATATTCTATATAGACAAAATTATCGTTGCGACATTGGATTGCCGTCATGCCACAGATCAACGCCCGGACCGTTGCGGTGCCTTTCACCGTTACCAAGAAATTTACAAATGATTGGTTGGTCACCTGTTTCAATTGGGTTGGGCGTCTCTCCGCCTTTAACCAAAAATCCTTTTAATTGGCCACCTGTGGATAATCTGTTGGGTGTTGGCTCACCAAAATCCACAAACCCGTTGATATATGGTGTGCTTTGTAACCGTAGACGTGCGGCAACCGTGGATATTACGAAAATGAGAAATCAAACAAATTGAATAACATCTATATAATGTCGAGTTCACGTACGTGATCAAAAAATGATTCGCGAATCAAGCCAATCAAATTTCCCCTCCTGAGATGAAATATTTTTATCTTTGGGCAAATTTTGATCGCAAGCATCCAACATAGAAAAAACAAAAAACAAATTGTGAGCAATAATGATGCTCTTATATCCTTTTTCTACCAAAAAAAATTTGGCTCAATTTAACCCTTTTTCAACCAAAATAAAATAAAAAAATGCCCCAATTTAAGTCCAACCCACACAAATGTGTGAATAAAAAATCATAGTATGTAATGAAGTTTTTGATAAAAAGTTTCGCTTCATTTGAAGTAAAACCAACACAATTGTGTTTAAGGTTATTTTTTTTTCGGACGAAAATAAGTTTGAATGGAATGCAGAAATGTGTAAGTTTGTTGAAAACACATACAAATATAAATGTTTGACATGATTCTTTTGTCTTACCAAGTGCGAAAAGGGATAGATAATTTTGCTGTTTTGCTGACATTTCTATATGACTCACGTCAATATCAAAAACAAACAAACAAAACAGGCGCCATTATCACTATCGGCATATGGTGTTTTAATTTTTTGTGCGTATACGTATTAAATAATAGTGTTTATTTAAATTAAAAATAATATTAATTTGTGTGTAATAATTTTTGTGAAAAGTAAGAAGCATTAAAAACTATCGGCTGTTCTTCAGAATGAATAAAATGAACGAGAGAAGAGCGATCAAGCGGATCGAGGAAGTACGGATTGAAGGCCGGGAATTTTTATATCCAATTGGGCACGTAAATTATAAAAATAATCCGTTAAAGCGGTTAACGTGGACCCAAAACGGCAAGGCAATGGCCATACCATCCGACGAGGCCATGAAAATGTGGAAGGTACTTCGAGCAAAATATGTCCGTCTCATGAAGCCTGCTCGGAGCGGTAGCGATGGACGACAGCCAAACAGCCGTGATGCGTGGTTGATTCGAGAAATGGAGTTCATCAAAGAACAAATTATCACTGAGTAAGCTATAAATATTCTATAATATTTAATTTTATTTATATAAATATATAAATAAATCACTTTTTAAACAGAGCAAAAAAAAATTGGCTCAATTAAAGTTCAAACCACACAAATGTGTGAGTAAAAACCATAGTATGTAATGGCGTTTTTGATCAAAAATTTCGCTTAATTTGAAGTACTGTAACGATCGTCACGTAGTATGAGTGGGTTAGAAATCACCTAGAGCGTGGTTCCTCGCTATAAATACTCGATCGTTATCAGAATTAAGTAAATAATTCATTTGCTAAGAGGCCTCAAGGCGGTTGGTGTTTACCAACTATGGCTCAGTGGATGGGGTGGGTTAATGAAGCTTTAGCAAACCGATGATTGACCGCCAGGGAAACAGGTTACATGATAAAAGGATACCGGTTGGACGCAGAGTTGGAACCAGGCAATAATATATACCTACCAGAAAGTTTTCACCTCCTCACTACTTACATGTTCCACTACATTCTCCAAAATCACTAATTTAACTTTAACTCATCTTGTTGAAATTTCACACACTCAGAAAGAAAAATAATGGACCATGTTAACCCAATTAAATAACATAGCCTTAGAAATGAAGATCGAGAAAAGATTTTGATTTTGCATCAATTAATGCTAAATAAAATTTCGTTGTTAAATTTTATTTACCATTTGTTCGAAAGAAAAGTAAAGATATTTAGAAAGAAAAAAATTATTTAAATAAGATTAGTTTGGTTAGTAGTAAAAATTTAAGTTATTAAATCTAATAATAATTATTTAAGAACAAATTATTTCAAATAATTTAAAATTATTATCTCATCAGCGATAATAATGAAAAAGTAATATTTAAATGATAAAAAAAAATATATATATTAATAAATCAATATAATTATTATGCATTTGTATTATACATTATTATTAGTGAATTGCTACTGAATAATTATAAATTAATTTCCCTACTAGTATTATATAAAAGTACTCTCATGCTCTCTCTCTCTTAAGTAAAACTGTTTTGACATTTTATTAATTCACTCACTTCTTATTTTCTCGTTCATGAGTAATCATATTTAATATAAATAAAATTGAATAACGTTTGTGAGTTGCAGTTTATTTTAATTAAATGCAACTCACCTCCGGGTTAAGTCTCAAATCTTAACATTTTGGCGACGAGGATGTCCATTGTGTGCAAGTCAACATAGTCAAAAATGAATAATGCGGAATTAGAAGCTGTATTAAAGGTGCTGCAACAACAAAATGAAGTTTTCATGAAGAAAGTCATAGTGGATCAACAAGAGTTTTTTAAAACAGTTACACCATCAGTGGATAATAATGTTACAAAAGCGGTTCCAGTATTTCATCCATTCGAAAAGGAAAAAGTCGCATGGTCGAACTATGTTCTACAATTAGAACAACATTTTGAAGGTAACAATGTGATGGTGGATAGTCAAAAACGAGCATGTTTTTTATCGTGGGTAGGCAATGAAACAATTGAATTATTACAAAAATTATTTCGGATAATCTGGTGAGTAAAACGTTTAAAGAGTTAACCAAAAAATTAAGTGAACATTTTTTGGCAAAAAAACATGTGCTTGCGGCCCGATGTCAGTTTAATAAGACATTAATGAAACCTAATCAAACATATTCTGATTGGGTAGCCGATTTAAAGGGCGCTGTTCGAGATTGTTTATTTGTTTGCCAGAAAGCTGAGTGTAACACTTCGTATGCTGATTTTGAAATTCGTGACATGATAGTCAAGCATACACCACACGATCAAGTCCGTATCAGTGCACTTCAAAAAACAAATCCGACATTAGATGAAGTTCTCGAAATTGCAACCATCTACGAGTCTACTCAGCAATCATGTAAGGAAGTCAAAAAAGAAACAACCACGTTCGCAACGACTGATGTTAATCAAATAAAATCGACTAAAATCGGGAAAAGTCATCATCGCTATCATTCCAACCCCAGTCGATCACGTCACACGAACCGCAACAATCGTGCATTGTCATCGCAGCGGCGGTATACGGGTAATCAATCATGCTCAGGATGCAATATTTATCATTTGCGTCGTGACTGTAAGCATATTAAGTCTGTGTGTGATAATTGTGGTAAGCAAGGTCATATTTCGCCAGTATGTTTATCTCGTTCATCATCTGGAACAAATTTTAATTCCGAAAATACAAAAAATATTAACAGTTACGGTTATCATCAACGTGGTAGAAGTCGTAACCGAAATAATAATAACGGAGAATCTATGCAACAAAAAGAGAAGATTAATTCAGTTAGTTTATTCCATCATATAAATTCAGTTAAAGTCAATGTCAACTCATCAATTATGAATGAGTCATCCGGTAAAATCCTCGTAGATCTTCTTGTTAACGGTGTCGCAATGACTTTTCAAGTCGACACGGGTGCTTCGTGTTCATTGATTGGACTGGATGGATATAGGAAGTTAGGGTCGCCACGATGCCATCCTACAAACAAATCTTTAACATCATACGGTGGAACTTTTCTTGAATTGAAAGGAGTTACTGAAGTCGTTATTTCACTAGCTGATAAATCGTTCAAAGGCGATCTCTTAATTGTTAATACTAACAAGGCTACAAATGTTATGGGATTAGACTGGTTTAAAGCACTTAACTTTGATATTCCTATCCAAAAAATTATTCCAGTTCTAAAAATAAAATCAATTCTATTTTAGATTCTCCAGATCATCGAAAACTAATCGAGCGGGTTAATAATTTGTGTGCCGAACAATTTATTTTCATCAACACTAGGTCTTTGCAAAGCCTTTAAAGCCGAAATAGTTCTCGAGTCGAACGTTTGTCCGAAGTTTTTTAAACCCTACAATATGCCTTTTGCGTACGTCAAACAAGTTCGTGAGGAAATCGACAGGCTGGTCAGCCAAAATATTTTAAAACCAGTAAAATTTAGTCAATGGGCTGCACCAATTGTAATCGTCTCGAAACCGAATGGCAAAATTTGAATTTGCGGTGACTTCAAAGTTACTGTAAACCCACAAATTGAGATCGATCGCTATCCAATACCGCGAATCGAGGAACTCTTCCACAAATTACAAGGAGGTAAATTTTTCACGAAAATTGATTTAACCGACGCGTACCTGCAAATTGAATTGACAGACGAGTCGAAGAAATTAATGGTAATCAATACGCCATTCGGATTATTTGAATATCAAAGGCTTCCTTTTTGAGTGGCCAGCGCACCTGGAATTTTTCAACGGTTCATGGAGGAAGTCGTTGCAGGTGTACCGAAATGCGCTGTTTATCTCGACGATGTAATTGTTTCTGGAGAAACAAACGAGGAGCATATCGCAAATCTAACCGAAATTTTTAATCGATTTGAAAAATTAGGATTAAGATGTAAACGAGATAAATGCAAACTAGCGGCAGAACATATTGAATATGTTGGACATGTCATCAATGCTGAGGGTATTTTACCTTCCGAAAAGCGACTAGACGCACTCAAACTGATGCCGCGGCCAACAAATGTGAAGGAAGTGGAAGCATTCATAGGTAAAATAAATTATTATAACAAATGTATTCAAAATTTTTCATCAGTTGCCGCACCGTTGAATGAACTTCGACACAAGAACGTGCCATTTGTTTGGAGTGAGCGGCAGGAAGAATCGTTTCAAGCGTTGAAAAATGCGATTATCAATGCTACACGCCTAGTACATTATAATGAGGAATATCCAATAATTTTAGCTTCAGATGCTTCAGCGATCGGAATTGGTGCTGTTATTTCTCATCGGTATCCAGATGGCTCAGAAAAACCAATTGCATTTGCATCTAAAACACTCGATACAAATCAACGTACATATAGTCAAATTGAAAAAGAGGCTTTATCAATAGTCTACGGAGTGACGAAATTTCACCAATACTTGTCGGGGCGAAAGTTTGAACTTTATACCGATCATCAACCATTAACGTCACTTTTCAATCCGAACAAAAAGTTACCTGTCATGACTTTACATCGCCTTCAGAGATGGGCTATCCTTCTTCAAGGATATACGTACACCATCAAATACAAAAATACCACACAGCATGCTAACGCTGACGCGCTTTCACGATTACCTATGGGTCCTGATACCAACTTTGATGATTACGAATCAAAGTTACATAATGTTCATCAGATCAATCAGGAAATCATTACAGATTTTCCAATAAACGCAAAACTGATCGAAAAAAAAACGTCAGAAGATCGAATATTATCAAAAGTTTCTTATTTTATTCAGAACGGATGGCCTGAGAAACTTCAAGAGAAAGACAAAATGGATTTTAAACCATATTTTGACCGTAAATTTTCATTTTCATTGCAGAACAAATTCGTTTTACTTCACACAGATTACACCAGAGTTGTCATACCACAAGCACTCCAACAAACCATACTACAAATGTTGCATGAAGGACATTGGGGAGTCGCAAGAATGTAACAACTTGCTCGACGATACTGCTGGTTCTCAAACATCGACAAACATATTGAACAATTGGTTAAAAGATGTGAAACATGCCAAGTTGCCTCCAGTAATCCGAAGGCGAATTTTTCCTGTTGGCCGGTTGCTAAAAAACCGTGGGAAAGAATACATATAGATTTCGCCGGACCATTTTTTAACAAAATGTGGTTAATTTGTGTAGATTCATTTTCAAAATATCCTTATACGGTGGAAATGCCTAATATTACATCAACAACAACCATTCAAGCTCTACAAAAAATCTTTTCAATAGAAGGGTTGCCTGAAACAATTGTATCCGACAATGGACCTCAACTCCTATCCAGGGATTTCGAAGAATTTTGTAAGCTAAATTCAATTATTCATCTAACAACCGCACCGTTTCATCCAGCGTCAAATGGCCAAGCTGAGCGTTTTGTTAGAACTTTTAAAACATCTTTTTTAAAAATAATTGCGGAGGAGAAAAACAGTCAGTTGGTCTTGCTGAAGTTTTTATCAACGTATCGAGCAACACCTGATCCAATATCACAAAAGTTACCAGCGGAACTACTTCACGGTAGACAACCTCGAAACTTACTCTCGGTTCTGCTACCAACCGAACAACATAGATTCAGTGATGATGATGAAAGCAAGTTTCAACTGAATCAATTCGTCTTAACAAGGAACTTTCCAAGAGGTGTCAAGTGAGTAGTGGGTCGAATAATAAAAAAATGGGAAGAAAAATGTATTTGATCGAAACCGAAATCGGAGTTTGGAGGAGACATCAAAACCAGCTTCGTTGTAACAGTTTAATTCAAAAACCTTTATCTCATTTTAGCCCATATCAGCCGAACATTAAAGCATCTACTGAATCGCAATCGACGCTGACTAATCCCTTAAACCACCTGCCGAGTCCAGGGAGTTCTTGTGTGACTAATAGTCCATCGCAAAGCAATAATGGCGAACATTTAATCGGTTCATCAACATTAGATGCTGGTAGTCAAGATCCTGTTATTGAACCAAATCCCAGTTGTTCAATATCACCACCAAAGATCATTCAACCACAATTGGGACAAACCAGTGAAGTTTCTACACCACGAAGATCGGAACGTAAAAAAATTAAAACCGTTCGATTCCAAGCATCCACTGGACAGTGATCAATTAAGAAGGGAGAAATAATAAATCAATATAATTATTATGCATTTGTATTATACATTATTATTAGTGAATTGCTACTGAATAATTATAAATTAATTTCCCTACTAGTATTATATAAAAGTACTCTCATGCTTTCTCTCTCTTAAGTAAAACTGTTTTGACATTTTATTAATTCACTCACTTCTTATTTTCTCGTTCATGAGTAATCATATTTAATATAAATAAAATTGAATAACGTTTGTGAGTTGCAGTTTATTTTAATTAAATGCAACTCACCTCCGGGTTAAGTCTCAAATCTTAACATATATAATATTTGAAATATTTTGCCTATGACAAAAAATATGTTTAGGAAAAATAAAAAAATATGTATATGATTAAATCTAACTTAATTAAATTAGAATTGAATTTCAATTTAAATTAGGTTTTGAATTATTATTTAATTAATATTGCGATTTTATAGTTTGTAAGAGGAAAAAAAAAATGACCAAAAACCCGATGTTGATGATGTGGCGTCCGGACGGATCATTTTTACGAAAACGTGTTTAGACTATAACATACTAAAATTTTAAATTGATTGTCCCACTTTATGAGTCACAACTGGGCTGGACAAAATTGCACATAACTCCGCTCAAGTTGGCCAGACCTAAATTGCACATAACTCCGCTCAAATTGGCCAGCTGGCCAGACCAATTACATATTTGGAGAGACAAGTGATTAGACTATAACTAAAATTTTAAATTGATTGTCCCACTTTATGACAACTGGGCTGATTTACTCTAGGGAAAGTTCGTCGCATGAATCAATAAATATTTATATAAAATTACTTTGTGGTTTGTAATAATTTTTGAAAACTGTTAATTTTTAACTAGTCACTTAACAAATAATCAAATCACTTAATTAGTACGGATGTAGTTTGCGTGATACAACGGGTAACTCCAACTTTTAACACTAGAAGATGCTAGAGAGTGGTGGCTCCAAGCAAGATGCTCGTTGGGTGGTGTTTCCATCACTATAATTGCAGTGACCTTGTCGTTCTGTTGTCGTCTATTTTTTCGGTTGGAGTTTTCCAGCTATTATCAAGAAGCTTAATTGAGTAAGCTTGGGTTGTAAATTCCGTTTAGGTGCAAACACTATTTGATTTTATAATTTTTATGTTTCAAGAAAACTTTAAAACTATTTATGGAGTGGTACATCAGATATAACGATGTAGTGCGGGACGTAAATATAAAAAAATATTTACACCAACCCAATGTATTTTTTAAAGGTAGCATTTTACTTTTCATTATACCTAAAATATATCTGATTAAGGAACACGAAATTTACCCTGTGATGAAAATATTCTTTTTTCATACTCGAATACGTTTAGTGCGAACGAAGATAAGCTTTTATCTGCTTTTTTTATCTAGTTACATAATCACTACATACTAAAAAAAATTTGAATTTTAGTTATTTGATAAAAACAAATTATCCTATGGATGACTCATACGCTTTTATTACATGAGGTGGTTGAGGATGGGAGGACGAGGAAAATATACTGCAACAATTGACGCACTGAAAGTATTATAGCGCTTTAAGTAAAACAAATTAAGCAGATTTGAATTAAACGTAAATATTTTATTATTTAAATTATATAGAGACATGTCTGCATTTATTATACTGGGACATGTATATACGTGATACGTACATGGGTATACACGCGACAGCCGTTAAATCTGGATTAATTTTAATACAAGCATAAAACATCCGATTTAGTAGAATATAATCGTAAACCCCGTAATTAAAATCAAATTTATCTTATGTTGTTGCGCTATTTTTTGCAAAATGGAAATATTTTCAGCTGAATGTGAAGCTTTTATTACACACGATGAGTTGTTTATCTAGAACACAGATTTGTAAATCTTTTTTGATTAATCCAGCAACATATACATATACACATTGAAATAATTAATTACATGAATATCGAGTTCGAGTCGCGCTCGGTTTTGGGAAGGATTTTCCAGTTATTGTGTTTATTAACGTTTGCATAGCCGATAGCCGTAAATGTAGTAAGTAGGGTCGGCTTGAAACATACCGTCTTGAATAATTTTCCAGTTAATACTTAAACACTTTGAGCTTCATCGTTACATTAAATAGAATTATATAAATAAATTGTCTGTGAAAACATGCTTCCAATGCTTTTAACATTCCTATATACGTAAAACAAAGACTGTTTAAGGTTTTTCTTGTTTTAACATTGCAAATCTCTATACACATTCAACTCCATTATATTATGCAAACATACAAGTAACTTTGAAAAGAAAATTTACGTAAAATAATCTTGTTTAGGCCATGAATAATTTGTAGATTTTACCAAAAAAAAAAATAAAGTAGAAGTATATTATGAAATTTAAATTTTCCCCCTAACAATAAAAGTTTTAAATTGACATAACAAATCTTTAAAGTCGCCAAACTGGAAGTTCAACTTAATTTTATTTAGTACCGAAAATCTTTTGTTACGAAATTAGTTTGTTTGATATATGTACCTACACATATCCGATACCATTAGAGGAAGCTGAGAGACATGAATGGTTTAGGTAGCTAATTCGTAAGCGAGAAAATTTCGTTGTCATGGACTATTGTACAGCATGCATGCCTCCCGGCTATATGACAGTCGTTGGAGGAGTGATGATGGCAGCACTCGTCAACAAAAGTAAGGGAGTGTGTTTGCGCATGCGTTGAAAGGTATACTAAAATATCAGCCATTTTGAATGAGTCCATGTACGTGTTTTTGTAAAAAATGGAAAAAACGAGTATCGAGCTGTCATTAAATATTTATTTTTAATAGACGTTGTGTAGGGGGCTCTGCACGCATCAGTTACCACCGTAAAATTTTGTACCGGTTGTACCAGCGGGTGACGATGAATCTTCAGGACGCCAATTAGAGAGATAAAAGAGGCTATGAATATGTACAAAGAATGTCTTTGTTACATATTCAATTAAGATTCAGGCATGAGAAAACTGTCCGTCCGTTGGGTGCCGCTGTCGTGCTTGCTTACTTTGAACTAGAAACGTGTTGAACTGTACATTTCTAACGATATATGTTGACGCGGTTTCGGCGCAATAAATCAGAATTTTGGCGCCGACAAACTATTGATGAAACTTGGGTACACCATTACACTCCAGAATCAAAAATATAGTCAATCAGTGGACTGCCAAAGAGGAATTAGCTCAAAAAAAGTAAAGGCTGGCCATTTGGCTGAGAAAGTGGTGATGACTGTTATAATTAAAACATATCATACGTCGGCATTTCCCATGACAGTGAATATTACATAAATAGTAGTTAATTATATACAGTACCTTGTAGGTTAATTGTTATGAGATGTGATTTACATGTGTTCGATAATATTCTGTTGTGTGTTTTGAATAAATTTCAACGTTAACATCAGTTGAAGAATGCCAGTTACTATAATATCCTTCTGATACATTTTGGTATTGTATTCCTGAAGATGTTTCAACTCCAAATCCACTTGTTGCTGATGTTTTTCTTATTTGTTCAGATGAGTTATGGTGCAATTATCATTTTGCTTAAATAAACGTATGGTGTTATCTATAATGGGCGTTTGACACTTTGCCAACTGTAGGAGATGTTGCTCATTCTGCTCGATTAAGTCAAAATGGTGTTCGTAATGTTCCGCTTCTCGTTGAGACAGGATGCCAAATGTGTCACTTAAAAGGATCCCAATTGTGTCTCCAACTCCTCGCTTGCGATTCTCCTTCGATTTGGTTTCAAGTAGTTTGTTTTCTTCTTTGATGTTGTCAAGTTGGAGTTGTTGGACAAGGATGTCATAATGTATCGATTGCATGTTCTTACATGCTCTTGAAGGCAACTGGAGGCTTTTCTCTGCTTTTGCGACTTCATTCCAGTAACTCTTCAAGTTATATCGAATGATTAGATTCCAGTGTGAAGCAAGGAGCTGAACTTCTTCTATATTATCGAAATATATGACTCCTGCGTCTTCTAATTCATGCATCTGCAACTTGGTTGGGTGACTTTTAACAAAAACCGTATTAGTTAACAGGGGTAATACGGTGAGTAGTGTTACCGCGGCCTTTCATCTTCATTTAATGGGCTCTCACTTTCATCTTCTAGGCCTGGCAGAGGACACAATTTTGTACTAGGACGTTTAACTTCTCCTTTAAGAGTGAAAACTGTAGTTGCTCTTACGAGATCATTTTTACCAGGGTGACTTCCCTTGATTCGACCCCTTGCCTACATCGTAGGAGGTAAGTTATCTTATTTTATCAGTACTAAATCACCCACAGTTATGTTTGAGAGTTTGATCTTCCATTTGGTGCGGTGTTGAAGCTGAGATAAATATTCTTGGTACCATTTTTTCCAAAACTGTTGGTGGCGTTGATTTACTAACTCCCATCTAGTGTATATCCCGGGATTTTCATCTAATACTACATTCTCCGGGGGAGCCAGTAAAGCATCACCAGTTAAAAAAAATGTCCGGAAGTTAGAAAATCCAGATTATCTGCATTGTTGGATATAGGACATAGAGGACGTGAATTGACACATGCTTCGATCATGCATCGTAGTGGATAACTCCTCATATGTAAACGTTTGATTTCCAACGACTCGGCATAGATAATGTTTCAATGATTTTACTGCCACCTCCCATAATCCTCCAAAATGTGGAGCGCTTGTAGGAAAAAAGTGCCAGGTAGTGCTCTGCGTTGAAAAATGATCCTGGATAATCTTTTCCCACTGCCGTTGGTTTTGTCGCCGCCCCGGTGGCAAAGTGGTCAGCATGCTTGCTCCAGCGACCGGAGGTCCCGCGTTTGATTCCCGGTGGTGACAAGGAAAAATTTTCACGGCTGGTTTAGGATCAATGAATTAATCACTCATTATCCGAAATGAAAATATGATTAAGAAACATCATTTGAGGCGGCCAAATCCCTTGATGGGATATAGTGCCAGAGAGAGAGAGAGAGAGAGAGAGAGAGAGAGAGAGAGAGAGAGAGAGAGAGAGAGAGAGAGAGAGAGAGAGAGAGAGAGAGAGAGAGAGAGAGAGAGAGAGAGAGAGAGAGAGAGAGAGAGAGAGAGAGAGAGAGAGTTGGTTTTTGATTAGAAGTTTGTTTGTCTTCACGAAGTTTGTACCGATATCACTGTATATGTTGGCAATATTTCATCAACGCGATGTAAATCTTCTCTGAATGTTGTCAAGAAGGTTTTTGCTGTTAAATCAGAGACCACTTCGAGATGAATTGCCTTTGTTGACAGACGTATACAAAGACAGCAATGTATCCCTTGTCGGCCTTATTTGCTCTGCCTTTTGAGATTCGTATAATCAATACGACACCCGTGTGCGTCCATTTACTTTGAAATCGAAAACCGACAATGCGTTTTTGAATGTGATTCCTTACTCCTTTAGCTTCTTTTATTATCCAGTTTTCCGGATAAATGCTAACGTTAAGGCATTGGTACCATGAAGCGTGGATGCATGTGTCCACTGAATAATCATGCTGGTAAGGTGTGATTTAGCTGGTAGAATTAGTTGGGTGTTTCCCTCCGAATGGAGGATCTTAATTGTCTAGTCTGCCTTTACCCTTATAAGGCCGTCGTTGTCTAGGAACAGATTCAGTGAGGCGATGGTGCTCTTCTTCTTAATTAACTGTTGATCCCTTAATGTTGATATGTTGCTCTTACGATTGTGGTTAATGCTGTCCGTAGTTCTATTGCTCGGATTTCATCGACACACGTTGGTTTCTTACTGATCTTAGAGTTTTAAATAATCTGATTTGCGGTCGATCAGCTTGATTATGGTGTTCTCAGGTGCCGCGTCCTTATTGAGTACGTGGAGAACAGTTATAGTCCGCTTCAGAACGATATACTCGTGTCAAACTGTTCCATGCTTTCATTTATTACCGTTTCCCCCACTGTTTCAGGTCCGGTCCACCATTGTTCCAGAGTAATTAACCTTGATAGTGAAATACCGCACTAGATGCTGGGTTTTGTGTTGATGCTATGTGTCTCCATCCCCCAATGTTTGTGCTGTTTTGAATTTCTGATACCCGATTAGAGACGAATGTTTTCCATTTTGTTGCTGGTTTTTGTAGCCAAGCCAACACAATGGTAGAGTCTGACCATGCAAAAATATTCGCCGGTTGCACTTCTAGGGTTTGGATTACTTGGTTAATTAAGCGTGACAGAAGAAGTGCTCCGCAAAGTTCCAGACATTGTAAAATTTGCTCAACTCGAGTAGGTGCTACCTTAAGAGAAGGTAACAGAAATATTGTTGGCCTGAAGATACTCTTGCTATCCAACGCGGAATTGATAGCCTTTCAAGCTGTACCAGTTCGTCTCGCAGCTTTACACACTTTACTGTAATTTTTTTTAGGAACCTTGTCTTGTCGTCCCAGTTGATTTCTGTAGCATTACAGATCATGTAATACAAGTTTGGATGTAACGGTAATTGGCGACAACCATCCTACTGGATCGAATTGTCTTGCAACTTCTGAGGCTTGTTCTCTCTTTGTAAGTTCAGGTTTTGATGATATTTGGTTGACCTTGAAACTAAAGCAGTCTGAGATTGGGTTCCAATGGATTCCTGAAGCTTAAATAGTTTCGTATTCTGCCAACTCCATGTTTCTAATTAACTTATTTGATCCTTGTATAGACTGCAGTAATTGTGGGTGGTTGCTCGACCACTTGCTCGGTTGAAATTGACCTTTTTCAAGTAATCTGATTAGCTGCTCTTGTAGAATTAGTGCATCGTGTAGATTGTCAGCTGCGGTTAGAGTGTCATCAACATAACATTCTTCTTTGACCTTCCTGGTCCTTGGACAGTGTTCACCTTCATCCATTGCCAACTGATGTAGTGTTCTTATTGCCAAGAACGGAGCCGCTGATGTTCCATATGTAACGGTAGTTAAGTTGTACTTCCGTAATGGTTGGTTTGGATTCTCCCTCCATAGTATTCTTTCATAATATTGGTGTTCCTTTGCCACTTTGATTTGTCGATACATTTTGCTGCAAATACTATTTTGTATTTTCTCCACCGTAGAATAAGTGACCATAAATTATTTTGCAGAGTAACTCCGACATACAGAGTATCATTCAAACTCCAGCCCGATGTTGACTTCATTGAAGCGTCAAATACAACGCGAAACTTGGTTTCCTTCAATATTGCATGATGCGGAATGTAAAATTGTTCCTTGCAATTGGGTGATGGTGTCATATGCCCCATTTGAAGATATTCTCTCATAAATTCTAGATATAATTGTTGTAGTCGTTCATTATTTTGCAATCTCTTCTCAATTTGCAAGAACCGTTGCGTGGCTCTTTGTTTTGAAGCACCAAAGATGCTGGTATCATTTTCCTTGAACGGTAAGGTAACCACGTAGCGTCCATTTCGAGTCCGCTTACCCGTTTGTTGATAAATTGTTTCACAATGTTCGCCAGCTTTTGTTAGTGGATATTCAACCCGTACCTCTTCTAACTCCCAAAACTGGTGAAGCTCTTGAGCTTATTCTGCCTTGATACTGATGTTAACCATTAGAGTTCGGGGTTGCGCGGTTGTTGTCGGACCAACTAACAGCCAACCAATTTGGATTTCCTCGAATCACCTGAGGTTCTGATATGTCCGCATAGATGTCAGCGCCTAACAAGATGTCTATAGAAGACGGACAATCATATTGTGGATCCGCCAATATTATATTTTTCCAACGAGAGCCGCCATTACGTTTTATTTTCTGCTCTGGCACATCTGATGTTATTTTCCGCAAAGCATATGCTTATCTATTTGTAGCATAAACACCGATGGAAATGTGGTTGAATTTCAAATTGAACTATAGAGCTACAGGTGTTTTTAGTATTGCCTCCAATTCTGTGGCTTGGGATGATTTGTTTAAAAGGAACATAATTTGGAATTATGTGTCCCAGCAGTATTTACAGAATTCACTACTGAAACCTACTTTTTGCTGATTTTCTTGATTGATTTTTTTTTTGTGAATCAACCTTGAATTGTTTACTTGCGATGGTGTTTGCACTCTGCAGTGCTTCAAGTACATTTATTCTCTCCATTAAGAGATGTAAAAAGTGTTCCATTGTGGGATAGTCACGACTACCATAAAGAGATTCCTCGTAGTGCTTGAGGCTCTTATAATCCAATTTTTTGACATTAAGATGAATAAGGATGGTGTTCTATACATCTACGTCGAAGCCCAGGTTGTTCAAAGCTTCGATACACTCCTTTAGTGTATCATGCATTTTCTTAATATCCTTAGCTGCATTTAGTTGAACTTTTGGGATGTTCAACATGGTGTCAATATATTCGGCCACGATTTTCCGTTTATTGTCGTACCGCTCCATAATGATGTTGTACGCAGTTTTGTAGTTTTCACCTTTGACTTTTAAGTTCACCTTTTAAGATTTCCTTAAAATAACTTAATTTTTCAAAGTCTGATACATGGCTGTTATCATGTACCAGACTGTTGAACGTGTTTATGGATGACGTCCAGATTTTGAAGTTGCCGTCGTATGTTGATATTTGGAATCGCGGCAGTTTTGACATACTTCATGTGCCTTGCTCATGTTTTAGCTTATTTGGCCGTATATTTGACGCAAGTTTTAATTTGATGGATTCGTATTCTTTTAACACTGTATGCCATAGTAGTCATCTACGAAATACAGCAACGAGGTTTCTGCATCTTTTGCTACTTCGATGTACATTTCCTCATGCAGCTTTTCGATTTCCGCTTTCTTGGGGGAAAGTGCTTCGAGTTTGATGTTCATTAATTCAACATTTCATGGCTCGTTTTTTAGTGCACTCTTTGACTCACGTACTATAGCGTGGAATTGTCTCATTTTAAATTGTTGCGCCTAATACCGCTTAGCTTGCGTTTCGTCCAATTTTTCATTACCGGTTGTTTTATTACCGCCACCTGATGCCTTTATCACTAGTGATTTCCTCAGTGTTTCCAATTCCTCTCTGAAGTTTTGCACCAGTGCCACTGCTTCTCTAGCTTCCCAATACTCATGGGATGGACATTCGTCTTTAACCCAACTTATTATGTGTTCGTCAGTATCGACGAATTCTTCGTACATTCATCTAACCGCCCTATTTTGCGGTCGATGTATGTATTTGTCTTCCTGCCGATGGAGTCTTTTTTATAGTTGGACCAGAGGGTTTGTATCTCCTTGAACCTGTGTTGTTGTCCCTTTCATAAGTTGTCCATTATGCGAACGCCTACTTGATGTTTTATATAAGTCACTTTTGATCGTATATGTGCACTTAATTGTTTCGGGAACTGTCTCTAATTATTTCGAGCTTGGATGTTGTTAGTTGAGGGCAGAAATTGCGGTGATATAGCTTTTATTTAAAATTAATAGGCTGATTGTTGTTGAGTTAATAAATTATTTTATGTTTAGTATAATAAATCAATAACCACTAAACATGAACACATTCATTATATATGACTTTTTACACTATTTGCCGTAGTCACTTTGCAAAACACACTTAATAAACACATTTTATTAAACACTTGTTTTTCTATTTTGCAAAAAAATCGATTTTTGAAAATTTTGATTAAAAGTTTTGTTCAAAAAGTTTAAAAAACAACAATTTTGAACAAATTTTTTAATTAAAATATTTGTCATCTATGAATTTGTCATCAACCCAAATGAAAAAATATTGTAATTAGTCATCATTGCTGCGTAAAAACAAAAACTTATCGTTTGGCGTAATTTTTCAATCGATCAGAATTGAAATTTTAAACATTTTTATATTCTGTACGATCAACGTGGAAGCCTAACCATAGACAAACTAAACATTTTATTTCGATAAACAATACCTCAATTATACATTTATATTGATCCTTAAGAAAGGATTGGGTGAAACAGTGCTTACATAATCAGCCCCCTTCACACATCAACTGTATTGTGGGTTTGCTAACGTATGTTTCAAAATATGTATATTCGAAAAAGGCTGGAGTGAATCTAATGTTCAATTGATTTCCAAATAACCGAAATGTTCTCTGGGATTGTTTAACAACAGGCCAACATATTGTAATACTGATTGGTGAAAATAAACAGTCATAAAGCACAAAAGTGTCATATTTTCATCCGGCGTTATAAAAGAATGTATACATTTTGTTAACAAAATTATTATTATGGGAACGGGATATACAAAATTTATTTTGTTTGGGAGCTTTCCCCATAAAGGTAAAATTAACATTTAAAAATAATAATTTTGATTTACGAAATAAAATAAAAAACCTATTATAAAATTTTAATTAAATTTTTAATTTAAATGTCTGACCGTACTTAAAAACTTGCCTAAATATTTTCCAATGTAATTTCTATAATCGGGTCGTTTACAAGCAAACTAAAAATTATTTATACGGAAAATAAGGTAGAATTTTTTTGTCTGTTCTGTGAAATGATTAAGGACTTAAAATTCTGTTTTTGCTGTACACATTGAAATAACCACACTGTGTGGTATTGTGTTACATGCTTTCGTAACTGCATTACATACTTTTTTAAATTTGGGATCCACCGAGTGGGAATTTTCAAAATAAAGTGGTTCCTGATAGAAGTTGACAAATGACCGTTCTAACTCAATTTGTGTTATTTATTATGTTCCTTCTAAAATATAATAAATCAAATCTAAAAACCGTCTAAAAACATCTTAATTTATTGTAAATGTTAAAAATTCTATCGCCAAAAAAGTACTGTAATCGTAGCCGTAATTCCGATTAGCGTTAACCAATTTATTTTATAAGGCTCTGTACAGTTTAAAAGTCTAAGTATACTTTTGAATTAAATTATTTAATTGGTTACAAAGCACTATTTATTGTGCGGGTGAGTAAAACTAATTATTTGTTGGCCAATTTTCGAACATTCTTAGAATTGAACTCAGAAATTTTAATAATGCGTACACGATACTTATATATATGGGAGTGGCATGAACTAATTATTTGGTAAAATTGCACAAAAGATGGATAATTCATAATTATCCTCATCTACATTTGAACCATTTCAAGGCATGGAAGTTAATTTACGTTGACAACTATGTAAAGTACACGAAACTTTAGAGGTCATAATTTTTTAATGAGTACAACCCTTGGTTCAATATGTAGAATAATGGCAAAACGCAGTGTTTTAATTTCGCTATTATTTTCGCAATAAAAGAAAAATGAATGCATGAAACTTAACCTTGCTGATTTTCTCTATTGCTACTGACCTCGATGAAGATGCTTTAGATCGCTCATCAGTTGTTTCCATAGATCTCAGACTTATATTATTGAAAAACGTGTTTTCCATTGAAATAGTTTAAACATCTTCTTTCACCCTTTAATATTTTTTTCGTTACTCATCTCTTTAAACTCCCCGGTGGCTCGAACCCGCTGACACGTTCACCAATATTTTCGTATTTGGAGCTTGATATAAAGTCGCCTCCTTCAATGATGGTTTAAAAAAATTTAAAACTTCTGTCCGTAGCCACAAAAAGTTTAGCAACTTGTTGGGAAATGCATTTCGGCGATGTCTGAGACCAAAAGCATCTCATTCTTAGAATTTAGACTAACTTCGGTTTTCTTGATTCAGCACTAGTATTCTAGGTATATAAATTAGGTTGCAGTTGGAAGTTGCTAAATAGGTTGCAATATAGGTTGTAACGATCTATAGGACATGCATGGGGTCACGAACAATAGACCAGTCTATTGCAGAGCTAGAATGTGTCCAGATCGATAGCAGAAAAAGAAATATTAATTAGGCAGCGACTTCATTGGTGGACTCATGAAGCGCGGCTATTGCTCAGCAGTTTAGGCGAGGGATTTGGATGATGGAGCATGCCTAATTCTGGAATTGCCACCAGATGAATTGAAAACCAATCGAAACCTTTAAGTCTATGGTTTCTAATGTTCGTGTATGTATTATTTTTTTTTCTAACAGTTCGTGATCACTGATGTTATGATTCACGGTATTGATTTACTGGTGTACTAATAATTTTGGTATTCACTGTATTTACTTTTTAGATACCACACTTAATATTAAATTTTTTTCTCGCCGAAGTATAACACATAGTCTTTTGTACACCTTTACACCGGTACTTAAACACTATCGCTCGAACCGTTTCTTACTTTTAAACTAAGGTTTTTTTTTATAGATTTGAACGCACATTCGAATGTTGCGAGTTTTAGGATGCACTTTATATTTTATGGAATTTTGGCATTCCACTTGCATGGTAGTTACATAGTCTTTTTGTTTTCACTATCACCTTTTGGTTGTTTAATTTAAAAAGTTATCGTAGGGTTATAAGTAAATTATTAGATTATAAAATATTTCTTTTCAATTATTAAACTATTAGTATTAGTTAATATGGTTAAATTATTATTATGATATTGTTAGTTTATATGGATTATTTACAGCCAATTAAATTTATTGAACTGTTTATAAAAGTCTATACACAAAATTGTTCAAGTATCAAGATCATAGAATGCAATATAATTTATAAATTTCACATCAATATCTTAGAAGTTCAGTTGGATTTTTTTTTATATACATACATATGTATATAATAGAATGCACAGTCTTTAACTTTTACAGTAGCCACAATCATTTTATTTTATATTCGACTTAACTTAGACAAATTTTTATAATTTTTTATTTTATTTTTTTATTATTATTTTTTCATTTTATTTAAATTGTACTACCGCACTCTTTTGAATTTCAAACTTGACTCCCCGCGTGTTTTCATTTTTCCTTTTATAGGTAAACAAAAAACCGTAATATGTAATTATCGTACGATTTTTTTGATTTCGTTCTCAAGATCGAATCGCAAACCCGGTTGATCATATTTACAGAAAACCCCAAATTTGTATTTGATTAATTTCCATTCATAAAAGAAAGCTATGTAGTATATTCAACAGAGAAATATAAGGGAATAACTAAGGGGTGACCACCGTGCTTGTTCTTGGTACGAACTCAATTCGTAACAAGGTTGCAGTGGGAAGTTGTTAAAACTGCAGTTAAATTTTGGAAATTTTCATTGTGAACGCTATATTGGTTTGACTCTTCCTACCTTATTGAATTATTTTTTGAACGCCTCCGTATAATTGACCTCGAAAACGCTATAATATCTATGTTTTTTGAATGCTCGGTAGATTATTAAAATTATGTAGAAGAAATGAGTTTTTATACTTATTTTCTCTATAAATCGTCACATAGGATTGACCAAAGGAAAACAACTAGTGACCAAATCTCAATGACCAAACAATTTTGATCATTGAATTTATAAAATGATTAGTTTTGGTCAACTTTCCTGCACAAACATTGCGAATCATGCAAAAATGACGAGTTTTTAACGAATTTTCGTAGCAAATCTTTGCGTATAAATCATCAAAAGATAACAACAATTTGTTACCAATCGTCAATCACAGTAATTGACCAAACGGATCTTCGGATCGAACAATTTATAAAATTGTTAGTAGTTAAAAAATAAAAATATAGCGTTCAAGAGTACTTCTCGAGCATCACTTGACGAGAAGAACCATATCTCAGTTCCTAATTAAAATATCATGAAAAAGCGGACAGTTCTGTGACTATTTTTAAAAAAAAAATTGTATTATCTCTGCAATCTGTTCTGGGGCCGAGGCTCGTTTTCAGCTAATTCGAGACCGTACAGAAAATACAGCTATAGGTTCAATTTTTATAGAACCATCTTCACATTGCATAGCTGCATGCCAGCCGATAGTACTGGGAATGGAAGATGGGTCGACCGATGCGTTTTGTACACCGATAGGGGGTCTTAGTTGTGTTCCTTTTCGTCACAGATTGTAATCTGTTGATGAAAATTTCCTTTTGCATCCTACCCCTATCGGGGTTGGAGTCCGGTACCTCCCGATCCAAACGCCAAATCTTTAACCACTGTGCCGTTTGGCACAGCATAATACTGATTTTTTTATAATAAAAAAGTAAAAAAACAAAATTTCACCCCTGATGATGGTCTAATGACGATGTCGAATAAATAAAAACAAATTTTAATTTTAATTTAATATAAACATTTATTTATAAAAAAACAAGTTTTAATTATTTGTTTGTTGGTGATCAGCGGCTGCTGTTTCTCCAAAATTTTCAAACTGACTAAAAAAAATTCAAAATTTTGTAAAACTTTTATACAAAATTTTTAAGGCAATGGCTGATGGCACACACGAAAAAAAATGCATTTTTCTTCATTTTTTTCACCGTTTACCTATGATACAGGTTTAATTTGCGACTTAAACAAATTTTCTGTGCAACCACACTAACACAAACAGAAATGAAATAAATATTTCAAGGACATTTTTAACTTGTACATTTTAGTATAAATTTTATTTTCGAGAGAGCAGAATAAAGGTTTCAGTGGTTTTAGGTTTCAGTGGTTAAGTGTAAACCATTTTTGGCCCATTGTGATACCACGCATTCATGCTACATCATTAACCCATTCACCTATTCACCTACTCACACAACTACAGTATACCACCTGCACATTGCAAGCTCAATGTCAACTTGTACATTGACATGGACGGTGGGTCGGCGCTGAATTCTGCACTCCATCAGAGGGTCTTAGTTGTGTTTATTAACATCACCGATTGTAATCGATGATGAAAATTTGATTTGCATCTAGCCTCTGATGGGGTTCGAACCCATATACCTCCCGGTCAAAGTGCCGAAGCTTTAACCACTGCACCACTTGTCCGGTGAGCAGAATAAAACAAAATAAAAAAAAATTGGAGTTATGTATATACACGGATGAGATGCAAAGAGATATGCGAAGAGATTTCAATACTTATTTTTTTTTTTTGTAAATTTTGTTACACAAAAACATTATCTATTACGACTAGTTGGCCTTGAAAAAAAAATATCAAATACCAGAAACCTGGTGATTAATTAAGCAATGATTGGTAACGATCTTGATTGATATACAAATCGGTATGATAATAAAATTTGATAATTTTGTTATGTGTGCAATTGTTTTGTTGCCGATTTTAGTTAATAGGACTGTTGTATACTTTTTTTAGAATATAATAAATAATTCAGTTAACGAATTATTGTCAATTTTCAATTATGTGTATTGTGTGGTATTTGTTGTAGTTGAAGAAACAGGCCGCTACAATGGTATGTTGCCCCATAATCAGCTAATTGTTTGCAAAATTTTCCACGTTTGAAACTGTTTTGATTTTTTTTGTCAATCTTCGCATGTTTCTAGTGGGATTTGACATCAAAACTCACGTAATCAAGGAAATAACTCATCAACAATTTTCCCCGATGGAATGGCATCAGACAATTCCTTAGTCATCTATAATATCTTTCCCAATAATATTCGTGTTTTTATATAATTTGGTACTTGAGATAAACCGCTTAGTCCCTAAGTGTCCGGAATGTCCAAATTGTTATAGCAATTGAAATTGCATCAAATAATTTATGCATCCCATATAAGCAATACGAATCAAAATCTAGCCGAAAAATAAGCGGAAACAAATAGTGCTTAGATACAATTCATCGAAATTATTTATGAAGGGGAATGGCGGAGAAAGGCAATGGCGAGGGAGGGAGGGGGAGGTAATGCAAAGGGCGAGTGGTTAAGACCGAAGGGTAGTGGCTGGAGATAATGGACCGGGAGGGTAATGGACCAGGGGTAATGGAACGGGCAAGAGAGGAGGCCGATTTTTTGTAATAAAAAATTATTTATTATTGGCCAGACTCCAACATATGTTTATTAATACTCAACTAACGATTAAATAACGAAATTTCTTAAAAACGGTATGATTTTCTTCCAATGAGATGCACCCCGGATTTTTTTAAAATTTTTATTATTTATTTGTCGTTTATTCATATGTGACCAAACTGTGAAACTAGTGACCAATCCTAACTAAACGACAATAAAACGATTCCAATTATATTAATAATTAAAACGGTCCTGGGACCTACCCCTGGCTAGGATTCAATTGCCTTAGAAATAATGCAGTCACATGGGAGATAACTCCACCAAAATAGATATATTTATAAAATACTACTAAGCTCTTAGTTAAACAATGCCAGACCTTACAATTTATCATAATTTGTGATAATAATGAAATGGTAACTCCGTTTCAATACACATGTGTAAACATGAGTAAACATGTCTACACATAAACCATCATATAGATCATGGGTTTTGGATTCGATGTATCGATAACATAAAACAATCGTTGTTCAGTTTTACTTTATGTAATTAAAATAAACTACAGTAAGTGAGAACAATTCTGACATAGACATTTTTGGAAATATACCATTCGCTAGTTCCGGCCAGACTAAATCTTTGCGCGTTCTCTACAGCCGAGATGGATTCACTAATAAAATTTTATATATAAGCGTTTTCTATAAATTGGATGATTCTATTGTTTTTCGGCCGAAATAAATACACCGGAAGTGACAGCATCATATGACCTTTTACGTTTTTCGGAAATATTTTGAAAATATATCATTTAGGGGAATATCCTCTATCCGGTCGCAAGTTAATTATTTGCGACCAGAAATATGGTTACTAGATTTATTTTGCCATGCCAATTCTTACATTTTTTTTTAATTTAAATTTGTTTTGCGATTGCTAAGTAGAAATACACAAAAAGTTTGCGACCTCGGAAAAGGCGTAGCAGTCTTTTCCTGGATTTCTACTTCACAATCGCAAAACAAATTTAAAATTTAAAAAAATGTGTCAATTCGCATGGCAAAATAAATCTAGTAGCCATATTTCTGATAGAAAATAATTAACTTGCGACCGGATAGAGGATATACCCCTTATGAGACTAATAACTAAACGAATTTGACGGAAATGACGACTTTGTATAAAAAACCGTTAACAAAAATTTTACCACTGTACATCCCAGACGGATTAATTGATCAGACCGAAAGTTCATAATTAAGCGTTTGGAAGATCCTTACCAGATTTTGTGGAAATTGTACCGGTAGCTTTCATATTAGCTTTCTCAATTTTTGCCATGAAGGTGAAAAGTTTAACATTTACAAACACCACAATTAAAAGATTTTAGTAAATATAAAGATTAAATTGTTAAGAAAGGTTGACATTCGCTTTAGAAATCAAGTATGGTGTATTCGATAACTAAATGTATACTCGTACGTTCGTGGTGGAAGATAATCCGCTGTTGACCCCAGCATATTCATCCGTTCCGTTTTATGATTAAGAAAAATGCAACGTGTCTCATCAATAATATGTACAAAATAATTCATTTTCCTGTTCTTGTAAGTTGCTGCAACTTTATTAAGGCAATACGAAAGATATGGCGAATTATCTTGTTCAAGTTTCTAAAATTAATCGAAACGGTTGTATTACCATTCAATGTTTGCTTGAACGTGTAATGTCAATTTAATGTTCAATTCTTATCATCTCTAATTTTCCAAACGGCAATCAACATAAGTTTTAAGTTAAATAATAATTGAAATTCAGGAAGCAAGTTTTTCAAGGAATCGCAATCTCAAACGGGAAATGTATTTCTTCAAAAAATGTACAGAAATGCTTATTGTTATTGCAGTACACGTATACATATACCACGTTTCTCTAGATAACACAGAGTACACTCGTAATATGTGGAAATGCAAAATGCAAATTTGTATAGTTTCCATACGATCGTCGTCAACGTTGTCGATTGAATAATAATAAGTATTTAATCTTTGCATATTGGTGAAATATTGTATCATTATTAGAAAGCCTGCAGAGTAGATTGCAGATCGATTGCTAGATTTTGTAAAGAAATTAAAACATGAATCGGAAATTCTACGAGTATAACTTAACCCATCTCGCAGATATAAAACAGAATATCAAATGAGTATAAATTGAGCGATAACTTCATTATAATTTGCAATGCTGGAAAATCTTATTTTTATTTTTCATCACGTCTCAACAATTTTCCATTTGACGTACATTTATATTATGTTTCAACACACGTTATACTATATTTGGTTATACATAATTAAACAAGAAACACGAAACGTAATTATTAATTTTCAATTTGTTTTCGATTTTTTGTTCTCGGAAGTCGGGAATATTTTATGTGAGAGATTCAAATTATATTTTTTGTTAGGAATCGAAAGGTTTTACCAGTCCAGGTAAATCACACGTTACAGAGGTTAAAATATACAATCCATTGGAAGTACAAGCCATTAAAATTACATTTGCCTTAATAGCTTTAAACAAAAAAGAAATCGTTAGAATAATTTATGATTTGATTACGGTGGTGCAGAGTAAAATCCTAAACAGAAAAGGTGAAGAAAAATGCTTTGGATATTTCGGGTTGATTAAATTATATCGAACAAAGTATGTACACTGATTTGTTAATGGAAGGGTTGCTTTAGGCCACATCGAAATAAAAATTTCAATAGCAATGAAATTAATCAGGGAAGGTCTTCCAAGTAAAGGACTAATATTATTATGAAAAATGATTCGTATATACATGAAGCAATAAATATTCGCTATCGTTAAAATTATTACGAAATTTATAAAAATATCCATTTTATTTTATGTACATATTTAGAATACACGTATATGAGATATGGCTAATTAGTTTTAATTTGTTTACAAAGTTAAAGAATGTAAAGTAATCATGAACATTTTCGACCTCGAAGCTTTTGTAGATCGGTCTGTGAATGCCGTGCATCGTTGCAATTCCACGATGGCAATGTGTTACAATTACCAGCCAATGTAATGTTCTTAATAATTGTTGCAAAAGGCTTAATGAACTGTTTTTGTAGCATTAAGTTCCAAACTGGCATCCACATTTTCTAGTATATGTGTGGCCACAACCAAAGTTGAAATTGACTGAATGCGAAAAATCCAAAAAATACTGGAAATCAAATTTTCCGTATTCTTTTCCATTTCCGTTGATTTTTGAAAAACAACAATTTTGATACAACAAAATATGCATATTTTCAATTCAACAGGATAAGTGCATGTTTTTCAATTATCAAAACATAAACATTGATAAATGAAAAGTTATATAGGTGGTTGGTGCAATAGCCCTAGTGCAATTTCTACAAAGTTTCAGCTGAATCCGTTCAGTAATTTTGGAGTGACGGGATAAGAAACACCCAAACAAACTTTGGAATTTGTGATATTAGTGGAATGTCAAACCGATACAAGATATCGATTGTTCGATACAAGAACGTTATCAATAGATTTGTAGAAATACTAGATCCAGATAACTTCTTTATTTTGTACCAAACATTAGAATATTAGTGAAAGAGAAATCTAGTGACGTGCTGAGCACATTTCACAGATACTTGTATATAGTTTTATATTTACTCCTTTTACTAATTTTCGTATAATTAGTTAATTTTTACATTTTAGTAATTGGTTTTACCACCGCATCGCTTTGTTTTGTTTAACATTTTATCTTTTTTCTTATTGCCACCTTAATTAATGATATAATTAAAAATAATTTTGTTTGTTTGTTGGTTAACCAAAAAATAATGAAATTTAAGTTACGCAAAATTTAACGTAATTCCTTTTATATAATTAGTGTTTTTCTGTTATACTATACCAACAAGAAGAGTTCTCTTGACACAGGCGAAGATTTTATATATTACCTACCTTATACCTATACGTTTAGTAAAATTTTATTATGTTTTAAAGAAATATGCAATTAATGATGTACCGGCCATACAAAAAAGCACAGATGGAAGATATTCCAAAAACTCAGCTGGAGAGAAGCTTAAGAAAAAATAATAAGGAACTTGTGGGGTGTTCATTTGTTGCGGATGGAAAATAATTTACACATATTTTATTATATAACTCGCACTTTATTTGATATGCACATGAACAATTTATTTATAAGATACGTTAAGGCTTCAATCGATTGATTGTAATATTTACGTCTTTCCCCTTAATCCTAACTGTAAAATATGAGAAGCCATTCATATGGAGGTTGAAAAGGCGCACGATATGCATCAGTACCTATAAATACATGTGAACATTCTTTAAGTTCCTTGAATATGAATGCATTTTTTCTTTTACGTCGGGTTGCGAGGACCAGTGAAATCGCAACACATTCATTGTTCAAAATTCTTGCGAAATCTGACTGCGAATACAAGTCCTCAGTTGGTTGTAAAAAGTCACCAGGTAATCGCAAATGTTCTCCGTATAGTAAAAACACCGAGGTAGTTTCAAAGTCCTCGCAAAAAGCTGTACGTATAGGCTCAACAAAACTGATGGGAGAGATCTTGTTCACTGTAGATTTTCCTTGCACATAATTTCCGTGTTAAGACTACGATGCCATCTTTCGATTAATCCATTGCAGGCAGGATTATATGCGGTTGTTCTTTTTCGTTTGAATCCTAGCAGCTTCGATAATTCGTTGAATAGGTGAGAAATTGCGATCCGCGATCAGTAACTATAAATGTAGGTACACCATAACGACATATCCAACATCTAAAAACTGCTTCAGCAACGTTATCAGCTCTAATATCCAGCTTGGGTATAGATTCAGGCCATCTTGTGTATAGCGATCGATGAGTGTCACGCAGTATCGGTTTCCTTCTGATAGCGGGAGTGGTCTTATAATATCTAAATATACCTCAGCGAAACGGTCGCTGCTCATTGGAAAAGTTCTGGTTGGACTTTTTATACGCGCCTAGTTATTTTCGATTTTTGAAACTTCGGACAACACTGTGACACTTCCGACAATCCGACTTTATTCCGGGCCAAAAATATTTCTGTGAGACCATGGTCACTGTGGGGAAGCACAGACATTAACGAAAGAGGTGAGTTATTTTTTGATTATTTATTAAATACTAACCTCGTAGTTTGCAATATTGGGTGTGAACCAACATTCATTGTTAGAAATCGACAGGAGGTTCTAGATGTAACCTGTGCGTCAGAAACAATTTTTGATATGATCAGTGGGTGGAGAGTGGCGAAGGAGCACTCATTCTCTGATCATCGATATATTACATATAACCTCAACATCAAACCTGTTGCCCGGAAAGCCTTTAGGAATCCCAGAAGGACAAACTGGAACAAATATGGGGAGGTGTTGAAGGAACTAATGCCGCTGGAGGTTCCTGGACTTCCGGCGACAGTAGAGGAATTAGATGACATGGTTGATATTGTCACAAAAGCATGCAATCTGTCATTTAACGCTGCGTGTCCCCTGATAAAACCTAGGGGCAGGAAGAAACCGACATGGTGGACCACGGAGTTGGGAACCTATCGGAGAGTGTGTAGGACGGCCTTTAATAAGGCTAAGAACACCAGGGAAAATCGGGATTGGGATTCCTATAAGGAAGACCTGAGAAAATACAAAAAAGAGTTGAGGAAGGCACAAAGGGGGTCTTGGAGACTCTTCTGTTGTAGAATGGAAGAAGTCTCTGAGACTTCTCGCCTTAGGAAAATTCTATCTACCAACCCAACCAGTCCGAGTTACTTAATTAGGCCGGACGGGTTATGGACAGCTTCAAGTGCGGAATCATTGGAGCTTCTCATTGAGGCCCATTTTCCGGGAAGCATTGATGACTCGATGGAGCCTGAAGGTCATCGAGGAACACCTTTAACAGATGTGGATGGCATCGTGGACAGGAAACGAATCCTGTGGGCGCTGAACGGTTTTAAGCCTTATAAATCGGCGGGCCCGGATCGGATTATACCAGGAGAGATCCAAAGAAACTCTGCAGTTATCCTCCCCTGGCTGGAGGTTATCTTCAGAGGATGTCTGCAATTGGTCTATATTCCCAGGAAATGGACGGAGGTCAGAGTGGTTTTTATCCCGAAATCGGGAAAAAGCTCACAGGCTTATCCAAAGGACCTGAGGCCTATAACTCTATCATCCTTTATGTTGAAAACCTTGGAAAGATTGATAGACGTACTTATTCGAACAAAAATTGAGCCAAGGAATTGGGCAATGTCGCAGCATGCGTACTGTAAGGGAAAGTCGGTGGACACAGCTCTGCACGATCTAGTACGCATGATTGAGAAGTCAATTTACTCGCAAGAGTATTGTATGGTAGCATTTCTCGACATTGAGGGTGCCTTTAATAATGTAAAAACGGAGGCGATCATGGAAGGATTGTCATTTCTGAAGGTGGATTATCCTATAAGTAGGTTGATAAATCAGATGCTGGTAAGCAGGATTATTATCTCGGAACTGGGAGAGTCCACCATTAGAAGGCGGGTGGTTAGAGGAACTCCGCAGGGAGGAGTAATGTCCCCCTTTCTTTGGAGTGCAGTGGTAAATGGATTGCTGTTGGAACTGGAGAAAGAGGGTATAGGGGTTGTAGCGTATGCAGATGATGTAGCAATAGCTGTCTCAGGCAAATATCTGGATACGATTAGGGATGTTATGCAGAATGCACTCCTGATCGTTACGAAATGGGCCAGCAAATGTGGATTAGGGATCAACCCCTCCAAGACAGAGCTGGTACTATTTACTAAGAAATATAAAATTCCGGTAGTTAGCCCTCCTACCGTGAACGGCATTAGACTGGCTTTTGCTGACAGAGCGAGATTTTTGGGCATAATCTTGGACAGTAAGCTCAGCTGGAAGCCTAACATTGTAGAAAGGGTGAATAAGGCTAATGTAGCCATTTACTCGTGTAGAAACGCCATAGGGAAGAAATGGGGTTTGAAACCAGAGCTGGTACACTGGCTCTATACCGCAGTGGTAAGGCCTGTGCTGATGTACGGGGTGGGCGTGTGGTGGCCAGCTCTGGAAAAGGTAACCTATATAAGGATGTTGGAGAAGGTGCAAAGAACGGCCTGTATGCTTATAAGCGGGGCGCTTAGGACAACACCTACACGCGCTTTAGAGGTTATGTTCCATCTTATTCCAATCGAATTTTTTGGTAAGCAGATGGCAGCCAATGTGGCTACAAGGCTCTCGGCTGTCTCTCAGTGGAAGTGTCTTCAGGCGGGACACTCGACGATAGTTAGATCACTAGGGGAAGAACTGGTGAATCTAGATTATATTAAACCAACGTTGTGCTTCGATATAGGTTTCCGGATCATCTGTCCTTCTAGGGAATCCTGGAGGAACGGATCAATACTGGAAAACGAGGCACTGCAATTTTTCACGGACGGCTCTAAGCTAGACGGCAAAGTAGGAGCCGGAGTCTTCTGTGAGAAGCTTAATGTTAATATTTCTGTTCGTCTCCCTGACTACTGCAGCGTGTACCAGGCTGAAGTGGTGGCGATAGGGGAAGTCGTGACATGGTTGAAGCATAACGTGGTATCTGTTAGGGATATCGCGATTTATGTGGACAGTCAAGCGGCACTCAGGTCACTAGAGGCGGTTTCTCTGAAGTCACGGGTGGCGCTGGATTGCCGATCATCTCTTAATGAGATGAGCGAGTATTTCAGTATCCAGATAATCTGGGTCCCTGGTCACTCGGACGTCACGGGAAACTGCAGGGCAGACGAACTAGCTAGGTACGGTACGACTCTCCAGATGCAACCGGAAAGGGCAGGTCTGGGGAGGCCTATAGCAGCGCTTAAATTGACGCTCAGTAAAAAGGCAATCGCCTTGACAGATGAGAGGTGGACCAACACTCTCACGTGCAGGGTAGCAAAACAGGTTTGGCCAAAACTGGACCTGCGGCGCTCCAAGGCACTTATATCCCTGGGAAAACGAGATTTAGGATTGGTCGTAGGGATACTGACAGGACACTGCCTTTTTGGGGAACATGCGAGAAGGCTGGGTCTAGAGACGAATGACTTTTGTAGAAGTTGTATGGACGAAGAGGAGGAAGAGACGTTAGTTCACTTCCTATGCTCGTGTCCAGCACTATCCTACAAAAGACATAGGTACTTGGGTGTGTACAACATGGACAGCCTTTCTGAACTCGCGGACTTTGGGGTGCGAGATATTTTACGCTACATCAGTAGCTCTGGTTGGTTTCAGCGGGAGTAAGGGGAGATTGGATCCTGTGGTATCACAATGGGCCATTATTGGCCTAAGTGTGCGATAGCAGCCACTCTAACCTAACCTAACCTAACCATGGTCACTGTATCCTTAATATCTGGGTGAGAAAGGTTGTGTATTGTGTCAAAAACTGCACGGTGAAATTCCTTCGGAAGCTTTTGAGTCTCGTTTAGCTTGACCGAAAAGAACTGCTGGACTAGGCACATATGGAGTTATCTGAGGCGTCGACTGGTACTGCTAGCGTAGCAATGGGTGATGAGTTGCTCAAAAGAGTTGCGTTAGCTCACCGTTGCTTAGACAGCTCAAATGCAATCGTTAGCTCATCAGATCATACAATGTGACGTTTAGCGTTCTTCTTTGCTCCAATTAGCCGATCGTTTAGAATGGCTTGTTCTTCGGCTGCACGCGGGATAAACTTGCGGTAGAAGTTTATCAGCCCAAGGTAACGACGTAATTCTGCTACCGTTTTAGGTTTCGGGAATTGTTTAATATTATCCAATTTGTTTTGTGATGGACCAATACCTGCCGAGGGGGTGATTTGTTGCACCCCGAATATAGATTTACTGGCATTTAATACGAGTCTGGCGTCTTTTAGCCGTTGAAAAATCATCTTGAGATGTTGTAAGTGTTCCTCTTCTGTCTTTCATGCAACGGGCATGTCTTCGATGTATACAACGCAAGAATCCAATCATCAAATAAACCAAATGGTGTTCGAATCACCGTTTTCGGAATGGTACGTTCATCGATTGGTACTTGAAAATAGGCACGAACTAAAGCGATCGCAGAAAAATATTTACATCCATTTAGTTGGTGGGCAAAATCGGTTAAGTATGGAATGCTATACATATCTGGTATTGTCTGAGCGTTAAGAGCTCTGTAGTCGCCGCATGGCCTCCATTTACCGTTTTATTACGCACTAGGTGGAACGGGCTAGACCGCAATTACTATTACTCGGTCGACATATATACCTAGTTTAATCATCTCATCAAATTCCTTTTTTGTGGTTATGTATTTTGCTGAATCTAGGCAACGTGCTCGCGCAAAACATGAAGAACCCGTTGTTTCGATTATGTGCGATACACCGTGAGCTGCATCGTTGATGTCGTATTTCTCAACTGTTATTTCTAAAAAATCGTTTAATAAATTTATTATTCGTGCGGGTCATATATATTTGAGGATATTGTCGTAACTCCTGTTGAGTAACAATTCGAAACGTTGGCCTTCGGCGATAGCAACGCTAAGGTATCTATAAGTGTCGACCAATAGGCCGAAATGCTTTAAAAAATCCGCAACTATAACTGATGTGTTTGTATCTGCGAGTATAAAATTCCTGATTTTTTAGGTACCGTATTTTTTTATTTCCGTCTAATTAGCGGCAAATAAAATGATATTGCGTTGTTTCGTGTTTTTAATATCGTTAGAATAATAGAAACGCTAGTACTAGGAACGATTAAATTTTTTTGTGAAGATGGTCTATCAAAAATTGATAAACGGATGGAATCTATGAGTCCCGTGCATTCTTCTATACACGGGTAGTTGTTACGTTCTTTGAATTGTCATTGTTTACGCTAGACTCGGTATTTGGGCTATGTTTCTTAAAATTACATGGTGCTCTACATTTACGAGCTCGGTCGGCAAAGAAATGAAGATAATATCAGTTTCCATTAGGGTACTCCCTTGGCCAGCTGCCAAATCTACTTTCATTTTTACGTGCTTCATAATATCTCTGTCGTAAACGTGAACGGTTATTCTGCTCGCTTAATTGCATTTCTAAGCTTTCTATTTTTTTGATTAGATACTTATAATCGGCTTCATTATGGTTCTTTTCCGCTTTTCTGGAATCATGTTTCAGTTTAATTGGGTTTACGTATTTGGTGGTATTCGCCAACTGTACCTCTCAGGTTTGGACAGCAATTTGACATTGCTACTAATTTCTTCATCGGACCATGATGCTAGGAACGATTGTAATTCGCCTGTAAGTTCTGAAGCCATATTGATTTCAATAATTCCCAATTAACAGCAGCTAAGTATCCGCTTTTAATTTTTAATTTGTGATAGAAAACTGAAGGTCTTGATTAGATTTGCTGCTTTCCGATTTAGGAATTTTATGAAACCACTTGAGATCACTATCTTCCCGTCTAAGAGTTATATCTCGTGGACAAAATAAGAAATCCGTCAACTGAAAGTATAAAATGTTTGTTCGGCTAAACCCTCTACTATAAACCAACGGTCTCTATCAGACTCAATTTTGAAAGTATTTTAGTAATTGATATAGCGTATACTCGATAAGATTCACGTTATAAATATATTTTTGATACAAACACTACAATGTCACCACTTAAATTTTGTACACTAATAATATAAACGAAAAGAAATATGGAGAACTACAAGTGGATCTGACGGCAAAAAAATAAAACTGATTGGGTCTATTTTTGTATGTGAATTTTTATTTTCATAAAGTATGTCGTGCTAAAGTTTCAAGGAAAAAAGACTCAATGAGCTTATTTTTAATGCGCTAGATGTCACTACCCCGAACATTTATAGTTCTCAATACGCTTTTTTTTGATTATGTGTTACCATTTGTATCGTATAAAAGTATTCGAAAAACAAAATCAAACAGTGCAACAATAAAAATACCGGTCATATGACAATTTGAGGTGTGTTTTCTGAAGCAAAATAATAAAAATACAGTAAAATCTCGATTTAACGGACTAATTGGGGAGTCCGTTACAATGGGGTCCGTTACGACGGTTACTTGTCGTAACCAGAGCTTTTCAAATATCTGTTTTTTCACTTTTCCCCTTCCGCAATTCTGGCAAAAATCCCGATATTTATTAATAAATTATTGTCAAAATTGTTTATTATTAACTGTGTTTGTTATTTTTACTTCTACTATATGCAACGAATGAAGAAAAATTAAATAAAGATGGTATAATACTTCAAACATCTGCATACACGTGTCAAACTGTTGCACAACAGTAAATGTTGCACAAAACAATCAAACATGTTGGATTTTATGCAAACTGGTGTGCGACAACGTAAACATCATCATTTTTTCTTCAAATTTACTTTTATTTCTCAATATAGTCCGATAAGCTATCGCCATCACTTTCCTAGCGGAAAGAACACGCTTTGCCTTTTTTGAAGCCGATTCCCCTTGGCAGACAACTGTCTTGAGTGTATTTTAGATTCTGGAGTGTAAAGGAGTATCCAAGTTTCATCAACAATAATTAGCCGTTGTTAAAATCCTGGTCTTTTAGCAAATATACTGCACTAACAGAGCATTGGAAATGTTCATTCGAAACGTTTCTGGTCCAAAGTGAGCAAACGCGATACTCAACGCGCGGATTGCCTGTTCTATTTCTCTAACTTTAATTCGACGGTTGTCTAGCACCATTTGGTGAACTCGAGCGATGTTATCGTCAGTGGTTGCAGTTTTTGGAGGTCCCGAACGTTCATCGTCTTCTAAGTTGGTATGACCACGTTTATTTCAGCTGCTCAAAATTTCACGATGTTAAATTAATGTCTCTTCCTTACCAGGGAGTTAATTCGCGTTCCGTGAACTAATGAAAATGAAAAGTTTTTTTCATTAGCAATCTAGTAGGTTTGCGTTCCTCATAAGAAATTTTGATTTCACACAGTAAAACTTGTGTACGTGCAAATAACTCAAACTACTAGATTTCCAATGAAAACAACCTTTCATTATTATTATTTCACGGAACACGAATTGATCCCCAGTGGCACTATTCTGGTTTTCCCTGGGAATAGGGAATTGGGAAAAATATTTTCATAGTATTTTTGTCTAAATTGTATTTTTCTGGCCTACTGAGGAAATAAGTTTGGTATAAATATTTTCGAAACAGAGTTAAATGGGAAAATATTTTTCCCTATAAAAATTTTGTGGAACAAAAGTTTCCCAATACACATTGTTTTGAAATTTTTTGCACCAAACTTATTTTCTCAGTAGGCCAAAAAAACACAATTTAGACAAAAATGCTATGAAAATATTTTTCCCAGTTCCCTATTCCCAGAGAAAGCCAGAATAGTGCCACAGGTCAGCAAATTTTTAAATTTTCGAATTTCTATTTAAAATTGAAAACACGCCTTCCCAGAGATTTGGGCTGAGGTTTCATTAACACCTGGAATAGTGTGCTAAATTCTTCATCCAATCAGCCAAATTGTCACTTCCTAACCAGGTCAGCAAATTTGAAATTAATTGTTGAATTTCTATTAAGAATTAACACGCCTTCCCAGAGATTTAGACTCAGGTTCCGTGAGCAATTTTCATAGGTTGCTAAATTGTTCATTCAGCCAGCATGACCGGAATTTCTCTGTCAACAAATTTGTCAAGTATTTTTGAATTTCTAATTTTAGTTTGGTAAACGGCATTAAAATGATAAATGGCAAGTAACATGATAAATTAGTATTTTAATACAAGCCCAAATAAATTAATAATTTGGCGTAAATTTATGAATAAATTTTAAAATTTAAATAAACAGTTTAAGGATACAACATGAGTATTATACGGATTTTTTAGTCTTATAACTTTAACCATTGATTTAAAACCCATTCAATTTCACAATGAAATGTTTTCCTTTATTTTCCAATTGCCACATAGAATTTAAAGATTTATTACTTTATATACTGAAGTCTTTTTTTAAGAAACAACCCATAATGTTAACTGTTACGCTCGCTAAGTCTTGCGACACAACAACTTGAACAAAACGTAAAATTCTTTAGAACTCTTTTGTTTCGAAAAATAAAAGTACTTTTAAAGTCACAAAGCAGATACATTTTTCGAATCTAAAAAGCTGCATATCTAAATACAATATCATTCCTAAATGATTTTCTAGAGGAACGGTTCAGTAATCAAAATATTTTGAAATGTATTTTAGTGAAAATAACAAAAAAATGTGGATGATAAATACAAGCATCACTTCCTAGAAATATTATTCGAATATAAGTATTACCAATCCAGAATTAATAAGACTCTTTTAAGGTTTCGTTGAAAGAGCAGCACAAAGAATAATGCTTACGCAATGTCAAATTATATATGTAAGGGTTGGCAGTTTTCATATACGAACAAGGGTTAATTGTATTGAACAAAGCTGTATGTGAAAGGGAGTTATTTTTAAATTTTTCCAAAATTTAATCAAAATAAAGAAGCTACTTCGTATTTATTAAGGGTTGTTTGTTAGATTTAGAAGCAATATGTTATTAACCTATGCTGAAATTAGCAACTTTCACGTAATGATAATTTAGATAAAATGTATATAAAGCAGTAACTTTACGTTTAACTACGACAAACTGGTATCATTACAGCACAGTGTCAAAATAATTTATACTTTAAACTTTCTCTTTACTGCCATTAACATAATTTCGATCCGTCTGCTTTTATTATTCCTGGAATAATCTCAGACAAAAACATAAAAAAAATTAGATGATTTTGAAAATAATTTTTATAAAACCGTTTCTAATGAAATGCAATGTTTACGCAAAGTTTCATCCATAACCTCAATAATGAATAGTTTCTGATATTCAAAGATTGTCCAATGTTTAAGAAAGTTCAAGTTCAAGTGTCCGGTACTATGAGTATAGAAAAATGGTTTTGTTATTTATTTGATCGATTTTATTTTATCAAGCCTGCAATTATGTCAAATTCATCAGTAAGTTGCTATTTTTCAATACCTACTGTTTAGATACGCGGCACATTCGCCATCTAAAACGTAGTGTTAAAAAACATCATAATACTCGTCCTACACACTATAATTCAAGGAAGGATTTTTTATACATTTCTTTTAAATTCAATATAAAATATTTTAAAACTTGAGAAAATGGAAAACATAGAAAATACCGAAAGCATAGAAAAATAGTTTAATTACCCCGACGTTACAACCGATGTGGAACTGGTCCGAAAAGTAACCCGATTTGCTTGCCCGAAAAATTTAGAAAAACTCCATTACCTTTAATTCTTGTCCCGAATATTTTTTAAATCAGCATACTACAAGAAGATTTGATTTTACAAGCCAACACTAAAAAATAAAATTTAATGAATAAATATATATTATGTATATGAAAAGTAAACTTACTGACAATTACAAAAAATTACTTTGTATTCAAAATACGAGTATGTATTACGTAAGATTCTGAAAAAAAATATCAAAACATTTTCCTATGAGGCGGTTTTCACAAGGATTGCCTGAGACTTTGGCTACCTTCGAGAATTGTGTAGGCTATCTGGAATCCAAATAATGTAGCGCTATTTCTGTACGAGGTACAAAGAAGGTTCGTACCAGTCTCAGTATGAAACGATTTTCAACAAAGTTTTACTAAGAAATTTTCTTCTATGGTGGTTTCCACAGTGATTGCCTGAGACTTCGGCTACCTTCGAGAATTAGTGTAGGCCATCTGGAATCCAAATAATGTAGCCTCAAATCTGTACGAGGTAATAAATTAATTCTTGACGATACCCGAAGTCTCAGGCAATCCCAGTGAGAACCGCCACATAGAAAATTTCTTATGGCCGGTTGCACAGGAAAATGATTAACGGCCGGTTAGTTGTGCGCCAGATAAATTTTTTATATGAAATCTGTTTTTGCAGTCAGAAAAGAATCAATGAAATCTTGGTTAAATATATTTTATTCTGTGGAAATATTAGATAACTAATCGTTAGTTAAAAAGTTATTCAATCAAAATTAGCCATTTAAATATTTTATATACGCAAGCTAAATAAGAGATTTCCACGGATTAAAATATATTTAACTAAAATTGCGTTAATTTTTTTCTGACCACAAAAACAGATTTCATATAAAAAATTTAACTGGCGCACAACTAACCAGCCATTAGTAATTTTTCTGTGCAACCGGCCATTAAATTTTTAAGTAATTATGTAAATTTTTTGTTCAAAGTTTCACTTGGCGAAATACACTAACACTTAATAAACACATTTCACTTAACACTTGTTTTTCTATTTAGAAAAAAAAAGTTTGAATATTTTATTTAAAAAATTTGTTCAAAATGGTTAAAAAATTACTCGATCAATTTCGACTTGTTAGGTCATCATCAGGAGTATCTACTGATTTATAAAAGTAAACATGTTTGTTATAACTTGTTTTGTAATTGTTATCGTTTTGATTGTGATTGTTCGGTACATTGGTTTATTTTCAGTACTCTTAGACCAATACACAATCGTAGGAATACACGTTGTTTGTTATATATAGTAGAAAAAAGCAAAAAATAAATAAAAGAAGGAGGGACAATAAATAGGCAATAAAAATTAATCTATTAATCGTCCCAACCAACTGTTCTTCGTTCATCCGGAAAAATTAATAATAAAAAAGGGGAGGAGGATTCAAGGTATATTGAATTACATTTAATTACCCGATGTATTAGTGAACGAACGTGAGAATACAAAAGGGTAGGATCCGTAATTGGGGAGAAACGGATTTCTCTCTGTTCGTTAAGGATATTTTGGTTAAGGAATATGGATTTTCGTATTTCGGAAAATTCTAAAAAGTATCTAAGTCTGCCTTTGGGTTGCATATGTAACATGCATGGCTAAATTTTTTGAGCTAGCTGTATGATTTTCTAAAGTGGAGTAGTTATGGAAAGTTGATTGATTGCAACCAAATAAATGCTCTTTAGCTCTAACTCCAAAATTGCGCGTAGAATATCTCGCACTCCACAGCCCGCGAGTTCCGAAAGGCTTTCCATGCCGTGCGCACCTAAATACTTATGCCTTCTGCGTGAGAGTGCCGGACACGAGCATAGGAAGTGATCTAACGTCTCCTCCTCCTCTTCGTCCAAACAACTTCTGCAAAAGTCATTCGTCTGTAGACCCAGCCTTCTTGCATGTTCCCCAAAAAGGCAGTGTCCTGTCAGTATCCCTACGACCAATGCTACCTCTCGTTTTTTCAGGGATACTAGTGCTTTGGAGCGCCGCAGTCAGTCTTCCGGCTGCATCTTGAGAGTCGTACCATACCTGGCTAGTTCGTCTGCCCTGCAGTTTCCCATGACGTCCGAGTGACCAGGGACCCAGATTATCTGGATGCTGAAATACTCGCTCATCTCGTTAAGAGATGATCGGCAATCCAGCGCCACCCGGCGATATCCCTCAAAGATACCACGTTATGCTTCAACCATGTCCCGACTTCGCCTATCGCCACCACTTCAGCCTGGTACACGCTGCAGTAGTCAAGGAGACGAACGAAAATATTAACATTAAGCTTTTCACAGAAGATTCCGGGTCCTACTTTGCCGTCTAGCTTAGAACCGTCCGTGAAAAATTGCAGTGCCTCGTTTTCCAGTATTGATCCGTTCCTCCATGATTCCCTCGAAGGACAGATGGTCCGGAACCCTTTATCGAAACACAACGTTGGTTTAATATAATCTAGATTCGCCAGTTCTTGCCTAAGCGATCTAACTATCGTCGAGTGTCTCACCTGAAGACACTTCCACTGAGAGACAGCTGAGAGTCTCGTAGCCACATTGGCTGCCATCTGCTTACCAAAAAATTTGATTGGAATCAGGTGGAACATAATCTCTAAAG
Source organism: Nephrotoma flavescens (assembly GCA_932526605.1). Lineage (NCBI taxonomy): Eukaryota > Metazoa > Arthropoda > Insecta > Diptera > Tipulidae > Nephrotoma > Nephrotoma flavescens. The sequence goes on from OW052222.1 coordinate 140,758,371, forward strand.
CGCGTGTAGGTGTTGACCTAAGCTTATAAGCATACAAGCTGTTCTTTGCACCTTTTCCATCATTTTTCTATATGTTATCTTCTCCAGAGCTGGCCACCACATGCCCACTCCGTACTTCAGCACAGGTCTTACCACTGCCGTATAGAGCCAGTGTACCAGCTCTGGTTTCAGACCCCATGTCTTCCCTATGGCATTAATACACGAGTGAATGGCTACATTAGCCTTATTCACCCTTTCCACAATGTTAGGCTTCCAGCTGAGCTTAATGTCCAAGATTATGCCAAGAAATCTCGCTCTTTCAGCAAAAGCCTGTCTAATGCCGTTTACGGTATGCGTGTTTGATTCACATCTGACTATACCACCTACCCTTCTTTGTTCTGCTTTCCAGATCAGTTCTCCCAGGTTATCCGGTGGAACCTCCTCGCGATCCATATAGGCTGAGGCTAGCCACAGCCAACCTCAGCACTCACCACTGTAACGTCCCCGTTACTAAATTGTGAAAGAAGAAAAATATTCAAATTATTTTTCGCTGAAATACACGATCTGATATTCTCAGATTTGCTTGAGTATAGTAATTTATACCCTTTCATTCTGAGGCCACAGATCCTGTTATTGTTAATCCAAGGTTCTTGGATTCTCATTTGATTTAGTCAGTCTGAGCACGAGAGCTGCCGAGGTAGCCTTCGTGTGATGTAGATTTATTTGTACAATGCTAACCATTGTAGTCAACCTTACTCACCTCTTCCTGCACTCCCTGCATCGGGATAGTGCCATCTGGCTCGTTGTTCCGGCCGCTATCTTCCTGTCGTCGAGAGCCTGCCAGGATGTCCCCATCAGACTCCAGAGAGAGGAGGCTGCCTTCTTTTTTTCTGCTCGCTACGTCCGAAGTATCACTCTCCTGGCCTTCCTCAGCCCGCTTGACCGACACCTGATGGGTCCGTTCGCCGTCACCTACAGGCTGGTCTTTCGTAGTCGAATCGGCTTCGTCCTTTTTATATATTTAAAGGGTGATCGACCCGAACCCAAAGTTGGCCACCCCCTTTAATGAAGCCAGGGATTCTTTATTAATCAGCATGATTGCCAATCTAAAGCCTCCCTTAGCCTCCTCTCGCTTTACAATCCTCCAGTCTTCCGTTGGAAGATCGGGATTGCTGGCCCGAATGATCTCGACGATCTATTCCGGTTTATCCGGCTCAGTTGGCAGCCATACACGTGCCCCCGGCCTGCTCGGGATTTCCTCCCTGCAGACTGCCTCAAGCCTCGCGCCCTGCCACATCTCGCCTACTTCAGCCACTGCCCTTTTATAAAGGCCGACCGATCTCTGGTTCGAACACGCAGTCAACTTCACGCGCCCCTGATACCATCCCGCATCTCTGCAGGACGGGAGGATTCCGGATTTTCCCTCAGGATCCGCAGAAAAATGGAGTTTAGTGCATTACACAGTATCCTCCATTTCTCTGACGTGATGCTCCCATCTTCCTGACCTCTGTCAATGACGGCTAGCACCAATACGTGCTCCATTATGATCTCACTGAATAGCTTCAGTTTTTGATTCCCAGGAGCAGACATGACGTCGTCTGCTTGCACTTTGGCCCGCTTACTGCCGCCCGCTCCAAGCTCCTTCTGCGACCTCTGTCTTTTAGACACAAGGACCCTCTTCGAGCGATCGCAGCCGACAGTTTTCTTCGCCCATGCTACAGATTCCTTCTGCTCTACTGTAAGCTGCCCCTCAGGGGTCGCAGCCAGTTTCTCCAGAATTCTAAATGCCGACCGTCTCTCCCTGTACCGTCGTTTCGCTGCGGGATCTCTCTTAATCCCCCGCTCTTCTATTTGGCTGTCGCTTAAACTTGCCCCTGATGATGGAGCCCCACCTTTACGGTTAGAGTTGTTCCCTTCTTTCGGTTTTTGAAGGGTGCCGGCCCCTTTATTTTTGTTTTGTTTTTTATTTTCCATGTTTTCCCACGAGGATCGGGAAAATATAGGTCAACCTGCGCAGAGATCCGTGTACGCAGGCAAGACTAAGTACAACTGGAGGTCTCCATGTATCCAGAGGGTTCCGTTCACGACTGGGCTTTGTTAAATGGGCCCCCAGTGTAACCGATCATCAGCACGGGTCGCGTAACACCTTAATCCAGCCCATTGGCTCACCGAGTACAAGCCCTCCGCGGCTCGACCCTCCCCTCACACTCATTCACCCATTCATATGGATATCCCAAACAAATGGGACCCACTTCATTCATGGGATTACCGTTTATAGGGTTCCCCACTCACTACCTGGAGGCCCGGGAGCGCAGGGAGACGTAACGCTCAGTTCACCGTGGTTGTGGTCGATGGTTTTATTGCTTATGATGCGGCGGAAATTAAGGAGCACTTTATAAAATTTAATATTAAATAAATAAATAAACTTTAAATTTACTTTTAAATTGAATAGTTTTATTTTTATTATTATAATTTTACACTCGGTGTTGCTCCGGCAATGTCCCAAAATTGAATAGGCAGCACACCTCCAAATTTTGTATCTTCTTGCGTAAATTTGAAAAACTCAAATATAAAAACCAAAACCGGATTTTCTGGTTTTTACATGATTACCATGCACCGAAATATTTTGGTGCACCCGTTTACAAATATGTTTTTGTAAACATAAATGATTACCATGCCATCTTGCAAAATCAATACGATGTTTATGCATCTCTAAATGATTTGATTGTAGAGGTATTATCATGAAATTGTTGTGTAACCAAAATATAATTTTTCAATCATAATTTGCTTACACAAATGTACAAGTTGTTGTTGTACGATTTGCGTATACAAGATTGTTGTATATTTTGGAATAATTCTTTATATGGAGAATTGTCCATTTATAGAGAATTATGTATACGGAGAATTGTCCGTTAAGAACAATTGTGCGGAGTTTCTTATAGTGGAAGAAACTACCCGCTACAGTTTTATGGCGCCATCAGTTCGCCTTTCCCTATACTGGGTATCCTAGGCACTCAGAACTTGGTAAACAGAGGTTAACCACTCCCCCGTTCTCTGAGACTCTCCTCCCAGCAGAGCTGCGTTTGGGGACGGCTTATTTAATTCACCGATAACCTACCTATCGATAGGCCATTCACTATCCACCACGTGTGACCGCCTCGATAGCTGCAGCTCGCCACGGGATAATAATACTATCTCGATCGAAATCTTTAACGACCTTGACAATTGCAACTTATTTGATTGTTGGTGCATTAAAGCGTGTTTCATATTTACCCAAGCTTGTTTTGTCTGCTAGAATGACTAATCTGTGATCATCTGATGGCATTTCAATAAATTTACCAGATGATTGCGTGAATGGAATAAAATCTGTAAACTTAATATTATTCCACGTTTTGTTAATGTAAACTTGAAAGAACTGGAATCTTTGTCAGAGAGAGCGAGAAGTGATCCCACTTTATAGTAAATTTGTTCTTGTACTTTAAAAGTGGACATGAAACCTCAATCGCTAACAATTTGTGTTGCTATAAAAGTTGTCACTTGAAAGCATGAGTTGCATTTTCGAATGTTTTGTAGCAATTGTCTGAATAGCCCAGTAGGTTCTGGGACATATGCCAAAAGACATTCAGGTGGATTCATTGCGACTTTAAAACATGACAATGCAAACAAATGTTATCTATTTAACATACCCACTTGAAATATTAGGTGCATGCTATAACCTCTTTATGTGCACTACACTGTACAATATTTCAGAGGCACCAGTATTCTCTTCTGTTCACTGTCTCAGTCGATCCAATTTCTGAAAATTATATCCCTAATTATATATTATATTATATCCCTACTTACGGTATTCAGTTCTGGGGCGGTACAAAGAAAACCAATGTTAATATCATCCAGTCATTCCAACCAAAAGTCCTAAGCGGAATAGTGATTGCACCGTGGTACATAAGAAATGACAACCTCCATAGAGATCTGGGGGACCATTTTGGTTCAAAATTCGACAGCTGAAAAAAAATACCCGCCAGTATATAACTATTAAATCAATTTCTTTGATAAAAAATTTTCATATGCGCTATACTTTATCGTTTATAATAGTTCAGATAGAACTGGAGTCACGAACAATCAAATTTTTCTAAAATATCTTTTTCTTGGCAGTTTTGATTAATTGATAATGTAATTTCTACACATGTTCTACTTCATCCTTAAGTAATAAATTCGACTAAATGGAAACAGGAGTGACTAAATTTCTGCAATTAATTAAAAAAAAAAAGTTTAAGAAAAAATTTGTTTGAAAAAAAATATGGTAACACCTAAACCGAGGGGCCAACCTTTTAAAAGATATTACAGAAACCTGCTCATTATGGTATAAAATTCCTAAGCAAAGTTTGAATCCTATTGAATAAATGGCGTGGAAACTTATAATAAAGGTTGGTTTGATCTAGGCAAATATAATCTTGGGACTTTGATATAATCTCTTTCTTAAACTCATTTTGTGAAAACAACTCATAAAATTAAAGTTAACAAAAAACTTTTAAAAATAACTGTTTAAAAATGTTATAGTCGATCTGTTGAAAATATAGAAAATGTAGAATATAAATAATATATTTTTGGGACGCCAACAGCATGGCGTCTAAATAACATCGACCTGGAACATGATAATCAACATTACTATCTAGCTGGCTGGCTTATATATGCCTGATTTATTCAAGCCAATTTGGCCTCATTTCTAATATAGCTGGTTCACATCTAATTAGTTCGTATTTTGAATTATGAATATAAGAGACATCTTACAATGACTTGTAGGAACACCAATTTAGCTAGACGGAAAATTAGACAAGAAATTCTTTCGATTACGTACTAAAATAATTGTATGTTAGTTCGTACGATTAAACAATAGATGGCATGAAACATAATGAATTAAAGTTTATTTCTAGTTCCCAGACTTAATTTGAGTTTTATCAGTTAAGAATTAATTATTATTGATGGTGGATTATTAAAAATTTGGTACATCATTTAGGACTAAATAAGACTCAATACGTTTTATAGTTAAAGTAGCCGACAGCAAAAGCAGACCGCTTTTTTCAATAGTACTATTTTAATTTTCTTTTTTAGTAATTCTTGGTGTTATAAACATCTTCTCTTTTTTCTTTGTCATTAAAAGTGATCATAAATAGTGGAAGCTCTCATTTGTTGATTTGAACTATTTCATCAGTTTAAATTTTTCTTCTAAATGATGCTTGCAGAATTTTCTATTTAAAGATCCTCAATAATTTCCACTTTTATGTAAATTGGTTACACTTCTGGCTTAACTTTGATTGGACGTTAATTTTTGTCACCTAAGTTAATCATTGCCTCTCGGAATTAATCTTTGTAACTAAAGTTGTATAGGTTTCAGAGTCTGCAAAATAAATTTTCCACGCGCTATTATTTAGAGCAGGGACTGAAACTGGAACTGAACCGAAGACCGGAACCAACCGAAGTAAAATGAACAATTTACATGAACATAATACACTTGAGTGCAAAACATTTGCACATTGATAAATTTTCAACAAAAGTTCAAAAGTATCAAAAAATTCAATGTGTGTTTAATTTTCTTGAAGCAGATTCAAAGTCTCTCTCAACACCTATCCAGTGGAGTGTATTTTGTACTTATGCCGTGCCAAAAAGGTGACTTTTGGGATCATCATCTGAAGTACAAATATTTTGTGAATTTGTCATTATGAAAATTAGTGGGAAAAAATCGAATTAAAACATGGAAATCAGTAGGGCAACCAAAAATATGCCCTTAGAAATAGGTTTTAGGGGTATATCCTACATCCGGTTGCAAATTATTTAATTGCGAGGCGAAATATGGTTACTAGATTTGACACATTTTTTTAAAATTTAAATTTTTTTTGCAATTGTAAAGTAGAAATATATGACCTCGGAAAATGCGTTACAGTTTTTTCATGTAGAAATACATGAAAAAACTGTAACGCATTTTTCGAGGTCATATATTTCTACTTTACAATCGGAACAAATTTAAATTTAAAAAAATGTGTTAATTGGCACATAAGAGAATCCACAAAGTAACGTGGAGATCGAATGATGGAAGAACGGAAAACCAAATTGATCACGTCATGGTGTCTAAGAGACACTCGACCAGTATATCTGACGTTAGATCCTACAGGGGTGCAGATATGGACAGCGATCATATGCTTGTCATATTTAAATATAAGTGCAAACTGTCATCAACGTTCAACAGACAAGCACAAAAAACCGTTCGATGGAATGTGGATGCTCTAAAAGACCAAGCGTCACTGCAGAGTTACCAATCAGCTGTCACTAACTATCTAGAGCGGCCTAGCAACAACGAAGAAGCTCCTTCTAACATCCAGGAGCAGTGGCACACAATACAGTCAGCCATTACCACCGCGGCGCAAAACACTATCGGAAGAAGACCTCCGAGACCCCGCAATGATTGGTTTGATGATCAATGTCGCCTGATCGTCGCAAATAAACAAAAGCTTCGTGAAAAATGGTTGGCTCGCAACACTAGAAGCACACATGCAGAATATCTCCGCGCCAGGAAAGCCACGACTAAATACCTTCGTCAAAAGAAACGCGATCATATGAGATTATGCATCGAAAACATCAGCTTCCAAGCGGAAGTAGGAAATTCAAGGGACTGTTTTGCTAATGCCAGGAATCTCACTAAAGACTTCCACCCAAGAAGTACAGCCATCAAAGACGGGAATGGAGAGTTGAGAACAAACGTGGCTGATGTTCTCTCAGTATGGCAAACCTACTTTCAAAATCTACTAAATCGGAATGACGACGTGACCCCCATTAGAGCAATAGCTCGTCCAGGTGATGAGGTCTTCGTCGAATATCCCACAGTGGAGGAAGTAGACGCAGCTATTAGTCGATTGAAAAACGGCAAGGCACCCGGTCTCGATGGAATCCCCGCAGAATAAATAAAACTCGGAGGCGCTACTCTTGCAACAAGTCTACACGATCTCATCGTCTGTATTTGGGACCAAGAAGAGCTGCCGGAGAATTGGAAGACCGCGCTCATATGTCCGTTGCATAAAAAAAGCGACCGTCTTAAATGTGAAAACTATCGTGGTATAGCTCTATTGAACACTGCTTACAAAGTGTTGGCTAATGTTGTACTTGCCAGACTCATCCCTTTCGCCGAAAACATCATTGGCGATTATCAGTGTGGTTTCCGTCCCAACCGATCGACCACTGACCAGAGTTTCACCATGAGGATGATCCTGGAAAAATGTTGGGAGTACAACATAACCATACATCAATTATATATAGACTTCCGTCAGGCATATGACAGTATAAACCGCGATAACCTTTGGGCCGCGCTCATATGCCTAGGAATTCCAGAGAAACTCGTTTCTCTGTGCAAATTAACAACGTCTGGGTCTGTATGTAGAATTGTAATCGAAGGAACTGTGTCAGACTCCTTTGAAATAACATCTGGTGTTCGACAGGGAGATGCACTCGCGCCTGTGCTGTTCAATTTGGCGCTTGAGTACGTAGTGAGGAAAAGCAACATCGAAACTTCGCGCTGTATATTTAATAAATCAGGCCAAATTCTTGGATATGCAGATGATATCGTGCTTCTTGGCCGAAGACCTAGCGATATCAAAGACAGTTTCGTGCCGCTCGATCGCTGCGCAAGAAGACTTGGTTTGAAGGTGAACAGTAGCAAAACCAAATTTGTATCAACACCCAGGAACATCTCCATGGCAAATCTCGGAATTGGCGACCACAATTTTGATCGCGTTGAAAATTTCAAATACCTCGGGCCAGTTATAACATCATCAAATGACATGCAGGCAGAAATAAAAGCCCGAATAGCTGCCGCACATCGAGTTTTCTACGCCCAATCAAAATTATTGCGATCTAGACATTTATCGCAGTCGTGCAAGCTCGCACTTTACAAAGCACTAATAAGACCTGTGCTGGCTTTCGGAAGCGAGAGCTGGACCATGACCACTAATGATTGTAGATTGTTATCAACTTTCGAAAGGAAGGTCATTCGCTCCATCTTTGGTCCAATTAAAGTCGCGAACAATGAATATCGGATTCGCATGAACCACGAGATAAAGCAAATACTTGGAGATTGCGATATTATCGGATTCATCAAATCCAATCGAGTGAAATGGCTTGGCCACGTTGCAAGGTCCCCACAACAACGGATGACCAATAAAGTGTTCCATCAACAACCAGCCGGTGTGCGTCGTAGAGGAAGACCCCGACTGCGCTGGCGTGACGACGTCGAACAAGATCTACAAGCACTAGGATGTCGAAACTGGAGGTCGAGAGCGATGGACCGAGACGGCTGGAGGACCATAGTGCGGGCGGCAAAATCCCTTCATGGGATGTAAAGCTAGAGAGAGAGAGAGAGTTAATTGGCATGACAGAATAGATCTAGTAACCATATTTCGCCTCGCAATTAAATAGTTTGGGACCGGATAGAGGATATACCCATAAAACCGATTTTTATAATTTTTTACGAATTGATATAGTAAAAAACTGTCATGACATATTTTGTTCGGATCTTTGTATTTTAGTGTAATTTAGTAATACGTGATCTTTGTATTTTAGTGTTGCCATCGCATTTTTGCGGGATCGTTTATGAGCTAACTTCACAGACATAATTTCACGTGTAACTGAAATTTTTTGAAATAAATGGTCACATTCATTCGGCTTACATTTTGGTTCATGTTTTTAGTACTAGAACATCATTCCACAAACTATAGAGAAAACGAACCCTTTAATAGGTTGACTAAATCATTCAACAACATCGATGACCCATTTACTTTTATTTATCAAAGGACAACTTCAAAAATGTCCTAGCGAATTATTTTATAAATTTTTAAATGTTAAATCAAAATTTACAGAATAGATTTCTTTATAAATAAAAAAATTATACAGCATTGGAAAATCCCAAAGTTCGGTACTATGATTGAACTGTACAGCATTTTTGTTTTGTACCGAAAGATACTTTAGAACTGCACAACTGAATTTAAGAATTTTGGAAATCACTTAATAATTTAATTAAGAAAATTTTTTTGCACTCTGTATTTTTTTCTGGTCCATACATTACAGAAAAGATGTTCAACATACACGAACACCCATTTTAAATTTTGTTCTGCAACTTTCATTCTTTGATTAACATCGAGTTAAGTGAATAACATGGAAAATTAAATAATTTGAAAAGTTCCTGTTTCAATTTATGTAACCTGAGATTTTTTTATTCTATTAAACAATTTGAGTGATTTAGATATAACGTGTTGGATAAACGAATTACGTTGGTGATAAAAAAATAATTAAATCTTAGAAAGGTTAAGATTTTATTATTCAATTACTGGCACAGGCTGGATTTGAATATCTGTGTATAAAACAATTACATGGAAAACCTGTACATAACATTTTCCCAAAACAGTTTTCAAGTTGAGGTAAATTTTCTTAATTTGAACTTTGACTTTTAAATGTCTGTTGCAAAATAATACACGAGTTTATTGTGAACTTGGGATCACTTTAAGACAAATGAAACGGAAGCGTTCTTTCGAACGAATTTTATTAAGATTGTAGTAAAAAATAAATTTACCCAAGGATTAATTAAATTTTATGTGAATAAATTTTAATTAAAAACGTATACCAAAATCGGAAACATTTATTGTTACAATTTCATATCCGGAAAAATGATAAGGCATAATAAATATTCAAACTTATAATAGACTATCAATAAAATTACGTCATTATATTTTTGTATAACTTGTTAGGTTTCTATTCAATAAGGCGTTGGAAATTATTATTTTTCCGATTTGACATCTTGGAAAAGTTAGTAGAAAATTATTATTTGTTTTGTGATTAATGGAAATGATGAATAGTAAAACACCTACGTACCGATTTATTAATATATTTTCTGTAAGAAATATTTTTGTATTTATTGATTTCCTAAAAATGGGAAATTCGAATGAATATTTATAATGACAACAAAGTTTATTTTTAACTATGCACGTTCTTGGTACAAATATTGTGCATTGCTATCAAAATTTCTAGGTAATTGGTGTTGCGTGGCTATGACCTAGCCATCTTAATATCATAATTTGAGAGCTAAGAAATTGTACACAGAAAATGGATCCTGCGCTTAAATGGTCTGGGGAGTAGCATCTTCGATTCAACCAAGAACATCTTTAATTATCGCACCATCACAATCGTATAGCTTGACATTTATTTCTAAATAATACTATTGGAAGACAATATATATGACAGTATTAAGGGCGATAATTTCACACACATCAATCATTGTCATGACAAAACTAATAAGGAAAATCATAAAATTCTATAATTTGTCAGATTAATGTTTTCAATCTTCATTCTTCGATTTATACCTAGTTTAAAATACTTAGAACAACAGTTTGAAGCCATCTCGTGTTTGCCCATCGAATGAATTGTATCCTTGCTCCTTCAATTGCTTCGAATTTAAGTTCGGTTATCCTTCTCTCTTCTGGGTTCTTACACCTCGAGTTCACGATATAACGGTTTACGTAACTTATTATGCTAAATATCTTCATTAGATTGAATTTTGTCGCGAATATGTGGCTCAAACAATCATCTTCAATGACAGCTGAAAATTATTGATTCGGAATCGTTTTTTTTTTAATTTCTTTATTTATTCAGTTCTAAATCAGTCATCGTCGGTGATAAATCTTTCCGATGTTAATTTTTGTGGTTATTCATCTGGAACCCGACTGGATTGTCAGCGGAATTTACATGAGCCCAATGTTGCCTTGCTAATTTCTCTGGAACAAATTCCAGAAATTCGTCCAGTTTGCTGTGAAGGTTTTCATAAGGAAGGCTAAGCGCAGCGCCAAGCAAGCACAATACCTGAATTGGTGGAGTTTTGGCAGTAGATGTGCGGCGCATAATTCCATTCTAGGCAGAGAGAATTTTTTTACAGGTGTCGTGTTGATTTTTTTTATAAATTAATGGTTAGTTCTCCCTTTTCGTTCGTGGTTCTAGTGAGCAATTTCACAGGCATCTGGAAAACTCATGTATTTGAATATTTTCATAGTGATTAGTAAAACGTGGAACTTCCATCTCTTCGAAATATTTAAACTCTTTTCTCACTCAATTATATTGAATTCCATAAACATCAAGAAGTGTGTCATCCCAATCAATTTTCAAAAACCAACTCCTTTGAAACACAATTTTTAGGAGATGTAGAATGCGAGAAACTTCCGTCTTCTAAAATCTTTATGAGTTGTAATGAAAGTTATGCACAATATCATCGTTGATCTGAGCTCCATTATTGTTCACCTTGTGAAATAATTATCAACTTTGGCCATCCAATCTCATTCGAACTCATCGATAGCAAAAAGTGCTTTTCCTACCTGCAGTATCATTCCGAACAGAAAAATTACACAAAATAATTGCTCGTCGAAGACTAAAAACAAACGGATGGAAGAAAAAATGTGGATTTATTATTTAAATTATAAATACAAGCGTAAAAGAGACAATAGATGTGAAACAATATGGGACAAATGCCTCCTCATCTGGTGGAGCAACAGCTCAAATAAGGATCACTTCGTCAGGCCGTTTCAGTATATTTTGAAAGTATGTTTGCGATACCGAGAGAATATGAGCTACGTTTTTTTTTCAGTTCGCCATCCGTGTTTTTGATGGCTGTGGATGCATTTTGCTGAGGCATTTTGCTGTGGCTTTCGTGGCGCTTTGAGATTTTTTGTGAGACCTTTTAATGTTGCGAGAGAACCATTTTTGTTGCAGATTTCATTTTTTCTCGATGGGTTGACGGTCTTATTATTATATTATGTTATTTCAGACTGAATAGCTTGCCACTGCTCCTGGATGTTTAATTGATGCTTGTGTTTTCATTGTGCCAATCTAAATTTTCAGTGACAGCTGAATGGTAGCTTCACTTGCAAAATTTTGTCATGACGATAGAATGTCATGACAAAATTGTATTTTTACATTCACAGCTATTAACTCAAAAATGCATGTAAAATCATTATATGTTCTCTGTTTTGTTTAAGTGAGTGTAAAATACAAATTTTCTGCTCGTTTTGTCACAGTGTCATGAGAAAAACATCAGAGTGTCGATTTTGTACCAAAAAATTAAAGCGCGAGCTAGCGAGGTGAACAATTATTTTGTGTACATATACACTGTATAATATACAATTTTATATTTGTATTGTATTTTTTCTCTCATGTGTCTGTGCATTTTGTTAGTCAATTTTGCAAAGGCAAGTAGCGGTTGAACCGGTTGAATATTTATGATGATGACGTACACCTCACCTCTCCTATTCGCTTGCTTTTGGGCAGTGGAACCGATTGTTTGCCATGCCATTTGATTTTTTCATTTTCAAATATTTGAACAACATACGAAATCACATTTGACACATCAATTAAAAAAAATATATGTATAAACAAAACGACGGCGCATGCGCTCAAGCAAACCAATATTAATAAAATAACCACTACTATGTTTTCCGGTTTGTTGACTTTGCACTGTCATTTTGGGTACAAAATCGACACTCAACAATTTTAATAAATTTTCACTTTGTCAAGGCGCATGATCAGATTTAATAAAAATATATTTTGTTATGAAATTCTGGCGCCACGACAAAATTTGGCGAGGGAAGACCAAGCCACAGACGGAGTTCTCATTTTTTAATGTAACGATATTCCAGCTGGCCTTCTTTACTTGATTATTAAATGTGGATGATAATTTGTATTTGAAAATAAGGAGCATAGGATTGCTGAGAGTTTCGCCTCTAAATGGTCTAACGCCAGTTACACTGGTGGAATTGTTCGGGTTCTACCTTATTTTCCTTTCTTCCGTCATTCGATAGCCAATGAAGCATGTGGATTTTCTTATGTTGAAAGAACATACTCGAAACGACAAGGTTATATAATATAGTAAATTTAGCGACGCGTTGGCCGTTGTTACTGCTGAGCTCATGCAAGCTATGACTAGCCGGACTAATATGTGAGGTTGTTTCGGCACTCTAAATGATTCTTGCATTAAACTCGCTCACTATGATTTTGCTGTCACGGTGCGCGATGTTATTGATGATGTCTTTCAGCTCAACAAGAATAAATCATTTACATCATCTGGCTTGTTTTCAGTTGAAGCATGTGCGTTGAAAATCGTGATATTAAATTTTTTAGTGCGTGATCTAACCGTACATATCTCGCAGGTTGGCAACCAAATAAAGGCAACCATATAGTCTTACCTTGAACAGGTTCATATATAGCGAGCCGCTTACTACAAGATGGACACGCGCATCGGCCACCCTTAACCATGTAGTGTTCATGACTATAAACATAATTTCTTCTGGTCAAATATGTAAGAGTATACCTGAGGTTAATTTTGTTATTCAGGGATTTGATGAAATATTCAGAAAAGCTGTTATCGAATCTATAAAAAATCGAAATTTAAAAGTAAACATTCGGCCTAGTATAGATGTTTTATGGCCATTAAGACATAGTTCTAGAGATGTCTCTGCAAATCTGAGTAAACAGGCATTTCGGACTTACTTTTGAGAATTTTTGCGACCATTCGCAAATCGATGCAATCTTTGGGATTTTTTTTTATATATTTTATATCTAGTCGTTCTACAACTTCTAACTTGGTTGAATTAACCAATTTTATGTCATCACAGGGAACTTCAACGGTTATCTGTGTTCGGATTATTCATTATTTCGCCATAATATGAAATTATAAATCCAACGTTATCCAAATGACATCTAGTGTTCCTGAAGGATCACATAAAGGACCCTGGGTTTTTATTCACATAAAATAAAAATTACACTTAAAAAATTCTTATTATTAGTATTATTATATATTTTATACCAAAGGATAAATTTGTCACCAGCGTCAAAGCAGTGAATTTGTGAACGAATGTCGAGACCTTTGCAATGTTATAAAATACGTATATATTCTATACCGAAGGAATAATTTACTACCAGCGCCAAAACGGTGGGTTTATCAACTAAAGCACTAATCACATAAAAGATGCTTCTGAAAGCTTAGCTATGCGCTGATTAATAGTTGTTGCTTTTTCTACACTTTTGAAATGATATATCACATGGTTATATTGGAATGAAAAAAAGTCGTAGCTGCTTTAAGCGCCAGACCGGTAGTTTTGAGTACTAAAGTGTTCAGACAAGTCGGCAATTTATAGTCTATAAGAAACGAACAATTAGCTTCCAGTGAAAAAATGGTTGATTTAAAAACTAAAATTGCACCGAAATTGTCGTATAATCAAAAACCTTCCAAACGATATACTATACGGACATATGGGAAAATTGTAAACTAATATCGTGTTATTTTGTGGTATTGTGCGTGATTTCCTATGTCAGGTATCCAACCCTCATGAGGTAGAGATCCCAAAAGTTTTTACTTCTCCGTATTAAAAATAAAATAAAATTGGAGAAAATAAATTCGAATCGCATATGCTTTTCTTGAGATATCATCGTACAGACAGTTTTGGATTTTTGCGACGAGAAACCTTCAAAACGACGAGGAAAGTGATTTTTCATAATTTTTTTTTTTTTACCAAGTTAATGTGTCAGCCAATAAGTCACGAGCCACACACATAGATGACGTATATAATGAAAAGTTTTTAAGAGTTTTAGAATGTTTGCACCTTCAAACGATATGTGCTAAAATTTTATGACAATCCAACCGTTAAGATACACAACATTAGTTTTAGTAACGCTAGGTTTGTAATTTTGAAAATAATAGAAAAAAGTAGCCGTTGAAAGTTAGTTTGCTGAGTTTAAACGTGGTCGTACAAACACCGATGCGGTTGGTCCTTCGAATAATGCAGATATTCCCGAAAAAATAATAAAGGTCAAAAAATCGTTTTATCCGTCGGTTTTCAGGGTTTTCTCCGTCGGTTTGTGACAATAGATGAACCAATACACTCTGGAATCAGAAAAGAGGGCAGCAGCCGTTTTTTAGGTTGCGGAAGGTATATTTTATTCCTTGATTTTCTTAATAAAGAAAAGATCAACAACAGCCAAAATTACATGGCGTTATTGGTACGTTTGAGTCCTCAAAAAATGCTCCGAAGTCCAATGCTAAAATCATAACCAAAACAAATTTCCATTTTGTGGCCAAAGATAAATCGTTTTACAAAAAATGCATCGAAATGTTAGGAAAGCGTTGGATTGAATGTGATACATTTTGAAGGAAGCTATGTTGATGAATAAAGTAAGCCTCAGGACTTATTGACCGACTTACGGAGAAAATTGTGATGTAAAATCAAGACTAGTTAATTTAAATTAGTAAATGTATTTTGTGTTTTAATTTGTTTAAGAAATCGAAAAAGGATTGATTTTATTAATTTTAATTGGTCGTTACAAAGAACCAGTGTTAGAATTTAGAAAAAATTGTGTTGATGTAGTGCAGATCAGTTGCTGCTTATATTTTTGAAACCATGTTATGAACAATTTTGTATGGACAAAAACAATTTTAACTATTTATTTGTAATTGCTAAATCAATAAATACACTCAAAAGTGTAAGTTCTAATGTTAAAAAAGATAACTTTCGTTAACATCTCCCAAACTAAAGAGTTTTAAGGTCGTTCTAGATATCCACTGAACCTCCTCGTCTTTGAACAATTTTTATTATAAGTAATTTTCTCCTATCTTGCATCGTTTTTGAGATGAAAGGCTGGCGTTTATTAAAAAATCACCCTGTAAAAAACCACCATTCGTATGAGGTGTGCAGTTTCTTCAAAGTGGTTGAGTGGAGTAATTGAACTCATTTTTTTTTGGTTCAGTGGAGTAACTGAACAGATCAAAAAGTAATTAATTAATTTTTTTCTGTTTAATTTGAGAATTATTCCAAAATTAATAATCATGAGAAAAATGTTAAACTCCCATTCTGAATAGGAATATATATTGTGCTCAAAGTAACAACCAAAGATTTTTTAATTTATTTTTATTAGTTGGTAAAAATGCAACTAAATATATTCAATTAAATTGTAATGTCACAAATTCGATGTCAAAATAACAAAAATCACTTTTATGTTTCTATTGCCACCAATAAAAATTAAAGTGTTTATTAAAACTGCCCTGGTGGTGAACATTAAAACTACAGGTAGAATAGAATTATTCTATACCAGCAAAAAAGTTGGTTTAAAACTATTCCAATTTGGAATAACATATTGTATATGGGATTGTTGTAGTAAATTCCCTAAAGAAAGACTACATATGTATCGAAATAACATTGAGAGTGCAGCAAGGAGACATTATATAGCCCGTTTTTCTAACATACTATTAGAAAAGATCATTCGGCAGCTCGATATAGTGCGGCGTTGCTACTTATATTAAAAATCCAGCCAGATTTCGCGGACGACAAAAGACGTTCGGCTCCCACCAAACACCACCAGGTGAGGCAATCTTTCAAGAAGTTAACACTTATTTTAGCGTATTTTTTATTCATTCCAAATACTTCAGCCGTTCCGAACATGACATATTTTGTTTTTTTATTCATTCCATTCCTTCTATTTCTTTACTTCGCTATTTTTTTTTATTTATTCTAGACGTTCTCTTTATTTTTTTAATTTTTTTTTAAGAACGTATTCTTTTCGTACTAGATGAGAAGGTAGAACGAAAGGAATATTTTTAATATTAGTCGTCATATTGTTTGTTTTGTTGAATGTACATGTGCATAAACAATAGTTGTAGTAAAAAGTAAAATAAAACAAATTAAAAATGGAGAATAATATTAAATATTAGTAAGTAAATATTAAACAACTAAGAAAATAACTGTCAAAAATCTATTCTATTCCTTCCAAACCGTTTTTTATTACATTCTATTTGGAACATTTTAAAGTCACGTGATCAGTAGTTTATTCTTTCTATTCCTTCTTTGGAATGAATAAAAAAACACTCTTAATGAAAAAAGTATTCCATTGCAAAATAAAATTGCGTGTGCCACCGATGGTGCTGCTGCGATGGTAGGTAAATACTGAGGTTTCATTGCTTATTTAAAACGAGAAGTACTTGATGTTTTATTTATACATTGTGTTGCGCACCGCCAACACTTGGTTGCAAAAAAAATTAGAAGGGCGTTTGCATGACTGTCTTGCTGTTGTAACAAAAGCTGTCAATTATATTAAATCCAAGGCATTTCATACTCGTATGTTTCGACAATTATTATCACACTTTCATGCTGTTATTTGTTCTTCGTTCGCTTGGAGATCTACCATTGAGAAAGGATCAAATGCTATCCCAGAGAGCAACAACAAGGTTAAGGCAATTACCTTTTGAGAGCCATCGGAATTCGGTGTGCAACAAACAACAGGCGTTTAAACTGTTCAGCCATTTATGAACAACTAAATTTGTTGAAGAAACTGATGCAGCGAAAATATAGTCTTGTAATTTAGGCTAGTAATCTTGCAAAGAAGCCATTCTTACTTTTATTGGAAAACCCAAACTATTTTTTAATAATATTGGACGACATAATTTATAAAGTTTCCGTTATTAGCTACTCTGAACGATGAAGTCTAAGATGATGATATGTTTGTTTATATTGCACTTTTAAATAACTTAATTGAGGATATGCAATTACGATTTAAAGATTTATTAGATATGAATATTCCTGACTGAGTGATAGATCCATTTGCGGTAGATGCATGAAAAGTTGACTTATTATTACAGAAAATGCCTTATTGAGTTACAAAAAGATGTTTCGGCTCAAATATTGTTCAAAAATAAGTCACAATTTCGGGAAAAGAGGGACATTACAGAAAAATGTCCACTAATTTGGGAGGATCTAGTAGATTCTGGATTTAGTCGAGTTCTACTTTTACTCTCAAAAATTCGTAACCGTCTTGACATTATGAAGAGAGAGACCTTCGTTTATGCTTAACAAAATTGAAACCAAAAAAACCACACTCACAAATCCCCATATAACCATATAATCCACATTTATTATTTTATGACGAGGTGGGCCACAGAAGAAAATAACAATTGAAAGTGGCCTCCGGCAAAATGAGGTTGAGGAACACTGGTTTAGATCATTAAAATCTAAGTGCCATAACCTTTACTTAGAAAGTGTTAATGATTTTTCGGCAAATATTGATGTGTCACGTTCAAATTATGTTAATCTAAATATACTTCAAATCAATATTTGGGGTATGAACGATCTAGCTAAGTTCGATAAGTTATTACTTTTTATTGAGAGCATTAAAATTGCCACTACAGTTGTTTCGGAAACATTTGTTCAAAGTTCTAATACATTTTCTTATAACATTAGAGTTTACGTAAGTATTTTCTCTTGTAGGGATGATACATAGAACGGGTGGTGGTATTGCTATGTTCATTAGGAATGACATTCCATACACGATGACAAGTATAGATGACGGTTCTTTAACATTTCAATACATATGCATTCAACTTTTGCATGTATCGTTTCTTGATTTTATTTAATAACTTCACCGAAACTATAAATCTACTCATGATTTTAGTTTAGCTGGTGACATTTAACGCACCTGCTAATAAACATTTTAACTTAATCTTAGATATAACGCAACTTTGCTCTCTCATGAATGATTGTAACAAATAATTTCTTTACCAGACCTTGGAACGATCTATAGGACAGTCACGAACAATAGACCATTCTATTGCGGAACTAGAAGATGTTCAGATCGAAAGCAGAAAAACAAATAAGGCAGAGGCTTCATTGGTGGACTCATGAAGCGCGGCTATTGCTCAGCAGTTTGGGCTTGGGATTTTTATGATGAAGCATGCCTAATTCTGGAATTGCCACCAGTTGAATTTTTGATACCTGAAATACACCAATACTGTAATACTGTATACACCGGTATACAATTAACCGGAATTTTAATTTTTAGGAAGTTTCTTTTTGCTTTTTTCTTTTTCTTTTCTCTTTCATATTCATTTTGAAAGTTGCATATGTGCCTTTTATTAATGAAAGCATTAGTCGAAAATTTTGAATGGCTTTAATTTTCAGGTTACAGTAAAAGCCCGATTATCCAGCATCCAATTATCCGGAACATTAAATTATCCGGAACAACCGGAATTTTAATTTTGAGAAAATTTTTGTTTTTGCTTTTTTCTCTTTCATACCCATTTTTTAATTCATTTTCAAATGTGCAATTATTTTTTGCACATTTTCTTTAATGAAAGCATTAGTTCAAAATTTTGAATGGCTTTAATTTTCATATTACAGTAAAAGCCAGATTATCCGGCATACAATTAACCGGAACACTCAGTTAACCGGGAATCTTAATTTTGAGGAAGTTTTTTTGTTCTTTTGTCTTTCATATGCATTTTTAATTGATTTTCAAATTTGCAATTGTTTTTTGCACATTTTTATTAATGAAAGCATTAGTCAAACATTTTGAATGGCTTTAATTTCAGGTTACAGTAAAAGCCCGATTATCCGGCATCCAATTATCCAGAACATTAATTAACCGAAATTTTAATTTTGAGAATTTTTCTTTTTGCTTTTATCTCTTTCACACCCATTTTTTAATTCATTTTCAAATGTGCAATTATTTTTTTACTTTATATTACAGTAAAAGCCCGATTAACCGAAAGACTAACCGGAATTTTAATTTTTAGAATTTTTTTTTTGCTTTTTTCTCTTTCACAAGGGAAATAATTTTTTTATTATTCTGGGATTCACAGAAAATACACTTCACTTTACTTTTTTTCTGTTTTGTGCATTAATCTATTTGAATTGAATGTGTAAAGTCGTATTACAGTTAGGTTAGTGAAATATTGAATATATTATTAAATTTTAGGTACTCGTATGGATGTACTCATATACATAATATGTATGTATTTATTATTTGAAATAAATTCTTTCATAATTTGAAAATAAATAAACGAGAATCCTAAAAAATAATGAAACCAAGCGAAATTCTTGTAAAATTTCTAGTTTTAATGAAACATCCAATTATCCGGAATGCTCTTATCCCCAAGCATTCCGGATGACAGAGCTCCTAGTAAAGTATATTTTCTGTGAATTCCCGTATAATAAAAAAACTAATTTCCCTTGTGAAAGAGAATTTCCCCTTGCAAAAAAGATTCCTAAAAATTAAAATTCCGGTTAACTGAGTGTTCCGGATAATTGGATGCCGGATAATCGGGCTTTTACTACGTATGTGAAGATAGCCCGAAAACCATCCCGAAAAATGACTTTTCAAAAATTGGTTCGAGTCCACGCTAAATACGATAAAAACCTTTCGGCCCGAAAAACAACATGAAACTTCTCAAAATTATACTCTATCCCGAAAATAAAAAAAAAATGATTTAAAAACCTATTTATTATTTCTATTAGTTTAAAATATTTACGTTGCAAAAAAATGTAATGTGTTGTACGTTGTACAATAATAAAACAGTAACATAATTAGTTTAAAGAAAATCTTAGCACATATTTTTCTGTATTCTAAAATATTATAAATTTAATAATGACGTGTTGTTGTGTTTACACATAATATTTAATTTACCTACCAAATAACACGCATATGATCAATAAAATGAAATACCTAAATTTATAGATATTTAAGTATAAAAAACCAAATTCAAAATTAAACATACTCAAACTTACATATTTCGGCTCACATAGATTGCCGAGTACATTGGTTGATGCGATTGACTCGATTACATCATTTCTGATTTATATTCGGTAGCCTTGTTGCCATACGATAGGGAATAAAAATATTTCTGGACCCAGATTTAACCAATGTCCGTTGTATATGAAAGGCGCCCATTAATACTCATATATCGCCGCTCACAACGATTGCCGAGTACATTGGTTGATGGGATTGACTCGATTACATCATTTCTGATTTATATTCGGTAACCTTGTTGCCATACGATAGGGAATAAAAATATTTCTGGACCCAGATTTAACCAATGTCTGTTGTATATAAAAGGCGCCCATTAATACTCATATATCGCCGCTCACAAGGATTGCCGAGTACATTGGTTGATGGGATTGACTCGATTACATCATTTCTGATTTATATTCAGTAACCTTGTTGCCATACGCTAGGGAATAAAAATATTTCTGGACCCAGATTTAACCAATGTCCCTTGTATATGAAAGGCGCCCATTAATACTCATATATCGCCGCTCACAACGATTGCCGAGTACATTGGTTGATGGGATTGACTCAATTACATCATTTCTGATTTATATTCGGTAACCTTGTTGCCATACGATAGGGAATAAAAATATTTCTGGACCCAGATTTAACCACTGTCCGTTGTATATGAAAGGCGCCCATTAATACTCATATATCGCCGCTCACAACGATTGCCGAGTACATTGGTTGATGGGATTGACTCGATTACATCATTTCTGATTTATATTCGGTAACCTTGTTGCCATACGATAGGGAATAAAAATATTTCTGGACCCAGATTTAACCAATGTCTGTTGTATATAAAAGGCGCCCATTAATACTCATATATCGCCGCTCACAAGGATTGCCGAGTACATTGGTTGATGGGATTGACTCGATTACATCATTTCTGATTTATATTCAGTAACCTTGTTGCCATACGCTAGGGAATAAAAATATTTCTGGACCCAGATTTAACCAATGTCCCTTGTATATGAAAGGCGCCCATTAATACTCATATATCGCCGCTCACAACGATTGCCGAGTACATTGGTTGATGCGATTGACTCAATTACATCATTTCTGATTTATATTCGGTAACCTTGTTGCCATACGATAGGGAATAAAAATATTTCTGGACCCAGATTTAACCACTGTCCGTTGTATATGAAAGGCGCCCATTAATACTCATATATCGCCGCTCACAACGATTGCCGAGTACATTGGTTGATGGGATTGACTCGATTACATCATTTCTGATTTATATTCGGTAACCTTGTTGCCATACGATAGGGAATAAAAATATTTCTGGACCCAGATTTAACCAATGTCCGTTGTATATGAAAGGCGCCCATTAATACTCATATATCGCCGCTCACAACGATTGCCGAGTACATTGGTTGATGGGATTGACTCGATTACATCATTTCTGATTTATATTCGGTAACCTTGTTGCCATACGATAGGGAATAAAAATATTTCTGGACCCAGATTTAACCAATGTCCGTTGTATATGAAAGGCGCCCATTAATACTCATATATCGCCGCTCACAACGATTGCCGAGTACATTGGTTGATGGGATTGACTCGATTACATCATTTCTGATTTATATTCGGTAACCTTGTTGCCATACGATAGGGAATAAAAATATTTCTGGACCCAGATTTAACCAATGTCTGTTGTATATAAAAGGCGCCCATTAATACTCATATATCGCCGCTCACAAGGATTGCCGAGTACATTGGTTGATGGGATTGACTCGATTACATCATTTCTGATTTATATTCAGTAACCTTGTTGCCATACGCTAGGGAATAAAAATATTTCTGGACCCAGATTTAACCAATGTCCGTTGTATATGAAAGGCGCCCATTAATACTCATATATCGCCGCTCACAACGATTGCCGAGTACATTGGTTGATGGGATTGACTCAATTACATCATTTCTGATTTATATTCGGTAACCTTGTTGCCATACGATAGGGAATAAAAATATTTCTGGACCCAGATTTAACCACTGTCCGTTGTATAAAAGGCGCCCATTAATACTCATATATCGCCGCTCACAACGATTGCCGAGTACATTGGTTGATGGGATTGACTCGATTACATCATTTCTGATTTATATTCGGTAACCTTGTTGCCATACGATAGGGAATAAAAATATTTCTGGACCCAGATTTAACCAATGTCCGTTGTATATGAAAGGCGCCCATTAATACTCATATATCGCTGCTCACAACGATTGCCGAGTACATTGGTTGATGGGATTGACTCGATTACATCATTTCTGATTTATATTCGGTAACCTTGTTGCCATACGATAGGGAATAAAAATATTTCTGGACCCAGATTTAACCAATGTCCGTTGTATATGAAAGGCGCCCATTAATACTCATATATCGCCGCTCACAACGATTGCCGAGTACATTGGTTGATGGGATTGACTCGATTACATCATTTCTGAGTTATATTCGGTAACCTTGTTGCCATACGATAGGGAATAAAAATATTTCTGGACCCAGATGAAACCAATGTCTGTTGTATATGATAGGCGCTTATCAATACTCATATATCGCCGCTCACAAGGATTGCCGAGTACATTGGTTAATGGTTGATGGGATTGACTCGATTACATCATTTCTGATTTATATTCAGTAACCTTGTTGCCATACGCTAGGGAATAAAAATATTTCTGGACCCAGATTTAACCAATGTCCGTTGTATATGAAAGGCGCCCATTAATACTCATATATCGCCGCTCACAAGGATTGCCGAGTACATTGGTTGATGGGATTGACTCAATTAGGATTGGATTTAAAAGTAATAATCTTTGGCTTGTTAAGATAAATATTTGCAAATGATCTATGTATGAAGTGTGCATGTATGCTCGAGCGTGCGCGCGTGCTTGTATGTGTATGTTTTTATGGTGGAGGTTGCAGCCTTCGACAGGCTTCACGTATGAACCCATATATCAAACAAGTGAGAGTGTTGGATTCTTACCGACGAAACCACCACCCCCAGTAAACCATGCGGATCGGGCCCCGTGGCAATACCGTTACGTATTACTTCGCGAGGTAGGTTCAACGCGCGTGTGTGCGTGTACGTGTACGTATACGTATGAGTGTGCGGGTGCATGTGCGCGTGAGTGGACGTGTGTGTCTGTGTGTGTGTGTGGGGGGGGGGGGGGGGGAGGGCGTGATTATATGGAATTCAAATCAAAATGATTGGATGATATTCTTAAGGCCATTGAATGCTGCAGTAAAGAGGCTTTATTAATCAAATGAAAATCCTTGTTTTATCGAATTGGCACACAGGTTTTTTTCTTCTTCAATCACGGTTTCGCATTGTATTAGTTCTACGACTAAACTAGGTATACTTTTAAGCACGTGCCCCAGCAATGTCTTGAATATTGCAATCACCGAATATAAATCAGAAATGATCTAATCGAGTCAATCCCATCAACCAATGTATTCGGCAATCCTTTTGAGCGGCGATATATGAGTATTAATGGGTGCCTTTCATATACAACGGACATTGGTTAAATCTGGGTCCAGAAATATTTTTATTCCCTATCGTATGGCAACAAGGTTACTGAATATAAATCAGAAATGATGTAATCGAGTCAATCCCATCAACCATTAACCAATGTACTCGGCAATCCTTGTGAGCGGCGATATATGAGTATTGATAAGCGCCTATCATATACAACAGACATTGGTTTCATCTGGGTCCAGAAATATTTTTATTCCCTATCGTATGGCTACAAGGTTACCGAATATAAATCAGAAATGATGTAATCGAGTCAATCCCATCAACCAATGTACTCGGCAATCGTTGTGAGCGGCGATATATGAGTATTAATGGGCGCCTTTCATATACAACGGACATTGGTTAAATCTGGGTCCAGAAATATTTTTATTCCCTATCGTATGGCAACAAGGTTACCGAATATAAATCAGAAATGATGTAACTGAGTCAATCTCATTAACCAATGTACTCGGCAATCCTTGTGAGCGGCGATATATGAGTATTAATGGGCGCCTTTTATATACAACAGACATTGGTTTCATCTGGGTCCAGAAATATTTTTATTCCCTATCGTATGGCAACAAGGTTACCGAATATAAATCAGAAATGATGTAACTGAGTCAATCTCATTAACCAATGTACTCGGCAATCCTTGTGAGCGGCGATATATGAGTATTGATAAGCGCCTATCATATACAACAGACATTGGTTTCATCTGGGTCCAGAAATATTTTTATTCCCTATCGTATGGCTACAAGGTTACCGAATATAAATCAGAATTGATGTAATCGAGTCAATCCCATCAACCAATGTACTCGGCAATCCTTGTGAGCGGCGATATATGAGTATTGATAAGCGCCTATCATATACAACAGACATTGGTTTCATCTGGGTCCAGAAATATTTTTATTCCCTATCGTATGGCAACAAGGTTACCGAATATAAATCAGAAATGATGTAACTGAGTCAATCTCATCAACCAATGTACTCGGCAATCCTTGTGAGCGGCGATATATGAGTATTGATAAGCGCCTATCATATACAACAGACATTGGTTTCATCTGGGTCCAGAAATATTTTTATTCCCTATCGTATGGCAACAAGGTTACCGAATATAAATCAGAAATGATGTAACTGAGTCAATCTCATCAACCAATGTACTCGGCAATCCTTGTGAGCGGCGATATATGAGTACTGATAAGCGCCTATCATATACAACAGACATTGGTTTCATCTGGGTCCAGAAATATTTTTATTCCCTATCGTATGGCAACAAGGTTACCGAATATAACTCAGAAATGATGTAATCGAGTCAATCCCATCAACCAATGTACTCGGCAATCGTTGTGAGCGGCGATATATGAGTATTAATGGGCGCCTTTCATATACAACGGACATTGGTTAAATCTGGGTCCAGAAATATTTTTATTCCCTATCGTATGGCAACAAGGTTACCGAATATAAATCAGAAATGATGTAATCGAGTCAATCCCATCAACCAATGTACTCGGCAATCGTTGTGAGCGGCGATATATGAGTATTAATGGGCGCCTTTCATATACAACGGACATTGGTTAAATCTGGGTCCAGAAATATTTTTATTCCCTATCGTATGGCAACAAGGTTACCGAATATAAATCAGAAATGATGTAATTGAGTCAATCCCATCAACCAATGTACTCGGCAATCGTTGTGAGCGGCGATATATGAGTATTAATGGGCGCCTTTCATATACAACGGACATTGGTTAAATCTGGGTCCAGAAATATTTTTATTCCCTATCGTATGGCAACAAGGTTACCGAATATAAATCAGAAATGATGTAATCGAGTCAATCCCATCAACCAATGTACTCGGCAATCGTTGTGAGCGGCGATATATGAGTATTAATGGGCGCCTTTCATATACAACGGACATTGGTTAAATCTGGGTCCAGAAATATTTTTATTCCCTATCGTATGGCAACAAGGTTACCGAATATAAATCAGAAATGATGTAATCGAGTCAATCCCATCAACCAATGTACTCGGCAATCGTTGTGAGCGGCGATATATGAGTATTAATGGACGCCTTTTATACAACGGACAGTGGTTAAATCTGGGTCCAGAAATATTTTTATTCCCTATCGTATGGCAACAAGGTTACCGAATATAAATCAGAAATGATGTAATTGAGTCAATCCCATCAACCAATGTACTCGGCAATCGTTGTGAGCGGCGATATATGAGTATTAATGGGCGCCTTTCATATACAACGGACATTGGTTAAATCTGGGTCCAGAAATATTTTTATTCCCTATCGTATGGCAACAAGGTTACCGAATATAAATCAGAAATGATGTAATCGAGTCAATCCCATCAACCAATGTACTCGGCAATCGTTGTGAGCGGCGATATATGAGTATTAATGGACGCCTTTTATACAACGGACAGTGGTTAAATCTGGGTCCAGAAATATTTTTATTCCCTATCGTATGGCAACAAGGTTACCGAATATAAATCAGAAATGATGTAATTGAGTCAATCCCATCAACCAATGTACTCGGCAATCGTTGTGAGCGGCGATATATGAGTATTAATGGGCGCCTTTCATATACAACGGACATTGGTTAAATCTGGGTCCAGAAATATTTTTATTCCCTATCGTATGGCAACAAGGTTACCGAATATAAATCAGAAATGATGTAATCGAGTCAATCCCATCAACCAATGTACTCGGCAATCGTTGTGAGCGGCGATATATGAGTATTAATGGGCGCCTTTCATATACAACGGACATTGGTTAAATCTGGGTCCAGAAATATTTTTATTCCCTATCGTATGGCAACAAGGTTACCGAATATAAATCAGAAATGATGTAACTGAGTCAATCTCATCAACCAATGTACTCGGCAATCCTTGTGAGCGGCGATATATGAGTATTAATGGGCGCCTTTCATATACAACGGACATTGGTTAAATCTGGGTCCAGAAATATTTTTATTCCCTATCGTATGGCAACAAGGTTACCGAATATAAATCAGAAATGATGTAACTGAGTCAATCTCATCAACCAATGTACTCGGCAATCCTTGTGAGCGGCGATATATGAGTATTGATAAGCGCCTATCATATACAACAGACATTGGTT
Source organism: Nephrotoma flavescens (assembly GCA_932526605.1). Lineage (NCBI taxonomy): Eukaryota > Metazoa > Arthropoda > Insecta > Diptera > Tipulidae > Nephrotoma > Nephrotoma flavescens. Next base: position 140,785,655 of record OW052222.1, read on the forward strand.
TCATCTGGGTCCAGAAATATTTTTATTCCCTATCGTATGGCAACAAGGTTACCGAATATAACTCAGAAATGATGTAATCGAGTCAATCCCATCAACCAATGTACTCGGCAATCGTTGTGAGCGGCGATATATGAGTATTAATGGGCGCCTTTCATATACAACGGACATTGGTTAAATCTGGGTCCAGAAATATTTTTATTCCCTATCGTATGGCAACAAGGTTACCGAATATAAATCAGAAATGATGTAATCGAGTCAATCCCATCAACCAATGTACTCGGCAATCGTTGTGAGCGGCGATATATGAGTATTAATGGGCGCCTTTCATATACAACGGACATTGGTTAAATCTGGGTCCAGAAATATTTTTATTCCCTATCGTATGGCAACAAGGTTACCGAATATAAATCAGAAATGATGTAATCGAGTCAATCCCATCAACCAATGTACTCGGCAATCGTTGTGAGCGGCGATATATGAGTATTAATGGGCGCCTTTTATACAACGGACAGTGGTTAAATCTGGGTCCAGAAATATTTTTATTCCCTATCGTATGGCAACAAGGTTACCGAATATAAATCAGAAATGATGTAATTGAGTCAATCCCATCAACCAATGTACTCGGCAATCGTTGTGAGCGGCGATATATGAGTATTAATGGGCGCCTTTCATATACAACGGACATTGGTTAAATCTGGGTCCAGAAATATTTTTATTCCCTAGCGTATGGCAACAAGGTTACTGAATATAAATCAGAAATGATGTAATCGAGTCAATCCCATCAACCAATGTACTCGGCAATCCTTGTGAGCGGCGATATATGAGTATTAATGGGCGCCTTTTATATACAACAGACATTGGTTAAATCTGGGTCCAGAAATATTTTTATTCCCTATCGTATGGCAACAAGGTTACCGAATATAAATCAGAAATGATGTAATCGAGTCAATCCCATCAACCAATGTACTCGGCAATCGTTGTGAGCGGCGATATATGAGTATTAATGGGCGCCTTTCATATACAACGGACATTGGTTAAATCTGGGTCCAGAAATATTTTTATTCCCTATCGTATGGCAACAAGGTTACCGAATATAAATCAGAAATGATGTAATCGAGTCAATCCCATCAACCAATGTACTCGGCAATCGTTGTGAGCGGCGATATATGAGTATTAATGGGCGCCTTTCATATACAACGGACATTGGTTAAATCTGGGTCCAGAAATATTTTTATTCCCTATCGTATGGCAACAAGGTTACCGAATATAAATCAGAAATGATGTAATTGAGTCAATCCCATCAACCAATGTACTCGGCAATCGTTGTGAGCGGCGATATATGAGTATTAATGGGCGCCTTTCATATACAACGGACATTGGTTAAATCTGGGTCCAGAAATATTTTTATTCCCTAGCGTATGGCAACAAGGTTACTGAATATAAATCAGAAATGATGTAATCGAGTCAATCCCATCAACCAATGTACTCGGCAATCCTTGTGAGCGGCGATATATGAGTATTAATGGGCGCCTTTTATATACAACAGACATTGGTTAAATCTGGGTCCAGAAATATTTTTATTCCCTATCGTATGGCAACAAGGTTACCGAATATAAATCAGAAATGATGTAATCGAGTCAATCCCATCAACCAATGTACTCGGCAATCGTTGTGAGCGGCGATATATGAGTATTAATGGGCGCCTTTCATATACAACGGACATTGGTTAAATCTGGGTCCAGAAATATTTTTATTCCCTATCGTATGGCAACAAGGCTACCGAATATAAATCAGAAATGATGTAATCGAGTCAATCGCATCAACCAATGTACTCGGCAATCTATGTGAGCCGAAATATGTAAGTTTGAGTATGTTTAATTTTGAATTTGGTTTTTTATACTTAAATATCTATAAATTTAGGTATTTAATTTTATTGATCATATGCGTGTTATTTGGTAGGTAAATTAAATATTATGTGTAAACACAACAACACGTCATTATTAAATTTATAATATTTTAGAATACAGAAAAATATGTGCTAAGATTTTCTTTAAACTAATTATGTTACTGTTTTATTATTGTACAACGTACAACACATTACATTTTTTTGCAACGTAAATATTTTAAACTAATAGAAATAATAAATAGGTTTTTAAATCATTTGTTTTTTATTTTCGGGATAGAGTATAATTTTGAGAAGTTTCATGTTGTTTTTCGGGCCGAAAGGTTTTTATCGTATTTAGCGTGGACTCGAACCAATTTTTGAAAAGTCATTTTTCGGGATGGTTTTCGGGCTATCTTCACATACGTGCTTTTACTGTAATATGAAATTAAAGCCATTCAAAATTTTCAACTAATCCTTTCATTAATAAAATGTGCAAAAACGCAAATTTCTAAATGAATTCAAAAATGTATATTTTAATTCACAATTAATACACAAATAATAATTCACAAATGAAATTTATCTATTCAATAATTCACAAATGAAATCTATTTAAATTTTTATGTTTTTTATCTTTCTCTACAATACAACAAAAAAACTGTAAGAAGAAACATTTTCTTAAAAACATTAAATTTGGCATGCATTTCTTTGTTATTAAAAACAAATGTAAATTTTATGTTTATGAAATAAAATACACCCAAACCTTTTTTTACACGGTGATACGTGCCAACCGTGTAAAAAAATCAACATTCATAGAAACACCACTTTTTTTAATTCTCTTTTCTTAATTCAACTTTTCTTAATTCGGGTAGCCTGCACAGTCGTTAGCTTTTACAGTGGCCACAATAATTTTATTTTATAATCGACTTAACTTAGACAAAATTTTTTATTTTTTTAATTTTCTTTTTTTTTATTAAAATTGTACTACATATAAGCGAACTTTTTGGAATTTCAAACTTGAATTTTTACTCATTTTCCTTTTATAGGTAAACAAAAAAAAACCCGTAATAATGTTCGTATGATTTTTGGTTTCATTGCCAAGGTAGAATCGAAACCTCGGTGGTTCATTTTTACGAAAAAAAAAATCAAATTGGTATTTGATTACTCTTTTAATTTCCATTCATAAAAGCTATGTAGTATGTTATATTTCAATAGAGAAACATGAGGGAATAACTAAGGGATGACCACTGTGCCGGTTATTGGTACGAACTCTACAACCTGCGAGCCGTAATATTTAAGACCACTCTGTTAGTAGTTTTCATAATATTGAGCAAGTTCGGAATTTTACTATTTAAGCCGACGTAAGTGATCATAGTTTTGCATTCTCTTCAAGCCTAAATATTTTACTCAGACACTAACGAAAACATATACGTTAATTACAAAAAGGTTAGTCAGTCCTTTGAATATTTTTTAATGATTACTGTATTTGACGTCAGAAATCCTGACAAGTAAATGTAAAAATTTAAAATGCAAGTGTTTGTCTTTGGATGACCCTTGATCTCTGGGGTTTAATCAAGTTAAAACCGTACATTAGGACTGAAACATGAATTGGATTGGCTAAATAGGAAGATCAAAAACGGAAAATATTTTGCAAAAAAGCGTTATTTTAACAATTTGTTTAATAATTTGAGCCAAAAAGAAATCTGGAAACAGTTACATCATTTCATGGAAAATAACTCTAGTAATATGATCCACTCCGTTATTTGTAATAATGTTCAGTATCATGATCTTATTGCCATTGTTAATATGTTTAATCGCAGTGTTGTTAACTTTGTTGATTCTTCTGTATCTAGAGTAGTAATTCTTGCCCAGACTCAGATGATTTAAATAAATTTCACACTATGGCGCCTAGTATTAATTCATGTTTCTTTTTACCCACTTCCTGCAGCGAAGTATTGAATTTAATTCCAACTCCCAGGTTATGCTAGCATTCGTAATATGGTTCTGAAGAATTATTCGCAATTTTTTTTTCAATTACTATCTGATCTATTTAATGTGGTTTTTGAAACCGGTGTTTTCCCCGATTGTCTTAAAATTGTAAAGTGACGCCAATCTTTAAGTCTGGAAACTCCGAAATAGTTAATAATTATCGTCCAATTTCAGTTTTGTCATATTTGACAAAACTTTAGAAAAAATTATTGCTAACCGGATGGATGATTTTCTAAATAAATCTAATTTTTTTTTCAGTATGGATTTTGACAAGGTTATTGTACAGATTTGGCCTTAACAAACATTATTGATTTGATCTATCGTAATTTTGATAAAGGCAAAACTATATATCTGGCTTATTTCTTGATCTTCGTAAAGCTTTTGATTCTATAGATCACAGTTTACTTCTTCAGAAATTACAAATTTTTGGCTTGCCTGGCCTGTCACACGAACTTTTAGAAAGCTTCCTTAGTAATCGAAAGCAGTTTGTGATTTTAAATGTTCTAAAAAGCAACACTTTAGGTGGGAACTGTGGTATTCCTCAAGGCATTATCTTTGATCCTTTGTTATTCTTAATTTACGTAAATTATACGGCCAATTTACCGCTTACGATACAAATAATGAGGGATGATATTATTTTACTTTTAGATTTGCTGCATCTGACCAAAATATCAATAAACTTTAACTAAACGAAATATATAATTTTCCACTCCCCACGCCTACGACACATTGATTTACCACCACTTTAAGTAGCAAATTGCACCAGAGAGTGAGTGAACAAATTCAAGTACCTTGGTGTAACATTCGACAAGCATATGACGTGGAATGACCATATTAATTCTATTTGTATTAAAGTTTGCCCTTTTATTTGTTTGATTAGAAAATTGGCTGATTTTGTTCCAGTATATGTGTTAAAAAAATGTATTTCTCATTTATTCATGCCCAATTCTCATAGCTTTGGCTCAGCAGCTAAAGCGAAACTGAATAAATTGCAGATTTTACAAAATAGGTGCTGTAAAGCAATGTATAAACTGCCTCATCTGTTTCCTACTATGGAGCTCTATCGAACTGTTGCTATAGGCATTCTTCCAATTAAAGCAATTTATGAAATGTATGTGTCGATCTACATGTCTGCACATCCCGTCATTTCTTTCGACTGTACAATTCGAATTTCTAGGTCATGGCTATTCAACCAGAGGTTCTTGTCAGTTGAAGTGCCGCCAAATTAAAACGGAATTTGGCAGAAAATCATTAACATTTATTAGACCATATGTAAGTGTGAATGATGAACTTTTAAAGGGCATTAAATCCACTAGTATAGTCATTTACACTTTTATGATTATTATTATATGATATTAATAATATAAGTTTAAGATAAATAAATGCAATTTTGATCTGGGGCCGCAAGTATTCTCAACTCTTTTACTCTATAGTATTGCCATGGAATATGGGTCGGCTCATAAGTTCTGCGCTCCGACAGGGGTCATAGTTGTGCTAATTTACATCACAGACCGTAATCTGATGATGCAAAATCCCATTTCCATCCTGCCGGTCCAAGCGTCAATGCTTTAACCACTATGTCGTTTGGTCGGTGGTTCCCTGAACTAATTTGGGATTATTAATCAGGTCTGTGGCATATTATATTATAAATTAGTATAATCTTAACGATGATTACTGTAGGTTCTTTGAACACAACATTTTTGGTATCATTGAACATAACACATTTGGATTACCACAGAATTTGTATGTCGTGAAAGTCTCTGCGTAACCACACCACACAGTGTATATAAACTATCAAAGTGTTACATGTAGGCAGTTAATTTTAGGTTTCCAAATAATTTCCAATACAAAATGACAGAATATTAAAATAATAATATTAAATAAATTTGCAAAAATCCTTTAAAATCAAAATAAATTGACTTTCTCTTAGTCTGAACATACAATCAATATTCAATACACACAAAACATAGATGAAGTGAAAATATTATCATGTGAATCTATTGGTGACCTATTTTCGAATTAAATTTTATTTCGGATTAAATAATAATCAAAAATTTAGGATATTTTTACTGAGGTCAACATTTGGTTGATTGTAAAGATTAAATCATTTCAGATCGAAATTCTACTTAGTAACTAACCCCGAAAATATCTAGAAACAAAAGTGGTTTATATATTATGACCAATTAAATGTTGTTCTCGTAGATTCATAATGCAGCCAAATACATATAAAATATTCCAATGCCTTATCTCGTTGTCAAATAGGGACCTAAAAACACTTAAAATGCTCCGTTGTGAAGATATTTTATTAAAGTTGCATAGTGTAAAACTATGTTCACTTTTGACATCATATAAACTTAACGTATATTTTCTAACTTGAACTTGAAAGTAATTTTACGACGTTTCTAAACAGACACGATTTATTTTTTACAAAACAAAAAACGCTACAATTTATTTTTAAGAACTACACATAAGTTTAAGATAAAACGAAGATATGAACAAGCATACATGTCGTCTGCTATAACATAAAAAACTTAAAATTATTTTCTTAGTTATTTAACTTAGCAAGCAACTTAATGCTTACATGTTCTTTTGAACAATAAATTTAAGTTCACATGTATGTTACGATACAGCACAATACAGCATAAGAATGAAAATTTCTAAGAAGTATACGTTACCATCATAGTTTGGATGTTGTAACAATAATTCTTACTCTTCCACTAAAGGATTAGACTTATATTCTGGGTACCACAAGTTATGAGTATTTTTGTTACCTTCATTCGAATAATTTATATTGTATAACATACGCAACATATGCAAAATGACTCATCTCAAGGCCCCAAACACAACCAAGAACTCCCATGGCCAAGACTTATCGTAATCGATCCCTGAAACTCGAAAACCACCGCTCATCAATTTTTTCAAAATCGTTCAAGCCAACTATATTATTGAAAAAACCGGACGACCTACTACTAAATGGAGTTTTCCGAAATTAAAACTAATCACAAAGCAATTTTGACATTTAAAAACCTCTATCAGTGCAATTTTTATCAAAATCGTATGAGCCGAAAAATGTTTAATAAAAAGAACCGATCCTACCATATATGTCATTCATCACAATCGGTCTGCTACCAAAAAACTCCCTCTCAATAATTTTGATGAAAATCGTGCGTGTCGAAATTATGTAAATAAAAAAACATGATTCGGGGTCCACCGCAAGATCCTCTGCATTAATTTTCCCGAAATCAGAATAAATCGCAATTGATTCCTGGCATTGAATATGGTAGCCTCTTCGAAAAACTCTTAAATTTTATTAAACTCGTTCAACCCAAATAAAAATTAACAACAGAATAAGGGAGCATCAAAATCGATTCAAGCTACTCGAAAACCTCCAATTTTTATCGAAACAGTTCGAGCCAAATTTTTTCTAAAAAAGTGTGTATCGGGTCTCCGCCGGAAACTCTCTTAAACGGATTTTCGCAAATGATGTATTCATTTCCCTGGCGCTTCTTCCCAAAGAGGGTTTTGGGCAGCCTCATTTCTAATGTTAAATAAGCAGTATATGACTGATTAGTATAATGAATCCTACCCAGCTCCTAGATTTGCAAGATATGTTCTTCTCTGCTTTCCCATGTGGTCACCCAAATTTGTGCTAGCTGTGGTAATGGTTGCTTGACAGGATGATTTTGTTTACGTCTTTTACGCCTCAGTGTGGCACAAGAAAATAAAAGAAAAAAAAAATTAAAGAAAGGGACTCGGGGCCCACCAGCCGATCCTCTGAACAAATTTTTCTGAAATTGCAATTGAATCCTGGTATTTGAAAGTTGTCTTCGCAACATGACTCGACTTATTGCATCATCACGCAACTGTTTGCATTCATTTTCTCAATCGAAACTAATTTCCCTCCAAATGTTATCAAAATTACTAAATAAAATGATAAAATAAGGCTCAACACCTCATCAAGAACCTCCACGAATAGGGGGGAATTACATTGCATGGAAATTGAGTAATAGCTGGCAAAAACCCCTCAACAAATTTTTATCGAAATTATTATTAATTCACTGTGCTCGAATTTTATACTTTTTTTGCGTGACAAGCTGGGCACCCGGGGGGTAAACCTAATTCGAGTATGCTGAATTCAATGGTACTAGTCCCATTTCAAAGTTAGTCCCCATTTTTGAGATATCGCTTTCGACATATTTTGCCTCTGAGTCAAAAATTTGTCAAAATATACACTCATATTCACGTTGATAGCTCCTGAACCAAAGTTGTTGCGCAAGCCAAGACCAACAACTTTGCCGAACATATCAAGGCCGAAAAACGACATCTACAATCACATTTGTGTGTTATTTTATTTTTTGCTTTTCATTTAGACGAAAAACACGTTTTTTATCATTTTTTGTCCATTTATTGAATTTAAATCGATCGAATAAACATCTCATCGGCAAATATAGATACAATAGAAGCTATTTAAAAGAAAACTAAATTCAGTTGATTTTATTGTGATTTTTCTCAATTTTTTCCAAAAAATTAACATTTTTTTTAACTTTGAATTTTAATTTTCTGATTTGCTCATGTCGTCTTCGGGTTCTTCTTCCTCTTGCAAATTCCAACAAATGTCACCCAGTTCCGTTCGTTGTGTTGGTCGCCTTTAAAACAAGTATTCCATAAGCACATAAAACACATGTTTTTAGTGTAACCCAATTGCATGCCACTTAAAAGAGCTATCACTTTTCAAATCTGCACAAACTTTCCATTGATGGTCATTGTATTTAATCAAATCGATGATTTTTTTCATTGATGCATAGGTTTCCTTTGTGTTTGTGCTGCGTGCAATTGGAATGGAATTCTTTGAGTTGGTAACGTGAAGGAGAACTGCCTTCAAGCTGGTTTTAGAGAAATCGATGAACAATCGCCAATCTTCAGGATTATATGCATTGTGCATTGTGGATACCAAACCTCGGATTTCAGTGCAAAAAGCGAGTGAATTATTCTCAATTTATTTGAAAAAATTCGTAAAATGACGAAGACGATTTATTGCTCCATATATCCACATTTGGAGCCAAAATGTTCACTTGTTTTAAATCCTTTGACAAAAGAATGGCTTGCCGCTGCGATAGTTTCAAGCGTCGTACCATAATATCCAAACGACTTTGCGAGATTTCAATGTGATGAGTGACATTTGATAGTTGATATATTGATGCAGATGTTTCTCCGGTTTCACCTGATTCAAATGTTGTTGGTAAATAATCCTCAGTTGGGTTTCATCTTTCCGGAACAGGTATTCCATCTGAATGCGGCAGCGGTAGATGAGTATTTATCGTTGCAGTGTATGTCAAAGAACCAATTTTGTTTCTGTTTGTACTGAGAATATAATTCATGCATCCATAACATTGAACTGCATCATGTCCTTGTGGATCGGCCCATATCATCGGGACACTGGAAATGGCATTGCGGCTCCAGTGTTTTGCCATCTATGCCGAACGAAAATGCATGTTGTCCAAACAAAAGACGGCGTCCAATTAATAACATTTTGTGAAAAGCATAGTCGATTTAAATCAGCGGTTTAATCACTTATTTTGCAACGATTGCTCATAATTGTAAATTCTCCACACACATAACAAAAGCACTTGAGTTTAAAACACCTATCCATATTATTTATTTCATCAGATTTCACAAGACGATCTTCACTTTATTTTTTGTATTTTTTTGTCACTTTATATATTTAGATTAAAAACTTTTAATTTTTAATTTTATATTACAGTTTTTAGTTCTTACTTATTGTGCCAATTTTTTAACTTTTTTAGAAATATCGATTTCGAGAATAATCACTTCTTCGGTTTACTTTTTGCTACTGTTACATAATTTATGTTGAAGCTCTTTATATACTGTAGCTAGGCGCTGCTGTTTGGTACCTCCTTTGGTTTTAAGTTATGGAGGTCGTAAATTTTATTGGGGTTTTGTGTTGATTTTGTCGCCAAGTAAATTGTGGGTGTTTTTGTTTTTGTATATTTTCAGGGTGTGAATTTTGGCCGTAATTTGACTCACGACTCATGAGTCAAATTGGTACACCTGTTTAATTTCAGTCCTTTTTTGATTCTGTGCAAAATGGTTACATTTTTATTGAATTTAGTGTATGGTTTTCAGTTTTTATGTGTTGTACGAAACTTGATTTTATGTACTTGTGATGTGTTATTTGTATCTTATCTGAGATGAGCGTCTTGTTGGGCCTAAGTATGCCGAATTCCAGTTGTATTTAGCCTTACCTGTGTACTTATGTCTCTCGAAAGGGCAAGGTAGGAGCCGGAGTCTTCTGTGAGAAGCTTTTGCCAAAACTGACAAGACCTTTCCTTTTTGAGGAACATGCGAGAAGGCTGGGTCTACAGACGAATACCTTTGTAGAAGTTGCATGGACGAAAAGGAAGAAGAGACTTTAGATAACTTCCTATGCTCGTGTCCGGCACTATCATACAGAAGTCATAGGTATTTGGGCGTGTCCAGTGTGACCAGCCTTTCAGATCTCGCTGAATGTGGAGTGCGAGATATTTTGCGGTACGTACGTAGCTCCGAATGATTTTGAACAGGGGTGAAGGGGAAATATGTTCCTCTGGTATTACAAAGGGGCACTCCTGGTCTAAGTGTGCGGAAGTACCACTCCAACCTAACCTTGGCCTAAGTAAAACATACATATATGGAAAAATAACACAAAAACATGAATGTAGATGTCGTTTTTCGGTCTTGACATGTTCGGCAAAGTTGTATGTCTTGGCTTGCGCAACAACTTTGCTGAAGAACGCATAACGAAAATCTTAATGGTTCAGGAGCTATCAACGTGAATATGAGTGTATATTTTGACAAATTTTTGACTCAGAGGCAAAATATGTCGAAAGCGATATCTCAAAAATGGGGACTAACTTTGAAATGGGACTAGTACCATTGAATTCAGCATACTCGAATTAGGTTTACCCCCCAGGTGCCCAGCTTGTCACGCAAAAAAAGTTTAAAATTCGAGCACAGTTATAATTTTTTCCCTTGGTTAATTTAACAAAATAGTTAGTCACTGTTACCAATTATTTTGCATTTCTATCCATTAAATTAACCATATGTTTTTGGTTATATTAACCAAGTTAAAAATTAAATAACCACGATTTGGTTATTTTAAATTAAAATTTTATTCAACTAAGATCCTGTTCGTTTTTTAACTAAGAGATTTGTTTGATCGAAAATCACCAAGATTTTGGCAAAATAGACTCAGATTTTTGTTTCTTTTGACCCAAGTTTTTCTCTGAGTGTACAATCCCTGCAAGTTATCTAAGAACAATTTCCATACGTACCGAAATGTAGCTAATTTGTCATCTTTCAGACGGGGGTCTTGTGCGTGAGTCATCAAATCTAAGGAAACGAGTCAGCTGTTCAAATCGTTCTAACGACATTATAGCACGATAGAACGGTATTGTTTTGTGAAATAAGTCTTTTTCTGGTACTGTCGACGGTTTTTCAGAACCGGCATTAAGAAGAACAGCAATTTAAGCATATACCTCATCCTTATTTGTGTCATGCCAATTTCTAGCATTCGGAGTGGTACATGATTGGTAGAACCGTCTTGCCTTGCGATTTGTTTCAATCATCACGTTCGAAATAATATTTGGTGTTAGTAGGCATTTAAATGTATTAACTTTTGAATTGAACATTTGCTTTACAATTGGAAGGCGGTGTTGCATGCGTTTCTGTTCTGCTGCAGCAGCATGCTGCCCCTCAGATTCATTCGGTAATGCCCACCACACATGAGATAAATAACAAAAATAAAATATAATTTTTGTAATCATTCAGTGATTACAAAAATTAAATTTTATAAATTAATTTGCTCGTTCTTCTTTGGTTTGATATTGGTCGTTTTGCTTTTGCTTTCGTTTGAAATGCTCGTCGTGCTGCTTACGTCTTGCATGTATATGTGCATTTGTTGATGCATTTACTCTGTTTGCACTTACAGAGTGTTGAATGATGAGTTTGCGAGGTTTGCAATATGTCCGATTAGAATATTGGTTTGCTATATTATAACCGCTACAAATCTGAATTGGCCAATACATTTGGTAGGTATATTTGGGGTAACAATTCCCGAAAATAAAGAATTTTATAAACCAAACTAGATAGTTACCATTTCTCATTATGTCATCATCTATCACCTTCTATCTGGATTTAGACTACACCAAAATGTTGGGATAGGTCGTGTGCTGGTTGAGTTAAAACCAGAAAGACGGCTGCGAAGGTAGAAACTACAACTGTGTAAAGAGGATTAGCCAAAGGGCTACAACCTTCCAAACAAGAATTGTAAATCTGTTGCAATAATTAAATATGGTTAGAAAGTATAGATTTTTCAATTTTTTTATTATTTAATCATTGCAATCTGTTCTGGTGCCGAAGCTTTTCACGTGCTTAACTTACGCAATCCCCTGCTAAATCGAGGACGTACGGTTATAGGTTCGATTTTATCACCATCTGCACATTGCATATCTCCATATCAGCCTATATTGACATGGAAGGTCGGCCCATGAGTTTTGCACTTCGACAGGGGGTCATAGTTGCGTTCCATTTCAACACAGATTATAATCTGGTGATAAAAATTTCCTTTTGCATTCTACCCGTATCGGGATTTGAACTCGGTATCTCCCGATCCAAACGTCAAAGTTTTAACCATTGTACCATTTGGTTGGTAAGTATAGCTTTAATTTAATTGCTTCTACAGAAATAGCAAGGCTGCTTATAAAGGAGACAACAGCCTAGTTGTACCTGTCCTGTAATACTGGACCACCTAGAAGGCACAAACACTTATACCCTTGACAGACTAGGATTAGCTAAACGCGTTTAATCATTTTTTCGAGTTTATCTCTTAATGTGTCAACTTCGAGATTAACTAAACGAGTTTTATTTTAGGTTTAGTAACTAAACCGGTTTAGTGCACAAATCTCTCAATATTTTGAAGTTTATCGCATAAAAATAGGTTTAGCGAGAGCGCCATCTAACAATGAATGTTAAAATTTATAAATAGATAATGCCATTTAGTACTGTGACACAATGATAGATGCCGCTTACTTTTTGAGTTATCCCTTTCGAGTTTTTTTTTGCTCCAATTTAAGTTCAAAATACACAAATGTGTATATTCATTTATATTGTTTACATTTTTATGTTGTATTTGTATTAAAATGAAATAGGAATTTTGGGATACAATTAAAACACAAAGTTTAGGTTTTATAAATTAAATTGCGTTTAATTAAAATATTTTTTTTATTTGTACCACAATAACATTTGTTTAATACCGATTCCGGACAAACATAGCGCTACCGTATTTTATTATTGAAACAGGATTTGCTAAACTTCATAGTATGTCAACCTAATTGGATTTGTAGTAGATTAACTAAACTAGTTTAACTAAACGCGTTTAGCTAAATCCTAGTCTGTCAAGGGTATTAGATGAATACTTTGGGGCAAGAAAATCTGAGCTTAGGCGATTGAAGCATGCAACAAGGGTTAATTTCGCTTATCCTTACCTTTATAAACCAACTAAAACGAAAATTTAACATTATAATAAAAATTATTATTTTAACTTTACTTCTAATTTATTAAATTATCAAAAATTCAATATGTACAGGATTCTGATTCAACAATTCAAGAATTTTGAGTAATTAGTGTTATATTTTTTCATTTTTGTTGGTGTGGGGTAATTTTTTACCCCCATACACAGAAAGAAGATTAATACGAACATTATTTCGTCTATGATTTGTTAGACTAACACGATGAGCTTAATACAGAGTGTAGTGATTATAATAAATTGAAAATAATATTGAAATTTAAAACTCAGCTCCACTAGCCATTACGATTCACATAGTTGCATGTGGCCGCACTTAATTACGAAACAACCTGTACTCGTTTCATACCAATAAATCATTGTGTGAAGTTTATTATAATAATCTATATAATTTTAATTAATACTCTATCGATGTCGATTTTTACACAAAAGGATATAATTTACATAGTTTTATGACATTTCCATCAGATATTTAATTACGATTTGAAAAAAGCAAATAATATTTTTAATTAAAATATGCAAATAAAATTTGCTGTATGCATTTTTATATATACGTTTATTGTATTTTTTGTAAATATTGATAATTATTGTTATTACATTGTATTTTTATATATAATCACAAATTTTCCGAGAATGTAATTCGTAACTCGTAACTTTGAGTGCAGATATCACACAGTTAGTCTGCTAGTTAAATATAAAACGAGCAGTATGAGTGGCAAGTAAAAATATAAAAATATAATCATCTGTCATAAAAAAAATTGTGGTGTACTTCCGCATTTTATACAAAAAGTTTTATTTGAATTAAGTTTCAACATTCAAAAGTCAAAAATATTATTTAATTACGTTGAAATATAAAGTTTTACTGCAATAAGCACAAACACCAGTAGCATTTATTAACTATTATATTCACCTAAACGTTATAGATGAAAAAGTTTGTTTATAAACTTCAAACTGTTAGTCTTATTCGTACCTTGCTATGTATGTGCTGTATGTTCTTAAAAACCTTCTAAAGTATCATTATGGAAGAAAAAGTTTTTGAAGTAAACTATAATGTTAAAATTTAATTTTGTTAAATGTATGCATATTTTACTTTTACTACATTAAATTTATTTTAAAAAAGTTTGGAAAATTTATATTTTTATTGTTATTTATAATTTTACGTTCTTTGGTGAAGAATAAAGTTACATACACATTTTTCAATAACATGATTTATGAGCTCAATTTTGTTAGCACCCCATTTTGAAACCCCCAAAAATTCAATCATTTTTGTATTTTTATCGAGGCAAAATTGTGCGGCAATCATTGACGGGAAACCCATTTTATTTGACGGTAATTTGTATTTATTTATTTATTTAAAATCCATACATTTTAACCTGAGAAAATTATTTCAATTTGCTTTTACCCCAGACCTATAAAAATTTAAATACAAAACTAATTACTAAAAACTGTTCAATTACTGAAATTTACTGAAAATTCATTCAATTTATTTAAGCCTTCTTCAATTAGAAATTACACCAGATAAAAGAAACGTTGTCATGTATAAATACTGATATAAATACATGGATACGACATGCAAAGTATTTTTCATAATAAACAGCGCAAACGAATGGTACAACTTTTTTTCTATAGTTGTACCGCTCATTTTATAATTGCCACACACTAAAAGTTAATTCCGAAAAAGAGATGTACTTGATTCGAAAATAATTTTCTTAGCATCATCATCATCAACAACATTGAGCTAAACTCGTTCATTAACCATACAAATATTTTGAGACTGATTAACTAATTAAGGCATTATTTGCACTTTTCAAACATTGCACTACTTATTTTCGGAAAATATTTAAATTTTTTGTTACTCTATTTCCTTGAAATTTTTACTACACATCTGTAAAATAAATCAAAACAAAAAAAGTTCTACTGAAACGTCAAATTTCGAACATAAACAAACTTGTTTACTATGTACGAGTATCATTTGTAAAATTTGCTTAATTGGTTTGTTATACAATTGGCCAATGGCTGTGATTTGAAATAAAGAACGATCTCGTGCATCTAAGTAATTATTTAATTTTATTCATTGCTAAAAATAATTAATCTGCTTAGTTGTTGCCTTATGTGTGTCGTATTCGCAGCATTAATATGCTTCGAAATGTTTTATGTATGCCGAAACGATGTATGCCGTTTCAAAAAATGTGGTATAAAAAACAAAACTAAAAATCGCGCCTAATGTGCAAAAGAGAAAGCAAACATGTATCTTCCTTGTCTAGAATTTCGAATTTTCGGACATCAAATTAATATTTGGTCACTAGACTACAAAAAACAATTGACATACTGGCTCTTTTTGAAGTTATTTTAACCGAACTGTATATGAAATGCCTCCCGCAGCGTAATATCGTATTCAAGGACTTTCCGATATCCCTTATCTCTTTTCGATATCCCTTATCGTATCGTCGAATACTTCGGAATCAGGGTTTCGGTCGATTCGACCTAGGGCATGAAACAGTTTGGTATAGAAAACTGGTTCCAGCTCGTCTACGGTTAAACCAACCCGTATCCAGGCTATCAGCAATTTCCAAACCTTCTCCAACTTATTAACACACATTATTGCCTCTTGAAGTGGACATTCTTGGGCTGCCCTATGTGCGAATAGCGGAGTACAAAGAAGGTCTCCTCGCTCTTGTTTAAGTGCGTCCTCCAGAACAACTATCGCTTGCCGACGATCATCTGTGTGAATTCCTCTTAATTCACACTATCGCCAATTCATCTTCAGTTAGATAAGTTGGATGTATCATTATTTAAAACTAAATTTACTAACCTAAATGGATCTAATCTAAATAAAAAGAATAAAGTAATCTAAACTAAATAAAAACATTAATTTAAATTTTTAAATGTAAACGGACCCCCTCTCATGGGGCATCAATTCCACCCACTTGGATCAAGATAAGGATAGGAAAAGGAAAAAGGAAATCCGAATTGGATTGGTAAACTATGAAATATAAACCCAGCAATGACATTCGTAACTCCGTTATATCACGAGAGTGAGACACATTGCCCTGGTGAAAATATTTTCATACTTCGTTGAATTACTCAGTTAGGTAAGACACTTCTCTTGCCCTCATAGTTCACAGTCATCATTCAATTCTACCTTAGAAGACGACATGACTGTTTGAGTGGCAGGCCGAACCGCTCACTTCACTGGGAACAACAACTCGCCGGCTGTTGTTGCGAATTTCCTTGATTTTACGATAGCAATTTATCTGATTTATGGCCAACTTGTATTCATGCACATCCACTTGCAGACACCTAAATGTCGGATAAATTGTATCCTGTATGTAGCTAACCTAACAATGGGAGGACTAGCGACCCCATCCCGAGGGATGATATTTAAAATTTTAAACCGAAGTGGAAAGTACGCGAAAACTTAAATATAAAATCATTTTTGGAAATTCCATTTAAGAATTTTTTCTAAACCTCACTCTGCCAGTTAGATTGTCAATAGAGGGATGTTTTTAGGGTAATCTCCACATGTTTAACCGGGATGTGGGATGATGTTTCAAATAACTGGAAATATGCAGTCCTTTATACCATCCAGCTCATGCCTAGCTAGCGGGAAAGGAATATGCACCTTGTACCAGCGATTGAGAACAACACTTACCCTTGCCAGTGTGACCCCTGTGCCAGTTGTGAAATATCACAACTGCCACAATAAAAAAAAATAATTCCTTATTTCCAAATACCACCACAAATACTAGTTTGCTAGTTGGCTAAAATTTAGTGTAGTGCGACGGACACCCAACACTCTAGATTGCCTTTTTATTCATTTGCAATTTATATTTTTTTTAAAATAATTATTATAATTAATGACCATTGCTATTGTTCTAGCTAGATCAACAAGATATTTCACTAATTTAAATATTTTTGCTTTTCTACGTTATTCACTGTAAATTCACTGTAGATTCAGAGTTCGTATTTGGCAAGATCGCCAGGTAATGTTATTTTAATTCAGTAAAACTTACATTCAAATTTGATTTTAAACATTTATTCAGGCTTTTATATTTTAAACATTTCTTAGCCTTGTTGAATATCCTCTTCTCTCGATTCGATCGATCTATCAAACTTAATATTAATTATCACAATATTTTGTAATGAATAATAAACGTATTTTATTTTTGTTAATGATAAAGTAAATAAATTTTGAAATATAAAATATGTTTATTTTACAAAAATACAATTTCATGCAATTTCTTAAATCATTAAATATTTTCGCATGGACTTATTTCGAAATGCAAAGTTTATTGCAACGCGAATAAGGTCGAAATTTTCATGATAAGTGTGTGGCATTACAGTAAACCATATTCGTGAGTCAGCACAATATGTAGATGCAAAAGTGTTTTGTTGGACAGATTCAACAATCGCGTTAAGTCGATTGGCAAAGGGCACAAATTTTTTATCGAGTGTTTTGTAATACCATTCTTATGTTTTACTGATATCACTCTGACATTACCATCATCACCTGGATGAACCTCTATCACCTTTCCCATTGGCCATGTACTAGGATAACCTACTTTGTTCTTTATTAGTACAATGATCCTTGGCAAAATTTGGTTGCACTTGCTTCCATTTGTATCGTTGTTGAAGTGAGTTCAAATAGTCCGTGTGCTAGTGCTTGCAGAAATGGTGCTTCAGTTGTTGTAGAAATCTAGATAATCGATTTTCCTTTATTTCGCTATAATTGTCTTCTGGAACCGTTAGCAATTAGAAAGTGTCCCGGTGTCAAAATTAAAGGTGTGCTTATACACTCGAAATTATAGAGGCCGAGAGTTCAAGCATGGTTCTATTTGACTACATAGCGTTGATAATTCCTCAAATGTGAAATGTATATATCGCCTATAACTCTTTTTAGGTGATATTTTGCCTTACTCACATTCTTTTACTCAGTTTATTCCGATATTAGCGCGCACCAGTGGTCCGCTAGGAATAAAAAGCAAGAATATTGTAGTTCAAGCATGAGGCTGAACTAACACAATGAAATACTAAATTTACACATTTTAAAAAAAAATTGGTGTTGGTACTTCAGAAATTGGGGGTGGTATTCATCAAGCTTATAAATCAGTACATCATTATCAACATTGAAATATTTAATTTTTACTATTTTAAAACAATCTATGGGTTGTTTATGGTTTTAAATTGGATGCTTATGAATGTATCCTAATTCTTCAATAAAAATTTGTTCAAAATACCGGGTATTAGTGGGCGAGGCAGAGGTATGCGTTCTAAATTGAGTGTGCTTTTAAATACCTCACACTTAAGCCATTAATGCAATATTTTCGGAACATAATATTTTAAAATTAAGATATTGTTTTTTTTTGTAAATTTAATGTGATCTCAGAGCAATTAAAAAAATTTTGAAATTCAAAATTCCAAACTTTACATTTGTTCTTAATCAAAACACACAATTTTCATTTACCAATTTACGCTTGAATTGAACTACCAATTAATTATTTAATTAATTTGAATTGTTGTTTTAAATATATCCTTAAGAAATAAAAATACGAGACACAAGAAATAAAAAGATGTCGAAGAAACCATTTCCAAGTTGTCTAGGTAATCGTTCTTCACAATAAAGATATACCTTGTAGTAGAACTATATTTTGCAGTTGAAAATTCCGACTTTGAGTCGATTATTTTCAGTGTCTCGTTTATTTCTAGCTACTGGTAAATAGTCGTACCTTACAAAGCTTTATTGAATAGAATGGGATGGGAGATTTTGTAATCTTGTTTCTAGGGCGACGAATTAAACTTAATTAAGCAAGGGGGCGAGCTAGAGCTATACAAAAAATAAATATCCCTTTAGCTCTTAAATCATTGTTTACATAAATTATTCATTATAAAAACCATTTTTCGTGTAAATTAACACAATAAACGATTCCTCTCCAATTTTTTACAACCAACAAAAAAATTTGTAATTAAAATATTTATGCGACAAATATTTTTTTGTCGTAAAATGAATATAACAAATACAAAATTGGAATGGAATACCGAAATTTAAATAAATTAGAAATATTTTATTTAAATGAATTTCAACAAGTACAAAAAAACACAAAAATTATCAAAATATTTATTATTTCGTTCTGCACAAAAAAACATTACTATTTTCAGTTTTTATAACGATTTTGATTTAAAAATATTATTTTAATTAAATATTGATCGGTTTTTGTTGAAAATATAAATTATGAATAAAATATGAAGCAAATTGAATTTTTGGGGAGAATATGCCATAGTATATTGTGTGGGTGGAGGTTGGTTTGAAAAACTCACGCCTTTATAAATACTATACATAATCAAAGATAAAAAAAAATATTGGGAAAGTCTACAAAATAATTTTGTGATGCCTATAGGCGTGACATGTACATTCTGTTTGTTTTCGACGGCTTGAGCTAAAAATGAAACAAAATTTCATGCATTCTTATATCCTAAATACCATGGCAATTGCTCTATTCGCATTACTAATCGGTAATATTTGAAATGATGTCTGTTGTTGGGTGGTAGTTCTTTATTACGACCACCAATCAGTGAATCTTAAATTATTAGCCTACCTCTGGTGAGATTTGTACGCCGCACCTCTCGGTTCAAGTGTAAGAGGTTGCATTTGTGGCTGTTTTAATTATACAAATTAATGGCAACGTCGGCAACACTTAAAGCTGTATGTTATTTAAAACTATTTTTTGGCATATCCTATAAAATATTAGGCGTGGAAGTAAAAACTCGCTCCTGAAGATGGTTGCATTAAAATATACTTGAACGCATCCAAAATCGCCCGCCATATTAAATGTATGTAGCTTAGTCATTGCTGCTTCTTGGACATAAAATTCAGTAATTTACAAGCTGTCGTTCCGTGTGCATCAAATTTAAGAGATGGATGTCGATAAGCAACATTTACGTCCTTGCATTTTATTCTATTTTGAAATGAAAAAAAATCCTGCTCAAGCTATATGGAATTGATTAATTTGACTTTGGGTGGACATTCCGCGAGTCACTCAACAGTAAAAAAGTGGTTTGGTCTTGAGGACGATTCACGCCCAGGTGCAGTAAAACAATTTGAAGACGAAGAACTTAAAGTTTTACTAGATGAAAATCCGCCTCAAACTCAAAAAGAGCTTGCAGAACAGGGTAGTGTTACTCACCTAGAAATATCACTTCGATTGGATACAATGCGATACAGAAGGAAGGAAAATGGGTTCCTCATAAACTGACCGAAGAAAACAAAAACCGAAGAGTTGACATCTGCATGAATTTGCTTCTACGGCACAAAAGAAAGAATTTTTTTGCACAAAATGAGCTCCTTGAACCTGGTCAGAGTGTAACAGCTGAACGTCACCTCGTCACCTGGCCCAAATGGTCAAATTAAATGATACTCTGGAGATATAAAGATTATTTATGAGCCAAGCAAGGCGAAAGGTGATATTGTCATCATATTTGAAAGACCAACGGTTCACGATACGACCCACTTTCTATCGCGAAAGCATTCATCATCTACCTAATAAGTGGCAAATAAAGTAGTAATTATATAACACTGAATATTTGCAATAGTGTATTCCCGCCTATTATTCCTAATAACATTTTGGGAAGTAAAACGTCTGAAATTAATTTACTACAAAAAAGCATTTTCGCCTAAAATCACGCTCAAGTTTATATTTTTTTTCTTCGTAGAGCCAGCAGTACGTGGTGTCGCTACAACTTAAAGAGATTATTGGAAACAAATTGTTAGAACGCCGTATTTATTTATAGAGGACAAATGATTGAAAATTATGATCTTCAATACATATACGTGTCACAAACAATTTACCTTAATCCATATCTATTAATTTTTATAATAGTATATACTTTTGAAACACAAACAAAAAGTTTTGCGTTTTGCAAGAATTAAGATTTATTCGATATATAGAAATACCAGACAAAATAACGTAGATTTTCTTGTGGGTTTTATAACTACTCGTATCACGGGAGACAACTAATTTCTCAATGGAGATAAAACTGAAAATTTTACAATTTATATTCTAAAGATAAATTGTACGTAAAATTCAATTTTTAGTTCGTTGATCCCGATGACTATCTAATGAACTGTGACAACTGTGTTTCTTTGATAGCCGTACATATACCTGACTAAATATAGGAATAATTTTTATGTGACGTTTTCTTTTGTGAATAATACCTCATCTTGACATTGAAATAATAGAATATGAAATGAAAAGGAATAATTTGAACGGCTAGCTCAATTTCCCATCCCAAAAAATTTTTGTTTTTCCTCAAACAAACAAATTTTCATTTTTAAAACGAAAACGAATTTTAAATTTTTTACTGTATAACAAAATATCTATCTCAAATTTCTGAATTAAATTGTTGTTTTTACTCTACGAATGTAAAAATAATTATAAATTATTTGTCCTGATTTGTATGTAATAATTGTTTATTTTGTTTTGCCGGAAATTATTGATATTATTTTGAGTTAGTAATAGGCTTAGTAAGGGCTTGCAATGACTTAGATTGCAGTACCCAGGTAGTGTCCGATTTTCGGAAAGAAAAAACAATTTATAATTATTTTTACATACGTATATATATTTTGATATTTTGTTGTTGAATAAAAAATTAAAATATTTCATTCGTCTTGTACAAAAATATAAAAAAAATCTGGAATGAGATGAAATAGTATTGTTTGAGGAATATTCTTTTTCCCTGGATGTAAAACAGGGCTAATTTCATTTGCTTAGTGTTGTGCACGTGTTTCGGAATTGTCTATACATGTTGGTGTAGAAAGTAGCGCAGAGATTTTTTTTTTTGCGTAAACAATGTCGAAAACTGGTAGAGTAGATAGACAATTCGTAGACAATGCTTTTTATGTTGTTTTTAAATTTATTTTTTTTGTACTAGGTCGTCATCTTACAATTTCCTATAATTCCTATAATTTTGAAGTGAAATTCGAGTTCTAGAAACCGAATATGTGAGATTAGTGCATTTAAAATAATTCTAGAAATTCCAAACGTTTTATTCACAATGCCACATATTTTATTCTGTAGTGGTTAAAAAATATTGATACAACCTTTGATTGTTTATCTAACACAAGCTGAAATAAAATTAAACTTTTTTTGAGATGTATCCGGTGGTTATTGAGAGTACCACAGCGATCGTGCATATTTCTTCAGAGCATTTAAAATTTTCATTGGCCAGAGTATCAATTTTGTACGCAAAATTACAGCGCGAGTTGGCGAGGTGAGCAAGAATTTCGTGTATATATACTGTGTATAATACACAATTTTATATTTGTATTGTGTATTTTCATCTCTTGTATATGTGCATTCTATTTGTCATTTTTGCGATGGTAAGTACCAAAATAAATGGATTCGGTTGAATCGGTTTAATTTTTTTTTATACTGACGTCCACTCACCTCTTCTATTCGCTTGCTTTTGAGCGGTGGAATGAACTAATATTTTATGTTTTTAGGATTTAATATTTTAATATAAGTTTGTATGTTCATATTAATTCAAAAATATGAAAATTGTAAAATGTTTACGCATAGAAATGTCAATCCAAAAAAATCAAAACATGATTATGCGCATGCGCCTCGCCTACTAATACAATCAAGATGCTAAATACTCTATTTTTCCGATTTGCTCACATAGCGCTTATTGCTTTTCGTACAAAATCGACACTCAGGATCAATTTCTAATGACTTTAAAGTGAGTATACTGTTCAAGTTCATTTTCCTTGCATTTTCGGAACTACATTATCCTCCGATTCATGTTTATATGGGAATCCAGTAGTGCAAAACCTAAAATATTGGTGCAACCATAAGCCTCGATTCCCTTTCGTGAATTAAAATTTTCAAGTTTCTGCTGTTACTAAATGATGAACTTGTATGGTCTTTAAATGTTTCCATGTCTAATATACGTGTTTGTGTTTTAACAATTTATTGCGAGTGATGATGTTGTTCATTTTGACATCTCTGTGTTCGGTTTAATGTTAAGCTGTAGCAAAATATATCTATTAAAAGTCATTCCGTATTTCGACCAAAAAACACAAATCATATTTTTATAGTTCGTCATTACCATATACAAACTTGGGTTCTAATTTACTCAAATGAGAGGTAAGAATGAAGCGCGGCATAATGTAATGTTTCCGCCAATGGAGTAGTAACTTTTTTGCTCATTGCGAACAGAAACAATCATTTTCCACATGGTCTTCGTATAATATACATTAACGGCACAACAAAGAGATACCAATTTAGCTACATTTTGAACCAACTATATAGTCATTGGTTAATGACCCAATCAACCCAATTTTTATTATAATAATGTTTCAAAACACTTGGTATTGATGATCTAGTACTATTTTGTTATATTACATATATATTTAACATTGTAAACAAAATATATTTTCAAACAATGCGAAATCGACTTAGTACAAGATTTGACAAGTGATTTAAACGTTGTTTAATCCACGACTACAAGTAAATGCATTACAACAAATAATGGGTTTAAATATCATTCTTTATTAAGAATAGAGACAACCTAATAAAAATTATAATAAAATTTCATTAAGGAATTCCACCTATCCAGGGTAATCAATAATCAAATGCGTCATATTGTAAAATAGATCGATAAAATTATTAAAATTGGAGAAATTTAGCTCTGTATCTATGTTCTGGTAAGTTAATCCAGATATGGCAAAACGCGAAAAACTTTGAACGTTTTACAATGAAAAATCTAGTGTGTGGCCTCTTTTCTGATATTTATTTTATTTGTACTAATTGATGACTAACCCACCAAATTCCATTTCGATATTACCCCGGTAAAATGATTAAAATATGAAAAAATTTCCACTTCAGGGATTCCCTATGAAATTTGCGGCCTTTCTACTGGTATTGATTTTTTGTTTTGCTATTGAGTTTTATATAACCTGGATCAGTTTCAACATTCTATCTGCGACAACTATTAAATTTATTACTTCTCCGATTTGATTTGATTTTTAAAAGATAATAATTTTAAAATTGTACATGATTCTAAATGTTGCGCCGTCTAATCTAAAAATATCTACAGATCTCTAGCTGAAACTTTTGAGAAGACAAAATAAATATGTATGTTCCTATATCTAAGGTTTTAGTAAAATATATTTTTGAGATTCGTTCTATTAAAATTTTTATGTAGAAATTGAATATTTTTGACGAGTTTCATACAATATTCCAGCAAATCCTGGAAAGGGCCACAAGTTCTCAACAACATTTTCAAATATATTATCCAATCTACTAGGTCTATATCTCATGGAATATAGTTATAATAGATTTTACTATAACTTATAGATGTTAGAAACTTCACACTTTTCATGAATATTTTAAGTTTTATAAAGGGTGAGCTAAATATATTAACAGGTCTCAGTCAATGTTTACAAATAGATCAGACAAACGACTACTCTCGAGAAGACCAGTTTGGTAACCTGAAGGCGTTTAACAATTTTATACACATTTTAACGGTTTGGATCTTGGAGATGTCCACGGAAATCACCTATATTTTTAGATAGCTCAAAATATTTTCTAAACGTGCTTAATCTGGGTTAGGAATTAAACCCAGATTAAGCACGTTTATAAAATTAGCTTTTTATTTGACAAATTGAAATATTCAACGGAATTTAACTATTTTCAAAATATTTTAGCGTCAATTTTGTAGATGTTTAGCGTCAATTCTTTCAGCGTCAACTCTGGGCCTTTTGTTTCCAATAGCTCGACTTGTGTACTAAAATTGTAGTGAACTTAATTCTGATGAACCTTGCTATGATTAATACAATTTTACAATTTTTATGAATTTTAAGATTTTTTATACCGTCAATCCTAGAGATATCCACAGGTTCTCACCCACCTTTATATTGATAATGATTGGCATCCAATTCTAATTAACTGTGCTATGTCTATAATAGTATTCAAATTGTCACATGTTCTGCCATTATGAGAGACGTCCACGGAATCTCGTCTGCATTTCTCGACAGTTTATAATATTTTCTATATATGGGGTGAATATGGATTCATCAATTATAATGAGTGAAACAATGATTTTTGGAATTTTGAAGTTAATTGAATTTAATTTTAAATTGGCGTTCCCAAACTAGCGACGAACCCATTTTAATCAAATGATTTAAATAACTGGAAAATTATAGAATTTTGTAGGTAATCCCACCACTATTAAATAATGGTTAGGTAAATTGAGATGTAAGTGAGCGGAACTCCTACGGCTTTTGCAATGTTTCCATGTATTTTGATATACTTAACAAATGCCTGCAAATACTCCTAGAGATGGCCTTATGTTTGGACATCTAAGACCAGCTCCCTTTTATGTAAGAAATGGGATAAATTTCCGGTAATCACTCTTTGTCTTAATGATTAAATTTTTTTTTGATTTTCGATTATTTTCAAAATTTTATACCGTCAATCCTGGAAACATTCATACGAGTCAGTGACCTATGATTTCCTACAACTCCACCCGAACACTGAAATTTTAAAAAAGTTAACAGCGTAATAAAAATTTACGTTTTTTTATATCGCCGACCATAAAGATCTTGAATCTTACCCGATCAAGAAGCTTCTCACCCTCATTTTCGAATAGACTAAACAATATTCTAATGATCTTTGTTATGTCTATAATAGAATTCATGTTTTCATGTCATTATCAGAGATGTTCACGAAATCTGGCCTACACTTTTTGGCATTTTAAAATATTTTACGTCAACGTGGAGAATATGGGTAAAATGTAATGAGCCTAACAAACATTTTTGGAAATTTAATGTTGAGAAAAAAATAAATATATTGTTAAATTTAAGGTATTTTGAAAGTAATACAGTAAATATATGCTACAGCATAAAAATAAAAACAACTTAAACTTAATAAACTTAATAAAAATAAAAACAACTTAAATTTTCACTAAATATTTTTTAACGCTAAAATAAAATTTACTAAGGAAAACGGTCTGGAAATTATACTAAACTAGCTGACCCAGCGAACTTCGTTCCGCCCCAAACTACTTCGTTCCGAGCAAATACCTTTGTTCTTCACGAACATTGATTTTGATGAGAGAACAATTCAAACAACTCAACTCAATTCTCAATAGACGATTGAGTTGAATGGCCATTCCGTTCGCTTTTATATATAATTCAACACTAAAGGCAGGTTTATGGTTGCCTTCGTTCGTTCGGTCATTTTTTCGACCAATTATCTCCTGTGAAAAAATCCAGAAGAAAAAAATTGTCAGTTTTGAGCAATATGGATATTCATCGGCAACTTCAACGCAGAATGTACCATCTGGCCGCGAGTATTTGTAAAGGGTTTTCCAATAAGAGTGATATGATTTCTTTAAAAAAAAGCGCACTACTTGTTAAGGAAATTGAAATGTTTTTTATTTATTGTGAAGTACAATCGATACAATTAAGTTCTCAATAAACGTCATTCACATGGACTCCTCGACTTCTTCTGCAGGAACGAATTCAATGAACCCAATTTACGAGCACTTTTTCCATTAAATCAAGTCGTGTGTCATGAATAGCACAGCACGTTCAATATTGACTTGTCAAGCTTGAAGATTGTTTGGTTTATTGCTTAAGACCAATGACTTCAAATAACCCCACAAGAAATAGTCTAATGGTGTTAAATCACAACTTCTTGGAGGCCATCCAATATTGCAATTCCTTGAAATAATCGAATCTCCAAACTTTTCTCGCAATAATTCAATTGTTGCACTTGCTGTGTGGCAAATAAAATGTTGTCAAAAACAACTTCTTCCAATTTCGGCCAAAACAAGTTGGTTATCATCGATCTATACCGATCTCCATTGACAGTAACGGTGTTATCAGCTTCATTTTGAAAAAAATACGGACCAATGATCCCACCAGACCAAAAACCACACCAAACTGTCAATTTAGGTGAATGTAATGGTTTTTCATGAATAATTTGTGGATTTTCTTCGCACCTAAATCGACAGTTTTGTGTATTTACCGCACAACATAAATTCTCAATATCCCACTATTGATTTTACGTTAGAAAAAGAAGAAAATAAATGTATTAACTTTCTTGATATTACAATAACCAGGATTAATTCTTCTTTAGATTTCAAAATTTATCGGAAATCCACGTATACAGACGCCGTTACCCCTAGTTCTTCAAACCATCCCCATAATATTAAAATGTCAGCTTTCCACTCACTCATAGATATACTAAAAAGTATCCCTTTGACAAATTCAAATTATAACACAGAGCTTAATATAATTCTACAAATTGCAACGAATAACGGATATGCAACTAGGACTTTATTAAAGTTATTGAATAAAAAGCTAAAGCGTAAAACTCTAACGGGTATTTATTCACGGGATAGTCCAACGGGTGAAAATTGGCGTCGCTTAGAGTTTATAGGAAAAACGAGCCAACAGATTAGCAACATCGAGTCCAAAACCTAGAGTTGATCGCCTTTCCAAATCTCGCGTTTATAGGATTAATTGCAATGATTCTAGTTTCTTCTATATTGGCCAGACTAGGCGCGGAGTTAGAGCTAAAGAACATTTACCTGGTTGCAATCAATCAACTTTCCATAACCACTTAACTTTAGAAAATCATACAGCTAGCTTGAACAATTTAGACATATTGCATATACAACCTTAAGGCAGACGTTTAGATACCTTAGTCTTACGAAATTCGAAAATCAATATTTCTTAACCAAAATATCCTTAACGAATAGAGAGAAATTCGTTTCTCACCAATTGCAGACCCCGCCCTTTTCTATAATTTGACTAATACGTCGGGTAATTAAATGTACTTCAATATACCTTGAATTTTGTTACGCAGCCGATGACTAATCGCACACCTGCGCAATCAATAGATTAATTTTTATTGCTTTTATTGCTTATTTTTGTCCCTCTTTCTTTTGTTTAATTTTTGCTTTTTTCTGCTATATATAACTAATTTTTACTTTTACAAATCAGTAGATACTCCTGATGATGACCTAACAAGTCGAAATCGATCGAGTGATTTTTTAAACTTTTTGAACGAATTTTTTTAATTACAATATTAAAAAACCTAATTCTGCGAAATAAAAAACAAGTGTTTAATAAAATGTGTTTATTAAGTATGGCGCACAACACACCATCTATAGTACGAATCGATTTGAACGAAGTAGGACCACGAACATGGAACAAAAACAAATAAAGATAGAAGCCTTCGTCTTGTCGTGGACGAACGGTGTACATACGGCCAAGCACATCAGTCGAATACACATCGACATATCCGGCAATAGGTTGGCCTTTCTTTCGTCGTTCAAACTTTTTCGACGAATGGTTCCAAGTATAATAGTGTGGCATTTCCCAGTAAAGCGATGTCTGTGGGAGCAGACCATTGTGTTTGAACCCGTGTAATTTGAGGAAATGGGTATCTGTTTTCTTCGAAACCGTGTTCTTCGAATACCGTGTTCTTGGAGGGTAACCTATATATACATTCAGAAGGAGCGCCTCACGCTTATATTTTTAGTCATATTAATTCTAAATTTCTACTTGTTATAAATATACCTTGATAGGAGTAAGGAAGAAAAATTTTATTTTCTACTTTTCAAAGCCTTTTATAATATTATCTACGTTTTAGAGCCTTTAAATATAAGCGTGCTTTTTTAAAAAGTTTTTTTTCAATATATTTTATTTTATTACTACCAAAGTAATTTAATAATTTTTATTTCCTACATAAAAATTAATTTTACCTAAATGTTAGTATTTTATAACTTCTAACATGTAATAAATAATCCTATTTTGCACACATCATGACACCATATTATGCCACACATAAAATGTTTTTAACACAAAAAAGATTTTCTGCGTATATTAAGAGACAGTAACAATTTAATTAAATTATATATATCACTAAAAGCAGAAAACCAGAATAAAATTATTATTACATATCTTTAATTACAAACCACAAAGTACAGCACTTTTAATCCTCCAAATGACAGAATACAATACAAACATTAAAAAGCCAACAAAATGCTAAATAATAATGATCTAATTAAGTTGAAAGTAGAGCTTTGGCTTTTATTCCCATGATATTATAGTAAAATAGGAATTACAAAAACAAAAGATATTTGAACTTTCTTAAGGACGTTTTAATTCTCATTATATGGGCAATAGAATTAGTAATAATGTTTTGTTTGTTCGTTGGGAAGGAAGTTTTAGATATTTCTGCTTTCTAATTGAAAGGTTGTGTTATTATTAGTTGTTTTTAGAAACTCTTATACGATTTCGGTGTTGTTGTACAATATAATTATGTCAGTTGGTCATCAATGTTGTGTAAGTAAATTATATTTATGCCCGGTTGCATAGAAAAATGACTGACGGCCGGTTAGTTGTGCACCTGTTTAATGTTTTATATGAAATCAGTTTTCGCAATTAGAAAAACACGATTAGTAAAAAAGTTATTCAATGAAAATGGGCCATATAAATATTTATACGCAAGCTAAATATTTCCATGGAATAAAAAATATTTAATCAAGTTTGCGTTGATTTTTTCTGATTGCGAGATTTCATATAAAACATTTAACTGACGCACAACCTAACCGGCCGTTAGTCATTTTTTTCTGCAACCGGGCATTAGTAATTTACCTTATTATTAACATGTAAAAATATTACATTAAAAGTTATCAGACAGATGTCGTATTTTTTGGAATTGGCCACATGGTATTCCATACACAACTACTCGTACCTAAGAATGAGTATCGGTGCATTCTTTGCACCGGAAACTCGATGCATTCTTTGCACCTAACGCTACATATGACTTTTTCATAAAACTCTTGAACAAAATAAATATCTGGATGCCAGCTTATGTAAAAACTAATAATTGGGCGTTTTTCCTACGCAGCTTTTTTAATCGCGTTTTGGTGCTATCCAAAAATACCTAAAATGTTAATCGCGATAGTTACTGAAATACGCGTATTTCCTACATATTTTGACTTTTAAGTGTATATCGTGTCTCAGCAACGAATGTTTATTTTCATTTCATTACTCGTATACTCTTCTATCATCCAACTAATAGTATTGTACAGTCGAAACTGTGCAAAAAAATTACCAACTAGCTAAACGTGTCGAACATGAAAAAGTATCGAACAAAAATTAAAATTAAGAGCGTAATGCTCGACAAAATCGTCCTATTTAGCCAGTTGGTGCAATACAAAACAGTCCAATTTAGCCAATTGACCAACTTAAAAAGGTGTCCAACTTAACAAGTTTGACTGTAATTTGAAAAATGGAAAATTTTAACTAAATTATTTTTATACAACTCAAAGTATTAAAACAACAAACATTGATAAAGGCCATTAAATTTATTGTTTTATTTTTTTTTTATTTATTTCAATATACGCACAGCATTATTCTAATTAATCCGTATTGAAAATAACAATGCCTTGAGGTAGCAAAATCAAATTAAATTTTCTGAACAATAATGGGCTGTCAGATAATTTGTTTGTTTTTCATTTGTTTGTTGGGAAGTAATCGATGAACTGTTTATTTTTTTCGCAAAATGTTATCGTTACAACTTGATGGACATTTTATCATTTTAAAAACTCTTCAATTTATTGGTTACATTGCAAAAGTTTTCTTATATTTTGATTACATTTTCTTCACCTGTGGCACTCAAAATTATTTCATGACGCATAAAATAGGTCAAATCCACATGCAAATATCATAAACTGAATTAATGTGCAACAATTAATTAGTGCAGTGTTAATTAAACGAATATTTACAAAAAAACAAAATAAAATATTTTCATTAACCTAACCATTAAACATTTATGTATAATATTTAAATAACAAACCAAACATGATTTATAAATATTTGGTAGCACCTGATTTTAAATTTATGTGGCTATAAATTGGGGAGTAATTATTTAGTTATGTATTTTTTGTTCCAAAATTCCAAATTAATAAAAATTAGTCTCTTTTATTTAAAACATATTTTTAGTTCTAATATTTATTTATTCGTTTAACAACAAATCACAATTAATCTTGCATATAAAAATATTGACCTAAATTTCAAGTATATAATAAATATTCCCCACTACCACATGATTTGAATTCAAGATACAGTACATAATTAATTGTGGTTTTACATACATAAATTGTGCTATAATTTCATGAAACCTAAGAAGCCCACACAGTTTCATTAGATTCTACTTAGACACTAGTGTCATCTAATCTAATTTATTTTGTACTTTTTAATTAACAATAAAATGATTTTGGTACAGTGGTTAACATTACTGTCCAATTTAATAAACAAATATTGTTCAAATTAATAAATAAATATTGACAACAAATTGAGTATATTGGTATGAAGATAATCTTACCAATTTATTTTTTATGATTTGTCAGATCAAATTAGTGAAAATTCCAGACAATGGATTTTGTTAAAAAATTTCGTTATATGAATAGAATTAGCGTTCTGGTGTGATTGCTAACAATAAATAATTGAAATTAATAACGACTAAGCCGAATTTGGAGAAAGGAAACGAAAAAACAGGAAAAAATCAAATTTCACTTAAAAATCGATAAAAGGAAGTAATTTATACAGAAAACCAGAAATCAATTTAAACTAGCACCATAACGCTAGGTTGTCAATATCTTCCTGTAGTTTATTGGCATCGTCGACTGACTCGATGGCTTTGTAGATTTTGAGGTCATCTGCGAACATCAGGATATTGGAATGCTTTATCACTTCGGTAATACCATTTATGAAGATTGTGAAAATCCATGAGTGCCTTGTGGTACACCAGAAGTTGCTTGTATTCTATTTGACGTTTTATCTCCTATTTCAATATATTGTATTCGATTATTCAAATAAGATTTGAACCAGGCTACGAACTGACTGGAAAATCCGAACTTGAAAATGTGTTCCAAAGTTTTACAATGGCTGATGTAGTCGAAAGCTTTTGCAAAGTCGGTGTATATTACGGTGTATATCAACTTGTTTGTGCTTCTCAATTTCTTTAATAGGATAGCTAGTAAATTCTATCAGATTTGTGGATACTGATCTTTTAGACATAAAACCATGTTGATGTTGTGATAAATACCGCGGAATAGCAGATATAGATGTAATACCTCTGTAGCAAGAAACATCGTTTCTAGATCCAGTTTTGTAAATAGTTGTCACTCTAGTTATTTTCCACTTTTATGAAAAAGTTGCCAATTTTAATTGAACAAAATGCTTAGAGGGATTGCCAAATTTTTAGAATTTTTTAAAAATGAAGCAGAAATACCATCAGGAGCACATCCTTCTCCGAATCTTACCAATACTCGCTGGATGTCTTCTGGCTCGATGTGTGGAGTAAATATGAAAGTAATATATTCACTAGAGGTTGAATCTTTATAATTATCAATATCTTCCGCTTTATAAACAGATTGGAAAAACTGTGGATCACAAGACTTTTGATCAATAAATTTCATCCAGGCTGGGTTTTTTTTTAATTTCCAAAAGTGTCTTTTATTTTATCCTTTAGATTGCGAATACAACTTTTGTATCTCAGTTCAAAATATGTTAAGATTTAAAATTTTGGTATTTGCAATTTGGTAATTTTGGTAAATTTCTGTTTGCTATCCTGGGAACACAATTTGAGGTTTTCTTTATAAGCCTTGTGTTTCTTGTTTTTAAGACTGATAAGTTGATCGTCGTACCATGGAGGATATTTGTTCGGTTTGCTCATAGACACGGAAATGAATAAATCAATTACTTTAAATAGATGTGTGTAACATTTTTCCACGTTTACATCGCTGTTAAACTCGGTATTCCAATTTATTTGCTTAAAATATTGTCGTAAGTTATTCGAATTAGCCTTTCTGAAGTTGTAATATAGTTTCCGGTTTTACTAATTTTGGAACCTTATTCACTTCCGTTTCCAATATTATTTCTATTGCTTTATGGTAAATATCATTAATTACTAAAGGTGTTGGTGATTCTTCTGTTTTTAATAAATCTGATTCATTAGTAAAAATAAGGTCCAAAGTTTGATCTCGTCCACTTTTTAATTCGCAGATTTGACTCAAATTTGACTATTTTTCCCATAATCTCGTTGGTTTCTTCATCATAAGTCCAACTATCATTTGAGAGATGGAAATCCCCAGTTATTAAAATTATGTCTGATTGATCGGCCGTATTCGTAATTTTCATAATTGTGTCGCAACACTTGGTATACGATGATATAAGCGAATCAGGTGGAACATACGCCACGTAAATTCGTACTGTCTTATTATTGATGACAATTTTAGCACATAATTGCTCGATCGATGGCTTCGTTAAATTTACCAATTCATTAGGTAGTGATGTATCGATAGCTATGAGTACTCCGCCACCGGATTTTTTTATGCTTGTTTGTGGTGAGCGATCACATCATCTATAAACCACATATTGACTAGGGAAGAATTCCGAACTCAAAATTGTAATGATGTTTCACAGATGACATAAACCGGAAAGAGTGTTTTTAAGACAAAATTATGAAATTGAGCTGCCTTTGTAGACATTTTATTTACATTTTGAAAGTAAGATGTTTGTTTAATCGTTTTTTGTGGATGCGACAAGGTTGGGGTGCCACACTGAGAAAAATTTTGGTTTGTAAATTTAAAAAACGAAGTTTTTAATTTCTAAAAGTTACAAATTTTTTTTAATTTAAAAAGTATTTTTTTGAAATTAAATGAGATTTTTACAAACTAATAAATAGTTTTTTTATTTTAATAATATATTTTATAAAATGATTTATAAAATACTTTTTATATTTAAAAAGTTTATTTATTTAAACAGAATAATTTACTTCAAAAGAAGAGTTCTAGCATTTAAAAACAATTTTTTTGAACTTATGAAAATGTTTATATTTATTGGTTTTGCCAGAAATCCCGTTGTTTTATTTTTCAATTCGTTTATATTTAATATAATTCGCCAAATCTATATGTTCTTGTGTTATACTAAAGGTATGAAGGTTTCAATTGTTGCAGTTTGGTTTTGGTCGTTGCAACCTGATGAGTAGACCAACTTTTTATCAGTATGAATACGAAACCAAACTGCCAAGAAAGAACTTGAGGAAGTTCTCATTATATTTTTTTAAGGGTTGTGTATTTTTACACAACGACCCTAGGGGCTAAAAATTGTGGAGGAGGAGTTAATTTCTACTTTTTGTGGTAGATATATTATGTTATGAGTAGATGTCCTCTTTGTTTTTGCTTTGTATTTGTAAAGTGCATTACGGATTACTTTGATTTAATAAAATTGTGTGGCTGTGGCATTTGGTAAAAAAAAATTATTTAAAGCTTAAAATAAATCTTTTAAAACTAGCCAATAGTTTTTTATTTTTAAAAAACAATCTGTTAAAATTTAAGAAAACTCTTTGACAAAAGTAAGGAAAGTAATTTTGAAAATAAAAACAATTTTTATAAACAAATTTGGCGAAAAAATTTATTTTAAAAATAAAAAGATTCTCCTTTTGATTTTAAAAACGAGACTTTTCGCTTAAAAAATATATGTATATTTTTTTGATTTTGTATGTATATTTTTTTATTTTTACTGTTTTTTTTTTCAGTACATGATTACATTCCGAATTTGTGGCACTATTTTTGCCAGCAATAAAATTTGCTACTGGATTTGGTGGCGCGTATGAGCTGACCGAAAAAAACGCGTTTCTTTGACCCCAATCAAATTCTTTGACAAATAGTCCTGCTGACCACAGAGTAGAGTTGATGGCGCTTTGAAAAACTTCACCTGGAATATTGATTTTATATGATACGTAATCATAGTTAATTCCAAAACTTGCTTTCAGCACCATGCGTTGGGCAAACAGATCGTCAGTATTCGCGATTTCTGTCACTAGTGTGAACTCATCCATTAATTCAACGTCATTGTGAATCGTTTTAATATTATAGGGACAGGTATAGTTGATTGTGATGCTCCAGGTAAACTATTATTTCGTGTTGGCTTTAAATGATCTATAATTTGACAGTTTTGGATGGCTGACGGTGATGTTAGTGATGATATCGTATGGTTATTATTCACTAGACTTGGTATTTTGGTCTGGCTGGAGGCTTGGACATGGATCTTGTGACCCGACTTTCTTCTGGTTGAACAGCAGATTGGGACAAGGCGCATGAACCACTGTTGTTAATCTCTCTTCGTAATTGATTCATTCTTTTGAGAACATTATCGATTATGGTCTTCTCTGATTTTTAAATTTTTTTGAGTGATTTGTCGATTATGGATAGGATATTATTCACTCCGTTTTCACATTTACTACAGAACCATCGCAAACCAGGAACATCATCCATTACTGAATTTATGACTTTCCGTAAATTATTTGGAAATGTTTTCATCAAATTAATTGCGTTACTACACTTAGGCCGTGTCCCAAACACCGACTTATTTGCTTATACCGACTTATTCAAATAAGTCTCCTATCGAGGTGACTTATTTTGAAAGCAAAAAACTTATTTGATCATGTAAACAAGCAATATACATTTGATCATGTAAACATGAAAAATTCAACTAATTATCAAATATTATCAATAATTTTCAAACATTAATGATATTCTACTTAATTAATAACTATTAATACAATATTGTCTTAATAAATTAATATAATTAATAGATTCTAGAGATATAAAAATATTTAGAAATATACAATAATAAATTTTCATCGTGTTTTAATAACTCAAGACACATTTTTATGTTTTTATTTATTAAATAATTCAATAAATTGTTTTTGTGCATTTTAATTTTTATGTTTTTATTTATTAAATAATTCAATAAATTATTGTTGTGCATTTTAATTTTTTTATTTTACTATAAAATAACAAATTCCTAAAACATTTGTTGTTTGCTATATCTGTCAAAATAAGTCGGCAAAATCGTTTGGGACGACTTGACCGACTTATTCAAGATGGCGTCAAATAAGTCAATAAGTTTGAAATAAGTCGGTGTTTGGGACACGGCCTTAGAGAAAAAACAACTTAAAAATAAAAAAAACGTTTCGTTTTAAAAAATTTCATATACGTTTTCCAAGCAACAACGAAATATTTTGATTTGAAAACGATCATTTTAAAATCGTATTTGTTTTTTTTTAATTGAAATATAGATTTAAAAACAAATCAACTTTAAATTAGAGATATTAATTTTTATTTTAAATCGGTTAACATATAGAAATGTATTGCTGAGGTTTTTAATTTAAAAGTTTAATTTTAATAGTGTTTTCTTTTCTTTTAAATTTGAAATGCAACATTGATGATATGAATACGTTGTTCGAATATGAATCTAAATGGAGAAAATTTCAATTCAAAAATGTTCAATACAATAAACTACGTTTTCACATGCCGTTTGAAAAAAGTAGAAAATTATGTATTTCCTCTCTTATTTAAGTCATCAAAAACCAAAGAAGTAATGTTTATTCAGGTACTTATAATAAATATCTACCACAAAAAGTAGAAAATTAACTCCCCTTCCATTTTGAACCCCAGCCCAGGGTCATTATGTAAAATATACACAACCCTTACAAAATAAAAACCTCCTCAAGTTCTTTCTTGACAGTTTGGTTTTCTACTGATAAAAAGTTGGTGTACTCATCAGGCTGCAACGACGAAACTGTAAAAACTCAATCTCGTTTATACCTATAGTATAACACAAGAACATATAGATTTAGCGAATTATATCACCGGCTTAAGAAGTTTGAAATTTGTGTAATGTTGTTTTGCACATTTTTGAAGAAACAGCTGTTTCGATCAATGTTGATAAATATTTTGAAAAAAAAATTACCAAAACGAATTGTATATGATTTTAAAATTCTAAGTTTTAGTTTGAATGCGATATAATTTGAAACTAAATCGTTTCTAATACATTTATTTTTGTGATATAATAGATTCATATTTAAAAGGTTTCGTTTCAATTTAAATAGAGCTGGTTTTAGTTATAAAATGTTTTGTCCTTTCTTACTGATGAAGCAGTGTTTTTGAATTAAAAATTTTATATTTAATTTTAAATTTCGTTTTTTCTCTGAGTGTAGTCGCACATCTGTAGCCTATAACGTTGTTACACTAGTAACCGCTGCATGAAAAAAACCATTCATCAACGATTATGATTTCACAGTCAATCCATTTATTTTGGATCGACATATATGTACACAGTTTGTTTAGAGTTTAAAATTTAACAATCAGCAATATTTTTACTACAACACTTTTTAAAAAACAAACTTTTCACTTAGAACAGTCAGCGAACGTTAGGTAATAAAATTATACTTATTAGTGTTAATTACATATTTGGTAATTGTTACAACTACAAAAAATAAAATTGAAATATAGTAAAGACGAGAAACAAAAAAAACACGTCCAAGTTGGGCGAATATTGAAAATTAATTGAATCACACCACTTTTTCACTTTACATCACTTTTTATTTACGCATTGTTCAGTTTCTTCTTTTTAACCTTTAGGCTAGGTGAAAGCAGTGGATGGGGATCTTGTCACTTGTCATATAAAAGGCTTGATGTGCTGCTTTGCCAATTGGCGAACAAAAATAAATAATTGTCGCAGCCGATTTATGAATTGTGATCAAGGTCATGGATCACTTGCACGCCTCCCGCCCACTGGCAATATCAAGTGCGATTATTTGGATATACTCCTAGTTCACATTGTGTTAACCCATACTAAATAATCACTTTTAGGGGTATATCCTCCATCCAGTCGCAAGTTAATTTTTTGCGATCAGAAATATGGTTACTAGATTTATTTTGCCATGTTAATTGACACATTTTTTCAAATTTAAATTTGATTTGCGATTGTTAAGTAGAAATATATAAAAAGACTGCGACCTCGGAAAAGGTGTAGCAGTCTTTTCATGGATTTCTAAATTTAAATTTAAAAAAAATGTGTCAATTAACATGGCAAAATAAATCTAGTAACCATATTTCTGATCGCAAATAATTAACTTGCGACCGGATAGAGGATATACCCCTTAAAGCACTATTCACGCATAGCTATTTGTTTTCAATCACTCAAGATTCAGATAGAGTTATGGTTCACTTTAAAACTATATAAGTCTAGCAGCCTTTGCCTTCTCCAGTTTCTCCTAAAAAATAGTTTTTTTATGTTGATATTTTTTTATCGATGAATTGTGTGCTTGATTCCTATTCTGTTTTCGCAATGAGAAAAACTCAAGGCAAACCTGGGCTGGGATGTTCTAACATCACCATGTTTCGATAATTTATCGAAGTTTATTTCTCGTTTCTGTAGAATAAAATTTATCTCTGTTTCAAATTTTATATTATTTACCAGCCTACTAGATTGCAATATTGTGATGTTTCTACTGTGTTTCTATCACCAAATAATTGTTTTTCGATTGTAGAACGAAAATAAGTGAAATAGATATTGTTCAAATATATTCTAGTAGGTTGTGACAGCAATAGAGAAGAAATAATTGATAAACGAAACAGAAGTCAAATTAATTCTAGATGAAAGAGACGTATACTTCGATAAAATATCGGAAAATGGTGATGTTAGAACATCCCAGCCCTGATTAAATATATTTTATTCCATGAAAATATTTAGCTTGCGTATAAATATTTAAATGACCAATTTTGATTGGAAAACTTTTTAACTAATCGTTAAATATACGCCTGGTTCGTAGGACAGCTTTGTGGCCAATCTGAATGTTTAAATTTCATTAATTTAATGTAGTTTATTGTTATCAAACTGTTGTTTATTTTTGGTTCTCGAGTCATCTCTTAGATTTGGCCAGCTTTTGGCAATCAACGACAAATGGGTTCTGGTCATCATATTGATATAGAGGTGGTGTTGTTTCATAGTTCTTCTTTTAAGCCAACTATCCACATATTCCGTTTCTTTTGGACATATCTGTGATTTCAGCAATTTTGTACGTATAAATTGTTCTTAATTTATTTTAACGTTCTTATCATCTTTAATAACAAGTGGGTGTTTAACAACCGAAAACTTTTGTCTTATTTTTTATTATAATAATTGTTCTTTTAAAAAATGCCATCCTTAGGTTTCGCACGAAAATATTTTCGCAATTTATAATAAAATATTAATACAACATTTCGAATTTCGTATTAACCTATTTATTTTTAATTGTCGTTTCCGACGTAAATAGTTTTGTAATTGCGTGTAACAGCATGACCTTTAAAAGTTCACTGTTGTGTACTAACCACTCGGTTGTTGCGTTGTGAGTCCATTTTTGAATTTTAGAGCCACTTGAATTAAAACACTTGTAACGGCTGCATTTGACTCTGGTGGTGCGATATGTACATTATTTGATTCTGTGATGGTAATAGACTTATTAGCTTATTGTTATATTCAAAATATAGGTCAGTAAACTTGAACTACCAAATATTATCGAAATTGAAATTAATTTCTTGATTGTATTGTACCGGCTTTACTGCATAATATGGGTATATAGATTGGTGTGTAGCATGAGTTATGCATTTTTCTTGTGTACCTTGGATTATATACTAATAGTACATGGTACAGTCGTGACCAACAACAAATACCAACTCATAATTTGATTATGTGCGAGTATATTATGTACTGGCAAATGGTTATCTATTTGTATTTGGTTGCACAAACAAAAAAATTAAACTTGTTATTCATTTAACAAGAAGTTCCGCAAGAGCATGTTTGGTTATCAAAATTAAAATTGTGTTGAAACCAAAGTAAACCGCATGCTGGGAAGATAAAATTATAATTTTCCGAAAGTAACTAACCTACAATATCAGCCGAAAATATGCAACTATTCATTACAAACAACAAATAAAATTGAAATACCGACAGTAATTTATTAGTTTCATGTGCATATAATATATGTATGTATTGTATATGGGCGAATTTCAAAAATTTATAAAAACTTAGCGTTTAAAATGTTATGTCTGGAAAAGGTCTCGTTTGAATTGGTTCGTCGATGGAAAATTTTCCAGGTCAAATTTCATATTGAGAGTCCGGGAAAAACTTGATGCCATACCTCTCAACATGAAACTTGTTGTTACTCTCAACATGAAACTTGAGTAGTTCACTCCTCCCAATTTTGCTCGACTCTCAACATGAAACTTGACCTGGAAAATTTTACAGCGATCACCATCGACAAACCGATTCAAACGAGACCATTTCCAGACATAACACTTTAAAAGCTAAGTTTATATAAATTTTTGAAATTTGCTCGTGTATTTCACCGCCCCCTCCCCCCCCCCCCTGGGCTCTCATCTCATCATGAAACTTGACCTGGAAAATTTTCCAGCGATCACCATCGACGAACCGATTCAAACGAGAACTTTTCCAGACATAACACTTTAAACGCTAAGTTTATATAATTTTTTGAAATTTACACGGGAATTTCACAACCCCCCCCCCCCCCAATTTATCCGAACTCTCAACATGAAACTTGACCTGTAAAATTTTCCAGCGATTTCCATCGACGAATCGATTCAAACGAGACCTTTTCCAGACATAACACTTTAAACGCTAAGTTTTTATAAATTTTTGAAATTCGCCCATATACAATACATACATATATTATATGCACATGAAACTAATAAATTATTGTCGGTATTTCAATTTTATTTGTTGTTTGTAATGAATAGTTGCATATTTTCGGCTGATATTGTAGTCGTATACATACGTCGGATGGAAATCCGGGATTTTTACATCCGAGATTTTTTTTCAACTCTTTTGTATGAAAAGAGGCGTGTCTGTTGTATAGTTTACGTGATGTAATTGGTTAAACCGATGAGATAGAAAAATCCGAGATTTTTATCCGACGTATGTATACGGCTTGTAGGTTAGCTACTTTCGGCTGGGATATTTCAATTTAATATTAGAAAATTTAACTTTCGGCTGAAGTAGCCGAGGCACAATCTGCATTAGCGATTTTTTTCACTTTCGGTTGACGACTTTCGGCTAACTTTAACAAGGTGCATTCACCGAAATAGTACAGTGTAGGTAATTAGAAACAACATAAAACAAAAACACCGTAAAAAACTACATACATTTATTATTGGAATGAGTAATTATGTTTTATAACAACCTTTAAATTTACACATTAATTTAATCTCATAAATTTCATTTAGTACCTAATAAAGATGTACGTAAGCATTGTTATCGTAAATTATATTTGCTGTAAATGAAGAAATGGTTTTTATGAATATACGAGTAAATTTTAATTTATTTTTGTTTAATGCCGTTCTATTACAAAATTTAGCATGTCTAAAAATTTGCTTTAATGTGCGACATGATTTATGTCGACACTGCAATTTGTGGTTTTGTTCCCTCATTGTTGAATATCGTTTTTTTTCCAAAAATTTTGTTTAGTATAAAATTTCCAAAAAAAACGTTGTTGTGTTTAGGTTTTAAAACATAATTCTAAATTGCATACCAACAGTTTATTTGTAGAGAAAACTCAATATTATCGGTATGTTGCAACTTGCCGAAATATGGCTCTGAGCTGAGAGAGAGAGCGTTTTCGAGCAATAAATCAACTTTTCTCCACCGTGTGCCAAAACTGAATTTGCTTTCTAATATTCAAATTATAAATAAACTGTTTTTTCGTCAAATTCGGCATTTTTTTTATAACCGGGAGTTTTCATGAAATGAACACAACTCATGGGCAACTGATAGCAACTGAGACGACTGATTATGGGCAACTGAGACGACTGATTAAGGTAAAGATGTGAAAAGCAAAACTGCGAAAGAGTTGGGAATGCTTCGGCCCCAAAACCATGACCCATTGTTGTTGAATTTATCTTAGTTAAAGAGAACAAAGAAAACGATGCGGTACATAAAAAGAGGAAATGTTGTAACAATGCCCCTTAGCAAAATAATACTCTAAATTATGAATAATGGATAAATGGCGTTTACTGGAGGTGTAGTTCGCTTTTAAAATACTTTTTGTAAAATTTTTTTTACTCCAACCCCGAAAATTTTTATGATCATTGATAGTCGAACATTATTCTCCTGGCTGGCTTATTTTTAACTGTTCCAACAACACCCAATAAGCGAGTTTAGTTGGCTACATGAATTAAAAAAGTTTGAATTAAAAAAGTTTTTTTTTCTGAATTAAAATAAGTGTTTTTAATTCATTTTAAAAATGAATTAAAATCAGAGTTGAAAAAGAAATAAAAAGGCATTTCTTAATTCAGTTTTAAAATGAATTAACATAAGAGTTTACAAAATGAAAAAAATGCTATTTTCACTAATGAAAATTTTTTGGAATTTAAATTTGAATTTTGCACGTAAAAATTTGTCAATGCAAAATAAGGCGTAATTTTACCATAGAATAAGTACATAAGAATGATAATTTTCTTGTATTAAAATGGCATTAGGCATATAATTGGGTACTGGCGTATAATTGCTAACGCAGTACGAGACAACGATATATTTAGGATTGTTCGCCTTTCCTTGTTACACAATATTGAAAACAAGAAAAAAATGTTCGTATTTTTTTTTTTGCTCGACTGTATAGTAAACCAAAACTTTTGAATTATATTCCTGTGAAGTATGCTTTGCATAATAAAATGGGAAACGAAGTACGAAAAATAACGAAAAGTATAATTCATAAAAAATTAAAATTATACACATTCAACCATACTCGTAAATTGAAGCAAAAAACTATATGCAACTATATATGTACATATATAGAAAAAATAATTATCTATCTATTTTACTTTATTTGTGTAATATTATTTTTATATGTATATAGAATATTTTATTTTTTATAAATGTTCATTATACACACACAGATAAACAAATAAATCGTGCGGTCCTCTTTAACAATGCCTTCTAAACTACTGGTCGCTTACACCAACTGATGACGACACGCTAATGCCTCAACCAGTCAGCCTTAAGTTCTTAAGTTAATCGCTGATTGCACCACTTCGGTTAGTGCTACAATCACCAAAATTGTATAGGCTTCTCGTCACAAATAAACAACTGACCTCTAAAATTTTGGTGGTTGTACCGCTCTCCTAAGTGGTCCAAAATGGAACACAACTTAAGAAATTAAGGCTGACTGGTTGAGGCATAAGTCGACGGTTCAACTAGATGGCAGATAAATATTAAAAAAGAAAATTACATTACAAAATTATTTAGTTGTAATTATTACATCGAAGTAGACTGTTATTCGTTTTTTATTTTGGTTTTCCAGTTTTTTCTAGTTTTTGTCTACACCTCGTTCTCATAAAACCAAAATAAATTTCGTCATTCGTCCGTCATACAAAATTATAAAACAATACAAAAATATATTATTTCTCTCTCCAGTTGTTTTGTAATTTTGTTGTTTGTTAGTTTCGAACAAACTGTTGAAGCCGAAGGATATGCTTTTTGAATTTTTCGAGTAATGCATGTACATTTTATTTTAGATTTTGGCGTTTTTTTGTCATTTTTATCTACCATAAGTCGATTTGTAATACCCAGTGTATTTTCTTGAGACAATTACAACAACACCACCATGGCTAAAGCAAAAACTAAAGCATTTTAGAATTTTGCTTTGGCTGAATGATAATGCAGATTTGCATTAGTTGAAATAGCTGAATAGCGCTGATTCAGCTAAAGCAAAAAAGTTTTATTTCTCAAGAAAATACGGCTACCATTTAATTCGAAATTGTTGTAATTGGTACGTAGATTCAATAAAAAATAGCAACAGAATTACGGATATTATGTAAAACACAGAAAAAATGCATCGTAAGTCTTCGATTAATTATGTGTAAAATAGAAATACAGAAATGAAATCGAAATGACAAAATATAAACCATGATACAATAATTTTCTCTTCTTATAGATAAACCCACCATGAAACGTTCAAAAAATGAACTAAAACGGTGACCTAAAATAATTATCTTCTTATATAATATTCATATGCTGATGACATACTAGGGT
This sequence comes from Nephrotoma flavescens, assembly GCA_932526605.1. NCBI lineage: Eukaryota > Metazoa > Arthropoda > Insecta > Diptera > Tipulidae > Nephrotoma > Nephrotoma flavescens. The sequence goes on from OW052222.1 coordinate 140,830,058, forward strand.
AACTTTTATCTGGTATTTTTTTTCGTTACTTTCCCCTTTACCAATAAAATCAAAAAATTACGGCGCAGATAAAACCGATTTTATTGGTAAAGGGGAAAGAAACGAAAAAAATACCAGATTAAAGTTACCCTAGTGTGGATATGCACAAAACAAACGAAAATGAAAAAATATAAGGTCACCACAATTCGTTTACTAGCGACAATATATTTCTAGTGAGTTTATCTGATAAAGAGAAAATTATTGTATCATGATATAAACAAAATGATCACAAATTATTCTCTGCTCTCACGGTTGTATTTATATTTTTATAGTGGATACACTAAAACTTCGTATTGCGTTATCTAAATAGACGCAATTTCTTTAAATGCTCACTAAACTTCTTGAATATGGATAGGAAAAATTCAATTAATGAATTAAGAAAATCAATTACACTAAAATTGTTCATAATTTAGTAATTTATTTTATAATAATTTAGGTTTTTATCTGTTAAGTTTGTGAAATTTATTGCCGTAGTAATAAGGAGGCAAGGTGTATTATTTTTACTTAATTGTGCTGACATCTGGTTGTCGACTTACGTTGACGTCATCGACAAAAAGTGAATGTTGTCACAGGCCAGTACTATAGAAGGCACTGTCTTTAATAACCCGACAGTATGATCATTGTCAGATTGTGTTGTTTTGTTATTGTTTCCTTCATTCAAAAGTTTTCGTTTACTATATAGTCGAGCCACTGATATGTAACTCATGGATAGGGCATTCATCAAAAACTGTGGTATAAAAAACAAAACTAAAAATCGTACCTAATGTGCGATAGAGACAGCAAAAATGTATCTTCCTTGTCTAGAATTTCGAATTTTCGGAAATCAAATTCAAATTTGTGTTCAGTTAAACTACAAAAAACAGTTGACATACACTTGATAAAATGGATACAATGCGAGATTTAACTGAAAAAGTAAAATCAAAAAGTATTGCTAACTGTGTTGTAACCAATCATCAGTTTCATATGGAAATTCACAATAATATACCATATTTATAAATACCACCATATTTATAAATTAGCTAAAAAAGTAATAAAATTTCATTAAAATAAAATTTTCTCAAATAGCTAAACAAATCAATGAATGAAATACCACACATATACGGCAGCAGCTAAGCAGGTTAATTATTTTCCGAAACGAATGAATTTAATTACATATGTATATTATAAATTATTTTATATTATATTTGTTTTATTTATTAAATACGAGTACACTACACAATCGTATTAAAATCATTCTTGAAAAAAAAATCAACTTTTACGTTTGACATTTATCCCGAATTTTCCATTTGTTTTTGCTTTTGTATGTGTTTATTACAGATATGTACTTCATATTTCAAGGGAAAAATACGAAAAAATTATTTAAATATTTTTTGAAATTAGGCAGCAATGTATTATTTATATAATTATTATTTAGAAAATTACCAGTTTTGAATATTTTTCGGTCTATCCTATGTTTATTAGGAAAAAGAAAACAATTTCAAATAATTTTCGGAATTGTCTTGGTTCCAGTGCGGATCTTATTTTATATTTTCGGTAATACGATTTTCGAGTGAGAGGTGTATATAATACAAGCGAGTGGAATATAAAAAAAAGTTGTACCATATTTTGTTGTTGTTTTCTATAGTAATTTAGTTTTGTGCCATATCCATGTATTCATATCAGTGAGTCGAGCAAAAAAAAAATACGAACGTTTTTTTCTTGTTTTCAATATTGTGTAACAAGGAAAGGCGAACAATCCTAAATATATCGTTGTCTCGTACTGCGTTAGCAATTATACGCCAGTACCCAATTATATGCCTAATGCCATTTTAATACAAGAAAATTACCATTCTTATGTACTTATTCTATGATTTTACTTTAAGTATACATACATTTTTAAATGAAGGATTGTTTACTATCAGTTTTTACGGGGAAGGGATGCTACATTTTTTACTTTTTTTATTTTTTCAATTTTTTATTTTTATTAATAATAATTGCTTCGTCAACCTTGCAGACACAGATCAAAGAGTATCTCTCGCTCTTGTCGCTTCTTCTGATAGTGCCACAAATGTTAAAAGACTCAACTTTCGTATATATAATTTTTTTTTAATATAATTTTAATTCGTTTATACCTTAGAGGATGGGGGCTGCCCCCAACACAAACCCCCGCTTTTCCATAATTTCTACAATTCTTTAAGTGTCAAACCATTGACTAAATACATATAGATAATATCACTGCGAATTACAACAACAATTTTGATTTTTTTCTTGCTTCTTACACATTGTAAAAGAAGAGCATAGCTCACTTCATGTAGGTTTAAGAAGAACAAAGATAGACCCAATTAATTCAAAGCTGCTAGAACGGAGTAAAACATATTTTTCATTTATTTTTTACCCACACCACTAGAAATTTTAACTAAATAAAAATAGAATGAAATGTGTTTTCCTCTCTCTCATCGGAATATATGCAATATATATGAATGACACAAATAAATAAACAATAATAATGAAATTGTGTTTATGTTCTTCATTCTGTTTTAATTTTTTCAGTCGTGTTCCAATCAAATGTGTGGAGGTTGTACATGCCATTTTTACAGATAATATGGCGTGGGAATATTTAGGTTTTCGCAATATATTTGCACTGCAACAATTTTTTAATTTTTGTGTTATAATTTTTTTAATTTCTAAATAAAATTATTTTTTACATGCCACAAATATTTAACTAATATTGGAAAAATGAAATTTCAATAGCTATACAATGTAAATACTAAAATTTATTTATTTTTAGTGGGTCAATAAACTTATTGTTAATTAAATATTTATCTCTCTTACGCTTGATAAATTAGAAATATTCAGTCTTCCATTTTTATGTAAACAACATACAAACCAAAATCCTATAACTATGTGTTGTAAAACCTGAAAAGTTGTCTGGAAAAACGATGTTAATATGATTTTAAATGATTTAATCGTAAAGAAGACCTCAAAATTAGTTTTAATTATAAAAACATGATTTCCAAAATCATCTGATCATACAACATACATTATTTATCATTTGCACAAGTTTTCTTTTTCATGCATTGCATTATAAAACAGTAGCGTTATATACATGTTTCAAAAGCAATAATTTTTTAATTTTCATATTTTTGCCTACACCTTTTGTTCAATCATAAGTTTCTTCCTTTCATAGTTTTTCTGTCTTTATTTTGTTATATTATATTGGTAAGAGTAAGTGAAATAGCAGTCGTAACATTTCAAAATGATATTTTTTTATGTAATAATAAATAGTTGATATAAAATACAAACGCAATTTTTATATGGGGAAAAACAAAAACAATTAAATTGTTTGGTGTTTATGTTGCTAGAAAGAAAAAACCACTATCACACAACTATGCCTCTATCTATATGTGACTAGTAGAGACATTAACCAAACGTAGCGGCAGAATTCCGAGTAGTAATATCTATTATGTATTCAATCAACGGTCAAACTAAGTAAAAAAAAAAATTGAAAAAATTTCAAAATTCTCCTGGAAAAATTGAAAAATTTTCCCGGAAAAATTATTTGTACTGTTGAAAATCTGTTAAGATACAATCCTAATATCCAAATTTTTATAAAGATTACACATTTGTACGTATTTTGAATAGAATAATATACAATTTTTTTTTTAAGTGAAAATGGGACAATTTTCCGGAAAAATTTAGCTTCCCCCTCCTAAAAGCTGTTGATAAACAATCCTGCATTTAAAAATTTATACTCCTTACCTGATTTTCCCGATGTATACGTAAAGTAAACTTTAGCCCAAAATAATGCACATTTCTGAATATTTGTTAAAAGTCGAATTAAGATTTTTTAATTTATAAAATGAAATAAAATGTGCCTTTTTTAATTCATTTTGAAAATGAATTAAGGTAGGTGTTTTAAAAATGAAATAGTGTAAGCCTTTGTTAATTCATTTTTGAGTTTTCTCATTTTTCTAAATCGCCTTTTTTTAATTTATAATTTTAAGTTAAAAATATGAATTAAAATAAGTAGCAGATGATCATACAAAAATCAACTTTTTTAATTCTTTTTTAAAGAACTTTTTTAATTCGGTACCCCAGTTTAGTTCGGGTAAAACGCATTCTGAGTCGTCCTAATCATTTTCCATTTGTTATTTCATTAAAATTACCCTACACCGACATTACGGCTTTAAGTTTCAGAATGTGAAAAAAATTTTCTACGATACTTTTAAATCCCGTGTGGGATGAATAACTCCCATCGTGGCGCGTGTCCAGGTGACGGATAAGGAATGCTCTTTAACGGGCTTGCCGGAGGTTAGGTAGGAAATAAAATAGCATCCTCGGACCAAATCTAGCTTCCAATGTGGATTCCTTCCTTCTTCCAATCTTGACGCCAGTCGCTCATATCTAGCTACCGCAATGCTTTAGTAATGGAAAGCTTAGCTACTATAGCAGATAGAAGTATAAGCCCCCTATCCCCATTAGAACTCAAACATTCTCCAATATTAACGAAAAGTCACAGTCCGCTTCAAGACGACCATGAAATACCGGTGTGAAGTTTTTAACGAAAAGTGTAGCTACACAAATTAATGAAAAATGTAGCTACACAAATTAACGAAAAGTGTAGCTACACAAATTAATGAAAAGTGTAGCTACACAAATTAACGAAAAGTGTACCTTCTAAAAAGTGTGGCAATTAAAAGTCTAAATAGCACACCTTTACTAAAGAAGATCGTCAAAATGTATATTTCATGTAAATTTCGGGATCAAACTTTATCATAATAATTCTAGTCTAAAAGTTAAGGTTATTACGAGTAAAAAACAAATTCTCTAAATGTCTGAAATGATATACATGGCCGATTACAAAAATCGACGACACTATGGCCGATTAAAAATATCTCGGAGGTGTTATACCAAGTAAAGGCATATGAGATATGACATCTATTAGTAAATAACTCGAGCTGTTAAAAACAGTAAACCACATTAAAATAAAGAGACCTAGGGTTGCTTAACGACAACTTATACATCGGTAATTTTAATGAATATTCTAATATTCGTCAAAGTGCTTGCTACACTATGGCCGATTCCAGAAAACTCAGAGATCTTATCAAGTGTGGGCATATATTTTGTAAAAGTGGACGAATTGTCCTGTTCAAAACAGTAAACCACATTAAAATAAAAAGACCTGGGGTTGCTTAACGACAACTTAAACATCGGTAATTTTAATGAATATTTTAAAGCAAAATAAATGAAATCAGAATTTTTATAAATGAAATCAGAAATATAGTCTTTACTTTTTTATTAAAATAAAATATTTAAAAATTTCGTTAATTGGGCGATACAACCATCCACTTTACGAAAAAAAAAAATAAACGCCGACACTTAATCACATCTCTGAGTTTTGAGCAAGCATTTTGACGAATATTAGAATATTCATTAAAATTAGCGATGTTTAAGTTGTCGTTAAGCAACCCCAGGTCTTTTTATTTTAATGTGGTTTACTGTTTTGAACAGCTCGAGTTATTTACTAATAGATGTCATATGCCTTTACTTGGTAGAACATCTCCGAGATATTTTTAATCGGCCATAGTGTCGTCGATTTTTGTAATCGGCCATGTATATCATTTCAGACATTTAGAGAATTTGTTTTTTACTCGTAATAACCTTAACTTTTAGACTAGAATTATTATGATAAAGTTTGATCCCGAAATTTACATGAAATATACATTTTGACGATCTTCTTTAGTAAAGGTGTGCTATTAGACTTTTAATTGCCACACTTTTTAGAAGGTACACTTTTCGTTAATTTGTGTAGCTACACTTTTCATTAATTTGTGTAGCTACACTTTTCGTTAATTTGTGTAGCTACACTTTTCATTAATTTGAGTAGCTACACTTTTCGTTAAAAACTTCACACCGGTCCATGAAATGACATCTAAATTAGCCTCGCTTGAGCGCTAGAATAATAACCTAAGGACGAAATGCCAGCAATATGAGTTACAATGTAATAAATACCGAGATATTTAGGTAAGCTTACAAAACAGAATTGAAACACTAGAGTGGCAACTGAAACCTTCTTCGTCTACTAATCGTAGAAGTCACTACAAAGTCTCGGCAATGAATACTTTACGGATGCAGAAGAATTGTGAAGGAAGTCCAACACTGAGCTAATAAACTAAATGTAAATAAAATGAGGAGACTCTTCAAAACGCCATCACCAAGGGTATCTCTACCGCAAGCTAATGAAATACTAAAACAAAAAACAACGTGCATCGCGAAAGGAAAATACAACACGAAATAAATGTGGGTAATGTTCGAGATTTTAATGTACTCAGAGTTCAAGTATGTGGGCATTGATACAGGAACCTGCTCAATTTAAAGCAACATAAAATAACGATATCAAAATAACAACGCAGTCTGAAAATGACTACCGTAAAATTAAAAAACTACTTCGCGAAATAAAAGAAACTGAATCCAATAATAAGGATTGTAAACTATATAAGATGGAATATCATACTTATCCGCTGAAAAGTGAAAGATGTTATAGAGTCGTAATATGAGGTTTACCGGCGTCTATCGATCGCGAAGAGATCAAAGCGGCGATCGAGGACCATAAAAAGTCGACAATTAATAATGAAAAAATTATTAGACACTTTCTAATAATTTACGTAGAGCTGTTGCAGAGGAATAACAATAAGGACATACCTTTGACCTAAAAATGCGATAGGTATACCTCAGTGTACAAATTAGGATTCACGAAGAACTGCGGCAATAGGCAAGCCAAATGTGTCAGATGCGCAGAGAGTCATCAAACAAAACAATGTCAAAAGCCGCGAAATGTTATACCAACTTGTATACTGTGCGGAGAAAAGGTCATCCGGCTAGCTACAAACGATGCCAGGTGTATCAGAAAAGATTAAATGCTCAACTGCCGAGAAAAATAACAGCAGTACAGCGCCTACAGCAAAACCAAACCAGCAATATGCTACTATTACAGAGGAGGTTTCGTACGCCCAGCTGATTCAACCTTAAATAATAATCTAAATCAAGAAAATAGGCAGAAACTTGTGCTCAACGAGCCAACCATTAGTAATATAACGAAAAACGCTCAACGAATTGCAGGCAGAATAGAGATATAATTTCAGCAAGCTTACTAACAGGGTGGATAAACTGGAAGATAGTTCCAAGCAACCAAACAAACCGCTAAAACAAAAAAGTAAATGACTGTAACCTTCCTACATATAATTGCCTGGAATGCTAACTTAAGCCCGTTAGGGCAAGATCCCAAGGGTTAGAGGTACTTCTAAGAACCAATAATATAGATGTAAATAGCTTTGATATCAGAAACACACTTTACAGAGAAAAAGATTATCAAAATTCACGCAGAGGGACAGCAATCTTAACAAAACAAGAAGAAATTAAGTTTGGATTCAGGAATAAATATTTGACTATTGATCAAGTTCATCGCGTGCCACAAAATTACTGTAAAATATTCCAACTTTTACCCAGCCATATCAGGGTTGCCCTAAGGTATACCTGTATATCTACTTTACACTTCCAATATCCAGACAACGACCGACCGATGGAATGAAGCAGTTCAATGCTTACAGCAAGCACTCGGTAAAAGCAGCCAATGAACCAGGGTTTGGAAAATAAAGCTTAACGAGCTGGAATCAGTCCATCTAATATACACGTTGCGGCACAAAAATAGCAATCTTATTCATACATTTCTCAATGGGGTACAAATTCCCTAAGCTGAATCTGCTAAATACCTCGGATTGCATCTCGATTCAAGTTTGAATTGGAAATACCATGTTAGACAAAAAGCAGAGAAAATTAAAGGAAAACAACGTAAGATGTACTGGCTATTAGGAAAACATTCTAAGCTTAGCCTGTACTGTGAACGCCTGATCTTCGAATCGACAATTAAACCTATTTGGGCGTATGGTATCCAACTCTAGGGCTGTTCTAAACAATCAAATCAACGTTGCAAAACAAATTTCTACGTGCAATGTCGAATACTTCCCCCTGTATAACCAACGAGGAATTAGGTGATTCAAAAATTTTCCATCAAATATGAAACAAGATTACGCAACATACAAACAGTGAAGCAGTACAACTTATTGACATAACACAAGAACTGAGACGCTTTAAAAGAATTAAACCGCATGAGCTAATCATATAAAAAATAAAGGTTCTGGGAGCAGAATATTCACTGCTTCTAAACCCACACTTGCTCTACATAAAAAAAAAATTAATTATTTCTAGGATTAAGTTCAGGTTTTCCTCGTTTTGTTCCTCATTCTGCTCGAATAATAACGAATGGCTAACTCTAAAATTCACGCACGAGTATACTTTAAAATGGTAGGTATTTATAAAACAAATATTTTCTTCTGCTTTGGACAATATTTATTTTCGGTGGTTTTTCTTATGGGCCTTGGATCCGCAAGTAGTACGTTTACTGTACAAGACAGTACACGAAAATTAAGAAAATGTAAGACAAAAAGAAAAAACTTTGAAATTTGACAACAACTGCATGTCTCATTATAAATGAGCTAGTAAGCTCAAAGTGGGGCGTGCAGTTCTTCAAATTATTGTAAACAAAATAAATAAACAAATAAATAAACAAACTAAATAAATAAACTGTAAATCTCAATTTCTTCACTCCATTTCTAGTGAAAGCTGATGTATTTCCTCTATCCACTACCAAGAAACCCTCCTTAAAATTTATATTTCAAACTTTTTTAAATAATTGACAATCGTCTTAATGTATTTGTCTCAACTTAAACAAAGGCTAAGGCATTGACTTTGCGAGGGATCATCATAAAATACAGTTCATTATACGCAGTATACTCAATACTCGTATCGTAATACAAATTTAATATTTCGTTGTCATAGAGTACGAACAAAACAAGCAACAGACCGATTACTTTACAAAATCCCATTACTTTTTTATACCTAATTTAACAAAAAAAAAATTGCAAACCTTATTGAATAAAAAAGGTTATGTAAACCTCTATACGTATGATATGTACGACTATATTCTCGTACATCGGAAAAATCAATTTCCACATTACATACTTATATTGTAAGCATTCATGACATTTGTGATATGCGTGTTGGATTGGTCCATTCACCAAAAATTCTATCTATAAAAAGGTTGATGTACTAATTGAATTACCAGATAGGTCGAGCAGTTTTATGTATTCAAACAACCATAAAATTTTCAACAATCAAACATTATTTTTTTGTTTGGTTTTCGATTACGTTATATTCATGTATTTTCTAAATTTTACATATTTCTTGATTAAGATAGATATGTAGCATGGTTTCGTAAGAATAACACCATTGGGGTTCAAAAGGATGTACAACATAAATATATGATCCACTTAAAATGTATTGTTTAGTACATATAGATGCCGCTATGTATATGAATTTTTTAAATAATATTACATAATATGGGACGAGAAAATCAAGGTGTTCCAAAATTGGAAGATTAAACGAAGCACGGTGATACGAGAGCTCATTTTCGACAAAAAAAGCCAATTATAGTTTTTTCGAATTTTTGATGGTGCAAATGTTATTCGACTTTTAGTAAAACCGCATGGGCACCCACCAAAAAATTATTTTTTCTAGAAAATCCAAGAGTTTTTTTGTTTAGCTATCTACTGTAATACGATCTAGAAGAGTGTGACTTGCCAATAAAATTATTTTTATAAGCTGCATTATCTTCTATCAAATAAAAACAATGGCTTTGTAAAGTCTTTTGGTTTTTCCAAAGTTTTTGTTGATATTTAAGTGACGCCAGTCGCAAATTTTTCTGATAGTAGGTCAAATTTCTATAGTACATTCGTACTATAGAAATTTGACCTACTATCAGAAAAATTTGCAACACTAATGAAGATTTTAAAATGGCATCACACACTGGGCTATTCACAACCGAAAGTTTTTCATCAATTTTTTTGACAAAGTAAGTCCGTTTTTATTAAAAAATGCACTTAACAAAATGTGAGTTCTTACATACATAGATGCTTTGTCAGAAATAAAACAAAATGATGAACACAGTAAACTGAAATATACCAATTGTTTTAAGAAATTTGTGGTATAAAAATAAAAACGTTTTTTAATTCATATTAGTAGTTCCTTACTTACTCCAACGTTTATAATTAAAATGGTATTAGCTGTGTTTCCATAGAAACACCCCAGAATTATTTTTTTAAATTAATTTTTGTTTTATATGTTGGTAGCGCTATAAGACATTTCTCTCAAATTTACGTACGTACGTAGTTATATTTTACTATTTGGAGAAAATTAATAAAACACAAAAATATTAAATAATCTAAATAATAAATATAATAATAAAATAACAGGGAAACAGGGAAGAGGAAATATGAATAGTAAGTAGTAATTCATTTATAAATTAACCTATACTAGAAAGGATCAATGTTGTATAGAAAACTAACATAACCTGAAATATATTTTATTCTATAAATGAAAGTTTTTTTTAGTGCGCCAAGGGGGACGTGGAGAAACCAGGACTCCCTTAGTGTATGCCATAGCCAGAAAAGAGGAGTTCTAGCTTGTTTTCAGAAGAAACGCTGTACATATCAGAAAATCCCTTTACAGAAGTAGAAATACGAAACAAGTTGAAAAGAATTAAAAAAGCATAGAAAGATGCGATGTATAATAATGGGAGAACTGGAGAAGGATATCGAATCGAAACTTACAAAGGTTTACTAGAAGAATTGTATGTTACAGGGCGACCGCCGGCGGAGCAGTCAGAATTTTTAACAGTTGCATCCGGTGTTGCTGGTCCAGCAACACCAATTCCAATTAAAATTACTGTAGACCGCATATACAACGTGATGAAAATATTGCATTTAACTCGGGTGTAGATGGTCCGCCGACTCCTGTGTGTGTGTGTGCAACAACCACAATATGGCTTCGATAATATGATAGAAGTATCATTACCTGATCTTGATAGCCCTCCTCGTAAGGTCACAAAAAAATTAAAGCCCCCGAAAAAATGCTCAGGTTATGAGGCAGGACTTCCAAAAAGAACGGGAGAAAAATAAAAAGGGACGAGAGGCGAATAAAATGAAAAGGCATAGTGAAACGATGAAAATGCACGAGGACCACGAAATATGGCACGAAGAGCGAAGGCATTTTATTTAAATAAAACATGAATTTTTAGTTTATAGCAGTGTTCAAATCCAAATTTTATTTTTCGAATATTCTTTGGTTTTTACTTTCCTTTCCTACGCTTTTTATTTTTAAAAATATTTTGTTTTCGTTGAATTTTTATTTCATTCCTTTCGATTTATTTTTTGGTATCGTTTCCTTTTTTCTGTTTTCAAGGAAAAGAAAGATATTTATTTGTTTTAATTTCCTTTCCTTTGGAAGAATAACAATTATAATTTTTATTTTACTCTGAAAGATCGAAATATATATTTTTTATTTCTTTTGTAAGAAATAAAAGGATTAGAAATTTATTCATAATTCATTATTTTATTAATATACAGAAGTTCTGGAATATGGCCTCCTGGAACGGAAATTGACCAATTCTTAACCGATTATGATGGAATTGGGTATGTTGGATAAAAATGGGATTCTTAAATAATTTTTGCAAGAAGTTCTGGAATATGGCCACCTGCGATGGAACTCGACCAATTATTAACCGATTATGATGAGATTGGGTATGTTGGATGGAAATGGGATTCCTAAATGATTTTTGGAAGAAGTTCTGGAATATGGCCACCTGGGATAGAACTCGGTCATTTCTTAACTGATTATGATGGAATTGGGTATGTTGGATAGAAATGGGATTCTTAAATGATTTTTTGGAAGAAGTTCTGGAATATGGCTTTCTGGGACGGAACTCGACCATTTCTTAACCGATTATGATGGGGTTATGTGTGTTGGATGAAAATGGGATTCTCAAATGATTTTTGAAAGAAGTTCTGGAATATGGCCACCTGGGATGGAACTCGACCAATTCTTAACCGATTATGATGGGATTGGTATGTTGGATGGAAATGGGAATCTTAAATGAGTTTTAGTAGAAGTTCTGGAATATGGCCACCTGCGATGGAACTCGACCAATTCTTAACCGATTATGATGGAATTGGGTATGTTGGATGGAAATGGGATTCTTAAATGATTTTTGGAAGAAATTCTTGAATATGGCCACCTGGGACAGAACTCGGTCATTTATTGACCGATTATGATGGGATTTGGTATGTTGGATAAAAATGAGATTTTTAAATGATTTATGGCAGAAGTTCTGAAATATGGCCACCTGGGACAGAAATCGGTCATTTCTTAGCTGTTTATGATACTGTTCGGTTTGCTGGATAGAAATGGGATTCTTAAAGTATACTTAAGTAAATGATTTTTTGGAAGAAGTTCTGGAATATGGCTTTCTGGGACGGAACTCGACCGATTCTTAACCGATTATGATGGAATTGGGTATGTTGGATAGAAATGGGATTCTTAAATGATTTTTGAAAGAAATTCTGGAATATGGCCACCTGGAACGAAACTCGACCAATTCTTAACCGATTATGATGAGATTGGGTATGTTAGATTGAAATGAGATTTTTAAATGATTTATGGCAGAAGTTCTGAAATATGGCCACCTGGGACAGAAATCGGTCATTTCTTAGCTGTTTATGATACTGTTCGGTTTGCTGGATAGAAATGGGATTCTTAAATGATTTTTGGAAGAAGTTCTGGAATATGGCCACAGGGGGGGGGGGGGCGGAACTCGACCAATTCTTAATCGATTATGATGGGATTGGGAATGTTGGATGGAAAGAGGATTCTTAAATGATTTTTGGAAGAAGTTCTGGAATATGGCAACCTGGGGCAGAACTCGACGAATTTTTAACCGATCATGATTGGATTGGTTATGTTGGATGAAATGGGATTCTCAAATGATTTTCGAAAGAATTTCGGGAATAGGCCCTTTGGGACGGAACCCGACCAAACTAACCTAATTGGTTAAGAAATTATGATGGCCTAATTGGTTAAGAAATTATGATAGAATTAGGTATGTTGGATGGAATTAAATGATTTTTGGTAAAAGTTCTGGAATTTGGCCACCTGGGACGGAACTCGATCAATTATCAACCTTAATTAACTTACCTTAACTTAAATTATTAAAGAATCCCATTTTCTTCAAACGTAGACAATCGCATCATAATCGTTTAAAAATTGATCGAGATCGTCTCAGGTGGCTTTATCCCAGAAATTCTTCCAAAAATCATTTATGTATCCAAGTTCCATCCAACATACCCAATCCCATCTTAATCAGTTAAGAAATGATCGAGTTTTGTCATAGATGGCCATATTCTACAACTTTTTATAAAATTCATTTAAGAATCTCTTTTCGATTCAACATACTTAATCCTATCATAATCGGTTAAGAATTGGTCGAATTCCATCCCAGGTGGTCATATTCCAGTACTTCTTTCAAAAATCATTTAAGAATCTCATTTCCATCCAACATACCCAATCCCATCATAATTGGTCAAAAAATGACCGAGTTCTGTCCCAGGTTGCCATATTCCAGAATTTCTTCCAAAAATCATTTAAGAATCCCATTTCCATCCAACAAACCTAATTCCATCATAATCGGTTAAGAATTGGTCGAGTTCCGTCCCAGGTGGCCATATTCCAGAACTTCTTCCAAAAATCATTTAAGAATCCTATTTCCATCCAACATACACAATCCCATCATAATCGGTTAAGAATTGGTCGAGTTCCGTCCCAGGTGGCCATATTCCAGAACTTCTTCCAAAAATCATTTAAGAATCCTATTTCCATCCAACATACACAATCCCATCATAATCGGTTAAGAATTGGTCGAGTTCCGTTCCAGGTGGCCATATTCCAGAACTTCTTTCAAAAATCATTTTATAATCCCATTCCATCCAACATACATAATTCCATCATAATCGGTTAAGAATTTTTCGAGTTCCGCCCCCCATGTGGCCATATACAAGAACTTTTTCTATAAATCATTTAAGAATCCCATTTCCATCCAACATACCCAATCCCATCATAATCGGTTAAGAATTGGTCGAGTTCCGTCCCAGGTGGCCATATTCCAGAACTTCGTTCATAAATCATTTTAGAATCCCATTTCCATCCAACATAACCAATCCCATCATAATCGGTTAAGAATTGGTCGAGTTCCGTCCCAGGTGGCCATATTCCAAAAATTCTTCCTAAAATCAACTTCTACCATTTCCATCCAACATACCTAATCCCATAATAATCGGTTGAGAATTGGAAGCTCTGAATTTGTTTTGCTAAAAGTTGATTTTGAATTGTAAAAATTTACAAACTTGAAATATTAAAATTTTCCTAGATTGGAATATTAATATTTTGTTTTAGTTTTACATGCATGGGAAAGGAAAGAAACTAAAATATAATTCGAATGCATAACTATTGAGAGAGAGAATTAAAAACATTCTAATCAGAAAGAAATTAAAACAAAATAATGAAACGTTTTTGATGTGTAAACATCTTTACGCGCGCCTACCAATTTTTTTTTGTATTAGAGTAAACTTGTAAATGAAACGAACGGAAATGACGTATACCTACTTCGTTTGAAAAAAAAGCAAGAAACTCAACAAAAACAATTTTTACTATACATGGCATGCTTTTATGTATATGTATAATAGTAGGGAAAATAAAAAAATTAATTTAATGAATGAAATAGAAACCATCGACATTTCCATCGATCAGAAAAATCAAAAAAAAAATTACGATACGAAATACGAATTACGATTACGAAATTGCATACTCATACGATTAAAAACACAGTCAACAACTGCTGTATATTGCTTTATCACGAGTGACGAGTCTCTAGGCGCTGTTCATCACGTCGGCTATCAATGATCATGTCTTCTACTGAATGGGGTTATAATGACATCTCGTTTTTAACATTGAACTGCCAGAGTCTCAGGTCACAGTCACGCAGGTATGCTCAATTCATTTGGTTTTCGAGACCTGGCTGCGCAATGACGAACTTGTTAATATTCCTACGTTTGAATCCTGTTTTCAGTTCAATAGAGATGGTCAGTGGGCTGCCGGAGTAGCAATTCCGTCAAAAGATCCATAAAATGAGCATAGTGGACACAAATAATTTGCCGTACTTTTTCAAAACCAATATTGACGTAACAAATGGACTGGCGAATGGAACTATGGACTGTCTAAAGTATATCGAATGCATAGGCATCCTAACCAGGACAAGGAGAACGATGAAAACGTCGACAGTAAAAAACGTCAAACGACTCTGGATGGATTTCAGTTCAAATTCACAAGTTGGCAAGAAGGTCAGGTGGCTTGAAGCTGGATGGGCGCAGAAAACGAATATCGACCGATGTTTGGTGCCCATTTCTAGAAAAAGCTCAACTATTAATCGAAACAACAATTAATGTTAAGCATAAACAACAATTAATGTAAAGCGTCGTACCTTCATGTGCCACCACAATTCATGCATCACAGGGTGGTACCTATAACTAGATAGTCAGAATATACTCTTACGATAAAAGACACAGTTAATAAATTGTGTATATTGCTTTAGCACGAGCAACGAGTCTCGAAGGACTGTTCATCACGTCGGCTATCGATGATCATGTCGTCTACCATGGACGTAAAAATGGGACCTCAATGGGTCTTCTTCAAAATTAGCTATCGCGCCTCACCACAAATCCGCTTTATCCGTTGTAATGGCGAATTTTGTACGAGATAATAATGACGTCTGTTTTTTAACATTGAACTGTCAGAGTCTTAGGTCATACACATCACCTCGACCTAACTGACACAGTCACGCAAGGATGCTCAATTTTCTTGCTTTTCCAGATCTGCGTTCAGTTCAAGAGAGACGGTGAGTGAGCTGCCGGAGTAACAATATATAAAAATTCAAACAGAATACTCATACCATACAGTCACCTCGCATAAAGAAATCATCGTTGGACAAACACCTGGTATGAGCGTAACAACACAACTCATTGATGATATATATACGGCTGAACTTCAACTTCTCAATGGGAATAAGATGCTTTCTGTAGTTGTATTAACCTCGCCGAATAAATCTTTCGAAGACATAATGAAGTTCATACATTTCGTCCTTGCCCCATATCCTAAAGAATTTCAAAAATTCTCCAAGGAGACTATCATCTTTTGCCGGTGATTATGAGCGGGGATTTCAATGTTAATGTTGCTGTTCCTCAAGCTGAACCACTTATAAACTTCCTGCGAGACGAACTCGGTTTGCACATGAACTCAGATCGAAATATATTTACTACTAGATATGGGACGACCATATTGTGCAGTTTTTCAATGAAAATTTTTAAAGTTAGAGTCGACAGTATATAATATATCTTATTTTAGCTACCAAAGTCCAATTGCGTCGATTATACCGAAAGAGTAATAGACCAATTTAACGATAATAAACAAATGAAAAACTCTGGTTAGTAAAATTGCATTCCTTCTTCCTTCAAAGTAAACTGTACCCACACCCAGAAAAAAAAAAGTTTTTAATTCAATAACTTTGACTTATTGAATCGTATTTTTTGAAAATCAGCAATAAAATTGTTTAATGAATAACTTAGTTTTAAGTTTAACAAAAACATGTATTCTATCAATAAAATAAAATAGTTTTACTAATAAATACACTTATTGTAATGACAATGTATTAGTTATCAAGTCTAAACTTACTAAATTTATTGATCGGACAATGGTCGTTGTTAAAATAAACATTAGGACTTGATTAAATTACTAATTCAATAACTAAAGTTATTACATTTATAACGTGACTGTTCTCGTTAATCATTAAAATTCGCTAAAGCATTATACTTATACTTTATATGTAAGTTCACAAATTTTCAATTTTTTTGTAGTTTCGTCACTGCAGTCTGATGAGACGACCGAATTTTTAATGCAAAGAATTCAGTGTTTCGCACTAATGGAAACATTGAATTCTAGAGAGTCGTGTTGCTGATATTGCAGCTCTAACTTGGTGGTAAACTCCATCTCCAATTAAGTGCCGCAATATCAGCAACACGACTCTGTAGAGATTTCCTTTTCAGGTAGATTTGTTTTTTATTTCGCAGAATTAGATTTTTTAATATTTTAATTAAAAAAATTCGTTCAAAAAGTTTAAAAAATCACTCGATCGATTTCGACTTGTTAGGTCATCATCAGGAGTATCTACTGATTTGTAAAAGTAAAAACTTGTTATACATACCAGAAAAAAGCAAAAAATAAATAAAAGAAAGGACAAAAAATAAGCAATAAAAATTAATCTAGAGATCACGCAGGTGTGCGATTAGTCATTGGCTGCGTAACAAAATTCAAGGTATATTGAAGTGCATTTAATTACCCGACGTATTAGTCCAATTATAGAAAAGGGCGGGGTCTGTAATTGGTAAGAAACGAATTTCTCTTTTGTTCGTTAGGAATATTTTGGTTAAGAATCGACATATTACATATACAACCTAAAGGTATCTAAACATCTGCCTTTAGGTTGTATATGTAATATGTCTAAACTTTCAAGCTAGCTGTATCATTTTCTAAAGTTAAATGGTTATTGAAAGTTGATTGATTGCAACCAGATAAATGTTCTTTAGCTCTAACTCCAAAATTGCGCCCAGTCTGGCCAATATAGGAGAACTACAATCATTGCAATTAATCCTATAAACGATAGATTTGGAAAGGCGATCAACCAGGCAAAAGGTGGGAAACGTCAATTTTGTTTGCAAAGATGTGAATGGCAAAATAATTGATGCTTTTATATTAAGCTTTAATTTTATGTTTTGCTATTAGTTTTCAGATTAACTAAGCTCTCAGTGTGAATCTCTGCTCATGTATATGAAAGGAAACTCAGTTTTGTTTCTAAAATAAATTATTTTTAAACGCAACTGCCCTGTAACGTTCATGGGATGGTTATTCATGCTACCTATTGTGTTATGATGCTGACTGCTTCTCGTAATGCCCTCTATGTTTCGGTGCGAAAGCAAATTCATTCTTTTTAAATAACTTTATGCGGTTATCGGTTAGTGTTGCCCGGTTGATCATCCGAAACCGGTAAAGTTGATTTTACTGCTCGAACAACAAAAAGTCATTGATTAAATATTTGTTATCAGTCACGACAAAACAACAATACGGCAAAGTATCTATTAAAAAAAAAATTAAAAAAAAAAAAATTAAAATTAATTAGTAGTTAATATATTGGGTGGAATGGTAGCAATCTATATTCATCTATACGTATAACATTAAATCAACTTATTCCGTTAGTAATCGGATACCAAAACCAGGTGTGGTACCCGTATCTAAAGGCCGTAAGGCGTTCGACCACAAATACTTAAATTCACGGGGGCATACCGAGCGTGTCGATCGTCCACTATCCATGAGATAGGAGTTTTAAGATTCAAATCGCGTTTTTATGTCACCAACGGCCTTCAAAAAGAAATAAAAAAATTTTGTTTGCTAATGCAAGTTAACACAGCGAAATTACACTAACGGTTCAGACATACGCTCGAACCACTGATGCAATAATTCGAACAAAAAAAATAAACAAAAAAAAAATAAAAAAATTCTAAATTAAGAAACAAAAAAAAAACAAATCAAATCAAATATAAATTCTAAAATTTTTTAATAACTAGGTAGTTAGTTCATAGTTAATAGTTAAAAACAAAAAAAATTGAAAAGTTAATTATTTAGCAGAATAAGTGAAAAAAAATGTGTGTGTGTTCCAATTCAATTTTTAGCAATTTCCTAATATAAAAATAAAGAAAAACCGTAAGTTTTTGAACAAATTTTAATTGTGACCCATACACACTAAAAAATTTATAGTTAGTTATTTTATAATTAGTAATTACCGATTTCAATTTTATATCTAATACAGTCATGAATTCCTTACTGTATAAATTTAAATAAATTTAAAATAATTATTAAAATAAAATGAAAAAATAAATTTAGTTTTATTATGATGTGAAGGGGTGGCTTGCTTTGTTACTCAGAAGTTGTACACATGCGATTACATGAAAAAAAAATATTATTTTTGCAATGGAAGTTGGAATTCTATGAACACCCCCAACCGACTGTGTTGTGGCAAAACCAGTATCTTGACCTGAAATCATTGTGGTCAAACGCTGACTGTGAATTATTAATCTTGGTGTTAATAATTAATATTAATAATTGGTGAAACAGTGAAAATCTTCTATTTATCTTTTCTTCAATTCTGCCGTTTCTACTATGAAAATCCGGTGCATAATACAAAATTTGAATTGAACTTCAAGATGCCTAGCAAATTTTAGAAGAATAGACGGTAAGAAAAATCGAACTTGCACATGGAATCGACACCAATAATTCAGTAATATTTTGTTTATTTGAAATTTGTCTCTAGCGATTTTCCAATTTTCTTGTAAAAGTTCTAGTTCTACACTTTTTGTTGAATTGTGTATCTACATTTTTCTTTTTATTAACAAAAATTTGTGTAGCTACTCGTACACTTTTGATGAATGTTGAAAACTTCACACCGGTCTTAACATTCCAAATACTGTTAAGTTTACCTTAAGCAAATGGTAACTCCAAGTCTTATTGATTATAAACACTAAATTTTTTTAGAGTAGTATAGGATGAAATTAACGAATAATGGAGAAAAATTTCAGGATAAGTCCAAGTATCTTTAGTTAGCATTAAAAGATCATAAATTAATGAACATAAGGAGATAGTAAAGGGTCAAGAACCGACCCCTGAGGAACGCTAGAAGAGACAGGTATAAAGTCAGAAAACGCTAATAATTACATATCAGAAATAATATTGAAAAATTGACTTTGTGACGTCATCAAAACGTCATAAAATCATCTAAACTGAGATGGTTGGGATATGTATATCAAGAGCAGCACTGACGGCAGCCCTGCAACAGAAGTAGGATATTGTGGAAGGTGTCCTACTTGGCGGTTGAACAGCCTAAATAAGAATCTTCATGTAGTCTGTTATTGTGTCTGGCGTCCTCTCTCTATATAAGTAGAAATTTGATATTCATATATACATAACAGTTTTTTTAAATCTCGATCCAAAGTACTTAAATCGTCAGACGGGAACACCGTAAATAATTGTCAGGGAAAATTTGCAACTCTTCAACCGTAATAAATCGATTTTGGTTGTTGAATTTATTTTTTCTAGACTATATAATGCGAATTGAATGGAATTAAGGATATGCAGAGGGTGGTACAGCCCTTTAATTCTATTTAATAAATTGTTCAGACCTTATAATCCGGGGTTTTTCTTAGAACTTCGCAAGTGGGGTGAAACCATGTAGACCTAAATATATTACAGATGTTTTATTTTTGATTATGATCCGTTTGTGTTTGTTGGTTGGTACACGCTGCATATGTTAAGGTAAAAATAATTCAAAAGTAATCTTATGAAAATTTTTTAATTAAAATTAAAACATAAAAGTTTTCCTTTTACATGCACTCCCACTCGGTAAAATATTTGTATATACACAAAAAGAACCATAAATCTTAACATGAACATTTTAATTTTAATTGGATATTATGCGACTAGACAAAAGAAATAACAAATTTGGATGAGTTGATATTTAAATAAGGATTTCAAAAGAATACAACTATTCCACTCAAACCAAACTACCCTTTTCATGTAAAGTTGATGATTTATTTATTTTACTACCGGGAAAACATCGGGTTTTAGGAAAATTTTATATATTATGTGGGTGGGTATTTACCTGAAATGTAAATATAGGGCCTACCGGATCGCATAAATTTTAGCTTCTAATCGACAAATCTGTAATAGATTCGAACACCCGGTTGTATAACGTTCGAGTACTGCTCAAACTTTCTTGTTTCGTTAAGCTTTATGTATTTCAAAATATTCCATGTCATACGGTCTACCATTTTTCTTAAACATATCACAATGTGCATATATTGTGTTCGACTATGAATGTATCCGTCACTATATTACCCACGTTGAACTCTGAACACATAGATATCATCTTTACCTGTTGCCCTTCACAAAGGCATACTTATCCGTTAAATTTAGTTCCCGAATTGCGTACCTTGGTCGGCCGTAATAGAGATATCCCATCTTTGTTGCCACAAGTTGCTGCATTCTTCTTTCGTTCTCCTGGTACGCAATTTCTTGTCCATCGTTTCGTCAGTTTCGATGAGGATTTTTCTTGTCATGGTCGGGCGACCCTTCCTAATATTGTTTATAGTTGCACTCTGTTTTAATTGGATATCAAGCTTGGGGTAGTCCTATAACCCGTCATTTTCAGCAGATCATGTCTTTGTGCACCTTCTAAAGTCCTTATGTGGTGTACAATTAACTTGTCTACCCAACTAGTACAGGCTGTATTACTCCCTTATATAAGATTAGCAGCGTACGGCTATTAAGTAGTGCGAAAATCCTTGTGCGAAATTATTGCAATTGTATGTAAAACTTTTTTGTCCTTTTCAGCGATAGTTTTGATGTGACTTGTAATACCAAGACGCTTGTCAATACTAACGTCTGGATATTTTACAGCCAGTTTTGATTTTTTCTCACATTATTTAATTTTACTATAGGCGGTCTATTAGTGTCCAATTTACCTTTTAGTAACATCCTTACTGTTTTCCCGGGTGCCAGGGTAATCCCGGGTGCGATTAAGTGTCAACTGAGTCTTATTTTCAAGATACTGTCTGGAGAGGCCATATATGATTATAACTTTATCGTCAGCAGAACACGATATTCCAAATATTAGGGCCAATGATTGACCCTTGTGGGCATCGCTTTGTTCAATTTTTCTGAACATGTCCATGACGGTCATCAATAATCGCTGCTCGATCTTTCACATAATCTAATACTATTTTATAAATATTTTTTCAGGTGCCAATAGTTTTGAGGTGTTTCATGATACAATACCACAAGATATTGTCGAAGGCACCTGCAATATCCACCGTTGATCTATTTTTGCGGAACCCAAATTGTTTGGCAATGTAAAGTCCGCTGTCATTAAATTTTTCAATCATCCTCTCTGTTACTAATTTTTCTAACAGTTTACCCGTAGCTGAAAGAAGTACCAATGGTTTATACGCTTTCGGGTCGGCTTCATTTATATCTTCTCTTTTTCTGATCACAACAACTTTACCTGTTTTTCAGATTTTGGGATACACACCCAGATCTAAACACTTATTAAACAAATGTGTTAGTTTACTCCCAATAATGGGACATATTGCCTTCAACACTTCTGTTTCGACGAGGTCAGGTCCAGGCGTCTTGCCATTTTTCCTACTTATCAGTGCTAATTCAACTTCCTCTTCTATGAAAGGTCTATCGTTTCCAGTCGCAGGACCCTGCTGTATCAATACTCTAATATTATTTTGCTCTTCTGTATCATTTGCAGGATCATCGTAAGGAAGCAGAGAGCTTAGTAGCAGCTGGTTTGTTTCTTGAAATGTTGTAGTTGTTGTTCCTTGAGATAGAATTGAGCTTAATGTCCCCCGGTACTTAATTTTACGTGCCTGTTATTTATAAATTAAACCCCATGGTTCGCTATTACCATGTGAGGAGACAAATTTTTGCAAAGGATTTTTTTTTCACGTGCAATCTCATTTAAGTACGAATATCTTAATTCCCTGTACGCTTGTTTCTTAATTTCCCTAATTTCTGTATGTCTAGTGTTTTGGAATTCTTTCCGACTTGTTTGAACTTCTATACGGTTTCTGTTAAGGCTCGGAGTCCACCACGCGACTTGTCGTTTGGAGCACTTTTGGTTTGGTATCGTAATTTAACAGGCCTTGATTATGCAAGTCTGTTAAAAGAGTCTTTGCTGTTGCAGTCTTCCTAGTTTATACGATCCCATTGTCCAGAAAGATACTCGTTTAGAAGGGCCCAAGTTGCACACTTGAGAGCAAACTATTTATTTATTTATCCGTTGCTAATATTCGCCTGTTTTCCAGATATCTTGATCAAGATCGCCCTGTGATCACTAGATGTTTAACTTGTTTTGACACGCCAGCTTCTAATTTTGTTTAATAGCCCACTGGTCACTAAGGTGTGATAAATATATATTTGATTCGCTATTGTGGCAGTAGGTACTTGATTTGCCTTCTTTATTCAGCAAGTGTAATCTATAGCTAGATAGAAAATTTTCATTTTCAAGCCCACGATCATTTGTTGTTGTGTCAAACTAGAGAGCTGACATGACGTTAAAATCACCACATATCATAATTTGCCTTCCTTTTAGCGCATTAAGTATAACCTCTAATGTTTGCAGATATGGTTCCGCCTGGAATTATATACTTACAATGTAGAACGTACCAGCACAGAAAAATAAGTTTACCATAGATTATTCATTTTTATAAATCGGGAGATAAAAATGAGTTGTGTAAAAAACTTCTGATAATTCCAATGTCATGTTTGTATTTGTGACTTTACATTGCGCGCAGTGTAACGTCACAAATACAACCGTGCCATTGGAGTTACCAGGATCTTAAGGTGGAAATTGTGATGCTCGCGAATTTCAAAAATAATAGGTTGTTGTGTGCGAAAACCCTAGAAAAATTCCAGCAAAAAATACGTGTAAGTGGTTTGAACGTGACCTCATACCAATAAATGTAATCAGGCAATGGATGGTCATTAGTAGACAGCTGAGGATATTAATTATATTTCCATCTGCCAGTAGAAATAATGTCGCCGATCACCAAACCATATACAGAAGAATATCATCAAAACTTTTCTAAAAAAATGGAACGTGATGGAGTGATAGAGCAATCTAGCAGCCCATGGAATTCGCCGTTAGTTCTTGTCATGAAAATAATGAGATTAGTTGCTTTCCAGTCGACCACCGCGAGCACTTATAAGCACTTATGGTTTTTGTCTTTGCTAAATTAACTACTCACAACCTCTCTACCATTTTATTATGAGTAGTTCAAAACAGTTACGATAAATTTGTCCGCATAGGTGATTGTGTGTAGTATTGTGCTGTCAAAAATATAATTGAATGTCGTATGTGTTGCGCTAATAAAATTTCGGTATAGATATTTTTTTATTAAAAATTTATCACAAATAAACTACACATTTGTAGGTTATATTTTGCTTTTGTAATTGTTTGTGCTTTCCAATCGACACATTAGCCAATACACATTTTTTGCACTTACAAGTACTTGCGGTTGTCGATTGGAAAGCAACTAGTGTCGATTACTTCAAATTAAACGAATTAACGAAAAAGGACAGTTCTGTGTTGTTACTACGCATTGACGATACCTTGGATACGCTGTCAGAGGAAGACAAGATTTTCAGTACAATGGATAAAATTGAATATAGGCAAATAGCAATATCCATTCTGATAATAACGAGAAAATGACATTTTAAGAATGAAACGTGCTTTTCAAAATTGTGGTAATGTCATTTGGATTATGCAATGCACCAGTTATATTTGAGAGATTAATTGAGCAAATTCTAAAAGGCATAAATCAAAAACATGTCTAATTTAGAACACGGCTACAATCATAAACAAGAACTACAAACTATCCGGGCTGCAAGATTGAAGTTCAGTACAACCTGTTCAGAGAATAAACCAACTATTTGGGTCATATATTGTTGCAGGCAATAGTGTTCGAACCGATCCAAAGAAGTGAGTATTATGTAGCGCTCCTATTTTGGCGTATCCACAGGCCGATGTGATTTTCATCTTGGAACAGATGCTATAGCAACACGGAAGAATATGTGCAGTATTATCACAGCAGCAAGAGAGCAAAGAACGAGTTGTTGCATATTATGGTCACGCAGAGAACTGTTGACTGTGCTACTCGCTGAGATTAGATAACGGTATACAAGTAAGATTCTGGGAATCGACAATAATAAAGAGCAAATTGTGCTACCGTCGGATATGAGAAATTTTACAATAACGTGATCCGGAACACATTTGGGAATTAATAAAACCTTAACAAAGTTTAAGACACCAGTTCTGTATATAAGACACAAGAAGATTGGTGTAGACTGATGCAGATTGCTAGTGACTATTTCTCCTTGTTTCAAGAACTGTGCAAAAATCTTAACATAAAAAAGACCAGTGCCGCACCACGTCCACAATCAGACGAAATGGTAGAGGTTTAACCGGATACTGGAAAAACATCTGTGGAAAGAAGTCAATGTCCATCAGAATACCTCTGCTCGTGTTAAGGTGTCGTAGTGTAGTGCATGATATCATAGGAAATTCATCTGCCATGGTGTTGCCGTAAAGGTTAATATGGTTTATTTTAAAATTGAAAGTACCTCTTCTACTTCAAGCCGTATATTCGGTGTTATTTATTAACAAAAATATATTTATTTGTACAGTAATAAAAGTAAAGAGAAAAACTTCAAATTTATTTGGCTCTTCACATTTCTTTTGCTAACTATACAATAAAATAATGTACACTGATTAATGTTTTTAAGTTGTTGCTCGTGGTCTTGTATATATTCGTCTTGTATATATTCTCTTTCTCACTACAACACTGC
Organism: Nephrotoma flavescens; assembly: GCA_932526605.1. Taxonomy (NCBI): domain Eukaryota; kingdom Metazoa; phylum Arthropoda; class Insecta; order Diptera; family Tipulidae; genus Nephrotoma; species Nephrotoma flavescens. The sequence continues at coordinate 140,855,591 of OW052222.1, forward strand.
GCACCTGTTGACCTGGTCTCATAATTGCATATATGCGACTATTCCTCCCAACTATTTCGACGATCTTTATCCACTATCACCAGTAGATCCCCCATTTTGATTGTATGCCATTTTGTTTGTTTATTCTTACACTGCTGTCAATATATTCGGCTAATCTGCTTTGACCAGTGGCCAAAGCCTAGTAATATAGTACCGTTGACGGGTTTTATTCACAACTGTCTCATTATTCATATGTAGGTACTTAGTATGAACATTTAGTATTGTAATATGGTGTCCATTCGGAAGAATTGCTGGTATTTTAACATCTATCGCAACAGCCTCAATTTCGTCGATTCTCCCACGGATCCTTAGCACGCTTTTCTTATCCAGGTATGGCAACAACTGATAAACTGAGCTCTTTCTATTTCTTCCTCGTACCTTTCCAATCGTGCAAATTGAATTAGGTTCGTTTCAGCCTCCAACAATTCGTCGAAGCCTAATGGCCCAGTTAATCGCTCAAGTCCGTTGAGTTTTGCCCTGATGTTGTTGATGTACCGCAATACATATCCGTGAGCCCGCCTTAGTCTTTCCCATCGACTAAATCTATTGACATCTGGTATTGTAATGAACTTAAGAGTTCCAATTTGATGTGTCAGTATATATCGGCATTCTTCGTTTGGTTCAGTAAAGTTCGGTATTAGTGTCTGTGGCCAGTTCTCTTCAGATTAAAGTAAAAACCGTGATCCTGTGAACCATCGACTTTTTTAAGTTATCGTGCTTGAAACTTTCCATTTTGTTGCTTCGTTTGCTACATTCTCCTTTGTTAGAACCCATCGCCACTCATCTGGTTCTGATGAATCCAATATCTCTGCGATACGCAGTGCAACGTACGTTTTATATTTTCTATGATCCGCTCGAATTCACCGAATAATCGTAGTTGAATCAACCCAAATCCCACATTTGTTAATTTTGATTGTATATGCTCCGCAATTATTGTGTTTTTCAAACGAACAGCAAGTACTGCAGCCTGAAGCTCTAATCGTGGAATTGAGAGTGCTTTAAGCGGGGATACCTTTGTTTTTGCGCGCTCACCAAGCAGCATTGCACATCCGTTGCTGTTTTCGTTCAAAAATAGGCCACCGTTGCATATCCCTTTCCACTAGAATCTGCGAAACTATATGTAGTTGAACATATTCTATAACTGATGAAGTCAAAACGCTGGTGTAACATCGTGGGATTTCGACTTTTTCTATTTCCGGCAGCAATTTTATTCACATCAGCCACTTATGATATTCCTTGTCGAGAATCTCTTCATCCCAATCTATTTTAGAGCCCAGAAATTTGCAATTAGGCCCATAGGATCAAATATGGACATGGTGATACGTATAGCACCAAACGATTAGTGGGCTTTGCTCCCGATAGTATTTTTTGACTGATTCGATGATCGTTAATTGATAAAGAAAAAAAGATTGTGTGATGTCCCACCACATTCCTAATACTTTTTCTGGATCGAGTCCCGATGGAAAATCTTTTCGGTTCACTTTTTCTGACTCATCCAAATCTGTCAAAACTTTTGTAGAATTTGATATCCAATTTCTGATCTCAAATCCAGCCTTTGAATGCACGTATTTAACTTCTCGCGACACTTTAATCGCTTCATCTTCTTCTTCGGAACTTTGAAACCAATCATCCATAGATAGTGGTTTTTTAGTATTGCATTCGTCGCTGCTGAATATTGTTGCGCATGCTCAATAGCATTTATATTTTTTACGTATCGGGCTGAAGACGGCGAACAAGACGATCCAAACGTCATTACTTGCATAATATATGTTTCTGGTTCCTCATCGTTATCAGAATCTCTCCAAAGGAAACGCTGTGAATCATGATCCTGCCGGCTAATTCGAATTTGATGGACCATCTCTCGAATATCCCTACATATTGCCACATTCCGTTCTCTGGCTCGATACAAAATTCCGAGTAGTGATGATAACTGGACTGAACCTCTAAGCAGCATGGTATTGAGTGATACCCCTTTCATCTTGACTGTTGCATCCCAAACCATCCGACATTTATGTGGTTTGTTGGGATGATGTACTACGAAGATGAGGAGATACCATGTTCTATAGCCGTTCTCTTTTTTTCGACTCCTAATAGTTTGCGTGCGTAGCCCTTTGCCACATAGTCCAGCAGCTGTTTTTTCATGGTTTGCTTCACGTTTGGATATGTTTTCGCCTCTAAACATTTAAGTCTTTTCAAAGCCATCGAATAAGATACTGGAAATTCCAAATTGTCGAATTTCCATAGTAATCCCGTTTCAAAATAATCTCCTTTACGAATAGTAGTGTTCTCGAGTAGTATTCGGGCTCTCTCGTCTTCTTTTGATTCCATCAATTTAATCGGCCGATTCGCATATGACTCGATTGTATTTAACGATTTGACCAGTTGTGTCAGTTCAACATCATTACCTTCCTTACAATCGCACTGATGAAAATTATGAATGTTACAGTTTTGGTGCCGTGTGACAGTGGTGGACCTTCTAGAACCCATTCCAGACGTGTTTTACATGCGATTGGTTCGATGAGAGACCCTTCTTGAATATTCAACGGCACCGCCATATGCCAATTGCGTCTAAGCCAATCAGAAATTTGGGCTCTGCTCCATTGTATGATTTGAGAGGAATATTTCTCATATGTGGATACATTTTTGTAATAATGTCCATATCTAGACTCTGTTTTGGAAGTCAAAAGCTCTCTGCAGTTGCCTACTCTGTATAAATTGTATTTTCGATTTGATGTTAGAGCCGCAATTTCTAGATTAACTTTCTGTGAATCCTTCTCTTATTTTTTGCTCACTTCTCTGTTATCTATCTTTTCATCATTTAATGATACCTCTTCACTGGTTGCCTCTGCGAGATTGTATAGCCTCCCGCTAAATGCTCTTAATGTAGTATTGCCGGATAATAACTTATATTTGCCCCATTCCAATTTAGTTGTTGCTGGCAACTTAGATGCTCTTCGAGTTCAAAAGCTCGTATAGTAGCTACAAAATTTATTTGGCTCTTCACATTTCTTTTGCCAACTATATTTATTTTATTTTATTTTTTTATTTATTTATTTATTTATTTATTTAATACAATAATATAAAATAATGTACACTGATTTATTTTTTTAAGTTGTTGTTCGTTATAATCAATGTTTAAATATGCTTCTAGAATTCGTTGGAAAAAAGAATAAATTCTTTTTTTTTTTGGTTCGTAGAAGTTCCACTCCTTATCTTATTTTTTTTATATTTTACTTCTATGCGCACAACGCATCATTCACAGTTTTGCTGTTTTCACAAAGTGGATAAATGCCACTGTCATTTAGTATCGCTAACACATGGTGTCGTTTGGCAGAAAACTTCGCCTTCCATGTAATATTAAGTTTGGGTTATCAGAAAGTAAGGCAATCGCGCAGCGTGCATGCCTAGTCGATTTAAAACTGAGAATTATCAAGATGCATAATGAAGCAAGAAGAAGGACGGCGAGAGAATTTGAGAGCAAGATTTCGTTTGGATGGGGCATAAGTCGAGTTGTTCTCCTTGTTAAATTAAGAAATATTTACATTCTTTAAACTAAAACCTATCTTTGATTCTGAATTATTCTTTTAAAAGATAAATACAAAACAGTTCATCGTTAAAAATCAAAAGGACACAACTCGTGTTTTGCGTACACAAGATTTTACAAAAAGGCACAAGTTATTGTTCTTAAGGTATACAAACGAATGACATCAACCGTACTAATATTTTCCATCGAATTTGATGGAATATTTTAAAATTAAATAAAATTTGGTTACAGCGGCGAATAGTCTACAGTTTGTGAATACCTTTTTTAGAACACTATCTATAAAGTTGCAGCTATAGAATTATTACTTTTTCAGAATCGTTCCACAAATCTTGGCAAATATAAAACATTTAAAATGTAATAAAAATCGAAAAATAAGACTTACCGGACTTCTCCTAAAACTGTCTTGTAAAATCAAAAACCCCTGTTCTTACCTAAATTTCAACCAACAAGGTCACCCAATTTCTTAGAAGAAAGAACTTTTAATTCTTCGTCGTAAAACTGAATAACCATGAACTTTCCAAATTTCGTAAGGATCTTTCATTTAATGGGTAAAAGCTATTATTAAATCATTATTAAACTGAAGTGTTTCAAACAAAACTCGTCATTTCCGACTAATTTTAATTCCGACTAATACTTAATTTACAATCCCTTTGTTTTTGATTTTCAAAATATTTGTAAACATCAAAAAGCTCCTGTGGAAGCTATCACTTCTGGTGGAACGATTTCGGTCAAAAATCATTGCGATCTCCCAATTTATAAAAAACGATCAAGTATGAAAGTTCATTCCGACAATCAATACATCTGTGGCACTATTCTGGCATACCCTGGGAATAAGAAATTTTGAAAAATATGTTCATACCATTTTCATACCAAATAGAAAGATCATACCATTTCTGGCCTACTGGTGGTATCAGTTTGGTGTACATATTTTACAAAACAAAGTGGAATGGGAAACTTTTGTTCCATAAAAATTTTATAGGCCAAAATAATTTCATAATTTACTTTAGCTGTGTTGCTTTCAAAATTTTACAACAATAATTGCATTGTATTAAAGCCGATTTTCTTAGAATGTTAAGAAAAAAAATTTTAGGATTAGGGGAAATAAAATCATTTTATGGTTATGGTGTTTACCGCAAGGCGTTATTTTTTCTATTTTTCTCGAAAAATTTATCTTTTAGTAAAATTTGGCATTTGTTATTTGATAGCAAAATACCGAATTTAATTTGTTCTATTTCATAAAATAAAAAAAACTAAAATAAATATTAATAAAATGAAACCAACACAGAAAAATTAAAACGCATTAAAAATTAAAGCCAAAAGTTGTTGCTTTCACATTTCTTAGCTAATCCGATTAGATTAGTGAAAGCAACACTACTTTTGTTTCGTAAATATTTACACTAAACTAAACTGATTCCATCTGAATCTTATAATTCACACTATATCCGTCGGGTTACATCTCAAAAATATACAGCAATTTGAATCCGACTTTAATGCACAAAATGTATCTAGAAACGAGTGAAAATTCAGTTTTGTATTCAAGATATGCTAATATTTTTCCACAATTAATTCTAAAATGTAAACCTCCCAATTTGGATATATGCAATTATTGCGAGATTTTAAAATATAAAATTGATCTTTCTGATGGTGATGATAAACGGATTCTTGTTGAACAGCAATCAAAATATCCTACTAATGCTGATAATGCTTACAAAAGTAAGTTCGTTAAAAAAGCTGCTAAAAAGGATCCTCCACATAAAATGCTCGCATTCGATCTTCAACAGTGTTTTCCGACACCAAACTTCTTTATATCTGTATCATTTGATAAAAGGTTACTTTGGACTTACAACCTCACCCTTCATGACGGAGCAACTAACCAACCATACTGTTATATGTGGAATGAGGCGATCGGCAAGCGTGGGGGAAACAAAAAATCATCCATTAAAAGTCACCATCCAAGGGACCGGTATACCAGTTCGTATGCAGTGTTGGAAGCAAACGAAAATGCGAAGTAGTTGAGATGACTCAGGAAAATATTTACAATTTTATGGATTTTTTTAAAAAAATAATTTACGTGTAGAAAAGCAGAGGCAGATGACAATAAATTTAACCGGAATGAAATAAGGTGGTTAAGATATACCAAGAATTTCACAAAATTAAAGTATAAAACTTCGTTGGATGAAAGTGAGGTTTTACACCCTCATGTGAGTGAAGAAAAAAATATCTTAATTTGAGTGACTACGGTACCCGGGTACCTTACAGGAAAATTTTACTGGAAATTAATTTTTTTCAATTTTTTTTGCAATTATGAAATTTATAACGGATTTTGCTAAAACTACATAAATTGAAAACAGTTTTGCATTAGCCGCAACATGTCAGTTTTTGAAAAACGTTCTGTAAAAATACGTAAATAATCCAACGTGTCACATCAGTGAAAAAAATGATCGATAGTAATAAAAAAATGTTTGTTTAGTTTTTTTGAAATAAATAAAAATATAAAGATAAATTAAATGAAATAAATAAACAGAAATACAAACAATGAAATACATTGACATATAACACAAAACTATAAAATATTTGCATACTATTTCTTTCCAATATAGTGTAAAATGTATAAAGGTACCCGGGTACCTTTGTTACTCTAATTCGTATAACTAAAGTACTTTTTGCTCTCACGTGCGTCCAAGTTGTAAAAATTCTCAATTTTAAGTGTGATCGTAATCTATCAATTGAACTAGAAGTTCTCATAAAATTAAAACTTTTTATTATGACTGGAACATACAAAGCAAAAGGTATACCCGGGTACCTTGTCACTCACATAAGGGAATCCTGAATATTGCACGCCGAGGAATAAATTTCGTGAAGTCAATTGATCTTGCCAAAAAAATGAAAAATTGTTGCCCCTCAGCGAAGACAAAAAAGGACTTATTATAGAGTTGTTACCTTTAATCGATCCAAATTATGTACAGTAAACGCACCCGATTATGATCCAGATTTAATGAAAGAGTGGGATTATTTTTATCATGAATTAGGTTTTAATATGGGCATAATTTTTGTGTTTTTAAATAACGAAATTTTACAAAAGAGCATAAGTGACTTATGCCTTATTTTTCACAAAACAATATTTTTTAATAATGGCACACCTTTCAATTTTCTTAAAAACTCCAAAAATAATAAAATATTTTAATATATTGCAAACTCAAGCGAATATCCTTATTTTCATGCTGTTATATACTAAAACTATGTTAAGAATGACCCTTAAAGATTTTTCAAATTTTAAATTAAAATTTGATTTAGCTCTCCTGAAAAATTAACTTTTTAAACTTGTGCCTCTTTGTTTTACGAGCACAGATACAATTCCAAGAGAAGAATCAAAATATCAACTGCAACGAAGTTAGGGCCTTATAAAATAATTAAACGAACGTTGTATACGAACGTTGTATATCTGATTTAACTATAGGTTCAGAACTAAGATAAAGTTTAGTGTTACGAATTGTGCTTCAACTGGATATAACACTTGTCGGGTGGTTGCACCAGAATGCACATTGTCCCGGTCTCGAGCCTAGTCGGGGCCATTCATTTATTGAGGCGATTATTATCGTTCATTCCATGTGGAGGGGAATATGCGGATAACGAAACTAATTGTTGTAATAGCGGCGATAATCACCAAACCAGTGGAATTGAAGATGTGGAATGTCCGCGAATACAACTACATTTACAATTGTAATACGCAGACCACCGCCAGGTGCAATAAATGGGATAATTTCAAAAAGCGATGTGTTTTATTTGCAAAATTCAGTATGAATTAGTATCGAACGCCCGAAATTCGTAACAATACTTTAGTATCTGTTTTGATAACGTCAACGATTTCCAATTTGCTCCAACTTGCTCTCGAATATTAAATTGGACGGTTCCTGCATAAATACATAATTATCTATGTATGTGTAATACATATGTATACGATATATAGATTATATTATATCCAAGTTGTATCCGAGCGGTTTATTTTTATTTATCAAGTAAATCTCGTTTTTATGAATGAAAAATAAGGAAAATGAAAAATCAATTTTGTTACTGTGTCTCATGCAGAAAATCACTAAACGTACATGACATAATATATTTTATGAAATCAATATACATCGACGATAATTTTAAAATAATATCTCACACGACATCGATTATTATTTTAGTGACGATATAAACATGTAAGCATAACGATATTGTTTGCTTTCGATAATATCCTTAGTGTTTGCATCAATCGTTATTGTAAATAATGAAGAAAACATGTATCGTCTTCCTACCGTGAATAATGAAGAAATTTTAATTGTATTTATGGCAACATGTTTATAGCAACAACTGCATCGGGAAAATTGACACCATTATTTGAGTTTGCTTTATCGTTAAGATCATGACTTAACGACACTGTTTTTATATTTGGAATTTAATTAAACAGCTCGTATAATGTCAAAGGTACAATTAATTATCAGCATCTCATACACCTTAGCAGGAGGTTGATTGGCAACTGAGAAATAGCTCACATTGATTATTGTACCAAAATATACTAGTTTCTGTCAGAAGATTTCCTCGTTATTCGTTTCAATAAGGATGCTTGGTTATCAATAATGTTAATAACTCAGTTCTGTGTGAAATCAAAAATATTTTATGGCGCATTAACTATAGAATATAAACCGGCCGATGATTCCGCCAGACCAAAATCTGCTCCAAAAAGTGATGTTATCGGAATGCAACATTTGATGCTCGTGTATCTCGCGTGGGGGGAAAATTTAGTAAACTTCCAACTGCCGAGTCCAAACAACAAACACACGGCGTTAACCTTAGAGGACGCAAGTCCCGATGTAAAGTTTGCCAAGTTCAAGTCGCAGAAAAGCCAAATTCTTGTAAGTAACGAGAACTTTTCGATGAAGTACGGCTATTGGCCTGATTATTTATCAAACTGGTTGACTCGAATTTTGCCACCATTTATGGCGTAGATAAAAATCACGTAATGCACGGAACGTTTCTCGAACGGAACACTGATTTTGAAAATAAAATTTGATGATATACAGTATGTTCAACAAGAGCGGGTAAATGTAATGCTGCACTACCCACTACAGCGTTAAACCGCTGAATTTCAGAGTACTAATCTGGCAGTACAAATACAATACAAAAAAAAATTCTTTGGGGCTCAAGTCAAGGACATGTTAAAAGTAATTAATGAACATTTTTTCCGAACATGTGATTTGTTATTTAAAATCTTGAAAAAACAAGATCATAAAAGATATTCCGTTGTACAGCAGACGGGTTGTCCAATTTCAATAGATTTCGATGAATATAATTTTCTTAAACAAGATGTTTTGAATAAATATTAATAAATAAATAAATAATAATTTAAACAGACAATAAATAAATAAAGTGTATACATTAAATATCACAGTCTAAGATCATAGTGTATATGAATACACTTTAGTTCCTTAGTGCTGTAAACTATCAAAAATACGTACCCAAAAGTGAAATTCAATTAAATTAATTACTATATATTATATTAATTAAATTTAACCGTGTCATGAAATTCATAATAAAAGACAAAGTAAAAAAAAATTACAATATATAACAGTGTACAGGAAAAAACGCTAACCAACCGAAAGTGTACACAGAACAACGTGTGTGTGATATTTTAAGGCTTGGCAATAGAAGTAAAAAATTGCAACAAACAAAATCAAAATAGCAACGATTTAATTCAAAATTATAATACGATATTCTGATGAATACAACCGGCAATATAGTTAATTAAAAATTCGAGATTATTAAAACTATAACGAACATTAAACCTAAAATTATATCGGAATTAATACAGCAACTATTAACTATAAAACTATAATAATATTAAATGTTCCGGACGCCCATGATAATATGTTGTATTGTTATATTTCAAGTTGAAATACAACATTACAACATATACGAATTTATTATATCATGCGAAACGTGCAAGAAATGCAAAGCAACCAATGTAACTTTACGTCCACCTATGGGTAAATACTACGAAATTCGACAAACCTGGCAAAAGTTATATATTGATTTCCTAGGACCGTACACTCGATCGAAAACTGGAAATTGCTATATCTTTATAGTGATGGATCATCTCTCCAGATTTGTACTTTTAGAGTTGATGCGAGATGCCACGGCCAACAATGCATGTAAATTTTTAGAACAACGAGTATTTTCCGTATTTTCTGTACCCGAAATAATTTTGAGTGACAACGGAAAGCAATTCAGATCGAAATGTTTTGCCGAACTGATGCAGAAATACGGAATACAACATGTATACACTCCAAATTATCAACCGCAACCAAATGCGTGTGAAAGGGTAAATAGGTCTGTTCTTGCTGGAATAAGGGCCTACATAAACGAGACTCACAGCGATTGGGACAAATATTTGAATTCAATTGGTGCAGCAATACGGAACGCAGTGCATGAAATGACTAAAGAATCTCCACATTTTCTAGTTTTTGCCAAGCACTATGTCAGTCATGGCTCGGACTACGAATTGCTAATAATTTTACATGAGTTAGGTGATGTCGGTTTAGATATGACGAACGCAGATCGACTTACTCATGTTCAGAAAATTGTTTTAGACCGCATGAAAAAAGCTTATCATCAAAATAAAACTACGTATAATTTAAGAAGCCGACATAGACAGCTCAATCCTGGTGATATTGTTTTCATAAGAAATTTCGTTCAAAGTGACGCAGCCAATAAAATATCTGCCAAGTTATGTACAAAGTTTAGAAAAGGTACCATTCACAAACGTATAGGCAATGTTGCGTATGAAGTACACGATACTAGTGGGAAAAATCTAGGCATTTTTCATGCAAAAGACATTCGTCAATAATTCTATAGTACATTAAATAGAGCAAAGAATTTTCCTTATGAAAGGGAAATTTTTCATGTAGTTTAATTTCTCAGCTCTCATTGTTTCCTTTTTTTTTGCCCGGCTCGTTGAGACATCTCATGGGTGTAGGTCGTCCCCACGATTTGCAACGATTACCTTAGTACATCGTTCCAAGGGTTAATACCCCCGAATTTTGTTTATTATCGTTAATACATATGTAATTGTAAAAACGCGCGAAATGATGAAATAATAAAATTTGTTGTTTAGGAGAAATTATATGTCTTGATTGTTCCGTTAGGAATGTGGATGTGGGGTATAAAAAGTAAAAAATTTTGATGCTCGGGGCAGTCGATAGAAAATTATTAATACAATATTTGTGATACGGTATGATCTGTTTATTTGGGATCATTTTTCTTATTTTTTTAGGTCGTGTGATATTCTGTATACTCGGAATTATTGAGTGAATATTTTTCTAAAAAGTAGAAAACTGAAAGTTTATGTTGTCTAAATTAATTAAAGTCCGTGACCGCGAATTATAATATATAGTTATGTTTCAATTGTGGGCAATAAAAAAAAAAAATTATAAAATCACAAATTGAACGATATCGTAATATTCGGGTTCAAAATAAAATATTTAAAGAAAAAAATATCTGAAAAGTGATTCAATTTACTGGTATTCATGTAGTGTAATTTAATTATAAGAAAACTTGTCGTAATATTATAAATGAGTTTTCTATCGGATAATTTATTGTTAATAAATTTAATCGATATCTAATAATAATAATACAATAATATCTAGTAAATATATTCTACGATAAATAATGGAAATACATTTTGAATAAAATAAACTCTTTAATAAATTAAATAAATAATGAATACAAAAACAAATAAAAATAGACTTATAATAATAATATCTAGTGATTAGAATTTAAATTTTGGTATAAAGTGATTAAAAAAAAAAAAAAAAAAACTAAAAGTGTTCATGTGGTTTCATTTTGGAAATATTCTATGGTAAAACAATAAAATCACATAAAAACTGAAAAACTGTTGTGTAAGATAAAAATATGGTGACCACATGTAAAGGCCAAAATAAAAAGTGCACAGTGTCAAAAACTTTTTTTAATTTTTTTGTTTAATACATTACTAAAATTACAAAGTTAATATGAACAATAAAAATAATAGTAAAAATAATAACTAAAGTTTTATATATAATAAAATGTCATTATAAAGATAATACGCATCGTGGAACATCGGCCGCGGCCAAATAACATAATTTAAGTACCAATACAATTTTTTTTATTATATTATATTTTAAACTTTATATTTATATATGTATATATATTTTTTTTCTTTTTTTCGCTTTATTCTCAAATTTTACTTAGGATTAGTAGACTAGTTATAATATTTTTGTATTAGGTTGGTTAATGGCGTCATACCATAGATAATTTAGTTTTGTATAAAAATATATCTTTTTTTTTTCTAAACTGAACTTTCACAATTCATCTTATATTTTTTCGTGGAGTTCCATATGTTTTTCGAAATTGAAAAAATAATAAAATAATTATTTGTATTGATTCAGAATTCAACCGCCTTGAAGTTATCCCATACTTTCATCCCACGATTTTTTAAAAAATACCACTAGCAGCACAAGTGTTAAAAACTCATCCCATACTTTTTATATTTTATATACATAATACGAACGTCTCATCCCACGATTTTTTTCATACTATACTTTTTGATTTTCTCATCCCATACTTTTTGTTATTATTCAAAGTAACGTTTTACTGAGCAATCTTCGACATTCTACGAATTTAAACAACGAAAATTAGTCTAGGATGGGTACTTCTATTAAAAGGTCCACCGATTTGTCAATGCCGATAGTTTCTGTATGCTGTTGGCCAAGTTATGACGGAACATAAAGTTCCGCCGATCGTGGGAATTCCCGCTATTCGAATATACGTGACACGGGAAATGTATCGGTTCTGTTCAAAAGTAAAAAAATTCTACAGCCTTGGGGTTTAAAAGGTCCGCCAATTTTTCAATTTACATATATTATGGAATCCTATTGCTATCTACCGAGCGAGTATGGCGTCCCGCTGATCGTGGGAATTCCCGCTATTTAAATTTGTGTGAGCGTGTTATCACGTTTTACGAATTCGAGCAACTAAAATTAGTCTGGGATGGGTACTTCTATTAAAAGGTCTACCGATTTGTCAATGCCGATAGTTTCTGTACGCTGTTGGCCAAATTATGACGGAACATAAAGTTCCACCGATCGTGGGAATTCCCGCTCGAATATACGTGACACGGGAAATGTATCAGTTCCGTTCAAAAGTAAAAAGACTCTACAGCCTTAGGGTTTAAAAAATTGGCGGACCTTTTAAACCCTAAGACTGTAGATTTTTTTTTACTTTTGAACGGAACTGATACATTTCCCGTGTCACGTATATTCGAATAGCGGGAATATCCACGATCGGCGGAACTTTATGTTCCGTCATAATTTGGCCAACAGCGTATAGAAACTATCGGCATTGACAAATCGGTGGACCTTTTTAATAGAAGTACCCCTCCCAGACTAATTTTCGTTGTTTCGTTGTTGTCGAAGATTGCTCAGTAAAACGTTACTTTGAATAATAACAAAAAGTATGGGATGAGAAAATCAAAAAGTATAGTATGAAAAAAACCGTGGGATGAGACGTTCGTATTATGTATATAAAATATAAAAAGTATGGGATGAGTTTTTAACACTTGTGCTGCTAGTGGTATTTTTTAAAAAAATCGTGGGATGAAAGTATGGGTTAACTTCAAGGCGGTAGAATTCATTTTGTTATTTTTTTAAGTTTTTATAATTTTTTATGGCTTTATTTCCACTTCGCTCGATCCGGTTATTGCTTTTCAGAATGGGAAAATAAACGATTTCTTAATGATAGGGTAAGTAGGCCATAAATCACAATTGGATTTCACACGGTAGGTTGATTCATGTCTCATTCCCTTTCTCCTCCAACGGTTCCTTTTCCTGCCTTCCACTTTTTCCCCCTTTCCTGCGGTCTATCATGACTCACTCATGTTTCGGGAAAGCCCACGCCATCCCCTGAGTCCTAGCCGGCCTCTGTTGACCGCCCCGAGACCTCTGAGTGGGTAAAATTCTGCTAACGGGCCAATACTCATATTGGTTCCGTTACAATCTTTAATCAACAATATAATTTTACAATATTTTATATTTATTTTATTTAACTAATTTAATAATTTTTTTTTTGTTTTTATCCATGCCATCTGTTTTGGGGCCGAAGCACTCCCTGCTCTTTCGCGGTTTATTTTTCCTTCTTACTTTACGCATTACTTTATCTGCACATTGCAAGCTCCATGCCAGCCTATACTGACATGGAAGATGGGTCGGCCCATGAGTTTTGCACTCCGACAGGGGGTCATAGATGTGTTACATTTCATCCCCGATCATAATCGGTTATGAAATTTCACTTTTGCATCCTGCCCCTATCGGGATTCAAACCCGGTACCTCCCGATCCAAATGCCAAAGCTTTAACCACTGTGCCATTTGGTCGGTTAATAAATTTTAATCAATTTAATATACTTCGTTAACATGGTTTTATGAACTTCCTTTTTTGTTTGGTTTCTATTTTTTCTATAACCGCGTTACTTGGCATTAGGCTAACTATCTTGTAAGGTCCTTCTTTAATTGACATTAGTTTATTTTGATTAATTCTTCTTAGCAACTAAATCATTTATTAAGAAGTCTAAGTAGTTTAACTTAATATTACTATTTAGAGCAGATTTTCGTTTAAACTTTTCTCTAAGCAGTAATTTTTGTGCTCTTGAGGGTGCTACTTGTAAACGATACCTAAACTCTTGTCTATCAATATCAATTATATGATAATATCATATAATGATTCAATGTGATTGTCTAATAAATTACTTTAATATCTAGTCATCTAATTACTTCACTTCTCGCTGGTATTAAAAATTCTTCATCCAACCTATCATGAGTTGCCACAATAATTGTATTAACGGGTGATTTTTTTGTGGTTAGGATTTTCATGCATTAGTATTTGACAGATCACGCGGGATTTCAGACAAGGTGTCAAAGAGAAAGATGCTCAGTATGCTTTGACATTTCATAATGAATAGACTTACTAACGAGCAACGCTTGCAAATAATTGAATTATATTACAAAAATCAGTGTTCGGTTCGAAAAGTGTTTCGCGATTTACGTCCGATTTATGGTCTACATAATCGACCAAGTGAGCAAACAATTAATGCGATTGTGACCAAGTTTCGCACTCAGTTTACTTTATTGGACATTAAACCAACCACACGAATGCGTACAGTGCGTACAGAAGAGAATATTGCGTCTGTTTCTGAGAGTGTTGCTGAAGACCGTGAAATGTCGATTCGTCGCCGTTCGCAGCAATTGGGTTTGTGTTATTCGACGACATGGAAGATTTTACGCAAAGATCTTGGTGTAAAACCGTATAAAATACAGCTCCTGCAAGAACTGAAGCCGAACGATCTGCCACAACGTCGAATTTTCAGTGAATGGGCCCTAGAAAAGTTGGCAGAAAATCCGCTTTTTTATCGACAAATTTTGTTCAGCGGTGAGGCTCATTTCTGGTTGAATGGCTACGTAAATAAGCAAAATTGCCGCATTTGGAGTGAAGAGCAACCAGAAGCCGTTCAAGAACTGCCCATGCATCCCGAAAAATGCACTGTTTGGTGTGGTTTGTACGCTGGTGGAATCATTGGACCGTATTTTTTCAAAGATGCTGTTGGACGCAACGTTACGGTGAATGGCGATCGCTATCGTTCGATGCTAACAAACTTTTTGTTGCCAAAAATGGAAGAACTGAACTTAGTTGACATGTGGTTTCAACAAGATGGCGCTACATGCCACACAGCTCGCGATTCTATGGCCATTTTGAGGGAAAACTTCGGAGAACAATTCATCTCAAGAAATGGCCCGGTAAGTTGGCCACCAAGATCATGCGATTTGACGCCTTTAGACTATTTTTTGTGGGGCTACGTCAAGTCTAAAGTCTACAGAAATAAGCCAGCAACTATTCCAGTTTTGGAAGACAACATTTCCGAAGAAATTCGGGCTATTCCGGCCGAAATGCTCGAAAAAGTTGCCCAAAATTGGACTTTCCGAATGGACCACCTAAGACGCAGTCGCGGTCAACATTTAAATGAAATTATCTTCAAAAAGTAAATGTCATGGACCAATCTAACGTTTCAAATAAAGAACCGATGAGATTTTGCAAATTTTATGCGTTTTTTTTTAAAAAAAAGTTCTCAAGCTCTTAAAAAATCACCCTTTATTTTTCGTTTGTATTTCTAACATATATGTTAAATAGTTATATTTTTCTATATTTTTTTTTTGAATTCCTGCCGAGAATACCATCTGTTTCGATTGGAAAGTCTTGATTGGCGATTTGAAATTCATGGTCAAGTGCTACAGAATTTTCGTGGTATAATTTACAAAAAATATTTCCAAGTGGTTCGGTTTTGTCAGGTGTTAAACTTTTAATTATGCAATTATTTTTAGTATCTGTTTCATACAAATTTCTAATTTTTGACTGCTTTAAAATTGATATTCCTGCACCACTCATTAGTACACAATCATTAGTACACAATGAATATTATAAGATAAACTAATTGTAACCTTAACATAATCACATCCAGATAGGTTATTTGGGTTAGGTTAGGTTAGTTTATAAAGTATAAACATTTTTTGCTGTAGCCTCCAACTACTAGCCTGTCTGGTTAAACTCTCTTGTTGAGGACAATTTTCGTTTCCCTGATTCTCCATATCAAGATAATGTACTAGCGTACAATGTTTTGCTCGGTTTTATTATGGTTAATATTATGATGATTATGTAAATTATTTTGAAAAGTGTGCCTTACATCTTTTGAACAACTATACCTTGGCTGTGACTGTTAAGTAATTATTACTTCTAGGTTTTTGGATGAAATTATTATTATGATATTGATTGGAAAAAATTCTAATATTCCTGTTCGCTTGAAATTTTGGTTGCTGTTAATTTTGGCAAGAAGGTGGATTATAGGTTGAACTATATTTTTTAGAATTATTTGTTTATCGATTTCCAGTACAGAAAAAAATATTATTCCTATGCATTTCTGTTCATTCTTGTTCCAATTTTGCTTATGCTTCCAATGCAAATTGAATGGCTTCATATAATGTGTTCGGTTCCTTGAAAATTAAATCTTGACGCAGACTGTTGTAAAATAATTAATTTTATCAAATCAGCACAAACCATTTCTTATATTGTTGCAAAATCCTCTATAGACCGTTATTTTGTCTTAGGTTTCTATTTTCTTTTCTTTTGTTATCTTAGTTGGGAATCGATTGATAATGACTCTTTTGAATTCTTCGAATGTTTTCGGTGTAGCTTCTGTGCTGAGCTTCGCTTTAACATCTCTAAGAACTTTGACTTTTAACAAAAAATTTAAAAAGATTGTTTTATCTGCGTTTTTCAACTGATTCTCGTAAAACTCGCATTTATCGATGAAATCTTCGACGTTTCTCGCATTTCCATTAAAATCGAGGATAATTGAATTTGCTAATTTTAAATCGAATGTATCCATTTGCTTAATTGATTTTACAGTTGCTACGCGATACGAAGTTGATGTTAAATCAATGTCTTTATTTTGATTATCAGTTTTTATTTTATTTTGTTCACTACTATTTGAATTTAAATCATCCTCACTATTAAGTACTTCACTAGAATCATCTAACGATAGAGCAAAAAGAAAATCGGACGCACAGTCAAAGCCAAGTGATTCGACGCACTTTTTACATTTTTTTATGCGTTTCTTTTATGCGGTCCCTATTACCGCATAACAGCAGGTTTGACTGTAATGAGTTGAAGTGAAACCGTGATTAAGCTGCCATTTGTCCCTATTTACACTTCTTTCGCTATGGCATAAATATCATTCATCTCTGTTGACCAATGAAAATTACCAGTATCCTGATATTATTTTGTATATTAACGAGTATACCGTCACATTGCAAATTTGAATTGCCTCGTTACATTATCAAAAATCATAAATCTTTGATTGTTAATTCGGCAAATCAAAGTAAGTGACGTTATTACGAAAACTGTTTTAAGATATTCATGTCCCATTTTCACATTCTCTTTTTTTGCTATATGGGGATTAGTTTTAAAAAATTTAACATTTGTTCACCTGAACCGCATCACATCTATATACATAAAAAAAATTGTTTTTCATTCAAATGGGTTTTCACGGTAAACTCATTTGAATACGGAACTATCACTTTGAATAAATTCACCTATTCAACAAGTTTAACAATCCACTGTCATAATATACAAAATAAACGAGTAACAGGGATTTAAAAATTTAAACATTTTTTGTGTTACGTTTCGACTCCCATTTCCATATACATATATTCGCTGGAAAACATTGGTTTATGCGAATAAATAAATCCTTTAGATGTTATTGCTGTTTAAAGTGCACATACATATTATAACGTTTCTAAAATCTTGTACATATGTTTGTTTAAATTGGGTAGATGATTCTAAATCGGATAATCCTATACTTTATTGTGATATATTTGGAAAATTGCATCAAATACCTTGCACAAACTTGACAAATTATTCTGTCGCATGTTGTTGGAAAATTTTGCAAATTATTCCCGGGTACGAAGGGTACAATAGGGGGTACAATATTGTCTTAGAGAAATAATTTTAGAAAATATCCATAACTTTCTGATTCAGAAAAGATCCCATTAAGAGATTTGGCCGCCTAATTTCTAAGATATCATAATCAATTTAATTTCAAATTTATAATTAGCGGTGAATGAATGATTGACCCATTGAATCCTAGCCAGGTGTCAAAGCTGCTAGGTAGTAAGTAAAAGTGCTGAATGTGGCGTTTAAATTCAAACAAAACATCGCCAAGTTTTCTAATAATCGACTCCCCATACCGAATATCAAAATATTACACTATCCATACGTTGTATTTGCGATCGAAAAATTCATAAAAAAATTTGTGGCTTGAGAGAAACGGCGTAAGAGCAAATATTAACGATTTTGAAGAAGGGCAACTGGTTTGATTTTCCGCATCTGGCTGTTACTCGTGTTCTGACCTTCGATGAAACCTTAGACTACCGGTAGCTCTATTATGCACCCCATTGAGCTTCAGACATCAAATCGTTTCTCATTGTGCTGTTCAATATTGGCAGAAAATATCATTCTTTGAATTTTTGTCATTGTAATTTTCGCGAATGACACGAATATAGTTTACTTATTTTTGCTACTGCTCTCGGCCGCTTTCAAAACCGAGGTTATCGATTAATATTTCTAATCCCTCACCCGTGACTTCCTATCCCACTGTAATCACGCGCTTATTGTATTGACGATTAAACAACATGTTCTTGAATGAACCGGCTTTTCAATTTAACACATGTATTACAGAAATCCGTACATGAAATGAGTTCCAACAGTCGAATTGACAAATTACGTCCTTCTTTGTCACCGGATAATAATATTTTTCCCTGAGAATCCAATTTCAATGTTACGGGTGCATTTTGTCCAATTAACGTGCATTTGAAAATTCCTATCACCAAATCCCGCATACTAACAGGCGGGCATGATCTAGTCCAACTATGACACACGCATTTGTTTGTGAAATGGCCAACGATACCGTATTACATGATGGTTTCCATTTCTTAAACAAGGTTGCACTATGTAAATCATACACAACTATGAAATTCGGTGTTGTCTCATTTAATTCTTTGGCCACGACACATACGTACGGACCCTCATGTCTCATTGCCGATAGTGATGTTATAAAATCATTTTGTGGTATTCGCAAATCGAATATCAGTTTACGCTGTGATAAATGCCAGCGTGCAATGAATTTAGAAATCGATCTTCGTCCGCTTTAAACGTAGTGACACAGTCGCCTGATTCTTAATTCATTAAATTCACGTACATTCAGTTTCGTAACCGAAGCCCGAAATATGGCATTTTCAGATTCAGGACACCTTTAAGGGTTACCTTAAATTTGCCCTCATCTAAATCGAGAACTGTTATTTCGCGTTTGTATAAAACCGCAACACCATAATCACACCCATAACTATTTTGTCGTATATTTTCCGTTAAAGGTACGTTTGAACGTTCCAAATATGTATGATTCATCTGTGGCATTCGGCTCCGTTTCCCATTGATTACTGATATCATTGTCCTTAGCGTCACCACCGCCGTCAGTTTGATTATAAAATAAAAATTCAATAAATGGCGATTAAAATTGTCGGCTATCGTAATTAAGAGACTTAAAATTCGTTTGTAAAAATTTGGTAGTAACTTTAAATGAGAAAGCTGTTGCTTAGCTAATTTAATATCATGGAGAAGATGTACAGAAGATGTGTTTTTTATAGATCCATCGTAAATCTGAGAAATATTGCGATGATGCAAATTTATCGCTATCCAAGTTATACACGTGATACGGCAGTTCGATAAATTTACGAGTAATATAATATCGGTCCATCCATTTAGAATCAAGTACAAAATCCTTTTGTTCCTCAAAATATTTCCAGAGTTCCTCAGTCCGCAAACCAATTTCGGTTTTGTATCGTTTGCTTGCCGCCTGTTTTACGACATCGTCCATTATTCAAATATTTATATTGTTCATTGGCACTGAGCCCATGATCCAGCATAATTTTATCCACAGCTATGACGTCATACCACAACCATATTCAGTCTTTTCCAAGAGTGCAACCATTTCTCTATCGCATACACCGTTCCGCGATGCAATATACAACGTATTTGACTAATTCCGCGCTTAATTTACCCTCAAGAATATTGAAAATGTTGTCACGTAAATGATTGAGCGATAAATCTGGTATGGCGGTACCATAAAATTTTCGTTTGTATCGGTGTTTTTTCGTCAATACTTTTCCACGATTCCGGCAATTGGATAGGCCCATTCACCGCGTAAATATCACCACCACCAAAATTCGTTACATCGTTCCATTGTTCTTGTGAACATTTAGAAAATTGTATGAAATTTACTGTGCTTTATTTATTTATTTATACAGTTAGACGATTTTGATTGAAGCCCAACTCCATTTTGAGCTCACAAGCTCATTTATAACGAGGCTTTTGAACATCATAAAAATTTCCGAAATGACGGCCATCTGCTTCGTGTCAAATTTAAAATTGGTATCTGCTACCATGGAACAATTTCATGAACCCTTTACTAGGCTCCTTTCTGTTGTACTAGGCTCCTTTCTGTTGTACAACAACTTTACTAGGCTCCTTTCTGTTGCACAATTCTCCAATAGTTCAATCCTTGTGAGATAACAACTTTCACAGCTCAATAAGGTACCCCAAAAGTAACATTAGCAGGAATAATTGAAAACATAAAATTTTGAAAAATCAGGAACAAAAAACAATGAATGTGATTTCCGAAGCTCATTGATAATCAAATCACCCCGATTTTCTTTCACGAGATATCCACATTCCTTGATGTTCTGAATATTTGTTGTTATGGTTAGGATAGTTTTAATATTCTCTTCTAAATTGATTGGTTTAGGTTGTCTAGATCGATTAAATTATCGAGTCAATCTATTCAAATTACGATTTGATATTTGGTGGTCTCTAGCATTTTCTTTAATTGAGATGAATAAAATTCAGTGGTCTATAAATAAAAATTGTGTTTTAGATATAATTAGGAATATTTAAATAATACATGATACATAGGACCGATACCTGATCGCAAATTTGTCCCAATAACGTTACCAAATCAATACTCATTTGAGTCAGACCCATGAAACGCAGTACAAAACCACATTCTAGCATCCACGTATGCATATTATGAGCTATTTTTACCGACAGCACACCGAAATCCCGCTTTACGAAATATAAATAATGCGGCTAAAGATTCCCTCGTAATCTAATTTCGAATTCGGTCCATAATTGAAAAATTTGCACAATAAATCGATTAACCTCTTCGATCTCCTGTAATATCCTTCGATCCGACACCGTCGTTAAGCTGATTTTTTAAGTCGTTATGTATATTACTATAGGACGTCGACACATTTCGGTCTCTAATGTGGTAGCATTATCAAAAATTTTTATTGGTAGGTTACTATACTGAATCCATATACAACGTTCCGAGAGTTCCTGCCTCATTAGCACTGTATTATTGATTTCTTGTTCGAACACCGTCGTTAAATACGAATCTCGGAGTTCTTTCGAAAATATTTGCATTAAAATGTTTAATAATTGATTTAATTCCTTGGTACTCTCGTCCGGTGCCTAAAGATTTTCCTATCTTTCGATTTTATTTTACAACTTGTACCATTTCACAAGCAATGCCTTTTCTTGGACACATTCAGTCTCCGCCATACTTTTAGAGCAGCACAAAAATCTTGACTTTCTATTGTTGACTTTAACAGTGGTGTGCCCCGGGTACCACCCAAAAATAATATGGGAACGAAATACGCGGTTTGTGAATGTCGTGAAATTTCCGCTAAGCTTAGGGCAGCCAATTCATGGCCGCACTGTGCCTCAAGTGGACCATCGATCCACTATTAATGTTAAATGTCGCGTCACTATCGTAAATTCGATAATTGAGGTATTAAACCACAAAGTGGTGTTGATGCTAGTGGACTACTTGTCACCGAATCGGTGACGGATGATAAATTTCCCATTTGAATATTTTGTAACACTTTACCGGATGTAACCGACTGCTGGTGTCGTAATTGTTTGTCATTTTGTTGTTATTGATTGTGCGTTATCGATGAAACTTGTATTTTGTGCGGTTGTATTTGAAAAATGTCGGAAATTGGTTCAGGATCGGCTAATGTTGCACCTTTATTGACATCATTATTTAGTTTTTTATTTATTTTGTCAACTAGTTGATATGATGGTGATCTAAAAGTAAAAACAAATAGAGTTGTATGTTAATCTTACTGGAAATACTTTAGAAATAAATAAAGAAAAAATATCAATGTTCAGGATCACGGTTCAGGAATACAAGAAATATATCAGTCAGGTCACCTTAAATTTATTCGCCCGGCTACTTACGAGTATTATTTTGAGAAACCTATTTATATGTGGTACAGAAGGTATTACAAAAATGTGAGAGAAAGCTTGGTTGAAAACAGGTGTTACAGGCTGGCTACTGCCAACCCGCAGATATCACTAAGCGCATGCAGAGGCCTCCACGGTGATTTTTGCCGGCTACATTCTCAGGGAGAAGTGCGAAGGGTCGTGGGGATTGAGGCATGCCTGGCTCCTGGCTTACACCGTGATTACAGATACTTAAAAGGGAAAGAAAAAACGCAAATAATAATAACCGCGTTCCGCCCAAATTTGTCGGCCGGAACCTGAGGAACGAACAGCAGAAAAATTTAAATTATAAAAATTATAACGGAGGAGAGGTGCCTTGGTGCGCGCATCCGTCCGAATTCAAACGGTGGTAAGCACCGGTTTCGAATCCAGATGCGGGCAGCAAGGGACCGCCAACCCTACACCGACACAGGAAGGGAGTTCCCCCCTCATCACACCCAATCCAAAAATTTAATAATTCATTTTTTCTTTCTTTAATTTAGACACAAAAAATTAAACACAACTTCCCACCAGAAGAAAAAGAAGAAAGAGCGAGAGAGAGAAAAAGCAATGCGCACCGAGCGCGCGACCGCTACCCGGCGCTCGATTACAACAATGTTATATAAATGTAAAAAATTTAATTTAAAAAAAAAATAGAATAAAAAAAAAATTAAAAAAAATACCAAAAAAATGAAACAAAATAAAAAAATAAAAAAAATCGTACCATAACTAATATTATTTTTTTTTCCTCAAAAAAATTTTTTTACTATTGCGGGGCCTCTCCCCGATACCAAAAAGGGTTGCGGCCTTGGTGCCGTTAGTGTTGCGGAGCCTATCCCTGATACCAATTCAAAATGAAAACGGGGTGCCGGTTGGCCACCCGTCTCGGTGCGGGGCCTTTCCCCGATACCAGTACCAAATGAAAAGGGGTGCCGGTTGGTCGCCCATCTCGATGGTAGTCGTTGTTTTAAAAATCAAAAAAAGAAATATTTGAGTGGCCTCAGCTAGGCCGTTTAAATGGATTGGGCGTTGCTCGCCTGAAACCGTAAATTAATTACGGCCTCAACACTTGTAAATTAGAGTTGGGCATTGCACGCCACAACCGTCTAATGCCCACGTCCAAGAAAATGCGACACACGTAAATCGGGGTACCCGTTACTATTGCGGCTCACGTTTTTATTTCATTTACTATCGATTAAAGGCGGCGCTATTATGATGCTGCTACACTCGCCGAAAAACCGTTTAACGAACACCACACTGCTAGGTCATATGGTATGATGCCAAGCCACTTTAGTTGTTAAAAAAAATGCACAAAATATATTCTGCAAAGAGGTCCAATCGCACTATTCCTCCCCACAACAACGAAACGATTTTATTTTCCACTTTACCAAAAATAAACTGCACGTAAATTTGACTTCTTTATTTTATACAGAAAAAAAAGAATTTACAATATTAATATAATTTTAAATTTTTTTTTCGACCACATCGGCCATTTATACAAAAAAAATTAATTTATTCTTTATCACGTATCGGTATAATCAATACCAAATTACAATCAAGACTCCCAAAAAAATAATTAACCTAAACTCTTGCACGAAATAACGACGCGCAAAAACGTTCTAGAAGAATTGTCTTTCTTCTCTGTTTTTCGTTTACATCAATTCGCATTAATGTAAACGAGAAGCATGTAAGAAAGACATTTTTCTAGAACGTTTTACTTTACACACAATCGATGCGCATTGGTCTCGCTCTCTCGTCATTCTTCTTACCCCTGCGCCACCACACGATGAGGTACAAAACAAAACGTCGCGAGTGCGTTCAGCGCACAATAAATAAACAACTCCGAAGACGAAGACACAAACCGAGTGGAATATAAAATACTACTATTGAGCAATCAATGGAAAGTAAAGACACGAACCGGGGGGTGGTGGATATAAAATATACAAAAATTGTGGCTGCGACCACACAGTCGTAACACAGGACACACATATCGGCAAAGATATCAATATACAACATATTTTGCCGTTGGATCAGCAATTCACCTGTCTCGAGACATCTAGTCTCTATTTGGGTTTATCTCTGCCATAATGGTAGTTTGCGATTCAGTAAGGCTTATCGGTATTCGAACTCGGTACCTCCCGATCCAAACGCCAAAGCTTTAATAACTGTGCCGATCGGTTTAGTCACACTCATCATCAAATTTTTATCTACCAATTTCATAATATTGTATATAGAATATATACCAAGAAACTGGAAACTATATGACGTCTAATTCCGATCAAAAAATTCATTTAGGTTTCCATTAATTTAGCAAGGGGTACCCATTGTTTTTGCACCAGAAAAATTTATAAAAAATGTGTAACGGAATTATTTATAATTCCGTCACCAAAACCTATCCCAATAAGATCATCTTATAATCGCATGACATTGAAGATTATAATCTTCACCTATATCTCAATAATATAAATCATGCCAAATTCTCATATTTTTTTTGTTATCTCTACGCGTTTATTTAATTGAAGGTCATCATGTTAATTCATAATGGAATTATTATGAATCTTTTGAATAAACGTGAAGTATATCTGTAATTTTATTACACCTTTTTTCCGTGCTCGTTGCATATGCTTGGCAAGTGCATTTGTTGTTGTTCTGTATAGTATCAACACTATATAGAATAGAGAACCGTGTATGTTGCAGTATATGCATTAAAATCGGAAATATCCAACTTACACGGTAATTAATAACAATTTCCGTTTTTGTCATCCAAAAAAAATAATATGGTGCTGAGAAGGCATTTTCGTCTTTCGTGTGAAAAGACAATTTAATTTTTCTTCCCCCCCCTCCCCTTCTCAACCAAGTTATGGGTGATATAAATAAAAAAAAGTTTACGGTGGGAACAGTCAGTTTTTTGGCGAGACCAACGAGTGGTCAGTGAGGAGTTGAAGTTTAGAATTAATTAGTGAAGTAACTTGCTCGACAGTTTTGTGAATATTTTGTTTAGTGTTGGTAATTGTCGGGAAATTTTTGTAAAAAATAAATTTGTTTTAGTTCAATTGTTTATATTTTTTTTGATCTTTTTACGTTTTTGGTGTGTTCCTCAGTTGATTTCAAACATAATTGTTATTGATTAAATTAAATTAAATTACGAAACATAAAAATAAGGAAAACTTAAAGTATGTCGAGATAAACTAAAAGTTTGAAATAGGCTAGAATATATGATATTATTTTATATATAAATATATAAAAACAAATGTCTAAGAACTTTTATCTAAGAAATTTTCTTTATTATTGAAATTTTTGTCTAATAAATAAATTAAATCTAAATAAAAAGTGCTGTGTTTGATAAGGAAAGCGTTAACCAATAGTTAAGGTAAGTGTGTGTTTGTGGAATAAAAAAATTAAATAACGGTAGTGGGTTGAGATTAACCGCTACACAAAAGGAAGCTGTCGATGCTTAGCACCCCTCTTCCTTTTTGTGGCGTTGGTGGCATACCACTACCACATCTTACTAACAACTTTAGTCAGTTAGGGCCTTTGGGCCAAAATAATTTAAAATTTAGTAAAGTTAGGTTAAGGCTGTCTGACTAGACATCTTAAATATACAACCACGGTCAGGCCTGCCCACGTGATGGGCTGATAGGCTGGCCCACTGCTTCGGGGTCCGAATACCCCAATTTCCTTCTCCCCCAGTCCATTCATATTTCTTTCTAACTAAATGCGGTAATCTAGGCCGTTGTCTTGGGTGCCCCAAAACCCACACCATTCCCCTCTACTAGACTGAGCTGCGGGAACTAACGCCGCATGGGGCACCAGAGGATAGCGGCAAAATCTATGAAGCCGGGTTAGCTTTGGCGGTAGCCAAAGTTTAATCCGTTTCAAATGTCTGGCTTCAATATTTAGCCAATTATGAATCGTTACTTAATTTTGAATAATGCGGCGTTTGCATTGGATCAGAACATCGTCAAGTTTTAACATCTAAGATGTTTTTGGCGTCGCGTTATATAGAAAAATGCAACGAAATTTTGTCCCAAGAATATGCAACGAAATAAAAAAAAAATAAAGTAAATACGAGAAAAAAAAACACGCTGGTGCGCCAATTTTGTTTTGTGCTCTCTCTATGCATCTATTTCTCACCTACGATATCAATTAGTGAGTGTAATATTTTAATTTTTTTATTTAAGCATTAACAAAATTTCATAGCCGAAACTTGGGCTCAAACTTTTTTATTTTTTATCTTTAGGTCTATATACAGGGTGGGCCAAGTCACCATGGGGTTTAAAAATTTAAAAACTTTTTCGTTTATAAGTATATTTTTTTATTTTTTTTTTTGATTATAAAATATACAAAATGGAATTTTTTTTACACTCAGTATAGAAAAAATTGACACTTAAATAACCCGTTTTCAGCTTCGCAATGATGCGCTTGTTCTACAGGGTGGCGCACGAATCGTGCTACAAAAACAAAACGTAATAACTTTTTTTCTGTGTGACTAATCGGCTTTATTTTTTTTTATTGTATAGATAATTCAATTTTATTTTTATTTAACTAATTAGTTTTGAAAATGATAGACCGTAAATGACCTCCATGCTCATTCACGCATGTGCGACACCTGATCAGAAAATTATTCATTGCGCACTGAAGGGTTGAAGTCGGGATCGCCTCAATTATTGTTGTAATGGACTGCTTCAATTCAGTCAAATTCCTTGGTTTCGTTTTAAACACCTCTTGTTTGACATAACCCCATAAAAAAAAATCTGGTGCAGTGAGGTCAGGTGACCTTGGGGGCCAGCGGAAAGTGGAGTTTCTGGATATTAATTTATTTGGAAATTTTCGTTGGAGCTCCTCCATAACCGGTCTGGCTATATGTGCAGTTGCTCCATCTTGCTGGAACCAAATGGTGTTAAAAGGGATACGTCTTCGCCGCAGTTCTGGGTAAAAAAAATCTTTCAACATGTTTAAATAACGGTCCCCATTTACAGTTACTGTTTCACCGTTTACTTCAAAGAAGTATGGCCCGACAATGCATCTTGATGAAACTGCGCACCACACTGTCACTCGTTCTGGGTGCAGTTCCGTCTCATGGAGTATTTCTGGATTAGTTTCACTCCATATACGGCAATTTTGCTTGTTTACATTGCCGTTTAGATCAAAATGGGCCTCATCAGACATAAACAAGCAATTTATGAAGTTGTTGTCTTCTTCGGCCATTTCAATAATTTTCCGGCAAAATTCCAGGCGAATAGGCAAATCCAGAGGTTTTAATTTGCTTGTAATTTGGATTTTGTACGGAAACAAGTTTAAGTCATCATGAATTATCCGTTGTAATGACCGTCTGCTAACTCCAATTTGCGCCGATAACTCTCGAGTCGAAACACTTGGATTTGCCTGAATTGATGATGCTACAGCTGCGATTGTGGCTTCGACCCGAACATAGGGATCTCGATTGTACGGTCTACGTGCGATGCTTCCAGATTCAGCAAACATGCGTACCAACCTCATAATGGTCCATCTACTCGGGGGAGTGCCGCCAAACTCCCGCCTAAATTCCCTCTGGACGGAAATGATGGACTGCAAAGCATGGTAGCGCTGCACTATCCAAATCCTCGTTTCGGTATTCCAAGCATCCATTTTAGTAAATTTAAATAATAATCTGCAAAATAAAAAAAATAAAAAACAGATTAGTCACACAGAAAAATAGTTATTACGTTTTGTTTTTGTAGCACGATTCGTGCGCCACCCTGTAGAACATTTTCCATAACATCTTTCAAAATTTGTGGATGAAGCGTTCGAATTTCTGCAACAATGTTGTCCTTTAGTGCAAGGATTGTCTCGGGCTTGTTTACATATGCTCGCTCCTTCAAATAACCCCAAACTAAATAGTCGGGCGCTGACAAGTCTGGCGAACGCGCTGGCCAATTAATTTCCAAATTTCTGTAAAATTATTCGCTCTCCAAAAATTTGCCTTTGTGCCATTGTCTCTCGTGCATTTGCTCCATCCTGCTGGAACCACATCTCAGGTCTGTTTTCAAGAGCAGGACGTAAAAAATGTTCTATCATAAACCGAAACCGCTCTCTATTTACGGTTACAGTACTTCCACCTTCATTTTCGAAGAAGTAAGGCCCAATGATATTTTCATATGTAATGCCACCTTACTGTACACCTAATGGGGTGCAATTGGCGTTATGAAATGGCTCTTGGATTTTTAGAACCCCAGAATCTGCAGTTTTTCTTATTAACAAAGCCATTCAAATAAAAATGAGCTTCATCACTCATAATCAGATTTTCAATAAAGTTAATTTCATTTCTGGCCAACTGTTGAAATTTAACTGCAAAACGTCTAAAACGTTGCCAATGATCTCCAGATTTTAATTCTTGCACTAATTGCATCTTATATGGGAATAACAGTAAATCATTTTTAAAAATGCGCCGTAGTGACGTACGAGACATTCCAAGCTGAGCAGAACGCCTTCTGGTAGATGTTTCTGGTGTTTCGTATACACTTTTCTCTACACGTTCAATATTTTCTGCAGTGCGAATTAAACGTGTTCTACCAGTTTAGGAAAATCTCTTACGGTGTCATATTGGTGGTGACGATCAACTAAGCAACGAATCATTGCTTCACAGGGCGAAATTCTGACATTAAAATGGCGACGATATGCTCTTTGCGTTAAAATAATTGATCGCTAATTTAAATAATAAAATTCTACTATTCTGGTTCTTTGTTCAGTTGTGAATCTCTCCATTCTCCAGGTGTTATTTATATAATCTGAAAAAAAAATATAAAAACGAAAAAGTTATTAAATTTTTAAACCCATGGAGACTTTTGGCCCACCCTGTAAATACAAGTACTCTAGTCCAAAACAAATCAGTAGGCTTAAGTTTTTTTTATTTAGGCATTAAGTAAAATGTCAAGCCGCATCTTCGATGTTTAAACTTTTAGCCTTTGGCTCAAACTTTCGATTTTTTTTTATATTCGACGATTGGAATTTAATACTCTCCTATAATGAAATTCCACATACACATGAAATATTATTCTCCCCATACATTCCATTCCAGTTATCTATTTACATTTTAGAGTGTTTTAGTAGAAGAAAATTTCATAAAGAGTTAAAGTTGATCAGAGGGATAATCGATCTAAATTAACATTTGAGTGTTTCGGAGCTTTGCAGTTTGTTTGTTCAAAAGGCTGGTTTAGATTTAAAAGTTTCCGGTTTGCTTGTACCCAACCTGGTGTTCGATACTTTAATTGTACGAACCGTTTCCTTTTGTCGTTTCTTATAATATTTGCCTCTGCTCGTAGATTTTAACCTAACCCACAAAATATTTTATGTGTATAGATTGAGCAAACGAGTTCTAAGTGAGCAAATGTCCTTTCTAATTGATAAAATAAATATTTGATTTTGATTAAAACTCCTTGTGTATTCATGTTTGGGTTTATAAACTTTGATTGTGTACCTTATCAATACCAGATGTTTCGTTTTAAATGTAACAACGTATATATGCTTGTAGTTTAAAGTAAATTCCCACGATGACGTAACTCTGAAAATAAATTAATTCGAAATGATTTTAAATTTTTCATATACATACATATATGTATACCAAACTTAGTAAATGTATTATGCTATAGTAAGTCAACATGTTCTGCATAATATTAAAACAGAATGACAACACAAAATTATGTAACTTCTATATACACATATTTACATATTCACGTTGTGAATGAAAAAACTTTGGTAGAACTAAACATTTTGAAGAATCAGAGTGAAATGAGGATAATAAAATGTTTAATCCTTTTTATTGTCTCCTCTAACCAGATATAACGGCCACCTTGGAATACATAATTGACCCTCATACATATAAAAAATGTTGGCAAATTTTATAATGCCTACTTCTTGAAATAATGTGGTCTAACGATTTAAATAATTATAGAATATGTTTGTAATTGGTCCCATAAAAAATCTTGCCCAAAATTTAATGTAATGTAACCGCAAATTTTTGTTTTAAAAGTTAGACAACCCAAAATAAAAAAACCAAAATTAACTAATTTTTAGGTAGACATTTAATAATTTTATTCAGCAGAATATTGAAAGTATGTTGGCCTTAAATTTTCTTTGGAAATCAAATTGTAAATTATTCATAACGGTCGACCCGTTTACTTTAATATTTTGTCAATCTACAATTTTAGTAGTAGTAATTCATCCTTCTCGAATCCTACTTTTAGTTTTTACTTTTAACTTTGGCAAATCATAAAGGGTTAGGAAGGGTTTAGTGAATGGTAGATGAAATATTAAATTCCGACTTCACATGGCACGCTCTGGATCAAAAAGGAAACAATCATTGAAATTTGATTGAGAATCCTTGTTAAATACACATTACTTAAAATAAACAGAAAGAGTTAGATTGAGAACAGATCATTGAAAGACACACAATCCGTCACCACGAAAAGTAAACGATTATGTCACACACGATTAAAAGTCTTTGAAACACCAAGCTTGATTACGCATACCAAAACCTGGTTTTATTCTCCTCAATTTAATTTGTGATGTTCAGTTCTAGGTTCTTCAAAATATGCAACTTGAATTTAGAACCGGCGACGAAAAAACTTTCAGACCGAATGAATTTTATTCAGTGAGTGTGAAATATTTATTTTTTCAAGGATAACAATACAATCCAAGAATATTCAAAACATTTTATAGGTGTTTCAACTCAAAAAGTGTCTTTAGGCAGTTATACGATTTTTTAATGCATCTGGCGAAGTGTTCCATAAGAATTATTTTTTAACTTTTTATACTGGTTTTCCGGACATTTAGTATAAATTCAAATTGAGGGAGCCATTGCTGCTTAGCTCCAAATAAAGTATAGTTATTAATTTTCTAGCGGATCTTCTATAATAATTTCCTTAACCCCAGAAATAAATTTTCTAAAATTTTTTTAAATCAGAACAGCCTTCTGAATCTATTGTAATAGGTTATTAAGGCACTATGTAATTGATAGTTAAGTGTCATAAAGTTTAAATTGTTAGATATATTTATTTATATGGAGAAGAGTGGCCTGCGCTTCTGAAGCTGTTAACATTAAGTTAACGCATCAACTAAAGCAGCGTATTTGGCCCTCATCGTGCTCCTTACCTTTATTGTTACCTTACCTTATTGTTGTACCTTAACTTTTACATACAACTTCTGTTTTCAGTAAGGCGGTCAAAATTGAGAAACAATTGATTGCGAGGTTAAACTCAGCTTGTCCAATTTATTTCTGATTTGATTTTACAAATATTGGTCTTTGTATACCAAATTTTACAGCTAATCATACACAAAATATTTAATTAGTTTATTGCCTATTCTGCATAAAGAATACGTTAAACTTCGATTTATAATTTTACGTTACTCATCATTTTTCATCATTTAATTATTTTGAAATACGATAAAAATGGGTCCAGGTCGAAATTGCATATTTTAAAATGACATTTTTTAAAACGACATTTCTCAAAACTGCATATTTCAAAACTGCGCATAAGGTACAAAACGGAATAAGGTACAAAATTGCATTTTTCAAAACTGCATATTTCTAAACTGCATAAGGTACGAAAGGACATAGGTACAAAACGGCATTTTTCAAAATTGTATTTTTCAAAACGGCATTTTTCTAAACTGCATTTTTTAAAAAGACATTTTACAAAATGGCATTTTTTAAAACGGCATTTTTCAAAATTGCATGTTTCAAAACGACATAGGTACAAAACGGCATTTTTCAAAATGGCATTTCTTAAAACGACATTTTTTAAAAAAACATTTTTCAAAACGGCATTTTTCAAAATTTCATTTTTCGGAACGACATAGGTAGAAAAATTTAGGTGAAGGAGAATATTATATGCATACTAAATCTTCAAATAATTTCTAATTTCCATGAAGGTCCTTTCTTATAACATACCTATACTAAACCTAAACATGTGAAATTAAATCTTACTCGACTAAGAAATAGTCAAGTTCCTTTTCATTTGACTTTATCCTAGAATTTAATCAAAGAATCGTTCATAATGTTCAAAAATTTCATTCATCCCAAATTTCATCGTGTAATAGATAACCGTACCTGTTGGTCATATTCCAGAAATTAATGAAAAGATAATTCTAGATTCATAATCGATTAAAATATTTCATTCTGTGTTGTGCAGTTTTGAAAAATGCAGTTTTAAAAAATGCTATTTTGGAAAATGCCGTTTTGAAAACTGTCATTTTGTACCTATGCCGTTTTGAAAAATGCAGTTTTAAAAAATGCCATTCTGAAAAATGTCGTTTTAAAATATGTGGTTTAGAAAAATGCCGTTTTGAAAAATGCTCTTTAACCCTAATGCAGTTTTGAAATATGCAGTTTTGAAAAATGCAATTTTGTACCTTATGCAGTTTTTAAATATGGCGTTTTGAGAAATGCAATTTTAAAATATGCAGTTATGAACGGATCCCATAAAAATATATAACGCATTCTTTATGTATGAATGGTAATGAACTTCACATTTTGTTTATGTTTACATTATTCTTACTACAATATTTACTATATTTTACAAGATAAGTGTATGCATTTACAAACGAATGGAATGTTATCTCATTACACCCTCATCCCTCAAAAATGTTTTCTTCTATTTTCTTTTGTTAAGTATACTAAATCACCTACTTTTAATTCTATACTTTGAGCTTTATTGTCTTTTTGTTCCTTTCTTTTTATTTTGGCTAAATTCAATAATTAATTTCTTTTTTTATGCGCAACTCTTAATCTTAATCTTAATTCTTAATTCATTTACATAGTTTTCATTATTATATACTGGTTCATCATTATTATATATTTCACCTGGTAATGGACATAATTTTCCATAAATTAATTCAAAAGGTGAGTATCCTGTGTCAGTATGTGGAGTCGTATTATATGAAAAACATAATACGGAATCCACATATCCCAGTCATACTCATTTGTGAAAGATAACAAATATTCATTTAATACTCTATGATTTCTTTCTAATGAACCTAAAGTTTCTTGATGATATGGTGTTGGTTTTAAATGATCAATTTTTAATAATTTACAGATATTTACCATAAGTTCATTTATATACTCGGTCCCTAAGTCTGCTTTTAATCTTTTAAAAATTGTTTTAGCTTCTTTGTTTTCAATTGGGAAAGCTTTAATGAATTTAGTTAATTCGTATTGAATTGTTAATACGAGGTCTGCCTTTTATATTTCGGGATTAGAGAACAAAAACAAATATTAATCATCGAAAATCGCTTTATTATTTTTCAAAATATTCCCCATTAAGATCTATACACTTTTGCATGCATTTGAACCAATTGTCGAAGCACTTTTTCCACTCTGATTGAGGTATCCCCAAAATATGCATTCTGAACGCAGCAAGCGCTTCTTCAGGTGTCGAAAAACGTTGACCTCTCAGTTTGTTTTTTACGTACGGGAATAAAAAGAAGTCATTTGGTGACAAGTAAGGACTATACGGCGGATGATTCATCAAATCGATGTTTTGAGTGCTCAAAAATGCAGTTGTTTGAGCCGATGTGTCCGAGACCTCGCATTGTCGTGGTGAACAGTGATCCGTCTTCGGCAGCTGGTTTTACTGATTTCTTGGAAGACAACTAGCAAACAAATGGTTGTGTACCACTCAGAATTGACTGTTCTGAGTTGTTCTAGTGGTACGGTTGCGACATGTCCATTTTTTCCGAAAAAACAGGCGATCATTTGCTTGCAAGTGTTTCGTGCGCGAACAACTTTTGTTGGATTCGGCTCATCTTGAAACACCCATACAGTCGACTGCTGTTTACTTTCGGGCGCATACGCGTAAATCCAAGATTCATCATCTGTCACTATGTCATAGGCGTGTTTTGAAGCACCGCGATCGTATTTTTTGAGCTTTTCTTTTGACCAATCGACACGAACCTTTTTTTGAGCGATTGACAAATTGTGTGGGATCCAACACGAACAAATTTTTTTGACATTCCAATGTTTATGCAATATTGAATGTATGCTAGTCCCACTAATGCTTAAGGTTGTCTCAATCTCACGATAGGCCACATGACGATCTTGCAATATCAGTGTTTAATTCAGCCTCAGCTTGAACTAATTTAACACTTTTAATACACTTTTAATTCCGAGCTTTCCACGGGTGAGGGCTAATACCGGAATATTGTAATAAAAGCGTATAGTAGAGTTTGATTAGAACTGAGTAGTTCATTTATTTTTTGGCGTTTATATACAATTTTGATAGTTTCTTGTTGTTATTTTTTACATTACATATGATCATATATCAATTACAATATTTTAATATTTTATAAACTCCAAAAGTGCAGAATTGCATGTAAAAAATTAATTATTTTATTTATAGCTAAATTAAAATTAACATTCTGTAAAACTGCATATTGTTGCAGTTAAATGACCCTGTTCATATTGAACATCTTGCGGCGCGGGTTTGGACGGGACTTGGAAGAACGGATGATTGGTTACGGCGGTTTCTTCGTATGTGGCGAATTATGACAGTTATCCCAACCGCAAGTGCTATCCATAGGATAAGATGTATTGCTGTATAATGATGAATATGATGAAAGTGCTCGTTGGTTGTATTCTCTTCTACCTCTTTCATAAGGGAGATTTGTTCTTCTAAACCCCTTGTATCTGGAGTGGTTAATAGCTCATTTTCCTCATAGTTTTGTTTAGATATCTCTATTGTTAAATCTTTTAAGTGCATCCCCTTTAAGTATGGTGCAATTCCGAAATTCTCGATGGTGGTTTCAAATCTATCAGAGGCCAGTATGCTTAAGTGATTGTCTCTAAGGGCGCATCCCGATTCTAGCTTTATTATTCCCGACCCTGATAATTGCTTTTGGTTTGTAACTGATCCACATACAACCGTCACAGTTGTTTCCTTTGTCATTACGAATACCCATTGATTTGGTGCGTATAGTTTTATCCAAAGGTTTGAAGTAACATTTTGGTATTTTATCTCACATATGTCTTGTAAATTGGACCTGTGTTGCAATATTGCGATTTCACAGTTGGTTCCTTCCCAGACACCTGACAGTATTGTTGGTATCTCGCATAATAGATGATCATCATTGATAATGTTGCATTTAGATATATCTCTGGCTGATAGTTGCGTAAAATGTTCATTTTGAATATCAACGGCGATAAATTCAGTTGTTGGCACTATATGTGCACGCCTTTCAGTTACTAATATATTAGGTACAGCTACTACTGAATAAATGTTATAGGACCAAACATATGATAAGGGAATTGAAATTTCGATTATCACATATGCTTTTGTCACTCTAGTCCTGGTTGTCATACTTTTAAATAAGTGGTCTAACTTGCGCAATCCGTGACCCGGAATTGTAATGGAGACTGGTATTTGTTTTCTTATAGATGCTATTTGTTCTTCAAGTTGTGATGGGCTCAATAAAAGTGGGTGTAAAATGTTTAGATGTGCATTGTGAATAACCTCTAGTATCGCCTCCTGCACATCCCGTAAACTTCCCGTGGCAACGACTAGTTCAAGGGATGTCATTAAAATAGTTAATACTTGTTGTTCCGTTACACGTGTGTTATTTATGTTTTTTTTCTAAGTGCTGCAACCTCCTCTGAATGTTATTAATAGCCTGTACTGTGGCATTTTGGCTGTGCTTGAATAGTTTTACAGAGTTATCAATCATGGAGGTTTGATTCTTTATTAGCAGTAATAAATGATCTTCATTGGTTTCTATAGTTTGAAAATGTTCTTCATATTGATCTGCTTCTCTCTGCGTTAATATTCCAAACATGTCACCTAACACTAAACCTGTAGTGTCACCAATCCCCCGTTTCGCTCTGGTTACTTCTTTATTGGATGACATCAGTAATTGATTGCCTTCATCTATTCTACTCATTTGAGATCGTAATTGCTGGATTACTAGTTGACAGTTAAACCTCTCCATATCTATTACCGAATGTACTGTTTTACACATAGTTGCAAGTTCATCTATTAAGCGGTATGCTTGAGTTGTTTCTTCCCAATACGTATTTAAATTATACCGCACAACCAAAGTCCATCTCATGGCAACTAGCTCCATCTTACTGATTTCCTCAAGATATATGCCAGTAGAATGTTTGAAGTTCTCAAT
Source organism: Nephrotoma flavescens (assembly GCA_932526605.1). Lineage (NCBI taxonomy): Eukaryota > Metazoa > Arthropoda > Insecta > Diptera > Tipulidae > Nephrotoma > Nephrotoma flavescens. The sequence continues at coordinate 140,892,313 of OW052222.1, forward strand.
CTGCATCAGTTCTTTGGCGCTGGTGGTAGAAAAACAAATGCTCATCAGGGCCAATAATGCCAGATGAAGCTTGATTCCCCCTTTCGCCTGTCTTCCTGGTTGGCGTCTAACTGGGTCATTGGTGTTAGGTGTTGCTAGTTTTGCATCTGGAGTCTTATTTGCGTTAATTATTTGTTGTGACCATGAATTGTCTTCTTCGCTTGGTAGCTTGCACAACTTAGTGATAGGTCGTTTATAGATATTCTGGCTGCATTTTATGGACGCAATACGAACCAAGCCATCTGAGCCAGTATGCACCTCCTGTACTCTCCCCATTTTCCAACGTGACGGCGGCAGTGATTCTTCCTTCAGTAGAACGACATCCCCTACAACTAGATTGGGCTGACGTTCCCTCCATTTAGTACGTTGTTGTAACTGGTGCAGGTAGTCTCTAGACCATCTTTTCCAAAAGTCATCTACAATCTTTTGTACTAAATGCCAACGTGTTCTTAGCGTGCAAGTAACATCATTACTTTCTGGGACTACCTTTATTGGTCCGCCTATTAGAAAATGCGCAGGTGTTAAAGATTCTAAATTTTCCGGATGGTCATACAAGGTAGTCAATGGTCGAGAGTTTAAGCATGCCTCTATTTGAGTCATTAATGTTGTTGCTTCTTCAAATGTCAATGCGGTCTCACCTATGACTTTCTTCATGTGAGTCTTTACTGACTTTACCCCTGCCTCCCATATGCCACCAAAGTGTGGTGCAGCAGGTGGTATGAAGTGCCAGGTAGTTTCATCTTGTTGAAATACCCTTGCAATTTCTGGTTCTAGAGCTGCAATCTTCGTGCGTTGTTGTTTCAGTACTCGTTCTGCACCAACAAAGTTGGTACCATTATCCGAATAGATTTCTCTACACAACCCCCTGCGAGATGTGAACCTGCGGTAAGCTGCTATAAATGCATCTGTTGTTAATCCGCTGACTACTTCTACATGTAAGGCCTTGGTGGTCAGGCAGACAAATACCGCAATGTATCCTTTGTACGTGGTTTGACCTCTTCCTATCTTGTTCCTCAGTTGAATCGGCCCGGCATAATCAATACCCACCTTGCTGAATGGCCGTGATGGAGTTACTCTGCAGGACGGTAAATCACCCATTAGTTGGTTGAGGGTTACTTGTTTAAATCTTATACATGTAACACATTTCTGTATAATATGACGTGTCAGATTTCTACCATTAATTATCCAAAATTTATTGCGAACATTTGCCAATGTAAGTTGTATGCCCCCATGAAGTGTTGTAGTAGTATGAGCATCTTCAATTATTCGCTTGCTGATTGAGCTTTCCTTCGGTAATATAATTGGTTGCTTTTGATTCATTGGTAGTTGCGAATTTTGTAAACGTCCGTGTAATCGTAATATCCCATCCTTGCTCATGACTGGATTTAACGCAGATAGTTTGGATTTTTTATTTAATAAAATCCCACTCATCAATGCCTGAAGTTCTTTACGGAAGTATCGGTGTTGTTCAATCCTAATTATTTGGACTTCCGCGAGTTTCAGTTCTGGTACTGTCACTTCTTTCGACTGTCGCCGTTGTTTATGAACATGCACGTTTATGAACCTTTGGCAGTACACCAATATACGCTTCAACTTATGAATGTTTGAAATTTTATCAATTAATTCATGTAGCGCGTTTGCTTTAGATTCAGCGGTTATTGTAAGACAAGTGATATCCGCTGCGCTGTCCTGGTTGTGATCACCTTGTATTTGTGGACCCTTGTGCGAAGGTGATGATGGCCATGCATCAGAATTTTCCTGCAAAAATGTTGGTCCCGTCCACCAGATCGAGCCTTGTGAGGTGATGGTAGCCGCTGCCAATCCTCTTGTTGCTAAATCAGCTGGGTTTAGATTTGTTGGTACGTAATTCCATTGTAGCTGAGGTAAATTATCTTTAATCTGAGATACCCGATTGGCTACAAAGGTTTCTAACTTCGGAATATCAGCTCTTATCCAGCTTAAAACTATGGTGGAATCCGTCCAAGCGAACATCTTTACATCCTGCATGTTCATGGTATTTTTAGCGTATCTTAGAAGCCTAGATAACAGATGCGCTGCGTTTAGTTCCAGCTTCGGAACTGTCAGTTTTGTTTTGATTGGAGCAACTCTGGTTTTTGCTACTAGCAAACTGGTTGTAACTTGCTCGAACGTATTTGTGGTTCTTAAATAGACCACCGCTGCATATGCTTGTTGCGAAGCATCTGCAAATCCATGTAACTCTGATTTTTGTGTTGACGTTGTTTTAACCCATCTTGGTACCTTTATTTTGCTTAATTCATCTAATTCGTTCTTATACTTTTTCCATTTTGCTTCAATAGCTTCTGGTAGCTTGTCATCCCACTGTGTACCAGCTCTCCAAGTGTCTTGCATTAACAGCTTTGCTGTTATCGTTATTGGTGATAACCAGCCGACAGGATCAAATAATTTTGAAGAGTCGGACAACAGTAGCCGTTTCGTTGGTTCTTCTGTTGAAAGATTTAGCCTGGTCAGGTCAAATTCAAATGTATCATCCTCAGGACTATAGAGAATCCCTAGTGTTTTTATTATGTGGTTGATTTTTAAATTAATCATTCCTTTTGCTCGTAGGTGGTCAGGAACATTAGTCATGACTTCAGCTGAATTCGACGCCCATTTGTGCAATGGAAATCCTCCGCTCCGTGCAAGTCTTGTCATCTGTTGTTGAATGGTTACGACCTCCTCAACGCTGTCACCCCCAGTCAGTAGATCATCCACGTAAAAATCTCTTTCCATGATCCTTGCAGCTGTCGGATAGTTGTTCTTTTCATCTTCTGCCAATTGCATTAATGTTCTTACAGCAAGAAACGTCGCTGCCGTTGTTCCATAGGTAACCGTTTTTAGTTTGTATTCTCCTATTGTTTGTGATGGATTTTTTCGCCACAATATGCGTTGTAAGTTCTGGTGACCATGATGCATCCAGATTTGCCGGAACATCTTTTCCGCATCTGCTGTTAGCACGAATTTGTGTGTTCGCCACCTCAAGATGATGTCAATTAGGTCACCTTGAATTTTGGGGCCGTTCATCATTATGTCATTTAACGATAATCCCGAAGTAGTTTTGCTCGATGCATCGAATACTACTCTTAGCTTTGTGGTAGTACTTTCGTGGTTGATCACTCCATGATGTGGTATATAGTATACTGGATTGTCATCTGGATCATCTTTTGCCAATTGCATATGCCCCTGCGCTAGATAGTCTTCCATAAATTCGTGATATAATTTAGCGAATGGTTTATCTTTTAGAAATTTTCTTTCGATTTGCAGTAATCGTGCTACTGCTTTTTTTCTGGATTCTCCTAGCATAGACGGTTCTACTTTGAACGGTAAGTGTACCATGTATTTCCCATCTGGTAGTCGCGTTGTGCTTTCTGCATATAGCTTTTCAGCGATTGCTTCCTCCTGGGTATGTGTTTTTTCTTGCGGAATGGCATCATTTTCAATTAATAAGTCTAGTTGTTGCTTAATTGTTTTGGTTGTGACCATTGACAACATTTTATCTTCTTGGTTATTGCCTGTGCTGCCCATTATGATCCAACCAAGCTCAGTTTCTTGGGCAATTGGATCTTGTGGGTGTCCTCTAATGATGTTACTGTTTACAATTAGAGGATAGTAGTCAACACCGATTATTACGTCAATGCTATTGGACTTGTTGTATTGTGGATCTGCAAGTTGTAAATGCTGCAAATGTGCCCATTTGTTGGTATCAAAGTCGATGTCTGGAATATTATCCGTTAATTTTTTGAACACCATTGCTTCAAACTTAATTTCAAACGAACTCTGAAGCCTTGAAGATAAAGTTAGTTCGACCTTATGACTGCACACTCCGGCTTCCTTTCCTCCCATTCCTGAGATTTTAGTGTTGACTTGTTTCTGCGTAGCCTTAAGAAGATTTGCTGCCTTTGCGGATATGAATGACGCCTGAGAGCCTGGGTCAATTAATGCTCTAAAGAGCATGCATTTTCCCTCGCTTGTTGTTAATGCGATTAGAGCTGTAGGTAATATCGCAGGACCTAATTGTGTTGTTAAATAACTTTTAGATACTCGCTGCATGTCTGCGTTTGAATCGATGTGCAGTCCTGTGTTATGCTTTCCATTGCATATGTTACATTGGTTTTTCTGCCTGCATACATATGTTTCATGTTCTGCTGATAAACAGTTTCTGCATAATTTATGAAGCATTGCCATTTGCGATCTTTCACTGGAATTTAATTTCCTAAATCCTCCACAATCATTAATTTTATGTCCCCCTCGGCAGTAGACACAGATATTTGTTGTTGTTAAGAAGGTCCTTTTAACTATTTGAGCTTTGTTTTCACGTGAGGCGGTTGTTGGTAGGATTAATGGCTTTTGGTTGCCATTGGCCTCTAATGATTTGAACCTTCCTTCCAAAAATTTTAAAAATTCCGTTGTTGTTTGGAATTCCCTTGGATCTTCTAAGGAGATCTCATAGAGTCGCCTTGACTCATTGTCTAGTTTTTTAGTTAATATGAAGATTATTATTGAGTTCCACGATTCAATGCTTACCCCTGCGTTACGTATTCCGTACAAACATTCAATTGTTGTATCGTGAAGATTTCTCAGTGCCGCTGCAGACTCGATGTTTATATTTACTTGACTGAGTAACGTATTTAAATATGTTGAAATCAGTAGTCTCCTGTTGTTATATCTGCTATTCAAAATTTCCCAGGCGGCTTGGTAATTTTCTTCTGTTGGTTGTAGGTGGTTGATTAATTTGGCCGCAGCACCCTCTAACTGACCCTTTAGATAGTTAATTTTATGGGTATCACTGATCTGTCTATTCTCATGGATGAGTTTGGTGAATGTGTCACGAAATCCAGTCCACTTCTGGTAATCTCCAGCAAATATTGGGATTTGAATTCGTGGTAGCCGAATGTCCGTTGTTTGGTTTGTTGGTATAATTTTATCGGTTTCATCTATCCTCGTTGTTATTTGAAGGATTACTGATTGACACTTGCTATCAATGTTCTCAAAGTACTGTTCTGTGAAGTACTTTATACGTTGTTCTTCCTCATCAGTAACGAGCATGCAAATTTCCTCATGGAGTTCAGCTATTTGTTCCATGAGTTTTTGCATCACTCCAAGTGACAGTTTCATTGCCGGTTTTGGCCCAGTCACGACAAGGTCTTCGGCCTCATCAATCTTCCTGTAGAGACTCCTCATCCGAATCGTCTGTCGTTTTATTAATTGCTGCAACTCTGGATTCATTGTTTCCAAACCTGCATCTTTGTTGTTACTGGTGTTCGACTCTGATTGGCTTCTACTGCGATGCTCTGGGACCGGTGTAAGTGGTGGGCCGTTGTTTAGTTTTGCACGCATTATAGTAATAAATTCATTATATTTTCCCACTACACTTGTTACCGTTTTAAAGTACGGGTGCTCTAAGTTGACATCTTTCAGCTTCCTTATTTGCTCATCTGTTTCTAGAAACTTTGTATAAAGCTCCTTTAATTGTTGGATTCGGTTGGTGAGGTAAGTTTTTGTTTTCCTCTCTGGGCCATCCTTCTTATAATTAATACATATTTTATCAATCTGAGTCGCAAGCTGTTCTTGATTGAATGCAAGGGTTTCCATTTTTTGAATTTAGGCAGTTCTCGTTCGCCAGTTGATTAATTATCGCGTGTTACTTGTTCTAATGTAGAATACGCGTTTGTTTTTGCCTGTTCTTAATGGCTCGAAGGACCACTGTTTGATTCAGCCTCAGCTTGAACTAATTTAACACTTTTAATACACTTTTAATTCCGAGCTTTCCACGGGTGAGGGCTAATACCGGAATATTGTAATAAAAGCGTATAGTAGAGTTTGATTAGAACTGAGTAGTTCATTTATTTTTTGGCGTTTATATACAATTTTGATAGTTTCTTGTTGTTATTTTTTACATTACATATGATCATATATCAATTACAATATTTTAATATTTTATAAACTCCAAAAGTGCAGAATTGCATGTAAAAAATTAATTATTTTATTTATAGCTAAATTAAAATTAACATTCTGTAAAACTGCATATTGTTGCAGTTAAATGACCCTGTTCATATTGAACAATCAGTTCGCGCACAGCATCAATGGTTTCCGGAACAACAACTGATTCTGGACGACCTTCACGAAATTCGTCTTGGAGTGAACTACGACCTCGATTGAATTCACCATACCATCGATAAGCACTAGTCCTTGATGGAGCTTCATCGCCAAAAATTGAATTAAGGTCATCCATGCACTCTTGCTGCCTTAATCCACGTCGAAAGTTGAAAAAAATAATCGCGCGAAAATGTTCACGATTTAATTCCATTTTTTCGCCGAGATGTTGAGTTAATGAGTACTGTAAACAACACAAATAGCGCTCGAATGTCAAAACGTTCTGAGTAATCTCAAAAATGTCAAATTTTACGATAGAGCGGTCAGTTGCCAGATTGCAACACTAGGGTTGTCCAATCCCGAAATATAAAAGGCAATCCTCGTATATATCTACAGTCATTCGAAATTTTTAATGGTCCTACTGTATCTATAGCTACTGTTTCAAAACTTATTGTAGGTGTATCTGTAATTACTAATGGTTCCCTAATTTTTCTAACTTGTTTATTTCTTGACCATTTTTCACATTGCTTGACATAATTTTTTATCATTCTATTCATATTTTTCCATATATATTTCTGTTTTAATTTGCTAATTAATCTTTTGACTCCTGCGTGACCTCCATGGGGTGAATTATGATATTCTTTTATTAATTCATTCATTTTATTTTTATCTTTAATTTCTTTTGGCGCCTTATTTATCATTATATTTATATTGGTTTGCTTATCATTTTTCAATATTTTTGCATGCATTTTATTATATTTATCTTTAAATTCATATTTATTTATATATTCAAATATTTTATCTTCATCCGCTAGCGCTAATTCATAAATTCCCGATTTCTTCATTTTCAATATTAGTTTCTCCAAGATCAAATCTAATTCTGAGTATAGATTATTTATCACTAATTTCTACAAATACTTTTCTTGGAATGTTAATTCTTAATTCAATATTTATTTGCACACCTTCATTATTTTTATTTTTATTTCTGGTTAACCTTTTATTTTCATTTATATTGGAGTCTCTTATTTTATTTTCTTGATCATGGCCTCCCGCAACAATCTCGCTACTTCAGAGAGCAATTGAATATGATCTTCAAACGTAGCTGAAACGACGAGAAGATCATCAAGGTAGACGAAGACCCGGTCATGTAACTGGTGAGGGATAACCTTATGCATAAGTCGACACATCGTTTGGGCTGCATTGCACAGCCCAAACGGCATGACGACGAACTGGTAGAGCGGACGCCCGGGGACGGTGAAAGCTGTCTTATCCCTTGACTCCGGATCTAAAGGTATTTGCCAGAAGGCATCTTTTAAGTCAATGGAACTGATGAATCTTGTTTGATCCAATCGGCTTAGCAACCCGTCGATCAAGGGTAAGGGATAAGCATCTGACACCGTCACCGCATTTACCTTGCGAGCATCCAGGCAGAGCCGAACCTTTCCGTTAGCCTTATTTACGATGCTCACTGGGGATGACCAAGAACTTTGGCTTTCTTCGATTACACCCAAGCTTAGCATTCTATCCAATTCCTTATACAATTCTGCTTGTTTGGCTGGTGATATAGCATAGTACCGCTGTTTAACTGGCTGTGATGTTCCAATGTCAATCTTATGGGTGACAAGATGTGTTCGTCCCAATCCCAACTTTTCACACGACGGGAAAAGGTCTATTATTTTTGTTAAGATGGCTTGTTGATGGCTACTCAATTCGTGCTTATTGGTATCGGTTGATAGTGGTTCATAAGAATTTTCAATTTCACTCACCATCATAGGAACCAATCCAAATTCATCCCAAAAGTCAATACCCAAATATAGTGGTTGGCTTAAACCGGGTGCTATGTGGATTCGCAAAGATGCTCGAAACGATCGTAGCTAATATCAACGGACTAGGATATTTACAACTGAATGTTGGGTTATTACTGGATATCCTTTCATTATTTATATTAGCATTTTCAAATTTCAATCTAATTGCTTGTTTTAAATCTGTTATAGAAGTACTATCCCAAATATGCATTTGGCCACAATGTATAATTGGATCCTGTTCTCCTACTTCATTTTTATTATTTTTAATTTCAATACATTTATCATTGAGATGATAAATAAAATTTTATTAACTAAAAAAAATTTTTAAGCTTTACTTATTTCTAAATTTACATGCTTCTCTACTTTTCTTTTTATTATTTTTCTTAATTTCTTAATTATTTTGTAGATTATTAGGGAGATCGCTTGATTTATTAAATTCTTAATTTGAATTATCTTCTTGCTCATTATTCTTGCCATTGGTATTTTGAGCTATAGTTATCTCTTTTTCCGGTCTAGCCGGTTGATTACCCATTTTTTTTTATTTAACAATTATACATTTAAAATATTTATTCTTATAACTTATTAATATTTATGGCTTATTTATTACCTATTTTTTTTTATTTAGAATTATATCTTTTTGTAATTTATTTAAAATTTCTAATTTGTGTTTCATGTTATTTTTATCTTTATCTGTTTTACATATATCAAGAATTCTAAATAATTCTTTCTTTTCTTTCTTAATTCTATTAATTTTTCCACCACGTTCCTTTTTTAATTGGGGCTTTTTCTGGTACTGCTGTTATTCCATTTTTTCGCTCTCTCACGGTATTCTTCTATTGTTATTTTCTCTTTTCTTCAGAAAATACTAATGGTTTCTCCATGTAATCCTCTATGTTCCCTTTTGGTATTAATGATGGATCGTCACGATATAGTTCTTTGATGAAGTATTCTTTATATTCTGCTAATGACATCTGCTGGAAGATTCCAGTTCGGGTTGCAAGATCGCCATGTAATAGGTGTTAAGGCACCATGTAATTGATGGTTAAGTGTCATAAAGTTTAAATTGTTAGATATATTTACATATATGGAGAAGAGTGGCCTGCGCTTCTGAAGCTGTTAACAATAAGTTAACGCATCAACTAAAGCAGCGTATTTGGCCCTCACCGTGATCCTTACCTTATTGTTGCAACTTTTAGATGTATATAATTATTTTGAACTCTAGATGTATTTAATTATTTTGAAATACGATACAAATATATAACGCATTCTTTATGTATGAATGGTAATGAACTTCACAATTTGTTTATGTTTACATTTTTGTTTATGTTCACGTTTCTTACTACAATACTTACTATATTTTACAACATAAGTGTATGCATTTACAAAAGAATGGAATGTAATATTATCTAATTACACTATTTAGTACGGTCTTTCAGTCAATTATATTTTTTATCTCAAGAAACAAGCTGTCAGACACATTAATAAATCATATTAAGCACACTAAAATGGGTTAAAAGCAGTCGGAAAATTTCATATAATTTGATATTAAATAGCTAGATAAAACTTTGAGACTATAAAATGTACCTGAGGCATTACAAAATCATATCTTATAATTTTATTGAAACATACTCTGTCACATCCATAAGAAAACCACTTAATTTACTAAGGACACTGATTTTGGTCTAAGTATTCCACCAATTTCATTTAAGTTCATGATAAATTCCTGGAAAATATTTGGAAGCCACAGTTTTTGGTTTCAGCAGTCAGACAAAACCACTAAATTTGACGCTACATTTCGATTAACTAAGTTTTATTGATATAATTATTACAATTATGTATACCGAAATTGTCCAGATCGTTTCTGATCTCTAAACTCACCGCATCCGGCACATTTCTGCTTTCATAATATCGAGCTTGTACTGAGATGCCTGATCGAAAAGTTTGTGGAAGCTCTCCGGGTAGTTTATATGAAGTGTTATGGCAGCAGAAAAATTTCATATTACGTATATTATTATAACGAATAACTTACCCATTTATTATTGTATAATATTTCTAATTTCATAAATTTCCTTGAATATATATGTATTGCCTTTAATCCGAAACATAAAACTTGAATTGATTAGGATTAAAATTCGTATTTGTATGTACTTATCAGAATTTTATAACGCATATTATTATATTCACATGCATTATGTTATTATTGGTATTGTTAGTCACATTTAGTCTATTTATGTTTTTGAGTTTTTGATTATAAAAAAAATAATAATAAACATAGAAATTAAGTTCCACGTATAATTAGTGACATCTAAAGTAAATTATCACAAGCACTCGGTTAACGGTTTGAGGCTTAACTATTTTTATAATACCGGTTACATGATAATTTATTCATAATTTTATATCAGTTTGTGTCTAAACATGTCAAAACCAATCAAATATTGTCAAACCAAATTTATACCAATTAGATTAAGAATTTGTTTAAAAAATAATGTTTGCTCACTCAGCATTTAGCAAGCGAATAAAATACATAAAATAAAATAAAAAAAGCATTAAAATAAATTTATTAATTTATTAGTGAAAAGTGATTTGGGTGCAGTGAAACTATACGACGGCGCCATAGGCATAGCCCATTGTGATATAAACATATAAATATATATTAAATATTGTACCGCAGCCGTATATCACAATTGTTCGTCGTGGAGAATACGCAGCGCGGCATCCACTCACAGCGTTACATGAAGCCTACGTAAAATTTAAAGTTTTGTAAAAGTTTTTTTTATATATATCGCCATTCATGCTAGTTTTGAACAACAACATAAATATTCCTTCACACGATTACAATGAAGCTTCTCCAATCTAGTAAATTCCAACTAGAATTAACATTCACATAGATAATTGGGGACTCTCGGGGTGTTCGTATGGTTCAGCTCACTCCAGTAAGAGGCTCGTTTATAGAATTTGTGCGTTTTGATATTTCCTAATTAAAAATTATGGTAGTGGATTTTTGAGAAAGGGTTAAGACTTATGCCTCAACCAGGAGACTTAAGAGCTTAGGTTAAACGCTGATTGCACCACTTCGGTTAGTGCTACAATCACCAAAACTGTATAGGCTTCTCGTCACAAATAAACAACTGACCTCTAAAATTTTGGTGGTCGTACCGCTCTCTTAAGTGGTCCAAAACGGAGCACAACTTAAGAACTTAAGGCTGACTGGTTGAGGCATTAGTTTATTCTTATTTTTCAAGTATAATAATGCATGTTAGTTTTTTTGGTTAAAATTTCATTTATGTGGTTCAAATTCATTTTCGTTCTACATCGTCGAGAATACAATGCTGAAACGGTTTAAAGAGTCCTACGCAAAAGTAGTTTACATGGTAGAATTTCCAGGAGGAAGCCCATCGTTAGTGAGAAACATAAGAAGGTTATGTTGGAGTTCACCCATAATCATCGAATGAAAGATTTTTCGATTCTGGAAACATGTCATATTTACTGATGGGAGTAACTTTAACTTGTTTGGGTCTGATGGCAGGATAAACGTTTGGCGAAAAGCAAACCATGAAATGAATCCACACACTGTTTGCGTCCCACAGTTAAACATGGTGGCGGTCCAGTGATGGTTTGAGACACTTTTCATTTCTATCAAGATAATGATTGAGAATAATCAAAATACCACCACAATCGCCTGATTTAAATATATTTGAAAATTTATGCCACAAACTGGAATGTTAATAATGTCTTATTGGAGGAATGGAAAAAAATTAGCCACGAATACACCAGGCTATGGATTTTGTACGCTTTTCTCACGAATTTCTCATGAGAAATTGTATACGTATACAGTGTATAATATTCAATTTTAATATGTGTGCTGCCATTTTCTATCTTTGTGTGTGTGTTCAAATTCTCATGAACTTTTGCCGAAATGTTGACTCTATTAGCATTATCGGTTGAAAAAATCATGAGAAGTTTTCTCCTGTTCTATACCACTTCTAATCTTGGCGTGTACAATATTATATTTTTTTTTGGGCATCTGTGGTTGGTCGTTTATATGGTACCATCATGGTTGCAATGGGTAACCCCTATCGCCTGCTGAAAAATTTAATAATTTGGTTAGTTAAATATTTTTGAATATACTAAAATATTAAATTACCGAATAGCCAAGTCTTATTATCCTGCAAACTGAGATCCTTAATTAAAGGGACGATGGTACTTCCGGCCCAAATAAACGAATCATGCGTCGACCCCGGATGTCTGGCATTCACGTTCATGATCTTCATATGGTAATCACATATCTATAAATAAATAATAAAAGTGCATAGTGTTACCATTTGGAAATTTATCGAATGATAATTTTTACGATTCACGAACGCATATTCATCTCTTCTATTTAAATTAGCCATTGCGATATGGTTGCAATCAATCAGACCCACAATTCCCGGAACTCCATATTTTATTAAAAATTCATCCTTTTTAAGTTTGGCTTCTGCCAATGTCGATGGGAATATCACATGGTCTACTATTAACTTTCATCCGATCACTTCACTTATTTTCGCAATAGTGTTGGAAATCTTGCTTTGGCTCATTACGACGAAAGCATCCAACGCCACACGACGCTGGTGAATTCCGCTGGCAAACAATTTAATGTAGCCAGCACCTCCAAATGTAATGGAATCTTACTTTCATTTTCCGTTTGGTTCATCAATATATGGGCGAATTTGCTCGATTAGCGTTATAGCTAAATTTTTGGTAACCGCACTGAAAATAAAAATATTTTCGATATACACAGCGCTTTAAATAAAATAACAAATGGCGTTTGGAAATATGTCAAAAACACAAAGATAAACAAAACATGCACACCAATACGTACACCACTACTATGACGTTCCGGTTAATTTCCAGTGGGTTGGAAGAAAAAGCGTACAAAATTCATGTCCAGAGTGTCAATTTTGTACGAAAAGCGACAAGCGCGAAGTGAGCAAACCGGAAAAATAGAGTATTGAGCATCTTGATTGTATTAGTAGGCGAGACGCATGCGCATGATCATGTTTTGATTTTTTTTGGATTGACATTTCTATCCGTAAACATTTTACAGATTTCATATTTTTGAATTAATTTGAAAATAACTCACACATATAAATATTAAATCAAACATACAACATAATATTAAAACCAAACATCCTAAAAACATAAAATATTAGTGCATTTCACCGCTCAAAAACAAGCGAATAGAAGAGGTGAGTGGACGTCAGAACTAGATCCATTTATTTTGGTACCTACCATCGCATAAATGACAAATAGAATGCACGAGGAAAAAACACAATACAAATATAAAATTGTGTATTATATGTACACAAAATTTCTGTTCACCTCGCCAACTCGCGCTGTCATTTTGCGTACAAAATTGATACTCAGAAAACTTGTGGAATCTATTCCAAACCGCTTAGAATTAAATAATTAATAAGCAGAAAGGGTTTCCAACAAAATACTGAAGTAGTCTTAGGACTTTTTTGTTATACATTTTATAATTGTAAAATAACATGGACCATTTTCATTATGATATTACTTTTTAATAGAACACCACTTTCACTGTGACTCATACTGTACGCTTCAGCCGTCCCAAATTTTAGAGTACATGTACATCACGGAGGGAGATTTCAATTTTGTGTTGCAAAGCTCATGTTACGGGACGATTGGCTGAAATTGTGTGTAACCTTTTAGGTCATGACCCAGTATAAACAATATACAAGCCTACGCAATTTGTAGCTAACATGAAATAGGTTTTGTACGTGGTGTTGCACCAGAGCTGTACTAATCACAATTTTTAATTTGGTTGCCTCTGAGGCCTGAAACCGTTTCAAAACATCTAAATAACCCTCATAAAGTTAGTGTTTGCATTATTATTATGTTTTTAATGACATGTTTGCTCTCGGATAACAAGTTAACACCTAGAATTTTCACTAAAATTTTTTGATTTTCTGGGGCCATATAAGTTATTTTCAGTTTTTGGCCAATATCTCAAAAACTTCTACTAGTAACCAAAAGTTTCGGTTGTTTTTCTAATAGCTTAAATCATATTAAGACTATATGGAAAATTTGGGGAAAATTCATGGACTAGAATTTTCACTAGAAGTTTTTGATTTTATGCGGCCAAATAAGTTATTTTCAGTTTTTGGCCAATATCTCAAAAACTTCCACTAGTAACCAATACTTTCGGTTTATTTTATAGTAGCTTAGGTCATACTGAGACTATGGAAAGTTTGGGGAAAATTCATGGACTAGAATTTTCACTAGAATTTTTTGATTTTCTGCGGCCATATAAGTTATTTTCAGTTTTTGGCCAATATCTCAAAAACTTCTACTAGTAACCAAAAGTTTCGGTTGTTTTTCTAGTAGCTTAGGTTCAACTGAGACTATATGAAAAATTTGGGAAAAATTCATGGACTAGAATTTTCATTCTAGTTCTTTGATTTTCTGCGGCCATAAAAGTTATTTGCAGTTTCTGGCCAATATCTCAAATAACTTATATGGCCGCAGAAAATCAAAAAAATCTTTTGAAAATTCTAGTCCATGAATTTTCCCCAAATTTTCTATATCATTTTAGTATGACCTAAGTTTTTGAGATATTGGCCAAAAACTGAAAATAATTTATTTGGCCGCAAATAAAATCAAAAAATTCTAGTGGAAATTCGAGTCCATGAATTTTCCCCAAATTTTCCGTATAATCTCAGTATAACCTAAGCTACTAGAAAACCAAACGAAAGTATTGTTTACTAGTGGAAGTTTTTGAGATATTGGCCAAAAACTGAAAATAACTTATATGGCCGCAGAAAATCAAAAAATTCTAGTGAAAATTCTAGTCCATTAATTTACTCCAAATTTTCCATATAGTCTCAGTATGACCTAAGCTACTAGAAAAACAACCGAAAGTATTGGTTACTAGTGGAAGTTTTTGAGATATTGGCCAAAAACTGAAAATAACTTATTTGGCCGCATAAAATCAAAAACTTCTAGTGAAAATTCTAGTCCATGAATTTTCCCCAAATTTTCCATATAGTCTTAATATGATTTAAGCTATTAGAAAAACAACCGAAACTTTTGGTTACTAGTGGAAGTTTTTGAGATATTGGCCAAAAACTGAAAATAACTTATTTGGCCGCAGAAAATCAAAAAACTCTTGTGAAAATTCGAGTCCATGAATTTTCCCCAAATTTTCCATATAGTCTCAGTATGACCTAAGCTACTAGAAAAACAACCGAAAGTATTGGTTACTAGTGAAAGTTTTTGAGATATTGGCCAAAAACTGAAAATAACTTATATGGCCGCATAAAATCAAAAAATTCTAGTGAAAATTCTAGTTCATGAATTTCCCCCAAATTTACCATATAGTCTCAGTATGACCTAAGCTATTAGAAAACCAACCGAAAGTATTGGTTACTAGTGGAAGTTTTTGATATATTGGCCAAAAACTGAAAATAACTTATATGGCCGCATAAAATCAAAAAATTCTAGTGAAAATTCTAGTTCATGATTTTCCCCAAATTTTCCATATAGTATCAATATGATTTAAGCTTTTAGAAAAACAACCGAAACTTTTGGTTACTAGTGGAAGTTTTTGATATATTGGCCAAAAACTGAAAATAACTTATATGGCCGCAGAATATCAAAAAATTCTAGTGAAATTTCGAGTCCATGAATTTTCCCCAAATTGTCCTTATAGTCTCAGTATGACCTAAGCTACTAGAAAAACTATCGAAAGTATTGGTTACTAGTGGAAGTTTTTGAGATATGGGCCTAAAACTGAAAATAACTTATATGGCCGCATAAAATCAAAAAATTCTAGTGAAAATTCTAGTCCATGAATTTTCCCCAAATTTTCCATACAGTATCAATATGATTTAAGCTTTTAGAAAAACAACCGAAACTTTTGGTTACTAGTGGAAGTTTTTGAGATATTGGCCAAAAACTGAAAATAACTTATTTGGCCGCATAAAATCAAAAAACTCTAGTGAAAATTCGAGTCCATGAATTTTCCCCAAATTTACCATATAGTCTCAGTATGACCTAAGCTACTAGAAAAACAACCGAAAGTATTGGTTACTAGTGGAAGTTTTTGAGATATTGGCCAAGAACTGAAAATAACTTATATGGCCGCATAAAATCAAAATATTCTAGTGAAAATTCTAGTTCATGAATTTTCCATATAGTCTCAGTACGATTTAAGCTTTAAGAAAAACAACCGAAACTTTTGGTTACTAGTGAAAGTTTTTGATATATTGGCCAAAAACTGAAAATAACTTATATGGCCGCATAAAATCAAAAAATTCTAGTGAAAATTCTAGTTCATGATTTTCCCCAAATTTTCCATATAGTATCAATATGATTTAAGCTTTTAGAAAAACAACCGAAACTTTTGGTTACTAGTGGAAGTTTTTGATATATTGGCCAAAAACTGAAAATAACTTATATGGCCGCAGAAAATCAAAAAATTCTAGTGAAATTTCGAGTCCATGAATTTTCCCCCAAATTTTCCAAATAGTCTCAGTATGACCTAAGCTACTAGAAAAACAACCGAAACTTTTGGTTACTAGTGGAAGTTTTTGAAATATTGGCCAAAAACTGAAAATAACTTATATGGCCGCAGAAAATCAAAACATTCTAGTGAAAATTCTAGTTCATGGATTTTCCCCAAATTTTCCATATAGTCTCTGTCTACGTATTCGAGGAATAGTAGATAAATAATTGGCTGCAACTCGAAATGGACGATTGAAACACAAATTCAACCGGATAAATCGCCAGAATTTGTTGGTGTGTCGTCGCAAAGATGAAGTGTACGGCCTTGTAGAAACTCCAATCGAAAGTGGTACAATGAACATGCAAATCGTTTGGTTTACAATTTTTATTTATATAAAAATATAATTATGCGAAATGATGTCTTGCTTGTTCCACGGTCGATGATAAAGAGAATGATTTTACAAATTTGGTTTTTTAAGTTGACATAAATTTCGGAGTTTCGGAATTACCTAACTCACCCTATGAACAATTATCTTAAAATATATACTATTTACTTATTATACACCGAAATACAATTCGGAATTAACTTGATTTGACATTTGTACTATCTACGTGCGAGTACCATCTACTTTACATACATTCGGAGTTAAGTAGGTTCAATGGGTATATTTGGTATGAGTGTACGTAAATGTCATACCAAATGATGGAAGTGTCATCGTCTCGACACGTAAACAAGGTAAGTAGTTTTTATTTATTGAAGTTAAATTGTGCTTAAAATTCTAAAGTAATAATTATTATGTTTTTTATAGATAATTGTCCTACCGGTGATTTATAACAGATAAGTATTTCCATATAGATATTGATAAATTCTAATAATATAATTTCTATTCTAGGAACATGAATTGGAAGCAATATGGATTACAATAATAAAACTTTGTGTACAAATATTGTTTGAGTGTAACATGACAATAGAAAATTGGTGTATATGTGTGTATTAAAAATTATATAAAATAAAATTAGGATCAAATTTCTAATAATAAATGGATGTAAATTAAGGTGTTTTAATTCATTATGTGTTGTTTTGTGTTGTCCAATTTTCAGGTGGAAAATACCAAATGTTGCTCGTGTTGCGCGGCAACATACTCCCCCGGTTAAGCAGTAAATTGCTTAACTACTCGATCTGGAATTTGCATAAGTTGACAACTGGACGTAGTAATTCTCCAGTCCAAGTTTTTTAATGTATCTCGTGGGGTAGGTGAGGTTCCCATGATTTGCTTTTTTGCACCGTTTGACTATTGGACGTTTCAATTCCCCAGTGCTGGTTTGTAACGTGACGACCCGGACTTTACCATCTTCGCTAGGATGAACTTTGATACCACGAGCTCTTGCCCACGTCAGTGAAGATGATTTATCATCTGTGATCAAAACCAGCTTGCCTTCTTTGAAATTTTGTTGTTGATGCTGCAACCGTTTTTGAAGCGAAGTGAGGTATTCTAAGTGACACTTTTTCCAAAAACCTCTTGCCATATTTTGGATTAATTCCCATCTCTCACTTAATTTTAGTGTGGCGCCATTTGGACCCCTGTCTGGTACTTCGAGAATCAGTGATCCGATTAAAAAATGGCCAGGAGTTGGAATATTTAGACCGTCAGGATTATCATTAACTGAAGTTAGCGGCCGAGAGTTTATAATTGCTTCTACCTGGATTAATAGTGTTTGAAGTTCTTTAAACGTAGGTGCCGAATCGCCCAATACTCGTCGCAGATGTCCTTTTGTTGATTTAAGCCCCGCTTCCCACATACCTCCGAAATGGGGGGTAGACGGTGGTATAGTATGCCACTGTATATTCTGTGTGCCACGATATGCAGATATCTTCTCGTTGTGTGGGTTTGAAGATATTATCCGGAAAAACTCATCAAATCTTCTCTGGGCACCGATGGAATTAGTCGCGTTGTCCCTATATATGTCGCTTGGTAGACTCCTTCGTCCTGTGAACCTCTTCAATGAGGATATGAACGCATCTGTTGATGAATCGTCAACTACTTCTACGTAAATGGCCTTGGTTTCTAATCTTGGATGACTTTTTATACCACGTACGCAGCTGTTGGTGATTCGTTTTGCTATATCCTTCGCACTAAAGACCCAACATTTTATTTTTAATACGAATAGCAATGTAGATGGATTTGCATGTAGATATCGTAGGAACTTCTCAAATAATGAATGTTGCTTCGGTGCAATAATTGGGTGCTTGGTTGAATACCCAATATTCGAATTTCCCAGGTGACGACCTACTCGTAAAAAGCCACGTTTATCTACGAATAGAAAAAAAAATATTAATTTACTGCTGTTTGTTATTAGTTTGTTGTAATGCTGAAGCTGGATCTCCTCTTGAAACATTTTTTGTTGCAGACAATCTGAACTGTTCCACCAAAGATTGTGGTTTAACAGTTTACTTGGTGATATGCCACGGCTTGCACAGTCTGCTGGATTCATCGTAGTTGGTGCGTGTTGATTGATTGGTAGTTCGTAGGATAATTGACTATCTTTCGGTAACTGATGTAAACACCTGATTACTTGGAGCTTTTTTGACGTAACGTTCACTTTATATATGGCATGATGTGATAGAAGATACACATCGCTTTCCTCGCTTAACACTTCTCGGTTAGGAAAACTTATCATGTGCCCAAGCGTTTCGGATTCCCGCATACATTTTGTGCAAGCTTCTCGAAGTTCTGTGCCTCGTTGCAATTTACGTTCCATTGCAATCATTTGGGATATTGCTGCCTTTAAACTGCCACTCAACTGTTTAGAATTCTGGTTTAGAGTGAATTCTGCCAAATAGCGACCGTTGACGAGTTGACGTGTCCTGGAAAAACGTACTTCACATTTATTGTCCTTTGGGTTTATTTTGGTTAATATCTCGTCCACTGCCCAACATCTTCGTAGTAATTGACGAACTGGTACTGGAACAACTTTAATCATGAAGTGCGTGATTGTGCAATTCATTTTCAGATCAACGTAACCGGCAACTACCCATCCGAATAAGCCAGCAAGTAAATGCAGATTTGGTTTCAATAGTAGTGATCCCTCGTGTACAATGTTGTAGTAATTGTCGATACCCAGAATAATGTCGATTGGATTTGGCTCGTGCAACTTAGGATCAGGTAGGCAAAATTCGTTAAAGTTGCCTTTATGTACGTCATGGATAGCTATTGTCTGAGAAGGTAGAAAATTAATTAAATTATTTAATATTAATGCGTCGGCGATAACAAAGTGGTTTGCATTATAACACGAAGTTGATTTTATGTTAATCTGCCCTCTCATACTGCCTGCGGAAACTGACGATAAACCATGCACCAACACATGTGCATGTTTATGGTTCAATCCTAGCTTTTTGGTTAGTGATTCGGCGATGAACGTGGATTCTGAACCCGAATCCAATAATGTGCGAATGTTGTGGAGGTTGCCTTGTGTATCCACTGTCGAAGCGATCACAGTTGGTAATAATGGTGGTTTTCTTCCAACGGGTGTGGTATTGATAGTGTTGAAGTTTTGAACCTCCAAAGTTATTGATGGACCAGACCTGACCGAATCTGATTTGATATAATTAGCTGCGTTGTTACCTATATGATTTTGATTTGAATCGCTGTTGGATTCATGCAATATGGTGTGGTGGTTTGCCCTGCACTGGAAACACGTGTATATCGATGAATAATCTGCTACAGCATGTCCCATCCTTAAGCAACTAGTGAATAAATCGTGATCGTTGATGAATCCTTTGCAGGTCTCAACATCACATAGATGTGGTTTTTTGGAATATATACACTTATTCGTTGTGGTACTTATGTGCGATACGTGCGATACGGATTCATCGTTGTGTACAGCAGCCTCAAATAAATCATTTAAGGACGGCCATTGCGCGTAATTTTCATCACATGGTGGATTATTAAATCGTGGCGGTTTGACTTCATTTGAGTAACCCATTGTATTGTTATGTAGAGATTCACCATATGCTCCTTGTTGAGTGTACATGTTTGTTAACGTGGCGTTAAGATCATCAGTATTTAGGGGTTCGAGTTGATTTCGTAGTTTTATTTCACTTATCAAAGCGGCTTGAGCACTGAAGAATTTCGTTTCAAATTCGCTTGACTTCGATTCTTGCTGCGGTAGTAAAAGCAACTCATCTTCAATGCGGTAGAATTCGTCCCACCACTCGCCTAGTTTCCGAATTCTTAATTCTATTTCTTCGGTTGTGGTTTCATCATTAATATTTTCAGCGAACGTAGCAGCATTTGTTAAAGAAACAAAAATCCGACCACGCTTCTGCATAAGTAAAGCAGCCATATTTGTACGCAAGCACTCAATGATTTAAAGACACACAAAAAATTTAATAAAACGCTGCGGTTTTGCCTGATCGCTTATAGTAAATCACTGTTTTTCGAATAACGCACGTAATAAGAATGTATAATTTAATTGTACAACACGGGCTTATGTTTAACTTTAACACTGTAAGCACAAATCACTCGCGAAATCACTAAATAGTTTATATAAAATAGGCAACTTACAGTTTATTGTTGTATATAAATGTAGGGAGTATATTGAAAAATATATATACTGTATGACTGATGAAAGCGGTGATAATCAACCAATTGCTTGCTCTTCCCGAATTGTTGATTAACAGAAGAGAAGTTGTAATGTTCGCGTATTCGTTGCCTATCCGGCTCGAAGGACCATGTCTACGTATTCGAGGAATAGTAGATAAATAATTGGCTGCAACTCGAAATGGACGATTGAAACACAAATTCAACCGGATAAATCGCCAGAATTTGTTGGTGTGTCGTCGCAAAGATGAAGTGTACGGCCTTGTAGAAACTCCAATCGAAAGTGGTACAATGAACATGCAAATCGTTTGGTTTACAATTTTTATTTATATAAAAATATAATTATGCGAAATGATGTCTTGCTTGTTCCACGGTCGATGATAAAGAGAATGATTTTACAAATTTGGTTTTTTAAGTTGACATAAATTTCGGAGTTTCGGAATTACCTAACTCACCCTATGAACAATTATCTTAAAATATATACTATTTACTTATTATACACCGAAATACAATTCGGAATTAACTTGATTTGACATTTGTACTATCTACGTGCGAGTACCATCTACTTTACATACATTCGGAGTTAAGTAGGTTCAATGGGTATATTTGGTATGAGTGTACGTAAATGTCATACCAAATGATGGAAGTGTCATCGTCTCGACACGTAAACAAGGTAAGTAGTTTTTATTTATTGAAGTTAAATTGTGCTTAAAATTCTAAAGTAATAATTATTATGTTTTTTATAGATAATTGTCCTACCGGTGATTTATAACAGATAAGTATTTCCATATAGATATTGATAAATTCTAATAATATAATTTCTATTCTAGGAACATGAATTGGAAGCAATATGGATTACAATAATAAAACTTTGTGTACAAATATTGTTTGAGTGTAACATGACAATAGAAAATTGGTGTATATGTGTGTATTAAAAATTATATAAAATAAAATTAGGATCAAATTTCTAATAATAAATGGATGTAAATTAAGGTGTTTTAATTCATTATGTGTTGTTTTGTGTTGTCCAATTTTCAGGTGGAAAATACCAAATGTTGCTCGTGTTGCGCGGCAACAGTCTCAGTATGACCTAAGCTACTAGAAAACCAACCAAAAATATTGGTTAACAGTGGAAGAAATGCGGGAAAGACGGATTATTGTTAAATTTCAACATTTCATATACCGAGTTCCTTTACTTCGGAGATCAATCTATTTGCCATTTTAAGGATCACTACTAATATTTTATTCCGCTGATATGTTTTAGTTAGTGAAAAAATATATACATAATGAATAAAAAATTTCCGCTGGTAATTACATTACAAAAAAAATTCTCTTTAGTGCTAGTGCTGCCACTTGCAGCGAGTAGCGTAATCTCTTATTTTCTGCTGTCAAAATTCCGCTATCTTATACAGCATTAAAAGTAGAGTGTTGTGACTTCTTAAAGAGAAGCATGTGTTTATAGTATCTCTCTTAAACTCGAACAATCGGTGTACATTTGCGATTTATTTAACCGCAATTCTCTTATGTCAAGTATATCTTCCTTACCTATCCGAATGTCCACGTCGACTACTTAAATATGATTTTAGTTAATTTATACGTTACAATTCCATATCTTGCAAAATTCATCATAAATAAGAAGGCCTTGGGTACTTAGTTTCATTCAACCCATCCCACTAATTCATGAATGAAATCGATTTTTCCATATTTAACCTTGAACAAATTACTTGGATTTCATAATTAATTCAAAAGCAACAATAAAAACACGGGAAAAGGAAATCTGTCGTATTTTCACTTTTACGATTATAAAATCTAACTTTTGAAACTTTCTAAGGATTAATTATTAAGCAAACGAAAATATTTATTTTTAATTTCAATTTACCATTTTGGATTAATGATAGTATTTAAAAATCTAACAAAAACAAAATAATTAAAATGATTGATAAGGTAAATTTAAATTTTAACTGAAATACTTGGCTTCTTTATTTCTTCTTAATTGTCTTAATGCCAAAGGTAATTAAAATGGATATAAGCAAAATACAGATGAAATATGTAGTAACATGACTATAAACGGTATGAGAATGATTGCTTAAATTTGAGAACATATAAATAAATCAATGTTCATCGCTAAGGAGGGGGGATTTTTATCAAACATTTCTATTACCAATTCCAATGTGTTGTTTTGGCAACATTCTTTTATAAGTACAAGATATAGATATAATTTAAAGCGATTAAACTTAACGTAAAAAAATTCTCAATTTGTGAGTTTTCACTACATTTAATTCTCCTACATTTCTTTATTTACAAAGAATGTGTGTTTCCGAAATCAAGCGTCAGACTTCATTATATTTAAATCGTTACATAAAGAATTCGCATAGCTACCCAAAGCCCAAATCACTGGATTGTAAATAAAATAATGGGTTTGGCTTATTAAATCAACAAAATATGTAATCAATATATTTTCGGAATAATTACTAAAATACTAGCACACATCTAAAAATAATTATACATACGACTAAATTCGCTGATCAAAAATCATCGTGCAAAAGTTTATGTTTCAAGTGTTATCGCAGCTAGTTAAGAACTAATGTCTTTCCTATCTAAAATACTAGAAAACTGCATCGCTTGTCATTTCAATATTTGAATATGGTATGAACATTGTCATCCACTTCGTTAGTTTAAAAACTAAATACTAGCTTGGCCTTGGCGAGCATCAATAAAAAAAAATCTAAAAATCGAGTCACATAACGCTTAATATCAGAGTCACCTTAAATATAAGAGCCATAGATTATGTAACTTTAAAAGGAGTTGAAGGGATTTATTATTTCTTACAATAATCAGTGTAGAATAATATTTTTTGAAATTTGTTTTTAAAATTGAAAACTTAGATGATTTTCTTTAATTACTACACCCGCGAGCAACTAAATCGACTCAAACCGCCACGTGTACAAAAATGCGTATTTTTTAAAATGGCTAAACCGATTTTCGTAAAACAACTTTTTTTGACAACTTAGTATTTTATTTTTACAAAAAACTTTTATCATGAAAATCTATACAGTACTTTTCAAATTAAAGCAATCATAGCAAAATGCGACGTTTCAGTGAAAACAATTGGCGTGCTGGAATCTCCTGTCTGTATAAGAGTGTGTTTCAAATGGTTTAAATGTCGCATAACGAGCATAGTGTGGGCTGGCATATCGCTTGAGAGAAAACCATCCAGGAGGTCTGATCACTGAAAGATATATCGAACACATTCTCTTGGATCATGTAGTGCCCTAAGCAGGATATATAGGGGAAGATTTGTGTTCCATAGCTCGAACCAAGCGGCAGTTCATGGATGAGGTTGGACTCGAGACGATGAAGTGGCCAGCCTTTAGTCCAGACATGAATCCAAATGATTATTTATGGGACGAACTAAAACGGAGGATCCGAGCCAGATATCCTGCATCATCTAACATCAGTAACCTAAAGATTGCATTGGATGAAGAGTTGGGTGCGGTCTCCCCAAGTTTTTGTCAGTGTTGGGAAAAAATTGGGCAAACATATTTTATTGCAAATTGAAGTCTTTTTTTGCTAAAATTACAAAACTTTTTACAAAACCCCGAAAAACGCCAAAATATTCAAATTGCGTTGATTGGAGTTAAAGTAATGGAATAAGTTAAACACCTATTTTTAACCTACTTTTAATTTTTTTTTTGTAGTTTATTGACTTATAGAAGTTCTATCTTTAGTATTAATATTTTGTTGGACCGCCATTTGCTTTTATTACAGCGATACACCTCCGATTCATTTTCCGTTAAACGAATCAACACATTTATATTCTGTGTTGCTATATACTTCTCGTAGATGCTATCGATTTTTCTTTTGATAATACTGCTATTTTAGATGACCTTTTTGTCGTCGGAGATTTTAGCCTCCCGGACCTTATATGGACACAATCCGAGGACAATACCCATTACGTTGCTGAGAATGCACGATATGCGATTGAGATTTTGATTACTGATAGTTTTTCTAATTCCAGTTTGATGCAGATCAGTAACGTCAAGAACAATCTTAACAGGCAACTTGACTTACTATTCTCTTCCGCGCGCAACTAATTGCAGAGCCTTGGAAACAAATCTGGCTGCACAATTGACTTGTATCATCCGCCTCTTTTAATTTCGTTTTCAAGCGAACTGTGTAGAGTTAACATTAACTGCGAAACTTCACCCAGTTTTAATTTCCGTAAGGCCAAGTTTAGGAAGCTCAATGAATTATTAGCTAACGACGATTTTAACTTCATTCTCGATAATAATCACAACATGGAAGCCGAAACTCTCATTTTTATGCCGCGATGGTAGAATGCTTTCAACAGTCCATTCCTTATACTGCACGAAGACACAAACGGGTAGTTTCACCCTGGTACAACAGAGAATTGCGATCACTACGTAATTAAAGAAACAAAAACTGGAAAAAATTCCTAAAGATGTGATTGGACTCGGATTACTTAAATTACGTAAACATTCACAATGCATTTTCGATCATGTCTCATGAACTCTATAATGATTACATCAGTAGTATGCAGTCAGAAATAATCGTTGACCCAAAGAGCTTTTGGCAATTCATTAACTATAAGAAGAAAACAGATGAATATTCTTCAATGATCATAGTGATCATAGCTCTGGTGAAACCAAAACCATTGCTGGCTTTTTCGCAAATTTTTTTAATAGCCCACTCCACAACGATATAGAGCAGAATAAACTCAGTTACATGATGATACGGCTTAATAATAGCGCTCTAGTGTCTTCGGTTCTCTATTCAAATCGATCTTAAAACTATGGTAAGGGGCAGCTAAAAGACGATTTCTCCGCTGACCCTGATGGATTGGCTTCTATCGCTTGAAAAAACTGTGTTAGTAACTTAGCATAGCCACTTACAATGCTGTTCCAAAAGTCGATCTAGGCCAATTGCGAAACTGTCCTGTATCCCCAAGTTATTCGAGAGTATTGTGTACGATTCTCTCTACTTTCAATGTAAAACATTGTTTTCAATGAGTCAGCATGGCTTTCTTAGAGGACGATCTACTACAACCAATCTAACCGTATTTGCATCTGATATTTTGAACGTTATGGAAAGGAAGTTAATGTTATTACCACGGATTTCAGTAAGGCGTTTAACAGGGTGTCCCATAAGATAATTTTGTTTAAACTCAAGGCTCTCGGTTTCGGGCCTCAATCCTTACTATGGGTGGACTCTTATCTCAGGAAACGTAGTTATTAAGTGGGGTTGTAACAAATTTCAATGTTTTTTTTTTGCTTTTCTTTTCCAAAACGCTTTCACCTCCTCAACAGAAATATTCTGCTTTTGACAGAGAGCTCTTGGCTATCTATTTTAGATCAGGTATTTCTTTTTATTGCGACACTTCTACCAGTACAAAACGCCCCTACATTCCAGATGAAATGCGCCAAAATATCTTCGAGATGCTGCATGGACTTTCTCATCCAGGAGTTCGTGCCACACGAAAACTTATCTCGTCCAAGTATTTTTGGCCTAATTTGAATATAGTTATGGAGTACTGGTCCAAAACATGCATCGCTTGTCAGAAGTCAATAATTAACCGACATACATACCCACTCTGAATACGGGCGGTTTAATATTTCTTCGAGCAGATTCGAACATATACACTTGGACCTAGTAGGGCCATTACCTCCGTCGAACGAAAAGGTTTATATTCTAACATAATCGATAGATTTACACGCTGGCCAGAAGCAATTCCCTTAGCTGATATGAGAGCTTCCACCGTAGCAAGAGCTTTCATAGACCAATATATTTCGAGATTTGGTATTCCCCTGGAGATAACCACTGACCAAGGTACTCAGTTCGGGAGCAATCTGTTTAAAGAATTTGCAAAATTGTTAGGTACTCACAGAATACGCACAACAACGTACCACCCCCAAGCAAACGGCAGTTTTCAAATGGCGATGCAAACGTTCTATTGCATCGCCATTTGAAAACTTCCATATTTGCTAGATCAAACACCATCAATTGGAGCGAAGAACTGCCATTCGTACTTCTTGGAATAAGAACGTCGATAAAGACTGTGTATATCGTTGCTGTTTTATTATATTCACGTTAAGCTTACAGTTGTTCAGGATGTATATCGTTGCTGTTTTATTATATTCACGTTAAGCTTACCGTTGTTCAGGTAACCAAATTATTCTCGTTCAGTATACAAACTTCATTATTATCCTTATAAAATTCAGTTTTTTATCACACAACTTGTAATTCCATCAGCAAAATCAAAAAATTTTAGGTTTTTTTTTAAGTTGATCAAACGTGTTTATTTTCTAACTCAACACATCGACTTCATACAAAACTCTAACTCAAAAAACAGAAAAAAAATAAATTTTCCATATGTTTCGTCTTCATTCTCTCTCTCATTTCTTTTTTTTTTTTGTTTAATGAGTTGTAAAATACGCGTAGCAATAAGTTCTTGTTTTAATGCGTTATACCTTATTATTAGTACTTAAACATGCCGCGCGCCTTGAAAGATCTAGCTTTCAACAAAAGTAAATAAACAAATAAAACTTCAAATAAAACATTTTATAAATAATTCATTATCATTTGAACTTTCAATATCATCACTCTTACGTACCGTCAACCGGAAGCTTGACAAGCTTGGATATTGATCGTTTAAAAATACCGTTTTTTGTTTGTACTTCTACTACTCTGACCTTATTGTCGGTGCCTAGAATTACTGACACAATTCTACCTAAAGGCCACCTAATTGATGGAAGGTTTTCCTCAACAAGAATTACTACATCGTTCACTTGTAGGTTCGGACTAACCTCTTTCCATTTGACTCGTTTCTGTAAAGTTTGCAGGTATTCGATAGAATATCGTTTCCAAAAAGATTCAATCATTTTACTTACAGTTTGCCACTTCGTTAAATGGTTGTCAGGGATGTTTGACAATGAAGGTTCATGTATTCCTATATTAGGACCACCTGTCAAAAAATGATTCGGAGTTAATGGTTCCGGATCATGTGGGTCGTCTGATAACGGGGTTAAAGGTCGACTATTGAGAATTCCCTCAATCTGAATCATTAAGGTTTCAAATTCTTCTAAAGTCATTACAACACCCTTGGTAATGCGTTTGACATGAAATTTGAATGACTTAATAGATGCTTCCCATAATCCCCCCGAAATTGGGAGCTCGAGGTGGGATAAAATGCCATGTTATTTGTTCTTCGGCGCAGAATGATGCTATTTTGGATTGTTCGGTTTCGGAAATAAAATTTTGAAATAACTGTCTGAGTTCCCGACTCGCACCAACAAAATTAGATGCATTGTCTGACCAAATATTTGCCACTTGACCACGTCGAGAGACAAATCGCTTTAAACAAGCAATAAAAGCTTGTGAAGTGAGGTCACTCACCACCTCCAAATGTACTGATTTTGTGGCAAAGCACACAAATGATGCCACATATATCTTATATGGCGTTGATTTCCGTTGGAATTTGTTTTTTATGAAAAACGGACCACAATAGTCGACTCCAGTATTATAAAACGGTTTTGTTTGAGAAGTTCTTTCATAAGGTAAATTACCCATTATTTGTTTGACTATGATAGGCTTTGTTCGAGTGCAAATAACACAGTTTCTGAGGATTTTTTTTGCCATGTTTTTTCCGTTGACTGGCCAAAATTTCCGACGAACGATTGCCAAAAGTAATTGTGGCCCAGCATGACCCTGCTTCTCATGCTCATATTTGAAAATTAATTCTACAAATTTATGGTTTGATGGTAACAGCATCTGATGCTTTGAATTGTAATCAATTCTTGCATTCTTTAATCTGCCTCCCACTCTCAACACGTTACATTTGTCCAAGAATGGAGTGAGAGTTTTCAAATTACTATTGGTTGGAATAGATCTGTTTAATGACAACAGTCTAATTTCGGTTTTAAATGCATTCATCTGCACGACCCTGACCAACGCTGCCAATGCAGTCTCCAATTCATGAACAGTTAGCTGAGTGGTGCTGATTGTCATTCTTTTGCATTTGTTAAGAAACCGAAAGCAATGTGCTGTTATTCGAATTAATTTCATGTACGAACTGAACCTATTAAAAATTGATAATTTGTCTAATTTACCCGTATCATTCGTTTGTGCAACCGCTGCTGTAATGTTTGGTTTTAGTTCACGGTCAATGTTCTCGTCTTCTACATTAAATGTTGTTATATCTTTGATAATTTCTCTTGTGTGGAGAATATGTGGGCCTTTCCACCACATTTTAAGATCATTCAACTGTTGAGGCAGTATTCCTCTTGAGATTATGTCCGCGGGATTAAGTTGTGACGCAATATGACACCAAGTATAATTGATTGTTTGTTCTTGAATTTCATTCACTCTATTGGCAACGAAAGTTTTTAATTTATAAGGTGGAGTTGCAATCCAATACAGTGTAATTGTAGAGTCTGTCCAAAGGACCACATCATGAAATTTTAACTGTAATGATTCAATCGTTACGCTTACCACTTTAGACAATAAATGTGCCGCACACAGTTCTAAATGGGGTAAAGTGACTGTTTTTAGAGGAGCCACACGTGATTTGCTACAAACTAAATTTACCCCTACATTATTATCATTATCGATCGTTCTTATGTAAATGCAGGCTCCGTAAGCCTTTTCGGAGGCGTCTGCAAACCCGTGAAGTTCTATTCGCTTAATTGTTGACCCTTTCACAACTATACATCGTGGTAATTGAACATTGTTTATGATTGAAAGATTATTTCGATATGATAACCAATTTTCCTCGATATCAGTGGGCACAAGCTCGTCCCAATCCAATTTGTTTTTCCACAATTCTTGCATCAATATTTTTGCCGTTATGATGATTGGTGCTAGTAAACCCAGCGGATCAAATAGTTTTGCTATGTCTGAAAGGACTTTTCGTTTAGTCATTTTTGATTCGCTACAGAATTCCGGCATTCTGAATGTAAAAATGTCTTCTTTAGGTTGCCAAAGCAATCCTAGAGCCTTGATGCATTGGCCATCATTGAATTCGTTAACTTTCAGTACTTCACGGTCCTCTAAAGTGATTTCATGTAACAGATGTTCATCATTCGCACACCATTTATGCAAATGAAAACAACCACTTTGTGTTAATTTACATAATTCAGCTTGAAGCTTCTGTGCCTCTGATAATGTATCGGCACCTGTAACTATGTCGTCAACATAAGTATCGTTAATTAAAACCTTTGAAGCACAAGGATATCTCCAATTTTCATCAAGGGCTAGTTGTTTGATAGACCTGGTCGCTAAAAAAGGAGCTGCTGCAGTCCCATACGTGACTGTTGCAAGTTCGAACGTTTTTAATGGATCATGAGAGTTTTCTCTCCATAAAATCCGTTGAAGACCAGTTTGGCTTGGATCCACCAGCACTTGTCTGTACATTTTCGTAATGTCGGAGGTCATGGCATACCGGTATCGCCTGAAACGCAATATAATGTTAAACAAATCTGATTGAACGGTTGCTCCAACCAGCATTCCATCATTCAAACTAACACCATTCGTGCTCTTTGCCGAAGCATCAAAAACGACCCTTAGCTTAGTCGATGAGCTATTTGGACGAAGGATTGCGTGGTGCGGAATGTAATAGATTAATGAATCAGTTTGCTCGCTTTCGTTAACCTCCTTCATGTGACCTAAACAAAGGTATTCTCGCATGAACGAAATATACTGTTCCTTTAATTCAGGATTGGAATTTAATTTGTTTTCCAGGTACGAAAACCGTTTAGCAGCGATTTGTTTTGAGTCACCTAATGTCACGTTTTTATGTAAAGGCAGAAACACATTGTATCTTCCTTTAGAATCTCTATAATGTGTATCCTGAAAATGCTTCTCACATTTCTCTTCGTCGGCTGACAAGAATTTCCTGGGTGGAAGATTTTCGACTTCCCAAAACTTTGTCAGTAATGGAGAAATGGATTCTTTCTCTTGTTGAATAAATGAAGTATGAAAATTGACGTTATGGTTCAAATGATGTTCTTCTTTACCAAAAATAATCCACCCAAACAAACTTTCTTGCAGAACTGGCAAATTTTGCCTTAAATAAATTTTATTTGACATTAAAACGTTTGGAAACAGTTCTGCGCCTAATAGAATGTCAATTGGACGTGCTTCGTTAAAATTGGGGTCGGCCAACTTTACGTGTGATGGTATAGACCATCGATTAATGTTGATGTTGGTTTGTGGCAAATTGTTTGAAATTTTATTGATTACGAGCAAATCAATATCAAACAATGCATCTGTATACCGTGATTTTATTTGACTCGAAATCATTTCATCAACTTTAGTAAAAGTTGAACTGATTCCAGTGACGTCGATTGATTTAATGCTACTGATTTTAGCATGGAGCTTATGCGCCATGGAACTCGTTATAAAGTTAGACTGGCTACCAGAATCCAACAATGCCCGACATTCCATGTAATTTCCATTTGGACGTTTTAATAGTACAATTGCCGTTGGCAATATTATTCTTGCCCTAACTGAATTCTTTTGCATACTAAAGTTTTGCTCGATTGGATGGCCAACCACCGGTGAAGCAATGGTTGCTTTTGTATCATCCGTTGGCTTTGCTTGAATGTTGTCTCCCTGATTTTTAAGATTGTTGTTTGTATTTTCCCAGGAACAATATTTTTGATCAAGATGTAACAATGTATGGTGCCGTTTCTTGCATAATTTACACCCCATAGATCGGCAGTCGGATACTGTATGATGTGGGTTAAGACAATTGATACAAGCTTTCATGTCCTTAATTTTATTGAACCGCTCTGCTGGGTTCAAGCTTAGAAAAGAAGGGCAATTGAAAAATGCATGCCGAATACCACGACATAAGTTGCAATTTTGTTTTTGATTATTTATATTTGAATTGGGAATCGTGAATGTATGACTTTTGGGATTATTAACTGATTTATTTTGTCTTTGCGTGTTTCCTGAGGTTGTCTTGTTACTACACTGACCTGCGTTTGTTATAGAATCCAAAACTCTACACTTTTTCTCAAGGAACTCCCGAAATATTTTCCAAGTAGGTAAATCTTTAGAAGAGTTTTGTTTCTCCCAGTCCCTAATCGATTCTTTATCTAATTTTCGTATAACAAGTCGCATGACGACAATTTCCGAGCATTCATCGAAGTTTATGTCACATGCTTCCAATGCTGTAACATGAGAAAGCACCGTATTGGTAAATCGTCTTAGTTCATTCGCATTTGAAGAATGAATTTGTTGTAAATCAATAAGTGCGTCAATGTGTCTTTCGATAATCAATCTCGGATTATCAAATCGTTGGATTAATTCTGACCAGGCACGTTGATAGCCTGCTTCAGACAGTTCGATATGTCCAAGCGATTGCTTGGCATCCCCTTTGAGGCTATTTTGAAGATACGTAAATTTAACTATCTCAGTAAGTGCTGTGTTCTTATTAATGACCGCGTCAAAAATATCCTTAAATGTAATCCATTTTAATGGATCACCATCGAAATTCGGAATATTCAGTTCTGGTAATTTAATTAGTGGTCTAATCGTTGTTGTTTCAGAGGTTTCAATTTTTTTTATGCTCGATATGTCATCTGATTTAAATGTCGGATCGAATCGATCCAAAATGGTTGATTTCAATTTCCAATACCTATCGTCAAATTCCTCAACATGACCCTGGCAGTTTTTACTAAAGTCTTCCTCTGCAAGATCGTCCAAAATTTCGTTTGTAATTACTTCAAAATCTCTATATACTTTTTCAACCGATTCTAACCTTGTTTTGAGTTCGTTTAAACTCAAAATTTCGTTTGCTTGTAAAAAATGTTCAATATTGGTTAGTCGTCCTTTCAAATAACCCAACCGTTTGTTGAAATTTGTTTTCTTTTTTAGTAATTCCAGTTCACTCATTTTGTAAAAGTAGAAACAAAATTTTAAAACTAAATTAATTTTAACCAACCCTAATACGTCCGCTTGTCAATGTCGAATATGCAAAATGGTGCAGATATTGAATATTGAAAAATAAAAATATTCGAAGTGGTTCAGAACTTGAATAATAAATTATTCGAAGTGGTTCATAACTTGAATCAACGAAAGTTTTGCTATTCACCACCAAATGGGTATGTCGTAATTATGACGATTACTGATGAACTTATTGCTTCGCGTTTACAAATTTAAATTTCGCTTATACAAATATTTTGTTTTAATATTTAATTATTACTCTAACATATAATAAAATGATCATGTTATTATGGTTTACAAATTTAAAAAGTCTAATATCAATTTCAAATTGATTTGGTTAATTTTATATATACCATTGTACACTTACGCACTGGCAACGTTGTCTTGTACTTTAACTCCGTTAATTGCGTTTGCAATTTAGGTTAGATTTTCCACGTTCTTTTTCTATCCAAAATCCGACGCTCTCGAAGGACCAAAAAATGTATATCGTTGCTGTTTTATTATATTCACGTTAAGCTTACAGTTGTTCAGGATGTATATCGTTGCTGTTTTATTATATTCACGTTAAGCTTACCGTTGTTCAGGTAACCAAATTATTCTCGTTCAGTATACAAACTTCATTATTATCCTTATAAAATTCAGTTTTTTATCACACAACTTGTAATTCCATCAGCAAAATCAAAAAATTTTAGGTTTTTTTTTAAGTTGATCAAACGTGTTTATTTTCTAACTCAACACATCGACTTCATACAAAACTCTAACTCAAAAAACAGAAAAAAAATAAATTTTCCATATGTTTCGTCTTCATTCTCTCTCTCATTTCTTTTTTTTTTTTGTTTAATGAGTTGTAAAATACGCGTAGCAATAAGTTCTTGTTTTAATGCGTTATACCTTATTATTAGTACTTAAACAGACTGATCTTGGATATACTCCTGCTGATCTTGTCTATGGACAGACACTAAAGGTCCTAGGAGAACTAGTAATACATTCTAGCCCCACGCAATCGGCAGATCCAACTTCACTAGTCGAAAAGTTGCGCGAGTCAGAGCAATATTTATATCCTGAAAGAACTAACTGACTGTGACTTTGTTTTCATTCGAGTGGACAAAGTTTAAACAGGATTAACACCATTTGAACATATATTTACTTTAGATTTTTGTGAATTTTGATGATCGGATGTTGACCGAATTTATTATTATTATTGTTACGGCTATCAAATAAACATCAACTTGGTTGATGCAAAATTTAATTTATATTTTTATAAATGAAATTATTAAATTAATAATTATACATAATATTAAATCTTGTGTTTTAATTAAAATTAAAGTGAATAAAGATTGTGCAGTGCGGTGTTTCATTTTTCTATGGAGTCAGAAACTAGTAGTGCGTAAAACGTTAGTGGTATCCGAATCTACCGCGAACTGTACCAACGGGTACCACTACAACTTTTTTACGTTTACTACTAATTTGCTATATAAACGACGTATTTTCTACAAGTAACGTAAACAACTATTTTTTCGTTACATGACCCATCGCTGGTTTTAACAATATGAAAACTAATATTCAGTTATGTTAATCAATGTTGATTCGTTTTACATTCATTTGCGCCGTAAAAGTAGTTTCATATTGAAATCGATCCCCCGGAAGTAATAACTTTCATTAGAGCTTTTTCGTTTGTTGCAAATATTTTGAAAATTATATCATTAACGAAAAAATATACGATGCACTTCAAGATTCTATGTTTTACACGAAAAAATTGTCGTTTTTATAGCCCACACGGATTGATTAATCGGGACGAAAATTTCATACTGAATCTTTTTTCATAAATTTGGAGATTCATGCAAAATGTGGTGGACATATCTGTACCGGAAGTAACAGCTTTCGTGGGAGTTGTTTTAATTTTTGGAATGAAAATTAAAATTTCAACATAGGATGGCCTTGTTGATTAAGCAGGAATAATGATTTTTTTTAATTTGCAAGATAGGTAGAATCAGAAAAGTGGTAGGTTCAATTTTCCGATTTAGAGATTAAATGTGTTGTTAAGTGTCTAGATCTATGCAAATTTGTCGTAAACGAATGTCGGGAGTTGTCCATAAAAGAAGGTCGGGAGTTGGCCACAACAATTACACCTCTGTATGTTTTAATTATATGCCGTGATATAATAAGTGAAATAACAAAAAACTCGGAAAAAAAAGTAAATTGAAATACTCAAATTAGTAAGGCGTTATTCGATATGACCCGCAGGGCTCATATAATGAATTTTTAAAGTTAACCAATTTATTGTGTATTGGATTTAAATTAACATTTTTTACTGCACTAGGCTAAATAGCAAAAATCTTAGTCCGATAAACATCTGAACTGGGGCATATTGACATAATGTGTGTATTGAATTTGAATTAACATATTTTGGACAGGGCACTAAGTAAAATTGCAAAAATTGTAGAGAATAGCTCACATCGTGACTAGAAGCATCTGAAAGGGGTCACAATTGATATATCCAAACCAGTAAGGTCTGTTTTGATGTGACTCGTAGGGCTCATGTTAAGAATATTTGAAGTTGAAACCAAGTTACCGTGTGTTGGGTATATGGCACTAACTAATAATTTGATGTTTTCAGTACACGATAAATTTTAAAAAAGCATTACATGGTTGGAATTTAATTCAGCTGGAATGAGTTTAATACTAGCTTCTGCCTGGAACATTCACGTACAAATGAAAAATACCTTGAGTATTTTTTGTTATAGTATAACCCTAAAGAAACCATAAAAACGTTTAGGGTAATTTTTCATCTTATTTTTAAGTTTATTTCCTTGTCGTCGTAAATTGTACTACAAAGAAATTATTCCTCAATAAGGAAATTAACTCAGTCTTACTCTTTCGATTTTTATATGACGTTTTTCGTTTTATCCTCCTGCTCTTACATTTAAAAAAAGAAAAACACAATAAAATTTTTGAGTAAAATCGAACAGAATGAAACTTTACAACAACAAATATTTTTCTCGTGTCTAGGTTGCGTTTAGTAAAACTCAAATCAAATATTAATCTCAAACTTTTCTAGATTTTCTTTTTATTTATTAAGCTTTTTAAGGGATTTAAGGAATCACTGTATTTTCTTAAAATTATGTTCCTGTTACTTAAAAGTCTTGGACTTGACCAACAAATACACAAAGTGTTAAAGATTAGATTAGTTACACTTAGAAAAATTGTGCTTAGGCATCTAAATGTTAGAAGTACAATACCAAATTATGTTACGCTGATAATATTCTTCAGACAAAAATTTACATTCATCTTAGCTTGCGAAAATTTCACGTTGAAAAACCAACACTCACTGATATTAAATTCGAAAGTCAGATTTCCCTTTTTCGGAAACATACATCACCCACCTTTGAGAAAATTTTAGTCTTCTTTGTCCGTTTTACATATATAACTTTTTCTCGTCGTTGTGCCACCATTACGAAAATAATTTCCCCTAATCATCATGGGAGACAAATACGACGAACGAACGTTGATTGAACTTTGGATTTTCTTGCTATGTCCCCTTGATGGTTAGTTATCGGCAACAGATTGGACAATTTGATATGATGACTCATTCAAGAACGATTGATTCGCCCTTCCTCTTACAAAATATAAATTTGACGTATAAGAAATATTTTTTAGAGGCTAACCAACAATTTAAAGATTCGCTCTTTGTATCTTTTTCCGTTATTATTTTCGCCTATATCTTTGACAAATTTACCGTTTCGATATTCAAATTTTGTAATATTGACATTTTTGTGCTTCCAATTCAGCTTAGATGATATATGGTTGATGTGTAGTTCTTAACAGCTAGGGTAATTAAATGTTCCATTTCAAGTAGGCAAGTCCTTCTTAATTTTGAACTGAGCTCGAAAGCGAGAAATGAACACAAACGCGAACCAAAGAAAAGCTTGGGTTGAAGTCATACATTCATTAAAACCACCTAAGTGATTACATAAAGTCACCTATTGGTTCTTTCAATGTAAAGTGACCAATTCTTATCACATCTGAACGCGTATTTTGATCCAAAATTGAGAGACGAAACCACAAATTTGTGTATACGTCTACGACGTATAATACACAATTTTGAATAAGTGTGCTGTCATTTTTTACGCGTATTATACGTCGTATACGTATACACAAATTTGTGGTTTCGTCTCCCAATTCTGGATCAAAATAGGCGTGCTGGTTTGTAGAATTTCAATTGTAGAATATTGTAGAATATTAATAAGCTAGGCGGTGTAGTTGGCAAAGTGGTCAGCCCCGGTGGCAAAGTGGTCAGCATGCCAGCGACCAGAGGTCCCAGGTTCGATTCCCGGTGGTGACAAGGAAAAAAAATTTCACGGCTGGTTTAGGATCAATGAATTAATTACTCATTATCCGAAATGAAAATATGATTATGAAAACTCATTTGAGGCGGCCAAATCCCTTGATGGGATATAGTGCCAGAGAGAGATAGGTGTAGTTTATTACGGCACAACACTGCAAATTTTCGACCAATTTGTTTCTTCTCTGCATACAACTTGACGGCGGAATGGTCTTACCGGACAATTTTGCTGTTTCTAACTCGTAGCAATGTACGATTCCTCTTTTGCGTTATTTATTTAATATTTCGTAGCACGTGATACCAATCCGGATTCTGCAACAGGACGTAAGTAATAAAGTTATACAGTTTGTTCAAGAAGAGCGTGTACGGCATAACTATACTTAAAACTATAGGAACAAATATGGGCGGGGCATCGGGTTTCTATTGATTCCTCCTGGACGCTCTAAAACAAACATTAGTTTAACTGCAACTGTTTAGTGAATAACATATATGAAAGGAATGAGCTCCATTTATAAAAAACGGTTTAATTACACATTAAACATTATTCAATTTACAAAAATATTGTCGATTTGCCAGATAGAGGCAAAATCCGAACCACTACAATAAAGGAGGATGAGGCCATCATACAGTTATTTGATAAATATTCTTCACTTACACTGGATGCAGAATATTAGAACCAAAAACAACCATATGAAATAGAACTATGGAACATGGCTACGCATATCGAAATACTGTGGTCAAACCACTGGTAACACAAAAAATAGTTAGAAAAGCGACTACAGTGTGCAAACGAACATACCAACAAAGATTTAACGAATATTATGTCTACCGATGGGTCGTCCAATTGGAGTTTTAATATTACAGGCGTGTTTGGAAATCTAAGCAAAAACAAGGATTTTCCGAACTGTGAAGCACCCGCCCTAGCTCAATGTATGGGGGTGCTTCACCAAGCAAAGTTTTGGTAAATTAATCGTTTCCACACAGAATCTACGAGGTTTGTTACAACCTGCCCTTAAATGGTTTAGAGCGGGGAACTTCAATTGGATCTTGAAAGGATCCAAAACACCATATTATACTTTGTTCGAAATTTAAACTCAAAAAGAGCATCACAACATTGGATTGGCCATCTCAGTCACCTGATGCCAATCCAATCAAAATTTATGAGCATTCATGAAGATTAAGCTCAAAATGTATCACATAAAAAATTTAAGCGAATGGTCCGGAAGATATAAAAAAGTTTATGCAGAAAAATTGTGTCCGTGACGCCAGCCGGAACCATACCAGCCGGAACCAAACAACGATGGCACAAGTAGTACGATGCATTGTGCACTAAATGCTTCTTCAACCGGAACCTTATAATTCCAGCCGGAACCTGATAAAGCCAGCCAGAACCCTACAACAGAAAAACCAACTATGGCACTAGTAGCACGATGCATTGTGCATCATTGTGCACTATATAATTTTAAAGTCGGACCTTAAAAAATCAGCAATATAAGATTTTTCGGGAAAGAACTTTACAAATTCAGTCGGAACCATACCCTGTACAGGCAAACTAACTATGGCACAAATAACTCGATGTATTGTGTATCATTGTGCACTATAGAGGGTATGGTTCCGGCTGAATTTGTAAGGTTCTTTCCAAAAAAATCTTATATTGCTGATTTTTTAAGGTCCGACTTTAAAATTATATAGCGCACAATGATGGACAATGCATCGTGCTACTTGTGCCGTAGTTGGTTTGGCTATAATATGGTTTTGTCTGGCTTTATCAGATTCTGGCCGGAATTACAAGGTTACGTCTGAAAAATTATATTGGGCACAATGCATCGTGCTACTTATGTCATAATTAGTTAAGCTGTAGAAGGTATGGTTCCGGCTGAAATTGTATGGTTTTTTCACGAAAAATTGTATATTACTGGATTTATAAGGTTCCGGCTGAAAAATTATATAGTGCACAATGATGCACAATGCATCATGCTACTTGTGCTATAGTTGGTTTGGCTGTAGTACGGTTCTGGCTGGCTTTATCAGGTTCCGGCTGGAATTATAAGGTTCCGTCTGAAAAAATATATAGTGCACACAAATGCATAACGTTTTTACATAACATAGTTTGACTGTAGGTTTCGGCTAAAATTGTTAGGTGTTTTACCCTGAAAATTGTATATTTCTGGATTTGTTAGGTTCCGGCTGAAAAGTTATATGGTGCACAATGCATCGTGCAACTTGTGCTATAGTTGGTTTGGCTGTAGTATGGTTCTGGATGGCTTTATCTGGATCCAGCTCAGATTATAGGGTTCCGGCTGAAAAAGGTTTTAGTGCACAATGATGCACAATACAACATGCTACTTGTGCTGTAGTTAGTTTAGCAGTAGAAGGTATGGTTCCGGCTGAAATTGTAAGGTCCCCCCCCCCCCCCCGAAAAATCGTATATTTTTGGATTTGTAAGGTTCTGGCTTAAATATAATATGGTGTACAGTGCATTGTGTTAACTGAGCCATAGTTAGTTTGTCAATAGTATGGTTCTGGCTGGCTTTATTAGGTTCCGGCTGAAATTTTAAGGTTCCGGATGAAAAAGCATTTAGTGCACAATGATATATACACCGTTGTGCTACTTAAGATCTAGTTAGTTTGAGTGTAGATTTCGGCTGAAATTGTTAGGTTTTTTCCCCGAAAAATTGTTCATTGCTGAATTTATAAGGTTCCGGCCAAAAAAATATATAGTGCTTAATGATGCACAATGCATCGTGCTACTTGTCTTATAGTTGGTTTGGCTGTTCCAGGATCTTGGCTGTATTTATCTGGTTCCGGCTGGAATTAAAAAGGTTCCGGCTTAAAAAGCATTTAGTGCACAATGATGCACAATGCATCGTGCTACTTGTGCTATAGTTAGTTAAGCTGTAGAGGGTATGGTTTTGGCTGAAATTGTAAGGTTTCCCCCCTTAAAAATCGAATACATATTTATGGATTTGTAAGGTTCCGGCTGAAAAATTATATAGTCCACAATGATGCACAATGCATCGTACTACTTGTGCCATAGTTGGTTTTTCTGTTGTAGGGTTCTGGCTGGCTTTATCAGGTTGCGGCTGGAGTTATAAGGTTCCGGCTGAAAAAGCATTTAGTGCACAATGAATCGTGCTACTTGTGCCATCGTTGTTTGGTTCCGGCTGGCGAGACGGACACGAAAAATTGGTTGATTGTATGGACAAAAGGAGCCAAGCATTTATTAACAGTAATGGTGACTTTACTATGTTTTAGTTGATAGCGCCCTAGAAAATACAACAAACTTTCATAATAAAAATCAAAAAAATCGTAGTTTTATTTTTACTTAGTTTTTTGCCGTACACGCTCTTGTTGCACATACTTTAAGTTCAATTAATTTTTCATTAAAAATTGGGAAAGTGTAAAAGAGTAAAAGAATAGACCTTCGTCAGTGTTTAAATACAGGTAACCCTCCAAGAATACGATTAATCGGTTCCGTGTCCGTTGTAACCGTTTTGCTCGAGACTACGAAAAACGGGAGTGTAAGAATAAAAAACGTTAACCTTTACATTTTTTTTTGTAATAGTATACAAAAAAAAAAATAAAAGAGAATAACTCGAAAACCGTGTAATCCGATGGAAAGTGCAGGGGTAGGTGCTTCGAAACACGTGTTCTTCAAGTACCGTGTTTTTGGAGGGTTACTTGTATACCACGAATTGGTGGTATCTGTAGGTTAAAAAACATTTAAGGTCTTTGCCTAAATTTAAAATAGCCTTATTATGGAATAATTACACTATAGGCCTTTTAAAATGTATTATCCAGGACTTATTTTAGTTTGCCCCACGGTTCCCAAAACCTCAACATGAAAACCATTTCAGAGCTGATATCTATATAAATATACCTTAGGGAGTTGCAAAACTTTAAAAAATTAACGGACATTGCTCATCCAACTATAACCGAACAATGTGTCTATGTAATAAAAGGAGACCCCCATTTAATTGAATATGTGAACGAAAATTCTAGTGTGGAAGACGTATTTGCCATTTCGGAGGCTGTTCCGATGTTACGTGATAATGATATACCTGATTTGATTCCGGCTGGGCGGATCACACTCATTTTATGAAAGACTCAAAATAATGAATTACGGTTGTTGTTTTTGAGTGACATTTTAGTTGTTCCAGCTGGTATTGCTATGGTTCCGGATGAAAAGTTACAGCTGGTTTGACTGTAGGATATGGTTTCAACTGGATTTATATGGTTACGGTTGCTATTGCATATAAATGCACTGTGCTCATTATGGAAACTCCTAATGGTTCCAGTAGATAAAACGCTGGATCGGGTTTGCTTTAAATGGTCCCGACAGGCTTGGGTTCCCGCTAAAAAATCAGGTAGTGCGCAGACGCACAATGCAACGTACTGCTTGTGCAATAGTTGGTTTGATTCCGGTTGATATATTTTCGGCAGGCGTCACGGACACCAAAAATCGTAATTAAATACTTTTCAAAGTACATATTTTCAAAAAGCATAAAAGCTAATCCGGAGGTTGCCACTTGTGGTTCATCTGTTCGGTGGAGAGGTTGCAAACATTTAGTCTGCACAGATCACACACATACACACTCAGGATTTTCGACTATGTAAAAGAAAAGAAAACGTCTGTGATTCCTATGAGAATGCGGTAGTTTATCTTAAAATATTGCATTCCAAGCAAATCATTAAATATACTCTATTTTATATAGAGCCAGATGCTTCTTGGTACACTTTGGGAGTAATGTTTCTTCCATCTATGTTCAATATTGATTAATGTTAAACTTTTAAATTTACTCCACTGTAAACAAATATTATAACAAAGAGCATGTCGTAAATATTGTAAAAGCTTAAAGTTATTTTTTACAATAAAACACCAATACAAACACATCCGGCAAGCATAATTTATGTAAATGTATAATCGATAAAAAAAAGTGTGAATGTTTTTAGTGTAAACGAAAGAAGAAGAGAAGCTAGAACTTTTGTTGTTTGGTTATGAAAGCACGAAGCATATTGGGTGACTTGCGCAGTTTCCATTTAAACGTTTCACACAGACAACTTCTCCTCACTCGATTTTGGCATAAAGACGGAAAAATACTATACATAAAACGTACGTATACGTTGTGTCGTTCCCCTAAGGGAATACAGCACATGGTTAAGTATATTTCAACGTCTTTTATGTTTGTGTGTAATATGATAAATTGAAGCATAATAAAATTTCTGTTCCATAAATTACATCCTCGGACGAGTTCTAAGAGGGTACAGACCAATTTATTTAAGTTTTATTTTTACGGTAAGTTGTATTGATTTATCCCGAATAGTTAATTGGTTTTTAATTTTGATGTCAATCCTTGGTACATATACAGCTACAAGTTAGAAACCCAAGTTCCGTGAATTTTAATTTTATATTAAAATCAATATCATTTATATATTCAAAAGACGTTCACAAAAGCTTCACACACAAAATAATTTATTTTCATACAATCAGATTAATAATTATTATTGTATGACTTGCGCTCTCAACAAAATTTAATTTCGAAATAAATTCTTCTTGGGTATATACCAAAATGTACGAATGCGTGTCTCATGTGTACTCGTTCGTGTATGCATAGAAAATAAATTAAGTCGTTAAATTCAATCATGAGATAAACGGATTGGTTTCGGTTGGCGAAGAAAAAAAAAATTTGTTATGTTTTTACTTCACCACACTCACGTCACCGCATACGAAACGTTTTCATTCTTTGTTCAACATAAAATTTATTTTCTTTTGTGCGAGTGTTTATGTGATACCAAGAATTGATTTGTGATTTTGGGTGTATAATTTGTTGAGCTTTAAGATAGTAATCAATTTTGTTGAATTATGATCACAATTTATAAAATGGCTTATTATTCTGAAAATTATAGGTTTGATTTTATTTTTGTCATCTTTGCAAAATGATTACTAAGAGCACCTTACTTAGTATTTAGCCGTAACTCAACTCCAACGGGAAAAATAATTTGTTGAAATGGATAATAAAATTACTATTGTGCAATTCCAACCGCAGGGGCCGTATTCTTGAAATCGGTGCAAATTTCACGACTCGGAGTACAATTTGCTTTGAAATTCTCTATTAGCGTATTGCATTGACCATTTACAACAACAATCGCATTAAAAGTTAACCCAAATGGATTCATCTAAATCTA
Organism: Nephrotoma flavescens; assembly: GCA_932526605.1. Lineage (NCBI taxonomy): Eukaryota > Metazoa > Arthropoda > Insecta > Diptera > Tipulidae > Nephrotoma > Nephrotoma flavescens. The sequence continues at coordinate 140,935,869 of OW052222.1, forward strand.
AAAAGATTTTGGATTTACGTAAGTTCAATCCAATTTTTTGTACTAAAGGTTTGTACTAAAATGTTAAAAGTGATATATTTCAAACTACAAAATAGACATAAACATTATTATGTTTTTAAAATATTTTAGGAAAAAACATTTTTACTTACAAACTTTGAAGCTAAAAACTAAATCCGAAAATGGCTGTTGATTTGGAAAATTATAATTCCAAACTAAATAATAATCCACTTTTACAAATGCAATACGCCTTATATTATTCGAATTTTTCGCCGGCTACTTTAATTATTTTTTTCAAATTTGTTTTCAAGTTTACTGAAAGAATTCCAGAATTATCACAGAACTTCCAGAAAATTTTTTTTTTTTAAACAGGCAACACTAACATCAATAACCAATTTGCTGTTGTGTAAAGTTATCCCAGCCCAGCATACACTATAGGTGTTAAATTTTAGCTAAATTAGATAAAAGTCGTTTTGTGGCAAGTTCTCGAAAATGAACTCTGTGCTGGGAATTTCATTTATTTTTATATGATTTCTCGTCCCGTTTAGTAAAATTTAAAACTATTTCGCCAAAACTAAAAACGTCTCTGATCAGGGCTATACGGTTTTGAAATGAATGCACTTGTAGCTACTTTTAAGCTAAATTACAAAAAAAAAAAACGTTTTGTGGCATTTCCTCGAAAATGAACTCTTGGCGGAGAATTCCATTGATTATTATATAATTTCTAATCCCGCTCGAAAAATTAAATTATTTCACCGAAACTAAAATAGTCTCTGATCAAGGCTACGATTTTGAACTGTATACACTTTGTACCTAAATTTACGCCGAATTAGAAAAAAACTCTTTCCGTGGCAAGTTCCCGAAAATAAACTGTGGGCTGGGAATTTCATTGATTTTATACAATTTGTCGTCCCGCTCGATAAATTTAAAATTATTTCGCCAAAACTAAAAATGTTACGAATCAGGGCTACATGGTTTTGAAATGTATGCAGTCTAAGCTAAATTAGAAGAAAATCGTTGCGTGGCAAGTACTCGAAAATTAACGCTATAGTCATGTAGGAGTGATTTTGAATAGCAATTTCGATTATCTTTGCTTATTTAGTATTTTATGCCGTTCTAGTAATTATTGAAATTTACTTACTAGTGATTACAATTAGTTGCAGAGCTTTCGAAATGCTACACTATAATTTCCTTTGTGAATAGCATTACTTATTTACTATGATTAAGCCATTCCGCATCGTCAAGGCTGTAATCGTGAATGGTTAGGTTTTCTTATTCATTTTTTTGTGTTTTTTATTTGTTTATAATTTTTTTTATTTTTTATGCTTTTTTTGGTTTAAGAGTATATAAGAATTCAGTTTTTTTAATAGGTATATCTTTTTAGTGGTACTAGACAATCTTTCGTTTTAGTTTCATGAATGAACTAGTTTATGGTTGAATTTGTTTGTATATCACCATACGAGAAATTATTTTTGTGGATTTACAAGATTTTTTCTTTAATATCACCATTAAATCGTCATAGACATCCCAGTGATCGTCACGGAAACAATAACACACAAAATGCGAACTATCAGGCAAATAATTAACGAACAAATTAATGTCGTATTTTTTTTTTATATCAATTATATAAATATAAAATTGCTTGTCGAAATATTATTCGTACCTGAATCAACTTGACAATTTGAACACGTTGAAAATTATCCTGTTCTTCAGACTTTAATAAATTTTCGATTCCCAACTTCTCCAACCTGAAATAATCCAAAGGAACGTAGTTTAATTGGTCTATAACTGTATTGTTACATGAACATGAACGGCACTTTTTTCATATTTGGCACTATAATAGTTTTGCTTTTTCGACATAAAATTTGACACCATTTATTAGACGTATAGTTCCGCATAACCCCTGAGATATACTCGACGCGACCGACGTGTCGACGTGACTAACAAAAAATAAAAAGTTGAAATATATGAGTTTGTATACCAAAGCGATTATACTCGACGCGACTCAGAAGTAACAAAAAAAAAGTTGATTCAACTTTTACATTTTGTTGTTGTACAATAAAAAGTGACATCTTACGGCAATTTTTTAATAAACATTCTACTGCAATTTTTTTCTATTCATGCCATTTTTGCTTGTCAAAAAAAAACATTCGATTACCCAAATTCAAATTAAAAATGAGTTTTAAGGAAAAATTAATATCTCTAGTGCAAATTAATATCTCTAGTGCAAATTATTCATTATACAAGTTTTTTGATTTACCGATAATAGAAACACTACTAAAATCAGCTTACATCAAAATGTATGTCAAAATGTCAAAAACGCGATTTGAAATTATTGACTTTATCTTGCGTGTAAAAGTAAAACTTTTTTGACATAAAGCAACGTCTGAGTAACGTCGAGTATATCTCTAGCATAAGTCTATATGCATTTGTAAGGGCCTTGAAGCGAAATTCTTTCGCACGATAAATATTGTCTTCTTTTAGGGATTCAATTAGATTACAGAAATCAGTCCCAATTGCACTTTCATGAAAACCATTTATATTTAAAATACAACATGTGAAAGCATCAAATGCATGTATAGGGTTTTGCAATAGGAATGATATGATTTCTTTTTAAAAAAAACACACTAATTGTTAAGGAAATTGAAAAGTTTTTATTTAATGTGAAGTAATATCGATACAATTAAGTTCTGAATAAAACGTCATTCAAATGGACTCCACAACTTCTTCTGCAGGAACGAATTCGATGAACCCAATTTTCGAGCACTTTTTCCACTAAATTAAGTAATATGTCATGAAAAGCACGTTCAATATTGGCTTGTAAAGCTTGAAGAGAGTTTGGTTTATTGCTTAAGACCAATGACTTCAAATAACCCCACAAGAAACAGTCTAATGGTATTAAATCACAACTTCGTTCACAACAATATCACAATTTCTTGAAATAATCGAATCTCCAAACTTTTCTCGCAATAGTTCATTTTGTTGGAACCAAATCAACCAAGTCAAGATCAACTTCTTCCAATTTCGTTCATAAAAATTTGGTTATCATCGATCTATACCGATCTCCATTGACAGTAACGGTGTTACCAGCTTCATTTCGAAAAGAATACGAACCGATGAATCCACCAGACCAAAAACTACACCAAACTGTCAACTTAGGTGAATGTATTGGTTTCCATGAATAATTTGTGGACTTTCTTCGCACCAGAATCGACAGTTTTGTTTATTTACCGCACCACTCAGATGAAAGTGAGCCTCATCGGAGAAGATGATTTTCTTAAAAAAAATCGTTATCGTTTTCAAGTTGTTCCAAGGCAAAATCAACAAATTCACAACGTTTACGGTGGTCCAATGGCTTCAGTTCTTGAGTGAAAATAATTTTATACGAATGCAAACGAAATTCCTTTCTCAAAATCTGCCAGGTTGTGGTTTGAGGCAGTACCAATTCTTGAGAACTTCTTGGAATCGACAAATTGCGGTATTCAGCAACACTTGCCTGAACGGCAGCAATATTTGCAATACTTCGACAAAATGTATGCTCAAAATCAACAGTTCAATTTCAACAGTTCAACGAATAGCAAGCACACGATTATTACGACTACAAAATGGCAAAAGCGCACGAAAAGTTGCATTTGGAGAACAATTATTTTGATAATAAAACTGAATAATTTGTAAATGTTGTTCTTGCGTATATCTCACCATGATGAAATTGTAAACATTACTGTAAACATTAGATCATGACAGGTCCCTTTTGTGATTTACTAACACAATTGTGCGAGTACGACAAAAGTATCATTTGCGCATTCCTTTCAAACTTATTTCGTCTGAAAAAAACACTAAAAATACAATTGTGTTGGTTGTACTTCAAATCAAGCCAAATTTCTTATCAAAAACGCCATTACATACTATGATATTTTACTCACACATTTGTGTGGTTTTGACTTTAATTAAACCATTTTTTTAATTTTTTTTTTGGTTGAAAAAGAGATATTACAAATGGCCGAAACGTCACTTAAAAATCATATCATTCCTATTGGAAAACCCTATAGAATAATAATTTTCGGTTCTTGATAATCCATTTGGTAAATAACACATTGATAAGTTACCACTATTTTCAATTTTAGGGCGTTTTGAACGCTGAGCTTTGGTATCAGAATTTTTTTATATGTTTTTTTTTATTTTGTACAACCTTTTGTAGCAATCTGGCACGCGCATCTGGTGGTGTCATGGCATTTAATGATCTAATCATTAGTTGATCAAAATTTCTTCTCCTTTTGGCAGTGAAATGCTATTTACAAACTACCTTTTTTCAACAGCTAAAAGTGATGATAGTGACATTTCTTCATTTGTCTCGATCTTTGTTTGTTTATTACATTTTTTTGGGAAATTCAGTGTGAATCTGTCATACGCGTTTAACATATCCGATCGCACATTTCTTTCTATTTTTTTTGGGTTCACAAAACCTCTGGCACAGGGTTATTCTTTTGTTGAAATTTTCACGAACGTTTTCGCATAAATGTGGCTCTATTTCACCAATAACGCGCCGTTATTCCTCTTTAAGATGTTTCAGGCTTATTCGCATACATACTTTTTCCTTTACTTAGCCCCAAAGAAAAAGGCCATCGGTGTTACATTGCACGATCTTGGTGGCCAATGTTGATCGACAAATCGAGAAATGACACGGCCTGGAAACTTAGTCTGCAGTTACAACATTGTTTCACGTGCTGTGTGGCAAGTCGCACTGTCTTGTTGGAAAAAACATGTCCTCCACATCAATTACATCCACTTCGGGCCACAAAAACTCCGTTATCATTTCGCGATACCGCACTCAATCAAAAGTTATCGCATTTCTAACTGTATTTTCAAAGAAATACGGCCCAATTACTCCGTCAGCCCAAAATGCACACCAAACAGTTACTCGCGGTGGATACATTTGTTTTTTGAATATCACACGAGAATTTTCAGCACCCCAAATCCGACAGTTTTGCTTATTTACGTATCCGTCGAGTTCAAAATGTGCCTCATCTGAAAAAATGATTTTCTTCGAAAAATCCGCATTAATTTGATGATGTTCCAACACCTAATCAGCAAATTCACGGCGCTGTGCGTGAACCTTGTACGCGTGCAAATGCTTTAATCTTTTACCAAAATTCGTTGCATAGTGCTTCTGGAAATGTTTAATTCTTGACCACGATAGCGAATGGAAGTTCCTGGATTAACGGTCACAGATTCCCTTACTTTGCTATATTTTCGAATGACCGACAAAGACGATGACGAACAATGATTTTCTGATCGATCAGCGTAAATTTGGTCTCAAATTTTGTAATTAAATGCCTCACTGTCGATTTGGCGCATTATTGCGACTGGAAACTTGACGTAATTGGTGAACTGTTTTCGCAAAACTTTTACCATATTTGTAATGTGTTTTTACAATAATTAAACGTTGTTGGTTTGAATACTTCTCCATATTTTTAAATCACGTGATCTGTACGTGACAAATGTCAAAAAAAAATCACCGTATAGTGATTGTGTTGATAGTGTTTCGTTTCCATTAACATTGATAAACATTGTGGGCTGGGCTAACTTCACACAAGAGCAAATTGGTTATTGATAAGATAGTGTTGCCTGTTTAAAAAATTTTATTTTCTGGGATAACTTCACATACACTCTCCCTACTAAGGGAATAATTTCGAATCGAATTACCCAGCCAGAATTGTTCCCTTATTAGGGGGAAAAATTATGTTTCTTAATTTACGAACAGAAAAAAAATTTAAAAAAATGATAGCTTGCGAAAAATTCAAATTAGAGAATTTCAAAGCAAATTGTATTCCGATTGGTGAAATTTCCACCGATTTCAAGAATACGGCCCCAGATTGGAATGCTTGATTTTTTATAGAATATAGTTTTGTTTAACCCTTTCGCGGACACGTCGGTTATTTCCGACGATTCAATTGACCTACAGTGGGACACGTCGGTAATAACCGACGCTGTTTTCATACGATTTACATTGAATGTGGTTTTCTGTGTCTCACAGGAACATCCTTAAATAATTGTTTGTCCGCGAGAGATTTAGTGCACTTAATCTTTGACCTCTATTTCAAATTTTATAATTTTAATAATTAAAAAGCTAATTATAATGAGAAACAGGCAGTTTTGATTGCGCATCGTAAACCAAGCCAAGTAAGCCTTGTTGTGTATCCTGTAAGTTATCCAATACTAGGGTTAAATCGACGAAGCCGATCTACACCGAACGAACCCTATATCCCCATATGTTCGATATTCCTTGTCGAAGTTGGTCCGCCTCTTTATAACGCCTCTTTATAAAATTGTTTATTGATGTGACAGTGATGTTTGTATTATGTTTCACCATCTTGACTGCGTTGTGTCAATCACCGTTATTGTATTCCTTAATAGTGACAATAGTTCGTGCATGTTGTTATTGGGCTTCTCAAACCGATCCTCAAATTTAATGGATTCAGAATAATGCTTGCTGAATTCCCAAAACCACGTTTCATTCGTTGTTTTTTCTTGTTGCTATTTAGTAGCAACTCGTTATCAGCGATCGGTTGCTGAACTACCATTACAGCTATTCTAGAATGTTATGGTTTAACCCAGACAGCTTCTTACAGACTGGTTGTAGTTCACTGTGAGCTATCTTGTAGCTATTTATTTTTTCGTAATAACTGCTCATGTTGTATTGAACTGCCAGAGTCCATGCCATAGCGACAATTTCTAACTTGCCTAGCTTCTCGAGGTAAATGTCTGTAGACTGATTAAAAGGTTTAATTTCGACAGACAGCATATTCAGAGAACGGCTGTTGGGTCGGTCCCTCCCTCACGCAGCCTGGCAAGTTGTGCATATTTTTATTACTTATCGTACCGCGTTCGCCTGCCATTAATGGTTCAATATTTTTGTCGCAAGATTGCCAGTGTTAGTTATGTGCCATCATAGAATGTGTTAGGCTGATGATAGGCTGTTTGCTAGCGGTTGCCAGATTTGAGTTCTGAAGGCATCCTATCACACGTAGCAGGTCTATGTTATCCTGAATTTGGTTTACTGAAGCTAGTCTGCTGTTCTTATCTAGCCCTCGATCCTTGGCTAGGCATGCGATTTCTCTTCCGAAGTCCTATTCTTGGGTTAAATTTTATGATTGTTGTTTCTGAAACCTGAAGTTTATTCCCGGTAAGCCAGCCAGTTGCTAACACTTTTTTGTCTGCTATTATTGAAGAATCGTAGACAATATGCGACTGTGGGTGTAATTCTGGTTTATGCAGACACCTTGTTGAATAGCTCTGAGAATATGTGCACCCCCTTTATCCTCATCATTAGCACTATTATTCCTTCTAGCTCCACTTGTAAGTTTACTGGGTAGTCCGGAGTAACTTCCTTAGTATTCCATTGGGGTGCCATAGTTCTCAGGAGAGGTGGTCCATACCACCATTTGTTATTATAGATGAGTTCATTTCACATGATGCCACATTGTTGTTGGTAATATTTTCTTAATTGTCGTAATTCTAGTTGCCACAAATGTTTTGAATCGGTTTGGGTCTCATTTGATCCAACATATATAGTATTACGCTGTTGAGTCTGACCAAGCGTGTGTATTAATATCTCCGAGTTTCATGGTATTCCGAATGTGTTTCATCAATAATACCGCATTTAGTTCGAGGCGAGGAAGTTACATCTTTGTTTGTCTGATGGATCATCTAGGAATTTTTATATTTGATATTTCATATAACTCATCCTTGTATTTGTGTCATTTGGTGTTTATGTTTTCTGGTATAGATGTTCTTGCAGTATATTCCAGTTTTTCAAACATACTGCAACATAATCACAATTGAATTGAAATTATTCTGATGAGAAGATGACATATTGACAATAATGGTTTGGTTTACAAAATTCTTGCTCTTCGTGAGTTGTTAACTTTCAAATGTATTGGCCCATTCAAATACCAGAATGTTGCGTGAATCATAACGGTAAGTTCATTTTAAGCTTCCTTGATTAGAAGAAGCAATTATGGCAAGTGGTTATTACTCTGATTGGTTTCCGGAACTATTGATTTTCTTCACAACCTCTACCGACCATTCATATTTCGAGATGATCTTGCGATTGCAACTGGCACTATATGCCCCTATCTGCATGAGCCAATGTATTTGAGAGGTAGCAGAACTCATCAGAATTATATGTCTGGTCATTTGTCCGATTTCGGGAAAGTGAATTGAGAAAATCGTCCGTTGGGCATCAGATCTCGTTCATACTGGAAAATTTATTGGCTCATGGGTAGAAATTCTGAACTCAACTCAATTCTAAATACATTACAAATTGCTTCTACACAGGCAAATGCTAAAACTAGTATCGACATGTGGTATCTAACTTTGTGGTTATGCCAAGATTACCAATGTAAAAATGACATAACGCTTTCAAAATAAACTACTGCGAGGGATTGTTAATCCCTCATGGTACATTAAGAACAACAACTTTCATAGGGGCTTAAATATGGAATACGTCCCCGAGGAAATAGAATGAAAAGCAAAAAAACACGTAAGACAATTACATCGGCGTGAAAATGCATAAATACGTCGTATCTTGGACACCACCAATGGAGTTAGATTGACAGAAACCTATGGAGCTGAGAAGTTCTAATAAGAATAAAAAAATATTGTAACATGATTAACCAATGGGTTATTTTAATGAGAAACGGAGAATCAAATTTAAGATACATAAATTACTAGATCAGTCCGAATCATTTGTAATATTGAATAAATTTAATAAAACTGGTTAACTTAACAAAAAATATCAAAGGAACATTTTTTTGAATCTTAAGCGTAGTGGCAATATCCCTTGAAAAGAAGAGTGGTGAGTAAACAAATATTATTCCTATGTTGGATACTTCAAGTAGTTTACCTGCCAACGTTCAGTTTCTGGAGAATATACATACCGTTAACAAACAGATGCTTTTCTCTTCCATAATATTAATCCATTGTTGCGAAATGGCATTTCATTTACTTAATGCATAAATCTCGAACAATATAAAATTGCATATACATCATATTTGCATAATAAACTTTGTATAATCCCCATCATATGTTCTACTATATACTCGGATAATAAATTATACAAATTTTCTATCTTCTGCCATTAATCACTTTAAGCATACAGCAATTCATTTTCTTCAATGGATTTTTTATTTTGCCTTCATAATTTATGGATCCTATTTTCTTTAAAACACAAAAACTTAGCATTTCATTATATTGCTTATATGTATTATTAAATAAATTATGTATAAAGAAATAGCAAAATCAATAAATTATCAAATACGGCAAGGAAGGCGCAACAGCGACATTGCCAAAATGACAAAAAATAACGGATATTAAAAGAGGAATAAACCAAATATTTTTTAGGATGCTGCTGGGTGGTATGCTTTGTTGTTGTGTTGTGTTGTTTATCAGCTTGAGAAAATCTACATTTTTTATTGTTACTTTGTTTTTTTATTCACTTGTCATAATTCCATTAATCCGTGTATATTTTATATGCCGTTTGAAGTTCTTCGCCCCAGCCGATATTTTTTAATCGAGTTGGAGAAGGAAATGATTTAAATTGGTTTACTTAGACGTAACGGAGTGAGAGTTTTGTCAACACTTCGAAATAAATAAAGCAAAGAATACAGATAATTACATTTTGGTGTAAATCTAGAGAGGTAGTAGATTTGTTGTTGTAGAAAAACGAATTTTATGCGTGGGGAATGCTACGATGAATTATAATAATACTTGATTAATTAATTTTAGGAAAGAGATGCGAAGAAATGTAACACATGATCTATTCGTTTGTATTTTATTAAAAATGTATAAAAAAAGAAAAACGGACTACACTAAGCCACGACTCACGAGTAAAACTAGTGACTTCTCGCTGCAAAATCGAAATATCTAAAATGTTAAGAATATTATAAGAATGTTTTAAAATCTTCATAATACGATAAACTGAGGGAATCGCTGACAAGAAAGACGGCCAATCTATATTGAAAGATCTATTTTTAAGATATCTGTGACCGCCGAGACCTTTAAAAACAGAACGACTGCTGAAATGAATTTAGTGACCGTTCATTCTAAGTTTTCATTCTTAAGAATAATTATTGAATACTGGTGCCAATTTTGAATTGAAAATCTGGATTTGGTAATAATTTCGGCTCGATTTAACCACTACTTTAGTAAGCAAATTAATAATAGAAAATTTGCAAGCAAATTTGAAAAAATGATTTAAGTTTTCAAATAATATAAAGAATTTTATAGCAAATTATATTCTGAATGCGGAAAATTTTATCAATTTCGAGAATATGGCCCTTAGAACCAATTTCGGACGATTCATTTGAACAAACCTACCCCATTCTTCGACTTTAGATTGTGTTTGTCGTTGCAAATCACGATTGAAAATGTCATTTCTTCGTTTTTATTAACCTCAATACCTAGCTGCATTCAAAATTTTATGTTGATATCATGAATGGAAATAACTAGTTTTTTGAGTTTTAAATTTTCATACGACACAATCCATTCTATAGCTTGATTTAGCGCTATGTACATTTTCGATTAAATTTTCACGTGTAACATTTTCTTTATCATTCGTCTTCTTATGTAGTCTCTGTATTTTTCCCAGTTATCTTTTGGATTGGATTGGAAGCACGTTGTCAATATAACGCAAATAATGTGTGCGTACTTGCTGTTATTGAAAAGTATTCGGTGCATCAGTGAGTGAAGTTTTCTACTGGACATCGTTTTCAAGAAGATTTGTTGAAAGTTAATTCTTTTCAAGCTTCACTATAAGTGTCACATACTTTACCGTTAACAGTTATCAAGCAATTATCACAAACTGTTATAGCGAAATTTTTTTGCTAAACCCTTTGTAGTATGTTGGCACTTTAGAGTAAAGAAGAGTCTTTGAAAACATACCATCTCCGCATAATGAGCTAAATGCGCAGATAATGTTGTTGGCAGTGTTAGTCGTTCATAGATTGGAAATGATAAAATGCTACTCGTTGTTACAAATGTAGTACCTTAGTTGATATTGGTTGATTTCATCGATAGATCCAGTTGCATTTTTCACTCCAAAATGTAATACTCCACATTGATGTGGGCTTTGTACGTTTTCGAGAGTAATGGTGACTACGATATAACAACATCCTTGTTTCGTATTTTTAAAGTGATGGGTTCGCTTCCATTTGTAGTTGATGGTCGATGGACGATGATAGAGTGGATAACCGTCACTGCCAGTGATAGTGTCGGAAAGAAGTTATCTTGAGTATCATAAGTATAAGCCGCAAGGACCATAAATCCGGTTTTTCGATACGACTTAAAATAAGCCTGAATAAATAATGTTGACATCAGGCATTTCTGCTGAAATGTCTTGGTCAATTTGATCTGGTGTGACCTTTTCGAACAACCAAATCATAATGAGTGCATGTGACAATCTTTTTTTTTGTGCATGCATTTGATGCATCCAACAGCGTTCTATGTAAAGACATGATGCTTGGCAATGAAATTCATTAATGATTAAAATTTTGGTTTGTGCGGAAATACCATGACGATCCGATAATGATGTCCAGCTAACAAAAGTTCCTTTTATTTCATCCCATGTATGTCCCTAAGACTCGCTAAACATCACAATTTCTGCTATGAACAATTATGTCATGTGAGTTAAATTCTTCGCTGTTGTTGGTGTATTGAATTCCTTTTGTGTTGGCTTGCAGATTTTTGTCTGCTCTCAATACAACTTTGCAGTCATCACCTGGTATTTGTTCACGGGCAGTTCTGAATCATTTAATTAATTCGTTGGATTGAAAAAAGTTTGTAATGCAGGGACAATTTGTCGTTAAGGCCGGTACGCTGGTGAAGTGAAATGAAATTTCTCATATAAAAATGACACAAGCGAAAACGAAAATGAAAATTTCACCGCAGAATTTCACTTTGCGGTACGCAGTTTAGCTTGTGAAATTGAAGTTTTCGTATTGAATATAGATGTCTCTATTTTATCTCTCCACATTTTTCACTTCATTTTTGAAAAATTTTGACAATTGAATTTGAGTTTTTGTGTTTTGTTTTTGAATAAAAAAAAATAAGTGTTAAAATATTTAATTTAATTAAAAAAACTGGGTAATTAAACAAAAATAAAGATTTTTTTACGTTTTTAATTAAATTACCTATATTAAAATATGATTTTATTTATTTTTTATTCCAATAGTTAAAATGTGGCGTTTATAGAATTGGAATATTTGTTGGAGGTTGAAGACGAGGTTGTGCTCTCACGACCATCAAATAAGGGCGAATCGCTAACTGCAAACTCAGCAAAAAAGCGTTAATTTAAAACGGATGAGAAAATTAAATTAGCTGCTTGTGTGGAAATGCGTCCATCTTTATGGAATCTAGGTGATAAAGACCACCAAAACACAAATGCCGTGGCAGCGGCTTGAAAGGCGGTTTGACATGACATGCACAAAACAGGTACGACTGGTCGCAACTCGGAATATCCGAAAAAACTTGTGAATCTAAAACAAAATAAATAATTAATTTATAAATTGTTTACTTTTTTGCAGTTGAGGAATGTAAAACAGCGTGGAAGAGCTTGAAGAATAGTTGTTTATACTCAACAACGTAAATGACATGATATGTTCAAATTTAGTAATTTTGCTTATTCTAAGCATTTTTATATTTCTCTTTCTAAGAATTTTTATATTTCTTTTTCTACAATTAAATATAATGTGTGTAACACGATAACTCACATGTAATATACTGATTGATAAGCAATTATTGTATTTGCATGCATTACATACATATAATAATTTATAAGATAGATAAAAAATTATAATTGTTAATTATGCTTAAGTAAACAAAATTAATGTATAAATATCAAAGAAAACTTAATAAACAGCTCAGTTGTAAAACAAAAACCATTTAAATCTATTTGTGGCCCTCATCAGTGGTAAGCCACAAATATTAAATACTACAACGACAAGAACAATAGTCGCAGGTATCATACCAAAACTTCTAAACGGTTGAAATCCGGAAATGAAAGGTTGTTGGAGGAGGACAATACAAACGACACTTCGTTGGTGGAACATGAGGTCGATTGGGAATTGTCAGAAAACATGGCATTCCTGGAACAACCAAGAAGGCGGTAAATATCTGCGGTGGAATTTAAGAATAGGTAAAAACTAATTACCACCTAATATTTCCTTATATTTTACAGTACATTCTCTAGTTCCGACAGTGCGACGGGCTTAATAGATGAAACATCGTCATCTGTAGCCTCTAACTATTCATATGTAAGTTATACGGTAAAATTATTAAGTATCTAATATTATAATTATATTTTTGTTTATTATAGACCACTTCACGTAAGAAAAATGTACCGGGACCGGACAGAGAATTGGAGCAGCTGATTTCCAACATATCCAAATTAATAGAAATCCGGAATAAAGAGGTTGAACTTCCTCCAGCACACTATCAAAAGGAGCTTAAGAATTATTCCACCTACCTGTTTTTAGACGAAGTAACTGAAAATTTAACTCGTGACCAACAAAGCGAATTAAATTTAAAATATTTACAATCGGCTTACGAGGCAGTAAGATCCTCAAAAGAAAAATAAGTTCATTATTTATATTTTTAATTAATTTTTATTTTTTCATTAAATATAGTTACATAATTTCAAATTTGTTTTAATTCAAGAAAACAGCTTTATTCTGCCACGGTAAACGACCAATCTCAGAATTAACGTATAGTCTTTCAAATGGTCCCTTGTTTGTTTGCCAATATTTGTATGCCGACCAGATGAAGAGAAAATTCTTCTTGGTGTTGAATCAACAATTTTTCGCCATTCGCCTTCAATTAAACGACCTTCAAGATCAAAAGAATCAACATGAGAAGCCGGGCAATATGACGATTTATTATGGTTCAGCATCCAATTAAGCAAATAGCAACAAGCGCTGACTATTTTTTGGGCTCGATCAGGTTGACAATTCATCGTTCGACTTACACAGAGCCATTTCGATGTTAAAATTCCAAAAGCGTTTTCAACTACGCGTCTGGCTCTGCTAAGTCGATAGTTGAAAATTCTTTCCTCGTCAGTCAATTTAGACTTCTGCTTTGGAGCATACGGTTTGATTATACCTTTTGTTAGGGGAAACGCATCATCTCCCACGAAGCAAAAGGGAAATTTCACTTCCGCAACATGTGCATCTTCAGGAAAGCTAAACGAGTCACCAATAATTTTTTTCGCAATGGGAGTTGTCGCGAAGGCATTTCCATCGCCTTCGCTGCCATGTGCTCCAATATCCACATAATTGAATTTATAATTTGCGTCCACTATAGCCATTAGGACTATACTGTGAAAGCCCTGAAATACATAATTTAATATAAAATTATTGAAAAATATTTAATGTAAATTAGTACCTTGTAATTAAAAAATCGGCTTCCCGCATTTTGTGGGCATTTAAGGGCTATATGCTTTGCGTCGATGGCGCCAACACAATTCGGTAGATTCCATTTGTAATTAAAATCATATACCCGATTTCGTCTTTCAGTGTTCTACATATTGCTGTACACACATTGTCTAAGATAGTGCCGATGTGCTGTTTACTGATACGGTAGGTAGCTGACACATGCCGTTGAATGGTTTCACTTGCAAAATATCTGTGTAGTATAGCTTCATAAATTAGCATTTTAATTTAATAACTTACCTAAATATTACTTACTCCAGGGCAATAGCAAACTTGTCTTTTGCTGGAATACCGTCGGGTCGAGTTGCTCTTTTCGGAGCTAATTCATCTTTTAATATATCTTATATATCAAATTGGTGAATCATTATATGAAAGTTTTCTTCAAAGAACTTGGTATCAGCAATCATATCCTCGAACTAAAATGTACGTTATAAGTTTTAGAAATTTTTTATACAGTTTTATAATTAACTAGCTGAGTTACCCGGCGTTGCACGGGAGGTATATATTTCAAATATCTTGATTGTTATGCAAGAATTCTCTCTTTACATCGCTGTAGTTGCAATCACATATGAAAAGAAAATTATAAGTAGATGTATTCAGTAACGGGTGCCTCTGTAATGATATTATTGGACATCCTGTTTGTGGGGATAGTTAATTAATTTTGGTTTGGTATTTGTTACTAATTGCCAAATAATTATACTCCATTTTTACAAACTTTCAACCAGATCAAAGTTAATAATAAATATAAAGATATTTTAGTTAATAATTTTTATTATAAAGCCTTTTGATAAACAATATTTTTGGTTTTTTCATTTGGTGTGTAAATAAATAAATTTTTTGGCATTCCCACTCTGGAGCAAACAACATACAGTTAGCCGTGTGAAAAGCATGAATTTTCCAAAATAACACCAGCTATTTTCAATGATTGCCCCTGGGCTTTGTTGATTGTCATTGCAAAAGCAAGGCGTAATGGGAACTGTAGTCGCTTGAATTCAAACGGCAAATCGGTGGGAATCATAGGAATGCGCGGAATTAGCACATCTTCTCCTTTTTTTTTACCGGTAATAATCGTTGCTTCAATCACATTCGGCAGCAATTTCTTTGGATCTAAATTTGGGAGCAGTATTATTGGTGAACTCTCTTTATTGGTGAACAGATACTGCTTCTCTCCTCAGTAAATCGTGGATACTCGAATACTACGTGCTCTACATTCTCTGTTGCTCCGATGCATAAAGGGCAATCTGGTAACTCTTAGTGTTTGAATCTGAATATGACCCGTCAGAAACTGAGAAACTGGTAACCCATACATCATTATAGATATAACAACGTTAGCAAGCAGAACTTTGCTTGCACGCTAGATTCAGTGAGGTGTGTCTTATATAACAAACTAGAATCGATCATTACCCCTAGGTATCTACCTGATGAATGGTTGACTAACAACTTGTTGGGCTCCAACCTCTAAGGCTACGCTCTCTATTACTTTTCTGCTAGTAGTACGGACAACCTCTGTTTTATGTTGCTCTAGTTGCAGCCCAGCAGATAATAACCACTGTTGAATAAGTATAACCGTCTTATTACAGATGTCCACAATCTCCTCTCTGTGTTTTGCGACAACTACAATCGCGAGGTCGTCCGTAAATCCAATCACTTGGTATGGGCAATCAAATTATACCATCGTACATCACATTTCAGAGTGTAGGATCTAACACTGATCCTTGAGGAACCCCACCAGTCAGCTCGTAAGTTTTCTTTCTCTCCCCAGTATCATAAATCACGACCCTGTCGCTAAAGTAGCTGGAGACTAGTCTCAGCAGGTAATTCGGTACCTTCATCCGTGTAAGTGCGTTAAATATGCAGCCCCAATTTGTCGTGTTGTGTTTTTCACTTCCAATGTAACTATGGCACACTATACTTTTTACTACCAAGAAGCCACCGTACTGATGCTCCTCCAGGCTTCCTGCTATAACTATAGCCTCTTGTAGTCGGCCATATACAATTCTCTCTAGGGTTTTGCCTGCCACATCCAACAGGCAGACTGGATGCCAGGAGAACGGCACACCTGGTAGTTTGTCTCCTTTTGGAAACAGTACCAGTCTTTTTTCCTTCCATTTACTAGGGAACACTCCCTCAACTAAGAGCATGTAGTATATACTTCCGTGAATATGAAGCGCCGACTTCAACGCAATATTCAGAATGTTATCCGGGCCAGGGGCTTTATTGTTACCCACTCTGTCACATGCCTTCAGAACCTCCTCCTCAGTAACTGGTAGTACATCATTCGTTGCCTAATACTTGTAATACACAATCGGGTTGCAGCGAGAACAGGTAGCTTACTATGTCAGGCAGCATTGCGAAACAAGTGAGATCAGTGGCGTAATTGTTTTCGAGTTTTTTCATCGCCGATAGATAGGGTCTACCCCAGGGATCGTAAACCCCCAATGGCTCATAAACGTTAGGTCAACTATCGAGGTTGCATTTCTTCTACAGAAAGTAGGTGCATTTCTTGTATTCATTAATACGACTGGTAATGATGCGAAGGTTTCTAATAGTGTAGGACCTCTGCTATTAGTTTCTCTCCTTCCCCATTCTACGGCCCATGCATTAAAATCCCCGGCTATGAACAACGGATTGTGGCTCCGTGCATTAATGGAGTGACGAAGGCCTATCCAGCCGTATATACGTTTCTACACATAAATATATTGAATAGTTGTTTTATATTCCTATAAAAATTCGTAAACGTAGAATTCCATTTTTTATTACGATTGATGAGAATTTAAATCGTTTATTAACAAATTTAATGTGCTTGTTAATCTGCAGGTTATTATATCGTAATTTTTTATATTAATAATGGGAGCTGCTTTTCTACTTAAATGCAACATACACAATAATATTTTTTTAATAAAAAATTATCATTTCGTTTTCATCAATACCAAAATTAGCAGTCTATTTTCTACTTACATTTACACTTTTTCGGGATAGTTACACGTTATTCGAGAAACGCATCATTTTTTCGGACTAACTTCAACGACTTCCCACACATCACATTTCCTATATTTCATTCTTAAATTTGACTGCAACGCAAAACACACCTAATTTATTCATTTCTCTAATAACCCGACATGGATCAAGACTGTAATCATAATTATAATCGTAATGGAATGCGCCAAGGATTAAATCTGCTCTCAGATTTCGCCTGGATCGCACAATGCGTATTGGGACGGTTTTCAGTTTTGTATCCCGTTGCTCAACTGTGTCAGACGAATAGGCTTGAGCATTGCGTACTCGATTTGTTTTCAGTCTTGCTTCCCTATTGTTTCAGATGAAAGGGCTTGAGCAGAGTGGTTACTCGATTTGTTCCCAGTCTTTCTTTCCGTTGCTCGTCTGTTTCTGAAGTTACGACCAATTGTTTGTCGTTTGTGACGACTATTAAAAATTTAATACTTTAATTTTATTTAAAAATTAGTTATTTTAACTTGCTGGTTGGTGATTGACAGTTGCTCTCAGAATTTCCAAAACAGAATCGGATATTTTTTTGGGTTCTGGCTTTATTTGCATAACAAAAACACATTAAACCAGTATTATGCTTTGAAAATAGAACAATAAATTCCCAAAATTAATCAAAATTAAATCTGGCTTACTATCTGGTTCCCCTGATCCAAATTTCTTAGACCCTGGGGTCCAACTTTGCTTGTACCATCTCATAAATATTTGCAGACATGCACACAATAGGTTTCAATCGTTGCTATCGCACACTTAGGAACAATTTTGGATTCTCGTGAAGTTTGTCCTAACTTGTCCTAAACCCATCAACAATTTTAAGACATGTTTAGGAAAAAATTCACTCGACTATATATAGTAACGTGAATTTTGTCCTAGACGTTCCTTATTTTAACAGTGTAAAATAATGTCATGTTTGTTATATAAACACTATTGGTAATTTAAAATATTTGAATTAATTATCAATTTATAATATGTTACGACTGTGTGGTCGCAACCACAATCTTATGTTTTATATTTCCCTCCGGTTAGTGTCTACTTTTCATTGATTGTTCAATATTGGTATTTTATATTCACCTCGGTTGTTGTCTTCGCTTTCGGAGTTGTTTGTTTATTGTGCACTGAAACACTCGCGACGTTTTGTTTTGTACCTCATCGTGTGGTGGCTCAGGAGTAAGAAGAATGACGAGAGAGCGATACCAACGCGCATCGAGTGTGTGCAAAGTAAAACGTTTTAGAAAAATGTTTTTCTTATATCAATGCGAATTGATGTAAACGAAAAACAGAGAAGAAAGACAATTCTTCTAGAACGTTTTACGCGTTATCCGGTGTGAGAGTTTTTTGTTTGGAAAAAAAATCAGTCTGGTTTTGAATGATATAAAAAATAGAGTCGAGTTTGGAATGTTAAAGAGTCAAAATCTTTAAACTTAAAAAAAAATTTATACATTTTTGATGTCGTGTGTTAGAAAAAAAAATTCTGTGAAATAATTAGCGAAAAATAGTTTAATAAATTAAATTAAATTTTAAGATTAGTATTTTGAATTTATATCAAGAAAAAAAAAATAAAATTAAAGTTTTATGTTAATTTGGGTTATGATTTATTTATTTGATACACCAATGCATATTAAATATGCACAGTATTTGTGATTTTCATCAGACATTGCCAAAATGGATTTATTTGGATTAATCATTGATAAATAAGCTAATAGTTCGTTGAAACTGCATTTTGTATTAGAAACAGCAAAATTATCTCAATTTGTTGTTGGATACACGCGGAGTACATCAACTTATCAAAAAACTGTTTATGAAAGGCGTTCTATCAAGGCCAAATTTACGTTGTTTAGGCGGGCAACGCCCAACAAAATTTTCCTGTTTTATTGGTATTGGGGAAAGGCCCCGCATCGAAACAGGTGGCCAACCGGCACCTCGTTTTCATTTATCAGTGGTATCGGGGAAAGGCTCCGCATTGAGACGGGTGGCCAACCGGCACCTCGTTTTCATTTATCAGTGGTATCGGGGACAGGCCCCGCATCGAGACGGGTGGCCAACCGGCACCTAGTTTTCATTTATCAGTGTTATCGGGAAAAGGCCCCGCATCGGGAACGGGTAGCCAACCGGCTATTCGGTTTTTTTTATTTGATATCGGGGAAAGGCCCCGCAACATAAGGGCGCAAGGCCGCAACGGTTTATTTTATTTATCAAGGTAAATTTTTTTTTTTTTTTTGGTTAATTTTATTTAAATTTTTTTGTTTACTTTTATATATATTTTAAATTTTTTTTCCGATTAAATTTTAAATCTTTATTTTAATCGAGCGCCGGGTACGGTCGCGCGCTTGGTGTGCATTGCTCTCGCTTCTCTCACGTTCTCTCCCTTTCTGTTGTGTTTTCTTTTGTCTAAATTAAATAAAGAAAAAATGAATTATTAAATTTTCGGGGTGGGTATGATGAGGTGGAATTCCCATCCTGTGTAGGGTTGGCGGTCCCTTGATGCCCGCATCCGGATTGTTCGGTGATTTGTGTAAACCGGTGTTTACCACCGTTTGAGTTCGGACGGATGCGCGCACCAAGGCACCTCGCTTCCGTTATAATTTCGTTTTGTTTTTTTAATTATTTGTTCGTTCCTCAGGTTCCGGCCGACAAATTTCGGCGGAACCAAGTTTACCACTATTATTATTTGCGGTTTTTTTCCTTTTTTATAAATATCTGTAATCAAGGTGTAAGCCAGGAGCCACGCATGCCTCAATCCCCACGACCCTTCGCACTTCTCCTTGAGAATATAGCAGGCAAAAATCACCGTGGAGGCCTCTGCGTGCGCTTAGTGATATCTGCAGGTTGGCAGTAGCCAGCCTGTAACAAATATTATATTTTAGTAAACTAATAATCTAGAATAATATAATTGATTGGAAAAGTATAATTTATTAATAAACTTGCGTTTAGACTGCGGTCCAATTCGTGACTTATCTTGTGGAGACTGACTTATTTGAAAGTCTACAATAAGCCTCCTGTCGGCTGGGTATATTGTAGACTTGTTTGACTTTTGTTAGACTTTCAAATAAGTCAGTCTTCACAAAATAAGTCACGAATTGGACCGCGGTCTTAGAATTCATAAAATTTAGAAGAAAATATCAAAGTAAAAATCCTTTGTCCTAAGATACTTTAAAGAGGCTTCAAGTCTTGGAAAAGGTGTTCTTACTTTGAACGAGACCTAATCTGGAAAAAACTAGGGGAAAACTGGGTCTAATATTCAGAATTTGTAGAGGTAAAAGTCGAAGTAAAAAGCCTTTGTCCTAAGATACTTATGATAGGTGTTTTTACTTTGTACTAAAGGTTTTTTACTTCGAATTTTACCTCTACAACTTTTTTTACGTTTCTGCTCGACTTCTACCTCTAGAATTTTTGAATATTAGACCCAGTTTTCCCTAGTTTTTTCCGGATTGGGTGTCGTTCAAAGTAAAAACACCTTTTCTAAGAGTTGAAACTTCTTTAAAGTATCTTAGGACAAAGGATTTTTACGGAGGGTCGGCGTTGAATTCTGCACTGCATCAGAGAGTCTTAGTTGTATTTATTAACATCATCAATGGTAATCGGTGGCGAAAATTCGATATGCATCTAGCCTCTGGTGGGATTCGAGCGCAGTACATCCCGGTCCACGATCCGAAGATTTAACCACTGCACCACTTCTCCAGATGCTCACAATACCTCATCAACATTTTAACGCAATGAGCTGAATGGTAAGGAGCGCACACGGGTTACACATCTAAACATTCATTTTTATACAGGGTGTCTCTGCTAAAGACCGCTATCGACCTGAATATATTGTTATTTACATAAAATTCTCCTTCGCATGTTATATATAGGAAACAAGCTAACAAATCATAAAAATACACTCAAATGTCAAGGTTCAAATACAAATGTGTTTCATTGGGCTAATTATCGGATGTACATTTAAGTATATGTAATTGCATAAATTATCATTCTCGTTCATAAACACTATAATATGCAATTATTTCACTCTCTTTGATTAAAATTTGCATATCGTGATATATGTAAGTATAGCTATAAAGTGTATCATAAAAAAATAATGCTTTATGTGTGTAATTTAAAATATTGCAGGAATTACACCACATCCTCTATCTATGCCAGTAATATAGAAAACTCATTAGAATAAAAAAAAATCAATAAGGTGCCAATACAAACCAGTTGGTCGTAAAATAGTTGATTTTTTGTGTACGTGATATGACGGTTTTTTGAAATTTTCCTGGGCTATTCAACCCAGCAGAGGTTTTCTAATGGCAATTACATTCCATAGGCAAAACTGCTTAGGCCGTTTATTTTGTCCAATTAGAATTAATAGCTTCTCGTTATGGAACAAAGGTAATTTTATGGCGTTTCAGCTTTTAAAGGTATTATAAGTTGATCTGGTTGTATTCACTTTTCACCAATTCAAATAAATTTTTTTTAATTTATTTAACAAATTACCCGATGAATTACATGGCTCGAGTTGCAGGAATTTTTAATAAAGTTTCACGGAAAACAACTGGATTTCGAGAATTCAATCTCGTATAGAATTTTTGGTATATTGAAACTAGACTAGTTAAAGATCGTAGAATTCAACCAAAGATTCTGGTTTACCTCCTTGACAGCTAAGAATTTTAAAGTTTATCGAGTACGTCATATTCGCGTTAAATTCTCTAATTCCGCAATAAAATGAAGTCTTTCCAACCGCACGCCACTTAAATAAGCAAGTCTAAGATGAAACGGATTCGTGCCTACAATAAATAACAATCCAGAACTAATCTGGAGCGGATAAATATTAAAAAGACCCACAAATACTCATAGTCATTACCTTACAATGGGAATAAGGGGCCTCTCCAGCTGATTTAATATTCGCCTCTGTTAGATTAGTTATCGAAATTATGCTCATATGCCACCATACATTTCTCCGTTCACAGAGGTTGGCAGACATAACTGTATATGGTATTTAACTGTGAAGCCATTTAAATGTATGAGTATTTGTATGCTAAATACTAATGGTCAGTACATTTAAAGGCGATATACAGTTATATTTGCCAACCTCTGTGAACCGAAATGTTAGGTTAGGTTAGGTTAGGTTTCAGTGGCTGCTTTCGCACATTTAGGCCAATTGTGGCTCATTGTGATGTCACAGGATCCCACATCATAAACTCCCTTAAACCCATTTAGTACTATTAATATAGCGTAAAAGATCTCGCACATTACAGCTTTCGAGATCACAGAAGTTGTTCATGTTGTATTTGCCCAAGAGATAAAGTCTTCTGCCAGCTTCCGCTGTACCATCGAGCTTGGAGCCGTCGGTGAAGAGTTTAACTGTGCCAGTCTCCATAACGAGACTACTATTCCAATCCTCCCTAGAGGGGATAATCACCTTGAAAAACTTCAGTAGTCTTGATTCACCAGTTCACTGAATTGCTGAGTACCCTTTTTGCAGGCACTTCCAACCGGAAGTCGCTGAGAGCCGGGCGGCCTTGTTAACCGTCATTTGCTTGCCGATAATATCCAACGGGAGAAGGTACAGTAAAACCTCTAGGGCACTAGTGGGGGTCGTTTTCAGCGTCCCACTAATGAGCATACAGGATGCCCTCTGCACCTTCGCCATCATGTTCCTATATGATACTTTCTCCAGAGAAGGCCACCATACACTCACGCTATACAGCAGTATGGGCATTACAACTGCAGGGTAAAGCCAGTGCTCCGGTTTCAAGCTCAATTTCCTTCAAATGACATTTTTCAAGAGTAGAGCACCACAGTGGCCTTCTTTACTCTTTCTATCGTGTTTGATTTCCAACTGAGCTTACTGTCCTGAAGAGTCCATAGCCTTATCAGTAAGGACTAGCATGGTACCATTCAGGCATGGTAAAGCCATTGCCGGAATTTTATACCTCCTAGTGAAAAGGACCATTTCTGTTTTAGGTGGGTTAATCCCCAATCCACATCTGGTGGCCCACCCTGCAATTATTGATAACGAACTTTGCATCATGTCGCTGATTGTACCCAGGTGCTTACCCGAGAGAGATATCGCCATGTCATCTGCGTAAGCAACCACACCTATTCCTTCCCCCTCCAGTTCCAATAGTAGTCTATTGATTACTACATTCCAGAGGAGGTTAGAGAGGACACCTCCCTGAGGAGTTTCCCGAACAATCCGTCTTCTGACGGAAGTTTTCCCCATCCCCGCTATGACTCTTCTTCTACCTAGCAAATGAATAATTATCTTGATTACTCGTTCTTCGATCTCAAAAGGTAGCAATCCTTCCATAATTGCTTTCACCTTCACGTTATTGAACGCGTCCTCGATGTCGAAAAACGCCACCAACGAAAATTCTTAAAAATTCAGTGACTTCTCAATTCCGCGGGCCAGAGTATGTAATGCCGTATCCACGGACTTACCATTATGGTACCATGTTGAGACTGAGCCCAGTTTCTGGGTTAAATTTTTGAGCGAATATAGACATCCAGCATCCATTCCATGGTTTTCAGCAGAAAAGATGACAAAGATATTGGTCTAAAATCCTTAGGGTTGCTGTGCAAGCTTCTTCCTGCCTTCGAGATGAATATCACCCTAGCCTCCCTCCATTTCTCGGGGATGTACCCCAGCTTCAGGCACCCTTTGAAGATAACTTCCAGCCAGGGAAGCAAAACCTCCTGGTTCTTCTGAATTTCTGCTGGTATAATCCCATCCGGACAAGCTGACTTAAAAGACTTGAACCTTTTAATAGCCCATTTTATTCTCCGGGTGCTCAGAGTATCCTCTGAACAAAACAGTTGGACCCCGTAGTCATCCCTAGACCCACAACTATCCAAAGACTACGCAGTCGAAACATCCTCACTACCCGGGAAGTGACTTTCCAACAAGAAATCAAGAGTCTCTTCACTAGAAACTGTCCATTCGCCATCCGTTTTTAACAGATAGCCTGGTACAGCTGGATTGGTAGAGAGAATTTTCCTTAGGCGCGGGGTTTCCGAGACCCCTTCCGTTCTATGTCTATCGCAGAAGCGCCTCCACTAACTCCTCTGCGCCTTCCTTACCTGTCTTTTGTATACTCTGAGGCATTTCTTATAGAAGTCCCAGTCCTGACTGTCTCTAGATCTTTTCGCTCTATTGAAAGCAGACCCACAGACTTTTCAGTGCTCCGCAAGAGCCGGATTCCACCAAACAAGTTTTCGCTTTCTCCTCAGCTTTATTAAAGGACAGGCTACCCTCATAGAGGTATTGTTTCGCTCCGACCTCGTCCTTCCTGAACACCTTCAGAGTAAGGGAGCCGAAGCCGAGGTTGATGACTCCTTTGGTTTTTGACGCGGGAGCCAGGGAATCCTTATTAATCACCATAATTTATGATCTGAAATTGCCCTTAGGCTCCTCCTGCTTGATAATTTTTCAATTCCCTGTTGGGAGACCCGGATCGCAAACCTAGATAATCCTGATAATGATACCAACCTGCGTCCTTGCATATTGGTGGTGGTCCCGGATGGTGTCCAAAGACCCTGAGGAAAACAAGGTTCAGTGCGTTGAACACCGACCCCCATTTTTCCCCGGTGATGCTCCCATCTTCATTGCTATCGTCCACAACGGCTAGCACCACCTCACCCTCCTTAACGACGTCGCTGAACAGCTTAGGCCTCTTCCTCGAAAGACCGAACCGAAATATTAAAGTCGTTAAAAAAATTTCAATCAATTTTATTTGAGGGACTTGTTTTTTTAATTTCTTGATTTAAAGTGTGGTAAATGTGAGATTGTTTCTATTTTCTCAGGATGGAATTTAATTTTCCCCTTATTTTTATTTTCGGGCTAACGAACCTGCCAATGAATTTAGCGAAGAAACACACCTATATTTTAAAGGCGTTTTCGGGGTTGTTTTCGGGTCGGCTTCGTATGCGTGACTGACATACTGATGGAATTTCGAAAGCCGGCTATTGAATATCGAAGGCAGACATTGAAAAAATTTGTTGGGAAGTTCGGATTAACGGGAAACATTGGGAATAGCAACGAATTCTCTTATTAAAGGGTTTTCCAATAAGAGTGATATTTCTTAAAAAAAACACTAATTGTTTAGGAAATTGAAATGTCTTTTATTTAATGTGAAGTACAATCGATACAATTAAGTTCTCAATAAAACGTCATTCAAATGGCCTGCACGACTTCTTCTGCAGGAACGTATTCGATGAACCCAATTTTCGAGCACTTTTTCCACGAAATCAAGTCGTATGTCATGAATAGCACGTTCAATATTGACTTGTAAAGCTTCAAGAGATTTTGGTTTATTGCTAAAGACCAATAACTTCACATAACGCCACAAGAAATAGTCTAATGGTGTTAAATCACAACTTCTTGGAGGCCATTCAATATCACAATTTCTTGAAATAATCGAATCTCCAAACTTTTCTCGCAATAATTCAATTGTTGCACTTGCTGTGTGGCACGTAGCCCTGCCTTGTTGGAACCAAATGTGGTCAAGATCAACTTCTTCCAATTTCGGCCATAAAAAGTTGGTTATCATCGATCTATACCAATCTTCATTGACAGTAACGGTGTTACTAGCTTCATTTCGAAAAAAATACGGACCGATAATTCCACCAGACCAAAAATTCACCAAACTGTCAATTTAGGTGAATTTAATGGTTTTTCATGAATAATTTGTGGATTTTCTTCACACCAGAATCGACATTTTTGTTTATTTACCGCACTACTTAGATGAAAGTGAGCCTCATCTGAGAAGATGATTTTATTAAAAAAATCGTTATCGTTTTCAAGTTGTTCCAAAGCAAAATCAGCAAATTCAGTTTTTGAGTGAGAACAATTTTATACAGTCCCAATTTTTGAGAAAGTCTTGGAATCGACAAATTGTGGTATTCAGGAACACTTGCCTGATATGACATTTAATTATACATTTGGCATAAATATACTACACACAATCACCTAGCGGATAAATTTACCGAAACTAATTTCAACTACTTATAATAAAAAGGTAGAACAGTTGTGAGTATAGTTAATTTAGCAAAGACAAAAACCTTAAGTGCTTATGAGTACTTGCGGTGGTCGATTGGAAAGCAACTATTGAACGTGCCAGATGAGGACAAAACTTTTAACAGATGAGGAACTACCAGATTCTGAAATAATATTCAACGAGTATCCATTTCTTCATGAGAATGCACGCCGAGTAGGAAGCAGATTACGAAATTCAGTCCTTTCGATCAAAACTAAACACTCGATCGTATTACCTAATTCATAACTATTAATAAAATACTATACCGGCTCAAACATCTACATACAAATACGACATTACGCATGAATCCATTCTGCGACAGAAATTTTGGATTGTGATTTGTAAAAGTGTCGTAAGTCTAGCATACATAAATATTTAACATGTTTTCTGTATACAAGAAGATTGAGATGCCTATCTCAATTTATGGGTGATCTGCCGATTGCATACGAGTACAAGCTTTCAAACGGTTTATTCATTGCGGTGCCGATTTCGCCGGCCCATTACCGTAAAACTTCGGAAACGAAGGTGTAGTCAAACGTCAAAGGAGTATGTTGCATTATTTATTTGCTAATCTACTAAGGCTATATGTATTTTGACGTTGCGACCGATTTGTCAGCTCAAGGATTGTTTGCTGTGCTTAGACAATTTGTCGGAAAACGTGGAAACTCTTTAGACCTATATTCATTCAATGCTATAAACTTCGTCGGATGCAATCAATTTTTGAAAGTGATTTTTACAGAAAATAAATCAGATTACATCGATATAATTATGTTGGGATTTGGGAACTCAACGTTAAAATTGTCAAATATTATTTGAAATGTAAAATAGGAAACAAATTGCTTATTTATGACGAACTGTTGACATTCCATATTCAAACAGAAGAATTATTAAATTCTAGGCCGTTAAGTATCAATTCAAAACCGTCTAAAATCAAGCCGTTTTTATTTTGGACAAACTCTCACACTGAGTGTCATTTTGTACCAAAAATAACTGAATTTATTAGAAGCCAAGAATTCATTTATAAACCGTTGACAACCAATGCAACAATTTTTGGTGACAATATCATACAAATTATTTGACCTGGAAATATTTTGAAAAGTACACGCGTACATCATTTACGCGAAAAACGAATATGAACATTGGATCCTAGCCAGGTCCCAGAGCTGCTGCAAGTGGTACACTGATGATAATCTTGTTTTTTCCTTACATTTATCAATTTTCATTTATGCTATCTCGCTCTGCTAGGCACCCCGGCTGATCGATGAGAATTAAAATTCTTACTCTGGTTTTTTCTACAAAAAAAGAGATTCTAGAGATTATTTTCCGTTGTCGGTCTACGGAAATTGGTCGCTTTCTAGAAACTTTTTCGCTTTTTCCAAATATTTTAAAAAGTGTAAAGCATTTATGTTTGGTCACAACATATTCTCATTTCCATTATTTACAGATTTTCCATATAATCAATGTATTCAAAAACAAACTGAACCGGTTAAATTGGAATACACCGCAAGCAGTTCGTACTATAAACACTCACAAGTCAATTTGTTTGGGACATAATCGTAAAAAATGATGGTCACGGAATTAGCTAAAATATGTAGCCCAGCATAATTTCAATATGAAGAACGAGAACATCGTCATTTTCAAGAAAATACTTTTTTTGGCACTATTCTGGCTTTCCTGGGAATAGGAAATTGGGAAAAACATTTTTGTAGCAGTTTCGTGAAAATTGTGGAACTAATATTTTAATTGAATTTAGTACGTCCGGTGCGTCTGTTAGGTCTAGTAGAAGATTACCAATAAATGTACTTTTTCCCAATCCCCACCTATTTTCTAGTATTGCCAAGTTTTTTGTTTTACATCCAATTAAAAATGGTGGTTGTCACTGTATGTTTATGTGGTATGGTAGATCCTTCTTTCTAGGTCAAGCAGCGTGTAAACTTTTGAATTTTCTCAATATTTTGGAGATGTTAAGTTGTATTAAGGTATCGTTCAAACTATAGATGATGAAAACTAGAATTTAATATGATGTGATTTCAGAAGCAAATTTATTTACGGTTACGCTAACCACCAGCACATAAACAGAATTTACGACACGTAACAGCAATTCCATTGGCCTGCCAATGATTTTCTTTTATATTGTCATGCATGGGAACATTATCATTCTGAACCTTTTACAAATGAATATATGTGAACATAATTCACCGAAATTCTACTGCAAATGATGATATTTCTATAACATGTAGTGTAGCATACGAGTATGATATATAAGCCCAATAATATTATTACATAGGAATTTGGTTTGGTTTTATATTTGAATCCTATTTATTGCTATTTAACGAAATGGAAAAATGTTTCCTACACATAATTCTTATCTTTTGCTTTTCCAGAAAAAATACCTGTGTAGGATGTTTTCTTTCTGCATACGAAAATTATATTTTTTAGCCTTTTTATAAAACTATATGGAGGTATAAGCAAAATTCACAATTATCTTTAGCTTTTTCGTAACAATGTAATTTAATTAATTTTTAAGATTCAACCAACCGTATGATAATTTCATAATAATATTACTTAAACTAATGTAAACCGGATGATTCGGTTTTGTGGAAATTTATTTCAACGGAAATATTTCGTAAGTTCATATTTAATATAAAATTCATGGAGGTGGGACGTAATGTTTGCTCGACTTTAATCGCGCATCCATTATACAAAATTTTGTAAGTAGGTTGAAGGTTTCCGATTCTATTTTCAACTGTAACAATTTGAAAATGTGTTGGCGTTAAGCTATTTTTACATGCAAATGTGCATAAGCTACAGTATTTTCGTCATAAGTTATTTATGGAATTGTTTATGGAGTATATATTATATATTAAGAAGAGTTTTTATTTAGATTTTTGTGCTGCCGTATTCACCATAAAGTTTCGTATGAATATTTCAAAGTGCGCATAAAACTCGTTTGCCAATTATTGCATTTGAAGGTTGATAAAAAATATATCGTAAACATGATTTGCTCGGATTCAATTCTGTTCAATTATTTATTCCTTAATACATGTTTTGAATTTCATAAGTTGTTTTAACGAACAGCTTTATTTAACATCACATGAACTGACAAAAGCGAATATTCCTACTATGGGAACAGAAGTGAAGTTTCTGACAAACTAAAAACGACAAAAAGGACAAACAACTTTACACCATCCCACAAAGTGTAAATTTACATTTACAAAAAATACGTTGCATGTAGCAAAACGAAAGCTTTTATTTTTGTTTTCTAGAAGCCAACATAATTATGCGGCGGACGTCTTAGTTTTTTTTAATGTTTTAATTTGGCCATTGTAAAAAGTATAGTGGTGGTTCAATGATCAATAACAAGGCATCGAAAAAATACTAACGAACTTATGTCTACACTTAACCATTACTTAACTTAGTTAACATCCAATGATATTTTCGGTCGGCTGTCAAATTCACATGTACAATTGTGGTTTCGACATGTTAAACACTTGTACATAGAGCATACATTTTAAGAGTCGAGAGATTTGTTGCATTTGTTGAGAGATTTGTTGAGTTTGCGAATATCCAAGCTCTAATGAAATCAGTGTCCACAAACGACTATAGAGTAGTTGCACTAAACAATAATGTTTGGAAGATAAACACAAGAGATCCCGATGCATATAGAGCTTTAGCCACAAAGCTCACTGAAGAAGGTAAAGAGTGGAAGACAAAAATAACCGAGAAATCAAGGTTGTGGCCAGAGGTCTACATCCCACTTGCAAGAAGGAGGATATAACAGAAGATCTCAAAATGAAAGAACTGCAAATTGAAGACGCAGTAAATATCCTTAAACGAGAGAAAGTTGAAAATAGTCAAGGAACCAAGATCGTTAAAAGAGGGCCCCCGCTATTCATGCTCACATTCAACAAAAGTTAAAAAATTGAAAATATATTTAATAGCAAAGCAATACTTAATACGTGGAATAAAATAGAACCACTGAAAAAGAACACGAGACTAATACCTCAATGCAAGAAATGCCAAGATTATAACCACACCCAAAGATATTGCGAGAGAGATGTTAGGTGCGTAAAATGTGCCGGCAGACCCATCGTGAAAGACTGTTCTCTTAGTAAAACCGAAACTGGAAGGTGTATACACTGTAAAGGACAACACCCAGCCAACTATAGAGGATGCGAATTAGCGGTACAACTGCAAAGGTTAAGAAATAAAACACGCCAATCGACTCAAAACAGTAATGTTAGAAGAGAAAGGATTCCAACTACAACTAGCGCGCCAACACAACCAGAGCCCATAGGGCCAGAGAGGAGATTATACTCTCAGATAAAGCAACAGAATACTATTAAAGAAAATCTACTAAAAAGGATATTTCGAAGTATAGAAACGATAAATGCTCGCCTAGCAAAACAAGAACGTGGTCTAGAAGCGTGGTATATAAGCGGCTGGATAGACAAGAAGCTACGAATGAGCTTACATCAATGCTATACTAATCAAATGAATAGATCACTTAGAATTATTATTTGGAACGCGAATGGATTACCACAGCATGTTCCAGAGCTAGAAATTTTTCTAAACTTAGAAAAAATATAGATATATGTCTTGTCTCGGAAACTCATTTAACAGAAACTTCATTTATTAAAATACGTAACTATCAATGCTACCATGCTATTCATCCAGGAGGAAACGCTAGAGGCGGGTCAACCGTAATTGTTAAAAATAATATTAAACATTACGAAGTGCCCGGCATTGAGGAAGAAATTATGCAGGTTAAAACCATAATAGTTGAATCAATCAATAATAGGGAACTCAGTATCTCCTCTATTTACCGTCCCCTACGCCATCAATTAAAAAAAGAAGACTACAGTCGACTTTTTAAATCACTAGGATCAAATTTTATCATGGGCGGTGATTCTAATGAATAGAATAAATATTGGGGATCTAGACTGACAACTTCTAAAATGAAAGAGTTATTTAATGCAGCTCGCGAGAACAACTGTGAACGCCTCTATGGCGATAAACCAACATATTGGTCTGCTGACATACATAAAAATCCAGATCTTCTTGACTTCTTTGTAACAAAAAGAGTTTTAGAGGACTTCACATGCATTGAAAATAGTGAAGGACTAACATTTGACCACTCACCTGCGATCATGACGCTGAGTAGAATAATAATAAAAAAAGATAATTCACCTAAGTTAACAAACAATAAAACCAATTGGGATCTATTCAAGAAATTAGTAGAAGATCGAACAAATCTCGGCAAACCAATTAAAACGAAGGTGCAGTTGGAAGATGAACTAGAAATATTTAATAACAATATCCAACAAGCGGCTTGGGAAAGTTCACCGATTTCTCAAACCAACGCTACAATGAAACATATTTATCCTCTTGAAGTCAGAGAACTACTTAAAGAGAGACGGAAAACCCGCAAAATCTGGCAGCACTCTCGTGCACCGCAACACAAAACTATTCTTAATTTTTTGTGCAACAAGTTAAAACAACTAATAAAGGAAATAAAGAATGAAAGCATAACTAAGCAACTACGAGGCCTTTCTGAACTAAAGGATGACAATTATTTGCTTTGGAAAGCAACGAAGGGACTAAAAAGATCCAAAATGCATGTGCCGCCTATCAAATGCGATGACGGATCCTGGGCTATAAGTGACAAACAGAAAGCCTCTCAGAATTACTGTTTATTTAGAAGAGACTTTTCAACCGTTGCCGAGACAAACAGACGTATCCGGCTAAATAATTTGATCACGTAGCGTACTTTAATTTTAATAAACATTATATTATATTATAAATTTAATTTTTTTATAAATTTTGTTACAGGCTGACTACTGCCAACCTGCAGATATCACTAAGCGCACGCAGAAGCCTCCACGGTGATTTTTGCCGGCTACATTCTCAGGGAGAAGTGCGAAGGGTCGTGTGGATTGAGGCATGCGTGGCTCCTGGCTTACACCCTGATTACAGATATTTATAAAAAAGGAAAAAAACCGCAAATAATAATAGTGGTAAACTGGGTTCCGCCGAAATTTGTCGGCCGGAACCTGAGGAACGAACCAATAATTAAAAAAACAAAAAGAAATTATAACGGAAGCGAGGTGCCTTGATGCGCGCATCCGTCCAAACTCAAACGGTGGTAAACACCGGTTCCGAACCCGGATACGGGCACTAAGGGACCGCCAACCCTATAAAAAAAACTGTTGCGGCCTTGCGCGGTTATGTTGCGGGGCCTTTCCTCGATACCAAATAAAAAAACCGAATAGCCGGTTGGCTACCCGTTCTCGATTCGGGGCGTTTCCCCGATACCAGTGATAAATGAAAACGAGGTGCCTGTTTGCCAACCGTCTCGATGCACGGCCTTTCCCCGATACCACTGATAAATGAAAACGAGGTGCCGGTTGGCCACCCGTCTCGATGCGGGGCCTTTCCCCGATACCACTGATAAATGAAAACGAGGTGCCGGTTGGCCACCCGTCTCGATGCGGGGCCTTTCCCCGATACCAATAAAACAGGAAAATTTTGTTGGGCGTTGCCCGCCTAAACAACGTAAATTTGGCTTTGATAGACCGCCTTTCATAAACAGTTTTTTTATAAGTTGATGTACTCCGTGTGCATCCAATAATTAATTGAGATAATTTTGCTGTATCTAATACAAAATGCAGTTTCTACGAACTATTAGCTTATTTATCAATGATTAATCCAAATAAATCCATTTTGGCAATGTCCCAAATTAACATAAAGCTTTAATTTTTTTTTTCCTTGATATAAATTCACAATACTAATCTTAAAATTTAATTTAATTTATTAAACTATTTTTCGCTAATTATTTCACAGATTTTTTTTTCTAACACACGACATCAAAAATGTATAATTTATTTTTTGAAGTTTTAAAAATTTTGACTCTTCAACATTCCAAACTCGACTCTATTTTTTATATATTTCAAAACCAGACTGATTTTTTTTTCTTTCGAAACAAAAAACTTTCACACCGAATAACGCGCAATACGTTCAAGAAGAATTGTCTTTCTTCTCTGTTTTTCGTTTATATCAATGCGAATTGAGCATATAAGAAAAACATTTTTCTAAAACGTTTTACTGTGCACACTCGATGCGCATTGGTCTCGCTCTCTCGTCATTCTTCTTACCTCTGCGCCACCACACGATGAGGTACAAAACAAAACGTCGCGAGTGCGTTCAGCGCACAATAAACAAACAACTCCGAAAGCGAAGACAACAACCGAGGTGAATATAAAATACCAATATTGAGCAATCAATGGGAAGTAAAGACACTAACCGGAGGGAAATATAAAACATAAAATTGTGGTTTCGACCACACAGTCGTAACAATTTTTTAAAACTCAAAATCATTTTTTACTAAAAAGAATTTCATATATTTTTCTAAACAATAAAAAAAATTGACATATGTCAAAATTTGAAGATTTTTTTTATTTAACGGTTGTACAAAACAAGGGAAATTTAAGGTTTCCCCCTGAAATGGATAGTGTTTCCGATAAATAGCTAGAGCAAGATATATTTTTATCGATTTTTAAGTAAAAAGTGGAATGAAAAATCTTAGTTTACAGTTAAACAAATTAATTATATGCAAAATTAGCGCGCTAATTATAAGTTTTGACTCAGAAAATTGGCTGATCCGGATACAGCTGTCGCGCTAATAAGAAACCACTCTTATACCCTAGACAGACACAAACTAGCTAATCGTGAATTCGAGATTACTACAATCGGGTTGTAGGAAGAAGATAAATGTGAAATATAAGAAAAAATCAGTAGATTGTATGGGGCTGGGGAACATAAGTCATTTGCATTGAATGTACACAGAAAAATTATTAGATTGTAAATTAAATTTTAAAAGTTTTTAACTGTCACAGAAATTATTTATACATTTAGTTTATATTAACTTATTGTAACTGATTCGATGTAATTCAAAATCGGCAAATTCGCATTGAAATTGTTTATTTCATTAATTAAATATGAATTTGAACGTTTGCAGAGCTACAAAATCGGGTTTGTGTCTGTCACTATAATTATAAAATCGCGATTTTATTTGTTTGACATGTAATCGCGATTGGAAGAAATCGCGATAATTTTTGTGTCTGTCCAAGGTATTAGTATAATTTTAATCTTTTCGTATTTGAATCACTAATAAATGTGTGAAATAACGAATTATTCGGGGTTCGCTGGGAAAAAGGATTACACTCTACAATTATCCAAATTCTTCTGTAAAAAATTCTGAGAAATCATACGAATATATTAATACAAAAATGTATTGACTGTTTTTCAATTCAATACTTTAGTTTATTAATAAGATACTTCCAAAGTGCAGAGTATGTATATTTTTCCTACTTTATATACAGAGACACGAGTCAAGATGCGTTAACAAAATAAACCCAAAATTTAAAATATTGACATATATTTGGGAAACGAATGGATAAATTCCAAATTGAGTGAAATATTCATTCAATATTGAATGGAAAATTTTCAAAAACCCGGGTTAATAAATATTTTATCAGCATAAATCTCTCAATTTTCCAGAAATATTAACTTTGTATGTATTCGGTTTTAGCGAAACGGATTTGATTGGAAGCACAAAAGAAAAATGTTCTTAATAGTTTCGCCAGAATCTTAAGGTACGAATACGCATTGATATGAGATACAAACCACTACAATAAAATTATCTCCGGCATATCATTAATATTAATCAATTTCACTTTTCATCCCTAATCGTTTTGGAAACGAATTGTGCTCATCTAACATTTTGTTGTTATCATTTTCTTTTCTGCATATAGGAAAATAATTGATTTGTATCTTCATTGAAATCAATTTAATTAATTACATATCATTAGTAATCTTTCTTTTACCGCAATCTCTCTGCCAGTATAAATTTCACATTTATCGTAAAGGTTAAAATCCTTTTTCGACGATATGCGTTTAATTTTGTTTGATGAGTGGTGGACTATTAATTTAGTTTATTTGAAATGTACGTTCGCTACTGCGTAGACGCAGACATACTTGACGTCTTGGGTTTCCAGCAAATTGGTTGATTTTCTAAAATGAGATGTTGAAATAAGGTAAATTTTAAACGGAAATATTTGACATGACAGAATTAGGGTCAGCATTTGTTAAATTACATAAATTTTTGGTCGTGTTCTTGAGATCTCTCGTCTGAGGACGACGTGCTAAATAAAATTTTTCTTTATAATAAAATTGAGTTTTCAAATTACGTGGTGATCATTCCACATTCTCGATTTTTTTACTATATGTAAAATGACTACGGCCAACAAATTTTTCAATTTTGCGGACAGATTTTTCAGTACTTACGCTTCATATTATTTTACGTTTTTCTTTGGTAGTTTCCTTTCTAACACCGGCCATTTTTAAATAAAATTTGTTTTTATAATGTAAAACCTGTATGGTAACATCTCTGAGTTTTCTGGAATCAGCCGTAGTGTAGCAGATATTTTGAGGAATCAATATTAATAAAAATCAATTGCCGCATGTATCATCACTACAGAACGGTTGGGCCGATTTGGCTCACCTTTTTTTTGTTGTGTTCGTAATTGTCAGGAAAAGGTTTGTATGAAAGAAAATTTTGGGAAAATCTACTGGAAAAGTCGGAAAATCGAAAAATGATGTTTTTGTACGGGTTTTTCGCACCTATCCGATCCAAATGGCCTTTTAGAAGAGAAAAATTGGAAAACATTAGTGAACAACTCGGAAACTTAAAGAAAATTGAATTTTTTTTATAGTGCATCAGTTGATCGGCTTAACCGATTTGGCTCAATCTTTTTTGTTGTATTCGCAATTATCAGGAGTTGGTTGTTACGGAAGAAAATGTTTGGGAAATCCGGAAAAGTCAGAAAACTTAGAAACTCGAAAAATGATGTTTTTGGTCAGGATTTCGCACGTATCCGATCCAGATGGTCTTTTCGAAGAGAAAAATTGAAAAATCAGTGGAAAACTTGAAACCTTCCGGAAAACCCCGAAGAAAATTGAATTTTTTTCTACCGCATCAGTTGAGAACGGCTGAACCGATTTGGCTCAACCATTTTTTATTGTATTCGCAATTTTCAGGAGATATGGTTGATATGAGAGATTGCGTTGATATGTATGTCAAGATCAAAACGGAACGTTTAAATTTGATCCACTTCAGTGAATCAAAACTACTATCCTACTATTCATCTGCGCGATGCCATCGGTTCGGACAGCGATGCAACCAACGTCGGCTAATTGACCATTGTCCCAGCGACATATGTTGGCAGCCTACGGTATATGCATGAATATGCACAGGATGCTATGACATATGTGTGGCATTAAGGATTGCCGGATTTGTTCATCACGTTCACATGCAATCAAAATGACCTGAAATTTCCGGTAATCTACTACCAGTACAAACTTCCAGCGATCGCCGCGACATCACCGCACGTTTGTTTAAACAAAAACTCAATACGTTAATGGACTTCATCGTTAAAAAGATGGTTTTCGAACAGCCACGTTATTGGATGTACTCCGTAGAGTAGCAGAAGCGTGGATTACCACATGCTCACATTCTGCTGTGGTTAATCGAGAAAATCAGACCAAATCAATTCAATCGTCAGCGCCGAAATACCAGATGCAGAAACATACCTGGAGTTGTTCGCGGTAGTCGCAACAAACACGATGATTTACGGTCCATGTGGAGATCATAATCCAGATTCACCGTGTATGGCCGATGGGAAAAGCACAAAACAAGATCCGCGTCCGTTGCTTCCATCTACAATCAGTGGAAACGACGGTTATCTACTATATTGGCGTCAGATCGTGGCAGAACAGTCACTTTGACGGTGAAAGGGAAACACTGCAATGTTGAGTACTGTAACTGCATTAAATATGTTTGCAAATCAGTGAAGAAAGGTATAGCGACCTCGCAGAGTTCAGCATTGCTGCTTTGGATGCAAATGGCAATGTGTCAATTTTCCGATTGGGCCGTTATGTCAATTGCAATTAGCCGATTTGGCGTATTTTCTCATTTGCATTACACTAACGTCACCTCACTGTTCAACATTTGTGGGTACACTTTAAGAATGGACAACGTGTCTATTTCACGGAAGCTAATGCAGCACAGCGATCAGAACAATCACCAGCTACAACACTCACGAATATCATCAAATTTGCCAATGCGGTCTGTTCGCACGCACATTGCTTTACTAGGAAATGCCACGCTATTATACTTGGAACCGGTCGTCGTTTCAACGACGAAAAAAAGTGTCAACGACGAAAGAAAGGCCAACCTCGTACTATAGTTAGTGTGTTGTACACCACTTATCAAGAAGCTTGCCAACGTCAGCATTTGCTGGAAAACGAGTCACAT
Organism: Nephrotoma flavescens; assembly: GCA_932526605.1. Lineage (NCBI taxonomy): Eukaryota > Metazoa > Arthropoda > Insecta > Diptera > Tipulidae > Nephrotoma > Nephrotoma flavescens. The sequence continues at coordinate 140,973,740 of OW052222.1, forward strand.
TGGGACTCTTCACTCGCCAATGCCATTGTTTCTGCGCCGGCAAATCAAATTCGTAGATTGTTCGCATTCATCATATAGCATCGTGTAAATACAAGGACGGGATGGCTGACGACATTTTCCATCGAGTTTGCACTGCAACAACGAGAGATACGCGACGAAGCTTTGATCATGAAGACTTGTGCGTGCTTATGTACGGCAGCTATTTATAATTCGGTCGATACACGATGCATTTAATCGTGAATTGCAACGAGAGCAAGTGTACGAACGATATTCAATGACCCAAATAGTACAAACAAATGTCCTGCTTTTAAATGTACAGCAAAAGAACGTGTACGAACCATTGATGAAGCCAGATGACGAATAAGGAAACAGCAGAATATTCTTCCTCGATGCTCCTGCTGGAACAGATAAAACTTTCCTGGCCAGGGATTTTGTACGCTATTCTCATGAGAATTTGTATGGTAAACGTATACAAATTCTCATGAGAATTTCGTGAGAATTGAGTACAAAATCCCAATGCGGATTTCATTGCTTTTGGCCACAATTCACTTGAGATCTCAAATAGCGTTAGCCGTTGCATCATCGGGAATTGCAGCCACATTGCTAGATGGCGGCCGGATGGCACATTTCTCGGTGAAGTTGCCGATGCATATGCACGCGAATGAGAAACCAGTGTGCTCAGTTATCAAGAACTCGGCTAGCTAAGGTATTGCAAGAATGCAAAATCATCATCTGGGACGAATGGACAATGGCACATAAACCATCATTGGAAGCGTTCAATCGAACGATGAAGAATTTTCGAAGCGACTCAAGACGTTTTGGTGGAGTGATGATTCTGCTGGCCGGCGATTTTTGTCAAACGCTACCTGTCATTCCGAGAACAACAACTGCAGATGAACTCAACACATGTCTGAAATCGTCAAGTTTGCGGCGGTATATGAAGAAGTTGCAGTTGACCACGAACATGAGAGTCGCGTTACAGAACGACTAATCAACTGCTGACTTTTCAATACAACTTTTAGCGCTTAGCAATGGTCAAATTCCTGTTGATGTTTTGACAGGATTTCGTTTCCCTCGAGAGCTTATCACGAAAGTTTCTTCGGACATCCGCAGACATTATTTATAAATCACGATTGGCTCAGCGACTGAGTGATATTGGCAGCGAAGAACAAAGAACAGTCTGAATTACTTGATTCAAACCCAAATCATTGCGGAAATGCATTGTTACAAAATCCGTTGACTGTGCGTGACCAATCAAGACTAGACAAACAACTATCCGACCAAGTTTTTGAATAAACTTGATTTGCCGGGAATATACAACCGCATAACCTGATGCTCAAGGTAGGATCTGTTATAATCATGCTGCGTAATCTGAACCCTCTGAGATTGTGGAACGGAATGCGATTGGCTGTGAGAAAACTGATGAACAACGTGATTCAAACGACGATTATCGATGGCAAATTCAAATGAGAGGATGTTGTAATTCCGAGAATTACCCTGATTCCAACTGACATTCCGTTCGATTTCAAGCGCGACAATTAACAAATCGCAAGATCAATCGTTGGGAGTGTGCGGAATAAATCTGGAATTTCCGTGTTTTTCTCATGCGGTCAGTTGTACGTCGCCTGTACGAGAGTTGGCAAACCATCATCCTTGTTCATTTACCACAATGCATTGTATTGATTCCATTTAATTATACTCGAGTAAAATACATTGAATTATTTTGAATTCCAACTGACTCCAATTCATTCCCACACTGAGAGAAAAAATCCAAAAAGCAACTCAAATTTCGATAGATGCCTGAGTTTGAAACAACATTTCATTCACTTTTCAATACATTATGCCGCCTTTATGGTTGCGTTCGTTCCTTCTGACATTTTTTACGAAAAATCATATCGCTCAAGATACGACGATTTTTTTCGTCTGGTTTTTTCCACAAGAGATGATTGGCCGAAAAAATGACAGAACGAACAAACGAACGAAACCGCCTTTAGTGCTGAATTATATGCAAAAGTAAACGGAAAAGCCATTCAACTCAATCGTCTATTGAGAATTGAGTTGAGTTGTTTGATTTGTTCTCTCATCAAAATCAATTTTCGAAGCAACCCCTGGTCTTTTTATTTTACTATGGCTAACTGTTTTGATCAGAACGATTTATCCACTTTTAGAATATATATGGCCCACACTTGATAACATCTCTGAGTTTTCTGAAATCGGCCATAGTGTAGCAGGTATTTTGACGTATGTTTGAATTTTTATGTAATTGTGGTCATAAAAGACACTCTCATAACTATTTATTTTAATTAAGTTACTGTTTTGAACAGTTCAAGTTGTTTACAGATGATATATGTTTTTACTTGGTAATTAACATCTCTGAGATTTTTTTAATCGGCTATTGCTTCGATTTTTTTAATCGCCATGTATATCATTTCAAACGTTTAGAGAATTAGTTGTTTTAATCGTAATAACCCCAATTTTTAGACTAGAATTATTATGATAAAATTTGATCCCGATATTTTACATGAAATATACATTTTGACGATTTTCTTTAGTAAAAGTGTACTATTTACACTTTAAATTGCTACACTTTTAATTGCTACACTTTTTAGAAGTTACACTTTTCGTTAATTTGTGTAGCTACACTTTTTATTAATTTATGTAGCTACACTTTTCGTTAAAAACTTCACACCGGTAGTATTCCATCGTGCTGTACGCTTTTCAATCGTAGGTTGCAGATCTGGATGGTTGAACACTTTATTTTAAAATTTATTTAATTCTTTGACGGTTTTGTAAATGCTATATTTTTCAACATCATTACAAAAATTAAAATGAACTCCAATAGAAGCTACCACTTCCGGTACATGGGTTTCCACCAAATTTTACAACCATCCCCCAATTAATGGAGAAAGTATGAAGTTTTATTCCGAATAGTCTGGATTGTAGACAAATTCATGCAGAATTTTGGTGGAGTAAAAAAGTTGTTTTTAATTTAATTTACAATCATTATGTTTTGAGCGTTTTCTCGAAAATGCTATATACTTTTCAAACTATTTACTTAAAACGAATAAGCTCCTATGAAAAAAGCTTAAGTGTCAAATTTCATCCCGGCCATTCAATCCATCTAAATTGTTTTTAGCGCTTTTGAATGTTGTATGCATTATTTGTGGTACTGTCATTAATTACAACAAATTGGTTTCTTTGTTCTCGAAATGGTAACAGGCATCCGACACTTTTGGTAGCTTATAAAACTATTCGTAATTTGTTGAATAGTTCTTAAAACCAATTTTCTTAATAAAAAGCTATAAACCATTAGAAAATTATATCGTAACCCCATAATGTCCATAGAAATTTTAACCCCATAATGTCCATAGAAATGACATAACAAAAAAACATAGCGGAATTTGGGGAGCCGAACGGAAAGAAACGAAATGATCAGTCTAGTGAAATCGTAAGTATAAGTTCCATTAGTTCCAGTTCGGATAATTGATGAGTGAACTACGTATAATTTACCGTTTACCTCTATCATGATTCTAATGAATTTTGTGGATAATTGGGGTTTTAATTATGCATCTGATATTAGCTTTTGGTTTGTACTCTAAAGGCAAAGTTAATTTTTTATCATGTCGGGAAGATAACAGCACCATATCCCTTTATAACTTATGTACGTCTGTACGTTCCTACTTAATTTTTTTAGCTTTGTTTGTCATATGTACATTATGATAATTTAATAAAATTCATTCCCTTTAATGCATTAAGCCTATGAGTCGGTCCTGCTGATGTAATACTATACAAAGATAAATTATAAAGAACTGGTCTTATAATTTTATCTTTATATTATTAGATTATAGTTCCTGTTGACTGCTGTGATAGTTCCAATTCAAATATTTCGCAAACATGTTAAAACACATTATAATTTAGCATTTGTCGTTGTGACTATTACAATAACACCAGCTTATCACAAATCCAATTTTCCATTTCCTTTAAAATGTCTTAAGTTGACTAAAAGCAATGTCTAGTATTTATTTGTACTCTAAATACTTATATGTGTATGTCATGTGATTACATATCGATTCGTCACAGTTGGAAGTTCTTTATGGTTTTGTGGTTGGATACATAACAATAATTGAGTTCATAGTATTTTTGTAGGTCCTTAGTATTAAATTACAAACGAAAGCTTTTAAATGACACCTACCTCACTCACTTTAGTAGTGTTTGTGTTACGAATTTCTTGATTGAATTGTTTGTTACATTGTGTACGGGATATTGTCAAGTAGAAAAACATTTTCCAAAATAGCGGTTAGATTTTATGAGCAAGTCGTTTTCGACTCCCAATATTATTTTCTTCCAAAACTTATGAAACCGTTGGAACTATTTCTGAACATACACTATGGAACGAAAATGAGCATACAAACTGATTTTTGAGAAAAATTTCTAAAATTAAAGGATTATAGAACTTATTTGGCAGTTTTTTATTACATTAAATTATTTTACAAATTAGCAAATCGAAAAATATAAAATAGAAATTCATTTACCGTTTATAATAAAAAAAAAAAAAAAAAAATCAAGAATTTTTTTCAACGAAAATGATCATACACTTATAGTATGATCCTTGATTTTTTTTTAAGCATTTACATAAATTATGTTTCATAATTACTTTGATATCAAGTTGGTCCTTATTTTATTTTTATTTTATAATTAATACAATAAATAATAGATTAGAACTTAAATAAGAAAACACAAATATATTGTACTATAAACTATATTGTATGGTAAAGTAATAATGTTCAAATGGAGATGGAAATGGTGTAGTGACTTCATCAGTAAATGTTCATCAGCCATAGATTGTAGCGGACCCGTACGCAAGAATTAAGCAATAATTGAGGCATATTAATTTTGGAAATTCATCATAGCATTAAAAACGCAACGTTCATTTAATGACTCTTAACAGGTGGAGCTTCATAATTTTCACACCTACCTCCCAGAGACCTTCCATTGATGGACTGGCTGGAGGGATGGAATGCCATTGAGTTCCATACTCGGTAAGATATTTCGATATTGCCCCAATTCGTAATACTTGCTCCAGCTTCGTTAGTTTATGCGCGCACCTTTAAAATTCGTTCCAAATCCATGACTTGTTCTAAATGGATCGCTTTTGTTGCAATGCATGCTGGCTTGGAATGGACCGGCATAGTCCATGACTTCCTTTGGAAAGCAACGGGATGGTGTAATTCGTATGGCTGTTAAGTCGCCTATCATCCTGTTGAATTTATTTCATCAACGTAACCAAGTTCTAGTTCATCGTGTGTTCTTTGTTATTCAGTTGAAGAGAAGTTTTGTGTCATAAAATTTTCTCATATATGAAACCTTAATTTGTTTGAATAATTAATGAAAAGTTGTTAATTCAAATATAGAATATTATTAATAGGTTATGGGCCCAGATTCCTATAAAGATCTGGAAGCTTCAGATGCAAGCAGTTCTAATTAAAAATAATCACTAGATGTTTTGCAATCTTTAATATTGCATAATTCAGATGGTGATATTGCTAGAATCAAGTCAGCTTTTGCTTTTCTATCATGCATATTCCATTCAGAAATCATTTTTTCCGTAGCTTTTTCACCTGGCTTCGATTTTAATCCATTTGCGTACAATGGATTAAAATCGAAGCCAGGTGAAAAAGCTACGGAAAAAATGATTTCTGAATGGAATATGCATGATAGAAAAGCAAAAGCTGACTTGATTCTAGCAATATCACCATCTGAATTATGCAATATTAAAGATTGCAAAACATCTAGCGAGGTATGGACAAAATTATCACAAGTTTATGAATCAAAAGGTCCTGCCAGGAAACTGAAAGGTATGGATATCGAAATAGTCAATGACCTATTATCTATTGTCATTTTATATAGCATTCCAAGTTCATATGAGAATTTCCGTTGTGCCATAGAAGTGAAAAGCACGCGATGAATTACCCAAGCATGAATTATTGAAAATAAAATTATTGGAAAAATGTGCTGCAAAAAAAAGGACCTTAGGTCAAAACATAAAGATACAAATAATGAACCACAAGCACATTTTTCAAAAAATAATAATTGGAATCATAACGACAAACGAAAATTTGAAACTAATCCTAACCTTCCAAAATATAATTACAATAAACGACGAAAAGTAATAAAAGTGAAAATTGGGCTTATTGCGTCTGTGTGTTGGAATAAAGCTGAAAATAGACAAAAATTCTCTGCTTCACATGTAGACGAAGAAAAAGAAACTTGGATGATAACTGAAAACTATTGTTCATTTCAAGTTAGGGATACGAATTCAGAACATGTTTGGTGCATTGACAGTGGAGCTACGTCACACATGTCATATGTTATAAAGATTTTTTCGCATCTGGAGTCAATACACGAATCAAAAGTCACATTACCTAATAATTTGAAGGTTAAAAATAATGAAGTGGCCAAAAAATGAAATCAAATTTACTTTCTGTATCGAAAATTACAAACAATGAGCATTCTGTACTATTCCCTCGTGAAAACGTTTTAATCACTGATCAAGCAACAAATATTCTTGCCCAAGGGAAAGATATGGAGATCTGTATTTTCTAACCTCAAATGCAGAATCTGCAAATGTTAAACTTGAAAATAATGAGTTATCACTTTGGCATAGACGTTTTGGTCATCTCAATGAGTCAGATTTGCGAAACTTTTTTCAAAAGAGTTGATAGCAAAAATTCCTTTCAATATACGTGGAAAATTCGAAAAATACGAAGTATGTATAAAAGCGAAACAAACAGTAACATCATTTCAAGAATCACAGAATCAAGCTAAAAGAATTTTGGCAGTAATCAGTTCTGATATTTTTGGACCGATGCGTGTAAACTCCATAGGAAGGTCAAAATATTTCTGTACTTAGTTATTCTCGTTGGGTATAAGTGAGGTATTTGAAGGCAAAAGACCAAGTAAAACGCGAATTTATCAAATATCAGACCATTGTTGAGAACCAAAAAGAGAAGAAACCCAAATTTTAAGAACAGATAATGGTTAAGAATACTCCGGAGAGGAATTTAACAAACATTTAGAAGAGAATGGTGTAAGATAGTGTCCCTTACACTCAAGAACAAAATGGAATCGTGGAAAGAATGAACCGAACACTGGTCGGAATGGCAAGATGCTTGCTACTCGAATCAATTTTACCAGAAAGTTTTTGGGCCGAAGCAATTAGTACCTCAGCGTATATACGGAATAGAACTCAACAGCAATTTTAAGCAAAACTCCGTATGCAGTCTGGATGAATATGAAACCTAATATCACGCATTTGAACATTTTTGGCCAAAAAGTATTTGCGCCTGGAGCAAGAAAATTTTCAGAAAAATCCATAGAATGTATTTTCTTGGGATATTCGGCAGAATGTAAAGCATATAGATTGTGGAATTTATAAATCCTATACTACCATCCATAATTCCAAACCAAGAAATAGCTATTTTAAAAAATCTGTGGAAATTTGAATGATTCACAGATAAGTAAATCAAATTCTTTTGATAAAGCAAAGGGACCGATTATTGAAAATAATCCAGAACCAAATATTACCAGAAAAAAGTTTGACACATTATGTTGATAGATCATTCAATACCAACGGATTTGTAACACAAGTAGCTTGCAGTGAGATAACATGTCCATCTGGAGAAGAAGTTTTGGCTGGACCATATGCAGATGAATGGACAAATGCAATTAAAATATAATTCGTTTCTCTTGTTAAATGCAAGACATCGGAAAAAGTAACTCAACCGGTGGATAAAAACATTATAGGCTGTAAATGGGTTTTGAGAACTAAATAGAATCCTGATGGAACAGTGGATAAGAGAAAGGCTCGTTTAGCTGCCAAAGGTTATGCACATATAAATGGAATAGATTACGAAGAAATTTTTGCACCAGTAGCAAGACTTGGAACAATTAGACTGATAATAAGTATTGCTGCAAAAGAAAATCTTGGACTTCATCAACTTGGTGTAGTAATGGCATATATCAATGGAGATTTAAATGAACAAATTTATATGGAATAGCCAACAGGATTTGTAAATTCAGATGAGGAAAGTTTGGTATGTTTACTTAAAAAATCACTATATGGACAAAAACAATCAGGGAGGCAATGGTACGAAAAATTAAAAAATCATTTAACAAGAGCAGGGATGATTCAAAGCGATTATGATAAATGCTTATATTATCTGAAAAGCAACGAAGGAGTCTTAATTCTTATTGTTTATGTCGATGATTTAATAATCGCAACAAATAACGATTCAATGTTATCCCAGATCACAGAAAGCTTATAAACTCAGAATTTAACATGAAAAATCTAGGAAAATTAAATTCTTGTCTTGGAATACAATTTTCTCAAAATTCGATTGATAATACAATTGCAATGTCACAACAAAAATACATTGACGATATATTAACAAAGTATAAAATGACTAACGCAAATTCGGTAAAAACCCCTTTAGAACCCAAGATCCAGTTACAAAAGACTGATTCAAGTGAAGAAGAAAGCGATAAATCAGAAAGAAATTTATATCAATCACTTATTGGATCATTAATGTATTTAGCTGTGTGTACAAGACCTAATTTAGCGTATACTGTGAGTACATTGAGTCAATTCAATCCAAATCCGAGTCAAGTTCATTGTAGTTCTGCAAAAAGAGTTTTACGTTACTTGATTGCAACAAAAAATTATGGTCTCACATTTACCAATACTATACTAAATCACTTCATGGCTATTTTGATTCTGATTAGGGAAGCAATATAAATGATCGTATATCCCAATACGTGTTTTTGCTGGCATCCCAAAATCCATGTACTATATTAACTCTACTGTATGTACGGTAGTACTAAAACCCAATCTAGCATACTGAACTGTGCTTGTCGCTGAATTTGATGTAATGTAGTATTTCAATATGTTCAACTTGTTTTATAACCCGTTTGATATAACCCAGGTATCGATAATTTCCGTTGGCAAATCGTCGTCCCGTCCTAGTTAAAGTAGCCATATTTCTTGGAAGAATATTTTTATTATGAATGTCGTAGGGGACATCCGAGCGGATCGAATTTAGCGCTTGGTTATTTGCGGATTATCGTTGAGCCATATTGACTTTGAACATAACACAATTCTTTTCGCAGTTCCATTGTAAGCCTAATATCTTTCACCAACAGGATTTTTAATTCGAAGGAGCTGTGGAGTACCTTAGAGTAACATGTTAAATTAGTTTTATTGCATCTTATGCAGTCACGGCATCACTTAGTATCAACATAAAAATTGGTGGCGGTTACAGTTGATCTAGTTGGCTGAGTTGGTTCGACATATTTAGCAACCTGGAACAGTGTTCGAGTTGCGAGGATTACGGCTAGTGCGGTTCCGTAAGTAACTGTAGTTAAATTATAGTGTTTTAACGGTTCGGCCAGGGGATTTTCTCCAGGTTATTCGTTGCTAGTGGGGGCGATATTCTTTAAATCTGGATGAAAATGGAGAGCCATTCCTAAAACGGAGTATAGTGCATTTATTCGTGGTAGATTAAGTAAATGAACACATGACTGACTTATCATTGAGCTATTGGAACGAGAATCTATAAACAGCATGCGTCTCATACGGCTTTGTTCAAACCTGTTATGAATGATTATGCGAGCGGTAGGTAACGATGGAGTTGAAAGCAGTGACACAACTGTTGGTTTACCAGTCGCGCTTGATATTGGTGTAGATTGCAAAGAACTAGACAGCTGATTTAGTAATTAGTAAGTAACACTTTCGCGGTATGCACACGTGAGGGTTGCGTAACCATATTCGGTTTGACTGTAACTGAATGATTTGTTGTGATATGATGATGCGTTTTTTTTGGTTGATGATCATTTATTACTGATGTCACAATTTTCGAGAGCTATACACCGTTTATCAAGAAAGTAGAGCAATGATTCGAATGTTGAATTTTTAGTTGTCCGAGCTCTACAAGATTCATCGTCCAGCTTGCTTAATAGTTGTAGTGGAGCCAAATATCACGTGTTAGGGCATCGCCTACTGCACTGAGGCCAGGTACATACATTAGTGTTAAAATTAGTAACATTCCTCCTCTTCTTGTAGTTAATTAGTAACATCCCTGTCCTCCGGCGGGGATAACTTTGAAATTAAAATAGGAACTCCTATTTTTTATTGTAGATTCGGATTACGTAGGATTTCTTTGAAACATTAAAATATTTTTTTTTTATTTTTTCGTAATTTAAGAAATACAGTTTGTTTAAGACTAATTTTAAGTATTTACATTGAAAACGTGATAATTTTAATTCAAACGTATTGCAGAATCGTATGCACATGTAAATTTAATATCGTTATCATAGCGCCATCTATCATAAATCGAAAAAAATATTTCAAAGAAATCATACGTACTTTAAGCTTCTGCAACAATCGCTTTTGACTTCGTCACGTCTAGTACAGACGTGTTTTAATTATTTTATTTTACCATATTTTTTTGTGTTTTTTATTGCTGTTTTTAATTTGGTGATAGTGGCTTTTAATATAATTATTTAAATGTACATAGTATAATTTGTATAAGAAAGTTTCAATCGAAGCCTTTTTAATTTGTGGTTTTGTGCGATTTTATCAATTAAACGTGATATACTGTAATAATAAACATGTGACAATAATATGTCTGTGATAATAACAATACTTTATTTAACACATTATGGATTAGCCGTAAATTTCATAACTGTGCTAATATCTTAAGACTCCGTGATATATCTGTTGATTGCTACAGATGTATAGCGAGTTGATGAATTGCGTGATAACTAACCAATCTACAGCAACAGAAGCTCCTCCAAATGCCATCTCCCTTCAACATGAACTTCTATTAACGAATACTCAATGAATCAACAGCCGTCTTACACCTACAACATCAGCAGTTCCTCTCTCACACAAATTCAATCAACAATTTTACACCTCAAACACACATGGTCCCTATATCCGATAATTACTTCGCTAACCCTGAAAATATCAATAAAATTAATTTCCCCTGCGACTCAGAGCAGCTCCTAAGTATAAGACTATATTCGTTTCCAGGCTCAGTATCTCGACGACAAATGCAAATATTCTTGCGCACATTAACTCCATTTTGAATCTTCCTGATATTAGACTTGGCTCGAACCAAGTACAATGTAAAAAGAAGAAAGTCTCATGTGCAAGTTTGATTGCTCAGTAGTGATAATCCCAATTACCGACAATATTGAGCTGATTTGTGTTAAAATTAACACGGGTTATACGAATAAACACATTTATATTCTGTGATGCTATATTCGCCCTAACAGTCATACGGAGACCGACCAGCTTCTCGTAGATGCTGTCAATTTCCTTTTTGATAATATTGCCATTTTAGATGACCTTTTTCTTGTTGGTGGTTTTAATCTCCCGGACCTTATATGGACACAATCCGTGGACAACACCCATTAAATTGCTAAGAATGCAAGATCTGCGATTGAGATTTTGATTACTGATAATTTTTCTAATTCCGGTTTGATGCAGATCAGTAACGTCAAGAACAATCTTAACAGGCAATTTGACTTAGTATTCTCTTCCGGCGCAAATAATTGTAGATTCTTTAAAACAAATCTGGTTCTCAAAACAATATTGACTTGAATCATCCGCCTCTTTTAATTTCATTTTCCAGCGAACTATGTAGAGTCAATATTAATTGCGAAACTTCACCCAGTTTTAATTTCCGTAAGGCCGATTTTAAGAAGCTTAATGAATTATTAGCTAACGTCGATTTTAACTCCATTCTCGATAATAATCACAACCTGGAAGCCCAAACTCTCAATTTGTATGCCGTGATTGTTGAATGCTTTCAACAGCCCATTCCCTATACTGTAAGAAGACACAAACTGGTAGTTTCACCTTGGTACAACAGTGAATTGCGATCATTGCGTAATCAAAGAAACAAAAACTGGAAAAAATTCTTAAAGACGAGATCGGACTACTCAAATTACGTGAACGTTTACAATGCATTTTCGATCATGTCTCATGAACTCTATGATGATTATATCCGAAGTATGCAGTCAAAAATAATTACTAACCCAAAGCGCTTTTCACAATTCAATAATTGTTCGGCGATCATTGTTCTGGTGACCCCAGAACCATTGCTGACTTTTTCGCAAATTGTTTTAATAGCGCCTACTTCAATAATGATATCGAGCATGATGTGGCCTACTTCAGTTACAAGAATAACAGCGTTCTAGCGTCTCCGGATGATTTTTCCGCTGGCCTCGATGGACTGCCTTTTATCGTTTTGTAAAACTGTGTTGGTAATTTAGCTCAGCTACTTACAATGCTGTTCAAAAGTCGATCTCTTGCAGAATATTTCCATCAGTTTGGGAAGATTCTTTTGTAATTCCAACCCATAAGAAGGGATGTAAATTAGACGTCTCTAACTATAGGCCAATTGCGAAACTGTCCTGTATTCCCAAATTATTCGAGAGTATTGTGTACGATTCTCTTTACTTTCAATGTGAAACATTGTTTTCAATAAATCAGCATGACTTCCTTAGATGACGATCTACTACAACCAATCTAACCGAATTTGCATCTGATATATTAAGCAAGGCATTTGTCAGAGTTTGAGGGTGAGGGGGGGGGGTTGATTGGTCGTTGAGAAATATTATTATTTTATTTTAAAAAACTATAGGGTTTCTATTTTAGTTTCATTTCATTTTCAAATTTTTTTCATATCCCCACCCCTCCCCCTTTTACCTACAAGAATGGGAGGAGGAGTACTAATTTTGCACTAATGTATGTCCCTTCGGAATGATTAAATTTTGATAATGGACATTTTTTTCGTAGAGTGCTTATTTTCCAAGATATTTGAAAGTGTCAGAATCACCCAGTATGTGCGAATTAGTCGAAATTATTTAATTCTTTCGGTTCATCCTCATATAAATTGTATATACGAATTTATTTACTCTCGTTTATTTAATTATTGAAAAATTTACGCTATGAATGCAATTTGGAGGGCTCGAATTTCTACAATATTCCCGGGTTTTTGCACCAATGTTTTGAGTGGGACGAGCAGAAAGAGCTCAAAAACATAAAATTTTTAATTAAAATTGATTTACGCACAATTTTTATTTTTTGGTTTTTATTTTATCAAGCGTTTACGGACAAACCAATGGTATCACAATTTTGTCATTGAATAAACAAATTTTCTAATTAATTTCGCCATCTCTATTTGAACATTATTACTTTACCGTACAATGTTTAGTGCAATATATTTTTATTTTCTTATTTAAGTTTTAATCTATTACTTTTTGATTTTAAATTTACAAACAACTGTCAAAAAGTATAAGTAAACCAAATTGAATTATGTATGCAGTGCAATAAGCAATCAAATAAATTTGTAATAACATTTCTCTTCAGATGCATATTTTCAGCAGCTTTTCATGCGGCGTATTATTCGGACTTGGCTGCCTCTGATTAAAACTTATTCAGATCGATGTCATCATATTTGAACGACCAGCTGTTCACAAAAGTTGAAGATGTGGAAAAATGACTTGATGACTATTTTGCTTCAAAACCATAAAGTTTTTATTGCGAGGGCATTCATCATCTACCTGATAAATGGCAAAAGACCAAAGATGGTAATGGTGAATATCGATAATTAATCTTTGCAACAATTATATTTTTAGTAACGGTAAATTTGACCAGAAAAAACAGGGGTGTGCAAGACAAAATATATGTTGTTTCACTTTATTTAAGATTTTTTTCTTTAACGCATTATTGTATCAAATATGCCCGCCCCATAAAAAATTAGTTTATTCACTAAAATTGCTATTTGTCATATTTATACTTCATTAAAATGAGTAAACTTTAATTATTTTCCAAACATATATAACATTTTAATTAAATTACATATTTTATGAAAAGATAATAATTTTTATGTCCATAACCAACATATTTAATCGATCACGTTCCATATAGTTTTCCAAAACATTGGTATGACAACCGAATATTAAATTATTTTTCTAAAGCCCTACATAAACTCGTTACATTTTTGTATTGAATATAGAAAATATCAATATTTCAAAAACATTGCGTCTGTATGTTACACAGTCAAGACTTAGGACAAGCAATCAGTTACAATTAATAAATCAATTTTTTTTTATTGTCCCACATAAATTAAATTTCACAATCAGTTTTATTCGTTCCATGGGTATCGTTCATGTTAAACGTAAAATCGATTTATTATTATCAACTTATCACATTTCTTATGTTATTTATACAAAAACAACAAACGAATCAATGCAAAGATAACATCATATCCCCATATATTAACTCCCAAAACCGTAATCTTATATTTTTTCTATTAATGCTTTTCCGATGTGATAGGGGTTGGATGCGGAATATTAGTATTTTTATCGTTTGACGCAAGTCACACTACAGATCATTCACTTCCCAATCGAAACATCTTTTTTACGGCGCGATTTTATATTTTTGGCAAAAATTTATTTGCCTACGTCATTTAAAATAGGCATATTAAGCGTAAATTTCATTCAAATGACATTCGATTTATGTTTTCGTATATTGCAATAAAGTTATGGTTGAGTAACAAGCAGTTAAATTTTTATTATGTGAGTTTCGAATCATATTTTTAGGTACGTGGTCTGGATGTAGTATGTACACATATTGCCGTAATATTTGCTTCATAAATTTGTTTAGAATTTTTTTTGTATCATTGTATCGTTTGCGTGTATTCAATATTTTATGTTTTTGGTACCGAACATTAATTCCAATACTTTACTGAAGAACTTAAAAATTTATGTTGGTGTAATGAAAAATTTGCCATGGTTATTCCATATTCCATAACCTAAACCACAATTTTTCTAGTATGCAGATAGACATTTATAATGTTTTATATCAACTAAATTACTGAAAATAAACGATAAACAAATTAAAATGTCCAAATTAAATTTCCGGTTTATGACATACAGAGCAGGGAATCCATACTAATTTACTAAGCTTTATCACGCATACAGCAATTCAAGTTTGAAATCCTCTTATGGTATGATGCAAATACTCAACTCACGCCATTGAAGTTTAAGTTTAATTAAACATTTTTATTTGAAGCCACTAATGCATCTGAAACTTATTTGCGAGCATCGCAGAACAAAAAACAACTGAAAGAAAACTTCAGTAGTTTACTAATCTTTATTCTAAATAAATTAATTAATTGCAAGTTAAAGTTAGTACGACCAACACACGCACTACCAGATAGACATGAACCTGCCATACATCTGTCCACTACAAGATACAGACACATATTAGAAACATCTTTTCCCCTTATTCATGGCTTTCTGGTTTATGAGAAGAAAACGCCCATTGGAAATTTATGATAAATGTTGAATAATATTGATATAAACGAATTAACAATGGCAGATATCAAAGCACAATTTAATGTGATCGTAGACCAGTTGAAAAAGGTTAGCGAGGCACAAGTACATCAAGAGGATAGGCGAAATTTATTATTTTGCTAAAAACAGATGGGGATAACCTACTAGTATTCCAACCGTTGATCTTCTGACCAGTAATTTGGTTTGTACAAGCCGTAACTAACAGAATTGAGTGAGAGAGCAAAAAATATATCTTTTGTGTTTTTTATTTTAATGTCGGAGAGATCAGAGAGAACAGAAAAAATACTTATCCGATAAAAAGAAGAATTTTTTTTCTCTCAAAAGAAAAATTTCGTATAAATAAAAAATTAAATATTTTCTAAATTAATTATTAAATTGAAGTGAGTGAACAAATAATTATAAAAATTGTTAGTGCGTCTTTTCGTAATATATACAAGGATTCGAGTGATGAAGAGGACTTGAGTGATGAATCCGGACAAAACATTGTTAATTTTGCCGAGTAAATTTTTCCCACTTATCCGAACTAGCAGTGCAAGGAGCATTTCAGGTTACATGTCGAAACGTTTAATATATTGTGCAAGAACCTTCACGACATGGACTTCAGAATTCTGCATGCCGGGCGGTTTGAGATGCCGATGGAGAAGCAACTATACTTATTGTATTGTGGTTCTTTGGCAATCGGGAAACATTTAGGTATTTAATTTGTAATACACAATACAAAACCATATATTTAATTAACCCTTTCGAACACCATTTTTAAATAATGTAGCTAAAAAATTTTTCGGCTTTTTTTTAAGTGCTTCATTATTTTGGAAACACTTTTAATCAATTTTTTTAATTTTTTTGGAGGCCTATCTCCTTTTCTTGGACCCCTGAAAATGTACAATATATTGTACATGGTGTTTCAAACAATAATAATTTGGTATAAAAGGAATTCTTTATTTCTCATTTCATAAAAGTTACATTGTCTATTTAAATAATAATAAATTAAAAATAAAAATTAATAAAAAATAAAAAAAAATATAAAAAAAATATAAAATAAAATATAAAATAAATTAAATTGCTCATATTATTCATATCATTACGTTACATATTTAGTCGAGGATTATTACGTTTTGTTCACAATTACTTTTTTGCATGAAATTCTTCAAAACAGTTTCGCACTTTATTTATGCAAAGGTGAACTTTACATTTTTTACAATAAAAGAATGTTCTTCCTCTGCAGTTTAAAAGTTTGCAGCGGGTGGGCTCCAACTTTTGGTCATCTGCGGGCATATGGCCAATGTTATCGAAACGAACGTCTTCAATTGGTCGTGTTTCTGATTTACATTTTTTCGTTGACAATTCAAGAGATACATTTTGCATAGTTGAGCTTGGATGCTCCCGTTTTTGGGGGTTCACCGTATTCCCCGCAAGAATCAGACAGTTACCAACTTCAAGTCTAAAATCTAATATATCTTTTACATTTTTTTTTGTACATTCCGTAATTCTCAATCTCGCTTATATTCAAGCCAGCTTGATGAAATCGCGAAATCAATGAAATGGCTTGTAATGCGCAACGGCCACTTTCTTGATTGGATAAAGATCCGGTAATAGCTAATAAGCTGGTCGAGCACGTCTACACCGCCCATGTTTCTATTGTACAACTGAACGATTTCGGGTCGATTTACTGAAATATATTTATTTTCGGACTTTTCCCATCTTTGAGCCGTATCAGTGGAACCAACTCCAACATAATTCGACGCAAGATTTATTAGTTTGTTATCTCGCCATTTAACAAGAGTGACCTTGCCATCACGACTTGTCACCGAATCACAAAAACCCCGTTGATTTTTCATAATGTCCTTGTTGGACATTATTGGAGGGTTGGCGAATCGATTAATCCGTACCGTGCCAGCTGCATTAATTCCACGGCTTCTTAAAATTTCAAATAAATAATACGAACTGAAGAAATTGTCAAAAAAAAGGTTGTACCCTTGATTTTGAAGTCTAATAACTAGCTTCAAAACTACTCTGGCGCCGAAACCGAAGCGACTACGATTTATCGGTGGAAGACCTGTATTAGCTCCTTGATATATGAAGAAGTCGTATGGAATCCCGCTTTTGTCACATAATACATAGACCTTGATTCCCTACGGGTTGGGTTTTCCCTTGATATATTGCTTTATACACAATCGGTCTTTAAACGGGATTATTTGTTCATCGATGCAGATGTTTTCCTCTACATTTATCGACAAACAATGCGCACGGACTGCATCGATCAAAGGCCTTGTATTATGTCAAGTAGTTGTTGAAAAGGCATTTGGAATGTTAAAAGGGAGATTTCGACGGTTCAAATACATTGAAACAAAAAAAAAACTGAACTAATTCCCATGTACATAGGAGCCTGTTGCATCCTACATAACATCTGCTTAGGTTTGAATGATACGATGGCTCCAGAAAATGATAACTACACTGAAATACAGACGCCAGATAATCATGATGATGATGATGATGCCAATGAATTTTCTCAAGGGACTAGAAGTCCAGCGCAAATAAAGCGTGATGAAATAACAAATTCTCTCTTTTAATATTGAAATACAATAATTTTGAAATATTAAGTATTTATTTTAATTCAGTCCCATAATTCATTTTTTTATCACTTGTATAATTCACTTTTATGTGTACTTCTTAACCTACAATAAAATATACTCTCCCTCGTCATTCAGTGCTACCGGATTTGTTTTTATATAATTGTTGACAAACTTTTCCATTATATTAAAATGCTGTTCCATTAACTGAAATTTTTTATTTCTATATTCCTCTATGTTCGCTTGCTGGTTTTTCCGCTTTCTATGCTCCATCAACGTAGTACTTGTATATGGAGCGACGACGGTTCTGCTTCTTCCCGTGTTTCACGATTACAGCCTAGAGTGCCACTCAGGTTCGACACCGTCGAGAGAGGCTAGATGACAGAATTGTCCCTTAAAATGTCATCCACTTCCTCGAAATATTGCCAGTGCTTCTTATTTCGGCCAGTACTGTTGTTGTGGTCTTTCGCGAGTTTATATTGTTTCACCATCGCTTTCCATTTGGATTCTATTTGCTCCCAACTGACCATTATATTTTTTTCAAAAAACAGGTTCTTAATTTTTAAATAAAACTTTTTTTAATATCATTTTCTTGAGCGAAATAGTTACCTTTTATGCAGCTCAGTAAAAACAATATATTTATAATACATTAGACCACTCAAAATGGTTATCTTCTAAAAACTATAATTATTAAAAAAAATACAATTTTATTTATCCAAATTACAAATTCTATTTCTTTTCTATTTCTTTCTTATTACCTGAATTATTAACTGATGTATGTCATGTTAGAATTTAATAAAAACTCGTGCTGTTGTTAAATAAGAATCTCAAATTTTTTTCAGATTAAAATTATATTATCGGAGACTTATCCGAGTGCGAACATAGAAATATTTTTTTCCTCGGATATTCAAAAAAACGCTTCTATGTTTTTTGACAGATAATTTATTTCTCCGATCGCTCAGACATAAAAAAAACACCCATTATGTCTTTTAACACTTTTTGCCGGATCCACTTGGCGAAACGCACCCTTAATAAACACATTTTTATTCGCACTTGTTTTTCAAAATGTTTCAAAAAATCACTCGATCGTTTTCGGTTTGTTAGGTTATCATCAGGAGTCGAAATCGATCGAGTGATTTTTTTAAACTTTTTGAAAAAAAAAATTCAATTAAAATTTTAAAATTTAATTTTTGCAAAATAAAAAAAGCAAGTGATAATATAAATGTGTTTATTAAGTATCTTATGTTTGGTGGAAAACCATCAAACATTTCTTGATATAGAAGAAATATTATTAGAAGCATTGGGTGAACAAACATTGAGATACAGTGGCGTACTCGCTTACTTAAAAAAAAAATAAAGAAACGGTACTGAGCTTTAAATTTCTGTCTAGACAAAATAAATTGCACAGTAATGTATAAAAAATGCCCGCAATCAGTGCGATTATCGAAGAAGTTGCACTGACTGGCGTATTTGCCACCGCCAATTCCAATGGAAATTGATCAGTCGACAAGGTCAAGATCGAATCCATCCAAATGGGAGAAAATCTGTCACAACACCCAAATGAAATTAATCCAGGCGAAACTCAAGGAGAGGGCTCGGAAAATTGTCCGAGAACTCAGAACTTGAACGCGGTAGATTAAATTTCCTTCCGTATCTGAAGTGTTATAACGAATATCTTTAGCGCGAGGCAACACTTTTTAATTAACACCGGCGTGAATTGAAAAGACATTAAACCGGAAACGGTCGGTTTAAACAAGACTATTCATAAACAGCCGACAAAAAAAAATAGTAACAAATCTGTTAGGAACACACAAGTACAGGGTGGCGCACGAATCGTGCTACAAAAACAAAACGTAATAACTTTTTTTCTGTATGACTAATCGGCTTTATTTTTTTTTATTGTATAGATAATTCAATTTTATTTTTATTTAACTAATTAGTTTTGAAAATGATAGACCGTAAATGACCTCCATGCTCATTCACGCATGTGCGACACCTGATCAGAAAATTATTCATTGCGCACTGAAGGGTTGAAGTCGGGATCGCCTCAATTATTGTTGTAATGGACTGCTTCAATTCAGTCAAATTCCTTGGTTTCGTTTTAAACACCTCTTGTTTGACATAACCCCATAAAAAAAAATCTGGTGCAGTGAGGTCAGGTGACCTTGGGGGCCAGCGGAAAGTGGAGTTTCTGGATATTAATTTATTTGTAAATTTTCGTTGGAGCTCCTCCATAACCGGTCTGGCTATATGTGCAGTTGCTCCATCTTGCTGGAACCAAATGCTGTTAAAAGGGATACGTCTTCGCCGCAGTTCTGGGTAAAAAAAATCTTTCAACATGTTTAAATAACGGTCCCCATTTACAGTTACTGTTTCACCGTTTACTTCAAAGAAGTATGGCCCGACAATGCATCTTGATGAAACTGCGCACCACACTGTCACTCGTTCTGGGTGCAGTTCCGTCTCATGGAGTATTTCTGGATTAGTTTCACTCCATATACGGCAATTTTGCTTGTTTACATTGCCGTTTAGATCAAAATGGGCCTCATCAGACATAAACAAGCAATTTATGAAGTTGTTGTCTTCTTCGGCCATTTCAATAATTTTCCGGCAAAATTCCAGGCGAATAGGCAAATCCAGAGGTTTTAATTTGCTTGTAATTTGGATTTTGTACGGAAACAAGTTTAAGTCATCATGAATTATCCGTTGTAATGACCGTCTGCTAACTCCAATTTGCGCCGATAACTCTCGAGTCGAAACACTTGGATTTGCCTGAATTGATGATGCTACAGCTGCGATTGTGGCTTCGACCCGAACATAGGGATCTCGATTGTACGGTCTACGTGCGATGCTTCCAGATTCAGCAAACATGCGTACCAACCTCATAATGGTCCATCTACTCGGGGGAGTGCCGCCAAACTCCCGCCTAAATTCCCTCTGGACGGAAATGATGGACTGCAAAGCATGGTAGCGCTGCACTATCCAAATCCTCGTTTCGGTATTCCAAGCATCCATTTTAGTAAATTTAAATAATAATCTGCAAAATAAAAAAAATAAAAAACAGATTAGTCACACAGAAAAATAGTTATTACGTTTTGTTTTTGTAGCACGATTCGTGCGCCACCCTGTATTTATAAATTATAATTCCATAATTCTGGGTTAGATTCAACATCAAAATTAGTTATAAACAGAAAGAAAAAAATAGTATTTTCATATAAAGATTAATCAATTTCATTTAAAGTCGAGGATTGATTGTTAGCCATTGCATGTGTTTGGTTGATTTATTTAATTTCATGTTTCAGCTAAAACATATAATATATTTGATTTGATTTAGATCAAATTTTTACTGGATTAAATAAATTAATTAGCTAAATTAATTAAATAATTATAATATAAAACATGAATTTATAATTTGCATTATGATCAATTATTTAATGATCTTATTAAATTTTTAATGTTTTATCAAACATTTTATCATATATCTAAAGAAATTAACAAATAATTAAATATTAGATGGAGTTTGGCTTTGGTTTGCTTTCGACTAAAAATATTAAAATACTTTAGTCGAAATATTCGATCATCTCTTCGGACTGCAGTGTTATTAAACTGCAATTTAATAGAAAATACTTTAACCATATACATTTAATAAAAACACTTTGACTTAGCGAATTATTATAATTTAGGTAAACAACTATCAATTATTATAATTTAGGTAAACAACTACCAACCAGCTCTGGTTGGTTTCAACGGGAGTAAGGGGAGATTGGATCCTGTGGTATCACAATTGGCCATTATTGGCCTACGTGTGCGATAGCAGCCACTCTAACCTAACCTACACAACTATCAAATTAATGCTGCATTCATTGATTTAAATTATATAAATTATCGAATATTAATTCTATGATTTTGTCATTGATTTAGATGATTTATAAATTTGTTTAGTAAATTCAAATAACAATTGCTTATGAATTTAGTAGAAAACAATCAATGTTTAGATGTTTTAACAAATTTGCCGAATGAAAAACTTTATCAATTATTTATAATGTTTTAGCGAAACATATTATTTAAAATTGCCAAATATTTAATAAATTCATTTTATTAATATTATAATTTGTAATGCACTCATTTAATTAAGTTTCGGCAAACCATTGAATTTGCATTTCGTATTTTATTAAATGAATAGTATCATAAAATCATATAATATATTATCATTTAATTTAGCTGTAGCTTTGCATCAGCTGAGTAACAAAAACGACCGACACGTCACCAACGACTACTTGCATCGAATAAGTTCTTTCAACATAGAAAATCCATAAAGCACATGGTGACCGAATGTTGAAAAAACAGAAAATCAAATTAATGAAGTCATGATATCGAAAACACAGGCGACCAAAATAACTGAGGCGTGGACATGAACAGTGATCATGTGTCTGTTAAAATATAAGAGCAAATTATCATCCACATTTTACAGACAAGAAAAGCAACCAGAGCGCCGGAATATCGATTCACTAAAAAATGAAACCTCTGCAAAGTTACCAATCAGCTATCACTGAACTTATAAACCAGCACAGTAAAAACTACGAAACTCCGCCAAAAAGGAGCAAAAGCTAGCTATCTAGTCAGCCATGACTACCGGATCAGAATAAACCATTGGGAAAAGATCACCAACAGTACGACGGAATTATTCGTTCGGTTAAAGCTGCATGGAAAAAATTATTAGCTGATAATACTCAGAGCACGCACATCTCCGAGCGAGGAAACATGCGACCAAAATACCACCATATAAAAACCTCGAACATATGCTTGGAAAGCTTAATAGTCTGATTTATCAGTGCCAAAAATCCAACTGAGGACTTTCATCCATGATCCACAGCTATCAAAGACACGAATGAAGAGTTGAGAACAAACGTGGCTGTTGTTCTCTCAGTATGGCAATCCTATTTCTAAATTTTACTAAATCGAGTAGTGCTCGAGCACGAGGTGAGAAAAAGATGTATTGAACCTTCGCGCATATTTAATAAGTCACGCCAAATTCTCATAAATGTAAATGATATAGTGCTTCTTTGTCGAGGAGCTACTGATATCAAGGGCAATTTAATACCGCTTTCTCTCCACGCGAAACGCCTGTGTCTGAATAGCAGCAAAATTAAATGTTTATCAACACCAAGGAGCATATATAAAAATCCATTTAAATGTTTTTTGGATTTAGGTATACAAATTTCACTACACATATATTTTAAGACAGTTTAGGACAAAACCCACGCGAATTTTATTAATTATACTTTTAGTTTTGCAGCTAAAATCAAATTATTTAATTAAGTAAGTGTAAATTCTGTATCGTGATTATTATGTTCTTACCTATTTTTCAGAAAGTAAAGGCAAATTAAAATCCTAAAAATAGCTATTTGTTTTTTTAATATTTGTTTTTTCCCCTGTTTCTTCAAGCCAATAGTTGCTTTCCAATCGACCACTGCATGTGCTTATAAGCGCTTATGGTCTTTGTTTTTGCTAAATTAACTACTCACAACTGATCTACCTTTTTATTATGAGTAGTTGAAAGCAGTTATGATAAATTTGTCCCCTCGGTGATTGTGTGTAGTATTTTTATGCCAAAAATATAATTGAATGTCATATGTGAAGCGCTAATAAAATTTCGGTATAGATAATTTTTTATTAAAAAGTTATCACAAATTTGTAGGTTATGTTTCGCTTTTGTCAATTGTTGTGTTTCGCTTTTGATTGATTGATTGGACTGTAGAACCAAGTGCTAGCCAAGAGTCCCGGATAACGCCGGGCCTATTCCTACAGCCTGTTTACACATAACAATAGGAAGGATAGGAATGGTATTTTTTTTTTGGGACGGAACGACCCGGTTGCAGACACCTAGCGATCGTACGGCACAACATAATTCTAATCTACTTCTAATCTACTAGAGGAAGGATAAAGGCTTAATAGGTTTAATGGATAATGATGGTATTGGTCTTCAACAATTGCTTCTCAGAATCAGCAACCTGAGGGAAAAATTTTATTATTTCACGTACACCTGAAAGCTTCCTGAAATTTAATTCAAAATTAATGCTTTCCGGCTTCCTAAACAAAATTGATTGATTGAATCAGCCCGGTTACATACACCCAGGTAAAGTCGATAGTTAATAACACAATGACAACGCAATTCTAATCTACACAATCAACAATTGGATGTTTCATTTACCAAAACGATTGCGACAAATTACAACTTTAGTTACTTTTAATTTTGCCATTTAGTAGTGTTAACACTTAATATTACAATTAATATTACAATATTACAATTTGTTTTGAATATATACAGTTAAGAGCCAATCAATTACGTTGATATTTTTTATTTAAAAATTCGAGTCAATCGGTTTGGCTTGTGAACCATCCAATTAATACTTCGAAGAAATATTATTTCACCTGCATCTGTAGATTTTCTGAAATGTAATTCTAAATTAATATTTTCCGGTTTCCTAAATAATATAAACATTTATTAATTTAATCATCCGGATATAATTTCTGAAACCATAATTATTTAAATTATATTACAAATTACTCTAAAATTCATTAGTATTTAACTCTTGAATTGGCAACCACAAGATAGCCCAAAAAAAATCAAAAAGTTGTAAAAAAAATATGTGAGGCATTCCAAAGACAATGGATCCCGGAAAACTAATAAGATTATTAAATACCAGATTAACTACCGGATTGGAATGCAAATGACCTCATTTTTTGGTGGCCCGAAAGGTCTCAAACAATGTGAATATCATAGAAAATAATATTTGTCTATAAAAAAGCCGAAAATCTTTAAAGTAATTAATACAGACAAATTTAAAATTTCTTAATTTATTTAGTGTGGGCTAATACACACATATAAAATAAGAAATTCCAAGAGTTTTCTGATTTGGTGATATAATTCGCTAAATCGAAATGTTCTTGTTTCATACTATAGGTGTGAAGCAAGAGGTAAATTTTTGTAGTTTGGTCGTTGCAACCTGATGAGTAGACCAACTTTTATCGGTACGAAACCAAACTGCCAAGAGGAAACTTGAGGAAG
This sequence comes from Nephrotoma flavescens, assembly GCA_932526605.1. Classification (NCBI taxonomy): domain Eukaryota; kingdom Metazoa; phylum Arthropoda; class Insecta; order Diptera; family Tipulidae; genus Nephrotoma; species Nephrotoma flavescens. The sequence continues at coordinate 140,998,805 of OW052222.1, forward strand.
TTCTCATTTTTGTAAAGGGTTATGCGGCTCTGTACAAACAAATACCCTGGGGGTTAACGGGGGGTTGAGTGAATTTTCTACTTCTTTTTAGTAGAGTATTGTAAGTAAATGGCCTCATTTTTTGGTGACCCAAAAGGTCTCAAACAATGTGAAAGTCATAGAAAATAATATTTGTCTATAAAAAAAACCGAAAATCTTTAAAGGTAATTTGAATAATTCACATGTGCACAGCTGCGATTGCAAAACCTATACTAAATATGTTTTGGAAAGGATTTTTATTTAAACAGAACATTGCAGTAAAAATATACCGTTATAATTAATTCAATTCACTTTTTAAGAGATTTTTTGTATTGATCTACAAATAGATCGCTGGGCTAATATGGGTTAATTATGATCGTAATCCATATCAATTGGTGCTAGAAGCTCTCATAAAACCCAAAGTTTCCACTGGAAGTAAAACATACAAAAATAGACATCTAAAAGTTACAAAGTCATACAAAAATAGACATCTACTCACATTAGGGTTAATACACTTATATATGGCAATTATGGGTTTACATTAAAATATATTGTTATTTTGGTTCAAGGTATAACGTTCACGAAACAAATCTACGTACACTAAATCAAGGATAAAAGAAAACCAATATACATAATTACATTATGTTTTAAACTCATTTTAATTTAGCTCGTTTTGTCGTTTCACTATGTGACTGAATATGTTTAGTATTTGATTTTAATTATTACTACTGAATTTTATGACTCGTCTTTGAATTGCAATCTAAGCCGCGTAATATCGAAATACACATAAAAGTGACATGAAATTTCTTTAATAAAATTTAACATTGATAAGAGCGCATTGTTAAAGCAACATACATAAAAGCGGAAGCGATCCACTAGACGTGCCATGGAAGTAAAATTACCGTTCCTGAACTTGTAACTGCCCATAACGGTAACAGAAAATTTACTTATTTGATTGAGAGCCTTCAGACAAAGTTGTGAATGGCAGAAATAACAAAAACAAAACATTATGTACCGTTCATATAACCATTATTATATTAATAAAAAACATCATCGGGGAAAAAATATTCATATGCCTTTTATTTGAAAATTATGATCATATGCCAATAAAAAATTATAAGAAAACATATGTATGTCGTGTATGACGTGTATGCGATGAATATACATTATAATAATAGTTTAAAATAAACAAAATGTTTAATAAAAAATTTTAATTATTTAGTTGAAAAAGAAAAAATTATTTAAGGTATCTTTTTCGATGCGTTGGCCGGAATGATGCTGATTTAATTTAACAACGATGTTTATCAATCTAAAGAACATATATGTTACGGTCAAAGTGTATAATTGGCTATTATATACAATTACCGGTTATTATACATAATTACCAACTGCGTCGGTTGATATGTATAATTTATTAGAATTATTCACTTTTACCGGTGATTATATATAATCACCAAACCGTTAAAGTGTTAAATATGAAAGTTTTAAACTATAATAATAATAATGGAGTAGTTTTACTTTACGTATACATCGAGAAAACCAGGTAAACAGTAAAAATTTTGAAATTTTTAAATGTATGATTTTATCAACAGTTTTAAGAAGTTAAATTTTTCCGGAAAATTTTTTGATTTTTTTTTTTTTTTAAATAAAGTAAGATGTTAATTTTTTAATAATTTTTGACGTTAGGATTGTATATCTTTAATTTTTAGAAAATACATTATCTCAATTTCATCGATGAATTTACTTTTCCATTTTTTTTTTTTATAAAAATAATGTTTACTCAATTTTCATGAAACATGCGGGCATTCCATATCCAGGCAACCTTCATGAAACTCCTGACGAGCATCACAAGCTTAATACAAATGGCAATGAAAAAGAAGAACAAATTGATGATAAATTGGATTTTGAATAAATTAAAACTGAAATTTTGAATTAACAAACTAAGTACATTTTATTAGATTTATTTTTATTTATAATAATTGCTTCGTCAACCTTGCAGACACAGATCAAAGGTTTTTATCGCTCTTATCGCTTCTTCTGATTGTACCACAAATGTTTAAAAAAATCAAATTTTTTTTTTTAATATAATTTAATTTTAATTCGTTGTATACCTTAGAGGAAGAGAACTGCCGCCCCTAAAACTCCGCTTTTCCAGAATTTATACAATTCGTAAAGTGTCAAATTTTAATTATAATTGTAAACTAAGTAAAAAAAAACTTTCATACTATTCACTTTAACCAAAGAGGTTTGGTAATGATATATAATAACCGGTCAAAATGAAAAATTAAAACAAAATCATTGATATTTCACAAATTTACCAAACGCACTGGTAATTATATAATGACCATATATAATAACCAGTAATTATATATAATCACCGGATTATACACATTGACCGTAACATACATATATATTATAATCCTTTTATTCACATAAACTATTAAATGCACATACTAGATAAACACTCTACAATTCATTTTGATTATGAAAATGCATCAACGGATCTGTTGGGTACTACTTTGGTCACTGTACCATTCTAAAGTTCATTAACCCTAATGTGAGTGACGTGGTACCCGGGTACCTTTTGCCCTTTTAGACGTCTATTCCTGCATGTTTTACTCCAAACAAAAACCTTAAATTTTACGAGAACCTCTAGTTCAATTGATATAGATTACGATCACACTTAAAAATGAGAAATGTTACAACTTAGACGAACGTGGAAAAAATAAGTTAATCACTCAAATTAAGATATATGTATTTTCTTCAATCACATGGGTTAACTAGCACCGAAACAAAAGCACGAAATGCATATGAAGGAATATTATTATTAGTGCGCTGCATATACATTTACGTATTTTTAACATATTGAGGATCATAGAACGCATATATGCGTCCTATGATCGTCAACGTGTTAATAACGTATTAGAGGTTTTTTTCAGTCTTAGAATACACTATCACGCACTGTATTAGTATTTAAGTTATTTGATTATAAATTAGTTTAATAAAACAACTTTTTATTGCAAAATAAAGGTTTTTTTTGATTAGTTCAAATTTTAATCATATTAATTATCGATGATAAGTATGATTGAACCAATTCGATGTTGTCTTTTTGAAAGTCTTAACACAGTTTTTGTCACTCAAGTTTGACAGATGATGTCCATAATTTTTTTTATTATTCATTTTTCGTAAAATGTTTTAAACTTATGTATATTTATAATTTATTAACACTTAATAACACTCTTTATGTCAGAAAATCGTTTATTCAACGCTCTTTGTTGGTTGAATTGAATCCCACTGTTCATGCACATACACATAAACGAATTCGTATATAGTTTGCTTAAGGCTTGCGGTTCCATTGGATGCGAATTCGGAAGAAATTTTGTTCGTACGATTTCGTAATATTTCATCAGAAGTAAACAAATGTATGTAGGTTTATAAGTACAGTTACGCTACTTACGCTTATTTCGTACGAATTCTCGCCAATTTTTACGGTATTTAAATGCGAATAAAATAGATTTATTAGTCGTACGTGTACAATTCAATACAACATGGATTGTGAAAAATTTATTCTTTATACAATTGACAGCAATACGTTTGATTTTGTACTATACAATTTAGCCAACAATGTAAGTTTAACTTATGAATTTGTACGACTGAATTTCTTACGACTTGGTCAGAATAAATGTTCGTACTGAGTCGCATCCAATGTAACCACAGCTTAATGCAACCATTGCATACAGTCTATACAGTCTATCCTTTAACAGATCATTCCATTAACTCAATCTACTTAGTCCACCCGATTCATTCGAACTACTCTAATTCATACATGTCATGGAGTCCTTCCTATTATACCTCCCGTTTTTTCGGTATGAAAATTTTCTAGCGAATCAATTCGGCCCAATTATTTTTATGAAAAATACTTTGTACTCTACTGAGTAAATAATATACGGATAATAACAAAATTACGTAATTTGGTTATAAATAAGGATATTATTTATTACTTAAATATAATACTTAGTTAGAAACAAATCGAGGCCTTTTATGAAATTTTCTATTTCGAAATCCGTTATTAAAACAAAATTAATAGGAACATAAATATCATAGATATATTTAAATAATATAATTCAGGATCCTGCCCGGTAACGATACGCGATACGATATAATTTTAATTGGCGTCATTGATATGTGATGAAAAAATATTTATATTGAATATCTCATGCATAGGTTAAGGAAATATTATTTAATTGATAAAAGAGATTAACGTTATCAACGATAGCTTAATAAACAAAATTTACAATGAAAGCAGGTTAAACTTCAAGATTGATTTGCTTTATTTATTTATAATTTAAAAAAAAAATTATCTTGTATATAATACCAACGATGCTCCTACGGATTATCATGTAGTATATATTTCTAAAAGGTTTTTTAATTTTCAAATTTTATTGACCGAAAAAATTGGTACATAAATCTAACAATTATTTACAACTAAATCCTTTTAAATAAAAAGCCTCATTCCATAATCGATTTTCATATACGAATGTATCATTACGCAAAACAAAACCAATTTTTTTTTTAAATCTCAATAAAAAAAATATAAACAATTCAAAGTTGATCCTGGCGTGTTTTTATTAGCGCCCGATAGATTGTATCCAGAACACCCGGATATTTTAGCATATAGCTAATCAATTATTTAACTAATATTTTTCATTCAACTTTTTAGTCAAAAATTGATATAAAAAAATAAGAGTGAGTCCATTAGTACTCTCAAGGAGATCTGTAAACATGGCGTATGTATAGTGCGTGTGCACAGTTTACTTTGAAGAAAGAAGGAATGCAATTTTTCTAACCAGAGTTTTTCATTTGATTATTATCGTTAAAGTGGTCTATTACTCTTGTCAATTGTTGTGTTTCGCTTTTGTAACATTTTTTGCACTTACAAGTACTTGCGGTGGTCGATTGGAAAGCAACTAATGGGTCGCTTTTTCAAAATTATTAATCAAATTTTCACCTTTTTAATTTAATAATTTCCCCTTTTTTTTGCATAATAATCAAAATAAAAGATTTCATAATTTGATATTTTTTAATGATCCTCCCTTTCCATTTTTTCCAATATAAAGAATTTTATAACTTTTCCAGTTTGCCATATTTCTTGTTGACGATAACGTAATTCTGGGGCGGTATGTTGTACGATCAATTCGAATCGAAATTCGAAAAAAGTCGAATGGCGGTATGTTGTACCATTTTCGAAAAGCTACAATTATACAACTTTCACTTTTTCGATTCGACTTTTTTCGAATTTCGACTTTTTTCGATTCGAAGTGATGGTACAACATAACGCCCCTGGCCATTTTGTTTTGGAAAATTAAACTTGAACGTTAAACTTGAAAAAAAAAAATTTAAAATTAAACTTGAAAAAAAAAATGTAATTAGAAATTTTTTCATCTGATGATGATCGTTGAGTTAATACACACCACTTTTGATGAAGTGCACATTTTAACGCCCAATCATATTCAATCCACGTCAGTGTATAGCGTAACATCAAGCTTATTACGTACATATATGGTATGATGTAACTGTGTGGAATGTGTCTGTTGCTCTTCAAAATAGCAACCTTCATCGAAAGATGTCCCTTAAGCTAGCAGCACCCATACGGCGGAACATTACAAGATTATACGGATAGGCTAAATACATGCTCTATAAAAAAACTTTGGGCTCCATCCCTTCCAACTAAAACGCGGTTTCTACTAGCTTTAGAAAAAGTTAGCAGAACCCATATCAAAAACGATTTAAAAACAATTGGAAAAATAAAAGTTAATTTTAGGGTAATTAAATGTCCTATTTAATTTTTTTATTATGCTCGCTCTAGGAAAAAGTAAGGCTTTATCACTTAAAAGCTAACAGAACCCATATAGAAAATCGGACTAAATATCAAATTCGAACGCAAAACAAGACCAATTGACATACGAATACTTTTACACCCATTATGGTCTTAATCAAATGCCCCATTAAAAAATTGTGTGCTCCACTTGTTTTTGACTAAACTTCATATAATTTAATCTAAAGCTAGCAGTCCCAAATCGAAAATCGGACCAAAACCGAAATTAGAACGTAAAACCAGCGTCAGTTGACAAACAAATAATTTTTGGCTCGTTATGGCCTAATCAAATGCTCCATTAATTAATTCTAATTCTAAATTCTCCCCATTCTAATTTCGGTTTTGGTCCGATTTTCGATTTGGGTTCTACCAGCTTTAAATTAAATGGCCTGAAATTTGGTCAAAAACGAGTAGAGCCCAAACATTTTTAATATGACATTTGGATAGGCCTAGAACTATTTGTTTGTCCATTGTTCTTGTTTAGCGTTCTAATTTAGGTGTTGGCTCGATTTTCGATTTGGGTTCAGCTAGCTTTAAATTAAATCACCTGAAATTTGGTTAAAAACGAGTGGAACTTCGACAAGTACCCATGAAAAACTTGTAATTGACATTTACTTGGCTCCACAAAGCAGCATGCCGCACCAATAATAAATGACTTCTATTTATACACACAGTTTGAGGAACCAATGAGTAGGATCATAAACATAGCTCGAAGTTTTTAGACTGTACTGAACTTTCATTTGGAGAGCAACAATAATTTTACCGCTTTTATTCTGTTGTTGGTTGATGAGTTTTGGTCATATGGTTCAAAACACTTTACTTTACAATCCGTACAGCAAACTTCAAACTTTTTATTCGTCAGCACATCTAACTATGCCAAGATTCCTGATAAGAAAAAATATTGTAGAACAAATTTCGGTAATGATTAACTTGCTTCGTTTAGATGTATTAGATTAAAGAACATTTTTGTTTGCAAAACTCGACGATTTTAAAAAGTTTGGCCTGTGTAAAAGCGGATTATAATATTAATAAGTCGGTATTAATACCAGACACAGAAAGTTAAACACAATGGTTATTTAAAGTAAAAGGGTCCGAAAAACACGTTCCGAACGATTTCCAATAAAAATATTCGAAAAATATCTATTACGGGCATCTAAGGAATTTTTCGTTCTAAGCAAAAGGTTGTTATTGAAGGCACTATATAGGAGGCGCTTAAGAATCTTTTGACTAACTTACGTTTTTTTCGTGGGTATCCACGAAAGGTAAAAGGCCGATAAGAATTTAGAACCAGTTGGGCATGGTTCGGTCTAATATTTGATCCAAATTAATGAAACGATTATCAGGAAAACCGAAAATTTTCTAAATTTATTCTTAGTAGCTAGAAAGTGTACATCATGCAGTGGCGCCACTAGAGTTTGTTAGTGGAAAACACATGGCATTGCAAATAAAAAGTTTAAAATGCATAAGAATATCTTCAATTTTTTTAAACATATACATAAACTGTGAGAAAACTGTGAGATGGCAAATTCGTGTAAAACAATGGATAACACACAACAAATGCAATAATATATACATTGTCTACGAATTTTCTACCTACTCGACGAATTGTCGACATTGTCCACGCCAAAATGAATTATTTACGCTATTTGCGACACCATCATGTCGACAATTCCGAACCTCGCATAAATGCACAACAGTGGTACCTTCACTTGCTTAATGAAACTAGCCGAGACTCAACATTATGGTCAACCGAATTTCTCAAGCCATTAGTTCAATACAATTTCAATGAAAATAGATAATGTCATCATATCATGTTTAACGTTTCAGCTAATAATGGAATCGATACGTGCAGCATAAGAAAATCTCAATAATAATGGTGTCACATTCTTTAATATCGTCGCGCGATATGTTCAATAAAATTTATCTATTATTCATTTTATACAATACTGGTTTAAATATTATAATGCATCGATATAGTGTTTCTCCATTACATGCACTATAAAATGTTTAACACAACTTGGGAATGACTTTATATCGTCATAAAAATACATAATAATCGATTAAGAGCTGCTATTTTAAAATTGTGCTCAATTACGAATACATATATGGATTTCATAAAATATGTTGTTTAACATGTTTAGTGATTATCTAAATGCAAATAATATAAAAGTACAATGAAATTAAATTTTCCAGTTGAAAACAGTTTCTATACATTTTATTTATTAAAATGACCCCATTTTATATATTCACAAAAGCATGTCAAGTGATTTGAGTTGAATATGAGAAAAATTGCACTTGCCAACAATGACGATTAGTGTTTAACAATATTTTCGTTGCATTAGCGTTTTTGCATATCAAAATATCATGTCACTCAATAAGTCGCGAGACTAACTACTAAAGAGGAGAATGCCGCTAGAGAAAACTGTGATTTAAAGAAAAGCATAAAAACTTAGTCTAGCTCAATGGACAAGTATACAAAGAAGTCTAATAGCTAAAAGAAAGCTTTACTATAATGGAAAATGCGAATCAAGCCAAAGAAAATGATAAAGTTACCTATGACACAAATGAAGTCGAATATTCACCTGAGGTGAAACAATCAATGCAAAGCGTAAGAAAACCACAACATACATAAAAACGTATCACTGGAAGCGATAAAGAGACCACGGCAGCCAGTTAATACCCAAATGTAATTAACCAAGAAAAAGTTTTGGAAAGTCAACCAATACATAAAAGAATACCACCTCCACCAATACTAACATGCTTACTGGACATGAAACAATTAAAAAAGTAGGGAATCTTGTTCCAAACGATAAATGTAAAGTCACTGCGCTGAATAATAGCGTTTGGAAAGTGAATGCACTTGTCCCAGAAACCTACAGAATGTTTTCAAATTCAATCACTGCTCAAAACTACGAATGGTTCGCATCAGAAAACAACGCTGAGCAACCAATCAAAGTCATGGTCAGAGAGAGGACTACATCATACATGCCTAAATGAGGAAATAATTAAGAAACTTAGCAAGAAAGAAGAAGAAACAATCTCAGTGGCGGCCTTCCCAGGGTATATGAAATCAAACCAATCCTTAATATAAAAGTTAAGATTGAGACATTAAAATATAACACTTGTCAAATGCCACAATGATACAGGTTTCATCTGAACCTCACACGGTGATTTTGCCGGCTACATCTCAGAGAGAAGTGCTATGGGTCGTGGGGTTTGACGCTTGCGTGGCACCTGGCCTACACCGTGATTACAGAAATTCTAAATAAAAAAAATCCGCAAATAATAAGAAATTATAACTCGAGTTTCGCCTTAATTGGTCGGCCGAAACTTGAAGAACGAATCAAACAAAATCATAATAAAATAGGCTCGACATGAAATGAAATCCCAGCCTCCATCACACCATATCGGGAAAAATTTAGCAATTCATTTTATTTATCCTCTCAAACAAAATTGTGAAATAAAAAAATCACCCAAAATATCAAATCAAACAAGGTAGTGAAGTCGCCTAACGGAATATAGGACAAACGACAACAACACAAAAAAGGAATAAACAACAAAAATGGCTGCCCCACGTGAATGGAAATGTGATGTGGCGAGACCAACGTGTACACCGAGTGCGCGAGAGGCAACGGTATTCGGGGCTCGATTACAATAATTTGTTTCTTTCTCTAACAAAATCAAATCGAAAAATAACAAAATTTGAAAAAAAATTTTGGAAAAAAATAAAAAAATAAAAAAATTTCTTAAAACTAATAAAAAAAATGTACCTTGGGTGTTGCGGACTTGACGCCGTCATGCCACAGGTGATGCTCCACCCGGACTGTTGGGCATGGGCTCGACAAAACCCGTATGTATTAGCTTTTGGTGGGCCACCTTTTTGCCCGTTAACCGAAGACACCCAGTACTAAATTGGATTGCTCACTAAAATGCGATACCTGTTAATATTTGCCCTCGATGAATGTTTTAATTTGCAGCACCCGTAATATTATTTGGCACCCGTAAATAAATTAGTAACTCCTTGATGATGCGGTGTTCGAAACTTTTTTAACGATATTTTGTTTAGAAAAAAAAAATTAAACACATTTTATGTGATTCTAAACTTTTGTATATAAAAATCACTTTTATTAAATTTCAAGCCTTTATATATACATATTTACACATTATCATACGAATTACGTTCTGTATACTATATACAAAATCAGAGCGTCTCATATCCCAAAAAAATGGAACTCGCCTTTTTTTACACAATTCAACACCAGACGAAAACTTCTAGAATATCTTGTCTTATTTGTCTCTTTTTGTTCTGGTGCGCGTCACGTTCGCACTTATTCTCCCGCGCATCAACATCCACCAAAAAAAAGAGAACCACAAAAAACAAAATACTCTATACTGTCGCACTATTGCACACGCGCACCCGGTGCACATTGGTCCCGCTCCATCAAAACTTAATACAGAACTTGGCATTGAAGAAACCGAACCACAGACGCAATTCTCAAGCAACATAAAAATGCCGACTAGATGGTGATGCCATCAGTAAAAATAAATCAATTTTACTTATGCCATCAACACGACGATAATAAAGCCCAAGTTTGCCACAGTGAAAAAATATTCCAAATTGTTACAGACGAAGAGTGTATTACCTCTTAGGTGTATAACAACACACGCAAATAAAGGGTGGGTCATTTGTTAGTCCTTTTTTCCTTTGTAAATAAAACACACATTTTGGGATGTCAGAAAATCAAAATTTTTTATTGATAAGGCAAGGTGGTTCTATGCTGTTTATGTATGAGAAATGATATCATGCATACTCCCACCACAGCTTCTTCTACAGTCTTGCATCAGTAGAACATCAAAAATTTCGATTACTTTATCCAATAAAAGGGAACAATGACCTCCAGCTCCAATGTTGTTTATAAATTGTTCAATTGTTTGTTGAAATCGACGACGATTTAAATGGTCTGGTGGCTTCAATTTTTGAGTTTGTTGAATTTTGAATGGATGCAAATGTGTGAAATGATTAGTTGATGCGCTTGGTTCATTACGAACACTTTTACTAACAAATGCTACTGCATCAGGAGTACGAACTGGATTTACATGTTGATAGTTATGGATGGAGATCAATAATTTTGCCAATTGTACGCTCAGTAGGACGGTCATATAGATTAATTTCATAATTACTTTGGACAATCCAAAATGCGTTGTTGTGTTGTTAGCGACTCCATGATGATAAATGGCATATTTTTGACTTTACATTTATATCAAAGAACTTTTGAAAATAGAAAACATTAAGCACCAAAATTCATCGATTGAAAAAACGACCAACAGATGATCCACCCTGAACTGTAATACCGAGCCCAGATACGTGGCGTGTGCTGAGAAACATCCATCAAACGACTGCAACAAAAGTAAGAACGGACCAGTGAAATGCATATACGCTGTGGTAATCATCTCCCAAAAATTCTACACCTAGGATGTAATCCTACCCAAAATAAACCCCTCTAAATGGCGCCAAAATAAGAAAAGGCCCAATATATGCTCGGATGGCTATAAGCAGAACGCAAATATCGATACAGCACCAAAAAATACTTTAGAAGCTATACGCTATCAATTTACATCTGGCTGCGCAGGATCAAAGGCTAGAATATATGGACGAGCAACTGAAATAACAAGAGCAGAGACTAGGAACACTTGAACATACACCAATGAGCCGAGATAAAAAAATTACGGATGTTTCAGGATAAAAATTTAACGGATACTTTAATTCTAGTCCATACAAACTTCACACTATTTGAGAATTGCTACCTGTGGAATGCAAATGGCCTTGCTCAACGCATTTCAGAATTAAAAATATTTTTAAACCCCAAAAAATTGACGTATGCCTGCTGGATGTAGAAAGAGCTAGAAAAGGGACAGTAATCTTATCGGAAAGCAGCTACTGTATCTATTGAAACCAAAACTAACAAGAGCTATACTATATCAGCAATCTACTGTCCACCAAGATAAAACCTCAAAAAAATAAAACTACATCAAACTTCTTAAATCTCAGCTTTAAAGCGAAAAACATATTCTTGAGATCAAATAGAACTATTCCCAAAGGAAGAGAGCTATCTGAAGCAGGCAGAACATTAAAATGTGAATTTCAGAAGCCAAAAAATGAATTATCGCACTCGAAAATGAAGAACGGCTATCATCATACTGTTCTCCAGTTTTAATGATAATAAGTACCAGGGTAATATGGAAAACAAACTGGGAATACTTTCGGCAGCTAGTCCAACAAATATATAAATACGAATATTACAAAAAGTATATACTATCCAGTTAAAGTGAAAGAGTTGGTTATCGAAAAAATCCCAAGTTTGAACCTAAGGCTAAAAATTTAAACATCGAAGGTGGGGCTTGAAATTTTACTTAATGCCTAAATAAAAAAGCTTAAGCCTACTGATTTGTTTTGGGCTAGAGTACTTGTATTTATATAGGCCTAAAAATATTGGGTAAGATAAAATTTCGTAGCGTTTCTCCCGGTAGATGGCTTTACATTCATATACATATCTCAATAACCATTGATCGTATTGGGCAATTCTTATGTGTGTTTGAAAAATGACATTTTGACCTACAAAACATTAAAATCGGTAAAATGAATAAAAAGTTACAATATTTTAAACATGTAGATAAATAAAAAAATTCGATATATTTTACAATTTTAAGAACGCGGCTCAGGCTTGCTAAAAAATTGTGTGCTTTATCAAAATCAGCAGCAAAGAAATGGTTCGCGCGCTTTCGTTCTGGAAATATAGATGTCAAAGATACACCTCGCAACCACTGGAAAAGTCGATGAAAACATGCAGAAGATTGAAGAAGACCGGCATATAAGCAGCCATGCAAATAGTAACGAACTAAATATTGCTCACAAAACAGTTTTAAACCATTTGAAAATGGCTGGATACTAAAAAAAAGCTTGACGTTTGGGTACCACATGAATTAACAGTTAAAAATTTAATGAACCGGATGTCTATTTGCGAAACGCTGTAGAAACGAAACGAAATCAAGCCATTTTTAAAGTGAATGATTATTGGTATGAAAAGTGGATAAGATACGACAACGTTGTGTGAAAAAGATCATGGACGAAACGTTGTGAACCATCCCAAACGGCATCAAAGCCAGGTTTGACGCCAAGAAAGGTAATGCTGTGTGTTTGGTGGGATTGGAGGGGAATCGTGCATTATGAAGTGCAGCCACCGGGCCAACAATTGATTCTTATCTTTACTGTCAGCAACTAATGCCTTCAAGGCAACCAATTCAGTTAAAACCTCCAGAATTGATCAGCAGAAGGAGCGTTGTGTCCCATCATGATAACGCTAGAGAACACACACATCATTGATGACCCAGCAGAAACTGAGAGAGCTTGGCTGGGAAGTTTTAAAGCACCAACCATATAGTCCTGACCTTGCATCATCGGACTACCATTTGTTCCGGTCCATAAAGGACCATCTTAATGGTTTTACATTAAATACAGAAAATGAGTTGACTCGATTTTTCGCCTCTAAACCACAGAAGTTCTACAGTGATGAGATCATGGCTCTACCAGAAAAATGGCAAAAGGTCTTCGATCAAAATGGCACATATTTGGTTTAATAAAGTTCATTTGAAATAAGAAAATCCTTTGTTTCAATGTCACCCAAAAAGGCGGCGAACTTTGCCTACCTATTCAGCTATGCTACACACAATTTTTGTTTCTGGATTCAAACTACTGCGCAATAGGTTTTAATTTTTAATTTAAACGCTTATTTTAAATTAAATCATTAAATTTTGTTGTCTTGTTTTATTCTGTTCTCTCGAAAATTTAAACAAAACTCTACATCTCAAAAATGTCCGTAATTTTTTTATTTTCATTTCAACTTTTTCCATTTCGGATTCACGGTCAAAATTTTTACGTCGCAGCTGCGTAATAAAATGTTTGTCCGTGAATCCGAAATGAAAAAAATTGAAATGTAAATAAAAAATTTAAGGACATTTTTGAGATGTAGATTTTTGTTTAAATTTTATTTTCGAGAGAAAAGAATAAAACAAGACAAAAAAATTTAATGATTTAATTTCAAATAAGAGTTTAAATTAAAAATTAAAATCTATTGCGCAGTAGTTTGAATCCAGAAACCAAAATTGTGTGTAGCATAGCTGATTAAAAAATAAAAAAGTTTGAGCCGAAAAATTAATTTTCTTCGCACCACATGTTTTGGTATTTTCGTATTTACTTTATTTTTTGTTTTTTTATTTGTATATTACGCTCACTAATTGATATTGTAGATGAGAAATGGGTGCATAAAGAGCGCACAAAACAAACATGGCACGCCAGCGTGTATTGGTTCTCTCGTATTTACTTTATTTTTTTTATTCCGTTGCATATTCTTGGGACAAAATTTCGTTGCATTTCTCTATATAATGCGGCGCCAAAAACATCTTCGATGTTAAAAGAAGAGCATGTAAGACTTGGCAGAGGACTAGTGCCCCTGAAGACAAAATAATCCTAAACCACTTCTGCAACAAACTTCTCTTTCTCAAGAGACTAGAGTCAATTATAGAGACCAGAAATCGAAAGCTGACACATCAATTTACACATCATAATATTTCAAAACACATCATAACATTTCAAAGGGGAATACTCAAACCTAACGAAAATATTGACCGGGGTTAAGAAATGTAGTGTTCTGGGTTCGGTGTTATATCTACTATACGCAAATGACCTATACCAACCATAGTAACATTTGCTGATGACACAACTTTTATCACCACTGGACTACAAATTAGTGTAGTGTAGTGTAGCAATGAACCGATAGGGCCCATCCCATAAAAATTGGAAGCCATTACCACTCCATTGTAAAATTAAAAATTTCACTTCACTTGCCAAAATTTCGAATTAAAAACTATTTTATCAAAAAATACAAACCATTGAATGAACAAAAATCATCGACAATATTCGGTTATATGGAAACGGAAACGGCATTCTTGTTTCTAATATTCGTTCCTCAAGTTAATATAAGTACCAAAAATATCAGTCCAAATCCAGCCGAAGCCTCTCAATTATGAATGGAAAAATCTTTCCATTTGCTGAAATTTATGCAAGGGTTATTGTTGTAAATAACTTTAACTTAAAAAATATCGGGATATTCGGAATTACTTTTCATATCGAGTTCAAACTCAAACGAGTATTGTCAGATACATGTCATCGGGAAAAATCTGAATTGAAATTGATTTTATCGGAAACAATTTTTTCCCGCATCCCAAAACCCACCCCTATTCGATAAGCAACTTCTACTAAGTTCTATGGTCAATGATTGACAGATCGATGTCCATTTAGTGAAATCATAAACCACAAATCTTACGACTTTACGATAGCTTATATCGATTGTGTTTAAAACACGAACATTTGTTTATTTTACAGTTTGTTAGTTATCAAAATATTCGCGAAGACATATCGAGAGCATTTGGCTATATATTAAGGAGCCCTAGTGGAAAAATTGAAATTTTTTATACTAAAAATAAACTTACGATTTCATTGAAATTTAATGATAATTTTTGTATAATTTTGGTAGGTTATGGCAATATAATTTTAGTATAATTTTTGAAATTAAACAGAAATTATACTTTCGCAAATTATCTAGTTAAAAGTATAATTTTTGTATATTGCGTTATAAAATTAATACCAAAATCAGTGTATTTTATGTATTAATTAAAATAACACAAGAACCAGAATAAGGATCTTTTAGGTATAATTTTAGTAGGTTATGGCAATATAATTTTAGTATAATTTTTAAAATTTAACACAAATTATACTTTCGAACATTATCTTACTAAAAGTATAATTTTTATATATTTTGTGTTTTAAAAATTATACCAAAATAGGTGCATTTAAGGTATTAATTATGATAAAAAAACAACCAAATTAAGAATTATTTAAGTATAATTTTAGTGGGTTATGGCAATATAATTTTAGTATAATTTTTAAATTTAAACAAAAATTATACTTGAGATAGAATATAATGAAAATATTCCATTTATTGTGACTGTCGGATGTATGCGTATGGTAATTTTAAATCATTTCCATGTAGTTGTTTGTATTCGCGGACATGCAACGTCATCATTCCCCCTGCATTAATTATTTATTTCACGCCGTTTTTATTATAAGTCTAGAATTTTCCTTATTAGAATAATAATCGCTTATAATTTTGGATTCCGACTGGACTCGAACCAACGACTTTCCGGATGATAACACTTAGCGGTGTACACCTTAACCACTGCACCACCAAAGCAATAACTATGTATAGTTTAATTCCTAACAATATAAATCAATATATTTAAATACACAATTAAACTTAAAATATACTTAATTTGGTTTATTTCATTTGCTGCAAACTACACCAGCACAGTAACATACAAAATACCGCGAAATACGACTACAACTAAATATATTTTTTCAGCACGATAGTATTGATGCGCATCAGTGTTGCCAGGTTGTGTGAAATTTTTCCTTTTGCGGAAATTTCATCGCTCGTGCGGGATGAAATGTGATGATTAAAAAAAATTATTTTTCTAAAATGTGTAATACAATTTTCGATTCCAATAATTCGCTTAAAATAATTTTTTAAATTTATGTTTAATTCTGACTAAATTTAAATATTTATATATACAAAATTAAAATTTAAATGTTTGTAAAATATTTAACCATAATTAAACTTTAAAACCGCTGTATTAAGTTTTATCCCAAACATACTTAATTTAGTTTAAAATTTGAATTTAAGAGTTAATTTTAGGTTAAAATATTTTATGTATATTTATGTTTAATTATAACTAAATTAAAATACTTCTATATACAAAATTAATATTTAAATTTGTATAAAATATTTAACCACAATTAAACTATAAAACTGCCGTATTAAGTATTTATCCCAAATATACTTAATTTAGGTTAAAATTTGAATTTAAGAGTTAATTTTAGGTTAAAATATTTTATGTATATTTTTGTTTAATTTTGACTAAATTTAAATATTTTTATATACAAAACTCATATTTAAATTGGTATAATTTTTGAGATGTATAATTTAAGCAGAATTTTGGTCTATAAATATATTAAATTTTAACCAATTTAAAGTATATTTTCTATTTAAACTAATCATTTATACAAAAATTAATTGATTTTGGTATTCCTTAGTATATTTTTTGGTATAAATATTCGATTTTTTCCACTAGGGAGTGAGTGGATATAAAAATGTTGAAAAGAGCAAAATGTATGCCCCTCTATTTACAATTCTATGACTTTGCAGGCCACTATAAGAATGAAAGGTTTTTTACTTTCTAAACTATATATAAATATTTTGATAAAGCCATAATCAAAAACTAAAATAGTCAACATTGTCCAAAAGTTCAAAACAATAAATATTTTTCTGCAGCCATTCTGTAAATATTCATGAATTTGTTCTTGAGATGACCTAAATTTACGAATTCAATATTCAAAATATTAAAAGGCAAAGTATTAATAGTAAAGCAAAATTGATACAATATTTTGTTGTTGGTGTGACAACACAGATAAGCGCTAGGATATTTTAAGTGTCACAAATCGCAATAAATTGGATAAGGGGATCCATACAACAATATAATATGCGGTTGAGTTCGGTGTATCGACACATATTGATTTTCAAAAATATATTTTTATTTTTATTACTTTAGAGATTGTATTTGATATGCAAATATATTTGGTCGTGGTTTATCTTTAATAAAAATATCATTTGGTTTAGTACGATTTAGAAGCATAAAATTCATTTTGAACAGACTAGGATGGGTGCGCGCGCGTTGGCACATATATTTGATTTTCAGTTTCATGACTATTCTTAATATTGCTGTATCTTACCAAGAAATACTATAATTTATACATAACTAATTAAAGAAATAGCTGTATATGGTGCACATACAAAATTACCAAAACCACTCTACCAAACAAATAAGAATTTGGAAAGAAGAAAATATTTGGTTTCTATGGTCCAATTAAAAGAAATTAGCTATCCTTAAAAGAAACAAAACATTTGTTCTAAATGTAATACTGTGGTAGATAAACAAAGCTTTGCTTTTAACTTAATTAAATCATTATAATTATCTATTATTGGGTTGCATGGTTTGTTGGCGATATATAATCTCGAGTGGATTTTGTCTTATATTTTGTTCAGTTTGCAGATTGTAAACCACTTATGTGCGAGTTGCTGTTTGCAATATACATGGTATCATTTATTATTTTTGGACGTTGAAACTTATCTTTTATCAACGGGTTTTAAAAAATATCTATTATGAATGTAAGCAAAAGAGTAGTCGTTTTTAATAATAAAAACAACTAGAAAAATGTTGGTATCAGACGTTTTTGGATCATGAAACAACGGTAGGTGTGGTCGGCATCTATATGAAAACATCTATTTATTATCATAAAATTATCTTTTTATCTAATCATCAGCCTATCTGCTGAAAGCTCTTGGGTTTGACTCTTTTAAAAAGTAAAATATATGATATTTGTGTCATTAATATGGCCTCCGCCTCTGTATCTATTGGAAGCAAAACATACTCTTCCACCAATTTATTGTTTCCTAGATATATATGGCATTTGATTCGGAATATTGAATACTAATATCTAAAAACCAATATGTATTGTAAAATACGTCTTATCACTTTGAAAAGTGACATTCAAAATTGCTATTGGAATCATAGCATTATCTTACCCTGCAAAGAGTTTACAGCAAAACCTTATCTTATCCATCGAAAAAAAGTCACAACATAATATACCTTATCCTCTATGTTGTTTTTCTTACATTTTATTTATGAAGAACAAATTGCGTTAACCAATTTTATCCCGTTGCACAAAAAATTCTTCGTTTTCTACAATTTATGCAGTTATAATCAGTATTAATATAGGTGTTGGAAAATGTAGTTCCATTTATCGTAAAATTAATATTTTACCCTATTAAACCAAATATTCCCGTTGTCCTTTAAAACGCCACACAAAACTGTACAAAATTGAAGCACAACTTGCGGAAAGTTTTTCTTGTGGAAAGTCGTGGAAAGTTTTCTCCAAGGTCCGAGATATTGCCGCTGTCCTTATAACGCCACACAAAACACTGTAGAAAATTCAAACACAACTTGTGGGAAGTTTTTTTTTCGAGGGTCCCAGATATTGCAGTTGTCCTTTATAACGCCACATAAAACACTGTAGAAAATTCGAGCACAACTTGTGGACAGTTTTTTTTTTTCGAAGGTCCCAGATATTGCCGTTGTCCTTTATAACGCCACACAAAACTGTAGAAAATTCAAGCACAACTTTTGGAAAAAAAAATTCTCGAAAGTCCCAAATATTGCCATTGTCCTTTATAATCCATACAGAACCCTGTAGAAAATTCGAGCACAACTTGTGGAAGGTTTTTTTATCGAAAGTCCCAGACATTGCCGTTGTCCTTTATAACGCCACACAAAACTCTGTAGAAAGTTCGAGCAAAACTTGTTGAAGGTTTATTTCTCGAGGGTTCCAGATTTTGCCGTGGTCCTTTATAACGCCACATAAAACAATGTAGAAAAATTCGAGCACAACTATTGGAAAGTTTTTTCGGAAGTCCCGTTAGGCCTATCTACCACATAAATATTCATTCGCTGTAACGTTTTTAGCATTGAAATCGTTTTTTAGTGTACTAAGTTTGAAGCAGAAAATTTAATTCGGTAACATCTTGGTTAAGATGATTGATAATAGTTTTGCAAAGTCTATTACAAACGGAACAGGGAACAGCAAAAGAGAATTAGGTACAAACAGTTTACTGGAAGTAAGTTTTCTTAAAATCTAAATTAAATCAAATCTATTTTAGGTATTTTACTTTTTAGGTTTTCGATAGCAATGGTGTTTGTGATTGTTCCGTATATTGGTCTATTTTCAGTATTCTCGAATTAAATACACAACCGTAGGAAATTACTTCCATTTGCGTCAATCTGTGTGACAACACCTATGATAATCTCATCCGTTCGAAACTGATTGTTGTGATTCTTACACATTTTCCATCTATAAATCAAAATTCATATTATAGGTATATT
The DNA here is from genome assembly GCA_932526605.1 of Nephrotoma flavescens. NCBI lineage: Eukaryota > Metazoa > Arthropoda > Insecta > Diptera > Tipulidae > Nephrotoma > Nephrotoma flavescens. The sequence goes on from OW052222.1 coordinate 141,018,807, forward strand.
CAAAAATCACTGCCGAAAATGCCAAATCGTTGTACCATTGCAAGCGAATAAAAGTTTACGATGCATTAAGTTTTTCTGACTCATTCTACTACAGATGTACAAATAAAATACTCCAAGATGCCTGCATTCTTATCCATACAAAAATAAATGTGCCAAAACGATGAAGAGGTGTAAGTGGGCCCCCAAAAAAATTTAGTGTGCAATATCTAATGCGGCAACGAAGTTCAAAATCGGTTAGAATATGTCAAACCAGCAAATAAATTTGGGTATAAGGAAGGTACTAATAAAAACAGTAACCAAAAGACATTTCGGGCAAAATACGAGAAGCTGTTATCGGATTTGTTAAGTGATTTCAGGTAGCCTAATTTTCTGTAGGTACTTTTGGTGGGTAAGCCACCGAATAATAGACAATTTTACCGGTCAATTTCACTTCTACCAACACTAGCGAAATTGTTTGAGAGGCTGTTGCTCAAAATATTGAAAAAACCATAGAACAAAGCCCCGGTGGTAAAGTGGTCAGCATGCTTGCTCCAGCGACCGGAGGTCCCGGGTTCGATTCCCGGTGGTGACAAGGAAAAAATTTCACGGCTGGTGTAGGATCAATGAATTAATCACTCATTATCCGAAATGAAATTATGATTATGAAACATCGTTTGAGGCGGCCAAATCCCTTGATGAGATATAGTGCCAGAGAGAGAGAGAAATAGAACAAAGAAACCTTATCTCAGAACATCAGTTTCGTTTCAGAGAGAAACACTCAACTATTGAGCAGGTTCACAGGCTTACAGATGTCATTGAGAATACGTTAGAGAGGAAAAAGGTTTGTTCTAGTATCTTCCTAGATGTGGCGCAAGCCTTCGACAAGGTGTGGCACAGAGGTTTACTCTTCAAACTACATAGAGATTTACTAAAACAATATTACATGATTTTAAAATCATACATAGAGAATCGCCACTTTCGGGTGAAATATGAAGATGAATATTTCGAGATAAAAAAGATTTCGGCAGGAGTCCTGTAGGGTAGTGTTTTGTCACCTATTCTTTACCTGATCTACACCAGAGATTTGAATCATTTAAACGATGTTACCGTTGCAACATTTGCTAATGACACTGCAGTTCTCTCAGCAGGATACACTATCGAGGAATCGACAACGAAACTTCAAGAAGCATGTGACAAAATTATAAAATGGACAAAAATGTCCAAAATTGAAATCCACGCATGTGAATTTTACTAATCTTATAAAGTCAGTTATAAACCTGTAATCATTAACGCGTTCAGCAGATTTCTTATGCAAATAAGGCTAAATATCTAGGGATGACCTTAGATACCAGGCTCAGATGGAAAGAACACGTTAAAAAGAAATAAGATGAACTTAATATCAAATATCGAAAAATTTATTTGCTGCTCGGGAAAAATTCGGAATTGTCAACTGAAAATAAACTAATGTTATATCAACAGGTGCTAAAGCCTGTATAGACTTACGGAATACTGCTCTGGGGCTGTACAAAGAAAACTATAACACTTAAATAGAACAAATTATTTTCAAAACGAAGTGCTACGTGGTATAGTTAACGCTCCGTGGTACATTAGGAGTGATGACCTTCATAGGGACCTAAATATCCCGACGGTTCAAGAAAAATAAAAAAACATGCAGTAATTCATGGGCAACGTATTTATCAACATGTAAATGAAGAGCTTCGTGGTATGTTGGGCACTTCACATTCAGTAAGGCGATTGCAGAGAATGAAGCCAATTGATTTACACCCCTATTCCCCTAGTCGCATCACTTCAAGTGATGTGAATACTTATCTTCTTGGCTACTAGATCATTAAATCAAAACTTACAAAATAACTTTTCAATAAAGCCGTTCTGGCTGTTTTATAAATCTTAGTATGCTGCTTTATAAATAACGGGTGATTTTTTTTGTGGTTAGGATTTTCATGCATTAGTATTTGACAGATCACGCGGGATTTCAGACAAGGTGTCAAAGAGAAAGATGCTCAGTATGCTTTGACATTTCATAATGAATAGACTTACTAACGAGCAACGCTTGCAAATAATTGAATTATATTACAAAAATCAGTGTTCGGTTCGAAAAGTGTTTCGCGATTTACGTCCGATTTATGGTCTACATAATCGACCAAGTGAGCAAACAATTAATGCGATTGTGACCAAGTTTCGCACTCAGTTTACTTTATTGGACATTAAACCAACCACACGAATGCGTACAGTGCGTACAGAAGAGAATATTGCGTCTGTTTCTGAGAGTGTTGCTGAAGACCGTGAAATGTCGATTCGTCGCCGTTCGCAGCAATTGGGTTTGTGTTATTCGACGACATGGAAGATTTTACGCAAAGATCTTGGTGTAAAACCGTATAAAATACAGCTCCTGCAAGAACTGAAGCCGAACGATCTGCCACAACGTCGAATTTTCAGTGAATGGGCCCTAGAAAAGTTGGCAGAAAATCCGCTTTTTTATCGACAAATTTTGTTCAGCGATGAGGCTCATTTCTGGTTGAATGGCTACGTAAATAAGCAAAATTGCCGCATTTGGAGTGAAGAGCAACCAGAAGCCGTTCAAGAACTGCCCATGCATCCCGAAAAATGCACTGTTTGGTGTGGTTTGTACGCTGGTGGAATCATTGGACCGTATTTTTTCAAAGATGCTGTTGGACGCAACGTTACGGTGAATGGCGATCGCTATCGTTCGATGCTAACAAACTTTTTGTTGCCAAAAATGGAAGAACTGAACTTAGTTGACATGTGGTTTCAACAAGATGGCGCTACATGCCACACAGCTCGCGATTCTATGGCCATTTTGAGGGAAAACTTCGGAGAACAATTCATCTCAAGAAATGGCCCGGTAAGTTGGCCACCAAGATCATGCGATTTGACGCCTTTAGACTATTTTTTGTGGGGCTACGTCAAGTCTAAAGTCTACAGAAATAAGCCAGCAACTATTCCAGTTTTGGAAGACAACATTTCCGAAGAAATTCGGGCTATTCCGGCCGAAATGCTCGAAAAAGTTGCCCAAAATTGGACTTTCCGAATGGACCACCTAAGACGCAGCCGCGGTCAACATTTAAATGAAATTATCTTCAAAAAGTAAATGTCATGGACCAATCTAACGTTTCAAATAAAGAACCGATGAGATTTTGCAAATTTTATGCGTTTTTTTTAAAAAAAAAGTTCTCAAGCTCTTAAAAAATCACCCTTTATTTCCTATCGACTGCTATCACTTCAAATAACAATTTCTATCACTTGGAATTTTGACGTGGCAAATAAATAAAAAAAAATCAAACTAATGCAGCCAACTAAGGTTTAAAAAATTTCCATTGAGAGTTTTGCACTTAATTATTTAGTAAATTTTGATTTTAAAATCTAGTAACTAGGAAGACCCATAGTTACTTCGCAAGAAGTGATACATCTAAGGGAGTTGAGTATTTAATGAATTAAAGACGTGAGAGCAAAGACTCTCTCTCTCTCTCTCTCTCTCTGGCACTACATCCCATCAAGGGATTTGGCCGCCTCAAATGAGGTTTCATAATCATGTTTTCATTTCGGATAATGTGTGATTAATTCATTGATCCTAAACCAGCCGTGAAATTTTTTCCTTGTCACCACCGGGAATCGAACCCGGGACCTCCGGTCGCTGGAGCAAGCATGCTGACCACTTTGCCACCGGGGCGACTACTTCAGTAAATTACCTATGAATGGAGCTGGCCAATGGGCCTCTTCTCATCCACAAGTGACTAAATTAAGAAAGAAAAATTACTAGATGAATGGTGTTCAGTTGAAGGCTATAGGGCTATAGATGACCTACCCGATATTAAATAAATGATTACCTGTATTTATTATATAATTTTAATTAATAAAATTGAATAATGTATGTAGAATTGTGTTCTATTAGTTTTTATGTATTTTTTTATTTATCAGAATATGTGATGACTATAAAATTGAAATGTATGATTTATAACATTAATTTATATATCAAAAATTAAACATTTAAAAAACAAAATTGGAAATATACTAGAAACAGCAGCTAAAGACACATGTGTCCCTCTTTCTGATGAATTCTTTCACCAACTCACGAAAACGAGGTCGTCCTCCAGCGGATATTACCAATACCGGATTTCCATCATATTCAAGAAGTATACAAGGCAAAATTCGTCCAATCTCGGATATTCGGTATGATTGTATTAATCATTTTCCTGAATTTAGTGGAAATAAAGAGGCAACTTGATGCAAGTTCGAAAGCTGTGAGTCGCACGCACATTTACTCTGGAAAATATTGTATACATCTTTTTCTATTCTACTGAAACGAAGTGTTTTTTAAAATGGAAGTGTTTTTTTAAAATTCCATAAAAAACGAACGTGAGTATTAAAAACTGTGAGACTGAAATATTAAAATTTTTATTTATTGATGTTATATTATTAGTTACTTTTGCTAGAAGCAATTTACGAGTATGTATTTTTAATTATTTTTGCATTTTAAATACACATTTTTAAGAATTCTTTCGGCTTTTCGGACAAAATATTATTTTAATGGACACCCATACAATGTTTACGACTATTTTAGTCGCAGAAAACAAATAGGCCCTTTTTTAATAATATTTCTACCACAAAAGTAGAAAAAATGCACTCACCTCCACCAAACCTTTAACCTCAGGGCGTACTTGTGTACACAAAGATACACAAACCCTTACAGAAATGAGAACTCCCTTATAGGTAGCTTCTTGACAGCTTGGTTTCGTACTGATAAAAAGTTGGTCTACTCATCAGGTTCATTTTTGTAAGGGTTTGTGTTATCTTTGTGTACACAAGTACTCCCTGGGGTTAAAGGTTTGGGGGAGGGGAGTGCATTTTTTCTACTTTTGTGGTAGAAATATTGTTAAAAAATGGCCTGTTTGTTTTCTGCGACTAAAATAGTCGTAAACATTGTATGGGTGTCCATTAAAATAATATTTTGTCCGAAAAGCCGAAAGAATTCTTAAACAAATTAAATTCACGGACGATTATAAAATTCTTCTTACACATTTTTAAGTTTGAATTAATAAGTTTCTAAACTTTTTTCTTAATACAAAAATAGTTACTCTTGGCTCGATTTGTACATGTGTGTGTACATTAGGTAAAACATATCCTGACTTATTTTTTATTTATTTTTGTCCTATTTTTACTTAAAATGGTACCCAAGCAACCCAAAACATGTCACAAGAAAAATCTGTTTGGCCCAGTTTTAAATCAGGATTCAAAGGGTTAAATTTCAATTGGTGATTCTAAAAGCAGTGATTTTTGTGCCATGGGATGAAAGCTTCCAAATGACCCCCTCAATCTGCCATAAAACGTTGTCGGTTCACCTGCAAAACACCCTGTATATCTGCTCAGAATGAACTACTGAAGGAATAATCGGCTTTCAATTTTTTGAGTTACAACTAATTGGGGGGGGGGGACAAAAAAGCTGCATTTTAGTTCATTCTAAGGGCGATTTAATGCTGAATAAAACCCCGTTTTTTATCAGTTATGATGCACGCCTCGAATTTTTAGTGTTTTTGGAAAACCCTTGTAGCAGACGACAGTGGGCTAAAAAATATTAAAAAAAAATTTTTTGTATACTCTCAGTTACATAAAATATCAATGGAACGTTTCATCAAGATATCTCATTTTATTCCAAAAAAAAAATCTTTGAAAAACTTTTTTTTTCTCAATTTTGAAGGTGCTATGTCTCCTTAATTTTATCACAAGGTAAATCAAATTATGTAGCTGTACCTGCGGCTCTCCACACATTTCACAGCAGATGGCACGTGAAAGCAAAATATTGACGTACTCTATACTGACATTAATTAATGATTTATAACATTTTCCGGTGGAACAGCTTTCAGCAATCAGAAGTAAAGATAATATTTTGTTTTAATCGATTTTCAAATGAGTTTTCTCCGAATTTGCAATACTGCCTTATTCCAAAAACATTTTATTCCAAATAACGTATGTGGCACATACGTACGTTTCAGATAAAATTGTATACGACAAATATGAATTATGTATTTCTATGACTATAAAAACAAATAGGAACCTCAATGTAATCTGCATGATATAATGTTGTAAGAACCCAGAAGATGTTCGTCATATTTTAAATTAAATAAAGCAAATAGATATTATTTTACGAATAGATTTTAGTTTTCGTGCTATACAAATTTCTTCTAAAAGCTTTTATAAACTTTTTCTATCTATACTTCTATAACTCTATATAACGTTTATCCAAAGTTTATTTTTATCGAATGGATAGAAATATAATTTTTTTTAATAGAGATTTACATCGAATTTAAATATAATTTGCTACTACAGTTAGAGCTTAAGGAGATTTCGTAAAAAATCGCTTTTCTCGATTTTATGTTATACTCATGGCGTTATATGTATGCTATTCCGAAGAAATGTTATTTTAAATAGTAAATAAACATTTACGATATGAATTATTGATAAATATGCAGAGACGTTTTACTTTCTTTTACGTACTAATAACGTTGTAAATTTTTAATTACCTTAGGGAGTGGTTTAAAATAAAACGTAAGACACATTTGCTGTTTGTTTCTTGGGAGAGGCTTGAAATACCAGAAATCAAAATCCCGGATTATCAAAATCCTGGAAACCAAAATCTCTGAAACCAAAAAACAGACACGGCTATTTATAACCTTTAAAGATGAAAATAGGTGAAGTTTTGGAATATGGCCACCTAGATCGGGACTTCTCCAGGAAAATATTATTTAAACTCCGTAAACCACTGCAGAATTGGCTGGAATACTTTTAAAAACCCGTCAAAATTGCTGAAATGAAGGTCTATGCTTTCTGAAAGATGTCAGCTTGAATCTGTAGATATTTCTATATATTCTACGGCACAACATTCAGAATCGTGTCAAATTTTATAATTTTCTTTTGGAAATACATTCCAATTGGAAAATAATTTATATTTTCTACTTGCAGCTAACAGAACATACAAATAAAATTTTTGTGACAAATTTAATTATCTGCAGTTCTTTTATGCTGGTTTTATTTATAAATTATTCATAGGTTTGACTATAAGATTTACCCATATCAAATCTAAACACTATAATTTATTCTAAGCCCCAACGATTAAAGTAAAACAAATACATCACCAAAGCTTTTAATTCTAAACATTTTATTTATTTATGAATTTTACGATTATTTCTAAAACATTGAGAAAACTAAATGATATTCTCATATTAAAAATTTGAATTCTATTTGCAAAACACTTATGTGGCTGTATTGTGTGCACATATCTTTATCTATTTTGGTAGAGCTTTCTAATCCTTAGTTTTACCACAGTTAATCTCTAGATTGCATTTTATTGTGTTTTATAAAATACAAAAAACCATCAAAATTTATTTTATATACACATAGTGTGGTACACTGAAAATAGAATATTGTTGAACTCCTCCTCTCATTCTTAAATACTAACCTAAAATTCCATGGGATGTTATTTGCATATGCATTTCAAAATTAAGAATTCGTTTCATATACGTAATCATATTTTATTACCATTTTAGTTTACTTTACCAGATAACCAAAAACATATTTGAATGGTGATTTATGTTTTATGCTCAATGTTTGGTGGTTTGGTGTAAAGTGTTTCTCTCCATGAAAATTTTGTCCCCTCCGGGCCAATTCAAATACCTAAGGTTAACGTCATTTATCATATTCCAATAATTTTCATTTTAGTAATCCAGCTGATTATCAATCACATTTCCATCCTTGAATGTCTTTTATATTTTATGACATTTCAAATTACCTGTTTTATGAAAGCGTACGTACAACAAAGAATTTAATATTTTCCTTTTGTCGTGGTATCTTTATATAGATAGTGGAGGAAAGATGAACGCTTATTTCTAAAGTAAAAATATTTAGCAAAAGAAGCGCATATGTGAGAGTTGTACATTGTTGCTTAATGAGCTTTTAGTTTGTTTATATGTATTTCGACATTTTCGGAGAGAACAAAACAAATGTTGTATCAATATTGGAAACATGTTTGAAGATAACGATATCGTTTGATGATCAATCATATGCCTTTTACATAGTTTCATTAATACATTCAGTAACCATCAAACGTTAAATGAGGTCATTTCCAAGTGTGTGAAGTTATGAAAATATTTTCATTACAGAAAAATAAAAAATGTTCATTAGGCAATACTAATTATATTTCACCTTAGGATTTTTAAAACCAATTCAAAAAATTTTGAAATGATTCGAAAAATGTTTATTCTTCAAATATCTACGATACAAATAAGGTAAAACAAGCTATTACTTGAGATTGGCACAATCAGCTCATGCCTTTATTGCGTACTCTGTTATTATTGACTTAAGTTGACCAGACTTTAAAAGTTAAGTGAAAGAGAATCACAACATAACACAAGTGCAATTATAAATGTTGGGAAAATAAACTTCTTAGTATACTCCCGCAAAGAGAGCAAAACGGAGTTGAATATAACGAATATCAAGAATAACCAAGCTGGGTCTTCATAACTCATTCAGCAGCGGCCAAACCAATTGCAAGACACTAACAAGGGCTGGATATACATTCCAAAAATTTAAATAATTAGGCTAAATAGAACAAAGAGAAATGCAACAAGTCTCCAGATCGAATCAGAGTAACCTCATCTTCACATACCGCTTCAAATTCCGAAATCGTGTTAAATCTCGACCAACTTTTGACCGTTCTTTCCAAAATTATCTCAGATCAGAATTTTACATCAGTTTAACAATTTTGGTACAGATCCTAGAAATGAAACAGTTCAGATTATAGAAGACAACTACATAAAAATCCTCGGAAACTTAGATAAAGTCCCAGACATTTTAAAATGTATTAGAGGATTCGTTGGTCACCCAGAGAATTCACCTTCTGAATTCTTTAGCTGACCAACAAAAACCCTAACTATTACGGCATTTTAAACATGATTAGAAATAAAATTGTAAACCGGTAACTGGTAAGAAAAACCAAAGTGCTTCGCTCTGCACCATGCCGATAAACGAGACCTAGGTACCTTGGACGGAACAGGTCCACTCGGCGACAGACAACTCGGCGACGGACAACTCGGCGACGGACAACTCGGCGACGGTAAACTCGGCGAAACCAACTCGGCGACGACAAACTCGGCGACGGTCAACTCGGTGACGGTGAACTCGGCAAAACCAACTCAGCGACGACAAATTTGGCGACGGTCAACTCGGCGACAACCAACTCGGCGATGGTCAACTCGACGACGGTAAACTCGGTGACGGTCAAACCGGCGACGGTCAATTCGGCTACGACCAACTCGGCGACGGACAACCCGGCGACGGACAACTCGACAACGGTCAACTCGGCGACGGACAACTCGGCGACGGTCAACTTGGCGACGGTCAATTCGGCGATGGTCAACTCGGCGACGGTCAACTCAGCGACGGACAACTCGGCGACGATCAACTCGGCAACGATCAATTCGGCGATAGGAAAAAATTTATAAATTCACAAATGAAGATAAAAATTGACTAATTGCGAGAATGCTGTGTTTTGTCGCCACAAAGTGCAAAAATACTGCACTATCAACTAAGCTCTTTCAGCAACCTAACAAACAACAGTCATAATACATTAATAGAGGTAGATATTAGTGTTCATTCCACGCATATTAAAAATATAAATCATCCACAGCATAATCAGAGCGTCACGGAACCACAGCAAGTTGACCATCGAAATAAGTTTCAACGATCTACCGTCACAAACTTTCTGGTGAAAACCTAGATCTGCGACATTATCGTTCGTAGAATATACTGACGGCATAACGCCAGAACTAATGGCTCAATCCGATTCCATCGAACACTCCCACATACAGGAAGGCATCAAATAATTAGACGATGTTCATTTTTACGACTATATGAAGCTCTTCGCTTCGAGAAAAGTTTCGATTCAAATTGGGTGCCTTGATCTGTCGTAATTTCCAGAGAGAGACCGAATCTTGATTGTTCGACAAACGTCTTCGCAGTTGGCTGATGCCACACGGGGTATCACAGAAACCGTATTTTTCTGAGTTTCTTCCCCGTTTACCTATGATATTGGTTTTAATTGCGACTTAAACAAATTTTCGGTGCAACCACCCTAACAGAAACATAAATGAAATAAAAAATATTTCAACGCCATTTTTGACTTATGTCAGCGTTTCCAAAAGTGGGTTCCGTTATTTGCGAGAGAGTAGAATAAAACAAAATAAAAAAAATTTGGAGTTATGTATATACACGGATGAGATGCAAAGACATTTCAATTATTTTTTTTTTGTAAATTTTGTTACATATACATATATTTACATTATCTATTACGACTAGTTAGCTTTGAACAAATTACCAGTTGCCAGAAACCTCGCGTGGAATTAGGCATTGTAGTAGCGGTCATGTCTGAAATTGGGTATGCCTCAAGTCAATGGATAAACCTGTCCACGTTAGTTAGCAAATAACGTTTGTTATTCGATGGTGATAACGGACCAACTATACCCATGTGTATGTGTTGGAACCCCATTTCCAGAATTTTGAAATTGCCATGCGGTGACTTGGTTTGTTGCATAACTTTCGATTTTTGGCATGAAAAATGGCTTGTTACTCAATTTTTAACAACTTGATTTAACTTGGGCCAAAAATATTGAGTAGAAATAAGTTTACGTGAAGCACGGATTCCGGGATGTGAAAGACAGTGTATTAAATCAAAAACTAATCATCGTAATGATTGAGGAATGTAAACTCGGTAATTACCTGTGGAAATTTCACAATAGAGTTTCTTGCCAGCGAATTGAACAAGTTCATGTTTGTATTTTGTATTTTTCGAAATAGTTCTATTTATCGGGGTTTTTAATTCTTCATACGTACGTCGAAACTCTGATATTTTATGAATATTTAGAATTTCGCTGACGGGGGCTGCTTGTGGATCGCATGAGCTTGACAAGGTGTCTGCAACCACAATATGTTTGTCTGAAATGTGGCGAATATCAGTCGTAAATTGGGATATGCAATCTAAATGTCGCTTTGAGGTGAACTACGTTCCGTCTTCGAGTAGATTGCGTTTATCAACGGCTTATGGTCCGTGAAGATTGAAAACGTACGACCTTCTACGAAATAATGAAAATGTTTAAGCGCTAAGTAAATAGCTAACAATTCACCGTCGAATGCGGAATATTTGGCTTCAGTTTGCGGGGAGTTTCTTAGAAAAAAATACCCAATGGTTTCCAATTATCTTTATTATATTGTTGTAATACTGCAGCTACGGCAATATTTGATGCGTCACATGTAATATTGTATTGAGAATTTTCAATTGTATTTGCCAATAATGTTGCTTCAGCAAGCGCTCGTTTGACATTAATAAATGCGTTTATGCATTGATCAGTCCAATCGAAATGTTTGGCAGTTTTGGGCTTTTTTAATAAAAGTGTGGCCTGCGCGTGAATCGGTTGAAGAAATTCGGCTAACCGTGGGATAAACCGATCATAAAAATTCACCATCCAATTCACCGATTTAATTAAATTTGGTTGGGGAAACTTCGTTTTATGGCTTCTACGCTAATTTTGACATCGTAATTTGCAAGTCTTTCGAAAACTTTGTTTAAGTGGAATAAACGTGCTTCCTCAGTTTTACTCGCAATCAATATGTCATCAATATAGACGAAAACGAAATCAAGTTCTTTACATACTTCATTCATAAGACGCTGAAACGTTTGAGCTGCGTTCCGAAGTCCAAAAGGCATTCGTTTATATTCAGATACTCCAAATGGCGTCGTAATGGCCGTTTTAGGAACGTCTTCAGAGCTACAGATATTGCGTGGTATACCCTGATTAGGTCAATTTTTGTAAACATTGTGCATCCCTGCAAGTGCACGGAAAAATTATGGATATGCGGTATCGGATAACGATCCGGTACCGTAATGGCATTCAGTCGACGTTAGTCTCATGAAACCGGAGATGACGACGATCATATGTGCCAACTCGTTAAACGCTGCCTTATGTTTCGTAGGATCCAGTTGTCGTGGTTTAGAATACGGAAGTTGACCGTTAGTATATATGTGATGAACCACACTGTGTTTGACCGCCACATTAAAATTTGGGGATTCGATAAGGGTCGGAAATTCCTTTAATAATTGTTCACAAATATTATACATCCCCCAGTGTTTCGGTGTTGGAGTATTATCAGTAAATGTCATTGCCGAGTCAGTTAATTTGGTGGTCGGATCTAGAATGCGTTTTTCACGCAAGTCAACCAGAAGGCCGAATTTAGTTAAAAAGTCAGCTCCGATAATTGGTCGATTGACTGACGCTACCACAAAAGGATGTATAAGACCGAAAGCAATTTAGTCCCAAAAGTATTTCGGCCATTCGCTGCCGAAAGACACAACACTGGATCGTGAGATCGATTTCATGGGAAAAATTTATTTGGAACAACCGAAAGGTCGGCGCTAGTATCTACAAGGAAAAGGAAATTATTATTTTGATCTCTAAGAAAAAGACGGCGATTTGTATGCATTCGACTATTTACCGTAAAGACGGTCGAACTTATTCGTTTAAAGGACTTGACTTTGTGGATATATTATTTGAGTGCTCTTCCATCCAAATTTATAGTGATACCAGCAATATTTATAATTTTTGGAGAATCTGTTGCCGCTTCTCGATCGAAATGTTGGCGTTATCGAAGATCGCGGGCTGTTAGAGCGATGACATCTACCAAAAACGAAGTTTGAAGTTGACTGCTGCAATTGTAAAATTTGTTTTTTCAACTCTGTAATCTCCGACGAATATTTTTTACTTGATTGATTATCAGGGTTTGCAGTTAAAGTGGGATCTACTTGTGAAATAATGTTCGGTTCTGAAGCTTCGTACATTCGATCCGCCTTTTCAATTATTTCGTTGGTTGGGGTTTTTCCTCTAATCCGATTAATTCAAATTTAATGATTTTTGGCATTTTCTTTATCCAAAATTTTTCACGGTCTCTTTGCTAATCTTGTCACCCACTAACCTCTTCATTGTCCTGTAAACTTCAGATGGTGAGATGGGATTTTCGCCGATATCTTTTTTTTCGATTAATTCCTCCAAGTGTTTTTCTTGAGACAGCAAATACGTCATAATGATTGCTAGTTTTAGCGTATTGTATTTGTCTTTGTCTGGAGGTGGATATATTAATTCAGCTACTGAATTAAAATCGTCAGTAGGTAAAGAGCTTGCCACAGTCCAAATATTTTTTTGGTCAGTTGTAATTTGACAGAGTTGGAATTGCAATTGCCTGTTCATGACTCATTGCAATATAGATTCGGCAAATAATATAACAGTTAGCACAGCTCATCTAAAGTCTGACCAGAAAAAAATATTTGCAAAATATTTGGCATGAATTTCGCCTCTTATTGTTTTCGGACCGTTTTTTTTTTAGAGAGAAGAAATCTGATATTTAAACAACGATAAGAGGTGAAATTCGTATTATACCAATGCAAAAACTGAATATTTTCTTCCTAACCCAAACCCGATGTCTGAAAGAAATGGTATAAAAACAAATAGTGCAACTGTTTTAGACGATGGAACCATTAGACCATAAAAAAGACGGGAAAGGTTCGGAGCCGAACTCTATAAGCATTTTTGTTGCCTATAAATATTTAATATTATACTAAGCTATTGATTTTTATAGCTTTTATAGCTTATATTTTATAGCTTATCAAAATTTATGAAAATTGCATCAATTGCTGTTCCTCCATCACCCACATCCACCCACACCCACACCCACCTAACCCCATCTACACCCAGCCCAACCGACACCAATCTACCATAACTCAACCGACCCCAATCAACTTCAAACCACCATACCTAAACATTAATACCACATCCACCCACTATCCAAATCAAACCCCCAAAAACCATTTCACCCGCTCCACCCTATACCGCACCACCCATATCATCACCCTTTAACACCTCCATACCCTCTGCCACACACACACCACCCACACAAACCCGCATCCACCAAATCCCAAATATCCACACCAAACCCAAAACGCCTCATTCCACCCCTCTACCTCCAATATCACCACTCCTACCACCCCCATAACCACACCACTCACACAAACCCACATCCAGGCGAGATATATTTTTATTCCACATTCACATGCTCTATGAACCAAAATAGAATAGAAAATAAAAAAAAATTATATCAATTTTAAGGAGGGGGGTTAACAAAACCCCCCATATCTCCGAACACCCTAAACTCAGAAATGTCCAAAACAATAGGGATCATTCCCATGAATTGCTTAAACTTTTAGTGAAGAAATTAAGTTGATATCTCCATCCGTTCTCAAGTTATCGTGCACACAGACGGACAGACGGACGGACGGCAAACCGAAACCATATAGCATTTTTTTTAACAAAAATGCTTAAAAACTCCCTACAACCAATCTCCTAGCTTTCTCGATAATCCATGAGAAATATGAGCTCACTCGGCCACTTTCGACCTTAAAAATGTCCATTTGATTTTCTAATGTACCTTCGACGATATTCTTCGAAAACTTGTAAGAAAAGATGCTATGTTACCATCGACGATATCGTCATATTTGGAAAAAACTAAAAGGAGCACTTTGAGAACATGAAAGCAGGAATGAAATTTCTAGCTAATTTCTGCAAGAATGGAATTAAAGCCAAACAATAATGGGAAAAACACATTACTCTATACCGGAAATGGTGATGGAACTTTGATCCTTCTTAGGGATGGCGGATAAGACGGACTTTCGCCCCAAATTCTCTTAAAAGCCAAACAAGTAAACTTATCATCGAATAAGAATTCGTCTGCTTCAATAAAAACAAAAACTTTTTCGTTTCCAACGAAGTTTTTTTGTCATTCCCTGACTTTCAGAGAGATTTCAAGTCAGCTACAGAGGCGTCCAATTTTGCAGTAGGTGCAGTATTGGCTGAAGAAGAGATACCAATTACGTTTGTGACAGGATGGCTATTGCCATCCTGCAGATTTCATATAAGCGCATGCAGAGGCTTCCACGGTGATTTTTTGCCGGCTACAACTCAGAGAGAAGTGCTATGGGTCGCGGGGGTTGAGGCTTGCATGGCTTCTGGCCCACACCATGATTACAGAAAGTTTTAAATAAAAGAAACGCAAATAATAATAATAAACCCGGAGTTCCGCCGAAATTTGTCGGCCGGTCGGAACCTGAGGGACGAACAAAACGGAAAAAATCAAAAAAAAAAGTTAAAAAAATTTCTGTTGCAGCTTTGGGGCGGCCGTCATGCCACATCACACGGACCATTGCGGCTTGATTTTGCCGTACTCCACCGGTGCGGCCTTGGTGCCGTCGTTCGATGACTGCCTTCGCTCTCGAGCGCTTGCCTGGTTGGCCACTGTTATGTTGCTGGGCCTTTCCTTGATAAAAATAATAATTAAAAAAAAACGAACAGCCGGTTGGCTACCCGTTACGTGAAGCACTCTTTACAATAATATTATATCAAGCCACGTGAGGTAGCCCGTAAAAACGGAGCTCCTCGAAATACCGTACTAGTAGCCAATGAATGGTGGCAAAGTTTTAGATCCACACCGCACATAACAAGCAGGTGAACACCCTTTGTTTAAACGATTCAAAATTTGTGTTCTTGTATGGCTGCACACCAATTTTCGCCACCCGTCTGCCGAATAACTCTCGAACAACACTCTACCCCGTTTCAACTTGTCGGGCAAATAACTTAAATGAGCTCGTACGTTTGGTTTCCCTTTTTTTCTCACACCAGTTTTCCATATGAACAATGTATACTTTTCCGTTCAACAAAGACAAGTTGTCTTGTACACACAAACAAAACTACGAGAACTTTCTATATACTCTTTTATTATTTCCACGACAATATGTTTCTTACTTATTATTTAACGATAATTTTCATTACAAAACTCTATTTTATTTTATTTTCTTTTATTATTATTTTTTTTTTAAATCAGACTAGACTGTTGATAATACAATCCAATGCGCGACTATTTTCTTACAAATCAAAAATGAGAATGTCCCACAAAAATCACAAGTCGCGAAGAATCTTTTTTCTTCTCTGTCTTTCGTTTGTATCAACTCACATTGATACAAACGAGAAACATATAACAAAAAAAAAATCCTCTAGAGCGCATTTCTTCGCACACACCCGATGCACATTGGTCTCGCTCCATCACAATTCAATACAAAACTGGCAACTAAGCATCTCAGCATCTATTAGCTGCATTTTTTTTGAAAACAATCGAGTAGAGTTCGCGATAGCTATTTTTCAAATTTATCCAATTTAAAATTATTAAAAATTTAATTTTTTTAAATTAAATAATTTAGATTTAATAGGAATCTATGTATAACCAAGAAAATCCATCATAAAAGATCTATGGTTTTCTTGTAATATCGTTGTTCTGGATAGTTCTGAACTACTCCGTTATTATACAGAACAACGATATTACAAGAAAACCAAACAACTTTTCTGATAGATTTTTTTTGTTATACATAGATTCCTATTAAATCTAAATTATTTAATTTAAAAAAAATAAATTTTTAATTTTAAATTGGACAAATTTGAAAATAGCTATCGCGAACTCTACTCGATTGTTCTAAAAAAACGCAGCTTTTAATAATACCACGGACACAAACTCCTAACAACCATAAGTAACAAAAGATTTAGAATACGTGGTGATGTCATCGGCGAAATGACATCAACCACTCTATCACAAAACTGACCGATTAACCTAATTGTTAAGACAAAAGAAAAAGTCGTAACACGTTCCACTCACGGTCCTTAGCCAAGACCATGGAAAATTACGCAGGAAACGTGTAGGAAATAGTATCGATATTCTGGCCTCTAACATCACAGCGACATGAACACTGACTGGCGAGAGGAACCAGATACCAGGAATAAAACCAGAAATACATCGGAAGCGTCACACGACCACCGTGTCAATTTACCAATTTTACGCAAGGTGATTAAATGTGGCTGTACAATTCCAAGAAGCGTAAAATCAGATCTCAAGATGCACAACGAGATTGGACAATATTTTACAGAATTGACAAGAGGATCAGCGACACCGACTAAATGGCATTGTGGCGAAAGCTTTGGCGTTTGAACAGGGAGGTACCGGGTTCGAATCCCGATGGAAGTTTTCATCATATGTCGGAGTGCAGAATTCATGGGCTGACACATTTGCAATGCAGTACTATCGGCCATTAGCATGGAACCACGTAATGCAAATGGTTCTTTTTAAATTGGAAATATAGCCATACGTCCTCGATTTGGTTGGCAATGGCGTAAGATAGGAGGTAACAACGAGCTTAATGTCCGCGACACAACTACATGCAAGTGATTTACAATTGCAAAATGTATGCGTCGTAAATGATATAATCTCAAACAGTGATACAGAAGTATATAAACGCGAGCAATTTGGGACTCAGGTAAAGTTATGATTTAACCAGTGAACAATGCAAGCTAAGAAGTGAAAAGTAAACAGTGCGGAAACTAAATTATAGTCGACATTAATAAAAAGCGAAAGACGTGTATAACACAATAAATATCACCATAATCAGTCCACGTTTGTTTCAATATTAAAACTATATACCTTGGCTTTCCTAAAATTTATCACAGATCTGGGCAGAATATCTCTACAAGTGGTAATAGACAAATTTGAATATAGTAAAACATCGTAAAAGTTAGGCCCGGCACTAGCCAGCAGAATAATCGAAAGTTTGGA
This sequence comes from Nephrotoma flavescens, assembly GCA_932526605.1. NCBI lineage: Eukaryota > Metazoa > Arthropoda > Insecta > Diptera > Tipulidae > Nephrotoma > Nephrotoma flavescens. Next base: position 141,036,567 of record OW052222.1, read on the forward strand.
CTATCCAAAGGTATACAAGAGGCGCTGTGGTCATCTCTAGGATTCCAGTTAATCGATTTTTTTTACAATAAATCGTGTTCGTAACTTATTCCGGAATGTCAATTGAGGAAACTTCAATTGGCGAAAATATCAAAATTTCCATTTCATTTTCTTTTACGTGGTGTTCGAATAAGTAAAGTATAGTAATCATTAGAAATGTTTAACTCGAGATTTTTACAGATTTTCCATTCGCTATATTGCCGAATTCAAAAAAAATTGTTTTTAAAAAAACCTCTGTGTGTGCGTGTCGTGAAGACTTAATGTGGTTGGTCGTCAACATTCCAGATGATTAACTGGTCGGCAGCTTCCATGTGAGCTTTTCCGTTTAAAATTTACACAATATTTACTTATACGTAAAAAGCTATTATGAACTTAAAGCTTCTAAATTAAATTTGCAAAAAACAATATGGCAACAGATCAGTTTTAAAAAATTTAAGCGGAAATGATGGTTTATGACAACAAATTGATTTGCAACAAAAATTCGGTCTCTCTACCAGACGCAAAAATTGAGAGATCTCATAGTGACATTTAACTGAAATTGGCCCAACAGAATCGGCAGATTCCAAAGGTAATTTTTCGTTTTTTTTTTTCAATTATGTTAAAAAGTATATAATTTACAAGAAACCCAAATATAGACTAAAATATTCTAAATACATTTTGCAACAATATCGGCCCAGGGCGTCAATTCGTGTTCCATTAAATGTTGAAAATAAAAAGTTGTATTCATTACTAATGTAGTAGTCCGGATTATTCGCACGTAATTCTAATTTCCACTGCGTGAAATCAAAATTTGTTAAGGGCGGTTAACTCGGTTTGTCTCGTTTTGTGTCAATGTTTTGAAAATAATATAGCATTTACGAAAAATACAAAAAAAATCAAAAATATTGTAATTTAAGTTTCAAACAAAATTTGTTCAGATCATTTTGTAAATTTTACGAGAAATTACGAAGGAAAAATGGTTCTAATAAATTTCATCAGAGTGAATTAGATTGTTGCTTTTACTTAACGATTTTATGTGACGCATATATGCACTCGCGTATACACCATCTAATAGATTTTTGTGTATGCTGGTTAGGGTGAGAGAAGATGCTTGATTTATTAAATTTTATGTCTGTCCTTTTACAAGAATAAAAATTTCGTTAACTTCATTGTGGCTTTTTTTATTGTATAAAGCTCGAATAATAATAAAAGTTCTAGTCATTATAATTTATTGCTCATATATTATAACGACGGAGGAATTAAAATATGTACAGTAGCTCTTAACTATGTTGCATAATATATATTAACACAAAATTCCAAAGAGTTGGCCGAACTCTTAATAAATTTATTGCTGAACATTATGATACGAGTGTATGGAAATATGTAATTAAAAAAGAAATATGGCATTATGATATTGCAAGCATTTTAATTAAAAATAAGAATGTTATATTAAAATTATAATTAAACATAAAATTAATTATGTTTATTGTTGACCTACTGTATACATAAACATAAATTTCTTCATAAATATGTTTCTTTTAACAACGTAATACAGTAATTAAAAATATTGAGAAAAAAACGTTCCAGCAAGAGGTTTTGTCTCCTCAAAATGTTAATGAAATTTACCCTAACGTAAATTATTATTTTATTTCAATTGAAATGAATTCATGTATTATTCTTTAACATTGAATTTAAAACTAGATGAACATACTTTTTGTTGTAAGACAATAATCTTGTATTTAACAGTATAGAACTTAGGTTTCAATCAAATCCTTAACTGCAGTCGTACAACACACACTGTAGTAATAAAAGTAGGTTATTTTAGGTTAGGATAGAGTGGCTGCTAACGCACACTTAGGCCAATAATGGCTCATTGTGATACCATCTGATCCAATCTCTCTTTACTCCCGCTGAAACCATCCGGAGCAACTTATGTAGCGAGAATTATCTTGCATTCCATAGTCCGCGAGTTCAGAAAGGCTGTCCATATCGTACACACCGAAGCACTTATGTCTTTTATATGTCAGTGCCGGACACGAGCATAGGAAATGATCAAAAGTCTCTTCCTCCAGTTCGTCCTTACAACTTCTACAAAAGTCATTCGTCTGTAGACCCAACCTGCTAGCATGTTCCCGAAAAAGGCAGTGTCCTGTCAGTATCCCTACGACCAGTCCTAACTCTCGTTTTCCCAGGGATACAAGTACCTTGGAGCACCGCAGGTCGAGTTTTGGCCAAACCTGTTTTGCTGCCCTACACGTGAGAGTGTTAGTCCACCTCTCATTTGTCAAGGCGATTGCCATTTTAATGAGCGCCAATTTGAGCGCTGTTATAGGCCTCCCAAGACCTGCCCTTTCCGGCTGCATCTGGAGAGTCATACCGTACCTAGCTAGTTCGTCTGCCCAGCAGTTTCCCGTGATGTCCGAGTGCCCAGGAACTCAGATCATCTGGATACTGAAATACTCGCTCATCTCATTAAAGATGATCGGCAATCCGGCGACACCCGTGACTTCAGAGAAACCACCTCCAGCGATCTGAGTGCCGCTTGACTGTCCACGTAAATTGCGATATTCCTCACGGATACCACGTTATGCTTCAACCATGTCACGACTTCCCCTATCGCCACCACTTCAGCCTGGTACACGCTGCAGTAGTCAGGGAGACGAATAGAAATATTAACATTAAGCTTCTCACAGAAGACTCCGGCTCCTACTTTGCCGACTAGCTTAGAGCCGCCCGTGAAAAATTGTAGTGCCTCGTTTTCCAGTATTGACCCGTTCCTCCAGCATTCTCTCGAATTACAGATGATCCGGAATTCTTTATCAAAGCACAACGTTGGTTTAATATAATCTAGATTCACCAGTTCTTCCCTAAGCTATCTAACTAACGTCGAGTTTCCCGCCTGAAAAGACTTCCACTGAGAGACCGCCGAGAGTCTTGTAGCCACATTGGCTGCCATCTCTCTCTCTGGCACTATATCCCATCAAGGGATTTGGCCGCCTTAAATGAGGTTTCATAATCATATTTTCATTTCGGATAATGAGTGATTAATTCATTGATCCTAAACCAGCCGTGAAATTTTTTCCTTGTAACCACCGGGAATCGAACCCGGAACCTCCGGTCGCTGGAGCAAGCAGACTAACTACTTTGCCACCAGCTCTGGTTTCAAACCCCATCTCTTCCCTATGGCGTTCCTAGACGAGTAAATGGCTATATTAGCCTTATTCAGCCTTTCTACAATGTTAGGCTTCCAGCTCAGCTTACTGTCCAAGATTATGCCCAATAATCTCGCTCTGTCAGCAAAAGCTACTCTAATGCCGTTCACGGTAGGGGGCTAACTACCGGGATTTTATATTTCTTAGTAATCCGCATTTGCCGGCTCATTTCGTAACTATCAGGAGTGCATTCTGCATAACGTCCCTAATCGCATCCAGATATTTGCCTGAGACAGCTATTGCTACATCATCTGCATACGCTACAACCCACATCCCCTATTTCTTCAGTTCCAACAGCAAACTATTTGCCTCTGCCAAAGAAAGGGGGACATTACTCCTCCTAGCTGAGTTCCTCTAACCACTCGCCTTCTAATGAGAATTAATAATCCTGCTTAAAAGCATCTGATTTATCAACCTACTTATAGGGTAATCCACTTTCAAAAATGACAATCCTGCCATGATTTCCTCGGTTTTTACATTATTAAAGGCACCATCAATATCGAGAAATGCTACCATACAAAACTCTTGCGTACTACTCATGCGTACTAGATCGTACGTAGAGTTGTGGCCACTGGCTTCCCCTCACAGTACTCATGCTGCGACATTGCCCAATTAATTGGCTCAACTTTTGTTCGAACAAGTGCATCTATCAACCTTTCTAAGGTTTCCAACAGAAAGGATGGTAGAGTTATAGGCCTCAGGTCCTTTGGATAAGCCTGTGAGCTCTTTTTCGATTTCGGGATAAAAAACACTATGACCTCCGTCAAGTTCCCGGGAATATAGACCAGTTACAGACATCCCCTGAAGATAAAAGTAGTAATAAAGGTAACGAATGGAAATATTTTGACGTACTGCAAAAAATAATGGAATTTCAATATGAAAAAAATACCCATGTAGAAAATAATTTATATTTTCCAGCGTTTGGTTTGCAATTTTTGGCGAAAGAGAAGGTGTTATAATTCTACATCTTTCTAACACTTGCATTTTATAAAACAAAATAAAAACTAGCCCATCATCTATTTAAAAATCATAAGAAGATCAAAACATGAGGGCGCAAGGTTGCGCATGCGTAAAGCATGTACCTATGAAATATGTATTTTTTTCAAATATTTTTATAATGAAATCTGTACATGTCCAAACATAAATATACATACATACATATTTTATTTAATTTTAGTGTGACCAGTGCGACTGTGCAATACACCAGGTGGTATCTACACGTATATAGTGGTATTGGACTGTGCATTGTACTTTTGTATCAAATAAAAAACCTCTTAACGAGGTAAATGTTCGAGTGACGAAAGCCGAATTCAATTCACAAAATTTCTGATATCAAATTTGTGCCGAAAAAAACAATTGTATTCGATTTGTCAACGATTTTTCGGAATGTTATTGCATTCAGCGCGTTGTTGTTTAACATTCAAAAAACCGTTGACAAGTTGTTGTTTTTCACAGCTAGAAAGAAAAATGTAAACAAACGCGCCGAATGCACTAACATTCCGAAAAATTGTTGACAAATCGAATACAATTGTTTTTTTCGGCACAAATTTGATATCAGAAATTTTGTGAATTGAATTCGGCTTTCGTCACTCGAACATTTACCTCGTTAAGAGGTTTTTTATTTGATATCAATGATTTTGGTAAGGCAAATGGAAAATGAATTGAATTGCGATTCGTTTTATTGTTGTCAATCGTTTTGACTTCGACTATGAGTTCACACACACACGATAGCACACAAGTGGCCGCTACGTGTTATTGTGCCTCATACACAGATGCGCGGCATTGAAATGACCAAAACGAACAACAAAGCCATGCTAATGCAACAAATACAGAAAAAACTACACTATAGATAGTTGATTAGAATATATGTGTACATGGTATGTGGGCACTAGTTTAATAAGTAGTGGTACGAAAGAAAAAAATTAACATATAGGATTGTTAGTGTAACCAATACAATCATCTGTAGTTTGTTGAATATTGGCATCTGCGTTCAGACTTTGTCCAGAGCTTAATTGTTGTTCGTTTCGCGAAACACGAATTACGCATACTCTCACACAGGTGCCGGCTGTGTGTTACGGAGTTGAATGATTCGTTCTTCTCTCGATATTCGTCACTCCAGTGGCCTGCGTCTGTGTATGAGGCACAATAGAACGAAACTGTTTCAATAAAAAAATGGAAAACAATAAAACAAAATTGTTTCTATTGAAGAATGGTTCAATACGATTTATGTTTGGAAAGTATATGCTCTTGACCTCGAAATAGTAAAGACTTATATTATCTTTTTTATGTTGAAAAGTAGGGTCAGGTCTCATCATTAGGTTCAGGTAGGTAGTTTTTTTTATTATGTTCAGCACAATAACCTACGTTCTGGTGTACTGTTTCTAGTGTCTGGAAGACGATTCTATTTCTTTATTTTGCATGCAATTTTTAATCTTCATTTTGTAGTCTTTTAGTAGATTTTATTTCAGAATCCTTTACCACATGCCACAAACAGGTCATGCCGGGTGTGATCTTATTACACACCCGGTTCTCGTAGGCTATCGGCTGAACATTTGTAGTTTAGTTTTTAGTGTATGTTACAGAGTAGTAAAAATTTAGACCAGATGCATGTGTTTTTGGTAGAAATTCGATTGAGTAATTCAACAATTTTTTTTGCATGTTTCTTGCTGTTGTGTCACTAACTGCATGCGGCTACCATTCATTTTTGATTCCTTAAACAATACAATAAAATATACATATTTTAGTGTGTTAGTTGGAAATAAAAGTTAATGGTAGCTAGCCTCTCGCTGATATTCCATCTTCATGCGATGAGAGGGGAGATAAGATCTATTTTTCAAAGAAATCATCGTAATGATAAAAAAATATCGATTTTATGCAAGGAGACTCAAATGTTCAATGTTTTTGGTGATTTTTTCGATCACATCAATTTGTCAGTGTTTTCATTTTTTTTGTTATGAAAAAAGAGTCTCTGGTAAAAATTCTATTAGCAATGATAATAATATGATGTATTTATGTTTCGTCGGCTCAGTATTATCTTGTCGTAAGTACCAAAATGTCGTTTTTCTGTTTTTTATACTAGTATTTTTAGTTTTTCTTCCTCTTTCTAAATCTACAATCCATTTTATTCTAGGTTATATGGTTTCTGAGTTACAGAGAATTTATTTATCGTAAATCCACACAACATCATAAACTTTATATTGTATTTGTATCGTATGTCACAAATTCTGGAGATACGACAAAGTCGCTAACACACATTTATAATACAAATGTCGTATGTCCAGCATAAACAAATATTTTGATATACGTCCAATTTTTTTCTGTCACAAAATAAACCAATAAGATCACAGTACTCCACCACGTGAGCGGAATATATATAAAGGTTAATCGCAATTTTAATTCGGTATCCTGGTTATTATTGAATGGTGCAAATCGTGGTTATTTTTTATTTCCTATTGTTTATTTTGAATTTTTTTTTTAATATGTTATTTTATTTTGAAACAACTGAATATTTGTTTTTGAAAATAAAAGATACATTCAGACGATGTTTACGAATGTTTTAGTTGCTTTCTAATTTGTACCATTAACAGTCAAACGTTAATTTTTATAAAATAAAATTACTTCTCCTAAGATTTTTACAAATTTTATCGTAAGTCCATAAATTTTAATGTGATTTATGTATTTGTTAGTCAGAAGGTGTTTGTCGTATGAGCAAATTTTTTATCGTAAGTCCATTGTTTGGTACAACTTCGAAAATTATACGACAAATTGGAAAACTGTTCGTGATTTTCCGGAAAAACTAGTGGATTTATCTAAAGTGTAGGAAGTGTTAATCAATATATGGTATGATAGGTTTGGAATTATTCTATTAAATTAAACACTTCTCGATGTTATACTATATAAATAAGCTTTCAAACTTAAAACTCAATTTCCGAAAAATGACATATTTTGACTTACGACAAGATAATACTGAGGCAACGATTTGTTTCATTGTAATACGTTGATTCACTATCATTATGAACCGCCACGGACCGATATTAGGGTGCATTTGAACCAAAAAATGAAATTTTGCAAAAAATTAAGGTGGCTTTTAAGTTATGGAGGTCAATATCTAAAATATATGAGTTTTCTGAGATAAACGGTTGATGTCATATTGTAGGTGAGATTTGTGGCTAACAATCCTGAAAATATGAACCAAAAGTCTTGGGCTCATTTTTTAGCAATTCGGCCTAATGTGGCCGGCCGATTTCGCATTTTTCAGTTTTTTGGCCAAAATGACCCTCCAACCTAATTTTTTGAATTCTTTTTTTTGCTATTTGATAGCTGGCGTCAATACCTTTCCAACGATATGCATATGTCCAGGGTATGTCGAATAGATTCAGCACTGTGGACGTGGCAAAATGGCCAAAAATGACCGTTCAGAGGCCGGCCGCGGCCAACATGGCGGCCAAATCAAAAAGTTGTAGAACAAAAGTTGCTTAGTTTTTAAAGTACTACAACCCCTGAAAATATGAGATCAAATAAAAGAGGTACGGAAAAACAAACATGTATACCAAAGCAAGATTATATGGTGACGTCATAGAAAAATTTAAAATTGTCATAACTTTGGTCAAAATCATCCGTTTTAGACGTTTGAGGTGTCGTTGAATTGGTATTGACGTCTACAACCATAATTTGCCAGATAAAAAATAATTGGGGCATTTTTGGGGCAGTTATACGCGAAAAACTGATTTTTTGGGGCAATTTTTGGAAGGTGATATCTCCACTCAATGTTGCTAGAAATTCCTGCTTTTATACATTATTTAGGTTTATTTTTCAAGACCTTTCCAATGGTATATAACATGATCCTGGCGGCCTTACAGTGAAAAAGTTCGAAACTTGCTGTATAATATACTTCGTTCGACTTCCAGCACAGTAGGTGCTTTCGTCACTCGTTTGGACTGCCGTCCAAAGTGATACATATATAGAGAATAAAAAACAAAGTGCGCTTATTGTACTGTTAATTTTTTTAACACGTTCGCGTAAACGACTACTAATAGCATACAAATTTGTGTTCCTGAATAGCACACAGATTTAGAAAGTGTTTCTGTTAAATAAAAATTGTTGTAATATTTTCGTTTTGTTCTATATAAATTTGGTTTTTTAATTTTTTTCGATAGAAAAAAATTGTGTATAATATTTTTGTTTTGTCGTTTTTTCTGGTTTACGAAAACAAAACTGTTCAAATGTATTTGATTTTACTCGGTTTGCGAATTTCAAATGCATCAAGCAAAAGTGTGTACATAAGTACATATGTATTTTTTTCTTTGGTAGGATTTAATGTGCATTCACTGCACCTAAATCACCGCGTAATATTTGCCGTTGTGGTGCCTCAACGGCCCACACACCATCATATTTGGCTATATCTTCGGATGCATCATCCTTTTTAGCTTCAGATTTAATCCATCGTTTTTCAAATTTATCTAAATCAGTGCGTCGATTTGTCTAAATCAGTTTATCTAAAAGCAGAAAATAAATAAAAAAAAAACAAAATTATCTATAAAAAAACATTTACACTAAAATCGAGCATCGCAAATTATGTCTATATAATTTGATTATCGCTTACCATACAGGAGCGTATATATTAATCAGATAAATATATGATAATGTTAATATTTATAACATTTTTTTAAAATTATGTTATTAATATTAACGTTATAATAATATAAATTAAAAGAATTATTTTTCTGTCACTACACTTCACTGACAATTGACATTCAATTTTGTTGATTGTCACTGAACTACTTTGTTCAATTTTTTTTCTGTATATGCGATTACTCTTTTTGCATACACACAAACTTTGAATCGTCTGTTCAACACATAAAAGGCGTCATACCGGAAAATCGTAAAATCCTAAAACTACCTTAAAATTAAAAAGCAATTTACCAAAATTAATAATAAATAATCAAAGTTCATGGTCAGGGGAATGAAAGTTTAATTTTCTGCCACAATTACGAGATATAGATAAATAGAGTCAAAAAAAAAAATTGAACAGAAAATTTTCATAGCATTCGTAGGAAAGTGATTTTTCGTGTTTACGTTTTTTGGGCCTGCATACATTCAAAGGCAATATGTTGAAAGACAGCCGTATACACATACATAGGCACTGGTGCATTGCATAATTGTCTTTGTATTGTCGATTTTCATCGAATATAGATAGCGTTGGTTTCTACGTCTACAAAGAGGACGATAATTGTCAAATCTATTGTTTTGACAGTTTTGATCCCCCTTGCTTCATAGCAAACTGCGATTTGCGTTTTGTTCACCAGATGTCAGCTACTTTGTTGGAAATCGCGAATATGAGAGAAAAAACAATTTGGGTTTTGTTAATATTATTTTTTTTTTAATAAAAATTGTTGTAATATTTCCCATTTGTTGTGTTTTGGTTTTAGAATATAAAAAGAAAAATTGTTTATAATTTAAATTTTGGGTTTATGTAGTTCAGGAAAACTTTAAATTTTGGGTTTATGTAGTTCAGGAAAACAAAAATGATCAAATATTTTTGCTTTGACTGATTTTCGAAAACAAAAATAATCTACCAAAAATTCCAACTGATCTTATTTAGTCATACTTATATAGTCTCTTTTCTTCAATTAGTAATTTAGTTTTTGTACATTATATTGATTGCTCGGTCTATTGTTTTGATTAAAAATTACATTCCGATTTCAGAAGCAGTTAAAAACTTTTAATGGATAATTTTGTAGTATAGAGACCTCTGTTTTTCCAGTGGCTTGGCTCCTTTTTTAGTTAGGAGTTTTAGTAAGAATTTTTTTAATTATTAGTATTGCATCCAGTGGGTGACATTTAATAATAATTATTAATTTTAATTTTTTATTATTTATCTTTCTATAGATTTTATTAAAAATAGGTCTTAACGAAAATTCAAGAAAGTAAGTTTGCAGAATTAAATAACAGTTTTTAATTTTCAGATGACCGGAAGTTTTTCAGTTACATTATTGATAATTATTTCGTAGTTAGAATTGTGTCATCATTGTGTTACTAACTATCGACTACTTAGGTGTCTGTAACCGGGTCGAGTCTCTCCTTACTAACATAACCTTCAATATCCCTCGATTTTGTTATGTGTAATAAAGGTGTACGGCGGGCACCGGCCATATCTGGGATTACTTGTCAAATGACTTGGCCGTACATCTCAATCAAATCAAAATTTTATTAATCGCTCGGTCTATATATACAAGAATTGTTTATACTGGAAAAATTATTTTATTCCTATAATTGCCGACTTTAAAAAGACAAAGTTAAAAAGTAAATCTGTATAGAAATTACTTTATAACGATGCTATCATCTCAGGTTTAAATTTATTGTTAGAAATCTTTATCTTATGTATATACGCATAAAAAAATCGCAGAGGCAGATATAAATTGATTCTTTCGTTGGTTTTGAAGCCCGCATGAAGCAAACACCTATAAAAACGAATCAATTAATTCACGTACTCAGTTGTTACTCAGTCCAATCTGGTATCATCTGGATAAGCTGAGTAGTCTCACTTTTCTGAAAGATATTACGAAATATGAGAGATAGAGTATCTTCTACCCGAACACCAGAATTGACAGAAAACTCTTTCGATAGCCTGTGCTCAACATTTACACATCATTGGGCGCTTTCAGGATACCCAACAGTTGGGAACATGTTGAATAAAATCACAGCCAACGCTATGAAAATGTTATGAAATTATCAAATCAAATTGGCGATGATTTTACTAATCATGATATGGGAATTGAAAGCGCCCATTGGAACTATATCTTTTTTTGATGGCGGAGTAGATCTTCAAAATAATTTACACTACATATAACTGAACATACTAAAGCCTTTTTCATTTTTGCCAACAAAAATTATCTCTGATTCTGATGAATTGAAATATACCGAGCGATCAATAGAATGTACAATTAATAAATTAATAATTGAAGAAAAAAGACTATATAAGTATGACTAAACAATATCAGTTGGAATTTTTGCTAGATTATTTTTGTTTTCGAAAATCAGTCAAAGCAAAAACATTTGATCATTTTTGGCTTCCTGAACTACATAAACCCAAAAATTAAATTATAAACAATTTTTCTTTTTATATTTTAACCAAAACACAACAAATAGAAAATATTACAACAATTTTTATTTAACATATTGAGGAACACTTTCTAAATCTGTGTGCTATTCAGGAACGCAAATTTGAATGCTATTAGTAGTCGTTTACGCGAACGTGTTAAAAAAAATAACAGTACAATAAGCGCACGTTGTTTTTTTTTATCCTGTATATATGTTTACAAAAGTACAATGCACAGTCCAATACCACTATATACGTGTATCAGCCCTACTGGAAGGTAATCGATGAACTCATCGATGAGTTCATCATGACTCATTCAATGAAGTTTCGGATAAGCTATATTCTGTTCCCGGGACTAAAGTCATTTATATATTTAATGTAGTTTTACGTGCCGGCGGCCCGTTGCACACTCGAGCTATGCTTTTTAGCAAAGTGAGCTGTGTTTTGAGATCACAGCTTCTCGCTTTACTTTGCGAAGCCCAAATAACTTGTTACGACTGTGTGGTCGCAACAACAATTTTGTATTTTTATATTTTCCCTCGGTCGGTGTCTTCGCTTCAGAGTTGTTTGGTTTTTGTGCGCTGAACACACTAGCGACATTTGTTGTTTTGTTTCTCATCTTATGGTGGCGCGAGGGTAAGAAGAATGACGAGAGAGCAAGAGCAATGCGCATCGAGTGTGTGCAAAGTAAAACGTTTTAGAAAAATGTTTTTCTTATATGCTTCTCGTGTATATCAATGCGAATTGATGTAAACGAAAAACAGAGAACCCAAGTATTTTTACTTTCAATTTTCCTGGCGATATTCGTACTTAAGTACTAAACTTAGTCTAGTATTTTTCTAAGTTTGAGTTGCAATTTATTAAAATAAAACGTATGAAACGTGTCGCGATTATTCGAAACTGAACGAAACTCAATGAAGGAGAATTGTATACATGTATGTGTGAACAGAAAAGACAAAAAACAAAATGGCGGGAGCGAGGTTGTGCATGAATGTAAAATGCTATATTTGAAAATGTTAGAAGAAAAAGATGGCGGCATCCAAATGTGAGAGCAAAATAAAAATTTAGGTTTAAAATGAATATTTTTATTTTATTAAATTTGCGGTATAAAAATATACATACATATATACATATTATATACGAATCTAAATTATATTTTAGTTAATTTTTTAATTATTTTTTATTATTACACAATTTGAAATTATTCTTTGATTGTAATATTAAAAGTTTAAATAATTTTCCAAATAGGTACTATGATTATTGCACATCAAGTTTATTATTTTCGCATTTGTTTTCTACCTAAAAACTTAAAACTGAACTAGAAATTAATTAATTTATGAAAACAATATTTGAATAGATATAAAATATATTTTGATGTAATTTTATTTAAATTAACGCACATCTTTAAATTTTTTTAACAAAATTTTGTAAAATTACCAAACTCATGTCGTGAACATGAAAAATAAAAACAAACCATGTACATTACACGCTATACACATTCCTACGAAAGAAAAATTGCGGTAACACAGTATACAGCAGTAACAACACAGTATACATATACTCTACAAACACTATCATTATAATGTGAAGTTTAACTTTCGTTAATTTTGGATGAAAACGAAGGAAAATACTATGCTCAATTTTTACTTTCGTTTTGTTATACTTGGGAAGAAAGACAATTCTTCTAGAACGTTTTGCGCGTCGATATTCGGTGCGAGAATTTTTTTTATTCAATCTTGTTTGGAATTTTGTTAAAGTCGAATAAGAAATTTTGAGATTGACGAATATAAGTCTCGTTTGTATTTTTGTTCAAAAAAAAGTTGTTTTTGAAGTGATACGTCGAAAGGCGTTGACAAATAAAAAATATAAGTGAATTGTATTAAGATATAGACATTTTGATTATCAATAAATTCTCATGTTTTTGTTCTGAAAATTGGTGATGTCCTTTTCATTAATATCTATTAAATATTAGTTTTGTTGGGGTTTTTGATAATTTTTTTTCTTGTTTGAGTGAGAAATAAGTTTGGTGTGCGTTGAAAGAGTTGAATTTTTTTTTTTTTTTTGAAAATGCAATGATGACGCACATTATACAGTTGATGTGAATAACGGAAAAATATTTCATTTCCATATGTGGCGAAAATTATAATATGTTAATAAATGATAAAAAATATTTTTAATTCACATTCACAGTTATGAGTGTCAGGTGAGGCCATTCCAAGTTTTGGTTTAGTGGTGGAGCGACGCATATTAGAGAAAAAGGTGTACCGCCACGGTCCGCAAATTTACGATTACAGGTGGCCAACAACGCAGCCAACTGCATCTTATTATCGACGGGAAGACCGCGAACTTCTCTTCGAGTGATAACGGCGAAAGTGCAGCTTGCAGGTGCCCCAACACTTATCGTGCCCAACCCAGCTACTAGAGTATAGGAGGGGAAGCAGGCCCAACAGAGAGGCCAAAGTAAAATTATATTTAAAAGGATAGATGGTGGTCTGCCGCGATACGGGTGGCCAACCGGCACCTCGTTTTAATTTTTTTGGTATCGGGGAAAGGCCCCACAACAATACGGGTGGCCAACTGGCCATTGGTATTTTCTTGGTATCGGGGATAGGCCCGCAACACCAACGGTACTAAGGCCGCAACCCTTTTGGTATTGGGGAGAGGCCCCGCAACAGAATTTTTTTTTGAAAAAAATAATAATTAATTAAGGTACGATTTTTTTTTTGATTTTTTTACTTTATTTCATTTTTGGTATTTTTTTTTAAAATTTTTTTTTATTCTAAAATTTTTTTTTAATTAATTTTTTTACGTTTATATAACCTTTTTCTAATCGAGCGCCGGATAGCGGTTGCGCGTTCGGTGCGCATTGCTCTCTCTCTCTCTCGATCTCTCCCTTTCTTCTTTCTTCGTGGGAAGTTGTGTTTTGTGTTTTCTTTTTTGCCTAAATTAAATAAAGAAAAAAAAATTAATTATTAAAGGTTCCGGGTTTGGTGTGATGAGGGGGGAATTCCCATCCTGTGTCGGCGTAGGGTTAGCGGTCCCTTGGTGCCCGCATCTGGATTCGAAACCGGTGTTTACCACCGTTTGAATTCGGACGGATGCGTGCACCAAGGCACCTCTCTTCCGTTATAATTTTTTTTATTTAATTGTTTCTGCTGTTCGTTCCTCAGGTTCCGGCCGACAAATTTCGGCGGAACTTGGTTATTTTTATTTGCGTTTTTTCCCCTTAAATATCTGTAATCACGGTGTAAGCCACGCATGCCTCAATCCCCACGACCCTTCGCACTTCTCCCTGAGAATGTAGCCGGCAAAAATCACCGTAGAGGCCTCTGCGTGCGCTTAGTGATATCTGCATGTTGGCAGTAGCCAGCCTGTAACAAAGTGAAACCGAATTCGCGAAGTTTAGCTCAAGCCACTCGTACGTCCCGATTTACTTAATTTCTTTATTTAAACCTGTGGGATAGAAACATAACTCAAATCGTTCATTTTCTGGGCGACATGAGCTTGTTAATTATCTCCAAGGTGAAAATAGAACAATTAAATATATTGCTTTGCAGATTGGGTAGACCCTGAGATTTATCTACAATGTTTCTCTTATTTGAGTTTTTTTCAAACCAAAACGGGAAGCTGTAAAATGAAAACATAGCTCACATCAGTCAAAAACATAGCTCAAGTGTGCAACGGGCCTTAAACGGAGACAAATTGTTGTATCATTTGGATAAGCAATTTTAATATTTTCATGTTCCAGCTCGTTTATTAGTGACACAGGTGGGGTGGGCATGCATATGTGAGCTATTTCTCGATTTGCGGACAACCTTCTGCAATAAAACAACAATGCCAGAGAATAATTTGGTCTAGACGCCCTGATTTATATTACCTAAAGCTGTTTAGGAACCACAGAATCGTTTATTATATGAACGAGACCCTCTGGCCATAGCAGCTCTATTCCACACTAGAATGGAATCACGTAACCGAAGTGGTGGGATTTGAAAAGCTGATTTGCGTAGGCGAGAACCTCATTTTGAACAGAAGATTCTTTTCTGAAAACTCTCCCACAAGCTCACTTTCACAATTGTAGCCCTCTATTTTTCTTGTGGCATTGGAAAGGTGGATCCTTCCTCTACAAACTTCATATACCAAATTTGTTCATCTTACACTTCAGCTATAACATGTCTCGCCTAATGCAGTTGTTACGGTATTGAAATCTCGAAATGACATCAAACAAGTTTTTACCGTAAACATAAACACTTTCATGCTTTCGATATGCTTCGAAAAGGTACCATGGTAATCTTTCCAAAAGCGGAAACATTACCACTTATAATGACCCGAGCTCAGTCTTTAGAGGTAATTTCTGTCGTGGGTGTACCTTTTCTAAACATTGAAAGGAACTAAAGTATGTCAAAAAAAAAATCTGCATTACATCCTATCCGACCTTGACCCAAATCTCCAGTGATCCATCCCCCTATTTCACTCGCTTTAACGTGTCATTTTAATTTAAGAAAAAAACATATAAAATAAAAAAAAATAATAATGAGAATAAAATATCGCAAACTAACGATCACACTATAGAAACGAAAATTTCAATCTTAAATCCCCAAAAAAATCTAATAATACCTAATATAAATATCACGAGCATACGTGGAGTGATGGAACTTACAATAGTATAACAGCCTAAGATATTACAATTAATCAATATAATAAATATAGAACTAAATTTCATAACTAACAACAAATAAATACTTTCCAGAATGAAAATACTAAATCAAAATCTAGTAGATAATTAATAATAGTAAGAGAAAAAAAAAAAATTCTTATCTGAGTTGTGTCCTCGTTGTTCCAAGGTCATCACCGCCGCACCAATATAATCTTGTTTAAAATATTCCGGTTTGTAAAAAGAACATTCCCGATGCTCGATGTAGGTTTGTTTGTTCCTTCACTTAATATATTTGCTGCTGTTGAGCTGAAGCCAGAAAGAAAAATATGCGGCACAGTAAAAATTCTAACGGGTATGCCTTCTGCCTTTACGAGCACATACCTTTTATCCGGCACGGTTACACCGTACCAGATGTCGAAATAACAGCGCACTAAAACCAAATTTTCCTCGCGGGAAATTCTTCATCAAAGATTGTTGTTTTAGATTTCACGGTAAATAAAAAAACATTTAGTCTCAATACAACGGAATAAATCACAACCTTTATATTTATCATAGAACTTTTAAACAAATTTACTTAAGACACTTTTTCGTATTTTTTACATCACTTTATACTTAAAAATATGACTGAACAGTTTTTTTATAATTTTATACTTTTTATTTCTTATTTCTGTTCGTCACCACTCCACTAGTATGTCTCCATTCGCATGATTCCAAGTATCATACCATCACGAAAATAAATTATGGACTGACTAACAAAAAAAACATTATTTTCCTCCCCATCCATTATCCAATTTTCATTCCTCTCCCTACTCTATTCTCATTTTTTTTCTTTTTCTTTTTATTATTTTTTTTTATACTTTGTGATTTCGAGAGTACACAACAAAATGAATGAAAACCGGACCCGTTTATGATGACCACTGTATGATCATCCGATTTTAGCCAATTGTTATGAATGGACAACAAAAATCGTTTACGTGAATATTCAATAAAATTTTACTACTCCATTATAACGTGGTACCATCATACAGTAAGACCCCTCATCCCAAGTAACAATGATCGCATCACAATTGTTACACAGTCCCAGTATGGTGAGCTTTCTATCAATCTCACATTGCTAGGCTTGAAAGTACTCTGAAACAAGTCTTATTATTTATAATGAAATCCACAGATTGAAACTAACGTAGCTGCTGCATACACTACCAGATGTAAAAACTATAAAATCTCGGCACTGGCTAACAGCGAAAATTACTTGGGGCAAAACGCACCCATCTTACTTTTAGGAAGCCTAAATATTTATGCTCCTACCGATAATCTTTGACAACACGATTTTTTAAAACAAGCGCTTCGCAACTGAACATATTATGGTGAACATTAACCAATTAATGACACAAAAAAAATATTCTATGGGGTACAAGCCTTATTTGACATTTCTAGATCTATCGACGACTTCAAAAGAAAACTGAAGAAACGCCTGATAACTCTAATTTTTAAATTTATTTAAGTTGTTTGTATCTGTAATTTAATTTTTTTAATTTGCTGCTGGATTATGTCATTTTATTGTATGTTGTATTTTTTGTAGTTTTTCGTTTTGAAATCATATGTATTCGATTTCTTTCATCAAATAAGTAAATAAATAAACCACATCAAACTTACAACCCACATCAAACTTACAACCCTGGCCCCAAGTGATTATTTCCTTTTTACAAATTTGAAAATAAAATATTAATGATCTAATATTTTCAAATGGCATTGACATATGCTTTAGAAGTATTATTTTGAGGAGGTAATAATACAAGAGAAATCATTTTAGCGTGGGTGTAGATTAAATTGAAATATAAAAAAAAATATTTTTAATAAAATTTAAAATTTACCGAACTTATTGAGCTCTTCTCATAATACGTTTAACAATATATTGTAAATTTATATTTGACTATACATTTGACACCGTAATTACCAAATACTACAACATCTACTTACATCTTACAAGTATTTTTATTACATTCCACCATCAATCAACATTAGAGCGTCAAATCCAATTTTTGCCGATGTAAATTTGCAACTGCCAATTAAAGTAGCTATAAATACATGTACATACATAATATGTACGCATTCTTATCAGATGTGTGTTATATGAGTATGAATGTGTATGATTGTTGAAAGGAAAATTGAAAAATGTTCTCCGTTGGATTATAGTAACTTTTCTTCTAGAATAAGATTATAATTCAATATTCGCATATCGCAAGAAAACTTTTCAGATACTTGAGTTGTTTTGAGACGAATATTCTGATACGTACATACGAGCACATTGTTCAAAATTATTTGCTTCTTCTTTTGTACTTACATTATAATGTATATTTTTATTGTACAGTTCACTCATGTGACTATCACTTATTGACGATAAAAACACTGTTCTTATAAGAAGAGTGAATAATATTGTTTATGACAGTGTGTAATATTCAATTTTTTAAATCAAATTCACATCCCCTTCGATATGATGATACCGTATCAATCCACAACTTATAACTATATGATAACAAAAGAAGAACAAACTCAATTTTTTATATTTTATGATAAGTTGAAACCGTTCAAGACGACCTATCAAGATGATTATTATTTGGATATTGTTCATGGTATAAGAGCTTACGTAATTTTATGATTTTGAGGGGGGTGCTTGTCTTTTCTTCTGTCACCACTTTTTTGCACTACTTGCCGTAAGCACTTGGCGAAAGAAACCTACACTTAATAACCACATTTTATTAAACACTGGTTTTTTATTTCGCAAAAAAATAGATTTTTTGAGTATTTTAATTAAAAAATTTGTTCAAAAAGTTTAAAAAATCACACGATCGATTTCGAATTGTTAGGTTGTAAAAGTAAAAATTTAGTTATATATAGTAGAAAAAAGGCAAAAAAGACATCCCAACCATCTTTAGCTTATACGGAAAAATTACTAATAAAAAAAGGGGGGAGGAGGATAACAGGTAAGCGATTAGTCATCGGCTGAGTAACAAAATTCAAGTTATATTGCAGTACATTTACTTAATAAACATATTTTATTAAACACTTGTTTTTTATTTCGCAAAATTAGATTTTGTGAATATTTTAATTAAACAATTTGTTCAAAAAGTTTAAAAAACCACTCGATCGATTTCGACTTGTTAGGTCATCAGGAGTATCTACTGATTTGTAAAGTTTAAAATTTGTTATATGTAGCAGAAAAAAGCAAAAAATAAACAAAAGAAGGGACAAAAAATAAGCTATAAAAAGCAATAAAAATTATTCTATTGATCGCGCAGGTGGGCGATTAGTCATCGGCTGTGTAACAAAATTCACGGTATATTGAGGTCATTTAATTACCCGACGTATTAATCAAATTATAGAAAAAGGCGGGGTCTGGAATTGGTGAAAAACGAATTTCTCTCTGTTCGTTAAGAATATTTTGGTTAAGAAATATTGATTTTCGAATTTCGTAAGACTCTCTAGAGTCTTACATATACAACCTAAAAGCAGAGTGGGTCTAAAGTTGTCACACGAGAAGTGGAAAACAAAACAAACTTAACTCTCGATAAGGAATTGTTCTACTACAAAATGGTTTTGATCAATACAAATAATTAATTTTTCATTCATTCTGGGTTAGGCGAGGTAGATTAGTCAATCTGATCTACGCAGTTGTCGACACTTAATCTATTAGGTTTTCCGCATCCCTGACGTCAACAACTTACGATATGACATTTTTTCATAATTGTTCTTTATTTTATCCTAAGGGCAAACCAACTTTACGTTTTAAAGATCTTTATTTAAACTAAGCAAATGCCATGATTGGATTTGTTAAAAGATGGACAGTTGAATTGAAAGACATTCAAACCTTGTGTTCACTCTATTTCGCTGACGTTCGATCTCAAGTGGAATGCGCTGTAACGGCCAGGATTCCATACTATGCTGTGCTCATTAAAAAAATTGAAAGCATTTAAAAGAAGTTTCAGATTTTCTTGTTAAAGAAAAGTGACTGGGATTACGACCACAACTTACCATTCCATGAAAATGTGGCTCGGTTACTTCCGTACTCAACAAGATGCACGAATTACAAAATATGCACGTTTGAAAAACGACAATTTCTCTTAGGCGCGGCTTTTATTGGTAACGTTTTCGTTTGTCACGTTGATTCAGCTTACATCTTGGAAAACATATCAATTCACGTGCCATGCAGAACATTTCGAAACCATGAATTTTAAGCACTAGAACACCATTCTACAAACTATGAAGCAAACAACCCCATAATTGGGATGTCTAAATCATTTAACATCATCGACGACCTATTCGACTTTAATTTATCTAACGACAACTTCAAAAATATCCTGAAGAATTTTTTAAAATTTTTAAATGTTAAATCAAAATTTGATTTATATTCTTTTTTTTTTCTTTTTCTTTGTTTAAAGTTTTTTCGTTAAATTTTTAGATTTTTTATTTTATTTTTGTTTTAATAAATTTTTGTTGTAAACTAAATAATTTGAAATCATTCATGTATCACAGAATAGATTTCTTTGAACAAATAAATAAATAAATACCAGCTGTTAACATATGACGCAAAACAAACCGTATACCTGATTTTAAAATAAAAATTGGCTAAATTAATTACGATTTATAAATCACCTAAATATTTTTCATTGGAGATTGTGAAATCTGGACTAATTCTTCAGTTTAAAATTGAATATCAAACATATCTTATAATTTAACAACTTTAGCGACATCTGTTAATGATTAGTATGAATTAACCACCGAATTAGCTAATCGGAAATACTGACTAAAAAATCGTTGTTAAGCACACCGAAATAAAACCTATAAACTGTGTATGTATATTACAGCGACTATGTATATCACAGACTAATGCCATGTTCGCCTGACGCCCACTTTTGTTCTAAATTTCCAACTAACTAATTTGATGATCAGTTCTCACCAATTATTGATAGCTCTAAAGTACATAAACCAAAACGTGCCTGATATTTGAACCTGCAAACTTACTTCAAATTTATCAATAAACAAAAACTTGCAAACCTAGTTCAAATTTATCAATAAACAAATCGTGAGAATGCTTGAAAAAAATAAAAGTTTAAAGTGTTATGTCTGGAAATGGTCTCATTTCAAGCAGCTCGTCGATGGTTTTCGCTGGGAAAATTTCCAGGTCAAGTATCACGAGAGTTCGAAAAAACTGGGGGGAATGAAATAAACCTGAAAAATTTGTAATAATTTAACATTTAAAGTGTTAAGTCTGGAAAAGGACTCACTGGAATCGGTTCATCAATATGGTTATGGCTGGGAAATGTTTAATGTCAAGTTACAAGTTGAAAAAATTGGGGGGAAACAGACATACGTTGTACTCCTGCGAACAGCCAACAACATGAAACCTGATATCAATGTAGAAATGTTATTTCTGTGAAATGTCCTCCACATGCTCCATCTTACGATGAAGAGCGAAGTGTGATATCCAAAATAAAAAATATTAAGGCACCTCGAGAGAAAGGCCGAAATGCTCAAGAAAGGTGGCAAATATATCTTCTACAACATATATGAGCTGATTTCATCCATTTGGTTCGATCCTAGACTGGCGGCAAATATCTCTAATTTGTCCACTTCATAAAAGTCTGAATTGTAGTAACTATCGCAGAATAGCTATGCTCAACACCGGATACAAACTTTTGGCCACTGCAGTTGCTGGCAAGTGATCAATTTACTGCTAGCGCATTTTGGGCGACTACAAATTCGGTTTTCATCCAGGAATATCAACAACCGATCAATTTTTTTCTTTGAGGATTGTGTTAGGAATTTTCTACGCGAAAGGGATTTCCCGGTTCATTTTCTATCTTTAATAGGCCATTTAAAACACAAAGTATTTACGAGATTTGTTTTTAGGAAATAGCAGGTTATTTACAACTAAATTCGGGTAAGTTAATTTTTCGGTTAAGTCGGGTGTGGGGGCAATCCGCTCAATAAAGTAAATTCAAAGCGGCCTTGCGAGTCTTTCCCCGTTGCGTTTTATTTGCTTATGGATATGACGCAAATAACCCGGATTGATTTGCACTTTTACCTTTTAACTAATAAATTTTATTATTTTATTTAATTTAATTTTATAAATTGATGTTTCGTTTTGTAAGTGCACCGAATGACTGACTAAAAGAAATTTACATTTTACCCATTTTTCCAAAAATGTCATGTTGGTACTACTTTGTACCAAATTACAGACACATCCTACATCGAGCATAAGTGTACGCAACCAATATTTGGTACATCTTGTTTCAGTGTGTTTAAAGCAAAGTGACATTTCGTGAAAAATGCATGAATGTTTACATTTGTGCCATGATTACATTTGTTTGCTATGGTAAGTACAACTTATAAATTACATTTGAATTGATAAATAATTGATTACATAAATTGTTTAACTTTAGGAGTACATTCAGCTGCACAAAAAGGGTAAATTGATGTTGCACTAAATACATAAAATTAATCTTATTTCTAATTTTAGTTTGTTCCAGTTTTTGTTTGTTTACTAATGTGTTGCAGGGTGAGACAGCAGGATGTAGGTGGGTATATATTTTTTAGGTATACAGAATCTCGAACATCGGGTAAGTCCGATGTTAGCCACAACATATTCGCCCCTCCATTTTTTATGTAAATGCTAAAGTAATTTGTTCTACAATAAGATTTGCTAATTAGAAACATTTATCAACCATTTTTGTTCTAGTAACAGAGCGAACAATAATTGTCAAATCCATTATTTTGACTATTTTAATTCACTAGTTTGTTGGACCTGACTCTAAAGTTGTGCTTTTCTTATGGACACATACTTAATTATTTAATGATAGAGATTAATTTGGCAATTTAAAACGACGTACATTTTAGTATTACAATGCCAACACTTTTTGTTCCAGAAACGTATTTGTGATACCTTCAATAGGTCCAGGTCGTCAGAGAAAAGAGCTTTTAAAATTTTTCTTAAATCTTATATTAAAAAGAGTAACTATAGTTACATGCAACCCTTGACCGGACAAGTGGTGCAGTGGTTAAAGCTTCGGCACTTGGACCGGGAGGTACTGGGTTCGAATCCCATCAGAGGCCAGATTAAAATCGAATTTTCATCATCAACTACAATCGGTGATGTTAATAAACACAACTGAGACCCTCTGATGGAGTGCCGAATTCAGCGCCGACCCACCGTCTATGTCAATGTACAAGTTGACATGGAGGTTGCAATGTGCAGGTGGTATACTGTAGTTGTGTGAGTAGGTGAATGGGTTATTGATGTAGCATGAATGCGTGGTATCACAATGGACCAAAAATGGCCTAAGTGTAAACCACTGAAACCTAACCTACATACAACCCTTTTGGGTCCCTAGAAATTTAACATTCGCAAAAGAACTACTGCGCACCCCAATTTTGAATAATTTTTAGGCATTGTGATTCTAAGACTTTTTATTATTTTTTTTAATCAGCTTATTATTTGAATAAGTTTAGTCTAGTAAAAAATATATCATGAAATTTAATAACCTTTTTTTTACCTTACTATGCAAAGTATATTTTTAATTAACCGCAATCAATCAGAGAGATTTGTACATGGATATTCCCATAATCTTATATTCATTAATTTTATTAAAGGGATGAAAAGAATCAAGATTACTAAGTAGTTTAACTTTCAAACATCATAAAGTGTATAATACAGCACGCTCTCAAATATTAATATTTTCCCATTATCTCACTAACCAAAATGAATGAATGAAATTCTT
Source organism: Nephrotoma flavescens (assembly GCA_932526605.1). NCBI lineage: Eukaryota > Metazoa > Arthropoda > Insecta > Diptera > Tipulidae > Nephrotoma > Nephrotoma flavescens. The sequence goes on from OW052222.1 coordinate 141,060,324, forward strand.
TCTCACAAGAAGCACCATAATACTAAAACGAAACTTAAAGAGATAATTTTAAATAACGCTGTTATGTGGCAAAATAAAAATAACAATATTAATAAATTTGAAAGTGTTTGTTTAAGTTCATTTCTGAGTATAAGTGGTATAATAAAATTTTAAGACGTTTCCATCAACTCCCTACAAATCCAAACCTATGTAACAATCTCGAAGTAACCATGGGAGGTAAATTTTTCATTTTTTATATAAAAATCATTCTTTGTGATATAAAGTTTTTTATTTCCTGTCGATTAGCAATCATTTTTTATTAAACGGTGTTGATAGGTACCTACGAGTATATCAAAGGAATCATTTTATGCAAGGTGATGCTCGGCATACATAAATATGTTTTATATTTGACTATATAGCTTTAAGAAATTTTAATAACCGGTTAAATCCAGTTTATTTCGATGTGGTTACTCCTGAGTATTGTGCATTTTTGCGGGAAGCATAAAATTTTAAATATAATAATAATTTGAAATTTTATTAGAATTAATTGTTTGAGCTGTGTAAGTATTTAAATATTAAGATTTGCTGAGCTTTTGTTGTATTAATTTAATATAAAAGAGGACGGACTGAAACCTCAAGAGGTAATGAGAACTTCGGTCTGGAAATTAACAAATTTAGTTAATTCACATCATTGATTTTGAATACTTGTAGACTAGTTTTAACAATGTTCATGATCGAAAAATTAAAACAGTTTTGATTTGTTTAAAATTTGGTGAAATATATAGATATGAAGAAAGCCTTTACTAAGTATATAAAAATCATTGCACCAATCTGGAAAAATTCACATAAATGAAAATCGAAAATTTCCATTAAAAAATTCTTCACAAAACGACTCGAGAACTTTTCTGAACTTTATTAAAAATTTGTTTTTAAAATTATCATATGTTATACTCAAGTAGAATTTTTAATTCTATACCACAGATTGATTTGATAATAAAATAATTGCTTTTCCAAGACCATTCAACCAAAAATGATTTATATGTCACACGATTTTATTGGATTGAGCTAAATGTAACTGCTTCCAGCGCCACCATGATTGTTTTGAGTACCCTCTCACCCCCACTTAATGGACAAATATTGATTGGTAGTTCAAATGATTTCTTGAAAATGATTTAATCTTCATTGATAACTGATTCAAAATCAATACGTATACTGGATGGCCTCTGGTTGTTAGAAAGTATTGAAATATTAAAGAGATTTGGAATGTTCTACTCAATATTTTAAAGTTTCTTAAACATAAGGCAAGCCTTAAAGCTTTCTCACTTTATTATAAGGTAATAGAAAGAGCGCTTTTGCATATGAGTTTATAAATTATGCTTGCGATTTATAAATTGAACAAATTTTTGTTACTGAAATATGTAATGTAGGACACCTAAATGTATAAGTATGCTTTCGAACAAATCGAAATAATAAAATGAAAATTCCATTTTTCAACATTCACGAGGAGAATATTATTTGCATCACGTTTCTGTAATTTTCTATTCGATCTAGAGATAAAACTGGATACACACTATCTAGTTTATTTACGTTGCTATGTGCGCTAGATTCTAGAAAATACAGGAAGCATGAAAATTAATTATTGAATTAAACTTAAATTCGCCTTTGATTTTTTATCTGAGAAGGTGCAAACTTATATTGGATAAAGGTAGAAATCATGATGGTTCAGAGGATTTTAACACGGATAACCAATAACTTATAGAAACAAGTAAAGCTTAAGTAGATTGTGTATAAAAGTAAAAGCTAGATAGGCAAACATGGAATATATATTGAATCTCAATCCACATAGCTTTTATCCGACAAATTTCGATCAAATTCGAGCTTATGGATATATGTGGCCCATGGCTCAATTTCCCGAACTTGCCACGGAACGATTTTTTTAAAATTTTTTTTAAAGGTAGGCATAAGTGTGACCATCACAAGACAACGTAGCCCTTATCTGAAAAATTTGTGCATATTTAACGTGGCAAATTTAAAAAAATAATTTAGATCAAATTCGAGTTGATTGGATTTATTTGGCCCATGGCCCAATTTTTCAAAGTTGTTACGGAAAGATATTTACCTAAATCTTTTGAAATTAAGACATGGGTATGACCAATTTAAAACTACATAGCCTTAATCCAACAAAGTTTAGTTAAAGTTCGAGTTGTATCGATATATGTGGCACTGGGCTCAATTTCGCAAAGTTGCCACGGCATTATTTTATTTCTAATTTTCCTAAAAGTAAGACATGGGTGCATCGATCTGGAAACCAGATGAATATTTTGAACATTGGTCCACAGTAACTGGAAAAGACGCAGTCTCCACTGAAAAAGCAACTTCATTACAAATGCCGAGTGCATCAACAAATATTATAAACAGCGAGGATCTGTTAAACAAGTTTCAGAAAATGGAGAAACTAATCGCTCAGCTGAGCAATGAAGTTACTGAACTTAAGAGAGAAACTCTACATTAAAAATAAAAAAAGGTTAAAAATAGCAAAACTGAGGCTTCAGCACGAGCTGACAACTTGCCTGTCAACCATATTCTGCCATCAACCAGTCAACATCATTCAAATAATTCCAACTGGTTGCTGCAGCAATTTCCAGTCTCTCAACAGAATAATAGATTTAATGCTCTGTGTATAGAGGATTATTTCACAGATGAGGAAGAACTGGAAGAAGAAGTTTCCTAAAAACAGCTAAAAACAGAAGTCCTAAGAAACGTAGGCGCACAAAAACGAAAACCCCTCCAAAAAATAGTTCTCAAAGTGTGGTGAGCAGTAACACTGAAGCTGAACAGAAAAACCCAAAAATACCACTGCCTCCACCCATTAATGTGAACTAATTTTAAAACGCTCTCAAATAGTGACATTAGGATTAGCTTTCAAAATGAAAATGACTACTGAAATGTCAAAAAATTACTGGAAGAATTAAAAAATGAATCTAGCAACCAACTAGTAAATATCCAATATCACACCTACCAGCTGAAGAGTGAAATGGCCTAAAGAGTGGTTATCAGAGGCTTATCTTCACTAGACGCTTATCTTCACCTGCGACATGAAGTCGCAGGTATTACTAACATATATAAAATGGTCACAATTGATGGTGTAAAAGTCAGGAAACACTTTCCATTGTTTTACATCGACTTAAAACAAAAAAACAACAATAAAGAAGTATACAATATCAAAAAACTTGCGTAGTTAATATTGAGCCACCTAACAAGACAAGGGGAATTCCACAATGTACGAATTGTCAACAACTTAGACATACCAAGAGCTTTTGCTATCGTCAAACCAAATGTGTTAAATGCGCTGAAAATCACAACACGACAAAATGCAAGAAAACACCAGATATCGCGCCTTCTTGTGTTCTTTGTCAACAACAAGGGCATACTGCAAATTATAAAGGATGCCGTGTATATCAGAACAAAATTAAAAGTCAACAGAATAATAGAACAAGCGCAGTGCAGCGATTACAAACCAAAGTTGCTAAACCACAAACAACAATCACACCATCCACAGTCGGATTTTCCTATGCGCAAATCACCAACGAGTCTAATAAAAAAATGCTTAGCCAAATTCAACAGTCACTTGGTCAAAAGTCAACATACTTACAAATGATTAACTCGTAGCAAATGATTAATACAAATGATTGATACAAATGATTAATTGTAGCTTGGAACGCTAATGAGCTCAACCAACAAGCCCAAGAACTGGAAATATTACTCCATACAAACAACATTGATATTGCACTGATTTCAGAGATGCACTTCTCCAATAAAAGTTTTATCAGAATAAGGAGTTTTAATTCCTACTGGACAACCTATCCTAGTGAAAGTTTTGCGAGCAACTATCATCTCAATCCTATTTGCGAGCAACTGTTATCTCAATCCAATATAATGGCGCAGATCTAAATATTGCAGCAGCGTACATTCCTCCACGGCATACACCGACGAAGTTACAATTTAATAACGTCTTCAATAAGCTCGGTCCAAGATTCATTATTGGAGGGGACTACAATATAAAACATACAGCTTGGGGTTCCAGGCTTATTCCTCCTGGGAAAGGAAACACCTTGTTCAATGCCATTCGTGAAAACAAATGCGAATATCTGTCCCCAGGGGGGCCAACGTATTGGCCAACGGATGCAGAAAAATACCAGATCTACTGGATTTTTTCATCATAAAAGGTTAAGCGTTAAAGGTTACCATTAAGTTACACTAGAGTCGAAGGAATTAACGACCTAACACCTGACCACATTTCTGTACTGTTGTCAGTAAGCGCTATAGTAATAAAGAAACAGAAAAAGCAAAACCTTATTAATAGATCCACGGATTGGGACATCTCCAGAGAAAAATTGGAAGAGCCAGTTGAATTAAAAGTTAGTATTAAAAGCAATGAAGAATTGGAACAACCAACAAACAATTTCATTGAATACAATCGAATGGCTGCCAGACTAGCTACTCCTGAATTAAAGGAGAAAGCGGAGGATGAAGTCAAATACCCGGCTGAAATCAGGGAACAAATCAAGGCAAGAAATAGGGCGAGGAGAGTATGACACCTCACCAGAAATCCCGCTGACAAAACAACTTTTAATCGAATAAGTAACAAAGTCAATAGACTAATCAAAAATTTTAAACAGACTTGCCTCAGAAAGCAACCAGAAGATTTAAACGACTTGTAGTTCGAGTACCACCTTTAAGGAATGCTCAAGGCAGTTGGGTTCGACAAGACAAAGAAAAAGCGGAACTCTTTGCTCAACACCTATCAGCAGTGTTCCAACTCCATGACATTCAATCCAACATTGATGTAACACCCGTTTATCAACCAAATCAATACATTAAAAGGGTCACGCCAATGGAAATTGCTGAAGAATACGACAAAAATCTTAATCATAAAAAAGCACCAGGAATTGATGAAATATCCAGGTCTATTCAAGGAACTTCGACGTAAAACAATCATCTTAATCACATACTTACTTAATGCATGTATGAAATTGAAGTATGTACCCAAATGCTTCAAAATGGCCCAAATAATTATCCTGAAGAAACCAGGTAAACCAGATGAAGAAGTAACATTATACATACCAATCTCACTGCTTCCGACCTTATCAAAGCTGTTCGAGAAACTGCTACTAAAATGTCTAAAGCAAATGGTAAACGTTCCTGATTTTCAATTTGGATACAGGAATAACCACTCCACAATAGATCAAGTTCATCGAATAACTGCGGTAATAGAGCAAGTGTTAGAAGAAAATAAATATTGCCCAGGCTATCCCAGGCCTTTGATAGGGTTCGCATGAGGAATTGACATTCAAGATGAGCAAAATGCTACAACCAAATTATCGCCACCTGCTTGAATCATACCTCTCTGATCGCCAATTCAGAATCATTCATGAAGAAACATGTTCTGACTTTTATCCAGCGATTACGGGAGTTCTGCAGGGAAGCGTATTGGGTCCCCTCCTCTACCTTTTTTATACTGCGGACATACCTAATTATATCAGGAGACGAATCTCAACCATAATTATGTCAGTAGACGAATCTCAACCAAGAGCAGTGGAAAATCTTCAACGAGCAATGGACAACGTTAGTAAATGGACAATTGACTGGAAAATCGCACTGAATGAGCTCAAATCAACCTATGTGACATTCACGCTCTGACATAAAAACAACATTTCATATATACCTCAAAGGGGTGCAAGTGCCGCAGGCTGAATCGGTAAAATACCTTGGTATGCATTTAGATTCAAGGCTGAACTGGAAACAACACGTGAGACAAAAAGCTGAACAGATACGATTGAAACAACGTCAAATGTACTGGAAATGTACTGGCTAATTGGACATCATTCCAAAATGAACCTGCATAGGAATTAAGCGCAAGATTTATCAATAGGCGTGTTTTGTTAAGAATTTACAACAACAATTGCATTTGATAATTCCCAGTGGAATTAACTAATTCCAAAATTTTCTTGGAATTATTTAATTCTAATTCCAAAAGTTACTTATCAGATTTGCCACCAGGTATACATTTTTTTTTAAGTTGGTGTTGTAAATTTAATGACATTTATGACAAGCATCATTTTTATTCGTAGTGTCGTACATTTTCATGAAATTTTATTTTTTATATATTACTATTTTTGATGTGTAAACATCTTTACGCGCGCCTACCAAAATTTTTTGTATTAGAGTAAACTTGTAAATGAAACGAACGGAAATGACGTATACCTACTTCGTTTGAAAATAGCAAGAAACTCAACAAAAACAATTTTTACTATACATGGCATGCTTTTAGTGCGTGTTTCAATTGGTTTAAAAGCCGCATAAAAAGTTAAAAAGTTAAAAATTGTGGTGAATAAAAATGTCAAACTTTTTATCTGCTTCAAGAGCTGATAAAATTTTTATGTGGAAAACATTTGGCTGACAAAAATATTTGTTTGTAAACAGAAATTTGTCATGTACAAATTTTAAGAAAAATCGTAATGATTTAGATGTAAACTGGCCATAATTAACTAATATACTTTAAATAGTATTTATTTTACATATTTTCATATTTAAATTTGCTATATACATTAATAATAACACATAAAATAAGCAACAATGTTAATGTCAAAATTTAAACCAATTGAAACAGATAAAAAGTTAAAAAGTTAAAAAAAATTTACCACGAATTTTTTTTTAACTTTTTAACTTTTTATGCGGCATTTAAACCAATTGAAACACGCACTTATGTATATGTATAATAGTAGGGAAAATGAAAAAATTAATTTAATGAATGAATTAGAAACCATTGACATTTCCATCGATCAGAAAAATCAAAAAAAAAAAAAATTACGATACGAAATACGAATTACGATTACGAAATTGCATACTCATACGATTAAAAACACAGTCAACAACTGCTCTATATTGCTTTATCACGAGTGACGAGTCTCTAGGCGCTGTTCATCACGTCGGCTATCAATGATCATGTCTTCTACTGAATGGGGTTATAATGATATCTCGTTTTTAACATTGAACTGCCAGAGTCTCAGGTCACAGTCACGCAGATATGCTCAATTCATTTGGTTTTCGAGACCTGGCTGCGCAATGACGAACTTGTTAATATTCCTACGTTTGAATGCTGTTTTCAGTTCAATAGAGATGGCAGCCCACTGCCGGAGTAGCAATTCCGTCAAAAGATCCATAAAATGAGCATAGTGGACACAAATAATTTGCCGTACTTTTTCTGACGTAACAAATGGACTGGCGAATGGAACTATGGGCTGTCTAAAGTATATTGAATGCATAGGCATCCTAACCAGGACAACGAGAACGATGAAAACGTCGACATTAAAAAATGTCAAACGACTCTGGATGGATTTCGGTTCAAATTCACAAGAAGGCCAGGTGGCTTGAAGCTGGATGGGCGCAGAAAACGAATATCGACCGATGTTTGGTGCCCATTTCTAGAAAAAGCTCAACTATTAATCGAAACAACAATTAATGTTAAGCATAAACAACAATTAATGTAAAGCGTCATACCTTCATGTGCCACCACAATTCATGCATCACACGGTGGTACCTACAACGAGATAGTCAGTATTTACTCTTACGATAAAAGACACAGTTAACAAATTGTGTATATTGCTTTAGCACGAGTAACGAGTCTCGAAGGACTGTTCATCACGTCGGCTATCGATGATCATGTCGTCTACCATGGACGTAAAAATGGGACCTCAATGGGTCTTCTTCAAAATAAGCTATCGCGCCTCACCACAAATCCGCTTTATCCGTTGTAATGGCGAATTTTGTACGAGATAATAATGACGTCTGGTTTTTAACATTGAACTGTCAGAGTATTAGGTCATACACATCACCTCGACCTAACTGACACAGTCACGCAAGGATGCTCAATTTTCTTGCTTTTCCAGATCTGCGTTCAGTTCAAGAGAGACGGTGAGTGAGCTGCCGGAGTAACAATATATAAAAATTCAAATAGAATACTCATACCATACAGTCACCTCGCATAAAGAAATCATCGTTGGACAAACAACTGGTATGAGCGTAACAATACAACCCATTGATGATATATACACAGCTGAACTTCAGCTTCTCAATGGGAATAAGATGCTTTCTGTAGTTGTATTAACCTCGCCGAATAAATCTTTCGAAGACATAATGAAGTTCATACATTTCGTCCTTGCCCCATATCCTAAAGAATTTCAAAAATTCTCCAAGGAGACTATCATCTTTTGCCGGTGATTATGAGCGGGGATTTCAATATTAATGTTGCTGTTCCTCAAGCTGAACCACTTATAAACTTCCTGCGAGACGAATTCGATTTGCACATGAACTCAGATCGAAATATATTTACTACGAGACATGGGACGACCATATTGTGCAGTTTTTCAATGAACATTTTTAAAGTTAGAGTCGACAGTATATAATATATCTTATTTTAGCTGCCAAAATCCAATTGCGTCGATTATACCGAAAGAGTAATAGACCAATTTAACGATAATAAACAAATGAAAAACTCTGGTTAGTAAAATTGCATTCCTTCTTCCTTCAAAGTAAACTGTACCCACGTACTATACACACGCCATGTTTACACATCTCCTTGAGAGTACTAATGGACTCACTCATTTTTTTTTATATTCATATTATTATTTTTTGTATTATTGTGTTGTTCAGGAAAATAAAAAATAATTAAAATGGAAATACCGGAAAAAAGATTATTGATTCAGGTAAATATAAATATTCAATTCCAACCCATATTTATTCTGAAATAACTGCGACACATCAAATTTGTTTTGGATATAAGTGTGTTGACCTCAAATTATTTAACAGATCTTAATTTAACATGTTTGTCGTTCATTAAAATGAAATACTACAATAGGTGCAAATATTTTGGAATTTAAGTGTCCTGCAGTCCGTTGTGTATTAGCTCGTCGAAATATGAATGTTTATAAGTAATTAAGTTCAAAACTACCTAATTTTTGTTTTAGGCTATTGCTGAAAATTACTTGGAATGTAACTTGCCTTGTCCAATAAGTTCCGCCTCGTCGTCTTCTACGTCTGATTCGTCCGATTCAGACGATTTTGCTTACATTAATCGTGCTAAAGTTGAGAACTTCATGGAGACAGTTGATCGCTACACCAAAAAAGATTTCAAAATTCATTTTCGATTATCCCAAGAAATGGCATCTACTTTAGTAGGTAAGTGGTTTTTGATGACAAATAAAATATTAAGTAATCATGTAAAACGTGAATGACTTCACATGCCAATGAAGTTTATTAACTTGATTTTGTGTTGACTTTCAGCGCTGTATCAAACATCAAATTCGTGTCCAAGCCAACACTTTAACATACCGGCAAATAGGGAATTTGTTTGGCGTAGGGGATTCTACAGCGCGGACAGTGGTAAATAGAATGGCGTCGTGGATGGTGAGCAGATCTCACGAATATATTATGTAGCCACGTTCGGATGAAATAATTAAACGGGTAACCCGATCATTCGAACAAATAGCGGGAATATGTGGTGCGATTGGGGCTATAGATGGCAGCCACATACAAATAATGAAGCCAATTGTAAATCAGGAATATATTATAACCGAAAGGGATATCACAGTATTTTGCTTCAAGCGGTTGTAGACTCGAAAAAGCGCTTTATCGATATTTAATGTGGCGAGCCCGGTTCGATGCATGATGCGCGTGTTCTTCGGTGGTCTCCCTTATTCCGCAATGCCTTAGAAAATCAAATATTTACTAGAAACACGTTTTTATTGGGAGATTCAGCCTACCCTTCAAATCGGTGGATGGTACCCCCATTTAAAGATACGGGAAACCTCACAGAACAGCAGAAGGCATTTAATAAAATTCACTCGTCAAACAGGATTGTAGTTGAAAATGCTTTTGGTTTGATGAAAGGTCGATTTCGTCGCCTTCTGCATTTTACAGAACATTTACACTTAGGAACCGTCAAAAATATTGTCGTTGCCTGCTGTATGTTACACAATATATTTATAGATGTAGATGACAATTGGATTGAATATCATGATGGTGGATTAGATGATAATTCATTTTCAGAAGGGGCACAGAATACAGACTGCCATTCAACAAATCGTCGACAGGAATTAATAAGTGATTTGCATTCCAAAAATTTATTGTAATTTTTAAAAATAAAACAATTTACCTAATTTAATTTTAATTTCATTTTAATTTAAATCATAATAAAAATTTAAAAAACAGTTTATTTATTTTGTAGCATATTCATAAGTTGATTATGATATTTTTCATTCTGTTCCTCGATCTATTTATTTTCCTCTCGCATTTCATCATGCCGTTTTTACTTGTTTGCTTACGCTCCTGTTTGTTAGCTTCTTTTTGCATGTCGAATTCAAATTTCTTCGCCCTATACGCATGTTTGCTCATTAGCCTTTTTGATTGAGATGATTTAGAATTAGTTTCCGGTGAAGAGATTTCTATTAAATTCTCGAATGGATCGCTGTCGATGCACTAGCTGTTGATGATTGGCAAACTGGAGTTGACACACTAGGTTTTGATGGTGGAACAATTTTACCTGGGATTTCGGCTTTCATATCAAATGACGAATCTCGTTCGTTGGTAACTGGAATGGTGATAGCAGGACTCGCAGCACCACAATACATTGTTCGATGGTCGGAAGATTCGGCTGGTCTTTCTTCGTCGAATAATTCTTCCAGAAGATCCTTATATGGCACAATTGCGTACCCCGCTCCAGTTGTTTTGTTATTATCTATTGCGCTTTTATACGTCTTTTTTATGGTTTTTAGTTTATTTTTGATTTCGTCTTCTGTAAATCCGCCATTCTACAAATTAAATAAATGTTTACTATAAAGAGTTTAAACTAATAGCGATGCTTATACATGCACTTACCGATATCCAAGAACTGATCATATCCTCCGCCAAATTCTGATGAACATTCTTTTTTTGTGGATATGCCCAAATTCTCTTTTTCGGTTAATGGCGTACACCAGTAGTGTTCTAGTTTCCACCCTATTCCACGTTCTTCTAGTAGAACTAAAATTAAAAATTGTCAAAAATATTTTGTAGGTTATATACAAATAAAACAATGTAGGTTATATAATAATATATTGTTCCGTATTACTTACAAACTATTTTTAAGCATTTTTGTTAAAAAAAATGCTATATGGTTTCGGTTTGCCGTCTGTCCGTCTGTGTGCACGATAACTTGAGAACGAATGGAGATATCAACTTAATTTCTTCACTAAAAGTTCAAGCAATTCTTGGGAATGATCCCTATTGATTTGGACATTTCTGTGTTTAGGGTGTTCGGAGGTAAGTAGGGTTTTGTTAACCCCCCTCCTTAAAATTGTTAGATTTTTTTTTTCATTTTCTATTTTATTTTGGTTTCATAGAGCATGGGAATGTGGAATCAAAATATATCTCGTTTTGATGTGGTTTTGTGTAGGTGGTGTGGTTATGGGGGTGGTAGGAGTGGTGGTATGGGAGGTGGAGGGGGTGGGATGAGGCGTTTTGGGTTTGGTGTGGGAATTTCGGATTTGGTGGATGAGGGTTTGTGTGGGTGGTTTGTGTGTGTGTGTGTGTGTGGAAGTGGGTATTAGTGGGTGTTAAAGGGTGATAATATGGGTGGTGCGGTATAGGGTGGTGCGGATGAGATAGGTTTTGGGGGTTTTGGATGGTGGGTGAGGGTGGTAATAATGTTTTGGTGTGTTGGTTTGCACTTTTTTTTGGTGGAAAAACTATTTTCTTTTATTTTATAGGCAACAAAAATGCTTATAGGGTTCGGCTCCGAACCTTTCCCGCCTTTTTTCTTTTATTATTATCCATCAATCCAGATACACAAATAATTCGATTGTTAAATTAATTATAATTAATAATTTGTGAAACAAGTAATTCGATTGTTAGGATTACTCGAGAAGACGTTTTGATACTTTGACAGATTCTACAATTATATTACCAACAGAAAAAAAAATGTTTTTGCTGTTTTGTTGAGAATTAAATAAATCCAACCTAATTCGAATTAATTAATTCTCAACAAAATACAGCTAATATAAAAAATCAATAAATAAAAATATTTATTTCATTTAAATCTGTATGCAGCCAAAACTGCTATAAAATAAATTTGAACATGAAAACAACAACAAAAAATCAATATAACAAAATTATTTTTATTGGTACATACCGAGGTACTATTATATGTAGATATAACGTATAACGTATAAAATTTTTAAATTCAAATTTAATTTTTTTAAGTTGTTTTATTTTTTTAAGTTGTTTAAGTTACATTCATTTTTCATTTAATGAGATATTTGTATTATTTATGTTTGTTTTACAAACAGAAATTTTGTAATTTGTGTGTTTTTTATATTAAATTTCAGTCAAGATCACGACTCGGCAAACGCCAGAAAGATGCGTTGATTGATCTAGTCGAAGAAAATTTTCAATTTATTCAAGGTAAATAACTATCTTTGCTACTTTAAGATATATTTTATCAATTTATAATTATTCTTTAAATGTAGGAAAACACGCAACAGCTCGAGGAGCAGCGGATAAGAGAGCTACGTGGAATTCCATTGCGGAAAGCTTAAACGCCGTTGGACCACTTGTTAAGAGCGATGAACAATGGAAAAAAGTACATCATTAAATTAAAGAAAAAATCGATTTACTATTAAGAATTTTTTATATTTTTAGACATGGACAACATTAAAACACACGGTAAAAGAAAAACTTAAAATTATAAGGGCACACCGAACTCGTAGTGGTATGGCACCATTAACCAACGAAGAAGCTGGTGATCTTTGGTGTGATCCCGAGGCTACTGAAATTACTGAATGGGACTTGCGAATTATAAATATGTGTAGCTTAATAACACTCGATGGCCATACAGAGTTTGAGGATGGCTCCAATTTAATCGTAAGTATAATACATTGATTTTAAATTGTTTAAAATACCTCACATAAATTATAATGTTAGCCAGCTTCACCACCGGTTAGAAGTAGTTAACAGACTGCTTCCTCACCTACCAGTGAACTGCCGATTTTTGAGTTAGTAGGACTTAGAGAACGCGGACCCTTCGCGTTAGAGATTTCCAAATTAAGCTGCCTTATATTAGGCATAACTACGGTAAATATGAACCTGTTTATCAATCTAGTGTTCCTTTTAATAAAGTTCGATCGGCTTTCGACTTTAATCTATCCAGGGATGCATTTAAGAATTTAATGTCTAATGTTCTTTTAAACTATTGTTAATTTTGATGTTTGTTTAATTTTACTTTTTTTTTTATTTTATTTTAATTAAATTTTTAGTATACTATATTAATGTATTTTTAAAACTGTAACCAGATTGTATATAAGTATAGAGTTGGTAAATAAATAAATAAATAAATTTGCCAGTATATTTATTATGAAAATATATATTTTAGTTGACGGCTTCCGATGTCCTTACCATCACTCAGGAAACGGTAAGTTTAGTAATCAATCCTGTAATAATGGCGTCTTCTGAAGAAAGATCGGAACCAATTACAGAGCCAGTTTTCGCATTAAGTTACCCGGCGCCTACCATGCAAGATGCTCAAAATATTGAGAGTGGATTTATAGATGCAATTCCCATTTCGCGTCCCCCACCAGCTGTCCGTGGCCAACAGAGGAATAGACCAAGAGTACGTTATTATTGAAATTATTTAATTTTTATATTATATGAATATTTTATAATAATAAAATTTCAGCAAAGTACAATCATGGAAACGATTAGAAAGTCGGTGTGTATCCCAGAAAAATGTTTAAAACAACACGAAGTAACGATCCAACTTCAAAAGGAAAATAATAAAAACCAACAAGACCAAATTAAAATTATGAAAGAAAACAATAAATTAGTTGCAACAAATAATGAATTTTTGTTGTCATTTAATAGAAGTTATTAAATTTATTCTTTATTTTTATATTTATATTATTATATTTATTTATATTTTTCTTATTCTTTTTTATTTTTTCTTATTCTTTTTTATTACAATGAAATAATTATTAAACTAATAAAATGATTTTTTATTTATTTATTCAAATTTTATTTTAAAGCGGAAAAGCACACAAGGAAAGTCAAATAAATCATAAATATTATTCATTTGATGCTTCCATAAGGCATAAAAAAATTTTAAAAATCAACTCTACTCAATAGAGGTTACAGCATTATTATAGGTATAGTTTAAAAAAATTTAATAACACAATTTTTATAAGTATTCTCACTAAACAACATCACACTATAAAATTTAAGCATAAAACTCTCACCGAACAAAAGCTAATAACTTTTTAGTCAGCAAATTTGATTCCTAAAAAGATACAAACAAAAAAAAAACAAACAAAAAATAACAGAACCAAACCAATAAATTTATTGAAAGATGCTTATCTTAAAACTACGTGGGTCTTTGGGGTGGAACAGTAAACAAACTTTTAAACTTCCGGATTTAAATTATTTACTACCCATTCTCGATTTGGTTGTCCGGCAGCGAATAATGTTCCTCTTTCATTATTCCGTCTTGTGCTTTCTTCTTGAATAGATGTGGTGAAATCGTCTTGTGGTACATTATTGAGTATCAGGATATTGTGCAAAACCACGCATGACATTATTATGTTCGCTGCTATACGTGGCTCATAGCGTAATTTACGCTCTCCCAAAGTACAGCTAAAATAAGTTTATAAATCTATGTTAAAAATTTTAATATACCTTGTAGTTATTTAATTATAGTAAGTAGTTATTTAGTCCGTAAATAGTTTTTTACATACCGAAATCGATTTTTCAGTAAACCAATGCATCGTGCAATTTTGCAACGGATTTTGCAGTGAAGCTTGTTGTACCGCTCCTCCTCTCGTGTTCTTGGGTTTCTTATATTATTTAAAAGAAAAGGCTGAAGAGGGTATCCACTGTCACCTATGAGAAAGGAATTGTTATATTGTTGGAGAAGATTATTTAATTACATAATATTAAGAAAAAAGAAATAAAATGTATTATCTAATAGCCACTCCAATAGTCGTTCACCTTGCTCGTATCTTAATTGTAAAAATGCAAAACTTTGAGAGCATGCCCATATATAGCTATCGTGAGTGGGCTGCAATGAACATTTTGGTTTTTATTATTAAAACTAGATTTTTATTTTCAAAACTAACTACTTACCCACAGTATCTTGCATTACAATTTATAATTTTTAAGTCGTTGTCGCATATCTAAAATTAAAGAAAACGTTAAAACGATCGATAACATAAAAAATGTCAAAATACAATTAGTCTTACCAATTGGGTATTTATCGAATGATATCCTTTCCTGTTTACATAGGCATGCTCAATGCCCTTTTTAACCCCGGTTATGGCAATATGTGTGCCATCGATAATTCCGACAATATGTGGGAACTCATGTTCTGCGAAAAAACTATGACAGTATTGTTAGTTAATATAAATTTAATAGAAAAAACTATATCCCATATATTACCTTGCTTTGGTGGCCTCAATTTCCGGTGCTGTCTGAGGAAACCTTATATACTTTCCGGATAGTTTTTCTGTAATTAATCTTGTATAATATATTCTATCAACATTTTGATATACATATTAGCTATGTATACTCGTTAAAAAATTCCAGCCGATGACAATACCCCCTGCCGTCGGCAACTCTTGAAAAATAATTTTATATATTTTGATTAAAACTAAATTCGTATACAAAACGATTAATAGAACTTAAGTAATGACGATAATAATGATGTGTAGGAATGACCGTGTAATGGTAACAAAACTAAAGAGAGGAATGATGCAAGTAATGACATTACTGGTAATGAAATTATTACTGACTGTGTAATGGGAGTAATAGAATTTACATCTACCGGATCGCACGAACCGGTGCGAACCGATAGAAAAGCATCCCTGTGTGTAGCGCTCTAATGCTATAGACAGACTACTGGTTTCATAACTATAATTACGAGATCATGATTTCTTAAATGAGAACTCAAGACTCGTCACTACAATTTCTTTTGTCTTCTCGTTTAGTTAGCTGCGTTTTTTTGAAAATAATCGAGTAGAGTTCGCGATAGCTATTTTCAAATTTGTCTAATTTAAAATTAAAAATTTATTTTTTTTTAAATTAAATAATTTAGATTTAATAGAAATCTATGTATAACCAAAAAAATCCATCATAAAAATTGTTTGGTTTTCTTGTAATATCGTTGTTCTGTATAGTTCTGAACTACTCCGTTATTATATAGAACTATACTGAACAACGATATTACAAGAAAACCATACAACTTTTATGGTGGATTTTTTTGGTAATACATAGATTTCTATTAAATCTAAATTATTTAATTTAACAAAAATTAAATTTTAATTTTAAATTGGAAAGAAATTGAAAATAGCTATCGCGAACTCTACTCGATTGTTTTCAAACAAACGCAGCTGTTTTAAACAGCAATCCGTGGTTCCACACTTTGATTCTTTGGTCGTGATTCTTTCCTCGTTCCCTTCCCTTTCACACACAAACTAATTTTTTGGCGGGGAAATTCTTGATTCTCTTTTCAGCAATATTTTTTTTTTGATTCAACTGATTCTCGCACAACAACAATAATAAATTTTTCAAGGACACCTTGTTTAGTTGTCGTTTTTGGGTTAATTTTAGTTTAATTTGTACTTCGAGTGCAAAAAATACATTTTTTCAACCAAGGAACCAGTTTTCGCAGCAAATAATAAACAGTTTTTACAATACGAAGAAATCAAAAAACATAATTTTAAGTACATACATAAAAAAAGAAACGCGCAAAGAAATCAAATGTGGACGGCGATTAATTTTTTGAAATCATTGAATCACGACCAAAGAATCAAAGTGTGGCTAGGCTCAATGGAGTAGGCATTGACAAAAATATCAATTTTGACATTTAATTGACATTCAAATTGTCAAAAATGACTTTTCTATTAACAGAACAGAAAAAAATTTGTTCCCGCCAACCGAATATCTCAATGACAAATAGAAAACTCAAAGGAAACTAGATTTGCCTGGTAAACTGTTAGTGTCCTAGATCTCCATTTTTGATGCATTTGGCGTTGTAAGCATTAAAAGGTAATGAAATGCGAAACTCATTTGGAAATTGAGTTCAAATTTGGTTTGAAACTATGGTTAAGCATGACATACTTATACGAAATCATGATTTCGCGTTAATCATATTATGCCGTCTTACTACTTTGGCATAAGTTCTGGAATAGAATTAATTTGTGCTCAAAGTAACAACCAAACTGCCTGTTTAGACGATGAGTATTTCAACAATCATAATTCAACATTTGCATTCACACGGTAAAACGTAGTTGATGTTATTTACTTATGTATGTTTAAAATTATTATCATTTCATATTGAATTTCTTCGGAGAAGTATTGTAAAACCGGTTGTCAATTTATTCGTATATTTTTTTAGTTGTGTTATACAATTTTTTTTTTTTGTGTAATTTACATTAACGATAATTTTTAAAACTATTATATTTTTTTATAATAGTTTTAAAAATTATCGTTAATGTAAATTACACACAATATATTATATAAAAAATAAATTGATATTTAGGAATTAATTATGTTATATAAAAAAAAAAAAAAATTTTTTGTTGAAAACCCAACTCAACTAAATATTTATTTTTTAATTTTGGTAGATGCTTTTATGTTTTACGAACGAAAGACAAATTGAAAATAATACCTGTTTTCAAAAAAAAAAAATTGGACCGAAATTTTTTTTATAGCTTTTCTGTTTTAGTCTTCTTAGTAATAACCCGTGGTCTCCACTATGCAAATTTTCTATCATGATATTTTAAGTTTGTATGTGTTTTTTTCAAACTATTGATAAATATTCATCGATGGAATATCATATCTGGGAATATTACTATCATGATAATTATATTAATATCATGATAATCGTAACATGTTTTTGTCAAATCATTAGTTTGGGATGCGTACGTACGAAATTCAAATAAACATTAAAGAAATAATAAAATTAGAAATGAATTTCGGTGAACAAATTGAAACTCTGCTTAAATTAAAAAGGCTTGAACAAATTCAAAAATTTGAGTTTTAGAATTTTAAAATTTTAGAATTAGAACGCCTATAAGCTTTTCTTATTATTTTCTATAAATATTCATTTATTCTATACAAATGAATTAGCTTTAACGTATTTTCTGTAGTAAATTGTGTCTGCGACATTTTTTCGAAAAAATAATGTAAAAATAAATATGTTTATTTCACTATAAAAAAAACCCAAACTAAATGCGTAAATCAAAAAACTGGCATTATCCGAAAAAAGCAAAAAAATAACTTGAAAAATAAAAAAGTACAGAAATACCGCCATGTTCTAAATATTTTAACGTGTTCATCCTAAAATAAATTTAAAAAAATGAAAAAATATGACATTTCGTAATAATTATCATGATAATTTTTTAGAAAATATCAGCCTGATAATTTGCTGTTAGTAAAAAAATAAGTATAATATACTCACACAAAATTACTAGCATGATAGTAAATATTAGCAATTTTACATAGTGGAGACCGCGGGGAAATTACAATTCGTTCAACACCTAAAATTCGAGTTGAAAAAGTACGCAAAAAAAATTTTTAGATTATAGGCAAGGGGGAAAGGAACGAAGAAATTTGTGTTGAATTCAACTCTCGTGTAAACAGGCAGAAAGATATTTTTTAATTTATTTTTATTAGTTGGTAACAATTACATTTTGAATTTGAAAACAAGGTAAAAATGCAACTAAATACATTCAATTAAATAGTAATGTGGTAGAATATTATTGAATATTATTACAAATCGCAAGTAACAAAATTTACTTTTATATTTTTATTGCCAACATTTAAAAATAAAAGTATTCCAATTTGGAATTACATATATGGGATTGTTGTTGTAAATTTCTCAAAGTAATAACACCAATAGTTACGAAACCAATAGTGTGTCTATGATATTAATTAAAATTTTGATGTACGCTTTTTTGTTTTACGGCGATTGTTTTTAAACGAAGTAAATTTTTTGTCTAGAATAGTTGATGCAGAGCCGTTGATGAATAAAGTTGATAGATAGTTCATTTAAATTATTATTATTAGTAGGTGCTGTTATTTTATTTTTTATAAAAATACATCCAAACATTTAATTTTAAAAAGTTATATTTTCTGTTATTTTATTGTTATTATTTTTGTTGTTTAGTGCCCCAGTTAGAGTTAGTATTTATAAATATATATCTACAAAATAAAACAATTCATCTGCAATGATATAATATTTGTGCTTGTATTTAATCAAGTTAATCGTTTAAACATAAATAATTAAATATTCTTTATATTAAATATTTCTTGTCTTGTTTCGATATCCTAATGGACGATGTTTATATTTTTTTCCAACAGAGGACTATCAAAAAATTGTTGTAACAGTTGTAACAGAAAATGGTGCAATATATAATAATGGCAATATAATAATGGCAATAGATTAAGTGGCTGTA
The DNA here is from genome assembly GCA_932526605.1 of Nephrotoma flavescens. NCBI lineage: Eukaryota > Metazoa > Arthropoda > Insecta > Diptera > Tipulidae > Nephrotoma > Nephrotoma flavescens. Next base: position 141,079,841 of record OW052222.1, read on the forward strand.
ATATAGTTAGTAAAAATGAACAAACATCACGGGGCCGACAATATTCACGAAAAAGTACAGGAACGTATAAAGACCTATAGGTCGTTATAACGCAACAAATTTTTTTTTTTTTTTTTAAGTTCATTACCAATTTTTATTTACAAGAATTATACAATAATAAAAATATGTACATTGGTAAGAAAAGTGTACCTTTGGTTCAAAAGAACACGGGCCAGGTACACTGATTCCCTTTTAACGAAATTATAAGATACGTACAAAAAAAAAAAAATTTAACATAACAATACAATTTACAGTATAAAATAAACTTATAATTTAATTAATTAATAATTTACGGTATAAAATACTAATGAAATATAAAAATATAATAGATAATAATAATAATATAATCTCTAGACAAAAATTTATGGCAGATGAAGCCAATTATTATAATATAAACATCACGAAAGTATAATTCTACTCGTACTAGTGTTAAATATGGAAACTGAAGAGCTCCTCAATATTCTTGGTTGTACTAAGCCAATGTTTTAGTTCTTTTGAAAATAATGATAAGGTGCAATACCTACGAATCTTGCAAGGTAACTTGTTAAAGATAATAGGTGAAATTACATTGAAAAAACTTCTTCTGAGATGTGAATTATATTTTGGGATATTTTTTTTGAATTGGAGACTAGAACGAAGACTATAGTCTGAATAGTTAATAAATGAGTTTCCGCTAATATTGTAAAAAATTCTTAATACCTTGAAGACAAACATGTGACGCAGTGGCAAGATATCGAGAGTTTGGAATATGGGCCAGGAGGGTGAACACGATTCTTTAAAACACATGATTCGAGCAATGAGTTTCTGCCTATTAAATAATGGTATTAACGTGGTTTTGCATGCACTACCCCAACAGGAGAGATCGTATTGCAGAATTGAATCAGCTAGTGCGAAATACACCATTCTTAATAAATATAATGGACAATATGAACGCAAAACGTACAGTTTCCTTGATACCAATAAAAGGTTAGATTTCAACCCTTCAATATGCGCCTTCCAGTTTAATTGTTCGTCTATTAAAATGCCAAGATAACTATAAACATGAACCAAGTCAACCATGAAACATCCACTGGAATTACAGACCTTATTGCAACCATACTCATGGTACTTAATGGCTGATGGTGATGACAATCCGTGTCGAAAATGTAATATTTTCGTCTTATCGCTTAGATGAAGATTGTGAGCCTTGAGCCAAACCGAGAGCATATTCAAATCACTATCAATATACTTAATGTTATCTTGTAAGCTAAGACTACTGTAAGCAAACGAAAAATCATCAGCAAATGCAATGGAGGAGCCACAGAATGGTTGGCTAAAAATTCCGTTTACATAAATGAGGAACAATAGAGGCCCAAGGACTGAACCTTGAGGAACCCCTACACTAATCGGCAGAACATGGCTAAAATGACCATTTATTTTGACTACCTGAGTGCGACCATTTAAATATGAATCTAACCACTTGAGAATCGTACCGCGAAAGCCAATGCGGTAAAGCTTCATTACAAGAGTAGAATGTTCCACTCTATCAAAGGCTTTAGTCAAATCTATAAATAACACGGACGATTTTAGACGATGGTCAATGTTTATACTTATTTGTTCTAAAAATGACAATAGAGCTTGTTCGGTATTTCTGTTCTTTCTAAAACCAAATTGTAAGGGAGATAGAAAATTGAATTTATCTAAAAAGCTTACAAACCTAGCTTTCATAGCCTTTTCGAATATTTTTGAAAAAACCGAAAGAAGGGAGATTGGGCAATAATTATTTACAGATGCTCTATCATTTTTTTTAAATATTGGAACTACCACGGTTTTTTTAAGGTAATCGGAAAAATTCCTGTAGCCACACTTAGGTTAAATATAAACGATAATACATCAACCAGAAAGCAAGCCGTTTTTTTACAGTACAGTTTGATACTCCATCTATACCAGGAGCCGGTCGGTTTCTAAGAGAATTAATTATTAAATACAGTTCCCCAGATGAAATAGGTGAGAAATGGAAACTACTCATAATATCATAGTGTTCTGTGATTAATCTGTTTTTTTCAGAATTGCGCATTTTGTAAGTAGACTGCGTTGAGTCACCAACAGTTGTAAAAAAATTGTTGAATGCATTGGCAATGTCCACTGACCCTTGAATGGGATTATTCATCTCATCAATAATTTCTGTAATTGGAACATGCTGTGCATGGCCAACTATTATTTCGTTTACAGTTTGCCAGTTTTTGCGAACGTTTTTGCCATTACTACGGAACTGTCGAACATAAAACTGGTTTTTAGTAGCGCATATTTTCTCGTTTACAGACTCACACAACTTCAAACTGTACTGTTTTAACCTATTATTATTAGGGTGCTTCTTGACCAGTTGGCAAATCTTGTTTCTATTCCGTATTTGTTTCAAGAGATAATCGGACATCCAGGGCTTTAACTTAATTAATTGCTTGTTCACTGATTTAGAACTAGTACATTTATCAATGTGATCTCTAAATATGTTTAAGAAATGGTCAAAAGCCAAAGACGGATCCTTGCAGCAGTATACATCTGCCCATTCTTCATATGTCAGCAGATTAATTAATTGATTGTGATCAACATTCGATACCTCAATGTTTCGACTAAAATTTGTATACTGAATACGCCCTGATATTTTGATGTTAATTAAGCAGTGATCTGATATCTTCAAATCTAAGACAGCATACGACACCTCATTAAAGTATCTTTGATCAAATCGATACAGAATATTGTCTATACAAGTTGCCGAACTATTTGTAATCCTAGTAGGTTCAGAAACCAAAACGTCAAGACCGTTATTGGAGACTAACATTAGAAAACTGTCTAGGAATGGACTGTTTTGTAAAAATTGATGTTGAAATCACCCATAATAAATAAATTAGTATGAGATACGTCATTAATTAGCTTGGCGAACTCATCAACGAATGTAGGAATACTAGTATAATTCAGTCTATATATGCAAACTACGAAAAACAATTTGGAGTTCAGGGTAAATGTAACACCGACGGCATCGAATGTTTCAAAGTTAAAATTAACTTGATTACAGTGCAAGTTATTATTGATAAAAATAGCTACTCCACCCGCACGACTGTCATTGTTGCACTTAGCAAATAAATTATACCCATCTAAACAATAATTTTCAATTTCCTCTTCATAAATCCAAATCTCAGAAAGACCAATAATAAGAGGCTTCATTTTCGTGGAGTCAATGTATGCAATCAGCTTATCATTATTTTTCCTAAGACTTCTTATATTTTGATGGATAAAATAAAGTTCTTTTAGATTACTATCCATTGCACAAACTTTTAATAATAATGAGAGATCTACATCTCAAGATCGAAATTAAAAATAATCAAAAAATAATTCAAAATCTGATAAAAAGTAATGTTTAATAAAAGCAACTCTTCGATATCGATAAGAAAATATACGGCCACTAGAACGAGAATGAGTATACACAATCGTAATGTCGATTTATGGAGAAAATAAAAAAGTAAAATATCCAAAATGAAAAACAATCTTGGGATATTTAAATTAGTTAAAATAATTTTGAGTAAAGTAATAAAAATTAAACAGAATAAACTAATTACAAAATTATCATTTAACAAAAAAATTTGAACTACACAAAAATTAATCCATCGTCTAGAGTATATGCGTGTAATTCGACCATTACAATTCATATACTTCAAAAGCATTTGTAAGGTTTCATTACCAATATAACGCCAAAAAATAAAAAATAATAGAAATATAAAAAAAAATGTGAAACTGTCAAAAAAAATTTTTAAAGCAAATGTAAACAAAAGATCAAAAAACATAAAGTTAAGTATATAATAAATTATGAAACTAATACTAAAACGAACCAACATACAATTGTGATATTTTTTATCCAGTAGCTCCTTGCTGTTGCTTGCCATCCAGTGTGGACGATTATGCAGCCGGATTATTGACGTGCTTTTCCAGTGTTCGTTCAAGCTGGCTGAGATCGGTGATGGAACGGACGTGAACCACATCTGAATCAGGTAATTTACGAAGTAATATTTTATTGTTGTTGCACCATAAAAATCGAAAATTGTGTTTTGTTTTGAATTTTTTAGCTTCCGCGTACAGTCTACTTTGGTGTTTTGTGAGATGGTGCAACAGACGAATTTTGCTGTTATCCAACCCGGAATCAATTTCGTTCCACAATATGGATTTACAGCTGCGAAATAATTGTAGTGTATGTTGTTTAAATTCAATAGATTTAAAAGTTACAATAAATGAATTTTTTAGAAAACTGTTATCATTAATTAGTTTCATTTTATCGATGGATACGATGGCTTCATTTGATATTGTCTCCCCTGATTTCTGTATAACTTTAGAAAACAGTTCTGGTGTGAAAATAGAATTCCTGGGCAACCCACAGACAATGATATTGCGCGAATTATGTATTTGGTTGGGTAAATCGATCTTATCCTCCAACCAGCTTATTTTGTTGTCGTAAATATCAATAACTTTTTCTAAGTGATTGAGTTTAATTTTCATCAAATGATTTTCACTGGATAACACATTAATTTTATTATTTAATTCATCAACAGTGTCGCTAATGAATTGGTGGGATCGTTCCAAGGCATCCAGTTTTAGATGCACGTTATTCAGGACTACCATCACATCATGAAGAGTAGGATTTTCCGGTATTTCGGGTTCATTAGCTTCCGTATAGTCAATTATCGACCTTCTCGTGGTGCCACGACATGTGAGACATAGCCATGCAGCTGAACCAGCACTAATGTTCTTCACCATATCATCCGAGAGATTTAGGCATTTTATATGGAATACTTTTTCACAGTTGCCACATTTAATCCCAGGAGATCTGCCTTGCGTGACAGATTTTGAGCAGGAGGCACAGTATATAGGCATTATCAGAGCAATATAAGATGGAGGGTTGCAAAAATGACTTCGAATTATGCAATAATATATGTGTATTATTTATGTGTTGTATTATGACACGTATAATATTGTGACACGCACAAAACTTATTTAATATATAAGAATAAATTTATTTTATATTTTAATTTATCGACTTAATTTTTCTATTTATTTCCTTTCTTTATAATTTTTATTTTTTTGACAACCTCGCACTTTGACGTTTGGAAAGAGAATGAATTGGAAGGAGAATTCAAGGAAAGAGAATTCAATGATACTTAATTGGTATGTATCGATAAACGGAATTTTTGGTAATATTTTTATTTTATATAATTATTTTTTTTTACAGTTTTTTGATAAAATATGCTGTACGTATATCGTTGCCGGTAAAACAATCTACTTCTTTGAGTAAACCTCCGCCGTCCGTTAGACACGAGACAATAATATAAAAAAGTGTAAATAGTTCAAGTTTAACAAATAGCCAACAGTCGAGACAAATAATTTGTGAAATAGAATTGGCTCGATTGTCACGAATACCATTAATACCATCTTCTGATATTAATTATCGAAGAGGTTCAAAACAGTTTCATTAGAGCCAGGATAATGACACCCCTATTCCCTTAGTCGTGTCACCTGTCACTTCTTCCGACAACTATAATTTGATATTCCCTTAGTCGATCGAAGCGACAATCGTCGTTTCAAATGGCAAACATCACTTGACGCCATATTCTATTAGCCATTTGGATCGACGATTGTCACTTGAAACGATATTTCTCGTCACTTGATAATTTGAAGTGACATTGTTAAAATGGAAATAAATAAAACGTAAGTTTTTTTATTTATATATAAAATATGATAATTAACAATAAAAAAATTATATTTCACTTTATAACATTGATAATATAATCTGTAAATAATAAAGAAAACATAAATTTTTGAATTTATACATTTGTGTTTCAGTGTAAAAATCACAAACTGTAAACAGTTTGAATGCCTTGTTGGGTTGATGGAAAAAAATACCGATATAGCCAAAGGATTTTTTACGTTCGGAAGTTCTAAGCAAGATTATAAAAAGGCGTGGAAGGGTTTCGCCAACCAACTGAATAGTTTAGGGCCAATAAGAGAAGGTACCGGATGGCAAAAAGTAATTTAAAGAAAATTATATGATTTGTAATTAAAAATTTAATATGTGATTATTATAGGTATGGAATGATTTAAAAAATAAAATTAAAAAAAAACTTGGCCACAATAAAAAGGAAATATCGGCCACTGGCGGTGGATCCAATAATTATTTGCTTTTTCGGCATTGGAGGAGAGCGTCATCAGTTTATTGTCTCTGGAAAAAATTACTCCTACCTCCAATCAATCTTTCGGATTAGTCCAAAATACACCAGCATCACCCACAATAGCAGCTTCAAATCACCATCATACAATCAATGAATCAACCATTGAGATAAATATTGTGAATGACCACGTAACAACACCAGAAGAAATAATTTATGAAAGAGGTCCTGAAATGTATGAACAACCAGCAACGAATCGCCGCAAACGTTCAGTGTCATTCAATTTGCAAGAAGAACGGAAGCGTTTACTTGAAGAACAAACGAATCATATTAAAATGCAGACACAATTTATGGATGAACAAAATAATAAAATTGATGAACAAAACAAATATAGCAAGGAACACGTCAGGTATACTAGAAAATTATTTGAGGTGAAGGAGCAAAAATTCAAGATGTGGAAGGAACTGCAATTAGAAAAATGAAAACACCGCCAAGAAAACATGGAGTATAAATTAAGAGTTTTAGATTATGAAGAGAGAAAGCTAGCTTTAAAAGAAAATAAAGAAAACCATTTTTAAAGCATCCGAACCAAAAATAACGTGATCTACAAAATACATAGGTAGTTAAATTTTGTGATAATTTTAAGAAAAAAGCCTGAATTAATAAGTTTAATTTATATGTATTTATATTTATGAAATAAATAAAAATGAATTCATTATTAAGTTTATTTTTTAACAAATCGAATTCATAATTTGTTCTCTTATCCGTTGTGCTCCAGGCGAACTTTCTGTTTCTTCTGGTTCAACTGGTTCGGTCTCATCATCCGTGCTTGGTTTCTGGATTTCAAATTCCATATTTTCGGAAACACACAAATTATGCAGGGCGCAACTAATGTTAATAATTTGTGTTGCTTTCTGTGGTGTGTAGTGTTGCCTTGCTCCAAGCAAACAACGGAAACGGTTTTTGAGTATTCCTATTGTTCGCTCAATAATATTCCGTACTTTCACATGTTTTGTATTGAAACGTTTTTCTTGCGATTCGCCTTCAGCTGACCGAAAAGGTGTTATGACATACGGTTTAAGGGCATATTCGGAATCACCTAGAACTAAAAATCAAAACAAGGGAAAAACTAAAAAATGTTTGAATATAATTTACCTATTAACCAGGTATTAGTTAAACCATTATCGTGGCTGGTTTTTAATTGAGTGTCTAGCTCACTAGAATTAAAAATAAAAGAGTCATGACATGATCCTGGGTGGTTAGCGTTAACGTATGTTATTCGCATTCGATCATCGCAGACCTAATAAAAGTTAAAAATATAATATATTTCAGTAAACAATACAAATTTTCTTATAAATACTCATCAACTTACAAGCATGACATTTAGGCTATAAAAACCTTTTCTATTTATATACAAATGTCTCTCTCTCTTAGGCGGTGCAATGATTTTCACATGCGTCCCGTCGACGCAACCAATGACTCCAGGGAACCCAAATTTATTGAAAAAAGCAAGTTTTATTCTTTCTTTTTCCCCATCGGTTGTAGGAAACTTAATGTATTCAGGACAAATTTGTTCCACGAGTACATCACACACTTGGCTTAGAATTTTCGAAAACGTTGACTGGGCTAACCCAGCTACAAATTTGTTACCAGTGCCCGTTTGGTAACCCCCTTCTGCAAAAAATCGTAATGTGGCTGCCAACTTTTCATTGGCGTTACGGAGCAGGACCTAGTTGATGGCTTTAATTTTTCTTCAATTTTTATTAGTAATAATCGAAATGCTTCTTTATTTAGGCGGAAATACTTATGGAATCTGAAAGATAAAAATAACATAACTAAACTATAAAATATTTTAAATTATTGTGCTCCCACAATTTACTTACAAATTATTCGGTAATTCTAATGGATTTGTTTTATCTCTAATCTGTATGCGCTTAACAGCCACATTATAAGCACTATCTTCCTCATCACTGTCAGTAAAATATAATTCGACGCAACTCATTTTTATTTTTAAATTATACTAAACATTTAATTGGAATAAATAATTCTTTTGATTTGATTTTCTCAAACGTTAATCTGTCAAATATGTAAAGGGAAATTTAATGGTATTGCCCGATAAGTAAGTTTCTGCCGTTTGTCGCGTCAAGTCACTTCAATCGACGAAGAGAATACCAATTTTTGGTTGAAGTGACACGACAATCGTCACGTCGCATGAAGTGAGGCGACTAAGAGAATAGGGGCGTGATTGTTTACTGAAAAGTCGTCATACATGGAATAATCGTAATCAAAATAACAATACTACTTAGTAGTGTTAATATTAATCATGATGAAAAGATAGTCATGTAAATAATAATCGTGATACATTAATAAATTTTAAACTTTTAATAGTCTTAATAAATAATCGAACCAATAGTAATAATAATTATAGTACTAGTAATAATAAACAAAATAGTAATAAAGATGATATTGTGCAACAGCAAACAAAAACAGAAAATGCTACAATATACATATAATAATGGCAATAGATTAAGTGGCTGTAATATAGTTAGTAAAAATGAACAAACATCACGGGGCCGAGAATATTCACCAAAAACTACAGGAACGTATAAAGACTTAACGCAATAAATTCAATGATACTCTTAATTGGTATGTATCGATAAACGGAATTTTTGGTAATATTTTTATTTTATATAATTATTTTTTTATAGTTTTTTGATAAAATTTGTTATTATTAAACAACACTCCCCTTGTTTGAACTTTCACTTACTTCTATTTTAACAAATAAAACTGATAAAGATAAAAGTCGGGCGGTTGTCGCTTAGGTTTATGATACCATCTTTTATCAATTATATGCACATTTATTTAAAAGTTGGCTTGATAAGAAGAAGTCTTATATAAATTTAAACTTTTAAAATGAATCTCTTAAATAACATTAAAGATTATTTATTTATTTTTTTACCAGAATAGGTTTGTTAATGTCAAATTAAATTTATTTAAAACATAGCGTGTTATTGGTACTGAGCTGACTAAACCGTGAATTAAAATCAATATAAAAGTTATCTACAAAATAGAAATTTTATATCGAATTCTTATCAACTAAATTTGGCTCTTAGATTATAAAATGACTGCCTAATTAATGAAAATATTCTTAACAAGAATTTTTTGTTATTTATAAATGTTACTAAAGAAGCTAAGATTAGACAGAAAGGGGCAATAGTTTACATTTCTAGCTCATTTAAAAAATATAAATGATTTAGTGGACGTAAATAATGATTTTTAAAGTTTTTTCATAATAAGGTATTTTCATTTGTATGCCGCACCAAGTTAATTTAAAAATATTACTCACACTAACTCAGAATTTTTTTTGATGTATAAAAATCGCCCTTTATTGTATTGGTATTGGTTGTGTGTGTAATATGCACAATTGTAAATGTAACAAATACTTTCATTTTGAAGTAATCGTTACTTTGGGTAGTTGAAAGTAACGATAGTATTAAATGCCGAATAGTTGCTATCCGCACATTTCTAGCCACTAATAATGTCATTACTTCCTGGGAATGATATTAATAATGATTATGTAATGTGTGCGTTATTGAAGAATGATGTTTAGTAATGATGTAAATCCGAATTTTCTGATTTCGATACATCATTACTTGTGGGTTTTCGTCATTACTATTTGTACATCATTACATACTTTTCTTTAGTTCTACTTTATTTAAATATGCATATAAAATTGTTTTTCAAGATTACCGAAGGCAACAAAAAAAAAATTGATGTTGGCTAAATTTTTTTTTTTTAACGAATATACATATTATGTATATCAAAATGTTGATATATCAATAGTTATTTTAAAATTATACTTGTTTTATGACAAATAAATGAAAATATATAATGTAGTATTTATTTCGGTATGGTAACCACCAATTTTATGGACCACAATTTAACGGAAGTTCAATTTAGCGGACATTTAATGGACCCTCGATTTAATGGACAATTTTCTATTTTTCGATTACCAATTATGATGGGATTGGGTAAGTTGGGTTGAAATGGGATTCTTAAATTATTTTTGGGACAAGTTCAAGATTATGCATATAAATACTATATATTATATGTACTTTAATTCAGTTGTTATAAAAAAAATATAATTTTAACACAAATACTAATATGTAAAATATTAATATATGTGATATTTTATTTATTCAATTTAATTAAGATAATTATTAACAGTTTATATTAATATAATTTCATGAAGAAAGTTTATGTATTATATTTTTTTATTAATAAAGTTCAAATTTTATTAAAAAAAATTATTTTTTTTTTAAAATTTGGTTTCAAAATTTACTATTTTTTAAAAGATGACAGACAAAACTCGCTATAAAATTATGTATGGATCAAAGCTTGCTATTTTCAAAATTAAAAATACTGTAATTCAGAAATTATTAAGAGAACTTTAATTATTTTTTGGTCTAGCTGTACATTTAGATTGATAAAATTAACTAAGATACAACAAATCAATCAATATAACTCTTAAGAGTAATGGCAGGTTTTCTGCGTTTTCTGACGAACGGTTTATAAAGTAGTTAGCGAACTTTGCATTTGAACGTCACATATATGCGAATACATTTTGAAATTTTTGGTTGGCTCATGAAAGCCAACGCATCACTACCGACTCTCTTTTGGTAGCTACCACTTGCCAAAAAATTAAGGACTGCTAATATCTTAAAAAAGGAAACACACAAATTGGAATTTATTTACAAAAACAGTCTAAAATTATACCTCTAAATGAAGCGGGATTTTTTGTTGTTCATCTATTATATCCCCTGCTTCTCGAATTTCCTCTATCAAATTTAATGCTACCCTTATTGGTAGTCTATACATTTCCATAAACCTAAAAATTAAAAATATATGATTCGCCATTTTCCAAAGGTTATAAAATACATATTTCGTTGGTTCTTACTTATTTTCTGGTATAGCGAAAGGGTTCATCGTATCTCTCATTCTGCTCCGTAATACTCTCATATGATGAGTATTTTCAAAGTGAAGAGCAGCCACAGGCACAATGTTCATCATATTTGTTAAAAATTATAATTTTAATCACCGAAGTATTAAATAAATATTAAATTATATAAAAAAACACAAATATCATATATTATTGTTATTCACATTTAAAAAACGATTTCGGGCTGTCAAAATAGCTTGTAAATAAACAAAAAACAAATTTATTACGCGACATACGTTTGTTCGAAAAAAAATGTGCCATAAAACATGAAAAGAGACTTCTTACCGACACCAATCTTGAGGCCGTACAACCACTGGACAGTACAAACGAAGTAAGGCGGCTCAAACGAATCAAACCACATGAGCTAACCGTATGAAAATTAAAACCAAGGGAACTGGACACTGGTCTAGCAGAGCCACAAAAGTTTATGTTTATCTCATAAGTACTAATGTCAACCTTATACTAATGAATTAATAATGTTTAAGATTGTAAATAAAGTTGTTAATAATCAAAAAAAAAATATGCCCATTATCCGAAGATACCATTGATCTAGAATTCTGACACCCAGCTATTTCCTAACAACTTCATTAATAACAAGAGTATCCGATAGATAAATAAGGACAGCTGTTCTTAACTAGTTAAAATGGCAGCTGCCGGAAAAATTAAATTAAAATAATTAGAAGAGTTGGAATAATTATGAAGACGCTCAAAATGGCTACAGTGGCGTTCAAAATGAGCCAAATCAATCGATTTCACGCCGTTCTCAAGAATTGGAAACCACATTGTGGCGAATTTTGCATCAATATGGCTTACACCCTTACAAGATCAAAAAACCTCAAGAATCGATGCCGTTTGATCATTTGAAGCCATGAAACTTCTCCGATTGGGCTATGCCAAAGTTTGAAGAACATCCTGAATTTCATCTTCAGCAATGAAGCTCATTTTTGGTTTAATAGCTTTGTTAATAAGCAAAATATGCGTTTTTTGACAGCAACAAACCTACATGTATTTACTTCAAGAGACTCCATTACAACCACAAAAAGTGACAGTGTATGAAACCGTCGATGAAAATGATCAGAATTGGATGAACTTAGCATCGGTGATATGCGGTTCCAATAAGATGCTGTCATTGCAGTGGCAGCTGGTCAAGCAATAGATCTGCTAAAGGGGAAATTTGATAACCGTAGTAATATCGCTCATGCGATTTAATGCGGTTGGATTTCTTTTTATGGGGTTACGGTAAGTTGTTGGTTTATGGCAACAACGTTATAACAGCTCAGTGTTAACGTGAAATTACCAACGCTTCCAAATTACCTAAGAATCGATCACTGCAACGATGATTATGGTGGTCATATGAACGAGATCGAATTCCATAATTAAATGTAACAATACTGCACCTGCAATATATTTCAGCCCAACATCTTTATAATTCTGTGGTTCATTTAAATATAAAATTGTTATGTGCTTATTGAAAAACCAGATACAAAACCAAAAATAAACATCGGTATTTTCGTTCTTCTTATGAAGATAATTTTGCACTTTATAAAAGGGCTCAAGGCAGAATAGTTGAAACTCATCCAGAAACAGATGGGCACGGTTATTCAAATAACAACAACAGATATCAATAATAGTTGGAGTCGAGTAAAATAATGGAAATGATCAAACTTCGCAGATTTGAATCAACACTGTCACAGAAAATGACCCTTTCATATTGACGCCACGCCAACTCCAGGACTCGATGAGACAAATCGTTCCCAGTTTAAAACCGAGTCATGGCATACATATTCACATTCGAAATTAAAATCCCGCTGGTTCAGGGAGTACATATTCATTTATATTTAATGTTATACCAATTCCTATCATCCATCAGCTGGAATTCGAATTAGAAAATCGACACCAAATTCTCTTCTACATCAACCTATAAGGTACACATAAACCTTAATCCATACCATAATATGTTCAATCTTTTGCTAAATAAGAAACACAATCAAGTAATAATCATTTTTCAATCTAAAATATGCCAATCAAATTTTTTTGATACTTTACCAATAAATATTTTAATTAGAATTCGTCACATCTCTTTATACTTTTCATACAATATTGTTTAATTTATTTATGTGACAATAAATCTGAAATAAACATTAATTTGGTTTGATTTTAATTATTTGTGTATATATAATCGATATTGAAGATTTTTTTAGAACCCAGCCTGGATGTTAAATCTGTTTATAAAGCAGAAGGCATTGCTATTTACATAGATCCAACCGTTATTGAAGTCATCTAGCGAGTACTGATAGGATTCGGAGAAGGAAGTGATCCAGATGGTGTTCCTGCTTCATTTTTGACAAATTCAATAAAATTTGGCACTTCCTCTATAAGCATTTTGTTTAATTAAAATTGGAAACTTTACAACAAAAGTGGAATAAAACTAGAGTGACGCCTATTTTCAAAACCGGATCTAGATATTATATTTGGTGCTTCACCGCAAAACATTGAAACATGTTTTCAAATACGGATTTTGCAGGCAGTTCATAGCAAGTTTCAAATGTTATTTGAACTTATCATCGATTACAATACAAGCAACCTCCGGTGTACCACAAGGCTCTCACGCTGGCCAATGGATTTTCGCAATCATCAATAAAAGTGTTACTGAAGTGATAAAACATTCCAAAATCTTGATTTTCTCTGATGACCTCAAAATCTACAAAGCCGTTGCATGGATTGACGATGATTTGATTAACTGCACGAAGTTGACAATCTAGCGATATGGTGCGAGTCTAATTCTCCGAATATTAACATTGAAAAATGTTAATCTCTAACATTTTATCGAATAGTTGATTTTTTTTAACTAAAAGATTCTAAATAAAATTTGCAACACTATCGGTGCACATGAAGCGGAAATGATGATTTTTGACCAAAAAACTGTTTTGCATAAAATTTGGCTTCTCTACAGCACAGACGATTGACTGATCAGGATGAAACTTGATAACTATTTTTTTTTCAAAATTTGTTCACCGGAAGTAACACCTCCGAAGGAAAGTTTTTTTATTTTATTTACAATGCAATCTGTTTTGGTGCTCAAAGCTCTATCTGCTCTTTCTCAGTTATGATTTTTACGTCCTAACTTTACGATATGTAGGTCAGCCAATGGGTTTTGCGCACCGATAGGGGGTCATAGATGTGTTACATTTCACCACAGATCGTAATATGTTGATGAAATTTCACTTTGCATCCTGCGCCCATCGGGATTCGGACCCGATATCTCCCGATCCAAACGCCAAAGCTTTAACCACTGTGCCATTTGTTGCTCAATTTTCAACACCATGTAGTTATTGAGTATTGATAACACTCTTAACAGTCTACCATTACTAAAAAAACTTTAGTTGAATAACGAATAATACCAGAGCCATCTATGATTTTGAAGAGCCGTAATATTAAAAAGAGAGTTTTAAATAGAGAAGAAGCTTTTATTGAAATACTATAAGAACATAAATTTACGTACATAAATTTATGAATAAAAAATTAAACAAAACATCTAAATTTTAATTTTATACTTTTAATAAAATATTCAAACAAACACATATTTGAAAATTAGCCATCATAATGTAGTATTTAATTATTAAATTTAAACTAAAGCGGAGCATAAATTTAATAATTTTCTATAAAAATGAGCTTCTCGTTTAGTTGTGTAGGTTAATAGATGCTGCCGAGGATTCCTATTACAACCAATTTAAAATTTAGTTTTATAAAAATTTAACGTATTTTGTAAATTCTGGTCCCATGCACATCAGAATTTTTGAGATGAACGATGGATTTAATAGTAATACGATCACATTTATAACAAAATTAAAAAGAGAAAACGTGACATGAAACGGAATTTTATGAATCACCATGTAGGATGTAGAACTAATAATTATTATTCATATAATAAAATTTTTTCAACAAAATTTATTTATTGGAAATGTATACAATACAATACAACATTGTTGATTTTCTTAATTAAATATTATTACAAAAACAACAAAACGTAGAAAACTTCAATTTTATGCGATTGCAAAACCGAGCTTTCTGTAATTTCTAAATCCGTTTACAGATGTCTCTATAATAAATTCACTTGAAATTACAGAAAAGAATAAAATAATTAAACAAGTAATAATTAATAAAACTCAAAACATTTATAATTTTTATTTACAGTACGGTTGGCGTAAATAAAACTTTTTGTCGTAAAATATTCATAATCATAGTTGCTGTGCGCTGTAAAACAATAATAGAAAAATGTCAAAATTTTTCCAAATTTTTTCTTTTTTTATTTCAATTCAATTTGCTCGTGTTGGGTTATTTTCAGTTCC
This sequence comes from Nephrotoma flavescens, assembly GCA_932526605.1. NCBI lineage: Eukaryota > Metazoa > Arthropoda > Insecta > Diptera > Tipulidae > Nephrotoma > Nephrotoma flavescens. The sequence continues at coordinate 141,095,416 of OW052222.1, forward strand.
AGAAGATCTTCATAATCTATTGAACCAGACAGTATTCATAATAAATAGTTAAATTTGCTAAACAAACATTTGGGTTTTATTGCTTAGCTTTAATTTATAGTCAGCGACATCTTTTGATTGGTTTAGTAATTGCGAAAAGATTTATCAAATTTCAATGTTTTTATTTTGTGAAGCTCTGTTTTGTTTATACTAACAAGATGAAACAATATAGGCTGCGAATTTGTTGCGAGGAAAATCAAATTGTTAACTAGTAACAAAAAAACAGTTTTCAAAATTTGTTGTTCAGCAATGTTGAAATAGAATCCAAATCACATAACTCCCATATTACATTGTTACTCCAAAAGCATTTTTAGCGAACGTTTGTTTTGGAAAAATAATGCTCAAATTTTTGATGGAACACTCTATACTAATTTCTTATTTTCTGTACATACACATATAAAAAAATTTTTGTTTCTACAAAAAAAAAATTGTGTTAGACTAATTTAAATGTTTTCGCGCTATCTGAACATGCTACGATTCAATTTTAAAATATGCTTTTCCTGAATATTGGATTAACCATTCTCATTGAAAATTCAAACGAAGCATTGTCGTTTTTATATACAAAAAAGCTTATAAAAAAATATTAAAATACACTGGTTGATATGAAAAAGTACAAAAATCTCATGGAAAAAAATGGCGGAATCTTACGGCTCTTATATTTACGAGGCTCTGATAATACAAGCAACCATGTTTTTCGAGTTTTCTTGTTTTTTACAGTTTTTATAGCCAAATCTTTAAGAAAAACATTATATAAATAAAACTACTCTAAATAAGATTTGCTATGAATATGGTCCCAAAGGAATGTTTTTCGGCCGATTTGACTGACCGGTACTTTATATGTTATTTTTACCATAATTGCCTAGTGAAATTTAGCGTAAGATAGTGCACCGAAAGTGACAGCTGATCAGGATATCAATTTAAAAATTAACTAGCTGAGCCCGGTCCGCCTTGCTGGCCCTAAGTAAACCTTTTCTTTTGTATTGTCTCTCGATTTGATGTCACAGCATTTAGTTATCTGTATATCTGCACAATCTCGTATATCTGTACAATAAGTACATTGTATTAGAATGTAAACATTGTAACGGGAAATTGATTTGGCAATATTGTTAATGAGCTAGTGGAATGCAAACTGCTGTTAAATGATGACAGTGGAAAGAAAAATGTAGATGATTCGTATTATATGCCGCACAGTGATACCCGATGGAAGAATATTATTAAAAAATGCAATAAATATTTTATGTGAAATGAAATTCTTATAAATTTATTGTAACGTTCTTTATTTGAAAATTTGTTTGGTTTAAAATTTGGTAATTAAATTAGTAAAATGTTAATTGATAAAAATTATATTACATAGCGAACCCCGATGCACTTCGTTGCAACCAACCAAAAAAAGAAATGAAATATTCTATATTTTTTTATCAAATCAATGCATTGTATTTTAAAATTATTAATGTGAATCCAAAACATTTGGATATACAATATTTTGAATCGAGCCCATTTGAGTCGAGCACAAACAAACAATGTGGAGTTCCAACTCTTGAGCAGGCCACGTATAACTGTCCATGTGAAAAGCACGGCTCCTCCAAATTTAATCCGCATATTTGAAGCGTTTGTCCTTGCGCCTTATTGATGGGCATGGCAAATGATAGACGCACTGAGAAGTGCAAACGCTTAAATTCAAATGGCATGTCTGTTGGAATCAGTGGAATACGTGGTATGAGCTCAATTTCACCTGTCGCTATTCCGGTCAATATTGAGGCTTCAATTAAATTTGGCATCAATTTTTTTAATGCCAATCTTGTGCCATTGCACAGTTTTGGTGCATTTAAAATAATTGATGAGCCAACCTTTAAATTCACACATGGCATACCAGGTGGTTCCAATGAATTCAAAAATTCCATTGGATAATTCAATGCATCATCTGCATTCATTGCGCTAGCAACAGATTTATATGATGTCACTGCACATGGTAATTTTTCTTGAATCTGATAATTGATTGCATTGACGTGTACATTTTCTAGTGCCAGTATTGCACGTTCTCACAACCAATTGTGATTCCTGTAATTTTGAACAATATTTGGGAACACACTTTCAATCAACTCTTTGTTGATTGGAGAATGGTACAAAAATTGTTCGGCAATCAATCCATTTGTATTATCGACTCGAACTTTGCTATTTCCAATATCTAACAATTGCTTCGAGAACCTATCTGCAGATTGGTCGTTCTGCAATTGAACGCGCATATTTATGTTCAATGTCAATTTTTGCACATGTCGCCACAGAAGAGTAGACTTTAAGCATGCATTGATTTCATCCGCCGCTGTTGATTGTGGGACCACAGGTAATATTTGACGAAAACCGCCTGACAATAATATCAATGCACCACCAAAAATTTCTTGATTCTGACGCAGATCTTGCATTGTACGGTGTAATGCTTCCAGCGATTTTTTATGCGTCATTGTACATTCATCCAAAAAAGAATAATTGCTGCTTGTTGCAAAACTTTTGTCATCGCAGAATTTCTTGAAATATTGCACGTGGGATGTTCAAAATCACCTGTTAATTTGAGAATAATTATATTTTACAATAATATCGATTAAATTTTAAAGTGATCAATCAATAAATATAAGCACACCTGCACCTTCAACGGCAATTTTAATGCAGAGTGCGCTGTTCGTCCACCATCCAATAGAGTAGAAGCGATTCCCGACGAAGCAAGTGCTAACGCAATTTTTCGTTGCGATCGAATGGCTGCCAAAATCAGTAATATCACAAATGTTTTTCCCGTACCACCAGACGCATCCAAAGAATATAATTCACCTTCATTTTGTACAGCTTGCATGATGGTATCATAGACATGTTTTCGAATTTGAATGTTCCCAAATTAATTTGGGAACATTCAAATTCACAAATGTTTGCAATTCATTGGGATCATACTGTTGTTCACGTTGCAATTCTCGACCAAATAAATCATGCATTGGACGATTGGGTGGTGACAAACCTTATTGCCCTAATGCCTTATTTGCAATTATTAGGCACATATCTTCAACCGCTATCAATGCCTCATTATACATTTCCAATGAAATCTGCAAATCAGCGTTTCTTGTGTGATAACGCATTCCAATCAAAGTCTTCTACCATAAAATCTTTGTATTTAGTCCACAATTCAAGTGGATTTGATTTAAAACATGATGATATGTATGATTATGGCATATAACATACGTATTTGATGTGGAGAAAAAGCAATCGATGCATCATGAAGCGTTAAATCCCAATGAGAATCATTTTCAAGTAAACCTAATTGCTGACATGCTTCACGATACGTCACACATAAATGACCATTTACTCTTCGCAAATATTGAAATGAACGTGGTCCAACAACATTTACTAACAACAACCGCAAACAATAACATTCTGCATTGTTTGGATGAACTGTGTATAATCTTCCCATGGTATCTGCAAAAAAAACACCTGGATGGCCATCAACAGGTGATCCTTGTTTACGTCGTTGCCATTTCTTTGCAGTCCAAGTGAAATAACTCGTTTTATCTGAATACAGCAACGTTCTGGCAAATTCATCGCTTGCACACAATTGAAAGAATGCAGTTAATGTTGCTGCTGGTGGCTGTGCTGCTCTCTGCGGTACATCGCAGAAAATCAGCTCAGTGTAGGGCATCGCTAAAATACACACGCTGGCCATTTTCAAGATGAACAGCTAAATGAACAACAGCAGGATATCGCTCATGAATTGGAAATGAACAAATTCTCCAAAGAGCTTCATTAGTGCTAATGTAGCGCCCCATTTGATATTGGGCGATTTCATCATTGCTATTGTCACCCCCTACTCCAAAAACAGCTATATCACTGCCTTTATCCACATATTTACAAATTTATTTAATCGACTTCACAGAATTACAGTACTCAACATTTATGTGAACCTGAAATACTTTTGACAATAGTGGCGAATAAGGCACAATCCAACGATTATCAACTTCAATGTCTTGATTGCGTGTTTTAATTGTTGTTGTATGGCCATTATCCTCCGGTGACCGACGTCGGTACAACGGGTATCCGTCGTCACCTGTAATTGTATCCGAAGTTAATGCTCTTGGATACCGTTTTGTACATTTTCCATCGATCATGCATGGTGAATTCATATTTATTTGACCGCAAGGACCATGGATCATATTTTTCGTGTCAACTTCAAATAATTCTGGAACGCTGATTTCATCTGGAATTTCAGCTGATATAATGTTATCAATTTGATCGGGTGTTATTTTACGAACCAGCCATATCAAGATGTGCGCGTGCGGGAGCCCTCTCTTTTGCCATTCAATCGAATACATCCAGCAACGCACCTCTCCAAAAATTCGCAATTTGATAATCAAATCCATCAGTGCTTTTACTTTCTGTCGAAATACACGTGCTGTTATATCGTGTCGATCTGTTGGATTATGACCATCAAATAAATTGTTTTTTATGTCAGCCCGCACTGTGGATTGCATGTGAATGTTATGAATAGGTCGGAACGACCATATTTGCGAACGAATGACATTGCATCTTGCGTATATTCGTGCACTAATGCATCTCGCAAGTGTATGTATTCTTGCGATCGCAATTTGGCTTGATTGAATCGAAGGTAATTAAGGCGTTCTGATTCAATTTTCGCATACATGTCAACAACGTATTGGTGGAAAAGTTTGCCACATCGCATAATAAAGTTGTCTTCTTGTGGGCGAATCTCGAATCTATACGAATAATAATTCATCCCAATAACTTTTTTTCTACCTCATAACCTATGAGGAATACATTATCAGAAAATTAAAATCATGTCTTCTTGGTTTGAAATAAATAAATTGAATCCATATATCTGTACCTCGGAGGCATACGACACCATGTGAATTTTTTTTTCAGGGGTATATGAATTTAGGTCCAGATACTGCCTTCTGCCTCTAACGGAAACTGCACATGGTGCTATTTCAAACATGTGAACAGTAAGGACTTTAAGGATCACATAGTTTCACATTCCTCTAGAAAGAGAATTAAACATAATGAACCCAGAATGTGGACAGTTCATTTTGTGAACAAATTGGACATAGTGTTGTAGTTCCTCCGGAGTACAGATATATTTTTCCGGTTCGTGGATCTATCATTCGTATATTGATATGATAGCCATCGTCACCTTTCCAGTGCAATAATGGATATTGTAATGCATCATAGCTGCGGTGAATCTCTGAAACACGCCGTAATTCTTCATTTCTTCGATATAGCACTGTTTGTAAAGATGATGAATGCTCCAAATAAAAATGTTGAATTAATTTCTCCTCAACAAATGTTTGTAAAGATGATATATATAAGATGGTGAAGTGAAAAAAAACGATGTATTGATGAATTGAAGATGATGAATTTAGATGATCTCGTCAAATTAAAAGCCACACTATTGAACACTACTTGATATTTTATTAAAGACAGCCAAATATAATTTTATTTTCAAATAAACTGGTTAACACACTATATTTTTATTTTAATCTTTTAATCTCAAATTATCGCCTGATTGTAATCGAATGTATATAATAAAATTTTACAATATATATTTTACATATTATCGGTAATCTATAACTGTCACGTTTGAATTGTATAATTAATGTAGAATGTAACTAACTTGAATATAAAAATGTACTACAAATAATATTAAATAAAATACTAATTATATTATAAAACGCACCCATCGTGCTACTACTCTAGTACTACAACATGACATAATGAAAATAATGACAGTTAAGTCGACAAGTTGTGTTTACAAAGTGGATTTTTACAGGAATGTCAAAAGATTAGTATAAATTATATAAAATTAGTGTTAAACAATATAAAATTATTAATTATAGTTCCGTAATTTCAGATACATACTATTTGGTTTAAATTAACAAATTTGGTAGGTATGTAAATCTAAAATAATTGTTTTGTTTGGTTTTCAGGTTTTTTTTGTACCTAAACAGCTGATTATAATCGATGATGATGATAATACCGCTGACATTGCAGATAACTGTGGATCCATTTGTTTACAAACAATCAATAAATAATCTTTGAGTAAACCAGCTGTTTTTATTTATTTGAGTTTCACCAACAAGCACAATATCGCGAGGTTGAAACTGGTCTGCAACACTTACAATGGCCACTTCATCAATTGTTGGTGCATTAAATCGTCTCGCATGCTCTCCGGCGTTTTGTCAGCCCTTATAACGATTCTTTGATCATCAGATAGCATACGATCGAGAGCGGTTTTAAACAATCGAATTAATTCATTGTGTTGATGTAAGAATGTTTGAAGTTCAGAAACAATTTGTCGCCTTGCACACGCAGTAAATAGATTTGCAAAAATTGATGATCAGCATCACATGGCAATAAGGAATCAGTTTGATGATAAGTCTGACCTTGAATCTGTAATATTTGTGAAATGTAACTAGATGGGTCAGAATTCTTGAACACATCAAAAAAATTGCTGCTCAGATCGCATTTTTCATATGATATTCCGCATGAAGTAATCACCTTAAACGTCGGCATGAAATTGTCTCTTACAATTTTGGTCGCACCAAAAGAAGTCATTTGAAATGCTGCATTGTATTGTTGAATGTGAGACAAAAAATGCTTAGACGTTTGCGACGTTCCAAAAATGAATGAAAGAAGTGGATCGGGGGGAGATTCAAATGCTGGCAGTCTCACTTTGCCATTAGTACAACACATGCCACGCGTTTCACCTTGAAATTTGGCTGCATCACAATGTGGACATCTCACCGTCATTCCACCAATTTCATTTAGGAAAATGGTGAAATTCTGAATGAAAACTATCTTAAAAATGAAAAACAACTTTGCAAAATTAATAATAAATAAGCAAAGTTCATGCTCAGAGGAATGAAAATCTATTTTCGGCCACATTTACGAAATACAAATAAATAAAGTCAACAAAAAAACTTTTCAAAAATTTTTCCCCATAGCATTTGTATGGAATTTTTTTTTTCGTGTTTACTTTTTCTGAGACTGCCTACATATACACTCAAAACTTTGTTAGACGGCCGTATACATATACGGCACTGGTGTGTGTATTAGTTTCTGTCGATTTTTTTCGTTAGGTCAGACCGAAATTTAATTTTTTTTTTCAAATGTGAATTAAATTTTTTTCAAAAGGGTGGCTGGGACCATACCCAAGCGACCACAAAGTGTGTGTATGGAGTGTGTGTGGCGGAGGGGAGAGGGGTGACCTTTTTTTCGCTCAGACGCACCGTTTTCGAGATATTTGCAATTTTTCGATTGTACGTGTATTTGTTGTTGTTTTACAAAGAGCGAGTTCATTTCAGGGAAAAAATCATAACTCGAGAATGGCTGGACCGATTTTGGATTTCAATCAACTAACCATCATCACTCCTCCCTGCACCATCCCTAAAAATCTTATGGCAATCGGTTGAGCCGTTCTCGAGTTATGGAGTGACAATTAAAATGTATACTTCTTTTTATATAGATTAAAATTATGTTAAATTTTCCAGAATAATTGTCATTGTAGGTCTTTAAGCGAGAATGGAAATTCTTGGTAAAGAAGTCAGTTTTTACCAAAATTCTGGTCAGTTGTGTTTTTTCGCGTTAGAAATCAAGAGTAGTGTATTCGAGATTTATGAATATTTGTGGTAAAAGAAGGTGAGGTGTTGGCGACTACATATGCACTGTCTATTTTTATGATTTTTCGTTAATATTTTTTTTAAGTAAAATATATGACAAAAACTTTCATATTTCAAGTTTTCATTGAAAATTCGTATTTTTAGAAATATTTATGAAAATTATTCGATTTTTATAATACGATATTTATATATGTATAGTAACCCATCTACTTTAGTCCCTACCCAAAACACATTTTATAAGGAAATCCATTCTTTCTCGTGCGAAATACATAATGTTCCCATGGGAAGGAACGCATGAAAATTATACGGAAAATCGTTTATACTGTCAAAGAAAACTGTCCCAAAATTCCGGTGTCTTGTGAATGTGTTAGTAAATATAAAAAGAAAAGAGAAAATTTAAAATTGGAAATCGCGATTAATTTCACGTGAAAATAATACAAAGTACTATGCGCTTTTCCTAACCAATTATTTACATTTTCCATGTGATTTTAAAACACTTTCCGTGTGTATTTTAAATGCTATTCTTAATGAGTTTGTGCTGTTTGTTCCTTACTAATTACTTACAATTTTGCACATGATTTGGAAACAATTTATTTATTTTTTTAAAAATAGTATTCTTAGCGGTTTTGAGCTTTTTTCCATACTTATTACATGCACTTTTCCATGTTATTCTAAAATTATTTTCCATGTGATTTTAAAGAAGTTTTTTAATTACAAATAATTTTAATTCAATATTTTAATTCACAAGTGTACATACATATAAATATAATTCATCAAATGTAACATAATTACATCAAGTAAAATAAAGAATAAGTAAGATAGATTGTTTATAATATTATTAAATGTTTATACTAAAATACTATTTTAAAATTAAATATTATCACATAATTCAATTTCAATTATCACATTAAACAAATAAATAATAAAATATATAAAATTGACAAATTTCATAAGGATAATTTTTGACCGTTAATCTCTGTTTGTGAATATTAAATTTTATTTGAAAGTGTTTAGATTAGCCTTGTTTTTCTCAGCTTTCGAACGCTTTCTTTATCTGTTTCTGGCTAATTTTAACCATTTTTTTATATAATTTGTTACGTCGTCTTCGAAAACTTCAGGGATTTTTTCAAAACCGTATCTAGAAATGGAAAATTAGGTACAATAGCTCAGTTTATTTAAATGTTTCAATTTGGTCTTATTTAATAATTTTTAACTTTCTTCGTCCCTCAGGCAACCTTTTTCTCAAACAACAAAAAAAAATATCAAACCGATCATATGTTTCTATCATTCGATAACGACAAACACGGGCAACAAAATACTACGGTCATAAACAATCGTAAAATTGGTTTGCTGGACAGTGGACAAAAAACTGCTAATTGTACCTATATTTATGTTACAAACAGAAACACAGTTCAGCATTTAAATTATTGCTGTTTTAGGTGGTAACAATCCCCTCAATCATTTTTCATCTATTTGTTTCAAATTAACCCCATTTTCATGATGGAGGGCTAATCTTTAATAACCTGAAATAAATTTAGTTTTTTCATTTACATTAATTAACGCATCCGGGATTGGCAGAATTCATGTTCAAATAATGTTTTCCTTTTTATAAAAGCAAGGTACTCTTAGATTGTGACTCAATTAAATTACTTTGGGTTCAATAACACTTTTATTGGTTCGATTTTTTGTTATTTGTATTATTACATAGTTTATTTAACATTTTATGCAAAATGTGATGTAAACGCAAGCTTAGTGGCCAAATGGCAGCAAAAGCATTGCTAATTTTCTGTATAGTTTAAAGGCTGCCTCTGACAATTTAAAAGTAAATTAAATTTAAATTTTGGCATTCCTGTGAACAACTTCTCCGTTACTATTTTAAAGCTAAATGAGAAGTTGTCTTCCAAAAATGTTTAATGTGCCTTAAGTCCTCGTTTGCGAATCATGATCCTGAAATTATGGTTATGAAACGAGTGATGTATTTATAGTATAAAGCGAATCTAAACTGTCCATCTATTTAATGACTATAGTAAAGATATCAGTGTGTTATATGGAGTAATTTAGGTAAACTATACTTAATCTAAATAGAACTTAATTTATTTAAGCGATTTTTGTGCCACCCTAAGGCATAAAATAATAATCAAAATATTTAGCCAGATCCATACAGATGTACACATATCAACATTAAGTGTTCAGAAATACTTGAAATCCAATCATCTTTTAATTAACAAGTCGTTAAACAAGAATAAAACGAATGTTCCAACAGACCCTTCTTTACCAACAAAGTACGTACAATATGCCTATTTTTAGAACCTGTGCATGACAAAAAAAGTGAAAATCAAAAAACGACTACCATAATACACACACACAGTGTACAAAAGTGCGATAAAATTCTTACGATTATTAGCACTAAGGCGATGGAAACGGAAAATAAGGAGGCAGAAGAATAATTAAAATAATTTATAGCTGTTCTTATCCTGTTATCAAAACATAATTATACACGTCCTTAAATATTTCCGTGGATTAAAGGGACACACAAAGCAAAAATAATGTAACACCGTTCCAGATAATTTTTTTTTATTAATGATAATCCCATTGTGATCGAAATAATAGAGTTGTTCTCCTTTTGTTGGTCTGTCAAATGTTGTTTTGGTTTGCTTTATGAAAATGTGGATAATAAAAATGTTTTACCTCTGGGTAAATTTCTCATTGTTGATAAATCTGTTATTATTGAAAAGTGAAGTGATTAAATTTGTTTGTTTTCATGCGAGGTTGTTATACGACATGAAATTGGGTTTTCCCCGAATCTCAATGTAATGGGATAATTTAATGATATTTTTGTTTTCTGCGGCAAGCGTGTCAACGACACCATATAGACTTTTATTTAGCACTTTGAAAACCCATTTTAAATTGTACACCATTTGAATATAACAAACTAATCGGTGTAGCACTTTCACGGTACCCATATTTGCCAACTATTTGGCAAAGGCAGCTGTTCGCTTTATACATTCACCAAGGATTTTAGGTTGGTCAGAATATTTGAAGCAGACCACCAGACAGTAACACCATATAAAAATATGGGGCTTATCTTAGACATATAGAGACACAGTACAATATGGGTCTCCCAACCCCATCTTTTTTCAATTTCATTTTTACAGGAGTAAAGTATTCGTTACTCTTTCTAATGTGTTAGGTTTCCAGCTTAGCTTGCTGTCCAGAATGAGACCCATATCCTTCTCTTTATTAGTGAAGATCAATATAATATCATTTAAGCTAGGGGGTCGATCTGAGGAAGTTTGAATTTCCTAGAGAAAAGGACAACGTCTAATTGGTGCAAGGATATTTACCGAAGACACAAATAATGTATATTTACCAATGACCAGCAGGTCATTTATAACCCAATTCTAAAAAAGAGAGGATAATACACCATTTTATGGTGTGTGGATAGATATGTGTCACCGGTGGAAATTTAAATTTGAAGATCTTCTAGCGGATTAGTCATTGCTACCCGAATAATAAAGAAATTGCATTTATGCGTCACTCCACATCCACTAAATTTTAATAGAGTTAACCGAATAAGTTTGTATTTCATGATCGCTCCCCAGCTTCAGTTAATATCGAAAGTAGCTTATCCATCCAGGGCAATTATAATCTCAAAACTAGGATTATAAACATGATAAGAATTTTTTTTTTATACAATATAAATTATGAGTTTGAGTGAAAATGTGAATTGGCACACATGCCATGTAATATCTGAGATAGATTTTTCAGATCTTCATCTGAATAATAAGGAGAGTTTTGTAATCATTTAAAACCCCGTATGCACATTTTGAAAACTAATTTTTGAGTGGAGGATATCTGTCCGTTCGTCTTCCCTTTCTTGCTATAATTTAACAATATTTGGCATTTTTTAATAATAATGGCAGTTGTTTCAACGAAATGTTTATTTTAAGTGTCTGACTAAGTAAGTGTCAGACTATAAGAAAGTGCTAGACTGGTAGACTTTATGTTAACCTGCGCCAATTTTTGCTGGTGTCGTTGCTACTACTACACAAGTTTTAATCTGTTTTAACTGATAACTTTTATAAGTCGTTGACCTTTTCATTACATCTAAATTTTAGAAAGTGCTAGTTGAGTTAGAAACGTTCGATTGCCAGGCCAGGAGAGTTGTATAAATTCCTTAGGATAATGAGAGTAAATTTAGAAATATTAAAACAAACTACCTCAAACAGTGTACGAATTTGAATAGTTTATGATATGTTGCATTTTGTTTAAAATAGCCTTCCCTCAGCAAATTTTTAATATTTCATTTGCATATAATTTCAATATAACCACTTAATAAAGAATGTTCAGAGTATTCTTAATCTTTACTACATCTCCAAACTTCTTGGTAAAATTTGAACGAAGATCTAAGTGATTTCTAAACCTACAAAATAGAATATTTACTCGTGAACACTATATCGCGGGCACTTTAAATATAAGAACTAGATACTGGTGTGCCGGGGAGAGAAGTAGGTTTTATATCGTCCCTCTTATCCTAGTGTTTACATTTCCTACATTTCTTCCGATGTGGGCCTGAAGTCCGTTTATCATAACAATGGTCGCTTTAGGAGGACAGGAATTGTTGCCATTTTCCACTCTCTGCTACTCTCCTCCAGTTATAACATAACGTTATGGAAATCAATTTTAATTATTTAGTTAATTATTATTAAAGTAAAAGTAAATGAAAATGGGTTATACGGCCTGAACTCACTACCATTGGTTCTACATACGTATCAATTATGCAAGGCGTTGAACCCTGTGAAATAAATAAAATATTGTACCAAAAATTTCAACATGGCAGGGTTAAGATCTGTACGGGAATGTAATTTGACAAAATTTCATATATGTAGAACAAGATTAAAAAATCAAAAAAACATAGTTCAAATTATACAAAATAATACCGAAACCAAAAAATTTTACAATTTTGGCTAAAATCAACAAGTCTGTGTCTATAAAATAATCTTATCGTAGTAAATAATGAAAAAATTTTGGAAACTTCTTGGAAGTTTAATAAATTTCGGGATGAATTTTGAGTTTTCTGTTTATAAATACTTTCCAAAAATTTTGCCGTTTAGTAAGATTTTGTTCCTTATCAAGTGTAATACTACGTCATCTATAGAGAGTGATTGACCAGTTCCTCGAAGATGATTGATCATCGCGCTACTTGACGAAACATAATCATGTATAGCCTCAATATTATGCTGGTACACCCTTATCTTTAAATTTTGTTTAGTTTGTAAAACATATTCTTTTCCACATGAACATTTTAATTTACATATTACATTTGATTGCATGCATTTGGAATCTCGTCTTTTAATTTGGTAAATAAAATACCTATGAAGTTATCGCGAAAAATTATCCCGAAAAATCATTATAGTTGAACATGACAACACTATTATTTATTTACAGAACATTGGACATACACATAATTAGGATTGCTGCATACAAAACAAATATGTCACGAGATTAGCTAATATGTCACGAGACTATAATCGGGTAGATACTCGTACGTCTCGCGAGCTAGCAAGTTGCGAATATTAATAATGGCGGATTTCCGGTCAAATTATTAATTTACTAAAACTGGCATACTCGACCCTTCTTGCAAATGCGCCATATTACTTTTAATTCAGGATATTGCTGTATTTATTTTGACACAATAACAATTAAAACATAGCCTCAACATTTAACGTAAATTTAAAATGTGATTCGCCGACCTCAAAAGTAGAACCAAAAAGAGGTTGACGCAAATAAAAATTCACCAAGGGACAGGACAGGGCTCCGCCACAACAATTAAACCTACACGAGGAATTAATCAAGTAATCATTAAAATAGATTCTTTTAATGATTTAGGTAAATGAACTTAAAAAACTTCAAATTGTAAAACTGGATATATGTTTATTTTTAGATTTTAATTGTCAATGTCGAAGTAGACTAGTCGCTTAATCTTGAATCACCGGAGCAACCGGAAAATGTGCTTCAGTCAGAAACACAAATACAAATCGAAACACCGTCTATAATTCAAACGGAAACACATTCCCGAGCAAGGGCCAGGAGTTGCTGTAAAAACACAGATGATGATTATTGGGGCATTTACATGGGACCAACATTTTTCTTCTGCAAAATGAGAAAGATATAACATTGACTTTTTGCACATGAGAGACAAGAAAAGAAAAATTATTTCGTATTTATAATAAAAACATTATCACTTCAAGATGGCATTTATACGTATTTATCAACACGTAAATGAAGAGCTTCGTGGTATGTTGGACACCTCCCATGCAGTAAGACGATTGCAGAGAACGAAACCAATTGATTCAATGGATTAAGGACACCAAAGCAAAGACTACTACTACAGTAAATAACCTATAAATGGAGCCGGCCAATGGGCGTCTTCTCATTCACAAGTGACTAAATTAAGAAAGAAAAATTACTAGATGAATTGTATTCAGTTGTAATAATTTAAATAAATTAAAAAAAAAAAAAAAAAAAAAAAAAACTTCAAGATGGCTGCAAGTGAATAGACGTGTTTAAGTATTTAGGTCTCTAAAAAATAAATTCTAATTAATTACAGTAATGGATTAATAAATTGTGCAAAATAACTATGAATAATTAACATTTTTAATTATATTCTGATTATTTAATAAAACTTATTTGATAGTAATATGTACACATAGTGCAAAAATAAAAGTTAAAAATAAGTGAATGAATGCAGTTGTTGTAAATTTGTTGTACCTTACCTTTGTGTCTCAAATTAAAATCATTTATTGTGCATATAAGACTGAAATCTCATAGTTATATCGTGTGCTCTAGACTACATTCAAATTAATAATTGTGTAGAATAAACCAAGTCAATAATTGTGTAAATTTACGATTGCAGTTGAAAGTGCACAAGTCAGTTTTATGATGTCTGACCTTGAAGATAAATTTAATGACTTTGCCATAAAAATCAAAAATGATTTAATATCATGCTTGGACGACAACCTCAAGAGCCTAAAAACGTAATTAATGAGCTAGTTAAAAAATTTAATAGAATGGAAGGGCATGTGATAGAACTTGAAACCCGTATTGAAACTTTTGAGAAGGAAAATAGATTGTGTGATCTTGTTGTAACGGCGATACCAACTTTGCCAGACGAAGATGTCGCGAATATTACAAATAAGATCGGTGAAACATTAAACTTTGACATACATAGCAAATTATGTCAAGTTTTTCGAACAAAAAAATAAATCAGTTAAAACACGCAATGCTCCACCAATCATTTTGAAATTTAATAGCAAATTTTCGGCTATCGAGTGTTTTAATAAATATAGAGCTATGAAAACGTTGAATTTGGCCGATATTGGTTTTAGTGGTTCTAATTCGCGTATCTACATAAATTGCGGACTAACTTCTAAAAAAATGCAGTATATGCGTCTAAAACGTCATCACAACTAGGGCTTGCATTACCTACCGGTAAACGGTAAATCGATTTACCGGTTTTACCGTCCAAATTTCTTTACCGAATTACTGGTAAAAATTCAAATATTTACCGATAAATTTCAGTTAAACTATTAAAAAAAAAAAACAAATAGTTTAATTTATAATAGTTTTAAGATTATGTAATAAATCATGCATTACAAATAACATAGATATGTAAATTCTCTTTTTCCCTGCGCAAAATAAAATCAGGATAAAACAAAAAAAGTGAAACAGTAAATCAAGCGACTACATACTGTATTCTAAAATTTCTCGCAAATCGTTTTCTGAAGGCAATGAAGAAAACGGCAGTGAACATGATTTTTCTGAAGGTTTAAGTATAATAATAACAGATGATTCACTAGTTCAATGCGATATATCCCATGACGACTTAGATCCGGATATCAATAAAATACGACGAGTAGTAAATATATTTCGACGTTCACCCACCAAAAACGACAATATACTTCAAAAGCACATAAATGAATTTGGGAACGAAATAACTTTAATTCTGGATATATCCAAATATAACAAAACCCGATGGAACAGCACCCGATTGGGTATGCTGGAACGGTTTTTCAAATTAAAATCTGCTGCTCGAAAAAGTTTGACAAACTTAAACATCGACATCAGCTTTTCAGAACATGAATTAAACCTAATTTTTGAAATTATAAAGGCACTGGAATCTGTCAAATTGGCAGTAGAATCGTTAAGCTCATCAGATTTTACATTATTAAGTGCAGACGTCACACTTCAATTCATGCTAGATGAATTATCTGAAAAGAATTCATCACTTAGTAAGGAATTACAGCGTGACTTAATAATTAGAATAAAAGAGCAAAGAATCAATTATTCCGATGTATTCCAGTTTCTACAAAATCCGATGCATTATGCATACTAATAGAGATTATGGTTTATTTAATTTACTAAGTAAAACTGCAGTAGTCAAAATAATTTTGAGCATTATTGAACGTTTAAGTATGGAAATTGCAGGTTGTAATATTGCTGACAATGATACTGATTCATCTGATGATTATCCAGAAATACTTTCCGAACCACAACCGGTCACGATAAAAGAAAGATCACAACTCGCCCTTCAGAAGAAACACGAAATAAATTTTTATGATGGGAGCGCGCCAATTAATACTTTTTCGTCTTTGGAGAAAATAATAAAAATGAGAAATAGATTCGATTTTAGAGGAGAAGCGACTTGGAACCCATTTAGATTTACCGTTAAAAACACTTCTCCACAATAAAACCAACAAGCGTGGAGAGCGAAAGAGCATTTTCTGCTGCGGAGTAAGTCATAACAAAATTACGATCCACTCTAAATGATCGGACAATTGATACTATTTGTTTTTACGCGGTTAATTAATGGAAATCTAAAATAAAGTGAATTTTATTTAGGTAATGAATTCACAAATATTGTAATGTTAAATGAATTAATAAAATGAATAATGAATTAAATATTTTGTATGTTTTCTTTAAAAAAATATTAACTGACATGAAAAATTCGATGACCGCATTATCTTTTTAAGTTGATGGTTGGAAACTATGTTAAATATGCATTTAAAAGCTATTGATTTACCGATAAATTACTGGTAAATCGGTAAACCGAGCGAACTTTTATCACTTACCGGTAAATGAAAAATTCGGTAAATTTGCAACCCCTAATCACAACCAATACAATTATTTATTTATTTATATGATTTACCTACAGGGTTACAATCGGTAATTATTACAATTATTAAAAATAAGCGACATAACAAATTGAAAAGTTATTTAATTTAAGAAAGGTTATTATAAAATTTAAATAGTTCGTTACTCAATGAATTTTTTGACACGTTAAAATCAAACCTATGAAAAACAAGATTAAAAACACGCGATAAGTTCAAGACTGGTTCAGATGAACAATAATTTGTGGCCACCGCTCTCGTAAATATGAATTCGTCCCGGCGACGCAACCACTGTTCTGGAACATAAAAGCCGAAGCTGGTGAGTATCTCGGCATAATCTAAACGTGAACATAATACGTCACGGACAAATATTGCGGATGAGATATCACGTCGATGATCTAACCGTTGTAATCCTAAGAGAGCACAACGATCGCGATAAGGCATTGAAGGTAAACCTTTAAGCGCGTAGATAAGAAACTGTTTTTGAACACTCTCAATTCTCTCGGAATGGCATCTGTGAGGCATACTCTAAAATTGATCGAACAAATGAGACAAACAGAGATTTCAAGGTTATCGGATCACAGAAATCCTTACAATTCCGTTTAATAAAACCCAGTATCATATATGCTCGGCTTATTATCGAATCAATGTGCCTTGTAAATGTGAGATCTCGAGTGAAAATAACACCCAAATCGGAGATGAACTTAACTCTAACGACTTCTTCATTATAAAGCGGATACTGATGTATAATCGGAAAGCGGGTACGCCAGAAAGACATTGCCTTACATTTACTCACGTTCAGCAACAGTTTGTTTTCAACCGACCAATCACAAAATCTGTTTAAATCCGCTCGGAAATTTATACAGTCGGATACATTTGATATTCGTGCAAATATTTTCATATCATCTGCGTAAAGCAGACAATCTGCAGAGACAAAACAGTTAACCACGTCGTTGACGAATATTGAAAATAGAAGTGGCCCAATGTGGCTACCTTGCGGCACTCCAGAAGTAACCCGAAATAGACGAGAAGATGACTCACCAATTTTAACAAACTGCCACCTATCTGAGAGGTAGGACAGCAACCACTTAGTAGGGATGGCTTGACAATTCAATCGCTGTAGCTTTTTGATTATGAATTAAATGATTAATTTTATCGAACGCTTTAGAAAAGTCGGTATAAATAACATCCAGTTGCACTTTCGAATCAATACTGCTGAATAAGTGTCTGCAAAATGTCATCAAATTGGCTGTCAAGATGGATAGGCTGACAAGCTGTCATGAACGTCATCTTCGGTGAACCGTAATTAGGTAAATTCCCCTCCGTTGCAAGAATTAACTGCTGAGTCGATGGATGGCGATTCGTAAACGGATTCAAAAAAATTAGCAAATAAATTGCAGATTTCCGAAGAATGACTTGCAGAGGCATCTAGGTACGTCATAGGTAAAGGGAACCCAACGTCTTTTCATATTGATAAAATTCCAAAACTTTTTTGGAATAGAAGTTAAATCTTCCTCGATCTGCAAAATATAATTATTATACAGGAACCAGTTTAATGTTTTAAACTCCTTCCGTGCGGTCTCGAATTCATGATAATATTTCGAAAGGTGTATTTTATATAGGGAGTGGAGTTTATTACGGCGTGTCTCTATGTCCTTTAATTGCTTGTTATACCATGGTTCGCGGAAGCAAGGCTTAGTTTTTTTCCGCGGGATATGTTTCTCTACACCAGTCTTGACAAGTTTATTAAAAGACAAAACTATTGTATTTAGATTTCCTCTGAACTGAAGAAATTCCCAATCCGAATTGAGCAGAAATTCATTTAAGAAAGCGTATTCGGCATTTCTAAAATCAAAGAAAAAATTATCAATAGGAAAACTAGTGTCGCATTTTTCATGAAAAATATTTAACATAACTGGAGTGGTATACGCTGGTACAGCCTGTAAGGTTCTTGCACGGTGAGACCTCTGAGTACATGTTATCGGTTGAAAAAATTAAATCCATATATTTACAGTGAGTATTGCTCGTTCAGTTAATTTGGGTTGTTGAGATGCTAGCGAAGTAGTCCACAGTAGTGATCCCTCTAATATCTGTGGAAGATGGTGTGAAAATACCGTTGATATCAGACCAGTTCACCTCAGGCAGATTGAAGTCACCGAAAATCATCAGCTGCTCATCAGGATGAACAAAAGGTACTATAGCAAGGTCGATGAAGTTGATAATCTCGATATAAGTATCCAGGCTTGACCCACATGTAACGTAAACGGCCACGGCGAGAATTGACGAATCGGGTAGTTTAAACCGTACAGCAAGGACATCATGAACTTGATGGGAAGCCACCATTTCATTCGGAATTGAGTTTTTCACGGCGATCAAAACACCTCCACCTTTCATTGTTGTGACATAGTTGTATCGATCTTTTCGGTAGACGATATAATCCAATGGGAAGAATTCTTCGCTATTCATAAAATTAGTAAGCCAAGTCTCACAAATGATTATGACTGCATAGTTATTGTCTAGGACACCCAATCGAAACTCTTTAGACTTGCCTTGAATACAGGAAGCGTTATGGTAGTAAATTGTCGAAGAGGCAGGTTTTCTGTAATTATTGTTGTTATTATAATTATAATTATTGCTGTTTTCGATGTTAGAAGAGGAGCAGCAGTTATTTAATATTCTAAATGGTAATAATTATAAGTTTACTGCAGAACTATTGGATGTAAGTATTTTGGGTTTTTTGGGCGATCAGTGAATTATCTCACTGGAACACCCACTGGCCATATTTCTGGTTGAAGTAGTTTTGGAAATATCTCCAGATTTACCCCGATTTTGAAAGACACGAAATTGAGTTGCGTCACGTCCTGATTGGCGGGAACCAGCAAACGACAATCAACCTCGGTTTCCGCTATGCTTAATTGGTTGCATAAAAAAGATCGTAATGCCTCAACTGATGTCGTGTTGGCAAACTTAGAGGCATAAATATATTTTTTAATAGGAACGATCTTAACTGCGCCAGATACATTATTGCAGGTGCCAACAAAAACTTCCGGTACAACGAGATTTGAGTGCTGCATATTAGATTGAAGAGAACTCGGGGTTGAAGGCGTATCGTTTGATATCCTTTGGCGGTACTTTTTTGGACGAGCGAGTTTTCATCTTTTCGGGATTAGCTCTATCAGTGGCAAGAGCTCTAATGTCGCTAGATAGGGATAGCATTTGCTTTCTAAATTCATCGATTGTCCGCTGCATTTTCCCAAAAGTGTCACGGCAGTCATCACAGAACCACTTTAGATTATCACTTGCGTTGAACAGAGTCAGCAAAGCGTTACTCATTTTTATACATGCCGCGTGAACGACACGAGTACACATACCACTACAGCTTATAAATTTGTCTAAGCACACAGTTTTACACGATGGAATTGCACAAATATTATTATCTGACATCGTATTTATATATCCGACGAATTAACACGTTAAAAAAATTAAAAGCGGTTATTGTTTTTTATGACTATGAAAATTAAACTGTAATTGTTTATTTGTGTGGAACAACTAAACACGGAAGGAATGTTTTTATTTTTTTTTTTTGGAAGTTTATGTTGATTATTAACACGTGTTTTTATTGTAATCATGTGATTATAAAATGTACCGTTATTATTATTTCTATTTATGTTTTATAGTTTTTTTTTTTTTTATTATTAAAAACCACACAAGATATTGAAACGGTGATTGAAAACAGAACCCCAGGGGCATACATGTTGTACCATCATTTCGAATCGAAATTCGAAAAAATTCGAATGGCGGTATGTTGTATCATTTTCGAAAAGCAAAAAAGATACAACTTTCACTTTTTCGATTCGACTTTTTTCGAAGTCGACTTTTTTCGATTCGAAGTGATGGTAACATACCGCCCCTGATGATATTGCGTTGATAACAAACACTAATAATCATCCTAAAATGCACACTTTATTGGGACCACGTTTAACAAGGGCAGGGGTTAAGTTGTCATCGGCTGTCTAGTGAGGTTTTATTCATATATGTAGTTGTTTATATCGGCTGTTATTTTTATTAACTCAAAATCAATGACAAAACTTGTTTTCGTTGTTGTTTTCAGCGTTGTTTTGGAGTTATCGTTTTACAACAACAAAATTTATATTTCTTTTGTTAACTGATCGTTTCGTATGTGACATTTAATATTTTGTGAACTGTCAACGGCTGTTTTGTGAAAAGTTTATTAATAAATATTTACGCAAATATTTTTAATATAAAAATTTAGTCAATAGTGAAATATTAAAAAAAAACAAAAGAAATATAGACAATACGTGAATTGTGAAAGAAATAAAAGCCAATTAAGAACATGGACATCAATATTTTGACTAGTGTGACTGCATGTGCAGTTCTTTTAGTAAGCCAGCGTCCTATTGGTGAACCCACAGAAACAAGGAAAAATCCCAAGATTGAGCCTAAGGCTAAAAATTTAAACATCGAAGGTGGGGCTTGAAATTTTGCTTAATGCCTAAATAAAAAAGCTTAAGCCTACTGATTTGTTTTGGGCTAGAGTACTTGTATTTATATAGGCCTTATAATATTGGGTAGAATAAAATTTCGTGACGTTTCTCCCGGTAGATTGCTTTACATTCATATATCTCAGTAACCATTGATCGTATCGGGCAATTCTTATGTGTGTTTAAAAGGTGACATTTTGACATACAAAATATTAAAATCGGTAAAGTGAATAAAAAGTTACAATATTTTAAACATGTAGATAAATAATGAAAAAATTCGATATATTTTACAATTTTAAAAACGCGGCTCAGGCTTGCGAAAAAAATTGTGTGCTTTGTCAAAATCAGCAGCAAAGAAATGGTTCGCGCGCTTTCGTTCTGGAAATATAGATGTCAAAGATAGACCTCGCAACCACTGGAAAAGTCGATGAAATCATGCACAACATTGAAGAAGACCGGCTTATACGCAGCCATGCAAATGATAACGAACTAAATATTGACCACAAAACAGTTTTAAACCATTTGAAACTGGCTGGATACTTAAAAAAAGCTTGACGTTTGGGTACCACATAAATTAACAGTTAAAATTTTAATGAACCAGATTTCTGTTTGCGAAACGCTGTAGAAATCGAGCCAATTTTAAATCGAATGATTATTGGTATGAAAAGTGGATAAGATACGACAAAGTTGTGTGAAAAAGATCATGGACGAAACTAGGTGAAGCTTCCCGAACGGTATGAAAGCCAGGTTTGACGCCAAGAAAGGTAATGCTGTGTGTTTGGTGGGATTGGACGGGAATCGTGCATTATAAGGTGCTGCCACCGGGCCAGCAATTGATTCTTATCTTCACTGTCAGCAACTTATGCGTTTAGGGCAAGCAATTCAGTTAAAACCTCCAGAATTGATCAGCAGAAGGAGCGTTGTGTCCCATCATGATAACGCTCGAGAACACACACAACATTGGTGACCCAGCAGAAACTGAGAGAGCTTGGCTGGGAAGTTTTAAAGCACCAACCATATAGTCCTGACCTTGCATCATCGGACTACCATTTGTTCCGGTCCATAAAGGACCATCTTAAAGGTTTTACATTAAATACAGAAAATGAGTTGACTCGACTTTTCGCTTCTAAACAACAGAAGTTCTACAGTGATGAGATCATGGCTCTACCAGAAAAATGGTAAAAGGTCTTCGATCAAAATGGCACATATTTGGTATAATAAAGTTCATTTGAAATAAGAAAATTCTTTGTTTCAATGTCACTCAAAAAAGGCCACAAACTTTGTCTACCTATTAAAAAATAAAAAAGTTTGAGCCGAAAAATTAATTTTCTGCGCACCAACGTGTTTTGGTTCTCTCGTATTTACTTTATTTTTTGTTTTTTTATTTTTATTTGTATATTACGCTCACTAATTGATATCGTAGATGAGAAATGGGTGCATAGAGAGCGCACAAAACAAAATTGGCACACCAACGTGTTTTGGCTCTCTTGGGACAAAATTTGGTTGCATTTTTCTATATAATGCGGCGCCAAAAACATCTTAGATGTTAAAAAGAAAGCAAGAAGATCGTAGATGGCGGGTCCGTCCAATTTCATTAGAGAAAAATTGTAACTCGCATGGAACCCTAGTGTTATTAACTGATATGCGATTAAATGATGAAGAATCATTTTTTTAATTTTACTCGAATGTGTCCAGTTCGCTTTTCGGTTCAGTTATGCTTTTCGGCTAGGGAAATCTATTGATGCTATTGATGGGAAACATATCCAAATAGTTGTGAGCATAAGTAATCCAATGAAGAAACGTACAGAATTGTGATGTTTTTGACATTATTTTTAGGCACCACCTCATTCAGGATCAGAGTTTTTCAATTATAAAAATTACTTTTCTACAACTTTATTGGCGATATGTGACCATCAATATCGATTTCTGGCAATTGATGTAGGGGCCCAGGGTCGGCAAAGTGACGGGGGAGTATTTCAAAATTCCCAAATAGGGCAACAATTTTTTAACGGTGCGATGGATATACCCGATCCAAATTAAATTTTCGCAGGAGGACCAGTATTACCCTACTATTTATTGGGAGATGAAGCGTTAGGTAAGTAAATAAACTGTATTTTTATTTTGTCTTGTTATATTTATTTTATTTTATTTCAAAATGTGCAGGCCTTAAATCTAGGTTAATGACCCACTACGCTGGAAAATCAACTGACAATTTAGAATATTCTAAATTAATATATAATTACCGTCAATCAAGAGCTCGACGAGTGATTGAAAATACTTTCGGCATACTTGTATACTTATACGGCATACTTATAAGAAGATGGAGAATATTAAAAAATTCTCTGATGGAGGAGGAATCGGTAAAGCCGCACCAGAAAAGGTATTTCATATAGTGTACAGTAGACCAGGAAAACAACACTGGGGAGGTCAATAAAGGCACACAAATTGTGATAACTTGCCATAAATTGCAAGCCAAGGTAATTGATACTAAGTTAATTAAATCTGAGCATCCATTGACACGAAAGAAAGTATTTTAAGCCGCGTATTTATACAAACTTCGATTATCGATGAGAGTAATCCAAAGCCAACTGTAGAATGCCGAAAATGCAATAAACATTGTAAATTTCTTTCTCGTATTTTATTTTAATTTAATAAATGATCCGTCCAATGTGTTACTGTTGTGAGATTTGGTCAAAATAATATTTAGATGAATTTTATTTTGTACAGTTTGTGTATTGACAACGTAAAAATTGAAAAATTGCAACCAAGCCGATCGAAATAAAAACACCATATGTTTAACTGTTATCTTTTTTATTTTTAATTTCTATTTTTTTTTATGTATATGGCTGTTTATCTCGAAAGCGGCCTATAAAAATCATCTTCTAAGCCACGCAAGAATCATGCCCAACGCTTTGTGCCCTGTTCTCCGGTTTTGCACTTAATTGGACTGCTCACACCAGTTTGTCAGTTAACCCACTCACTGTGCAGCTGTGGCTTCGCTCATCCGGCAGACTAGAAAATGGTCTGTTTGACAAGGCAGTCTTTGGTCTACCAAATATGACAGGACCTGTACCTCGATTTTGTACGAAAAACGACAGCGCGAGGTGGCGAGGTGAGCAAAAATTTTGTGTACATATACGGTGTATAATATACTATTTCTTATTTGTACTGTGTTTTCTCCTTTGTTGTGTATGTGCATTCGATTTGTCATTTTTACGACGGTAGGTACCAAAATAAATAGTTCCGGTTGAAACGGTTGAACTTTTATGATGCTGACGTCCACTCACCTCTTCCATTCGCTTAGTTTTGAGCAGTGATATGAAGTAGTTTTTATGTGGCTAGAATTTATTTTTTAATATTATTTTATGTGCAGGTAGTGTGGTTTTAGTCATCATATCAATTTAATTCAGAAATGATGATTATGAAATGAAAATTATTACGCATAGAATAAATGTCAAAATAAAAAAATATAAACAAGATTACGCGCATGCTCTGATGCATACTAATACAAACACAATCCCCAATACTATATTTTTCCGGTTTGTTCACCTCGAGCTTGTCAGTTTTCGTACAAAATCGAGGTACTGGTTTGTTTTTCTTTTGAAGAGGTATGTATTCTAAAAAAAAAATAAAAAAAATTATGTTAACAAGCAAGATTTACCTAAATGTACTATCGATAGGTGGAATCCGCACATGCCTCGATGTTGGTGATTGGTCTACAAATTTAACATTTAACAAAAATTTACGTTCTTTTAGCCATTACACTATCTAACTGACACAAGATGGAAATGTTTTTGGGGGTAAATAGTTTCGAAGGTGTTGCTCCGGACTGCTTGGTGTTTTTGCCAATGAACATTTATACCGGATGTATTGGTTCTTTTGGTATTTAAATGCATCTTTGAACACATTAATTGGCAATTGCCAAACTTTGGGGTTAGCTCTTCCGCTATTTCAGCCCACACCGTGTTAATTATGCTTGGACTTCGTTGTTGCACCGGCAAACAATAATCAAATAAAAGTGGTCGGTTAAAAACGCAATTAAGTAGTGCTTTGACCAATTCGTCTTTTTCCGCGGGACTGAATTTGAGATCTCGGATGGTTAATTTTTTCGGTTTTTGTGTAACCTCCATTCCAAATTGGATTCCGTGTCGAGTGCAATTTCTGCCTCAATTTGTTCTAAGTCATCTTAAAATGACTCATTTAAATATTAAATTTCAGAATAATTTTTTATTACAAGTTTTAGTTTGGCTATATTATGTAAAATAAAGCACGCTGTAATTATTTGGACGCATTTCTCGAGTCCATAACACAGAAAACCGCCAGTTTTGCATATAATCCGGAATTTGCTTTTTAACACTCCAAATGATTTTTCTAGAAATTTTCGCGATGACTTAAGAGAGCTGTTGTATCGAATCTCAGTACTTGTCGATGGACGGATAATGGGGGTCATTAAACAATGTAACATGTAGCCGTTATCGTGTTATAAGAATTGGTAAAGAGCACCATTCATAAATATATGTGAATCGTGTGTTGATCCTGGCCAACTCACTGCAATATCCGCAAAATAATATTCTGCCCTACATACCTACAAAATATTTATAACAAATCAATTTTCTCCGATTTTCACATAAGATGAAGATAAGTAACATACCGATTGCACATTTATTGAATAAAACTCTTTCAGTTTATAAAATGAACAAGCGTAATTTTTATATAATTCTGTTTTGTATTATCAACATCCTCTGTGCTGGTCGAAACCTTTATAAACTCCTTAACGTGGTTTTTACTGGCGTTCAAAAAATCTTTAAATATTCTGCTGATGGATGGCTGTGGCAATTCGTGATAATTCATCTCACCAGTCACAAATAGGAAACTTCCAGCTCCCAATATAAGATTAATATTTATATTCAACGTTTTTAACCATAGCCTGTTTAGTAAGCCAATTTATAGTTTCAACCTGTAAGTATTGTAACATGAAATACTTACTGTTAAATACAGTTGAGTTGCTTTACTCCTGATACTACTTCTTTGAAGCTTAACAAATCGATAATAAATCGTGCCGCTACTTTTGTAAATCGATAGTGTTTAAAAAAACATTTCGTCATCACATTCGATTGGATTTCCTCGGTCTTTAAATATTTTCTTAGGTATTCGACGTCTTCTACGTATAATAATTATACTACTTCCATGAGTTCTTATATTTAAAACAATTGTATTTTTCAAATATTGCAAATTTTTATTTATCGCGTGGTGACGTTTTTAATTTTAATTTATTTATTTATTTCGGAAACGACTTATGCAATCTGTCAATCAATAAAATATTTGTTATATTTCTGTATTGCGAGAGTAAAAAATCGGTCGCAACATTTTTGATATTCTTGAGTATTTAGCCCAGAGTCTATTAGTCAAATTTTAGATAGAGTCGTGTGAAGTCGTAGTAGATATCAGTTAACAAAACAATGTTGGCATGGAATTTGTAGAGGAAGAATCAACCTTTCTAGCGCCAAAATCGCAATTTCTAAAATGTGTAGGCTTTATCTAAAATTTGATTCATGGATGTCAATGTTCCTTTGTTTGGAAAGTGGGTTTTAGGTGAATGAAAATATTTAAATTCATTTATACAAAACAGCGAGCTCTTGCAGTATTATCACATTAGTAACCATAAAAATATAACATCGTGATACTCATAAAAATTTATTTATACAAAAATCCATAAATAATTTATCATAACTTTAGAACCTGTCCTGTAAAAAACGGAAAATTAAAACAACATTCGCAAACAAACAAAGAAATTATTGTTAAAAGAATCACTTATGTAAATATTTAACTTGCGTTATTTATGGAGTTCAACTTCCACGAAAAACCTTTTGGTTTTCAATTAATTACTTGAGTTTGAGTATAGAATTCACCTTCGTCTATGTACGCATGTACCTATCCCACAATATTCTCATTCGGACGAACAACGGATATAACAAAATATTTTTTTTATATAAGTTTTCCAATTTTTCTTCAATTTAGTCAGTATCGACCAAGGTAACGACTTTCCGAATAATCCGATTAAGTTATATTACAAAGTTATCATATTAAGAATTCCTTGTTCATTTGAATGTATGTACCAGGGCCTCGATTTCTGTTTTTGGTAGCTTAGTTGAAATAATAATTGATTTTTCTTTCAAGAGAAAGAAAATTTGCTGGACAAGCGAAGCGAGTTGACATTTGATTAACATTTCCTGTCAAAAATATATTTAATTTTAGTTTTAACTCAACTCCGATTTACTTTTAACTCAACTACATAAAACTCTTTTATCTCCTCCTGCGGCCAAAAGCATTACTTTATTTGTTTAAAAATCGAAACAAGAATGCATTATGCATACCGTAGAACAAACATTAGTAGGTAAATAATGATGTATTTTAGTCCCTTCCCTACCGAATATGCAATTTTTCCACTGTGTGGAAAAACTTGTTCTAATTTATATTGGAATTCCGCACTCGAAAATATCAAAGACATAAAAAATCGATTTGATGTGCATTGGATTTGTCTGTCTCTTTCTACGTTAAAAAAATATTATTTATATAATTCGCGGTGCTGTGTGTACAAAAAGTGTAAAATATTATATAATGTTTTTAGTTGATCGCAGATGCGTGATAATTTTAGTAATTTTGTTTTTATTCGTTGTGTTCAGTCCAATTTAATTTTGATCCGAACACAACGAATAAAAATAAAATCCTGTAAAATATTATATCACATTAAAATGGCGTCGATTTAAACCATTGTGTTGTGTATTTTTTTTCTGTGTTTTGTACAAATTCAATTTTCACAAAATTATCATTTCATTTTCACAAAATTATCAGATAGGTATTATCACGGAGCGTGCAATACATTGTTTTAATATTTCCGTTTTCTTGTTCGTGTTAGGTTTTAGGTATACATTATTTTATAATGAAAACATGAATTGGATGTTTTGATTTCATTTGGCAAACCACCATCCACTACATCGTCTGAACGAGAACAACAAGGTATAATTTTCTCCACTACTAATACCGATCATACATCTATCAACGTCGAATCAACAAGCCATATTACGCAAGATTCTTCATGTGTAGAAGAATTCTCCGATACGGATGATGTAAACTCTGATAAACATGATATTCCGTCAAATAATTTGGCCGAGTGGTGGATGCTTCTATGCAAATATTGCTCATCACATAAATCAGAAAATGCTCTGTTGCAGATTCTAAGAGAATAGCATCCAGCATTACCATAAGATGTCCGTACACTTAAGCGCACACCAAAACATACTCACGTAGTACCAATGGGCTGTGGACCGTATGTATATTTCCGGAATCCAGCAAGTATTACAAAAAAAATCCAGGGCATACGGAAACTTCAAATATTGACATTGGAATTGATGGTCTTCCTCTAACGAAGAGCTCCAACAGCCAATTGTGGCCAATATAAGAAAACATTAATGGTGCAAATGAAGTGTTCGTAATCGGAGTATATCACGGTTGTCAAGAACCGTTTTGCTCTAATATTTATTTGGAAAAATTTGTAGAAGAGTAAAAATCAATCCAAACTGATAGCACAACCTACAACAATAGACGCTACAGCAATGATTTTGAATGTAAAACGTCATTCCGGTTATTACGGATGTACAAAATGTAAAGTTGAAAGGATTAAATTACAACTTTCAACATTTTTCCAGCATCCAATGTTGTGGATAAGCTATTATTGTACACACTGTATAAATCGCTTCGTCTGCACACTATCGCATTAGTCATTGCTCCATCTCACTCCGACCGGTATACCGTCATCAATAATTAACCCGCTAAAACTTGATTTCGGTTTATAAAGTACATATAGAGGAAATTGATATGACGAACATATTTTGATTTCTTTTTGAATATTGCTTTGTGATGCATATTGTTAGATCAGTCTCTTCCAAATTTTCAACGTGAATAATTGAATCAAAATTAAAATAAAAAAAAAATTCCGGCACACGACCGAGGAGATACTTTTCCTATACTTGAGCGTTGGTAATGTACTTAAAATTGATCTTAAAGTTTATTTCTCAAAATAAATTCGTGTAATTATAATTAGTGATTATTTTGTTTGTGTAGCTATACCATTTCTTGTACAAAGCCTATACAAAAGGCATTGGAACTATCGTGGGCTAAATACACAACACCTAAAAGCTCTTATACCTCAGCTAGCGTATAAGCATTGAATGACCATTGAACTAAAATCATGTAAGTTCCAAATCAGAAGCTTTAGATTATTAGAAGTGGTTTTAAGTGATTGTTTGGCATTCGCAGATACTTTACACGGTTGGCTCGAGAAAAATAAACGTGGCATACGTCCTCAAAACGGTATACGTTGGATCATTCTATATTGCGGGTCGCCACATGGTTGTTCGTGTAATTATTCGGAAGAACGCTAAAATTTTGTTGTTATCCATTACTGCGTAACATTGTTGTATGCAACCAACTTACTGTAGAAAATTGTATTGTGTACAGTACTGTGTTCAATAATTTATTATTTTCGTATTTACTAAATTTTTATTAGTTATTAAATCATAAATCATATTGGTATTAAATTAATGCATGTAATTTAGTAGTGATTAATTTCTTATGTTTAATCTAATTTAGTGTGTTAAGAAATCAAGTAATTAAACGGGTTTTGCAATAGTGTTACATTCTGCTAAATTTTCTAAATAAATAGGGGTAAACAACACTGGTGGAACTGGAGCGCTCTACTTCTAAAAGGAATTATCAGGTAACATTTTTAATTGTTATAACGGTTACTCAAATGTGACACTATTCACAAAATGTCGATAAATTAAATTCTATAATCGTATTTATCAATTTTATAATTAAATCCATATTTATTAAATAATTTTCTATAAGTTACAATTAAGTTAAAGTATATATGTTAAGAAAACTATCATTATGATTTCGTTTATCGTTCGCGTTAATAATTATGTTTGAACTGAAAATTATGTTTTTATTCTAATTCACAAGTAGATATGGGGTGAATTCATTTTCCACTGAGGCAAATATGCACTGAGATGATGTGTTGAGTGTTTTATTTTTGTTATATTTTGGAAAAGCAGCTCACGTAAATCCGCTAATTACCCGAAAGACCACGCCCATTTCTCCTGTAGCTTTAGTCGGCAAACTTGCTGCTATCGGGAACCATAATTAGTGGATCTGTTAACGCTGGCTTCGAATTTGTTACGCAAAATTTTGACGAGCGTTACAAAGTTAAAGGAGTGCACATAAACAAGCGTGTGGTATTTTTAAACGGATGCACCGCTAAGAACTAATTCTGAGTTTTGTGATAGAGAATTACCCGAACATCATTTAAAAAGTCTAAAAAATGCTTTGGAAGAAATTAATATAAAATGCACTGCGTTTTACTTGGAGTGGGGCGACAATGCTTAAAATACTGGATCCACAAAAAAACAGGAATACAGTAAAACCCCGTTTAACGCTGCCCCGTTTTGCGCTGTTTTGCTGTTACGCTCTCTCTCAATTTTATTATTTTATTTTCGTATTTTCTTCGTTTTGTCTAATTCCATGCAGTATATTTTTTATTTATTCATAAATAATAATTATGAATAAATAAAAATACGTCGTTTTGGATAAAAGGTCTGTCTACGTTGAGATGACAAAAGAAAGGGATTTAAAAAAACAACTTACGCTAGACAGTTTCTTCTCAAAGTCTCAGAAACAAGCAGAACCAACAAGTGGACCATCATTGAAGTGAATCGATGATTGGAGCAGATATATTGAAAATATGCTGATTGCTTTTCCGTTTATATTAACGTTAGAATGTCACTGAAAATAAATTTTTTGCATTGTCATGTGGAAAAGATCGCCGAACAATCACCAGCCGAATCCGATGAGCACGGCGAGTGTTTTCACCAAGTGACGGCAAGGTCCGAACATTGGTACAGCGGCAAAAAGATAGATGCACTCTTGGGTGACATTTGTTTTAATTTGCAAGAGGAAGAAGTTCCCGAAGACGATACGAACAAATCAGGAAATTAAAATTAAAAGTTAAGAAAAATGTTAATTTTTTAGGAAAAAATTGAGAAAAATCACAATAAAATCAACTGAATCAATTTAGTTTTCTTTTAAATAGCTTCTATTGTATCTATATTTGCTGATGAGATGTTTATTCGATCGATTTAAATTCAATAAATGGACAAAAAATGATAAAAAACGTGTTTCTCGTCAAAATGAAAAGCAAAAAATAAAATAACACAAAAATGTTATTGTAGATGTCGTTTTTCGGCCTTGATTTGTTCGGCAAAGTGGTTGGTCTTGGCTTGCGCAACAACTTTGCTCAAGAAAGCATAACGAAAATCTTAACGGTTCAGGAGCTATCAACTTGGATATGAGTGTATATTTTGACAAATTTTTGACTCAGAGGCAAAATATGTCGAAAGCGATATCTCAAAAATGGGGACTAACTTTGAAATGGGACCATTGAATTCAGCCTACTTTAATTAGGTTTACCCCCCGAGTGCCCAGCTTGTCACATAAAAAAAGTTTGCAATTCAAGCACAGTGTAATTAGTCGAGAACAAGTCATCAAATTGAAAAGTGTTTTTTTTTCGTAATGAGTGATCGGCGACAGTGTGTTAAATTAGTGATTTTTTTTCTAAATACAATTTTAATTTACATACAATATTTATATATGATATAGTGATTTACTTTTCTAAGTTGTTTATTTGACGTGCAGTGTTAGTGCTTAACCAACAAAGACGATTTCGTCTTCTTTTTTTTGTGTGCGCTCAACCGAGATACAGGCCTCGATTTCGCGCGCGTTTTATAACGAGAAGTGGTGGTTGAGTGGATCTTAGACAATTATTCAGCTAAGAGGCCAATATTATTAAATTGTTCAATCAATATTTTCAGAATAACGTGTAACGAAATTCATAGGCAAAATTTCGTTCTATGCCAATATAGTCGTGCTTTAGATTAGTGGCTTGTTTTAACGTTATTTTAATTTTGTTGTTTACGGTAAATTTGATGGGTTTAAGAACCTGTGTGAAGTATTTAACGTTAATAAAAAGTGGATTTACACATTTTAACGAAAAGTGTAGACTCAAAATGTGTAGTTACACAAATTATCAAGAATTGTAGCTAGAAAAGAAAAAAAACAGTTAGAAATTTGAAACACGTGGTTTATTTAAAGTTATTTATTAAAAACAAATATTGAGAATCACAGTAATACAAAAACAAGTTTATATACATATTTTATAAAAAAAATTGTTCAAAGTATTTTAATTAAAAACATCATCGCAACAATGATTGCCAAGTGTGAAATTTAGTGTTTTTAACTTGGGATGGTGCCTGGAATTTGTAAAAAAACTTATTTGGCCAAATTCACTTAAATCTTAACGTAGACTGTGTCCGAATTGTATGATAAATATTTTTTAGTACAAACATTGTGAAAATATCGAAGACACACGAATTATCATGGTCTATGAGCATAATAATTTTGACAGATAAGTGAAAATTTATTCGGATGTAAATTATCGAATGTACTTGTTTAGGGCATTGATTATGATTAGAAGCTGTTTATTATGTAAAAAAATGGACTTAAGGTTAAATATTTTCTTCAATATCAGTGTATTTCGATTTTTAAATAATTCAATACAAAGTTATAATTAAATAAATATAACTGGATTTATGATTTCAAGAGTTTTTAATAATGTATAACTTAATCTTAATCTTATCATGTTTAAATTCAATATTTTCAAATTAAAATTAAAACTGAGGGCGGGGAATTTTTACCAAAAAATTATCACAGAATTCGGGCAGCAACTTGAAAAAAAAATTACCGGAAGAGAAAATTTTTCACGTTAGTGCCAAATATTTGTGCTAGAAAATATTTATCACACAATTCGGACACAGTCTTAATCAAAAAATCATTGCATTAAATTTTTTTTTGCAAACCCCAGACACCATCCCAAGAAAAAACACTAAACTAACACTTGGGAGACACCATCCCAAGAAAAAACACTAAACGCTACACTTATCAACCATTGTTGCGATGATTTTTTGAATGTCTAAAGATTTAAGTGAATTTGGCCAAAGATGCTTCCATGTGTAGGACCATATATCGCCAATCACAACATCCAAATTGTCTTGATTTTGTTTTACCAATTTCAAACACCATCCCAAGTTAAAAACACTAAATTCCACACTTGGCAATCATTATTGCGATGGTTTTTTGACTTACAATTCTTTAAACAATTTTTTTTATAAAATAAATGTGTATATAAACTTATTTTTGTATTACAGTGAGTCTCAATATTTATTTTTTATTTTTAATAAATAATTTTAATCAAACCACGTGTTTCAAAGTTCTAACTGTTATTTTTCTTTTCTAGCTACACTTTTTGAGTCCACACTTCTCGTTAGATGTGTAGCTACACTTTTTATTAACGTTAAATACTCCACACCGGTGGTTTAAGAATGTATATCGTTAAGAACGGACTAGAGCATCTTAAAATGTACCAAGCGTTTAATTATTAGGCGGGAATGAAACGAAGACTGGCATCTACGTTTTGATGGATTGTTACTATTATTTTATGCGGTAAATTATTAAATTGCTGTATACTTGGATAACCACGACCACACCTTCGAGCCAAAGCCGGAACATGCTACCGCACCAAATAAATACAAGAAGTACAGCAATCTGTTAACATGTTGATCATGCTACAGGATGACAACTAATTTTGGGTTTGCTTTGAGGATGCTGTATAAGGAAGCGGAAAATTCCCAACAGAAAAAATGTGTTTTGCCATTCACCGCTAGAGGGATCACGATAACAAAACTGAAATTTTTTCTGCTGATATTTTCTGATACCAGCAGAAAATTTTTGAAATTTTCATGCAAATTAATAATTCTCAGCAGAAAGTCTTATCAAAAATCCAAGAATTTATGAAAAAGAAGAGAAAATATGTTTAAACGTTTTGAAGAACAGAAAGTTAATTTTCTTTAAAAAACGATTTGCCTAGGCATGGAAGGACTCTCAAAATATACTAAGTGTACCTTAATCATCATTATGTAAATACAGGCAACATCAAAAAACCGCAATCGTTGATAGCACTCCTTACATTTCTGAAATCATTTTAAAGTGAAATGTTTTCAGTTTTTTAACAAAATTGTTAGAAAAACCCCCTGTAACTACTCTGGATGTATGTTTTTATGGTAGCTGAGATCATAATCAATATACATGAGCAACATAAGAATCACACCTGGCGTCAGTAGCTTTCCATGCATTTTTGAAGTCACTTTAAAGTGAAATGTTTTCAGTTCTTTAACAAAAGTGTTAGAAGAATCACCCTGTAACTACATTATTGCCAACTTAAATGCACGAATGCCGATGTCTTGGAGATATTGATGTATCGTTGCAACCACGGGTACTGGAGCGTTGAATAAAACTAACATAACCTAGGGAGCCCACATATGATAAAACGTAAACATACCAGCCTGCATTTATCCTGAAACCAATCTCCACCTGCTCCGTGCGGCTCTCCCAATTGACTCCACCCCAAAACATTATTGAATCTCCTCCAATGCTTACATTTTGTACTATTTTATACGGTGCGTACCTTTCTCCAACTCTTCTGTATACAAGATTACGTCTTTCTGGTTTCCATAATTGGACTCTGGTCTCATCTGAAAAGAGAACAGTGTCCCATTGATCAGTTCCTCAAATTTGCAAGAGTATGACTAAAATCTAAAAGGCTGAATTTGTGACGAGGAAGAAGTCGAGGAACTTTTACGGGCAGTATTGGGGTTAGGTTTAATTCTTTTAATCTTCACTTGAATATTAAAATTACTTTAAAATTGTATGGAAGACTACTGACGCCAGGTGTGAATCTTATACTGCTTATGTATATAGATTCTGATCTCAGCAACCATAAAAACATACATTCAGGGTAGTTACAGGCGGGTTTTTCTAATACTTTTCTTTCTGAAAACATTTCACATTAAAATGACTTTAAAAAATAGAAGGCTACTGACGCCAGGTGTGAATCTTATGTTTCTCATGTATATAGATTTTGATTTCAGCTGACATAAAAACATACAACCAGGGTAGTTACAGTGGAGTTTTTCTAACTTTTTTGTTAAAAAACTGAAAACATTTCACTTTAAAATGACTTCAAAATTTTATGGAAGGCTACTGACTCAAGGTGTGAATCTTGTGTTGCTCATGTATATAGATTATGATCTAGGTTACCATAAAAACATTCACCCAGGGTAATTACAGGGGGGGTTTCTAACACTTTTGTTAAAAACAAAAAACATTTCACTTTAAAATGACTTCTGAAATGAGTGCTATCAACGATGGCGATTTTTTTTATGTTGCCCTCTATTTACATAATGATGATAATGGTAATTTTTGATAATGGTATATTTTGAGAGCCCTTACACTATACATAGGCAAATCATTTTTTAAAGAAAAATAACTTTCTTCGCTTCTTCGCTTCAAAACGTTTAAACATATATTTGCTCTTCTTTTTCATAATTATTTTGATTTTTCATAAAAATATCTGTTGAGAATTATTAATTTGCATAAAAATTTCAAAAATTGTTTCTGGTTTCAAAAAATATCAGCAGAAAAAATTTCATTTTTGTGATCGTGATGCCTCTAGCGGTGAATGGCAAAACATATTGTTTCTGTTGGAAATTATCTGCTTCCTCATATACAGCATGTTTTGAGGACACTTATCAAAGTGTACGTTTTGATGCTGAAACGGAT
Organism: Nephrotoma flavescens; assembly: GCA_932526605.1. Lineage (NCBI taxonomy): Eukaryota > Metazoa > Arthropoda > Insecta > Diptera > Tipulidae > Nephrotoma > Nephrotoma flavescens. The sequence goes on from OW052222.1 coordinate 141,131,581, forward strand.
GTTTCAGAAATATTTTGAACCAACTCTATATTTTGATTATTTTGATTGGATATTTTCAACTTGGTTGGCTCTCTTAGGATAGTTTCCAATACCGTAAAATGTTAATTTCTTTCGCGAATTGGGTCATTTTTTATAAAAAAATTTACCTAATGTGCTCGAAATAACTACATAAGAGAGTATGTTTTGAAATAAGTGAATTCTGAGTTGTGTCACTGTTGCAGCAAATGAGCGATATATAACACCCAGTTATGAATACATAAATAATAAGTGTATAAAATACATATCTTACACCGAAGAAGAAAAATGCGACCTGAAATGTGTAGTCTGAGCTTATTATGATGTAAAATAAGTTTTTTTTTATCTAGCAATCCGAAGGTGGTACATGAAAATTGAGGAGTGATGGTAGAGGTGTGGACATGTCTATTGGTGTGCCAAAGAGGCTATAGTTTTATGCCTTTTGTGAGCTAATTTTTCATTTATTCTTTTATAGCCATCGCAAAATCCAGTATAAGACTGCGTGCCGCTATAATTTGGATAATGAGACTTCACGCATTACTTGTTGTAGCTCTTACTGATCACCGTTTTCCACCTACGTTAAAAAACCATTCGAAAACGATTGTCCGAACATAAAAGCTCTGAAAAATCCTTTTATTTTCGACATCGAATATCATGCGACTGAAGATAACTGTTAGAGGGTCTACACATCAGAGCGCACTTCTATACGTTACCAATTTTAAGGTTGTATCAACTATTAAAATACGGTTCGGCCCTCATTCGGCAAAACGTTTTTATTAAATTTATAATTGTAACCGTTTTTCATACTTCCTTTCGTCTTACAAGGGTTTTTTTTATTTCTTGGATAAGCACGATAATGGACAAAAAGGGTTCAGAAACATCGTACAACATACAGTGATAGAGATTCGTTTAAACGCACTTCATTTTTCAATATCTGATTCTCTCAAAGAAAATTATTTTGATCTTTTGCAGATAGTTTAAATTTTTTATATCAGGTTTACTTAAATCACATTGAAAATTTAAAAATTTTGATAGACCTTTGTACAATATAAAAAATAATAAGCTAATAATATTCTTAATAATAATAAAATTGTTTATCAATTTCTTGGGCCATCTGTTGGTCCTTTTTACAATCGAGGAATTTTAGTACTTAACGTTATCTGTTCTACAACATTTTTTTGACATATAAATAGTCAAAAATATGCCATTTATTATCATGGAGTCGCCAACAATATAACAACGCATTTTGATTGTGCAAATTTATTATGAAAATAATCGTTCAAAAACAACATTTCGTAAACTACATGAAAGTTTTGGCCAACATGCACGTTCTATACTGAGCGTGCAATTGGCAAAATTACTTGCCGTTTTAAAAAAAACTGGTTCAGTGGAAGGTCGTAAACCGTATAAACATGTTCATTTCATTCGTACTCCTGATGCTGTTAGTGAAAGTGTTCGTAATGAAACAAGTACACACACCAGGCATCGTTCACAAGAACTACACATTTCACGAACCACATTACGCATTTTGCATGTTGATCTTCATTTGCATTCATCATACAAAATTCAATTAACTCAAAAACTGAAGCCACCAGACCATTTAAATTGTCGTCGTTTTGTTAATTGGATGCTTGAACGAGATAATGGTTTTTCATCAAAAATCATATTTAGTGGTGAAGCTCATTTTCATCTTAATGGGTATGTCAATAAGGAAAATTGTGGAATTTGGGGAGCGGAGAATCATGTTATTCACGAAGAAGTTCATCCTCCAAGAGTCACTGTTAAGTGCGGCGGCAAGTGAATGGGGAACGTTATCGCAACATGTTAACTGTTTTTTGTCGCCCAAATTGAATGAATTGCGTGTCAACAACCTTTGGTTTCAACAAGACGGAGCAACATGCCACGGAAATCGTACAACAATCCCTTTATTGTCAACAAAATTTTCTAATCGCATAATTTCAAGAAATTCGAATTTAGCACCACTTGATTATTTTTTGTGAAGAATTTGAAAGATAAGGTGTATGCTAATCATCCACAAACAATTCAACAAACTTAAAAGCGACATTCGAGCTGAAATTGAAGTCCATGATCCGCTTTTATTGAGAAAAGTCATCGACAATTTTATTGTTCGGCCTGCAGACCTGTAGACAAAGCCTTATCAATAAAAAATTTACCTTTTCGTCCCAAAATGTGTGTTTAATTTACAAATGAAAAAAGTACTAACAGATGTCCCACTATTTACTTGGTGTGACCACTACCGTTTTGAATAACTTTAAAAATTTGATTAGGCAATGATTTCGTTTAGTACTCGTATTTACGGAAGGCATTTTTTAATTTAGTCACTGTACGTCGGTGAAGGTCACAGAAGTTCCAAGTCAAAAAATTCCGGAAACGCAAAAAACTAATTTATTGTTAAAGTTGAAAATGTAACCAAATTTTTTTGATAAGAATTACTTTTAAAAAGTGGTTTGAAATTCATAATTCATCGAAAAATTGACAATTATAATGATTATAATTAAATAAACGGATTTACTCAAATTACGACATGTTTATTGAAATTTTATGTAGACTTATGTCATAGACACACTGTTAGTTTCATAATTATGATTAACTCAAAATCATGATAGGGATGGGCGGCTAGATTACGTAAGGTAATCTACGTAGTTGTCGACACGTAATCTAGCACGTAGATTACATACCGATTTTTTGCTTTTCAGATGTCGACAACGTCGACAACTTAGAAAATGATATTAAAAAGTAAATTTTTAATTATTTTACGTTAACCGCACTATTAAAATTGATGAATAAATACTTAAATTTAATTCTAACATTTTTACAAGCATTTTATAAATTAAAAATAAATTTAAAATCTCTGAACTAGATGCATCTATCTATTTATCTAAAACATTTGAATATTTCAATAGATTATATGCTTTGCGCGCCATCTTTTATCAAATAGATGTATCCCTTTTGTGTTTTACTAACACAATTGTGTGGGTACGGCAAAAGTACCATGTCAAAAAATTATTATGAATTTTTACTCACACATTTGTGTGGTTCGGACTTTAATAGAGCCATTTTTGTTTTGGTTGGAAATAGGATATGTAAACGAATATTTTATATATAGCAAAATTAAATAAAAAGTCAGCATAAAACATAAATTAACTAATTATTCGCCGCGTAGTTATAGTAGAAGCTTCAAAATTTCATTCGAGCGAAATCACGATAGACTCAAATTATATTCAAATGAGCAAATATAATATGACTTTTTTCGATTTTTATTTCGATAATGGATAATTATTAATTTATTACACAATTTATGATACAAATGTTAGGCACAGTGACCGGACAAGTGGTGCAGTGGTTAAAGCTTCGGCACTTGGACCGGGAGGTACTGGGTTCGAATCCGATCAGAGGCAGGATGCAAATCGAATTTTCATCATCGATTACAATCGGCGATGTTAATAAACACAACTTAGACCCTCTGATGGAGTGCAGAATTCAGCGCCGACCCATCGTCCATGTCAATGTACAGGTTGACATGGAATTTGCAATGTGCAGGTGGTATACTGTAATTGTGTGGGTAGGTGAAAATAGGTGAATGGGTTAATGATGTGGCGTGAATGCGTGGTATCACAATGGGCCAAAAATGGCCTAAGTGTCAACCACTGAATCCTAGGCACAGTGTATTTTAATGATTGTCAAATACAATCAGTAGTAAAGGCAATTTATGCTGAGTTTTATTATAAGTTTCGATAGATGGCGTAAATTAATTTTTCAAGTAGTTCTCGACGTTGTCGACGAGTTGTAGACGTTTTCGACGAGTTGTCGACGAAATCATGTAAAAACTAGTAGTCCATGCGTAATCGCCCATCCCTGGCCGATCTTTAACCATAGTTTCAAACTAAGTTTGATGTCAGTTTCGAAATGAGATATTTTTTCTCATTTCGATGCGTTTTAGTACTCACAACGCCGAATGCATCAAAAATAGAGATTTCGGACACTAATAGTTTACCAAGCAAATCTAGTTTCCTTTGAGTTTTCTATTTGTCATTGAGATATTTGGTTAGCAGGAACAAATTATATTCTGTTCTGTCAATAGAAGTCATTTCTGACAATTTAAAAGTTAATTAAATGTTAATCTAGACATTTTTGTCAATGCCTACTCGAATGCTGTTTTAGTATGTTTAATAAACACATTTTTATTAATCACTTGTTTTTGTTTCGCAGAATATTTTTCAAAAAGTTTAAAAAATCACTCGATCGATTTCGACTTGTTAGGTCATCATCAGGAGTATCTACTCGTTCGATGATGACCTAACAAGTCGAAATCGATCGAGTGATTTTTTAAACTTTTTGAAAAATATTCTGCGAAACAAAAACAAGTGATTAATAAAAATGTGTTTATTAAGTATAAGTGTGTTTCGCCAAGTGCCTACGGCAAATAGCGTAAAAAGTATGTTTTAGTATGTCTTGAGTTCTCATTTAAGAAATCATGATCTCGAAATTATAGTTATGAAACCAGTAGTCCTGTGTATGGCATTAGACAATTTGTGATTTCAAAGAATTGAAACATTTTATTATGAAACTGTGCTTATTAATAATGATTTTGATGTATTTTTTCCACATAGGTATGAACAGTAAAACAATTCAAGTTAGTATAAAATAATATAACAATGTGTTTCAATAAATAAGCACAAATTATTCATATTTCACTTCAGTCTTACATTTAAATATATTCCAACAAAATTATATTACATTTAAGAATCACAAATTCAAATTATATAAATTGATTAGTCAATCACCCTAAACAAGAGGACGATTATCACGAGTGATAATCACTCGGCATTGTAGTTTTGAGTGACTGTAGATGGTCATATTTCTCTTTTTTAATTAGTAAACGAGAACTGTAGAGCTGGGGAATATATTGAAATGCTGTCGGTTTAATTTGATTATTAAGCCTTTGTGACATATCAAACCAATCGTCATTGAATCCAAGTTAAGACTTAATTTTTCCATCGGGGTTATACTTAATTACCCGAATTTGATTTACTGCGTGGGATCTCCAACAGATTTTCTTGGCCTTATAAATGTGTAGAACTTCATTAAATTAAAGTTTTTAAAAAACGTACGATCCAAATATTTCACTTGGTATGGTTTCGGATTTATTCTTGCTTGCCTGCACACATCAATATAATCGCCAGGAACGTTACTAATTCTATTTTTAACTTGACGCTCAATTATCGAATGCATGGAGTCTACCACCATTTGAGTGTGACCCTTTTCCAATATTTTTTTAGTTATAATTAAATTGGACGTCATTGCAATGTTTAATAGTGCATTTGAGAGAGTTGAATTTCGGGTTTGGTTGGTATACATCCATCTCTGTAAAAAATTATTTTGCCCTGCCGGTCTCGTAAATAAGGTAGTACTGTGAGTGAGAACTCGTTTGAACCAACACCTCTTCACCCTCATGCCTTACATATAAAGCAGTAACCGTCGTGAGTCTTTAAATTACAGACTGTAAAGTTGTGCACTACCAGTTTAGTTTTATACTAGATCGAAGAAACATTGGATTTTAGAATTATCAGGACTGATTGCAAATCCATGCTAAAAACGTTTTGAATGTTACTCTCTTTGTCCTTCAATTTTTCGGCTCTGGCTAGATCCACAGTGTTATCATCCACATTTTTTGTTTTATGGTCAACACAAATGTCGCACTGATCTTGTTTGGGTCAATACAAACTTCGTTTAAAATCCTCAAATAAACTAGAAAATTTTGTTCTCGAAGCGGCCGCGACTTTTTCTTTTGGACACAAGTGTTTTCTAGGTATATTTTTTTAGTTGACGCTCTACAGTAGTGAGATTTCATTTTAGCTACACTTTCAAAAAAAGTTTTAATGCATCTTTTATAACTTTTGAGTTTGATTGGAAAGGGATAGCTTGTTCTCCGTATTCTTTTTAGTGGCAGTTTCTATTTTTGGTTTAACTTCATTATTTATCCAGATTAAATCGTTCCATGACTCATATTTAGGGTATTAACGAACATGTTTTTACAAATTCTATACTGCAGATTTTCTGCAAGAAATATACGAATGAATTTGTTCTTCTAGAGACGCCAACATTATATTATTCGTTCTTAATAGAATTGTGCGCTTTACCGCTATTTGTGTATAACCCGTCACAAACATTTTTTTTCATCCCAGCTCATTGCCCAGAAATCGTTGAATAAACCTATTCGGTCTTGCTCAGTTATCGATTGACACTTTATGATTGAATTGGCATTATTAGAGAGGTTACAGTTACATCTAGTTTTCAGATTTTTGGCTGGTTTGATTATGTCGTATCTCCATTGATTATTGATCTTCCGTTTTGATTTATATGGCTGTCCTTTCTATCTCCCAATACCATTTATTTTAACCTTCCATTGATATGTATCAATTTGAGCTCCTTTACATCTAGCTTTTTCAGGTGTCCATTGTGTTTGCTCTTCAATTTCATTTTTTGTAAGGCTGCGAAAACTAAAATGTTCAAATTTATATTACTGGTTATAGTAAATGGAATGTAAAGACTTTAATGCCTCAACCAGTCAGACTTAAGAGCTTAAGTTACACGCCGATTGCATCACTTCAGTTAGTGCTACAATCACCAAAATTGAATATTCTTCTCATTACAAACAAACAACTGACCTCTAAAATTTTGGTGGTCGTACCGCTCTCCTAAGTGGTCCAAAACAGAGCACAACTTAAGCTCTTAAGTCTCACTGGTTGAAGCATAAGTCAAGAATTAGGTCAAGGAGTCACACAGCTGCGATTAATTTTCTACACAAAGTACTATAGGAATATCAGAAAATTCCGGTTCTACGTTCTTTTCAATTTCCTCAATAATATTAGGAGTAGACGGCACATATTCCGAATTACTAAATATCTCTACTATATTTGAATCCAATAGTTCAGTGACAGTTTGTGTTCATTTCATCGTCGTTGTGTTGTCTCAGTATCAGCACGCACCTCAATGATATTCTCTTCGGGCTTTGAAATCATTAATGATCCGTCACTTTTAATTTTACAGTTTTAAACTGACTTTACTTTCCCGAGTTGAATTAAATGTTCGGTAGTTAGTTTTTGGCCTAGAACCAAGTTGACCATTTCTAATCCACGCGACATTGTATACAGGACTAATAAACTGTTTAGTGAGTTGATTAAAAAAACTATCGGTATAAATGAAAAAAATTAATTAATAAACTATTAAGTATAATAATGCCAATTCGCATATTTGCTAAGTCCATAACTTATTTATGTAGCATTTGACAAATTAAATATATAAATAAATCAAATTATTACAATAAAAACACATAACACAAATATTAATTACACAATTGTATATAAAAAGTAGTAACTCAAATCTTACCGAGATAGTATTTTTATTTTAAATTAAAGCCGGAACAGGTCAATTCGCTCACCAATTCAATATCACACTGAGGAGTTACACAATTTGCTTTTTGCTTGTGGACTTAACCACATTTCTTTATTTGGCATAAAAGAATAAGCGAGATAGTTACAAAACGAAAAGTATTACCAAATGAAGCAAAATTTCCTCTATAAAACGATACTAAATATAAAAAAATGTCCCAAAATAGACTTACATAAGGCGTAACCAGCGAGTCTGTAAGAAATTTAAGTAACAAAGCGACATCTGAAAAATGTATGTTTATTGACATTACTGACCAGTACAAAGTACTTTTCGTTCAGTTTCGTTAAATTTGAATTGTCATTTAGCCATCCGTAACAAGAGCGAAAATTATCGCCCAAACTGAAGGAAACGTCAGAATTGTATATTTGAAATGGCGGTATGTTAATATGTGTTACATTTTTATAATTTATGTGTACAAATATTTATTTATATTTTAATAATTTAAATAATATTTTATGTACATTTTTCATCAGCTCTTTTCAGCTCAATAGACTCCGCTTGTTCACAAATATTTGTGGCCGCACAAGGTCCATCAGCATGTTGAAAACCTCACATGTTATGCGAGTGTGGATAAAAAATTGCTGTTGACATTGTTAGTTTCTAAAATCGTTACCTAAAATAAATTATGTACATATACGTCTAAATACTCGTAGTTAATGTACATACATAGTAATAGTAATCTACAAATATGTTACTTACATAGGCATGGTAATCTGTCTTTTGTGCGATTTATTTTTCGTACCACACAAGACCGTTTTTTTTATTTTTTGCCCCCTCGTCCTTTAAATAGGGTGAGAATCTTTAACTCATTTTTAACTAAAATCGTGGTGTGGTTAATTTGTAATTTTGCAGATTGACATTTAAAACTTCAATTGACAATAATAATCGTGTTACAGATTCGCTGGTCAAACTGTCAAATATTCTGTAATAAAACGTTCTCGTTAAATTCTGTAAGGTTTCGTTACGGACACTTACAGACTCGCTGGTTATAGCTATAGTTGGCGAGTCTCACCGATGATTCATGTTGTTGTGCATGTCCAGTCACTTTTCTGGTCAACACAATAAAGGTTTTCGATGGAATTGTAATCACGACTATAAGCGGGCCATTCAAGAATACTATAATGTTTTTATCGAGAAACATCTGTTTGGTTTCCTGCGAAACATGAAACGAACTATTGTAGAAATATATCGTCTACATTATCATCCATAGATCGTTTAATAAAGCATCTTTTAATTTTTTTAAAATAATAATGCCACTAGCAACTGGAGCAGCAAGGACCATCTATAATATTTTTTTTTCTTCAGATAAATCACTCTCTCCCAATTTATTGCCCTCGGCGTTTAATTACGAACAAATTTAAGACGGTTGTTGGGGATATAATATGGCATAAAACGCCATATTCTATCCCCATTTCGCTAAAATTATGAACAACGATTTCAGAACGTCAAATTTTCCTGGTAATTTCTATATTTGAATAAGGCTAGTAGCCGTAGTAGACAACTGCTCCCCTTCAGATAATCTTTTGAGGCACTGCTGTGAAAAAGCCGTTTGAATTTTAATGTGTAAAAAAATATTACAATTATACGGTAAAATTTAAAAATTTTATGACAAAAAAATATATTTGAACGAAATATTATATTTTTGAAGTTAGCTCAGCCCAGAAATTTTCTCGAAATTAATGAATAAGTTTTCAGTGATATAATTAAAAAGTTAAAAACCAAACCATATTATGATGGAAATCTAAATAAAACTGGTCGAATCATAACTAAAGCATCAAAAAACTGTAAGATTCTGACATGCATATAGTAATGGAAAATTAAATTGATCATATTAGAAAAAAATCGATCCGTGGCGAGTTTCTGAAAATGAACTCTTGGAATTACATTGATCTTTATTTAAATTTTCGACCCACTCGACTCAACTATAAATAAGACGATTTTCTACTTTAAGTAATTAACATAAAACTTTACTAATAAGCGAAAATGTTTAAATTCAAGCTTGGGATTATATAACATAAGAACACTTACAAAATAAAAATTCGTAGCAAAAACACTGAAGTCATGCATTATTAGCACTAGTTTTTTCTAGTAAGGTGACTCAATGGCCAACGTCAAGTATTGCCATATCTGAATGGCGATATTCGGGAATGGCTGATAATGGCAAATATAAATTTGCCGAAGTAGTTTGAAGTCGTGCCACTAGGTGGTTTCACTTAGATGACTCAATAACCAATTTGATGTACTAGCCAGGTTTGTAGCGCCATCTTCGGGAATGGCCGATAATCACCATCCATATTTGAGGTATGGTACCATCACTACCCCTATAAGATAAAAATTTACAACAAAAACTTGTCGTGACCTAATTAGTAGAAAAAGGGAAAAATTTCCAATAGAAGTTTTACAGATCAGTGGAAAACGCACACATTAAATTATTATTTCCGTAACTAGAAAATACTTATGTCTTGAAACTCACCCGATTGAAAATGATTTTTTATATGGTTTTTAATATTTTATGAATTATATGATCGTTTTGTAAGTGGATTGCACTACAAACTATAAAAAAAAAATTTAATTAAAATATCAACAATTGGATTGCCTCCTCTGCTACCTACATGTACACCATTCATAAATTGATATTGCGGGAACAGAATTGCTGGTGGTGGCATAAATTTAATTTACGACAATATCTCTCATGTTTTTATCTATTGTGTACCGTAAATTGTTTATATGTGGTGTGGCAAAATATGTGAATTCATTCTACCCCGAAAATACAATACGACAAGACAGATATTTTCACCTTTTTGCCTAACAACCTGCGGTGGGTAGACCAAGCACAATACAACTTTATTATTACGATTGAATTTTCTTTTTATTAAATAATTTTATTGTGTTGCTAGTATGATAATTGAAAATGCTTCATTTAAGGCTTCTTTTACTTTCTTTACAAAGTAAAATATTATATATAGTAAATAGTGATCATAAAAAAATTTGAAAGTAAAATTATATTTTTAACCTCGAAATTTTTCCAAATTTATTATTCGCTATATCGCGGAAATCCGAAGAAGTGGTTATAACAAGTTATTTTTGTCTGTATGTGCTTCTAAGTGTATGACGTATCGTAAAAACTAAATGTCATTGTTCTCGTCTCAGCCCATGTCAATTAACAGATTGGGTGGAACTTCAGTCTAATGCCATAATTTTAGAGTTTTCGGTGATTTACATTGAAACCTTTTTACCGGTATTGACAGATTACAATTCTCATTAGCAATTGTCCAAATCTGTGTTAAACACGAAAAAATTAGAAACGATTTAAGGAACATTTCAAACGCAAAGTTTTTTCAACAATTTTTGTGAACAATTTTGAATAGGGTGTTGTCGTACCAGGAATAGATTGGAAAGTGTTCTTTTTCAACTTTTGTTGAGTACTCCGAATCGAATGTAATGAGTAGCAAAGATTTAAAAAAAATAGTTTCTGGAGATTCTTCTGAAAATTAGCCTATTAAGAATAGGGATGCAACTAGGCCATTTATTACACTTTTTTTATAAAACTCGTACAGCAGTTTTTTAAACACTAAAAGATTACATAACTTCGAAATACTCAAATAATTTTCGTTCGTTTAAAAAGGCCAGGTGCCATTTTTATATATCCAATTATTGTTGTATTAGTTTCTAAGTTGTTTTTTGATTTTTTCACTTTTATAGGCTAATAACGATTAATTTCGGATAATTACCAATTAATTTGCATGTAACTTAAATAACAAAATAAGGTCCGCATTTGCTTCTGCAAAGCAGCGAACTATAGTATTGAACAACCCATTTGTTAAGTAAAATTGGCAATTTGAATCAAAATACGTCATTTCTCAATAAAATGAATCTCGGTTTGTATTTTGAAAATCGGTTTCAAATATTAATTTCGAAATTGGTTCTGCTTCTCTTGTCAACCGGTTGGAAACTGTGTAAGGACAATTAGGTTGATACACATGTTTCAATCAGAATTTGGAATATATCAAAATTTAATGTAACTTAGCAATTTCCCAACAACCTCAGTTGTTCGGTTGTACGAACCTTAAATCGACACTATACAATAACACCATAGGTAAATTGATTGCCATAACAGTTGTTTTTTCGGTTAAGCTAGTAATACATTTCTGATCCGGAATAATCCACTATAAATATACTCTTAGTGATTTCGAGCCGCGATGGGTTTCTGGCAAATAATGTATATCAATCCATTATTTATTTTGACTGCGAGCTTTTATTCATTGTTATTTTGATAGGTTGTAACCGTATAGTTGACTCGAATGTCGAATAAAAATGTTCCTTGAAAAATTTTACACAAGTTTTACTTTTAGCAAAACCCTTTCGCAGATTTTATTTTACATTGTATGGAAAAATTATTTATCAATAAATACTCAACAAACTGAAATTAAATTTTTATTCGTCCTTTTTTCGTATTACCGTTATGTTGATTTAAGACGATGAAAGTGTTTTTAATTTTGTTACATGCGAATTCCTTTTTCAAAATATATTATTTTAGATTTTTTTTATGTTTGAGAATATGTATTATGTATACTTTAGTTCTCACTGCTGTCAAAATGGTTTATCTTACACAAAATTGAGCAATGTTTAATTTTTAGTTTTTATCATACGATAAAAAAATTTGGCCGACCTTATAGCAAACAGCTATCTGGCTATATAAGCTAAACATTTTGTAAAAATTAATCAAATCTTTTGAAGTGAATCATTAATATACATAAAATTTAATTACAACATTTAAACTAAAAATATAAATTAATAAAAGAAAAAATTACATTACAATTGACCGTTTTATGATTTAAATTAGTTTAATAAAAAATAAATTACGCCAAGCCTTTAACAATATAATAAATTATACTTAAAAATAAAATTATAGGTAAGGGGAGCCCAGTGAAAAATATTAATAAACTATTTAAAATATTCGCAACCTTACACATTCATTACAGATCGAAATGCTTTAGAGAATCTGGCGCTAGTATTCGTCAGATAACCACAAAACTACGGAAAAATAAAAATACAATCTACAACTTTTAAAAAATCTCCAAACATAAGCCACAATAAAAAGGCAAGGAACAAACCTATAATTGGCGCAAGAAATAAAAGAGAAACAAGGCGTCTTGCAGTTAGGAAAAATATAAGTCCATCCCAAATAAAGCGTGACCTTCATCTGAACGTCACTAAACGAAGAATACAACAGATTTTGAAAGACGATTTTAATCTGCAATACCAGAAACGGGTACATAAACCTAAACTTCTGTCATAAATCAGTAAGAATGGAATTAGCCGAGAAAATAAAATTTTGGGATAGAGTGGCGATCAATAATTCTGTGGACATAAGGCGTAACCGCGTAAGTCAATTTTTGTGTTTTTTCAGTAGAGCAATTTAAAGTTTATATGCTTTTCCTGAAAAATTTGTAATATTTTTATAGGAAATTTAAAATGGAGTTTAGAGTACAACTGACCTTATAAAATTTAAGATAGGTCACATGGTCAGCAGAGGTTATATTTAAGAATATTTATATCAAAAAAAAAAGTCGGCGCTTAGGTCTATTGTTCAGACTTAGGCGGTTAGTGCATGGACATTTAATTTATCAAAATAGAGCTAGGCACCTAAGTACTTTTTCCATTATGGTGTAGTTTTTATTGTAACTGTCGGAAAAATCTAAAATTTTGTGTACATACATACGTAACCGATTATGGTGAATCTCATGGTGTGCATAACTCAATTCTGTCTTAAATCAACTTAGGCGGTTATGCCTTGTGGCCACAGAATTTTTTCGGATGAAAAAAAGATTAATTTTGACGGAGCAGATGGATGCCAGAATTATTGGTGAGATGTTCGTGAGTCACCTCAAACTCGTCATTCGCGCAACTTTCAAGGAGTATCAATTATGGTAGTTTCTGCTATCGGTTTTCCATAAAATGACTGCTGATAAGTATGTGCACTTATTAGGCGACGTTTTAGTAAATTTTAGTGAGGAAATGTACTGTGAAAGTTAGAGATTTCAGCGCCTACACACGCTGCTAAGTGCACCACTGATTTTTTGTGATATTACTCCTGTCTTAAATCCAATGGAATATCTATGGAGCAGTCCTACATCAGAAAGTCTACAAAAACTTACATCAATTTACTACTTTAGAGGAGCTTAAGACGAGGAATCGACAAAAATTGATGTTTCTGTTCTCCAAACGTTAATAATTCAATGCCACGACGATTGATGGTTGTTATTAACAACAATGGAATTCATAAAAAGTACTGAAATACACTTGTTGGTATTTTTGCTATTATTGAATAAAATAAATTAATTCTTGGGGTATTTCCTTCGACCAATCAAAATAAACTGCTACACATAACGATCTATGTGCAAATATTCTGAATTTCTGAGGCAAATTAAAATAAAATTGTTTGTTGTTTATAAAAAAAAACAATAGTGCCATAAAGAAATTTCGTGCAGTGTAGGACGATCAAGTAATCACACGACGATGATGACAGTCAATAGCGTGAAACAATGATATGATGATAAATCAGAAAATTCAATTACAATTTTAAAATCACCTGCATATGCAATGATGGAAATTCATTCGGAATTATTAAGGTTCTGTAGAAGAAGAAGTACAAACAATTTAAACAGAGCTGGAGAGAGCTAGTCACGGATAGTTACATGTTTATTATTTGTACAAAATATTGCACTATATAAAGAAACGGGAACTTTTAAATTGCCGCTTCAAGTTACTCCGAAATATTTATTAGTAAAAACTCTGTAGAAAACTATGGTGGCACCCATTGTATTTTAAATAGAAAATTTCTTGAATATCTTCAGGTAAAGCAATGATTTTGGATGATAAAAGTAAAGTAATGAAAAGCATTATGGTAGACAACATAATTGAAATAATAGTAAGAATAAAATACGTGGTAATAAGCATTAGTAAATGCAAATGAACCGAGTGGAAGAGTAGGCAAGAAGCAGTGAAAACTGCCACAATGATAAAATTATAACACAACATAATTTGAAATTTGGCACATTGATCAACCGGAACTACTACGAACGAACTATTAACACTTTATACAGTACTATTTCATATGCACTAACCCAGTGAACCAGCGGTATTTCTAGAGCGAGGTTACAATTAGCATGTGTCTTCACTACTACTAACCAGTTGATCTTTTTGTTGACGAAGTTTACGTGAACTGACTTTGTTTTATTTAGTATTGTCCGTCATCTCTTTGTTCAGGTACTGACAATATTAGTAGCTTTTCCAATTTACTTGTGGATTCTTCTATATGCTATAAGCGGGTGCTAAGATGGACGTATCATCCGCAAACGGCGCTATGTTTACCGCTTCTATCATCGGCAGTTCCGAGGTTGTGAAACAGAACACTCTTGTGGTACTCATGCTGATATTGTCTTTTATTCTGAGTATTCGCTGTCTAATTTAAGACGAAAGTGTCGGCTAGTCAGAGACCTACATAGTCTATGTGCTACTACATCCAAAAAGATACTAGAACACGCACTTTCTTATTTTCAAGTGCTTCTGCAATTACTTGTTTTATTGTTGAACGGTCTTCTATGAAGAAAAATTGATGTGTAGGAATAAGATTTATTTATTCTTTAATTGAGGAGTTGTTTCTCGAATATTTTTTAAATTGTTGAAAGTAAGGACATCGGCCTTTACAAATTTTTGTCATTAAGTGGTTTGTTAGGTTTTGATGTCATGATTACTTCAGCGATTTACCATTGATTTGGAATGTGCTTAGGAGTTTACGTATAGTTCTTTTTCAGGAAGAACGTTTATGCATTACGGTTCAGATTGATATCCTCTTTTAATTCTTGACACGAGATATTTTGCGGTTTTCCATTTTATTTACGGGTGGTATGATTTAATCTGCTATTCTTCTAGGAAAGACTGGAACGTGTTCTCAAAATAGGTCGCAAACGCAAACACATTTTCTTTGCACTTATAGACCATATTCCATCTTCATTCCTAACTGGTGGAATTTTTAGTTTAGGTCGTTTTAAATTTTTTGTCGCTGGAATATTCGGAATTTTTTGTCACAGTAAGATCACTTAAGTATTAATGGATTCTTTCTTGATTTCTTTAATTAGTATTTAGTTTATTGGACAAAACATTTTGAATCGTTTTATATTCTGGAACTCAACTTCTTTGCCGGGCCTTCTTAGCTTTTCGATTTGCTGCAATCAGTTCCCTTCAGAGGGTAAATACCATTTTGCCGCATTTACTTGGAACTTGAGAGGCTGTTGTTAAGTACTGTTGTTAAGTTGTTGCAGTTCTTCTTCTAGCTGTATCGGATTTTTAATTGACACCTGAAGATTAGTATTATTTCCAACTAAATTCTGGAATTTCTGCCAGAATGTTTTGTTTTTAGTTAGCCAAGGCACACTAGTTTTCTTAACAACTATTGCACTGACTGTCATAATAACAGGCGTTTGATCCGACATAAACTTCTCGCTGGTTTAGCTAACCTGTTGCTTAAAGATTCAAAGAATTTTTCTTGTTTAGCTAGCCGAATGTTAAGAGCTTCCATGCATCTTTTAGTATCTTTTGAAACACTGTTGTTAGCAGTATGCGGCTCCTTGCAATTAACATATTTTTAAGCACAAGCTTTTCTAACCAGGCATATTTAGGCGTGATGGTTTCCGGCACATTTGACGCAACTAGTCCTTTTTGGCAATATTTCAGAGTATGATTAACACCTTGACATTTTTAAGTTAGCGGTATAATAGCATGTACAGAATGCGGATTAGTTAAACTGGTTTAGCAAAATTAAAACAAGTATCCTATGAAAAAAGGAAAACTTGCCAGTAGATTTTCTAATTTTTCGTAGTATATCGAACTGAGTTGAATTCTACTTACTAAAGTACTTGACCGAATTTTGCTAAATCAGTTTAGTTAATGCTCAGTCTGTACAGACTATTAGACCGTTGTTTTATCAACGGTTCTATTTTTAACTGTCATGTTAAGTATTGCCTTGATATTATACACATCTTCCACTTTTTCTTTGTTATTAAAAGTAAACATAAATACTGGAAGACCTCTTTTCCTGATCTTAACTCCTTGTTCAGTTTTGATTTTTTCTGTCTTCTATTTTATAACCATTTTGCTTCAAATCCTCAATAATTTCCTCTTTTGCGCAAGTTGGGTGAAACCTCTTGCTATAACTTTGATTGGAAAATCATTCTTTTCATCATAGGCAAACCATTGATGCCCATCGGAAATAAGAGTATTAAGTTTTGTAGTCAAAGCACTATAGGTTTCAGAGTTAAATGTTAATTTTCCAGGAGCTATTGCATAGAGATACGCGTTTGTACTTGGCTATAGTAGAATAATTTGATATTGCAACGACGTACGTTAATTGGTGGAGGTGATTTCTCTTTTGGTTTACCTGGTTGTTTTTCTAAAACTAGTTGTTTCAAGTTGATTAACTGGTTTCTAGAAACCTCTTTTGAAGTTGATGGAAAGGTTTCTGCAATTTCTGGTGAAAGTGGGGCAAATTTTTGATCCCAGTTTTGGGTGAAATCGGTTCACAGGCTTCCATACGAGCTTTTTGGTGTTTTGCATTTTTTTTTTGAAAATCATCATTCACGAGAAAAACTTGAACTATGAATTTAAAAATTTAAAATTAAATTTTCTACAATATCCTCGTGCTTCTCTAGTGGCGTGCAGACTAAATATTGTTAATTACTTGCAGCCCAGACGGATCGACTGATCTGGATGAAACTTCATACTTACGCTTTTTCACAAAAAGGGAGATACGAGTGATTTTTGACCGAAATCGGCTCACCGGAAATGGTAGTTTCCGTAGAGCTTTTATAATTTTTGCAAATATTTTGAAAATAATGTAGCATTTACGAAAAAAAGACTAGGACAAGAATATTGTAAATTAAATTTCAATCAAAATTAGGTCGGATAATTTTGTAAAATCAGTATCACCAAGCGAACTTACTATTCGTAACCAAACTTCACACTAAAGCTTTTTCCAAAAATTGGGGGATCCATGCGAAATATGGGAGATAATTGAGTACCAGAGTGGCAGCTTCCGTAAGAGGTTTTTGGGAAGATTAAATTTTCAGCAAGGGTTGGTTGACCTTGTTGGTTTTCTGAAATTTGAGCAGGAATAATGATTTTTTTGTACTAAACCGTTTCGATTCAATTCAGTTTTTCAATTTAGAAACTATGTGTGGTATATTCGAGATCTACGCACATTTTTCGTAAAAGGTATTGGTCACGCACACAACATATTTACTCCAACATTTTTATAACTAGAACCTAAAAAATTTAAGTTTAATCTATAATCGTTTTCATTAAATTACGGGTTTAACGGAAACTGGTATAAATTTGTAAATAAATTGTAAAAAGTTCTATGTAGTATTGTTTTTATTGGAATGAACTGCAAGTACTGGTGCAGCATTGAGATATTCATGTGTAAAACCCTGCTTGGAAGAAGCTTCCACTACAATAGAAAAAGTAAATCTTAAAATAAACATAAACTGTGTTGGGATTTTTTTTTTGATAGTCTATTTCAATTCAATCCGTTCACCCTGTATTTAAGATAAAATAAACTGATTTCACTTTAAAGGAAATTTAACATTTATCTAACCTCATTATATGAAAGTTGGGTTACAGAAATAAAATGATATAGCATTGGTCCAGCACAAAAACTTTTCATATTAAATATTTTCATACTGATTCCGGAACGGGAAATTCGAGGAAATAAAATTTGTTTTATAATATTTTTGACTTATAGCATTTATAAAATGGTAAATAACTGTAGACATCAATGATTGCAGCTTAGTCCATTTATTTAGAAAACTTCAAAGGTCACTATGGAGATAAGTGTTTGTACATACATAGGTACGAGTATATGAGTACACCAGCTTCATTATAACTGTTGCTGAAAATTATATTTTATATTATAGGTACGAGTATATGAGTACACCAGCTTCATTATAACTGTTGCTGAAAATTATATTTTATATTTTATATTACAGATAAAAACAAAAAAAGTCAGATATCAAGAAGATAGGAATTCAGGATACGAAAAAGGATACAATTATATGACGTATTATATACGAGTATGTCTATCAAAAGGTTAATGTAACTTTTTTGCTATCTCTCCATTTTCTTTATTGTTTTGCTGAATGATTCATAAGTTGATGGCGAGAGAGTGAAGTTGATTAAATGTTACTGAAAATAATTAAATTCTGTAATTTCATTTGAATTAATTTTATACAATATTAGTTCGTCATAATTGCAATTGATAATTAATTTTAACATTCTTGTTATATTACATAAATGCATAATTATATTTTTGGTGTATGTGGTGCAATGAAAAAAGCGGTTTTTAAGAACTGTTAAATTGTCATGTGATTTATTTGTCAATAACATTACGAATTATACAATTCGATTTACAGTGTTAGTTAAATTATAACTCGTTCTGTCTTTTAGTGGCTATAACTCATATCATTGTTTACATAAAATTTATAATACTAAGTGATTTTGTGACAAGAGAAGTTATTCCGGATTCTTTCTACTGACTGCTGCCTTGTGTTTGTTTGGTAAGGTGCGCAACGCATAGTATTGTATTTGTGGTACCGTCCAACAACTGTGCTTCTACTATTAAACAATATACATCAGTCATTTACACATACGATCTTATTTACCTACCATTATGCCGTTAGAAGACATTCTTAAAATGAATGAGCCGTCAACTTCAGACATCATGCAGGCTATCTCAAAGTTAGTGGAAACTAGTATCTCTAACCACAAAGAAGTAACAACAAAAATTATTGATACTAAAAAAGTACTTGAGTTATCTGTTGGCGAGATTAAAGGCGAAATAAATAAAATCCACTCAAGAATTGATGGCATTGAGAATAAAGTGGATGCCAACGATACTTGCATTGCTAACTTGCAGTCTCAGATTAATTTTCTTCAACAAACCAGTTTGAAATGTGATATAATGGTATCTGGATTTCCGGTTACTATAAATGATAAAGATGAAGTTCTAATAAAGCTAAACTCTGTGTATAACTTTGGATTGGACAATATTGAATCGGCATATATGAAATCAACGAAAACCCTACGTAGCGGCCGCAGTGGCAGAGGAGTTTACAACCAGTTTTACATAAAATTCAAAAATAGTGAATCTAAAGATCATGTTATGCTTCAAGTTCGTGCCAATGGTCCGCTAAAATTAAAGCAGCTTTACCCTACGTCATCGAACGGTGAACAAACAATAAACCTGCGTGACAAGCTTACACCTACCAACACCAATATTATGAAACAGCTTCTAGGTTTAAAAAAAAACAATATTATCAAATTCTGCTGGTTTCGTCACAACAACATTTATATTAAAATTAAAGATGATTCACAACCGAAAATCATATGGAATATAAACGACATTGACAAAATTAAATAGTGATACAGTTGAAGTTCTTTGTCATCTCATGGATTGCTTCAAAATATTATACGGGTATCTTTTTCAATACTTAAACTAATTATTTTTATTTTTAATTACACGTTATATTACCTATTTAATCATAATTATATTTGTATCTATTTTTTAAAATACTTTAATCTAATTTCTTATCAAGTAAACTACAGAAAACTCTACATATTTATCTAGTAGATTTCGCTAGAATTTGTGAAAATAATTTTCATTTTTTTTTTTTTTCTTTATCATTTTGAATTGGTCTAATCTTTATATATATTACCATATATTATCACCATGTGGTTTAATTTAATGAACTATAATTATTTTACCTAGACTTCTAGCTAATTGAATATATGTTTTCCAATTTACTTTGTATTATTAACTATATATTTATTTTACATATTTCATTTGAATTATATAATACATAATCATTTTAATTAATATTTTCATTAACATTTAATTTTTAGTTTATTAGTAAATATAGCAAATCATAATAGTAATTTTATTAACAATAATGATAGCAACGTCAACAGACATTTTTTAAATCTTTCTACTTTTGATACTGAAACTAATAACATATTAGCATTAAATATCTTTTACCTCAATATCAATAGACTTATGAATAAACTTAGTGAGCTCGAAATTTTATTATCTTCCCTTAACCAAAAAATAGATGTTATTGTACTCGCTGAAACCTTTTTACATGAATCTGAAATTAAATATTTCAACTTAAATAATTACAATGCTTATCATAACACGCGAGATACTAGAACTGGTGGAGGTATTGTAATCTTTGTCCATCGCGATCTTGATTTTGTTTTAGTAAATTCCAAAAATTCTCTGGAAAATCAAAGTTTGGTTATTTACTCCAAAATCTTAAATTTGTATATAACTGGTATTTATAAACCACCGCACACATGTCGTCAACAATTTCTGTCTTTCCTGGATAACATTATGTCTACTTATAATAATCAAATTATTCTCGGTGACTTTAATCTGAATATTTTATCCAGATCAGAAGTACAAATGTCCGATTACAATTCCATATTACTTTTAAATAACTTCTTTATTATAAACAAAATACATGAATTTTATGCTACTCGTGTCAGTGATTCAACAAAGACAATAATCGATCATCTACTCTCCAAATTTAAGGAAACATTTTTTATATTATACGGCGATACCAGTCTAAGTGACCATCGTTATATGTTAGTCAAATTTGTTATAGCAAAAAAGTCTGCCAATTTTACTAAAACTAGGAATATTATTAATTACAATAATGTACATTCAGATATTGTCAGCAAATTTTCAGAAACACATCCGCCTGATTTTATGGCATTATATTCAAGTATTGAAACTTCAATTAAGAAAAACACAGTAACCAAAACTACTACTGTAAAAATTAGTTCATATAAAAAGCCATGGTTTAATAATCAACTATTTAAATTATCTAAAATCCGGGATAAATACTATAAACTGCGTAAAGCTTACCCGCAAAATTCTTATTTTTTAGAAACTTTTACACGTCTAAACAAGGAATTTAAAAAACATGTCATCAATACAAAAAAATCTTATTATACGGGTAAGCTAAATGCTAACATTGCAAATCCTAAGCAAATGTGGAAATTATTTAATGAAATATTGACCAATGATCCTTTATCCCTTAGGCGTAACAATAACAAAAGCAATTATATTGAACTTAGAATTAATGATAGTGTCATAGTTGATCAATCAATTGTTGCTAATGAATTTAATAAATTTTTTGCCACTATTGGAACAATAATTTCTAATCCATCATCCAGTCAATATGATCTTGAGCCACGCATTATTACGAGAGAACTCTCAGTTATTGACCCAATTAATATTAATGATTTCAATATTATAATAAGCAAGCTTAAAAATGATTCATCTCCTGGCTATGATAATATTACAAGTAGAATTGTGAAAGATTTGGTTAAAATTATTTCTCCTTCATTATTAGTATATTTAAATTCTTGGATAAATGATGGGATTTTTCCTACATTTCTTAAAATTGCTCGTGTTTCCCCAATCTATAAATCAGACGATCCTTTTGCAATTAACAACTATAGGCCAATTTCCATCCTGCCTGTTTTTTCCAAAATCTTTGAACGGATAATTCACTCAACATTGATAGATCATTTAAACTTCAATAAACTTATAAACTGTAGGCAGTTTGGGTTTACTAAAAATTGTAGCACAGTTTCTGCTGGATTGCATCTTATTGAAGGAATTTATGAGTCGTTAGAAAACAAAACCGCTACATCATGTCTATTCCTTGATCTTAGAAAAGCGTTTGATTGCGTGAACCATTCGATATTAAAAAACAAGCTAATTAATTCTGGTATTACAGGCCATGCACTGGAACTGCTCTGCAGCTACCTGAGTGATAGGAAACAAACTGTTCGTGTCGGAAATTATGAATCATCTACTCTCAACGTGTCGGTTGGTGTTCCACAAGGGTCCATTCTAGGCCCTACATTGTTTTTGGTTTATGTAAATGATATTTTCAACTTAAACTTAAAAGGAAAGATCCAACTATTTGCGGATGATGCTGCATTGTTATATAGTTCTTCGTCATTTGAGCAGCTTCAACATGACATGGAAAGTGATATGATCATAATTAGCCGATGGCTGGAAAATAATAGATTGGTATTAAATGTTTCCAAATCTAACTTTCTTATATTTTATTTAAAGCACAAACCTCCTCTAATATTTAATGAGATTAATTTTCAAAATGAATCAATTAAACGTGTCGCCTGCGTCCGATATCTTGGGTTGTTAATTAATTCTCAATTATCCTGGATAAATCATATTAGCGGAGTTAAACAGAAAATATCGCCTATTGTTGGAGTCTTAAGACGAGTTGGACGATTTATACCTGATTCTCTTAAATACAATATTTATTATAGTTTTATTCACTCTCATCTATCATATTTAATACAAATTTGGGGTTCCTCAAGTGACACTCATTTAAATGATTTACAAATTTTACAAAACAAGGCCTTGAAAGCATTAAGAAATTTGCCTTTATTAACATCAACTAATATTCTTTATAATAATAAAATTCTTCCAATTCCTTCCATAATTGACTATCAGTACATCATTACAATTTATAAAATTAGACATGGGCTTTTGAAGTATAATGCGGAATTCCAAACGAACATTTCTGCCACTGAAAGAATTACACGCAATTCATTGAATTATCGCCTCCCGAATTATAAATTTAAAACGACCCAAAATAGTATCTTTTATAAAGGTATAAAACTTTTCAACAATCTGAGTAATGAAGATAAAGATAATAAAATTTCGAATCTGAAGCTGAATTTAAAAAAGACTCTATATGAACAATTTATTGCTAATTATAATACTTATCATCACTAACAATATTATTTTAAGTTTATTTTTTATCAAGTTGAGTAGTTGCTATTGTTAATTAATCAAATTATTACGTTGAATATGCAATATGTATGTATGTATTGTGTATGTATATATTATTCTCTTGTTTAAAATTTAAAATTATAGAATATTTTCCTGTATGAAAATTGTAATATTTTTTCCTTGGAAAATAAAAATAAATAAAAAAAAAAAAAAAAAAAAAAAAATAATGTTTAGTCATTATTTCGACATAAATTTCAATATGAGTTTTTTTTGCTATATTAGCTGTATGTATTTCATGGGAAATAAAATAAATCATGCCAGTTTTGAATTTAGCTTTGCTTGCTTATGAATTTATCGTACCAAAAATAAATTATTCATCATAGTTGGCTGTTTTCTCTGGTAGTAATTGTAACTTGAAACCAATTTATTTAAATTAATTTTTTTAAATTCAACGCGAATTTATTTACTACTGATAAAAAGGCCGACTATGATGATTAATTTCTTTTTGGTACGACAAATTCACAAGCAAGCAAAGTTAAATTCAAAACTGGCCTCGATTACTTTATTTCCAATGAAGTTTCCGTAAATTTCCAGACATGCATAAAGTCAAAATTAGATTTTTATTGGTCACCAAGGACATAAATATGAATCGATTTTGATATTTGAAAAATTCTTAAACTGAGATATTTCCTATTTTTAATTAATTGCACTGCAGTTGAAGGTGTCCTAGTTGCAAAAAAAAACGTCCAGGAATTAAGTTGTCAGCTCTAATGAATTGCAAAATTTTTGTCAATTATTTCAAGGAGGAAATAATTTTTAGCATCCAAGAATTAAATCGCTGTTAAAATTATAAATAATTTGTCGTGTTGTTTATGGTTTAATTTAGAGAAACTAATAGGTAATATTAACAGTAATAAAGTCGGAAAATGGAATTAGTTTAAATGAAAAATTAGTAAAACGTGATAAAAATTGTATTTTTCAGTTCGTTGGTATAGTTTTTGTGGTTGGTTTATACTCGTATGTGTACACACACATAACATGAAAATAACGACGAAAAATAAATTTTGCCATTAAATTTTCTCTTATTTTGAGCTTGTTAAATAAAAATGATGGAGATAAATATACAGTGCACTTTAAGTACAGTTTAGTTCAAATGGGTATATCGACTGGGGCTCGATTTACTACTAAACGTCGTAATAGGTTTTTATTTACACCCTGTATATAAATAAAAAAGCGTTTTCGTGGCAAAAATATATAAATAAATTTAAAGTACTTCTATATTAGAAATTGTTCGGTTTATATTATTGTGCACTAATACGGGTGTGTGAAATAATTATGCAAGGACAACCTATAGGTTGATATTTTTCCAACTAGCTAAGTCTTCCACATTAAATAAAAATTATTTGAAACAAACGTGACTGGATGTTATAACGGTTTACGAGAGTTGTGGAGGTGGCGAATAAATTGTTCCGTAGAAATCTCTCCCGTTATTCGAATTTCCTAACACTAATTTCCACACCGAGGCAACGGAAAGTTCGTGGGTTTTTTAAAAAGGATATGCAGTCAGGATTAAATCTAACACACCCACAAACGAAATTCAATAACTTATCACTTTAAAAATAAATTAACAAAGTGAAGATAACCGCGCAAAAGAGCAAACAAAGAAAAATATAAATAAATATGAGAGAAAGCAAATATTTAGAAATTATAATAAGATCAATATGAAATTTATTTATAAAATTCATAATTTTGAAACAAATAAATTGTAGAAATTAAATGATATTGAAAGAAACAAACTTAGATCTGTGCTTCTTTAAATCTAAACTAAAAAAATCTTAAACACTATGACGTCAGTTGAAAAGATGATTTGTAATTGATATTAATTTAGATTGATGTAAGTGATGCCACTGAACCCGTTGCGTGTTTTCCAAACAACAATGCCACGTCCAGGATATAGATGTAAAAAAATGAGTGGTGGTTACCAATATTTTTATCACATATTATTATTAATTTATTTTATTTTAATAAATTTTATGTGCTCACTCGTTCACGATGTTTTCAAGAAGAACTTTTTATTTTTAACAATTTTTGGTTATAAATTTTTTTGTCTTAATAATAGTGACATCTAGATTTGAATATTTAAACTTAGTTGGCTATAATTAAAAGTACAATTTTTGCGTAATCTAGTACATCATGTATTTTCAAGTTCAAGCATCTGTCAAAATTTTAATATAAACAAGTTTTAAGAAAAATATAATTCGTAATGGTAAGTTTATGTCTAATTTGTAACTAATTATACAATACAAATTTAATACATAATAATTTAAATTTTCCTTTTAACTTACAGGTTGATTCCGAGTATTTTTTACGAATTAAAAATATTAATTTATTTTGTACAAGACAAGTTTATGGTTGCATCAGAATCAGATAAGTGTTATATTGTACTTTATGTGTTCTACTGATTCTTTGTGGTTTTTCTTTCTGTTTTTAGGTACTGCTGTGAACAGTAAGTATCAGGTGAAACAACGAAAAAAAATCAATTCAATATTATCCCTTAATTAATTAACTAATATTAGTTTAACTAAATATAATGACTTAAATATTGATTTAATTTTATTTTAATCTAATAATAAAAGAAAATATATTGTTCAAAAATAATTATTTAAATTTACCGCAATCTTAGAATATATAATGCAGAAAAAATTTATAAAGGGTGGGAGAAACAGTTCGTGGCCTCTTTCCCGGTAGATGGCTTAATATGCATACATTTCAGTAACCATTGATCGTTTCGGGCAATTCTTATGTTGTGTTTGTAAGGTGACATTTTAGCTTGCACATTGACATACAAAACATTAAGATCGGTGAAGACCCTGTTAAAGTTAGCCGAAAGATGGTAATGCAGAAATCTGTCAGGAGCTGTATAATTTTACCAAATTGGTCCAAATCGTATGACGCAAGTTACTATACGCAAGTTACTAGAAATTTCCGAAACTAATTTAAGAAAATATTCTGTAACTTTTGAGTTACGCACTTTTCCATCAATCCCACTATTTTTAGTATGTAAGCCCAGACGAAATTTGGGGAAGTCTGAAGTAGCTAAGGAGGTACAATTTTGTATAATATACTGTTACATAATGGCTTACTGCCATCCTGCAGTTTTCACTAATATCCCGCAGAGGCGTCACACGATGATTTTTGCCGGCTATAACTCAAGGAGAAATGCTGAGGTCGTGGGGTTTGAGGCTTGCGGGTATTCTGGCTTACACCGTGAATACAGAAAGTTGGAAAAACGCAAACAATAAAATATACCGATGTTCCGCCGAGATTCGTTGGCCGGAACTTGCGGGTACAACCAGATAATAAATAAAATCAAAATAATAAAAATAATTACGGAAGTGAGGTGCCTTGGTGGGGACCGCCAACCCTACGCCGACACGGAGAGAGAAGTCCCCCTCATCACATTTAAACCGACAAATTTAGCAATTCATTTTACTTATATAAAAAAAAATCAACCAAGAATAAGGATAATTGCCGCACCCGGGTCGTTGTAGTGTCTTTTACCGATAACCAAAATCCAACTGGCCGGACGGCCACCTTGCCACCAGGCCGGAGCGGTGCCTTGCACCGCTATCAAAAATGTTGGACGTTGTTTCGCCTTAAACCGTTGGTCGTCCAAAACACAAAATTCCGTAAAAGTGTTGCGGGGCGTCCTTCCGCCTTTCCCGCAGTCAAACCGTTGGGCGTTGGTTCTTCTTTAGCCGTAACAAAACTGAAGTGGTCTCACCTGACCACTCGCAAACAACTTGGAGGCACGTCCACTTGGCCTCGCCTTTCCGTCGTAAGTAACAGTGGCGATGTTTCGACAAACCGCTAACTCGTGAGATATTGCTTCGCCAAAACCGCTATGTAAAACGGTGGGCGTCTTCGCATTACCAGCAAACCGTAGATAGCGACGAAAAGTGCCGTTAAGTTCTGAGCCAAACAACCAGAGAATTACGTTTACATTTTTCTATAGAAAGACTAAAAACTTGCTTGTGTACGAGTATATATTTTTATTTCTTATTTTTCACAATTGAATAAACTTTAATTTCCACTTTATAATACTAATTTTTATTGTCTTTTATAGAATTTGTTTTTATTTCCACCATGAACATGGATCAAAACTTCCGATTTTATTTTATTAAAATTTTAGCAAAAAAAAAAACTACTCGACTTTAATCTTTTAAAATCTACACTTCTTTTTATTTTCACAACCAAAACTCGAATACCAAAAAAAAATTCTCACACCACAACGACGCGCCAAAACGTTCCAGAAGAATCTTCTTTCTTCTCTGTTTTTCATTTACATCAATTCACATTGATGTAAACGAGAAGCATATAAGAAAAACATTCTCCCAGAACGTTTTGCTTTGCGCACACCCGATGCACATTGGTCTCGCTCTTCATCATTAATTCGACAATCGCGTGACATAAAGATAATAAGGAAAAACAAGAACTTAACAAAAGACTCAAACCCCAATGGAAGTAAAAAAAATTAGGACAGGTGGGGGTGTCATCGGTAAAATGACCTCCATTCTACCACTAAATTATTCGTTATACACAGAAAATTGTTAAGAGAAAAGTCGTAACAATCCTAGAAAATCAATAAAATATTCTGTAACTTTTGAGTTACCCACTTTTCCATCGATCCCACTATCAAAATGGATCTTTTCCCCGTTTATTTTTGCCACAACATAATCAACGTAATGATTTCCGACTACGTAAGATATATAATAATTTTCAACATGTTTGTATAAATTATTTGAAAATTTATTATCCCCCATTACAGTTTCACCAGATTCATGACTCGAGTTAGGATAATTACCGTCTACTTCACTTCATTTAGAGTAATGTTTCATAGATGGATTTTCTTTTGTCCTCCAATTTTCTGTTGGGTCAATTTCAATTCGTTTGGAGTTTTTCTTTTTATTATTAAAACCATTTCTCGGAAATTCGCCCATATATTCATATATTTTGTCGTTTATATATTTTCTCGTAAACTCCAGAAATCTGCCTGCTTTTAATGGTCGTTTACCGAAGTAGCTTTCAACGGAAGCATTTGTGTAATGAGGCTAAACATTTGTATATAGTTCGTTACTACGGGGTTTATTAACTTTTAAAATTGGTAACCCCCCTGTAGAAATGGTAAAAAATCTTTTAAAATCTGATCTAAAAATTTTGGTCGATAAAAATTATTAGTCGGTGGTGTGTTAGATGGTTTTTTTTCGTGAGAGCCGAAGAAATACTCTTCATATCCAAATAAAACCTACTTAATTTGTACAACGGTTGATTTTTTAAATTTAACCCAAACTGTGGACTGGACTCGACATCATCACAAAGTAATTCGTAATTGAGTTCGTGAAAGTTATTCTCATAGAGTAACACGGTCAAATCAATTATCTTTAGCTCAGTTGTGTGACTTGCGTAATTTTCCAGGCAAACTTGAGACAGCATATGCCAAATACGTTTAATTGTTGTATAACTTTGCTCATGTATTATTGCATCCAAACAACCTAACATTTTATTTTTGATTTCAGTAGTATCATTTGGCTGTTTAAAATGGCCGTCTATTACTCTTTTGAATTTCTTTTTAAATGAGCATAACATAAATTCATTTTTTTAACGAACGAATCGTAGGTGTCCAACTTAGCTCCTGCAACCCATTCGTAACAAATATCAATGGACAATGAATATATTGTAAAAGGGCTTAACATTAAATAATGAAAGTGTTGTTTTTACCCATTTTTTTAATATCTGCAATGTCATCCTTTTCGTCATCTAATAAGCTAAGTGCCTCGAAACGAGCAACGTTAAGAACACCTAACCCTTTAAAATACGTAATTGCCTTTAGATTTTAGCTCTAAGTCGCATTCGTCGCGTAATTTGACTTGCACGTCGGTAGCATAGGAAAATGCTAACTTTCTTTTTATAGTTTTCCTATTTTTTCCTCTTAACTGTGTCGTTAGTTGTTCGGTGTGTTTAATGTTTCCGCCGTATATAAACTATAAAAGTAATTGAGTTTAAAAGTAATGCGTTGCTTTTGTAAATAAATTTATAAAAGCGAGGACAGTTGTCGGCACTGACGAGTGTAAATCGTAACTGACTTGTGGGTCACTTTGGTATCCCTTACGTTTATTAAGCATAGGTATTATGCTGCAAATTTGGCTCTTAAGCAGTCAATATATGATTCCGTTCTTAATTTATTGAGGGAGGTTGAACAACTTGGTTTAAATTCAAATGCTGATAACCGAAGCGCTTGCTTGATTAGATGTCGATTCATCAACGTATTCAGGAATAATAACATGACATCTATTTTCACTAGTTAAAATGTCTACGCTACCTTGAGGAGGAACTGGTTGTATAACGTCAGTTGGCTTGATATTTACCTCTGTATTGGTCCACGGAATACCAGATTCAAAAAACTGTTCCGCGTTTATGGAATCGAAATTAAATAATTCATCCGATTTTTCCAATTGATTGATCCAATTCCATAACTTGCTTTTCGTTATCATAAATAATTTCTGAATTTTTAGTTTTAAAATCCCCTAGAATCGCACATTTAATGAATTGCCAGAGAGAATATATGTTTTGACGACTGTTAACGGAATTTCTAATTTTTAATACTTTACATATATTTTCATAATCTGCTGTTTCTTCGTTTTAAATTGACTGGCGCTAAATTTGGTCCAACAATTTTTAGTAATGCGTCTATGAGAGAGGATTTGTTAAGCCGTTCAGCGTTTTTCTTTTTCTGATAACGGCATCTTTTGTTCACGCTTATACATTTCCTCTAAGTGGCCGTGGCGCCATTTCGCACCAAATAAAATGAAACAGAACAAAGATACAAAAACCAACCTTTCAAACTAATTGGTTTATAAATCGTGCAACTACCAATTGGAAAAATTTAGTACGTTGTCGCTGAAAACATAATTTATTTTAACCCTTTCGCTCCGCTTGTCCTATATATGGAACACGTATTTTAAGCGTTCTTTTAAGGTATTTTCAGAGTAGTATATTTTTTTATAGGTATTTAGAAAAATCATGCAATCGTTTTTCGTCCAATCATATTTAAGTATTGTACACATTTGCTTATTTTAATTACTCAGTTGAAGATTTTGTGTCAGTGAAAGCGGACGTGTTTCAAGTGGAGAGGTATGTACATTTCTATTCAAGTGTAATGTCCATTTATGGGACATAAATCATTCTGTCCCAGAACAAGGACATTTCAATTCAAGTCCCATTTTTGGGATATAAATCTATCTGTACTGTCTATATGACACTTCTACTATATGTATTTTTTAATATTGTTCTAGAGCAAACGGTAAATGGAGAAAACCTTCAAAAGAAAATACTTGTATTTCCTAAGTACAGAAACAGTATAGCTATTAGTGAGCTTGAATAGCTTATTGATGCTGGAGATTCAGATTTTGAAATTTTTTCATCAGATGATGAAAGCGAACCAAATAATTTAGCTATTGATGAAATGGAGCACGACGATTTTGTAAACGTTCCACAAAAGCTGCGGTTTTCGTATTAGATTTTCCTATTCCTGAAGAGCAACCAGATAAAGCTAACGAGTCAATTTGCAATTACCAAATTTTATCTGGCAATGATGGTGTCATTGACAACGTGGAATTTGAGTTAATAGACGAAGTGTTAAATTTGAAGCAGGTTTACACATTTACACCGAAAGAAAAAATGGAATGGCGTCGAGGATTGTATGCATTCCAAAAATCAGAAGTGATGGTTATTGAATCTGAGCGGGATGATTTCAACCTTGATGACACGCCTTTGTCATATTTTTTTAAATCCTTTCTGGTGGAATTTTTTGAAAACGCCGCGACGTTTACAAATATGTTTGCTTTACAACAAGAAACCACTGCCTGGAAACAGACAAACGCTGATGAACTAATCAAGCTTTTCGCGATTCATATACTTATGAGTTCTTTCAAACTTACCATATCCAAAATCTGTTGGTCTAACGATCTCCGATTAGATTTAGTAGCTAGATGTATGACTTATGACCGATTTTGCCAACTAAGAACACACCTGCGTTTTGTTAATAATATGGAAATTGAGTCAACAAACAATACAGACAAATTTGCGAAAGTTCGCCCAGTAATAAATTCGGTACGAAACCGGTGTATACAATTTCCATTATAATAAAGCCTATGCGTCGACGAGCAAATGATTACTTTTAAAGGAAGGGAGACTGGGAATAAAACAGTATATGAAAAGCAAACCATGTCCATGGTGCATACAAGTTTATTTATTGTGCGAAAAAAATGGTAAACCTTACGATTTAATTATGTATCAAGGGCGATCGGCCGAAATATCTAAAACTGAACAGAAACGGTTTGGATTTGGCGCAGCAAAAGTACTTCATTTAATAAAAAGGACAACTGAAAAAGGACATAATTTATATTTCGACAATTATTTCTCTACGTATCAGCTTTTCGAAATATTACAAACAATATTACAACAAATTAATGCGATTGGCACTATACCAAATATAACTATACGAATTAATCAGTTTAGTAATCCCCCATTGTTAAAGGATGCTGAAATTAAAAAGAAAATTCACGAATATAGTGAAGAAATTAGCAGTCGGGACGGAAATGTCGCCGTCGTAAAATGGTAGGATAATCGGATTGTCCAATCGGATATTGGCTCCA
This sequence comes from Nephrotoma flavescens, assembly GCA_932526605.1. Classification (NCBI taxonomy): domain Eukaryota; kingdom Metazoa; phylum Arthropoda; class Insecta; order Diptera; family Tipulidae; genus Nephrotoma; species Nephrotoma flavescens. The sequence continues at coordinate 141,163,672 of OW052222.1, forward strand.
ATTTTATCGGTAAGCAAGGAAAATATTATAAAAAGATGGGATAGAAAACAAAAAACCATGATTGAAATAAAACAACCAGAAATAATTTCAAAATATAGTGCGAACATGAGCGGAGTTGATCGCCTAGATCAACTTCTCAGCTATTATTGGATATTCTTAAAGTCGCGAAAATGGACACTACGAATCGTTTTTCATTTTGTGGATCTGGCGTTGTGCTCTAGTTGACTGGAATATAAGGAAGATGTTTCTAGAACCGGAGAAACTCATACAATGGATCTATTGGCCTTTAGATTCTACGTAGTTCGAGCACTGATTGATAGTCATCAAGCACAGAAACGAGGCAGACCACGAAAAGAGTCGGACGAAAATTCACCGACTGCGAATAAAATAAGAAAATGCGAAATACGACCTTTAAAAGAGGTGCAGGTAGATACTGTAAATCACTTGCCCGAACATGACCAAAAGTCTGAAACATCTCGCTGTAAAGCTCTGGGTTGTAAATAAAGAACTTTTTATTTGCACAAAGTGCAATGTGCATGTATGCCTTAGGGAAAGGGAAAGAAATTGTTTCAAATCGTTCCATGTAAAATAAATGCATCATGCACACCTATCAATGTTGTGGAGTATTACAAAAGTCTGAAGTCAATTTAATTTATGTGATGAACGCAAAGATGTGATAATTTTATTATTTATTTTTTAATTTTGTTTTTCTGAATTGGTTAACTAAATTGTATTTATTTTTTATTGTTTTTAATAATAACCCTTAAATGTTATTTAACGAAATGAATGATTTGTGTCTAGACACACCAATTTTTAGTGCGGCAGAAAAGGATAAATAGTTAAGGCTGTTATATACTAAAACAGGCACAAATAGCAAAATTTATATTTTTTTTGCGTCAATGATTTGTCGTAGCAAAATGTATGTATGATGAAAATGGTTATGCATAGCATAGTACAAGAAAATTGAAAAAATAATAATTTAAGATGCTATTTATATATCCCTTTTCTGGCCAGTCAAAAATTTTATGTTTGGTAAAACATTTAAGAGACTATATGTAGTTTTGGATTCATGTTATACGCTGCGTTAAATACTGTTATGTTAATGTTGAGTTAAATTGTTGCGTTGATTACGTGACATTTTATCGTAAAATGTTATACAGAAAACATCGATTTAACGGAATAATTGAGGTGTCCGTTTAAATCCGATTGTCCGTTAAATCCGAATGTTTTTAAATTTAATATATTCGATCGAATTTAATCTGAGATGGATGAATTGTGTTAAGATTGGGTATGTTGGATGGAAATGGGATCCTTAAATTATTATTGAAAGAATTTCTGGAATAACATGTTTCTGATAAGAATTGATGTCTTAACACCTATCACCAGTACGCCAGTACGTGACCCACTCATGTAATTTATCAACAACCACCTCGAAAACTATTCAAAGGAACATGGAATATGATGTCTTCTAAGACCTTGAGATTTCCAAAACCTTTCGAACCAAGCGGAAATTTATACTTTTGAGGTACTTGCAATACAATAGAGCATAAATGGTCTGGGAGTTTATATATACCAACCAATAGTTACACTCTCCACTACAACAATAATAAATGAAGAGGAAAATTATGATTCGGTTTCACATCCTCTAGCGAGTACAGCACTTTATCAGTTTATAATCCCTTATTTACCCAACGTACCGAATTCCATCATTAACGGTTAAGTAATAGCCATGTCCCGTTCCAGGTGGCCATTTTAAAAAATTTCATCTAAAAAAAATAATGAATCTCATTTCCATTAAATAAATCAATCCCATCGTAACCGGCTAAAAACTGCCTGAGTTCCGTCCAAAGTGGCCGTTATCCAGAATTTCTTCCACAAATCACTTAAGAATTCCATTTCAATCTAGCATACCGAATCCGAATATATGTTAATTCGAGGTTATCCAAAATATACCAATATACGGGACAATCGCAATAACACCATTACAATCGAAAACCATAAAGTAAAAATAATAATTCGTAGATACGAAAAGTTAGTTGTGAGAATAGAATATAGATGAAAAATGTGAAAGAATCGAATTTCGTACGCTACGTCGAACCGACTATTGGATTCTCTGTCGAATGAAAGATGGCTTAGTGTTTATGATGCGGATTGTGTTTAGAAAGCGTATTATAATTTCACCGCATTACTCAATTCCCACATTCAAAATTGTCAATATACGATTTCAAAACCCAAAACCAAGAAGCTAAAACCTTGAATAACTAGTGAACTAAGCAATGAAATTAAAAAAAAATTAATTCATATAGAAAATACAAAACCAATCCTCAAAATAAAAAATTGGCAACAGCTTATAAATCAAAAAATAAAAAATATGTTGATAATTTGGTGAAACAAACTCGAACGCAATTTTACGAATATCAGTTTGAATTAAATAGAAATAATATTAAGGGAAAATTTAAGGGAAAATTGAACAGGATGATATAGGTAATCATGATAGAAATCAGATGCTATTCTCTAATTATTATGAGGCTAAAAACTGTTTTCTACCTCCTGCAACTGTAAATGAAGTTTACGTATTATTAATTCAATTGAAAAATATAAATGCGTGCGGACATGATGGCATTAGTAATGTTCTTGTAAAACATATAGCTCGATTCATCTCCGACCCGTTGTGCTTCATTTGCAATTTAAGTATGTGTAGTGGAGTCTTTCCAACCGATTTAAAGAAAGCTATAGTAATTCCTATGCACAAAGGAGGAGAAGTTTCAAATATGTCTAATTATAGAGCTATTTCACTCCTTCCAGCCTTCTCAAAAATTTTGGATAAAGTTATTAAAAAAAGATTATTGTTATTTTTAGATAAAACTGGATTTTTTAATAATACGCAATATGGATTTCGAGAACAGCTAAATACTGAAGATGCATTGATTATCTTTCTGGGCAAAGTATACGGCGGTTTAAATAATAATAAAAATGTTGCAGGACTGTTTATAAATATTACGAAAGCTTTTGACACAGTCAAGCATTCAATTTTGTTTGAAAAATTATGAATTGCTGGAATTAGGGGAATAGTTTTAGATTTGTTGAAATCTTATCTTACTGGTAGGTCACAATCGGTAAAATTAAATAATACTTACTGTGATCCTCTACCTGTCACTGTTGGCGTACCGCAGGGTTCGGTTCTTGGGCCAATTTTATTTTTAATTTATTATTCCATTTTTAATATCAATCTCTGTGGGTATCCTGTTGCGTTTGCTGATGACACGGCCTGTGTTTATTGTAATAATGATTGTGTTTGGAGCATACTAAAACTTTATACTCTAAAATTTGATTGACATTTGTGCTTGCTCGAAATGGTCTTGCCTCTGCAGAAGTTTAATGTCAAATTTGGGTGTATACGGTTTGCGCACAAGCAATACTATTTCGAGCGGAACTGTCTATTAGTATTTTTTTGTTTTATATAAAAGTCAGATTACTTGTATCGTAACCACCAGCGTAATTCAATCAAATCAACCAAGAATAAAAATTATAAAAAATATAAAATTAATAAATTGAAGTTTTGGTGTAAAGTGGAAAACCAATTTTAAACAGTTTTAAGTGGTGATTGACGAACCAGCCAGTTCACAATCGTGCCTTATCCGGTACATTTTTTGGTCCTTCGAGCCGGATGGTCTGCACAAAAATTTCGTCCTTCAACCAAAGCGTGGGTCCACCATTTTGAAAATTCAGATTCCGTGAATAGTCGTACGCTTATATTTAAAATTGTCGTGTATTCTACAAAAATTGTGGGATTGTGAGTTTATCGGTTTCAATGGAGGCTCTTAAAAGACGTCGGTCCGTTTTGAAAGGTCAAATGACCAAAATCGTAACCTTTGCGGATTCGATCGAAGCCTCCACCAAAATGGAGCAAATCAAAGCTCGGGTAGACAAAATTCACGAGTTGTGGTCCGAGTTTGTCAAAGTGGAAGATAAAATGTTTGAATTGGATTCGGATGCACCCTCGTTGTCAGAGGAATTCGACGACAACTATTACCACGCAGTCGCTCAACTCACCGCCGCACTTCGGCATTTTCACACTGCAACGGTTCCACTGAATATCTCGGGAACAGTTGGTGAGAACACGGGTCAATTTCATGCGGGGTCACACGAGACTAAACTACCGCGTATGAATATACCAGTTTTCGATGGCAATTTCCAAGAATGGCAAAGCTTCTTCGATTTGTTCAATAGTGCGGTACATGAAAAGGTATCACTAACCGCAGCTCAAAAACTGCAGTATTTGAAGGGTCTGTTAAAGGGTGAACCACTAGGATTGATCAAACACCTCAATGTAACGGATGCGAATTACGTCGAGGCTTATCAAATATTAATCAAACGATACGATAAAAAAAAGTTGACCATTAATCGCTATATTGAAACCTTTTTTAAACAACCTTCGATTACACGGGTGAACGCGTCGACGATACGACATCTGGCCGATACAGCGGAAGAAGTGATCCGAAGACTGAAAGCAATTGGTCCCCCAGGAGAAGTTCGAGACCCTTGGTTAATTTATATTATTGTCAGTAAACTGGACGATGATAGTCGACAGTTTTGGCAACACGAGTCAGCGAAAATCGAGTACCCTACCTTCCAAAACCTGATGGATTGTCTACAAATTCGAGCCGACACGTTAGAAGGCATCCGAGAAACAGTGAACAAGCCAATTGTCCGCATGCCGAGTCTACGAAATGCACATACCACGTTCACCACAAATTTAAATTGTCCGTTGTGTGACGTTGAGCATCTGTTGTACCAATGTTCTAAATTCCGAAATATGAACGTGCTGGAGAGGCGAAATTTTATAAACGAGAAAATGCGATGCTATAACTGTCTGAGTGATTCTCATACCGTTCGAACCTGCAAATCCAAACGGTCGTGCCAGATCTGTCGTAAACGTCATAACAGTTTGCTGCACGTGGCCAATCCGATAAATCCACAATCCGTACCACGACCACCAACCACACCGGTCGTTAATACAGTACAAATAACGCCTAACTCGTCAAATCCTGAATCAACATCAACACATGCTTCAATCGACAGAACACCGACCACGCAATTAAAGCCAATCAACACGAACAGGTCTCCAATCAACATAATACCAGCTTCACACCTAATCTCAATTACCACCATGCAAACACCATCAATCAACACATCATACCATACCGTTAAACCATAAATCGTCATCCAATCAACCAACCTTCCACTCGCTACTACCGACAGCGATGGTACACGTCACCGATGCACGTGAACTTATGCAACCATGCCGGATACTCCTCGATTCCGGCTCACAGGCGTCCTTCGTCACAGAAGCTTGTGTTAACCGTTTGGCCTTACCCCGATACAAGGCAAACATCACGATAAAGGGTGTTGGCTCATCGACCGCGGGATCCACCAAAAGCGCTACTAATTTAGAAATCTCACCACGATTTGGTATCGGACCAAAATTAATGATTAATGCGCTAATCCTTCCAACCATAACAGCCACACTACCATCCACAAACGTGAACCCGGAATTATGGGACCGCGTGAAGAACCTGCAGTTTGCAGATCCCAAGTTTCACGAATCTGGCGTCATTGACATCTTAATCGGCGCTGAGCATTTTTTCGAGGTATTGATCGAGGGTAAGATCCCAGGAGATCAGGGACAACCAGTAGCCCAAAACACCATTTTCGGATGGATAGTAGCAGGAACGACCAGTACTAAACCGACCAACTGTTTAGCACAATTGACCGTGTGTTCAGAACCAGAGCTTGATCAGCTTTTACGAAATTTCTGGGAAATCGAAGAAGTTCCGGCTACCAAACATCTGACAGCTGAGGAAGCATCATGTGAAACGCATTTCGCAGAGACATTCCAACGAACAGCAAAGGGGCGGTTTATTGTAAAATTACCATTCAAGAGGGACATCAAACCGATAGGAGATACGAGAGATCGAGCCATTAAACGATTATTTGCGGTTGAAGCCAAACTAACCAGGAACCCAGAACTTAAACGAGAATATACGGATTTTATGCGCGAATATTCAAGGCTAGGTCACATGGAACGTATTGATCACAACGAATCATCCCACAAACCAATACCCTCATATTACATGCCGCATCATGCAGTTGTGAAGCAATCCAGTACCACTACGAAGGTCAGGGTAGTATTCGATGCGTCGGCGAAATCTACGACAAATGTGTCGCTAAACGACAACCTAATGGTAGGGCCTACCGTCCAAGACAGCTTGTTCGCGATTCTCGTTCGTTTTCGGAAGCATGTTATCGTATTCACCAGCGACATTGAAAAAATGTACCGCCAGATATTGATCGATAGGGAAGACGCGGACTACCAACGAATCGTGTGGCGAGCATCTCCAGACACACCAATCGAGGATTACCGGCTGTTGACCGTAACCTATGGTATAGCCTCAGCACCGTACTTGGCCACTAAAACTTTAACCACAATAGCCGATACCAATTCTACCACGTTTCCGAGAGCGTCGAAAGTAATCAGACAAGACATATACATCGACGATTTAATGTCAGGGGCCAATAACGAGACCGAAGCTGCAGCACTCCAAGCTCAGATTATTCAATTATTACAGGACGCAGGATTTCATTTACGAAAATGGACCTCAAATAGCCCATTAGTGCTTCAAAATGTACCTCAGATTAGCCAAGAAGTCTCACCAATCGAAATCTCCGAGGGATCGCGGTCAATTAAATTGCTAGGCCTGGAATGGCGTCCAACGACTGACTCGTTTCACTTTAAAGTTTTGTCCACTGGAGTAATGGCAAAGACGAAGCGCGAGTTACTATCTGAGGCGTCTAAAATTTTTGACCCGCTGGGATGGTTGTCACCATCCATAATTATGGTTAAAATTTTATTTCAATCTTTGTGGCTACTAGATTTACATTGGGACGATCCATTGCCAACCAGTATTTCGAAGAAATGGCACGAGCTTCGGCAAGAGTTAAACCATATAGATGCAATTTCAATTCCACGATGGTTAAGTACTGCGAGTGAACCGTTCGAATTACACGGATTTTCTGATTCCTCCGAGTTCGCTTATGCAGCTGTAATATATAGTAGAACCAAAGCCGAAGATGGGACCTTCCGGACCAATATCGTTTGTGCAAAAACTCGAGTAGCACCAATTAAGCACCTTTCGATTCCACGTTTGGAACTGTGCGCTGCCTTACTGCTAACCAGGCTGATGAAAACAGTGATCGAGTCATTGCAAGTCGAAAATATTGAGGTCTTCTACTGGACCGATTCAACAAATGTATTGTGGTGGTTATCCTCTCTTCCAAGATGTTGGAAAAGCTATGTAGCAAATCGAACGGCAGAAATCCTAGAATCCACATCACGAGTCAATTGGCGCTATGTACCGACCACCGAAAACCCAGCTGATTGCGCCTCGCGCGGCATTATACCATCTAAGCTACAAAACTTCGGCCTGTGGTGGAAAGGACCCGAGTGATTGCAGCGAGATCAAGAATTTTGGCCGAATCAGGAAAAGTTATGTCAACCAAATCACCGCACCAACGAAGAACGGCCAATAACGACGCAGGGCCTAAGTACCATTACAACCAACAACCTCCTGGAAAACTTAGCACCGAGATATTCAACATTCACCAAGCTCGTACGAATCATTGCGCGATTGTATCAGTTTCTCAATAATATTCGAAAGGCTAGAGAAAAGGAACCCAAATCGACGATATTATCGGTCAACGAATATGAGCGATCGACCAATGTTATTCTCAAGTGGGTACAGCAGAATGGTTTGGCTACGGAATGGTCCTGCATTAAAAACCAGAAATCGTTACCAAAGAATAGTAAATTACTGGCCTTGAATCCATTTATAGATGAGCATGGAATTTTACGAGTTGGTAGTCGCATTAAACATGCAAACATCGAGTATAGCGCACGGTTTCCGACCATACTACCCGCGAACCACATTATTACCGATCTGATCATCAGTGACACCCATACCAAATATCTGCACGCAGCACAATCATTGATGGTGGCCACATTAAGGCAACGATATTGGATCCTCAATTGTAAAAATTTGGTTCGACAACACATTCATCGTTGTGTCCAATGTACGCGATACAAGCCTGAAAGACTGAATCAACTGATGGGAGATTTGCCACCTGCACGAGTGAATCTAAAATATGTCTTTAACCAAACGGTGGTTGATTACGCTGGGCCTATTACACTTCGGTCGATGGTAGGCCGGCGGTCCAAATTGCATAAAGGATACGTTGCCATTTTCGTATGTATGAGCAGCAAGGCCGTCCATATCGAGCTGGTCAGTGATTTATCCACCAGCGCCTTTTTCGCGGCGCTGAAACGATTCATGTCCAGGAGAGGACTATGCTCAGATATGTATAGTGACAATGGCACCAATTTTGTCGGTGCTAGAAACCAATTGCATGAAATCCATAACCTTAACCGATCAAAACAACGTAATAATCTTATTTCAAACTTTTTATTAGATTACCAAACAAGATGGCACTTCTCACCACCATCTGGGCCCAATTTCGGCGGGCTATATGAATCAGCGGTGAAGTCAATGAAGTACCATTTACGACGAGTCGTGGGTAATACCGTATTGAACTTTGAGGAAATGACGACACTATTGACGCAAATCGAAGGCATTTTAAATTCTCGTCCGCTCTGTTCGTTACCAGCGAGTGCAGACGATATCGATATGCTCACACCAGCTCATTTTATAATCGGGCACTCCATGGCGTTACCACCCGATCAAGATCATACCACGACGAAACAAAATGTATTGACACGCTGGCAGCACATCCAATATATGATGCAGCATTTCTGGAAGCGTTTTCGACACGAATATTTAACCACGTTGCACAATCGTTCCAAGTGGCAACACAAACATACGAATTTAAAACCAGGTGACATAGTGTTGTTGCGTGATGATAATACACCGCCAGCCCAGTGGCCATTAGGCAAAATCCAACAAATACATCCGGGACAAGATGGACTAGTACGAGTAGCTTCCATCCAGGCAAAGGCTGGAATATTCAAACGGCCCATAACCAAATTGGTGCTGCTACCAGTTTCTTGAACTTTCGGTTCAACGTCGGCGGTATGTTTGGAGCATACTAAAACTTTATACTCCAAAATTTGATTGACATTTGTGCTTGCTCGAAAAGGTCTTGCCTCTGCAGAAGTTTAATGTCAAATTTGGGTGTATACGGTTTGCGCACAAGCAATACTATTTCGAGCGGAACTGTCTATTAGTATTTTTTTGTTTTATATAAAAGTCAGATTACTTGTATCGTAACCACCAGCGTAATTCAATCAAATCAACCAAGAATAAAAATTATAAAAAATATAAAATTAATAAATTGAAGTTTTGGTGTAAAGTGGAAAACCAATTTTAAACAGTTTTAAGTGGTGATTGACGAACCAGCCAGTTCACAGTCGTGCCTTATCCGGTACAGACTGGTTTGATATTGTATATGCCATACAGAGTGAAGTAGCTCGGTTCAGAAGGTGGTTTAATTTGCATTATATGATATTAAGCCCAAAAACAGGGTTCATGATATTTCATTTAAAAAATGTAGATGATTTCCCAGATATAATTATTAGCCATGCTTTGAATTGTTCACTTTCTGACTGTAATTTTAAATGTTTTCAAATAGAAATGTTTTCCAGTTTTAAATCTTAGGTATTATTTTGGACAGCAAATTGAAATTCTCTGAGCATGTTAGCAACATTTGTAAGAAAATTGAGAATAGTAAAGGACCAAGAACTGACCCCTGAGGAACGCTAGAAGAAACAGGTAAGAAGTCAGAAAAAGAATTCTCATAAAAGACTGTCTGAAAGCGACCCAAAATATAGTGTAAAATCAATTTAGCAGCAGAGAGAGAAAAATTAAAGTTCGAAATAAGCTTATTAAATAAAATTTGGTGATTAATTGAATCAAACGCTTTAGAACAATCTAACAGAGTAAGGCAAGTCATTTCACTTTTACTCATACCACAACGAATATTGATCAGTATGATTTGAGAGTTAAAAACCTATATGTTATTAATTTTACTCGGAAGGTATACTGTCGTAGATTTTATAGTATTATGGCACCCTATCTATACAATTTACTACCTAGTCAAGTAAATCAGTCAGAAAGTACAATGGCAAAATTTTTAAAAGAATTGAAGTGTTGGCTTTCTGGTTTTGATCACATCAATGATTTAGAAAAGTATTTTTAAATTTTAAATATTTATTGAATTTTAAATTTTATTATTATTAATTTTCATACTGCTTACATTTATTTTACATTTATTTTTTTTTTATAAGAGATGCTATATTTTTATTCTATTATGATTTATTGATTGTCATAGTTATTTCTGTTTTCGAGTTTCTAAATACATATGTGCCTCCTTTCTCATCAACTCATTTCATATAATTTATATAACTTCTTTCATTTTTCCATATGAATCTTTTCTGTGTTATTTTTTAGTTACAGTTTCTTTTATCTTTTATTCTTATATGAGCGCCTCACCGCTCTTTTATCTTATAAATTTCATTTTTTTGTTGCTACAGTTGAAACAAGCTTAACTAGCTTCTGACTGTTCCTATTATTTTTTATTTTTGACTTTAATTTGTAATATCGTATGCTTAAGCGTAAAGTTCCTATACTTTGTAAACTAATTTAATTATCTCTATAACTTTTCAAATAAAAAATAAATAAAAAAAAAAAAAAATTTACATGTCATAAGATTTGAGCATTTCAGGTAAAATTATGCAGCTTTTGACACATTTTTGCGGTAGGTCAGACTACAGCATTTGGATGTGATAGTATGACTAGGTATACTCGTATCGAGTAATATATCCTTCGGCAATACAATATTTTTTCCGATGGGATAGCAAAGACACTGTCTGCATTAACATTTTTAGGCTGGAAACTTTCAGCTAACTTTAACAATTACCGTGTTTCTTGACGCTCGTTGATCCGGATCAGTTCAAATTTTATATGGAAAACATGATCCAAATTTAGTTTAAATCACAAATTTTGATTTTAAATCTAGCAAGCGCCTTTGTATTGTTTCATGAAACATGAACTGAACTGAATCAGATCATGCGTCAAGTAACACAGCTAATATCACACATACATTTAACCGTATCGTTTCACACTAGACGACTAACGCTGAAAGTTATTGGACGAGTTATTTGAGAAGCTAATGAAAAGACGTGAGAAATTGAAACGAACGTGTTTCGCAAAAAATATGCACGTTGACAAATTCCCAACTGCGAAAACACATAAACACGAAAAGTTCAATTGAATGAAGGAAACGTCATAAAATGTGAACGAATTTAATTGAGCAAAAAGTAATAGTTACTATCTTCAGACTGTGAGTGCGAGTAAAATCTCATAGTCATGCAGCGACCTTATAAAGGTCACTGGAATGAAATTGTTGTGTAACTAAAATATAATTTTGCTGGTTGTATACAACGAGATTGTTGCTGTACATTGTTTAAAAAGAATTATCCGTTGATTTTTGTAGTGGCCGAAAAATGCCGCTACATGGTACTACCTGGTTATATGAAAATATGAACTTTAATGAAAAAAAAATTAATTGGTTTCAACTGGCCTGGTAGAAAATAGAATTTTTTCTGCTATCATCGGGAATATACTTAATAGATAAAAACTCTATAGTGCTGGCTGCATAGTTTTATTTTGATTTTTTTATAATAACAGTAAACAGCTATTAACCCAAATTAACGTAAACCTAATTAACAGTTGTTGACCATAATCTATCTATCGTCACACAGTTTCAAAATAAAATCAAGCTGTTTTGTAAATGTGAGGTGCTAATACAATAAAGCTGCACCTTTAGCATGCGAAACCAATCAATGATTCCAAACCGTTACAAATATCTTCATGAAGACCAAACTTTCTAATAACTAAATAGCCCTTGTTTTAAGTATTTTGAGGGTCCTTGTTAAAAAACTGTTTACTAACATTTTTCTAACACTTAATGAAATTTAACATTTGTTTTTTGTGCTTGCATATATTTTGATGGGTGTGACTCAAAAATTAGTTTATTATTCCTGACCATTAACGATAGCTCGATTTTCAATTAAACTACAAATATAAACAACTAAAAACAACCGTACAGGTACAAAAGAATCTATATACATATTTCGTATGACGTACCTAAATAACATAAACAAGTTTAAATCAAAAGCACAACTTTTACTGTTTTCTTATATTAATTACACTTACCCAATGAAGAATAAACAATATGTTTAGGTAGGAAATTTTCATCTCAAATTCAAATACACATACGTACGTATTATAAAAGAATGTGAAGAAAATTATATACGAAAATACTTTTGCCTTTGTTTATAAAAAAAAAGTTAGGGATGAAAAATGAACAATTTAATTCTTAAAATCAAAACATGAAAAGCATAAGAAAAGCTACATTGTATATCAGACGAAACTTGAGAACATCCAAAACTTTTCATACATCTCATTGAGGCAAACTTTTTAAATTGTTTATGTTTCCATTTTGTTTCACAAATTTTTATACACGTACTCCCAACGATAAGAAAACCTTAACAAACGATAAAATAAAATGTTGCTTCATTATCTACTCGTAGACAACCAACCACCACTGCAGTAGTGATCATTTACGAACTTCCTTATAGATTTTTTTTTAAGACCGCATAGAAAGAAATTAAAAAGACACGACGAATAATGAATGGCAAAATGAAGAAAACACTAATAAATCTTTAAATGTACTACGTACATAAACAAAAAGTTAGCAAAAGGTTTTGTGCTTTTCAGGAGCTTTCGTTGTGTACCGCCTTTCCCTCTCCACACATATTTGTGTATTTATGTTTTATAGAAAATATTTTAAGGATATAATACTGTGCGATTTACAGTACAAAATGAAAAGATTTTTTCTTTGCTTACTGGGCTGTTAAATTACAACTCAATATTTTGTATATAGAAAAGGAATTCGGTAGTAATTATGGTTTCTGTTGTGTGTGTAGAATATTTCAAACGTAACATTTTTATACTTACTCGTATTTATGGTTTATATTGCTCTTTTTATATTTTGAAATACATTTTAATTGGATTTTAATTTGGATGCAAATTAAAATTATTTACAGTAAATTACATTTGCAGATTTTTAATATTTTTGTTTCTAAATTTGAAATAAAAAATGGAGTGGTGAATATGTTGTGCCAACACCCGAATACACCACACTTGGTTTCTAGAAAAATTTAGGAAAAAAATATTTTCTTATAATGAATTTTCTACTAGCAGTTTATTCATTACTAATAGTAAAGTATCTTTTAATAGGGGCCATATTTATAGTCGTCACTACACCGATAGCAGTAGTCACTGTTTTCGAGAACCAACTGTTTTTGGATTAATCAAGGTGATCACCTTGAATAAAAAAACACTGTCTGGCTATTATCCAGAATAACCCAAAATTTCATGTTTTTGGATTGTTTTTTTTTTTGGTATGTATAGTCATCACTAAAAGAGATGTTTTAATAAGGATTTTAGAATAGTATTTATGAACATAAAGAATAGTATTTTATGTTGTTAAAACAATTGTTTTCGAACTAGTGCTACCAATAAAATAAAAGTTAAAAATTTGACAATTTGATTTTTTACTATCGTGGTTAATATTTTAAAAATGAACCGATTAGAAGAAAATCAAAGAAAAATTCTAATAGAAATTATTAAAAAATATAAGAATATATTAGAAAATAAAAAAACCGATTCTGTGACTAACATTGAAAAAAATAAATGGTTGGTTAAACGTAACCAATGAGTACAATTCACAGATTATTGGTCCTCCAAAAACGGTGAAGCAAATTAAGGCTGCATACGCTAACTGGAAAGGTAAACTTAGATAGAAAATTGCTTCAAAACGAAAAGATGGTTTGGCTAATAGTGGAGGTCCACCGAAAGTTAAATTATCCGAAGTAGATGGTGATTTACACGAAATTATTTCGCCCACAATCAATCCACTACGTAATAATTTTGATTGTGATAGTGATTTTTTCAATGAACGGGTAATTAAAACATTTATATTATTTCACACAAAAATTAATATAATTTATTTTAAAAAATACAATTTTTAGGAACAGGAAACTAACCCTTTCCCTGATTCTGAAGATTTTACAGAAGAATATTTAGATGAGGACACTATTCAGGAAATAGATTGTAACGAAAATACTGTTGAAGTAAATTGTCTTGAATCAAGTTTAATGTCATCCTCTGTGGTGCAACCGACAGTGAGCGCCAATTTACCTAGAGCAAGAAAAACGAACGGCCAGAATAATAAAAATTAAATTTTTCAACTTCAAAAGAAGGCACTACTATCCAAAATAAAGTGCAATGAGGCTAAAGAAAAGGCTTATAATACCCAACGACTTTATTATGAAAAGAAAATTTCTCGTCTTGACGAAATAACCGAATAGTTTATATTGTAAATAAAAATAAAAACTTGAATTTAGAATATTATATTTTTATTTATAAGTAAATATTAAAATAACTCGCAAATTAAATTATTTTCATTTTTTATTAAATTGGATTATAAATTAAATCGCGGATGCTTGTGCTCGCGGTGTACTCGAAACGATTTGGTGTTGACCGTTTCCCTGTCTTGTAATACCTCGTCATCTTCGGTTTCATCTCCTATCTCAAACGCAATGTTGTGAAGTACCGCAACAGCAACAATTACAACTAACAAATTACTCAATTTAATTCGTGAAGCTGAAACAACATAAATTGAAAGGTGTTTATACATATATACACACTCGAAAAAAAGTTTGATATGCGATGCAAATAATTCCGTATATGAATCCAGCGCAAAAGTATATCGTTTTTAGAAGTAAGCTTTGCATCTTAACAGAAGCATTATAGTTTTCATTAAAATATGATTTAAATTACTTTTGAAACGAATTGATGCAACTTATCTCTAATTGTGAAACTGGGGTACAGTGAAACTGTATCGATACAGTTGTATAGTAATGGGAGTGGAATTCAATGCAAACAAAATGTGTTGTAAATTATTTTGACACTAATTACATTGAAAAAAGAAATGTGGAGCACATGTTTTTTGAATTAGATTTTGTCTGCTTTCTTCTACTGTAAAAAAGATTTTACAGAAATTTACTAAAAGAAATTTACGAATTTTGTTATAAAAAAACCCGTTGAATTATATTTTATGCTTCATGAGATTTTAAAATCTCTATATCAGCATACTGTGCTCACCCACTCAGCATACTGCGCTCACCAGATACCAAACTACAAATATATGAAAAATATTTTATGCTTATATTGAAAGGATATACACAATGTCTTAGCGAATTATTATAAATGCGCTAAACATTTGTTAACCCCAGGTTATATAGAAATTTCATTCCGACACACGTGTTACATTAGTTTTAGACGCAACTACATCATAAATATTTTCAATGCATGCTTTGCTTCTAAGTGTGTTCGATGCAAGGGTTACATCGAAAACCGCTGCAAAATTTTTAAGTGTGTAATAAGTGATTATACACAATATTTATATTGATTACATTTTGCAAGAACGGAAAATCTTCGTTTCCAAATTCCAACGGTTCTTTCGATGCAAGCACGAGTAGACAACAATGGTTTATTAAAATATACCTCTTGTCTATTATTCGGATTCCGATAGGGGGTTATTAAATATTCTTTGCACCCGTAACCACCATCGCCAATTAACAGACTATCCCCAAATTCTCCATTTTCAAACCGATTTTTAATTGACGAAAAATTAAAAATTGTTTGATCATGTGCTGATCCATGCCACCTGTAATGACACAATAAATTGAAATTTCAATGATCTGACAAAATATTTGTATATGTAAAGCTTACCTGACAACTAAATCTTGAAATTTACAGTCCGAATCACATATTGCCTGTACATTTATGGAAAAGAAACCTTTACGATTTCGAAAAAATTCTGCGTTTTCACCACCTGGAGACTTAATTGGGATATGGCACCCATCTATACAACCAACACATCTAGGATTTTTTTTTATACTATAAAATTTGTTTACAACTGATTGTTTTTCCTCTGGTGTAGCAGGCATTTTAAAAAATTGCTTGGCTAATTTTGCAAAGGCTTTGGATACTTCATGAACTGTTATGCAAACTGTTGACTGACTTATGCCTATCAAATCACCAGAAACAATTTGGAAACATCCAGTAGCATAAAAACGTAGAGCCACCATGATTTTTTGTTTCACTGTCAAAGGCAAACCTCTATTATCTGTGTCTTGCAGATATTGTTGCACTAAGGATTCCAAATAACTTAAAGATTTCTCGGAAACCGAAATCTTTGCTTGAATTCTGAATCTGAATAATATGCTTCCGAAATTCTTCCCTGATAGCTCTTATCATTTCTTGTAAAGTTGGCTTCTATCAAGTAATCAGACTCATTCGAACTGGTAAACTTGATGGGAACGAAACATCCGTTTTTAAATGATCCGAAACTAATTTAATTTTTCTTATTTTATTGTATATTGTACACAATAATTTTTATTTATTTTGAAGATATGTATCACTTTGACAACTAGAATGAAATATGTATGGCGCTTATTTTTTGACGACTAATTTCGAAATTCGAATGTAATTTACAACAAAAAAAATTTATTTTCGATAATCTGTAATAAGTGTTTTAGTCGCCGATATCCACGACTATAGTTGTAGCAACTGTATGAAACAGTTGAAATAGCGTAGTTTATAAATACCAAAAGAGTTACTATAGTGGTAACAGTGATTGTAGTGACGACTATAAATATGGGCCTAGATCTTCGTCAATATTATTTCTTTTATCGCTCACCGACACCTGAGATGCAGGTATGGCTAGTACAATTTTTGCAATTTTACAAAAATTTTCATCTCTTTTGTCCCAAAAATCAAACACAGATGTAGATGCTGGCAAAATTTCAAAATTATCAAAACTATCAATTAAAGCGTCTACAGACATTTCTGGATTTGAACTGGATATAACCGTTGATTGCGTTTTTTATTTCATATAATTATATAATAAATCATCTTCTATTTGCATTCCATCAGCAATGATAGTAGAATCTGAATCAAGTGGTGATTCATTTACGTCATTGTACGAGTGTACATAATTGTATAATTTTGATAAATTCATTTTCGCTATATCTTAATCACTAGCGCTTAATAAATTTTCATATCGTGGATCAACAAAAACAGCAGCCATGGTAACTTCACACTTATTCAATATGGATTTCTTTCTAGCCTCCATTAAGTATTTAATTGATTTTGCAAATGTACTTTGCAACGTCGATAGTTGTAATTTGCACTTAAACCAAATAGCATAAGCCTCACTCATTGTCCGTTGTTCTGACTGCAGCTGAATTGTTGCCTCGAATGGGATTTTCAGTGTTGCAGTCATTTCTTCCATTTTACTCCAATTTCGATCAACAGTGAGTTCTGCACACAACGTCTCCATTTCATTGCAAAATGAGCGTAGTTCAAGTAGTCTGACTACCACGTTGTACGTCGAGTTCCACCTAGTAACCATATTTCGAAACGGTTTTTTATACCCTTTTGCTTTTAGCAATGCAATAAATTGTGGGAGTTCTTAATTTTATTACATTGAATAGAGAGTTCAAGATCTACCCTATATCTTGACTAAGGGTAAATTTCACTCCAAAAGATTATTTATGACAAAAACATCGATTTTAGCGATATAAATAAATTATTAAACGTGACACTATTCTGGTAATTCCCTGAATATAGGGAATTGGGGAAAGATTTTATATGTAATTTCTATTTTAAATTTCTTTTTTTGGCATACTGAGGTAAGAATCTAGTGGTAATTTTTTTGAAAACATAATAAAATTTGGAATAATTTTCCCTGCCAATTTAGATTTGGAAAATTGTTTCCCAATTTATAAATATTTACATCAAACTATTTTCCTTAATAGGCCGGAAAAAAATATTTGAACTGAAATTGCATATAAAATCTTTCCCCAATTCCCGGGGAATTACCAGAATAGTGCCACAGACTGCCACCAGATATTGAGCCAAATTTTACTTCTTGGACTTTGTGTAGGGTAGATCAACCTTATCTACATGTATAATAAGTTATCTTAGTGTCAGGTTTCACGGAATTCCTTCCAAACCGTAAAGGGTTCAAACGTCTAATTTAAAGTTCGATTTTAACACCATCAACAATTTTACACCAGACCACCACCTGATATTGAGCCAAATGTTACTCCTTGGACCTTGTGGAGGACAGATAAACTTTATCCAGGTGTGTAATAAATTATCTATGTGTCAGGTTACACGGAATTGGCTCCAAACCGTAAGGGGTTCAAACGCGTAATTTAAAGTTCGATTTTACCACAATTAATAATTTATTACACCAGACCGCCACCAGATATTTAGTCAAATGTTACTAACCTTGTGGAGGGCAGATGAACCTTATCCAGGTGTGTAATAAATTATCTATGTGTCAGGTTACACGGAATTGGCTCCAAATGGTAAAGGCTTCAAACATCTAATTTAAAATTCGATTTTATCACCATCAACAATTTATTACACCAGACCGCCACCAGATATTGGGTAAAACGTTACTTCTTCGACATTATGGAGGTCAGGTCAACCTTATCCAGGTGTGTATTAAATAATTTTTGTGTCCAGCTAGATGGAATCGGCTTCAAACTATAATGTCTTCAAATTTGTAATTTAAAGGTCGGTTTCATCACATTTGATAGTTTATTACACCAGACCGCCATCAGATTTTAGTTTAAATGTTGCTTTATTGGCCTTGTAAGCTCATGAAATTTATTCAAGTGTCTATTGTATTATTTTTTTGTCAGGTTAGGTTATAGCCTGGACAGACTGCGGATTAGATAAACTGGTTTAGCAAAATTCAATCAAGCACCCTTTGGAAAAACTTGAATTTGCTAGTAGATTATTGAATTTTTCGTAGTATGTCGATCTGAATTGAATTTTATTTCCTAGAGTACTTGACCGAATTTTGCTAAACCAGTTTTATTAATCCGTAGTCTGTCCAGGCTATTAGACGGAAATAGCTTCATGAATTAAAAATTATTTATTGAGCCAATAATAACTATAACAAAGTTGGTAATGGTTTAGGGCTCGTTTTTATTTTAAATAAAGTAAAACAAATTTAAAGACTGAGCTTTTGATGTCTCGTCGACATCATTTTCAAAGCTAATGAAAATTTTTTATAAATTTCTTAAAAACAAATATAAAAAGGATATACAGTAAATACAATTTTTTCAAATGGCAAATACAAAGTAAATTTTAAAGTAAATTTTACAAACAAGTATATAAAATATGAATATGATTTTAAAATTATTAAAAAAATATAAATGAAAATAGTATATATAAATTAAACAATGAAATAAATTTAGAAAAGAAATAAAGTAGACAAAAAACGAAATTAGACAAAATAATTGTAGCAATTGCCAATGTAGGCGCAATCACTATTTATATTTATAGAATTAATGCTAGATTTAATATATAGCATCTCTACAATTGATATTTTCCTAAAATTTCGTTCTTTTTCCAATATTTTAACATTATTTAGGCTAATTATGTGACCTGAATTCTTTAAATGTGTAGAAAGTGCACTAGTACCTTGTTCTTCATCTTTATTTACACCATTTTTATGTTGATAAATCCTTTTTTCCAAAAAAATTGTTTTGTTTGACCCGTATAAACAACATTACAGTCACATTTAACTTCATAAATTAAATTTGACTGCTTATTGAGTGGTATAGGATCTTTAAGTTTAGAAAAAAAAACAATCATTTAAACAAGATGAAGAATTACCGACAATTTTGAAATTATAATTTTTGAACAAGTGTTTTATTTTTTCAAATAAATGTTTAACATAAGGAATTGAAAAATAATTTTTATCATTGTTAATGGGCCGAATTTCAAAATTTGTAATAAATTTTTTTTGTTTCCAAATACACCGATTTATTAATTTGGCGGGATAATGATTAGTTAACAATGTTTCTTTTAATATGTTAAAATTTTTATTGTGAAATTTGAGATCTGAAAGTTTTAAAATTTTTTGAGCCAAAATGTTTACTGTATTAATTTTATAGGAAGTAGGTAGCCAAGAATGAAAATTTAAGTATCTACCAGATCAACTATCTTTGTGGTACCAATCAAATGAAATTTTGCCATCAGGCTCATGGATCAAAAGTAAATCTAAAAATGGAATTTTGTTGTCAACTTCCTTTTCCAAAGTAAATTTTATTCGATTAAAAATTTTGTTAAAACTGTTCAAAAATATATCAATTTTGTTTTCAGGAATAGCCGTTATAATATCATCAACATATCGATAGTAAAATAATGGCTGAAAATCTAAAGAATTTAAAACCAAATATTCCAAATTTTCCATTAATAAATTTGCTATATAGGGCTTATGGGAGAACCCATTGGAGAACCAAAAATTTGTTTATAATTTTTATAGTCAAAAGAAAATTCCGAATTATCTAAAACAATACTACCTTCAAGAAATTGAAACTTTCGTTAATTTTGATTTTGCGTTCTTTTTAATGTATCTCCAATTTTTCTTGATAATTTCCGAAACTATATGACTATCTACATTAGTAAATAACGAAATCACGTCTAAAGAAATTAACAAAAAATTTGGGGGTATAATGAAATTTCGAATTTTTTGTTTAAAATCTTCGGAATTTAGAACAAAAGAATTAGTTTTTCCTACACTAAATTTAAGAATGTTACCTAAAAATGCCGATAAACCGTATGTGGGACCATCTATTGAGCTCACAATAGGTCTGTAGGGTATATTTGGTTTATGGATTTTAAGTAAACCATATAATTTAGGAACTACTGGAATGTAACTAGATAATTTTTTCTTTGTAAATTCATCAATGCTACCAGATTTTTGCCAATTTTTTACTAACGTGTTTATCGTAGTTTGAATCGGAGTAGAATTATTTTTTATCAATTGTCTATAAGTTGTGTCATCATTTAATAGGCTATTCATTTTGTCAATATAATCATTACGTGTGGTTAATACGGTTATATTGCCTTTGTCTGCTCGAGTCACCATAATATTTGAATTATTTTTCAAAAACGTTTTTGCTTGTTTAAGGCAAGATAAAATACGTTTTTCAACTGGTGAAAGTCTCTGCAACGATGAACTATTTTTAAAATTATTCAAAACATTAACAAATTGATTCCGAATTTAGGTACGACTATTTTCCGGAAAACTAAAAATTGCACTTTCAACACAAGATATAATTTTGAAATAAGGTACATAACTACCAACAGTTGGTGGACAAAATTTATTACCTAAACTTAAAATAAATTAACTTTAATTGGAATATCAATATTAGAGAGATTTACTAACCAATTTTCACTAGCATTAACCGAATCTTCTGTTAAAAAGTTAATACTGTCTACAAAAATGTTATCAAATTTTAGGAAAAGATCAATTTTAGAGATGCTATATATTAAATCTAGCATTAATTCTATAAATATAAATAGTGATTGCGCCTACATTGGCAATTGCTACAATTATTTTGTCCAATTTCGTTTTTTGACTACTTTATTTCTTTTCTAAATTTATTTCATTGTTTAATTTATATATACAATTTTCATTTATATTTTTTAATACATAATTTTAAAATCATATTCATATTTTATATACTTGTTTGTAAAATTTACTTTAAAATTTACTTTGTATTTGCCATTTGAAAAAATTGTATTTACCGTATAGGCTTTTTATATTTGTTTTTAAGAAATTTATAAAAAATTTTCATTAGCTTTGAAAATGATGTCGATGAGACATCGAAAGTTCAGTCTTTAAATTTGTTTTACTTTATTTAAAACTAGCTGACCCGGCGAACTTCGTACCGCCTCAAAATCAATAAATGTTTTTTAAAGTTATTAGCTTAATAAAATTGAGTTTTTTATTAAGATTAAATAAATTAAATGAATACTCCAAATTAATTAAATTCAATGAAATTACAAAAATCAAAATGAAATATATTTTAATTACATTGAAATGAATATAATTCACGTGGCAGCAAGGCTTTCGTTTTATTGAATTGAATAGAAATGGTTCGCGTAGTATTATTGCACTACTTTCTTTTAAACTATTTGCTGGGTGAGTTGCAATGGAGTCGATTCCCTTCATTGTAGCACCTTGTGATATACGACATTTTTTGTTTTATTGCTAGGTGCGAGAACGAATAAAGCGGATGGTTTACCGACACGTGAACATGCTACGTACAATTGGCCGTGAGAGAAACATTCATTTTCCAGATTCAGGCCACAAACACTCAAGGATTGGCCTTGTGATTTGTTGATCGTCATGGCGAATGCAAGACGAATCGGAAATTGAATTCGTTTAAACTCGAAGGGCATATCGGTTGGGATCATCGGAATTCTCGGAATGAGAACTTCCTCACCTTTGAACTTCCCTTGGAGTATCGTCACGTGAATCACATTGCCCATGAGTTTTCTCACCACCAAACGCGTTCCGTTACATAGTTTTGGTTGATTCAGGTTTCGTAGCATGATGATTATCGAGCCAAGTTTTAGTTGTAAATTGTGCGGTGGCAAGCCAGGTAGATCCAATGAGTTTAAAAATTCAGTTGGATAGTTTGTTGCTTCGTCTTCGTTTGTCACACAGTCAATAGATTTGAAGGAATGAAGTGGACCGACGATTAGATTTGTATTCGGATTCGTATCCAGTACCTCGCCATCCAAGCGCCGAAGCGTTAACCACTGCACCACTCGTCACATAGAAACTACACCTACAAAATTCATATAAAAAAAGGTTTTTTTTATTAGATTTTTGGGGCTTCCCTTTTGAGTTTTTCCGACTTTTTTTTTTCTTAAACCACCACTGTATTGAGACGAACAAAATAAAAAAAAAATGTACTAAATATATGAGAAAATGAATTTTCTTGATAACTTTTTTTTGGTGAATTTTTCCAATGTTTTAATAGTTATTATGCTATTCGGAACGGAGACAAATCCAACAAAACAAAAATCATAAAAATCGGTCCAGCCGTTCTTCAGTTATAAATGGTGTAACTAACTCGACTTTGTTTTATATATATAGATAAAAACGAGCCCTAAACCATTACCAACTTTGTTATAGCTTCATGAATATATAGAGTTCGTAGTTTAATGGTCGCCGGTCGGTTTTTCTACCTATAATGAGTTATTATTTCATAGCTGCACCAGATAAGGGGTCGTGTTGAGTTCAAATTGTAGCTTTTGTGAAAGGCAACTTACTTAATTACTTATTATTACATGATTACACGTATGAAAAAATCGTAAATTTGAAGTGCAAAACCTATAATTAACCGTTTAACTGCTTATGCCGAGAATACTCGTCAAAGCAAACAAAAATTTAAAGATAAAAAATATTACATTCGTATTATTCAATGAATCAATTTTATTTTGTTTTTCTGGAAGGTCCAATGTAGATCATTTAAAAAATATACAATTTAGAATATTCGTTAGTCTGGTAACTTCATTTATTTTAACTAACAATCGGTTGTATTGTCCCCGCTGAAAAATAATTAAGCGAAGAGAAAATGTTTCTCGAAACAAAATTAAACAGTTAAAGGGTTAATAAATTTAATATTTTGCATTATTGCTGATCTAAACATTGCATATTATAATAAATTAATAACCACATACCTTGGACACTCTTTTATTTCGTGATTTGCAATCTAGGGACAGTAAATTTACCAAAAATAATCGTCATTGCGGCGAAAATATAAAAAACATCGTTTGACGAAATTTTTCATTCGACAAAAATCGAAATTTTTAATACGTTTAAACTAAATTTTACGTTCATGTAATAACAAGTAATCATGTAATAACAAGTAATTAAGTAAGTTGCCCTTCACAAAAGCTACAATTTGAATTCAACCCGACCCCTTATCTGGTGCAGCTATGAAATAATAGCTCATTATAGGTAGAAAAACCGACGGTTAAATTATGAACTCCATATATTCATGAAGCTATTTAAGTCTAACCTAACTATTTTTTTATATTTAGTCATAAATTTTTGTCATAAATAATCGTTTGGGGTGAAATTTACCCTTAGTCAAGATATAGGGGTGATCTTGAACTATTTAATCAATGTAATTAATTTGTAATAAATTCTGGTCCAAGAACCATCCCGATATCACAGTTACATCAAAAGTTACAATTTTGGCGGTGTAGGTTTAATTACAAGCTAAATCGACCACTCATTCCTCGAAAACGGTAACTGTAATAAAATCGGGATTTGTTGTAATAAATTGTAATAAATGTGTAACAAATTATAGTACAGGTTTCATTGAGGCGGGCTAATTTGGTCGGTGAAGATTAAGAACACTTAATCGCTAGCTGTAGCGTGTGAGTCATGCATTTGACTGACGTTAAAATAGATAAGCCACTGCTATCTTCGTTACAAAAAATAGAATGAGATTCTATTTCGTCTGCGTCAATTATATCAACTTCTGTTGCGGCATCTTGGTTAGCAACAATGTATATAGCGCAACAACAATATACCCACCGTGCAACAATGCTACACAACAAATTTGATTTTTTTGTTATTATATTGGGATTATTGACCAACCTCAATAAGTTTTATTATTTGTTTACGGAACTGACCATACCTAACGAAAAATGTATTGTGTCCTCGGTCATTGACTTCTAAAATAACAAATAATATTTTTGTTTTTTAAGATTTGGTGTTGTTGTTGCTCGAAGAACAAATTAAATGCGATATCTAAACCGTAAAATGCATCGTACGATCCCAGGGGTATTCTCTGATTGGTCTATGTGTGGTATAGTTCAGTTATATAAATCTACCTAGAAAAAAAATACTTTGTAGGTATAAGCTAAATCAGTTGATGAAATCCTGTTACTCTAATCCAAATATTTTTAGTAATATTCAATTAGCATTCAAAAACATTTTGAGAGGCCAGCAGGTAACTACCTCCTGGATTTAGTTAAAAGTTTAATTTGAGTGGTATATGTTATTTAAGTAAAATAAATAAATAAAAAAAATAAATTTTATTACATTTTTGTACCACAAAATATCGTACCACCAGTTCTTTGTGAAAAATCGTTTTTGTGAATTTGAGAATTGCCTGATAAATTGGGTTATGCACGGACGATCAATAGTCGGTAAGAGATAAATTTTGAATCAGGGTTTATTATAGTGCGGATTCTAATAGTAGATATTGTTTCATAGGCTAGGTCCATTTTTTCCGAGATATACGTTTGTCCAGACGGGTTATCGGGCCTCTTCAAAAACTCCCCAGATAAAAGGTAAAAGCTGTTAGTCTTTGGACATTGTGTGACAGTTAGACTGTGAAATTCGCGCATGCTGATTAACAGCAACCAACAAAGGGCAAACCACTACGGCATACTGCTTGCCTAAAAAAAATACAATACTAATTGTGCATTGTGCAAAAAAAAATTATAGTTTGTGCTTTATTGTAGTTTAAGCAAAATAGTCATAAAAAAATTTGTAGATAACAAAACAAAAAAAAATTATCTCAGTTCTACGTTATCAAAATAAAAATAATAATTTTTATAGTTTATAAAATTTAAAATTAATTCATAAAAAATAAATTTGTTTAGAGTTTAAGAAATATAGTTTTGTTGAGAAAAAGAGTAAAATAACTAATATAGGAAAACAAGTGATCAAAATTATCCACAGCCACGCAACCAACCTGCTGCCAGGAGTACTCTTCGCAGAGGATAGTTTGGTAAGTGTCTACCGTTATATGGTATGTTTTTGTTTTGTGGGGAAAAATTGCACAATCAATATATTATTTGTTTTCTCGAAATCAATAAAATTTAAATGCGCGTAATATTTTAATTAAAGCTTTTCTGATTTTTAAAAAAAATAGTAGTTTCTTAATTGTGTTAGTATTTTCATAAATTATGTATATACAAAATGATTATTTTGAAAAAATGTGAATAATTATAATACTTTATATGGAATAATTTATCTTTTTATTGGTGATGCTGATGAATCAGTGAACCCATGTGAAATGTTGTGAGTCTTCTAATTTAATGTACATAAGGTTTGTTCGGCCTATTAATAACCTAGAAGCATGACCCTACCAAGCCGTGAAACTACTCGAACGTTACTCAAAGTACATACGCTTCTAGAAGGTCAGTAACACTTCATAATTGACTGACACCAAGTAGCTCTGCAGCTTTTATTAAATTACGTCCATTATCTGACATACATGTGTAAATATCTTTAATGTTAATGTTATATTGCTTTATAACATTTAAACCTTCATCACAAATGTACCTGCCGGTATGATTTTCTCTAAGTTCGTGTACAAATGCAAAACATATTTTCTTTCACAAATTGAATATTGACGCCTAATACAGATCTATCCAACCTTGTAGCCATGTCAATTTTAATTGATATAAATTTACCTTCGATTTATTCAGTTATAATTTTTCTGTTACCCATAGCTTTATTTACAATATTCTGACGATTAATGGTTATCCATAAACTTCTGCAAATTGGAATTAAAAGGTGTTGTAACACGCTGCATTCCAATGTTTTAAATGATAATCCATTAACTGTAACGAGCTCCACATAATAATCAAT
The DNA here is from genome assembly GCA_932526605.1 of Nephrotoma flavescens. NCBI lineage: Eukaryota > Metazoa > Arthropoda > Insecta > Diptera > Tipulidae > Nephrotoma > Nephrotoma flavescens. The sequence goes on from OW052222.1 coordinate 141,190,375, forward strand.
CATTTCTGTGGGACTCGTTGTGAATGTTATAGTATTTTCCCCAATAATACTCCAACTTCAGTTAACGATTTTTGACCAGATCCAATTTTCTTTATTTTTATTTCGTTTTCTTTTGCAATTTTCTCGTATGTATATGGATGCTTTCGTTTCAAATGTTGCGCAAGATTACCAGTATGATTTCCAGGAATAAAGGTTTCATTTTGACGAATTCTGCATTTACTTTTATGTTTTTCCATTAGAAAGTATTGGTGGATACTTTTATTTTCATCTGCTTTTTTCCTTCCCATGCTGTGGATATTTTTTTTATTTTTTACCTATAAAATAACCAAGTAAATAGATTATTAAAAATATGATTAGTTTGCTTACTTACTTGAAATAAACGGCAAACAAACAGATTATGAAAACAAAAAAAGCTCAATGCTCTATCAGCTGTTAATAAGTTTGACACATAAAATTTTTGTCAAATTGTACTAAATAGAAAAAATGTACTAGAATTAAAGTTAACTTCAGATGATCATTTCTAGATGTCACTTTTTTAGAAAAATCGAGTCCGGATGAAAAAATTATTTACCAGTTTAAAATTTTGTAAAACGATAAACGAAAAACGTTTTTTGCGTTACCGTTTTGTTTATCGTTATTATAACATAATTTAATTTGTATAACGTTATGATACGTAATTATGATAAATAGCGCTATTTTATTTCGTTTTTGCGTTACGTTTTAGTCATCGGCTGAGTAAAGGTTCAATCACAACGAAACCGCACCGCGCCACACCACACCGTGTCAAGCCGCTTTTACGGATTGTCAAACACAATGTTTCCGCGCCGTTTCGTAAAATTGATCCAGTTAATTCTGTATAAAATTTACCTTCGATATTAAATTTTTAATTTTTTAATGAATTCCACAATTCGAAATTCCATTTTTAAAATATTATTTTAATTATTTTTTGTCAGCGGTAATATTGAAAATAAGTTTGTTGTATGCCTGTGATAAAATTGTTTAGGTTATGTTATCCGAAAATATAGAAAGTTGGCCTATCTCTTCCGCACGTACCGTTCCGCGCCGACCATTGTGTTTGCATATCCGTTTTACGATTTAAATCACATGTAATGTGACATTTCCTACTTTGACTGAATAACGAAACGGAGCGGTGCGGTGCCATTGTGATTGAACCTTAACAAAATTGCAATCAATCAACTTTCCATAACCGCTTAACTTTAGAAAATCATGCTAGCTTGGACAATTTAGACGTATTACATATAGAACCCAAAGGCAGACGTTTAGATACCGTACAATCGTACGAAATTCGAAAATTAATATTTCTTAACCAAAATATCCGTACTGAACAAAGAGAAATCTGTTTCTCACCAATTACAGACCCCGCCATTTTCTATTCTCACTTACGAACGTGAATTTGACTAATACGTCGGATAATTAAATGTACTTCAATGTACGTACCTTGAATTTTGTTACTCAGCCGATGACTAATCGCATACCTGCTATCCTCCTCCCCCATTTTTATTATTAATTTTTCCGTAAGCATAACGATTAGTCTATTGATCGACGGGACGATCAATAGACTAATTTTTATTGTCTATTTTTTCTCCCTCCTTTTTTATTTATTTTTTTTCTACTATATATAACCTAATTTTTACTTTTAGAAATCAATCTCCTGATGATGACCTAACAAGTCGAAATCGATCGAGTGATTTTTTAAACTTTTTGAACAAATTGTTTAATTAAAATTTTCATAAATCTGTTTTTTGCGAAATAAAAAACAAGTGTTTAATAAAATGTGTTTATTAAGTACAAATATAGTTAATGAATTTACAATTCCGTCAAATAGAAAGTCACCTCAATTCCATAATGTAGTAACTGCACTACGGAAAAAATCGAGAAAACAGAGTTTGAAAGTTTGAAGTGTGATTTTATTAATTAAAAATTATTTATTGAGCCAATAATAACTATAATAAAGTTGGTAATGGTTTAGGGCTCGTGATTTTATTATTTGAATTATTCTGAAAATCAAAAACACCGATTAAACTAAATTTTATTGAAATGGAATATTCAAACAAAAAATAGATAAATAAAACTGTTGAATTTAAAAAAAATAATTGAATTTTTGTCTACTATTATGTGGCTCTAGAAACGAGTAATTTTTTTAGGAACAAAAATTGTATGTGTGTAATTAGTTAATACTACAGTGATAGACATTCGTATAAACGCACTAATTTTTTCCCCTTTAATCATTTATTTCTCCGCTTTTCTTAGTTTATTGTTAGTTAGTTTATTGTTTGTCTAACGGGAACTTTCCTGCACTAAAAACAAAATAACAGTACGGTGAAATATACAAAATAAAACAAATAATCTTCTAGCAGTCAGTATTTGTAGAGACATTCGTTTAAACGCAGTACGTGAAAAATGATTTTTTGTTTAAGTTTTAATTTATTTCTAATTTTTTCGTACATAATACATACAGCAATTTGGTATTTTGTTAAAAAAAAATCATTTAAAGTAATGTTAGTTAGCAATGCCTAAAGGTAATCGTTTAACTGAGGCGGAGCAGTTATCGATAAAAATATATAAGGATGAAGGATATTCCAACCGGGAAACTGCAGCAAAAATTGGGCGATCTGAAAGCATCATCCGTAGTTTTTTTTAAAAAGGCTCAAATTATGGTATAAAAGCCCCAACAAAAGGCTGAACCAAGATCTCAGCGCGTCAAACTGAATACCAGTTCAAATCTGTTGTCCAAAATCTAAGCGGAAATGACCATTTTTGATTAAATGTTTTTCGGCAAAAGTTCAGCTTCTGGATTGATTAATCAAGATGATTCATTCTACATATTTTCCATAAACTACGGGAGGCCTTTTCCTTGTTTTGCATATATTTTAAAAGTATTTAACATTTACGAACAAATATTAAAAACAAAAAGATTGTAAATTATGTTAAACAAAATATGTTCAAGCATTTCTCAAATGTCACCGGAAATGACGAGTTTTGATATAAAAAAAGACCTTTATGACTGTAGAGATGCATTTTTGAAATAAGGTGTTTCCGATTGTTCAGCATCAATCTTTATACTTAACATAATTCAATTATTGGAGAGTTTCTTGCACCAAAAGCGACAGGGAGTTTTTTAAAGTTTTACATTGATGTTGAAAAGTTTAGCGTTGACAAACAACGACAAAGAATTTTAAAATTCAAACAATTTAACAAGTTTTAAGAATAAATTATCAACAATGGTTAGTTTTCTGAAATTAAAGCAGTAATAACGATTTTTATTTTACAAGACACTTTTACCAAAAGCCCAGTAAGCTTCATTTTACCTTTAGAAATCAAGTCTAGTGTATTCGAGTTTGAGATCTATGCATACGGTAGTGAAATTTAGTAGAAAAACCAAAATTTGGTTGACAATGGTTTTATTTTCAAAGCGTGCTAAATTCATGATCCCACTTTCTAGAACTACACTACTGCTCATAAGTGTTTAGGCACTGCTTTTTTCGTGTATTATTGATACAGTGTTATGTTTACGAAACAACATTTGAATAAAATGAAATACTTATCTGAGGGTCAATTCTCGTTTCATGAAATAATGAAAATGAAAAGTTTTTTTTTATAGTTGTTTGAATTATTTGCATGTAATTTTAAATTCCACTGAGTGAAATCATAATTTCTTATGGGCAATTTAAAAAGCATGTGAAGTTAGCCCAGTTTTTCATCCCAGAAAAAAAAATTTCCTCAAACAATACTATTTTATCTTATCCCAGTTTTTTCAATTTAAACTTGTATAAGACGAAAATTTTGTTTTTAATTTTTTTCTCAACAACAACATATCCATCCCAGATTTGTTAATTTAATTGTTGTTTTTGTACTCTGCGTATGAATAAATGAAAATAATTTTTCGAAGTGAAATGATAATGATTGTATGTTTTGATTAGAGATAAAAACAATATCAGTCAACATATTGTTTCATGTTGGTAACAGTAAGGGCTTACAATGACTAAGAGGGCAGTACCAGCCGTATGGTAGTATTGGCGCAAATGGCCATCTTCCATATGGCCCCATATAAGAATAACAGAAAATCAAGCCATTCTCCTAGAAATATGATTTGCCGGAAATGATTATTTTTGTTTCGAATAAGCCACGGTACGGACTAACTGTGGCCAATCGGACAGTACCAGCCGTATGGTAGGATTCGCGCAATTGGCCAGCTTCCATATGGCCCAATACAAAAATTAATTATTGCCATCCTCCTAGAAATATAATTTGCCGGAAACGATTGATACAGTTTTGAGTTGGTAACAGTAAGGGCTTACAATGACTAAGAGGGCAGTACCAGCCGTATGGTAGTATTGGGGCAAATAGCCAACTTCCATATGGCCCCATATATGAATAACAGAAAATCAAGCCATTCTCCTAGAAATATGATTTGCCGGAAATGATTATTTATGTTTCGAGTAAGCCATAGTACGGCCTAACTGTAGCCAATCGGACAGTACCAGCCGTATGGTGGGATTCGCGCAATTGGCCAGCTTCCATATGGCCCAATACAAAAATTAATTATTGCCATCCTCCTAGAAATATAATTTGCCGGAAACGATTGATACAGTTTTGAGTTGGTAACAGGAAGGACTTACAATGACTAAGAGGGCAGTACCAGCCGTATGGTAGTATTGGCGCAAATGGCCAACTTCCATATGGCCCCATATAAGAATAACAGAAAATCAAGCCATTCTCCTAGAAATATGATTTGCCGGAAATGATTATTTATGTTTCGAATAAACCATGGTACGGACTAACTGTGGCCAGTCGGACAGTACCAGCCGTATGGTGGGATTCGCGCAATTGGCCAGCTTCCATATGGCCCAATAAAAAAATTAATTATTGCCATCCTCCCAGAAATATAATTTGCCGGAAACGATTGATACAGTTTTGAGTTGGTAACAGTAAGGGCTTACAATGACTAAGAGGGCAGTACCAGCCGTATGGTAGTATTGGCGCAAATGGCCAACTTCCATATGGCCCCATATAAGAATAACAGAAAATCAAGCCATTCTCCTAGAAATATGATTTGCCGGAAATGATTATTTATGTTTCGAGTAAGCCATGGTACGGACTAACTGTGGCCAATCGGACAGTACCAGCCGTATGGTGGGATTCGCGCAATTGGCCAGCTTCCATATGGCCCAATACAAAAATTAATTATTGCAATCCTCCTAGAAATATAATTTGCCGGAAATGATTGATACAGTTTTGAGTTGGTAACAGTAAGGGCTTACAATGACTAAGAGGGCAGTACCAGCCGTATGGTAGTATTGGCGCAAATGGCCAACTTCCATATGGCCCGAAATTAATTTTAAATTAATTAATTAATTTAATTTTTGTATTGGGCCATATGGAAGCTGGCCAATTGCGCGAATCCCACCATACGGCTGGTACTGTCCGATTGGCCACAGTTAGTCCGTACCATGGCTTGTTCGAAACAAAAATAATCATTTCCGGCAAATCATATTTCTAGGAGAATGGCTTGATTTTCTGTTATTCTTATATGGGGCCATATGGAAGTTGGCCATTTGCGCCAATACTACCATACGGCTGGTACTGCCCTCTTAGTCATTGTAAGCCCTTACTGTTACCAACTCAAAACTGTATCAATCGTTTCCGGCAAATTATATTTCTGGGAGGATGGCAATAATTAATTTTTGTATTGGGCCATATGGAAGCTGGCCAATTGCGCGAATCCTACCATACGGCTGGTACTGTCCGATTGGCCACAGTTAGTCCGTACCATGGTTTATTCGAAACATAAATAATCATTTCCGGCAAATCATATTTCTAGGAGAATGGCTTGATTTTCTGTTATTCTTATATGAGGCCATATGGAAGTTGGCCATTTGCGCCAATACTACCATACGGCTGGTACTGCCCTATTTGTCATTGTAAGCCCTTACTGTTACCAACTCAAAACTGTATCAATCGTTTCCGGCAAATTATATTTCTAGGAGGATGGCAATAATTAATTTTTGTATTGGGCCATATGGAAGCTGGCCAATTGCGCGAATCCCACCATACGGCTGGTACTGTCCGATTGGCCACAGTTAGTCCGTACCATGGCTTATTCGAAACAAAAATAATCATTTCCGGCAAATCATATTTCTAGGAGAATGGCTTGATTTTCTGTTATTCTTATATGGGGCCATATGGAAGATGGCCATTTGCGCCAATACTACCATACGGCTGGTACTGCCCTATTAGTTATTGTAAGCCCTTACTGTTACCTACTCAAAACTGTATCAATCATTTCCGGCAAATTATATTTCTAGGAGGATGGCAATAATTAATTTTTGTATTGGGCCATATGGAAGCTGGCCAATTGCGCGAATCCTACCATACGGCTGGTACTGTCCGATTGGCCACAGTTAGTCCGTACCATGGTTTATTCGAAACATAAATAATCATTTCCGGCAAATCATATTTCTAGGAGAATGGCTTGATTTTCTGTTATTCTTATATGAGGCCATATGGAAGTTGGCCATTTGCGCCAATACTACCATACGGCTGGTACTGCCCTATTTGTCATTGTAAGCCCTTACTGTTACCAACTCAAAACTGTATCAATCGTTTCCGGCAAATTATATTTCTAGGAGGATGGCAATAATTAATTTTTGTATTGGGCCATATGGAAGCTGGCCAATTGCGCGAATCCTACCATACGGCTGGTACTGTCCGATTGGCCACAGTTAGTCCGTACCATGGTTTATTCGAAACATAAATAATCATTTCCGGCAAATCATATTTCTAGGAGAATGGCTTGATTTTCTGTTATTCTTATATGGGGCCATATGGAAGATGGCCATTTGCGCCAATACTACCATACGGCTGGTACTGCCCTCTTAGTCATTGTAAGCCCTTACTGTTACCAACATGAAACAATATATTGACTGATATTGTTCTTATCTCTAATCAAAACATACAATCATTATCATTTCACTTCGAAAAATTATTTTCATTTATTCATACGCAAAGTACAAAAACAACAATTAAATTAACAAATCTGGGATGGATATGTTGTTGAGAAAAAAATTAAAAACAAAATTTTCGTCTTATACAAGTTTAAATTGAAAAAACTGGGATAAGATAAAATAGTATTGTTTGAGGAAATTTTTTTTTTCTGGGATGAAAAACTGGGCTAACTTCACATGCTTCAATTTAAACCTACTCGATTGCAAATGAAAACAACTTTTCATTTTCATTATTTCATGAAACGCGAATTGACTCGCTGAAACGCAGTTAAATTATATAACCATAGTTTCAGCTAGTCAATTCGCAGTTATGTAGGGTTAACTTTACAATCTTTACCCTCCACCTGCGCTTGGTCGGATGGTCGATAACTGTTTATTACGGTACAATTGCCATAATAGTCTGTAGAAATTTCCAGAAAAATTTATCAGTCTGGTTTATTCTAGGTAATGATGTTTAGTGTTAAGATTGTTTTTTGAAAAGATTTTGTAACTCTTTGGCTTGGTCATGTAACAGCGCACACGGCGGCACACTTCAATTTAGATAGCAATCAGTCGGGAAAGAGGGGGGTTCCACCAAACCTCACGCGCTATTAGCCATGTTACAAAAAAAACTGTGTGCCTAATTCGTACATACAAAATCCATATGGAAGGTCGTTTTATTCACCGATACCGCAATCACTCCTTACCCCATCACAATCGGACTTCACTACACCATTTCGTTCTTTAACATATTATATACCCAAGGCGAAAAAATGCATTTGGATCACCGTGATAATCCATTAACTGTAACGAGATCCACACAGTAATCAATCATTTCTGTGGGACTCGTTGTGAATGTATAGTTTTTTCCCCACTAATACTCCAACTTCAGATAACGAAAGACCCAATTTTCTTGAGAGGGGGGGTTCCACCAAACCTCACGCGCTATTAGCCATGTTACAAAAAAAACTGTGTGCCTAATTCGTACATACAAAATCCATATGGAAGGTCGTTCTATTCACCGATACCGCAATCACTCCTTACCCCATCACAATCGGACTTCACTACACCATTTCGTTCTTTAACATATTATATACCCAAGGCGAAAAAATGCATTTGGATCACCGTGCAAGCAATAAATGAACGAACTTAACTGGTCCGTACCAACGTTTGCAACGATAACAACAAAACAAAACCACAAAACAACTATTCATTCACAAGGATTCCAACGATAAATTTAGCATCTATGAATGTGTCAGTAATTTAAGCCGCTTTTGTTGGCGAAAATGAAAATCAAAATTGAATACGAAATAAGAGGATGGAAAATGTAAAAGGAAATATAAAATATATATAGATATAATAAATATAATAAAAATAGAAAAATTTTCGTTAATTTTTGTTTGTATACGTCACCCGAAACCGCAATCAGATGTTTGATGATGTCCTCCAAATGGTCAAATATAATCCGGCGATAATGTTTCTACCCGTCTCCAAAACCGCAACCAGATGTATATGATGGTGTCCTCCAAATTTAATATACTATATCCGCGGACCGCACAGCCAACCGTTACCTATGAATATCGCTCGTTCACTTGATGCACGAAATGTGAGGTACCGCCTTCACCTTCTGGATGGTACGTTTTCGTTCTTTGAGAATCAGAATAGTTTGTCCGGGCGTGATTCTAGAACTCTTTGTGATGTTTTTACACCCGCGAACTTTTTATTTGCCCATCATGGACCACCAAATAAACAGAATGTACCACACAATTACCACTGGAACTTTCCACAATTCTTAACACTTTCGGGATTTCTAGATAGTGGTTCCCAATTCACAATTAAATAATTAAATACTGTTGGCTCGTTTTAAGAGAATTTTTATTCTTAATAATGACAAGGTCTACAAAGCGTGCAGTTTTTTTTTCACAAGTATACATATGAAGTTTTGTGAACACACCCGAATACACATATCACTTTTCTTTAAACAACATATTTATTACAAACTTAATTTACAATGTACTATTTTAGACATATCTGTATAATAAGAGTATTTTTTTTTTATTAAATTTTGGATGGTTTATAATTTATTGTATAAAATATAATTTATTTATTGCATTTGTTTTCTTATTTTTTTGTTTTTATATAACTATCAAAACATTTTACAGGAGTTTTATATACATATATAGCGACTCACTATTTTCATTACAATTTTATGTTTTATTACTATTATTATTAGTTAACTTAACAATTTTATAATTATACCAAAGATAAGAATATAAAGATGAGTATTCATCATGGCACGCCGATGTGCACTAAATTAAATCGATAAACTTGTAGGGGAAAAAGTGTTTAGCCAAAATGAAAAGTGCAGCTATCATTTTACGTTGCTTGATATTTTCTCTTTCTGCCGAATAGTATTTCCAATATGATCGAGTAGAATTTCATAACAAAAAATATTTTATATGTTTGTACAGTATAAAACACAAATTATTCTTCAAAATTTCCATTTCATTATTCTATGAAACTAGTGTATGGTGTTTACTGTAAGCGAAAAAAACAAACGAAAACAATAAACAAATCCAATCCATTTATTATTTTCGTTTGGAAATATCTCTCTCTACGCATCATTTATATTTAACACGTTCGCGGACGTGAATGCTATAGCATTCATCCAACTTTTTTGTTTTCTAACATTTTCGCGCAGATCAGTCATACAATTTTTTCGTTTTTTAAGAAATAAAACGACATATATGTCAATTCTCAACAATACATTCCTTTCCTCGACGAAATATCATTGCAATTACAAAAGTTATCAAATTTGTGTTAAACACATTTTGAAAGCGTCCGCGAACGTATTAATAAAACCGAATGAAACGAAAACACAAAATGCACATATTATGTATATAGATATCCTCGTATATAAATACTATTTAAAATATGTAATATGTGTACACGATCGAGAATTCCTTCTCATTTTATATACATATGTATATCAAAATTGAACACGCGGCATGAAAAGAAAGATGATCGTTTAGGTGTATATAGCTATACATAGAATATTTTTATTTTGGTGTGCTAAAATGAATGTAATGAAATGTAAACCAAAAAATGGGAAAATATATTTGGAGGATTTTGATACGGTAAAAATCAAAAACTTGTCAATAAAAAGGAAAAACTGTATGTTAACTATTACACATTATACATACATATACATTTGTGTTTTGTCTATATTATGTATATTCCTATATAGCTATACTGATTCGTCCAAATTAAATACATTAATGAGTTTTTCTATGTGTATACTATACGGATGATAGTGACGAATTCATTAATAGTAAAATAACTAACAATTTAAGAAATTAGTATTTTTTAGGAGAAAATGAATGAAATCAGCTTACAACGGAAAGATAGCATTTGGGAAATATACTTTGTATTTAGATTTGTTTCCAAAAATTGATCAAGCATGGTAGTAGCAAATTTGTTACGATTATTGATTGATATTGACTTTTTATTGATTTTAACAATATTTGCAAATAAAATTAATATTTCGCTGTTGGCGATATACATAATTATGAGTACTCAAAATATACGTGCAGTCCAATTTCTAAACTGCTAAGTTAAGCGTGAAATAGATAGTTCGTTGTTGGTTGTGGCTAGTCGATTGATTATTTCGATTAATATCGAATAAGGTATATCGATTTACAGGTTTCACCAGAAGTGCAATTCTATTTTTGAATTATTACTTTTAGGCATAAAACCAATTTATTTATTATTGTTCAATTTATTGAACCGCCCCACTTTATTTAATTAATTCCATGCCGAACTGAACGTCTCAAAATTGTTGATTTGCGGTGTTTGAGATTTCAAATATCTGAGCTGGTTTTATTTGCTATTTATCAATGTTTAGCCGTCAGCTCAACAGGACTAAGTTTAAACAGCCGCGAGGCTGACAACTCGTACCTGCGAAAGCATTAAGCTTTTCACGAATACTAACAACAAAATGTTAGGATACCACCTAAATATAACAGGAGTCTCGCTTAAAAATCCGGACAAGAACGATCGGCACATAGTACGGTAATCACATGCATCAAGGAGTATCGGTTGGAACTTGTTCGTGGTCTAATAAATGTGGGAGAAGTGTCTTTTCGACTTACGTTGCCCTCTTAGTCTTGTGATTTCTTTATTAAGTGGACTAATTTTCAAGCGGTGTAAAGAAATGCGCAGAACTCACTGCTGAGCTTGCAACGATTAGTATACTGAATTTATGAGTATTGGTGATGTAACAGTAAATAAGAAAGGGAGTACATAATAACTCATTTTTCTTAAAATCACCTCAAATCGATTCTTTTTAAAAGTCATTGTGTTCATAGTTTCATAATTTCTATAGATGGGCTCGGATTGTAAATTTGTGTTATGATTCGCTCGATACAATTTTTTCATTCAATCATTACTGTTGAATACTGGTCGAATTACTGATCGAATCATTACTGATCATTCTTCAATATATTAAATAGATATTTTTGTTATCCACTCCTCAACCCACATAATTCTCGAAAATACTCTTATTGGAAAATTTAAACAACTGTATAGATCGATCGTTTTTGTATTTTATTCCAATAAAAAGGTTAGGGTTAGAAATATGGATATAAGACACCTAACCCTGTTTGACATTATGAATATACAGGATGGCCTTACCGTCATCGGCAACGCCATCCTGTATATTCATAATGGTCAAATTGGATGATAAAACTCACTAAGTGCACATTCAGCAAATGATACGTAGGGCGCAGCAGCTGTCATATTTACTTCTAGGATAGTATAAAAGTCCGCAGTGCAGCCAATTAAAAATAAATGTATTGAAAGAGAAACGCTTATTACGGATAATATGGCAAATTCTTGCATGTTACCATATAGACCAGTAACGCCAAAAACAATTTGGACAGGCAATTCGACCTTGCGTTTTCTTTTAATGTCAGTACTTGCGTTGTTGCAGAAAGAAATTTATTTCTCTCTACTATTGCTGCACATATACGATTGACCGATTTTAACCACATATTGTTACGATTTCAACAATGTTAAAGCCAATTCTAAGGCTCTATAATTTTAGTAAAACTGGACATCAATTTTAATACACTTCTAATTAATAATAACAATTTTGAAACTGAAACTAGACTTTAATTTGCAATATTTGAACTCGCACACAATATCCCGTATCTGAACATTTACAATGATTCCTCAAACTTGTGTTATGTAGATCATAACCACATTAGCCGACAAAATCCCTGACTAAGCGATTTTGATAGATCATCAATTATAAGAAAAAATCGGATATTCTGCTACCTAGAAGTACAATTTACAACCATTTAATGATCCCACAACAACCAGTTTGCCAATTTTTGCGGTCAAACTTTCTCTAATACTGATTTTTTTTTCATAACTTTCATTTTGCCAAATCATTGAGTTAAGCAATAAAGAACTTAAACATTTATCTACGATATACCAAAACTATTCCGTGTAATTTGCAAAACAACATCATTTGTCCTACACAACGAAAAGTTAAAGGATATGTGCGCTGAGAAATGAATATATAATCAATATTCCTGTATTAGACTTCACATTCCTTTGCAATTGAGCCTGGCTGAAAACAAGAACTTCAAGTGAATCATACAGCAGACGACATCATTGATGAGCTTACAGCCAAATTTTGGAAAGAATGACCCCACCATCATTTTAAATATTTCAATTACTAATACAATACATCGATATTTCGTAAATTATTCGGTTTACTCCTTAAGTGACACACTTTGTCGCGAATGAGCTTAAAACTCAAAATGAGGTGTACCATCAAAGGGTGGATTAGTTTTGAACAATTATAAAGTGCAGTACAAATTAATAAATATGAGACACAAATAAATATATGAAACGAAGTTATCGCAGGTGCTTTTCAGGTCATCCACGCCAGCACATTTTATAGCTACATCAGGAGTAACCCAGGTTATTATAGCTACATCAGGAGTCGTTTGGGAAAATATTTTTCATCTTGTTTATCAATGACGTTGAGTATGTGATTAAACCCACGATTATTTCAATATCCACCGACGATATGAAAATCTATTGAACAATCTCCGCTTTCATATTTCAATCTACATCACAGGACGATCTCAACGAATTCACCATTTGTCACGCCATGATCGCTAAACCTGCAGTTGAATGTGGGGCAATGCCATTTATTAACGTACACTAGCAAACGCGAGTATTTCTCTTCTTACGACTACTACATTTAACATGATCTTCTTGCAAGTGTTACTTCCGTTCGTGATCTTACTTATTTGTGATAACAAATTGAACTTCAGATCACATATCGAAAATATCATGAACAAAAACATGATTTGTTGATCCTTATGTTAGGAAGGCCATTTATACGACTATTATCCGAACCTTTGCTTGAGTACGCTTGTTAAGTCTGTTCCTCATATCACGCAGTCCACATACAGAAAATTGAAGCAGTCCCAGACTTTTACAATTTACCTCATTGCTTTGATCGTTTGAAACTAATCAACATTCATCCGCTTAGTATAGCGTCGAGCTGTTGCAGATATTATTTTTGTCCACCTATTACTGGTGGTCGATTCTCGTATTTTACTTCAAAAAAAAAATTCTTAGGAGGATTATGGTCTGAATGGCGCCCATCACTATGATGCTGTGCGAGGATATTGAAAACTTCCAAAATTTTAACTTCAATATTAGCAAGTGTTATTAGATAGCAAAAAAAGGAAATCCTAATTAGGTAGCAAATGTACAAATCACCTACCCGTCGTTAAACCTATGACATTTTCAACTTATTTTACTTTAAATTTCCTAATAATTAATTTTTTTTTTATTTCAATCTATTTTATGTTAGCAAAATTTTTATTAATTTTTTGCATATTTTTATTTTTTAAATCTGTTTGTTTCAAGCAGACCCAACTACTCATTTTCTTCTTTACCGCGACGAAGTATCTCGCTAAACTATTCTACCTAATTTTACATATCAGTTTTTTATGTACAGCACGTTTTCCATTAATTTTCGATCAAATTAATTTTTCTTTTAGTTCATAGCTTGATATCCTTGTTTATGGTTTCTATGCATTATATTGAAAACAAAATTCGTTAGGACTTACCCGTATTTCTTGACCTGATCCAGTTCAATTCAAATTTTATGAAACAACGCCAAGTCTCTTACTAGATTTCAAATCAAAATGCGTGATCTAAAACAAAATATGGATGAACTTTCCCATATAAAATTTGAACTAATCCAGATTAATAGGTTGTGAGCTCGTTTATTAACAGATCGCATAAAAATTCAATGTACCATGAAGGTTAGGTTTCAGTGGTTGACACTTATGCCATTTTTTGCCCATTGTGATACCACGCATTCATGCCACATCATTAACCCATTCACCTGCTCACACAACTACAGTATACCACCTACACATTGCAAGCTTCATGTCAACCTGTTCGGCGCTGAATTCTGCACTCCATCAGATGGTCTGAGTTGTGTTTATTAACATCACCGATTGTAATCGATGATGAAAATTTGATTTGCATCTAGCCTCTGATGGAATTCAAACCACCCAGTACCTCCCGGTTCAAGTGCCTAGGTTTTAACCACTGCACAACTTGTCCGGTGAACTAAATGTACCATGAAGAAGACGACGAAAAATTTTTTGCGAGTGTGAGGTACAGATTTTTCGATACACTCAAATATTGCAAGTTGATAAAATTGATGTCCAGTTTTTCTAAAATTATAGAGCCTTAGAATTGGCTTTAACATTGTTAGAATCGTAACAATATGTGGTTAAAATCGGTCAATCGTATATGTGCAGCAATAGTAGAGAGAAATAAATTTCTTTCTGCAACAACGCAAGTACTGACATTAAAAGAAAACACAAGGTCGAATTGCCTGTCTAAATTGTTTTTGGCGTTACTGGTCTATATGGTAACATGCAAGAATTCGCCATATTATCCGTAATAAGCGTTTCTCTTTCAATACATTTATTTTTAATTGGCTGCACTGCGGACTTTTATACTGTCCTAGAAGTAAATATGACAGCTGCTGCGCCCTACGTATCATTTGCTGAATGTGCACTTAGTGAATTTTATCATCCGATTTGACCATTATGAATATACAGGATGGCGTTGCCGATGACGGTAAGGCCATCCTGTATATTCATAATGTCAAACAGGGTTAGGTGTCTTATATCCATATTTCTAACCCTAACCTTTTTATTGGAATAAGATACAAAAACGATCGATCTATACAGTTGTTTAAATTTTCCAATAAGAGTATTTTCGAGAATAATGTGGGTTGAGGAGTGGATAACAAAAATATCTATTTAATATATTGAATAATGATCAGTAATGATTCGATCAGTAATTCGACCAGTATTCAACAGTAATGATTGAATGAAAAAATTGTATCGAGCGAATCATAACACAAATTTACAATCCGAGCCCATCTATAGAAATTATGAAACTATGAACACAATGACTTTTAAAAAGAATCGATTTGAGGTGATTTTAAGGAAAATGAGTTATTATGTATGTACTCTCTTTCTTATGTACTGTTACATCACCAATACTCATAAATTCGTGATGCTGTGATTACCGTACTATGTGCCGATCGTTCTTGTCCGGATTTTTAAGCGAGACTCCTGTTATATTTAGGTGGTATCCTAACATTTTGTTGTTAGTATTCGTGAAAAGCTTAATGCTTTCGCAGGTACGAGTTGTCAGCCTCGCGGCTGTTTAAACTTAGTCCTGTTGAGCTGACGGCTAAACATTGATAAATAGCAAATAAAACCAGCTCAGATATTTGAAATCTCAAACACCGCAAATCAACAATTTTGAGACGTTTCAGTTCGGCATGGAATTAATTAAATAAAGTGGGGCGGTTCAATAAATTGAACAATAATAAATAAATTGGTTTTATGCCTAAAAGTAATAATTCAAAAATAGAATTGCACTTCTGGTGAAACCTGTAAATCGATATACCTTATTCGATATTAATCGAAATAATCAATCGACTAGCCACAACCAACAACGAACTATCTATTTCACGCTTAACTTAGCAGTTTAGAAATTGGACTGCACGTATATTTTGAGTACTCATAATTATGTATATCGCCAACAGCGAAATATTAATTTTATTTGCAAATATTGTTAAAATCAATAAAAAGTCAATATCAATCAATAATCGTAACAAATTAACTACTACCATGCTAGATCAGTTTTTGAAACAAATCTAAATACAAAGTATATTTCCCAAATGCTATCTTTCCGTTGTAAGCTGATTTCATTCATTTTCTCCTAAAAAATACTAATTTCTTAAATTGTTAGTTATTTTACTATTAATGAATTCGTCACTATCATCCGTATAGTATACACATAGAAAAACTCATTAATGTTTTAATTTGGACGAATCAGTATAGCTATATAGGAATATACATAATATAGACAAAACACAAATGTATATGTATGTATAATGTGTAATAGTTAACATACATTTTTTCCTTTTCATTGACAAGTTTTTGATTTTTACCGTATCAAAATCCTCCAAATATATTTTAACATTTTTTGGTTTACATTTCATTTAGCACACCAAAATAAAAATATTCTATGTAG
Source organism: Nephrotoma flavescens (assembly GCA_932526605.1). Classification (NCBI taxonomy): domain Eukaryota; kingdom Metazoa; phylum Arthropoda; class Insecta; order Diptera; family Tipulidae; genus Nephrotoma; species Nephrotoma flavescens. The sequence continues at coordinate 141,207,039 of OW052222.1, forward strand.
CTATATACACCTAAACGATCATCTTTCTTTTCATGCCGCGTGTTTAATTTTGATATATATAAAATGAGAAGGAATTCTCGATCGTGTACACATATTACATATTTAGATAGTATTTATATTCGAGGATATCTATATACATAACATGTGCATTTTGTGTTTTCGTTTCATTCGGTTTTATTAACAAGTTCGCGGACGCTTTCAAAATGTGTTTAACACAAATTTGATAACTTTTGTAAGTGCAATAATATTTCGTCGCGGGAAGGAATGTATTGTTGAGAATTGACAAATATGTCGTTTTATTTCTTAAAAAACGAAAAAATTGTATGACTGATCTGCGCGAAAATGTTAGAAAACAAAAAAGTTGGATGAATGCTATAGCATTCACGTCCGCGAACGTGTTAAATATAAATGATGCGTAGAGAGAGATATTTCCAAACGAAAATAATAAATGGATTGGATTTGTTTATTGTTTTCGTTTGTTTTTTTTCGCTTACAGTAAACACCATACACTAGTTTCATAGAATAATGAAATGGAAATTTTGAAGAATAATTTGTGTTTTATACAATACTGTACAAACAAATAAAATATTTTTTGTTATGAAATTCTACTCGATCATATTGGAAATACTATTCGGCAGAAAGAGAAAATATCGAGCAACGTAAAATGATAGCTGTACTTTTCATTTTGGCTAAACACTTTTTCCCCTACAAATTTATCGATTTAATTTAGTGCACATCGGCGTGCCATAATAAATACTCATCTTTATATTCTTATCTTTGATTATACTATTTAGCACTACATAAATAATTGTGCTGTACTTTTTTTTTTGTTAAATAGGTTGCACAATTTATTTTATTTTGTCTCAATTTTAGCAACTGACTGCCCCCATGCACCAACTCGCCTCGGATTTTATACTCCATCTTGTTGTTATGATTTTTTTAATTTTGGCATAGTGTCTGTGTGTGTATGTGTTTACTTATCGATCAGCTGATTACCATCAATCCAATTTTCTATGTTTATTTAAATAAACAGGGTAGTTAAGCAAAAAACATCGAAATTTGTTACAATTTCAGTGAAATAACTCAAATACGATCAGTTGCAGTCTGATATTTACACTGTTAACGTCGTAAGCGAAATATCGAGTCACAATTATTTAAAATGCCTCCAAGAAAAGAACCAAGTACTGAAACACGTGCACTTATAATAGCTTGTCATACAGCTGGCCTAAGTAATTGATAGATTGCCAATAAAATGGAATAAAACCACGCTACGGTCTATTATAATGTTAAAAAATATTGGGGAAGTGGCAGTTTTTATAATAAAAGACGTAGTAGAAGACTAAAAGCGACAACATCTGTAGATTATCATAGAATAGTGATTACTAACTGGATGAATAGACGTAAAGCAGTCCCGAAAATAACCGCAGAATTAAATGTTGGTCACCCAAAACTAGTTAGTGTCCTGTACCTTCTTTTGAATTTTCAGTACCTGTAGAGTGAAAATATCTGTGGATGAACGTGCCAGTAAAGAGTGTATTGCCGCTTCCGAAAATCATGGAGATAGCTCAGTGGTGATTTGGGGCTATTTTGCTGGTACTAGTGTAAGCGATGTTGTGAAAATTGACGGAAGAAAAGATACCGACAACTTTTGGTGAACCACGCAATACCTTCAGGGATTCGTCTTTTGGGTCAAAATTTTATCTTTCAACAAGATAATGATCCAAAACATTCATGTAAATTATGTAAAGGCTAACTTCGCCATTTAGAGGATGAAGGAGCGATTAAAATTATGGAATAGCCTCCCCAGAGCCCCCACCCCCCAATAACGCCAGGAAATCTGACAAAACTTATTGCGAGAATGCTTCGACTGTGCGCTGCGATTGTTCAATCAAGGCGAAGTCACATATAGATGAAACTAAAGTTTAAATTAAGCTTTTTAATTTTGACATTTATTTAGTATATTGCAATAAATATATGTTGCATGTACCCAAAACATAAATATTTTCACATTATTACTGAGTTTTTATATATTTTATGCTGTTATTGACAGTGCTTAAACAATTTTCAGCGGTAGTGTACGTTCAAATTCGGTCTATAAGTAAAACAAAAATTATATCATACATTTTGGATGACAATTTAGAATATAGCCATGTGGATGGAACTATTAAGTATGAAACCGTTCTACAGAACTGGATTGGCTCCCTCGGATGGGTCATATATTAACTCTTAAACCCCAATAACTCATTTTTGGCCCTACAGATTTTTTTATTATAACTTTTTAATGTTTATTTTGAAAAATCGCAATATTTAGCATTCAAGTTGTATTATTTTTTTTAAATAATTGGTATAGGTTCCAAATTTAATATTAACTCTTACGTTTACTGTTGTATGGTTCTATCAAATTCAAAATTTAGCCCAAATAATATCTGCTTTCCTTCTTATTTACTCTTAAAATGTTTGAAAATGGTAAAAGAAAACCTTAAACTGAACTTTACATTGCAATAAAAAAAACTAGCAGTGATCGTGATCTTCGAACTCTTTATTAAATTCTCTAATTTATTCCCTTCCCAACGATATGCAATATGCCATAAAAACCTTTTTAAACACTTTACTATACCACAAAATTTGTGTGCCGGGACACATCAGCCTGATATTCGATATTCGCGATAAAAACTTGTTTTTACTTAAGAAACGTAAACTAAGTAGGCTACAACAACCAACAACTAATACCTCACTCTTCCAGGCTGTTCTAATATTGTTATTTTGTTTTCATTAAGTTTTTGACTGTTGTGGTTAAGTTTTGTTATTATTGCTACAATGCCAATGGTTACATTCTCTAATGAAGAATACGCTGACATTTTGATGGCATATGGAAGCGCCAATTGCGTCGCTCGTGAGCGCACAAAGGATTTACCAGGAACGCTTTCCTAGTAGACGATTACCCAGCCGCCACACCTTCCAAAATACTTATCGACGCTTACGCGAGACCGGTAATTTAACTTTTAATGAACCAAGAGGAGGTATAACGTGACATAATGTTGCTGTCGATGAACAGGTTCTAGCACTGTTTGAAGAGGCATAAGAAAAGTAGCTGCATCACTTTAGATTTCCATCTGGAAAGTGTGGAGCATACTTCGTTAAAACACCAAACATCCTTTCCATTACACTCTAGTGCAATATCTGGACAATCATGACTTTGACAAACGTGTCCAGTTTTGTCGTCTTTTATTGCACACAAGATGTGGATGATCCTTACTTTTTGAAAAGTATTCTGTAGACAAATGTGTCCAAAAGAGGGAATTCTTAATTTGCACAACCTTCATCACTGGTCAACGAAAGATCAGGACCCACGTGCCAAAAGACAGAGGTCATTCCAAAGAAGATTTAGTGTCAATGTTTGGGTGGGAGTAATTGGAAATCATGTGATTGAACCACACTTCTTACCTGAGCATCTTAAAGGGGATAACTACCTTGAGTTTTTACAAAATAACTTGCCCGAATTGGTAGCACACTTACCAATTTTCAATTATAACCAACCCATTGTTTTTCAAAATGACGGTTATCCTGCACACTGGAGACTAATTGTCACAGAGCACCCAAATGACATATTCCCAAATTCATGTATTGGGAGGGATGGCCCTATTCCATGGCCTCCACGTTCCCCAGACCTAACTCCGTTAGATTTTTACGTCTGGGGACGAGTCAAAACTGTAGTATACGTCACGTAAATTCCATCCAGGGATGATTTAGTCTAACGCATTGAAGCGGCTTTCGTCAAAATTAAAGACGAAATGCGTTTACGCACCACTACAGTGTAAATAAGGCGAAGGTGTCGTGCGTGCATACGCAATGGAGGCCAACAATTTGAGCAAGATTTATAATAAAATTTAATTTTTATTAAAAAACGATTTTTAATTATAAGTTCAAAAGTTAGTCTACATATAAATGTAAGATAAAGATGAGTGACAGATTTTACTGCGGAAGAGTGAGGTATTAGTTGTTGGTTGTTGTAGCCTACTTAGTCTATGTTTTTTAAGTAAAAACAAGTTTTTCTCGCGAATATCGAATATCAGGCTGATGTGGCCCGATACACAAATTTTGTGATATAGTAAAATGTTTAAAATGGTTTTTATGGCATATTGCATATCGTTGGAAAGGGGATAAATTAGAGAATTTAATAAAAGAGTTCGAAGATCACGAAGATCATTAAAAAGTTAAAATAAAAAAATCCGTAGGGCCAGAAATGTGTTATTGGGGTTTAAGAGATAACAAATGACCCATCCTTTCAGTTAATTCAATTTGGCAAACGATGCACCAAACACCATGTATAATTGTTTTTGATTAGAACTCGAACTGTGAACGATATTTTAAAATATAAACACGTTGAGTAAAACTCGATTTTTTTGTAATCGAATGTGGCCAAATTCGAGCTGTAGGAAAGGATTGGTATTATACTAGTAAAATGAATTTTTAGGTTGTGGTCTAGATTTAAAAATGGGTAATAAAGCAAATTCTGAAAGTAGGTCTTGCTGAGTCTATCTCGATTATTTCTGAACGAAATTCTAAAATTTATCTTGCTTAATCGATCACGGTAAAATAACTTTTGGTATGGGATTGGTATTCTAAGACAAATTTCGTACGAAATTCGGGAACTAGCAGATCCAAAACGAAATTTCACTGTTTATCAATCGATCATGTTTTATTAGACAAAATTTTTTTTGTCTAATATAAATTTAGATTCTAAAAAAGAACATTGCTCCAGGTTCTGGAATCATTAGTAAATCAAGAAACTACAAATTAGATTAAATTTAGGGCTACGCATGATGATCTTTAATTCGCCAAAACAACATAAAACAATAAATAATCAATTTTTGTTATTCTGGATTGATAATTGGATAGTATTCTGGATTGATGTAAAAATACAATCTGGCTATCAATCCAGAATAACCCAAAATTTGGGGGTTTAGAAACTGCGTAGCGAATCATTAAAATTTGGTAAGGCATTGTGACTATACTTTGATTAGTTCAAAGCATTTTCAATATTTTTGTAGTTTGGTCACTGCAGTCTGATGAGACAACCGAATTTTTTAATACAAAGAATTCATTGTTTCATTAGTTCAAAATCAATCTTCCAATGTCTTGGTAACCTCACCTTGATGCAATAAATAATCGTAATTAAAAACCAGAGTTCACAAGAAACATTCATGAGTCTCAGTCATTAGATCATTTATTTGAAATGTAAAAATTATAAAAGAACAATAATTAGAGGTTAAATTAACACTTTTATTCACAAAAATATTTTGACTATTGCGATACTTATACTAGCCAATCAAGGACAACACCGCATTTTGTGATAATAGAACGGGTTCATCAGTTGTTGGAACGTATCCAGGTAAATGATCACCCTCCGGATGAAAACCGTTGCCATCGGCGGTATATGTTACACTATACAAAACATTATCCGGTCCAATATATTGATATGACCCATGTACAACAAGTTGTAAACCTTCTTCACCTTCAATTTCGTAAAATGTACCATCTTCTTCTCGTTCTTGACCATCACTTTGTTTAAAACTTAATAAAAAAATATTACAAATAATTTATATTTTTAAGTTTACATGAGCGGTTTGTATTACCTAAAATTATACTGCAGATTTTCATTTAATGGCTCATTAGAATTGCTCAGAAGTTTCACTGGCTCTGCTACTTTTTGGTCAACAGGAGCTGCTGTGCTAAATGCTATTACGCCACCAATGAACAGAACTATTTTATACATGGTATTTTATTATACAATTTTATTACTGCAGAATCACAGTGTCAAGATTAGACTAAATAATCAAAATCGAAACGTTTTAATTAACTTAAAATATATGACCTTACAAGTTGATAATGAGAAATCTTCTTCTCGATTATAATCAAACACAGTTTTATTGTTTTTCGTAAACCGGTACGTCACGATGCGTAGATTCCAACGCATAAAATTATTAAATTTTTTTTATAATACCTTTACGCATATTCCAGTTTTGCTGTACGATTTGTATTGAAATGAGATGCGAAATTAATTCAAAACCCCATTCCGGTTTAAGATGATCACACCAACATAAAATTATGACATTTACATTAGGTTTGGTGTAAGCCTTAAGGTTATGAACACTGATTTCTATTTAAATTTTAAATTAACAATCAATATATTTTCACGGCAAGGTGATTTGTTTCTATAATTAATATTCACCTGTGACATGCTATACGATAATATAATCTAGATAGATTTGAGGAATTTAAAATATTGAACCAAAAGGCAGTATAGGTGAAGCTACCAGAGATTTTTATTTCAAAATTTTCAAAACTTATATTGCCCCGCTCAAAAGAGGTAATATAAACGTAACAAAGATTCAAACTTTCAAAATCGATGGCTTCAGAACCCTAGTTAAACATGTTGACGAAGTTGGTAAAAATATTACACATACCAGACAAAAAGTCAAAAAGGGCTGACTGTTGTGCTAAAAGGAATTGGAAGCTGCGTAGATGTTAGCGACATACAAGCTGCGCACTTGCTGCGGAAGGTTTCCATGCCAAATCTATTGGTAATATAGTAAACCGTGAGAAGGTACCCCAACCAATGTTCGGTTTGGAACTAGAGCCAGTGGAAGAAAAGTCAAAAGGAATTCACAAGATTTGCAACTTAAATTATTTGTTACATCGCAAAATAGTAACTGAAGAACCTAAGAAGAGGTCTGGACCAGTTCAATGCATAAAGTGCCAAGAATACGGATGGTTATTTGTTGGTTTTGATGGTTGACCCATCTGTGAGACGTTGTAATAATTGCGGTGAAATGTAAACTACAGGGGTTGCGCAGTGTATCTGGACTTAAAACGAAAAATAAACCCTAAAATGAGAGCTGAGCAACAAATGCTTAATATGCAATTTAATCAGAAGGCCATGTTACCAAAAACACAATAGTCACCAAACTAACGAGTGCAAACACACAAAATGATAACTTGGAGACATTTGCCAGCAGTTTTGCACAGCCAGGTGTTTCTTACGCAAATATTCCAAAAGGTAACAAACCGAAACCCAAAGTTCAGACCTAAACATTCATACCATGGTAAATAAATTAACCGAGACTTGATGATTATGATGGAAAGACAAATGAGCATGATGATGCAAAATATGAATACGCTTATGCAGATTATAGTCAAAAATTAAAAATGACAGTTCTAAAAATAGTTATTTGGAATGCGAACGGGCTCTTGCAACATAAAGCGGAGATACAAACCTTTCTTATCGAACAAAATATATAGACATCATGTTAATATCTGAAACACACAATTTTTTTTAATATTACCGGCTATTCTGTTTATGACACCAAACATCCGGATGGAAAAGCACACGGCGGCACTGCAGTCTTAATAAAAAGAAGATTAAAGCACTATACGAGCTCCAGAAATATGCTAAAGATCACATCGACGCTACAACTGTCACTTTGGAAGAATGGTCTGGAATGCTTTGATATCGGCTGTCTACTGTCCACCGAAACATGCAATTAAAAACAGCAATTTATCGATTACTGTAATCAGTCGGGAATCAAATTTCTAGCAGGGCAATGGGGTTCAAGGTTGACGTCACCCAAAGGAACGCAACTCTACGAAGCAATAAACGAGAAAAACCTAGATTATTTATCATCTGGACATCCCACATATTGGCCTACAGATAGAAAGAAAATTCCTGATTTAATAGATTTCTGTGTAATACGAGGAATAGCACGCACCAATGCTCAAGTCGTTGACTGTTATGATTTATCATCAGATTACTCACGAATAATAATAGCACTAAGTACCCAAGCATTAAAAACTGAACCACCTCAACGTTTAACAAACAAACAAACAAACGAAATGATGTTCCACTTCGCACACCAGAAGACATTGATGCCGCGATAGAAAACTTAAGTCAAATAATGGAAATGGCTGCAAAAAAAGCTACTCCGGAGAACAAAAATTCTGAAGAAATATAAAGCTTTTAAGTAACATTCAAAAGTTATTGGCAGAGAAGCGGGCAATTCCGCGGCTATGGCAACTTCACCAATCTCCTTTGCATAAATGGAAATTAAATAGAGCTATTAAAGCTCTGATAGAAGCAATACGGGAAGAACACAATTTAGGAATACAGAATTACCTAAGTAAGTGAGCTCACAGCAACAGAAAAAACAGCTCACTCAATGTGGAAGGCAGCAAGAAATTTAAAAAGCCGTGAGCTATCGAGCCTACCGATAAAGAAAAATGGTCACTGGGCCAGAACTGACTTACAAAAAACTATCGCTTTCTCTAACCATCTACAAAAAGTGTTCACCCCAAACGAACAAAATAATTGTAGTGTTGCTTTCACTAATCTAATCGGATTAGCTAAGAAATGTGAAAGCAACAACTTTTGGCTTTAATTTTTAATGCGTTTTAATTTTTCTGTGTTGGTTCATTTTATTAATATTTATTCTAGTTATTTTTATTTTATGAAATAGATCAAATTAAATTCGGTATTTTGCTATCAAATAACAAATGCCAAATTTTACTAAAAGATAAATTTTTCGAGATAAATAAAAAAATAACGCCTTGCGGTAAACACCATAACCATAAAATGATTTTATTTCCCCTAATCCTAAATTTTTTTTTCTTAACATTCTAAGAAAATCGGCTTTAATACAATGCAATTGTTGTTGTAAAATTTTGAAAGAACACAGCTAATGATTGCGTATACTAGCACAGCTTACGAGGGACGGGTCGAACCTAAATCCAGTAAAATTTAAATGGAAATGCGTCAAAACCAGTACAAATCCTAAGAAAGCGCCAAGTCATGATCTAATAACTGGAAAAATGACCAAAGAATTATCAGATAGACGCATAAAATATATAACATATATTTCTAACGCAATTATGAGAAGTGGATACTTTCCCTAAAAATGGAAAATATCTCAAATTATCAGGATTCATAGGCCAGGTAAAGACGAAATCCAAGTCTCGTATATGGCAGTTTTCTTGGATATTGCACAAGCTTTCGACAAAGTATGGCATGAAGGATTAAATTACAAAATTAAAACTCTTTTGCCTAAACAATTTCATGCAATTCTTGAAAACTACTTAGCTCAAAGGATGTTCCAGGTGAAACAAAATACGGCCACTACTGATCTAACCGAGATAAAGGCAGGAGTACTGCAAGGTAGTGTATTGGGACCTGTGCTATATACTTGTTATTTACAGCTGACTTACCAATAACTGAAAAAATCGTCACTTCAACTTTTGCCGATGACACAGCAATATTATTTTCACACAAAAATCCTCAAACAGCATCGAGAGAATTACAAGAACATCTACACAAAATAGGAGATTGGTTAAAAACTTGGCGGATAAGGACGAATGAATGTAAATCAACACATGTAACATTCACACTGAATAAACGTACATGTCCAGCAGTAAAATTAAGCAATATCACAATTCCTCAACAAACAAACGTCAAATATCTCATTCTTCATCTCGATGGAAGATTGACATGGAAAAAGCACATTGAAACAAAACGCAATCAATTAAAAATAAAATTTTCTGAAATGTACTGGGTGATCGGAAGAAAATCGAAACTCTCTCTAGACTGCAAGGTTCTACTATACAAAGCGCTCCTAATCCCCATATGGACATATGGTATCCAACTATGGCCCTCAACTAGTGCATCAAATATAGATATCGTACAAAGAACGCAAGCAAAGGTACTTCGTAGCATTACAAATGCCCCATGGTATGTTCGAAACAGCAACATTCAAAGAGACCTAGGAATCAAAACTGTTAAAGAGACAATTAAATCATGCAGTCTAAAATACCAACTGAAACTGGAATCACATTCTAACGAATTAGCTAGAGAACTACTAAGGCAACTGAAATACGGACGGCCTCGCAGAACAGATCCTCTAGATTTAATTAACTGAGAAATATAATAATAATTACGCGCATCTTGACCTAACACACTAAAATTAAGTAACTAATAATAATTTAATAATTAAAAAAATTCAAAACCATCGCAGAAATTCCGAGTGTAACTTTATATCAGGTAAAACGGGTTATAAAGAGACGGTTCACATGAATTACAAGCCATACTCCGAGGACTAAAAAGCACCTGGATGTAATTGAGGAAGGAACAAGAAGCTTAAACCTCATGAGGTAATAAGAACTTCAGCCTAAATATTCACAAACCCGGAAAATTCTGTCAGGAAATTGGTCGCAAAGCGATTCAGGAAAATATACTCAAACTTGTATATCGACATCGTAAAAATCAGACAAGTTTTAAAACTTGTTCATGGTACATAATGAGGCGAAAAATTAAAACTGTTCTGATTTATTTGAAATTTGGAAAGAAATATATGCATATATGAACAAAAGCTTTCCTAAAAATACAAAACTAACTGACCTTCGCACCAATCAGGAAAATTCGCAGAAGATGGAAATCGGAAATTTCTATTAAAAAATTCGTTACAAATCAACTCAGAAAAATATTTTGAATCTTCATTGATTTTGTAAAAATTCGTTTTTAAAATATTATTATATTATATTATATTAGGTATCATTATATATTCTATACCAAAATAATATTTGTCATCGGCATCATAGAGCGGTGAATTTGTGAACTGAAGTGATGGTAACAAAATGTTGCTTGGCCCAAGAGTCTGTAACGAAACGTGGGTGGCATGCGTACGTTACTAGTAATAAAAAACCAAGTTCCAAAAAATACCGTTCGTTACTGAATTATTTATGTGAATATTACAGAGCTTCGGACAGTGGGCAATGTTACCAGCTATGCTCAGGGATCGGGTGTGGGATTTTCCGAAGTTGTAAAATTTCTAAAATGACCACTATAGGGAAATGTACAAAAAAATTAGATTAGGACTAGCTAAATCGGAACAGATCAAGGCATAAACCAACTTACCATTGAGTCACGTGATCACACTTACCTCCATCCTCAATATAAAATGTCTAGGTTCTCATTTTTATCACTATAAAGTACTGAAGTGAAATCACGACGACGAAACAAACAAAAACCATGATCGAGAATAAAATCAATCAATTCAGAAAAAAAAAAATGTAAAAAAAATAAAAAGAAAATTCAAAAATTGTAATTTAAGTTTTTTAAAACTAATAACATCATTTATTACGTTAAATGTTTAAGCCAAGCAAAATTACACAAAAAAAAATTGTGAATAAAACCTAACTGCAAACTCCTAATTATGACGTCATTTTCTAACTAGCTTAAATAATATTATAAAGAAAAAAACAAAAGAAAATAGAAAAATCTCAAAAAAAAATAACGAAATAAGTTCATAATCCACCACCAGAACTAAATAATTAAATTTATATAAAATTATATAAAAAAAAACTATTAAACTTAAAAGGTAAAATTTAAATGAAAATACATAAAATAAAAAAAAAAAAAAAATCGGTACTTGTTTGTATGTAGTAATTGTTACGTCACGTTGCGGCCGATAATCCATGAGATTGTTAATAATACGTTTAACGTAGAAATTTTATAACGTTTTCTTTTCTTTGTTCAAAATAATTTTTTTGTTATACGTTTTGAATTTAACGTTAACACTAACACGTTTTTTTATACACAAAATTTAGCATCGACTGCTTTACATAAATGCACTAATTTGCTTTTTGTATAGTTAATTTAGCTGCACCACTTAAACGTAAGCTTTTTCGTTTACACAAAAAAAATTCTTTATATGTGCTGTATCATGATTACTACCATACTAGAAGGGAATCGATGAACTCATCGATGAGTTCACCATAACTCATTCAATGAAGTCTCAAATGAACTTTATTCTGTGTCCGGGACTAAAGTCATTTATATATTTAATGAAGTTTTACGTGATCTAATGAAGGATGTTCATAAGTAATTTGCTGTATAACGCATCGATGAATTCATCCACGATTTTTGTAAAGAAGTCATTGAGATAGTAATAAGGCAGTTCTTACGGAAATCCATGTAAGTAGTGTGCTATAATCTATTAAGGGGCATTTTGAATGGTTCTTTATGATTTGTGATTAATATTTTATGTTTTAACTATAAAATAAAACACGTCTTCACTTTGTAAGTCACTTTTAGTTCAGGTACACATATTGAATTACTTTTATTTTCTTATGTTATTAAAATAACATCCCATAATTAAACGAATTACCCAAGTGAATTAAAATTGTGTGTTTAATCACTTCTACAATTTTTACTAGAGTAACATGTTTATACAAGTTATAAAATTAAATGGTTTCTCGGAGTGCAACTGGATTTTACCGTTAGAAAAGTAATAATAGCCTCTCCACTAATGACTTTTATTAACGAGTTCATTAGTTGATTCAGTAGAACGCCCAATACATAATTTTAATTTCTCACGGAGAGAAAAATAATCGCAACATATCTTTTGACAAGAATTTCATCGAGAAGTTCACTTATGTTGTCATTAATTGCTTGACTTACAAAAAATTCAGTCACATACAATCAAATAAAATTTGAGGATTTTTCAATACTAAATCAAAAATTTATGTAATTCGTATGTTTGTGAGAGTTTTTGCGTTACTGTGTTTGAGGCTCGATGAACATTTTCCGGTAGGGTAATCATCGTTTTCTACTAAAAAGTCCATAACACACACATTCACAATCAAAGGGATACAAAGTGATCACTAACTTGCACCAGTTTCTATCGAGGTTTTAGTTCGTAGTTTATGATAGAGATTTATATGCCACCTCGTGTAAGCAATTCACTATACTCACTTAACACTATTTTCTGGGGGTTTCATTAATAACGTTTATTACACTCCACCTACGTTCGGTTTTTATTAATTTTTTTTTTTTTATATTTTACACTTTTATTATTTCGTCCATATTTTATTATTTCGTCACGTAATTTACAAATTTACAATTTAATAATATTTAAAAAAAATTAAATAAATAATGTTCATTTATTTACAATTTAGTTTTTAGTTTTATCAATTTGAACATAGTAAATTTTTTTGTATACACATTTTTGTTTGTTTTTTTTTTATACGTAATTATAATTAATGAATTTCTTTAATTCAATTTAAACACAAGTTAATTCTTATAAATTAATTAAGCTTACTTCATCGATATATAAATCGAAAAGTTCACCACAAAACTCAAAAACAACGTTTAAAAATTATGACCGAAATCAAAAACTCAACTGAACCCCGCACATCCAAAATTTTCAAATTTTATATCTTCCGAGATCAATTTCCCCCACCATTAACGAACGTAGAATATCAATACTATTACATAGCCTACCGGTTAGTAGTTCATTTCCCCAGATAAAGTACATAATTAATTTGCGTGTTATATTTTCCCGTTTTTCCATTAAGGTATATGTGTGAACCAAACAGAGGTATTAAACCTTGAAACGAGGAACATTGATCGTTTCAATTCTTCAAACTATATCTCACATGGTAACAGCGCTCCAGTTTTGAGTACTATGCCGCTTCAGCCACATTCGTAACATTCTTCAAAATCTTTTCAAAATGCAATAGCACTTATATTATATTCTGTAATAAAGGGAGAATTAGCTACATGTGGCCTTATTTTGGTAATTCCCGGGGAATGGAAATTTTAAATTTTGTAGCAGTTTTGCTCCCTTTTCCCCAAAATTGTATTCTGTGTTTTGGGGAAAAATTTGTTTTGGAAAAAATTATTTCCTATTATAGCAGTTTTCACGTTTATTATTCCATACCTATTTTAGGAAAGAATTTACTGGGAATAGAATTTAACGGAAATTTATTGTATTTACTTATAGCAATATTATGGTTGTAAATTTATACTGAAAATTGGTGATATCAATTGGAAATATTAATATCCAATTTTTTACTTTAATAAACAAAATTTATTTTTTAAGTAAAATTCGATTAAAATATCAACGAAAACCAATTAAACGTAGTAAACTATTTTTAGACATTTGTTTTCTTGTTTTATTACGATCGCGTGTTGACCGCGATTAAATTATTTTCCCATAAATCTATTCCCTAATCGCTAAAATTAACTTTTTGGAAACGGAGAATTTGAGAACATGTCTGGGGAATAGCTGCTACAAAAAATAATTATTCCCTATTACCGGGGAATTACCAGAATAGGGCCATTGGTACGGATGACAAAATTGTTACTTTTTCCAAAACCTCTCAAATGATACGGTACATGGTTTATGACCGCGAAGTAGCGCATAACAACATCAAATTTACTACTCGAATTGAGGATTCCACTTGTCAATGAGCAAAGGTATCAAGTCTATAAGGTGTTTCCAATACCAGCAAAAAATGAAGGCGAGTATGTTTACATCAAACCATCAACATAATTTTTAGCAATTAATGATCATAAGGACAAATTCTACCCAATGACAGAAGCAGAGTTCAACAAATGTCACAATATTGAAGAACTTGAATATTGGTGTGCAAATCAATATACCATCTGTACAGCCAAAACAATAGTTTTCGAGTGCGAACTAAGCATAATACATAGAACATTCATCGAACCTTTCGTTATTCAAAATACAAAGGGCAAAAACTCCTTTAAAATGGTTAAAATTACACGAGCCAAATTCCTGGATTTACTTCACGGAAGAAGTAGAACCCATGGATATCAATTGCGGAACAACTGTGCCAACGATTCAAACAAAGGGAACTGGAATTTAGAGACTACAATCGCGATGCTTTACCAAACATCTGGGAATTGTTCGAGCGGGCTTCCACACGTCAGTTAATACAATAGGTAATTCAATTTTACCAGCCATGAACATATCAGAGCAATTGTTAGAAGTTCACCAAACCAATACATTGCGAATAACTCAGGATCTTCAATCAATGAGAGATAATAGCCAGGAATGGGATGAAATACAGCAGTCAATCGACCAATTAAAAGCAAGGGAAATATTGCCGTCCACGCAAGTCACTCAGCATGACGTACATCAATACATTGTGTCTAATGGAAGTATCGTGACTATAATTATCTTAATAGCCGCATATACATGATTAGGTGTCAGAAGAAATTGACAGATCCAGTTGAACAACCAACGCCATTACATTAACCGTCGTTACACTCATCATTTTGCCATTCTGCCGTAAGTATGTTAAACATCGTAAACAAGCACCAATGATAGGTTAAAACATCGTATCCGTTAACATATTTTATGAATAGGAAATAATAGGTCTTATTTCTATAACACCAAAATCACGACAATTGTAAACACAATTTTGTGTGAATTATCATAAGTGCTGGGCAAGCACATTGCTTTTACAATTTGTTAGTGTAAACAACCGTAACTTTGTACATACTTTTAGCGAATAATAAAAATAAATGGGCTAGATTTTTACAACCAATCAAAGTCTCTACATAAAAGATTAGTGACCAAGTTCTGACCTACGCGAAGCGCATTAATCTCAAATGAAGTTCAATACACATCTACTTGAACCACATTCAACTAACGTCTAAGTTGAATATTCAGAGCACAAATTCGGTAGTACATCTAAAGGCCGGTGGTTATCCAAATATCGTAATTATTAAAATTAAGTGTTCGCACAATCTACATCTCTAGAGTTATTTGATACCCTTTAAGTTGAAAACTCGATATCATTCATTGATCTGAATTGACGTCCCTAAACTTACTTGATTATGGCCTTCAAACAACCCTATCACTTTCATATAGAATATCGCAAGTAAAGCGGATTTCAAAGATCAATGAAAAATTCCTCGAAGGTCGCGTTAATATCGTGGTTGCCAAAATTAACGCATTAGAGTACACATAATCTGATGACATTCACAAGTTATTATATTCATCTGCCTATTTAGAAAAGAGGTTTAATATAGTATTATACTTTGAACCACGCAAAGTAATAATTTAACTTTTATATATAAAAATATATTTAATTACCTTGAAATACTTTTTATAATTTTGCTCATAATGATTATAAAAATTAAAATGCGTAACATGCAAAAATGATTTTAGTAATTAAATATGGAAAACTCAGCCCTGCTTCATTTTTCTCTTGTGTTCAACTACACACTTTTGATTAAATTGTGTAAACACACTTTTGATAATTGCTAATTTGTGTACAGCTACACTTTTGTTATATGATTAAAACATCGCACCGGTATACTCAATCCGAGTACAGATGGCCAGCATAAAATAAATTGCAGTGAATTCTCACGGAAAAAGGTTTCTGATGTTTATTGGTAAACAAACGGTTTTTAAAAATTCAAATTAGAATGGTGAACGCTGATTTTAATGATTAAACCTACAGTTCCATTGGTTTCAATAACATACTTTCCAACGCAATCTAACACTGCTGTTTTAACATAATTAACTCGTGAGAATTTAATTACTTTGGTGGAGGGCATGGACAGCAACTGGAACTATGACCACAAAATGAATAATAAAAAAAATCAATTTCGTAAGCCAGTAGGTTGTTGTTGTAGTATATATGAATTTTATTATGTTTCCTTGACATTAAGACAAATTTTTTTATTTATGGCATACGTTTTAACAATGAACTTTATAAAACCAATATACATTTTAACCAATTAACGACTTAAGGGCATTCGGATTGATTCGATTTCTGCTGGGTTTCATTAAAATTGTCACGGTTTGTCTATACCCGTTCTCATCCGATTCATATTCGATTAAGCGATTTTTGCCATCTGTGCCAAGATATCTATAGTATCCGGTTACGCGTAATACTAATTCACCATCAGCAGTTTTGCCAAATACGCCTTCCTCTTGTCTTATTTGCCGATCACTTGTTTCGTATCTATATAAGTAAATGTCAAATAGGAAAAACTAAAATAATCTTCACTATCACTCAACTTCTAATATGAACTCACTCAAAAGAATACCCACCATCGACACCATTATATGGTTGGTTTATATATCGTACAATTGTGTCATCGGTATCAGGAACAGGTTCACTTTTTATTTGTACGAGTTGCACACAAAATAAGAATAAAAATACTAATTTAATCATGTTGTGCTGTAAACTCAATCAGTACGTATACTTATCTAACGAAAACCACGAGTAACACTAAACTATTGAAATAGCTAAACTTGAAAAAAAACTCTCAATTTCACTCTAGTAATATCCCACTTCAACTTTATCAATTCTACGATGATGATTATCAACTGCTTCACGGTCATCTACATCATTTGCTCGTCATATTATATGTTAAAATATGTATCTTTATTTCCTATACCCGTGTTTAAATTTTTTGTGTATGAATCAGCGTGTAAATGTATCAATCATAAATTTGTAAATTCCGATTAAGTGCGGTAATTACACACGCACTTGGAGCTCGTTGAACCAAACAGTTAATTTAAATTAATGAGAATTAGGAAAATTTATATGTTTCTCACAGAAATCGGATCCCCTTCGGCTATTTTGAAAAATCCTGTGTTATGTTTCATGCTGGGTATGAGAAGAGTGTTTTGTAAATTGAGGTTTTACGTTAACCATTTGTATCAGTGTTGCAACAAATCAAAATATTCAGAACTACACGTACCTTAAGCTAAAAGAACCCATACGGCAGAACATTACAAGATAGTATGGATAATTATAGGCTAATTAAATGCTATATTAAAAATTGTTGGGCTCTATTCCTTCCAACTAAAACGCGGGTTCTGCAAGCTTCATAAAAAGTTAGCTGAAACCACATCAAAAATCGTTTTAAAAACAATTGGAAAATTAATGGTTAATTTTAGGCTAATTAAATGTCCTATTTAAATTTTTTTATTATGCTCGCTCTATAGGAAAAAAATAAGGCTTTATCACTTAAAAGCTAGCAGAACCCAAATCGAAAATCGAACCAAAACCGAAATTAGAACGCAAAACAAGAACAATTGACAAACAAATAATATTAGGCTCATTATCAGTTTTCTTACCACAAACCTGGCCTTTTTGACGAATTTCCTCTCTTAAATGCCTCATAACTAGCAAGAATTCCAAGACTGTGCCATAGCGCGATAATCAAAGAAAACATGCACAATTTAACTTGACTTTTGATCGGCTTTGACGTGTTTTTTTCGGTTTCGGCTCAGTCGGAAGGCACCATTTCGAAGCTGTTGACTGGTTTGCATGTCAATCTCGTAAACTCGTGTCTCATCACCTGTTATAATGCGTTTTATGAATGTGAGGTCGGAATTGACTCTATCTAGCATGCCTTCAGCGACCTTTGCGCGATTGAGTTTTTGAAGAAGATTCAGATCTTTTGGACCTAGTCGGACGGCAACGCGTGCCCAAACAATCGTGTGGTTCGAATTTATTCGTGAGTCACAGAAAGTTGAACATTTCCTTCACTTTATTGATGAGAACTTCAGGTGAGGCCGACCAGGGCGAAGCATATCTTCCACCACATCTCGACCGCTTTTGAATGCACAGTACCACTCATATGCACGACATTTTGATTAAGTCGATGCACCGTAAGCCGTCAAAGCCTGGCCTTGAGACCAACTCTTTGTTCGATATTCTTCAAAATCGTAAAACACACTTGAGATGAACAGACAAAATAGAGGGCCGTATACAAACTAAATAACAGATCTCAGTCAACGTTCACGTTAAGATAGAGGACAGTTGTGCCAACTTAGCGAAACATTTTTACAATCTCTTTTAACGGACTTTCTATATGATCATTTGTCGTCACGTTTTTGACAGAATGTAGAAGCAAACAATTTTAGAATTTTAAAAATTAATAATTTTATTTAATTAACGTAATTAATTTCATTTCAAATTGTTTAATTTTCATTTTTGTATATTAGCATTGAGAAATAAATTTTTGAGCTTCCGTGTAATATTTTTATTGCCTTGCTAAAATCGTCGTACTCTACGAAATGTTCCTCTTCTGGACATATTGCTGTGTATTGTCCAGTTGCTGCTGTGTATTGTCCAATCGTGTTTATTGGTTTCTTGTAATGTATATTGCTGCTGCAAGGAGTTTACTGTTGGTGCAATATCGTTTAGTGAAATCAGTTCCATTTCTGGCCAGTCTCTGGGTTACCACACAAATGAAGAAACCTGTAAATTAATAAATATATTTTCTTTAGTATAAATTGAATAAATCTTTTTAGAACAAAAAATTAGTATTTGAAATGGTGTCAAATATAAATTGTGATGAAAGTTGGGGTTTTATTACATATTCTATCATTAAACCCAATTACTTTTACTATTTAGTAACCTAGTATATTTTTGTAACTTACTTCGTTTATTTGAATTACCACAATGCTTAAAATTTTCGACTGAAATTTGTAACTGAGAACTGGGGCCGTATTCTTGCAGAGACATTTCGTAATCGGTATACAATTTGATATGCAATTCCTTATATTACTAAACTTTTTCGCCGGCTACTTTAATCATTTTTTTAGATTTCTTACCTTTTTTTAAATTAAGAAACATAATTTTTTCCCCCTACTAAGGGAAAAATTCCGACTGGGTAAATCGATACGGAATTATTCGCTTAGTAGGTAAGTAAGAATAGGCCCCTTGGTGCAGTTTGTCAATGTATGAAATTTAATTTTTATCGCCAAAGATATATTTTTAAACATTTATGTAAATTAGCCACCACTCCTATTTAGGTGGCGTGCACAATTATAAACGCCATTGTTCTTGTTTTGCGTTCTAGTTTCGGTTTTGGTCGATTTTCGATTTGGGTTCTGCTAGCTTGTAACGATTCCGAATGGCATCTATTATTTTGAATATGAATCGCCTGAATGACGTTGTGTGTAAGTGAGCAATTTGCATTTGAAATTCGATATTATTGATTTTCATTGATAAACCCTAAATGTTGACTACCATATTGCGTAGTTCGAATTAATAGAGAGTGATCGGAAGTAAAAAGTTAAAATATCAACATAAAATTTCTTAAATTTACCCTCTGTGGTTTATTGAAGACTGTTTATTTATTGGTTTTGGTTTTTTTTGTGTTTCATTGTAGTCTAAACATGGAGTTACCGAAAATCAAAGAAAAAAATATCAGTAAAAAAGGTAAGATTTTTGTCAAAGTAATATTTCTAAAGTATGATTAAAAAAAATTGACCTGCCTTGTTCCGAAATGTGCGGTAGATGTCAGGTGTGATGTTGGCTCTAACTTTTTACATTCCCATCCATTAATTCATCGCCAGATGAACTTTATTTAGTTTTATTTGTTGTGGGAAGCAATGCCACATTGAGTAAGGAGTTTTAACATTTTCTAACGGGTGTTGTGTGATGGAAAAAAGCCGCACATTCATCAACTAAATTATGCCATAACCCCATTTTGGATTCATGACAATAAGATTATGTTG
Organism: Nephrotoma flavescens; assembly: GCA_932526605.1. Taxonomy (NCBI): domain Eukaryota; kingdom Metazoa; phylum Arthropoda; class Insecta; order Diptera; family Tipulidae; genus Nephrotoma; species Nephrotoma flavescens. The sequence goes on from OW052222.1 coordinate 141,227,387, forward strand.
CAAAAATCATATAGAGATTCCCGAATTTGCGGCCATCGGTCACCAAAATCATACCTTAAGCTAATTTTAGAATTATGACTATAATATCCTGATCTTAATCAATTTGTTTTTATGGTTTCAACGTACTTAAGGTTTGAAATGAAATGTCGAGTAGATTAATAAATTATTTGTGGGAATTCTAGAGACACTCCCATATAATTTGCGCTTAAAATTTTAGTTCATCAATCATCAAATTCATAACAAAAATTGATTTTTGAATCATAGTTATAAGATCGCGATGGGTTTTGATTACAGGAAAACCCGTTTAGCTGGTTCTGTAGTTCGTCACGGATTATTCTTTTTCTTTGAAAAATTCGTTTAGAAGGTCATCTGTTGGAGCCCTTTATGTTGTTTTTTTTATTCTTATTTGATCTCGTATGATTTTAGTAAAAATTGGTGAAGATGGTGTGATTGCCAATTGTCAGGAATTGATTGCGATTGGTTCTGATTTCGGGAAAATTCGCTCAGAGTGTGGTCCGGAGGGTCTCGACTCCCTTCCTTTAATTTTTCGCAGTTTACACAACTTTTACCAAAATTAATCAAGGGGGTTTTTGAGTGTCAGGAGTCGATTGCGATGGGCGCTAATTTCAGAAAAATATGTTCGTCCGGTGGAGACTTCTTTAATTTTTTTTGCCCATGATTTTTATAAAAATTGGTGGAGGACCGATTTCGAGTAGTAACAACCAATAATTGTAAAAGCTCCTGATTTCGGAAAAATTGGTTTACTCCATCATATGAGTCGTGGGACTTCGAAATTATTTTAAGATTTTATTTTGCTTCTTACGATTATGAGAAAATTTAGCGGGACAGGGTTTTCAAAAGCTACGAAACGAGTATAAGTATTTCTGCTTCCTGGATAATTCATGTAGAATCCCCCGAAAGGACATCATGTTGCACAGCACCATGTATGTCATTCTATGTATTTACGGTCCCGTTAAGATTGCGACCAACGAGAACTGGATTAGATTGAATGGAGACTGGCATACTATTGTATTCAGTAAATCGAACCGAATTAAATGAATCAGCCACGTGGAAACATCCACATCAGAGAAATCACTAAGCGCACAAAGAGGCCTCCACGGTGATTTTTGCCGGCTACATTCTCAGGAAGAAGTGCTACGGGTCGTAGGGTTTGAGGCTTGCGTGGCTCCTGGCTTAAACCGTGATTACAGAGATTTTTTAAAAGGAAAAAAACGCAAATAATAATAATGATAAACCGAGTTCCGCTGAAATTTGTTGGCCGGAACCTAAGGAACGAACAGCAACAACTATAACTGAGTGCGATGCTTTGATGCGCGCATCCAATCGAACTCAAACGGTGGTAAACACCGGTTTCGAATTAGGATGCGGGCACCAAGGGACCACGAAATGTAACACCGACACAGAATGGGAATTCCCCCCTCACCATACCCAACCGTAGGTACCTGTTGAGCGTTGGCTCGCCCAAAAAAATATACCATAGCACAAAAAATGACCTCAACTGGTCACTCGTTAAAGTAAATGCCAAACTTTTATATTTTGTACAATGTCTGAATCAACCAATCAACTGTACACAGATAAAACTATCCACATTAATATTGCTCCCATTCAATTAACATTTATTTTCTTTTGGTTTTAAGGACCCTCGCCCTGCTTATTAAATCAAATTCCCGACAACTGTGTTTTTTTTTGTACAAAACTATAATTTTCCACAGAATTGTATTAATTTTTAATTAAAATTACAATATTTTTTTTTTTGTTACAATACTTGTTAACCCAAAAAAAAATCAAGATTACTTTATAAAAACTTGACTCGAGTTATTCTCTTACCAAAAAAACTTTTTTTTGTTTTACATTCCAAACAAGACTTTTTGTTATCAAAACAAAACTCGACTTTTTCTTATACAATCCAAACGAGACTAATCAAGAAAAATTCTCACACCGAAAACGACGCGCAAAACGTTCTAGAAGAATTGTCTTTCTTCTCTGTTTTTCGTTTACATCAATTCGCCTTGATATAAACGAGAAGCATACAAGAAAAATATTTTTCTAGTACGTTTTACTTCGCACACATTCGATGCGCATTGGTCTCGCTTATCACCCTTTATTTAACAATCGCGCGGCGCGTGAAAAACAAGAACCCAACAAAGACGATTCACAAGACTTTTTTGAGCTACTCCTTAGACTCAACCCCATAACAAACTCAAGTAGCAAATATTTAGCATAGATGGGGGGATGTAATCACCAAAATGACAAATCATTTTGGCAACGAAAATTTTTTGCAACTGAGAAAAATTGTTAGCGACAGAATGGTCGTAACAAGACCTAGACTACACTGGCGCAACGACATCAAACAAGATCTTCGATAATATTATATCAGAACTGCAGGGAGCGTGCGATAAACGGATATAGTTGGAGGAATCCCTTCATAGGAGTGAAAGCTAGTGAGAGAGAGAAAGATATTGCGTGATGTTGCATCATCTTGCATGATATTGAACCTTTTTACTTGCATGTGTTGCACCATGTTGTGGGATGTTGCGCTATGTTGTGAAATGTTGCATTATAATTGGATTATTACACCACCATGTTGCGCGATGTTGCACCACTAAGCGCTTATTTGTACTTTCTTGCGCATGTTGCTTCGTGTTGGGTCTTGTGTTTTTCGTTAATTATAGATATCTGGAGTACGACATAATGTAAAACATTATGTTTTGGAATGTTGCACCATGTTATGTTGCTTGCGTTACGGTGACGTTATATGGTTGAACTAATAATTATAAGGTTTCACATTTTCGGAACTGTCCGATTTAATTTTTTTTTAGCTAATCAGATGCTCGAAAGGAAATCGAATTAATCAAATACCAGGAATCGGTTTCGATGGGTGTTAATTTCGGGAGTTTTTTTTTCTTTCGGCTCCAACGCTTTAGATAAAAATTGGTGATAAGGATTTTCTAATATCAGGAATGAATTGCGATGAGTCCTAGTTTTGGAGAAAAAATCGTTTTTTGGTCGAACGATTTTTATAAAATTGGGTGAGATGTATGATTGAGTGCCAAGAATCGATTACGATGAGTGCTTAATTCGGAAAAATCTATTTAGGGTGTTGCCAAATAGGATTCCCTATTTTAAACAATCAACTCGCCTAATTTTACTTAATAAACACATTTTATTAAACACTTCACAGTCGCCTAATTTTGATAAACAATTTGGGAGAGGATATTTTCGAATGAATGAAAGTGGTCATGATTTTATGAAATTTTATGCCGTTTTTTGTATAGAACTAGGAACTAATAGAACTAAGTCACCTCATTTGAAGGGGATGGAATCAGATTAATGGCGAAGATGGTAATCTAATATAAATTTTAAATATTCCTCTTGAAAATTGTCAATTTGTGTTTACTTGTCTCTGTCGGATTGGCTAATTTGGATGAAACTTCACACTTAAACCTTTTCTTAAATTGAGAGGACTCAATGACATCGGCCGGGAACGGCAGCTTCTGAGGTGGTTTAATTTTTTGATTTTTTTGCAAATATTTCTTAAAGTATTGCATCTGCGAGAAAACGATTAACAACCAAGATTCAAAATTAAATTTCTAACAAATCGGAAGAAATGATTTTTAAAATTTTAAAACCACTCAGTACAGATATATTATGAGTTATCTTAATTTGCAATCCATATTTTTAATCTCAAACAGAACATCTTGAATAATTTCTTTTGTAGATTTAAGGGCTCATTACGAATGTTATTGATAGATTTTTTCCCCAGTGCTAAAATCCACCTGGTTTCCTTCAACAACCGGAAAAACTTCTGCTAAGCAAGAATCCGTGTTTTGTCATTGAGATATGACAGATAAAGGATGCCCATTGCACGTTTTTATTAATAATGAAACTCAGTTACCATACTCTATTTATGATAGCGTTCGAAGATCTACTTCCTCGTTTCTATTTTGTTAGCATTGTGCCATACTACGAGTATAATATCCTCAAGCTTTACTGGTCTATTTTCAAATATTTCAAAATAATTTGTCTGTCACAAATCGGCACAATCGTCGTCACTCTCTTTATTTTATTGCCGTGTAATATCATGTCATGTCAACTGCTAAATACGGTGCAGTAGATGGATTTGCTTTTGTGGAACTAAATACATTGTTACTCTGATAAAATAATAAAATAATAAACTGATTGGTCAGTTTCACCTTAAGGTTTGTTTGATAGCACAACTTGCGACTTTAGTTGAAAGACTCCGTAGTGAGGAAGACACTCGATAATAAAGAACTGCTCCCACACACTTACCAGATTCAACATAGGACATATCCCTCCTTCGAAAGAGGCAGGCTACATAATGGATGTTACTTTTTGTTCTGAGAGAATGAGAGACGGTTTATGAGCAGGAAAGCTCAGAACGAGGATAGCTTCTGCGGACGACTCTACCTCCTTTCATTATAATACCAAATTAATTAGATGCATTTACTAGAGGTGCATGCGGTGAAGCGTTGCAATCTGTAGGTCATAGTAGTTAAAGAGGTCTATATTGGTAATGTGCATTAAAATATACTTTAGGGCAGCGTCAAGAAAATCGATTAGGAACATAACTTGGTGAGAGGCGATTCACAGTGGAAGCCGCTTACAATCAGTGATAAGTAGAACTTGAGCGAACTACTAGCGAGGAGGTATTTTCTAGAAGGCTTCATAACAATCGTGTGCATGAATCCGCCTAAAACCGAGCCCATTCAAATAATATTAATAATATTATTTTTAAATACCTTGGAGTATATCCTGCATATAGAAACTGCTTTCAGGAGCACACTTTGCGAATGTTAACCTAGACTATCAGAAAAACACCAGACCTTGTTACCAGCGCAGATCTTAGTCAAAACTGCTCTCATTCATTTTATAATATAGAGCATCTATAAAGATCACAGCTAGCGAGAGCCTGTAAACAATTGGATCGAGTGAAATGTACCATCGCACTACGTATGTATTTATCGTATATAACGATCTCAAAATATACGGCTTCCATAATAGGCACAATGCCACCAGACTCACAGCTAAATAAAGGGCAGCGATACTGAGAGGAACCACAATTGAGGGAGCCTGGAAACAACTAATGCACCAAGAGCAGTTTTTTACATAAACAAAAAGAAATATTTATATATGTTGTTCAAATAGGCCCTTTTCCAGAAGCCATGCTTAATTCTATTAAGATTGTTCAGTTTCTAAGTTTGGAATGTACCCATATCTAAATTTGATTTCTCTCACCGAATTCGAATCAACCTGTATATTAAAATCCTATTTGCATCAACGAAATGTTTCCTCTTAAATGCGTCTTCATATAGCAAGTTGTGCTGGTATTCAGCTACAGCTTTTCTAAGCTTCACGGAACTTTTTATTTTAATTACGCTATACGTAAATCCTTTCATTGCAACTTTGAGATGAATTTTCAGGTCGTTAACGGAATTATGTGAACTCATTGATTGTTTTAATTTGGTTGAGTAGATATGAGAGGCGAAGAGGCCAAATTCCCTTAAACGGGTCCTGAATAAATCGCAATCTTTCTACAGGGTTGCTTAATCATCGAATGCATAAAAATTTCGTTATTCCGGTAAATTAAAAACGATTTCAAATATCTGCCCAATAAGTGTGAGATTGGCACATATTTGCGAAGTATTAAGTGGCGCATGGATGGATGTGGACTTCTTCGTACATTATTAAATAAATAAAATATTCCGTATTTTGAATGTCATCGGCAGATAACCATCTTCTTATATATTAATAATCTTAATTTTTAGTTTGTACTCCCTTTTTAACCTATTTCCCGTGCGCATATCTTAATGAAACATATATCAGGTGAAAGGTATTTTTTCATATATGTGCAGAATATATGTTTTATAAAAAAACATGCACGGGAAATAGGTGTAAAAGCCAAGAAACGTTTTTCCTATACTGTACATCTTATATAATAATCACGACGCCAGAATGTCATGACAAAATATGTTTGAAATTGAACCGTCATTACAACGTGACAATACAGAACAAAACAGAGAACATAAAATGATTTTACATACATACATTCATTTTGGTGTTAATAGTTGTGAGTATAAAAATACAATTTTGTCATGACACTCTATCTTCATGACAAAATTTCGCGAGCGTAAATCGACTTTAATACTTACACAAACATAATGTCTATGAAAAGTTTGGAATAATCATTTCCGTCCGATTTCAGGCAAAAGTTATGGGATCTCTTAATTTATGATAAAAGGTTAAGTGGGAAGTTTCGTCCCGATATGCGGTTGATTTGTGTCCCAGTATATTTCGTAACCGGATAATTTATAAGCTCTTAATTTCATGCTTGAACTAGCGTGACGGGTTTCTGCTTTTTGTGTGGTGGAAAATGGACTATATAATCTACATAAAAAATAAATTAGTTTTGGTTATGTTGTTAATACGAGATTTGTTTTGGAAAACGTCAAAATTATTCATATACAAAAGAAAATAACACACAAATACAGCGGTTCTTTTGTACATTTCTTACTGAATATTTAGATTAAAGTTGCGTGCCTCGGCAATTGTGTGATTTCCCCTTTTGAGATCTTAATATCTAGAAATGGCGCGTTTCGACAACATGTATGCGAGTGCAAATGAAGACCAGAAGCGCGTCATTAATGAGGTCCAAAGCGCGCTCGAATCTTAACAATAGCAAGGGTCTTATCAATGGAACACTCATGCGAGTCGCAAAAATAAACCGCTACAGTCTGAAATGTGAGGTGCTGGCTGGCTTCTCAAAAGGCGAGCGCGTTCTCATCCCACGCATTAAGCTCTCACCCTAGGAAAGCACTTTCTCATTTAAAGTGTTTCACCTCCAATTCCCGGTCCAGCTCGCGTTCACCATAACCATCAACAAGAGTCAGAGCCAAAGCTTGAAAAAGGTAGGAGTGTACTTGCCGGCTCCCGGCAAGCTTTGGCCCAAAACTGCATCAAATTTACATCTTAAAAAATCTTCTTAATCATTTCTTAACCAAAAATTCAATAAAATATTATCACGTGACTGATTATTCAGTCACAGGTCAGCTAGTTACATTTATTACTAATAATAATCCACTGAATTAATAAATCAGTAAAAACGTTGACATTAATTTTAGTAATCAAACATTATTTAACCAACTAAAGATGTAACTACATCTGGTGGAATTTCTGGGGCAGATGCCACGGTAGGTCCACCATTATCGATCATGTGCTGAACCCTAGGATGAAATCCATCCTCATCGGCCGTATATATGACACGGTATATTGCGCCATCACTACCGATATATTCATAGGATCCCATCACGATAAAGTTTGTTTCCTCTCCTTCTTCATTTGTAATTAATTCTCCGTTCTCGGTCCGTGTTTGGCCATCACTTAATACAAAACTAAAATAATAAAGTCACAAAATAATTAAGGTTATTCACAAATATAAAAAATAAAATAATCTCGCACTTGTAACTATATTGATTTCGATCGTTTAACGGCTTGTAATTAAATTTCACTATTTTAGTGTCAGAATTATTGATTGGTACAGAAGATACTGTCGAACAAATTGTAAGGCAAACGAAATAAAATAATTTTTTGTGCAACATTTTAAAATTCTATGTTAAATCAATCAATTTCAGTAGAAGACTAATAAGCCATATAACGTAGAAATGACATTCAATCCGTTTATTATGTAATAAGAAATCTAATTGCTTATACATTAAGAAGAGCATTGTAAACATGGTCAAGATAATAACAAGAATAGACAAAAATGTGTATGCCATGTGCAAACAACACTTGAAATATTTAGAAATAAAGTGAATGTTGGCTAGAATTTTTTTGTTAAGCGACCGATAGTCTCATCTTGAATTCCTTTGAATTTAAGCTGCCAAGTTTAAGATAACTACAATATAGTAAATTGATATCGTCATACACTATACTCGGTGTACAAAAAAATTTAAAACTTAAATAACTAATTATTTTGAAAAGCCGAAGCTATCACTAATATAAAGTGACAAGTAATATGTGCAAAGTAGACACAAATAGTTAAGCTGTTTTGCTTTCGCAAAGCCGCTTAGCTTTAATGTTAGAGGCCAATTTTGGTTTCAGCAATATTTGTTTATGAATTTCTAGTAACGGAAAATAATTGTTCATCATAGTTGGCTTTTATGTCAGTAGAAATTGTAATCTGAATCGGTTTTATGAAAATCTTTTTTTTTTTTAGTTCTATTAAGAGCCAACTCTACTTTATTTATACTACTGATAAATTTGCCAACTATGATGAAAAATTATTTTCGTTACTGGAAATTCATAAACAAATATTTCTGAAACCAAAATTGGCCTCTAATATCAAAGCTAAGCGGGATTTGCGAAAGCAACACAGCTTTAGTAAAAATTGTGATGTGACCAACATTCGATTTTCGTTTACCTCGAATGTATACAACGGTATGGAATACACTACTCTTGATTTCTAAAGCGAAAAATTAAACTCATCGGCTTTTGGTAAAACTGTCTTGAATAATTAAAAAACATTATGCGTGCTTAAATTTTCGAAAACCGACCAGATAAACTCTTTTTCTTTTTGTTTTAAAAAGTTGTTTCGTAAATGCAAGATTAATTTCAAAATATTTGTAACAAACGGAAAAGCGCCTATGAAAGCTGTTATTTCCAAAATGTCAATTTCTCCCAATTTATAATAAAAGCTTAAATATGAAGTTTCATCCCGATAAATCAATCATGATTGATCAGTCTGTAGCCTTATAGGGGTCGAATTTTTATTAAAAGCTGTTTGGGTCTAAGATCGTCATATTTTAATTTTGGTAAAATACTCTGGGTCGATATTGTTTCAAAATTAAATTAGAATCTTTTAATTTACTTACTCCTGTAAATGTTATACGTTTTAACATATCTGCGAGGCTGTCGCTTCGGGTGGACCGATTTCCGGCAAATATAATTGGGATCTCCCAATTTATAAGAAAAGCTTAAGAACAAACATCCCGATTCGTCCAACCTTCTGAGGTGTAAAAAAGTTACAGATTAAATGCCTGTACACGCCACAACACACGCACCAACGCATACAAAGTATTTTTTTTTAAATCTGCGGCTACCTAGCGAATGGTAAATTTGCAAAAATCTCAAGGCGTTTTTCATGCGTAGCATGCAGGCATTTTTTCATGCGTTTCGAAAAATAGTGTCTTATTCAATCAACCTAAACATTACTAACTTATCAGAGTTGGTAATTGGCCTTGGTAATTTTTTCAACAGAAGATGCAATTTACTAAGGTGATAATTCGACTTTTGGCGTCATTTAGCTTAATTGGCGCATCGAAAGTAACAGGTTTCTTAAGAACTGCTGTACAATGTTTCAAATCAAGGAAAGGTATATAGTTTAAAATGCATAATACAACACACGAAAAAATTTATATTTCTAGGAAGTAATTTAACAAATACCAAATGCCTTGGACGGAAAGTTCAGCACAGGGCGTATACGCCCCACGCTGCAGGGAACGTGTTCTCTATGAACTGAAATATGGGGAAATCAGATTCAATTTCTGTTTGTTTTTTTGTAAAGCGCAGTTCGTAAATATGACTTTACATTAAAACGAAAGTCGAATATTTTTTAGCGATATTAAATAAAATTTCTTATGACCTGCGGGAATTTGATTCTAAAATTAAAATTTTATTGAAGTTGTGGCATTGGAACTAGGCATTTCTAAACCGATTTATATTAAAGTGGATTATACTTCAGATCGTTTTGTTGATGTTTTTTTCTGATTTGTTAATTTGTCCTTCTTCCAAAAAACAAATCGCATGCAAATTTGTGAGACCCATGGCAACATATCTTATATTCGGATGAAATCTAAATAAATTTATTTGACTTGTGGCCGGTTGCACAGAAAAATGACCAACGGTCAACAAATTTTGATTAAAAATATTTTATTCCGTGGAAATTTTTAATATTTATGTAGGTTTTTAACTTCTAATTCAAGTTTTTTCATTTCAAATTGAACTTTATTTATTTCAAAATCAATTTTTTTCATTTCAAATTCAATATTTGTAAAATAATGTAAATAATGAAACGACAATGTTTCATCCACAAGTGGAGAAAATGTATTGAGTGCCCCAGGGCAGAAATGGCGATTTTTGACAAAAAAAAAATATTTTCAACAAAAATTCCACCTTTGTTTAGCCTAGATTGATTGATTGATCGGGATGATCATACTTAAGATGTTACCATAAATTAGGAGATATAAGTGATTTTTGGCCGAAATCAGTCCACGAGATGTGGCAGCAATATTTTGAAAATTATATAACATTTACGAAAAAACCAAAAGAATAAAAATTAAATTACTTCAGATCATTCTAATTGCAGTCAAAAAATGTGCGGTTTTTAAAAAAGTCTCTGTGTATATGTGCCGATGCGGTTCCATGCGGACTAACAGACTAGCTTCTGTACAGCCCAGAGTGACAACACGAATTGACTGATCGGGATGAAACTTCATAAATAAGCTTTTGTTATAATTTGACAGAAACATATGATTTTTGACTGAAACCGGAAGTGGCAGCCTCCATAGAAGCTTCTGCATAAAATATTATAAATTAATTTTGTAATAATATCGGCCCATCCAGCTTTCCAAAATTTAAGGAAATTACGGTTTTTAACAAAAACTATAAAAAAATTGATCCCTGTACAGCCGCCTAACGGATTAATTGGAATGAAATTTCATACTTAAGCTTCTACCATAAATTGGGATAGTGATGTTTGGCCGAAATCGGTCTATCAGAAGTGACAACAAGTGTTTCTATTTTTTGGTTGGTCTTTCTGCGACTTCAACTTGACGAATATTGCGTCGAGACTTGGGTTCTAGCCCATATAAAATGACCCTGACCCAGGAACTTAAAGTAACGACTATAGACAACGCCCTGTGTTCGCTGATTGGGCTCTGGAGTAATTGGAAGTTGGCCCAAATTTCGCCAAATACTCATCTTTGTTGATGAGACCCATTTTCGGATGAATGGTTATGTGAACAAGCAAAATTATAAATAATTTTTATCTTTAATATTTATCACCAAATGAACCCCAGGAAAGCCGTTGTTTGGTGTGGATTTTGATCTGACGGAATCACCGATCCGTGCTTCTTCCAAAATTTACATTGTCATAACCGTCACCGGCAAGCGCTACATATCGATGATCGAGTTCTTGTAACCTAAACTGGATGATATGGAAACCAACGACATGTGGTTTCAACAGGACGACGATGCATGCCACACCGCGCATGTCACGATGGTCAGTCTGAAACGAGCAATTTGAAAGTATAATTATCTCGGACGGCGGCGACGTGAACTGGACACAGATTGCATGTGATTTAACGTCTTGAGACTCTTTTGGAGCTATCTTAAGGTCATTGCGAATAAAGCGCAAACAATTGATGCCCCCAAAGTCAACATAACGAACACCATTCCTCAAATTCAGCCTGATTTATGCGACAAAGTCATCGAAAACTGTACCTCCTGAATACGTTCCACCAAGCCAATTCTCGGCGGACATTTGAACGAGCACTATATTTTTCCATTAATTGTGCGATTAATGGCAGCTTCCACTGGAGCTTTCTTAATTTTTGCACTAAGTTTGCCATTTACAAAAAACGAGAAAGAATTATTTCTTTCCTGTTTTTTGTAAAAACAAATAGATTCAAATAAATATAAAGATTAAATTTTCAACCAGGGTTGACCATGTTGCTATATTGAGATTTAAACAGGAATAATGATGTTTGATTGTGCAAAACAGTTTTACCAAAAGAAAGGTACCATTAATTTTCCATTTTAGAAATGAAGTGTGGTGAATTCGAGATCTATGGATAGATTCATTTTAAAAGAAAGGCGGTTGTTGGCCACAGAATATTCACCCCAAATGACGGTTTTGAACAAAAAAAAATGTTTTCAATAAAAAAATCAGTGTATCTGTACAGCATAACGGCTTGGTTGGAATAAAACTTCATGCTTTAGCTTTTACCATATTTTGGGAGGTTCCAGTGATGTTTGGCCAAAATCGGTCCACCGGAAATAACAGCTTCCTTCAGAGCTTTTTCAAATAACGATTTGAAACAAAATAAGTGTAAATTCAATTTAAAAAAAAAAATAGTTTAGTTCATATTTAAAATATTGCCGGAAATGACGAGTTTTGATAAAAAACTTTCTCTCACCAAAATTCGGCATCTTTCTACAGTCCAGTCGGATTGACTATTCGGAGTGAAACTTCGCACACTTTAATTTTTTCCGTTAATTAGGAAATTCTTGCGAAATTTGGTGGAAATCTGTATACCGGAAGTGGCAGCTTTATTTAAAGCCTCTCCGATTTTTGCAATGATGTTGAAAAATTTTACATTTACACAAAATAAGAAGGAATTAAAAGATTCAAATAAATTTAAAGATAAAATTATCTACAAGATTTGACGTTATTCGTTGTCTGAAATTTAAGCAGGAATAATGATTTTTCATTATCAAGACAGTTTTGCCAAAAGTCCGGTAAGTTTTTCTGTTTTAGAAATCAAGAGGGTATCCGAGATCTATGTACACATTCATGGTAAAACAAAGTCTGGTGTTGGCCACAACATTTTCACCTCTCCACATGAGACTATAAGTACTCGTATTATGGGATTTCACTGGAAATAAAATAATAAATTCAAATCTTCATCCTAAGTTCCATTTAATTGCTTAAATTTTAAAAATTCGTTCAATTAACTTACATTTAATTGTTTGACGATATTGTAAAAAGTGTAACGAAGTGACTTTACCGTAGGTATATCGGTTCGCTCGCACACTAGAGATAGGGTAGTTCTTCGCCGGCTGGGAGGATTTAACAACAACGAACCGAATCACCATCGTCCAAAGCTAAATTGGTGTGCGATAATTACTACATAACAAAAAAAATATATGTTTTAGCCCTAACGCGTAATAACTATGGCTTGGAACTTATTCGGCGGTGGATCACAATCTCACTATTGTTTTGATTAAAACATTATATTTTTGTAATTCATTTTTAAAATTTAATATTAATTAATATGAATATGATTCATCGAAAAAAATTAACAAATCGGTTTTATATATTTTTTTTTTTTTTTTTTTTTAAACTAATTCTAAACTATAATAACTATACTACTTAAAACTATAGGTACCTTTTTTTTTTTTTATATCTTTTTATTTATATTTTTTTTTTGTGGTTATATCACGCATAATCCGAGTGTCTTTTAAACAGCCTTCGTTTTCTAATTACTTCCGTTGATTTTATCCGGGAGATGTTGTCCGTAGCTTTTTTTTTAATCTACCGCTTGTCCTATTTTCGTAAAATCCGTTTTGTAATTCCACTTCCGTTTGCTTGGTAAACACGCAATTCTAGCACGTGTTCAATTCCCAGTTGGGTCACTGTATCGAACTCGATAGTTTCACCACTTTTTATTGGTATTATAATCGCCCGCTGTTTTCTTTTTTATATCGTTTGTTCCATAAAGGAAAACAGGAAAAATAATCTTACTTTATGTTTATTCTCACGTTTATAATTTATGATTTGGTTTTTTTTTTTTTTTTTTATTATTAGTAAAAACCTGGTTCAATTCTAAGACTCGACTGACTTTTTTTTCTTTTAAAACAAATTCTTCCTCGTATTTCCATAAAACAACGGTATATATTTTGTATTTAAACCTATACTAATTTAATGGTTAACAGTCCTACGATTTATATAAACTGAATTATCAACCAGCTAAATGTAAATTTATATTATGTGCATTATAACATATACAAAAAGAATTCATTATATGTATATACAGACTACCAAAAGAGATATTCTACAACAACAAAAATATTAATAATTTTGTTATACATAAATACTAATTACGAATGTACAGTGCGCGAGATTTCCATGTTACAAAAGTTAACAATCGTTAAATAATCCAAATATAATCATTTACTAAATTTGGTTATGAAATTACCAGCTCCAGTTGGTTTGATTTTATTCCGCAACTTAAAACAAAAACTCAAAGATTCTATGTGCTGCCAATCTTATTAGATTCTTCAGTTCTAGTTAAAACTAGTAGACAGTTTTCATATTGAAGAACATCACTTGAACAAATGAAATAATCCCATCTAAACAAACCAAGTTGAAATAATTCATTCGACAAATTACTGGTAATCTGCAATAATTTAAGGATGTAATTCCAGATATCAAACTTTCGTTATATAATTCAATCGTTTGTTGGATGGTGGATACTAGACGTTCTATCGATAGGTAGGTTAGCGGTGAATTAAATAAGCCACCCCAACCGCAGCTGTGCAGGGAGGAGAGTCTCAGGGACCTGGGGAATGGTTAACCCCAGTTCACTAAATTCTGAGTGCCTATGATTTCAAATTTTCGACTTATGCTTTCATTAATGAAATTGTGCAAAACAATTGCAAATTTCAAAATGAATTAAAAAATGCATATGAAAGAGAAAAGAAAGAGAAAAAAGAAAACAAAATCATAAAAATTTAAGTTCCGGTTAACTGAGTATTCCGGTTAATTGGATTCCGGATACTCGGGCTTTTACTGTTATACATTTTTACGTTTTATTTCGATCTTAAGTACACATTTTATTTCATTTTCAAAATGACTTAAAAATACACATTTTGTGACATTTATAAACACACTTCTTAAATCATTTTCAAAATGACTTATGATAAAGTCAGCTTTTCTTTATTTCATTTTCATTACAGAATTAAAGTCAATTTTAAAATGAAATGAAAACGCTGGTTTCAAGTCCGAAAAAACACGATTTTTAAGTCAGCCTTTTTTAATTCAGGGAGCCATCTAAAATATACTGTTGTCTCATACTGCGTTAGCATGTATACAACCTGTACCCAATTATATGCCTAAGGCTATTTTCATACAAGAAAATTATCATTCTTACCTAATTATTCTATAATTAGACCATAAGGTCTTACTATAAAAAACGTTAATCAAGCCAATATGTGCATATGGTATTCAGTTATCGGAACCCCCAGTGCATCAAATAGCTGCAACGAACTCAAGCGAAAATACTCCAATGTATTGCTAATGCTCCATGTTATATCTGAAATACTAACATACACGACGACCATGGTATTAAAACCATTAAAGAAACAACCAAGCAATTCAGTTCGAAATACTACTCACAATTTCAGGGACATCCCAACGAATTGGCCCGTGATACACTAAAACAGCTGTGATACCAAGAAGAACCTGTAAAATCATTAAATGTGTAGGTTACGCCTATAAGTAGGATCTAAATCAAATTGAGAACACGAATATTACGTATTAACATTGGCTAATACTTAAAAAATGTAATTAGCTTAAGATTTGAACACTTCTTGTTAGTTTCTTATGTAGAAAGATTCCAGAATAAAGCCATTGGCAATCTATAAAAAAATAGCCAACACACATTTACCAAAACACATTATATTTGTACCTCTACTATTGGCAATCTTTGCATTCATCAAATTGCAAATTATTGAAAACTATCCGTATTGATTATGTAAAGCCAATTGATATTGTAAACTTCTCAACCTGATTCTATAACATGCATTGTTGAATTTATATCTATTTGATATTAAAATAAAGTGCTGCTGTTGTAATAAAAAAATAAAATTGGAACAGTACCAAACTACTCGTAAACATAATTTTATTTAATCGAGTATTTTATTCTTGCATCTGTTGCGCTTTTGCGGATATATCAATAATAATAAATGAAATTTAAAACGGTTTTTTTCATTCTTGCAAAATGGGTTTCAACTTGGCATTTACACTGTTTAGTGTTGTTGTAAAATTTCAAAATTGGATGTTGTGGTGGCAGATTCATTAAAATTTTAATGTTCCGTTGCATGTTGTTAATAGAGTGACTTATTAGTGGCGCTTTCAAGATCCAACTAGGCAAATGAGCGGATCAGTTCCAAACATAAAATACATGTTAGAAATTTATGGAAGGGTATTACTCTGAAAATTATAATTTTAAAATTATGCCTGCCACATGGTATTTTACCGAATTAACCTAAAAAGGAAAATTAACCATTTTTCCTTTTCCCTTATTTCGCAATTCTTTTGTGGCCTGAAAAGTATTATACTGCGCAAGTACCTACAATTATATTGGTACTAGCCATTATTCAATGAAATGTACACAACATTGGAATTTCTAAACGTGTTTCCCCTCATGAAAAATAAAAAGATGTTTTGAATCGATTTTTCCCATATCACAATGTGATAAATCCTTGTGTAGAAAATCACTGTGGGAATTTAAATTTTTGAAATCATTTCAAACAGGACAAATGTTACACGACAATGCTGAGAATTTTAAATTTCTATATTTAGACAAAGTAGAAACCATTTTATCGGGCTCTATTCAGATTAGCAGTGACATTGACAACAACATTTACAACTTTAATTAAATATAAAAATTGAAATGTTTATTTGTCGAAGTACTATGAAAAGGGTATTTTAGTTAAAAAGGGTTTTTGGGGTATTGATTTGTCGCCTACTTTATTTCATCTTTCTCGTATTTTATAAAATCGTATAAATTATCAAGTTTACGGTACCCAGTAATTGTGTTACATATAAGTGATTTTGCTCTACCAGTGACTAGTTTTTGTACTGTTGTTACAGACAGGATCAGAGCAAAGATCTAAAAATACCACTATACCTTCGGCACTAATGGTGTACTCTCTACTATTGTCCATACTGCGGATGAATCATCATATTTAACACAACCAGTAACCTCTACTAAATTAATTGATGCAATCTGTGATGTTAATAGCGGCTTAATGTAATTTTCATGCACCAAAGAATATATAAACGATCGTTGTTAGAATAGCAATAGCAAACCTAATCATGGTGAAACTCAGACTGAGGAGGGAACTGTGTCAACACAATCACCGAACAAATCATTCCTCAAATGTATAAAATCCAAGTTACTTCCAAAAAAGGGCGGCAAAACTATCTATCATGAGGATTTCACAAATGGATATGATTTCATTCAATGGATTCCTCCTCAAACATTTGATTATGCCGAACCTCAAATTACCACTTGGATTAAGAGAAATTATTTACCATCTTCTTTTGTTACGATTTGCGCATCTATGCAAGCCAAATTAGACAAATGTCAAATTAAAGAATTCTTAACAAAAAAAGAACTGAAACTGAAAAACTGCTATTCCAAATCGATAAACATGGTTACAAAAAAAGTATACTTTTGAATTTCTAATTTCGAATACTATTGAATCATTGGAAATGCGTATTAATAAGTGCATTGAAGTCGCAGGCCATCATTTTGGACACTTATTTTAAGCTAAAATTATTTTATTCACCTGCCATTTACATTAATAAATTGTTTTGATGATGAATTTCGAGTATTTCCAATGAAAACGTGATGTTTTTTATTTCAAACGTATTGCAGAATCGAATGCGTGTGTTCTAAGAAGAATAAATTGAAAAAATTGAATTTCGTCGATTACAACGCCATCTATCATGAACCGAACAAAATATTTCATTCAAATCATACGTACTTTTAGTCGTAGAATCCGTATCTGCCAACTTTCCAACCATACAGCCGTGTTTCCTGATAAATGGAAAAATTCGAAAATAACAGCTATCTTTAAATCGGGTGAAAGAGAGGATGTCTCATGTTATAGAGGAATTTCAACATCTTCGTCAATCCCTAAATTATTTGAGCAGATTGTGTGCAATGCTTTTAAATCTACATTGATACATCACATCTCTCTTTACCAACATGGGTTCATGCCTGGAAGATCGACATCTACCAATCTGGTCAAAATTACCTACAAAGTGTTAAATGAGATAGAAAATCATCAAATAGATGTAGCGTATACAGATTTTAGCAAGGCGTTCGACTCTATATGCCACCCCAAACCACTCCAAAGTCTGCGCGAATTCAGGTTTTCAACAGAATTTATTAATTGGTTCAAATCGTATCTGACAAACCGACTGCAATATGTATTAATTGGGAATGAAAAATCCAATGCTGTCGAAGTAACCTCTGGTGTCCCTCAAGGATCGCATATTGGACCCTGGATGTTTTATTGTGTTCATCGATAGAATAGCCAAGATAATTAAACACTCAAATGTTCTAATATTTGCTAAACATTTTTCATACAATTAAACATGAGCATGATGTTGATAAACTGCAGGATGACCTCAACAGACTTAGTGAGTGGTGTGTCCAAAATTCATTACACCTCAATATTCTAAATAGCAATTCTAAATAGCCTTGAGGAACAGAATAAACTAAATAAGTTAATTCTGAATCGACTTAACCTGCTGGAAATACCAAGTTCCAAAATAGTTAAAAATAAATAATGTCTGCAATACCTAGTTCAACTCATAATTGCGGAACAGAAACCAGACATCAAAACTACTCATTAAGAATAGCCATATGGAATGCAAACGGATTAACACAACACCTAGAAGAATTAGAACTCTTTCTAAATACAGAGAAAATTGATATATGCTTAATATCAGAAACACATTTTACCAGCAGCTCCTATGTATCAATCCGGAGATATACTTGTTACCATACCACACACCCTGCAGAACGAGCAAGAGGAGGGTCAGCTATATTTATTAGGGATAATATCAAACATCATGAAGAATTAAAAATAGAAAAAGAATCCATGCAAGTAACCACCGTGACGGTTAAATTTGGTCATCACAACACCTGTAATATATCTGCAATATATTGCCCCCCACGGTATAACCTAAAAAAAGAAGACTACATTAATCTGTTCCAGAAATTAGGAAGTAACTTCATTGTCGGAGGTGATTTTAATGCAAAAAATACCTTCTGGGGTTCAAGATTAACCTCTCCAAAAGGCAAGGAATTACTTGCAGCTGGCCAATACTCAAACTGTGAATTTTACTCAGGAGGGAAACCAACGTACTGGCCAACAGATCCTAACAAAATCCCAGACCTAATAGATTTCTACATCACTAAAGGCATATCGGAACGCTACATCTTCTTAGAAAATGATGAAAGTCTAATATCTGATCATTCTCCTGTTATTATGACGGTTAGTGAAAATGTAATAGAAAAAACAAATTCACCACAACTAACAAACAACAAAACAAATTGGGAATTGTTTAAGCAGTTAGTGGAGGAAAAAATAGAACTTCAAGTGCCAATCAAAAGTGAATATGAAATAGAAGAGGAACTAGACCGGCTCCTTGTTGTCATACAATGGTCTGCTTGGGAATGCACCCCCAAATTATCATCCAGGAAAGAAAACGCCATTATTTACCCAATAGAAGTAAGAGAATTAGTGCAGGAAAAACGAAAAGCCCGAAAGAAATGGCAGAATACACGTGCGCCGCAAGATAAAACCACCTTAAACAACTTGTGCATCAAACTTAAGGTACTCATAAAAGCAGTGAAAAATGAAACAATTGGAAAATATCTCTGTTCTCTAGCCCCAACTAAAGATACCGACTATTCCCTCTGGAAAGCAACAAAAGGGTTAAAACGACCAAAAACGCAGATCCCCCAATCAAAACAAACGATGGGAACTGGGCTAGAAGTGCGAAAGATAAAGCTGACCTGTTTGCTGAACATCTTGAAGAAACATTTCAACCTCTAGGTCGGCAGACCAGTTACGAAAACACTACTGATACGCCCAGAATATCTGATTTCGAAGATATCAGGCCTGTAACATTGAAAGAACTAAAAGCTGAAATTAAGAACATAAAAACAAAGAAAGCTCCTGGTTACGATCTGATAACAGGGCAAATAATAAAGGAGCTGCCTGAAAAAGGGACCCGTAAATTACTGCACATAATCAATGCGATCATCAGGAAAAAACATGTGCCAATGCAGTGGAAAGTAGCAGAAGTAATAATGATTCCGAAACCGGGCAAGCCACCGAATGATAGAAAATCTTATCGGCCAATTTCACTTCTACCAACACTAGCGAAATTATTTGAGAGGCTGTTGCTCAAAAGATTGAAAATAACCATAGAACAACGAAACCTTATCCCAGAATATCAGTTTGGTTTCAGAGAGAAACACTCAACTATTGAGCAGGTTCACAGGCTTACAGATGTCATTGAGAATACATTAGAAAGGAAAAAGGTTTGCTCTGGTATCTTCTTAGATGTGGCACAGGCCTTCGATAAGGTATGGCACAGAGGTTTACTCTTTAAACTACATAGAGATTTACCAAAACAATATTACATGATTTTAAAATCATATATAGAGAATCGCCACTTTCGGGTGAAATATGAAGATGAATACTCCGAGCTAAAAAAGATCTCGGCAGGAGTCCCTCAGGGTAGTGTTTTGGGACCAATTCTTTACCTACTCTACACCAGAGATTTACCTCATTTAAACGATGTTACCGTTGCAACATTTGCTGATGACACTGCAGTTCTCTCAGTAGGAGACACTATCGAGGAATCGACAACGAAACTTCAAGAAGCATGTGACAAAATCATAAAATGGACAAAAAGTGGCGAATCGGGCTCAATGAATCGAAATCCACGCATGTGAATTTTACTAATCTAAAAGTCAGTTACAAACCTGTAATCATTAACGGTCAGCAGATTCCGTATGCAAATAAGGCTAAATATCTAGGGATGACCTTAGATACCAGGCTCAGATGGAAAGAGCACGTTAAAAAGCAAAAAGAAGAACTTAATATCAAATATCGAAAAATGTATTGGCTGCTCGGGAAAAACTCGGAATTGTCAACCGAAAATAAATTGCTATTATATCAACAGGTGCTAAAGCCTGTATGGACTTACGGAATACAGCTCTGGGGCTGTACAAAGAAAACCAACACTAAAATAATACAAACTTTTCAAAACAAAGTGCTACGTGGTATAGTTAACGCTCCGTGGTACATTAGGAATGATGACCTTCATCGGGATCTAAATATCCCGACGGTCCAAGAAGAAATAAAAAAACTTGCAGTAATACATGGACAACGTATTTATCAACACGTAAATGAAGAGCTTCGTGGTATGTTGGACACCTCCCATGCAGTAAGACGATTGCAGAGAACGAAACCAATTGATTTAATGGATTAAGGACACCAAAGCAAAGACTACTACTACAGTAAATAACCTATAAATGGAGCCGGCCAATGGGCGTCTTCTCATTCACAAGTGACTAAATTAAGAAAGAAAAATTACTAGATGAATTGTATTCAGTTGTAATAATTTAAATAAATAAAAAAAAAAAAAAAAAAAAAAAAAAAAAAAAATATTAAGAAAGGTAAAATTATGTCCGTTTCATTGAAAAAATTCCAATAACTTCGGCATATAAAATAAATGGCGCGGAAGTTCCAAGAGTCCGTGAGATTATTGATCTAGGAGTCACATTTGTTGAAAACGTTAGTTTTAAACGTCATATAGATAATTGTATTGCTAAAGCTAACTCCATGTTTGGCTTTGTCAAGCGGTGGGCGCCCTCTTACGCTGCGCACATGAACAGAATCGAAAGCATACAAAAAACAATTCTTATATTCCTGTTGAAAAAAACTGGCTGGAATTATGATGACAACATACCATTTTACGAAAATGTGGCTCGCTTACCTCCTTACTCTACAAGGTGCAAAGAATATAACATTTGCACGCTTGAAAACAGGCGTCTACTTCTGGATGCCGCTTTTATCGGAAATGTCCTTCTCGGCCACATTGATTCATCCTTTATTCTGAAAAACATATCCATAAATGTCCCAAGCAGGACTTTGCGTAATCATCAATTTTTGGCGCTCGAACACCACCCAACCAACTATGGCGACAACAACCCCATTAATCGACCAGCAAAATCTTTCAATACCGCAATTGATCAATTTGATTTTAATTTGTCAAAAAACAGTTTTAAAAAAAAGTTAAAATCGTATTTTCTACATCTTTAATAAGTCCTTTGACAGTTTCATATTTGAAGTATGTACTAACTGTTAATTTAAATAATTGTTTTATTTATAATTCTTATTTATTTACAATCTAAGTGTGATTAATTTTTTTTTATTTTCTATTTTTAAAATTTTATTTGTATATTTAATTTTATTTTCTTTTTTGTTAATATATTTTATATTTTACTTTTGTTAAATTTGAAATCATAATTGCAATGTACTAAATCGATTTAATTTAATATTTAAGTAAATAAATAAAATAAATAGACAGTACATATATCTAGAATTTCTTGCTATGGCTTTAAATAACGTATATCCTCAAGAGCTGAGAATTAAAATTATTTTCAAGTTAATATTTTTGGAATGTTAAACGAACGAAAGTAATACCATGACTCCAAAAGATTTAATGCAATCTTGCGAAAACTCATTTAAAATTCGGCTTGAAGCTGTTTTCTTGAGTGCCTATTAAGAAATCCTTGTCAAATAGGATTTTAAATACTGTATTGGAAATACCGTAAAACCTTCACAGAGTGTTGGGTAAGGCCTATGATGTGAGAGTATCTAATTCAAATACAAAAGGATGATACAATTTGATAACTCCAACAAAATATATAATTGCAATGCATACAATGCAAAACTCTTAATTACCCCATTACCCCCCGCCCCCAGATCCGCGCTTGAGGTGGTTCTACCACAACCACCAATAAAAACGTTTTGCAAGAACCTCCTACTCATCCGTGTCGGTTGTAATCGAAAGCCATGTCAAACCCCGCAACCCATAGCATTTCTCCCTCAGATTTAGCCGGCAAAATCACCGTGTGAGGCCTCTGCGTGGTTCAGATCTGGTCCCTGTCGCGTAACAGTGGTGCCCCCAATTAACATTTTGCGATAACTCGAGAAAAGAGAATATTCTATAGAGTATACAGCGTCGATTATCCTGAAAATGATCTCCTTTGTATACACTGTTGATATCCCTTATTCTTATTCAATATATCAACCTGTTCTGTACATCCCACACATAGAGCATTAGAATCATCGATAGACTATCCAAACAAAATCGCAAAAAATGCCTAACAGATAACATTCAGAATATCGCGACCTTAGAATTACACTGTTGTAACTAACATTTTTTGACATTTTGAGTTGTATATGTATTTATACTAATTAACATGCGCTCTTTCTAAATATTCCAAATTTGGCTATCTCTTTTCGTTTCGAATATACTTTAATAAATATAGGTGTAAGTGCAGCAATTTTTTGTTTGTTTTTGTTTTCATTGAGTAAATAAAATTGTATCTACCAGTTAGAATTGTGTAATTCCAATATAAAAAATATTAAGTGTAGATACATTTCCGTAATTCCTTATATTGTGAATACATGTTTGTTATTCTCTGTTATATCTCTAAAGGGAGTAGTTACAACTTAGTAACGCTCATAAACCTTTAATGTCAGTTTAAAGTGGCGCGCAACGAGTATTTTTATATATATAGTATTATTTTTTTCTGTAAGTAATATCTAAATAAGAAATAAATTTAATCATATTTATTAACCTAATTACTTGCTAAAAAATATTTCATTTTGATTAAAAATGATAAGAGAATCATGGCAGACACCGAGTTCAATTTAAACCTACCTATGAACCAAAATATTGTACTTAGTGATGATGTTATTAGTGAAGAACTTGGTTTTGATCAGACGATGGTTGTGTGCAATGATATTGTAGTAGAGGAAATCTATGCTAATGAAATAACTGAAGTATCGTCATCGTTCGACCACCAGGTCCATATTATTCCATTGACACCATCAGCAAAATATCACTTTCAATCACAAGCTTTGAATTGAACCTATTAACCTCGCCAAACGTATCACCGTATAGAACACCTAAAAAACTCGGAAACGAAAACGTAATCCGGCGCATTGGAAAAGTGCAACTCGTAAAATAAAGTGTCAAGTAGGAGAGCATTACGTAAGTTTTAGAGGAAAATGTGTGGCAGCGAAAAAGGTAACTACAAAAAAAAAACTGTATGACCCACTGTAGATATTTTTGTGGTAAAAAAGTGACCGACGAAGAACGCCAGAATCAGTTTGAAGTATATTATAAATTAGATGCTCACCGAAAGCGTGACTTTATTCAAAGAAATACAACTCGCACTCTCGCAGCGAGAAAAACCACACAAAAAGATACATCTCGCCGGTTATACAGCTTTATGTACAATACTTTATCGAAGTTGCTGGCCATCGGCATATGGTATGCAATATTTTTTTTTGGGAACATATAATATTTCCCAAACTCCTGTTTATACCGTACACCAAGCTAAAAATGAGCAAACTGGGACAGCACAAGCAGATATGCGAGGACGAAATGGATCCAAAAAAACTCCACAGGAGAAAGTGGCAGATGTAGTGGTACACATCAACTCCTTTCCTAAGGTTGAGTCACATTATTGTAGAGCAAAAACTAGTCTGCAATATTTAGAACCCAGTTTAAACATCTGTAAAATGTACGATTTATATAAGGAATATACTAGAGATCCGATGCCTGTGAAGGAAAGCATGTACCGTCACATATTCTGCACCAAATTTGATATTGGCTTTCACAGTCCAAAATCGGATAGATGTAGTATGTGCGAGAAATACAAAGTCGCTGAGCAAGAAAATATCATGACGGATGAAATGGTTTTTGAGAAAGATCAACATGTTAAATTAAAAGCAGAAATGAGAGAACAAAAAGCTCGTGATAAGGAAATGGGAGTTCCGATTCTAAGTTTTGACCTTCAAAACGTCATCAATTGTCCAAGAGCCGAAATTGGTCCACTTTTTTATTTTTCAAAACTAAACGTATATAATTTAGCACCATAAAAATGTATTGCGCGATATGGACGGAATGTACTTCAGGTAGAACCGGGAACGATTTGGCTTCTGCACTCGTAAAAATTTTGAATAGAGTATTTGAGGACAATAGCGACATGTGCGACTTAGTAACCTGGAGTGACTCATGTGTGCCTCAAAATAAAAATTCATTTATGTAAACTGCTATTCTTCAAGTTATGAGAAGCAATCCGCAGATCAATGATATTTGTATGAAATATTCAGTGGCTGGCCATGGAATTATTCAAGAAGTTGATAATATTCATAGCAACATTGAAAAAGTTCTGGCGTTAAATGAATTCTTCTCCCCAATAGGACCTATTCGGTTACTTAAAATAGTGAATCGTAAAAATCCACTGATCATTATGCAAATGCGGGCTAACGATTTTATGGATTTTGGGAGCTATGCAAAAAATTATTTTGATTTTTCAAAAATTCCATATACAAAGATAAAGATGCTGAAATATACACAAAATTACTACGAAGTTCAATTTTCACTACAATATAATGCGGATAAATTTCCCACACATAGCATAAGGCGTGTTGAAAGATGCAGAAAACAGTTTTGGCTTTGGATTGCAATGAACTACAGCCAATTAGAAAAAAATCAAAACTGTCCGGTACAAAAAAAAAACATCTTAAGGGAAACACCCTATATGTCTTCAAACGATATAAATTATTATAAAACAATTTTAAAGTTAAACGAGGTTTCGTCTGGTTCTGTTCAGCCCAATATTGTAGATCACCCAAACGATGACATTGAAACACCTCAAAATAATGGGATCATTATGGAAATATCTAATAGAGCCAGCAATGCTTCATCGATACCTAAAAATAAAAAAAAGAAACCACTACAAGAAGTTTCTTAAGCTTTGGATTCTTTGGTGAAGCTTCATTGTTATTATCTGTATTATTTTAAAGTTTACAGACTGAGTTTTTTTAATTTTATACCAAAATGAATGTATGTAATTACTTTTATTTATTTTTATTGCAATAAAACTGAAATTATTTCTGTGATAAAATAATATGTTGTATTTAAATTCCGATAATTACCAAGTTGTATCTGCAAAAAAGTTCTATTTTCGAACTTAAAGAATAACAGTGTTCTAACAACCAGATACAACTAAGTAATACTTTAACTAAACAGGATATAGTTCAGCAACAAAGTTGTATCTGCTTTTTCATAACAAATTATTTTAATAGTGAACACAAATCAAATATAACTAACTAGTCAATTAAATAAATAACTAAATTAATGATTGTGTGCCACAAATTTCGAAAAATTTTGCTTCAATGGAAAAAAGTTATAAAGTTTTAAATTTTCAAGCTTGATTTTCTCAAAACTATACTGTGATCAGATAACACAGTGTTATTCTAAGGTCGCGATATGTTAAAGAATGTTCGCCACAGAATAGCAAATCTGTCTAAAGTAAACCCAATTTAATGATTTACGACAAAGATTGCGAATATAGATTTAAACTAACAATATTCCTTTTCATGTACTATCCAGTAGTGCCAACAGGATTGTCGATAAAGTTTATCCGTAAGTAGTTCTTAGATAGGATAATTATGGGAATGTTTTCATTTTCATAGTCTGTTTGTTTATAGAAGCAGGAATAATTTGGTAAAGTTAGTTATTTTCCATATATTTGGTTATCGCTAAAATGTCCCTTTGAGTTGTTATTTGGGAATCTGAGTAAATAAATTATAGTTTTTTCTAAGATAATCAGTCCTCATTAAAATTTTAAATAGGATAGAGCTGCGTTTGGTCAAAACTAAAAATAAGAAAAATTGTTGTACACGCAGTTATTATTTTCTAAAATGAGCCATTGAAAAACGAATTGCGTTTTTATAATTTTGTGGCTATAAGTTTAAATTAAATAAAATTCTAGGTACGTATAAAGTTTATACTATAAACTCTTACTTTTTGCATGTGAAATTGTAATAACGAATTAATTCTCGATTTTTTAATTTTATTGTATTTTTAAATATGAGTGAGTTCTCGAAATTTGGGGGGGGGAGGAGGGGTGTCTATAATGGAATAATAGAATATAAAAAACAAATAAAAATTTACGACCCCATGTAAATAATAAAAAAAATAATAAATAAAAACAGTTGAAGCTGGCAAAAAACAAGTATTTCGATGTCCTTCGAATGGATTAGAAATCAAACATTGCATTGGCTCCAGAAATTATCCACAAAGCCATTTTTAGCGGCAATAAAACCAAGGACAAAACCAACTTGTAAATGCAGTTCTACCGATCAATTTGAAATTATGATACGCAATATAGGTATGGAATACAAAGCGGTCCAACATGAAAATGATTTGAAACTGTATTCATGCCTGACAATACGCTTCTTGCTCAGAAAAATAAAAATGATGTGCCTTCTAATGAGGATTTTCTTGAAACAGCTAATCAAAAATCTGAAAGTAAGTATGTATTTCTGAACGTTGCACACTTTTGATTTGTATCGCCTAGCAATTGACGAGCGTTAAAATGATTTTTGGGCAGTATGCGAAATATTTTAAAGATTGATTTAGATAGAAGATATCAGAGGCAATGCTTATTTTATGGATAAAATGTGTTGGCAGAAATATTTTGAAACGAAATGAATCACACAACCCATAAACTGCAGTGCTTTTAATTAGTCGGCGATAACCTAGGTTAGAATTTTTAAATCTAATAACAGCTGTGAATTTTCATAGGTTTTCATTATAATTCCATACAACCGGTCTATTTGAAGGATGCATTTGAAATTGGTAAGCAATATAAGCTGATTCCATAAAAGTTTTAAATACTTTTCACAGCGACTTAGCTCACTAACTGATGCCGACTGCACATATAGGTTACTAACCGAAAGTTAGATGAGAAGGACAACTAACTAAACTTTTTTTATACTTTGTTTCGCGTATGGAAAAATACATAAATCTTCATTGAATTTATATTTTTCATATCAAATAAATAATTTTTGATATGGAAAATATAGTTATATTTTGAAAAAAATAAAATTGGCCGTTTAAAGATTTATACTCTGGGCTGGGATGTTGTACCATCACTATTTCCGGCTTTTGACTTAGTTTATCTCATATTTTATCAGTAAAATGACAGTCTATTTCACTTCAAAAATTACGTATTTTCTATTATCCAGAACAATGAGATTATCACTGTTTTAGTGAGGCCTCACCAAATTTTATATGGAAAATTCTTCTAGTTTTAGTGAGCACTTAGTGTGCTGAATATGCCCAATTGGTATTCTGAGGTTGCTCAAGTAAAACATCATTTTATTTCTTTTCAACGTTTTCTAAGACTACTAGATAAATCGACTCTATTTATCATAAAATAATTTTTTCGCGATACGTTTATCGAAACGTAGAAAAGAGAGACGCCCGTAAAATAATTGTTGGGTTTATGGCCGAAAAAAGACCGAAAATTGACCATTCGTCCATAAGTCAATTGTCGAACGAAATAAGTCAATTATCGGTCAATTGTTCAGTCATTTTTGCGTCTAATCCTAGCCAGAAAAGGGACGAACATTTAAAGACATTTCTGTCGTAGCTGATTTGGCCGACTTTTGACCATTGCAATTGACTGACAAATTACATGCAAATAAGCTTGGTATAAATCAGACCGGCTTTTGTAAGTCAAAATTGACAGCCAAAAGGCATTTAAACAGGTAGGTCTTCTGACGGTCGTTTCTTATAACAATAGAGAGACGAAATTCATTAACATTTGCTAGACTGTTTTGGGGCACATTGGTAAGTCAGTTTTTTAATGGTTTTCGG
The DNA here is from genome assembly GCA_932526605.1 of Nephrotoma flavescens. Lineage (NCBI taxonomy): Eukaryota > Metazoa > Arthropoda > Insecta > Diptera > Tipulidae > Nephrotoma > Nephrotoma flavescens. The sequence continues at coordinate 141,255,993 of OW052222.1, forward strand.
GTTTTGATTTTATAAAATAAGTTATTACATAAAAATTATTTTCATTTTATTTATTTTGCATCATATAAATTGAGTACATTATACATAATAATTCATTTTTTAATTTAAACAAATATAATAATCGAAAACAAAAACATCAGTTTGTGATTGTGACCTATTGCAGATTAAAAAAATTATTTGCTGGAAAATAAAAAATCACGATAAAAATATGGTAATATGTTTAAATTTACTAACCTGTATTAATTAGATCACAATGTTTTATTAGGCACTCGATTTTTTTACAACAAATTAATATTGTTTAATTACAATATTAATTTAAATTATAGAATATATTACAACTAAACACTACACTTTCAACTTTATAAAAACTCGCTATTATAAATTTATTTTAATAATAATTTTTATCGACCATAAATTATTAATTTTCTGTTGCACGCCCGACGAATGCTTTGTAATTGAAGAAAAAAATTGAAACGTGGCGATGAACAATTTTAAGTCAAAAATGTCTCTAATTTGTAAGTTGTATTTATTTCAAACGGTCGAATTCGTCCCATTTGAATTGCATAACTCTGTCTCGTCTCTCTTTCGTATTTCGTCTCCATTTTGTACTTAGTATTTCAATTGATAGTCGTCTTCGTCTTTTAGTTAATTTTGGTTCTTAATTTAACTAAAATTTTATTTTTCATTTACTAATCGATTTTTATTTTGATACTGGTTTGCAATAAAATGATAATTTCGATTCTTTTAGCAGATTTCTCTTAAAATTTCATTTTTTTTTAATTTAAGCGGTGGACATTTCCGTCTCTAACACGATACTTCGTCTCTTCTAGAGACGGAAACGTCGCAATGGACGAAAATTGTTTACAAATTTTTATTAGGAAGTTGAAATCATGAAATGAAACACATAATTGGTTACGCGAAATAGAATGTTAATTGATTCCTGAAAATTGAGTAACTGGAAGATCGCCAATAGTACTACGTTGGGTTTAACTAATGCAGCCCATGCGCAGGCCTTCAGTGTATCCGTCAGACAAGTTTTGCGATATATAACCAGAATACAAGTAAGATTCTGTTATTGGCACGTGCATGTACGTTTTGGGAATACAAGCTGGAACAGGAGTTATCGCAAACACATACTCTGACGGATGAACCTACGTTTATACCAAAACTTAATATTGAGATTATTTTGCGATCAAGAAACACAATAGAAATGCGTTCTGCTTAACTCAATAGTTTCCTAAGAAGGTTAGTCTATTGATTTTCTTGAGAATGGACACGGCGTTCGCTCGAAATAGAACCTGAAACAAAATGCGGCTTGTCGCATACGCATGAGACTATCACTCGAGTATTCTTCGGTATATACCAAAAATTGAAAATGTTTATTGGGGCCCAAGTATATTTTCGCGAATTTATTTAAATTTAAAATGTTAATTTTTTTTTTTGGATTAACGTAGCTTCAGCCCCTTTGATGTACCCATTCAGTGTCGAAACCAGCGCTCGACGCTGTTTGAATTCGCACGGATGCGCACACCAAAGCCCCTTTTCCGGTTGGCATCCTCATCGGCGATAGTAGCCAGCACTCAGGGCATTTGATAGAAGAGCGCCAACCATTTCCACTATGTTGTGTTTGATTGTGGTTTAACTCGGATATCATTTGTCCTGGGTCTAGTTCTCCTTCTTTTAGCTGTCATTGTTCCCTTCCCGAAATTTTTCGAGCGACATTTGAAGAACGACAACAACAATTTGATATTCCGTTTATCCGGCACAGAGTAGGGTTTCCACTCTCAGCATACCACCGTATCTTCGTTTGATTTAAACTTTTGTATTTTTTTTTTGATATATTGGCATATTTTTGGGTTGTATTGGAACCCGCGTGTACAATTTACTTTAATTTAACATTACATACATAACATACTTTAATTTGACTTTAGAAAAATATTCAGATTATTTGTAGCAAGAATAAGAACGAATTTTGCTTAACTTCCCCGCGTAGATCAGTTTATATTACAGAGTACTAAGTCCTAGTTTAAGGTCACCGTTGACATACGATTCTTGGAATAGGGCAATGTTATATCCCCTCTGCTCTAGTTTGAACATAACGCAACCAATGCTGTGTTGTATAGTGATGTAGGTTAATATGCAGGAACCTCACTCTCGTTTTTCTTATAAATCATGAGTGTGACTGCGCTGAACCGCTAGTTAAACCATTAGTTCTTGCCAGCGCAGCCATCAATTCTCTATTTAACATGGTAAAAGCAACCCTATATAATCAACCTTTGGTTCTTCCACCTTGGTCACTATCCAGTCGGTGGTCTCAACAGTCCAGTATTGCTAAGTAAGTATTACTGACCATCGAGAGTGCGATAATATTCGGAAGCTGGTATTTTATTTGGAGATCATTATTCTAACAAATTCGCTGCATTATCAAATCAAGTAATTCATTACAACAAATTCTAATGACAATATTGATTGAAGTAAACTTAAATTTAATATTAAATTTAACATAGACTAAAATATAGGTTTTTAACTTCAAATTCGCAATTACCAACATCAAAATCAATTTATTTGCAAATGAATTCGTACTATCGCATATGAAATTCAAAGTTTTCCCGTTCAAGATAATACTAACGCAAAATAAATTGAACCATGAAAAGTTCAAATTCGCAAAAATAAAATTAAAATTCAATTTTAATAATTTCAAATTCATTAAATTTAATTTTGATTAAAATCGACATAACAAGGCGCAATCGAACCAATCACCGCAACCAATTGCAAGTGCCTCCACAAGCAGAATTGATTCAAGTTCTGGCGACACAATTGATTAGGATATATGTAAGAGAAGTAACGCGACCACGAAGAGCTACCACGTACAATAGGGTAAGTATGAATGCAAACAAAATGTTAATTAAGTTATACGAGGGCGGTGTTGTTGAAGCCGCTACAATTGCCAGGATTAACACAAGCACTGTACATTCAATAATTCAGAGATTTTTTAAAGACGGCGAGGTTATTATTGGAAAAAAAATGTGGCTGACAGCGAAAAACAATTATAACTCCTCAAATACTATCAAAAATTTTAGAAATACTCAAAAAAAATCTGGCGATTTCTTTAAAAAATATTAAAGCAAAAATTGTCCAATTATATAAAGTTAATTTAAGTACGACAGCCAAAGAAAACGCGCTAAAACCTTAAAAATAACCCTTAAAATTGCACACATTGAAGTGGATCGATTAATCTCGAATCATCGAGTTGAGGAAGGAATATGCATTGAGTTATTCGAAAAACGCTCCAGTAGAACGAGATAAAATTATTTTTCAGGATGAATCGTGGTTCAATTATCATTTGAGAAGGGCCCAGGCTAAGTCAACAATTAACACGCCAGCGCGTGTTACAGTACCCACCGTAAGAGGACGCAACATCTCTCATCGCAGCTATGAATAACAAGGGCATTATTTGTCAAAGAACAGTAGCGAATTCATCACAACCATATTTTGTGAATTTTTAGGACAACTTTTTGAATCGTTGGAGTCACGAGGGTCATGCTTTTCGCGATTTGATTGATCACACATTTTAAATTATTTGTTGAGTTTGTTGACTGCTACATCGCCATATCTATCGTTGCTCAATGTAATTGACCAGTCAGTCGGGACAATTTCGCCAACGGATTGATGTAGGAACTACTTTTTAAACATGACAATAAAATTACCTACAGTGACAGCAGGACTTTTTCTACATTAATTATTTTACTATATATATTTATTATATCTATAATTTGACGCATTCAACTTTGTAAATATAAATATAAATTGAAAAAATAAACGAATTTGAAATTATTAAAATTGAATTTTAATTTTATTTTTGCTAATTTAAACTTTACAGGATTGAATTTGTTTTGCGTTAGTATTATCTTGAACGGGAACACTTTGAATTTCAAATGCGATAATATGAATTTATTTGGGAATAAATTGATTTTGATGTTGGTAATTGCGAATTTGAAGTTAAAAACCTATAGAAACCCCCATTATAGAGCGATGCTTCCAAGAATTTGGGAAACTAATGAAATAAGAATCTTTTCCTTTAATCGTAGCACAAAAGCAAACTTTTACTAAGAAATAATTCAACAAAATCTGAACTATACGACGTTGGTGGATAGGGTTCTTATTCTGCTGATTGCCTTTTCCATTTAGTGCTCCTTTTCATTGGAAATAGCAGCAAGTTAATTTTTTTTACATAAAATAAAATACTTTGGAAATATCAAAATGTGAAGGAAGTATTTAATTTCTATTGAAGGATTTTTCTTGCGAAATGTGTTTTGAGCTGTAAACATTGTTTCCATCTGAATCAAATTCCGTGGAAGTAAACACCCCCGTCAAAATATTATTTATATTAAATTAAATAATTTTAGTTTTCAGAATAAATATTAATTAACGATTTTTGGAAATAATTTTAAATATCCATTCCAATAATATTTATTTTAAAACACTGTGAACTAGTTTCTTGCCAACATGCATTTAAATTATCCACAATTGAATTTCTTGCGCTTTCAGGTTGCATGACGAAATTAGGTTTCGCGTGAAAAACCAAAATTTATGGTAGGTACATATTTTTATGTGTGTATTGTGTATGTATGTGTGTATATGGTATAAGATAGTGTATGTTCAACATAAATAAGAAAATGGAATTGAAAATTTCTTGTCGTCTCTCACATTACGAGTATGTTGAATTAAAACCTAATTTTTCTTTTGTTTGTGCTTTTTGGCCAGACAAATTAATCGTGTACGAAATAATATATTACGTTACGAATAAATAACGAACGAAACCCAAGTTAATGATAGTGAAAGACAAGAGAGAAAAAAACATGATTCATAATATTCACACCCTTAAATTTTCATTAAACACCCCGATATCGTCGAAAACATAAATATTAAATGTAAATGAAAAATTACGAGTAAAACACTAATCGACCTACATATTTTGTCGTACAAACAGTGCTGTGGCGGATGTATAGCAAACTCTACACAACACACTCAATTTGAATATGATATATGAGCAGAGCAAATACGTAGCACTTTTTTTTAAGAATGTAGGACAACAGGGAAATCTTATATAATGTAGTTCCCTTTATGTCACAATGTTCGTTTATTAATCGTACGCTCACCAATTTTAACGACATGTCAACACTGAGCCATAGTTTTTGAATCTTTAGAGACAGATGCCCAGATAACATTTTTATCAATAACTTAACAGATGATTAAATGAGTGCTCTAAACCTGCACCGACCAAATTAATTACTCCTCGAACCTTGTGGAGGGCAGATCAATCTTATCCAGGTGTGTAATAAATTATCTTCGTGTCAGGTTACGCGGAATTGGCTTCAAACTGTAAAGGCTTTAAACGTGTAATTTAATTTTTTTTTGTGCATTTGGTTTTTTGAACACCATTTTGCGATTGTTCAGTGTATTGGTCTATTTTTATATTTTGAATGGAGAGTATGAAAAATTTCACCAGGTAATTATTATTTTATACATTCAATCGACGATTACACGACAACTGGACGTTCTTCCGGCCCAATGTAATTGGATTTTATTCAAAAATAAATAACCTTTCATAATTGGTACAATATTCCATGATTTGAAACAAAAAAATTTTTTTTTATAATTGTCCTGGTAAAAAACAGCCGATTTCAATCGACGATAACACGAAAACTCTCCGTTTGTAGCTGCTCAAATTAAAAAACTTCTTCTAGAAACCATTAATTAATCTTAATTAAAATTAAGCAAAGCCAATCCCTGTAAACAAAACCACCTTCAACCGATTACGGTTAAAAACTACGCCAGTGCCGTCCAAGGTGGCCGTATTCCAAAATATCCTTTCATAAATCATTTATGAATCTCATTTCCATCGAACAAACTTCAGATAGCCATATTATTCAAAAAATTTCTCCCAAAAATCGTTTAAGAATCTTATTTACATCCAGCATACCCAATCTCATCATAATCGGTTAACACTTCATCGAGTTCCGTCCCAAGTGGCCATATTCCAAAGTTTCTTCCAAAAATCATTTAAGAATCCCCGAATCCATCTATCACAATCGGTAACCGAAAAATGGAAAATAAAAATTTGTCCGTTAAAAGTAAAACCAATTTCAAATTTTTCCATCGCCTCCAAAAACACTCCCAAAATGCACGAACTCCTCAAGGAACTGCAGTGTTTGGATTTCTTGTCATTAACGATGACCTACGTTATTTCTAATTTTTGACCATATGTCTTACCAAATATTTGCGGTTCAGGTGGAGGGGGTGATTCAGCAGCACTCCACTATCACCTATCTTCATCTACAATCGATGGCCTTTACTTACCTTGCTAATATTCTTCTGACATATTTGATTGTCTCTATTTATCGGCACATTTTTATTAATTGTTTAATTGTGTTATCCGAGCTCTTCCCCATATTCGTTTTCAATAATCATTCTCAAAAAGAAGACTTTTCCACTTGCTCAATACGCCTTCTCTAAGGGTGCCTTATCTGAGTTTTTTTCCATGTTGGCCGACATCATCTTCCTTATAATTCAACACTATTAATCATTATTATTATCGTTCCAGATTGATTTATCTGCCCATACCTTCTAAGGTAGCACTTGGAGACGTAAGATCCAACGTTCAAATGTTGCTGAAGCATTACATAATCCCAATGGCATTACATTAAATTATTATTACCCATTGGCCACATACAATAAATGCCATTTTCTAACAATCTTTCTCTTGAGCTTCTACCTGCCAATATCCACTTTCGAAATCCAATGTGGGGAACATTTTGTTATTGTAGCTATCCCTTTTCGTCATAGCATATCATTATCTTTATGATAATCTACACAAAATTTCATGCTACCGTCTATCTGTTTGGCCAACACATGGTTCCACCAACACACTTCGGATGTTCATGCACACTTTCAACTACTGCAGCAATACTTTCCATCGAACAAGCTAAACGGCGATGCGGAATGTGTGTATTGTCTATTAACCGGCAACAAATAAATTTGATTCACAAATTTCCTGCCACTTTTCTCAGTTGGCTCTTCATTTCTATAGAATTTGGCTCACTACTTTAGAAATAAGTTTTCCTTATTTTTCAACGTTGGCCAAGCGATTATTGACTCATTTTGATCATCGGGAATATATAATACAGAATCCCTGTCACTTAACAGAAGACGTTAGGCGAAATTACCGAAATTACCGCCAGTTCAATAATAAACCAAAGACAACGTAAAAATAGCATGGTAGTATGCCCCATTCATTAAAAGTGTGCAAATCCCAGGAACCCTGGGTCTTGGCTAGGATTCAACAATCTTATGGTTCATTAATCTGAAATTAACCTGATAAAGTAACCATAATGAGGCTGCCAATCCCAACATGGGGAAGTAATTCTATTGTCATATCAATGGTTTCTGCGAAAGTTTCTTTCGGCGACAAAATCACCGTTCAAATACTCTAACCAGCTATAAAATCATCCATTTTGACTCTCTCAATATTATTCAATACGCCAAATATACTAAAGGGTGTTTTTAGAGGTTCACAATTTTAAACTAAAATAGAACAAAGAAAAACATTTTGGATATCAGTGAAACTTGCTTTATTAGAAAGATAATTTTATGCCATTAGTGCTTGAATATGATTTCGGTCATGTGGCCACCGTGGCTGGCGCGTGTATGGCGCTTTCTGGATATCCAATTTTCACACACTTTTCGTAGCAATTGCGGCCGTATCTCGCTAATAACTCGAAGAATGTTGTGTTCCAAGTGTTCAATCGTCTCTGGTTTATCAGCGTAGACAAGTGACTTAACATATATCTGTCGGGGTACAGCCACAATAGATGAATGCTCCCAGATATGAAATTCAAATGATGCACTGATTTACCAAGTACGTTTATTACACCGTAATTGTGTTTATTACACAATTAAGTTTTCTTTAGTGAAGTACAATTTTAAACACTGTTTTATTTAAATTAAATAACTTTATTTGAGGTATAAATTTAATTTGATGATTACACATCAACAGCAAAAACGTAAGTACAAAATTTTATTTTTTGGCATCAAAAATTGGAATTGCCGCAGCAAAACATCTCAAATATGATCAACGGCTTAATCTATGTTACCGATACGCATTAAGCATGGTTTCCACGATGGCGAGGCAAAAAAATTAGTCAAACTAGAAAGAAGCAGGAATAAAAAATTAACATAAGAGTGAGTGAAACAGCAATAAATCGTTACTCCGAATTTTTATTTAATTACTTTTGACGTTTTGAGATTTCATAGCCTAAAATTTTGTTTGTGTTTTGATTGTTATCAAAATTAAATTTTGTTAAAAATGGATACTGTTGTAGAACTAATGGCAATATATGCCGTTATGTTTTCAAGTAGCAGTGAGAGTGATTCTGGCCATGAAAAATATGTGTTCCTCCAATTAAAAAACAAGAAAATATTGGGTTCGTCCTTTCTATAAGGAGAGGAATAAAAGTGGTGCTTATAGCACAATAATTGAGAGGATGAAATCTCTGGATGATGAGAAACTATTTCATAGCTACATGTGAATGAGTTAATGTTGTTAGTTGGCGCCGATATTCAGAAGATTACTTTCATACGAGAGCCTCTAAGTGTGAACCTTATATATATATATTCCCACAACTGTGGACGCATCATTCTGATTTTATAATGCTGGTTTTTAAAATCCCACAGTTGTGTTCGAGTCTTTACTGACTCTATTAGATATTCTGAAAAAAAATTATCTTACAATCTTTCTACACGATCCGCAATAAAACTAATTACATACCACAATCAATCTTGGCCACAGAAGAATTTGGATCAACAACACACTCAACGGGTTCTTCCGACAAAAGATATTCTATTTGCATTGAATCTTCTGGAATTTATTTGATATAATATTAATATCTAAATGTATTACCATCGTAATAATCGTCTTCCTCATCCAAATGAGAACTCGCCATTTCACTGCCACTAGGTTTATTGAAATCTGTAAATATTATAAAGGAGTTATTAAATACATTTGGAGACATTTCATTAATTTACCTTTTTTAACTTTATTAACATCCATTATAATTAATTAACAAAATTATTGTAATTTTTCAATCCAAATTACCAGTTCCCGAAGTTTGTTTTATTCCTAAAATTTTATTAAAATTGACATATGAATTCCGAAAATCAGCGGCTAATCCGAAAAAAGATGATCCATCTAATCTTTTTTTCGGAGTAGACGTCCAATTTCGGAGGGCTGAATTAAAATATGAAAAACTGGACGTCCCAATTTTTGTGTCAAAATGGTATTTTGTCTCTATCGTATTATTGGTGAATTTCTGCTTTCTCTTTCTAGTTTGAGTAATTTTTTCGCCTCGCCATCGTAGAAACCATGATTTATGCTATAAAATTAATGTAGAATGTTTACATTTCATGAGTTTTTACAATCTACGCCAATTATCACTGAACAGCACTGAACATCTTAATGACATTTTGACATAATAATAATAATAATAATTTTGTTGGTTACAAATGTGAGTGTTACAAAAAATAATAATAATTTTATACAAAATTATAAATAATTTGATCGGCTTCTAGGTACATTTCTAGAACCAGCATTTAAATTATTGAAAATGAATATTTAAAATATTATTTAAAAAATTTACAACTTATACCAATTTATGATATTTATCTTTTGTAGCATCTAAACACACACCCCGCCTTGAACTAGCAAGTTAAAAAAATGTTTCTTCTTTGATGTTAACATAGCCCAAGTTGTAATGAGATACACCAATGATGTTGTGGATAGCCCAACGATGCTGACAGGTGGTTGCCGATTGATAAATCATCTGCTATATTTATTAAATGGGCGTTGTTGTGTATTGTCTTATTTTGTGGACTCATCTCGTGAAATTGGTGACAGACAGAGTTTGTGTATCGGCCGTTTAACTTTGTTGTCGAGAGTTTTAAGAGTTACCACGCGTACTAGACCATCCGAGCCTGGATATGGAGCTTAGTGACTTTGCCGAGAAGCCACTGGTTGACTGGAACATTGTTATCTTTGATTATGACGATTTCATGCAACTGAATTGTCGGTTTTCTTGTTTGCCATTTGGATCGTTGCTGCAGAGACGTAAGATACTCCAGATACCACCTTTACCAGAAGTGAGGTGTGATTCTTTCATGTGAGTATTGTTGACTTCGGGAATTTTGGTATGTAGATGCCTAATCAGAAAGTGTGCCGGCTAAAGTGGGTCGACTTCAGCATCGTTGATAACGCACAGCGGTCGAGAATTCAGGATCGCTTCGATTTATGTTAGCAGGGTATTCATCTCTTCTATAGTCAAAATATTTCTTCCAACTACTCTATTGATGTGAAATTTGGTATACTTGATTGCAGCTTCCCATAACCCTCCAAAATGGGAAGAATTTGGTGGGAAAAAATTCCACGTTATACGGCATCTAGAAAGATATTCGGAAATATTAATTGAAGTCTTGATTAATTTAAAAAACATTTCTCGTAATTTTCTATTCGAACCGGCAAAATTGCTCCCATTGTCGCTGTGAATTTCACTACAAATTCCACGTCGTGCAGTGAATCTTTTAAGTGCACCCAAGAATGCATCACTGGACAGATCTCCTACAATACAAAGAGGCATATGTACGCCGTATATGTCTTTTGACCCCGACCTTTAATCAAATGAATGAAAATTGGCCCTGCGTAGTCCAAACCAGTTTTCATAAATGGCCGAATCAATTCAACTCGTGAACTAGGTAGACTGCCCATCAATTGCTGTTGACACTCCGCCTTAAACGTTGAACATGTGATGTAATTACGTACGACTTCTTTCACTTTAATTTTCCCATTTGGCACCCAATATTATACAAAATTATAAATAATTTAACCATTCTAGGTACACTTCTAGAACCAGCATTTAAATTATAAAGAATGACTGTACTGAAGATGAGTATTTAAAATATTATTTAATAAATTTACAACTTACATTAAATTTATGACGTTTATCTTTTGCAGCATCTAAACAATATCCAAAGAAAATATTCTAATGGAGTTAAATCACACGATGGAGTTAAATCACACGATCTCTTTGGCCAATTAACAGGACCATTATGTTTCTTTGAATAAATTAATTGTATCTCGCACTGTATGGGATCTGGCACCGTTCTGTTGAAACCACATATCAGCAAAACTTATGCCAGCCATTTGGGGTACAAAAAGTTTGAAATCATGTATCTATACCGTTCACTGTTGACTATAACATTCCGCCCATCATCGTTTTCGAAGATATATGGACTAATGATTCCGCCGGTCCATGAAGCGCACCAAACAGTGATTTTCTCTAGATGTATTGGTGTTTCTGCAAAGGGTTGTGGATTATCTTCACTCCAAATCCGACAATTCTGTTTTAACCAAAAGTTAGCTCCATCGCTGAACAATTTTTTTTTTTTGGAAAATCAATGTCGGATGGGTTTATGCGTGCACAAGTAGAGTGATCCTTGCTAAAGTATCCTTGCTAAAATCTTCTATAAAGTGGATGGACACATCTCCAGTTGCTGAGAATGACATCGAATTGATTGATTTGGGTCTTCCTCAATGTTATTCTGTGCAGCGCCTATTGCTCGTTCGGTACGCACTTTTCGACGTCTTACTGGATGCGTATTATCATTGAGGGTATACGTGGTGCGGTTGGAAAACGATCCATTATTAACCGAATTACCCGCTCTGCGAGTGCCATCCGAGTGTTACGAGCAGAACCATTATTTTGATAAAAAAAATCAAAAATTTGCAAACGTTGCTCTAGCGTAAGTCGATTGATTATGAAATGGCCAATCAAACTATAGACAAAGCAAATGTCAGCTGTGAAACCGATTGTCAAAGAAAACAGTGTTGCTAACATAAAGATGTGAATCTCTAAAAAACGCCCTTTACATACTCTCTTCGAGCTTGTTCTACCTCCTGATAGCTTGTGGTTACTTCCGTATTTCCGATTCATTATCTCACTAGTACTGTTGCCTTAATTTTCGGAAATTCTTTGTAACGTTCCTCCACCTAAAAAGCTACACTTATTTCTGCGACTCACTTCATCCCATGCACGTCTGCTGGCCAAAGTTTCAAATTGAAATTTGAAAATCCTGAATGTTGGTGTTTTTAGTTACTTCGCGTGTACCGTTTGGACGAGTTGCGTGGTTGTCCCATTTTCATTTAAGTAAAGAAGACCTATTTCGAAACATTGAACTTAAGACTGCGACATCTGTTTAAACTCCTGAACATTCGACTGTACCAGGGCTGGGATGTTCTAACATCACCATGTTTCGATAATTTATCGAAGTTTATTTCTCGTTTCTGTAGAATAAAATTTATCTCTCTTTCAATTTTTATATCATTTACCAGCTTACTAGATTGCAACATTGTGATGTTTCTACTGTGTTTCTATCACCAAATAATTTTTTTTTCGATTGTACAACGAAAATAAGTGAAACAGGTATTATTCAAATATATTCTAGTAGGCTGTGATAGCAATAAAGAAGAAATAATTGATAATTGAAACAGAAGTCAGATTAATTCTAGCTGAAAGAGACGTAGACTTCGATAAAATATCGCAAAATGTGATGTTATAACATCCCAGCACAGATAGATCAATAACCTCAAAAAACTACTCGTTCATTTTTTTTTCTCGACTTTTTCAAAGTGCTGCTTGAGTCCCTTCACTTGTTGCTCTAACTTTTGATTAATTTCTCGTTTCATTTTTTACGTTGCTTTACTTTGTTGATCAAACTTTTGAGTTATAAAAGCCAATAATTGCGAAATATTGAAAGCTCCAGATGGTCAGGAAACTTTTTCCTGTTTGGAACTGCTGAAAATAATTAAAATACTTTTTCAAATACATACCTTAACTTAAAACGTAACAACAATAAAGTATTTCACAAGAACATGCACAACGGTTCTGTGGCAAACTAATCTGCTATAAAAGTACTTCTGATGCTTAAATCTAGATGTCACTATTTATTATTAAATTCTAATTTTATTAAATAATTTAATTGTATATCCGTAATAACTGTTGTTATTGGTTGATTGTATTTTCGTGGAATTGTCGTTTTCGATGAATTGCCATTTTTGTTAGAGTAGCAATCTAACAATCAATCATCTAACGGTGCATTTTAGTTCTTAGCAAATTGCTTTTCATTGAGTTATCGTGCTGCCTATTTGTGATACTATCATACACAGTACCAAGCCTTTAATGATAAAAAAGTCTTAATTATGAAACAAATACGAACAAGATAATATGTACTAATTATTGATTAAACCATCAACCGCTAAGCATCAAGAACCTTTTGCCAACAAATCATTCAGTTTACGGATAATTTTACGTTTACCTGTAACCACACATCAGTACATATTATTCACAATCAATCTGTTGCTACATATATAGACTTTTTTACCGTAATTGTATTTGTGTTGAATACTGTTATTCGAGTATACGACTATACGAGTAGTATTATGATGATTAGGGGAAAACTTTTTTACCGAGGACGATGACTGTACCAAACGAGTATAGGACGAAACAGATTGGAAAAGAGCGATGAGTAAATTTTATTATTTTTTTGTTTCTTGCGCTTCGTACCAACATAGAAATGAATTTTTCAATTTTAAATCAGTGAGAATTGTGCTTTCGTCGTGAAACTTTCTAAAAACTTTCCAAGTTGAATATTTGTGTTAGGTCAGGAGATCGTAAAAAATTGTTTAGTGTTTTATATTTTTGGTGAAATCAATAAAATAAGAAAATTATATATAGTTTGTTTGTGTGTTTTACTAGTGATTCTAAGTGATTTGTGAATTATATATTTTTAAAAGTTTTATTAAATAAAGTTATACATATGAGTACATATATGTATATAGTTTGTGTGCAAGTCTATGGTTTTAAAATAGTTTTGTGTGTGTACTATAAAATTAATTAAAATTTGTTTAAGCTTTCGCTAGCTTTTAAGCAGCATAATACAGTGGATTTTTCAAATGGAATTTTTAAACAAACAAACGAGGTAATAAATACAAAAGGATATTTACTGTTTCTATAATTTAAAAAAAAAACGATTTAACATTTGTTTTCCGATCCGGTTGTTTACACTTTACGGAAATGGAAAATGATGCTGGCTGGCATATTTCAAAAATACAAAAAGGGATATGTTGATTTAAATCGTATAATGTTTGTTTTATACGTACATCAGATAAATATTTCGTACATGGCAAGATGTTAATTGAACTGGACTACCCAGTCAAGCATTTTAAATATTTGGTTTTTATTTTATTTATTTTTTGTTGGAAAATTTAATTTTTTGTATATTGTAATTTTCACCATCTGTTACCGTCTATACTAAATCAACAACAACACCAAAAAAATATATAATTTTCTTAAGGACATATTTCTGAATTTAGAATTTGCTTGGTATTCGTCAACAAAGTCGAAAATTTATTTTATATCAACCTGTTACAAGAATATTGATCAGGTTCGTTTACGATGGATATGGAAACACTTCGAAGCATAATAAAATTTATATGAAATGGTTGAACAAATATTTGGTTATGTGTGCTTAGTGAATTGTAAACGCACGTGTATAGTATATATGTGTTGTGTGTTCTGGATTTGTGTGGGTTAAATCCGGTAAAATTTAAGTAAGATTTTTTCCAGAATTCTAAATCGTTCGATATTTATTTTACTTTTGATATGTGGTATACGAAACACTCGTTTAGTAACTGTTCGATCAATAGTATAAATATCGTTAGTAGACCACTGAATGCATCACTTTTCTTATCATTCGATAAATTGATTAATTTTGTGTAGGATTTATTTAAATGAAAAATTAGTATACTAGTCCGCTGCCTTACAACTAACTATCCCTCCCCGACAGTAGGTTGGGGGTCATAATATTTATTATTCTTATTGTTTGGTATGTAATTCAAGTGAATTATGAAGAAGTTTACTTGAAATTACTAATATTGTAGACTGAGGTCGATCTATCCGCACATAAAGAGTCTTTTAAAGCAAAACAAAGAAATCAACGATGAGTCGCCTCAATTCCGTTCAGTTGCGTGACCTATGAAGCTGAAGGTATTGGAAATTACTCCGAGACTTCTCAATAGTTACTTTATGATTTTTGATATAATAAAATTACGAGTGAAAATGCACATTACGATCGGTAATCATATCAAATATTTTACTGATATGTCAGTGACTGCATCTGACTTTAATAAGAAACCTGTGGTTTACAATAAAATAAAACGAGTTAGGATACTTTAAATAGCTTAGAAATACAGCAAGTTTCGTAATTTTTCTATACGACACATTACGAAATCGGCCTTTATATGACCAACCTGTGTAATTTTTTGAAGACGCTAGATGACATTTCATCAAAGGCTCCTATTTATTTTTAAACTATTAGGAAGGTTTTATTTTGACTAAAATTTAAACGCTGCACTCACAACAGATCAATAAATGACAATTTAAAGAAATCGGTTGCGTCAGAGTTTTGTCCATTTTTTCCATCCATGGATTAAATTGATAAATTTCTATGACTAAAGTTTGTGCAGCACTGAGAAGGAAATTGTAAAAAATTTACATCATAATTTGTCCTTAGTCCCCACTCTAAGAGTGTGGACAAAATTGGTCAAGATGTGGATAATCAGAAGGTAAAATAAATTTATATTTTTAATGGGTAAAACTATTAAAAAGTTATGACGTAAATTTTCACAACTTTCGTTATGAGTGCTGCACAAATTTTAGTTATAGAAATTTATCACTTCATTCAACTTCTACGGGCAAAATTGCAATTGGAACGGTTTATAATTTATAATCGCGTTTAGTTTTGGCAATTAATTAAAAGCATGGTATTTTTGTAAAAAAGCTAAAACAAGTAAATCATCAACGTCCATTAAAATTGTGGAAAAATCTATAATACGACATTTCTATAATATATAGAAATTGCCAGCAGTATAGCAATTGTCAACATATAATTGTGCATGTGAGAAGTGTTCCGTGTCTAGATCGAATTATAAATTGTAATCTCTTAAATTGAAAAGACATATCTTCGCCTTTGAGAGGTCCTGTTAAGCTTGTTTGTTCTTCCACGTTGCTCGTTAATCGTTTCATCTGCTTCAAACAGTGTCAACGGGGGCTTGTATGTGACTGATTCTCTTTGAATGTTAGGTTGAATAATATTGTTAAGTTCGTAGACGTATTTGTTCTTGGCCGCAAGAATAGCTCGTTCACTCAAATCAACCGGCATTTTTCCTTCCCAATTTCAAGCAATTGATTTGGGAAAATCTCAGCTGATCGATCAATTTGCAGCCGGACACGTGTAGTTAATTTTAACCTTTTTACGTGTCGTGACAATGTATTTCAGGCAAGCATTTATTTCGTCCGATGGTGTCGATCGATACTAATCCGTTTCCAAATAATTCCAGTCTGATGATGCCATACAAATCGTGCAATGATCGATCAAAAGCCGCTAGCGATTTTTATGCGTCATTCATTCCAAATAATAAGTTTGGATTTCTGCAATATGTTTCCCATGCCGGATACATTTAATTTCTAAGCGGAATGTTGCAGCTATTCCAGACGACGCAAGAGCTAAGGCTTTATCATTTTGGGATTGACTTGCTGCCAGAATCAGTCTAATTAGTGACGTTTTACCATTTCCCCCTCCGCATCTAAGAAGAAGTTTTTTCCAACCTCGAACGAACCAGCAGCAATTTTCAATTGATTGAGAATTTTTTTTGCGATTTCTAAGCACAAATCTTCAATCATTATCCACGCTTCGTTGTAGATTTCTGCTGTGAAATTCATGTGCATATTTGAATTTTCCTTGCGTATTCAACGGAAAATATCTTCAGCCTTGTGCGATTTATATTTCTACCGCATAACTCTGCGGGGGATGAAGCAGAGCAAGGTTAATATATGATTGCAAACAATGCATGAATTGGATTTGGATGTGACGTACATATTTCATGCGTCATTAATGCATTCAAACCAGTGTTGATCTTTCTCCAATAAATTCAGAGCTTGATATACATTGCGGGAACTGGGATAGGTAATTCTCAAGTTCTGGAATGACGTTGAACCGGGCACATTTTCCAACATTCAGGGCTATTTGTTACACATTTGCAGATGTGAAATAAATGTAAGGGAAATGAACGAATTCGCCATACAGCTTCATTGCTGCTTATGTCTGTTCAGGGCTATGCTGAAAAATTTTAGCGCATGTAGCGGTTGAGTGAAAAATGCGCCTGTTTTAATTAAAAACTAATATGTTTATTTTGGTATTTCAGACATATTCCAAACGCATTTTGTTATTACTTCTAAAATAACACTGGGTGAAATACATGTATAAATCATTTATTAAATAAAATTAAATCGGTAAAGCAACTTTTTGAATTTAATGTTTATTTAAAATACACTTTACGAGCTTTATGCCCCTATTATGGTTCTCACCTCACCTCACCTCACCGAGCGAGTCACCTCACCAATCCAAGTCGTGTGAGTTAGAATTTTGTATTATGGTGCTCGTTTTTATTTTGGTGAAATGTGTTTGTTTATTATGACAATTTCTATTAGCTGTTAAGTTGGAAATATTGTAATTTTTGGCGTTTTGGACATATATTTTTCACAATATTGACGTTTCGTGTGTTTTTCATTAGAAATTCTTATTTTATGCCTAGAAATATTTTTTTATTATGCAATAATTTTATAAAATGAAATTCTATATAAAAATTATTATGAAAAAAAATCTTACGTTTTTTGCTATCCCTCGTGATTATTTACGTTTTCGTTTTTTGCTATCCATCTTGAAAAATTACTATGAACTCACCAGTATATTGTTGGTGAGTATATTTGACACTAGAGTCACCTCACTGCAACAAGTATAATATCAAATATTTCAAAATGGTGAGTTCAAGTCACCATTATGACGTATTTCTCGGTGAGTTGAAGTGAGATGAGTACCATAATAGGGGCATTAAGCTCGACGAAATCTTGAACAAGTTCATTATAATCTAATGATGAACAAATATTGTTTTCTATTGACATCATTGCTAATCCTTAAGCGTTCCTGTCCTTAAATAATTTTTAATAATTTTTTGTTTGGAGAAACTTCGTTATCCAGTATCCACTCCTACTGGCAATGTTAGCATGATTCGCACTGCAATGGATAAATTACGGAAAACTGTTATCATTTGGGTTTGATATAAGTGGTTTAGAACCTGTTTAGGTTCCATTTAAGACGGCATCATAACCGTAAAACTAATTATTTCTTCACGTTGCTCCATCAATATCCATGTTATCCCCATCAGTTAATACTGCTTTTAAATCCTTAAACATTTTTAAAATATTCGAGCGTCTTTTACTTTTTAAATCAAACATATTGTAAAGAAATTTATACGTTCTAGTTTACGATTTCATTTGATCAAATCCGTCTGAAATTGAGTTAATGGCTGTGTTAAGAATGACATTAATTTTGAAATTATCTTGTGAGTCTAGGAATGGTTGATCTTTGGATTCATAATCAAACCTCGTTTTTTTTCTACGGCAAACAATTGAAATTACAGGAAACTGACATTTAATTTCAATGGTTTCAGCAATTACTTTGGCTTCTTCGATTACTTTCAAGAAACATGAATCAGCTCGGTAACTTCTTAAAAAATCAAGCATACCTCTTCCAACGCGCTAAATCACGCTAACACATCCAATTTTGGATTTTGCATTAATTTCGAAACACTGTTGATAGTATATCGTACCACAAAACGAGGCCACAAATAAATTTAAATAAAGAAATGCTTTTGGCTTTTGCTTCACATTTTGTGTGGCTGTCCCGATTAATATCAAAATGGATGCTGTATATTTGTTCAAGCTGAAATCCTAGAGGCTTTAAGGCCTCCCATCGACTTGTTGAAGAGGGGAAAAAATACCATACTTTGATGCCACCGTTCCGCATTTGTATGGTTGCTAATTTACTTGGTGAATTTAGATTCAGTGTACCGCAATGTCCAAGTATCCTATTTTTCGTTACAACTTCAAGCAAATCCTTTTAGATGTCGGCATTGATTACAACTGAGTACATCCAACAGCGCACAGGCCCAAACACTTCATGTTTTAGCATGAAATCTATCAGCAATTTCAGCTTCTGTCTAAAGCACGTGCTGTGATGTCTTGCCTATCCGCCGGCGATTGTCCAGGAATTGAGGGCTATTGTATATACATCGTCCAATACTGGGTTGCATGTGAATGTAATGAATTGGTCTAAACGCCCTATGTGAACATACACTCATGCATCTTAAGCATACTCATGCATATCACGTTGACTGCGTGTATCTGAAGATGGCAAAATCGCTAGTCTTCCTTC
This sequence comes from Nephrotoma flavescens, assembly GCA_932526605.1. Lineage (NCBI taxonomy): Eukaryota > Metazoa > Arthropoda > Insecta > Diptera > Tipulidae > Nephrotoma > Nephrotoma flavescens. The sequence continues at coordinate 141,275,430 of OW052222.1, forward strand.
CAACGTTAGGGTTAGTTGTATTACCATCATTTACAACTGCAGCTCGCAAATGAACGTATTTTTCAGCAAGCAGAAACTTGGTTTGATTCAAACGGATAAATATCGAATGTTCTGTTTCAAGTTTTGCATACATATCTACGATGTATATTAGTGAAAGAAACGACGGCATTTCAAAATTGCTTTCTTACTCGCGAATCATTAATCGATTTGAATAATAGTTCATTGCACTGCATTTCATATTCATTTTTCACCACTAACTGGATTTTTCATCTTAACTTTGAAATGATATTCTTCGGCACTATCCCAAAAAAATGACTAGGTCAATTCATCGTTTCTCCGATAAACAACAATATTTCTAGGTTGGAATTGATCTCCGACTAAAACAATTGCCACTTCGTCATATAATTGGAGCATTGACTCTTCGCAATTTTCTCCAGCATGCGTTTTGTTGCAAATAAAAAAATCTTGTGTACATCAGATGGCATCATGTCAATTACTGTTTTGAACAAACGCACTAAATTATTGAATAAATGAACCTTTTTATGCCAATAAAAATTCCGCAGCGTACACACAATTCATCCACCATCATTTTAGAGCGGAAGCAGGGAGCCGACTATAATAAATGTGTCCTTTCACTTTGATGTCATTTGGAAGCATCAGTTGAAATTTCTGATGTTAGTTAGCAAATTATATGATTCACATTCCTTTCGTTGCTCCATTAAATTCCAGGGCGTTGCATTTAAGGCACACTTCAGTCATAGTGCCGATGATAACATACCAGCTATAGGTTGTACCGGAAAATAAAGACTGTAAGCGCGTGATTACTGAGCGCAAAATTGTGTTTCACGCTGATCTGCTATTTCTTGTTGACGTCTTTGAACCACTCCTCGGCCTGTCGCGTTCATTCTGTTGGGAACGAAGCAGATCTGAAGCTGCAAAACGCAATGGCCGTACTCATAACCGTGTATGCTCAAGTGCACTGGTTATACACTCAGCTGCTTCCCCGACACGTATTTGAGCCAAACTGAATCTGTTTTGCTCGTTCGCTGATGCTCATACTTCCTCAGTTTAGTTTGCAATTACTTCCGCTCCGCGAGGCATTATTTGGATGAACTAAAGCAGATCGATTGCACTGAAGATTTAAGATTTTGAACGAACGAACATTTACGTTTAGATGCATTTACATTTACATGTAAATGTTCATTTGTTCAAAATCTTAAATCTTCGAACGTTAATATCGATATATTTTCATTTTGATTTAATTATTTCGTGTGCCAATGCGTTGGAATTGAGCCGTCTTTTACGATAACGTTCATTTCGTGAGTATAGTTAATTTTTTTTCTTTTTTCATAAAGTTGCTTTCCAATCGACCACCGCAAGTACTTGTAAGTGCAAAAAATGTGTATTGGCTAAAGTGTCGATTGGAAAGCACAAAAAAATACAAAAGCAAAACATAACCTACAAATGTTTAGTTTATTTGTGATAACTTTTTAATAAAAAAATATCTATAACGGAATTTTATCAGCTCTTCACATACGACATCTAATTATATTTCTGACAGAAAAATACTACACACAATCACCTAGAGGACAAATTCATCGTAACTGCTTTCGACTATACTCATAATAAAATGGTAGATCAGTTGAGAGTAGTTAATTTAGCAAAGTCAAAAACCATAAGTGCTTATAAGTACTTGCGGTGGTCGATTGGGAAGCAACTATTGTTTATTATTTCGTTTTCTTAACCGTTTTGCTTCTTCATTTATATAGAAGATAGAAGGAGATGACTAGCTGTTGCCCGAGTCTTCGTTTGCATGGTTTTGAATTTAATGGGATATTATAGTTAGAAAGAGGGGCATGCGTTGCATTGACACTCAAAGAAAGTGTTTTTGTTTTAATTCTGTTTATTGAAGTGATTTGGATTACACACTATTTTTTGTTTTTCCACAACAAATAAATCAGATGATTTTCCGACGCGTTGTAGAAGGCGCCATACAGCAGTCCATGTGGGAAACATGGATTTTATAAATTTAGTCCACATGCCCACATATCTTGCAGCGATTATCCTTGTGCTTTGTTGATGGTAATTGCAAATGCGAATTTATATGGCAACTATGTTGGAATCATTGAGATGCGTGGCAACAGTATATCTTCTCCTTTAAGTTTTACATGTAAAATTGTAACTTTGATGATCATCTTGTTCACAAAAATCCTGGCAGCCTATTATGAAATTGGTCGGAAAATACGACACCGTCGGAAAATACTTTGTCGTAAAATCCGATCCGCGGCCGATATTCGTATTAAGAAACATGTATTTTTACAGTGAAACTCGAAATTTTCAGTATACACTTGTCACATTTAAATTTGATTAAAATAATTTAATAGTGCTTACATTTAAAAAATGTCTAAAGTTTTAAATAACACATAAAAAGTATGAACTACGATCTATTTTCCGTGCGTAATAATAATAATATAATATAATATCCGTCACCTAACTAGCTGTCGGATTTGACAATTGAATTTTGTCGTAAAAACCGCTAACTCGGATTTTTATTATATTATAGTATAAAATCCGCGCGGATCTGATTTTTTAGTTTCATAGTATGAATATCCGACGCGAGACGGAATTTACGACGTCGGAAAAATTTCATAATAGGGGCTCTGGTACAAAGCAAAGCTAATCAACTGGACAATAGATTTTCCAGGGGGCACTCGGAGATGGCTCTATGGGGTTGTCTGGGGGTGTTTGGAGGGGGGGGGGTTGGGGGGGGGGAATAGCAGCGTCCATGAAAATCACTCCAAAATCGTTACTCGGGGGTTTTCGGGGATGTCGAACTCAATTCTGGCATCCCGTGGCGCTTGGGGGTGGCTCTGTGGGAAATGGTAAAGGAGAAAGTGAAAATAATTATGAAAATAATACGTTATTCAAATAACACATAGGAGTTTTTATTAATCTTGAATTATTCATTATAACAAACAAACAACAAACTCTTCTTCTTCTTCTTGGAAGTGCCTTTTTGGTTTGAGCAATTGCCATCGCAATACTTGCTAGTGAGCACTAAAACCCACTTCGGCGGCACCAGCACCTCGTGCCACAGTCGGTTTCACAAGAACAAGAAATTTTGCTTAAAATTTCCTCGGGACCGGCTTCCTGAGTCATGGTAACAAGACTGAGCTCTCCATCCACTACTTCCCACCCTAATCCAATGTTACGATTTTGGAGTGATTTTCATGGACGCTGCCATTTCCCTCCCTCAAATCACCCCAGACAATCCCACAGAGCCACCCCGAGTGCCCCGGGGAAATCTAATGCTAGAATTGAATTCGGCGTCCCCGAAAACCTCCGTGTAACGAGTTTGGAGCGCTTCTATGGACTATGGAATTCCCTCGCCCCCCCAGAATAACCTTCGGATACCCTCGCAGAGTCGCCCCGGATACCCTCGCAGAGCCGCCCCCAGGTAATTTCACTACCAGAATTAAATTCTAATGCCTGAATCGAGTTTGGCACCCCGAAAACCCCCGATTAACGATTTCCGAGCGAGTTTTCGAGTTTCCAGTCGTTCCTATAATGGTGCAATTGGAAAATGCATTTTCCAGCCCAGAAGGCATTTTTCAAAAAATGGCTAAACCAGACGATATAGGCTTTTTTCCTGGGACCTTCCTGAACACAATGCAGAAAACCGCATCTCGATATCTGCTGTCCCTAAAAATTTTGTATGGTTGGTATTTTTGAATACGAATTCGTGCAATTGTAACACGAATTCGTACCTACTTGCTGCGATTGTAAATTTCCCCTATCTGAGAAAACGAATTCGATTAATATTTATACGTTCATGAACGAGTTTTTCTTCGATGTGTATTTAGTTAACGACTCTTTGAAAAACTCAAAATTAAATTGTTTTTTGGAAGTGATAATATTATTTTGATTTTTAGATTAGGTACTTAAAGGGTTAGATAGTATATTGATGGCTAAATAAAATATTTTATACAAAATTCTAAAACTCAAATTGATGAGTACAAAGTAATATGCACACATAAATATACTATACATACCGGAATTTCAGAATCTGTAATTAAAATTAGATGCTGAAATTGATAGAACTTCTCAAAGGTTCACAAAAAAGTACACCTCGATAAGGAACTTTAGACAAATCAATTTGAGATTGATGTACGATTTCAAACAATTGTTATATTTATTTTGATTTTACCATAAATAATTTTTAAATGAAATAATGGCGGCTCTAAAGGCGGCTTTAAAATTGATGTAACTAAATTACAGAAACCTGAATAAATTCCCCTTATAGCAAGGACACACACCAAACAATTACGTACGATCGCATTCAGAAATACCAATTTTAATTCATATCATATATGAATTTTCGTATCGTGACACGATTCGATCGTATTCAGAAATAGGGGCACTGGACTATTTTATGCAAAATAATTTACATTTTATATGATTTGTTAAATAAATTCTAGACAGGTCGTTTTCCATACTTGTCATGTATATGTTCAATCTTGATGATTTAATGGGCACATTAAAAAATATTTTTGTTTTAGGGGTGCACCCTTGATGTATATTTAACGATCTACAACTTTTGAAGTAATCATTGATACAATATCTCATTTTTTAGTCATAAACCATTTATTTTTATTATCATTTGATAATAAGAATTCATTTCCCAATTGTATTTTGTCGCTGTTTATGTACCAGGGTTTAATTTTATCATTTTCTTTTTTAGTTTAGCGGAAGATTTCCACTACGCAGTAATGCCTTAATATGACCCAAAAAACTTTCAAATGGGCATGCACTTATTAAAGGTAGCTGGCCAAACTTTCTCACATCTTCAATTATATGGCACAAGTTATGTACATTCATACTTATGGAATTGATTCCATATATTTCCATAAACTATTCAATGTAATCTTTAAACAGCTGATCAGCAATGTCTATATATTTTAAATAGCTCTTGCAATGAACAATTGTAGCAGCACAAAATAAAACAAGCAAATGTTGGTACATTCCAACAGCTCAATAGTTGTTCAATACTACTGGAACAAGGTATAACAGAAATGTTCTAAACTCAGTGCCTTTCCAATGCCTACAAACGTTGAGAAGTCTAATCGATCGATGTAACGGGTTTTCCAATAAGGGCTTGACAACTTTGAATTTAATTTGTGAACGCACCCTTTGACTAATCATCGAACTGTCACTGTCAATTTATTCAGTAAACTCAACATTTTCATCATGGTATAGTACACGAACGTACAACGTCTGCAAATTATAAAAATTTGATACCGAAATTCGGAGTCGGTGACCGCATCTTTAAGAGCGTTAACTCCAATTTTCGGTCGTAATTCTCGCCCTAGTAGACAGGGAATAACAAGTTTAGTGCAACAATTTGAGTCTACATAGTCGTTGTGTGATATTGCCGTGCCCGCTAGACAACGGGTTGGTCGAAGTGTCGAAAATATTGCTGTCGTTCAGGCGTCCGTAGCAAACGATCCAAAACAGTCAATTCCACGGCGTTCTCAAGAATTTGGCATCGCCCAGACCACTTTATGGCGAATTTTGCTAAGGATCTTGGTCTACACCCATACAAGATCATGCTGACTCAAGAATTGAAGCCGATGGACCATTTGAAGCGACGTACGTTCTCCGACTGGGCTCTGGATAAGATGCGCCAAGATGATGAATTTCATCGCAAAATCATTTTCAGTGACGAAGCTCATTTTTGGCTCAATGGGTTCGTCAAGAAGCAAAATATGCGTCATTGGTCGGGTGAAAATGCACATGTGCTTCATGAATCAACACTTCATCCACAAAAAATAACTGTTTAGTGCAGTTTGCATGCCGGCGGCGTCACGTTACTGTGGATGGCCATCGTTATCGTGCCATGATTACCGATTATTTTTGGTCCGCATTGGAAGATATGGAGTTGGACGACATGTGGTTTCAACAGGACGGTGCCACAAGCCACACAGCACATGTTACAATCGATTTACTGAAAAGCAAGTTTGATGAGCGTCTTATCTCAAGAAACGATTTTTTTTGGGGCTACGTCAAGTCTTTGGTCTATGCCAACAAGCCGACAAAGTTGGAACAGCTCAGAGCCAACATTGAACGCGAAATAGCGGCTGTTTCGGCCGAAATGTGTGGCCGAGTCATCGAAAATTGGGTCCAACGAATCGACCGCTGCAAACGTGCCCGCGGAGGTCATATGAACGAAGTCGAATTCCATTCATGTTTCAATGTTTTGATTGTACTTCAAACCGATAATAAAGTTTTTGAAATATCTCTAATGGTTTGCGATTAATTAAAAAAAAAAAAAGTTGTCAAGTCCTTATTGGAAAACCCTTTATTTCAGTTGGTTTCGTTGCATTACATTTCTCTAGCATATCTGACAGTGAGTCAATTTCCCTGCCAGAAAAATTTGTGCGAAAATTGTAGCTGCCGCTAATCCACCCATAAAAACATTTTCTCATTACTCCTACAAAAACTTCAGCACAATTTATTATGTATTATATTTATGCAATTTCATATTAAACAAAACATACCCAAGTCCAATAAATGTAATGAATCAGAAACAGTGATGTCTTCTACTATATCAAATGAAAGTTTCAAAAGCAAAAGCAGAGTCACATATTTATAATGATCGGGGTCAGACTTATTTCTAAAACTTTCATTTGTTCGGCCAGAACAATCTATTCTAGAAAAACTCATATGTTTACCTTTCTTATCATATTCACCCGGTACTGTACATCTAATACATCCATGTGTAGCATTAAATCCAACCGTACGTGCTTCAAAAATACTAATTTATTTTATCAAAATATTTAAACTGTTAAATTTACCTTTGATAAAACTTCGGGCTGGTGTGTCACATATTAATTTTAACTTCTACTTTGGCTGTGGGCCAATTCTCAAGTAAATCTAGGGTAAATGCCGTTTTTAACAGTAAATTGAAATACTGTACTAAAAACCAGGGTAAAGCGAAGACACAAAAGGTAAATAGTAGTGGTTAATGTTTTTGCTAAACGAATCATGAAAATATGGCGGCCATGTTTCTAGACATAATTTTTTTTATATTCACTAGCATTCCCCATGAAATGATAGTGTGCTTGTTTATTTATGAAAACAGTTTTATTTGTTAAAATTATTATTTATTTTTCCAATAAGTTTATTGTGTATATTAAGCAACAAATTTGCTAAAATATACAATTTAAATTTATTCGTATAAACAATATTTACTGTCCTAATCGATTTACCTGAGAATTGACCCACAACCTTTGTAATTAATAAGTACTCCATTTTGAAGAACGTCGCTTAGTTCGTCAACAAAATTATATAGAAAGGGTTCTAACGGTGGTTTCCCTCTACCACAATAAATTGCAACAAACATTGGTCTAAAACTCGGCATCAAATAAATTAAAAATAATATTGGCAAAAGTTCTAATCCAGAACTTTTATATGATACCATCAATATTAAATAATAAACTGATTGAAATTGGATGATTCAAATCTAAAAATGCGTTTTATGCCATTTCTTAATCCATTGTATCAAAAATGTACATTCTCCATAGGAACGATGTTAATAAAGTTTGGAGTACGAAGTAATGTTCTGCTGTCCTTTGGTAGGTTATTTTTTTAAATTATTCAGTACTGATAGAAGTAGATTAAGAGAGTTATGATTTATTTTACAATTCAATGCCCTTGTACGTAATTCTTCCATTAAAGAAATAAAATTATCCGTGTCTGTATCACTATCTTGTTCTGAAATTTCTAACACATTTTCGTCTAAAGCAATATCTACATATTGACATTCTTCAGAAGAATCCTGATTTGTTTCTTGTGTTATAGAAGTTCACGGCTCCCTGAATTAAAAAAGGCTGACTTAAAAAGGGTTTTTTTCTAACTTAAAACCAGCGTTTTTATTTCATTTTAAAATTGACTTAAAATCTGTAATGAAAATGAAATAAAAAAAGCTGACTTTATCCTAAGTCATTTTGAAAATGATTTAAGAAGTATGTTTATAAGTGACATAAAATGTGTATTTTTAAGTCATTTTGAAAATGAAATAAAATGTGTATTTAAGATCGAAATAAAATGTAAAATGTATAACAGTAAAAGCCCGATTTTCCGGCATCAAATTAACCGGAACACTTAGTAAACCGGAAATGTAATTTTTAGGATTATTTTTTTGTTTTGCTTTTTCTTTTTTCTTTCATATGCATTTTGTAATTCATTTTGAAATTTGCAATTGTTTTTTGCACATTTTCATTAATGGCAGCATTAATTGAAAATTTTGAATGGCTGTATTGTTGATATTACAGTAAAAGCCCGATTATCTGTCATCTAATTAACCGGAACACTCAGTCAACCGGAAATTTAATTTTTAGGATTTGTTTTGCTGTTTCTCTCTTTTTTTCTCTTTCATATGCATTTTGTAATTCATTTTGAAATTTGCAATTGTTTTTTGCACATTTTCTTTAATGAAACAGTTAGTTGAAAATTTAGAATGGCTTTATTTTTCTTATTATAGTAAAAGCCCGATTATATGGCATCCGGATAACCGGAAATTTAATTTTTAGGATTTTTTTCAAGAGCAAAAAAAATCTAAAAATTAATATTCCGGTTGACTGAGTGTTCCGTTTATTTGAATGCCCGATAATCGGGCTTTTATTGTCTAATGAACATTAAAGCCATTCAACATTTTCAACTAAGTCTTTCATTAATGAAAATGTGCAAGAAACAATTGCAAATTTCAAAATGAATTACAAAATGCATATGAAAGAGAAAAAAAGAGAGAAACAGAAAAAAAAAATTCTAAAAATTAAATTTCCGGTTGACTGAGTGTTCCGATTAATTGGATGACAGATAATCGGGCTTTTACTGTAATATCAACATTAAAGCCATTCAAAATTTTCAATTAATGCTGTCATTAATGAAAATGTGCAAAACACAATTGCAAATTTGAAAATGAATTAAAAAATGCACATGAAAGAGAAAAAAAGAGAGAAAAAGCAAAAAAATCCTAAAAATTAAATTTGCTGTTGACTGAGTGCTCCGGTTAATTGCGTGCCGGATAATCGGGCTTTTACTGTAATAAGTATGAAAATTAAAGCAATTAAAAATGTTCAATTAATGAATATTAATGAAAATGTGCAAAAAACAATTGAAAATTTCAAAATGAATTAAAAAATGCATATAATTCATAATTAATACACAAATAATAATTCACAAATGAATTTTATGAAATGCATGTTTTTTATCTTTCTCTACAATAACATTTCTGTGTGTATTAAAAACAAATGTAAATTTTATGTATATAATGTGAAATAAAATATGCCTTTTTTAAGTCGAAAATGAATTAAAAAATATATTTGTAAAATGACATAAAATATGTCTTTCTTGTGTCATTTTAAAATTAAATTTGTTTTTGTAAAACACCTTTGTTAAGTCAGAAAATTTGCTAAAAGTATGACTTAAAATAGGTCTCATTTTTTCATGTAAAACCACCATTATTAAGTCCACTTTTTTAATTTCAGCTTTTTAAGCATTTTTGTTTAAAAAAAATGCTATATGGTTTCGGTTTGCCGTCTGCCCGTCTGTGTGCACAATAACTTGAGAACGGATAAAGATATCAACTTAATTTCTTCACTAAAAGTTCAAGCAATTCATGGGGATGATCCCTATTGATTTGGACATTTCTGTGTTTAGGGTGTTCGGAGATATGTAGGGCTTTGTTAACCCCCCTCCGTAAAGTTGATAGATTTTTTTTTATTTTCTATTCTATTTTGGTTTCATCGAGCATGTGAATGAGCGCTTTTAGATCCCCTATCATGATTAGTAAAATCATCGCCAATTTGATCTAAATTTCATAGTGCTAAACATTTTCATAGCGTTGGCCGTGATTTTACTCAACATGTTCCCAACTGTTGAATGTCCTGAAAGCGCCCAATGTGGAATAAAAATATATCTCGTCTGGATGTGGGTTTGTGTAGGTGGTGTGGTTATGGGGGTGGTAGGACTGGTGATATGGGAGTTGGCGGAGGTGGGATGAGGCGTTTTGGGTTTGGTGGATGACGGTTTGTGTGGGTGGTGCGTGTGTGTGGAAGGTGATAATATGGGTGGTGCGGTATAGGGTGGTGCGGGAGAGATAGTGGGTGGAGGCGGGGGTGTTAATAATGTTTAGATGTGGTGGTTTGTGGTTGATTGGGGTCAGTTGAGATATGGTGGATTGGGATCGGTTGGGCTGGGTGTAGATGGGGTTAGGTGGGTGTGGGAGTGGGTGGTCGTAGTATTTGAAATACGCAAATCACACCGCATAGAAGTTCTTTATAGACAGCAAAAATGCTTATAGAGTTCAGCTCCGAACCTTTCCCGTATTTTTTTTAATTCAGGAAGCCAAAGTTCACATGGAAACGAATTGTTTCCGCTTCATGTTTCTTTGTTCTGTACATCATCAATATCACTTGAACATGTTTTGTTTATATTCAATCTTTTATTTACTTTTCTATAAAAACTACTAGAAAGTCGGTATATTTTTCTAGGTAGCATATTAATAATTTTTTAGCACAATCAGAAAAAAATTTGAAATATTTTTATTTTATTTTTTTATGTTCGAATTTACATTATGACATGACGTGTTACGAACAACGTTTCAACTAAATTATAACATCAAATTAATTTCGGGATGTTTGTTGTAAAGTAGATGCTACTTATTGGTAAAAATTGCATGTAAATATTACCTCAAAGTTTTGATTTTTGATAAATAAGCTCTATCTAACTTTGTAGTATATATGTATTCTTAGTAGTATGGAGACGAAAGTTTTACCTCATGAAACTACTTTAAAGTTATAGTTTTTATGATGAAGTTAAAGATTTTTAATACTTCGGGAAAACATCACCATTCTCTATTGAAGTACCGGTGACTTTAAAATGAAAAATGGATGACATTTTGACGTTCCCGAGCATTCAATAAATAGTTTAAAGTTTTTGTAACTTTAAAGTAATATTTACAACTTATTACGACGCCTCCTCAATTTTTTAGTTACATTCAATGTCACGAAAACTTTAGAGTAGCACAATCGGTACCCTTTACTTTTCCCTTACCAAATTTATTACTGCAAGCACAAAATGTATATACAGTGAGAAAAATAAGTAGCTAGTACGTGAAACTGACCTCCTCGAAGTTCCCCATACCCTTGTTTGCTTTAGTACCAACTTTGATTGTTGCTTGGGGCATACATAATTATGTATTTACATATCAGTATATTTAATTTTTACTGAGTTATTTAATAATTTGTATGTTAAATGTGTAATATTTTCATACACTTTTAATAGTATATTATGTGCACTTCACACTTTTTTGTTATATTGTGTATATATGTATTCTTTTTATTTCACAACGGTGCGTGTTTTACTCATCAAATCTATAGTTGCGTATTCACAATCCCGGGATACGAGCCGGATTTGTCAGCATGATTCATTGTACATCAGATGCAGGGTCGTTTGTTTGCTGTAATGATATTGATGCAAACGATTAAATTATACAAAGTGTGTGCATCTTTTTTTAACCATTTTCATGTATGACTAATCCTAAAAATAAATTATGCCATATCAAATCTTTTTTAAGGAAGATGCAAGCATAAAAGTCAATCACATATTCAAATATTCTTCTGCTTCGCTTTTTTTTATTTATATGCTAACTCATTTTTGTGTGTAGATGATGCAAAAATTTTCAAACGTGTGACCCAAATTCAGAGTTCGCATGTAAATTTTTCAGATCAATACAATTATTACAAGAATATGTTCGAATGTTTGATACCAATAAATAAAATATGCGGTTTACATATAAAGTTCGTCCCAAAATCAAATTATAAAATTTGTTATAATATGAAAAGACAAAATCAACTCACATCCAATAAATCAAATCATCAATCACAAACAAATGTTGTCCTTTTACCCTATTATACGGGTATAGGTATCTACTATTATTCATGTAAGTATATGTGTATACCAATAAATAAACTGATCTCAAGAAACAAATCATTTTAAAAATAATAAAACCTTAGAATAAATAAACTTGCAAATTGTATATACAATTTTCGTCTTGCAGATATGGGGAGAGAACAAAAAACATCGAAAAGTTTACTACCGGAGCTTTCTCCTCATCACGTTATACATTTTATCCTTTTTTTTGTAAAAAAAATTTCGTACAGTGTAAAAGTTTATTTTCAATTTCTGTTGTTTTATTTTGTGTAGCTTTGATCTACTTACACAAACACCAAAAAACTATACTACAAGCTTTTTGAGTATAACAGCTTAGGCAGAAAACAAAAATGTACAAGAAGTATATTTCTCATGTTGTTTAGTATAGAGTGTAGTGAAAGTAAACTCAATTTTGTTGAATTCGTTTGGTTTTGTATTTGTTTTATTTTGGTTTGAATATTTTTCGTGATGTTTATTAACAGGGAAAATGTGTACAGGGTTACCGTAAAGTATATTTGTACAAAGGAATATACATACTTTCATTTTGTACAATTTTTCAGGTGGTAATGTATTTATAGGACACAATGACCATAATGAACAGTGTTAGTTATTGCTTTGTGTTGACAGCTTATTTGCTATCCGCCTTAATGTATCTAGTCCTACACATAAAGTGGGCGACGACTATACGATTTAGGAAATCATTGATTTTGGAAATTTTAATTATATTATTTATTTAGTTTGTATTGTTCATTAAAGTACCTCCATTCTGCTCGTGTACAACTAGACCAAATGACATATAATTAAAAATACAATAGGCAAGGACACAATCTCAATAAATAAAATAAATAATTCAATTTGTTAGTTTTTTTTTATTGTTAGCCTACACAACGGTGATCAATAAGGATATTTGTTTTTAGATACGTACATTTGCTATAAATAGTATTGAATTGTTAAATAAACATATTGAAATTTTCAATATAATACGGGACTGCGAGTGAGTTAGTTGTGTATACGATTGGAATATGTCGGTATATAAACATGTCGTAAAATACGTAAACTGGGAAATTAATAATACAACATCATTATTTATATAATACGGATGTAGAATACGTGTTGAACTCGAGCAAACTCAATAAAAATGTGTAGGTGATAAATAGAATATTATTTTGTTAAGATGCTTAAAGATTTGTATTAGGTAATATACACAGGTAGGTAGAGAATGCTATTGAGATTTATTGGTGAATATAAAATTGATTGATATTCTTAGAATATCGATTGCTTTATAAAAAAAACAAGTTCGATCAAGTAACTGGGTTAATTGGCTCACATTTGTATCAATGTTATGGCGCATTGGATGATTTTAAATTGGTAACAAAGCAACAGTAAACAGATTCGGCGAATCGGTGTTGTAAACCCATCGATCTTTATTATTTTATTTATTAAGATTGATTATAATTTTGTATTAATAGAGTGTTATTTCAAATGACATTCGTTACATTGTTAATGCTTTTGATTGTAACGCATTGGTGTTGTGGTGCACATGCTTGCTGGTATTTTTATTTTTCCTGAATACTCAGGAAATAACTGTGGTCTAACTCGAAAATATATATTTTGTTTAGGTAGACCTTTTCGAGATTAATTACCTTGAATTATTTTATTTAAACATGTAATGTTATTAGAGAACGGTAGAAAAATGTTCACCTTTTTATTTTTTTTTTGTACGTAAAAAAAATATGAATATACTGAAATAATTTAAAGTCCTACCCACCAATTAACCACCGTAGCGCTCTGGACCGTTGAGGTAGTTTCGAGTGTAACCTTGACTCGTCAAACTATACCTATAATTACTTTTACCTACACCAAAAGAGAATTTCACTACCCTTTTCGAAAAACTTTAATATTTAATTTTTCTTTTCCTTTCGATTAATTTTTTTTTTTTGTAAATTTAATTTAATTTTTTTTATTTTTATTTTATTTTTTTTGTTTGGTTTCTTTTTTTTCTAGCTATTTTGAATCACGACCACATTGTATGTTCCCGATATTAGAGGTTTAATAAGATTTAATTTTAGATATCTTCTCTTTTTTTTAACTGCACGTGTGCGAATGCAAACACCTTTCGATTAATTGCACAATACTTTCAACTATTAACATATGCAACTAATTACAACCAAATGACTTTTGAAATTAATGCTAAACTAGATACACGCCTAATTATTTTAGCGCAAACAATAAACACAAACACAACACTTAATCCCGTTAGGTCCCTGTTTCATTGCTCGTCTTTGGGTCCTATCCAACCGGTACGGTTTTATTTCTTATTAATCCCCGCGACCTCCGTTATCTCTCGCACGTGATGGTTCAGCCGCTATGTATTCTGCGGCCTTGCTAACCACAATTCTATTGAAGAAAACAAATTCACTTAACTTTTAGAATACAACACAACGTTAATATACGAGTGAAAAGTTAATTCTCATTACCTGCGGGTCGTTATATTTGTTGAAATAAAGATTGGACTACAAACAATAGTAAGTCCACGATTTGATTTATACTTGAACTACTTTTTCTTTAATTAGATAAGTAAATCACAATAATTCACTAATAATTCACAGTCACTAAATGATTGATAAATTAGTTATTCTCTCCAACCTAACAAATACGCGGACGACAAAATAACCAATTCAACCACATTCGTCGTAAGCAGAAAAACATAAACATACACACACAGAACATTTTTATTCGCTACCCAACATTTAGGCGCAATCATGATATATCAGTTTATTTAGTTTAGCATTAAGGAATCCTGAAATACAGAAAACCGTTCGTTCCTTACATGATATAAAGTCTTGTTTAGCTCTTCTGATACTGTGTGCGTCTTGAAAAGTGTATAGCAATTTCTGCGAAAGAATAAAGCGAACGACTGTGAAGTTTCCGACAAAATTAAAAAAAAACAAAACATGGCGGAACATAAAATTTGTCGAAATAACAAAAATGCACATGTATTAGTAAAACAGTTGGCAAAAGCAATGTTAGGATTATTAAATTTTTTTGTTATGAATAGTTAATAACGCGTTATTAACGCGTGTTATAGTAATTCGAATTACTAAATTAATGACTTCGGAAACAAATGACCAATAAAAATAAATAGATTAATACGAAATTCGAAATGTTATACTTACACTTCATTATAAATTGTAAAAATATTTTATTACGAAACCCAAACATGGGGTTTTTAAATCCAAAAATTACTCAAAAGTACACCTAATTTCTTAGACTATCGAAATATATTTGGTAATAGATTTCGAATATGACAATTGCACTATGATGCCGCTAAACATCAGTGTTGTGCGTCTACGCGTCGATAATGCGTCGACAATTGCTTTTGGCGTCGACAATGTAGACAATTGGCGTAGAATATGTCGAGAATGTCGATAATTGGTAGATAATTGTAGAATATTATATTGGTTTATGATGGTACATGTATTTTATAATACAAGTACATACATTAGTATTATTGTACATTAAAATAAGGAATGGCGTTTGTTATAAGTTGGCCGTATGACACTGATAATGCACTAGCATTGCCCGTATTAATTTTAATATTTAATACCAAGTTAAATTGTTGTTGAATTCGGAATAAACCAAATTGATGATTGTTTGGCTATTAAGCATTAGGGTCCACTAATACATTACAAATTCAACCTGAGTTTCCTGTATGCCTCAAGCACAATCAAATTACGATACGATGCCCTAGGCCTACAAATCTATACTGTTGCTTCGTGCGCAAAACTAGGAAACTTAGGACAAAAAGTACGTTCTGCAATAAATAAATAGAGACGCCGTGAACATTTTTACTTCAGCTTGAGCCACCCATATCGATAGTGCGATAGTTCACATTTCAAGCGTTCTTCCTTCTTGAAGGTAAGGCACATCGCTGCCACTTTCAATTCATCAAACTTAACTTGTTCATGACGAATGAAAAATATGGCCAAAAGTACTGTTCTACAATGTTTCTCTTTCGAATAACAAGAGTGCTAAATTAGGGAATTCATCGTAAGATGGATTCTCATAATGTCCAGATTTAATCTAGTCTAACAAATTACGAAGGTTGTGTAATTTCAGAACTTCGGCCTTCCACCACTTGAACCTTTTCGATCTACAAATTTGTCCAACTGCTCTAACGAGTACAGCCTTCTTAGCCTTACTTTAACTGCGATTGTCAATTTTGAGTCAATTTTGCCTTTATTACTACAGAGTATTGTTATTACTTGAAATCACCAGAAATCAACACAACTTCCATTCTAAATGGAATAAAGACATTCTGTAAAGTAATTTGAACTTGTCAATGCATCCTTTACAACTTTCGTAAGTGTCGGCCCGACCTGAGTTATGTAAGTGTTTCTATTACGAGTCAATTTTGCGTTTGTTCCTACAGAGTATTGTTATTACTTGAAATCACCAGAAATTATCATAACTTCCGTTCTAAATGCAATTAAGACATTATGTAATGTAATTTGAACTTGCCATTGCATCCTTTACAACTTTCATAAGTGTCGGCCCGACCTGAGCTATGTAAGTATTTCTATTACGAGTCAATTTTGCGTTTATTCCTACAGAGTATTGTTATTACTTGAAATCACCAGAAATTATCATAACTTCCGTTCTAAATGCGATTAAGACATTCTGTAAAGTAATTTGAACTTGCCAATGCATCCTTTACAACTTTCATAAGTGTCGGCCCGACCTGAGTTATGTAAGTGTTTCTATTACGAGTCAATTTTGCGTTTGTTCCTACAGAGTATTGTTATTACTTGAAATCACCAGAAATTATCATAACTTCCGTTCTAAATGCAATTAAGACATTCTGTAATGTAATTTGAACTTGCCATTGCATCTTTTACAACTTTCATAAGTGTCGGCCCGACCTGAGCTATGTAAGTGTTTCTATTACGAGTCAATTTTGCGTTTGTTCCTACAGAGTATTGTTATTACTTGAAATCACCAGAAATTATCATAACTTCCGTTCTAAATGCAATTAAGACATTCTGTAATGTAATTTGAACTTGCCATTGCATCCTTTACAACTTTCATAAGTGTCGGCCCGACCTGAGCTATGTAAGTGTTTCTAGAAAAACACCAGAAATCATCATAACTTTAATGCACATTAAATCAAATCAAAGAAAAAATTGCATAATTATGTACATATGTAACATTTTTGCTTCACGTATATATTTGGAATTCGTAAACCACGCAAAACCAAAAACATGTGATTATTTTTGTTTTCGTAAACAAAACAACAACAAAAGAAAAATATTATGCACAATTTCTTGCAGCAGTTGTTTGCGCGCCAACATGTAAAAAAAATAATAATAACAATACATAAGCCCACGTTAAATTTTTAATCCCATACACACACACAAAAATACAAAGCGCATGCGCTAGACGACGCTAATGAAATAAAATATTATATACATATTCATGTATGTGTTTATGTGCATGTCAAATTACATTAAAATCGAATCGTATCTGAATCGTAATATTTTAAATAGAAGATCGGCTTGTTTTTATTTTTTTTATAAAATGCACGTGCTAGATTGCAACAACAATGCGGAAAAAATCAAATTATTTTCTACATGGTTTTTACTATTTAATCTAATATATATGTGTGTGTGTGTGCGTGCTATATAAAAAATGTTCTAATAGAAAAGGATGAACTGGTGCGCATGCCATTAGCAATGCCTTCTAAACTACTGGCCGCTTACACCAAATGATGACGACACGCTAAGTCGACGTTGTTGTTGCAGTCTCTGTATAGACTTAAATTGACGTCATGTGCGAAAAATGAGAGTAGTAAAAGGCCAGTAGTATAGAAGGCATTGCCATTAGTCAGAGAATAGAGACTATACACAATTGAAAATGGAATAATGTTTATTTCAATCAGCTGATGCCTTGTGTTGTGACCTAAATTTGGATATTATGAAATAAATAGAGCATTGACCTATATACGGAAAATCTGAAATCGTTGAATATAAAGAAGTTAGAATTTATTTTACCTATGTGATAAATGCTAATGGAATTTAACTGTTATATATATGATGTTGAGAGAAGATTCAAGCTATTTACAACTTCCATACGTGTCGATCCGAACTGTTATGTGTAACTGTTTCTATTACGAGTCAATTTTGCGTTTATTCCTACAGAGTATTGTTATTACTTGAAATCACCAGAAATCATCATAACTTCCGTCCTAAATGCAATAAAGACATTCTGTAAAGTAATTTGAACTTGTCAATGCATCCTTTACAACTTTCATAAGTGTCGGCCCGACCTGAGTTATGTAAGTGTTTCTATTACGAGTCAATTTTGCGTTTATTCCTACAGAGTATTGTTATTACTTGAAATCACCAGAAATTATCATAACTTCCGTTCTAAATGCAATTAAGACATTCTGTAAAGTAATTTGAACTTGTCAATGCATCCTTTACATTTTTCATAAGAGTCGGCCCGACCTGAGTTATGTAAGTGTTTCTATTACGAGTCAATTTTGCGTTTATTCCTACAGAGTATTGTTATTACTTGAAATCACCAGAAATTATCATAACTTCCGTTCTAAATGCAATTAAGACATTCTGTAAAGTAATTTGAACTGGTCAATGCATCCTTTACAACTTTCATAAGTGTCGGCCCGACCTGAGTTATGTAAGTGTTTCTATTACGAGTCAATTTTGCGTTTATTCCTACAGAGTATTGTTATTACTTGAAACCACCAGAAATTATCATAACTTCCGTTCTTAATACAATTAAGACATTCTGTAAAGTAATTTGAACTTGTCAATGCATCCTTTACAACTTTCATAAGTGTCGATCCGATCTGAGTTATGTATTAATTGTTTCTATTACGAGTCAATTTTGCGTAGTTTTCGTTATCAAATAAGTGTCATTTTAATAATTCCAACACATAAATATGTACGATAATATCAGGAGTCCCACGGTCACACTAAATTTTCTTTATTCAAAAATTAAACCGCAGTTGTTATCCTCATTACTTGCGGCCGAGGGAGGGGCAAAATGGTGAATTGATTTGTTTTTTTTTGTATAAATTTAAGCTAGCGAAATTTTTTAACACCTTTTAAAACACAGTAATGCAAAGTCAGATTATATATGCGTTGCTTACTTGAAATTAAATCTAAACTCATCTTTAATCAAACTTGAATTCGATAGCTACTATTATTTTTATGTAATTATGCATTATTTATGTTTAAAGATTTTGTAATAAACAAAAAAAAAATCTAAAATAAATTAATAAATATTATTGTTTTGTTAATATCTGATGATTATGATTAATTTTCGACATTGTCGACATTCTCGACATTGTCGACGTGATTTATTTAATTTTCGACATACATTGTCTACACGTGTAGACAATGTATTTATTACGCCATGTAGACAATACGGCACAACACTGCTAAACATTCGTCCGCCGCGTGCAGTCGCGAAATGATTGATAAATTAGTTATTCTCTCCAAACTAACAAATACTCGGACGACAAAATAACCGATTCAACCACATTCGTCGTAAGCAGGTTCCCTATTATGAAACAGGTCGCATATCGCGTTTTTTGCGTTAGGGAAAATTTTCATTGGGAAATTTTTTTAAATGTCATTACAACATCTGACAGTTCTTATAATCACAATTAACTTTTCGTAATGTTTATGCATTTATACTCTTTGAATAAATATTAATATGGTGTTGATTTATATTTAAATAATTGTGAAGATGATGAAGAAGGTGATACTTGATACTATAATTGACTACGTCATTATTAAAAATAAATTTTTAACGAAACACATCATATCCCTTTGAATTATGTGAGAAAATATACATTTCTACTGCACGACAACAATAAAAGTTTATGTTTTTACTTTTAACAAAAATGACAATTTATAATACCTTTATATTTAAAATATTAAAAAAAATAAAACTTTATCACGTCTGTGTATTAAATAATGCGATATCCGACTGCTATTGATCATTCGCATTTTAAAAATATAGTATCGCAAAAATCCACCGAACCATTTTATAATATGGCGTTCGCATCCGACCTAGACCGCTTTTTTGCGAAAATATTAGTTTATATATAATACCAAAATGCGGTATTGTATGAAAATGTGAAATCGCATTTTTTTATAATAGGGCCCCAGAAGAACATAAACATACACACACAGAAGATTTTTATTCGCTACCAAACATTTTACGTAGAAGTAATTTATATGATCTAGTTTTAGGCGCAATCATGATGTATCAGTGCATCGATTTAATCAAGTTTTTTTTTCTGAGCGAGCATTAAGGAATCCTGAAATATAGAAAACCGTTCGTTCATTACTTGATATCAGTCTTGTTTAGCTCTTCGTTAATTTCTGCGAAAGAACAAAGTGATACATCTCGTACGCTGTTGAGAACACTGATGGTCACCTTGATCTAAAGAAATTTCAAATTATAATATTACACAATTGTTGGAATTAATTTAAGGTTACTTATCTCTGTAATAGTAGCAATCTATATAAATTAATTGGCATTTTGTCATCAAGTCGCTACCTAAATGTAAAACCAAATCAAAACATGACTAAACGTTCACAATTCTCATTATATTAAAATACTTACCTTTTCAATGATGATGCATTTACAATTCTGATCTGAAAATACATAAATTAATTAATAATATAGTAAATGTAATTTAATATTTCAAATTACTTACTTGTTATTCTTGATTGTTTACACATAATAATTAAACGCCAAAACAAAACTTTAAAAATGACGAAATTGTACTAACATTGTGATTGCGTTCAGTATACTCAAACCCACAATTTGCGTTCACTATTATTATTATATTCAATGAAAGGGCCATCATACGTAAATTAAATGCACTAAATGATCTTTTTTGATCAAAAGTACGATGGTCTTTTGAGATGAGAAAACCAGTAATTTAGAAAATACAATGATTTTTGCAAAAGGTAGAGTGGAGAAAACAAGTAATTGTAGTCAGTCGAATTTCACACCTCAAATTGTATACATTAAAATATTATAAAATAAAATATAAAAAAATTTAATTCAAGTGTAGTTTTTTTTAAAAGTAAATTTTTTTTATTTCGTAAATCAAACAATCTATCGATTGTTTCCATGATCCTCCGAGGCGCATCCGCGCTTCAAGTATAAAGCGATTGTGAAACGCGTGGTTTACCAGTAGCAAGTGCATAAAAACGTGATTATTACAAAGCTACATCACTAGTGAAGCCGCAGTTTTCGCGACTAGTTAAACCGATCATAAATCATTATATCGGTATCCAGAACAGTTGCTGTCGAAAAAGCCACTTATATTCGCTCGCATAAAGCACGCTAATTTAATGGGAACCATTGTTGCTATTTAATTGCCGTAGAGATGACAGCGCATCATGCACGCTACTATTAATTTGACACATTTAACCACATTGCTGGTATTATGTAGATACAACTCCGCTATCAATTTATTACTACCAAGTACTTGATTGAGGAACATCAACGCAGTAACTCGATAAGTAAAATTTTGATTTTATATACTTACAAATTTGTTTGTTTTTGCCATTTTTTTGCTTGTTTCCTTGAGTGTGCAAGTATCGATTTCTTTTATTGTTAACTAAACGGTACGAATCATGGCGACTAAACCTAATAAAAAGATTCACAGTTGCAATAAATCAAGAAACCTTAATTTGTGATATTGAGGTACGATTTAACAAAATGGGTGATCTGTGGAATGAGTTTCAAGCTTATCAAACTCAAGTTGCTACCATAATTGACACCAATCCTAATGCAACTGTTGAGCTCAAGCAGGAAGAATTCGAGACTAAATTTTTTGAAACAAAATCCAAATTACTAGAATGGTTTCGCAAAAACCAGCAACAAGCAAATCCGCCACCCACTCATAATAATTCGATTGAACAGTTGTTAGACCAACAACGGATATTCTTGGAAAGTCTTGCTGATCGAACACAAGCGATTAATGAACGGTTTATAATTCAGTCTGCAGAAAATATTAAATTACCACGTGTGTATTTCGATAAGTTTGAGGGAGATTATGAAACCTGGCCGTCGTTTTATGATCTATTTTGTACGTCGGTGCATAATGTAGGTACCTTTTCCCAAATACGAACATTTCAAATTTTGAAAGGAATGCTAAAAGGTCCACCGCTTAATATTATTCGAAATTTTTTGGTGACTGAAGCTAATTATTCTGAAGCTTGGGACAAGTTAGTTAAGCGATATAACAAAAAATGCCCTAAATGCCCTGCCCTGCCCTTAACTTCACACATTGATCGTTTCTTCAATCAGCCTTCAGCAAGCAACGGCACAAAATACCATAAGTCAAGAATTTTCAAAAATTGATGAGTTCTTAGAATTTTTAAATAATCGTTGTTATGCGAAGGAATACGTTTCATGCGGAATTAAAAGAAGGTGTTTAGATGTTCAGGTGGAGCAGTGAAATCAATGCATAGTTCTTCCAACATTGAAAAATGTCCATGTTGTAGTGGCAAACATTATTTGTGGAAATGCTTAAAATTCAAAAAGATGTCAATAGTGGGTCGACGACAATTAGCTAATCAATCTGGGGTTTGCTACCATTGCTTGAGAGAAGGACATGCTGTCAATGATTGTTCAGTAGATTATTCATGTCGTATTTGCAACGCAAGACATAGCACGTTACTCCATGCGGATCTAGATGTTTCGTCAAAGGTGTCATTACAAGCTAGTGCCGTTTCTCAACCTAAAGAGCTGCTAACTTCAAATAAATCAGAAACCAATTTATCATCTAACTCTAGCATAGCATATCCAGTTGTAACCAATACAACAATAAAAACCTGCACGTCACGTCTTGCACTATTGGATTCAGGATCTCACTCCACATTTATCAGAGAAAGTTTGGTTCAAAAACTCGATATTGCTCGATCATTTGCAGATGTCCGGGTATCCGGCATAGCGGAAACAAGCGCTGAGTCAGCCTAGGGTCTTGTGAAAATCAGCATACAATCAAGATTCAAGCCAAGCAAGTCCTTTGAATTCGAAGCTTTAATCTTGACCAAATTAACTTCTACAATTCCGCAGATAAAGGTTGATGCAGAATGGGTTGACAATATTAATAAGCAAATTATTCAATTAGCTGATCCTAATTATCATATTCCGAGTAAAATCGGCATCCTGCTTGGAGTAGACATCTTTTTGAGGTACTCAATACTGATCGGTTTAGCATCCAAAATTGACTCTTCGCTCAATCAACTAAATTCGGGTGGGTCATATCTGGTCAAATACTCTAACTGTACTAAGAATTAACTCAGGAAGAAGATTTTTCTACATTACTAAAAAATTTTTGGACAATAGAAGAGATTCCGACCATATTAGACATGTCTGAATCAGAATCAATATGTAAGCATCATTTTCTTGAGAACTCGTCACGAAACTCTGAAGGTAGATATGCCGTTAGACTACCCTTTAAACAGGATTCATTAGAACTACCGATTAATTGCGATGGAACCTACATTCAAGAAAAATCAGGAACTACAACAACAATACACGACGTTCATGAATGAATATTAAAATCTGAGGCACATGAACGAAATTAATACCACCGAACCAACATGCCAGGCGAACAAGTGTTTTTATTTACCTGACCATGCAATTGTCAAGCGTGAAAGCACAACTACTGCTTTACGAATAGTTTTCGATAGATCGCCAAAATCCCACTATTCAAAAGGATTTGATTTCTATTCTAATGTTATTTAGAGCACATGCCATAGCATTTTCTTCCGATGTGGAGAAGATGTATCGCGACCAAACTCAACAATCGAGCCAATGAAAACGTTTAAATTAAACACTGTGACATACGGAACTTCTTGCGCACCATCTTTAGCTGTCCGGACATTGCACCAAATTGCTGAAGACAACAAATTGACACATTCAATTGGTTTCAAGATAGCAACCCATGATTTCTATCACTAAGGGTCACTTTAAGCTTGGCAAATGGAAATCCAATTCATCAGAACTTGTGAACAACATTACAGCTGAACTGAGAGAGAAGAACAGTCATTGCATCGATGACAACAGTGAAACAGTTAAAACATTGGGGGTTTGTATCAAGGATACGTTTTCATTTTAAATTAAATTCGCAGATACAACTATTTCTTCAAGGCGCGAAATGTTGACCCAGATCGCACGAATTTTCGATCCAGTAGGATGGATCTCACCAGTAGTAATCGTACTTAAAATAAGCATGCAGAAACTTTGGCTGAGAAAATTAGGCATTAAATTATTATAAAATAAAATACGAAAAAAAAATTAATTCAAGTGAAGTTTTTCTAAAAGTAACAATTTTTTTTTTCGTAAATCAAATAATCTATCATTGTTTCCATACGCCCGTATGCGAAGTTTATACAAATGTTTTCTTAATACTGTTTGTTTTGAGTATTTAAATATTTCGACAACTTCGCCTTTCTTGGGCACTTGTGAACTTAAGTATTTGTAGCGGTTAGAGTATTGATTAATTGAACTTTATGACCTGGCAGCTAGACCCCCACACGATGCTGGACCCGCAGGCATGTTAAATGTGACCGGATTGACCCGGTTACAGACACAAAAGTAGTCAATAGTTAGTAAATTGTTAGTTGTAAATATAATGTAAGGCGGTTTGCACAAGACAGCACAATTATTTTTCATTTTTTTAAATATAAGTATTCAGCAATCAGCATCCTAACAAAATGTATCTTTGATTACGTTGCTAATGGTAAATTTTCTGAAATAAAAGTGCATTATTAAGAATTAAAATTTCGTTATTTAGAACAATGTACAATATAATTAAGTTGATTAATCTGAATAGGAACCAAGTACAGAATTTATCGATAAAAAAATTACAATATGAAAAAATATTATTGTAGGAGAAATTGCAGAAAGCATAGGCTACTAGACTTATTTTAATTTTAAAGTGAACCAAATATATCATGAAATATTATTTATGTGCTTTCGATTTTTAATCTCCCAGTAAAATCACAGGCCTGCTACAATCTTATTTGGAATTTTATGGATATTTTATGGATTTTTTAATGGATAAAATTTGCGCTTGGTCCTCTTACCCTGGTTCCTCTAAAACAAATAAAATAAAATAACTCAGTTGTACTTTGACTGAGCGACCGATGAAATTTGTGTGAAATGGCACGCTAAAGTTTGAGAAAGTGTTACGAAAATAAGAAAAAAATATTTTTGGTTTTAATAGTGTATGAGTGCTCTTTTCTTTTTAACATTCGATTGATACTCGTTCACATTTACACGAAAAATTGGGTAAACTGAAGCTCAATTTCTTCTTTTGCTAAGCATCCATTTCATCGCTAAATTAGCGCTTTTCGAGCACTCAATCATACAACTGGGAACTTGAACCCAAATATTGTCGCTTCAAAGCAGGCAAGGAACGCGCGATTTTCCTATCTTGAACGGATAGAATCTGTTGATTTAGTGGTTTTATTTATCCCATTTGAGGCCTGATATCACAAATGTGAGGTACTTAACAAAAGAAAACAAAAATAAAACTTTTGATGTAACTAAAGACCAGACCGTACAATTGTGATAATAAATATGTACCTAAGCGCCAGGAGATAATTTTTTGTATAAATGTATGATGTACTGCCCAACTATCAAAAACGTGACACTCAATTTTAGAGTTATTTGACCTCATCGATAAATAAACCTTCGCATTAATTTGTGTAATTTTGGTGAGTTGACCTTCAAAACACCATGTAACAGATTCCGCAAATTTATCCTGAAAAACATCTGAATTTTCGGAGAAAAACCACCCTCACATTTTTGTGGTGTGGGCTTTCTAATATACATTATCCTGGTTGTTTTTGGCTGCATAAATTCGTATTGTTTAATCATATTCAAACGCCAGCTCCAGATGAACCGACATACTGGGCACGATAGATCAAGATATAACAACCACAACATTTATCTTAAGAATTCATGTTTTATGAGCAAAATATACTTTATTTTATACATTTAAAACATATTCAGGTATACATATAACCTCTGCACCTCATTTTCATCTATCAACCATCTACCTTTGGCAAAAACAACTAAAAAAAATAAAAATTGTATGGCGTAAAGTCTAAGCGGCACATACGTGATATTGAATTTTTAATCATAATATTTAAGTATGTACTAAACAAATATAAAACTCAATTTTGTATCATAAATTTATGCGTTAACATTTTAGAATGAATATACATACATAAAAACTGGAATTTGATTCAAATTTTGTATAACTAAAAACAATTACTTTCGGTTCCTCGATTTTTCTCCTTTTAACATGATGAAACTTGTCACATAACCAAAATTTTTACAAAGGATATTATTACATGAAGTTTAGTTTTTGATGTGTAAATATCTTTACGCGCGCCTACCAAAATTTTTTGTATTACAGTAAACTTGTAAATGAAACGAACGGAAATGACGTATACCTACTTCGTTTGAAAAAAAAGCAAGAAACTCAACAAAAACAATTTTTACTATACATGGCATGCTTTTATGTATATGTATAATAGTAGGGAAAATGAAAAAATTAATTTAATGAATGAAATAGAAACCATCGACATTTCCATCGATCAGAAAAATCAAAAAAAAAAATTACGATACGAAATACGAATTACGATTACGAAATTGCATACTCATACGATTAAAAACACAGTCAACAACTGCTGTATATTGCTTTATCACGAGTGACGAGTCTCTAGGCGCTGTTCATCACGTCGGCTATCAATGATCATGTCTTCTACTGAATGGGGTTATAATGACATCTCGTTTTTAACATTGAACTGCCAGAGTCTCAGGTCACAGTCACGCCAGGTATGCTCAATTCATTTGGTTTTCGAGACCTGGCTGCGCAATGACGAACTTGTTAATATTCCTACGTTTGAATGCTGTTTTCAGTTCAATAGAGATGGTCAGTGGGCTGCCGGAGTAGCAATTCCGTCAAAAGATCCATAAAATGTGGACACAAATAATTTGCCGTACTTTTTCAAAACCAATATTGACGTAACAAATGGACTGGCGAATGGAACTATGGGCTGTCTAAAGTATATCGAATGCATAGGCATCCTAACCAGGACAACGAGAACGATGAAAACGTCGACAGTAAAAAATGTCAAACGACTCTGGATGGATTTCGGTTCAAATTCACAAGTTGGCAAGAAGGTCAGGTGGCTTGAAGCTGGATGGGCGCAGAAAACAAATATCGACCGATGTTTGGTGCCCATTTCTAGAAAAAGCTCAACTATTAATCGAATCAACAATTAATGTTAAGCATAAACAACAATTAATGTAAAGCGTCGTACCTTCATGTGCCACCACAATTCATGCATCACACGGTGGTACCTACTACGAGATAGTCAGTATATACTCTTACGATAAAAGACACAGTTAACAAATTGTATATATTGCTTTAGCAAACGAGTCTCGAAGGACTGTTCATCACGTCGGCTATCGATGATCATGTCGTCTACCATGGACGTAAAAATGAGACCTCAATGGGTCTTCTTCAAAATTAGCTATCGCGCCTCACCAGAAATCCGCTTTATCCGTTGTAATGGCGAATTTTGTACGAGATAATAATGACGTCTGGTTTTTAACATTGAACTGTCAGAGTCTTAGGTCATACACATCACCTCGACCTAACTGACACAGTCACGCAAGGATGCTCAATTTTCTTGCTTTTCGAGATCTGCGTTCAGTTCAAGAGAGACGGTGAGTGAGCTGCCGGAGTAACAATATATAAAAATTCAAATAGAATACTCATACCATACAGTCACCTCGCATAAAGAAATCATCGTTGGACAAACAACTGGTATGAGCGTAACAACACAACTCATTGATGATATATATACGGCTGAACTTCAGCTTCTCAATGGGAATGAGATGCTTTCTGTAGTTGTATTAACCTCGCCGAATAAATCTTTCGAAGACATAATGAAGTTCATACATTTCGTCCTTGCCCCATATCCTAAAGAATTTCAAAAATTGTCCAAGGAGACTATCATCTTTTGCCGGTGATTATGAGCGGGGATTTCAATATTAATGTTGCTGTTCCTCAAGCTGAACCACTTATAAACTTCCTGCGAGACGACTTCGATTTGCACATGAACTCAGATCGAAACATATTTACTACTAGATATGGGACGACCATATTGTGCAGTTTTTCAATGAAAATTTTTAAAGTTAGAGTCGACAGTATATAATATATCTTATTTTAGCTACCAAAATCCAATTGCGTCGATTATACCGAAAAAGTAATAGACCAATTTAACGATAATAAACAAATGAAAAACTTTGGTTAGTAAAATTGCATTCCTTCTTCCTTCAAAGTAAACTGTACCCACGTACTATACACACGCCATGTTTACACATCTCCTTGAGAGTACTAATGGACTCACTCATTTTTTTAGAAGTAAAACAGCCGACTTATAGGTGGAATCCAAAGCTAGTCGAAGAATACTTTCAAAAAATCCGGAAAATGGCATGTCAAAACGACCAAATATTTAAGCCTCACGATTGTGATAGCTGAACTTTAAATCATACTAAAGAGAGTTTAGAAAAATAATTTATGGCGGTAATATTTTTTGTCACATTCAGGCTTGAAGCTATACAAATAAAAATTATTTTAACGTCGTGTATTGTAACCCTCACATTTGTGACATCTGTATATCGATTTTGTCTCGTGAGTTACCCATTTAAAATGAGTGAAGCAAAAAAAAATTGAATACGTACACAGTGTATAATACACAATTATGTCTTGGTAATTGTATTTTTCTTTGGTTCGTATTTGTGTCATTTTTATGATGAACTGTACCAAAATAACGCGATCCGGGCGAATCGGTTTAATTGTTATGGTGCTTATTTCCGTTTCTAAGCACATTTCGTCTGCTCTCGAGCTGTGGAGTGTCATTATTTAACATGCTAATATATTTTATATTTAATTTTTTTAGTCATAAATTAATTGTATATGTTTTAATAAAATTTTATGAATAAATTGTTTTGAACACGCAACCTTCTAATTATTTTAACACAAATAAGTTTTATATAGCTACATCCAGTTCGTCTCAAACCAATCGTCACTGCAATAGGTAGCTGCACCACGTGCGCCCGCTACCACCACCATGCCGCGCACAAGCCATCCGTCATTGTATATGGCCGATAAAATTAAGTGAAAACTAAATCAAATTTTAATTCAATAAAATAATTTAAAGCAATGAATAATATAAATAAATCAAATAAATAGTAAATTTAATATTTCATAAATTAAAAATAAACTTTAATAATGAGTAAATTAACATACATATTGTATAAAAACTAAGTTATACAGTTTTTTGGATTTTCTAAGAGATGGCGTAACTTTAGTACTAAACATTCTTTTACAATGAGACCTACGGCGTTTTAAAGTGTTGACATTCCACACTAAAATTTAGTTTGTCATTATTCGTGAAAGCGTACACAACATATTTTTGAATGCTGCTGAAAGTTTTCGTTTGCTTCAAGAAACTTATGGTAAACATGCATTAACTCAACAAACTTGTGAAAAGTGGTTTAAACGATTCAAAAGTGGTGATTTTTTAGTCAGTGACAAAGAACGTCTACAAAAAAAATTCAAAGATGAAGGATTGGAAGCATTATTGAATGAACACTTAGCTCAAATAGAAAAACCACTTGCAAAACAGATGTCACTGAAGTAGGCATAAGCAAACGTTTACATGCTATAAAAATGATTCAAAAAGGAGCAAAATGAGTGCCACACGAACTGACTAAGCCAACATTGAAAATCGTTTAATGGTTTGCAATTCTTTGCTAACAAGACACCGAAGTTGGCATTTTTTGTCTTAAATTGTGACTGGCGATGAAAAATGGATTTGCTACAATAACCTTCCAGGCGAACCATCATCCAACCGTTCATCCAGGCGAACCATCCACATCAACAGCAAAACGAAACCATCTTCTTCCGCGGAACTAAGTTTATGTTGTGCATTTGGTGGGCTGAGAAAAGAGTGGTGTACTATGAGCTGCTAAAACCTAGCGAGACTATTACTGGTGATCGCTACCAATAACAATTGATAGATTTGAACCATGCAGAACGGAAATGGTCTCGTTCGTCGTAGAACGGAAATCTTCCAATTCCAGCCAACAAACAGCGTAAAGTGGTTTCACTGCACGTTAATGCTCGACCACATGTCGCAAAACAAGTAAAAAATACGCTGAAAGTACTTAAATGGGAAATTCTACCACATGCTCTCTATTCGCGAGGTTGTCCCCTATCAGATTACTATTTGTTCCGATCAATGCAAATGATCTTCAAGACCTGCACTTCAGAACCCACGAAGAAACCAAAAAGTGGCTCGACGAATGGATCGCATTAAAAGACAAACAATTTTTTTCTCGGTGGAATCCATAAATTACCAGATAGATGGTCGAAAGTCATAGATAACGATGGAAAATATTTTGATTAAAATAAAATTGACCATTTCTTAGAAATAAGCGTGTTTTTCTGCAAAAAAAATCCAAAAAACTAAGTTATACTCCCTTATTAATATAAAATAACCAATAATAAATTGTGTGCGAAAAGGTGTGATGGCATAGAAAATGTGTGAGCGAAGATTTACAACCATATTGGCGATAATCCGAGAAAGTCGGGCATCGGCAATAACAATTGTGGACAATACCACTAATGAATATTCTCTTACCTCTGGGTCAATCAACATCCATGAGCCAGTGGAGCACATGGTGCAGTGAACATCATCATCAAATCCATCTACATCTTATTCTCGGATCATGCGACTCCCATGTTACGTGGTGCAGTGAATGACACAATCACGTCCACTGCCACTTTCCTCATGCGTCTTGATGTTTTGTCATAATCTTGTATTTACAAATACCCGCATCCAACTCCACAGTGATCGACAGCTATATTTCAAAAGTGCCACGGAACTTCAGGATTACCTGATTCCTTGGGTCTTACTAATTTCAAATTGAAACTAGAGGTTTTCTGGCAATTTGCTAACATTTCCACTTCAAAAGTAGTATGCGAAACTTCAGGATTACCTCGTTCCACAAGTCTCACTAGATTCAACTTTTGCTTTTTAAGCAAACTATTTTTCCCCACACCATAATCTTGACTCGTAAGTTTGAGGTCATTCTTGATCGACTGGCTAATCAAACATTGAACCAATACCGAGAGATTAGATGTCGTAAACGTAAAATATTCTTCGATATCTCAATAACTACAGTTCGGACTATTCACTGTGCTTATGCACATTTTAAGTTCATATTGAATTCGAACAATTCGAAGCTATTGATGGAGCGTATGCATCTTTTAGGCTCACATTGAATACAAAATACTGCCTAGCATCAATAAGTACAACAATTACTACCGAAAGGTCAAACATCTCTGAAATATCTAACGGTCATCCATCGTATCATTCAAGTATTATTGTCAAATTGTCTGTATTACAGATGTGCAAAAATTTAACATTCTATTCTTGAAAAATATCCGGCTGTACCTCAACCAGCCGTTCATTTAGAAAACGGACAAATTATTTATGTTAGTAACTAAACCTCAGCGCAACTAGTGGGATATTCTAAATCTTAAAAGAAGTGTATATAGCCGCAGAAAATCTCAGTATGATTTAACACGTATCATGTATATGAAGTTGGCCCAAATTCTAACCCAAAAAATCGATAGCAATACTAAAATATACAGACTTTGACTATAGGCAAGTTTCAGCTCAAAAATGTTTAAAAAGAGTTTATTTTCTATATACCAACACAAAAACTATTCGACCATCGAAAGAAAAACCGCCATGTTTTAATGTCAGCCCAAAATAAATCTGTCGTGATACTATCATTAAATCAACCCAAAAAAGTGAAATAAAACGAAATATGCAATTGATTTTAATTCAGTATCTGATTAATTTGTGTATGACCCCTGAATAAGAATGGCTTTTAAATTTAAGGATATTTTGATAGAATTGATATAACTTTCATGAGGGTTTGATAGTTTTACGACATATTTATTTTTGGGCTGACATTAAAATATGGCGGTTTTGCTGTGGTAACAGAATAAGTTGTGATTTAACATATCGAAAATACAAAATATTTGGCAGATACCTGATGCAGTAAATGTTCGTATATTTTACTGTACCTTGATAGTTTTGGGTTTAACATTTTTGGCTCAACTTCAAATACATATGGAACCATAACAAATTTTTTATAGATTTATCATTTTTGTATCTTAATATTTTCTATCACGATAGTTTCATTTTTTCACGACACTTGCATTAATGTTGCCAATTTTTAAATCCGCCATTTTTTGGACTAGAATTTTGAGCCAACTTCATGTAGGTGATTCTATCCCCGAAATTAAAAAAAAATTAATCAGGCAACACTAACATAATTATATCCCTCTAACTCTTGTGTGAAGTTAGCACCGCCCCGTTTTATATTATAGACACATTCGATTGAAGTGATTTAACTGAATAATTTGAATTAACTGAGGTAAACTGATGTGATATATTCAGTTAATTCAGATTGTTCAGTTAAATCATTTCAATCGAATGTGCCTTTATATTTCATTCCAAATAGACTTCATTTGTGAAGTTATCCCCGAATTTTATTATATGAAAAATAAAAATGTTTATTAAAATTTTTTATTTCGGAAAACACACAAAATAAATGTAATAATTTAATAAAATGAAGTAAAATAATTTTTTAATTGGCTTATAAATTTGTCAGATAATGATAATTTGGTTATAAGATGGACAACACATAACTCACATTAAGGAAAACACGAATCAATCGCACCGTTCCACCGTTGTCGGATGAGAGCTATAAGGTTTAACCAACAAAGTATTGGTTACTAGTGTGAGTTTTTGGGATATTGGCCAGAGATTGAACATAACTTATATGGCCACAGCAAATTATGGTGAAAATTCTAGCTGATAAATTTTGCCTAAATTTTTCACAGAGTTTCAATATAACCTTAGCTATTGGAAAAGAAATCAAAAGTCAGATATCCATTATTTTGTCATTTTAAGGATAACTTTTAAGAATTTTTTCAGCTGGGATGTTTTATGTATTTGATGAAAAAAGAGATACAAAATAAATAAAAGAAATTTCGATGGTAATAAAATAGCAAAAAAAAATCTCTTTTGTGATAGTGCTGCCATTTGTGCGAAGTAGCGTAATCTCTTACTTTCCGCTGGCAAATTTCCACGATCTTATACATACATCATTAATTAATACTTAATTTTGCATTTCCAAATTATTAATGAAACCTACAAATCCCAGGGCCCAGAACGATCAGAGGCAAAGCCACAAACAAACTTACCGCCATTGTTTTGGGATCTAATACTCCTTACAAAAATTTTCTATGATAAATGATTGTACTGTGATAAATGATTTGTGATAGATGATGAAAACTAAAGCTACTTCTATCATAGAATAATGCTAGCTTTTTTTTAATTATTATTTTAAAAAATCCTACACATTTATGTTGACATTTTCATAAAAATTGGGGCATGAATAAATTAATTAATTTTGTATGTTGAAAATTGAAATATCACGCAACCGATTCTAAGAGGTTTTCATAAACTATTTTTGTTATTTATAATTTTAACTTTATGAAATCTATTGTTTTAAAATAAAAAGTTTTTTATTTTATCACAGTGGGTGTTTGAGTGCTTTCAATTATATATGTATGTGTATTTTGTGTTGGGTAATTAAAAAAGTTTTATAGTTGAATTGGTGCTTTTTAATTTCCATTTTAAAAGTTTTATATTCAATTTCAATATTTCCGTCATATTGAATGAATATGACGGAAATGTAGTTTTGCTGCTATGTATACTATTTCTAAATTTACAACCGTATGCTTATGGCCTCGATATTTCCATTACAGAAAAGCAAATTTACAGATATTTATATTGAGATAAAACAAATTTACATAAAGGTCTGATTAGAAATAAAATGTAATTTAAAATTTTATCGTATACAATTATTTTTTGCATTACAAGCTTATTATAAATTGATCCTTTCAAAATTTGTCATTAAATACACAGAACTCAACACATTTTAATTCCCTTTTTGCAATACAACAGCAACAATATAATATGTACATGTTGCTTTTATACACATAAATATGTTAAATAAAGGTCATTTCAACAAATTCGTTTTAACTTGTTGATTTTTGGTTTCGAGATGGAAAAAAAGCATTTAGCATTTACTGGACGAGTATTAGCAGCCATTTTCTGGTTTTTTCGATTTTGCGGGTTTAAAAAATAATATCGACTTTAAATACATGTTAAAGGATGAACATTATTATTATTTGGTGTCGCATTTTAGCATAAAATAAAGTTTATTATATTTTGACGTGAACGGGATTATTCATCCATATCCACAACAATCTACACATCAAAGCTTACATTTTAACTAATGATTAACGTTATAAAAAATTTATATTTACGCCTGGCCTAACGATTATCCTTTGTAACACCTACAAAACGATGAAACAATAAAATGTCTACCTTTAATTTTTTCATCGATTTTTTGTTCGTTGAGGATTATCTATACCTACATAATTAGTCATTATTTAATTATTTATAAATCCCAACAAAAATATTAATAAATTTAGGATGCCGGCTATCTAAACCGAATAAACCCAAATAACACTTTCTTTATTGAACATTGTGTATATTTTTCGAAATCAATTGCCTAAAATTAATCAGATACGTGTAGCTAGGTATAGCATGTAGAAAAATGTTAATTTATTGATATTTCATAACGAATCAAGCTTCATAATTGGATTTATCATTTCCGTTTTTGTATGCTTTATTATGGATTATTAAATTATTGACAGCTATATGTTAGAGAATCGACTTGTGTACACAAGCATTTCTAATTGAAATTTTTTCCGTTAAAGTTGAAATATTTTAATTAGGCTTAACTATAATGACTAAATGCACCTTAGGTCATTAACGTGGTATGAAAATAGTGAGTGAGATTAACGTTCAATAAATACGAAAAAATTTCTGAACTGATGAACAATAATAACGAATAATCCCATGTTGAATTAACTGTGCTGCGCTAATTTGGAATGACCGGACAATTATGACATTTAGATTGTTGGTATAGTATAACCAAGAATTTGCCCTAACAACCATTCTCTTTTTATGTATTTTAATATTTAAAACATTTTTTTAATATGTTCTTTAAATTTTATAGATTTTCGTCCAGGGATATGCGAGTGTGTTGGCAAAGATAATTTATTGGGAATTCATTTCAATATTAAATTTTAAATTAAATTTAGCATTTTAGTTTAATTTACGTTGACATATGATATTGTTACTGGGTCAGTGTTTTGAGCAACATGCTGCAACAACACAAAAATTTAATATTCTGTAATATGACGAAACATAGTGGAATATAAAACAATATCCCAAAACCTAGTGCAATATCCGACAACATGGTGCTACAGAACACAACGTTGTGCAACATCACACCATATCGGAAAAATTAAAATTCCTTAATGAAAGGAATGAATTCAAAGGCCCTGTCTCGCCAAATTTTATCAAAGTCAAGTTCAAGACAAATAGTAAAGGATTAAAATAAATTTTAAAAGAAGGCCCCAAAGTGAAATAAACACCATGAATACGCAACATAGTGAAACATAACGCAATATCCCTCAAAAAGGCGAAACATTAAGCAACAGCATGCAACACCTTACGACGTAGTGCAACGTTTCACAAAACGGTGCAGCATAACGCAAAATTGTGCAACATCACGCAAAAAGGCGCAACATGCTGGCCCATCCGGAGGACTCCTAAATGAATTATCCAGAAATTTGAACTACTAGTTATCGTTTCCTTGCATTCGAAAATCCTGTCCCTCCAAATTTCATCAAAATTAGCCAAGCCAAATAAAACGTTAAAAGAAGGCCCCAAGCCCAAAAACCACCATGAATAAGAACTCATTTGAAACGATTTCTGAAACCAGAAAATACCCTTTACCAATTTTTTTAAAATCCCCCTCAACAATTTTCGATATTTTAAAATCGTTAATCATTTTATTTTTTCAAATAAATTGGACCCGGCCCATACCGAAGAACCTCCTAATCGGATTTTCATAAAATTATTACTCATTGCAATCAATTCCTCGTATCAAAAACCTGCTATTACCGAAATTTTTATTCAAATCAATCAAGCCGGAAAATCTTATAAAATTTACTCAGCCTCCACCAAAGGACCCTCTAAACAAATGTTCCTGAAATTAGAATTTTTATCAAAATCGTGCAAACCGACAAAAAATTATATAATAGAACCCGGCTAAATGAATTTTGCAGAACTCCGGATCCATCACAATCGGTCTTTGGTACTCAAAAACTCTCCTCCATAAATGTTTATAAAAAACGTGTAAAAATTACTTTAAGGACGATTCCAGGCCTCACCGGGAGGGAAACTCTCTGAATTAATTTTCCATGAAATTAACACTTAACCCAATCGACTCCTGATATTCGAAACTCATTGTAATCACTTCCTTCTGATTCCCCTGAACCTCCTCCATCGGAGGAAGTTGTAGAACGCGGCTCTGAACGCATTTAATAGTAAATTGAAGAGTAACAGATGAAACTCTCACTTTCGATTACAGGTGAATCTCTTTTTATCTTAACTTTGGGAGACCACCGTTAAAACATCTTCGAAATAAAAATTTAATAAACTGGGAACTTTACTTCACTCGTATAGCATAATTCGATCGATAGATGATATTGATTTCTAAGCTTGGTCCTCTAATCTTAAAAGGTCGAGAAAAATGACTAGGAAACTGAAGAATGTGGCTAGAAAAACAAATGTTCAGGCCGGTCTTAGATCAAAGCTCCACATCTTCTTAATCCACTAACTGCAAGATTATTTAATCTCGTATAGAGATCAAATTCCACGTTTGCCAAGAATGTAGTGCACATGTGCGTACTTTGATAAAACTCCTGCGACTTGCACAATAGACCCCTTGTGGTATTGAGTGCGGAATCCTGGACTCAAGCCATCCTTATTTTTTTTTAAACTCGTTTGACTTTATTGGTGTACCTCTATAGGAACTTTCTCGAAATTTTACTCGATTCGATCGCTGACACTCCCATTTTTTATAAAAAAAAATAATTTCTCGTAATCAGGGCCTACCGCAAACGATTTGTGGAACTCGAAAACTCGCTTTCAGTAATTTCCTCAAAAGTAGTTGGGGGCGAAAGTTATCTAAACAAGTTTATAGTGATATCCTTGTTCAATTCATTTTAAAATATTAAATTATTTGTTAAGTTGATGGCTGCGACTATAAATTTGGTTGTGCAGATAGTGGTGTTAATGACTTGTGGTATGAGTCCATATTTGCCAATAAATGATCTAGTATATAATTAAAAGAGGAGAAGCTCAATCTAATTATTCAAGTTGGAATAATATTTTCCTCTATGATTATTATTATTATTTAACATCCGGTATTTTAATGTGGCGTTGTAAAAATTGAAATGCATAAAAATACTAAAGCCTTTAACGATATAGAACGTACATTTAGCATTTAAATAAGAGTTTGCATGGAAAGAAACTTATATAAAAACGACTGGAAAGGTTCGAGGCCGAACTCTGTAAGCATTTTTGTTGCCTATAAAGAACTAAGTGGATAACTAATATCACACCCACACACATCCACCCACACCCACCTAACCCCATCTACACCCAGCCCAACCTACGCCGATCCACCATAACTCAACCGACCCCAATGAAAATCAATCCACCACACCTAAACAATATTACCACCCCCACCATCAATCCAATTCTAACTCCCACAACCCATCGCACACGCGCCACTCTCTACCGCACCACCCATATCACCACTCTTTAACACCCACAACATACCCACTCCTCACACACCACCCACACAAACCCTCATCCACAAAATCCAGAATTATCACATCAAGCCAAAAGAACCCCCCATCCACCTCCCATACCACCACTCCTACCACCATAACAACACCACCCACACAAACCCACATCCACACGAGATATATTTTTATTCCACGTTCACATACTCTAAGAAACGAAAATAGAACAGAAAATTTAAAAAAGTTCTATCAATTTTAAGGAGGGGGGTTAACAAAACCCTACATATCGCCAAACATCCTAAACACAGAAATATCCAAATCCCTAGGGCTCTTTCCATTGAATTGCTTGAACTTTAAGTGAAGAAATTAAGTTGATATCTTCATTTGTTCTCAAATTATCGTGGACACGGACGGACAGACAGCAAACCGAAACCATATAGCATTTTTTTTAACTAAAATGCTTAAAAACAACACAATTGAATAAATCTTTACTTAATAAACACATTTTTATTAATCACTTGTTTTTTGTTCCGCAGAATATTTTGAATGTCTTTCAAAAAGTTTAAAAAATCACTCGATCGATTTCGACTTGTTAGGTCATCATCAGGAGTATCTACTGATTTGTATTAGTAAAAATTTTTGTTATATAATAGAAAAAAGCAAAATATAGTAAAAGGAGAGAAGAAAAAATAAGCAATAAAAATTAATCTACGGATCGCGCAGGTAGGCGATGAGTCATATGTAGGTTGAGTAACAAAATTCAAGGTATATTATTGCGTACGTGAGAATAGAAAAGGGCGGGGTCTGTAATTGGTGAGAACCGGATTTCTCTTTGTTCGTTAAGGATATTTTGGTTAAGAAATATTGATTTTCGAATTTCGTAAGATTCTAAGGTATCTAAACGTCTGCCTTTGGGTTGTATATGTAATATGTCTAAATTGTTCAAGCTAGCTGTATGATTTTCTGAAGTTAAATGGTTATGGAAAGTTGATTGATTGCAACCAGATAAATGTTCTTTAGCTCTAACTCCAAAATTGCGCCCAGTCTGACCAATATAGGAGAAACTACAATCATTGCAATTGATCCTATAGACACCAGATTTGGAAAGGCGATCAACTCTAGGTTTATTGTTAAAAATCATTTTCTTTATTGTGTTATTATTATAAAAAGCAAAACTAATATTGGTATAATTGGACACGATGTTGCTAATCCGTTGGCTCGTTTTTCCTATATACTCTAAGCGACGCCAATTTTCCCGCGTTGGACTATCCGGTGGATAAATACCCGTTAGAGTTTTACGCTTTAGCTTTTTATTTAATAACTTTAATATAGTCCTAGTTGCATATCCGTTATTCGTTGCTATTTGAAGAATTATGTTAAGCTCAGTGTTATAATTTGAATTTGACAGAGGGATGTTTATTAGTCTATCTATGAGTGAGTGGAAAGCTGACATTTTAATATTATGGGGATGGTTTGAAGAACTAGGGATAACAGCGTCTGTATACGTGGGTTTCCGATAAATTTTGAAGTCTAAAGTAGAATTAATCCTGGTTATTGTTATATCTAGAAAATTAATACATTTATTTTCTTCTTTTTCTAACGTAAAATCAATGGTGGGATATTGAGAATTTAACCAAGTAAGGAAAGAGTCTAACAGTCTATCAGTTCCATTCCATAGACATAATATGTCATCAACATATCTATACCAAAAGATTATATGACGAAAATAAGGATTGTTATTTGATAAGATCATTTGCTCGAAGAAATTCATGAAAATTTCAGCCAACAAAGGTGACAGAGGGGAGCCCATGGGTAGACCATCAGCGAATTTGAAATATGTATTATCAAAACAGAAATAATTTTGTTTAATACAAGTCTCAAAAACTAACTTCAGTTCACGACGTAAGCTCTCATCTACAACATCCCTATCTAAGTAATTACAAACTATTTGGGACAAAGTATTAATTGGAATAGAAGTGAAAAGACTGGCAACGTCAAATGAAACTAGTTTTGAATGTAACGGAATATCAACGTCTTGAATTTTGTTAATCAATTCTACCGAGTTCTTAACCGAGTAAGCCGAAAAGAAATTAGTATGACAATTGAAAAAATTTATGAAACCCTTACATAGCTTGTAGGCAGGAGCATTGCAATACGCTACTATTGGTCTAATCGGAATGCCTTCCTTATGGATTTTTGGTAAACCATAAAGGATCGGGGCAGATGGATTCATGACAGAGTACTTCCAACCAGTTCCAGCAAATAACTTCTGGCATTGGTTGATACACTTACTAACCGAAGTCTTAAAAGACTTAGTTGGATCTCTGCCAAGCTCTATTGCTTTACTTTCTGTAATAAAATCAGAAATTTTATTGCAGTAATCGACTTTTGTGAGCACGGTAATTGTATTGCCTTTATCCGCTTTACACGCTATAAGGTCATGGTCACGTAGTTTTTTCTTTATCGCACCAATCACTTTGAGGTTAGTATTAGAAGCAGCAGAAGAAGAAGAGTTTATCGGAGAAGAAGAGTTATCAATACCTTTCTTTATTTGTAACGCACACACTGATTTTATTTGGGTTATCTGGCCAGATAAGGCTGTTTCGGCATCTACAGCCAGATTTTCGAATGATCGAAGGTCGATTTTGTTTGGCGTAGGGGCATAATTCACTCCGTTGCTAAGCATTTGCACCTCTGTATCACGGAAAACGACTGAGGACAAGTTCTTAAAACGTGGATGAAATTGGAAATCAGACGAACCAACATTACCTCTACGGTTAAATGGATAAGCCTTATCTCGCAACACATCCAGTTTAGCTTTTTGTTTCACATATTGAATATGTGAAATTTCAGCTACCTCTGCACGAACTTTTTTGTCCAGCCAATCGAACTCAACAGAGTGCAAACGAATTGCTAACTCAGTGTGAACAACTTTAAGATGGAGATATAAGTTGTTCCTGGTAGCATACCCTTTACGCAGCTCGTTATCCCTCCAGCTACAAGTGTGTTTCGCCAAGTGCCTACGGCAAATAGCGTTAAAAGAATAAATCTTTATTGTGCTCGAGGACATTTAATGTCCTAAAATTTTACTGTGTTTCCAAAGATTAACATTTATTGTTATATTCTTGGAAAACATTATTTTACTTCATATACACATGTTGACGAAACATTGTTTCCAGATGGAAAAGCTAATTCTTAAATGTCAGAAGTCCTGATAATCATAATTCGAAATGAAATGTTGTAGTGCATGATGTTAAATCTGTTTTTAAAATTATGACATAATTGAATTAAAAAAGCTTCAAAGCTTCGTTATAAAGTGCAAAGAGTGGTTTGCTATTTTGTATATTAATTCAAAGAATCCTGAGTGTTTTGATTTTTAATATTATCGTTTCAGGTTGACAAAACCTTTTCACTTGTGTCCTTTTGTATAACATCTATTATTATTATTAAATATAAACCACAAAAAGGCTTCATTTTAATCCTCTTATCTCATTCACTTCTCACATAAACAATTTTGAAACAATAAAATTTATTCCTGCATACCATACGAGTATATTGCTAATAGGCACACACGTGTAAATCATGATAAACTTGAGTACGCTTTCATGCCGTTCAAAGACAAGACACTTCAAAATATCTAAGCTTTATTTCAGTTTATTTGCAAATCTTATTAAAATTTGTACAAAACAATTTTTTTTTTATTTTCTTGTGCACATCTCCTTGATTATCACCATACCATCATGTATAGCACAGAGGATAAAAAATTATCTCATATATATTCGTGTATATGATGATATATTATATTTTGAATAATTAATTTTTTTACCATCAACAGAATGTAAAATATTTATGATGATTTTTAGGGTATGAATTCCAAGCATAAAATAAAATTCCATTTTATACCAAGCACAAACCTAATACATAGAAAATTTATGATAAAAACATAAATGAAAATCATTACAAGGATTGTTTTATATGTATGTATGTCTAGAAGGGATAACGAAAAACAAAATAAAGAAAAATTAAAGATATCCAATTTTACTTTCATCAGCTTATGCTGCTCCAGCATGAAAATCAATTTTCGGTTGAAGAATAAATTTTCCTTTCCGCCAGAAACTTTTTATATGGGAAAGATACACATAACTTTATATTTTTGTTACAAGATATAGATGAAATTGATAATAAGTCTAATGATAATCTTGAAATATATATATATATATTTTTTTTGTCTTCTTGATTATGTATCAAGCGCCGCAGGTCCAATTTTGGTCAAACCTGTTTTGCTACCCTGCACGTGAGAGTGTTGGTACACCTCTCATCTGTCAAGACGATTGCCTTCTTACTGAACACCAATTTGAGCGCTGCTATAGGCCTTCTCAGATCTGCCCTTCCCTGCTGCATCTGGAGAGTCGTGCCTAGCTAGTTCGTCTGCCCTGCAGTTTCTCGTGATGTCCGATTGACAGATTATCTGGATGCTGAAATACTCGCTCATCTCGTTAAGAGATGATCAGCAATCCAGCACCACCCGTGACTTCAGACAAACCACCTCCAGCGACCTGACCGCCGCTTGGCTGTCCACATAAATTGCGATATCCCTCACGGATACCACGTTATGCTTCAACCATGTCACGGCTTCGCCTATCGCCACCACTTCAGTCTGGTACATGCTGTGCTAGTCAGGAAGACGAACGGAAATATTAACATTAAGCTTCTCACAGAAGACTCAGGCTCTTACCTTACCGTCTAGCTTAGAACCGTCCTTGAAAAATTGCAGTGCCTCGTTTTCCAGTATTGGTCCGTTCCTCCAGGATTCTCTCGAAGGACAGATGGTCCGGAAACCTTTATCGAAGCACAACGTTGGTTTAATATAATCTATAGATTCGCCAGTTCTTCCCTTAGCGATCTAATTATCGTCGAGTGTCCCGCGTGAAGACACTTCCACTGAGAGACAGCCGAGAGTCTCGTAGCCACATTGGCTGCTATCTGCTTACAAAGAAATTCGATTGGAAGAAGGAACATAATCTGTAATGCGCGTGTAGGAGTTCACCTAAGCGCCCCGCTTATAAGAATGCTGGCCGTTCTTTGCACCTTTTCCCTCATTTTTATATATGTTACCTTCTCCAGAGCTGGCCACCACACGCCCACCCCGTACATCAACACAGGTCTTACCACTGCGGTATAGACCCAGTGTACCAGCTCTGGTTTCAAACCCCATTTCTTACCTATGGCGTTGCTGCACGAGTAAATGGCTACATTAGCCTTATTCACCCTTTCTTCAATGTTAGGCTTCCAGCTGAGCTTACTGTCCAAGATTATGCCAAAAAATCTCGCTCTGTCAGCAAAAGCCAGTCTAATGCCGTTCACAGTGAGCTAACTACCGGAATTTTATATTTCTTTGTAAATAGTACCAGCTCTTTCTTGGGAGGGTTGATCCCTAATCCACATTTGCTGGCCCATTTCGTAACGATCAGGAGTGCATTTTGCATAACGTCCCTTATCGTATCCAGATATTTGCCTGAGACAGCTATCGCTACATCATCTGCATACGCTACAACCCCTATCCCCTCTCTCTCCAGTTCTAACAGCAAACCATTCATCACAACACTCCAATAAAAGGGGGACATTACACCTCTTTGCGGGGTTCCTCTAACCACCCGCCTTCTAATGGTGGCCTCACCCAGTACCGAGGTAATAATCCTGCTTACCAGCATCTGATTTATCAACCTAATTATGGGGTAGTCCACGTTCAAAAACTGCAATTCTTCCATGATTGCCTCCGTTTTTACATTATTAAAGGCATCCTCAATGTCGAGAAATGCTACCATACAGAACTCTTGCGAGTAGATAGACTTCTCAATCATGCGTACCAAATTGTGCAGAGCTGTGTCCACCGACTTTCCCTTACAGTTCGCATGCTGCGACATTGCCCAATTCTTGGGCTCAATTTTTGATCGAATACCTACATCTACCAACCTTGCCAAGGTTTTCAACAGAAAGGATGATACAGTTATAGGTCTCAGATCCTTTGGATATGCATGTGAGCTTTTCCCCGATTTCGGGATAAAGACCACCCTGACCTCCATTCATTTCCTAGGAATATAGACTAGTTTCAGACATCCCCTGAAGATGCCCTCCAGCCAGGGGAGGATAACTGCCGAATTCCTTTGGATCTCTGCTGGTATAATCCGAACCGGGCCCGCCGATTTATAAGCTTAAAACCGTTCAGCGCCCACCGGATTCGCTCCCTGTCCACGATGCCCTCCATCTCTAATGAAGGTGTTGCTCGATGAGCTCCAGGCTCCGTCGAGTCATCAAAGCTTCCCGGAAAATGGTTATCGATAAGGAGCTCCATTGATTCCGCACTTGAAGTTGTCCATGACCCGTCTGGTCCATTTAAATAACTAGGACTGGTTGGGTTAGTAGCTAGAATTTTCCTAAGGCGAGAAGTCACAGAGACCTCCTCCATCCTACAACAGAAGAGTCTCCAGGACCCCCTTTGTGCCTTCCTCAACTGTTTTTTGTACTTTCTTAGGTCCTCCTTATAGAAGTCCTAATTCCGAACCTCCCTTGTGCTCTTAGCTTTATTAAAAGCTGTCCTACATACTCTCTGATACTTTCCCAACTCTTTGGTCCACCATATCGGTTTCTGCCTGCACTTAGGCTTTATCAGGGTGCACGCAGTATTAAATGAAAGATTGCACGCTCTTGTGACAATATCCACCATGCAGTCTAATTCTTCTACCGTCACCGGAGATCCCGGGACCTCCAGCGGCAATAGTTCCTCCAACAC
This sequence comes from Nephrotoma flavescens, assembly GCA_932526605.1. Lineage (NCBI taxonomy): Eukaryota > Metazoa > Arthropoda > Insecta > Diptera > Tipulidae > Nephrotoma > Nephrotoma flavescens. The sequence goes on from OW052222.1 coordinate 141,320,180, forward strand.
CTCCCTGTATTTGTTCCAGTTTCTCCTTCTGGGATTCCTGAAGGCTTTCCGGGCAACAGGTTTAATGTCGAGGTTATACGTTACATATCAATGATCAGAGAATGAGTGCATCTACGCCACTCTCTGATCATATGAATCATCGTTTCCGAGGCACAGGTCACATCTAAAACCTCCTGTCGATTTTTAAAAATAAATGTCGGTTCTCGTCCAATATTGCAAACTACAAGGTTGGTATTTAATAAGTAATCAAAAAATAACTAACCCCTCTCGTTGATATCTGTGCTTCCCCATATTGTGTGATGCGCGTTTGCATCACATCCTAGTAAATATAACACCTAGCTACCTTTCTGTGATCTGCTTCCCGGATCAATTACCCCAGGTTATCCGGTGGAATCTTCTTTTCGCGATCCATATAGTCTGAGGCCAGCCATAATTTTTCACAGCCAGCCTCAACACTCACTGCTGTAACATCCCCGCTACTAAATTGTGGAAGAAGAAAAATATTCAGATTATTTTTCGCTAAAATACAGGATCTGATCTTGTCAGAGTTGCTTGAGTATAGTAATTTATACCCCTTCGTTCTGAGGCCAAAAATCCTGTTATTGCTAATCCAAGGTTCTTGGATTAACACCAAGTCCTCATCTGACTAAGTCAGTCTGAGCACGAGAGCTGCCGAGGCAACCTTCGTGTGATGTAGGTTTATTTGTACAATGCTTAACATTGTAGTCAACCTTACTCACCTCTTCCTGCACTCCCTGCATCGGGATAGTGCTCCCGATGATATATCTGGCTCGTTGTTCAGGCTGCTATCCTCCTCTTGTCGAGAGCCTGACAGGATGTCCCCATCAGACTCCAGAGAGAGGAGGCTACCTCCAGTTACGATGCTCCCCACGTCCGAAACATCACTCCCCTAGCCGTCCTCAGCCCGCTTGATCGTCTACTGCTGGGTCCGTTCACCGCCACCCCCAGGCAGGTCTTTCGCAGTCGTCTCGGTCTCATCTTTATTATATATTTTAAGGGTGATCGGCCCGAACCCTAAGTTGATCACCCCCTTTAGTTTTGCAACGGAAGCCAGGTACTTTTTATTGATCAGTATTATTGTCAATCTAAAGCCTCCCTTAGCCTCCTCTCGCTTTACAATCCTGCAGTCTTCCGTCGGAAGTTCGGGATTGCTGGCCCGGATGATCCCGATTATCTCTTCCGGCTTATCCGGCTCGGTTGGCAGCCATACACGTACCCTCGGCCTGCTCGGGATTTACTCCCTGCGGACTGCCTCAAGCCTCACGCCCTGCCATACCTTGCCTACTTCGGCCACTGCCCTTTTGTAAAGGACGACCGATCTCTGGTCTGAGCACGGAGTCAACTTCACGCGCAACTGGTACCATCCCGCATCTCTGCAGGACGGGGGGATCTTGGATTTTGTCTTAGGATCCGCAGAAAAATGGATTTTAGTGCATTATACACTACCCTCCACTTCTCTGACGTGATGCTCCCATCTTCCTGACTTCTGTCAATGACTGCTAGCACCAACACGTGCTCCTTTAGGATGTTACTGAATAGCTTCAGTTTTCGATCCCTAGGAGCACCCGACGCTTGTCTGATTGCAACTTGGCTGGCTCGCTGTCGCCCGTTTCCAGCTCATCCTGGGACCTCTGTCTTTAAGACACAAAGGCCCTTTCCGAGCTATCACAGCCGACAGTTTCTTAAGCCCATGCCACAGATTTACGCTGTTCTACTGTAAGCTGCCCCTCAGGGGTCGTATCGACGCTTCGACGGAGGGATCTCCTTCAACCCCCCCTATTTCCTTTGGCGGTTCTACTTCCACCTGGCTTCGATGCCAAAGTGTCGCTTACCGTTGCTCCTAATGATCTAGCTCTACCTTCACGGTTAGAGTTACTCCCGTCCTCTGGTTTTTGAAGGGTGCCGACCCTTTTATTTTTGTTTTTTATTTTCCATGTTTCTCTCACGAGTATCGGAGAAATATAAGTTGACCTGCGCAGAGATCCGTGTACGCACGCAAGGCTAAATAGAACTGGAGGTCGCCAAGTATCCAGAGGGCTACGTTCAAGACTGGGCTTTGTTAAACCCAGTCTAGCCGATCATCAGCACGGGTCGCGTAACACCTTAATCCAGCCCATTGGCTCATCGAGCACCCGCCCTCCTCCCACATTCACTCATTCATTCACCATTCATATGGATATCCCAAACAAATAGGACCCACTTCATTCATGGGATACCCGTTTATAGGGTTCCCCATTCACTACCTAGAGGTCCGGGAGCGCAAGGAGACGTGACGCTCAGTTCACCGTGGTTGTGGTCGATGGTTTTATGGCGCCATCAGTTCGCCTTTCTCTCCTGGGTATCCTAGGCACTCAGAATTTGGTGAACCGAGGTTAACCACTCCCCCGTTCTCTGAGACTCCTCCTAGCAGAGCTGCGGTTGGGGCCGGCTTATTTAATTCACCGCTAACCTACCTATCGGTAGGCCGTTCACTATTCACCACCTGTGACCCCCCTTTCCCCCCCCGAAAGCCCTCGCCACGGGCTCTCTCTAGTAATAATAAATGAATGGCTTCTTTTAGTAAAAAGCATTTATTATTACTCTCTCTAGTAATAATAAATACTTTTTACTAAAAGAAGCCATCCATCAAAATACTCTGAGTATAACAAACCTTTTCGTGCAAGTCATCCCTATTTTGCATTTTCTACTGCATCATGCGGCTAATATTTAATTTTAATTTTTATGAATTTTATAGGATGTTGAGTTTAATTTATATGATTTTAATGATATTTTATATTATTGCAAATATACGATCTAACCATCCACGTAAAGCTGTTTGTAAATTTTTCATTTGAAGCCTAGTTTACCAAAATTTACTCTAGTAGCCATTGCAAGTTACCACCCTCAAAATCCGATTATTAAACAAATGGTTTTCCTACAACTGTGGATGATCATGTTTAAATTTCCATGAAGTTCCATTTATTTCATTTTTATTTTAAATCGAGTGTTAAATTTAAATTAAGTGTAAATTAATTGTATTTGCTTATAGCTGGTAATTTAACTTTTATATTTTTTAAATAATAAATGTAAAATATAATATATTATACTGTTTAAGAGGGTCAGAATAAACGATAACAATAATTTAATTTAGTTTGGTTTAAATTAATTTGGTTTTGACCTAATGAAACATTGAATTCTTTAAATCACAAAATTCCGTCGTCTTATCAGATCAGATTGCAGTGACCAAACTACAAAAATATTGAAAATACTTTGAACTTACGTACAAAGTATAATCACAGTGCTTTAGCGAATTATTATGTTTCACTGCACATTTGTTAACCCCTTTATATTTTTGTAGTTTGCAGTCTGATGAGACGACCGAATTTTTTGATTTAAAGAATTTAATTATTGTTTCGTTATGTCGCAACCAAACTGCCAACCTCTTGGTAATCTCAGCTCGATGTAAAGCTGGTGTCTGGCTTTCACCCAAAATAACCCAATATTCCTTATTAATAATATAGTTTATAATTGAAATTATTCATTACATAATTTTTCAGAATATTAAAATAAATGGATCATCTATCATTTTTTGTTTCTCCCACTTCCTGTAACTGTTTTGTGAAATTTGATGATTGTGAGATGTTAAATTTGCCTATCGATCGCGTTTCACTAAAGTATCCCCTCTACAGATTCTGCATCATATTGTTTTTTGTAGCTTCGGGTTTGCACAATAATGCAAGCATCCCAAAATTCGATCAATGATTATAAATTAAAAACATAATATCAAAAACGAATGGAATTTAACTTTAATAAAATAAAACTTTACGACGAATGTCTACATAGATTTGGAGTACACTACTCATAATTTTTAAAGCGGAAAATTAAACTTATCGAGCTTTTGGTAAAACAGTTTTGTATCAAAAACATTATCCTGCTTAAATTAAAGTGCAACTCTTGTTAGAAATCTAAACTTTTCAGCATCATTGTCTTAATCAAACTCTCACAAAGCTGTCAATCCCGGTACACCGTTTTCCACCAAGTTTTGCAAGTATCTCCCAATTAATGAAAAAAGTTTAAGCATAAGTTTTACTTTTATTTATGTACGTAGTAATGCACACTCCGTGTGTCGAGCCATGCAAACGAAATACTTGTAGCTTATGTTCAGAACAAACGGATTGACTGACCGAATAAAACTTCATATATAAACTTTTTTTAATAAATTCAATGATTTGTGGCTGATATCGATCCACTGGAGGGCGCTTGAGAACTTTTTCGTTTTTTGCAAATATTTTGAAAGCATATCATTTGAAAATATTCGTTTTTCTAAACTAAAATGGACAACTGTTTCATCCTATCACAACCTACTAGTACAAATGCGAACAAATTGTCTTTCTCTAATTTCGTTCAAGTATCGAAAACAAATTATTTGAAACTGATGATTGAAACTTCATAATAAAGCTTTTACCATAAATTGGAAGGTCCCTGTGAAATTTGGGCGAAACTGATTCACTGAGCGCGACAGCTTCCGTTGGAGCTTTTTCATTTTTTGTTTATTTTTTTCAGTATTTTTGTGTTAGCTAATATTTTGAAAAATATATTATTTATGAGTAAACAACTATCCACTAAAAGATTGTAAATTATTTTTTGCAAGAAATCCGGTCACGTACAAAGAAATGCTCCCACACTATTGCCGCAGCAACAAGTGTACAACAGCGCTTGTCCACACCATGCCGCACATCACACCACTCCGCCATTGTACGTACAAGGCGGATATTATTAAATAAAAATTCAAATTTAATTTTAATAAATATATTTAAATTAGTTTATAAATAATTCGAAATAAAATTAAATTTAATTAAAGTTTAATATAATAAATCCAAATAAATAATTAATTAAATAAGATAAATTTATAATAATAAATTAAAGATAAAATTATTAAATAAAAAGAAATTCTACAAGCTATTCTCCTATGGAAGCAGAAAGTGACAGATTCTATAGGAGCTTTTTAGGTTTTTGTAAATATTAAATATACTTGGGTACAAAAAAAATCACGCATTGATCAATTTTCAACAAAAGATAAAACTAATATAGTTACTAATAAAAAACCCAGTGTGTATTTAATTTTTTTGAATGTAGATTTAAAGTCTCTTTCGACACTTACCCAGTAGTACGCAAATACGCATACTGTGCTAAAAATAATTTTGGGGGTCAACATCTGAAGTACACGTTTTTTGTAAATTTATCATCATTAAAATTAATGCCTGTTACAGCTCCTGCAGGCACGTTGCAGCAATACCTCTGACTCGAACTCTTTAATTCAACTCGCCCCGTAAATGTTCGATGGGATTGAGATCCGGGCTTCAAGCTCTCTCTCTCTGGCACTATATCCTATCAAGATATTTGGCCGCCTCAAATGAGGTTTCATAATCATATTTTCATTTCGGATAATGAGTGATTAATTCATTGATCATAAACCAGCCGTGAAATTTTTTCTTTGCCACCACCGGGAATCGAACCCGGGACCTCGAGTCGCTGGAGCAAGCTGTTACGAACCCCGGCATGACGACCAATACGTTCGAAGCGGGTAACTAACTATCGGATAGTGGGGGGTTCTTTGCCGTCATACATTATCGGAGTACAACAAAAACATTCTTGTCGACTAAAAGATACTCGAATTATAAAAAGAACACTGCAACTCACTCCACCCAATCTTTATCACATCACCATTAACCAATCGAAACGCAATTTATTCCATTTTTTTTTATTTAAACCATTATTTATTTAAGAACCGATAAAATAATTGAAAACATAATTTGATGTGGAAATACTAAAAACTACTGTCTACTACTACTAATTATACTTATTTAACTAAACGAACTATTTTGAATTTCAAGTGAATAATAAAAATTTAATCAGATTTTTAGTTAACGCAAAAAAAAAAAGATAAGATCAAAAAAACTCACCAAATATAAACTGCCGAAGAGTACTCTCGGTTGATATATGTATGGAACTTTGAATACTAACGTTTCCTTTTTTTTATCTACTTGTCACTCACTTTTAGAAATAGAAATTATTTACTTATATCTGGATTTTATATTTAGATAAATCTTAAATCAACTAGAACGCTAATAAATTTTCATAAATTTTCGCATGCATTAATTTAAAAAAAAAAAATTAGCTTATAGTGCTTATTTTTTTGTTTAAAATACTTAAGAGAAACACAGTACACGCACAACACATACAACACACAATAATTATTTGTTGCTGCCCTCGCGGTTGTTGATATGACCTTGAGGTCGCTATACGTCCATATGCGGTACCAATTTTCGCTGCGTGCAAAACGCTAGTTTTAATCAGCACATATAACTTCGTTTTTAAGTCCCGTGCAAAATACAGCAAAACGCAATATACAACGTTTAATAATAAACCAATATGGTTGAGCACGTTGGAACGCTCTTATGTATTTAGTTTTTTTTCGATCACTAGATCAAGATTTACATTTTTTTCCACAATTCCCAAAAATGTAAGCCCAATAATACTTTAACTTTTGGTTTGCTTTTTTTTTTGACAACTGCGATGGTCTCGCACAAAAGGCAACTCAATAATAATTTCATTTTCGTACTTCGACCAAAGATATTAAATATGTGTTTAAAAACCATGTACAATTATGTACATGATTAGTTAGTTATATACTTGTTCCCATTATATACATAGCTAATTATTGTTAGGTATGGTCAAGTTATGTCTAGTAGATAACCAAAACCAAGAACACAATTGCATTGCAAAAATGTAGGTCATAGCGTTGTATATACTCACACATAAAGCCCATCACCCAATTTCTATATTTCCCACGCAGATTACCATCAGATTTATGAATTTATGATCTCCAATTATGAGTAAAAAAAAATAATAAAAAAAAGGTAAATAAATAAACCAACACCATGCAAACAATTATACATAAGGTATACGACTTTACTGACCTATACCAATCTAGCAAAGCAAAGTCATATGACATATTAGGGTGAACCAAAATTCGTTCACGTTATCTTGTAAAGATTTGAAAATCATAACAAAGCATGCTGACCACTTTGCCACCAGGGCTTCAAGCTGGCCACTCCTTAACAGGCACATTCACCTTTTAAAGGTACTGGTACAATATTCAGCCGTATTCCTGCATGAATAAGCAGTTATCACCATTAACATCCGCAAAATGTACGCCCTCGAGTACTTCCTCAGTGTACCGTTGAGAAATCAATCCTCTTGATCGACGGCCACTATTCGCTCCGAAGATGAACGCAAGAGCTGTCTTCGCCTATTCTAAACATGCAAGATCCACCGCCATACGAGACACGTGCTTCAATGTAACATTGTGCAAATCGCTCTCCTGATTTTCTGTACATTCTTCTTCGCTCATCGTTGTCATGTAAACACATCCTGCACTCGTCAGAGAACATTTCCATTGTTCTTCTGTCCAATCCAAATGGTCTCGATCAAACTGAAGGCGAGCTCGTTGGTGAACTGGGATAAATTTCGGCCCGTTTTGGTGGACTGTGTACAGTCAGATCACATTCTCGAAGTCGTTTTCTAACTGTCCACCGACTGACTTCGACTTCACGAACTTCTTAGAGCCGCTGTTCCAGTTGAACCGCATTGAAACGACGATTTCGCAACGAAGCCGTCACAATATAGCGGTCATCACGCTGTGTTGTAAAACGAGGTCGGCCAGATCCTTCTCGCCCTATGTATCAGTGGATTTCTTGATAGCTCTGCCATACTCGACGAACGGAGACCCGGCTCAAACATAGTTGACAAGCCACTTCACTTTGGTTCTACCCGGCATCAGTTAGTGTAACCACCAGCGGCTACGTCTGGTGTAGTGAAGTGTATGTGCAGTGTAGGTGAAGACTTAATCAATAGAAGACCGTTTAAGCTAAACGGTGATATGCTAATGTTCCGCAACCGGTGCTACCTGGAACGAGGGTTTTCGGATTGTTGTGTTCTATTGTTGGTATTGTCTTGGTTATTATCAGAAAATAGACACACATTGGATAGGTGATGAAATGATCTTTAACTTGACATATTTGATTCAAAAAAATATTTGAATTCGCAAGAAATTACAAAAAAAAAAAAACAAAAAAAAAACTGTGTGAATTTTTTGCACCCAAGTGTAAATAGAAAAAACGATTAAAAACAAAAAGTTTGTAAATTAAACCCAGAGTGTCGATTTTGTACGAAAAGCGACAAGCGCGAGGTGAGCAAACCGGAAAAATAGAGAAATGAACATCATGATTGTATTAGTAGGCGAAACGCATGCGCATGATCATGTTTTGATTTTTTTTTTGGATTGACATCTCTATGCGTAAACATTTCACAATTTTCATATTTTTGAATTAATTTGCACCACCGCTCAAAAGCAAGCGAATAGAAGAGGTGAGTAGACGTCAGTATCAAAAAAATTAAACCGATTCAACCGGATCCATTTATTTTGGTACCTACCATCGCAAAAATGACAAATAGAATGCACATATACAAGAGAGGAAAATACACAATACAAATATAAAATTAGATGTACACAAAATTCTTGCTCACCTCGCCAAAATACAAAATTGATACTCAGATTATTTTTAAATTTTAACGAATTTAATTCGTCAAAATATTGATTGCATTATAATTCAACATTTCTAATTACTATCAGTCTAGGCGGATTGAATATTCACATTCAAACTTTATACAAATCTGTGTTCAATTGTTGCAATTATGCTGAAAGTTTAGCATTTACAAAAATCGTCAAAGAATAAAAAAATTTAAATAATTTTAAGTATTAAATTTTCAATTAACAAACTGTTGAATTGGTTGTTTGCGACATCTAAATATTTTAGATTTAAAGTATAATGCACAGGAATTGTGGCTATTATGTAATTTTAGATTTTTTAATTCTTATCTTATAATTACCTATTCTCTTTACCAACTGATAATTCTAAATATTTGTCTCTTTTCAGGTAAATTTTGATGAGTACCAATCCCAATGTTATATTCCAAATTTTCCGTAATGGAGTCAGTTATAAGTAAGTATGTAAAATATTAGGCCTCTACTCTGATTTTGTTGCGAGTTATGGTGAGGTCCAAATAATCAGAGAATTGTAATTCTTGTTTAATAAAATTTTGCGTTTTATATATAAATGTGTTCACTCACAATTTGCTTATGTTATGTAAAATGTATGGAAATTTAAAAGGTTAACTGAGCAAAAATAGAAATTAATTTGATATTCGTATGACCAAGAAAAGGATCAGACAATACCAGGAAAAACAAGCGTCGATTGATAATCAATTGCTGGCCTGAACAAAATGGATATGGTTTATATTAAAAGATCACCAACTGAATACTTTTTCAACAAAAGTTTAATCACAACTATTACAAAATTTTTTCTCGTACAACCACCCAAAATACTAGGTTGTATAGAACTCGTCATGTACCGACCAAATGGCACAGTGGTTAAAGCTTTGGCTTTTGGATCGGGAAGTACCGGGTTCAAATCCCGATAAAGGCAGGATGCAAAAGTGAAATTTCACAACCGATTACGATCGGGGATGAAATGTAACACATCTATGACCCCCTGTCGGAGTGCAAAACTCATGGGCCGACCCATCTTCCATGTCAGTATAGGCTGGCATGGAGCTTGCAATGTGCAGATGGTTTTAAATCGGCCCTATAGCCGTACGTCGATTTGGCAGGTGATTCGTAAAGTAAGACGGATAAAATAAACCGCGAAAGAGCAGGGAGTGCTTCGGCCCCAGAACAGATTGCATAGATAAATAAAATAAAATAAAAAAATAAAAAAACTCGTCATGAGGCCGCCACACCTATACATCGCAATTTAAATTTTTTATCTTTGTTTAATTTGGATTGTTACACAATCAAAAACACTGAAATCAATCAAAAAGACTCATTTATTGAAAAATTACTGAAGTAACCCAAACTATGTAGCACAAGTAACGGACGTTAAAATTAGCATTGGTATCGGAAATTGTCATTACAGAAGGCACATTACACAGCGAATTTCTTTTAAAACATATAGTCGGATTTAGTCTCGTATACAGCGTTATGGATGGCACTCGATTTTATCCAGATGAAAATTATTAATTTCATAGACCGTATACTGGATACATTTTTTTTTGAAAATTCTCCCATTTTCCAGATTCCTTATCGAAGGATTACATTGATATTACACAGGTCTGATTTACCGAGCGATTAGTGAGGTTCTACCTATAGTGCAAGAAAGCTTACATTACTCCAAATATTCCTAAACTAATAACAACTATTGATAATATAATTTAATTATTGATTCTGGTTGTATTGATAAAAAAATTAATATCCTGCGCTTATGGTTGGACCAATATCGAAGATATCTATAGACTAAAAGGCCGTTCGGGTATCACCTATGTCTCAAGTATAATCCAAAGAGATCGTGAATCTTAATAATGAAGTATTGCGATTCGAAATCCTAATTAACAAGATATCCTTAGAGGAATTTTACAAACACAAAACGACGACTCGGATTTCTATATAACAACTGACCTAACTAATGCCGTACAGAGCTCTAGGAGTAATGATTTATGTGTTTTTGGTGGCACTACTATGGACTAAGAAACCAACTTTTTTTTAACTGTGCACATCTGCTTGATTGTAGTGGTGCTAATTCGCTGACATCTCCTAAATCACGAAGTTCCAATAAACCAGTGGGAACGATATCAAACAGATGTCGTGAGGTGGAGAGTTTATTCAGACTATTAAAAGTTTTTCTGATGTGGTATGCAAGGTAATTCACCAACCCTACTAGTAATTATACACCAAAAAAGTAAACATTTTAGCCGAAAGTCTATTTTACATAATAATATGTAGTTTGAAAATTCTCTTCCACAACTAAAAATATCTGTAAAGTTAAATATCTATTTTTGAATAGTCGATTTTACCAGTAGATTTTAAAATATGAAAAATTGTTAAAATTATATTTAAAAACTAAATATAAGAATATAATGGCTATGTTCACGGTGATCTTCAGAATTGAAGACATTGCCCAGAAGCTTATCATTACGGTTTAAATAATTTTTTGGATTTCCACGGAATACAAGTCGAGATTTTGGGAGCTTAGATAGCTATGTCCATGGTGATCAAAATTTAAGCTATGGCTATGTCTATCGAAATTTTCAGAATTTTGTGATAGTTCTGGAATGGCTTTGCAGCTTATCATTATGGTTTACTTAATTGATGGATGGCCACCTCTCAAAATCTCGGCTGACTGACTGATAAGCTTCTGAGACATGTTGGGCCATTCCAAAACAATGAGAAAATTCTGAAAATCACTATGAACATATCCATCTGATATATCTAACACAAAAATATAGTGAGATCGAGGAGCACCTCTGAAAACCTCGACTTGTAAACCTTAATATTTATCTTCTAGGCCATGTGTTATGGTTTCACGACCATGAGACTGTTACGGATTTTGTAATTATTTCATCAGAGCCTTTAACCTAATAGTCTTTTTGGACCACAATCTTATTGTAGTTTAGTTATTAATTATTTTGCATAGTATTTCTTGCAAATTTAAATAAGTTTATTAATTGACACATTATTAGTTTTGTATAAGAGTTAATGAATATTTATTTAGGCGTCACATAAAAATTTATTTCGTCTATATACTAGAATTATTTATTAAATTATGAATTATTTATTTATGTATTAATTCACGAAACTTATTTATTTCATTAATTTGTTTGTTTACTAACTTAATATTTAATATATTTTATTTATTTATTGATTAAATTAAGCACAAAAATCGATAAATGGTACCACCATAATGTCCACTATGCTAGAACATTTTGAGTTTTGTGTTCTTCTATAACAACACATGAGGTTTATGTTAACAAGATAAATCACCATAAATTATATGTCTTAATTATCCTTAATTACAAAATAAAAATATCACTAAGTTTCATTAATAGGTAAAGTCAAATTCAATTATTTATTTTATAAGGTTAACAGTACACTTTTCATTTAACCCTTATGTGAGTGAAGAAAAATTATTTTAATTTGAATGATTAACTTATTTCCACGTTCGTCCAAGTTGTAACATTTCTCATTTTTAAGTATGATCGTAATCTATACCAATTGAACTAAAAGTTCTCATAAAATTTAAAGTTTTTATTGGAAGTAAAATATACAAAAATAGACGTCTAAAAGGACAAAAGGTACCCAAGTACCTACGTCACTCACATTAGGGTTAACTTAAAACAAAAAACTCAACTGTTTTTGTACACGTCGTCAAAACCCCATCCATCAACCAAAACAAGTTGTTGGTCAATTTAAGTCTAGCTTGTCTAGAGTTGAGAACAGAAGTAAGACAGAATCTCTATGAATATAGCCATTTATAGATCTAACATAAAAATATAAAGAGATTGAAGACGAGGCGACCTGCCAAAATCTCGACTTGTATTCTATCGGAATAAACTTCTGACATGCTTGGCGATTCCAGAACTATGACAAAAGTTTGAAAATCACCATGGACATAGCCGTCTGATAGATCTAACATAAAAACATAGTGAGATCGATGACCCCCTCGCAAAATCTCGACTAGTATTCTTTTAAAATCTAAGAAACTTATTTTAACAATATTTATTTTAAGTTTATTTCTATCGCATACTGCATAGTAAATATTTACAACACTATGTGTCTGTTACAGACATAAATTAACTTCCAATATTAAATAAAACTCACGGCACCACATTTACAATCAACTTTATTCAACACACAAACTAGAATTCACTGGTAAACAAGGTTGAATTCACATCGAAACCGTGTGCTGTGTATTATTAACTCCGTGGGAAATAAACCAAGCAATTGATTCAATTTTTGGTGGTTTATTTCTAGTTCATCGTAATATCTTCGGCTTTGCGAACAATTTTTTGGCCCTTCACCCAGAAAAAAAAAACGTTTTTAATTCAATAACTTTGACTTATTGAATCGTATTTTTCGAAAATCAGCAATAAAATTGTTTAATGAATAACTTAGTTTTAAGTTTAACAAAAACATGTATTCTATCAATAAAATAAAATAGTTTTACTAATAAATACACTTATTGTAATAACAATGTATTAGTTATCAAGTCTAGACTTAATAAATTTATTGATCGGATAATGTTCGTTGTTAAAATAAACATTAAGACTTGATTAAATTATTAATTCAATAACTAAAGTATGTAATTACATTTACAGCGTGACTGTTCTCGTTAATCATTAAAATTCGCTAAAGCATTATACTTATACTTTATATGTAAGTTCAAAAGTTTTCAATATTTTTGTAGTTTGATGATTTGGTCACTGCAGTCTGATGAGACGACCGAATTTTTAATGTAAAGAATTCAGTGTTTCCATTAGTGCGAAACCAAGTTTCCATTGCTTGGTTTCACACTAATGAAACATTGAATTCTAGAGAGTCGTGTTGCTGATATTGCAGCTGTAACTTGGTGGTAAACTCCATCCACCAAGTTAGTGCCGCAATATCAGCAACACGAGGGCACGACACGATATCTTCTTAAGCAAGATGATAGTCTCTACTCTACGGGCCTCGCATCCTCTATGGTTAAATCCGAGCTGGTCTTGAAATTCAAAATGCGTTCCAAGTTGCAACGTCTTGGTATTGGTAACCTCACCTCAATCTCACCCTATCGTGGTAGGTACCCGTACCATCACCCCCATGGCTCCATATTATCCAGAATATCCTTTATTATGATTATTACGCTCTTTGTACAAATTAATAATTTAATTTTTTGGAATAATAACTAAAGAACGTCCAATTTAAAACGTCAAGTTATTGAACGGAACTAAATTCTTATTGATATAACAATTATTGTGTCGATTTAAAGGTAGTAAAATCAATAACTATAAAATTGTTACGGCAATAACTTCGTTTATTGGCCAAAAACAACCTATGTTTTTTATTAATTTTGCATATGAAAATTGTTATTTCAACAACTTTTTTCTCTGAGTGTTCGAGCCGGATCTGCTAATCCATTCATTACTTTAATTTCGATAAACGTGTTTGTGAACATATACTGACGCCACATGGCTCCAGAAACTGTAAAAGGTGAGGCTAGTAAAGAGTGCTAGTGCTGTAATCGATATTTTTAATGGTTTAGTTAGAAAGATTTGAAACGAATTTTACGAAATCTCATTAATTACACCTTGCCCACATTTATCGCAAAACGCGGTTAAATCTCCTAAATTAACTTTGGATAGAGTACAAAACTGTATATTCGGAAACGAATCGAACTGGCAATTTTGACGACCGCGGGTTAGATGCGTATTCACCTGGAGAGGAACAATCTATCAATTTGATAGCTGAGATCACGGCTCTTTTAGAACAAGAAACACCTGCTACATCTAAACCCATTCCACAACCACAGACAATTGCAAAATCTAAAACTAAATTACCACGAATCAGTTTGACATCATTTTCTGGAGATTATTTAGTGTGAACATCATTTCGAGATCTCTATAAAACACTCGTTCATGACAATAAATCTATTTCGCTGTAGAAAACTACATTACCTTAAATCGGATTTGTCTGTTGAGGCGGAGCACCTACTTTGAAACATCGAAACTACCGATGCCAACTATGAAGATACTTGTCAAACTTTTTTGAAGCGTTATGACAACAAGAGAGTAATATCCTCTGCGACAAAACAAAGACAATTTAATTATTTATTGAAAAAATTAAAGAGCATTGTATTTTCGATTATAAAACTAATATGGTTGGTAGACAATTATTAGGCCAGTTACGCACATGAAAAAAATAACTAAATTTGATTGGTTAATTTTTTAGTAACAGTATTTGTTTACAAAAATGCTTAAAACAATGTGACAAAACAAAGAGAAACTCAGTTTAGTTTGAATTTTGTTAATGGTAAGTTGTATTTTTTTTATTTTTTTTAAATATATTTACTTCTAAATGTTATTGCGATTAACTTTTAGGGAAAAAAAAAACATTTTTTACCATGCCAAACGGAACATATTTTTCCAAAGTTGAAGTGAATAAAATTGTCGAACTTCAGCGAGACAATTGGAGAGCAGCTGACATTTCCAAAGCACAGGAGACGGGATTGTCAACCGTTAAAGAAAATTACGAGAGTCCTAAATTAGGAAGGAATAGTGCAATCACTCCACAAGTTAAGCGCTAATATTACGATCTGCTTCTAATTCTATGGATTCTGCTGCAAAGAGGGTTCTAAAGTCTGCTGAACATATACAGAGAAAGAAAATTAAAAAGATACCTGTTTTGAAACTCCAACATAAATTAGCACGACTTGAGTGGGCACAAAAGCATACGTCCTGGACAGATAATTGGGACAAGGTCATTTTTCCCATGGTTTGGGGAGCCGTTTCAAAGTTAGATGTCATTAATTTGGTGTTCGTCAGTGGTCGTCAGAACACTAATAAATATATAGAATTACTAAACACACAATTTGTAAAAATTAGAGAGGTTTTGGGATCCAACAATTACATTGTTCAGCAAGACAATGCTGCGATCCACACTGCACACATTACAAAATCGCTGTTTAAAATGAAAAATTAAGAGTTGATGAAATGGTGAGCAATTTCTCCCGACATGAATATAACTGAAAACATATGGACCCCCATATTTCCCGAAAATTACATGCAGCTGGCAAGTAACATCAAACCGCCGAAGAGCTTAAAGGTGCAATAACAAAGGAATGGAATCGTTTTCCTATAATGTAGATCAAAAAATTGTACGATTCTCTACGCCGAAGAATATTTGATCTTTTTAAGGCCCAGGGCTGTCGAACTAAATACTAATTTAAAAAATAAGAACTAAATTTAATTAATCAAAATATATTCTTTGTGTTTTGTCGCATGAAATGAAAGGTTTTAATTAAACTAAATATTTTACTGATACATTTTATTAATTTTTTGGGAGTAATTTATCGAAATATTATTAGTTCACCTATAGTAGAAATATAAATGTTCAAACAGTGTTCAAACATGTTTAATATCTCAACCCAACTTACATACCGAGTCTTTGGCAGCCATTAAATTAACGAATATTTGCTTAACTATAATCAACATTGGGATGATTGGATCGTTTACATGGTGGTACAAAAGCTAGATGGCGAAAGTTTGAAACAATAGGAGATGACGAACTCACCTAATGACGGACTTTCAACTTGGGAGAAGCTGCAATCATTCCATCACGACCGGTGTGGAGTACTTGAAGTCATAGCAACGACTAAACCTAAGTCAACCATAAAACGTACTCCAAATTCTTCTTCGGATCCGATCAGAACACTACACACAATTTCATCAATGTCCTGTGTTTTATTTCACAAAACTCATCCTCTCTATGCTTGTTTCGGTATTGAACAGATGAACTTAGACGCCCGATGAGACTATGTGAGAATCAACCAGCTATGTCTTCATGCTGCTATTCGTTGGTGCACGAAATTACTAAGACGGCATCAGCGAAGATGACCAGGCCGTAACCGTACCACAAAAATCTACTGAAACTACTCCAATCGTCAACTTAGTCGGTGCTCATGTTGCACCTACCGATACACAAATTCTACTGGCAACAACACTTGTTAAGGTTCAGTCTGTATTTGGCGTTCAGATGACACAACGAGCTCTTTTAGATCAAGATACTAAGACAACCTTTATAACGGAGTAGTAATAAACAAACTAGGATTACGAAGAGTGGAGCTCGAAATCCAATCTAGTATAACCCTGACTTCAAGTTATCAACGAGCGCGCTGGTGCTTAAAACTGTTGGTGAAGAGTTGTATTCGAACACGCATAGAAGATCATCATAAGGTAATTAACACCTTAATCTTAGGTTTATCCAGTCTAGGCCAGATGAAAACAGTTTCGGTACTTCACGAAATGGAGCAATTGCTACACTACTGTCATTAGAAAGGCGGTTTTGTCAGAATGTTAATCTTCGTGAGGAGTACTGCAACTTTATGGAAGATTATCTTGATCAGCGACATACGGAGATTATTAATGACCCTTTCACCAACATTAATCGCGCATTTTACATGTCACACAAAGCCTTCTTTAAGCAGAACAGCACTAGTACTAAATTTCGAATGGTCTTTGAAGTTTCTCGAAAGTCATCAAATGGAGTATCACTGAACCAAACTCGTATTAAAAAAATCCTTACGTGTTTTTTTATATGCACCCCAAATTTCCTAGTAGGAATTTTTCAATTTTCATTTCCCCCGCTCAGTGAAACTTTTTTCTTCTGGAATATTTTCATTCTCATTGTAAATTTATAATTGTTTTTGAAATCACCACGGCTGTTGCTGTTTTGCGTTCGTTACTTCTAAGGTAGCCGATTATAATCTAGTTGAATCCCGTATGTTGAGCCATGTGTTCTTGATGTACGCCCATTGTTGACTCTGTTGAGCATGCCTAACAAACCTAACTATATAGACAGGCTCCAATTATCTTTAGTTCTACAATAATTTTGAAATTGATATGTTTCATTTTAATGCGAACGAAAAACTTCAAGAATAAAAATATTTTTTTGTAGCCAATAAACACGTAATATCCACGAATCGGGTGTAAATTACAATAAAAATCAATCAATAAAATGATCTTAGGAAAAGATAAAAATGTTTATCGAAAATAAAAGTTATATATAAAAATAAATCTTCCTCAACAGCCCATTATATGTATATCGCGTATATATCCATAATTTATGAAGTATGTACATATTATTATGATGCGGGCTGTTATACCTGAAATAAACATATAAATTCTATGATATCATACTTTATGTCATACATAACTAAATTAAAACATATTATGAGAAGAAAACTAAACCTTTATCATTTTCCCAAAAAAATTTATTACGTACTCGTAACACCCATATAAGAGAGACGAGTGTACAGTTGCGCCGCCATTAATATTAATTTTATGTTGCTATTTTTGAGCATACACGAATTCGGTTCATAGCCCAATCAAAATATGAAATAATACGAGTAATGTTATGTATTGTATATTACACATAATAGATACAACATAATAGGAAAAGGAATGCTTCATATTATTATTTAGTTTCGAATAATAATGAAGACGTAACATATACCTTGGCAACATATTTTAATGCTCGTACATTATGCTATAAAAACCATTTTCGTATATATATTCACCATATAACTTTCGAAGCATATCTATGCTTCTCATTCTCATAAAAAATTAATTAAACATAAACATTTCACTGAAATCTTCGTTTATATGTTCACTTAATATATACGAGTAGAACAACATTTTATTCGGATGCCATTGAGCGCAAATGGAAAACTTTTAGATACAATATTATGTTCACTAAAATATCATCATATTCTTTCATAACAGTTTTATAAGTAATAATGGTGCTGTTCCCGTTCTAGCAGTTTTTTTTTTCATTTTCGTAACGGCAATCATATTCTTTGCATTGGTTTCTGAAACGCTGTATGTAATTTTGATATTACAAACGGAAATAATTTTTAACGTATACGTATCAAGCAACATTGTCCTTAGCATACAGAAGTTTCAACAATGTATCATATTCATAATGTACAGTTGCTAGAGACTAGAAGATATCCTGATTAAATATTGGTTTTTAATTTTGTTTCTTCAATTCTTGGAGAGTTATTCTGATATGTTGACAAAATGAACAAATAAAAATTGTTCATAATCCAGTTCATTTTAAAATGCTACAGGATCAGTATCATGAATTTCAAATTTCATTCGCTGAGTTTTTTGCGAAAAAATAGAATACAATAATAATTTCATAAAATAAAAAGGTTGGCGTTACGAATTAGAACCTTTTAAAAATTCCGAGCTTATTTGAGATTAAAGCCTAAATTAACCTTAGAAACGGTATCGTGTCCGTCCGTCTCGAGCTTAAACCATTGTCACAGAACTTTTTGAATGCACTGTACAAGCTTCCTAGCTGGCTTTCTGTATCCCGATAGCATTTCCGTAAACGAAAAACTTAGAAACTTTATTCTCAAGCCTATCTGCGATATTTGGCATGCAGCTATTTATAAGTAGTTCCGCTATTCCTTGGTTGTTTGTCTTGCCAAGTTGCTATGGAAGCTCGTCGAATGTTTCTTTTAAGCTCACTCAGGATATTCGGCCTTATTTCAGTGTGTAGAATTTTAACATTTTCTTAACTGAGATCTTGCCTTTTCCTTATTTTGTAACTAGTCAGCTCAATACCATTCATTTGAATCTATTTCCAGTCACGACACTTTAAATGGTCAATTTTTAAAAAATTTCGAATTTTGTGTGTGCGATATTTTCAATCGAGTTTTCCCGTACTCTCCACATGAAAATTGACCTGACGTTTTTTAAATGATAATTATTAGAAGACGCTTCATTAATAATATTCTCCAAACATGCCACTATACCCGACAAACAATTTTAATAATTGAGTCCGAAAATTACCCAAACATGGACTGACGACCGAGTCGGTGATTGTCTGACACCGGTACCATAAAATACCTAATTTCCGGAACCCCTTAGTCAGGCAAAATATCCGAACGAAGTCCAATGTGGGTATTTTACAGTGTTTTATCCCGTATTGTGTTACGCCTTATATTAGCGCATGTTTCGGTTATTTGCTGGACGAATCCATCAACAAATAATTGGTCTATATTGAAGAGATAAACCCGTCAAAAATAGGTCAATTTAAGTATGAAATTGTGGATATTATTATTAAGAAGATTTCAGGTACCATGAAATACCTGATTTCTGGAACACGTTAGTCAGGTAAAATATTCGAAAGAAGTCCGATGTGGGTATTTTACAGTGTTTTATCCTGTGTTATGTTAAGCCTTATATTAGCGTATTTTTCGGTTATTTGCTTGACGAACCCATCAATAAATAATTGGTCAATATTGAAGAGATATATCGGTCTTAATTGAGGGATTTGTCACGACTAATATCGAGATTATTGTTCAAAATATTCGGTAAATTTGAGCGAGCACTTATTGTGAGAAAAACTAGGGAAAATATTTTAATTCATTTATTAATTCAGGTATTTATTACGTAAAATATTATATGTGAGTTACAATTTAATATCATATTGATGTTAATTTAAAATTTGTTTAATTTGCTATGTGCTGGATTTGTTCACCGATGATCTTTTCAGGTATTCCTGTACGGCCTTTTTAATTTGCACATGGCTAATTTGCAAATCCCTTGTCATATAGTTGACCACGAGTTCTATCAAATTTAACAATAGAGAATGATCCGCAAAAATTAGTTTTGATACTTCTGAAAAATAAATATATATATACATGTATTAGAACATGTAAATAATTTTTTAATAGATAATAAACATTTTACTTTTCTCGAGCCCTGTTTGACCCGACCATGAATATTTTTTGAGCAAACTTGCATCAAATAAATGCTCAAAAATATATTTTACCGTTTTATTCAAGGATGGCGACTTAAATTTAAAAAGTCTTACAACCTGTAAAAAAGAAATTATAATTATTACTTCAAGATAATGGGGTAGATACTCGATCGGCTAGCAAGCAAACAATATGCTGTAAAAAAAATCCATTTTACAAAAGTAATTTGAATTTCAAATTATATTTTTCTTAAAGTTTTTGTTTATTTTGCGATTGCTTCTGCCGCAAATTTGCGGCTTCAAAAAATAAACAGCAAATTTGTGTGTTGTTTTACTGTGCAATACAATTTTACATCATTACTAACTATAATTATAATTATAAGTAATTATATTAGTCCTAAATTTTCAACAAACGATTGAAAGTGATAACGATAAATAATCGGTCACTGCTCATAATAAATTTCACACGTCAGGTAAATCTATGGAGAAATATCCGATATTTTCTTAATGAGATCTAAACACATAACCAAAACTATTCACTCATTTAATTATTTTCTGAAAGAAATTACTCGATAATTTTAAAAAGATTACCAACAAAAAACAGTTATACTATCTAGTCCTAAATTTTTTACAAACATATTAAAAGTGGCATGTAAGCAACATGGAATAACATGTTACGGTAAAATTAAATTAAATTTACCGACGAATACCCAAATACCCATGTTAGATACTTGTAAAGGATTGCACTACAATACCTAGTACTTTTAATTTTCTTAAAATATAAAAAACGAAAACTCACCTTGGTTTGGAACACTATAAAAATCTTTAAACCACTTAACACAACAATAAATTTTACTTTAATATTTCCACAAAATATACTATAAAAAATTTTCACACGTCCACTTAGAAATATTTTTGAAGCGCATCTAATTAATAAAAAAAATTGTATGCCATAATTAGACGGCAACACACACACATACACTTATAAATAATCAAAGTTTTGGCGGAATTTGTATGTTCTTTTGTTATTAAAAAATCTTAACCCTTTGAAACCCCTTGTCCATCCACATGGACAAGAACTTTACATTAGTATTACATGCAAGCAAAAAATATTTGTGTACAGTTTTCGTTTTCTTCTTTATCTTTTATGTGTTAGTTCCAATTTTTTTTGACTTTAAACAACAAAAACTAATAGGAAAACATTTTAGTTATAGATATAGCATTTATTTTGACAAGATCATACGTGTTTTATGAGGTAAAAAATGTCTGGAATTTCATAGTACTATTTAGAGTTTACAGTAAAAATTTATTCGTTAAAAAAATATTTTGTTGATAAACATGTATTTTAGTTTATGATTATCGCCTATTTTGTTCTTTTAAATAATTAAATGTTGTGTTTTTTTGATAAATTAACAATTTCCTTCTGGATGGACAAATCGTTAGAAGTATAATGTCCATCTCAATGGACATAATTCGTTTTGTCCACTGGGATGGACTTTTCGTTGTAATGGTCGTTAAAGTTAGTATTTTTTTACAGGAATTTAATTTAGTCTTACGTTCCAAAATGGTTTTTTGTTAAATCTAAACCATGTCTCGAAGTAAAAAGTTGACCGAAGATGAAATATATGCCATATTGATGGAGAGTTCGGATGAGGATGAAATGGTTGAAACAGGGGTTTCTACAGAACTTGAACATAACTCCAAATTGACCCGCACTAGCAGAATAGAAATAGAACAAACGGAGGATGAACTAGGCAATCAAGAAAATGGAGAATGTTCTGGTGATAACCCAAATTCGTATAATTTCGAGCAGTTTGAAATTCCTACGGCAAATTTTAGTGATCATGATTGATGAACACTCACCTCTTTCATATTTTCAAAGATATTTTACCAATGAACTTTTTACAATTATGGCATCCAATACCAATTTGTACGCTATGCAAAACAATATTGCTTTTAGACCGACAGATGAAATCGAAATCATGCGGTTAATGGGAATCCATTTATTCATTGGTGCAACAAAGATACCCCAACTTAAAATCTACTTGAATCGAGAGATGGGGATGGACTTAGTATCATACGCAATGACACGCGATCGCTTTTTTCAACTAAGGACTAATCTACATTACGTAAATGTCTTAGATACACCAGCTAAAAACACCGATCTGTACTATAAACTTCGGCCTTTGATAGATACCATAAAGTTTCGATGCAACCAACTTAATTTAGAAGAAAATCTCTGTGTTGACGAGCAGATGATCCCTTTTAAAGGAAGACTATCAGCCAAGCAGGACGTCAAAAATAAACCAAAACCTTGGGGGATAAAAATGTTTGTACTGTGCGGGAAGTCAGGACAACCGTATGACTTCATCTTGTACCAGGGATCTAATACTGGCTTGTCCGAATACAATTTAAAAAAGTTTGGTTTCGGCCCCTCTGTCGTGCTTCACCTTGCAGCACGAATAGAAACGAAAGGTCACAAGTTATACTTCGATAACTATTTTAGTAGTTACTACCTGTTCGAAATACTACAGGAAATGGGTATTAACGCTGCTGGAACGGTTAGAATTCTTCAATCCACAATTTACGGAGGATAAAGCTTTTAAAAAAAATAACAGAGGATATTATGAAGAATTATGTTCCAGAAATAAGCAGATAGCAATAGTGAAGTGGTTGGACAACAAACCGGTACACATTGCTTCTAATTTCGTTGGAGTTGGATCACCATTAACTTGTACACGATGGGACAAAAACAAAAAACAACATTTGGAAGTACCGCAACCTGAGGTGATCAAGAGATACAACGAGTCAATGGGAGGAGTCGATCTACTTGACCAACTAATTGGATATTACCGAATATTCATAAAGTCAAAGAAATGGCCATTACGAATTACAACCCATTTTCTAAATTTTGCATGTTCTGCTAGTTGGATTGAGTATAAAACCAATGCCGCCAAAAGAGGGCTTCCCACTAATAAAATAAAATCTTTATTAGAATTTCAATTATGCTTAGCTAAATATCTAATGATGATGAGTAATCAGACCAATAATTTCCGAAAACGAGGACGCCCAAAAGCCGATTTATCAGAAGCACCGTTATATTCATCCCCCAAGAGGACTAAAGTTGAAATAAGACCATATGTAGATTTGCGGTTTGATTGTGAAAATCACTGGTCCATATTTGACAGCAAGAAAGAAGCGTCGCGCTGTAAATTAGAAAATTGTGTGAAAAAAACACATGTTATGTGCAATAAATGCAAAGTTCATTTATGCTGCTTAAACGAAAGAAACTGCTTTGTCAAATTTCATACGCAATAATGACAAACAAGTTATAAAAAATTAAATATTATGTATTTGAATTGTGATTTCTTGAATTGAATTAGTTCCTTAATTTGGCTGTTTTTTAAGCTATTATTTATTATTTTATCTGTTATTGTGATCATTTTATATTTAGTATTATTATTTATATTGTAAGACTGAAGTAATTATTTTATGTGATTTATTTTCGAATACAATTAACAAAAACTCCACTAAACTTTTGTATTTTTTTTTTTTTTTTTTGCAACACTTGAGTCAGAATGTCCATATGGATGGACAAGTCTGGTAGGCCTAGCAAGGTACAGCTGTATAATTTTGAGAGCTATTAGCTTCCAGAAAAACAAAATAACTTTTTTTTAACTTTTTTAGAAAAAGTTCAGGTTTGAAAGGGTTAATGTATTGCGAACACCTGTAACAATTAAAATTTTGATTTTTTCTCGGCACGTTTTCGTTTAGAAATTCGTGGATCATTTTTTGTGCAGGTGTTCACATTGCAAAAATAATAATTTTTATTTTTATTTTTTTGTCTCGTCTCGTTTTCGTTTAGAAACTCGTGGATTTTTTTTTTTAATTTTATCCAAGTGTCGGGTAAAATGGGACCGATGTAGCTGTACGGCGAGAAATTGTTTGTCGGGATAGATATATTTCACGTTTTACCTCCCCAAACATCTATCGATAATATAGCACTTAGAGAAATTTGGTTTGGTATATTGATTGTTTCAAATGAAAATTTCTTATTTTAAATTTTTTACTTGGTTTTTAGGAAGAACAAATAAAAATTTCTAATATAAATAATTATTTTCTGTCATAAAAGCTGTACCCACATTATTGATTTTTTTCGGCTGGAGTCGGCTAACTTTAATAGATTGCCAGCTGAACAATATATCGATTGAGATGGCTCCAACTAGGATAGTAACCGCTTCGGTTGAGTCCTATACGCTTTAATGATACCAAGGAAAATTGCGTTTTGTGCGATAATTTGTGTTTTTTGTTTCGTATATCTTAGCCAAGGTACTTTATTTCAAGTTCGACCTTTCTTTAGGTAATCTTTTTAACGTAAAGACAATTTATTTACCCCTCCCTGAAATTATTTTGATGTGTGAAATTACATCCGAGCCTTTCGTCAAAATCAATTGCTTATCACTTTACCGATGTCACTAACAGCGGTCATAACGGTCTTGGAGGAAGATAACTTCATTTTGTTACAATTGCACCACATAAACATCTGTCTATGGTGTTCTGCTCTTTCTCCTGGATGCCCCGTCTTCGTCACGTCTACCATTGAATATCCGAGTGAATAAAAGTTAGGACTTTCATGATTACTTATCTGCTGTCGAGGTTGCTCAATGCAATCCCAATTATTACAAGATTGTTTATAATTTTTGGCGCACTGTGGAATCATACAACGACTGTTACGACTCACTGTTTCATTTTCGTTCATTTTTGTATATCGATGGCATTTTATGAATTGGGCGTAAGTTGCATTATGCAAATTTTTCAGGAGAGTGAAAAAATTTCATATTTTGTTAAAAAAAACATTTGCAGGGCGACAAATTACGACAAAATTATTAAAAAATGAAATTTATTTTAAAAAAGCTAGTCAAAAGTAATAATATTCCTTTATTTCTGTATGGTTTGCTTGCTACGTCTTGTTACTAAATTTTATTTTCATCTGTTACGACCTATTTGGTAAATGGTTTTTAATAAAATAACTATTTTCAAATTAATTCTTATTATTTTTAAAATATTCAAATTTTTCATTTCAGTCTCAATTTGTTAATTGCTTTTTTATCACATTAAAAAATAAATTATATAAAATAAAATTTCAAAATTAAATATAATACGAGTAAACAAATAAAATAGGTACTTCTCTTTCTAAGTACGAGTATAATAAATTTATTTTTTTGTCTTCGGTGGATCAGCGTGGAATTTTATGTTGTTATAAAAGGCGTATTACTGGGAATTAGAGCTTTCAAATCTTGAAGATGTTTATATTTGCTTTGCGAAATCGTCAAAGGCTCCCAGTACATCCGCTTTGGTTCGTGGTTAGTTACGGTAGAATTGCGACGTTGGGGTAGCGGCTTGTACTCATCATCAAAATGTAGCTTAAAGTTTATTTCTCCGTTTGGTGTGTATTTCAAACATCTAAGCTGGTTGACTGTTGGGTCTCCAGCAAGTTTACCAAAATAAAAATTATGAAAATAAAATTATAATCATTTAAAGAGGGTATTACCTGGTCGAATTGATTTCCATTTTTTGAGGTCCGCGTCGTCATAGTTAAAAAAAATATTCGTAGTTCACTGAATTTCAAGTGCATGAGATTTTTTGCGAGCTTCTTTTGCCAAAGCAACAAATTCGTTTAGAACATTAATAATCTTGCCTTTAAGTTTCCTCTCAATCAGAGAATGTGTCTGCGTATGCCCTTTTTCTAAATATTTTTGCTCTATTAATATTTGGTATTTTGCAGATAGATTACATAGGGCATTTGAGAGCACTTCATTACGGTTCTGATACCCACATCCGTCAGAATAAATCACTATCGGTTTATTTGTTGCTTCCGATTCAGCTATACGTTTGATGTGGTTGCTAATTACTGTTGTAAAACAAGAAGCTAACAACTGCCCTTGCGTCTCATCTCACATGTAGTTAGTTGAATCATGCGTCACTACGTTATAAATTGTAAAATTATGAATTTGTAATTTCATTTTATAATATTGAGAGCTGGCGTCAAGTTGTGAGCACAATTTTACTGCTTGAACTTCCATACACATCATGATAATTTGGCCTTCTGTTGCTAACTTTTGATCCGTTTCCATGTCTTTTCGTGCTTAATCAACTCGCGCTCTGTGGTCATTAAATTTGGCTGCTTCTAAATTTCCCACTTGAGAATTGAATAGTTCAATTCATTTAAAAAATTCGTAAACACGGTAATGGATAGCGGCTGTATGTTATTCTTAATACATTCTTTTACGTACTCTTTATTGTAAAGAGCCGTTTTGCTGTCGCTCGCCGTCTGTAAGTAGATTTTTTTAGAATCCTTACGGCAATAGTGTGATTCCAGTTTGGGATATAATTCAAAAAATTCATTCAAATGTGATTGACGCTTCTCATTATTTAGAAATTTTTCGGTTCTAGTTAACTTATTTTTCCTAATTTCATTGGTTTCAACCGGATTAATTTGCAGGCCATGTGGTAGGCTATTTTTCAGCCAAATTCGCATGATTTTTTCTTTTATGCCAAGTGTGTTTAAGAAGATATTTAGACACACCTGCAACAGGTCTCCGTCACTTGCCTTCAAATAGTAGCAACGTGATGTGGTTCTTCTGAATGAACTTTCAGTGTATATTCGTTTTTTGGATACATCCTTCACTAGATTGCATACTACATTTGTTTTTGTTGCCAATTCATTTTCCAAAACTCTTTGAAAATGTTCTCTCGAACTGTTTTCCTGAATTGGGAACATTTCCTTAATTTACTTTTAAGGCAATATTTTGATTTGCACGTTTCACCAAGTTTTCGATTTGGTCTTTCAATACCAAAAGTTACTTGGTTAGTTTTCGACCGTTTATAGCCTTGATTAGACGAACCATTCATACGATTTTGTTTCGACATTTCTTTTATTTTGCAGCTACTATAATCATTGTTATTGTCATCCATAAAGAGTAACTCGCCCGCTTCACTTGATGTTTCAATTCCCATTTCACAATGTAAATCGATTTGGGGGTTTGATTCTGAGATTTGAATTTCGTATTCCACATTTTCTGCCATCTCGCTTACGTTTATAATTTCCGCAGATATTCGAAGATGTTCGTCAGGTTGGATGTTGGTTTCCGAAATCTCAAACTAGCATTCTATATTTACTAGCATCTCATTCACATTTATAATTTCATTAGATGTTTGGGAGTGCACATCGGCATGAACGATGGTTTCTGAATTTTGAATTTCGTAACCTACATACGTCTGTTTTTCTATTTGCAGTCAAAATTTCTATTGAAGTTGAGTAAATGGTTTCGCCATTTTCAATGTTTTCTATTGACGGTTCAGTGTATTGTGAAATTATAGGTCTTGCACTACTTTCGGTGATACGTTTTTTCGCTAGGTCGATCATAATTTCGTTGCGAGTTTTATAACTAAAATGAAATCGAAATTATCTGTAATAATTGGTATAGTAATAATAAGCCGTAACACATATAAATTATAAGACAAATAGGTCGTAACAACTTTCAAATATATTTTCAATGTTATTTTGCGCATCCCATTATTAATTTTATAATATATTCTTATAATTAATACTAAAGAATCCACTAATTATAATAAAAATAATACTTTACAAAAACAAACAGTGCCCTAATTCTCTAAGCAGTAAGATAATTTGTAAACGTGTAAACGATAATTTATTTTGCCTGTTTACAATATTCGCATTCTTTAATTGCACTCCAAGATAAAATTTAAAACTGTTACGATAAATAAATGTCAGAACTTAACACACTCTTATGATGGATGGATGGAGGTTCATATTTAAACTTTGAAGGCCCATAAATACCGTTCTCATTTAAATTTCAACATTAATCTAATCAGCATCTGTTCACAAACTATAGTTCAAGAAACCGGACAAGTGGTGCAGTGGTTTAAAGCTTCGGCACTTGGACCGGGAGGTACTGGGTTCGAATCCCATCAGAGGCTAGATTCAAATCGAATTTTCATCATCGCTTACAATCGGGGGTGACGGTCTCTTTAT
Organism: Nephrotoma flavescens; assembly: GCA_932526605.1. Lineage (NCBI taxonomy): Eukaryota > Metazoa > Arthropoda > Insecta > Diptera > Tipulidae > Nephrotoma > Nephrotoma flavescens. The sequence continues at coordinate 141,348,655 of OW052222.1, forward strand.
CGTAAACAATTTATCGTGTTTCAATTTAACGTGAACATTTAATCGTAGAACAGTTTATCGTGGACACAATTTACCGTGGACACAATTTATCGTGGGACAATTTATCGTAGAAAAGTTTTTCGTGGACAATTTATCGTAGAAAGTTTTTATGCGTGGTATCAAAAAATTAGTAGGATTCTTTAACGATTTTTGGAAGAAGTTCTGGAATATTGCCATGTGGGACGGAACTCGGTAGTTTCTTACCCGATTATGATGGGATTGGGTATGTTGGATGGAAATGGGATTATTGAATGATTTTTGGAAGAAGTTCTGGAATATTGCCATGTGGGACGGAACTCGGTAGTTTCTTAACTGATTATGATGGGATTTGGTATGTTGGATGGAAATGGGATTATTGAATGATTTTTGGAAGAAGTTCTGGAATATTGCCATGTGGGACGGAACTCAGTAGTTTCTTAACCGATTATGATGGGATTGGGTAATTTGGATGGAAATGGGATTATTGAATGATTTTTGGAAGAAGTTCTGGAATATGGAGATGTGGGACGGAACTCGGTAGTTTCTTAACCGATTATGATGGGATTGGGTATGTTGGATGGAAATGGGATTATTGAATGATTTTTGGAAGAAGTACTGGAATATTGCCATGTGGGACGGAACTCGGTAGTTTCTTAACCGATTATGATGGGATTGGGTATGTTGGATGGAAATGGGATTATTGAATGATTTTTGGAAGAAGTTCTGGAATATTGCCATGTGGGACGGAACTCGGTAGTTTCTTAACTGATTATGATGGGATTTGGTATGTTGGATGGAAATGGGATTATTGAATGATTTTTGGAAGAAGTTCTGGAATATTGCCATGTGGGACGGAACTCAGTAGTTTCTTAACCGATTATGATGGGATTGGGTAATTTGGATGGAAATGGGATTATTGAATGATTTTTGGAAGAAGTTCTGGAATATGACCATGTGGGACGGAACTCGGTAGTTTCTTAACCGATTATGATGGGATTGGGTATGTTGGTTGGAAATGTTATTATTGAATGATTTTTGGAAGAAGTACTGGAATATTGCCATGTGGGACGGAACTCGGTAGTTTCTTAACCGATTATGATGGGATTGGGTATGTTGGATGGAAATGGGATTATTGAATGATTTTTGGAAGAAGTTCTGGAATATGGAGATGTGGGACGGAACTCGGTAGTTTCTTATCCGATTAAAGATCCCGGCTCCTACGCCCCCGAAATTAAAATCTAAAGAGCCCCGCATTGCTACGTGGAGGAGCGTAGGTGTCATTAATAGATTCTATATAATCCGCTCCTACGTGCGGCACGCCCCCCGAAATTAAAATCTAAAGAGCCCCGCAGGGCTACGGGAAGGAGCGTAGGTGTCATTAATAGTTTCTATATAATTGCTCCTACTTCCACTCTCAATTTAATATATTCATAAAAAAATATTAAATTTCATTTATTTTTAAATGAGATTCAATATTTTTTATTAAATTTTTTTTAGCATGTCTTAACGTATTTTTTTTAAATTTTAGTTCGTTTTATTCCAATAGATGGCGCTAGGTCCAAAATGCTAAGCAAAGGCACATTTTTAGTTATAAACAATTCCGCTCTTGGTAGAAGTGGTGCTACCGTCGCTCAGACTGTCAAAAAAATTTGACTGCGATACTAAATCTGTTCCATACTGTTATACGATAAATGGTCCACGATAAACTGTTATACGATAAATTGCCCACGATAAACTGTTCTACGATAAATTGTTCCACGATAAATTGATTCCACGATAAATTGTTTCCACGATAAATTATTCTACGATAAATTGTTCTACGCTAAATTGCTCACGATAAATTGTTCACGATAAACTGACAGTAAATCTACAATCGGTGATGTTAATAAACACAACTAAGACCCTCTGATGGAGTGCAGAAGTCAGCGCCGACCCACCGTCCATGTCAATGTACAGGTTGACATGGAGCTTGCAATGTGCAGGTGGTATACTGTAATTGTGTGAGTAGGTGAATAGGTGAATGGGTTAATGATGTAGCATGAATGCGTGGTATCACAATGGGCCAAAAAACTGGCCTAAGTGTAAACCACTGAAACCTGAACCTATAGTTCAAGACGTTATGGGTTGTGGTAAGGGTAATTTTACATGTGAAAATTTTATACAATATATTATCTTGGCATTTTTAAATCGCATTCTCTAAACAGATTTTTTACCCAAGATAAACCTATTGACAGTAAACGAGCAAGATAACATAAAATGTCAAAACGAAATTTTAATTATTTTATATCCTTAATAACTGAAAAAATATAATCTCTAGAAACGTAAATTGTTGCATATACATCAAAGCCATCTAGAATCAAACGTAGCCCCAAAAATCATATTGAAAAATAGCCGGAATCGGGAGGTATTTGGTATTCAAATCAAGATACGGTTAGTTAGACTTATGAAACAAACCAAATGTTGAAAAAGAACATTACAACGATCAAAAATTTCTTTACTTCGTATGGTAAAGACGTGTACAATATAAATCGTATTTATAATTGATCGACCCGTTGAATTTTGATTAATGCTAGGATGATTTTGATTTATTGGCTATGTATTCTAATCTGTTTAAAGGTTATTCTTTATACTAAGTGCAAAATCGCATTATTATGTAATTATTATTTGCGATATGTTTTAAAAATCCAATCAAATCTGTCTTAAGCAGATCATAATTTCAGTGTATTACGTTGTTGAAGACGAAATGCCCTATTTAGCTCTTTCCGCACATGCGAGTTGACAATACCTAAGTATAATAGTTGGATCTCGCAAAGCCCGGGATTGTCTTACTAGAACTTTAGGATTTCGAGTAAACTATAAAATGCTATGAGTTTTAAGCAACGAAGCTCATTTAACCATCAAATTTAGTTAGTCACTGCGAGTTTACCGAACTCCACGTGTTCCTCATCCAATTTTTTTTTATGTGTCTCCTCAATAATACCGAAAATTTGTTAATCGAAACCATTTCTAGTATTTTATGTAGATCTAGTTATGGAGGGACGTTTTAGTGCTACGATTTGTTTTTTTACCTTGAGTTAATTTTTAATCTTTGTAAAATGTTTCGGTTAATCTTAAGGATCGGTAACGAGTAGGAGGTGAGGCTTTGATCAATTACCTGCACTTTAGAAATCGATTTTATTTAATATACGTCTTATTTGACGTTAGTGCTAGTTAAAAGCTAGTTTTAACACATAATATAATTAAATTTTGTACTCGTTCATTACTGTTTGAAATTTCTCCTAATTAATCTACGATTAAAGCATTGTAAGATATTAAAGGTTCGAGAGCTAATAGTGCTTCTAAATGAAATATTAAACGACAACAAACTGAAATTTGTTAACTGATTTAGATTTTCTATAGGCCGTGAAATTTATTGTACTCGTCCGTTTTCTTAATTGTGCAAGTGTAATGATCAAGTAAAATATTGCAAGTGCACACCAAGATGAAAGCTTTGCTTGCTATGTAATGGGCGGGGGGGGTCCATTTTTGATGTTGTCAAATCAGACACTTGAAACACTTGACATTTATATTTGAAAATTGAGCAACTAAAATTGTAGAAATCGTAGAAAATTGAGCACTTAAGTCTTCTTCTTCTAATATAAATAGGTACAATATTTATTCCCTACTTTAAACATAAAATCATGCATAAATAATAAACTTATTTGTTTTATTGTTTTTGTGAAAATACTGGATAGGTAAAAGTGAAGACGATCGATTAACATTTTCGAATGTTTGACTTGAAAGAATATTTTAATTCCAACGATAACAGTCCATTTTTACATTCTAAATGGAAAGAATTTTATAACTTTTTTATGTAAAATATCGCAGTTATTTAAATAGTTAGAACTTGGCTTGTTTAATTCTAAAATAAAACTATAAACTAAAATATCAAAAATTGCAATTAATTATTAATAATATTCAAACGAAAGTGTTTTACACATTCAAGTAAAGTTATTCCGCGATAAATTTCTTGTGTTACTTTTTGACATAAACTTATCTTGCCACTTTACATTTTATCTTGAAAAAAATTTAAGTGAATGCGAATTTACTAAAACATCACGATATCCAAGACAAATCTAGACTTCTACGATAATTTTTTTCGTGTGTAAAACTTATCACTTTTACACATTGCAGTTTATCTTGGTTTTTAGAGAATTAGAGCACAGAGCACTTACATATGTAAAATTCTATCACATTTTGTGTGTTACGGCTTATTATTTTGACGTTTAGCAATCGTGATGATACGACTTTTAAAAAAAGCGGGAAAACTATGGTTTCCGATTGAAAATCGATTCTTTCGTTTTGTTATTGTTGTGTAAATAAACCAAAAAGGCACCGCAATAAACAAAAAACTAATTTTCGAAAAAATTAATGTTACGCCATATTCACAATTTGCCATCGATATTCATCGTGATTGAATTTTTTCTTGTTTTTGTAATAACACACTGCATCCAGCTTCTGTTTTAATTATTGATATATTTATTTATTTATTTATGTTTCACCACCATTGGCATCTTCGAAACTGTTATAAATTAATAGAAATTAATAAAAATTAGATCAATAAAAATAAAAATTGAAGTTATAAATCATGAAATTTATGAAATTTTTGTTTTATAAAAAACAAGAAAATGAGTAATAATAATTATTTTGTATTTTGGGAAATTACTGGTTTAATAATATTATGGAGATATAAATTGATGTTTTCCACTGAGTTACTACTTACATTTGTTAAATTGATATTTACATACAAACTAAACAGAATATAGTGCACAATAAAGCCTAGTACTCAGTTCGATTTCACGTGAAATTTCCATACGATTTTACCAAAGTGAAATTAGAAATGAAAAATTTCATTTCTGTTTTCGTTTTGTAGTACTCAGTTCTCCAACGAAAAAACCAAGTGTGTTCAATACATCAAAGATGGCGCGCATAAACTTTCCAAACTATTTTCATGTGAAAATAATGTCTCGGCACATTATTTTCACGCGAAATTTTGACATTTGTTTGTTTTTGGCAAAAAACAAATTTTTTAATACCACAAATTCATAAATTTTAATTAAAGTCAATTTAATTTAAATTATTTACGTAAAATAAAGAAATTAATTTATGCATGTCTACAAATTTATACGTTAAAATTAAAAATTCTCCAAATAAAATTTCATTTCTATTTCACGCGAAAATAAATAGATTTTTGGAGATCGCGTTAAAATTTCATTTCACTTTGAACTGAGTACTAAGCTTAAATTTGAACAACAATCTCACGTCTCGTCAGTAGTTTTAAATTCATTATTTCAGTACAAATTAAAAAATTTTGTAAATAAATTTTCACATATACAGATGTGTCAATATTTTCTTTGTTGGGTGTAATCAAAATAAAACACAATCATATTTTATAAGCCGGCTTATAATCGGATATACACGCAGATAATATCACTTTTTAACTCCTATGTGATAGTATTGGTGTACATTTTTAACTTCTATTTGGTAGGATTTGTATACCGCCAATCAGCTATGCTACACACAATTTTGGTTTCTGGATTCAAACTATTGCGCAATAGATTTTAATTTTTAATTTTAAACCCTTATTTTAAATTAAATCATTAAATTTTTTTGTCTTGTTGTATTCTGTTCTCTCGAAAATAAAATTTAAACAAAAATCTACATCTCAAAAATGTCTGTAAATTTTTTTATTTTCATTTCAATTTTTTTTATTTCGGATTCACGGTCAAAATTTTTACGTCGCAGCTGCGTAATAAAATTTTTGTCCGTGAATCCGAAATGAAAAAAATTGAAATGAAAATAAAAAAATTTAAGGACATTTTTGAGATGTAGCTTTTTGTTTAAATTTTATTTTCGAGAGAAAAGAATAAAACAAGACAAAAAAATTTAATGATTTAATTTAAAATAAGGGTTTAAAATTAAAAATTAAAATCTATTGCGCAATAGTTTGAATCCAGAAACCAAAATTGTGTGTAGCATGGCTGAATAGAAATCGAATATGACACATTTGTTCTAGATTTCTCGTTTATGTTTATCCAAACAACAAAAAACAAAATAGATTTAAAGATCAAATATGTGAAGCCACGCCTCATTCATGTATAAAAATACTAAAACAATAATGAAAAATAGAAATTAAAAAAAAATCGTGATCGAAATGCACTTTTTAAACAAGACACATCCACTAGTTTTTGTTTTCTATTTTTTCCTTTAACCCTTTCCGGGCTGCAATGCGAACCATACTTTTCTTGAATTCCTTTTTTATTTTTTCCATTCCAATAAACATTAGAACAAAGAACATTTCAAAAACCATATTTCTTATTGAGAGGTGATGGAGTAGAGGATTCAGTACTGCATTTGAAACATGATATAGCTTAGTATACCATAAGCTAGTTAGGCATTAATTTTTATTTTACTTTGGTTTTTGCAATTGTAATGGTGTTATTGTGATTGTTCTGTATATTGGTATATTTAGCCAGTGCACCTAGAATACTACAGGCCACACTGCTTGCTATGTCATTAAATTTATGTCTACAGTGTTTTCTTTGAACTGTAGACGGCAGTCATGTTCATAAAATGAAAAAACGAAAACAAACACAAAAAAAAAATATTTGTATACGTGTGTTAAAAGTAAGGTTATGTATGTATTATAGGAAATGTGTACACATTTTATACTTGTTTACATATTTAACACAATTTAAAATGCATTAGGTTATAATAATATTATGAATTAATACTTTTACCAATAGCTTTCTATTAAATTTTAAAATATATCATTAAAATATTTTTCTTGTTGTTTGTTTACAATTTTTTTCTTATCTTTCTTATCTTATTTTTTTCTTATATTTTTTTCTTAATATGACAGCAAACACAAAAGAAAATCAAAACAATCTTTTTAATTTTAGTGCTGCCTATAATAGTCAAAGAGAAAACTAACGACATAAATTCACGTCATATAGCAAAATTTTTAAAGCAGTGTGGCCTGTAATATTCTAGGTGCACTGATTTAGCCATCACATTAGCCATCTACTAGTCACAAATTCAAATTAATTTTTAAATTTTTGGTATATACAATATACCACAAGGCCGCAAAGGGTTAAACATGTTTTACGTAAATGTATTTTCGAAACATATGCACAACTTCGAGTAAATAGAGAAAAAATTTCATGTTCACACACGCACAATACAATTAAACAGAAGTGAAAAATTACATGTGTGGCGCAACAATACGGCTTATAGAATATGATTGTGTTTGGTTTTGGTGTAATCATGAACGACTGCTAAATTATGAAATTTTTGAAAAAATTGTATGTTTATGATATAGTTTAATTTTTTTTACGAAATAATACAGGACTCTATTGCAATTCATAGATGATGTGACCATATAAACGAAATTAACACCAAAATGAACTGAACCAAACACAATCATACTCTATAAGCCGTATTGCTGCGCGACACTATTGTTGTGCATATGTTTCGAAAACACATTTACGTAAAAAAATGTTTAACCCTTTGCGGCCTTGTGGTATATTGTATATACCACAAATTTAAAAATTAAGGCCTAACTAGCTTATGGTCTTTTGTGATTTACTAACTCAATTGTGTGGGTTCGGCAAAAGTACCATGTCAAAAATTTATTTTTGTATGTGTTTTGCACCAACTTAAATATTTGTGTATTCCTTTCAAACTTATTTTCGTTCGAAAAAAAACTATAGCTATATACACAATTGTGTTGGTTGTACGTCAAATCAAGTGAAAGTTTTTTTGAAAAACGCCATTACATACTATGATTTTTTACTCACACGTTTGTGTGGTTTGGACTTTAATTGAGCCATTTTTTCGGTTGAAAAAGGGGTATACTCAGCTATATCATGTTTCAAATGCAGTACTTCATCCTGTACTCTCTCACCTCTCAATAAGAAATATGGTTTTTGAAATGTGCTTTGTTCATTATGTATATTAGAATGGAAAAAATGAAAAAGAAATCCAGGTTGGTTCGCATTGCAGCCCGGAAAGGGTTAAAGGAAAAAATAGAAAACAAAAACTAGTGAATGTGTCTTTGTTTGTTATTATATAATTAAAACGTGCATTTATATCGCACGATTTTTTTTTTAATTTCTCTTTTTCATTATTGTTTTAGTCTTTTTTATGCAGATAAACATAAACGAGAAATCTAGAACAAATGTGTCATATCCGATTTCTATTGGCGGTATAAAAATACTACCAAATAGAAGTTAAAAATTTACACCAATACTATAAAATACGAGTTAAAAAGTGATATTATCTGCTTATAGAATATGATTGTGTTTTGTTTTGACTGAACTAAAAACCAAACAAAACAAAATCTAGTACACCAAAAATGCAGCCAAATGTATAACTGTACTAACAGGACTGCCAACTGTTGATAAACATCATTGTTTATAAACATTAGTGAAATTACATGACTGTTTTATTTTTATTTTAGGGTTTTTTGGTTAAAATTTAAGAACCGTGTGTCCTATTTTCTGTTGAGTGTTGTGTTTTGGTTTAAGTGGGCTCCCTGAATTAAAAAAGGCTGACTTAAAAATGCTGTATTTTCGGACTTAAAACCAGCGTTTTTATTTCATTTTAAAATTGACTTAAAATCTGTAATGAAAATGAAATAAAAAAAGCTGACGTTATTTATGCATATCATGTGTATTTTTAAGTCATTTAGAAAATGAAATAAAAAGTGAAAATGTTTAAGATCGAAATAAAACGTAAAAATATATAACATTAAAAGCCTGATTATCCAGAATCCAATAAACCGGAACAAACAGTTAACCGTAATTTTAATTTTTAGGATTTTATTTTGCTTTTGTCTCTTTCTTTTCTCTTTCATATGCATTTTTTTGAAATTTTCAATTATTTTTGCACATTTTCATTAATGAAAGCATTGTTAAAAATGTTGAATGGCTTTAATTTTAATATTACAGTGAAAGCCCGATTATCCGGCAGCCAATTAACCGGAACACTCAGTTAACCGGAATTTTAAGTTTTAGGATTTTTTTTTGCTTTGATCTCTTTCTTTTCTTTGCTATTGTTTTTTGCACATTTTCATTAATGAAAGCATTAGTTGAAAATTTTAAATGGCCTTAATTTTCATATTACAGTAAAAGCCCGATTATCCGGCATCCAATTAACAGTCAGTTAACCGAATTTAATTTTTTTAGGATTTTTTTTTTTGCTTTTTCTCTTTCATATGCATTTTTTAATTTATTTTGAAATTTGCAATTTCTTTTTCCACACTTTCATTAATGAAAGCATTAGTTGAAAATTTGAAATGGCTTTAATTTTCTTATTACAGTGGAAGCCCGATTATCCGGCATCTAATTAACCGGAACACTCAGTTAACCGGAATTTTAATTTTTATGATTTTTGCAATTGTGCAATTTGCAATTGTTTTTTGCACATTTCCATTAATGAAAGTATTAGTTGAAAATTTTGAATGGCTTTAATTTTCATATTACAGTAGACGTCCGAGAATCCGGTATCCAATTAAACTGAGAATGAACACTGAGTTAACGTGAGTTTTAATTTTAATGGATTTTTTTTGCCTTTTCTCTTTCATATGCATTTTTTTATTCAATTTGAAATTTTCAATTGTTTCTTGCACATTTTCATTAATGAAAGCATTAGTTGAAATTTTAGAATGTCTTTAATTTTCATATTACAGTAAAAACCGAATTCTCCGGCAAAGAAAGATGTTAAAGCAAAAAATATTCCTAAAAATTAAAGTTCCAGTTAACTCAGTGTTCCGGTTAGTTGGATGCCGGATAATCGGGCTTTTCCTGTAATTTGAAAACTAAAGCCATTCCAAATTTTCAACTAATGCTAACATTAATGAAACTGTGCAAAACGAAAGAAAAGAAAGAGAAAAAAGCAAAAAAAAATTCTAAACCTAGAATTCCGGTTAACTGAGTGTTCCGGTTAATTGGATGTCAGATAATCGGATTTTTACTGTAATATGAAAATTAAAGCTATTGAAAATTTTCAACTAATGCTTTTATTAATGAAAATGTCAAAAAACTCAAAAATTCAAAAACAGTTGAAAATTTCAATATGTATTAAAAAAATGCATATGAAAGAGAAAAGAAAGAGAAAAATTTACCTAAAAATTAAATTTCCGGCTAACTGAGTGTCCCGGCTAGTTGGATGAAACTGTAATTTGAAAATTAAATTCATTCCAAATTTTCAACTAATGCTAACATTAATGAAACTGTGCAAAAAACAATTGCATATTCAAAATTGAATTAAAAAATGCATATTAAGGAGAAAAGAAAGAGAAAAATGTAAAAAAAATAATAAAAATTAAAATTCCGGTTAACTGTGTGTTTCGGTTAATTGGATGCCAGATAATGGGGCTTGTAATATGAAAATTAAAGCCGTTCCAAAATTTCAACTACGCTTTCATCAATAAAAATGTCCAAGAAACAATTGCAAATTTCAAAACAAATTAAAAAATTCATTCAAGAAAGAAAAACATCAAATTCCGGTTAACTGAGTGTTCTGGTTAATTGGATACCGGATAATCGGGCTTTTACTATAATATGCAAATTAAAGCCATTCAAAATTTTCAACTAATGCATTCATTAATGAAAATGTGCAAAAAACAATTACAAATTTCAACATGAATTAAAAAATGCATATTTTAATTCAGAATTAATACACAAATAATAATTCAGAATTGAAATTTATGTAAATGTATTTCTTCGTTTTTTAGCTTTCTCTACAATTAATAAAAAACTGTAACAAGAAAAACAAGAAACCATCTTCTTAAAAATGTGAAACATGCATGCATTTCTATGTGTACTAAAAACAAATGTAAATTTTATTTTTATAATGTGGAATAAAATATGCCTTTTTAATTCATTTTCAAATTGAATTTGTTTTTGTAAAACACCTTTGTTAGTCAGAAAATTTGTTAAAAGTATGACTTATAAAAGGTTCTATTTTTTCATATAAAAAAATTATTTTTAGGTCAACCTTTTTAATTTCAACTTTTTTTAATTCAGCGAGCCGTTTAAGTGTATGTAAATCATTTCCAGTGCTTCTCGTTTTCGCTTTTTCGTTCCTACTTCTAAAATTTTAGTGTTAGGAAAGCCAAAATTGTGATTGTTTAGTTTGGAGTTTATTGCTAGAGTCGTGTCTTCTTTTTTGTTTGGGACATTTTTTTGTGTTGGGATATGCGTTTAGATAATGTTTTGGAAGTTTGTCCTATATATGATTTGTTTGGATACTCTAAGCATGCAATTTTGTAAACTACATTGGATATTTTGGATTTTGGTATTGGGTCTTTAAGTTTGGAAAACAGAGTTTGATAGGTAGTATTAGTGTTTTTTTTTTGCGATTTTTGTTTGTTTGTTATTGTTGATTATTTGTAAACATTTATCGGTGAGATTTGGCACATATGTTAAATAGCCAAAAAATGTATTCGGTTGGGAATTGGCTAGGCCACTTGTGTTAGTTGATGTATTATTGTTGGTAGATATATTATTCTCTGTGAAAATAGTTTTGTATATTAATCTGTTTATCAATTTAAGTGGATAGTTATCGTTTATTAATATATTTTTATTGCGATTTATGTTTTCTTTTAGGAATTTATTATCACTGATACGTATCACTCTGCTGATGAACGACTTAGTTACGTTAAGTTTCATAGACTGTGAGTGGCATGCAAGAAAATTAGGAATTCTGTCTGATGCCGTTTCTTTTTGGTACCAATTTGTAATGATACGATTGTTAGTTCTGTGTAGTCTTATATCTAGGAATGTGATGGAACTGTTTCTTACTTCTTCTACTGTGAATTGGATATTTTCATTGAAGGAATCAAAAATGTCTTTAGTCGATAGTGTTAGGGCTTTGTTTTATTGTTAATTGGTTCAAACTTTCCGTGAAAAGTTCTCCATAACAATATCAGCTAGAATATGGGAAAGTGGGTTGCCCATTGCTAAGCCTTTATTTTATACAAAAAACCTATTTTTGAATGTAAAGTATGTGTTGTCAACTACACATAATTTTAATAATTGAATAAACCGATCTTTCTGTAATTCCGTATTGTATTTAATTTCATCAAATCTGTCTTCAACTTCGTCAATTGCTACTGCAATGGGTATATTAGTAAACAAAGATGTTACATCAAAGGAGCATAGAGTATCATCGTCTTGCAGTGTAACTGTCGTTAGAAAATTTTTAAAATCTGTGGAATTTTTGACATTGAAAATACTATTAACTGTTAATTGTTTAAGGGTTGTGCTTAAGTATTGCGCTATGTTATAAACCGGAGAATTTATTGTGGATACAATGGGTCTCAGAGGAATGTTGGGTTTGTGTAGTTTTGGAAGTCCATATATTCTTGGTAGTACGGAATACGTAACTTTTAATCTCAAGAGGGTTTGTCCGTCTATGGCTCGTGTGTTATGTAATTTATTTAGTATAGCATGTTATACTTTCTAGATAGTTTACTTAATAGATTGTCAATGGTCACTTCTCTGTACGTTGTTTGGTTACTTAATAGTTCAACATGTTGTTATCGTAAGAATCTTTATCCATTATTACTGTCTTGTTGCTCTTGTCACTGTCAGTAATAATAAGATTAGGGTTACTTTTAATAAACTGTTGGATTTAGTTTTAGTTTTATTATATTTAGATTTTTGATTTTCAACATCTGCTATAATTTTCGGAACTAAGAAGGAGTTTAGCATTATTTGGTATTCTAGTGGTTGTTAGGTTGTCGATAAAATTGTAAAATTTGGATTATATTGTAATGGGCTTTGGAATTGATTATTCTGTAAGTTAATGCTTTTAATTGTGAAGCTATGTTTGTGAATCAAACTCTGTTTTCCAAGCTTAAAGACCAAAATTCAAAATATCCAATGTAGTTTACAAAATTACATGCTTAGATTATCCAAACAAATCATATATAAGACAAACTTCCAAAATATTATCTAAACGCATATTTCAACACCAAAAAAATGTCACAAACAAAACACAAGACACAGCTCTAGCAATACACTCCAACAAAAACAATCACAATTATGACTTTCCTAACACTAAAATCTTAGAAGTAGAAACGAAAAAGCGAAAACGAGAAACACTGAAAATGATTCATATACACTTAAACCAAAACACAACAGTCAACACAAAATCGGACACACAGTTCTAAAATTTTTAACCTAAAGCACTTTTAAATATTTATAAAACCTTAAAATAAAAATAAAACTTTCATGTAATTTCACTAAAGTTTATAAACAATGATGTTTATCAACGTTTGACAATCCTGTCAGCACAGCTATACATTTGGTTGCATTTTTGAAATATTAATTTTTGTTGTACTAGATTTTGTTTTGTTTTCAGTTCAGGTTCAGCTCATTTTGGCGTTATTTTCGTTAATACGGGGCCTATTTTTTAATTAAACCCGAGCAAGCAGTGCGCTGTCAAAAAATACTCTGTGTTTTTTTATTCAACCTGAGTAATTTTACTCTGTATACTTTGTTTTTATTTGTGAACTGTGCTTACACCGAGCATACTCGGTTCTTTAAATTTTACTCTGAAATGAATGCCAGTGTACGAAGAGCATGCAAAGTAAAAAACAAGTTATTACTCTATGCACACTGGTTCATTTGGCACTGCACAACCTGTGCTCGGTGTACAACACCCCGGGGTAGGCCTGCTTGCTCGGGTTTAACTAAAAAATAGACCCACGGTCGGTGCATCATAGTAAAGTAATGTAATAGTAAACAGTTGTCCACATTCTCTATTACAATTCTATCCTGTATTATTTCGTAGAAAAAATTGTACTATGTCATAAACATACAACAACAATTTTTTTCAAAAATTTCATAACTTAGCAATCGATTTTAGTTTAAATTTTATTTTCTAGAGAACAGAATAAAACAATACAAAAAAAATTGGTGTTTTAATAGAAAATAAAGGTTTACATTAAGAATAAAAATCTATTACGGCTTAGTTTGATACCAGAAACTAAAATCTCGTGTAGCATGGTTCTTTGGGATGAAATATGACTAATTCGTACCTTTTCTCTTTGTTCCGAGTCTTTTTTAATATTTTGTTATTACCTCTCAAAATAGAAGAAGTTGTGCAACTTCAATCGTTTCAAAATTGCTTCACAAAAATAAACTTTAATCCATAATCTCATGCCTACTTGGCTTTGTTTGTTTTTAAAAATTTTAATTTTTTATTGTCAAGTAAAGATTTAAATTAAATTAAATCAATTTACGCATAAAATTTTAAATTTTTTTATAAAAAATAAATCAGAAAATTGCCGATATAGGCCCAGCAGCTATATGAAGGAAATAATTAATTTTTCTATTCGATTTGTGGGAATGTTAAAGTTTAATGTATAAATCAATATGTTGAATTATATTTTTAGATTAAGTCCAAGACTAAATTTAACTCAGTAAAGAACGCCCTTAAGGTCTTCCTACAGTTCGTGATGCAGCCAAGTCAATGAGGATTTTTTTTACAAATTTATCGTGATTCTCTTCTTATTTGACACTTGGTCATTGGTAGTCGAAGAGAATCAAAGCAGTTACAATTTGTTGCTTTGTTTGCATATTTAATAATTATTTTTTATTGGTTGGATTAATAATGTTGTTCTGCTGACCTAAACAAGTATAACGACTTGTTTAAACACCAAAATTTTCATCTTTATGCTCTTTTTTTTTTCTTTCACTCTAGCTTTCACCTTCCATGGTAAACTACATCTAGCCTTCACCACAGTAAACTACATTCCATGGTAAACTACATACATATTATGATTTGCTTAAAATCCTTATAGAATTACGTAAACAAATCAAGATTTTATTTCAAATCAAATAACATGAACTGATTGTATCACATCTACCAATCTAATATAATACATTGTGGTTTCTACAGAATTCAAAAGCTTCACGCGGGGCTTAAAAAACTCACCTTTGTAAGATGTAACATTATATGTTCACAAGCAAGCGTATACAGATATTCAAAATAAAAAATACTTACATCAAACATTAGATATATAAAAAATAATTTCAGAAAGCTAATCTTTTATAGTATAATATTATTCTTACACCCTCCCCCTAAAAATATATATATATATATATATATATATATATATATATATATATATATATATATATATATATATATATATATATATATATATATATATATATATATATATATATATATTTTACTGTTTTGGGAGGTGAATTTATACTCGCAAACCTCATTCCTTTATAGGAAGTTTACGTAAAAAAACTGTTTTTTGGGTTTTTGTTATCTAACGAGGAAATATTGTACGAAAATTTCTGTTGATTTTTAAAGTACCAACATATTCCACTTCAATAGGTTTGTGAAGTGAAAGGAATTTTTTTTGTTTTATTTTCCAGAAAATTGAAAATTTTGAATTTATGTAGGTAATCGACTGATTTGAGAACTGATATTTGCTATATAGAATTAAGTTAAATTTATTTTCTTGATAGCTATAAAAATACTTTGTTCGATATTCATTAAAACAGGTAAGTGAATTGGTTGATAAACTTTCATTACTTTATCTAGGTAATATTTTAAATTTGCTTAAGATTTAGAATACAGATTTCGTTATTGAATTAATTCACCTCCTAAAATACAAAAGAAAAGGTCAAATACGACCAAGATTTATAGTAATGGTAATTTTTATCGATAAGAATGAAAAGCTGATAAATTTGTTCTCGGTTTTAGTTAAATTTTAAGAGTTCTTGCTGAAAAGATACTTATAATTTACCATTATGAGGACCTTCCCTATTTGCTCAGTAAATATTTTTTGGTTTGATTTTGTATTTTTTGGTACTTTATAAAGAAACGGCTAAATGCAA
This sequence comes from Nephrotoma flavescens, assembly GCA_932526605.1. Lineage (NCBI taxonomy): Eukaryota > Metazoa > Arthropoda > Insecta > Diptera > Tipulidae > Nephrotoma > Nephrotoma flavescens. Next base: position 141,364,584 of record OW052222.1, read on the forward strand.
AGCTCACCTTAACATTTTTTTTTCTCAAAACAATTATAGCTACTTTGCTTCACGAAGTCTTGAAAGACTTAAAATATTTCTTAAAGCAGCAGTTTGGTGTTGTATCACGCTTAGGTTCAGAATCCGCCTCGAAAGGGCGATCCAGAATTATCTCTATCCCCCTAAAAAAATATATATATATATATATATATATATATATATATATATATATATATATATATATATATATATATATATATATATATATATATATATATATATATATATATATATATATATATATATATATATATATATATATATATATATATATATATATATTTTACTGTTTTGGGAGGTGAATTTATACTCGCAAACCTCATTCCTTTATAGGAAGTTTACGTAAAAAAACTGTTTTTTGGGTTTTTGTTATCTAACGAGGAAATATTGTACGAAAATTTCTGTTGATTTTTAAAGTACCAACATATTCCACTTCAATAGGTTTGTGAAGTGAAAGGAATTTTTTTTGTTTTATTTTCCAGAAAATTGAAAATTTTGAATTTATGTAGGTAATCGACTGATTTGAGAACTGATATTTGCTATATAGAATTAAGTTAAATTTATTTTCTTGATAGCTATAAAAATACTTTGTTCGATATTCATTAAAACAGGTAAGTGAATTGGTTGATAAACTTTCATTACTTTATCTAGGTAATATTTTAAATTTGCTTAAGATTTAGAATACAGATTTCGTTATTGAATTAATTCACCTCCTAAAATACAAAAGAAAAGGTCAAATACGACCAAGATTTATAGTAATGGTAATTTTTATCGATAAGAATGAAAAGCTGATAAATTTGTTCTCGGTTTTAGTTAAATTTTAAGAGTTCTTGCTGAAAAGATACTTATAATTTACCATTATGAGGACCTTCCCTATTTGCTCAGTAAATATTTTTTGGTTTGATTTTGTATTTTTTGGTACTTTATAAAGAAACGGCTAAATGCAAAGCTCACCTTAACATTTTTTTTTCTCAAAACAATTATAGCTACTTTGCTTCACGAAGTCTTGAAAGACTTAAAATATTTCTTAAAGCAGCAGTTTGGTGTTGTATCACGCTTAGGTTCAGAATCCGCCTCGAAAGGGCGATCCAGAATTATCTCTTCTCTCTTGCAATCCCTTTTCCTCGAATAATTGTTATGTGAAATTAATGTCAACGGAGCTTATAAACAGTAATATGACGATGATATTGCAATAATAATATGTAGTTGATAAATATCTGGCTAGGCATGACTAGAGCATCCTTAACCAGATGACTGGAGCATGACATAGTTTGGGAATGAATCTTTTTATCACACTCCCTTCAAAGTTAAGATATCATATATTTAGATTTATTTAAAACGGTAACCGTCAAGAAAATGGGAAAAAGGAAACTAGCAGTACCACGCATACAACTGCGTCAAGAGTCGCAGTGGGATTGAAACCGAGGTTGATATATGCAATAAGCCCATGGCACAGAGTATTTTTATGATACTTAATAAACACATTTTATTAATCACTTGTTTTATATTTCGCAGAATTAGATTTTTGACTATTTTAATTAAAAAATTCGTTCAAAAAGTTTAAAAAATCACTCGATCGATTTCGACTTGTTAGGTAATCATCAGGAGTATCTACTGATACGTAAAAGTAAAAATTAGTTATACATAGCAGAAAAAAGGCAAAAATTAAACAAAAGAAAGGTACAAAAAAAAGCAATAAAAATTAATCTATTGATCGCGCAGGTGTGCGATTAGTCAAAATAAGCAATACAAGTTGAATTATTGAACCTTGGTGATTTTAATATTGTCAATTCAGTTTAAAATATTCACTACGTGGATTCCTTATGTTGCTCTAACCATCAATAATATCTGACATTTATTAAGAAAGTAATGATTAGACTCACCGTGGTTTCCATTTATACGGTTGTTGAACACTTTGCAGTCGCAAACTTCTTATTGAAACCACTAAACTGGAGTTTATGGTTTCATAACGAGTTTGCGACTGCAAATTGTTCAAAAAGCGAATGATTTTTGAATATAAAATATGATTACAAAATCACAAAAAAAATTATCTGCACAGTAGTTATTATTAAAATTAACTGTATCCCAAAGGGTTCGCCAATCAACAAACATGAGGCCCAAGCCTCTACAATCAAAGTTATTTAAAGGCAAGATGACAGTTGAAAAACCTGTTATACAAGGTGAGTTTCTGAATAAATGGGAAACGGTGCAAAATGAGAGAAAATTTCTTATATTGAAAATTGTTCAGCATCGAGGAGGAAGTATAGTATAATGGATATTGAATGATCTTAGATATTAGTTTGCAAGATATTGACGAAAAATTGTTTTTTAATTAGAACCTATATTTTTGAGTGAACCTTTAATTCAAGCAATTAAAATTAAATAACTCAATTATTCTTTAAGTATAAGGTTTCAGAAATAAGGGGTGGGCGATTTGGCGGTTTCCTTTTAAAAATGTAATAAAATAAACACAAATCAATATTTTTCTAAATGTTAGATGGCATTATTGGCAAAAACAATACCCTACGATTCGCTTTCGATCATATTCAAAGAAAAATTGGTCAATGATGCTGCACCTCCACAAACCACACCAAACTAATACTTATTCAGGATGCAGTTGGCACACTACGATTACGTGTGGGTTTTTCGAATTTGGCAATTTTGGTTGTTTAGATAGCCGGCGAAATCAAAATACGCATCATCTAAAAAACATGATTTATTGAGAAAATTCGTCGTCAATTTTGAGATCTAGGCTCTAAAGCCTAAAAGGAGAGACATCGAAGTTGGTGGTCGTTACCTTCCATTTCTGAGTGAATTGGGCAAAGTGTGAGGAAACAAGTTCTTCTCAGGTTGGCGCAGCTACTGTTTTGTTGCAACGAAAATAAAACAAAAATAAATCGATTCCTCTTTGACTTATAATCCACTTCTTGTTTTATTTTCTTAAACAAGTGCATCCAAGAACACTCAAAATTAAAAGGTTCTAACTCTGGGGTTCCATGATACAATAATTGTCTCTTCTTATAGATAGACCACGAAACGTTCTTCTTATAGACCATGAAACGTTCAAAAAATGAACTAAAATGGGGACTCTTCTTATATAATATTCATAGGCTGATGACATACTAGGGTAACTTTAATCTGGTATTTTTTTCATTTCTTTCCCCTTTACCAATAAAATCAAAAAATTACGGCGCAGATAAAACCGATTTTATTGGTAAAGGGGAAAGAAACGAAAAAAAAATACGATTAAAGTTACCCTAGTGTGGATATGCACAAAACAAACGAAAATGAAAAAATATAAGGTGACCACAATTCGTTTACTAGCGACAATATATTTCTAGTGAGTTTATGATAAAGAGAAAATTATTGTATCATGTGGGGTTCGATCCATCCAAATTGTTACAGAAAGTTTTTGTATCGGAGGGACATAATTCAAAAAATTTCAATAAATTCGGGTTTTCGGAAAAAATTTAATCACAAGATTTAATCGCCACAAATAAACACAAAAGCTATAATTTAGGGGTAGATACTCGATCCGCTAGCAAGCAAGCAATTTGCTAGTCAAAATCCTGGCTACTCAATCAATTTTACCAAGAAAATTTGAATTTCAAATCACATTTCTTATAAAATTTTTATTTTCTTTGCGATTGCACAGTAAATTTTGCGGCTTCAAAAAATAAACAGCAAATTTTTGTATTGTTTTACTGTGCAATTGCAAAAAAAAAAACAAAAATTTTATAAGAAATGTAATTTGAAATTCAAATTTTCTTGGTAAAATTGATTGAGTAGCTAGGGTTTTGGCTAGCAGATTGCTTGCTTGCTAGCCGATCGAGTATCTACCCCTTAAAGTGCAAGGCAAAATACAAATTTATATTTTTACTTTAGGTTTAAAAAAAAATATATATAAAATTCGTAAATACGAAAAATTAAGTTGTGAGAATAGAATATACATAGAGAATGTGAAAGAATCGAATTTCGTACGGTACGCAGTAATTCGCTAGTAGTACAATTACATGGTATTGTTCTATATATACAGAAAATATTCCAATGTAAATATACAACATCAGTCATCGCGACCTGATGAGAAGACTGATTTTTTCAAATCGACAATCTCATCCGTTCGAAACTGATTGTTGAGATTCTTACACATTTGCCCATCTATAAGTGTTAAAAAAAAAAACAAATTTATACTTTTGTTTAATGCAAAATTCTTTCGAACTGTCAGGCAACAAAAAAATACCCGAATTCAGCTGTCATAGTAAAAAAAACTTACACGGGTTGAGCTGTCAGGGTAACATTTTGACATAACATAAATAAATATCAAAGCAAAGACGCAGCGCCATTTGTACAATTCAATTTTGAATTAAATTTAACCCTCATGTGAGTGAAGAAAAAATATCTTAATTTGAGTGATTAGTATCTACACGCATTTTGTATGGAAACTTATTTTTCCACGTTTGTCCAAGTTGTAACATTTCTGAATTTTAAATATGATCGTAAACTATCAACTGAACTAGAACTTCTCATAAAATTTAAAGTTTTATTGGAAGTAAAACATACAATAATAGACGTCTAAAAGTGCAAAAGTTACCGGGTATCCGGGTAACGTCACTCACATTAGGGTTAATTTTTAATAGATGTATTAAAATTGTAAAGACAATTTGTAAATTTGTGCGACGTATTTTCAAAATATATTGTGTACTAAAATGTTGTGTTTATGTGCGAAATTATATAATACTTATATGTATTATTAATTAAAAATTATTGATAATGAGTAATAAATAAATCAATAAAATTGAAATATGGGAGACACTATATTGAAAATTTTATTACTTTGCTTTATAATATTTTATTACGCCGATGCTAACGAGCTGAAATGATAAATCTGATATGTATATAATAAACAATTTTTTGTCTCTCTTTTCACCAATGCTAATACAAAAGTCGGGTAAATTTTTTCCTGTTCTTTTACACAATTTGCCATAAGGAATTCAATGAAGATAAATCGTTAAGGCCTTCAAGTAAAGATGTTGATAGAGCCGTTCCGGAGCCATTTCTCTGAGTAGTCTGTATCTTTATCCCATATTATCATATGACCGATGTAGAAGTCATAGTTTGGATGTTTTTGAACGACCTTTCTATAAGGGATTGTCCTTTTAATTTATTGTATTACAAAGATGGAAGAACGTGGGCATTACGTGATGTTGAAGTGAATAATTTATGGTGTTTCTTTATCTGGGTCATGACGGTTCTCCTACTAGGCTGTAAACAAATAAACAGAATTAAAGCTTTCGATATTACATGATAATAGTAATGTCGAACGTGCGATGTTAATGAGTGCTTTATAGTAGGTCCTTTATAAAATTTATTTTAGTATCATTTTAGAACGATAGTTTTTGATCACTGGAGTCGTATTCGTGAAATCGGTGGAAAACGATACAGTCGGAATACAATTTGCTTTGAAATCTATATATATATATATATATATATATATATATATATATATATATATATATATATATATATATATATATATATATATATATATATATATATATATATATATATATATATATATATATATATATATATATATATATATATATATATATATATATATATATATATATATATATATATATATAAAGGGTTATCCAATTCGAGGTTGATAAAGGAAACTTAAAAAAAGCACACAAAATATTCGGAATGTATTGTAATTTTTATTTCATTTTACAGATTGATCCTTGCCATTTTTAGTTAAACAAGATATCATTCAAATGTCCTCCACGGGACTTCTTACAGGCCTTGATTCTTTTGAGGTAATTTTCAATGACTTTTCGGCACATTTCGGGCGGTATCTCGGCCATTACCTTACGAATATTAGTTTTCAATTCGTCAAGAGTTTGAGGATTGTTTGCGTAAACACGATCTTTCGCGTAGACCCACAAAAAGAAATCCAAAGGCGTTAAATCACAGGATCTTGGAGGCCAATTGACATCAGCCAATCGCGAAATCAAACGTCCAGGAAATTTCTCTTGCAAAAGATCTCGATTTGCTCGTGTTACGTGACTGGTTGCTCCATCCTGCTGGAACCACATATCGTCAAGATCATAATCTTCGATTTTCGTAAAAAAATAATCGGTTAACATGCGGCCATAGCGCTCAGAATTGACGGTAACGGTTCGTCCATGGTTGTTCTCAAAAAAATACGGCCCAATCACACCGCCAGACCACAATGCGCACCAAACAGTGACTTTTTCCGGGTGTAATGGCTTCTCTACAATCAATTGTGGATTTTCTGAGCCCCAAATTCTACAGTTTTGCTTATTAACGTATCCACCAAGCGAAAAATGAGCTTCATCACTGAAGAAAATTTTGTTCGAAAAATCAGCATCGACGGCCTGTTTTTCCAACACCCAATTTGCGATTGTTAAATGCTCCATATTCTTAAATGGCAGAATGTCAACTAAATAAATGACAGTGTACTTGACGTTTATCTTTGACAGATGTCGGTATACAGATTTCTACTTTATCAACCTCGAATTAAATGTAATATATACATATATATATATATATACATATATATAATATATACATAATATAATATATATATATATATATATATATATATATATATATATATATATATATATATATATATATATATATATATATATATATATATATATATATATATATATATATATATATATATATATATATATATATATATATATATATATATATATATATATATATATATATATATATATATATATATATATATATATATATATATATATATATATATATATATATATATATATATATATATATATATATATATATATATATATATATATATATATATATATATATATATATATATATATATATATATATATATATATATATATATATATATATATATATATATATATATATATATATATATATATATATATATATATTGTATATATATATATATATATATTGTATATATATATATATATATATATATATTGTATATATATATATATATATATATATATATATATATATATATATATATATATATATATATATATATATATATATATATATATATATATATATATATATATATATATATATATATATATATATATATATTTGTTATCGTTGCATGAAGAGAGTAATGGTCCAACAATATCCAGGAAAACCTTTTGAAATGATTTGGAAGAAGTTGTGGTAATTTTCATTGGTTCTTTGGTTCCCTTCCCGTGTTTGTTGACTTGACAAGAGGAGTATGTTGATATAAATTGTTTTATCCTGGTGTACATATTTGGGAAGTTATAATAATTTTGCATTCGTAGAAATGTTCTGTATATTCCTTGGTGTCCACCTAAAGGTGACACATGAAATTCGTTTATTAGTTGTTGGATCTCTGAATCGTCGGTAATATGTTTAATGGTATTGGAATTATATTCATTTAAATTATGATAATTTTTTTCATTTTCATTAATTGATGAATGAATATACGTACTGTGATTTTCATTTAATTGACTTTCGGTTTCGTTGCTCATGGCAGTATTTAAATCTTTTTGAGTATTTTCTGGTTGAATATTGGGTAAATATGGAATTGAATTTTCAGATAGAGTTGAAGATTGATTTTCAGATTGAATTAAAATAGGTTTGTCAGATAATTGCACAGTTTGATTTTTACTTTCAGGTATCGCTTTAGCTGCAGATCGGGTAACAACATAGCAATTAGGTAATTTAATACGGCTTACCGCGTCAGCGTTTTTGATCAAATGACTATTGAGAAATCGTAATATCCAAGACAAAGTTGCCAACGTATTTGTCGAGCCATTGGTGTTTCTAACTTATAAAGCAATAAAAGAGCTCGATGGTTTGTTACCAATACGAATTTATGCCCATATACATATGGTCGAAAATGTGATATAAACCATATTGCTTCAAGAAGTTCTTTCTCGGTTGGTCCGTAATTTTCCTCAGCTGAATTAAGAACACGGCTTGCATATGCTATAGGAAGATCGAAATTCTCTACTTCCTGTGATAGTACTGACCCAATAGCAAAGTTGCTTGCATCGCTTGTCAATTTAAATGGTTTAGTAAAATCTGGCATTCGCAGGACGGGAAAGTTAATGAGATTTTCTTTTAAAGTGTTAAATGAATCTTGACAGTTTGAATTCCAAATGAATGGTGCATTTTTTTTAATAAACTAGTAAGTGGCTTAGCAGTACTAGAAAAGTTTGGTATAAATTTACGGTAATGTCCTGCTAATCCAAGGAAAGATTTTATTTCAGTTTGGTTCTGTGGTACAGGGAAATTCTTCACTGCTATTATTTTTGCTTCATCAGGCATTATTCCATTTGTTGTAACCACATGACCAAGATATTTTATTTCTTGCCTTAAAAATTGGCATTTGGTGGGATTTAATTTTAAATTGTATTGACGAAATCGTTTTAATACATCCGTTAAACGATTATTGTGTTCTATGAGTGTGGTTCCAAAAATCACAACATCATCTAAATACGCGAGACATTTTATGTTATTTAATCCACTAAGCACGCTGTTAATCATACGCTGGAAGGTCGCAGGTGCGCCTTTAAGTCCAAACGGCATACGGATAAACTCGTAATGAAATTCATCAGTACTGAAGGCAGTTTTTGGTATGTCTGAAGGGGAAAGTTTTATTTGGTGATAACCACTTTGCAGATCTAGGGTTGAAAAATATTGTGCCTTTCCTAGTTTATCAAGAATATCTAATATATTAGGGAGAGGAAACGTATCATCGGTCGTAATTTGATTGAGTCGGCGGTAATCAACCACTACTCTCCATTTCTTGTCCATTGTGGTAGATTTTTTAGTCCCAATTAATAGCGGAAAATTCCATGGACTCATACTATCTTTTACGATCCCGTGTGTTACCATTTCATTTACTTGTCGTTGTATCTCGGACTTTGTAGAATGGGCTTGACGAAAGGGACGAACATATATCGGAGATGAATTTGGATGAGTGTTTATTTTATGGTTCAGAACATCTGTTGTAGTGAGCATATCTCCTTCTAGATAAAATACGTCATTGAACTCGGATAAAATAAACATAATTGAATTTAGTTCCTCTTTATTTAAATGTTCAATATTAATAGATGCTTTCAGAGTTGCTATACGTTGGGTTATTTCATTATAATTCTTCTGTAGAGTGAAAATTTCATAATTATTGATCGGTTCAATTTGAAATTTCAAATTTTGAGAATAGTGAATTTCATCTGACAAATTGACAATTGGAAGAGTTATATAATTTCCATGAACCTTTTGAATTGAATTATCTATGAAAACAGATGGAAATACTTCTTGTGAAGGACAGAAAAATTCGAAGTTATTCATAAGATTTACAGGTAAGGTAGCAATTATTTCGCATCGAGGAGGAAGTTGAATATCCCCCAATACATTGATTTCAATATTAGGTATTAATTTTAATGAAACAGTCTCATGTACGAAAGGTATTTCGACTGACGAATTTTGGAAATTTATTTTACATTTATGTAGGCTTAGAAAATTCTGGCCAATAATACCAAATGCATTTATAGGGAAATCATCTTCTACTATTTGGAGAGTTATTTCAATAGTCTGCCCATTTGCTAATTGAACCATTCCATCACATTCGGCTAGAGTTTCAAGCAATTCACTTGAAATACCCTTTAGTTTGCATTTAGCTTCAGGATAAATAATAGTTTCATCATGCAGAATTGATTTTTTTATAATGCATATATCTGCGCCCGTATCAACTATAAATGGTACATGATTACATTTACAAATATCTATATTTAGATTAATATATTTACTTACAGCATTTGTATTTGTGTTAATCATTTGTTTTAAGTCCACTATAGGAGTAGTATTTTCAATTTCAGGTTTTTTCAAATTTACACCTGGTCCTGTTGGACATTCTGATTTAAGTTGGAGACACTCTGTAGGCTTCGGATTCTCGAAGAAGTGCCTCTGTCTGGCTTCGAAAGACCGTTGACATTTCCCGAACTTGTGGGAATTTGTGACGATATACTAGTATTAGGATAATTGGTCTTGAAGGCATCACTTCGCTTCTTAAGGAAACAATCTTGAATTCTGTGCCCTGTTTTTTTACAGTAACCACAATGAATATTAAAAGAGTTAATTGTTTTAGAATTAGGTGATGGATTATGATAATAAGAGAATGAATTAAATTTGCGGTAACACGATTCAATACTGTGCCCTGCGCACTTGCAATTTTTACAATATTTAGGATTTTGTGAATTTCGCGTTGAGGTTTGATGTTGATTATATATTTTTGCTGAATGTTTTACAGTAAGTTCCTCCTCCATGGCTCTATTAATAGCATCAGACAAGTTCTCAAACCGACATGCTTTGATTATGATTTTAATTGTGTTATCCAATCCTTCTTGGAAACTCTTAAGTGCAATATGAGAATTTAAGTTGCGAATAGTTTCAGCTGCTGCTGTTCCTTGTGACTTTATGCAAGCTTCATTTAAATCGTGGAGTAATGACTCTAAACGATTAGCGTAAGATTTAACGTCTTCATTTTTATCTTGACTTAGACAAGAGATCTCCATTTGAAGATGACCTATAGCTCTCGTTTCCAACCAGTTTGCATTCCAACTTATTTTCCGGCAATTTATATTTGAAAACATCCCATGTGTGTTGGTTCCACATGGCCAAGGTTACTTGTAACTGATCACAATTGATATACATGTGATTTATATACCAACAATTTAAATTTATTGTAAAATATTTGTACAGCAATATAATTTCTGGAACGATTTTTATTAATTTAAGTACATCTGCTGTAGGTACTATTTCCGTTTGTAGTAGTTCTTGTACTTAATTTGTAGGTATATTGTAGAATATCCAATACGCCAATACGTATGAATTGGATTAACGTATATACGTGTACATGAATTCCGGTTTAGAATTAAATCAGAAAGATTAGAATTTTCACTATAAAATTTGTATTAAATGATTTGGTCCATTTTTAATAACATTTTTAATTTTCTATATATATATATTCACTAGTATGTTCATATTATGTATAATATTAACAGTTCACTGCATATATACCAGGACTTATTTTTAAGAAAATTATTATTTAATTCACATAAAACGATAATTCCGTTTAAACTGAATTGTTTATAATACAGATACACATTATATGGTAACTGCTAAATACGATGAATGTATTACACGGCATTTTTAACTAGCATAACTGATTTTCGTATTTAGAAAAAGCACATTTTTAATTTAAAGTTTTGTTTTAAACTATGCATATAATAATTTCACCGACTTACTGATTTTCGTATGCACTACATTTTAGTAACTACGAGTATTTTAGAATTTGTAAGTTTTTTTTTATTAAGAACTGCAAAACTTAATTTCGCCGCTGCCACCAACTGTTGTGAACCGAGCGGGTATTTGGTTTTATACGATATATAGAATTAAAATAGACCGTTTATTTTATTAAGAACTTTATTATTTATTAATATTTTAGATTTTATTTATTAATTTTAATGTTTTTACAATTCGATGGTCACAACAATAATAATTTTATGTTACAATTTTATTTATAAAATCAACTTAAATTTAGAAGATTTTATTATGTATTCGTTATATAGAAAGTATATAACGTAAAAATATGATTACAATATACAGACAATTTGCAGGGATGTCAAACCTTATATAATGTATATAGCTATAGTGTGACATTCATTACATATATATAAAGAAGAAAAGTATGTGTGCCTATGTTTGATTCACAAATACTTTTGACCCACTCGAGCGATTGCTCCCAAATTTTGCACGAATACTTTTCGGCAGCCGAGAAAAAACATAGAGGGTTTAATAATCAAAAAATGTTACCCCTTCTCTATGTTCACCTGTAAGCAGGAATTTACAATGTATGAACAATTTTGATCCACTCCAGCGATTGCTCCCAAATTTTGAACGAATACTTTTTAGCAGCTAAGAAAATACAGAGGGGTTATTGATCTCCATGCTCACCTGTAAACAGGAATTTTCAATTTATTTGCAAAGTTTTGATCCTCTATAGCGATTGCCTACAAATTTAGCATGAATACATGCTGGTATCCGAGAAAAGCCGTGAGGATGTTAACAAATATTTAGGGACTTCAAAAAAATTGTATGTTTTAGCTCCGGGAAGAAAAATCAAAAAATGTGGTTTACAAAGAAGCATGGCGGTAAACCCAACAAAATATTTTTAAATTAGTTATAAAATAAAAAAAACACCTATTGAATTTCAGCAGTTCAAGTTTAGCCCGGGCAAAGCTAGTTCCCTATATTATTCGACTTTTTGCCTGTTACTTTAACCATTTTTCAAATTTGTTTTCAAGTTTACTATTGTAAAATTGGCTCTCTACTAAGGGAATACTTTCGACTCGATTTATCCAGGCGGAATTTTTTCCTTAGTATGGGAAACAATTATAGCTGTGTTGCTTTCGCAAATCCCGCTTAGCTTAGCTTTTGAATCTGAAAGCAAAAACTTTTGGCTTTAATTTTTTTGATGTATTTTAGATTCTTCGGTTTGGTCCATTTTAATAATACTTATTTTATTTATTTTTTACTTTACTAAATAGAACAAATTAAATTCGGTATTTTTCAGACAAAACAAACGCAAAATGTCTTTTTTTACAACAAAATGATAAAAAAATAGTAAAAATAACCGCTTTGTGGTAAACACCATACCCATAAAATGGTTTTATTTCCTCTAAACCAAAAAATTTGTTGGCTTACATTAGAGCATAAAGTAATGTTATAAAGAGCTGAAACAGAGAAAAGATTTTCATTAAAAATGCATGGGTTATGCAATTTAAATGGGTTAAACTATACACTTACACAACAAATTTTATTTTATTTGTATTGCATACTGTCATACTCATGACTATTGATAGAAAACGATAACAATTACGGTAAATAAATAAGTGTAAATGTTTTGTTTAACCCATGTAAATTACCCAACCCACGCAATTTATGATTACAATTTTTCCTCTGTTTCGTTACTCTTTATAACATTAGATACTCTTTGAATAAATCCAATTCGGCTTTATACAATGCAATTGTTGTTGTAATTTTGCGAAAGCAACACAACTTATGTTTCTTAATTTAATAAAAAGATAGGAAATTTAAAAAAATGATTAAAGTTGCCGGCGAAAAATTCGAATAAGTGTGGGTTTGAATTTTTTTTAATTTTTTAACTTTTTATCTGTTTCAAATGGTCAAAACTTTGACTAAAACATGGTTGCTTATTTTATGAACATATAAAGCAAATTTAAATATGAAAATATGTAAAATACATACTATTAGCTAATTATGGTCAGTAGATGTAAACGATCATTACGATTTTTCTCAAAATTTGTACATGAAAAATTTCTGTTTACAAACAAATATTTTTGTCAGCCAAATATAAGACACGAATGGAGAGTTGAGAACAAACGTGGCTGATGGTCCTCCCGAACCCCACAGTAGGGGTAGTATATTCAGCTATTAGTGGATTCAAAAATTGAAAGGACCCTGGTCTTAACGAAATCCTAGTAGGATTTTTAAAGCACACTTCGATTTAATCTATATGAACTAATCGTTGCGATGGGGAACCAGTAAGAGCTTCCTAAGAGATGGAGGACCGCACTCATATGTCCACTGCATAAAAAAGTTGACAGTTGAAAGGCATAGTTTTCTTAGACACCGCGATTTTCAATGTGATGCTCAACCCAACCGATCATCAGTCAATCAATTACGGTTGAGATAATCAAAATCAGTCATTGAACAACTTCTTCTGTTTAATATAAATGTTTTACTTTCATCAGTGAGAAACTTTTGTTTATGCTCGGTTCCAAAGTGATAATGTTGCTCTCTGTGGGAAAAAGTGACATGCGATAGATTTATGCTCAAATAAAATAAATAAATGAATTAAACTTTGATCCAATTGTTGCATTTTCATTAGTCTACTTTGTTTCTTGATAGATATTACTGCATATTAAAGGACAGTTTACAATCAATTTGTCGAAACACCATCTGTTATCAACAGCTGGTGATGAGTTCTCTGTTAAGCGCTATCCGCGAAGATTACCGATTTTAGTATTTTAAATCAAATGGCACGTCATTTATTTAAAACCAGCTCTTTTCTGGAAATCAACAGTAACATAAATCGATACGATAATGGCACAGAGGTAAATGCCGCACTTTCGGCATTTACCTCTGTGCCATTATCCACCTAGATCGATTTATTTTCAACCACAGAAAATATCTCCATAAACATCTATATTTATACGATTAGATAATTTTCTCTGTACATGAACACAACAGCATTGGATACTTGTATTATGTATATAACATCAACCTACATACCAAAGTGTTTTCACTGTCAATCTTAGCTAGAATTTTGTTTGCTTATCTATAAATAATACGATATCTGTTAAGAATGAGCACAATGAATTTGTTATGTAAACAACCTGGCATGTAATGTAGTATACTTGAGAGACGATATAAACAACAAATTGAATAGAGATTTGAAATTTTTTGACACCGAAAACAACGAAAATCATTTTCAATTAAGATAAAATTGCTCAAGGAATCAAAACAACGTTGAATATGCGAATAGGTCGTATATAGGGATATAAGCAAACCCTTCACAAAAAGGTACTAAATTACACGTACGAAATGTAATTTAATTTTTTGTGAACAACGCGGGTGATGAAAATTGATACTTCCCGCACGAAAATAGCTTTTCACATCGTATCGTATATAGAAATATACATACTCGTATATACATACATTAAACGATTCCAGCATGGGGGGATATATTTTCTATATTTTGTATACGAAGTACATGTAAGATATAATGAAACATAGCAACGAACAAAAATGTTATCAAACAAATTGTTGAAATATTATAAATAATAAACAGATAAAGATATTAATTTTGTCGGTTTGGCTTACGAGATGGGAATGAGATGTGGTATCTAGAACATTCGTATTCCTTCTCACACAGTAAATTCATGCTTATATAGGGCACAACGGAATACTTTCTTGTTTTAATATAAGCATGTTCAAAAATTCTTACATTTTTCATTAAATTAATACAATGTAGTGTAAGGAACTAACTACACACTACAAAATGTGATAACTTTGTTTTTAACGAGTAAGCTACAAACCGCACGTGTAATTTTGCTTTAGAATTTGGGCGATATAATTAACTAGAGGTTATGAGCGTTAAGCCGAACAAGCAATAAATTAGTTCACACTATCTTTCAATCAATTAAATCAATTACTTATTGTTAACTGTCTTATATCGCAGATCTGTGAAAATAATGTTATGGATAAATTTTCGATCGTCCTGTATATGAACCGACCTTACTCATGGAGACTGCTTAGTTTACACTTTGATTTTTGAGCTGTCTCGCGCTAATTAAAAACTAGCTGCATGTTAATTCCCACTATAACGTACGTTTGTCCTTAAAACTTGTGCATTGTGATTCAGAATGCTGGGATGATTGCAAATTGTTGACGGCGCAAAACGAATGTCAGAGTTGCCAAGCCTGAAAGAGCGAGCACAATTCTATTCCTTTCCAACTTTAAATTGGAAATATCAAATTGGAAACTACCATTTTCAAAGTGGAAATAAAAAACTCACAGTGTACAACAATATTTATGATCAAAACTTCATTAATATATTACAATAAATTAAAACATCATATCAATTAAATTTAAAACATCTGATATGAATTTTTCAATATGTTCAGCATAATTAGCACAACTTGCAACAGATAAATTTGGTAAATTCCAAGCTATCCTATTTTCACTTGCTGAAATATGTTGCCTTTCAATTCCTATATCTCGTTTAATAGAAGCTTTAAGAGCCGACCAAGCAAATTATATAGCATTTAATATTGGATTGCACGGGCGTAGTCTTAATAATCAATGATTGATAAATTCACTTTCACGAAACACATCTTCTAGATATAGACGTATGACACGTAGCATTATCAATTACATTAGACTCTGGTGATTGATGTTTGGTTAGAGCAGTGTATGTGTAGTTGCTGCCCTCCACTTCGAATGTTAGCCGTAAGCGTAATTTTTTTTAAAGTACCGCCACTGACTATTACACTAGAGGATTCTTTTCTATGAACGAAACATGCAAACTAAATATTAAAATTGTTTTAGCTTGAGATTCCATTTCGATCTGAACGAAAAAAAGATACACAGTTCAGTTTTCCCATTCTTTCTTTCACGTTTGAACTACAAATTGTTTTATCATTATAAATATAAAAAAAAAATGAATGAGTCCATTAGTACTCTCAAGGAGATGTGTAAACATGGCGTGTGTATAGTACGTGGGTACAGTTTACTTTGAAGGAAGAAGGAAAGCAATTTTACTAACCAGAGTTTTTCATTTGTTTATTATCGTTAAATTGGTCTATTACTCTTTCGGTATAATCGACGCAATTGGATTTTGGTAGCTAAAATAAGATATATTATATACTGTCGACTCTAACTTTAAAAATTTTCATTGAAAAACTGCACAATATGGTCGTCCCATATCTAGTAGTAAATATATTTCGATCTGAATTCATGTGCAAATCGAATTCGTCTCGCAGGAAGTTTATAAGTGGTTCAGCTTGAGGAACAGCAACATTAATATTGAAATCCCCGCTCATAATCACCGGCAAAAGATGATAGTCTCCTTGGAGAATTTTTGAAATTCTTTAGGATATGGGGCAAGGACGAAATGTATGAACTTCATTATGTCTTCGAAAGATTTATTCGGCGAGGTTAATACAACTACAGAAAGCTGAAGTTCAGCCGTATATATATCATCAATGAGTTGTGTTATTACGCTCATACCAATTGTTTGTCCAACGATGATTTCTTTATGCGAGGTGACTGTATGGTATGAGTATTCTATTTGAATTTTTATATATTGTTACTCCGGCAGCTCACTCACCGTCTCTCTTGAACTGAACGCAGATCTGGAAAAGCAAGAAAATTGAGCATCCTTGCGTGACTGTGTCAGTTAGGTCGAGGTGATGTGTATGACCTAAGACTCTGACAGTTCAATGTTAAAAACCAGACGTCATTATTATCTCGTACAAAATTCGCCATTACAACGGATAAAGCGGATTTGTGGTGAGGCGCGATAGCTAATTTTGAAGAAGACCCATTTAGGTCTCATTTTTACGTCCATGGTAGACGACATGATCATCGATAGCCGACGTGATGAACAGTCCTTCGAGACTCGTTACTTGTGCTAAAGCAATATACACAATTTGTTAACTGTGTCTTTTATCGTAAGAGTATATACTGACTATCTCGTTGTAGGTACCACCGTGTGATGCATGAATTGTGGTGGCACATGAAGGTACGACGCTTAACATTAATTGTTGTTTATGCTTAACATTAATTGTTGTTTCGATTAATAGTTGAGCTTTTTCTAGCAATGGGCACCAAACATCGGTCAATATTCATTTTCTGCGCCCATCCAGCTTCAAGCCACCTGACCTTCTTGCCAACTTGTGAATTTGAACCGAAATCCATCCAGAGTCGTTTGACATTTTTTACTGTCGACGTTTTCATCGTTCTCGTTGTCCTGGTTAGGATGCCTATGCATTCGATATACTTTAGACAGCCCATAGTTCCATTCGCCAGTCCATTTGTTACGTCAATATTGGTTTTGAAAAAGTACGGCAAATTATTTGTGTCCACTATGCTCATTTTATGGATCTTTTGACGGAATTGCTACTCCGGCAGTCCACTGACCATCTCTATTGAACTGAAAACAGCATTCAAACGTAGGAATCGTCGACAAGTTCGTCATTGCGCAGCCAGGTCTCGAAAACCAAACGAATTGAGCATACCTGCGTGACTGTGACCTGAGACTCTGGCAGTTCAATGTTAAAAACGAGATATCATTATAACCCCATTCAGTAGAAGACATGATCATTGATAGCCGACGTGATGAATAGCGCCTAGAGACTCGTCACTCGTGATAAAGCAATATACAGCAGTTGTTGACTGTGTTTTTAATCGTATGAGTATGCAATTTCGTAATCGTAATTCGTATTTCGTATCGTAATTTTTTTTTTGATTTTTCTGATCGATGGAAATGTCGATGGTTTCTATTTCATTCATTAAATTAATTTTTTCATTTTCCCTACTATTATACATATACATAAAAGCATGCCATGTATAGTAAAAATTGTTTTTGTTGAGTTTCTTGCTTTTTTTCAAACGACCTACTTCGTTTGAAAAAAAGCAAGAAACTCAACAAAAACAATCATTTCCGTCATTTCCGTTCGTTTCATTTACAAGTTTACTCTAATACAAAAAATTTTGGTAGGCGCGCGTAAAGATGTTTACACATCAAAAATGTATTAGTAAATACACTCTAAACAAAATCTTATAAGAATTTTGAGTGAAAACTAGAAAATATACTCAAAACAAATATGTTACATTCTTCATAATAGCCCGGAAAATCATTTCCAATTTTCCTCATGTGTAAGTAGCTTTATAGAAGATAATATTTCAATATATCTAAGTGCCGGGTATACAAAATACTTTGTATACAAAGGCACGATATGAAAATTACACGAGAAGAGCATATTGATACAGAGAAGATCATCAAGTGAGGAGGCAAATGACATTTCCAAAAAACGGAATACTTCTGAAATTTGTTCTGGTAATTTAAGCCACTTCATTAGGTATGAGTAGTTTGATAGTTTAAATATATTACTAAAATCGTGGAGTTTGTCCGAAAGTGCCTATAAGGTAACACAATGAAATGAACTTAGTTTCCAAATATCCTTTTTAGTTCTGCTAAATTAAGTCGATTTTATTAGTTTTCATAATAATTGTTAAAATAAATTCTGGATATCGTAGAGTTTGTCGGAAAATTCCACTATGTCTAAATTTGCGAGACCAAAAAATGATATCCATACCCTAGGTATGGAAATGGCTCTTGATTTATTTGATTGTGTATTTGAACCTAAATCTAACATTTGGACATAGTGAAATTTTCCGACAAACTCTATGATATCCGGAATTTATTTAAACTATAATACTCAATTGCTTATCATTTTCTAAAATATTTATATCAATGAAATCCACGCACATCAGCTCCTGTTAGGCTTGCCACCTTTTACAAATTCCAATGGAGGACAAATACAATTTTTTTCTGTTATTTTATATTAAGTTTATTTTTAATATAATAATGTCTTATCAAATGTCTTTATTATTATTTCATCACAAACCACATGCAAGTGCATGTTACAAAAAATAAAAAAAATTTAAATAAAAATCACATTTTCAATTAATTTCAAGCCTTATCCTCTGAGTAAGTCTAGAAAAATAAACAAACTAATTTTTTCAGTATAAAATAAAAATTATAAATAGTAAATTCCATTCTTAAAAGTATATTTCTCATTTCCTTTTGCTAATTTAATCCAATATTCCAGAATTTCTTCCAAAAATCATTTTCATCCAATATACCCAATCCCATCATAATTGGTTAAGAATTGAGAGCACTGAATTTGTTTTGCTAAAAGTTGCAAAATTTTACGAACTTGAAATATTAAAACTTGAAAAATATTTGAACTTACTCTGCATTTAATAGAAGTTCATTTGAAAAAAATACGAATTTGCTTTGCAAAAAATAGAGATTGATTTAGAAAAAATTGACGATGAAGCATAAAAAATTGTGGTTGACTTGTAAAATTTGTGAATGAACTAAAATACCTATATGATGTATATGGAAGATTTCTGTTAGAAAAACATCGTTTTCCTAAGAGGAATTCTTTTTGACAAAATACCTGTCTAAAATTTGACTAGAACTAGCAGCTGATACAGATGCCGGATATGCTATACCATTTTGAAGAATTCGAAGAACTGAATATCCTTTATATTATATAGATCCCTTTCCGACCGTACTTCAAATTTGTTATTTAGGATTTGAAAATGGAGGACATTTATGCCATCGTGGAGGATGGAGAAAATTTCTTACAAAAGGAGGACTGTCCTCCACAAAGGAGGACGGGTGGCAAGCCTAGCTCCTGTTCTGAGTTATACTTTGTATTCTTGCAAGAATTCATTTGCAGTGTTTTATTTTATTTTCTCAAGATTATTTATAACTCTTTCTCTTGCTACCATCTTTGCAAAATTAATCGACTATGAAAAAAAATGTGGCGCCTATTTTCGTCTCTTTCTATTATTATATAGTTATTTCGCCAAAGTTTTAGTTTAACTGTGCAATTACTAATCCATGTTCTGCATTAAAAATTTCTTATTTGATTTGTATATTGTATACGGGATTTCTGGGACAAACTTCACAACCGTGCCGAACAAGCCAAAAAAGTGGGCTTGTAAACTCTTTCACTTAGTGATTTCATCGGCTATTCCTGCGCATTTGAAATTATTGTGGTGTTTTGGGATAACAAAACTCCAGAAGGTGCTGTTCGCCTTTATTTAATTTTTACAATTTTAAAAGAAGTTGTCGCTTGCACTTGAGAAATTTAGGGTCATATTCATGCTAAGCGTAACACCTAAAAATTCAAACTATACGTATTTCATGAGCTCGATCAAATTGATCGATTGAAATGTTTAGTATTTGCAATTCCAAACGAATTTATGGTTTTTACTTCAGAAATTGGGGGCGGTATCCGTGCTAAAGTGTAACAGCTTAAAACTCAAATTAAGCGTATAAATAACTACATCATATCCAACATATTTGTCCTTTGTAATTTTGAAAGGATTTATTAATTGTACTTAAGGAATTAGGACAGTAATCGTGCAATTGGGTAGCAACTCAAAAATCAAACTTCGCGTATTACGTGAGAACATAAATTGGTACACACATCCAACATTGAAATATGTAATTTTTAGAATTTTAAAAAAATTTCTTCTTTATATAATTCGTGGGATTCGTGCTTATGGGTAGTAGCGATTGGGATCGAGAATTTTCGGGATTTTTTTCAATTTTTGCATTCCTCATTTTCCTCGAAGTTCATTTATATTTCTCGCGAAATTTTGAAAAACAAATTGTTTTATAGTTTCAATAACCTTATTTTTCATTAAACGATCCGTCAAATTCGCCGCATTTTGCATTAAACTACCTCTCAAGTTCGCCACATTTACTTTCCAATTAAATTATATTGGTCTAATATTCCACTTAAATTAGAAAAATTACTCAATAGTTTCGGATATTAAAATAAAATCATAAAAGGAAAGGAAAAATAAATAGGAAACAATTCACTTAACCATTCAAATATGTGGAGAATCAAATCCATATAACCAATCTTATTTATAGATATCGGGAAATCACGTCACATCCATTTTATCATTGTGATTAAGTTGTTGTAAACCACATGCTACTCGAACCCTCCCTATAGGCAATACCGCGCATCTACTGTAAGGTTTGCCTCCTTTCATAATGTGTTAGCCTTGCACTATCTCAAAATTAAAGACACATAATTATTATTCGAGCACACTAATTACGGAAAGGCATGATATACAATCCCATGCTGGACACAAAACTAAGAAACGAGAAGTTGTTGATGATATCGATAACAGAAATAAAATACACAGAAAATTACCATTACTTGAAAATAATTGTTGGTATAAATGATTAATTGAACAAAGGTACAGTTTTAATACATAAGAATGTTGAATTTTTCTTTACTAGACTAAATTTTAATTATAAGGAAATTAACAATCAATGACGCGTTCAAATATGGCGGGTAAGAATTATAGTTTCATTGATTATTTAATTAGGATCCGCGGTCCTTCGTAACGATTTAGAGAAGATACTATACTATAGAGTACTATCTTAACATACGTAATACAATAATATTACCGATAACATACACAGATCAGTAATGGTAAATAAATAATAATGTATAATACAAAAATAAAATCATAAAATAAATTATATAAGTGAAATGAAAATAATATATAGTTAGTTAATATAAATTAAATTAAAAAAAACTTAACTTAAGGTGTGATGCAATGGCGGTGCCTTGGCAGTTATGGCGATTGGCGGCGAACAGGTTATATGTTTAATGTTTAGATTTTTGATTTATACGTCTCTGCGCTCGTTGTATTATACCGTTTTTTTTCCTTATACAAAGGTCGTTTATAGCGTATGTTTTGTCCGTAATTTATGCAATTTCTCGTTTGTTTTCACGCGGCAAAATAAAATAAAACCGTCGCGGGGAACCCGTTAAATCAAATTCGCGTGCACGTTTCTTCTTTAGAATAAATCTGTCCGGTTCTGGAGAGTAAAGTAAATAGAAAGAAATGTTTTAAGAACAAAACTATAATCTGCGGTATACTACAACACACGAGATAATTGATAATTGCATGAATCCGCACTTCGCCACAATAAGTTACACTAACACCTTTTGTACTTATAGTTTATTATTTGTACAAGTGAATACCCTACAAGGCAATTTTGGTATTCACTATAACTGTGGCACTTAGCACAATCACCAAAAATATTCAACTTCAATTCATTTTAATAAACAAATTGAATTTGTCCAAGATAAATTATCTTTGCGTGTGTATCGATATCAACTCACAAAAACAGAATGATTGATTTCATTTCTGTCAATAGGTATTATTGGTATAGGTTGAGAAACTAATCTGATAATAAGACGAAATTAAAAATTACACCAGCAGTCATCATCACCATCTATGGTAATCTTTCTCATTTAAACCAATTATACTAGTAATTATCGTTTGTTTAGCCAAGTAACAAAATTATAACAGAAAAATAAAAATTCTGATTATATTTCAAATTGTCGCCGTTATGGTACCAGCACCAACTACATTAACAATTAGTCTGCTGGAACATAATCAATGTTACAATTATATGTAAAAAAAATTGTCATGTCATGGATCATCAACAACGGGTTTTCATCGGCACTTAGATGCATGCCCGACATGAAGAAAATATTTATTCGAATGCTGCCTTTGCCAGGTACTGTATTTTTAAATCTTACGAAGCATGAACAGGAACACGCAAAAATAGATAATTTATTCGAAAAAGAAAACACCATTAGAAGAAATAGTGTCGGCGTATGATAACATCCCTACATTTACAAAATTTCCACCTTTGGGAAATTTACCTTCCAATTTTACGATAAAATCAAAGAAGAAACTATTAACAAAATCAATGTTATAAATGCCGATGATGGTAAAGTTTCGTTGTCCATAGATGAATTAACCAGTTTTCGCAATAGGCGTTATTTGACTATTCAAATATACTACGAAAATTTTAAATCAGATAACCTTGGACTAATTCGAATACACGGTAGTTGCTCAGCAGAACAATTGTTGGAACTAGTCAATCAAAAATTATATTCATTTATGAATTATGGTGAAGTTAGGAGGATTATCACAAGCATAATTACAATTATGCTAAAATCAGTTGTATAGCATGATTATAGCATAATTGTAAATATCCTGGTGATAATGTTCTAAACTTCATCATAATTCTTAAATTAATATAATTTTTGATTGAATAGTTCCAATAATTTTTCCTGCCATTAAAATGTTTTACGAAAAATCAGAAAATGTCCATAGTTTAGAATCTGAAAGCTCTTTACAATCTCAAACGGAAAATGACGACCAAAACTGTTTTCAACATAGTAACGAATCCGACGTAGAATAGATTGTAAGTAATAATTTCGAATTAGTTAACTAACACTCATAACATAAATAGAACAATAATGAAGAACAGAAAAAATGTGAAACTTTTAAGAGAGCTTCTGTGAAAATGCTGTTTTACAAAACAACGTAACACAAACTGAAATTATTGAAATGAATTTGATATTGGATTGTAAAACTTGCTGAAGTAGTATGGCAAAAATGGTCGAACGGTTTTTAATAATACTAGATCTGGTTTTAAAATTTTTCCGTTAGAAGAGCTAAATTTACGAGATATGTGGAGCAGCGACAATACGACCGCATTGCCAAAAACATTTTAGAAGTTATAAATCCTATTCAAATTGCCGTAGAAGCTCTATCACGCCTCGATGCGATTCCCCACTAATTACTCAACTAAAATTTTTTTATAACCACGATACTGTAAAACCAAATCAAAGTTATTTTAAAAGTGCTGGCGATTTCTTTCAATCTACATCAATAAACGAAATCGTTAAAACCGCTAAACAATTTATGAAAAAATATAACATCTATACTGAAATTGCGGATGAAAATGATATTGTCGATAGTGATGGCAATGGTACGGATAATGAAAACAATAAAAGCCAGAACTTAAAAGAAAAACTGGAGGAAGCAATAAAGAGGTGTACGTCCACGGTTACAAAAGCAAGACAACAAATCGAGCCCTAATCGATTGGTAAGTAAATTAATTTATATAAATTAATAGTTACCGAAAATAGAACAAGAGTATCTGATACAGCGGTGGACGTTTTGATTTTTAAAATTCTATTTCACAAAAAACACAAAATTACACTAACTTTTATCCGTGAAGCTATTTATCATTTTTTAAAAAGTTTTATCTGGGAGTATTTTGTTTAACCCTCATGTGAGTGAAGAAAAAATTTCTTAATTTGAGTAATTAAATTATTTTTTCCACGTCCGTCCAAGTTGTAACATTTCTCATTTTTAAGTATGATCGTAATCGATACCAATTGAACTAGAAGTTCTTATAAAATTTAAAGTTTTTATTGGGAGGAAAACATACAAAAATAGACGTCTAAATATGCAAAAAGTACCCGGGTTGTTTAAAAAATGGATAATTCATATATTAAAATATCAATAATAAATTTGATATTGTTATACTTAATCTATCTTTTTCTTTTTTTTTGTAAATTTCTCGAGAGTCTTGGGAACCGTTAAATTTCTCGATTTCTCGAGAAATAAATTTAATCAAGAAATCCCAATCGCTAATGGGGAGCTCAAAATTCTCATTGTGCATATTTCGTGGGCGTATTCAACACTGAATTATTAAATTTTTGGAATGATTAAAAAATGTATATTTAGTACTTGAAAAATTGAGGGTGGTATTTATTCTAAGGGGTAGCAGCTTAAAAACCAAACTGCTTGTATTTCGTTTGATCATAAATTGGTACCTCAAATTCAACATTGAAATATTTAAGTTTTGCAATTTGTAAAGAATTTGTTGGTTGTAATTGAAAAATTTGGGGTGGTATTCGCGCCAAGGGTAGCGGCCTAAAAATCAAATGAGCTCATAAATTGGTGGAACGTTCAATATTAAAGGCGCCTTTATGGTTGCGTTCGTTCGTTCATTCAAACATTTTTTTCGACCAATCATATTGCTCCAAAATGACCTTTTATTCTTCTGCATTTTTGTTTTGATTGGTCGAAAAAAATTGTTTGAACGAGGATTCGTCATCGTTTGTACTTGAAAAATTTATATACGTCCTAATTTGTCCTAAAATACAAATGTTTGAAAATATTAGTGAAAATGATAGATAAAACTACGTTTAAATTCAATTTGCTGGAAGGTTAGCCATTTTGAAATACAAACACATTCCAACACTAAGGCAAATTAATTTTAAACTGCCATGCCAAATATTAAAAAATAACAGTGCATAAAAAACGAATCAGAATCATACAAAAACTAAATAGCTATGACCATATTTTAAAATCTGCGTTGGAATGTTCTAACATCACGCCTTTCGATAATTTTTCGCAGTTTGTGTCTTGCTTCTGTAAAATAAAACTTATCTCTGGTCCAAATTGTATATCAAATTTTATATTATTTACAAGCCTGAGATTAAATTTCTACTTAATCTCGAATTTTAATGTTCTTATAGCAGACGGCCTCAAATCCAGGAAAATAACGGTTCTTTGAAAAACCTAGACAATGTGGGGGTTAGTATTCAATGTTTCTGATTGGCAAATTGACTTAGTTAGGAGCCGAAAATTATCATGAATTTGCTTCGAATAAACCACATTTGGAATTACAATTTGTACAGCACCTCAAATACTCAAAACATTACAGTTCATTGAAAAATATAGACAAGTAATCAGGATTAGTTTTCAATGTTTCTTAATGACAAATTCACTTATGGTAGTAAAAAACCGAAAATGTTCATGTAATTTTCTTCGAATAAACGCAAACGGCTACCATACCTGCAATTGCAATTTTCTTATAGTAGGGTGCCTCATTTACTCAAAACATAACGGTTCTTTGAAAATGCTAAAAAATTGCAATTCCGCAGGTGTGGAAGCCATCTGCGGTTATTCGAAGGAAATCCATAACAATTTCTGTTTCTAACTAAGTCAATTTGTCAATAAAAAACATTGAATACCAACAAGAAAAACATTTGTGAAACTGATTAGTAAAATTGTAAGAACATAGAAAAACTCAACATTTAGGTGACATTGGGAATTGGATTACATTCGAACAATATGCAGTAACATACAGGGGCGGGGAATCATGAAATTCGAACGGAATAATCATTTGTTTCAAAATATTTCTATGAACAGTTAAAAAATACATATTTTGAAAAATGATCAAAGTTGTCTTGAATATTTTATAAGAAATCACAAATAAAATTTCACGGCAACATTTTTTCCGATGACTATTCATTATCGAGCATTTTTGTACGGAAATCTATTTCCGGTAGAAATTGGCTCCCTGAATTAAAAAAGGCTGACTTAAAAATGGTGTTTTTTCGAACTTAAAACCAGCGTTTTTATTTCATTTTAAAATTGACTTAAAATCTGCAATGAAAATTAAATAAAAAAAAGCTGACTTTATTAATGCATACCATAAGTCATTTTGAAAATGATTTAAGAAGTGTGTTTATAAATGACATAAAATGTGTATTTTTAAGTCATTTTGAAAATGAGAAAACATGTGTATTTAAGATCTAAATAAAACGTAAAAATGTATAACAGTAAAAGCCCGATTATCCAACTTCCAAATTCATTCAGTTAGCCGGAATTGTAATTTTTAGGATTTTTTTTTGCATTTTTCTCTATCTTTTCTCTTTCATATGAATTTTTTAATTCATTTTGAAATTTGCAATTTTTTTGCACATTTTCATTAATGAAAGCATTAGTTGAAAATTTTGAGTTTTCATTTTACAGTAAAACCCCAATTATCCAGCATCCAATTAACCGGAACACTCAGTTAACCGGAATTCAATTTTTATGATTTTTTTTTACTTTTTACTAATTGATATGCATTTTTAATTCATTTTGAAATTTGCAATTGTTTTTTGCACATTTTCATTAAAAAACATTAGTTGCAAATTTTGAATGGCTTTAATTTTCATATTACAGTAAGAGCCCGATTATCCAGCATCTAATTAACCAGAACACTGAGTTAACCGGAAATGTAATTTTTAGGAATTTTTTTTGCATTTTTCTTTTTCTTTTCTCTTTCATATGCATTTTTTAATTTATTTTGAAATTTACAATTGTTTGCACATTCTCATTAATGAAAGCATTTGTTGAAAATTTTGAATGGGTTTAATTTTTATATTACAGTAAAAGCCCGATTATCCGGCATTCAATTAACCGGAACACTCAGTTAACCGGAATTTTAATTTTTACGATTTTTTTTTTGCTTTTTCTGTTTCATATGTGAATTTGCCATTAAGAAACAAGTGAATATTAATTTTTTAATTCATTTTGAAGTTTGCAATTGTTCCTTGCACATTTTCATTAAATTAGTTGAAAATTTTGAATTGCTTTAATTTTCATATTTCAGTAAAAGCCGGATTATCCTGCATCCAATTACCAGAACACTCAGTTAACTGGAGTTTTAACTTTTAGGATTTTTTTTACTTCTTTCGGATTCATAGAAAATATACTTTCCTTAATTTTTTTCTGTTTTATGCATTATTCTATTTGAATTGAATGTGTAAAGTCGTATTACATAGTTAGGTTAGTGAAATATTGAATATATGTATATATTATTAAATTTTGGGTACTCGTATGGGTGTACTCGTGCACATAATACGTATGTATTGCTTATTTGCAATAAATCCAATGAACTGACGTATAAAAAATTGGTTTTTGGTACATAATTTGAAAATAAATAAACCAGAATCCTAAAAATATTGAAATCAAGCGAAATTCTCGTAAAATTTCTAGTTTTAATGAAACATTCAATTATCCGGAATTTTCGATTTCCCTAACTGCTCTCATCCCCAAGAATCCCTGATAACAGGGTTTTTACTGTAGTGTATATTACAGTAAAAGCCCTGTTATCCGGAATGTTTTGAGATGAAAGCTTTCCGTATAATCGAAAATTCCGTATAATTGATTGTTTTATTAAAACTAGAAATTTTTCGAGAATTTCGCATTTCATTATTTTTTAGAATTCTCGTTTATTTATTATTTTCAAATTATGTACCAAAAACAATTTTTTTATACATCAGTTAATTTAATTTATTGCAAATAATAAATACATACATATTATATATACGAGTACCCAATATTTGGGGTACGACTTTACACATCAAATAGAATAATGCATAAAACAGAAAAAAGTTAATGAAAGTATATTTTCTAAGAATCCCCGAATAATAAAAAATATTGTTTCCCTGAAAAGCAAAAAAAAAAATTCCAAAAAATTTAAATTCCGGTTAACTGAGTGTTCCGTATAATTGAATGCCGGATAATTGGGCTTACACTGTTTTATGAAAATGAAAGCCATTGAAAATTTGCAACTAATGATTTCATTAATGAAAATGTCAAAAAACTGAAAAATTCAAAAAACAATTGTAAATTTCAATATGAATTTAATAAAATGCATATGAAAGAGAAAAGAAAGAGAAAAAGCAAAAAAAAAAATCCTAAAAATTAAATTTCCGGTTAGCTGAGTGTTCCGGTTAATTGGATGCCGGATAATTGGGATTTTACTGAAATATGAAAATTACAGCCATTCCAAATTTTCAACTAATGCTTTCTTTTAGTGCAAATTTCAAAATAAATTAACAAATGAATATCAAAGAAAAGAAAGAGAAAAAAGCAAAATAATCTTAAAAATTAAATTTTCGGTTAACTGAGCGTTCCTAAACACAGACAAACGGACTTTGTAAAAAAGTAATAATTAAGCGCTAATTTAATTTATTGGACTTATTGGTCACATACATATTTATATTCGTTTAGATAGTCTTCAACTGGATCATGTAATTTATTTATTGAGAAGGTAAAGAACTTTTCGGTTTGCATGAATAAGCACAAAAATATGTATGGGCGAACCCCTAGTAATAAAATAAATTATGATTTTCAAACTTAGCTATGACATAATAAATTTTACATGTACAAATAATGATATCGCATACCAGATGTTTACATATTTAGTTAATCGGATAATCCACTAAAATTTTCGAAATTTATTATTAATAAAATATTAGGATGAATAAGAAAACTTAAGTCTCATTAAAACTTTTGTAATTTTTCATAAGTTATTTCAAAATCAGAATTATTCTAAGTTTATATTAAATTTAAGCACGAAAAGTATGACGATTTATTTTTATTGTGTTGGTGAAAAACGTAACAACAATAAAAAAAAAACTAAACTTTAAATTTGAATCGTGAATGTTTTTTTTTGCATATTGTTGTATATACATACATAGTTGGTTTCCATTATTTTCATGATTATGTTTTATCTTTTAGTATTATGGAACGGAAAAGCTTCAGAATTGTGTACATGTATATTGTATTATGATATGCTTACTACAACTTTCGTTTTTAAAAGTTTTTCAAAAAAGCAAAAAAATAAATGGTTTATCTTAATTTAAAAGAGAAATTCAATTATAATTCTAGTTGATCCTTTTGTTTTTCCTCGAAACAGAGACTAACAAGAAGTGGGATTATATCTAAAAAGTAAAGTTTGAATATTCATATCCAAATAAAAAGCTTTTGGTGATTTTCATGTAAATATTTATAGTACAGGGTGCCCAAATAGAAGTGTTGGATGGCTTTCAGTTCAATATTTAAGTGTTTTTGGATGGCACTCTCAAAAGGTGATCATAACCAACTGTTTAATTGAATTAACATTTTGAATACCTAAGACTCAGGTAAGGATATTGATATTGTTACCATTGACTTCAGAAAAATTTTTGATAGGTACTGATAACATCAATTTATTTTAATTGTGAGCTTCCCACCTCACTTTTTTCCCCAATTACCAAAAGCGCAGGAATATTTTCTGAACCTTCTTGAGTTTTATGTAAAAGTTATGGTTTATATTCTTACTGTCAAATTTTAAATCGTTTTAACAATTGCATTTTGCTAGTAACAATTGAAATTTTAAAAGAACTTGTCGTAATTGAGCATTTATCAATTAAAAAATTAAAAAAATCAAACAAAATGAAAATAATAAATAATTAATTTAATAACCTATGTTAATTAAAATAAGGAGTATAGTGATATACTACAAGTTAACAAATTATTTTTTATTTAAGATGATAATCGATCGTTCTTCCATGCTCTTATTCGAAATAATATTACTAATTTTGATTCCTATTTGAACGGGGACAAAACCGTGGGGTCAAATACGGACAAACATACCGTGAAAAAAATTATTCCCCAACGAACAATTATCCGTAAAAATAATTATGACCGGTGTGACGAACTTAAAAAAAATTGTTACTTTAAAATTTACGCGAGTGTAAACTGTTTATTTTTTTTTGTGGTACTCAATTTGTTTTATAGCCCGATTATAGGGTCTATTTTTTAATTTAACCCGAGCAAGCAGGCTTGCCCTGGGTATTGTACACCGAGCACAGGTTGTGCAGTGCCAAATGAACCAGTGTGCTTAGAGTAATAACTTGTTTTTTACTTT
Source organism: Nephrotoma flavescens (assembly GCA_932526605.1). Taxonomy (NCBI): domain Eukaryota; kingdom Metazoa; phylum Arthropoda; class Insecta; order Diptera; family Tipulidae; genus Nephrotoma; species Nephrotoma flavescens. Next base: position 141,395,485 of record OW052222.1, read on the forward strand.
GCATGCTCTTCGTACACTGGTATTCATTTCAGAGTAAAATTTGAAGAACCGAGTATGCCCGGTGTAAGCACAGTTCACAAATAAAAACACAGTGTGCAGGGTAAAATTACTCAGGTTGAATAAAAAAACACAGAGTATTTTTTGACAGCGCACTGCTAGCTCGGGTTTAATTAAAAAATAGGCCCATAGATATTTCCACGCAGTTTCATTATAAAGGGTGCTTCAAAAGCCACGCCTAGATGTTAGTAGTAAATAATTTCTAAACGCAACCTTTGGTATGTTTGGTAAAACATTTAGGGGACTAGTTTGGGTTCATGTTAATGTTACACGCTGCGGTAAATACGATGTTACGTTGATTACGTTATATTTTAACGTAAAATGTTATACAAAAAAACCTCGATTTAACGGACAAATAGCGGGGTCCGTTAAATCCGAATGTTTTTAAATTTAATCTATTCGATCGAATGTAATCTGGGACGGAATTCATGCATTTCTTAGCCGATTATATTGGGATCGGGTATGTTGGATGGAATTGGGATTCGTAAATGGTTTTTGGAAGAAGTTCCTGAATATGGCCATCTGGGACGGAACTCGAGCAATTTTTAACCGTTTATGTTGGGATTGGATGTGTTGAATGGAAAAGGATTTTATATTCCATATATCCATATTCCAGAAATTCTTCCCAAAATCGTTTATTTAGGAAGAATTTCTGGAATATGGCCACCTGGAATGGAACTCGATCAACTCGATCAATTCTTAACCGATTATGATAGGAATGAGAGTGCTGGATGGAAAGGGGATTCTTATATGATTTTGGGAAGGAGTTCTGGAATATGGCCACTTGGGGGACAGGACTCGATCAATTCTTATTTATGATTGGATTGGGTATACTGGATGGGAATAGGATTCTTTAAAGATTTTTGGAAAAAATTCTGGAATATGACTACCTGGGACGGAACTCGATTAATTTTCAACCGATTATGATGGGATTGGGTATGATGAATGGAAGTGAGATTTTTAAATGATGGAATTGGGTATGTTGGATGGAAATGGGAATCCTAGATGATAATAACTAGATGATAATAATATTAATTCTCAATTCTCGACCTATTCAATTTCTTAAGAAAACCCCATATTTTGTGGACGGAAAAGATTATTTATTTTAACTATCCCAATTCAAAAAAAATTTTTTTTTGTAAGGAATAATTTCAATTGGAAAACTATTCAAATATTTCATTATTTCGCCTAAATGTCATTTTTATATAATTTTTACCAACACTGACACACTTTTGTTTTATTTTGGTGGTTTAGGACTAGTTCCGTCCCAGGTGGCCATATTCTTAAACTTCTTCCAAAAATCATTTAGGAATCCCATTTTCATCCAACATACCCGATCCGAACATAATCGGCTAAGAAATGCGTTCCAGATTAAATTCGATTGAATCGTATAAATTTAAAAACATGCGGATTTAACGGGCAATCGCATTTAACAGACTCCCCAATTAGTCTGTAAAATCGAGGTTTTTCTGTATAACATTTTACGTGACAATTTAATACAACATTTTAACTCAAGAATTTAACGCAACCTTTAACATAACAGTATTTAACTGTGAGTAAAGTGTAATATGAACCCAAAACTAGTCCCGTATATGTTTTACCAAACATAAAAAATTGATTCAAATATTTTAAAAATTCGCCTAAATGCCAATTTTATTTTACTTTTACCAATACATTCTCATGTTTTGTTTGTTTGGTAGTTTAGGATCCATTTACTTTTAACTTCAAAAGCGTGTACAGGCGTGTGAAGTTTGCGCTAAACTATTCCTAATATTACTTCTATTCTAGTTATGTAGGTCTAACTTCACACGCATTGATGTAATGTGTATGCTGGATGGAAGTGGGATGCTTAAATGATTTTGGGAAGGAAAGCTGGAATATGGCTACCGGAGACTGAACTCGATCAATTTTTAACAGGATGGGATTTGGTATGTTAGTTGGAAATGGGATTCCTAAAAAAACCTCTTATGAGAAAGACTTTATATTTTACTCGTTTTACTCGAACTTCGTTCGTTTTTTAAAAATAAAAGATAAGTATTTTTTTATTGAAATTCAAAACTCCTAAAGAACTTGAAGTGATAGTAACGTAACGTTGTCTCCAACTGTAATGTTTGTAGCATTCAAAAAAAAATCATTTCAATGCCTTTCACAGGGTTAAGCCAATGCATAAACGACCACCCTCAACATACAAGGCCTTTAGATGGAGTTATGATCGCTAGAATCCATTCTTTTTCATATTCAGGTGTCTTATTTTCTTGAAATATCATTATCATTTAAAGACCATATGTACAGATTTATCAACAAAACTAATTCAATGTTATGGCTTTTAACCCGATTCTCCAAAAACTTTCATAACCCGTACGTTCTAAAAGTACTCCTCGTGTCATTTGTTCGTCCGCATTTGGAATATGTCTTGGCCAAGTTAATTGTTAAGGAGTACTACTGCCACTTCCGGTGAGTCGATGTCAATTTTAGAAATCCACTCTTTGCAGAATATTTGCAAAAATTACAAAAGCTCTTGAATATCTGTCACTTCCGGTGCACCGATTTCGGTGAAATATCACTGAGCCTTACGGTTTAAGATTAAGTATAAAGTTTCATCCCGATTCATCAATCCGGCTGTACAGAGGTCGATTTTTTGTTTAAAAACAGTTTTTTGTCATAACTCATCATTTCCGCTTAAATTTAATAAAACTTGTCTGGGCGATATTATGGCGACATTAATTAAGAATCTGTCATTTGCTTCGTATTATCGTTTTTCAAAAATGATACACTTAGCAAAATATTTGCAAGAAACAAAACAGCTCTTAGGGAAGCTGCCACTTTCGCAGTACCGATTTCAACAAAAAATCTTTGGGATTACCCAATTTTTTTTCTCATCCGATAAGTCAATCCATCTGGGTTGTTGGGAAACTATGGACGTTTAGGCGGCACGACACCACACACCGAGATTTTTTAAAAGCTGCTTTTTTTAACTTCTTATCGATGTTATTGACATGAATATTTTTCCTTTTACTGAAATTTTAGTGCCTAGTACAATGGCTGGTGTTCTCTGTACTATCTAAATTGATCTCTTCTTTTTTGAAAGTCTTATTCCCGATTACATTATGTAAACTATTCCCGATCATTACTACTCTAACTAACTTCTATCTAACTATCGATCATAAAATCTAAAGTTCCGTCGTTGGCTACGACAATTTTTTTTAATTATTTGTGAACTTATTATTTATTTGTACGTCATCTTCTGCTTATTTAATGTCACAGGTATCTTGTTGTTTAAAAGCCTTTTACGAAATTTTATTTAATACCATTTTTGTTCCCATCGGTAAGTGTTTTAATTTATTTGAGCAGAATTATACATGATTAGGTTAAAAGCTACGTAGTTTAAGAAATTGTAATTAAAACTATAAATAATGATTTTAATTTCATAATACATAATAATATTATTACTGCATGATGAAATTACACTTTTTATCACTCGAAGGAAAGACAAAAATAAATTAAAGAACTACATAATTTCTTATCTAAAAATCCTTAATAATTATGATTCATTCCCTGTTTTTCTTGTTTTTATCCAGTTTATTTTTGTATTTGTGTTGGTTCATTTTCAAAACGTGGTCACTCTACCTTTCACGCAACTGGCATAATTTTCTGTTTTTTTTACCCCATTTGCACAAAGCCGCGTCGGCATGAAATAAAAGAAAATTGTTTGGAAACCCAACATTTTATTAAAGTAGGTACCATTGTGAAAATGAAGAAAGTAAATGTGTGTGAAAAATTATCAAAACGTGATTCCAAAAATAATGAGATTGTCTATCGTTATGTGAGACTGTGCATCAGGGCATACCAAATCTGTATTGTTAGTATTCTAATAAAACATTGTAATTTTTGAGGGTCAAAGTACTTGAAAAACTCTATAATTAATTTTATACATGTGTAGACAAATGTAGAGAACTAATAAAACGGAGTCGACACTATAGAAAATGTAGACAATATGCCGACATTGTCGAAAATTGTTGTTCAACTAATCTATCAACAATGTCGAATCCTGACCAGAACTTCAATTATTACTTTGAATATAAATTAATAATATTTACTAAAACTCCAATTCCACGGATTCCTTGACGAAGGATTAAACGATGTTAATTACACCGATGCAGATGACACTATCAAAATTAAAAAACCAAAATTTTTATCAGTTTCGAATATTTTTTCGAAAATACTAGTGACACATACAGTGACATCTTTGGTATAACAATTTTCTGTTATGCGATGGTGGTAAATGAAGGAATTGTGGTCGTTGTCTACATCGTCGACGTCAGGGACGCAAAAATAGCAATACAAAAAACTAGACAACACGTAGTCAATCACAGCACACAACAATGCTCTCTCTCTCAACTCATGCTGTTCATTCCACAAATAACGAGGTTTTATGTACGTGCGCCCAATAACCACCACTTTCTATTTGCAAATATCTGATACACAATAAATCGATAATTACGTTTCAAAATTCGGTGGAAATAATCAATTTTTATTGGTCTTTTTAAATAAATAATTATTCCTATTTACTTTCTACAAGGCAAGGGCTTTAAAACCATTACGATTTCCCAGCAATATTTTTTTAGCATCGGTAATAATACGCTTATATAACATATTTTAAGTGCTTTTGAAAACTTTTCCAAGCTTTATAATTTTAATACAGTATTAAAATTTTATTGAATAATAATAAACCGAGAAAAGCTTTCATAAACTTAAATTATTTATTGATTGAAAAATTTAAGAAACGCGTGACGAGATCTTTAAATTTTTATTAACCCTACAATGCATACTGTATCGTATATGACACAATCGATTCAAACTGCAATATAATTAATTTCCGTGGTGAATTGTATGCTGCAACGTATAATTTATACCTTAAAAAATATATTTGAAGCTTGTATTGATATTTATTTATTCGTTTCTGTCGATTTTATAAAATAAATTTTACTTAGAGAACATTGAAAAAGATTGGTTGTATCATACGTGTGATACATCCGATATACTGATTCGAAAATTCATGAGTCCATAGTTTTAAAATTAGTTTTAAATTTTTCATAGTTGAAAATGATTTATCAACGTAGGTACTTGAATGCTGCATTCAAGTACAAAAAAAAAACAAAGCATTATAAGCGATGAAGATTTATTTGATATCCTAAATATGCCATTGATGGTAAATAACGAAAGTAATTTAAATGAAATACAAAATATGAATAATCAGGGCCTGATGGAAGATACTGAACGAATCAAGCGAAGTGAAGGCTCTAAAAAATACAGTAATGTTATTTGGAATACATAACATTTACATATTTCTCCAGAAAACTAGAATTTTTTAGAACTGCTTAACTAGGAACACCCCCTTCAAATATTTAATTATTTTATTGATTCTAATTTAAAAGACCGCATTTTTGCAATCAAAGAATCAAATTATTATGCTTGATAAATCAAAATTAGCAATTCATTTTATATCAATGAGAAGGAATTAGAAAAATACCTCGGCATTTGTATATCAAGAAGAAACATTTTCAATTAATAAATTCGAAAAATTCACAAGATTCTTCATTTCCATTGTAACAGCAACTGTTTAGCATGCACAAATGAAAATCACGACGGGCTGTTTAAAATTCAACCGGTAATAGATGGCCTAATCACACATTTCAAAAAACTCCCTGTAGAGGAAAACATATCGATTTATGAGCAAAGCTGATCTTCGAAAGGTAGAAGTTACCTCAAGCAATACATGCCGACGAAATTGCACAAATGGGGCTACAAATTTTTCGATCTTAGTGGCGTTTTCGGGTTTACTTACAATTTCGTATTGTCATCGAGGCAAGAAAACGTAAAATGGTTACCATCAGAACCTAACTTAGGAAGCTCTTCAAATGTGGTCATTAGACTACCGCGGGATGTGCAGCGACACTTAAACCACCATGTGTACTCCGACAATTATTACAACAGCCTACCATTTGTTATCGACCTACTTAAAGTTGGCATTCAATCGATTGGAACAGTGTGTTGCGACATACTATTATCGAATAAATTTCCAACTCAGCGGGCTATAGGCAATTTTCATCGAATGTATATAGCGTTGGTTTCTACGTCTACAAGGGTGACGAGAATTGTCAAATTCATTGCCATGACAACGAAATAAAAAAAAACATAAAAATAAAGTAAATACAAGAGAACCAAAACAATCATAGTTTGCTATGAAGCAATTCATAGCAAACTATGTGTTCAATCACGGGTTTGAACATGGCATAATGTATTATATTTAATGACAACTTGCACTTTTTATTATATATATGCAACGACCGTGGCATTAATTGCATTAACTATGTAAGCAATTTTTATATGTAACACTTAGTCTTAAACGCTTACTATGCATATTTGGCATTAATTGCATTACCTATGTATATAAGCAATGTTTATATGTAATACGTATTCTTAACCGCTTACTATGCAATTTAGTTGTATAAAAGAAAAACATATTTGTATAATAAAGCAGAAGTTAATTAACAACGTAAAAACACTCTCATCATTACTATCTACTAGACCTCACTAGTGGTAATCTAGTAGGTAGCAAAAACATTAAATTATCCAAAGCCAAGTTTACGCCTTGGCCATACCTTGGAGATTTAACATTGGTCCTTCGACGCCAAAACAACAACCGGCGGACTATATAAATTTCGAGCCAATAACCAACAGGCATCGAATCTAACAACCACAAAAACAAGCGGCATACAAAATACTTCGAGCTACTGGTCATAATCATTTCGAGCCACATTACAACAAAAATATGGATGCTTTATATAAAAAGCAATGTACGCGTGTCGAACAACTGCAGCGGTTAAAATCCAATTACAGCAAGGATTCCGAAAGTAGACGAACAACTGTTTACTTAGAACATAAACTGGGAAAACTAGATGACTGGTGGTCCAGTTACACGGATGCAGACAACGAAATGAAAGACCAACACTTCGACAACGATCCAACGCATAGTTACTGGGCTGAGCGAAACACAGTAAAACAACTGTACACATCGTTTAAACTTGAGATAGAAAGGAAACTCGAAATAGCAACACGAGAGGCAATTCCAATGGGATCACCAACAAAAAAACCATTAACAACCGACTATAGTAGTGCTACAAACGATAGTAGTACCAACAGCAAAACCAGTACCACGAACAACTTCGCGCTTGAACCAGAACAAGCACATCGGTACAAAACACAAGATGTTAAAATGCGTCTTTGCTATATAAGTTAATAGCCGATACAAATGAGCTATTAGGAAAGCAGGGCAATCATGTCCAACTACAACATAAGCTGCAACAGCTGAATGCAAGGATAGCACAAATAGAACAGCTACACGAAGACATATTGGTGCACGCAAATGCAGGCGAAGAAGAGCGTACAACTTACTTTACCGACGATTATTACTCTGCATTGGTCAACGAAAGTGAAACCTTACGTTGTAAATTGGTTAAAAATGAACGCGAACAACAAACAACCGGCAGTGAAAAAAGCAAGATAAAATTAAAACGGATTGAGATACCGCAGTTTTACGGAGAAACTCTGAAATGGGCAGCTTTCTACGACTTATTTAGAAAGTTGGTTCACGAAAATGACGATTTAAGCGACACCGTCAAGATGCACCAACTAAAAACAACAGTCCAAGGTAGCGCAGCTAGAATCATTAGTCATCTGGAAGCAACAGGGGTGAATTACCAAGATGCTTGGAAGCTATTGGTAAATCGGTACCAAAATAAGCGGCAAATGGCAACAACACATATCAACCACATTTTGAATTTCCCCAGCATGCATGCAGAATCAGCAACAACTATGAAATCGTTATATGATACATTAACGGAAAGCATGCATGCCATCAAAAACTTGGGCGTAATAACCTTATCTTGGAATTACATAGTAATTCCAATTGTAATCAGAAAACTAGATAATGAAAGTTTGAGGCTGTTTGAGATGACCATTCCCGATCCTCGTGAGATGCCAACAATAGAGGAATTTCTGGCATTTTTGGAACGCAGATTCCAAGCCTTAGAAGCCGCCAGACCAAAATCACTCACCTTTCGGAATTCCGGACCAACTCAACAACCAGGCACCACTCCACAATTACCAAGACTTAAAAATCTACATGTAAAAGCTCAACGGACATGCATTAATTGCAAGCAGACACATGAACTTCAAGACTGCTTGAATTTTCAACAAATGTCTACATTGGAACGTAGCAGATTGATCAATCAACACAATCTGTGTAAAATATGTTTGGAAAAATTTCATCAACCGTGTTTAAAATCAACACGATGTTTAGTATGCAAAGGAGCCCACCACACTCTCCTACATTCTAATAATCACCCACAACGTACAATGCTTACCAAAAGGGTGGATGACAATCCGAAAAAGGAAGCAGACGAAACATGCATTGTGACTAATCACTTTGTAAACCAATTTGAACAACCATCCGGTACACTATTGGCCACAGCAATGGTTGAGGTACAAAATGGAACACAACAACCAACCCTGTTACGTATGTTAATAGATCCCGGTTCACAAATCTCATTTATCACCAACGAGGCATCGAAGAAAATCAAACAACCGGCGATAAAAACGCATGTGGAGATTAGTGGCTTAAATGATAGCGATATCACGACTGCCACAAAATTAGTCACTTTTCGAATAGGAGCACGATTTTCTTCAAACTTCTCCATGGAAATGGAAGCATTAGTATTGCCGAATATAACTCGGCCACTACCTGAACAACATTTCGATAATCAAAGATGGGAACATTTAAATAATCTACTGTGGGCGGATCCAACTTACAACCACCCAAATAAAATTGAGATTTTATTAGGTGCGGATTATTACCCAAATATCCTGATGAACCAAGTTGTAAAAGGAAATCAAGGCGAACCAATCGCCCAACAAACGGAGCTAGGATGGATCATATTTGGAAATATTGTAAACGAAAAATCCCCGAGCGCCCAATCCATGGTTACCTTGGTAGATATTGAAAACCAGTTAAAGCGGTTCTGGGAAGTGGAAGAGATATCACCCAAACACTTTATGACAGAAGAAGAAAGGATGTGTGAAGAACATTATCAACAGAATTACTGTCGAACCACCGACGGCCGCTACATGGTACGTATTCCGTTTCAACAAAACATAAAATCAATCGGTTCATCCAAACAGCGAGCACTGGCTAGGTTCATTCAACTAGAACGACGTTTGTCAGTAGTTAATGAATTTTCTACTAGATATCGAGAGTGTATAGAAGGGTATTTCAACCAGGGACACCTCATTAAAAGTAATGAACATACGCAGAACGAATATTACATTCCTCACCACGCAGTAGTCAAAACCACCAGCACTACAACAAAATTAAGAGTAGTATTTGACGCATCAGCTAAGACCGATAAAAACGTCAGCCTAAATGAAACTCAACTCGTGGGTCCAAAATTACAAGAAGATCTGATGTCAATTTTAATTCGATGGAGAAAATACAAGGTGGCGTACACAGCAGATATAGAACAAATGTATAGACAGGTAAAAGTACATCCTGATGATCAACAATATCAGAAAATATTATGGAGGAAGACGCGAGATGAAGTTATAAAATCATACCAGCTAACAACCGTAACTTTCGGCATGTCATCTGCGCCATATCTGACTACCAAGACATTGCAGCAGTTAGCAACAGATGAAAAAGTGAAATTCCCGATTGCGGCCAACATAATAATGAGCGACTTCTACGTGGATGACGTATTATCAGGAGGTAACACCCTTGAAGAAGCTCAAAAAGCACAAAACCAACTTATCAGTGCACTTAAAACCGGAGGATTTAATCTAAGAAAATGGGCGTCTAATTATCCTCAACTATTAGAAGCTGTCAGTTCAGAGTCAAGAGCTCTCGAGCCTATCATAATTAACGACGATGCTGTAAAAACATTAGGATTGCTGTGGAACCCTACAACAGATACCTTCGAATTCAAGGTGAACCTTAACGAAAAAAATGGGATCATGACAAAAAGAAAGATGTTATCCGAATCATCAAAGGTTTTCGATCCATTAGGATGGTTGTATCCAACCTTAATACGAGCCAAAATTTTAATGCAAACTCTATGGATCTCAGGCGTTACGTGGGATGAGAAGCTGCCTGAAGACGTCGAAAATAAATGCCGCCAATACTATGTCTCTCTCCCGAAGCTAGAGGCGATCAAAATCCCAAGGTGGATCAACTTCAACTCTACGTTACCAGGAGAGTTGCACGGATTTTGTGATGCTTCAGAAGCGGCTTATGCAGCAGTAATCTATTTTTACGATAGATCGTTAAATAAGGCAACTTTGTTAACGTCAAAAACCCGGGTGGTACCAATAGCAACCAAGTTAACGCTACCAAGGCTAGAGTTATGTGGAGCCAGTCTGCTTGCTAATCTAACGAGCAAAGTACAACAGGACATGAAATTCGATAAAACACCAACATATTTTTGGACGGATTCTATGCTTGTTTTGGAATGGGTGAAAAACAAGCCTCACAAATTTAAAACATTCGTAGCAAATCGGATCTCGGGAATCCAGAAGTTAACTGCCTCATCTCAATGGTTTTATGTAAAATCATCCGACAATCCCGCAGATTGTGCATCCCGGAGTATTGAGGCCAATCAATTAATCATATACAATTTATGGTGGAACGGTCCTCAACACGTCTTCAAAACGGCAATCCAACTAACACCAATGAAACTAGAAGGAACGCCAGATCAATTGGAGCTGAAACAACCGATTGTTGGGGCCACGACAGTGACATCAAATAACCCGATTGAGAATTTATATCGAAGACATTCCAATTTCAATAAAATAAAAAGGATTCTAGTATATGTATTGAGATTTATTGACAAAGGCCGAAGGAATACTGTAAACAACCAAGAAGTTCCCACGGCAGAAGAACTAAAAAATGCTACCCAAGTATTGATTAAACTGGCACAGAGGCAATGCTTCAGGAACGAAATTTACGATCTTACAAACCAGAAAGGAGTGGCAAATAAAAGTAAGATTAAATCTTTGTCTCCTTTCATGCACGATGATCTCCTACGCGTTAGTGGCCGAGTCCAAACACAATCTCTTGGAGCTACGACGAGAAACATCCGATTATTGTCCCAAGAGATCATCCCATTACTAAACTATTGATTGAACACTATGATTGTTTTGGTTCTCTTGTATTTACTTTATTTTTTTGTTTTTTTTTATTTCGTTGCACATTCTTGTGACAAAATGTCGTTGCATTTTTTATATAATGCGACCCCAAAAATATCTTCGATGTTAAACAAATGAAACGCAAGCCACTTACCTCCCAAGGTGGTTCGCGAGGATATTATTGGACATTTTTGCAATTGGGCAGACAGACAAAAATGTAAATTGCCTGGGTGTTGCCAAATTAACTTTTGTTAAATGTGATAAATGCCAAACTCATCCTTGTTTCAACAAAGACAGGAATTACTTTAAAATTTACCATCGACCGATTTTATTAAATAATCAAATTTATTAATTTTAAACGAATTATTAACTACGAACTTTTAAAGAACATACACACTGTGAATTAAAACTATGTACCTTTTTTTATTTATGTGTATCAATCTGTGAAATAAATATAAATTTTTTCGTTAGTGATTTTTTTACTCATAAATTCATGATTTTTCATATATAGATAGGATACAACATACAACCATGAAAATTGGTTTTTCACCAAAACCATTGGAAATATTGAAATTTTATTCCAGATTGTATATTAGTGCAATTTTAACTATTTGATTGAATTTTTTCTCAAAATAAAAGAAAAAGTTCTGCATTGTTTGACGTAAAAATGATACATATTTGCAAAAGCTATAGGCACAGAAAAAAATAAATACAAATTATATTATTTTTCTCTATGCCATAGGGTTATAAACGGTTAGTCCGCCAATGCACGATAATTGGGAGACGAGTAGTTTTTACCTCAAAAATTATAATTCCTGATTTTTATCATATTACGGATTCGTAATGGATTAATGCAAAGTTACCAACTTTATTTAGCAACACCTCTAACTTCTTTAACAAATTGAATATTTCATTTTTCTATTAATCACTTTGTATCACTGTTAACTATTTCACTTTTACTGTCTTCACTTCTAATTTCAGTATTTTCCATGATAACTATCACCATCGTTTATAATTGCTTTCGTTATTTCCATATTCCCCTACAATTGGAATGCCGCTCTAAAATCCAATTCTCAATCGGTTTTGAAGGGATACTTGATGCGACAATATCGATGCATGTTAAGAATAATAATCGCTCAATAAAATACTTAGCTCTGATCGGACTCGAACCTGCCACTTGTGAGATGATAACACTTGATGGTGTATATTTATACTACTCGACTACCATGTGTTCGTAGAGTAGAACTCGTAACAATACCCCCAGCATAAATCACGTTCCAGGAACCTCCGACATTTCTGTGTATCTGATATACAATATCGTTGATCCTTTCAACAAATTGTTATAAACCATTCCAAATGCGTTTTGCTTCTTTAGATTTTCCTATTTCCTTCGCTCGTGATGTTGCTATCTTCTGCGAATAGACAGTTATACATTATTAATCATATGTCTTCTACATTGCATTTACAGCCTATTCCTATCTGACTTACCGCGCATCCTCAGTAGAATTCCTTGTGACTTTTCTGTAAAGAAAGAATTAAGAATTTTTTTTTTCAAGTTTTTTTTCATACTTTTCTGTAAGGAAAACGTCATAAGGAATTCTATTGGGGATGCGTTGTTGTTCGTTGGTTGGACTCGTCTTCATGCACACTCTTCGCTGTTGGTCGATCCTGCTCCTAATCCTTTATCTTCATTGTCACATTCCAACACTCCTCCGTCTCAACTCTAATGGGTTTCACCTAGCACGTCTCCTCGTCGCGGCCTTTCGAATCGCTTCCTCTTTAAAAACGAACTTAAATGGTGAATTCACCATCAACAATTGTACTGTAATGTTCGGCTTAACCTTCCCCATGGATCTTCCTCGCACGTTCTTTTACTCGAGAATCGCTCATTTCTTTGACTCTATGTCGCTCCGCTCGGCAAATGACCCTCCCAATTCTTCTTGACCCTAAACGATGTGTGTCATTCTTTCCCCAGTTCAATTTACAAGCGCTTCTGGCACTGCAAAATCCTCTAACTTTAGTCCACGCACCGGTATTAGTTAAGTACAACATTAGGACATACAACATTAGAAACAATGATCAGTTCTTATTTGTTGTTCCACATTTTTTTAGTGAACATTTTAGAAAATATTTCCTTGTAACTGCTCCTTCCTTATTTAACCAACTTCCACTTAGCATACGGCAACAAATAAATTCAAAATCATTTCTCAAATTACTTAAAGTTTGGCTTTTTGAGCACCCTAATATCGATTTCTTATTTAGAGTTTTAGTCTGATGCAGTTTAATTTTAATTTTAGTTTCAATTGTTTATATTTTTTATATTTTTTTGTTAATTTTTTATTGTAATATTCATAACTTTTTTTTTCAAATTTTTCTTGTTAAAGGGTAGATCAATACTGCCGTTAAATCGGTGATGATTACCCTACTCATTTATTTTCATTTTGTATATTATTATTATTATATGTAAAAAAATCGTTTTGAAAATAAATGATAAGCCTGCGTGCTTTAATTTGATAAAAAAAAAAAAAAAAAAAAAAAAAAAAAAAAAATACGTAGTTAAACTTCCTGTTCTTGTACCGCATCTCAACTCTGTATCAGTTTACAACACATCTGCCACATTGCCTTGATAATCATTATGCCAACGGAATTTTTTCGTCGTATTTCGGAGGTTCCACATGGTGCCTTTGCCTTAACATGCACCACAATTGATTTTTGCGTAGACAATATCGACAATTGGAAGGCATAATGTAGATTATTGTTTTCCCATTGGTTTTTTTTAGTATGAGGACATCATCTTACATTTTTTCACTTCATATTGGAGTTTTTCAATAAATTCAATTTTTGCAAGCCAAACAGGTGAGATTAGTACGTTTAAAACAATTCAATTTTTTTTTATTAATAACGTAATCGATTTTTGCTGAACAACCTCTAAAGCTAAAAAGTACATAACATTACTGAACAAATGGGTATTTTCGCAAGTATAATATATCAACCGAGGAACGAGCAAGGATCGAATGCTTTAGGGAATCTGGAGCTACCATTCGTCAGATAGCCACAAAGCTTTGGAGAAATAAAAATATATCCCAAAGAAAAAATTCCAATACAGAAAATTTCAGTAAACAAATATAATTTATATCACTTAATAACAAATAATTTACTGGCATGGTGAATCGAAAAATGCAAAAACAAGCATTCTTGTTATAGTTAGAAAACAATTATTGTGGATCGAGTCTATGAGTCAAATTTTAGATATACCCGTGTGAAGTCGTAGTAAATATTATTTAACAGAGCACGGAATTTGTAGAGGAAGGATCCACCTTTTAAACGACAAAATTGTGAATCGAGTCTGTGAGTCAAATTTTAAATATAGTCGTGTGAAGTCGTAGTAGATATTAATTAACAAAGCAAGACGATATATCTAAAACGACTATATCTAAAATTTGACTGAGAGACTCGATTCACAATCTTTGCGTTTGAATGGTGGATCTTTCCTCTATAAATTTCATACCAACCTTGCTCTGTTAATTAATATCTACTACGACTTCACACGAATATATATAGATTTTAACTTGTAATATCTTTTTGCCATTTTACAACAATAAAATAGTTCTATTTTAGTTCAGAGAATATAAAATTTTTTTAAAAGTCCCCAAACATATTGTACAATTAAGAGGCAAGGACCATAACATGCAAGAAGTAAAAGAGAAATAGGGCGTCTTTAAGTTAAGGGAAGTATGAGTCCATCCCAAATAAAGTGTGACCTGCGTCTGAACGTCACTAAACGAAGAATACAACAGATTTTTAAAGAGGATATTCATGTGAAATATCAGAAATGGGTACGTAAACCTAAACTTCTGCCGTGACATAAATCTAGGGGGATTGAAATTTGCTGAGAAATTAAGTTTTTGGAATGGAGAGTGGCTAAATAATTTTTTCAGATGAAAAAAGTTTAACTTTGACGGACCAGATGGCTGCTAGAATTATTGGCGAGATATTCGTGATTCACCTCAAACACGTCATTTGCGCAATTGTTAAGGAAGGCCACTTATGACATGGTTTGCTTTCTGATATCCCCAATTTGTTTTGTTTCCCATAAAATGAATGCGAAGAAGTATGTGCAGTTATATTAGACGACGTTTTAGTAAATTTTGGGGAGGAAGTGTGCGGTGAAGGCTGGACATTTCAGCAGGATAATGCTCTTATTCACGCTGCTAGGTGCACCAAGGATTTTTTTCTGTCGCAAAATATATCAGTATTGCAGAGGCCTGCAATTAGTTAAATCCAATGGAAAACCTGTGAAGCATTCTTAGTTAGGGACTCTATTGAAATCAATTTACTACTTTAGCGGAGCTTAAGAAAGTTATTCAAGAGGAATGGGCAAAAATTGATGCTTCTGTTCTAAAAACGTCAATAAATTCAATACCACGACGATTGATGGGTGTTTTTAAAAACAATCGAATTTATACAAACTAATAAAATACACTTTTTGTTAGTATTTTCTTTGTTTTGTCCTATAGCTATTTCCTTCGACCAATCAGAATAAACTGCTATATACAACGATGTATGTACAATCAAAACTAATCGAATTGAAATTTATATGCAATCTGCATTGGCAAATGATCTGATGCAAATGAAAATAAAATAAGAATTAGTCAAAAAAAACATATCTCATATAACTCATATAACTATTTCGCGCAATGTAATTATGTTTTTGACTGACCAGTGGCACTATTCTGGTAGTACCACGAAAATACGGAGCTGGGGAAAGAATTTATATGTAATTTATGTTCAAATATTTCTTTTCTGGCCTACTGAGGAGAAATGTTTGTTGTAAATATTTAAAAATTGGGAATAATTTTTCTATATCTAAATGGCACGGAAAATTATTCCTGCTTTAAGATTGTTTTCAAAAAAATTTAATACTAGCTATTTACCTCAGTATACCGGGAAAAAATATTTGAACAGAAATTACACATAAATTCTTTCCCCAGTTCCCTATTCCCGTGGAATTACCAGCATAGTGCCACAATGACACTATTTTGGTTTTCTGGGAATAAGGAATTAGAAAAAATATTTTTATAGAGTTTTTGTCTAAATTGTCTTCTTCTGGCCTACTGAAGGAATAATTTAGGTGTCAATGTTTTTGAAACAATGTTAATGTTAAACTTTTGTTTCATATATAAAATTTGCATAGACAAGTATAAGTGGATCTGACGGCAAAAAAAATAAGCTTGTTCCGGATATTTTTGTATGTTAATTTTTATTTTCATCAAGTATGCCGTGCTAAAATTTCATAGAAAAAACCCGCAATTAGCTTATTTTTAATGCGCTAGATGTCACATTCCCAACTTTAACAGTCGTCAATAGGGAAAAGTATTTTCCCATTTAACTTTGTTTCGAAAATATTTACGCCAAATCTATTTCTTCGGTAGGCCAGGAGATAAATTCATGTTCCCTGGAAATATGGGTGCTGTTCACTGCAAAAAATGGTTGTCGTTGTTAGAAATGTCAAATAGCATCGGTGTTACTCGGTAGTAATTTTATCGCATTGAACAACATTTAGTCATTTTATGTCAATCTGTCAATTTTAAATTATATTCATAAATATATAATATAGTTTGCGTGCCTATAGAAGTCTGTCTAATGTCTATAATTATCAATAAAGGGTGAGAATAATAAAAATAATTATTATTTCTATGACTGTAGACCATGGCTAATCTAAATAAATAATATTGCAAATATTACCAAATGTGTTTGTTATCTTTGCAAATTAAATATGTTATATTGTTAAATTATACATATATATTCCCAAATTAAATATACAAATTAAATTTTTTTGTTGAACAAAATTGTTTTCTTTTTCAATTAATACTGAAATTCCTAATCCATTTTGAAAATGGCAAGATGACGGCTGCAATATTCATTAACAACACTCTCAACTGCAGTTAAAAATGTCGTTTCGAGTTGATGACAACGTAAGCAGTGAACACAAAAGTTGTCGTTTGGTGTCATTGACAACCTAAGCAGTGAACGACAAATAATCAAAAAAGTAACTTTTGTAACTTTTAGTCGCGCAGTGAACAGGCTCATGGAAAGGAAAATTGTTAGTCATTGGCAACCGGGTAGGTTTGTGATATTAAAATTGAGTACGAATAATTCAAACTATCGACAAATATTTTTTTGTATTAGGACTGCTCAATCATCATACGGCTGTATGAGGTTAAATCCATCTACCAAAGATATTCACTTTGCAATGCGCCGAACGTCACGTACTCCTTCAAACCGTAATTGGTATAAATGTTCGTTGTCAAGTTTAAAGTAGGTGTTTTGTGCGATTCGCGTGACACTTTTTCCACTATAAATCCAGCTTCATAAAATATTAAATATAGGTGTGATTCTACCAGTTCAAATTGTTATTTGGTTTTAGTTGTAATTAATCTTTCCTTGCAGGAAATAATATTTTATAAATCAATTTCTTTTGATCAACTGAAATTTAAATTTTCGAGATATTCACCAATTTATAATCAATCAACGATTGCTTTTCCTATTTCTGTGCGTAGTTATATAACCTGAAATATCCAGAGAGCCCTCTATAAAATTTTGCGTACCAAGATAAAAATAAACGCCACAACCACAAATTTTATTGGTGTTGCATGCACCTGTGTACATGTTTTAATATATTTGCTTGCCCGACCAAATATTGAATTTAGCTGACTAATTATCAAGCTTAATCGATGGCATTAGGCTTTTTATTTTTTTTTTTACTTGGGAGTGCTACAATTTTTAAATGGCCTTCAAATATTTTAAAGCGTCTCATAAAAAGTTAGTATCGCTGATCAATTACTGGAAATAACTGACCAATTGTGACCAAACACAAAATTAGGTTGATTAGGGGCCTGCCTTATGGAGGTGGCAAAGTAGCCATCTTGCTCCACTTATTTGAAATTTAACTTGCCTAGTCTAGCGTCCATCCTCCTTTACCTGAAACCTCACAGTATTCACCATTCTGCCTTATTAAGAACCGGTTTCCTTTGCTCGGAAGTAAGCGATTGTACAAAAATTGTTCTTTCTCCATCGCGCACCGGTTCGATTCCTCCAATTTTCAACTGATTTTCAATAGACTGAACATTTTGATCTTCTGGTGATGATCAAACAAGCGTTATTAACTTCTTCAGTAAATTCAATATTTCACTATTTATCACTTTGTATTACTCTTCACTATTCCCTTTTTACTTCACACTATATTATCTTTTTACAGCTCAATAGGTATAGTTCACTGTATCTGCATGGAAATTTACTCGCGTCCAACACTGTTCGAAATTATTCCATTTATTGTACCTGACTATGTACATACATATATGCGTGTTCAATTCTTTTGTCTTCATGATTTACGCGGGTATTAGTTCTATTATTTTCCATGCTTTCGTTATTTCCAAGTTTCATGAGAAATTCTTGATGCAACAACATCGATGCATGCTAAGAATAGTACTCCCCATAAAATTTTGTGTTGCTATATTTTATCGATAACGATAACCTAGTTACTTCCAATGAAAATTATTACATCTAAGTACATTATTTTAATCATGAAATTTTGAAGCAAACATTTTATAAATTATTATCAAATTCACGCCTCGTGACAATGATTATTATCTATCATTTACAACCCGACATATTTTTTTTTTTATTTCGAGCTACTTAATCGATTTACTTCCATTGTAAATGAGGCTGACAGACTAAAATCGTGCATATTTTTTCAACCATTCATCTAAACATAATTTATCATTTCGGTTTCATGAAAACAAAAATACATTTTAATATTTTAGGTAAGCTGGTGGTGCGCTCGTACTATTCCAATGATTGTTTAAATTGATAACCAAGGTAAAAATGTATTTAAACAAACGGACAGTTGACATGCAAAAATTACGTGAAGGATATTTCGTGTATTTTTAAAAATATTCATGCTTTTTTTATTTATTTCATAATTTTGCATGTCATTTTCAATTCCTTGCGGTTATTTATTGTCGTGTGCCAGTTTTTAATTCTCTTTGTAAAGGCTGCGAACACTGTTTTTAGTTAGAAGCAACAGTATTACATACACAACTTGTCCAATACACAGTATAATGGCAGCGATAATTTTTAATCGCACGATAACGTGAACGTATATACGACACCTGAGAAAATTACAAAGAAATTTTTACACCTGTTGAGATTATGAGTTGTTGCTGCTAGCATGTAAGCATAAAGTTGTCCTCATTTTAATATTAATTTTCAATATAATTATTTATAATTATATTTCAGTTTAAATTTTTCCATTTTCTTATGTTAATATAACACATTTTGTAGTGTATAATGAAATAATTAATATTCGTTTTTATTTATTATAGTTGGAAAAATACGTTAACCTAGTATTCAACAATATCTCTAGTTTTATATAAATTAATTTCAGTAGCATCTCTTCATCTCTCAAGAAAAAAACCCAATGAACTGGATTACACAAGCAATTTGGAGTTACAAACGTACAACCTTCGTCAAGTTGGCTTATCAAGTAAATTACAAAACAAACATCGGAAAGGCAAAGACATAGGAAGTTAGTAAGAAACTAGGGGTTTTCAACACTTTTCCTATAATATCCTTTTATGTCCCTAGAGCTAAAACGAATTTTCAAAGTTCAGCTCTGCATCTAAAAACTATGAAAAGATTTTTATAAAAGGAAAAGCTGACAATATCTAAAAACAACCTTGTGCATTGTAAATATAATAACAATGGAGAACAGAGATCGCTTGCAAATACATAAACAAACGTAAGAAAAGCAACGTAGTGGAAAGTGACGATCAAAGTTTTTTTCAGAAGTTAAAGAATTTGTACGCATTTGCCTTCGGAATGCTCTAAATATGTATCAATCAAATGTTACATAGGTAAATGATAATTGTAAGGCTTCAATCGAAGAAGGATCATTTGGTTGGTTATCGATTGCTAGGCCTTGGAACATGTAGCCCAATACTATTGAGTTACTCAAATGCCATAATTTCTATCTGGAAAAGAATCTGACAAAGACTCAAACCAAGTATCAACCAAGCATTAACTGTTGTGAAATGACAAATGTACATAGAATTCGAATACACCATACTTAATTTCTAAAGCGCGTAAGTGAATTTACCGGATTTGTGGAAAAAATTATCTTATTTTAAAAAAGTAATATTAATTTTTTCATTTTAAAGTTTTTTCTGCTTTTTTAGACAAAAGCTGTGTTGCTTTCAAAATTTTACAACAACAATTGCATTGTATTAAAGCCGATTTTCTTAGAATGTTAAGAAAAAAAATTTTAGGAGTAGTGGAAATAAAATCATTTTATGGTTATGGTGTTTACCGCAAGACGTTATTTTTTTCTATTTTTCTCGAAAAATTTATCTTTTAGTAAAATTTGGCATTTGTTATTTGATAGCAAAATACCGAATTTAATTTGATCTATTTCATAAAATAAAAAAAACTAAAATAAATATTAATAAAATGAACCAACACAGAAAAATTAAAACGCATTAAAAATTAAAGCCAAAAGTTGTTGCTTTCACATTTCTTAGCAGATCCGATTAGCTAATCTAAAGCAACACTACTAAAATATTATTTACAAATACAAAGAAATTCACAATGTTTGCGACTATTCAAGTCAGCAAAAACAAAGGTTAGCTACTCATAATCTCATAATATATCTACCATAAAAAGTAGAAAATTAACCCCCAAAAAATTGTTCATCATAGTTCGAATGTATGTCAGTAATAATTGTAATCTAAATCGGTTTTATGAAAATCTTATTTTTTTAGTTTTATTTAAAGCCAACTCTACTTTAATTGCTACTGTACTGATAAAAAGTTGGTCTACTCATCAGGTTGATGAATAGACCAAACTGCAAAAATTCACATCTTGTTTCATACCTTTAGTATAACATAAGAACATATCGAGTTGGCGAATTATATCACCAAATGAAAAACTAAATTTATTGTGTGGGCAGCTTAAAACATATTTGTACACATAAATTATTAAAATGCAATACGTACCAACATACCGCCATTATGCTGGAAATAGACGTGCGGAAAATCGCGGGTTTAAATTAGAATACACTACTTGGTATGAAATGAAATACATGTATTCCGCACAGTAAGGGGTTTTCCACAAGTTGTCTCTCTTTGTAAAAAACGCTCGGCAGCAGTGTTGACAATACAAAAAAAAATAACAAATAAAATTAATTTTTGTCTATAATTGACATTTTCGTGAAATAAAGATGGAGCTACATATAATTGAATTTATGAAGAAAAATGAGTTTACGTGCCCGGAAGAAATCGCTAATAGTCCGGTCACATTATTTTTTGAGGCAATATCGACCCAAGTAAACGAGGGATTTCACCAGCTAATTTTGGCAGAATGCCGGTTGGAATCATCCAACTTGTTAACGAATTTTTGTATAACAAAAATTAAAAAAATAAACTTTTATAGAAAAATTTCCAGTATATTAATACGCTTAATTTTTAGTTTGTACTCCCTTTTTAACCTATTTCCCGTGCGCGTATCTTAATGAAACATATATCAGGTGAAAGGTATTTTTTCATAGATGTGCAGAATATATGTTTTATTAAGGTACGTGCACGGGAAATAGATGTAAAAGCCAAGAAACGTTTTTCCTATACTGTACAACATGACAAAATATGTTTGTTTTGAATTACACAGTGACAATGACAAAATTTATGAAAATTTCTGATGTTTTGTCATAATACCGTTTTTTTTGTGTTTTTGGTTCGACGCGGTGAGTATTCTCCTTTTAGATTTTCAGGAGCCTTCTCCCGGTTACGGCATACAGGAAAATGGAGGCGAGTCAGTTTCTATGAAACTAGATGTAAGTCCGTCATTTAGTTTTATATTTTTAAAAACTAGCAATTTTTTTTTCTTTTTTGGAGCCTTTTGATCCTGTGAACATACTCCAACATTCAAACCTGGCCGGAAATAAGACGCGCGCGGCATTCCAAAGTGCATGGAAATTCAAATCTGCTATCTAGGTTCGATGGGCGTGGCTTGCGAGTTCTGTGGCGCGCTATTCTTCCAGGCAGAGAAGAAAGGTCTTGGTCTCGGCTTCACTCGCTGCTGTGGTAAAGGAAATGTGTCCTTTCCCGCACTACGCAATCTCCCGTACTTCAATCAGCTGATCCTCGGAACAAACTCCATCTCGCGGTTCTACAAGACTAACATCCGGAAGCTTAATTCCACACTATCCATGGTTAGCATCGGAATGGAGATCAAAGAGCAGCGCGCTGGCGGATCATACTTCTTTTCACTGCACGGATCCATCTATCACCGCATCAGCACATTACGGCCCTCAAACGGTTCAGCTTCCAATTATGGGCAAATATTTTTTTACGGTGTCGAGGGGACGCGCGTGCGCTGCACAAACTTGGCCGGCTACACGTTACGCGCGGACAAGGAAAAGATGGAGAGCTTGGTGCGCACCCTCACAGTTGAGCTCCGTCTGGTAAACATCTACATGCGCGAGTTCCGAACGATGGACGAGATGACTACGCATGACCGTCAAAATCTGGCAATGCATATGATCCAAACAGCTGATCAGGACGTGTGCCGATTCAATCTCCCGACAGCTTCTGATGTTGCAATTGTCTTTCGCGCTCTCGAGGGGGAGCTACCTTACGAGCGCTCTCTAAACGTGTACAAGAAGCGTCCTTTACAAATTTGTTTGAAATAAAATGAGATTTAAAATAATATGTAAAAAAATAATAAAATGGATTAAGACAATTGGATGATTCCATATTGTTTTATTCGCCGACTTTTTATCACAAATGATTAACACAGATTTTTAGTTATTAAAATATTTATTTAATATAAGTAAAAATAAAAACATTTAACACTAATTACGTTAAAAAAATTTTTTCATGCGTGATAATTAATTTATAAAATTTTTTATATTTTATTAGAGACCGGTTTCGGAGTTCTTTTACTCCTTTGTCAATCTATATTATTTAACTATTCCTAGAATAGTTAAATAATATAGATTGACAAAGGAGTAAAAGAACTCCGAAACCGGTCTCTAATAAAATATAAAAAATTTTATAAATTAATTATCACGCATAAAAAAAAAAAAAATTTTAACGTAATTAGTGTTAAATGTTTTTATTTTTTATTTTTACTTATATTAAATAAATATTTTAATAACTAAAAATCTGTGTTAATAATAAAATGGTTTTTATTCTAACAAAATATTTTGTAAAATTATTTATAAAATACTATTTAAATTTAAAAGTTCATATTTTATTATCCTTTTGTACATTTCTTATTAAATATTTAATAGCGTATTTGAATTTACTTTATTTTTGATAAAAATACTTCAAATTTACATCTTAAAAAATCTTCTTAATCATTTCTTAACCAAAAATTAAATAAAATGTAATCACGTGACTGATTATTCAGTCACAGGTCAGCTAGTTTATTTTTATTAGTTACATACTAGAAAATGTTTTTTATTTATTAGTTGCATTATTCAGGTAATTTTTTAAAGCATTTCTAAGTGAAAACGCTTCTCTGCTGGCATTGAACCTTATAAACATCCGATATTGAGGCAAAGGATCGAATTCGTTTCGTGAACCACCTGGTATCATTTCATTCTCCTCATTAATGTGATCCACAAAACTGTTTGGGAAGTAGTTGGCAGAGTTGTGCAGCCTTATAAAATTGTGGATAACTAATGTGGCTCGTACAATTTTCTCGGCATTCTCGAGGAACATATTTAAGGAATTCCGAGGCCACGAAGAATACCAGAAGCGTTTTCGATTTTTACTCTCACCGGTGATCATTTTTTATTGAACAACCCCTTATCTTTAGTAAAGAGTCGCCCAGGATATGGCCGCATAAAATTGTGTCGCCATGGAAATGCGGCATCACCGATGAAAAAACATATTTGAACTCCTCATTCGTTCGGGGCAATTTCTTCGTTTGTGGTATATTAATATTGCCTTGCAGTATCTGATTCTTAAAGCCGCTCAGTTTCAAAATTCCAAAAATACTATGGCTTCCATATGCACCAACATCTACGGCCGAAAATACATACATAGTTGCTATGCTGCTTGCTAGCAAAACAATGCGGTGGTACTTTTTGTAGTTGTAATATTGGGAACCAGAATGCGGTGGAGATTGTAGCTGTAGTAAGCTTACACTAGTGTCAACACCAATTTTAATTCAGGATCAATTGGAGTCCTCAAAATATTTTTTTTTTTTTAAATTTATTTTTAATAAATTATGAGAATAATGGAGTTCGAAATTTTAGAACTCCATTATTCCCATCCTAGTGGCTTTCCTAAATTGCTCCGGATCTTGTTCTTTAATTTAGAAACATGAGAAACAATTTAGAAAAGAATCCGTGCATTCCCGTTCATCCTCCGTAAATATTTCATGGGTTCATATCCGCCTGGTTTTTGTTCTTCCTTCACACAATCGAACTAATTTGATGAATCGTAGGTAACACAGATAAATCAAAGCCAATCTATTGAAACGATCATATTAAATTATAAGCATTTTCAATATTTGAATTTTTATAATTCAAAACAAATGGAAATCAATCTATACACACAAAAGATTATATGAAACAAACAGTAGGTACGTAAAAAAAAATTTACTACCAAGCAAAAAAAAACACACCATTATGCTGCAAACAGATGTGCGGAAAAACGCGTGCGTTTAAATTAGAAAACATTGCTTTTTATGAAATTGAACACATATATTCCGCATAGGATATGTTTTTCCGCAATTTGTCTCTATTTCTTTAAAAACGCACCGCTGCAGTATTGGTAACACAAAAAAAAAAATAAAAAATGTGAATTAATACTAACTTCACGCCAACCTTTTTATAATAAAAAGCATAAATGCTACAAAAATATATATTTAAGGGATAAGACATTTTAAATTGATCTTGGTTATTGTTTTATAGTTTTGAAAAAAACACGTTCATTGCTTTTCATTTTCTGTGTAAATTTCCCTATTCCAAATCCGTCTATTTGATTTTCTCTGCTGATTTTGTATCATTTTTATCTATTTTTTGTAAGATAAAAAGCACAGATACAACAATATTATTTCATTTAAATGATCGTATTTAATTAGATTTATTTTTAATGAGATTTTTTTGATACTGATCAACTACACCCCAACCCTATTTGTATAAATCGCAATATGGTGTCCAAGAAAATATTAAGCGAAATGTTAAAATAAAACGCACATGTGGTTTAGTTGCGTTTCTGCTTGCGTATCCGCAAATTCTGCACGTCTGTTTCATGCATTACAAATGTACAATTTTGACGTTTCCTTCAGTTTGTGCGATAATTTTCACTCTTGTTACAGATTGCTAAGTGACAGTTCAAATGTAACGAAACTGAAAGAAAAGTACTTTAAGTTTCGCTGGTCTGTAATGTCAGTAAACATACATTTTTCAGATGTCGCTGTGTTACTTAAATTTCTTAAGGACTCGCTGGTTAATGCTTAGTAGCTGAACTAGCGAATCAGTAATACCTTTACTGTTTAAACCGTTACGGAAAACGACGAAAGTTTTTTGTTATGGAAAATTTGACTAGTTGTCTAGTGGAGCTGTAACACAACTTGTTAAATGCTTTACGCACACAAATGGTCGGCAAATTTTTGTTTCTTTAATTTTCATTACGTGAACGAACTTTTACAGGATAAATACAATAACCTTGTGATTTTAAAATCGTGATCGTTTCAAAATGAAGGGAGCTTTTATTTGGTATTTGACGTTTCCTTCAGTTTGGCCGCAATTTTTGGGTCTGTTAAGTACAAAACCGAAGGAAAATATGTTAACGTTTAGCTAGCCAGTAACCAAAAAAACGTATTTATCTCATGTTTACGTTAAGTTGTTACTGATTCGCTGGTTCAGCCATAATGCTTAACACACAAAGATAATGAGAATTTCCTAGAAGTTTTCCAGAAAATCGATATGTTCTTGTGTTATAACTATAGGTATAATGCAAGATGTGAACTTTTGCAGTTGTGTCGTTGCAACCTGATGAGTAGACCAACTTTTGATCAGTACGAAACCAAACTGCAAAGAAAGAACTTGAGGTTCTTTTTCTCTCTCTGGCTTTCACATCCCATGAAGGGATTTCGCCGCCCGCACAATGGCCCTCCATCCATCCCGATCCATTGCTCTCGTCCTCCAGTTTCGACATCCTAATGCTTGCAGATCTTGCTCAATGTCGTCACGCCAGCGTAGTCGGAGTCTTCCTCTACGACGTACTCCGGCTGGTTGTTGGTGAAACACTTTATTTATCATCCGTTGTTGTGGGGACCTTGTAACGTGGCCGAGCCATCTCACTCGATTGGATTTAATGAATCCGACGATATCGCTGCCTCCGAGGAGTTGCTTTATTTCGTGATTCATACGAATCCGATATTCGTTGTTCGCAACTTTAATTGGACCAAAAATTGAACGGATGACCTTCCTTTCGAATGTAGATAACAATCTACAATCGTTAGAGGTCATGGTCCAGCTCTCGCTTCCGAAAGTCAGCACAGGTCTTATGAGTGCTTTATAAAGTGCGAGCTTGCACGACTGCGATAGATGTTTCGATCGCAATAAACTTGATTGGACGTAGAAAACTCGTTGTCCGGCAGCGATTCGGGCTTTAATTTCTGCTGCATTTCATTCAGTGATGTTATAACTGATCCGAGGTATTTAAAGTTTTCGACACCATCAAAATTGTGGTCGCCAATTCCGGGATTTGCCATAGAGATGTTCTTAGGTGTTGTTAGATATTTAGTTTTACTGCTGTTCACCTCCAAACCAAGTCTTCTTGCGCAGCGATCGAGCGGTATGAAACTGTCTTTGATATCGCTAGGTCTTCGGCCAAGAAGCAAGATATCATCTGCATATCCAAGAATTTGACCGGATTTATTAAATATACGGCGCGAAGTTTCGATGTTGCTTTTTCTCACTACGTACTCAATCGCCAAATTGAACAGCAAAGGCGCGAGTGCATCACCTAGTCGAACGCCAGATGTTATTTCAAAGGAGTCTGATACAGTTCCTTCAATTACGATTCTACATACAGACCCAGACGTTGTTAATTTACACAGCGAAACGAGTTTTTCTGGGATTCCTAGGCATATGAGCGCGGCCCATAGGTTGTTTATACTGTCATATGCTTGTCAGAAGCCTATATATAGTTGATGAATGGTTATGTTGTACTCCCAACATTTTTCCAAGATCATCCTCATGGTAAAACACTGGTCCGTGGTTGAATGGTTGGGTCCGAAACCACATTGATAGACGCCAATGATGTTTTCGGCAAAAGGGATGAGTCTGGCAAGTACAACATTAGCCAACACTTTGTAAGCAGCGTTCAATAGAGCTATGCCACGATAGTTTTCACATTTAAGACGGTTGCCTTTTTTATGCAGCGGACATATGAGCGCGGTCTTCTAATTCTCAGGCAGCTCTTTTTGGTCCCAAATACAGACGACGAGGTCGTATAGACTTGTTGCAAGAGTAGCGCCTCCGAGTTTAATCAATTCCGCGGGGATTCCATCGAGACCGGGTGCCTTTCCGTTTTTCAAACGACTAATAGCTGCGTCTACTTCCTCCACTGTGGGATATTCGACAAAAACCTCTTCACCTGGAGGAGCTATTGCTCTAATGGGGGTCACGTCGTCATTCCGATTTAGCAGATTTTGAAAGTAGGTTTGCCAAACTGAGAGAACATCAGCCACGTTTGTTCTCAACTCTCCATTCCCGTCTTTGATGGCTGTTCTTCTTGGGTGGAAGTCTTTAGTGAGATTCCTGGTGTTGGCTAAACAGTCCCTTGAGTTTCCTAGTTCCGCTTGGAAGCTGATGTTTTCGATGCATAATCTCATATGTTCGCACTTTTTTGTCGAAGGTATTTAGTCATGGCTTTCCTAGCGCGGAAATATTCTGCTAGAGTGCTTCTAGTGTTGCGAGCCAACCATTTTCACGAAGCGTTCGTTTATTTTCGACGACCCTACGGCATTGGTCATCGAACCAATCATTGCGGGCCCTCGGAGTTCTTCTTCCGATGGTATTTTGCGCCACTGTGGTTATGGCTGACTGTATAGTGTGCCACTGCTCCTCGATGTTAGAAGGAGCTTCTTCGTTGTTGCTGGGCCGCTCTAAATAGTTAGTGACAGCTGATTGGTAACTCTGCAATGACGCTTGGTGTTTTAGAGCATTGATATTCGATCGAACGGTCTTTTGTGCTTGTCTGTTAAACATAGATGACAGTTTGCACTTATATTTAGATATGACAAGCATATGATCGCTGTCCATGTCTGCACCTCTGTAAGATCTAACGTCAGATATGCTGGTGGATGTCTAGATACCATGACGTGATCGATTTGATTTTCCGTTCTCCCATCATTCGATCTAAACGTTACTTTGTGGATTCTCTTACGTGGGAAAAACGTACTTGATACAACTAAGTTGTACGTTATTGTCAGGTCGGTGACTCGTTGGCCGTTGTTATTACTAGTTAGGTGCAGGCTGTTAGGACCGATGTGCGATGTATTCTCTGCACTCCTACCGATTTTTGCATTAAAGTCGCCCACGATGATTTTAATGTCGTGGTGCGGTATGTTATTGATGGCTTCCTCCAGTTCGACAAAGAAAAGATCTTTGATGTCATCTGATTTATCTTCGGTGGGTGCATGCACATTAACGATCGTGATGTTAAATTTCTTAGCGCGAAGTCTGACCGTGCATATCCGCATGTTGATAGGGCGGAAATCGATGATATGATGCTTCACGCGCCGATGGATGAGGAAGCCAACTCCAAATTCTCCTCCGTTCTGATGGCCGCTGTAATGAAGAGTGTAACCATTGGTGGTGTCATGGTCCCACTCCCAGACCATCTAAGCTCTTGAAGTGCAAGTACGTCTAATGTGTAACTCTTTGCTTGCTTCGAAAGGTTCTGGAGATCTTCAGCTCTTAAGAAGCTAAGCACGTTCCATGTTCCCATTTTTAAAGCGTTGTCCGTGTACAATTTCCGAGGTCGAGTTTGTAATGAATCCGATATGGTAATCCGATGCCTTTGTTTAGGGTTCATAACTTGATAGTTTTTATGAGGGGAGGTTTTTGGCCTTCCGCTCAACCCGCTTGTTACGTGTGTGGGTCACGTACTGGTGAGAATCTTGAGGCATCCAGTCCTACCTTGAACACATTTATATAGCGAGCCGCTTGATACAAGACAGACGCCCGCTTCAGCCGCTCCTAACCTGGAAAACAGACGCTGGTTTGGTATTGGTTTTGAGGCGCCAATGGCTCGCCCTGACATGTAGTGTCCATGACTATAAACAGGATTTAGCTGCTCGTCTCCACTACACCGCCTGATTCATTTAGAGTTACCCAGAGAGCACCAAATCTCTTCTTTCTTCTCTCTTCTCTTATAATGAGGAGGTTCTCATTATATATTTTTAAGGGTTGTGTGTGTTTTTACAGAATGACCCTAGGAGTTAAAAATTGTGGAGGGAGGTAATCTTTTTACTTTTTGTGGCCCTCTTTGTTTTTGCTATAACTTGAATAGTCGCAAACATTGTGAATGTCATTATATTTGTAAATAATATTTTTTTGTCCAAAAAAAGCTTAAAAAATTTTAAAATAAAAATTATCTTGTATAATAAAAAATCATGATTCTCGGTTAAATTTCAGAAAACAAACAAAGTCAACTCTTGTTAAAAATTTGATCTGCACTGCAAAAATTAAAAAAGTTCCTACGGAAGCTGTCATGTCTGGTATTCAGATACCCACCACATTTCGCATGGATGTCCCAATTTATGGAAAAAGTATGAAGTTTTATTCCGCATGTAATCCGCCTGGACTGTAGAGATGCTGAATTTTGAAATAGAATTTTTTTTTATCAAAACTCGTCATCTCCGGTAAAATTTAAAATAAGATCTGAACTGATAATGCTAATATGATCTGCAGAAAATCACTCGGATCTCCGGATATGAAAATAGCTTAATTAATTACAAAGTTTCATCACGAGCAATCAATTCATCTGGGCTGTACGGATAGGGGACGAATTTTTGTTGAACAATAGTTTATCAAACATCGTTATTTCCGTTTAAATTTTGGAAAACTTATGTGCACCGATATTGTTGCAAAATTAATTTAGAATCTCTTAGTTCATGGTTGTTTGTCAGGCTCTTATCGAAGCTGCCCTTTGGGGAACCGATTTAGGTAAAACACGAAAATCTCCCATTTTATGAAAAAACTTAAGTATTAAGTTTGAGTTTTTTTGTCAAAAATCATAATTCCCGATCATGTTGCAAATTTAATTTAGAGTATTTTAGTGCATAATTGTTAAACAAAAACGCTCCAATGGAAGTTGCCACTTCAGATGGACCAATTACTGCAAGAACCCGCTGAGACCTCAAAATTTATGGAAAAAATTTAATTGTGAAGTTTTACTCTTATCAATCAATCCATCTGAGCTCAAGAGAACCAAGAACATTTCATGCACATACAACGGGATCATGCACATACACAGAGATTTTTTAAAAATTAGTTCTTTTGATTTTTGGTCAAAAATCGTAATTTCGGCTTAAGTTTTAAAAAACTGATCTGGGCCGATATTCTTACAAAATTAACTCAGAACTTTTTAGTTGATAATCGTATTTCTTATGAATGACATAATTCTCAAAATATTTGCAAAAAACGAAAAAGCTCGAATGAAAACTGCCACTTCCAGTGAATTTTCATCTGGCCAGTCGATCATTCTTTCATCATTTCCAAAATCTTGGTACAACCCATTTTCCGTTCTTTCAATAGTACGTTTACCGACTTCGAGTTTACCAACGAATACGAGGAGAATGACAGTATTCCGTAGCTGGACCTCTGTCTAGCAAGTTGTTCAGAAACCCCCATCTCACATCGACATAACATAAAGGAAAGCTGCTGTCAACAGTGTAAAGTAATTATCGCAGATACCCTTAAGCCCTTATATTGATACACTGAAAAAAGTAATAGGGTGAAGTCTACATAAAATATAAGTAAATTTAACCTAAAATCGCTTATGAAATTGAGCCTAAGTAGCGCAAAGTAAATTTCACAAATTTGGAAATGTGAAATTAACTTCATGCTATGTAAGAATATTATTATAATAAAATTATGTCGTTGCATGTAATATTTACTTCGCATTTTGTTGGTTCAACTTATTGGATGAAAGAAAACGAAAATATAGAATACGTAAAATGAAAATGTTGAATTAACTTTAATTTAAGTAAAATTTACATTTCGCTTCATAAAAAATAAAATCATGATTTTTTGTGCATGATAACAAAATATTTGTTATCACATCGAGATGAGGTCTCACCTTTTCAAATCCAGTGAGATACAAATTTTGAATATTTTAATTAAAAGATTCGATATCCTCATCATCAAATCAGATTATGTAGTTATCAAACTACGAACATAACGTTTCAAACTTCATTAATTTAAATGATGTTTACATCAACTGACTTAGCGAATTATATTAAAAATGCAATAATAATTGTTAAATATATCGTCGATGTAAATTTAACACACCAGTTTGCAACCTTTACCTTGCAAATTTAAATTTTGGTTAAAAATGTATTTTACATTGTCTAAGTAAATTTTACTTGTTAACAATAAGTATAAGAATATAATGACGATTTTTTGATGTACATGACTTTTTACATATGATTAAGTTCTTTTAACTATTTAAAAGGTTTTGTTTCGTTTTATTTTGACAAATTGTTTTTACATTTCAAAAAATGTTATTTTGACCTAGGCTGAGTAAAGAGAACTTATAAAATTTGTACTGAGCATGGGTAAATAATCTAAAATATTATGTTAGTTTTACAATTTTAAATTTACTTAACAGGTTAAGGAAAAATCGCATCGATTATTTTTTTGACACACGAAGCCGGTGAAACACCGCTCTGTCTTTGCGTAATTATTTTATGCATAAAAAATCATTAACAACAACTTTATTCATGTAAATATCGTTGATAAAATAATTACGAATTGTATTTTGATGAAAAATATAATTTCTAAAATTTTTTACGTATTATTTTTAACTTGTATTTTGA
The DNA here is from genome assembly GCA_932526605.1 of Nephrotoma flavescens. Lineage (NCBI taxonomy): Eukaryota > Metazoa > Arthropoda > Insecta > Diptera > Tipulidae > Nephrotoma > Nephrotoma flavescens. Next base: position 141,427,903 of record OW052222.1, read on the forward strand.
CAATAAACAGTGTTTCCAAAATGGCCGCCAGCAGTAGTAAACGATCTCGTCGGGCTTGTAATATTTTATCAAATGAACTTGAAATGGAACAATTGCTTCTGGAAAGTTGTAGTGAAAGTGAAATTGAAGAATGTGCTAGTGATTCAAGTGATTTTATATCTTCGAAAAACGATTTGGAGTGTTCAAATAATAATTCTGAAGTGTCAAGTGACACTTCTGAAGTGTCAAGTGAGGAATGGATTTGGAACACAGACTCAGTTCAGATATCCAAAAATTCCATTCACTGAAATCCTACGCCGTACGACATCTATAAAATAATTTTTGGTGCCGATTTTTTCCAAATGATTGCAGATGAAACTAACAGATCTGCAAAGCAAAAGCACGCAACAAAACCTAATGACAAGTGGTTTGACGCCAAAGTCAGATGAAGAAAAATACAGTGAGGTCATATTGGAGTGAAAGAAATTCGACCGAAACACATTTTTTGAAAACAATAATGCCATTCAAGTGATTTAAAAAAAAAATCAAATCTGCATTTTTCAGACAATGCTCTGTTAGATAAAAGTGACAAATTATTTAAAATTCTTCCAATAATAAATTATTTGAAAAATAAATTCACGACATATAGACCCAATGAGGAGTTGTCTATCGACGAATCATTGATGAAGTTTCACGGACGCCTCAGTTATCTCCAATTCAACACATCAAAAAGGGCAAGATTTGGCATACAAATGTACAAAATCTGCGAATCTAGTTCGGGATATTGCCTAGATTTTGATATATATACAGACAAAAAAAACAGAAACCTCGTTACCAGCTAGTGAAGGAATCGTGTATAAGCTGATGGAGCCATATACTTCAGAGTGTTCCTAGACAACTGGTATTCATCTCCATTTTTATTTCATAATTTGAAAAATAAGAAAGTAAATGCAGTAGGAACAGTTCGTTGCATGAGGAAAAATATGCCACCAACGTACAGAATAAACGCAAAAAAACAAAAGAAATTGAAAAGAGGTGATTCCTAAATTTAGCTGCAACAAGATGGATTGACAAAAAACCCATTCATATGCTGTCAACCATGCAATAAAATATTTCTATGACGGATGCGGGTAAAAATGTCTACAATACTGGGAATCCTATTCTAAAACCCAAGACAGTCATCGATTATAATCGTGGGATGGGTGGAGTCGACAGAAATGACCAGTGCTTGGCTTGCTTTCCACTAATGCGGAGGTGAAGTATGTCTAATGTACAAAGGTTGACATATAGCGACTATAGGAAAGGTATTGCGGAACGCATATTAGCGAATATTACGCTATCACCATACAAGAGGCGAGGAAGGCCATGAAAATGTCTAATTTTCGCCTTATCGAAACGAAACTTCATACTTAAGCTTTTTCCGTAAATAGAGAAATTTCGACCGACATCAGTCTACCAGAAATGTCAGCTTTCAAAGAAGCTTTTTCATTTTTTGCAAATATATTGAAAAGTAGTATTTACGAACAAAAAGATTAAAAACTAAAAAATTATAAATTAAATTTCAAACTTTAAAATAAATTTTTAAATTTTGCCGCAAATAACGAGGTTAAGTAAAAAAATTTATTTCACTAAAAATCGGCGTTTTCCAAGCTTTTTCCACAAATTAGGAGATATGTGCAAAATGTGGTAGACATTTGCATACCAGAAGTGGCAGCTTAAATTTTTAGGAAATGTTGACTTTGAGGATTTTCTGAAATTTATGCACTAATAGTGATTTTGTATTATTCAAGAGAATTTTGAAATTGAGTGGGTGCATTAGAGATCTCAGTACATTTGTCGTAAACGAAAGTCGAGTGTTTTCCACAACAATTTCACCTCTTTATTTTTTGTGCCGTGATCCTGAACATTTTACATAGCTTTTTTACATTTTGGGAGATTTTATGGATTTTTAGTCAAAATCAATCCACGGAATGTCACAGCGTCCATAGAAGTGTTATCAATTCTCGCAAATATTTTGAAAATTATAACATTTACGTGAAAAACATATTATGAAGTTATCCATCTATCTACCAGAATAGCAGCTTTGTAGGAGCTTTTTCAATTTTTGCATTGATGATTAAATTTTTAACAAGAGGTGACCATGTTGATTTTCTGAAATTTGAGCAGGAATTCAAGACAGTTTTACCAAAAGTCCGATAAGTTTAATTGTTCGCTTTAGAAATCAAGGGTGATGTAAGCCCGCATTAGTGAGGGAAATGGCCACAGAACATTCACCCCTCATTGCAGATAATAAATTTTTGTGTACGAAATTCACAACAATTTACGGAACACACTCATGAACATTGTGTGAAACATTTTTTCTTTATCACTCTATTCATAAATTTTTATGAATTTTTTGCGACAATAATTCCTATGTACTGTTAAAGTACTGCTTTTGTTTTTTGTTGTTGTTGCTGTTATCTGTTCTAAATTATGTACTCGAACAAAAAACATCCGCATATAGTGATTAGTGAAACTAACTTATGTACACGTTTCACATCACCATGGAATCTGCAGAATCACAATGAAAAGTATAGACGGCAAATAACCGAAAAAAAATCAATTACACAGACGTGGAAAACTCGAAAATTGTGTTATACAAGACGAAAACATATTGTTCTGCTGTACGAGAGCATTTCCAGCAATCGTATTGTTTGATCTGAAACGAGTAAATGATACAAGCAAGAAAACTGAAACTATATACACGAGCAAAAAAAAGTTTGTTTTTTTTTTGAGTTGAATCTTTGTTTTTGTGATTTTGTTTTTCTTCGGGAAACAAGATTTTAATGAGTTTTCCTCACAAATTCGAGTATTGGAATGAAAATCTTCTAGTTTTCGTGCGTGTTTGTGTTTAAATTTCCAAATTAGAAAAGTTTGTGTTATTTTGAATACGTTTTTTTTGCGACAAAAAAAAATAATAATAATGAAATACAATAAAATAAAAATTATGCAAATTTACGAAATTTTATGATTCGTCTGCAAACGTAATTTTCAAATATCAACGTATGAATAATTACGTACTTGAATGTTGATGTACTTAATTATACTGCCTTTATTAAACTCCACTATAAAACATTATATACTATAAAAAATGCTGACATAGTGTCTACATTAGTATAATGAACAAATTTAAATTCAGTACTGTACACCGGAAACACCGTAGAAAATGCTCTGTCTAACCTAAATGAATTAACATAATAAAATCATTTGCTGAGTCGGCATTTCCCATGACAGTGACTTGTACATATAGTTCTATTAATTATATCTAGAGTAATATTACATTAATGCACAATCAGCTTTCTATCTAGGTCGACCCTAGTTGTTCAGTTGAACATGCTGCGCGCGCCAATGAAGATCGCGGAAGCGGTTGTGGTAGGACACTTGGTGCTGATCGATATGGTTGACTTCGTTTCCAGAGAATGACTGCAATCACCATGATAATGATAACGGCCCCAAATGTTAAATGAGTCATCGTGTAATGGTGTATGTGATGACTATTGATGGTTTCCTGATTTTTTTGAAGTTCTATTTGTTCTTCGAGCTCGTGGGTGTCTATTGTCGTTAAAGGTGCTGTGGTAGTAGACATCGTCCTTTGCTGTCCCTGATGTTGATGGCTGATGTTGCGTAAAAACGGCTCTATTTGACTCATACTGGCTGTTGCCAGGAATGATAGGTGGATCTTAGTTACTTCTCTTTCGATGGAGGAGATTTGCAATGTTTCATCCTTAATGATACATCCCGGGCTTATAGAGATCCTTCCAGTACCTTGAAGATTGAGTGGCGTGAGATGTGAATCACAAATCAAGTCAAATGTAACCTTTGATGAATTTGATTTGGTGACATAAATCCATTGGTTTGATTTATGTAACGGTATCCAATGATTGGTAGGAGTAAGACTTTGCACGATGCAACTGGAATGCAGGTTTTGTTTTCGTAATAGCAGGTTGATCTCACATTGAGACACAGTTGAATGTTTTGTGTAAATGGGTGAGATGTGGCACACATACAATCCCTCGGATATAGGTAAGCACTGATTAAAAGCGTCTGTGTTGATTGGTGCATAATGTTCCCGGTGATGATCAACCAACAGGTATTCGGATGATGGTATTATCGAAGTGTGAAGATTTGTTGTAGGTATGGGTACCGATATGAGTGCAAACAATTGGTAGAAATGTATCTTTACCAACGGGATGCGAGCGCGTATAATGATGTTATTGCTGGTAATTCGAGATTCGGTTTTTAATATTTGATACAGCTTCAATAGATCCCCTTGCTTCCTGCCCGGCAAAGACATCACTGGGGACAGATGTTCCCTGATCTGATTAACTTCGTCTTGAAGGCGTAATGGACTCAATAGAGACCGATGAAGGGTATTGTGCTGGGTGTTGAGCATTACTTCGAGAATATTCTGTTGTGTGTCTTGCATTAATTTCAATATTAACATCAGCTGAAGAATGCCAGTTACTATAATATCTTTCTGATTCATCTTTGTATTGTATTCCTGAAGATGTTTCAAGTCCAAATCCACTTGATACTGATGTTCTTCTAGCTTGTTCAGATGAGTGATCGTGTAATTATTATTTTGCTTAAATAAACGTATGGTGTTATCTATAATCGACGTTTGGTTCTTTGCCAATTGTAGGAGATGTTGCTCATTCTGCTCGATTAAATCAAAGTGCTGTTCGTAATGTTCCGCTTCTCGTTGAGACAAGATGCCAAATGTGTCACTTAAGAGGATCCCAATCGTGTCTCCAACTCCTCGCTTGCGATGCCTTTTCGATTTGGTTTCAAGTAGTTTGTTTTCTTCTTTGATGTTGTCAAACTGCAGTTGGAGTTGCTTGACAATGATATCGCAATGTATCGATTGTATGTTGTTACATGCTCTTGAAAGTAACTGGAGGCTTTTCTCTGCTTTTGCGACTTCATCCCAGTAACTCTTCAAGTTGTAGCGTATGATGAGATTCCAATGTGCAGCAAGTAACTGAACCTCTCCTACATTATCGAAATATATGCCTCCTGCATCTTCTAACTCATGCATCTGCAACTTGGTTGGGTGAGTGTTAACAAATAACGTATTAGTTAAAAGTGATAATACGGTGAGTATCGTTACTGCGGCCTTTGGTACGCGGCATGATCTTCGTAAAGTTGGCTTGCTTTCATCTTCATTTGATGGGCTCTCACTTTCATCTTCATTTGATGGGCTCTCACTTTCATCTTCGACGCCTGGCAGAGGACACAATTTTGCAGTAGGACGTCTAACTTCTCCTTTGAGAGTAGAAACCGTAGCTGCTCTTACGAGATCATCTTTACCAGGGTGAATTTCCTTGATTCGGCCCCTTGCCCACATCAAAGGAGGTAAGTTATCTTCTTTTATCAGTACTAAGTCCCCCACATTTATGTTTGGGTGTTTGATCTTCCACTTAGTGCGGTGTTGAAGCTGGGATAAATATTCTTGGTGCCACTTTTTCCAGAACTGTTGGTGACTTTGATTTACTAACTCCCATCTGGTTAATATGCCGGGGTTTTTATCTACTACATCGTTCTCCGGGGGAGCCAGTAAAGCGTCACCAGTTAAAAAATGGCCGGAAGTTAGAAGATCCACATTATCTGCATCGTTGGATATAGGACACAAAGGACGTGAATTGAGACATGCTTCGATCATGCATAGCGTGGTGGATAACTCCTCATATGTGAACGTTTGATTTCCAACGACTCGGCATAGATGATGTTTCAATGATTTCACTGCCGCTTCCCATAATCCTCCGAAATGTGGACCGCTTGGAGGTATAAAATGCCACGTAATGCTCTGCGTTGAAAAATGATCCTGGATAATCTTCTCCCACTGCCGTTGGTTTTGGATTAGAAGTTTGTTTGCCTTCACGAAGTTCGTACCATTATCACTGTATATGTGGGCGATATTCCCTCGGCGCGATGTAAATCTTTTGAATGCTGCCAGGAAGGTGTTTGCAGTTAAATCCGAGACCACTTCGAGATGAACTGCCTTTGTTGAAAGACATACAAAGACAGCAATGTATCCCTTGTAGGCCTTATTTCCTCTGCCTTTTGCAATTCGTATATTCAAAGGACCGGCATAATCGACACCCGTGTGTGTGAATGGCCGCGACGGGGTTACTCGACCTCTTGGTAGATTGCCCATGAGTTGTTCCGTCCTTCTACTTTGAAATCGGAAACAGACAATGCATTTTTGAATGTGATTCCTTACTCCTTGAGCTCCCCTGATTATCCAGAACGTTTTCCGGATAAACGCCAACGTTAATGCATTAGTGCCATGAAGCGTAGATGCATGTGCCCACTTGATAACTAGGCTTGTCAGGTGTGATTTAGCTGGTAGGATTAGCGGGTGTTTCTCTCCGAATGGTAGGTTCGAATTTTTTAGTCTGCCTCCTACTCTTATAAGTCCGTCGATGTCTATAAACGGAGTCAGGGAGGCGATGGTGCTCTTCTTCTTAATTGACTGTTGATCCCTTAATGCTGATATTTCGTATGCAAAGAAAACACTTTGAACTGCTCTTACGATTGTGGTTAACGCTGTCCGTAGCTCTATTGCTCGTATTTCTCCGGCACACGTTGGTTTCTTCCTGATCTTGGATATGAATCGGAGAAGATGGGCAATAACCCGTAGGAGTTTTAAATAATCTGATTTGTGGTCGATCAGCTTGATTATGGTGTTCTCAGATGTCGCGTCCTTATTGAGTACGTGGAAAACAGTTGTGGCCCGTTTCAGATCGATACTCGTGTCAAACTTATTCGTGGTTTCATTTACTACCGGTTCCATTATTATTTCAGGTCCGGTCCACCATTGTTCCAGAGTACTTAATTTTGATAATGAAATGCCACGGGATGCATGGTCCGCTGGGTTTTGTGTTGAGGTGATGTGCTTCCATTCCCCGATTTTAGTATTGTTTTGAATTTCTGATACCCGATTCGAGACAAATGTTTTCCATTTGGTGGCTGGCTTTTGTAGCCAAGCCAACACAATGGAAGAGCCCGTCCATGCATAAATATTTGCCGGTTGCAGTTCTAGAGTTTGAACCACTTGGCTAGTTAAACGTGACAGAAGAAGTGCTCCGCAAAGTTCCAGGCGTGGTAAAGTTTGCTTAACTCGGGTAGGTGCTACCTTGGTTTTGGCAGTCAGTAGCCGTGTGATGATTGTATTGTCTGACAATTCGATTCGACTGTATATGACCGCTGCATATGCCCTTTCTGACGCATCGCAGAACCCGTGTAAATATAGATTTTGTGTGCCTGATGATACTGTTCCTATCCAGCGTGGAATGGATAGGGTTTCAAGGTGTACGAGTTCGTTTCGCAGCTTTACCCATTTTGCTGTAATTTCTTTAGGAACTTTGTCATCCCAGTTTATTTCCGTGGCCCACAGATCTTGTAATATAAGTTTGGATGTAATTGTAATGGGTGCCAACCATCCTAATGGATCAAATTGTCTTGCAATTTCTGAGGCTAGCTCTCTCTTGGTAAGTTCAGTTGTTGATGATATTTGGTTTACCTTGAACCTGAAGCAGTCTGATATCGGGTTCCAATGGATTCCTAACGTTTTAATAGTTTCATCTTCGGCCAACTCCATGTTTCCAATTAGTTTATTTGACCCTGGTATGGACTGCAATAGTTTTGGGTGGCTGCTCGACCACTTGCTCAGTTGAAATTGACCTTTTTGAAGTATTGTGATTAACTGCTTTTGTAGAAGTAGTGCATCGTGTAGGTTATCAGCTCCGGTTAGAACGTCGTCGACATAACAGTCTTCTATTAAGACCTTCCTGGCCAGTGGGCAGTGTTCACCTTCATCCATTGCTAACTGATGTAGTGTTCTTATTGCCAAGAACGGCGCCGCTGATGTGCCATAGGTAACGGTAGTCAAATTGTACTCCCGTAATGGTTGATTTGGAGTTTCCCTCCATAGTATCCTTTGATAATCTTGATGTTCCTTTGCTACTTTGATTTGTCGATACATTTTGATTATGTCGGCTGCGAATACTATTTTGTGTATTCTCCACCGTAGAATAAGTGACCATAAATTATTTTGCAGAGCAGCTCCGACATGCAGCGTATCATTCAAGCTCCAACCCGATGTTGACTTCATTGAAGCGTCAAATACAACGCGAAACTTTTTTTCCCTTGAATTATCCTTAAATATTGCATGATGTGGAATGTAAAATTGTCCCTTGCAATCGGGTGATGGTGTCATGTGCCCCATTTGAAGATATTCTCTCATGAATTCGATATATAATTGTTGTAGTCTTTCATTTTTTTGCAATCTTTTCTCAATTTGCAAAACCCGTTGCGTGGCTCTTTGTTTTGACGCACCAAGGATGCTGGTATCATTTTCCTTGAACGGTAAGGTAACCACGTAGCGTCTATTTGGATTCCGCTTAACCGTTTGTCGATAAATGGTTTCACACTGTTCGTCAGATTTGGTCAGTGGAGATTCTTCTAACTCCCAAAACTTGTGTAGCTCTTGAGCTTGTGCTAATTCCTCCTTGCTACTGAAGTTAACCATTAGAGTCCTGGGTTGAACGGTTGTTGCCGGACCTACTATCAGCCAACCCAAACTTGTTTTCATTGCATTTGGATTTCCTCGAATGATCTGAGATTCTGATATGTCTGCATAGACGTCTGCTCCTAACAAGATGTCTATCGGAGCCGGACAATCATATTGCGGATCCGCCAATATTATATTTTCCCACCGAGAATCGTTATTGCGTTTTATTTTCTGCTCTGGCACATCTGATGTTATTTTCTGCAAAACGTATGCTTCTATTTGTAGCTTAAACACCGATGGAAAATGTGGTTGAATTTCCAGTTGTACCATAGAGCTACAGGTGTTATTCGTATTGCCTCCAATTCCGACCAAACTAGTTTGTATGTTTTTCTGATGTAATCCCACCTGTTTACATGCAGTTTCAGTAATCAACGATACCTGGGATCCTAGATCGATTAATGCCCGTAGCGTCACTGTTGTATTTGTGGAGGTTTTGGTTATCACTTTAGCCGTTGAGAGCAGAGTCGTGGTATTTCCATCGATTGCATTGATGGATACCTTTTTGGCATCATTATTGTAGGTGTGCAGTAGTTGATGATGTTTGTTGTTGCATATTGAACATGATTCTGTTTTGAGACATGCTTCTGTTGAGCTGTGTGATAGGCAGTTGGTACACATTTTTTGCCTATTGATGAAATCTATTCTCCGGTTTGGGGTAATTTGTTTAAAATGAACACAATGTAAAATCTTGTGCCCCCTTTTTTCGCAGTATTTACAGCATTCGCTATTGCAACCTGATTTTTCCGGACCTTCTGGTTTTTCCGGACCTTCTTGATTTACCAAAATTTTTCTGTGTGACTCAACCTTGAATTGTTTGCTGGAGATGTGATTTGCACTTTGCAAGGCTTCAAGCACATTCATTCTCTCCATTAATAGATGTAAGAATTGGTCCATCGTGGGATAGTCACGTCTACCATGAAGAGATTCCTCATAGTGCTTCAGGCTGTTGTAATCCAATTTTTTGATGTTAATATGAATGAGGATGGTGCTCCATTCATCTATGTTGTAGCCCAGGTTTCGCAACGCTTCTATACACTCCTTTAGTGTATCATGCATTTTCCTAATGTCCTTAGCTGCATTAACTTGAACTTTTGGAATGTTCAATACGGTGTCAATATATTCGGCTACGATTTTTCGTTTATTGTCGTACCGCTCCATAATGATGTTGTACGCAGTTTTGTAGTTTTCTGCTTGTAATGTTAGGTGCCCTATTAAGGTTGATGGTTCACCTTTTAAGCTTTCCTTAAAGTAGCTTAATTTTTCAAAATCTGATACATGGCTGTTATCATGTACCAGATTGTTGAACGTGTTGATGAATGATGTCCAAATTTTGAAGTTGCCGTCGAATGTTGGAATTTGGATTCGAGGTAGTTTCGGCATACTTCTTGTGCCTTGCTGATTTTTTGACTGATTTTGCCTTATTTTTGATGCTAGTTTTAATTTGATGGTTTCGAATTGTTTTATGACTGTGCCATAGTAGTCATCTATGAAATAAGGCAACGTAGTTTCTTCATCCTCTGCTGCTTCGATGTATATTTCTTCATGCAGCTTTTCGATTTCTGCCTTCTTGGAGGATATTGCTTCGATTTTGATGTTCATTAACTCAGCGTTTTCAGGCTCGTTTTCCAATGCACTATTTGCTTCCCGAACCATGGCGTGGAATTGCCTCATTTTGAATTGTTGTGCTTTATAGCGCTTCGCCTGCATTTCGTCTAGTTTCTCGTTACCGGTTGTTTTGTTACCGCCACTTGAACTAAACCCAGGTATGCTTGATGAGGTATTCGTCTCTCTCGCTAGTGATTTCCTAAGTGTTTCTAACTCCTTTCTGAAGTTTTGCACTAGTGGTGCCACTGCTTCTCGAGATTTCCAATAATCATGTGTTGGAAAGTTGTCTTTATACTGACTTATTATATGTTCATCAGTATCAACGAATTCTTCATACATATCCTCTAACCGTCCTATTTTGCGGTCGATGTATGTACTTGTCTTCCTGTTGATGGAATCCTTCTTGTAGTTGGTCCAAAGGGTTTGTATCTCCTTGAACCTCTGCTGTTGTTCCTTGCATAGGTTATCCATTATGTCACCGCCTGGTTGATGTTTTAGGAATCACTTTGATGGTAGTTGATGGTATATGTGCACTTAATTATTTCGTGGACTGTATTTAATTTTTTCGAACTTGGATGTTGTTTTGCTCGAAGGACCAATGAATAATTACGTACTTGAATGTTGATGTACTTAATTATACTTCCTTTATTAAACTCCACTATAAAACATTATATACTATAAAAAATGCTGACATAGTGTCTACATTAGTATAATGAACAAATTTAAATTCAGTACTGTACACCGGAAACACCGTAGAAAATGCTCTGTCTAACCTAAATGAATTAACATAATAAAATCATTTGCTGAGTCGGCATTTCCCATGACAGTGACTTGTACATATAGTTCTATTAATTATATCTAGAGTAATATTACATTAATGCACAATCAGCTTTCTATCTAGGTCGACCCTAGTTGTTCAGTTGAACAACGTATCTTGTTGAATTTTGTATTCGGTATACGATTTGGAATAATGATGTCAAGACACAAAATAACAAACTGATCATTAAAATTGAGCATGATATTTCGATAGCAGCAACAATACAACAATAACAAAACACTCAAATTATCGTTTAAAATAAGTTTTCCCCAAACAGAATATTTAACTGATTGCAGTGAAAGCAAAACTGTTTTATATAGGAATGAAATATTAAGTTTTATTTTCGTTGTGTACTATCGACACTACTACAAGATTTATAAAAATACTAATCTCAAGAGATTAACGTAAATGATGGCGAAATTGGCACCAACAATTTGAAATAATGCAACAAATCAGAGTCTAGAGAGCAAAAAATTAAATTTTGCTCTTGCATTGTGCATTGTTTGATATTATAAAACCTTATTAGTTGCTGACACAGATAGATTTCGTTGTAGGTCTTAAAACGAAAAATCCCTCAAGCCTAAAAATACTTCGCATATTGTTGGACTATGCGACCTCCCGTAGCATTCTTTGCATCTTGGTGACTTGTTCAAAATTCTTAATTAACTTTTACATCACACTTCGTTTTGTACAACATTCTTAAAATGGTGGTTTAAATCGCTTATCAATATACCAGGCAGTTTTAAAATATCTTTTCGAGAAAGTTTCCTTCCAACTCGGTATACTTATTCCAACGAGTTTCTAATAGCTCGAATATTGGATGTGCAATAGGGTTGAACAAAAATATTAAAAAACTATTTTTTATTTAATTTGTAATAGTGTGGGATAGTTGTGTATTGATCGTATCGTGTAATAGTGTGGGATAGTTGTGTATTGTTCGTATTATAACTTTTACTTAACCAGTAAAATAGCAAAATTTTAAAAAAATTTCTTGAGGTGCCGCCGAGGGGTTGAAAATTTATAAAACATAAGAAAATCTTTTTGGAATTGCATTTGTTGGAACTTTCTCTATAAATTAAATTTTATACATAAAATCCAAAAATTTTACACATTAGTTCGATTAAAAGTTTTATGTTCCGAGTTTGTGGAAAAACTTGGCATCAAACTTCGAGATTCAAGTCTGGTACGAATGAAACCACCTCGCGAATCAATACCGCAAACAGCGGCGCCAGCCTCCGTCACCAATTTTACACATCTCTCCGCCGGAAATCGATCGAAATCTATGTTATCGGTTGGCTGGCCTTTGTGGATTATAGTTTGAAATTCTCTATCGATTTTGTGGCTCATCAAAGGAGGTTCTGTTATTTCAGCCGAGCTAATCATCTTATAATATTTCTTGGCTTGAAAGTTTACTTTTGGTACTTGAAATTTACGGTCAAGGAAACGACCTCGCTTTTAATATTCTTCAAACTCCTAGATCTCGGATATGCTCTCGATTATCCGATATCAATAGAATATTTTCCGAATGGGCAAAGTATCCGTTTTGTTGAATTACAGGATCAATAATTTTTTGTAAATCCGCACTAAAATATCGACTATATTGAATGCTTTTCCATAAATGCTTAACTCCACATTTACAAGATGATTGTATTATATGATGCTTCACTTCCGCCTGCCAAATTTGCAATAAATATTTTTGATCTGAAGTCATTCTTACCCACTAAACGTTAATTTCTATTTATCGGTTTGTATTGAGATACTGGAATATTTGCGCAGCCTTCTAATTGTCTCCCAATAGGTCCCGAGAAGCTTTTAGGCCCAATGTAGTGGACGATTCCATTTCATTTCTAGCCTTCTGATGACTCCTCCGTTTTGGCCTGTATTTATGACCGTTCCATCACGACCAATTGCACTTAAGTAAGAAAAATCGATTGAATGTTCATCAAAAAATTCAAACATGTTTTCACTAGTTGCAGCAGCTGAACCAGACCGCGGAGAAATATGACTTATATATTTAGATCTTGGTTCTTGCTCCAATACATAATGCTCTTCGATTACATTTCTTCGGTAGTTCTTATTTCCAATAAATTCTTGTACAAGCGTTTTGTCTTTCTGGCCGTCAAAATATAATCCTTTGATCTTACTGGATTCTTGGTTTGCTAACATCTGTAGATTGCTCCTTATCTTTATTCGTTGCCGTCTTAACTTCATTCGATCTATTACTTTCTTTTTATCATCTGCTGTAATTAGCACCACACCTTCAAGGACAGCACTAGCAATTGCAGCAACATCTCTGTCTGATACACCTGGCACAAGCCGTCGCTAAGTTGGATAATGGTGTTCGCATTTGTGAAAAAGTAGGTTTTTCTACAAGTGCTTCTATTTCTCCACTTGTTTCTGACTCTAAACTAACACCTGTTTGAGAAGTAGTGATCTTTGGTAAATTTTCCCCTGCAAATCTAGATAACCGCAGATGTTCTATACTATTAAAGTTAGCTGAAAGCTTCCAGCCAAAAGATAATGCAGATAGTGTCTCTGCTATCCCAGCCGAAACACTAACTAGACAAATACAATAAGACAAATGCAATAATTGTAGAGGCTAACGGCTTCGACAACTCTCACGGGCACGCGGAACGTCGCTCCCCGCCCTCCTAGGTGCTTTAGAATTGAACTTCCGTAGGAGCGGATTATATGGAATCTATTGACCGCTTTATCGAAAAATCATATCAAATATTTTTTCGGCTGGGATAGCAAAGACACTATCTGCATTATCTTTCGGCTGGAATCTTTCGGCTAACTTTAACAAGGTATGAAAAGTCAAATATTAATATGCTTCACCCGAAAGTTATCAGCCGACAATTCTCAGCTGATATTTTTCAGCCGAATGTATTTGTTATACCAAAAATATTTGTTGCCTGCAAAAAAAAATCAACTGAAATGGTTAAAAATAAAACACAAAACTTATTTTTAATAACATATTAATTGTTTAGAAAATTCGTTTTCCAATAGGGAAACTTATATGGAAACGTATATAAATATTGTACACAAAATTTTAAAATTTCTAAATATTGACCGTTTAAAGTGTCATGGTTGAGAATAAATTTAAATGAAAGGTCTTAATGATGTTCACACCTGGAAAAAATTTCAGGTCAATTTCTATGTGGGGAGCTCGGGAAAACTCAATTGAATATATCGCTCACACAAAGTTTGAAAATTTCTAAAAATTGACCGTTTAAAGGGTCATGGTTGGAAATAGATACAAACGAAAGGTCTTAATGATGTTCACACCTGGAAAAAATTCCAGGTCAATTTCCATGTGGGGAGCGACATATTCTGTCCAGTTTTCCCGAGCTTCCCACATGGAAATTGACCTGAAATTGTTTCCAAGCCTGAACATCATTAAGACCTCTCATTTGAATCTATTTCCAATCATGACACCTTTAACGGTCAATATTTAGAAATTTACAAACTTTGTGTGTGCGATATATTTATATACAAGTTTCCCTGTTGGAAAATAGATTTTCTAAACAATTAATAATGCTATTAAAAATATAGTTTAGTGTTTAATTTTTAAATATTTCAGTTGATTATTTTGTAGACAACAAATATTTTTGGTATAAAAAATACTTTCGGCTGAGAAATATCGGCTGAGAAATGTCGGCTGAGATATGTCGGTTGAAAAATGTCGGCTGATAACTTTCGGCTGAAGCATATTAATATTTGACATTTCATATTATATTTTCGGCTGATATAGCAAAGACCCTATCTGCATTATCGATTTTTTTTACTTTTGGCTGGAAACTATCGGCTAACTTTAATAGGGTAGTTGTTTTTCTAATTTCCTCTTCATTCTATTATTGATTTGTTTCGATTTTTTTATATCCACAGAACTTATAACCATTTTCCGCTATGATCGCAAAAAGAAAAGCACGCTCTTCAGTTGGAATTTTATTTTATTTTGAGCAAGAACACGTATTAAAATTTTGCACTTGTATGCCGAAATTTCAAACAGTTTCTTCGCATTTGAGCCACCTTGAGCCAAATATCATCAATTTTATTGGCAACAAGTTCACCGATTTCACTTAAACTAGGTTTTTTACTTGAACTATAGTTGGTTTTGTCTAACACAAATATAAAATTTGATCATTTCTTCATATGTAGAAAATAACGCCACTCAATTCTAGAGTTGTTCCAAACCAAATATAATACACTTAATATATAACACATTTTGTTTAATTTGTAATCACACAAAAAAAGATATATGATTAATATGAAATACTAGAAGTTAATATTTAATTGTTACTGAAATAATACCAAGCGCAAAACACATATCCTACCGATTATAACGAGCAAACACAAACTAAAATAATTTCAACCAACGATAAATAATAAACTGTGTTGCGGAATGCGCATGCGTTCCTACTTGCGCTTGTCCAGCCGTTCCACACGGGTTGTCAAATGAAATCGACTTTACGCTTCAAAATAAGTCGTAATAGATTATTTATTTCTAATTTAAAACCTTATTTTATATAACATAAATTTTTTTGTATTGTTTTATTCTGCTCTCTAGAAAATAAAATTTAAAATGTGTTGCAATTAGAACCGGTAGCATAGATATACGGGGAAAGAAACGAAGATGAAGAAGCGGCTTGACAACCCGTGTGGAATGGCTCGTTGATAAATTGTATAACAGACATAACAAAATAGAAAAATTTACGGCAGCATTTCGAATATTGAAAATAAAATTTTTAGTTTAATGCATAAAGATACCAATGGCGGCGGCTCAAAAGTTAATTGCTAATTGCGTTTTAAACATTTTTTCCCAACACGCATCTTTTCCGCACTATTACGATTCACTTAGAACTATTTAGAAAATTTTTCATTCCACCCTAATGTGCAATTATAAACTCTGTTTTTTTGGTCAAATTCAACTTTATTTGTGTAATGTTCAAGATGTGTTCCTGGGTTGAATTTGATTTATGTGGACCAGCGTTGTCATGCAGCAATATCAACTTCCGCCTTCCTTTCTAATTCATTTGGTTTTCTGCATTCATAGTTTTCTGCATTTATGAGTATCGTACAAAATCCACTTTTCATCACCCATAATGATTTTGTGCAAAAATTATGTTTTGTACCGAGAAAGCAAATTCATGCAAACGTCAACTCTTCGGTTTTTGTTTTCTTCGGTCAGTTTACGAGGAACCCATTTTCCTTCTTTCTGTATCCTGTCCCATTGCACACATCGAAGTAATAATTTTTTGTTGCTTTTACTGCACCTAGACGTGGAATGCCATCACGAAATCTTGGAAAATGCTTTTGACTAAAATTGCCACGAAAAAATTGACAAAAAAACCAAAATTGCCATCACGAAATCTTCTTTTCAATCATTTTGACATTTAAAACAAATTACGAAATAAATAATAAATTAGTTAAATTTAACAAAAATATTTTATAAATATGTATTTAGTAGCGTTGACCTTTCTGGTTTTCTGAAAATTAACCAAGAATAATGAATTTTATTGTACAACGGAGCTGTTATCAGAAATTGGATAGAATCAATTTTTCGATTTAGATATTTGTTGGCCACAGCATATTCACCCCTCCATTTTAACGTAAGTAAATGATAATAATTTTTTCACTAATGAAACAAGTATTGGAAAAAAATCGTGAAATATGAGTACAACACATTAATTCTATAACTATCATTAAAGCATGTGAAGTTAGCCCAGTTTTTCATCACAGAAAAAAAAATCCTCAAACAATACAATATTTCATCTCATCCCACTTTTTTCTATTGTATAAGACTTGTATAAGACGGATTTTTTTTTATCTTTTTGCTTCAACAAAATATCCATCCCATTGTTGTTTCTCAGATTAAAAATAGTTTTTCTAAGTAAAATGATAATAATTGTTTGTTTTGATTAAAGGTGAGAACAATATCAGTCAATTTATTGTTTCAAGTTGGTAATAGTAAAGGCTTACAATGACTAAGAGGGCAGTTTCAGCCGTATGGTAGAATTGGCGCAAATGGCCAAGTTCCATATGGCCCTATATAAGAATATGAGAAAAACGTGCCATTCTCCTAGAAATATGATTTGCCGGAAATGATTCATTAAGCCGTATGGTAGGATTTGCGCAATCGGCCAGCTTCCATATGGTCCAATATAAAAATTAATAATTGTCATTCTTCTAGCATTATGATTTGCGAATCCTACCATACGGCTGGTACTGTCCGACTGGCCACAGTTAGCCCGTACCATAGGTTATTCAAAACATAAATAATGATTTCCGGCAAATCATATTCTTATATGAGGCCACATGGGACTTGGCCATTTCCGCCAATACTACTATACGACTGGTACTGCCCTCTTAGTCATTATAAGCCCTTATTACCAACTTGAAACAATATAGTGACTGATTTTGTTTTCATCTTAGTTTTTGTTTTCATCTTTACTTAGAAAAACTATTTTTAATCATTTATTCATACTCAAGGTACAAAAACAACAATTAAATGAAAAATATCTGGGATGTATATTTTGTTGATGTATAAGTTTAAATAGAAACAACTGGTTTGAGATGAAATAGTATATTGTTTGAGGGAAATTTATTTTTCTAGGATGAAAAACTGGGCGAACTTCACATATGCTTATTAATGGTACCAATTTATAAACTAGTACTTGAGTATTGCAAACATTTAAACATTTTAGTCAATAAAATTGTAAAAATTTAAAAATATAATTGTTTACATAAAATAATTTATTATTTAAAATTACTATTAAATTATTCACGATATTTTATTAACTAAAAAGATGTAATGTAAAAATACATAGATCATTTATTTAAAAAACAATTTTGACCGAAAATCCAAGTATTCTAATAAAAACCAAAGAAATCACCAAAAACGTATATTTCTTTCTCAGAACGCAAATTTTGTTCGAAATCCGAGAAATGAGACTTGACATTTTCGTATACGTATAAGATAGTTACTATATACATTCACCTATATTTTATATTATTGTGTATAATTTTTATGTGGTTATATTTGTTAGTTTTTTGAGAAAGTAAGCATGAATCGGTTCAGTTCTTATGGTGTTTATGTTGCTTCATTGCCACACTTTTATGAAATGTCAATATATTTTTTCTGCACAAACACAAAATTTACATTTAATTTAAAACTAAAATTAACTAAATAAATAAAATTTTATTTAACTAAAGCATAATTTGCATTTAAAAATTTAAAATTATAAATAGCGCCCATTGGTACTAACGCAAAAAGATATATACATATGGTGAAAAATTCTTCAACTCACAAATTCACTCTATGGAGCCATAAGTCATGTTTTAATTTTATGATTTTTATGTTTTGAATGTGTAGCCTTGATTAAAACAAACATTTTGAGACACTTAATTTTTTTGGTTCTTGTTGTTGTTAAAGATACAGGGTGTCAAAATTTGAGAAAAATGATAATCATGGTATTGTATTTATCGCAATAAAAAGAAAAATAATTGTCCGATAATTATGATTTTGGGCTCATGTTAAAGGGTAGTTAATAAGGATTTCTAAAAAAATATAAAAATAATATATTGTTTAAATCCTTCTTCTCTAAATTTCCCGCCAAAATGTTCTCTTTAAATTTTCTCAAAAACCTATTTTTCTTTTTTTTTTTTTTTCTAGAATTCGATAATTAATATTTTACAACATATCAAAAAGCTAGAATACCGTTATTTTTTGTTTTCTTGCAAAAATCGTTTTAGTAAGGGAAGTATTTCATTTTTATATGGAAAGCTATATAGATATTTCTCAGTGTTTTGAAATTGTTTACAAAAGTTGTAGTTCACTTAATTTGTGTGTTTTGTATTTTATTTATTGTACAATTTTGCGTCATATTTAAGTATGTATGAGTCACAGAATAATGAGGTGCCACCCCCTGGTTTATATCGTTTGGTTAGTCGTAGTACCATAAATTCCTTTTCTTTTTTTTATGTTATTTTATAAAAGACTAAATAAAATGTTGTTTCTCCCTTTTTTATTGAGGGTGGATTATTTTTACTTGACGCAGGCGTACCTGTTAAACGATGAATAATTCTTTTGAAAACAAAAAAAGAACATTGTTGATATAAATAGGAGTTAAAATTAAAATTTTTGATTAGTTGACATTGTGAATTGTAGACAACATTTTAAATAAGGAGCAAGATTTTTTAAAATTTGAAAAATTAACAGTGTGTTAAACTGAGTGTAAGTTTAAGTGGATAAATAAGTACTAGTGCGCTAAATTTGATAATGGATAAATTTCGAAAGTGTTGTAAACCATATCACGATTCAAAGTGTTCGAGTAAACTAAAACGAGTTACGGATTATGTTTAGCAATTTATGCCACAATTAGTTGAGAATCAAGATAATTTGTATCTCTGTTGAACGTGCTATATAAATATTATCTGCAAACGGCGAAAAATAGAATCACAGTTGTCACCAGTTGCGGGACCATCAACAACATCACCTCTAACACCGCAAATAGCCGATAACGATAATAGCAGTGATAGTGAAGAGTGTTATTTAAAAAATGTGTCCGTTTTGGAAAAAATGAATGAAGTGTTACCCTTTCTTGGAAATAAACACATTTTTACTTAATAAACACATTTTTATTAATCACTTGTTTTTTGTTTCGCAGAATATTTTGAATATTTTTCAAAAAGTTTAAAAAATCACTCGATCGATTTCGACTTGTTAGGTCATCATCAGGAGTATCTAGGTAGATACTCCTGATGATGACCTAACAAGTCGAAATCGATCGAGTGATTTTTTAAACTTTTTGAAAAATATTCAAAATATTCTGCGAAACAAAAAACAACTGACTAATAAAAATGTGTTTATTAAGTATAAGTGTGTTTTGCCAAGTGCCTACGGCAAATAGTGTAAAAAGTACTTTCTTGGAAAGTCTGCTATATATCCGAGTACGTTAGAAGCCAGGCCAAAACATCAGCAGCAAAAAGTAATAGATTTAGCTTCAATAACACCATCAACATCTTTGGTTCCGGGAATCGTGCCGCTTTCGAGTCAGTCAACCGAAGATCAAAGGAAGGTTGCACTATATGATGAATTGATTGGTGATCTAAAAGCTAAATTGGAAGAACTGGAGAAAACCAGTGATAAGATTCAGCTACTTACTATATTGCCAAAATCATTAACCATTCAAGAAATCCAGAATGAGTTCAAGGCAACGCAACATATGGTGCGACTAAGTCGTCCAGCAGCTAAAGTAGGAAAGCGAATAAGTGATGAGCTGAAGCAAGCAGTATTATCTTATTATACTAATGATGATGTTAGTCGGATAATGCTAGGCAAAAACGATTGTTTAACAGTCGATAAAGTTAAAGTTCAAAAGCGGCTAATGATGTGTACATTGAATGAGTGCTACGAAGGATATAAGACGATGTATCAGGATCACGAATCAATAAAAATTGGTTTTCCTAAATTTTCACTACTTCGTCCAAAATACTGTGTACAACCAAGTAGTAGTGAAACGCACACAGTCTGCGTGTGTACCATACATCAAAATGTAAAATTAATTATTTATGGCACCAAAATAGAAACTATTACCAACGGAAAGATAGCGCACTACCGGGATTGTATTTCAAATATTTTATGTGATGAGCCTACACCAACATATTACCTTCTACAATGCGAAAGCTGCCCAGGATTGGATAACTTTAAAGAATATTTGAAAAATGCATTTCGGGAACATGGCTGCGAGGATGCTGAGTTAAAATTTAGTCAGTGGGTTTCTACCGATAGGTGCAATCTGGAGACCTTTTCTCAACCGTTGGAGGAATTTCTTGATTATTTCATGAATAAGCTGAAGAATCTGTCACCTCATTGCTTCATTTCACTTCAGCAGTCCAACTTCTTAAAAAATAAAAAATTGTCGCTGAAGTCTACGGAGGTAATAGTTTTATGTGATTTTGCAGTCCAACTTCTTAAAAAATAAAAAATTGTCGCTGAAGTCTACGGAGGTGATAGTTTTATGTGATTTTGCAGAAAATTATGCATTTATAATGCAAAATGCCGCACAAGGATTTCATTGGAATAATAAGCAAGCTACTATTCATCCATTTGTAATTAACCAAAATTTGGATGGAAAATTACTTCACCACACCTTCATTATAATATCGGATTGTCTTCACCACGATACTGTAGCGGTTCACTTATTCATTGAAAAATTGATGCAGTTCTTGAAAAGTAAAATATCCAGTTTATCTAAAATTTATTATATTACCGATGGGGCAGTCACGCATTATAAAAATAAGAAAAATTTTAAGAACATCTTAAAACACAAAGAGGATTTTGGAGTTGATTGTGAATGGCATTTCCATGCAACAGCTCATGGAAAAGGTCCATGTGATGGAGTAGGAGGTTCCATCAAAAGAATGGCATCCAGAGCTAGTCTCACAATGGAATACAGCAGTACAATAACCAATGCAGATGAATTATTTAAATGGGCTAAAACGTTGAAGACAGATATCAATTTTGGATTTTCTTCAGACGCAGAACATAAATCCAAGCAAATCAAACTTACAACTAGGTTTGAAATTTTAAAAACAGTTATAGGAACTCACGGTTTCCATGCAGTTATTTCAACAGAGGATGGAATGTAAAATATATTCTAATTCTGACGATTATGTTAAATTTAAATTGTAATTTGAATAAGATTTAATGTTAAACAATAAAATAAAATTATCAAAAGAATTTGGGTTTGAAATTTTAAAATATGTAATTAAATTTGAATAATAAATATTAACACTAGATTTACCACACCAGTCAAGATGACTGGTTTTAAAATTTATATTTTCAATTTACTACTTCACCTTATTTTTTTACTACTTATTATGTTCAATTAACTAATAAATATAGTTATAATTAATATAATATATTACAATTAAGTTAATTGAAGTAATTTATATACTGTTAAAGTTAGCCGAAAGTTTCCAGCCGAAAGATAATGCAGATAGTGTCTTGAATACATCAAAAATCAGCCATGAACTCGAATTTAGGAGAATTTAGGATCGAATTCCATCATTCGGGTGAAGGAGAAATTATTTCAGTTTATAGGAATTTAAAAATCGATAGGAGCGAGAGTATAAAGAGAGTTTAAAAGTAGTCAAGACACTATCTGCATTATCTTTCGGATGTTATCTTTCGGCTTACTTTAACAAGGTGTAATTTATCATTTTTTTAAAATACATTAAGACCGGAAACCCCACTAACCATTTTTTCTAAAACCAGTCATTTTGACTGGTGTCGGTAGAAATAGGTATGGTCAAATTGTCGGTATATCTAGTGTTAATAATTTAACTGAACTATCCTTTTTGTAAACAATTTGAAAACACTGAGAAATATCCACTGAAATACAGTTTTTCCATATAAAAATGAAATGCTTCTCTTACTAAAACGTATTTTGCAAGAAAACAAAAAATAACGGTATTCTAGCTTTTTGATATGTTGTAAAATATTAATTATCGAATTCTAGAAAAAAAAAAGAAAAATAGGTTTTTGAGAAAATTTAAAAAGAACATTTTGGCGGGAAATTTAGAGAAGAAGGATTTAAACAATATAATATTTTTATATTTTTTTAGAAATCCTTATTAACTTACCTTTAACATGAGCCCAAAATCATAATTATTGGACAATTTTTTTTCTTTTTATTGACATATAAACAACATCATGATTATCGTTTTTCTCAAAATTTAACACCCTAAATCTTTAACAACAACAACAACAAAAAATATTAAAGTATTTCAATTTTTTTTTTCAACCAAGGCTACACATTCAAAACATAAAAGTCATAAAATTAAAACATGACTAACAAAAATTTGTGATTTCAGGAATTTTTCATTATATATATGCTACGATAATATTGCGGATATTATTTCGTCAAGTTTCGGATTTCGGAAAAAATTTGCGTTCAGATTATTGTTTAGCGCAATTTGAATTTATTTCATTTCAATTTGCTTCGTAGTCATTTACACTTACGCTCCTCGAATTTTACGGTCGTAGGAAAAATATTCCGAATGTATTCCTAATGTGTGTATATTACTGTGGCGATATTTTGAATTAAGAAACACGAATTAAACAAGCTGCAATATTTCACATACATATAGGGGTTTCCAATAGGAATGATATGATTTTTAAGTGACGTTTCGGCCATTTGTAATATGTCATGATCTGTCATTTTTTTGTTTCATTGTATTTAGTAATGCTTACAATTTTAACATGGTGAGATATACGCAAGAACAACGTTTACAAGTTATTTAGTTTTATTATCAAAACATTTTATAGTCGTACTAATCGTCCAAGTGTGCTCGTATTCGTCGAAATGTTGAAAATTTTGAGCGTACATTTTCTTTACATAATGTTTAAGTACCAATAAGACAAAGAAACTCTCGAAGTAATGCAAATAAGACCGCAATTTGGCGATTCCAAGACGATCTCAAGAGTTGGGACTGTCTCAAACCACAACCTGGCGGATTTTGAGAAAGGATTTGGGTTTGCATCCATATAAAATTGTTCTCACTCAAGAACTGAAGCCATTGGACAACCGTAAACGTCGTGAATTTGGTGATTTTGCCTTGGAAGAACTTGAAAACGATAACGATTTTTTTAAGAAAATCATCTTCTACCATGAGGCTCACTTTCATCTGAGTGGTGCGGTAAATAAACAAAACTGTCGATTTTGGTGCAAAGAAAACCCACAAATTATTCATAAAACACCATTACATTCAATCAAGGTGAGGTTACCAAGACTTTGGGGAGGTTTGGTTTCGAACTAATGAAACATTGAATTTTTTGTATTTAAAAATTTCATATAAAAATCGCATGTATGCGTTAAATACAATAAAATTCGAGGTTACGAATGGGTTGGGAATTGCGTAGCGAATCATTAAAATTCGCTAAAGCATTGTGATTATACTTTGATTAGTTCAAAGTATTTTCAAAATTCTTGTAGTTTGGTCACTGCAGTCTGATGAGACGAGCGAATTTTTTAAATACAAAAAAATTCAATATTTCATTAGTTCGAAACCAAACCTCCCCAAAGTCTTGGTAACCTCACCTTGATTAAAAAAAACACTATCTTGCTATTATCCAGAATAACCCAAAATTTCATTACATTCACCTAAATTGACAGTTTAGTGTGGGTTTTGGTCTGGTGGAATCATCGGTCCGTATTTTTTCGAAATGAAGCTGGTAACACCGTTACTGTCAATGGAGATCGGTATAGATCGATGATAACCATCTTTTTATGGCCGAAATTGGAAGAAGTTGATCTTGACACCATTTGGTTTCAACAAGACGAGGCTACGTGCCACACAGCAAGTGCAACAATTAAATTATTGCGAGAAAAGTTTGGAGATTCGATTATTTCAAGAAATTGTGATATTGAATGGCCTCCAAGAAGTTGTGATTTAACACCATTACACTATTTCTTGTGGGGTTATTTGAAGTCATTGGTCTTTAGCAATAAACCAAACTCTCTTCAAGCTTTACAAGTCAATATTGAACGTGCTATTCATGACATACGACTTGATTTAGTGGAAAAGTGCTCGAAAATTGGGTTCATCGAATTCGTTCCTGCAGAAGAAGTCGTGGAGGCTATTTGAATGACGTTTTATTCAGAACTTAATTGTTTTGATTGTACTTCACATTAAATAAAAAAACATTTCAATTTCCTTAACAATTAGTGTGTTTTTTTGTTTTAAGAAATCATATCACTCTTATTGGAGAACCTTTTACCACGATAATTATATTTTTTTTTTACTTTTTCACCATTTTTGATAATTGAACTTTTCTTTTTTCGTGTAGCAGTTGTACACATTTATACATTACCTGTGTACAGTTCATAGTTTCTTCCATTTCGACTATATCTTATAAAAGTAATTTGCTTTTATTAGTTTACTTAATACAGCTCACCTAAAATAAATACCACCATTACACCATTCATGAGTCATCTGGTTATATATCTAAGTGAGACAACATGGCGAGTCTCGTAAATGACTTCCACAAATAAATTTTTGATACAACCTTAAAATTTTATTATCTAAGAATACGCTGACCAAATCAACCACCACGAATTGAAATAATTTATTCTTGGGCTATCATTGATATAATACACGATAGTCTCGAGTCTTTATAAGACATAGCATAAATTATTTCAATTACATTTTTAGTGATTCGTATATGCTGCGGTATGATAAAATTTAACTCAACGTCGTCCCATTAACTGCTATTGTATTTCAGAAATGTAGCAGATATAAACCATACATGTTACATAACATAATACATTATTATTGACAAAATATTCGATATCATTTCATATATCTATCGCGTTCTCGAACAAAGACTTATTAAACCACCAACAAATAACATTCATCGCATATCGAATTTGTCTTATTTTTATTTATTGATATACTTAAAAATCGTATAATAAATATTCGTATATGGCATACATTCGTTTCATCATCCTAATAGTATCGACTATATCGATCTCTCAAATTTGTCATTCGCCTCGTTTTCCAGACCAATATGCCGAAACATTTTCTTTGGTATTGACTATTCCACAATACCATTTACTTATTGTGTATATGAAGAGTCTATAAAGAAGATTAATTTTTATTGTGTTCATTCAATTTATGATATAGATCTTAAAAGTTACTTAACTTAAAGTTTGATTGATGTGTTTTTATAAAAATATTTAGAGGGATTGGTGTACAATTCGGTGCGTGAAAGCTCACTCTCCATAATGTTAAATTTATCATAGATATGATTTTGCGAATAGAATATATCAAATTTTATATGAAAACCTTGCGTACTAACTTTGACAAAGTACATAGATCTGTGAGGTTTTTCATTATATACCTGCACCATTATGCAAAATAGAAATGATACACAATAAGATCACTCTTTGCTACTACTTATATAAATCATTAATGTTTATCCTTCGTGTATTCAAGGGCTGTAAAGTAAAACTTCACTATTTAACAAAAATACCGTTCATCATCTTTATTCAGATTGGAAAAGGGATTATCTGGTGCAGGTATTAGATATCATATGCTACTCGTATTATGCACAATTATAAATATGATGGTAAAAAAATGTTACATACAATTTATTAACAAAGGATTAAAGACGAGAGATTTGTTTTAATTTATTTTTGTTTTTCTTTATAAATATGTGCATGTTTGGTATCAAGTACTTCCCACTGCGTTTTGCATTTACATTTTAACGATTAGAATTTTACCAACAAACTTATTTTTTGCGACAGGCAGTGATTATAGCATAAGTGAAAAATCAATTTTTAGTGTAAGATTTTTCTTTCGTCTTTATCCATTTACTCACAACGAACCACAAAAGTAGAATACATCCGCTTGGTTTCGTACTGATAAAAAAATGGTCTACTCATCAGGTTGCAACGACCAAACTGCAAAAATCCAACTCTCGCTTTGTACCGATAGTACAAAACAAGAACCTGTCGATTTAGCGAATTATATCAACGAATCAGAAACTTCAAGAAATTCTCACTATGTATGTGTAATACAGCCAACACTTAATTTTGAACTATTTCATAATCGTACGCGATTTTTTTTTATTTAAGATTATAATAAATAAAAAAAATAAAAAAAAATTAAGTGTGCTTTAGACCACACTACTGAAGTAAAACTTCTAATATATATTTATTATTTATAATATAATATAGAAAAATTTAATATTGAAAAAAATGGTCACCCTGTGCGTTCTCGAGAGTCACCTAGCCGTTTATGTCTGATGCCACAAGAGGTAACCTTGTAACTTGGTAACTTTTTCAAGGCCAACTAGTCGTAATAGATAATGTTTATGAATGTGTAACAAAATGGACAAAAAAGTCATTTTTAAAATCTCTTCGCATAGTAAAAATGGCCTTGAAATATTTTTTATTTCATTTATGTTTGTGTAATGTGGTTTCATCGAAAATTTGTTTAAATCGCATTAAAACCTGTATCATAGGCAAACGGGGAAAGAAACGAAGAAAGAGTCGGTTTCTGTGATACCTCGTGTGGAATGGAGCTGTAATATATTAAAAAATACATATATAAAATATATCACACGGACGAATTTTTTTGGTCACCCTGTGCGTTCTGGAGTGAGTGAGTGACATAGATGTTATAATTAGGAAAAAAATGGCCACCCTATGCGTTCTCGAGTGAGCCAGTCAGTGACATAGAAGTCTATATTATGACTTTTCAATTTTCCAGTTTTTCAATTTTCAAATTTTCCAATTTACCAACTTTCCAAATTTCCTATTTTCATATTTTTTTTTTTGCCTATTTTCCAATTTACCGATTTTCTAATTTTCCAAATTTCCAATTTTCATATTTTCCAATTTTCCATTTACCTATTTTCCAATTTTATAATTTTCCAATTTACAAATTTTCCAATTTTTTCAAATTTCTAACTTTCCAATTTTTCAATTTTCCAATTTTCCATTTACCAATTTTCCTATTTTCTTATTTTCCAATTTTTTTAACCATTTATTAAAATAAAATGGTATCAACTAATGTTCCACCTAGGGATTTATGAATTGTCATGGCACATCCTGATACTAAAGGAAAATGATTTCGTTTTGCCTTTATTGTTTCGTTCGCCTCGTTCGATTACATTTTTCGTAACGCATTTGCCAGCTTAGTCCCCAAGTCAAGCGTGCCTAAAGAAGTTTTACTTCAAAAAATAGCGGACGATTATGAAATACTTCAAAATTAAATGTGTTATATTTATAAAACATTATTTGAAACATTTGGCAGTTAACTTCAAAAAAACTGAAAGAAATTATAATATATTTACCATTTCATTAATCAATGTTCACTAAATCGAATATTCGGGTTAATAAAAGTTTTAAAAAAATACCTTAAAAATCGGTATCCGAAGCAGACAAATAACACACACTACACACTGAACTGCGTGGGATAAATTGTTGAAATCAAATGAGAATAACCGGAGAAATCAAAATTCAACCTCGGGTAAAATGAGTGGGGTAATAAACAAATAAGAAAAAATAATACAAAGCTCCAAAGGGATTGAAGTCCCTTTTATTTAAAATTAGAAATACATTTAATGAAAAATCTTAGGGCTACGATGGATATCCATAGAGACCTAAACACAACCTGAGGTATATGAATTATAAATTAGGGTTCATGTTAAATAAAACAAATTAGTATTAGGACATCCCTATCTAGGAGTGTTCGCAATTTAGAGGATATTGTATTATAATCTAATATATTAAGAATTATTGAATCAACTTAGATATCCCTAAAAATCTAAATACATCCATGTGATCTAATAAGAAATGGGGACTATTTATTAAATTTTTTATTCAGGAGCTCCTCATCCAGGAAAGGTTACAGTTTAACAAAATTTTGTATTATGACCAAATATAATAAAATTTTTTAGGACAACTGAGGTATTCCAAGAGATTTTAACACATTTTGAGATATTTAGTTTGTTTGTTAGAGATGAGGCCAGCTAGAAATAATATTGAAGAGCTCCCCAACCATGGGTGGAAATAGTTTATAGAATTTTGTATTATGATTAAATATAATAAAAATTCTCAGGCTAACTGAGATATCCCTAGAAATCTAAACACAACCTCAGGTATATGGGATGTTAGTTGGGGACCATGTCAATTTGAAAAAAATATCAGGAGCCCTCCATCCTGAGATGGGAACCGTTTAGAGGATTTTGTATTATGACCAAATAAAATAAAAATTCTTAGGCCAACTAAAATCCCTAGAAATCTTAACACAACCTCAGTTATATGGGGTGTTAGGGTGTTAGTAGTAGATCATGTCAGTTAGAAAACATATTCAGTTGCTCCCTATCCAGGGGAGCCGGCAGTTAATAAGATATTGTATTATGATCAAATGTATTAAAAATTCTCAGGCTAACTGAGATACCCCTAAAGATCTTAACACAACTTCCCGTACAAGGGGTGTTAGTTAGTTGGGGACCATGCCAGTTAGAAAAAATTTTCAGGTGCTTCCCATCCAGAGGAGGGGCAGTTAATAAAATGTTGTATTATGACCAAATATAATAAAAATACTCAGGCAAACTGAGATATCCCTAAAGATCTTAACACAACCTCAGGTATATATGAGCGGGGGAACCATGGAAATCAGGAAAAAACTACCAGGAGGCCTCTATCCAGGGGTGGGGACAGTTTAGAGGATTTTGCATTATGACCAAATATAATAAAAATTCTTAGGCCAACTGAGGTACTTCAGATATTTAGTGTGTTTGTTAAAGACGATGCCAGCTAGAAATAACATTGACGAGCTCCCCAACCAGGGGTGGAAAAATTTATAGAATTTGGTATTATGACCAAAAATAATAAAAATTCTTAGGGCAACTGAGATATTCCAAGAGATCGTAACACAACCTTATGTATATGCCAGAGGTTGTGTTAAGGGGTATCTCAGTTTGCCTGAGAATGTTTATTATACATACTTGGTCATAATACAATATTTTATTAACTGTCCCCTTCCCTGGATGGGGAGCAACTGAATAGGTTTCCTAATTTACATGGTTCACCACCACCACCAACCCGTATCTAAAGTTGTGTTAAGATCTATAGGAATATCTCAGTTGGCCTGAGATTTTTTATCATATTCGGTCATACTACAAAATTTTATTAACTATCGCTTCCCTGGATGGGGAACAACTGAATATATTTACTAACTGTAACGGTCCCCAACTAGCTAACACCCCATGTACCTGAAGTTGTGTTATGACCTCTAGGGATATCTCAGTTGGTTTATGAATTTTTATAATATTTGGTCATAATACAAAAATCCTCCAAACTGTTCTCACACCACCACCAACCCGTATCTAAAGTTGTGTTAAGATCTATAGGAATATCTCAGTTGGCCTGAGATTTTTTATCATATTCGGTCATACTACAAAATTTTATTAACTATCGCTTCCCTGGATGGGGAACAACTGAATATATTTACTAACTGTAACGGTCCCCAACTAGCTAACACCCCATGTACCTGAAGTTGTGTTATGACCTCTAGGGATATCTCAGTTGGTTTATGAATTTTTATAATATTTGGTCATAATACAAAAATCCTCCAAACTGTTCTCACACCTGGATGGGGTGAGAGATAATTTTTTCTAACTGGAATGTTCTCCAATTAACACCTCATATACCTGAGGTTGTGTTAAGATTTCTAGGGATACTTCATTTTCAAGAATTCTTAATAAATTGTTTTACCTTCTATATTGTGTAATTTGTTGCTTAGAATTATGAATACGAGTTATCTTTACTGTCTGAATATGATC
Source organism: Nephrotoma flavescens (assembly GCA_932526605.1). Lineage (NCBI taxonomy): Eukaryota > Metazoa > Arthropoda > Insecta > Diptera > Tipulidae > Nephrotoma > Nephrotoma flavescens. The sequence continues at coordinate 141,458,281 of OW052222.1, forward strand.
ATGTTTTGCTTAGCGATAAATACAAAAGGCTTTTTTCTGTATCATTTACTGAATTATCAGATACTTTTTTAATTATTTGCTTTGCATTCCCTGAATTAAGGCAAATTTCTACAGTAAGTTTGATAATTAGTAATGTAATACTCGTTTTTGAGAAGTCAAATTAATCATTCATGTAACCAGTCGAGATAAAGTAGTTTTATATTTGTAACGTTTTTTTAGAAATTTGGTTAGCGGCTATACAAAAAAATATTGGGAAATTGTTATTTTTGCAATTACTCACTTGTATAATACAGAGCGCTAATAGTAAGAAGAATTAGAACTTTTTTTGACAATTGTCATTTTCATGCAAGTGACAGCGATGAATTAGATTTATTTTCATCTAGTGACTCATCAACATCCAGTAATGAAAAGGTTGAAAATGTCATTCAAACTTACAGCAAGAAATTACAGCAAGAAGGATTTTAAAATGCATTTTCGATTGCGTCGGTCGACAGTTCTTTTAGTAATTGGTAAGATTTTCCTTTACAACTTTTAACTTAACTTTTTCTTCAAATCTTGTTAACAGAAAAATATAAATCATCGTTCGATTTGAATGAAATTAGACCAGGACATCCACGATTAGATGCAAAGATAGACATGTTTATGTTTATCTGGTGCGTCAGCAATACACTTACATTTCGTCAATTACGAAATTTATTTGGCGTTGCAAAATTAACGGCGTGGAACGTTGTGGCACGTGTTTCTAATTTTTGTATCGATATCGGGAAGGATTATCTAAAGCGGCCAAGTCTCGAGGAAAGTAAAATCCGGACGAGAATGTTTGAAAGTATGCATAGAATTCCAAATATTATTGGGGTACTCACATTCGGGACTCACATTAAAATAAAAGCCCTTACGGAATACCGGCAGGATTATTTTAATAGAAAAAAGTTTTGCAGCGTATCCTTGCAAGTGGTAGTGGATGCAAAGAAAAGATTCATTGATGTATCTTGTGGTGAACCTGGATCACTGCATGATGGCAGAGTTGGACATAGTGATATGTATGGACTTAGTGATATTTTTAAATGTGCCGAAGAAAATATGAATCAAATTTTCCCTCCAAATACGTTCATCCTGTGTGCCCATGGCTCGTTCCTCCTTTTAAGGGCAATGGAACGTTAACAGACTTCAATAAAAATTTTAACAAAATACACTCGAAAACTCGCGTGGTAGTTGAAAATGCTATTGGCTTGTTAAAAACACGGTTTCCTCGATTGCTTCATTTTACAGAACAAACAGATTTGCAACTTACAAAAATTGTATATTCATCATGTGCTCTGCATAATATGTGTATTACGTTGAGTGATGACTTCCTCAGAATGATACGACTGACCAACAAGTTTCAGAAGGTATTGCAGCGCGAGAAACTTTGGATCGAAGGCAGAGGCTATTTCAAGAATGTTGAATAAAAACAGCATATAATAAAAAATATTGTAGTTTAATAAATAAATTTATAATTATAAAAATTAAACAAAAAATTGCAGTCTTGATTTATTTTCTCGATTAGTGAGTGTTTCGTTTTGTTAATGCATCGATAATTTCTTGGTGTCGCCTGTTTTTCTCGTCATTTAAAAAAAGCAATAGCTCTTTTTTCTTCTCAAATACTTCAGATTTTAGCATTTACGGAGGAGTTCGAGGTACTTTGACGGAAGCTAGCGGAAATTGAGGGTAAATTAGGCGAGATTTGTTGGTTTGTTTGAGAGCTGTACGAATTAGAGGTGAAATTAGGTGTGCTTTGTGATTTTGTAGTGGTTTGGCAATACGATGGGGAAGTGGATAAAGATTTCGTCAGGATTGGTGAGTTTGTGATTGTTTGATGGGAGCTGATGGAAGTGGATGAAGATCTAGACAAATTTGATGTAAAATTAGGGGTTAAAGATTGGTTTGAAGATGACTGTGCAGGGGTTTTTAATATTGGATGTTTATTGACTTGTAGTGATGAAATTTGGTTGTTGTAGGTGTTTGAAATTATCGGTCTATGTCCTAAAATTTCATCCAATTCTTCGTAAAATGGGATTATACTTGGAGAGACCCCTGTTTGCTCTTCATTGTCTTTAGCTGATTTAAACGCTTCAGTTAAATTTTTTATTTTCGTTCCCACCATAGTGGCATTTACTTCTGATTCCTAAAATTAAAAAAAAGCAACATGTTATAGGTATATCCATGTTTGGAATAGTTAAAAATTCATTTACCAGTGCATCCATAGCCGACAAATCTTCTACCAAATTTGGGTAAGCAAATTTTTTTTTTCACATGAACAAATTCGTTTATTCGAAGTTGAATAAACTGAAATGAAAATAATAAATTAAATACTCACAGTTTTGTTAATTATTGTTTGCATTTTATTTATTTTTTTATTATCGAACATAAAAACCGACTTTTGACTGTTAAATATGTTTTGGCAAGAATTAATAAAGAAGATAGTTATTTATTGTACTAAAACAGAATGGAGGGGTACTAAAAATTACCTCTTAATTTTTGAGAGGGAAAATCTGAAATTTGGATAGTGGATCTGTATAAAAACCAGGATCCTTTCGAAGGTAGATAACAATCTACAGTCGTTAGAGGTCATGGTCCAGCTCTCGCTTCCGAAAGTCAGCACACATCTTATGAGTGCTTTATTATTTCGATCGCAATAATCTTGATTGGGCGTAGAAAACTCGTTGTCCGGCAGCAATTCGGGCTTTTATTTCTGCCTTCATTTCATTCAGTGATGCTATAACTGACCCGAGGTATTTAAAGTTTTCGACGCCATCAAAATTGTGGTCGCCAATAACGATATTTGCCATCGAGATGTTCCTAGATGTTTTACTGCTGTTCACCTCCAAACCAAATCTTCTTGCGCAGCAATCGAGCGGTATCAAACTGTCTTTGATATCGCTAGGTCTTCGGCCAAGAAGCACGATATCATCTGAATATCCAAGAATTTGGCCACTTTTCCTCACTACGTAATCTCAAGCTCCAAGTTGAACAGCAAAGGCGCGAGTGCATCACCCTGTCGAACGCCAGAAGATGTTATTTCAAAAGAGTTTGACACAGTTCCTTCAATTACGATTCTACATACAGACCCAGACGTTGTTAATTTACACAGGGAAACGAGTTTCTCTGGGATTCCTAGGCATATGAGCGCGGCCCATAGGTTGTCGCGATTTATACCGTCATATGCCTGTCGGAATTCTATATATATAGTTGATGTATGGTTATATGTTGTACTCCCAACATTTTTCCAAGATCATCCTCATGGTGAAACACTGGTCAGTGGTTGATCGAGATCTATCGCAATTTATAAAATTTAGACTATTATTCAGTTTATTTTAATAGAATTTATTAATTACATCCAAGAAAACTTTAATTTTTGATAATGTTCCGTCTCACCCAGGTAATATCACTAACACAAACACAATTAATGAACTATCAAAAGATTAGCATTTTCTTCACATTCGTCATAAAAAGAAGTCGGGAGCAATTAAATCGAGTAACCGTGGAGGCCAATCCACATCGCCAGGTTTCTAAATTAACAGTTGTAAAAACATTTCTCGTAGCAATTCCATGGTTTCTCCAGCAGTATAGCACGTGGCACCGTCCTGTGGTAACTAAGGAATGCAATACCGGGATCACGAAAACCGAGATCCGGTCAACTTTTTTCGGTTTTCAATACCGGTATTCATTGATTTAACACCGGTATTTTGGTATTGATTTAAAAATAAATTATTTTTGTCTACAAGTTTTTAATTACATTCTAGTTCAATCTTTTTTACTTCACTGTACCCAATAACAAAAATTTTCTAAGAGATGTGCATGTGAGATACTTAAATGTGTAAGCTTATTAATGTTGACCGGCAATTGTGCCTTGCTCACGGCATAACTTTTTCCGTTACAGATGTACTATACTCAAATCAGTGAAATTGAGTGAAACCCAGTAGCTTTTGAAGAAGTAGCATCACATCTGACATAGATAAAGATGAAGAATTAGAGAATGATGATAAAGTTAGTGACGGCTTAACAAGTGAAATTGAACATGGGGATTTATTGCAAATTAATTTTAACCAGCTAGGTTCACTAATTAAAAAATGCGAAAAATATTTAAACTTTTTCAACGTTCTCCAACAAAGAACGATAAAATATTGCAACAGTATGTTAGCGCCGTGTTTGGAAAGGAACTAATCCTTATCTTGGATCGCAAAACAAGGTGGAACAGTCTACTTAGCATGATGGAACGATTTTGCATTCTTAAAAGAACGATTTTTCATACTTAATAACCTTCATAAGGGAGAGAAGTTCTGAAAGAAGAACAGAAGTTTCTGATACTATTCATTATTTGAATCTTGCCTTTAAGGAAGAAAATGGGGAAACGTCTAAAAGTCTAAAAGTCGAATGTAATTATCTTATTACTCGGCTTGCATTTTCTGTGGCAGCTGAAGTCTGCACTAAAGTGAGAACTAGACTTAATGACAAAACAATCGATGCTCTATGTTTTTAAAGGCATTTTTTAAAAATAATAATTAAATTAATATTTTTATTAAAAATAAAATTACTTCTAGTCGAAAACATTGATTTTTAATATTATTTTCTAAATAATCTACTATTTTTTGATTTTTTGATTTAAAATTTTTGGTATTGAATACCTAATCCTGGTTTTTATTTTTTGAATACCGAAATACCGGTTTTAAGTTTTTCGTCCGGTAGTGCATTCCCTAGTTGGAGCCACATGTTCACCAATCCATTGGCATGCCATTCTGGTGTAAAAAAGTATCACCAGTGATTATAGCAGCTGAACCATTCCGGTTTTCATAAAAATACGGTCCAATGGTATGTCCAGCCCAAATTGCCCACCATACGGTCGCTTTCAAGGGATGGAAAGATTATTGATGAATTATTTGTGGATTCTCTACTGCCCAGAGCCGGCTACTGCGAACTGTAGAGCATTTATTAAAATCGAAATGTTTTTAAACAAAAAATGAAATGACGATGCGAAAAAAATTCAAATCTAAGGGCGCGTTTATGGTTTGATGTTTGTTCGTTCATTCGGTCATTTTATCGAGCAATCATCTCTTGTGGAAAAATCCAGCAGTAAAAAACGTCATCTTTGAGCAATATGAACAAAAAAAAATTTCAGAACGAACGAACACCAACCATAACGGCGCCTTAAGTAGTAGTGCATTAGTAATTGGAATTTCCTTTCTTCACGACGCAACATGATTTGCTTCTAAACGTTTGTCCTTTGTTTTAGTTGGGATATTGTTTTAGTCTTGTTTAATTGTTCTGACATGAATCAGCTAATAAATAACTTATCAAAATGCTAAAACAGTGAACTTTCGGTAGAGATACGCGAAATATCAGTGCAAGAAGTAAGTAAACAGTTAAGATTGCAGAAAAGTACTATTTATTATAACATAAACAAATATAAAAGAAATAAAACTTATAAATAAAGAGGGATGTGAGGGAACAAGCATAACAAATGAAGCAGTTGATCGCCGTTTAGTTAGAGAGTTTATTAAATGTCTAAGACAGTCAGCTTCCATTGTTCAAAAATTCTAAAACGTCGTTAAAATTCGCGTAATAATCTTAACATATCATACCACCTTAATTCGGTTAAACTTCATATTAAAAGTGACCGTCATGGCAGTCAGAACCAAATCAAATGTGGCATGTGTAGTACGATGCACCGGATTTTGGTCACAAGTGTAAACCTTATGTAATATTGTGCGACGAGTACGATTCGTTCAGGGTTGGTGTACCTATATTAGTCCGGTCAATCTGGGCATAATATGCACACGTTTCCACGCCACCTATGAGGTAGTGTACTTAGCGCGTTTTTTTAACGTGGTTTCCCCAGTAGGCCTACTCCACGGGTCAGTTGTGATCCTGTTTAATTTAAAACTATTGCAAAATTACGGAAATTTGTAAATATTGTAAAAGATAAAAAGCGATGTAAATTAAAAAAGTGGTGAATTTTATTCGTCTGAATTGTAACCGTCAAACTCTTCTCGTTCTTCTTGTTCTTGTTCTTCTTCATCTTCATTCTGCGTGCAAGTAAATTGCGTCAATAGTGATGTATCCTCGTTGGAATCAAACGAATCCTCTTCTGTTAGTGATTCAACATTATAGCACGACCGGCCTTGACAGTTTGTACATGCCAAAGAGCAGAACAGTCCGACTTTTTTGCAACCACATTTAGCACTGCATCCCTTTTTGCAGTTGCAAAAAATGGTGTTTAGCAGTTTTTCCGGTGCAGGTGGGAGTAAAGTTTGAACTGGCTCCAATGTATTGTCGACCAACTTCCAACCCCAGTCTGTAGGGTCTAGCTGATAAACAAGCCACACTTGAACTTGGTAATATACCCGAAGAAGATGTTGATGAGCAGCAACTGAGGTTGGAGGAAGAGAACCTAATTGAACTTGTTTCTTATTCTTATTGTTTTAACGAAACATACATATCGATGCTTATCTAAGCAGGTAGTTTTTTTAGGGGCTCCGTACATAGAAAGAAGAAAGCGGATGCCGTTGGTGATAACTTCTTTTTGAGTTGAATTACTGTTTTTAAAAACTTCAGCACATTGAATAAAATCTAGTTTTTCAAACATTTTGAAAACTGTTGTTTTACCCCTCCTGTAAAATGCAGATGTCGTATCACAGCCAGTTATTGCGTGTAAAAATAGTACGTAATTTTGACACTTTGCAAAAGTAGATAAACTTTTAGATGAATATATTTTCGATTGATGTTGAGCTTGTCGAGCATGTTGAGCTTGTTATAAAAGTCAAAACAGCACGATATAGGTTAGGATAAACACGTGATTTCACTACAGCGTGTCGCTCAAGACTAACGGTATTTCATTTATTATAGCAGGTGTAAGACCCTAGCCACGCACACAATAGAACAAGAGACAGATGTTGTCCTCGAAGTTACACTGGTGTATGAAGTAAGGGACTGGGTTTCATTTGACCTGATATTCTTATAATTATGTATATTTTATATTTTAAGTATAAGTTACAATCACCGATAGAAAAATATTTCAACATATATAACAACTCTAGATAAGAGATGTATATACGTGGCGCACTCATGCATATTATGCCCATAACAACTTGAACAACTTTTTGAATCGTTATATCCCAGAAAGGGTGGCTCGTAGAAAAAAAAGCACTCATACATTTTTGATAGATAATATGATGACCTACAATTTTTGTCTAATATATTTTTATGATAAGACTTACCGTTTCGCTGAAAATCGCGAAAAACTCATTTTTTTGACCTTTGACCTCGAGCAAAATTTTTTCCATACACGGGAATGATGGGGAACTTTTAAGTTTTATTTATAATCACATTTTTAACGTTTCTACACACTAAAAAATTTTCGGATATTCTATAAATTTATTTATACTTTTGTTCAGATAATTTATATTTATATGAAATACTATATAAAAATTATAAATATTGAACCTATATAATTCGTTTATATAATTCTGTAATATATTTTATACAAATTCATAGTATACATACAATTTCTATACTTCCATTTGTATACTTTTTATAACCTATAGTATAAAATTTCACTTTTTATACATAGACTGGTATAAAATTAATATATTTGTCATATACAAATTTTGTTTTATACGATTAGTATAAAACAAAATTTGTATATGACAAATATATTAATGTTAAAAACGGGATTTTTATACTGTAAAGACCATTTATTTTTTTTCAGTTCTGTGGATATCGTGTAGTGAGCAGAAGTGTTTTTAAGTTTTATTGTAGACTTGTGAAGTTGTGAATAGGTAGTAACTAATATAATTTGTTAACTATGTAGTGATAATAATAAATCGAATAATTAACTAATTTACTGGAACACTGAAAGAAATTGTGCGGAGATATTTACACATTTTGCTATGTAAACCCAAATTGGTAATTATTACCAATAATGTCTTAATAAAGTACGAGCCTGGTAATTTATAGTGCAATATTTACCGTGCATTTTTAAATATTAAAATTATTGCTGAGCAGCGTCTTATGATAAATTAGATTCATGCAAATCATTAAATTCTATCCTATTTTGCAATTTTTTCTCCAAATTTTATTAAAAATTTCAAACAAAAATTAGTCTTAAAGTGAATTTAAACCAGTACACAAATTGCCACAAAAATGCGTATTCGTCTAGTTTCCGGATTTGTTGGGAAAATGGTAAATATTTCAAAATAAAATAAAATATAAACTATTTTTATTTTTATCGTTCATTAGCAGTTTTTTTTAACCTTACTTCGCCTCGCATCAAATGGCCGCTATAACTTTGAGGATTAATCCATAAAAGTGCTGAAACGATATATGGTAAACACAATTTAAATTTGCAAAACTTTATGTGCATTAACTTCTGTTTGTTGCTTTCTTGTTTAAATTCCAGAATTTTATAAAGCAATTTTAGAGGACTGGACCAACTCAGTTCCCTGAACATTAATGCTTTCATATAAGCAGAGAATTTAATTATTAGCAACATTATAACAATTCAATATCTTTCAAGGCAGTAAAGGAAAAATATGTTTGATCAAAATTTACAAGTAAATTTATTGTCAATCCGGAGATGTAATTAATTATCATCTTTATTTTAAGAAAAATCGATTGCCTTTTGTGAAAGTGAATAAAAAAAAATTTATTATAAAAAATGTGTTTCATTAAAATTGGTTTTTAATACATATGTTAAATATTAAATTCTGTCTCCTCAAACTCTCCTCAAGTTTCGAGTGTTTGCTTCTATGGAGTTAAAAAATATTTATGCGCTGCAATTTACTAGATCCGCAAATTTTAAAATGCATTGTAAACCATTAACCTTGCTGTCATTATTTACCATGCGCTCGTTCTTGATTTGCTAAAATCGCAGTAAATACAAAGCGCTTGTATGGCTCAATTTTTAATCAGTCTTCATTAAATATTACTCCGTTTTTTTTGTGAATATCACCGATTATTTTTTTCGGTGGAGGTATTGTTCCTTTTACTATATAAAACATTTCTTAAACTATTTGGTTTCAAACAAATATTTGACTTATAACCAAATAAATGAAAGGATTAAATGTTTTATATTTGAGTACAAATCGAAAAAATTATTCCGACTGGTTTAGTCGCTAAGGATTCATTAACTTTCTCAGCATCTCGATCGTGGTGCTTGATCAACCACTATCCATTTATTTTTGGAGATATGAATTTTGAAGATCTGCATTCGAAGTGGCTAATATGTAGTTATATCTCTATTAAAAATAATAGACATAATGTTTGCAAAAATAGTCACCGTTTCATCTGTAAATAATTTACGAAAATTGATAACGGATGTTATTTGCCGGCTATAGTGTCTGAATTTAAGGTAGACCTAAACATCATATTTTAACTTTTTTTTATGTTTAAAGAAGCTTAGCAATTCGACAACAATAAAAATTTTCAACTCTTATATAAAATTTAAATCTAGAAGGAAAAGTGGAAAATGGAAAAAACACTTTATTTAGTAAAGAATTTATTCAAGAAAATAATTTATCTGATAAATCGTTAAATATATCGTGTATTAATTATGATACACACTATCGCCCTGGACTATTCTTAGCCTCACCAGAAAGTGATGACGACTACCATAACGAATTTTATGAAATAAAGTTTATAATTTTAGAGAATGAGGGTATAGCTATTGTATTTTTATCTCAAAAGAATTTAGCCACGTTTGACGAATTTCATAGTATCGTATAAATTACTTTACACTTAATTTAATTGTAGCTCTTGTATACTTTTGTAAGTAAAACATGGGCTGAAAAGTCCCGGGCCTAACAAAGAAAACACATTTTTTTGTTCAAAATTGGCTTTATTCATCAACGTAATCTCCATCAAGAGCAAGACAATCATTCCAGCGCCGCTCTAACATTTCAATACCACTTTTGTAGAACGGTTTATCTTTTGCCTCAAAATAGGCCTCAGTTTCTGCGACCTCTTTATTCAAGCAGAATTTCTTACCGGAGAGCATTTGTTTGAGGTCTGTGAACAGCCAGTAGTCGCTGGGAGCCAAATCTGGTGAACACGGTGGATGTGGGAGCAATTCGAAGTTCAATTCATGTAGTTTTGCCATTGTTTTAATTGACTTGTGACGAAATTGTTTTTGATCCATTGTTTTGAAACTAATAAAAGTAGCGTTCCGAATATAATGAATAGAATATAATGAAATTTTGACAGCTGTTTTTTGAAGATTATTACCAACTGAACAAAAAAAAATTGAACAAAAAAAACGTGTTTTCTTTGTTAGGCCCGGGACTTTTCAGCCCATGTGTTAAAATTAAATAATCATAACACTTAAAAAATAATATGGTTTTAATAAATATATCGACTTTATAAAATAATCTAAAACTGTTCATTTATGTGACAAAAATGTCAATCAATATTGAAAACTGAGTTCAATTCTAGCATATAGAATTTTCGAAAATTCTATACTAAAGCTACTAATTTTTATACGAGAACCAGATTGACATTTTCTATAAATAATTTATATAAATTTAATACTAATCCCTTATAAACAATAATATAAAAAATTAAACAATAATATAAAAATTGATAAAAAAATTAACATTTAATGGATAAACATTATATTTTGTAGTATATACATACATATATTTATACGTTGGAGTATCAAATTTATACAAGTGACCTACCAAAATATTTATATGGAGTAATATACATTTTATACAAGATTTTATAACATTTGGTTATAAGTTAAACTAATATAAAATCTATAAAAAATTCGTACGGAATTATATTTATATTATAATCGTATTAATTTTATATGAAAATTTTTTAGTGTGTACCAATTTTCAGCTTGATGCGAATTTATGTACCTTCGCTCTCATTTTTATGTCTAGATAGACTGGAATATATGATCCTTATCTCATATGTGGTCCGTAGACAATTTTTTAATTTTTGGGACAAAGATTCAGAACATTACTCGTACAAGAATAAAATAGAATGCTCGTTAAATCAACGAAGTTCCACCCAGTATAATCCACCATGTTTCATTTAATTGGTTTCCATATAAAAATACAATCAATCAAAATTAAGTTATTATAGTATATATATAAAAAAAAATTATTTTAATTCAATTTAATTTTTTTTTATTTCAGGTTATAATATCAAAGGAATACTCAGCACGAAAATTAATTTGTATACCTCGTAAACAGGAATTTTATCAATTAAAAACAGAAGTAGCACTAACACAAAAGGTTTATAAGCAAAAAAGTGTTTAATTGGCTGTTAAAACATAAAAAGCCAGCACGGCACAATATAAATAAAAAACGAAACAGATTTTTGTCTTAAAACTTTATAGCCCAACAACAGCATCACCATTCTACTAAAAGAGGAGGAAAGTAATAAAAAAATCAAAATTCCGGTCCAAATAAAGGAACCAAAAGTAGAAAATGAAAAAAAATTATCATTTGAAAATCATTTGATTCCGATGAGCAATAAATCGAACACGAATAGTAGTAGTTCGACCACGCAAAAAAATTCGATAATCCATCAACCGATGCCACAGCAACAGACAATAATACCAACACCATGTAGCCGAACAAAACATCATATCATGGAGTTTGGCGATAAAATTAGTTCATTCACAATGGAATGTTCGAATCGAATTAATCGGTGTGCCACCTGGTTGTGCAGACGAAAAAATAGCTCATCGTCGGAAACGAATAGCCATCAATCGGATGATGTGACACAGGGACCAGGCCCAAGTCCCGGTAGTACTGGGTCATGTGATGATAGTCAACCGCCACCGCGAAATTGTTATCGTTTAGTTATGTTAGGGTAAGTTGATTTTTTTAAAGTACATTACTAAATTTTGATTCTAAGTAAGACAAATAAAATCTATAAATATTATATTCTTACTCACCTCTAACTGTCATATCACGGAAATTTGATGCTAATGATTTATGGTATACGTTAACCAATAATTTGTTTTAAGAAATTGCATTGGGGAGAAAAAAAAATATTAGAAAAGAATATTAATAATGATTAGGATTCAATAAACGAAGATTACTATGAGGTGGCCGTTTTTAGCAAAAAAACAATAACAACGATACGCATACGATTCCAATAAGAATGCTTGGAAGATAGGCATGGCTAGTTTTTACACTGGTAGATACGTATATACAGTAAATATTCACTTATCGCATTTTTTCTGAATCAATTTCCTCAAAAATTATGCAATAATGCGTTTTGTAAATTTGGTATGCCATTTCAAATATTTTGATATAATTTAAATGTTGGACAAATTGTACGCATGTATGCACAGTAAAATGATTCTCACTTCACAAGAACCTATACATATTTTATACACTTGAGTGTAAAAAATTTCCATAAAAGTTCAAAAATATCAAAAAAGTCCAATATTTGTTTAATTTTTTTTAATGCAAATTCAAAGTCTATTTCAATACCTATCCAGTGGTATCTTTTTTTGTATTTATACGTGCCAGCAAACTGCTTTTTTGGGGGTAAACATCTGAAATACTCGTTTTTTTGAATTTGTCAGCATGAAAATTAAGAGCAAACATCGAATTAAAACATGGAAATAAACAAAAAAAAAAACAGTTTTATTAATAAGAAGTATTCCTTCCCCTGGCCCGAATGACAGATTCCATTCGATGCTGCATTGATTTCACCAAAGTTTTCACAAAATCTTGAGGTATCACCTCCCATTTCTCTACGATCGCCTGATGCAGCTCCTGCAGACTCGTTGGAGCAACATTTCTGGCTCGAACCCTTATTTTCAACTCGTCCCATATATTTTCGATGGGATTGAGGTCCGGGCTTCGAGCTATGGCCACTCCATAACCGGCACATCTACCTCTTGAAGTTACTGGTATACTACACCAGCCGTATGCGGTCTCACGTTATCCTGCATAAACAGAAAATGTTCACCAATAAATCCGGCAAAAGGTATACGTCGTACTCCTCGAGTACTTCCTCAATGTTACGTTGAGAATTCATTCCTCTTGACCGACAGCGAGTATTGGTAAACGGTAAATTTTGTAAAAGGTCGGTAATTTATCGAAAGTTTACCGGTAAATTCAATATAAATAATAATTTGAAACAGACTATGCCTTAGGCATTAAACCAGTGAAAAATTATTAAACCAGTGCTTGAAAAAAAATATGTAGTTTCTAATTAAAATATAAATAAATTCATCACATAAATAAATAATTCTTTATATCAGGGTGTTTGGGGCGTGGGCCGACAATTTTTTTGGCAGATTAGGGGGATGCTTTCATCCCATGGAATTGATTTCCTAAGTGACACTGTAACTGAGATATAATAATTTTAAGTTTTTTTTTAATTTCCCAAAGTCTCGTCTTTAAATGGTTACAGAATTATTCTTTAATATAATTGGTTTAAGAAAAATGACTTATTGAAGGACTTATCCCTAAAAAAATGTATAGAAGTACGAAAAATATCACCATATAAATTAATTTAAAAACAAAACGAATGGTTATCTTGAAATTAGCTTTGTTTTAAAAAATTCTCTAGTTCATGCCCTTTCCAATGGTATACTGACTTGGCATAGAAATAACTTATTTCGTGGTCAAAATACGAGATATTATTTTGTCAGAGTTATTTCTGCCAGGGTTAAGAAAATACCATTTAAGTTATTTTAAATTTGTAATCAAGTTCATTTATTAGATTTTGTTCAAAATGACCTCCTCCATTCTGTATACATGCACGTCATCTTTGTTTTAATCTCCACGGTTGTTGTGCGAAGTTCCATTTAATTTTTCAATTTTTTTATGAGGCACTTATCCTTTTAATTAAAACTTCTCTTGTGGGCACCTCTGTTGCGTACACAAACTCTTTAGGAAGTTCCCAGACATAGAAATCCAGGGGAGTGAGGTCTACCGATCTTTCAGAATGAATCATCTGAGTATTCTCTTGCCGTTCGTTGGTTATGTGCCGGATAGCCGTCATTTTCAAAAACAATCAGCACATCTTATAAAACTGGTAAAATCAGCTCAGGTAGCCCATTCTGAACAAATTCAAAATAAATATTTCCAGAAAGACGTTCTGGCACATAATATGGGCCGATAAAGTTTCGATCAATTACATCAGCCCAAACATTAACGCTGGATTTCCTTTGGAAAGAATCCTGTCATTCCTTGTGTGTATTTGGCCTTTTCTGTCCCAATGAAGCAGATTGTGTAAATTTACAATTGCCTCACGATTGAAGTTAGACTCATTTGTCCACAAAATCCTTTTCAAAAAGCTATCATCCTCAACATCTGTATGCAGTATAAATCCTCAAAGCTCCAGCCGTCTAGCATTATCACCTTTTCGAGAGCTCAACAATTAACAATTTAACAAGAACAAAGTGAAACACACGACACTTCCGGTAGACATTTCCTACATTTTTTAACCCTGACTGACGTTTTTTACTTTTTCTTAACCCTGGCAGAAATAACTCTGACAAAGTAGTATCTCCTATTCCCCCCCCCCCCCCAAATGAGTAATTTCTATGACATATCAGTATACCATTGGGGAAAGGGCATCAACTATAGAATTTCTTAAAGCAAAACTGATTTCAAACTAACCATTCGTTTTTAAATTAATTTAGATGGTGGCGTTTTCCGTAAATCTACATATTTTTTAAGATTTGGGAGCCCAGAAGTCATTTCGCTAAAACCAATTATATTAAATAATGATTGGTTTAGAATAAAATCACATTGCAGAATACAATAAAACTTATTTCGTGCCTTTACGACTACAAACAAAAAATTATGACCATTTAAAAACGAGATCTTGGGTAAATTAAAAATAAACTTAAATTATTATATCTCAGTTACTGTGCCATTTAGAACATCAGTTGAATGAAATGAAAGCTTCCAAATAACCCTCAACCCCGAATTATATAAATTCCTCGTTCGATTAAAATATGCTCTTAATTTTTTTCAATGAAATGTGCCCTATTAATTATAAATATATTTTTACCGAAAAATCGGTAAATTTGTAAAAATTTACCGATAAATCGGAAACTTATTTTGTACGGTAAATACGGTAAATCGGTAAACGGTAATGCTCTCACTGTACAATGCAACATTGTACATATCGCTCTTCTTGTCTTCTGTATACTCTTCCGCGTTCATCGCTGCCATATAAACACATCCTGCACTCGTCAGAGAACAGGACTGTTCTCCATTCTTCTTCTGTCCAATTCAAATCCTCTCGAGCGAACTTGCGGTGGGCTGTGGACAATTTCGTCCCGTTTGTTGGTCTGTGTGCAGTCAGATTAACTTCTTGAAGCAATCTCCTAACTGTCCACCGACTGACTTCGATTTCACTAGCTTCTTGTAGCTGCCATTCCAGTTGAACCGCATTCATACAGCGATTTCGCTACGAAGTTGTTACAAGAAAGCGGTCGTCACGCTGTACTGTAGCACGAGGTCAGCACAGATCCTTGTCGCCGTCTGAAGCCACACATACCGCTACGACACTCGACGAACGGAGAATCGGCTCAAATTTAGTTGTAGAGCCACTTCACTTTGGTGTTGTCCCGCATAAATTAGTGCAACCACTTGTGAGGCTACCTTTGGTGTAGTATCCATTTCTTTGCTCCGGTTGAAGACGTAATTTATTGAGGATCGTTCAGGCTAACCGTCGATATGCGAATGATTTAAACGTACTGGTACGATGAATTTTGGAGATATACATATTACAATTACACAATATGTTTACTTTTGGGTGGAATTTTTGAAATTTGAAAAAATTGTACGCCTGTGTTTTGTGTATATTCCACTAATCAGACATATAATTTTTAAAAATGAAAACATTCACATTAAAATGACTTCAAAAATGTATGGAAGGCTACTTGCGCCAGGTGTGAATCGTATGTGGCTCATGTATATAAATTATGATTTCAGCTACCATAAAAACATACACCAAGGGTAGTTACAGGGGGGGTTTTTCTAACACTTTTGTTAAAAAACTGAAAACATTTCACATTAAAATGACTTCAGAAATATATGGAGTGCTTTGAACGATGGTGATTTGTTTGATGTTGCCTTGTGTCCTTGCACACTACATACGCAAATCGTTTTTTAAAGAAAATTAGCTTTCATCGCTTCAAAACGTTTAAAAATATATTTTCTCTTCTGTTTCATAAACTCTTTGATTTTTCATAAAACTTTCTGTTGAGAATTTATAATTTGCATAAAAATTTCAAAATTTTCTGCTGATGTCAGGAGAAAAAATTTCAGTTTTGTGGTAGTGATGCCTCTAGCGGTGAACAGCAAAACACATTTTTCTGCTGGAAATGTTCGGCTGTCTTATACAGCATTATCATGTTCATGTTTCATCTTCAATCGCCATAGTCGTATGAAGTCTTTTAAAACCAGAATACCATTTGTTTTTGAGAAACACTCTCAATGATAAGCGTGGGCTGAGAGTATGTTGTGTGGTCGCTAAAAATATACACATACAGTCAGAAACATTCAGATGGGTACGGCATATTTTTTTTATTAAAGTGTTGAAATTTAATAAGAAAATGCAATTTTTTCAGATTTTTTTTATAAGTTTAGTTTATTTATTATTTTAGACAATAAAAACAAAAAAAATAACAAAACAAAACCAAACAAAAAAGGATTTATCCTTGAATATTAATTTGAAGATCACAAAACTTACGAACATTCAGATGTATACGAGGGATTATAATAAAACTCAATTTTATTTTATTGCTAAGAAAAAACACATGTACATTTTTTTAATAATTTGTTGGGCTCCCTGTATTTTTTATAATAGCCTTTAATCGACCTGGCATCGATTCTACTAATGTTTTTGTTGTTTTTGTAGGAATTTTATGCCATTTCTCAATAATAGCTGATTTTAATTGTTTTTTTTGTTGAATTGAATTTATATTCCTTTTGAGATGCTCACACAGATTTTCAGATGGATTGAGATCAGGGCTTTGGGGAGGTGGGGGTGGCAGTCCTAATCACTTTTGGACACTTGAAAAGACACCACATTCTAACAATCCATGCTCTATGTTTTGGATAATTGACCTGATAAAAAGGAAAAGAATTTTCTATATCCAGTTTTCGAGCTGATGCTTTTAAATTGCTTGTCAATAACTCAAAAAAAAAATCAAATTTCTAACTCCTTTATGACCTTAGCACCCCAGAACATTCCACTATTTCCACCGTGTTTAAACGTTGGGCGTACCACCACGTTTTCTTCAAACTTTTTCTTGCCTTTTACCACTTAAACAAGGTAAATTGACTTTCATCGATAAAAATCACATTTTTCCAAAACTTAATGCTTTTATTTTTATATTTTAAGGCAAAATCTACTCTTCTTTTTTATTTTCTTTACTAATAAAAGGTTTTTCCTCGCTTTACGTGAAAAATAACAATTTTTTTCTTAAAATTCTTTTAACTGTAATTGGATTTATATTTTTACCATTAAACCTGAAGAACATTTTAGTTAATTCCACTGCAGTTAACTTAGGATCTTGTCTTATTTCGCGCTTAATGAACTTTTCATGTGATGGTGATATTTTTCTCGGACCTTTTGTGCTGGGTGTATTTTCTAATCCGCCTTATTTAAAATACCGATCACAAATGTTTTGTACTGTTGATTTACAAATGTTAAGTATTATCGCGATTTCACTCAATGATTTCCCTTTTCTTCGCTGGAAAATTACTAACGATCTAATATTAACCGACGTACTCTTACCCATTTTTTAAAACTACAATTAAATTAATTGCGGCTGTGAAATAAAAAAGATATTGAACTGCACTGATTTAATAATAAACAAAAAACTAAAGTAGAGAAAAAATCCGCACTAAAAAATTGTTGGTCTAGTGTTTTTCCATTGTTTTTATAACTCGTATACAACTGAATGTTCGTAAGTTTTATGATCTTCAAATTAATATTCAAAGATAAATCCTTTCTTGCTTGTTTTTTTGTTATTTTTTTTGCTTTTATTGTCTAAAATAATAAATAAACTAAGATTATAAAAAAAAATCTGAAAAAAATTTCTTTTTCTTATTAAATTTCAACACTTTAATAAAAAAGATATGCCGTACCCATCTGAATGTTTCTGACTGTAAATAAATTCTAACAAACAGAGATGCATCCTATGAACTTGACCTACGAAATAGCGAACGAGTTGTTTCAATAGGGGCTCACAACAAATTTTTAAGTAACTGTTCAAATGTTTCTCAGATGAATTTTGACTGAAAAATTATATTTCATTAATTTAAAATAGAATAAACTTCCACCAAAAAATTAAGTTATTAAATTAATTATTCTAATGTCATCTACATACGACGCGTATGTATACAATACCATAGATGTCTTTTTAATAAAACTTTTTAGTAAAACTATTATCTGCAAATTTGATTTTTAGCGCATTCCAAATAAATAACACATCACAGAGAATGCACTAAAAAACAATCATTTAGAAAATGTTTCAACGGGCCTGGAGTGCGTTTACAAATTTTACATTGTAACAATATTGTTAACAATGACAGTTATAATGCGTTCATAAACCACCATTGTAACAACACGCATGTGCTTTTTGTCGTTCATAAATTGTGTTGTACATTGTTCTAAACGTCATTTTCAACTCTTCTCGGTATATAGATTCTAAATGTCATTTTGATGTAAACGCTGTTTGTCTTATAATCAAATAATTTTTCAGTAACGCAGCTTTTACACCAAAAAAATACATAGCGAATATATTCGATAAACTTTTACGAGCGATTTTTGTGACATCTATGTCTTATTACGACAAGTTATTGTCATAACTATAGCTGTCAGAAAATTTTTTAATAAAACAAACCGTAAACACAATATTAACATTTATAAAAAAATACTAATGGATGTTCTTGAAGATATAATCGTGTATAGGCTTTACAAGAGGAAAATGGAAAGAAAGAAATATGTAAAGAGGTATATTTAGCATAGTAACTATGTACGACACATTTGAAGTAAAATTAATATTTTTAAGGTTATGGAGCATCGATTTGTTTTTGAAAAGGCACGAAGAAAGTGCATACACCGTACTTATGCCGCAACTGAAGGAAGACTCTATTAAATTCCAAAATTATTTTAGAATGGAAAGACCAACATTCGACAAACTTCTGGCTTTGGTTGAAACAAAATATTGCATTAAAAATAACAACTTCAATGTAAATCGAACGATTTCCATTGAAGAACGGTTAATGGTTACGCTTAGGTAATATATCAGTTTCATTTATTGCATCAATACTAATCTATATATCACTGGCAAGTACTCGTATGTTATTGTAAATAATTCATATTTTTCAGATATTACGCCACAGGCAGTTCCTTTTCGGCTCTACAGTACTGTTTCAGGATGGCTCCGTCGACTATAAGTAAAATTACGGGTAACATTTCTAAAATCATATTTTCGGTTCTTAAAAAACAGTACATGGCACCACCTACAGAAAAGAAATGGAAGGAAATAGCCCGACAATACTTAGATTATCGGCAAATACCGTTATGTTTAGGAAGTATAGACGGTAAACATATACGGATACAAAAACCAAAAAACGGTGGGTCTTTGTATTACAATTATAAAAATTTCCATTCGTTGATATTGCTAGTAGCAGTTGATGCCAACTACATTTTTACGATTATCGACATTGGGGCTTGTGGTAGTGCCAATGATAATGCTGTTTTCCGCAATTCATTGTTTGGGAAGCAATTTTATGGAAACAAGTTGGACTTGCCAAAGGCGGAACCATTTCCAAATGAAATGGAGCCATACCCCTACTTTTTCATTGCGGATGAAGCTTTTCCTCTAACAAGCAGTATAATGCGCCCATATGCTGCTCGAAACATATTATTAGATAGTGAAGAGCGCACAAAAAAAGAAATTTTTAATTATCGTTTGAGTAGAGCACGCCTGAACGTTGAATGTGCATTTGGGATGATACGCAGCAAATTTCGTATTTTCGATACACCTTTCCTTACTGATGTTAAAAAAACAATTGAAACATTTCAAGCAACGTGTGTTTTACATAACTTCATCAGATTGGAAGATCGACCACATGTTGATGAAAGCGAAGTGGCATTGGCGTTTAGAAGAAGTAGGTTAAACCGGAGAAATCTTACTGACATTCCTTGTCAGACTTCAAATACCGGAGCCTTATCATTTGATGCTGTTGCGGTTAGGGAACATTTAGCCAGTTATTTTTCTTCAAGTGTTGGGCAAGTGCCATGGCAGAACCAAAAAATTAGACCAACATTATTTTCTTAAGTAAATTTAGAATTATTAAAATTAATAAAATTTATAATTTTCTTACAAATATTTTGTTGATGTATGTTTTTAAATCAAAGAATCAAAAGAGACTAGCTAACGGCCACGAATTGTCAAAAACTAGTATGCGAGGTAAGTAGATAATGCAAGAGAAACGAAATGCATACTTCACCAATGGTTAAATGAAATACATGTAGCTTTATGATTCATTGCAACTATTTATTCATTCGTAGGTACAAAATTACACATGAATCACATATTCATTTATAATTATATATAATAAAAACATTTCACACATTTCCTTTTAATGAAAAAATTATAATTAATATATGTAAATTTAAAAAAATATCACTTCATTGTGAATTAGTTTAGCACAGCTCTGTTTACAAAAGGTAATTAGGTAATTACATACTAAAAATATCTATATTTCTATGCTGTGGACTCAGCTTCCTGCAATATTTTGTAATAAACTAATTCTTGTATTTCAAATTTCGTTTTTATCCTCACTAATTTTGGTAGCATTGCTAATTGTTTTCCCAAATCTAGGAGGAAATGATAATTTTCGTCTTGAATTTCCTTTTTCTTGGTGTTTAGATGGTCAATTAGGATCTGGTCCACTGTTGTGTCCATACTGGTACTGGCCGCCTCTTTTTTCTTTTTTTTTGTGATGGAGGTGTCGATTGTTCTAGAATTGAATTGCTATTTTCCTCCATGGGTCCATTTTCAGTAAGTAGTGCTTCAGCGATATCAGATTCCTCGTCAGTAAAAACACTGGCACTATGGTTACTGTTCTCACTAATATACACAGGATATTCTAAGTTTGAAATTTGGCTGAAATTAAATACCAAATTATAAAATATATCGAGTATATAAACAATTACTTATAAAATATCACAATTAACTTACGTTCCTGTGTTGAAACAGGGTTCAAGAAAACTGAGCATTTTGTTAAATTCCCATTTAACAGCTGGTTCCCGCCCTGAACCAGATTTAACTTTTTTCGCATTATTGAATATAGTGCGCTTTTGGGTACGCAATATTGTCCACTTCTCCTTACATTGGGCACCTTAAAAGAGAAAATTGATATCAATTTCATAACAAAAGCATTGTTTTAGTTTACCTGTTTTATTTAGGGCACTTCCTACTGCCTCCCAAGCAGCATCCGCGAATCGTTTATCCTTATATTTATTTGATTTCAAATCATACAAGCACGGCTTGTTTTCTACATTTTGTATGAGTAACTCAATTTCATCACTGCTCCATCTGAAATTATCAAGAATATATTATTTCTAAAATTATTGTGATTCCCCTACTCTATAAACTTACTTTTCTTTAATTTTGGTTAAAGCCATATTGTCTGAGAAACAAAAAATGCAACTACATACGTCTTTCACAATCGTACACACATAAATGTAAACAAAAATGAAAAATTGTATTTTTTTTATTATGCGTATTGCAAGATGCACATACATCAAATATGATATGCCCGATGCAAATAAGTTTAGTTTTATCGACAACCGCATTCTTTTTGGCGATTTGGCGTTTCTTTAATAAACTTTTGAGTTCGATAAGTTAATTCTTTATCGAACTTTTTATAGAATATTAAATTCGCTATAAATTTCGTAAATCGCATTGTTTTTAATTTTTCCTTATTTTTAATAGCTTAAACAAGAATACAGTTTATAAAAATAATCTCTGTTCATATTAAAAACACATAGAAATATAGTTTTTGGATAACAAAAATATTTATCAAACAAAAAGTTTACTTGATGTAAAACCCGCGTAAGAAAAAATTTCGAAATTGATTAATAATGGATAGCAAATTGGCGGGAATAATTTAAACCTTAAACAATATTAATTTCAATTCATTCTAAACGAGTACTTACGTCCATTAATCCTTTTTTATAATTCAATAATGTTGCAAGCAATAGATATTCTGCGCTTACCATTTTTAAAATGTTAATAATTTTAGAATTATAAAATTTTGTATTTATTTGTATATGTAATGCCAATTTGACGTTTCAAACAATATAGTTAAGATGGCCGGAAAAATTACAATGACAGTTGTAACAATAAGATTACAATGTAGCATTTGTAAACGCACTCCTGGCGCATCAAACGTAACATTTTTCAAAAGTGTAGCTACACAAATTAACAAAAAATAAAAATGTAGTTACACAATTTAACAAAAAATGTAGTTGTACACAGAAAAAATGTAGTAGGGTTGCAATTATAATTTTTTTATTTTATATCCCACTTTTTAAACTTAAAAACAAAAAAATAGAGTTAAAAAAAATTACGAAGAGTTAAAATATCAATAAGTACCTTCAATAAATAATTTAGAGTGAATTTTATTAATTAATTTTTCCAATTTAAATCAATGTGAATATTTTAAATAAAATATTGAATTAATATGAATATTTTTGAATAAAATAAATCTTTATGGTTTTGAATTAAAAAGGATTTTATAATATAACTCGTTTATTTAAGAATTTTTTTTTTCGGCTTTTCGGACAAAATATTATTTTAATGGACACCCATACAATGTTTACGACTATTTTAGTCGCAGAAAACAAAGAGGCCATTTATTAACAATATTTCTACCACAAAAGTGGAAAAAATGCACTCCCCTCCCCCAAACCTTTAACCCCAGGGCGTACTTGTGTACACAAAGAACACAAACCCTTGCAAAAATGAGAACTCCCTTAGGTAGCTTCTTGGCAGCTTGGTTTCGTACTGATAAAAAGTTGGTCTACTCATCAGGTTGCAACGACCAAGGGTTTTGCAAGGGTTTGTGTTCTTTGTGTACACAAGTACGCCCTGGGGTTAAAGGTTTGGGGGAGGGGAGTGCATTTTTTCCACTTTTGTGGTAGAAATATTGTTAATAAATGGCCTCTTTGTTTTCTGCGACTAAAATAGTCGTAAACATTGTATGGGTGTCCATTAAAATAATATTTTGTCCGAAAAGCCGAAAAAAATTCTTAAACAAATTAAATTCACGGACGATTATAAAATTCTTCTTAATTATATGTGTTGGCTTGTTACACATACATAGTGAGAATTTCCTGTGGTTTCTGATTTAGTGATATATAATTCGCTAGATCGATATGTTCTTGTTTTGTATTATCGGTAGAAAGCAAGAGTTGGATTTTTGCAGTTTGGTCGTTGCAACCTGATGAGTAGACCAACTTTTTATCAGTACGAAACCAAGCTGCCAAGAAGCTACCTAAGGGAGTTCTCATTTTTGCAAGGGTTTGTGTTCTTTGTGTACACAAGTACGCCCTGGGGTTAAAGGTTTGGGGGAGGGGAGTGCATTTTTTTTCCACTTTTGTGGTAGAAATATTGTTAATAAATGGCTTCTTTGTTTTCTGCGACTAAAATAGTCGTAAACATTGTATGGGTGTCCATTAAAATAATATTTTGTCCGAAAAGCCGAAAAAAATTCTTAAACAAATTAAATTCACGGACGATTATAAAATTCTTCTTAATTATATGTGTTGGCTTGTTACACATACATAGTGAGAATTTCCTGTGGTTTCTGATTTAGTGATATATAATTCGCTAGATCGATATGTTCTTGTTTTGTATTATCGGTAGAAAGCAAGAGTTGGATTTTTGCAGTTTGGTCGTTGCAACCTGATGAGTAGACCAACTTTTTATCAGTACGAAACCAAGCTGCCAAGAAGCTACCTAAGGGAGTTCTCATTTTTGCAAGGGTTTGTGTTCTTTGTGTACACAAGTACGCCCTGGGGTTAAAGGTTTGGGGGAGGGGAGTGCATTTTTTCCACTTTTGTGGTAGAAATATTGTTAATAAATGGCCTCTTTGTTTTCTGCGACTAAAATAGTCGTAAACATTGTATGGGTGTCCATTAAAATAATATTTTGTCCGAAAAGCCGAAAAAAATTCTTAAACAAATTAAATTCACGGACGATTATAAAATTCTTCATAACTCGTTTAGTTAAAAAAAATACACTTTTAAGAACCATTAACACATAATTCTAGAGTTGTCTAGAAAAATATGAGTATTCTAGCATTTTATTCGTGCCTTCGTGATTTATTTGAGATATACGGCACATCGATGCAACCCTCGTGAAATTTTCTATCAATTTTACAATATTTGTGAATATCAAAGACAAAATGTTTCTCTTAACACAGCTGAATGTTTATTTTGTAAACAACTTCGAATCTCTGTCAATTGAAAAGGCAAGACTTTCTCTAAAATAAAGGATATGCTACAAGTAGCATCTATAGTTTTATAGTGTTTTGAATCCGCAGTAGTGCTTTGTTTATATATTTCTAACAATAATGTATTCCGTTCTTTATAAAGAAAAGAATCATCGGAATAATTATTTATTTCTGATATAAATTTAAAAAAAGGGTTCGCAGATTTTTGAAAGAAGCCATTAAAATATTCTGAATCTATAAGCAAACTTAACAAAATTTGAGCTGTTGCATTGAATGCGCAAGTGTTCATCATTTCATTATTTTTATTGACACCACTGTAACCATTTTGCAATATATATATACTTCTGCGTTTGTATTAGCATTAGACAAACTGCTTAATATATGTTTGATTGGAAGGTTTAAACGAGATAACCGGACCAAAACTCTTTTTGTTTTGGCTGTTCTAACAAATTCATTGGTATCTATTTCTTGCATATAGGAAGGAAGTTCTAGAGGGTTTAATTATGCCGTTTTATTGTAGTAAGTTTGTAAAAAAAATCCAGTACCACACCAGCACTATACAACAAAAATTCACAGAAAAGCAAATTTCACTCCTTAGGGGAAGTTTTTAGGGGTTGAAATATGCCCAATATGTGGTAGTTAATTTGTAAAAAATTACAATACCACCCCCAGTACGATACAAGAAATATTATTTGAAATGCCAAAAGCTTGGTTTAACCAAAAATATGGGTTTTGATGAATTGCATCCCTTAGGGGAGGTTTTTGGGGTTGAACAATGCCAACATGTTGTAATTATGTAATTTGTAAAAAAAAATTTAGTACCACCCCCAATACGATACAATAAATATTAACAGAAATGCGATAAGCATGTTGTAACAGAAAATATGGTTTTTGAAGAATTGCATCCCTGAAGGGTAGTTTTTTGGGGGTTGAACTATACCGATATGTTGTAATTAATTTGTAAAAATTCCAGTACTACCCCCAGTACGATACAACAAGTAATAACAAAAATAGAAAAAGTGTGGTGTAGCTTTGTCTAACGCCAGCCCACACACAAATTTCAGGATAACGGGACGTGTAAAAAATTTTCTAACTGTGTAACAAATTTGTAATTAATTTGTAAAAAATTCCAGTACTATTTTCATTGGATTGTGTTACAAGTGCAGCATTAGGGTCATTTTAAAAAGTGGGATATAAAATAAGAAAATTATAATTGCAACCCTGCTACATTGTTTCTGTTTACAACTACATTTTTTGTTAAATTGTGTAACTACATTTTTATTTTTTGTGAATTTGTGTAGCTACACTTTTGATAAATGTTAAACACTTCACTCCGGTTTAATAACAAGACATCACAAATATTGTACCAAAATGCCACAAAGGTAATTCCTAGTTGTTTGACTTATCAAACTAAGCGTGTTTCGTTTCAATGTGAACTTGGTCAGTACATTTTTTAGCAAACCTCCCATAGGCTCTTTGATTTTTGAGAGAATTTCATTTCAGCCAATAATAGGGCATCATAGAGATTTCACTAAAATCCGTTCATATAATTGAAATTGTTTCTTAGGGTCTGGCCTATTAAAACTTTCATTGGATCTTTTGTACTTTGGGGTGAATCTCATTATGGCCAATATCAAGATATCACTGAAACTGCACCAAAATGCCACCGTACCGAGATATATTGCGTTCCTGTGTATTGTGTCGAATGGACATTCGAAGTCGATGAAGAGTAAATTTAGTACTGAACTTTTTTCGCTAAACTGCGCAATGATAATAAGTGTTGTGTTGATCGAATAAATGCAACTTCATCCTGGTCTGAATCCAGCTTGTTCCTTTCTTAATTTCGAGTTGAGTGTTGGATCAAATTCTATCCAGGTGATCAAAGCTAATATGTTAATGCTTGTATTGGGGAGGGATATACTCCGCCAATTTTCGCATTATCTCAGGAAGTCAGGACACTATTTTGGGATTCGTTTTAGCCAAACCTTCCTTCCATTTACGCGGATTATGCCGAAATTTCATACTTCTGGTCTTACTGGTGTTAGAGGACCATCTTGCAGTAGGCGGGTCGATGCTGATATTTTAATTTATGATTTAACGAAATACACATTAATGAATTTTTCAGTTGCCTGTTTTACGCGCTATGTAGCGAGCGCATTTTTTCGGGTTGCCGTAGCCTTTTCTTCTGCCTTGAGATTGTTTTCAATGTATTGCCTATGGCCACTCCTTGCCGTTTTCTTGGCTTCTCGGATCGTATGTTTGTATTGAAATTTTAGCTCCGTCGTATTTTGTTGGCAAATTTGCTACTTGATTTGTCGGCGTTCTTTAATTTTCCTCCAAGTGTTGTCACTGAACCAGGTTTTGCAACACTATTCTTGGTATCCAAGTGGTTTGGTAGCAGTTTGGGTTTAGGCTTTTGAATTTGTTTCCACTGTTGCTGAACAATGATGGCGTCTTCGATTAGAGGCTTAGCTTGAGTGCCTCGCAGATTCTACTTCTTGTGCGGCATTTTTAATCTGTCGATGTTAAATTTCTTCCGATTTGTCTTGATGTGTTTTAAAGTGACAGGTTTAATTTGGCAGACTGAATTTGGAATTGTGATATTATTCGTTGGTGGTCACTGTGAATGTCTACACATCTCATTGCCCCGACATCTTGTAATGTGGCGTGAGAAGTTTCTTATTGATCATTATGTGATTTATTTTGTTGTTCCGCCACTTGATGTCCATGTGTATTTGTATGTGCTTTTGAGTAGAAATCTACTGCCTCTTATGAATAGCCGGTTCGTGACGTTGAAGCAAATGAGTCACTATCCACTAGTATTACGCACAGAGTCGAATACTTTGGTTGACCTTTGTTTTATCTAGACATCATTTCTGTGTGTCCTTGCTGCTATTGTGGATTGTAGTTGCTCATAGAACTCATTCATGATTATTTTAACTGCGTATTCAGTAGTCCCTATCACCGAATGGTAGCTGCGTTCCATTAATGCCTGCTTTGCTTTAGCTATTCTTAATATGCCCATGGTTTGTTCAAGTGTGTCATCTCGTCCAGAAAATAAGATAGGTTCTCGTTAAATTCTACTTTTTTACTTCCTTCTATATGGTGTTCCCAAGCGGTCACTAACATAAACTCGAAACTTGTACAACCCGTTGCTCGATGGTGGCGATAAATTTGTTGTGGTCTTATTTATGTTTGCCGTCCACTGTACCCAAAATTTGTACGAGTATCGAGCGTATACAATTTTTAGGGTCGACGCTGAGGAGGCATCAATTTTGGCCAGAGGTGAAGAAAATTATTTCTCAATTTTGACCGAATTGAACAATAATAATGAGGCGTAGTATACCGGAAGGGTTTATAACTCCGTCAATTAGGCTGCCTAAGATTAACAACCCTTTATTCTCAAGTTGAATGGCAGTCATTCTATGGCTTTGGAAACCACTACGATACATGAAAAGGATTATTTCACCTCAGTTATACTGAAATGTCGCAATAATGATACAGTTTCACCCCATAACTGGCGTTTAGGCTTCACAAAGCGTTCAGTACCCTAAACGCCAGTTATGGGGTGAAACTGTATCATTATTGCGACATTTCAGTATAACTGAGGTGAAATGTATTGAGCCTTTACAGAAAATGACAAGGAGATACGGTAGAAGGCGCAAACTATTAACGCAAAAAAAAAAATTCAACGCGGCATCAATGACGACTTCAAGCTCCAGGAAGTAATGCGAAACGCCGGAATCATTTCTTGTTCCATATAGTCATTACTCATTAGCATATCAATTTTTTAATAATATGGGCTCAATATTCAGGGAAAAAGGGCTTTCCTGCACTAAACAAGCTTTTCGACTTTTGGGGCACCGCAGAGGCATTCGCAAACATTAGCGTTCAATTTTTTTTGAGAGGTTCAAGGAGATGGACATTAATAAGTGAGGGCAATCAGCACGAAATGAAAGGTGTTGTTTAAATTGTTTCAGTTTCAACCATGGTATTTACACCTGTAAATCAGGAGCTCGTTGTCGCCAGTGCGTCGTGAAACCGGCAAATGAGCTCCAGCGCAGCCAGAACAATTTGCATCTAAAACCGCCGTAGAAACCAAAGATATACAAGTCTCTTTTAGAGTATCCCAGACGATTTTACCACGTGCATTGGTGAGAACAAAGGGCGAATATGGCAGCCTTCAAAATGGATCGAACACTCCTAGATTCAACAGAAGGTGGTACTGTCAATAAGGCCGGTCGATGAAAAAAAATGATGGTATGTGCTTTTATAATTTCTGCCAAGCTTCCATCTTACGAGTTCGAAATATCTGACTGCAATGAATTGAAAAAAGTATCACTAGCTGACCCTAAATTTATCGTGTCAAAATTTACTACCAAATTACCTAATGCGGCAAAATCATATTTAGTAATTGCTTTGTAGCAGAGAAAAAGTTATTGAGCTGGATTGTTGAAAGTAGAAGTCTTGAACGAAGATGATTCAGTAGACGACAGCCTACAAAACTTATGGGATATCGAGTCAGTATGCAATAGCATCGCCGATTATAGCAGAAGAGCAAAATATTCAAACCATATACCGCTTATCATCAGCCCAAAAATTAGTTCATGCCAGAAAATAAAAGATATGAACACATGGCAGCATATACTCGTAAAATCAGCCAACACCATCATGAAGTTTCGCATGGTGTTCGATCTGCAAAGTCCTCCACAGGATTATCATTAAACAATCAGCTTTGTATAGAACCACCCGTGCAATCAACCCTACCTAATCGATATAATATTGAAATTTGCCTGGTGACGTTGACAAAATGTACCGCTAAACTTCGGTGAGCGACCGAAAGACTTTTGACAAGGCATCCAAATACTTTATGGCGACAAGATCCCAACCAACGACCAGAAACTTTCCGTCATAAAACGTTAATAAACGACCAGTAGCCCAGGACATTTCTAGCAACCCGGTGCGCAAATGCGTTACCAATAGAAGCCAGAAAATCGACCTGAAAAATGAAATAGTGGTAGTTCTAGACATTCCGTTTACGCAAATTCTCTATAAACAATGACAAAACCCCGCCATATAAGTTGGGATCCCGAAATTGCTGTTTTTTATTCTAGGTCAATGTAGAAGAACGAGAACAACATACAAAGCGATAGCTGTTATACGAGTTAGTTGCTGAAGTTTTAAGTGGAACGATCGATTGTCAAATGAAATAGCATCTGAATGGACTAATAGGTGTTTTGATCAACCAAATTCTTATTCCCCGTTGCCGGTGAAATGGCCTACGTAACAACAATTTTTAGCATAGTGAAGACCGAATCTGGAACGCAAATATACCTTATTATGGTCATTGAAGGCAATAAGCGTGCCTAGATTAAAGTTTACGGGTGCTCGTCTATTGACTAAGGTAATGAATTAGGTACGTTTAAGTATTGATTTCGTATAACTGGGAAAAGTGGCTAACAATCCAGTGGAGTGTACCTGCAGCGAAATGACGCCGTAGATTTTGCTAGATTTGGGCTGTGGTGACATGGATCCCAAATGTCTACTAGAAATGGAGACTAAGTGGCTGCCAGGTCAAGCATCGTCATTTTCTTGACAACGATATAGTCAAAGCTTGGTTTCAAAATATTCCAGTTTTTTTTCAAAATAAAGAAATTATTTAGCATACGTCATCCGCTTTATACAAAATAATTGTTAACTACCAAAGGAACGCATCTTGAAACCTTTTAAGTGAAATGACATTAGTATAGCAACTTTTTGAAGAAATTCAATCCCTGCAGTATTCAATCCATTGTGGTTTTTCCAAAATCAAGTTAGTTAAAATCTCTAAACTACTTCATCGATAGTGATGGAATAATCTACATCGACGGTAGAGTAGTATACTCGAGAGCCGCTATTCCGTTACTCTGCAGGTCATACACCATAAATTTTATGCAAAAAAAAAACAATTCGGCAAGTGGTTCACAAATGGGTAAAAGGTTTCATGCCGACAAAAACCAGTAAAAACTAACAGCTAATGTTCGATTTACCGCCAGTGAGAGTTGAATACGAGCACTTCTTCGACAAAATTGGCTCGGATTACGTTACTTCAGAACTCCAGAAGTATGTTAAATGTGTATTTTCATCTGCCGAAGCACTGAAGAGGCAACCATTAGATATCTCGCCAATCTTACAACAGAAAATTTTAGCACATTTTGAGGGTAGTTTAATGACAATGGCACAGCCCTTAATTCGCGCCCAGTATATGCGACAACCACGGAGGAAAAGTGTTCACTCCCGGGCATTTTATAATTGGGCGATCATTTGCATCTCTATTCGAACGCTTCATACTAAAATGAAATTCGAACCGATTGTTTAATTAGCAAAAGTTACTGGGGCTATTTAAGCTGTAAGGCGAAGCCACAAGAATCATACACCAAACAAAATTACAAATGAAATGCCATATGAATTCATGAGATTTGACACAGTGGCAGGGAAAATTAAATATTAAACGTTCGACGTCTATAATGCTGCAATAAAAACGATTGTTGTATAACAACATGATAATAAACACCATAAAAACAGTGAAATTAACATCGGCACAAAAAATGGAAACATCTGGAAAAATCCAAAGTTTTTTTTTTTATATTTTCGTTGCTGTTTAATTTACTTTTTTTAGTGGAAGAACAGCAACTAAGTAATTAACACAAAAATTGCGCCTTTCGTTTTAATTGTTGCACACTTAATTTTGATTTAATTATCTTGCTTTTGAAAATGTAGAATGCACGCACATCAGACCCAATATAATGTCCCCAGGTTTATTGTTCTCGGAGATGAACTTCTTGTTAAAAATGTTTTTATTTTGTTTTTCTTGGGGGTATCAGATTTAATTTTTTTTTCACTGGATGGATGGCAATGAAGCAATATGCTTAACATTAAAGTAAACCACTGGTATTATTATCCGGCCTTTCTGGCATTATAACAAATTTTATACAAATATTATTATATTATTCAAATTTTGTATATATTTATATTGCCATCTTGGTTGCGTTTGGCGGTAGGCTAGGCCATATTTTCACATACAAAAATAATAATATAAATAAATTTAGAATAAAAAATTTAATTTAATCTCCATGGGATTCATAAAATGGAATAATAAATTTTTAATGAGTTTGTTGTTAGTACATTATGTATAGCGTACATTATTATATACATACGAGTACATATTATTTTATGTGCTTGTGGTGTTGTGTGCGCGACAGCATTTTATTAAAATAGCCTTTGTCGCTCGGTTACGATCGAAATAAACAGGAACATCTAATATCGTTTTATTCAACGGTGGAAAATTGAAAATAGGCAAATAACTCGTATGTACATACATACCCAATAAAGTGGAATACTAATGTCGATTTAAGTACTTGGGTAAATTATACAAAAATTTCCATTTAAAAACTATATAAAAGCTTGTAGGAAAATTTGAAGTACAGTAGCAACAAAATTTCCGAGTCAGCGTATAAAAATGATTTAAATCTTGCTTGAAAACGATTTGGAAGTAAAATTTTTTTATGGTGTGCACGTGTTCTATTTAGTTTGGGATATTTTAACGTTGTACCACTACCGGGGACCTAAAATGTTTTGAATAAAATAAATTTTGTACAATTTTATATTAAAATTTAATCAGATTCGAACTTCTTAAGAAAATTGGGAAATGGATGAATAAATAAATGAACGAGACCGAAAAGAATTGATTTTACATTTTATGCTGTCAGCGAGATAGCTATCGATTTTTATATTTTTCATGGTTATTTATAGTAAGTACCCAACTAAAGTAAACTTAAATCAACGATACACCAGGGAATAACGATTTTGGAAATTGTTAATGTAAGGCCAACCGTATAAATTACGATTTATTAATGCGGAAATCGCCTATTCCACATAAAGCTTAAAAAAAATGTGTTTTTGTGAAAAAGTCCTATCGATGTACATATAACATAATTAGAAATGATTCTGGTCTCTGGAGCACACACAATTTTAAGTTAGAATTTTTTGTCAACGTAAACTCCGGAAAAAAAAATTCTAAAATAAATTAGCCTAGACTTGGAAAAAATTTTTGGAAAAAAAAATTTTGTTTAGACTCGTAAGGAAAATTTTGATTGGGCCGAATTTCCTGTTAGCCCCTGTGTGGCAATACAACTTCTGTCATGACACAAAATATACACAAAGTAAAACTATAAAGTAGATTTGTGTCACGCAAATTATAGCTATTAAATAATTCTGTACTAAATGGCTATCGAATTAATTGTGGCTTCTAATTTTTGATAAAAATAAAAGGACACATTTAGAAATTTTTTAGTAGAAAGTACACGTGCATCGTATGATAATGATTAGAAGTATTTTATTCAAAATATTGCCCATTATTAGTTATAAACTTTCCCCATCTTTCTGGTAATGCGTGGATGCTACGCCAAAAAAATTCTTCTTTTGAGGCAAACTAGTTAGTCGAGCCATTTTCGTATGAAGTGAAGTGCTCCTCAGCAAGTCCGTGCCCTATCGATGCAAATAAGTGATAATCTGACGGAGCCAAGTCTGGCGAGTAATCCGTATATTTAAAAATTTTTTCCAATTAAGTGCTTCCAACGTTTCCATGACCGGTTTTGCTTTGTGTAATGGTGCATTATCATGAGGTAAAATCACTGTGTTGCCGCAAAGTTCGATTCAAATTGGTCATTTATTGTTGGTAGCGTTCAGTATTTACGGTTTCACCAGGCTTTAGCATCTTAAAATAAATCACACTCAATAAATCCCACTAAATACAGAGCATTGTCCCCCGTTCGAAGCGATTTGGCCTTGCAGTTGATGTAGATGGTTGTCCTGGATCAACCCAAGACATTTTGCGCTTCGGACTTTTCACTGCATTGTGATTTACCAAGAGCATGCTCACCGAAAGGTTTGACAACCATTCGATGTGATTCTGCAGCAGTTTTCTTCAAATGATGACAAAAAATCAATGATGTCAGCAAATCGTAATATGTAGGCACAAAACTCGTATGGATCTTATTGACAGATGTCAAAAGAAAACAATGATGCTGATGATGTGGTTTGTCGAAAGGTACATTGACAAGTGGCGCTATTTATTGGTAAATTTTGGTTTTATATTTACACACCTAATAAATAGAAACGAAAAAAACGAATTATGAGCACTTGACACCACAAAAACTGCTAAAGTTTTGGCTAGAAACCGACAGAATTTCACAAAAAAAAAATCTGAATATAATCGTTTAAATCTCGCCTTACAAACGATTCACAACCACTTTACGTATACCATAGGATTCGGTAAATTATTGACTACAAAACTGAAATATTTCTAGAAAAATTCTATCAGAATATGGTCATTTGAATCTACTTAGCTTTTATAGGCGATTCACGAGTACTTGACATATACCGCCCGATTCGTTGAAATGTTGATTACAAACTGAGAAATTTGCAAAAAAAAATCTATCAGGAATAATCTGAATGTAGGCGCTAGAATCTCGCCTCACAGGCGATACACGAGCACTTGACATTAACCACGAGACGAGATTCAAACGACTATATCCAGACAATCGCAGATAGATTTTAAAAATCTCTCAGTTTGTAGTCAAAACGGAATGGGTACAAAGGGAATTTCATAGAGCCGAATGTCGAAGGGCCGATTGTGTCGAAGGGCCGAATGTATCAAAGGGTCGAATGTCGAAGGGCCGATTTCTTTTTTGTTTTTAGAAATATAGTTTTTTTAAATTTGTTGTTTTATGGAACATTTTGTAAATTTTATATTTTACATACCATACATTTTGGTAAAGAAAAATTTTGGGGTTAGGGTCGTTTGCCCGATTTTTAAAATCCCGAAATCAAAATCCCGACTTTTAAAATCCCGGTTTTCAAAGTCCCGACTTTCAAAATACCGATTTTCAAAAGCCCGAATTTAAAAAAAATTATGAATTGGGACTCCCGCTCACGGGCACGCAAGAGGTCACTGCACCCAGCCCCCTTTCCGCTTAGCCCTCCTAGGGGCTTTAGATTTGAACTTCGGGGGACATAGGAGCCGAGATCAGGAAACATGCCGCACTGCGTGCCACACGTAGGAGCGGATTATACAGAATCTCTTAATGTCAGGTATAAAAATACTAAATATTTAATTTTGTTTTTTTATAGATAAAAAACACAATTTAATATTTAATAGTTTTTTTAAAATCCCAACTTTTGTCGGGATTTTTAAAGTTTCAACAAAATCGGGATTTTTTTTGGTCGGGATTTTTTTTGGTCGGGATTTTGATAACTCGGTCTTTTGTAATTCGGGATTTTGAACCGACCACAACATTTTGTCATGTGCCACCTGACACATTCGGCCCTATGTCAGCCTTCAGATATACCTATTATAGTACAAAAAAAAATAAAAATTAAAAATTAAGGGTTGGTATCGAAAGGCAAAAAACATTGCTCGAAAACAAAATCTCAAAAAAAAATATCGAATTAAAAATCCCAAAATTTACCGAAAATAGAACCAAATGAGTCAAATCTGCGTGCGCAGATTCCGACACATTTGGTTCTATTTTCGGAAGATTCGATAAGTTAGAGATGTGTAATTAGATAATTTTTCTTAAGATATTTTTTTAAAATTTAAAATATATATTACTATTTTTATTTAATAAACAAAAATTTACAAAAGGTAATTTGGGATATTTTTCGGAATATTTGTTTTTGGCAATTTTAAATTTGAGACACGGTCTAGTAGTAAGTTTTAGATCTAGTCAAAAACATTATTTTGGTTATAAAATATTCGGGAATACGATGGAATCCCAAAAATTAAATTAAATCAAAAAATAAAAACAAAAAAAAAATCGGCCATTCGACCCATTCGGCCTTTTGAACCATTCGTCCTTTGACACATTCGGTCCTTCGACACATTCGGCCCTTTCAAATTCAGCCCTTTGACAATCGGCCCTTCGACATTCTGCCCTTTGATATCATACCGAATATAGAAAGATGAAAAATAGTAAAATAGTAAAATACATAAATTCTTAAGAAATTCATTTATATTTTATAAAAAAATTAACAAAATATTCCTTAAACCAACAAATTAAAAAAAAAAATTCTAAAGAAAAAAGAAAAAAACCGGCCTTTCGTCCCATTCGGCCCTTTGACCCATTTGGCTCTTTGACACATTCGGCCCTTTGACACATTCGGCCATTCGACATTCGGCCCTTCGACACATTCGGCCCTTCGACACATTCGGCCTTTCGACATTCGGCCTTTCAACATTCGGCCCTTCGACATTCGGCCCTTCCAAATTCGGCCCTTTGATATCATACCGTCAAAACTACAACGAATCCGGAGGTATACATATTGTGTATTTTTTCGGTTTGTGCAATTAATATATTGAACGGAGATTTCTCAAAAGAGAAATAATTGAGTGTATTGCACAATAATTGGATGTGTGTGTGTGTGTAAAATTCAATAAAGTGGAACAAGTTTCATTTGTTTTTCGACTTTTTTTGCGCGGAACTCGTTTAATTTTTAACCGAATATGATGGGATTGGGTATGCTGGATGGAAATGAGATTATTAAATGATTTTTGGAAGAAGTTTTGGAATATGACCAGCTAGGACAGGACCTTGTCATTTCTTAACCGATTATGATGGGATTGAGTATGTCGAATGGAAAAAGAACTCTTAAATGATTTGTTTAAGGAATTCTGGAATATCGCCACGAAACTCGGTAATCTAAACTAGGTAGGGCGGAACTAGATAATAAACAGGCGTTTTTCTTGAAGCAAGTGGCTTGTGATGTTAACATGTTTCTGGTAAGGCAGGATGCCTTAACATCTATCACCAGTACGTAACCCACTCATAGGATTAGTGGGTTGCGCGGCAGATTAACTACTTACTTTCACAAAAAATCACGTTATGAACCCTACACAAAGGGCTCGGATAAATTTATATTATTCTTATCAACAACGACCTCAAAAACTGTTCACGGGAACATGGATTATGATGCCTTCTAAGATCATGAGATCTTCAGAACCTTTAGAACCAAGCGAAAATTTACATTTGTTGAGGTACTTGCAATACAAGCGCGCATAATCCAAATGGCCATATTTCAGATCTTTTTCCAAAAATTATTTGATCTCATTGCATCCACAATGCCCAATTTCTGTCCAATTCTTGTCCTCATATTCTAGAACTTCTTCCAAAAATCGTTTAAGAATCCCATTTCCAGGACCGTATTCCAAAACTTCTTCCAAAAACTGTTTACGAATTTCTGTTTCATCCAACAAACAAATCCCATTATTGGCGTCGCTTAGAGTATATAGGAAAAACGAGCCAAAGGATTAGCAACATCGTGTCCAATTATACCAATATTAGTTTTGCTTTTTATAATAATAACACAATAAAGAAAATGATTTTTAACAATAAACCTAGAGTTGATCGCCTTTCCAAATCTGGTGTCTATAGGATCAATTGCAATGATTGTAGTTTCTCCTATATTGGTCAGACTGGGCGCAATTTTGGAGTTAGAGCTAAAGAACATTTATCTGGTTGCAATCAATCAACTTTCCATAACCATTTAACTTCAGAAAATCATACAGCTAGCTTGAACAATTTAGACATATTACATATCCAACCCAAAGGCAGACGTTTAGATACCTTAGAATATTACGAAATTCGAAAATCAATATTTACCTTAACCAAAATATCCTTAACGAACAGAGAGAAATCCGGTTCTCACCAATTACAGACCCCGCCCTTTTCTATTCTCACGTACGCAATAATATACCTTGACTTTTGTTACTCAACCTATGACTCATCGCCTGCCTGCGCGATCCGTGGATTGGTTTTTGTTGCTTATTTTTTCCCTCCTTCTTTTATTTTTATTTGTATTTTGTTTTTTTCTGCTATGTAGCAAGGTTTTTGCTGGTACAGGTCGGTGGATGTTCCTGGTGGTGACCTGACAGGTCGAGGTCGATCGAGTGATTTTTTGGACTTTTTGAGGGGTATTCTGCGAAACAAGGGGCGGGTGATTGGTAAAGGTGTGTTTATTAAGTATAAGTGTGTTTCGCCAAGTGCCTACGGCAAATAGCGTAAAAAAGAGCCAACGTATATACTTGATTGGCTCCTAACGGTATATATTCAAAACAAATTTTTGTAATAATAAGTGTTACCACCACTAAATGGCAAAATTAAAAGTAACTAAAGTTGCAATTTATAATGAATTTAAAAAACCCATTTTTGTATATTCTCATTTTTCGCGACTTTTTGTTTTATGGAGTTAATCGTTTTGGTAAATGAAACATCCAATTGTTGATTGTGTAGATTAGAATTGTGCTAACTATCGACTTTACCTAGGTGTCTGTAACCGGGCTGATTCACTCAATCAATTTTGTTTAGGAAGCCGGAAAGCATTAATTTTGAATTAAATTTCAGGAAATTTTTCAGATGTACACACTAATAAATTTTTTCCCTCAGGTTGCTGATTTTGAGAAGCAATTGTTGAAGACCAATACCACCGTTATCCATTAAACCTATTAAGCCTTTATCCTCTCTCTAGTAGTTAGAAGTACATTAGAATTGTGTTGTGCCGTACGATCGCTAGGTGTCTGAAACCGGGTCGTTCCGCCCCAAAAAAAAATACCTTTCCTATCCCTTCTATTGTTATGTGTAAACAGGCTGTAGGAATAGGCCCGGCGTTATCCGGGACCACCTGTCAAGTACTTGGTTCTACAGTCCAATCAATCAATCAATCAATCAATCATCCAACAAACAAATCCCATCATATTCGATTAAGAATTGGTCGAGTTCCGTCCCAGATGACCATATTCTAAAACTTCTTCCAAAAATCATTTAATAACCCCATTTCCATCCAGCATACCCAATCCCATCATAATCGGTTAAGAATTGAACGAGTTCCGACTCAAATGGCCATATTCCAGAATTTTTCCAAAAATCATTTAAAAACCCCATGATCGAGTTCCGTCCCAAATGGCCGTATTCCAGAACTTCTTTTTAAAACTGTTTATGAATCTCATTTCCACCCAACAAACAAAATCCCTTAATAATCTCTTAACAGATAAACGAGTTCTGTTCTAGGTGGCCATATTCCAGAACAAGTGCAAAATCTATAATCGATTAAATCTAAAAAATTTCCATTGGGATTTAATGGACATTCGGCTTTAACCGGCTCCCCAATTAAATCTAGGTTTTTCTGTAACAAAGTCAATTTCGTTCGTAGACGTACGCTGTACGTCATTTTTAGTATAGACAAAAATTACTAATGACGTACATTGTACATCAAAATAGCGCAAGAGGTTAAGGACAATTAAGTTTGTGTATGAATGATGTTTTGAATGATTAATGGCTTTTCAGTATTCTACTCGATTACAATGCCACTATTCCGGTAATTCCCGACAATAGGGAACTGGGGAAAGAATTTACATACAAGTTCTTTTTAAATAATTTTTTTCTGACATACTAAGGTAAAAAGTTAGTGGCAACTTTTTTGAAAACAAAATAAAATTGGGAATAACTTTCCCTGATAATTTCGCTATGGAAAAATTATTCCCAATTTACAAATATTTACATCAAACTTTTTTTCTCAGTAGACCAGAGAAAACTGATTTATAGATAAAAGCTATGTAAAATCTTTACCCAGTTCCCTATTCCCGGGGACTTACCAGAATAGTGCCACAGATATAATAAAAATTCAGCCGCTATACGAGAACAACACGAAAAAAAAACTCAAACGATTTACTTCGACCAACAAAAATTCTTACAATATGACTATGTATGTATTGAGAATAGTTACAAACTTACATCAACAATAATACAAATATTCTTCATTCTCGTAAAAGCAAACACGTTCACAGACAGCAAATAAATTTACTTTTAGAAATCGTTAAACGAGAAAACATTTGGTTTACATTGTGATACAAGTCCCGTAATGGCCGTATCTTATTGGCTATTTGTTTTTTTTTATAATAAAATGTATTTTTTGAGCGGTTTATTGTCGTGTTGTGAGTGAAAAGATTTTATCCGAGGCAAGTTTTATTTTTGTGTTTCCTTTAATACGACAGATGTTGCTGATTGTACAAATGGAGTTTAACTTGAAAATTGAACTACAGAACGTTTACTTGTTGTTTTCATATCTGAATTAATATGGTTATACCAATGCCTTCTAAACTACAAGCCGTTTATACAAAATGATGACGAAACGCAAAATCGACGGTTCAATTTATATTATCCAGTCCAGGTAGCAGATATATTTTAAAAAAGAAAATTACATTACAAGATATATTTAGTTGTAATTATAACATCAAAGTAGAAGGTTATTCCTTTTTTATTCGGAAAAAATAAATTTAACTTTAATTTTACATTTTAATTGAAACTTTTAAGTAAGCCATTTCCTAATTTTCATGAATTGATTTTTAAATTTTTTGATAGTCGTTTAATTTCAAAGTTTGATATAAGCGCAATGCGGGAGTAAAGTGTAAATATCTTAACATAATTGCGGCATAATCGATTTTATAAATGTGCACCAATCGATTGAAAAAAAAAATAGTTCATGAGAATTTTTTAACTGCTCGCGAGCAGTGGAATAAATGAAAGATGATAAGAAGTTGCGATTGAATTTTTTTTGTGTATTTACATTTATATTATATAAAGTTTAAATAAAATAAATTGCATTAATTCTGACGTCAGACAAGCCTGTAGTTTAGAAGAATTTTTTTGTTCGTGCATCGTTTGTTTCATATTCTTATTTTACTTGCGATAAAACTACTGAACAAGAGTATCGAAAAAGGAATTCCATTGTGCTAAAAGTATTTGAAATCTCCATTTTGCCGTCAAATCATGAAATTTGACAGCGATGGAAGCAACATAAGAGGAACGACGTATGGCTACGATTATTCACCGATCCGAACAACTGAGCCTGAGATTATGCGAGCTATACTTTAGTCGAGTGTCCAAAATATTGAACTTTAGCGCTATGATAAATATGATAATTGAATGTTTAGGGGGTGTTGTAGTACCACCAAAATGTTATTTAAAACTATTGGTACAAATTGTTAAATCTGGCAGATAACTAGGTGACAAAGACGACTAACTGGCTTACAAGATCGCGGTTATATTTTGGAGATCAGAATTAATCCATGCATGTATATTATTCACATATTCGATCGCACTAATTAAATGTTGGAGCCAAAATACTTAACGTGACGTATATAACCCCGCATAATTACGAAATTTGTGAAAAGTTTATTCGAGGGTTAGTTGAATAAAAGTACGCAGATAAAACAAAAACTTCATTTGAAATCGTTTTAAAAGGCACTGCAATAAATGATACTCGAGGAGGAATGATAAATGACCAATCGCAGTGATTCGAAAATAAAGAAGTCACCAATGAGAGACCAAACAGCTATACAGCTTTCGGATTTGACGCGTACTTTACACACGAAAATGGCACAAATTTCGCGAAAGGGAACGAAAGATGGTCAACGTTTTCCAATTTTGATGAAAGAATGGCTTACAATATTACAAGAGACTTGTCGGCTTACCACAGATACGTACCGACAAACGCTTAACGTTCATTGTTGGTGTGTTATTGAAAACATTATCGCTACTTTAAACAAGTT
This sequence comes from Nephrotoma flavescens, assembly GCA_932526605.1. NCBI lineage: Eukaryota > Metazoa > Arthropoda > Insecta > Diptera > Tipulidae > Nephrotoma > Nephrotoma flavescens. Next base: position 141,499,429 of record OW052222.1, read on the forward strand.
GATATTTTCTCTACCGAATAAGCCATCAAATCAAGCCGTTTGATAGGACTCCATTGTTTATCACCGCTGAAAATGACGCCACACTCGCAAACAAAAAATTCTTGAGGTAAGTCACAAATAAAAGCTTTGTACATACGTATATAAAAATTTTATAGGTTTTATTATGCGCCCCAATTTGTTTCTACATGTGCAGATAAACTAAATGAACATTGTTCAATAATTTTCTAATCACGAATTTACGTATTTATACATATCTGTGATTCAGAAACAATGCTAATCACGTGTTTCACAAGCACATTTATGTGGTGATACCGGTGAGTGACCGAATGTCACGAAGAGAATGGAAAGAAAATCATATTGTGATTTGAAACCATGACGTAATACAACAACAACATTTATAAAAGCTCATTATATATTCATTTCCCAAGTTGATTTTCACACAGTTTTAAGGGTTTTCTTGAATCCTATTTTGAAATAATTAAAGTTTGAACTTTTCTCTATTTTTCTGTATAGAAAAAAATTAAAAAAGCTCATGGTTCAATTAGGCATAGGGAAATATAAATTTGTTTACCCAATATTTTAAGTTTAGTGGAAAAAAATTGGGACAGGGAGCCTCTATTTATCTAGATGGCTCTGGTTAAAGTCGCATGATGCAAGTATACGATCTTTCTTAACTAAGCTTAATTTTTTGATGTATATTTGTAGTCTATCATCCCCATGATAAACAGAACACATTGACGATAAAACCCTAAAATTCGAATAAAATTTTTACTTTTCTTTTGATTGTAAAAATATTCGCAAGGTATAGTGACAATTTTTACCTCAAATATAAAATATTTTATCCTTATTTTAGTATAGAAAGAAAACTGTATATAGTTTATTGTATTCTGTCGTTCCCTGTTGTGTGATTAGCCAAACCGTGTACAGTATACTTGAACTTGCGCCTCTTCCCGATCTCAAAAACCATCATATACGTATGACATAAAAAAAATTAAATTGGAAATGGAAAAAAGAAAAAAAAAGGTTGAACATATCAACGGTTCAATTCCAACGTTGAAAATTTTTATTTTATTTTACGATTATGAGATGGGTAGGAAAATTAAAAGAAATCATCTGTGAGTTTTTTTTTATTTTCGGTGATGGTATTTTGTGATGGAAATTTTTATATTTTACCCGAAACAACAAAAAAAAATCTATTAACCAAGTTACACCCGAAGAAAAAGTATTAATATAATTAAAATTCTTAAATTTGGTGGGTGACAATTATTTGATGGTAGATGTCGCTTAAAAGACGCGAGCGACGATGATGAAGAAAATTTAATTTGAATTCTTTGTTTTTAATACGCGCGAGATCCACATATTTGTGTTTGAATAATGTTTTGTTATCATGAAAAAGTGATTTGAATATAATTTGATGGGAAATTTAATTTCATTTTCAAAATCCGCATTTCTTTATTTATATATACATGTGTATGTGTGAAAAGTGTCTGATGACTCATGAAGAAGATACAAAGTATTCGATAAAAATTTCGTCGTTTCTTAAATGGCTACGCATACACATACGACTATAGTAGTACGAGTACAGTATTTTTGTGGTATCGATATTTTTGTGAACATGGAAGAAACAAGATAAAGCTCTTAGTCTCCATCGAATGTTTCCAAATAAGTTTATTATCTTCATTCTATTGTGTTTTTGTGTTTGGTATTTACGTACAGCAGATGAAAATTTTCTTATTCAAACACACAAAAAATCATCTCTGAGGTATTATTATACATTCATTTCTGTGATTTTATGATTTTTCCGTTTTTTTAACATTTTTCCATGATTAAAATTTATGCTGCTTTTCGTAAATCGTTGGAAGTCGGCAGACAGACATCTCATAAACAGAATTGGTTTATATAAAAATATTTATACAACGCTACAAAATGTACAATTCCTTTAGATATTATGGTATAAGAAAATTGGTAATGAAAACTTTTCCTATTTTATCTTTCTAGCTTTTGTTATAATCTTTCACGTTTTGACGTTTTAAGAATAATTTCGGTTTATACTGAATCCTATATCCAATTTAGTAGATAAACTATGTTTTAAGGGGGAAAAATAGTTGAACATAAGATTCATGTGGCGATACTTTATTTATTGTTAATTAAATATTTCTAAACTCTCTAGGGAATAGCATAACAACAAGTATCATCAATTTTGGCCAGCTTTGAAGGCCATTAGAGTAGGAAATACGTATACAGGGTAATTTGAAAGCTGTCATCGCATAGAACTGATGTACTAAGTGTCACGATAACTGAGACATGATAGTTTTTTTTAAACTACTCAAAATCTCACCTTTAAATGGTCATAACTTTTTTGTTTGTATCGGCACGAAATGACTTTTACTGTATTCTGCAATGTGGTTTTGTTCTAAATATATCATCATTTAATACACTTGGTTTAAGAAAAATGACTTTGGGCTTGCAAATCCTAAAAAATATGTAAAAGTCAAAAACATGTTTACCTTCTAATTGCATTAAAAAAAAGACTAGTGGTGGTTTTGAAATTATCTTTATTTCTAACATCTCTTATTTATCATTCATTTTGTGGTCAGAATATTCCTTTTAAGTTATTGATAAATTTTTAATCAACTTCATTTATTAGATTTTGTTCAAAATGACCTCTTCCACTCGCGGCGCTTATCATTTCAAATAAAATTTCTCTTATGGGTACCTTTGTAGAGTACACCAATTCCTTAGTACGTCCCCAAACGAAGAAACCCAAGTATGTGAGGTCTGGGTACCGTGCAGGCCAAGGAATAGGGCCACCTCTACCAATCCACGAGTTTGGGAATGAATCATCCGAGTATTCTGTTACCGTTCGCACAAACTATTAATCAAAACATAATGACGGAAAATATCAAAAACAAAAACACACACATCAAAAGTACAAATGGAACACATGGTTTTTAGGTTGGCATTGCCTTGAATTTGGTTTGTTTTTTGTTTCTAGAAGATACATTGATGGCACATACAATATCAAAACAATGCTAATAGGATAATGATAAAAACTGCTCGACAATTACAGTCACGCTTGTGGACAACTCATGGGTTCAGAGTTTTGTTCGCGGATGAACCAATGTTTGAATTTCACCCAAATACTAGGAGAAAAAGAGTATCGAGACAACCTGATAACGCCGAAAGGCTAACAGTTGTGTACAGTGGAGGCACTGTTGGTATGAGCTGATATTATGAGTGGTAAAAGATCTGATCTCCTTTTTCCAGAAGGTAATTTATCGGCAGCCAGATACATCAGTGAGATACTGGAACCTATAGTTTTTCCATTATCAACACAAATCGGATCAGAATCCATCTTCATGCAGGAAAATGCCAGGCCACATACAGCAAGAATCACAAAAGACTGATTGGAACCACGGGAAATCCATGTGTTACCATGGCCAGCTAAAAACCCGGATCTGAATCTGATTGAACATACATGGGATCAACTTCAACGAAGCATTTTAAATGAATTAAAACTAAATAAAAAATTCCGAATACTTAGACTGGCATCACTTAGACCTATCTAAATTGACCTTAGACCTATCTAAAGTCCCCCCCATCCTTTCATTAACCCTGGTCATTTTCCCTCCGTCATTCCCTCCGGCTTAATCCTCATAATCGATCCGATCTTATTGCCAGCGCCCCCTCTTCCCCCCGCGTTTAAGAATAATTTCGACGAATTGTTTCTTTTGCAGCAGATTATTGTAGCAGATTTATGTAATGCTATAATAATTCAAACATTCCGGAAACTAAGGGAGCAAGTAGTTGGTCTCTAGTACCGAATTATATAAAAACACGAATATTTCCGAGAGTTTTGATGTTAAATGATTGGCAAAACATTGAAAAATTTCAATACATAGAAAATTTTGGAAAATTGACCGAAAAACGATTAAAACCGAAAAGAACATAATTAAACTTCCAAAAAAATTCAGAGCACTTTTTAAACTTTTCCAACAATGACGAGTGATAGTTTGATAAGAAAAAACTGTATTTCACACAAAATTTGGCATTTACAATCCGGAGTTTCATTCTGACGCTTTTTCCACAAATTGGGAGATCCCGAGGAATTTTGGCAGAAATTTGTCTAATATCGGTCGATTATTTACCAAAAATTTTAAATTAATTTTGCAGCAATACCGGTGAAAAACACTATTCCAAAATTTAAGCGAAAATAACCATTTTTGACATAAAAAAAAAACTGTTTTTCAGAAAGAAAAAAAAATTGGTCTTCATACTTAAGCTTTTTCCATAAATTGTTAGATTATTTTGAAATTTGGTTGACATTTGTCTAACGGAAGTGGCTGCATTTTGGTTATATAAGAAGATTTTTACCATTTCGCTTTAAAAATCAAGTGAGGTATATTCGAGATCTATGTATTTCGTACGTTCATTTTAAAATAAAATCGGGTACTGGCCACAACAATACACCCCTCCATTTTTATTGCCCTCATCTTAATTTTGATTACTATCATTTGATTATGTTGTGCCTTAGATTCTGGATGATTACATTTCACAATGATATTGAATACTATTGAGGAGAAAGTCTAAGTTTTAAAATAACTCCAATTTGCCGAAAATTGAATATATCTATACTAGAACTGATAATGGCATCAACTGATAACATTTGAATGAGTTGACTTTCTAACCAAACACTTAGTTGTTTTTCGAACGTGCGATACCACAACGTCTAGTACTAATCCAAATTATATTACTTCCACTTTATTATCTTATTACCTTCCTTCCTTATTACTGTCAACCATCAATCAGGGGTTCCGTTCCAAAAACACATTTTAAGACTCAATTTTTTCAGGAACACGATAATTGTTCACCTGTTGAGCATTTGTGTATGATGGGACATGCTTTATGGTGTCAATTCGTTTACAAATGTTACAGTTAAATTGAGAGCATCAGGATGATCTTCGAAAATGATTGAGCATAGCACTATAGTAAATTGAAGTAATCGGCGGATTACTACAGTCTCCTTTATAATTGTTCATCGCCATGATCTACAGGATTTTCTCCAAATATTTTTCAATTGAGCTACCATTCTCAATTATAGTCGGAGGAACTTGGAGCAACTCCAAATCGCGAAGAGAAGGAATTTTTGGAAGAGTTCCGTCACCAACTTGTAGAAGGTTATCATTGTGTGCTCACTGATCTTCGCCTCTACGTATTAGCTGACAGTATTAACTGTCGGAAGTGAAGCGATAGTGGCCTTGACTTGACGCAGCTTTCAATAATATCGGCTCAGCTGTCTCGTGAAACTATACAGGTAACATCTGGTGCAAATCACCAACAACAATAGCTGGTCATTTTTTATTATCTCATGAGACAGTAGACGGTGCATTCAACTAATCTTAGTTAGGCAGCATTGTTAGCAGATCGATGATGATTAGGTTGGAAATGGAAAAGAAATTTGACCACCTGCACCGTCAAGACAAAAGCAGCAACATTATGCTTATTATCGAATTCGAGTCTTTAAAGATGCACTTCAGCCACCAAGTATATATGGCTGATTAAGATGTGCATATTACAACGTTGATGGGCGTCGCAGCAGATGAATTGAATTCTTTTTGAACTCGTTAAGATGGTTGCCACCACATGATCCATTCACAATATTTCGCAGAATGATTTTTCGCAGCCGCGGATTAGTGTTAGTACTTGAAATTTCGGCATGAACACAACGAACAATTTTCTTAGCAGTTGTCAATGTATCCTTCTAAGACCAGTGGCACTATTCTGGTAATTCCCTGGGAATAGGGAATTGGGGAAAGATTTTATATGTAATTTCAGTTCAAATATTTTTTTTCCGGCCTACTAAGGAGAAAAGTTTGATGTAAATATTTATAAATTGGGAATAACTTTTCCATATCTAAATTGGCAGGGAAAATTATTCCCAATTTTATTTTGTTTTCAAAAAAATTACCACTAGATTTTTACCTCAGTATGCCAGAAAAAAAATTCTAAAATAGAAATTACATATAAAATCTTTCCCCAATTCCCTATTCCCAGGGAATTACCAGAATAGTGCCACAGGTACTTGAAACTCGATCGTGTATGCATATGCACTTGCCAAAGATCCCATGTTTGATAACATTATCAAGCAATGATTCGTGCTTAATTTTGAAGACTCCTTGGAGTTTTGAAGGTGGGTTTTGAACGATTTCTTGCCAACCCGAATCCGCTGCGAATGTTACAAATAAATCGGTAAAAAATGATATAGTTCGCTGCTGATTCAGGATTGGTTGAAGCGAAGTAAGTTCATTTTGTTAGCGTCAACTTGTTTTAGGTGTGCAAGTAGGAACTATGCTTTTCTTGATTGTCATATACGGCTTCCTAAAGGCAGAAGTAGGACTACATTATAGTTTGTCTCGTTTAGGGTTACTGTGGGCAGAAAATTTTTCAGTTAAACTTTACCTTCAACTTTCTTGACAAATGGTGATTTAGTAAGGCGATTTGTTCGCAAGTTCTCATGGCCAAACGACGACAATGATATTATCCTAATATCCATCAACGTTTAATGCCTGGAATAATTATTATATCTATTAGTAATATAAATAAATCGACTAACAACTCTAGCATCAACAAGCCATCAAAAACAAGTGGAGTGCGCTCCAAGGCTACTGCATTTTATTCATTACTTTTTGGGTAATAATTACGATATTTGGCCTGTTTTATTATTATATCTGAGATATCAGATAAATCAATGGGGTAATTTATATGACAAATCTGATATTATGTTATCTGAAAAGCCTTTTTACCGATTCTTACACCCTGTGCTGAAAATATGTAACTAAAGACCACTGAACATTAAAAAGCCGAAGTGGTGACTTGTGAATCGTCAAAATAATAAAACAAACATAAAAAACCAAATTATACTATATAAGTACTAAATTAGAGAAAATGGAGCAAAATGTCTTAGTATTGACTAAAAGAGTTAACATAATAATATAGTATCATTAATTTTACAATTAGCTAATACAAATAAGTTAAAAATAATTACAAATTAATTTCAAATATGTTTTTTCTTTAAACTATTTGAGAAAAATTCAGATTTCTGAAAATCAGGTCAGAGAAAAAATCGAAAAAATGTATGGGATCTCTCTGATCTCTGCGACATAATAAAAAAAGCCGGTGTCTGTAACACGTGTACGGACATATAACGTGAATAAGTCCCATTGTTTCATGAAGGAAATGGCACACGCGATACATAAGGAGACATATTCCAGAACTTCTTTCAAAAATCATTTAAGAAACCCATTTCCTTCCAATATACCCAATCAAACTATCTAATCGGTTAAAAAATTGCCGAATTCCGCCCCAAGATAGCCATATTCCAGAACTTCTTCCAAAAATCTTTTAAGAATACTATTTCCATCCAACATACCCAATCACATTATAATAGGTTGAGAAATTACAGAGTTCCGTCTCAGATGGTCATATTCTAGAACCTCTTCTAAAAATCATTTAAGAATCCCATTTTCACCCAACATTCCCAATCCCATCATAATCGGTAAGGAAATGACAAGTTCCACCCAAATGGCCATATTAGAGGATTTCTTTCAAAAATCATTTAAGAATTTCATTTCCGACCAACATATCCAATCACATCGCAATCGGTTAAGAAATTACCGAGTTCCGCCCCAGGTGACCATATTCCAGAACGTCTTCCAAAAATCATTTAAGAATCCCATTTCCATCCAACATGCAAAATTCCATCATAATCGGTTAATAAACTATCGAGTTGCGTCCGCAGATAGCCTTATTCCAGAACTTCTTCCAAAAATCATTTAAGAATCTTATTTTCATTCAACATACTAAATCTCTTCATAATCGGTAAAAAATTTACCGAGTTCCACCCCAGATGGTCATATACCAGAACTTATTCCAAAAATCATTTAAAAATCTCATTTCCATCCAAAATGCAAAATCCCATAATAATCGTTTAAGAAATTACCGAGCTCCGCTCCAGTGGCACTATTCTGGTAATTCCCTGGGAATAGGGAATTGGGGAAAGATTTTATATGTAATTTCTATTGTAAAATTTTTTTTCTGGCATACTGAGGTAAAAATCTAGTGGTAATTTTTTTGAAAACAAAATAAAATTGGGAATAATTTTCCCTGCCAATTTAGATATGGAAAAATTATTCCCAATTTATAAATATTTGCATCAAACTTTTCTTCTTAGTAGGCCGGAAAAAAAATATTTGAACTGAAATTACATATAAAATCTTTCCCCAATTCCCTATTCCCGGGGAATTACCAGAATAGTGCCACAGATGACTATATTTCAGAACTTCTTCAAAAAATCATTTAACAGTCCCATTTCCGACCAACATACACAGTCGCATCTCAGTCGGTGAAGAAACTACCGAGTTCTGCCCCAGCAAGCCATTTTCCAGAATTTCATCAAAAATCATTTAAGAATCTCATTTTCATCCAACATGCAAAGTCCGATCATAATCGAAATTACCTAGTTCTGCCTCAAGTAGCCGTATTCCAGAACTTCTTCCTAAAATCATTAAAGAATCCATTCAACATACCCAATCCCATCATTATCGGTTAATAAACTACCGGGTTCCACCCCCAGATAGCCATATTCCAGAACTTAACCAAAAATCATTTAAGAATCTTCTTTCCATCCAACATGCAAAATCCCATCATAATCTTTTAAGAAATTACCGAGTTCTGCCCCAGATGGCCATATTCTAGTACTTCTTCCAAAAATCATTTAAGAATCCCATTTCCATCCAACATGCAAAATCCCATCATAACCGGTTAAGAAATTACCGAGTTCTGCCCCAGGTGCCCATATTCCAGAACTTCTTCAACAATGGACACCTGACAACAGGCGAATTTACTTTAAGTAAAATCTATTATCAAAACTTAAATTAAAATAAAGCAAATCAAAAAAAAAATATACAATTAAAAATATTTCCATTAGGAAGAAGAAGAAATTAATAATGTTAATAAATTATAAAATACAATATTTAAGATTTTGTTAAATATTGGCACTGTGATGAAATCGAATTACATAGACTAGGTGTTACAGGATGGCTTCTGCCATCCCGCAGATTTCACTAATACCACGCAGAGGCCTCACACAGTGATATTTTGCCGGCTACAACTCTGAAAGAAGTGCTATGGGTCGTGCGGTTTAAGGCTTGCGGATATTCTGGCTTACACCGTGTACAGAAACTTGAAAAAAACGGAAAGAGGGGTGCCTTGGTGCGCGCATCCGTCCGAACTCAATCGATGCAAGCGCCGGTTCCGAAATCGGATGCGAGCACCAAGGGACCGCAAGCAACACGCCGACACAGAATGAGAGTCTCCTCTCCTACCACACCCAACCCGGAAAAATTTCGCAATTCATTTTTTAGAGACCACGTTGAGGAAACGGAAAACGGGTGTTGTTTCTTGGTCTGGCCAGCGAAAATTCAGAAAAATAAAAAAAAATTAAAAATATACGCTTCAAAATTTGGGGCGAGACCAATGTGCACTGAGCGCGCCACATGCACCCGCTATGCGGCGCTCGATTACAATCAATAAATTTTAAAATTTAAAGAAATTAAAAATATATGGAAAAATAGAAAAATTAAATTAATAAAAAGAAAATCGTACCTTAACTAAAAGAAATTGTTGCGACCTTGAGTGGTCGTCATGCCACAGGGTCGCCGCCCCGGACCGTTGCGTCACCGATACCCAAAAATGGACAAATGGGTGGTCACCTGCTCGTTGTGGTGACTTTCACCGATAACCAAAAAAAAATGGGCAAATGACCGGATGGTCATCTGCTCGTTGCGGTGCCTTTCACCAAAATTTCAAATAAACTTTACAACTGGCCGGTTGGCCACATGTAAGTTGAGCGGCATTTGCATTAAACCGTCAATAAGGGCGTTGTCTCACCCCACCGTAAATTTGAATGGCCTCGATTGGCCATCCGTTAAATGCACGTAGCGAAATTCTATAGGCCACCCTTTATTGTTACGGTGCCTCACCCATTATTTATTGTCATTATTCGCGATACAACACCGTTTCATTTATTAGTAGAATGCAAACTAATTAAATATTTGAACGCATTTTTGGTAATCAACTACGTTACACTCTCGCAACCCGATGACCTTCACTCGATTTTAATTTACTTTGAATTAGTTTAATTTAATATTTTTTTTTTGTTTGCTTAACTAAATTAATATGTAAAATATATGCATATGTATTTTAATTCACAAAACATCTATACCCAAGTATAACAAAATTCGACTTTTTTGCCATTTTTCGAAGTAAAAACTTATATTTAGTTTCGACTTTGACTTAGTTTTGCTTTCGACTAAGAATAAGATCCTGTATGAAAAGTGTCCCGATTATTCGAAACTGGACGAAACTCAATAAAGGAGAATTGTATACATGTATGTGTGAACAGAAAAGAAAAAAACAAAATGGCGGGAGCGAGGTTGTGCATGAATGTAAAAGGCTATATTTGAAAATGTTAGAAGAAAAAGATGGCGGCATCCAAATGTTACAGAGCAAAATAAAAATTTGAGTTTAAAATGAATATTTTTATTTTATTAAATTTGCGGTATAAAAATATAAATCCATATATACATATATACGAATCTAAATTATATTTTAGTTAATTTTTTAATTAATTTTTATTATTACACAAAGTAAAGTAAACTTTAAAAGTTTAAATAATTTTCCAAATAGCTACTATGATTATTGCACATCGTTTATTATTTTCACATTTGTTTTCTACCTAACTAAAAATGTAAAACTGAACTAGAAAATAATTAATTTATGAAAACAGTTTTTGAATAGATATAAAATATATTTTGATGTAATTTTATTTAAATTAACTCACATCTTTAAGTTTTTTTTAACAAAATCTCTTTTATAAAATTTCCAAACTCATGTCGTGAACATGAAAAATAAAAACAAACCATGTACATGCTATGCTATACTCATTACTACGAAAGAAAAATTGCGGTAACACAGTATACAGTAGTAACAATTACACAGTATACATATACGCACCACTACTAAAGTATTAATTCTTCGACTTTTTTCTAATATTTCGAAGGCAAATACGATAGCTCAATTTTGAGTTTCGTCTTGTTATACTTGGGTACTTTCGAATAGTCAATCAAAATAGTATGTGTAATGTAATTCAAGATATTGTAGGAAAAGACACAAAACTTTTCTCGTATTTCGAGTACAAAAATTATATATATTTTAACCAAAACAAAAGACATGCGGACACACGCCGACAATAAGTGTTCTCAATACAAAAATCGATTTTGTAATACAAAAAAAAACTGAAAAGTTTCATAATCCAAAAAAAAACTAAAACTGATCGATTTATACAAACTTAAAAACTCGACTTTTTTGTTACATCTAGAAAAATCTTTTTTCATCTCTGTCTTTCGTTTGCATCAATTTACATTGGTACACACGAGAAACATATAACAAAAAAAATTCTTCTAGAGTGTATCGCTTCGCACACACCCGATGTACATTGGTCTCGCTTTTCCTTTAACCGCCATGACATGATCAAAAATATTTTAGTACAGCAACAGTACCACGTATTCGTAAACAGGTGGCAGTGCTGACCGTTACATGTCAGGGGCGGTATGGTGTACCATCACTTCGAATCGAAATCGAAAAAAGTCGAATCGAAAAAGTGAAAATTCTATCATTTTTGCTTTTCGAAAATGATACAACATACCGCCATTCGACTTTTTTCGAATTTCGATTCGAAGTGATGGTACAACATACCGCCCCAGATTTGTCATAGAGGTAAAATACTAAGATGGATTGTTATGACCAAAAAAGTCGTAACATATGTATACGGATTTTTGGGTTCCAGGACATTAATATTATTTACTAGATCACAGAGATACTACCGAGGAGTGAGGGCTAGCATAAAATGATGGCATAAGAGGTGCTCTGTGAAATAAAATTGGTCGCATCAAAAAACTACGAGACTTTCCAATTTGTTAAACCCGGGCCCACCAGCAAAAAATTTTACGATTTTTCCTGAAATGAGGTCCATCGCAATCGGTTCCTGCTATTCGAACTCCACCTTTCAGCAATGTTTATTAAAATTGTTTGATCGAAAAAAAAAATTTTAAAAATGAACCCGAGCACACCAGAGACAACCGCTTTTACGATTTTCATCTAAATGAGGATCCACAGCAATCGGTTTCTGGTACTAGAAAACCTTACTCTAACAAGTGTCATTAAAATCGTTTGAGGTAAGAAAAAATTAAAACCCGGGGCCTACCAGACAACCCCTTACACGATTTTTCCAAAAATGAGGGTTCATCGCAACCGGTTCCTAGTACTCGAAGAGCGAAGAAAACAAACTGAAAAATAAACCTGCGGTCACCAGATGACTTGTTACACGGGTTTTATCGAAATGAAGATATATCGGTTCCTGTTGCTCAGAAACCACCTTCAGACAATGTTCAATAAAATTGTTAACGCCCATTATCGCCCGAAATGAGGATCCACCGCTATCGGTTTCTGGAACCTCTTATGCCATCATTTGACACTTGTCACTACTCCGCAGTATCTCTGTGATCTGGCCAATAATTAACACACTGAACCCAAAAATCGCCAAAATTTTCTATGCGGTTCGATTTTACAACGCATTAACAAATAGGAAAACTCGCACTTTTTTTATGATACCAATTTTATTTCACAAAGCACCTCTTATGCCATCATTTGATACTAGTCCTCACTACTCGGTAGTGTCTCTGTGATCTCGCTAATAAGGTAATAATATTTAATGTCCTAAAACCCAAAAACCTGTATACATAGTCTATGTAATTTAATTTCATCACTGTGCCAATATTTAACAGAATCTTAAATATTGTATACTATAATTTATTAAAATTAATAATTTCTTCTTCTTCTTCCTTTTGTAAATATTTTTATATAAAGTTTTATCCTCCGTTGACAGGTGTCCATTGTTAACATTGCTTTTACCGACTGTTTGTTTATTTTTCACATCCGTCTTAATTAATAATTACGCTCCCTTCATACTACTTTCTCTGCTAAAGATTTCCAAAGAAAATTTTGCATGATTATATCACTAGATATATAAACTTTTGAATTTGACTTTTCTTAGAACACGAAACCATGAAATCCATTCAACCTACTTTATGATGGCTATCAAATTTCCAATCAGAGCTTGTCATCTACATAAATAGAAATTAATAATCAATCTGAGCGATAAACGCCATGCGCCATATTATCGGTTCAAGTATATAAATCAATTTCATTGAAAATTATTAATTCTTAGAAATTTGCGCAAACTTTATAAAATCAAAAAAGAAAATCTGTTTATGTATTCTGTTGATTTATTGAATTTAATAATCGTTATTTACATATAAATAAATAAATAAATTTAAAATGATTTTCTATTTAGTCAAAATCAAAATTAAAAAACAAATTGTTTTCTGTTTAATTTATATTTTTCAGATCAGCACGTGTAGGAAAAACCTCTTTAGTATCACGATTTTTAGGCGGAAAATTTGAAGAGTCATATACACCAACAATAGAAGATTTTCATAGAAAACTATATCGAATTCGTGGTGAAGTGCATCAATTAGATTTATTGGATACATCCGGAAATCATCCGTTTCCTGCGATGCGTAGATTATCATTTTTAACAGGTAAATCTGTCTAATTAAATTGAATATATATTTTAACGATCCCCATGGAAATTATAGAATTTTATTAATTAGTTATTTGTTTTTAATGCACGGTATTATCTCGTATTGATTAAATCACCGACCAAAAATTATAAAATTCGTCGAAGGGTGAACTAATTCGCACATAAATATTTAATTACCCAGTTCGTGTTCCCCACCCACCACAAAAATATACTTTTTGTGTTTTCTTTTATCAAGAACCCGATAAGCTTTCCACTTTGTTATACTTTTATACTGAGATATAAATACGAGATATATTTTGTTGGGTTTTAGTTCAATCGGCGTGAAAACATAATAAAATCAAATCGAAAATTTATTCAATTTTCGTTTGCTGCCTGCGCCCTCATCCCTGAAATGCCATATAACATTGCGTATGTATGTATGTGTATCGTTCATTTGTTATTTCTTGTGATGGCCATTCATCTAATTCCATTTACAATAATCACTCTTTTCATTATTTATATCAAGGAAAATGTTTTATTTGATGGAGATAACTACGCTCGAAACAAATAAATCCGTGAGAATTAGGACATGTGTGGATTTATTGTTACACAAAGTACTGTATGGTAACGTAAATGTAGGATAAATAATTTTCGGACATTGTATTTTTACGTATACAGGGCATAAAATTTCAACCTGGCTAGGCACGCGCTAAAATCAATGAAGGTTTTTAGGGTTATCAAATTTTATTTTTTTCCCAAATACTAAACATCGCATAAATTAGCAATCATTATTATTTAGGGTTGGTCAAAATTTGTAACTTACCATTTTGAATAAATTAAAATAGGGCGCGAACTAAAGCTTTGGTCATTAACCTGAACATTAAATCATTTATTGATTGACATTTATTATTAGTATGTGGAATAATAATATGATGAATGAATAAATGAAAACAGTTGTTTTAGGTTCTTTCCGTTGTTTTGAAATTATGTTAACAGTTCCCAAATTGAAGGTTATCCAATTGGTTTGGACTTGAACATATTTTCGTATGATCTTAGCACTATAGTAATTCCTTCCCAAAAATTGGGACGTGTTAACTTTATCAAAAATTGACCAATTTTCGAAGTCATAACGATTGGCTTTTTGAAAATTGATTTAAATCAGTCGCGTTTTATAATTCTAGCCGTTACGTTTACCCAAATGTCGCAGACTCACAGGATAAACAGTTTATAGTATGAACAATTTATCGTAGAATAGTTTATCGGTACTCAGCCATTTCTTATCCGATTATGATTGGAGGTGTATGTTTGATGACAATAGGATTCTAAAATGTTTTTTTAAAGAACTTCTGGAGGATGGTGTACCATGTACGAAAGTCGATTCCTTAATCGATTATGATATGATTTGGTATGTTGGATGGAAATAAGATTCTAAAACGGGTTGTGGTAAAGATTCTGCAATTTGATCACCTGAGATGAAATTTGGTTATTTCTTAACCGATTATGATGCGATTAGGTAATTTGGATGGAAATCATTTTTGGAAGAAGTCCTGGAATACGGTCACCTGGCACAGAACTGTGCCATTTCTAAACCGATTACTAAGTGATTCTGTATGTTGAATTGAAATGGGACTCTAAAATGATTTTTGGAAGAAGTTCTATAATAAGGCTACCTGGGATGGAACTCGGTCATTTTTAACCCACATGTGGCACTATTCTGGTAATACCCTGGGAATAGGGAATTGGGGAAAGATTTTATATGTAATTTCAGTTTAAATATTTTTTTTTCGGCCTACTAAGGAGAAACGTTTGATGTAAATATTTATAAATTGGGAATAATTTTTCCATATCTAAATTGGCAGGGAAAATTATTCCCAATTTTATTTTGTTTTCAAAAAACTACCACTAGATTTTTACCTCAGTATGCCAGAAAAAATATTTTAAAATAGAAATTTCATATAAAATCTTTTCCCAATTCCCTATTCCCAGGGAATTACCAGAACAGTGCCAATGATGGTTGAACGGAAATCGATGATTAACTGTTGTATTCGTCGGTGGATGAGAAAGCCGAACCCAAATTTTCCTCTATTCTACGGTTTCGTGTAGTTTGAGTATACCCATTGGTTGTATTTTGGATCTAACTACCAGTTCATTTAAGCTCTTGTAATTCAAGTACTTCAAAAGCGTAATTTCCCGCTTGATACGAAAAATTCTGGAGAACTCAATCTCTTAGAAGGCTTATGGCGCGTTGCATGTTTTCGTAATTTTCGTGTTCCCACACTTATTACGTGTCTGGGTCACGTACTGATGATACATGTTAAGGCATCCAGTTTTACCTGAAACACGTTAACATAGCCAGCCGCCTGCTAGAAAACAGATGCCTACTTCCGCCACCCATAATCTGGAAAACTGAAGATGATGTTACGCGGCACCAATAGCTGGTCCTGACATGAGTGTCAATGAACATAAGCTAAATTTCTTTTGAATCGTCATCATTACACCGCAAGCGAGGAGTTATAAATGTAGGACTTTGGCCCCGCAACCATCAAATATAATTTGAAAAGATTGACGATATAGAACTGAAAAACTTACAATTTTACAAAAATAAAAAATTCGCAAAATGTAATCCTATTGCTAGCAAACTAGTATTTTGAAGGTACAAAAAATTTATAATCGAGCTAGATATTTTTTTGGTTACATCAAGATTTGGTGATATATATTTCAAAATGCTATTTGAAAACTTAAAATAAGAAAAACATTTTGGTTTTAAACACAACTGAATCAACCATTCCACACGGGTGTAAATGAAGTCTGATTTCAGGCTTCAAAATAAGTCGTAATAGACTTTTTATTGCTAATTTAAAACCTCATTTTATATTTAACACAAAATTTTTAAGGTTTTTTGTTAAAAAAAATCCTATATGGTTTCGGTTTGACATCTGTCCGTCTGTGTCCACGATAACTTGAGCACGGCTGGATATATCAACTTAATTTCTTCACTAAAGGTTCAACCTTCTAGGAGAGGAAAAAATATGTCAAAAGTAGAAAAATAATTTAGGAATTGTGTCATTCGTACAAAGAATAAACGTACGTAACAGGGATGATATTGCCGATACTCACGGAAAAAAATATAGTAATCATTTCAATAAAATATGGGAGCCCACGCCTTTGTGGCCTATTATCGGAGAGCGTACTATATAATACTCGTAAATATATTCTATGAAGTATAGTAATATTTATTACAAACTTGGTACTGGTTATCATAAAAATAGTAGAATATTTTTAATAAATGGAAATATTTACCATCACACAAAGTAGAGCGTCCTATTCATTTTAGAAACTTTTGTTAATCCTGATAGTAATGTTAGCTATAATAATGTTAACTATTCCAATATAATATTGTTGCGTTTGTAATTTGAATTGTCTTGAGTTATATGAGATATAGCACTACATTTAATAATTATGGTAAAGTTTACTGAGTTGTATATCTATCTATACGTATAATTCTGCATGGTACATTTTCCAAGACAAATAGGGTTATTTTTGATAATTGTGGTAGCGGTCACTGCTTCGTATAGCACTACGTACTTTTAAGCATGGTCTACTTTCCATATCATCTAGGACTATTTTTCACAATGGTAGCGTCTACTATGTTGTATAGCTATATTTCTGATTTGGTATAGTATGATTTCCAAGATTACTTTAGTAATCGGTTATTTAAAATAGTAAATTTTGCTATGAAAGTGTTAAATAAAATTCAATTTTGATTTTTTAATTAGTTACTGACATTTTATTTTATTTTATTTCAATATACAATTATTATAACATAACTTTTATAATATTATAAATTATTTTAACTTATCTTAAACATAACGCATTATTTAATTTTACATAGTTTGACTCGCGTTTTAATGTTAGACTTAAATCTAAAACTTAAAAGGCTAAATTCGTTTATTCCGAATTTATGTTTTACAGCGATTACAAGACAAGAAAAACATATTTATGAAAAATAAAATATTTCATTTACTACCTAGTATTAATTACGCTATTTTTATTTCTTAACCCTCATGTATGTAAAGGAAAAATATCTTAACTTGAGTAATTGAATTATTTTTTCCACTTTCGTCCAAGTTGTAACATTTCTTATTTTTAAGTAGGATCGTAATCTATACCAATTGAACTAGAAGTTCTTATAAAATTTAAAGTTTTTATTGGGAGTAAAACATACAAAAATAGACGTCTAAAAGTGCAAAAGGTACCCGGGTACTCACGTCACTCACATTAGGGTTAAATATCATTTTATTTTAAAAAATATCGATTCGTCTTTATTATTTTCGTTTAAATTAATTATCATAATTTGTGGTGCTTTCACGATACGTTAACGACAGATATTTTCTGCTGATGTTAAGCAGTCCTTGTAATTCTTATACGAACCTGGAATTCGATTTTTCTACTAGCTCACTTATTTAAGTGGTATTTAAAATATTTGAATCTGTCGTATCACCATCATAATTTTTTACTTATTTAATATTTCGGTATTATGCCTTTATCAATGAAAGGAACAGCTATAGGAACTGACATATACGTTTAATTTATTTTATTATCTCTAAAACTATTGCAAGTTCTTTCGTTTTCACGAATATATTCACGAATATATTATATAAATATTTTTTTAAATTTATATTATATGCTTAAATTAACTAAATAATAGCTATTAGAGTTTTTTCCAAACACCGCTTATTATTGACTTATTTGACGCCATCTTGAATAAGTCGGTCAAGTCAATCCAATTCATTATACTGACTTATTTGTCGTCACAAATAATATAGACGTACTCATTCAAATAAGTCTCCTCGCGAGGTGACTCATCCATATTGAAATAGGTCACCGAGGATTCTTATGCCCAAAAAAATGTCGGTGTTTGGGAAACAGCCTTTGTATTAAAAATAACATTACAATTTGGATAATAGGATTTCATTTTCACCTCCGTGCTGAATAAAATACTGGTAATATCCGGATCGTTGATCGCATCATTATCATATTCCTTATCCATTATACCATCTAATAAGGGCGTAAAAAAAAAATTAAAATGTTTAGTTTAACAGAAATTTGCCAAAACAGAAATAATGATTTCTATGTAGCATAGCACAGTTTTACAATAATGAATGGGAATACGTATTGAAACTTCAATAAGCATTCCTATATATTGTTCTAACTAGAACTATGTTTATGACACGTTCTCCGATTTGCATAGTATTAAGTAGCATGCTATATTCGAATCTGGCCTCCACAACTAGGATATAATTCAACCTCCATTTTGCTGCATACACATTATATAAATAGATAAAACATTTTATTTATGCGTAGAATAAATCAATTTCTTTATTTGGGATAAGCTTAGAAATTGTACGTACAAGTGTACGTATATATTTTCTTGAAAATGAAGGAATCCGTCGAACGATCAGTTTTTAAAAAAAAAAAAAGTTTGATAAAAGATTAAGCTTATTCCAAATTAACACACTGAAAAATTATTGAAATATATAAATTATTACCTTTATTATTAATAACTTTATATCACACAAATAATGCACCAGACCAATATATTTGATTTTTTAACACACTATATTACATATATTTATAACGGCACTTACGGCGATTTTTTGTTTGTCGACCGCATACGGCATTATTTAAAATGTCACTGATAAAGGAAGAGAGCAAATATTATAAAATGAAGAAAGTCAAATAAAATGTGATACATTCCTATATATTGTTGTAACCCTAACTATGTGTATAACATGCTCTCTGATTTGCAAAGTATTAAGTGCTAGGCTTTTGTTCCTTTGGAATATATTTTAACACTCTTCTTTAGATAAATCCACTTTTTATAAGATAATATATAATTTTTGATAAGCTTAGATTTTTCTCAATTTTGATTAATTTTATTAATAAAAACCCTACGTTTCGACGGTGTACTTATATTATACAACAATAAAATGTGTTTTACTTAACTAAGTATAAAGGGATTTTGCTAAAACAAACAGGAACCATTCCTATACACATCCGATTATTTATAATAAATATTACTATACATTATGAATAATTTGCTTATATATAGGAACGATTCCTATATAGCGCTGGCTAATATGCAAATCAGAGGGCGGGCCATGTACATAGTATGGTTGACAACAATGTATGGGAACCAATAATTTAACAGGTTTCCCATACATATATAGGAAAAAAATCAGCGTTTTTTTTTCTCCGTGTATAGTATTTTTTCCTATACTCTTGCTGTATAAAAAGTACCTTGATACTTTCGTGTCGTTTTCAGCACTTTTGAGAAAATTTTAAAATTATCACTCGTAATCCGTTTGTGGGATAACTTTTGTAGAAGTAAATAATAACAAAATGCAATTCTTTGGATTTCGTCCAGTAACGGTGGCCCATCTAGCGTTTGCAATTTCAACTAACGGTTATTTCGAGTGTGGTAACACACGTTATTCGTGTTATGACAAAAAATTAGTATAATGTGTGACATTTATGAAATGAGTCGCTTTACAAAATTGAGAAATATTAAAAACTTACTTTCAAAGCGGTGAAGACTCACCCATAAACTGTAAGAAATTTGTGTGGAAAATTCAGTAGAAATGATATGCCTACAAGGCAATTTGTGGATCAATTTGTGAACCGAGTTTGTGAAACGGGATTGTAATTGAATTTTAGGAGTTGTACATAATATGTTGTACGTTGCATATACATATATTTATATTTAAATATGTTGAATCTATATTCAGTTCTCCTGTAACTGAATATAGTATGGCAGCAGGGTATAAATTAATTACACATACATTTAATAATATAATTTAATTATATATATTTTAATAAACATTTATAAATTTTATTTATTATATAATTTACTGATAATAAATACAATTTTTTTATTCACAAAATTGTGTCTTAGCTTTTCATAACGGAATTTTTCAAAGCTCTATATAATTTCTTGAACAATTCTTAAATTACTCTATCGTGAAAAATTCAAAACAAAACCTTATATACAATTTAACTGGTATACAACCTGGCTAAGGTCTCTATGATTCAGTGTTTCAACTAGACCAAACCGTATACCAGTTATAACAATTATACTAATTATATATATTTAATAAAACGTACTCATTATACCTTTCATAAATGTCATAAATTGACATTTCTTAAATACTAAACGTGACATAACAAATCAACAACAACAAAAATTGAGGTAAAATATTTATTTATTAAAAGACAAAGTAATAACTAATAATAAAACTTAATATATTTATTTTAAAGATAACTTAACACGAATGATACACCATAAACCAGCACGGGCACATTGCTCAGAATGTGTCCATCGACATCAACTCGCCATCGTGCTCAAAAATTGAACATTTCACGCAGTTCTATGAAGATCTCGGTATAAAGGTGCGCAAAGTTCAATTAGTGCAGGAGTTGAAGCAAAATAGCCATTCGCAACGTTTTCGGTCCGCTGATTAGGCGGTAAAAAACTCTGAGCATCCCTGAGTCAAAATTTTTCGAAAAAAACATATATTAATTGAAAAAGGAATATGTTTCGTTCGAACAGGAAGTTTGTTTTGGTTGGCTAGTTTTAATTTCTTTCTGCGCCCTTCTAACGGGCTCGGGTTCAAGTAACAAACTTCGCAGATCGTGGGAATCACCACTATTCAAATAAATTTGACACAGGAAATGGTCTTGTACCGTTGAAAAATAAAAAAAATCTACTGCTCAAGTTTTAGACTCCACTGGACATCTACAGTGCGAGTAAGACCTAGTCGTAGGAATTCACGCACAAACTTTGACGCACTTTAAGGTGTAAACAAACACAAAATTCGTAGTATCTTTTATTCCTATTTCAAAACAGCTTACGCAAAAATTATACAAATTACAGTTTAATGTCATTGACGTGAAGTAACCGTGAAACATTAATTACTATCTAATAAACAGATGCAGTTCAACTTCTCAAATAAAATCGAGCGTTTAGGATCGGTGCAGTTTTAGTGCTCTTGTTGAAACTAATTAAGACCTCCATGATTCGATGGCAACTCAGCCATTAATATCCCACTAAGTATATGCCGGTTAATTACTACTTTTCAAAACGGTTATTCGTAATAAATAAATATAAAGTCTTAAAAACGAACCCTTTTAAACTTTATGTATAAAAAAACTTGATAAGCCTACCTTTTTATTGAAATAAACCAGTAGAAATCAAATTACCCACAAATACGAAAGAATTGCAAGAATTTTTTCGTTTAGCTCCTGCAAAATGCTATTTTGATGTGTGTCAAAACAAACTGAATTGAGTTTTTCTTCACATTTGCTTGTTTAGGCTGAGTGCCGAACCTAATGTTGATTTCGATTGAAGGACAAATGTTACACTGAAGGTGGCTGCATGAAAAAATTCTACCGTGACATAACAATAGCTACACACTACAAAATAAAACATAATGAGCAATAAAAAAGTTGGTATTAATTGTCATTTACGAGATAAGATATTTTCATTTTTTTAAGCTTATTATGTTGGCGCAGCTATTTTCACGGCAGAATTTTTTCATGCGGCCGCCTTGAGGGTAAAAATGGTACTCCAACTGCTGTCAAAATGTTCGATTGAAAAAAAAGTACCACAAGGGTAATATTTTGCTACACCCAGAGTAATTTTCTCTTCTCCTGCAGCCCTATTCCTGAATACGATACGAAAACGAAAGTATAAGATTCCTATTCAATTTTAAATAAGAATCGTACGAATCTGATTCAATTCAAATATGATTTTTGCATTTTCGTTTTCGTATCGTATTTAGGAATAGGGGGGCTGGTTTTTTGGTCGAGTAAACCATTTTTTGTTGTCATACGCCATTTTTTCTATACTTGTCTAAACATACGTGTTTAATAATCAGGATAATAACTTTAATTCGAGTATTACGTTATGGAGGAAATTTTAAATGACATTTACTTCACATCATCATCATCATCATTCTCCTCGGATTCATCTGATGAGGAATTTTTGAAACAAACAATTGTCAATCATCGACATGACATGACAACAAAAATAAAACAAATATATTGTTTTGACATTTAAAAGCGGTGTAGTTCATTTCTGTTACATTGATATAAAATGAGGGTATTATTTTTAGAGTAAGAAAATATCAATCGAAATCAACATAAGATAAAATTCAATTTAAGGTAAATTTTTCGGTAAATTCAATTATTGTTCAAAAACTCTATCGCGAACTGATCGAAAAATCTGTCCTAAAACCGGTTTTTACTGTAGTAAACGATTTACTTTAAGTTTGGCACACAGCCTTAGTATTCAATTATTGGTGAAGTAGGTAAATGTGAGGAAAGTACTTTCAAATTAAATTCAGTACTCAGCCAGAAGAGGCTGTGGGCCAGTAGTCGGGTAAATCATTTACTAAGATAAAAATCGGATTTACAATAGATTTTTCAATCAGCCTGCCATAAAGTTTTTGAAAAATAAATGAATTTACCGAAAAATTGACTTTTACCCGACTGTTGGCCCCACAGCATTTGCTCCTTAAAATTCAGTACTTTTGATAATTTAACAATATCATCCCTGGTACGTAATGTTAGTTTTGCATATTTTTAGACTACTAAAACTATTAATAAAATAATGGTTTAAGTATAAATAAAAATTTAAACGTTCAGAAATATATATTTATTTTTTTTTGTTACTAAATAAGTTATGAAATAAAAGTCGTTATATTCTTACTTCTTAACATGTTTTATACTCTTTCATTTTCGAATATTTTTCCTTATTGCCATCTTGGAAAGAATAGTGTAACTTATGACATACTACTCATTGCATAGCTATTAGTACGATTTATACACCTAGAAGGCAATGCATGGCCAACCAAATGATTTTCTGAATTTATTTAAAAAAAAAATCCAAACCATATAATCCTTCTTTTGCTTAACCGCGGCAATCGTAGTATTCTTATGATTGTGATGAGTTAATGTGATAAGTTATTTATTTTTGTGGAAAAGCTATTTTCTTTTATAAATATTTTTCTTAATTTATAAATTTTAAAATCCGCTAACAAAAAGAAAACGCGAAAAAAAATTCCAGCGTCAAAACGAGTCCGTATACGTGATATACGATCAAATCCTGTTATTCGACAACGCGAACGAAGCTTCCACACAACACGTCGTCTTGAAATACGATACAATTCAGATGTTTGAGAGTGCGAGCAAAGCTTGCACACAGCGCGTAAATTCAGACACCTGGCTACCTGTGCCTCTAGATGGATTGATTCTGAAAAGCTAGAAAATTTTTACTTGTAGTGGTACTGAATTTCTTAATGAACTGTGAGAATTAGCTCACAAACCAAATAAAGAACCCAAGCACAACAGATGAAATGCGTATACAATCACAGAACGTCAAAAACCCACAGCACAACATACTAGATGGCATAGTAAATAAAAATAATACGTTATTTGGCGTATATACTCGTATTTCGTTATATTAAGGAATTAACCCTAGCCCCTCATTTTCGAGTAAATATAAGAACAAGTATATACATACAAAGAATTCCCGGTCTTCAGTAAACTGAATTCACTCAATCCGTTTGCAGAGAGAGACTATGGAACAGTATTAAAGTAATTGCAAAACAGAAGAAAAGCAATATCATCCCAATCCTCCCGGTATGCCGTATACCTCATCCAATTTCAGCATGCACCTTCCAACAGCCCTATGGAACCTGGGTAGAATTCTCAATGGACTAATCATTCATTAATTTGAAATTAAACCCTGATTATGTAACCATAGAAATAAGGCGGCCGGAACCCTCAGTTGGATATAGCGCCGGAAAAATAAATAAATAAAAATTACAAACATGCCAAACATCCGCTTATACCACCAGTTATGTTACTATTCCTTATTGATATTATCTTATGATTTGAATATTTTGAAAATTTGCTAAAAATTTATTTACGGAAATCTATGGTAAATTTATTTTTCTATGCTTGCACTTATTACAGAATCTGGAACCAGGTCAGCCTGTCACTATGAACTAAAATATTCCTATGTCTTCGTTTTTGTTATGGGTAAAATATTATACGACGATACTTGGCCTTATCCGGACTACTAGCCTAGTGCTTGACATAACTCAATCAATCAAGGGCCTAAATTATTTTATGGGAATGGCGTTCAGTTCGTGTATAACATCACACATAAATGGCGGGCCAATCTTGAACCAACAAATTAATTTGAACAATTGTTCAGTTTTCTTAAAATATTTCCCAGTTCTACAAAAAGTTCTCGAGTACAGACACCAAAAATCTGTCTGTTGAAATTAATTGTATAAGTGATTTTTCCAGCTTTGCCATGCAATAAAGAATAAAAAGTTACACAAATGGAAAGGAAACTGGGAAGTTAAAGAAAACTATGAAATACGGTACGTGTACATACTTTCACAGCATCTCTAACATTATTAACTCAAGTATTAAAACAAAATAAAACGTTAAATAGATTGTAGACAAGCCGTTTGTTGTTGCTTGATAAAAATTTTAACAGAATTCATAGCCGTATGAAAATCGTATGAACTTTATTGACCAAATTCGAAAAATTGCTAACAATTTTTTGTGTATAGTGGAGTGGTCCAACAATGCTGCACTAGACATGATAAAAGCAATAAAAATTACCCCATTTTTTCCGCTAGATAAAAATTTTTTTTTTGGTCAGCTCATAAAATATTCTCAACAGTAAGTAATTTAAAATTACGTATATAGAGATAGACAAGGGGGGGGTATTTTTAGGAAGCTCTTGCATTTAGTATAAAATGAACGGAAATAGCAAAAACAAAGGATAACGTTGTACAATATTTTAAATGTCTGCATTGTTTGGCATTTTTATTTGATACAGTTTTTGCTTTAGGATATTTTATATTGTTGTTGGTTTTTATTCGTATACAGAAACAGAAGTTTATAATATCGATTATACTTTTTATTAAAAACCATTACTTTCCTTATCGTTATCACTAATTACCCAATTCTATTGGCATATTAAATTCGTTTTTTATGCAAAAAAGCGTAATTTGGTGATGAAACCGATTTGTCATAAGCATTATAAAAATATTTAACTATCTAAATAATTTAAAATCGAATGCCCAAAACAGATAATAAATATTATATTTTCGAAAATAGGAATATTTGTGTATTCCGGAGTCCGCAATAAAAATGGCACATGAGGATGTTGTGAAAAATATGCTATATCAACTAATAGTCTGTTTTTTATGATATATAGGCTCTTTCAATCTTCTGCAATCACACAGGCGTCTAATAATACACTAACTATGTAATAAAGTTAAGTATTTCAGTTTAAGTATTTTAATTTGCAATTATGTATTATTATTTTATTTTTCGCAGGATCACTTCGAAACTTCAGGCATTTTCTACTGTACTTTTTGAGCGGGACTTTATTTAAAATAATTAGTTTTAGTCCTTAAATGTACTCTTCTAGCTTTGGTGGTTATAAGATAACGATGTTTTCTAATTATTAGTTAAGCCCAACCACCAAAACGTTTACCTGTCGCCAAATAATAATATTACATAACATTACATGTTTCGAAATCCTAAAATTAGAGATAGGTTTCTACTTATTTCAAAGAAAAATAAGCAAAGGTAGCATTGACATTACGAAAAGGTGTGATAGGGTAGCCCGAATTAAGAAAAGTTGAATTAAGAAAAGTGGATTAAAAAAAAAGTGGTATTTGTATGAAAAATTTCCACTTATTTTATTTCGCATTTTAAACAAATTTCCATTTTAAACAAATTTCAAATTTTCAAAATTTTCAACAAATTTCAGCATTTTAAACAAATTTCAAAAAGTAATTACAACAAAAAAACTCAATTCAAAATTAATTCAAAAATGCACATCTTATTTCATTTTTTAGAAAATTTATCTTAATTCATTTTCAAATTGATTTAAAATACATTTATTTTGTTTCATGTTTAGCCCACTTTTCTTAATTCATTTTCAAAATGAATGGAAGATTATTAGGCTAGAGTTTAATTTACATCGATAAAATCAGGTAAGGAGTATACATTTTTTAAATTTTGAAATGCAGGATTTTTTATTAATAGTTATTAGGAGGGAAAAGCTATATTTTACCGGAAAATTGTTTGACAGATTTTTTATTTTTTAAATATTTTTTTTGTTTTATTTATTTTTATTAATAATAAATGCTGGGAGCCTGACCCCCTAAATTAAGAAATGTTGAATTACGAAAAGAGAATTTAAAAATTGGTATTTGTTTGAACGTTGATTGTTTTTACACGGTTGGCACGTATCACCGTGTAAAAAAAGGTTTGGGTGTATTTTATTTTACATTATAAACATAAGATTTATATTTGATTTTTATAACAAAGCGATGCATGCGAAATTTAATGTTTTTAAGAAAATGTTTCTTCTTACAGTTTTTTTGTTGCATTGTAGAGAAAGATAAAAAATACTCATTTCATAAATTTGATTTGTATATTAATTGTGAATTAAAATATACATTTTTGAATTCATTTAGAAATTTGCATTTTTGCACATTTTGTTAACGAAAGGATTAGTTGTAAATTTTGAATAGTTTTAATTTTCATATTACAGTAAAAACCCGATTATCCGGCATCCAATTAACAGGAACACTCAGTTAACCGGAATTTTATTTTGCAGTTGAAAATTCTCTTTCACAAGGAAAATTATTTCTTTTTTATTGGAGAATTCACAGAAAATATACATACTTTACTAAAAGCTCCGTCATCCGAAATGCTTGGGGATGTGAGCATTCCGGATAGTTGAATGTTTCATTAAAACTAGAAATTTTACAAGAATTTCGCTTGATTTCATTATTTTTTTAGGATTCTCCTTTATTTATTTTCAAATTATGTACCAGAAAACATTTTTTTATACATCAGGCCATTGAATTTATTACATATAATAAATACATATATACATATTATGTATATGTGTACACTCATACGAGTACCCAAAATTTAATAATATATTCAATATTTCACTAACCTAACTGTAATACGACTTTACACATTCAAATTAAAATGGGAAGAATATTTTCTGTGAATCCCCGAATAATGAAAAATTATAATTTCCCTTGTGAAAGAAAAAAGATCAAAAAAAATCCTAAAAATTTAAAATCTGGTTAACTGAGTGTTCCGGTTAATTGGATGCCGGATAATCGGGCTTTTACTGTAATATGAAAATTAAACCCATGCAAAATGTTCAACTAATGCTTTAATTAATGAAAATGTGCAAAAAACAATTGCTAATTTCAAAATGAATTAAAAACTGAATATGAAAGGGAAAAGGGCAACAAAATCTTCCTCAAAATTAAAATTCCGGTTAACAAAGGGTTCCGGATATTTGTATGCCTGATAATCGGGTTTTTACTGTAGTACATCTTTACGTTTTATTTCGATTTAAAATAAACATTTTATTTCATTTTCAATAAGTCATTTTATTTATAATTTTGCAATGCACAAAAAACAATTGCAACTTTCAAAATGAATTTAAAAATGAATATGAAAGAGAAAAGAAAGAGAAGCAAAAAAAAATCCTAAAAATTAAGATTCCGGTTAACTGAGTGTTCCGGTTAATTGGATGCCGGATAATCGGGCTTTAACTGTACTGTAATATGAAAATTATAGCCATTTAAAATTTTCAACTAATGCTTTCATTAATGAAAATGTGCAAAAACCAATTGCAAATATGAAAATGAATTAAAAATGCATATGAAAGAGAAAAAGGCAAAAAAACTTCCTCAAAATTAAAATTCCGGTTGTACATAGATCACGACTTAAAAAGGCCGACCTCGAAAGTTTTCAAGATTTGCCATTCGCTATATCGCTGAACTCAAAAAAGTACATTTTAAAAATATCAACATATGTTTACGTGTGTGCGTGCGTGCAGGCTAAAACTCTGTGTCCTCCCTACAGCCCAAATAGTTTGACTGTACGGGGTAAAACTGCTCTTTCGAGAGAATTTACCATAAATTTTCTTAAAATTTCAGGTCCCAGCGCCCTCACTACTTCTCGTATATTGGCCTAAAGCTGTCAGATGGTTCTTGGCTTATTGGTATACACTTTACCCTTTAGGCGGCCCAAAAGAAAAAATCGGGAGGCGTTAAATCGGGCGAGTGCGAAAGCCAGTTAAAATTAGAAAAACGCGATATTATTCGATCGCCAAAAATTTCGTGTAGGAGAGCCATAGTTGAACGAGCTGTGTGATCTTGTTGGAACCACAATTTTGATTTGTTCTCTACCTCTTTGATTGATTGATTGATTGATTCTGAATGTACGACCAAGTTCTTACACAGGAGCTCCCGGTTGACGCCGGGCCCACCGTACACTCTTTTTAACATATAACAAAACCGAAGGATTGGATAGGTTAGTTAAGTGGGACAGAATCGGCCCGGTTACAGACACCTAGGTATAGCCGATAGTTAGTAACACAAAGACAACACAATTCTAATCTACTAGAGAAAGGATAAAGGTTTAATAGGTTTAACGGATAACGATGTTATTGGTCTTCAACAATTGCTTCTTTAAATCAGCAACCTAAGAAAAAATGATATTATTTCAGATGTATCCAGAAATTTCCTAAAATTTAATTCTAAATTAATACTTTTCGGCTTCCTAAACAAAACTGATTAATTGAATCGCCCTGGTTCCAGGCATCTAGGTAAAGCTGATAGTTAATAATACAATGACAACACAATTCTAAACTACACAATCAGCAACTAATATTTCAAATGAATATCATTTGACAGGTATCTGTAGATTTCCTGAAATTTAATTCTAAATTAATATTTTCCGGCTTCCTAAATAATATAAACAATAATTAATATAATCCTCCTGCACCTCCACAACTTACAAGAGAATTTCCTGAAACCACAGTTATTTGATAATAATAAAAATTACTCTAAAATCCATTAGTATTTAACCCTTGAATTCGGCAACCACGAAAAATTCAAAAAATTGCAAAAATATGTGAGACAAGGCAATGGCTCCGGGAAAACTATCAATGTCAGATTAACTTCCGGATTGAATATTTCAAATAAATTTAGTTTATTTCGAAAAAAATTTCCAAAGAATATTCGATTCAAGTATCATTATACTGCCCAGGGGCGGTATGTTGCACCATCACTTCGAATTGGAAAAAGTCGAATTCGAAAAAAGTCGAATCGAAAAAGTGAAAGTTGTATATCTTTTTTGCTTTTCGAAAATGATACAACATACCGCCATTCGAGTTTTTCGAATCTCGATTCGAAGCGATGGCACAACACACCGCCCCAGGATATTGATACCATTCTCAATGGAACTTTACCATTCCTCAACCAATAACTTTCAAATATGGTATTCAGAATTGGATTGGAACTCTAGCATAACGCTCAATGGAACTAGGCCATCTCTCAACAAATGATGATCAAATACGGGGAACAAAGCCAAATTTGACGAAATTTTGGGATTCGGCTATAATGAATGGAACCAGGCCGTTTCCCAACCGAAATTCTTCCAATTCAGCTTGAAAAGCTGGGCTAGGATTCTAATAAAGTAGGCTCAACTTGTATATTGGAATTGTATCGTATCTTCTTAATGAAGTTCTAAAATTCGACCATTCTGAATAGAACTTGGCCATATCCCAACCAATTATTGTCAAATCAGGTAAGCAAAATTGGATGTGAATTTAAAAATGGATTTTAGAGAAGTTCTGGAATCTTGCCGTGCTGAACACTTTCTTAACTAATTATCTTCGGGTCTGGTATGTTGAGCTGAACCGGGATTCCAACATAAACCCCGGATGAAGTTCTGGATTTTTTACAAAATAAGGCTGAAAATAATCGGCCAAGGAATTATCCTATTGCTCCACTTACCCGTCAACAAGACAACCCGTTGAGAGTTGACCCAGCCAAACTCAGCCTCACCAAAACTAAAATGTGCTAGAATTCCAGCAAGTCCAAAAATTATTTTATGCATCTTCCGCAGTATACTGTCTAAAAGCAGATTACGCAACAATTCCGCACATCACAATCAAACAAAAAGATCATTATTTACATGAAGTGGCGGCACGAATGGAAGATAGAACTCAAATCAATCGATATTCGAGAGAAGATAAATTCTTTTATTGAAAATAGTGCCAGCAGTGAGCAATCTAAAAAAATAGTCAACATTAAAAGCCCGAGGCACATCAAAGATTTGCTTGTCATTAAACACAAAAATAAAAATTAAAAACCATTTTCTCTTTGCGGTCTCATCCCTTTAAATCAGTCTACAAAAAAAATATTGAATATTTACACATATGTACCCCCAAACCTGCTCCTCCACGGTATTTTTCTTTTTTTTTCACAATTGATTATTTTTACACAGAGAAAAAAAAATAAAAATAATATGTATTGGCAATTGTTTCAATCTTAGTTTTAGTGTTACTTAAAACAAAATTTAATTAAATTTTAATAAATAGTTTAAAATGATTTATCAAGCACTGCTGCTCGTTTAGTTAAATTTAAAAATTGAATTTTGTGTATTGGGTAAGTCAAGATTTTCATAACGCAAACCATTAGAGACAAAAATAAATATGTATATTACAACGATTTGCAAAAGATGAAGGTTCTACATCGGTCAGCAAAAGCTTTAAGTTGAACGTAGGTACAATTCCAACAATTAAAAAAGGAAAAGGATATTCGTAAATCTGTGTCAGATGATACCAGGATATAGTAGCGCATTCTCACATACTAGAAATGCGGCCATTGAAAATATGGAAAAGGGATTGTTTACATTTATTGAAGATCATAGCCAAAAACGTATATCTTTGAAATGTATTACTAAGGAGAAAGCCGTAAGCATTTATGAGAAACTGAAACAACTGGAACCATCAACGTGATCCCAGTTAGACCAAAAAATATATTACAAGTAACGGGTGGTTACAAGGGTTTTTACGAAGACATGCCATTACTAAACTTGCCAAAATAATTGAACAGTGAATATACGTCTGATAAAATTTTTAATACTGACAAAACCGGCCATTTCTGGAAGAAAATGTCAAGCAGAACATTTTTGTCTAGAACGGAAAAGAGTGGTAGTGGTTTCAAAGTGGCAATAGGTAGCATTACGTTGTTGCTTTGCGGCAATGTCTCAAAAATTCGTATTTTAATATCTCTCATAGTTAATCGATCACTCCGACAATGATCATTGAAAGGTGTCAATGGAAAGGAACTTCTAGTTCAATGGATGGCAAATAAGAAAGCCTGGATTTCGGAGTCAGTATTCAATGAATGGTTCGAAAAATATTTTATTTCCGAGGTCACAGGATAACGGCATGTCCTTTAAATGTAAAAGTCGTCGTCTTGCCACCTAATATAGCTTCTCTTCTGCAGCCACTCGAATAGGGAATAATTGTAACTTTTAAAGTATATTATGTAAGACGATCATTTAAATATATTTAAATAAAATGGATGAGGATGAATCACTAACTGTTGTTGACGTGTGGAAAAAAATCAATCTTGGACTGTATAAAACATGCAGTTTTGTGCGTGCCCAAAATAAGGCCATCTATACTTTGAATGCTTGCTAGAAGAGCGTTTCGTCCGATTGTGTTAAAATTGTAGACACTGCCCCATCAAACGTAGCCGATGAAATGTACACCGAAATAATCAACAAGCAGTTGGCGATGAGAGATTATGCAACTCACCATTGACGGTATTCTTTGAAACGTATCTACCGTATAAATACAGACCTGGGTGTATTGCAAATTAAAACAATTAATCATAAACACATCGTCGCCTTGGTGCAACAGTGACACAACTCAAATTTCACTCATTTCTAAGATATTCGAATCAATCGATACCTAATAATTCATATTTTTATAATTTTGTATCAAAACATACTCTCTTAAGCAGTTATTTCTAGGAAATAGGTAAGATTCCATGTTAAAAATCACTCAGTTAACGAGAGAAATTAACATTTCTTAACATATCTTAATATTGGAAATTATCTTAAGATAATTTGCAAAATATTAAGGAATTATAAAAATTAAGATCCGCTTGAAGTTGTAGGAATAGAAAAAATATTATTTTAGTAATCAGAATGTATTTTTATTTAGTTTTGAAAAACGCTGTTTTTACAAACAATTTTAAGCGATTTTTTCAAATCGCTCTACTGAATAATTAAAAATTTTGAGTTGTGTCACCGTTGCACCAAATCGACGATATATACATTAAAATAGTATTAATATGTTATAATAATGTTCTAAATTAATTATTAAAATAATTATAAAGAGGTAAAAAAAGTCAATCATATATAAATATACACATAGGTAACTAAACATATCCACATGTATAAATACAGCCGTACATACTCATATACGCATATGCATACACATGCATACATATGAAGGTTAATAATTCGCTCGTTAAAATGTATTATTCATTCTCCATACCGATCGAATAGTGTTACCCACACCGATCGACTAGTGTTATATACTCGACGCGACCGACGTTACTCAAAAGTGAAAATATATGATTTCAAACTACAGCAATTATATTCGACGCGATTAACGAGTCTTCATTAGGCTATGGAAAATAACGTTTTTGACATTTAGAATCGTCGGGTTAACAAGGGTTATTTGTAATGCTGTTCAATAAAAATAATGAGAAGAAACAAAATATATTTAGTTTTACTATTTACTTATGAAGAATAATGTAGAGAGAAGTTATATTCTCTCTTCGATCGTTCAATACAGACAACAATACATTTATCCATCCGCTTTCTTATTCAAATAGAATAAAGTAAAACAAAAGAGCACCGTTCGTTAACAAATATAATGACATCAATCCTTTTTGTTTCTCATTAATCGCTCACCATTCGTTTTTTACCGCACAACATTTTTGAAATTTCTGTTTACTATTCAAGAGCAAAGAGAAATAGCATACAAAAAATGCATATAAAAATGGACGAAAAACGAATAATAAGCAACTAAGAGCATGTAGGTAGCAAACATACTGGCATAAACACAAACACCGCATTCTTTTATATTTTATGACCAATTACAATTTATTATGATTGTGTGAATGTATATCACAGTATATCCGCTTTCCGGCAAGACAAACTTTTTTACTTAAGTTTAAGTCTACCGTACACAAATGTGTACGAAAAAAATGACAGGTTGCAATATCTTCCAGACTTTAAGGGACCTTAGTTAAATCGGAATTCCTTTTGAAAAAGCACCACAATTTGACAACACACAAATTATATAACAATCATTCACTTGTTTTTGACAACATACCAATTATCCTATCATTATTATAGTTATAGTGTCAAAAATAAATTTTGACAAGATTCTCTTGCGTGCGTCAGTTATGATCGCGGCTGGAAAAGGGATATAGTACAACGCAATGCATTTAGCTACGGCAAACACACACGTAAACGATACCACACAACACTAGGGCGACACACCATAAATGCGTACTTTCTTATTATAAGTGTATATTTACATTCACAAACAAAATTAGAACTTATATAGGAACTAAAATAATAAAAACACTAGTATTGTACATCTTTATGTGTTACATTACCTAGCGTTTAGCTATATACTTAAATTTTTGTAATAATAAATAATAATAAAAAATGTATTAAAACAATGAAAAAAACACTTAGCTTGAGCATCCTTTGACATCAGAAAATTCCTACACATATTTAAAAATTACATACAATGCGTATGATGCATTCAAACAACGGCATCAAAATACATATAAACAAAATTGTTATATACATGTTCTGCGCCATGTTCTCTACCTCTGGCTTTAAAAATGTCCAATCATTGCCGGTATTGAATGCCATTCACATTAACAGCAACTTGTTCGTTGTTTTCGAAAAAAATATGGTCCAATGATCCTTTCTGAAGTTATCCATTCCAAACTGTGCATTTAAGTGGATGCATTTGATCTACAACAATTATTATTGGATTTTGGGTGCCCCATATTCTACAATTTTGTTTATTCACATGCCCATTGAGGTGAAAATGGGCCTCATCGCTCATTATAAGTTTGTGAATAAACTCGTTGTTTATATTGAATGCGTATTTGTACATCATTTGGGTTTAACTCGAGAACCAATTGAATTTGATATGGAAAAAGGTGTAATTTATGTAAAATTCTTTGCAAAGGCCGCCTAGATTGCACCATCTTCTGAGAACGTCGCCTGGTGGAAGTTTCGGGGTTTTCCTCAATACTTGCTTGCACCCAAGCAATGTTCACATTATTTCGAACTGCACGAGGTCTTCTAGCACGCGAAAGATCACAGGCAGCCAGTTTGTTGCCGAAAACGCTGAACCAATCGGTAAATTGTTTGAGCGCTAGGTTCTTGGTTCTTTGTTGTGTCTTTCCAACGTAAATTTTCTAAGTTAATTCGGAAAAAAATACGGAAACAAAAATTTTACTCAGTAATTAAATCATAACGTAACTTATGCGCCACCCTTTATTTTTAGCCGAAACATTTTGAAAAGTAAATATCAATTTCGAAAAAACGACTAAAATAAAAAATTGTAAATTTAATTTCAAACAAAACTAGTTCAAATCATGTTTTTAATTTTACCGAAAATGTCGAGTTTTGATAGATAACTTTTTTTCGCCACAATTAGGCATCTCGAGAGACCAGGCAGATTGACTATTCGAAATCAAACTTCATACTAATGCGTTTCCCATAAATTGGGAGATCCATGCGAAATATGATGGACGGCTGTGTACCAGAAGTGACAGCTTTCATAGAAGAATTTTGCAATGAAGATTAAAATTTTTAACAATGGTTGAATTTGTTGTTTCTGAAATTTAAGCAGGAATAATGATTTTTGATTATACAAGATAATTTTGATCACACATCCGGTAGGTTCAATTTTGCTCTTTAGAAATGTGGTGTATACCAGATCTATGTACATTTCTCGAAGCAACACACAACGTAAAACCATTTGTGGTGCAAACTCAAAGAACAACAATGAACTCGAACGCAGATAACAATCGCTTCTTGTATTTGTTAGGTAACGCGATTCTCGTCTTTTTCTCATTGCTCCGTCACATATATATATATTTTATTTTGTCGGCATAAAATCTCAACAACGCGAGAGACTTGGAACTCAAGCGACTTGGAACTCAAACGGCTAAATTTGTATATAAAATTTCAAATATCGGTTGGTTGTTGACGGAAACTTATTTTGTGAAATAAATTCCGTAACAATAATTAAACGCCCTTTTATTAAGAAAACATTACACAAAATGAAGAGAACCATAAAATTTTTCTAAAGATCGGAAATTTGAGCTGATATTTTGAATACTGAAAAGAGGGGAAGGTATTAAAGGTTCTTCTGGATGGTAAAACACGTTGAAACACTCTGGTAAATGCAAATTTGCAAATTGCAATTTTAACCGAAGATGTTTTTAATCTCTTAAGATTGCTTTTGAAGAACTAAGCGAGCAGGATGCTCAATTTCAGCAGAAGGTACATTGTTTTACGAGTGGAACTGTTAAAAAACTGAATACTTTACTATCAGGAGCTTTCGAAAAACAACGCCGACATTTAAAAATTGTACTCTTATTTTTTCATATAGGAAGCAAGCCGAAGTCAAAAAACTATTTTTCCTATTCTTCAAAAACTATAATCAAACAAACGCCCAAATCATTAACTTCTCGTTTGTTTCCCCAAATCATTAACAAGCTCGAGGCGAACCCGAAACTATCATTAATAATCTCTCCAATCCTTCGCTAAAACTAAAACGACAACTGAAGAAAAATTATGTCGTTCTACAAATCCGAACATCGACCACGAGTTCAAATTTATGGACAAGATGATAAAAGTTCTGAACGAATGGTCCAACTGTACCAAATAAAGTTATTGGTCACAATCCGTTCCACTTCACGGCATGTGAACGTGTATTTTCTGTAGCAGGTAATATTATCACCAAACAACATATATAGCCGTTTAAATACTGCTACTCTATGTGTGCTTGTATTTTTAAAATCGTTCGTATCATGTGACCCCTGTTGAAGTACTCGATCATGAACTGGTAATTTCGTAAATCCTGATTGGATTCATGTTCCATAGCTGTAGAAAACGTGGAAATGCTTGTGGTCTCGAAATTTTTAATTGGACTTCCTTTAGGTCGTGCTTTGTGGGTTTTACGAAAGAGTAATTCATATTCGTAGAATTCTCTTTCCCACTATACTCTTTCACTTTTGCTTAAGTAGCACCCATTTAGATTGGAATGCAAATCACCCAACTAAAATAGGTATTGGTGGTGTTTGGCATGCCCTTTCACATTTTATCACTGACAAAATCATCGTGAACATCAGCATTTGTGATTAAATCAAATCAATTACAAATTTTGATGATTTTCGCTTGATTTGACGTTCCGGAACCTACTACATATATCATACGAGGTTACTTATGCCCGTTTGAGCGCTGAGTAGTGATGCACTGTACTGTACGACTCGAATTATTGCCATTCCATAGTCTGACTTTACATGGAATTCTAATTTTCATCGAATGGCTCTTTTGATCGATTTGTGGTTGACGCGTCATACATAAAATTACATAAAATATTTTTTAAGACGACGTACGCGGCGGAACTTGATATTGTAGTATGAGATTCGTTCTGAGTGATAATCTGTTTCCGCACTGTTAGCTGTGCGCTCCAATGTCTTTTTGTATAGAGCCTAACCCTCGAACAGTAGGCCTGGTTTGATTTTAAGGAGGTTACATCTTGCCTATAGTTAAACGATGGTTGTCGTGTCAAAATTGCAACCGATTGGCCACGTGCTGTGACGTACTGCATTTGACGTTGCAGAGATCATAAAGATAAGTTCAATTGCGAAAGAAAACTGGAAAATATTTTAATCAGCACATTGAGCAGTCAATTCTAAACGAAAATACAAATGAAAACTGTGAGATTATAATTATCCTTCTGATAATTTTCATTTTTGCCCAAATATTTCAAAAAGCATTTCAGATCAAAGTTAAAAGCAAATTCACGACAATTTCAATTAAAAGTTTTAGAAAAATTATTTTTTAAAGACAAAATTGAATTTAAATAAACTGGTATTTAGGATAATTCTTAACAGCATATTTTTAAGAAATATCTTTCCAATCTCCTTCCTTTTACTTCTGGTGTGTCTCAGTGCTTGGTATTATTTTCTATGTGTATTCATGACATAGCAATTAGCATCCTTTGTTTGTCTTTTTTTATATTAACCCTTTGACGACAAAGGATTAGTAGCTCAATTTTTGTAACCGAGAGAGACCAATACGTAATGACACCACCTTTTCATCCGTGTGGTTGCTTTTGCTCCTCAAATTTGATGTTAATTTTGCCAAGCAATAGAATATTTTGGTTTTTATGAACAAACCCTAGAATTCAGTAGCAAATACATTAGAAAAACGACCGTCTGCTTAAAAAAAATATTCCCTGTTGTCGTATAAAGTATATAGGTTTTATTATGTAGTCTAAATCACTGTCCTTCCCCTCCTGGTGTTAAGAATATATTTCCAACATTCTTTACACCATACAATAAATCTATTGATTATAGACAACTAGAAAGAATTTCAGAACCGCAATTCAATAAATCTTGGTATATCTGACTGGAGCTAATAAATCATTAATTTATCGGATGTTTCAATTGATAGCGATTTGTATGCCATCATTATAATCTCTATGTAGTACCAGTTGTCATGTTTTCTATTTAATAATAAAACAGAAATAAATAATAGCGATATGTCATGTCATACACGAGAATATACATACATAGATAAAATCGCAGTTAATCTGTATCACTGTCTTTATATGTATATAATTCGATGCTTTAGATAACTTCCTATTATTTTTTGAGTTGTATTGTATGTATTGGTTTATGGTTTGCTCTTCTAGTTCACATAGTCCACACGTTTTATAACACTCACACAAGTATTAGAATAATTACTATGTTTGGCTTCAAATCAATTTTTCTTGCGGGGAGTTCGGGAAAATTCGTTTGAAATATCGCGCACACTAAATATGAAAATTTCTAAAATTTGACCACTTAAAGTTTTATGGCTGGAAACAGATTCAAATCAAAGGTCTTAGTAAGAGATTCACAGTGGTTAAAGCTTTAGCGTTTGGATCGCGAGCTACCGGGTTCAAATCCCGATAAGGAAATTTTCATCAACAGATTACGATTTGTGATCTCCATCTTCCATGTCCAGTACTATAGGCTAGCATGGAGCTATGCAATGTGCAGATGGTAACGTAAATCGCACATATATAGCCGTACGTTTTCGACTTGGTATAGGCAACTGCGTAAGGTGGCAGGGGAATAACGAACCGCGAAAGAGTTGGGAGTGCCTCACGGCCGCAGAACAGATTGCAGGGATTAAACCAAAAAAAAGAGGTCTTAGTAATAGTCGCCACTGTAGAAAAAAAATTCAGGTCAATTTTTATGTGGGGAGTCAGTCCAAAAAATTTAAAATTTCTATCTTTAAAATTTATCGTATAAAGTTTGACGTCTGGAAAAGAATTCAGACGAAAGGTTTTAGTGATGCTTAACCCTTGAAACAATTTCATGAGTATTTTCATGACGTGGAGTCCGGGAAAACCCATTTGAATATATAGCACACAAATAAATTTAAAATTACTAAAAATTGACCATTTGAAAATTTTGCCCAAAAGATTGAAAAGAACCATAGAACAAATAAACCTTATCCCAGAATATCAGTTTGGTTTCAGAGAGAAACACTCAACTATTGATCAGGTTCATATGCTTACAGATGTCATTGAGAATACATTAGAGAGGAAAAAGGTTTGCTCTAGTATCTTCTTAGATGTGGCGCAGGCCTTTGAGAAAGTGTGGCAAAGCCTTACTCTTCAAACTACATAGAGATTTAAAATATGATTTTAAAATCATACATAGAGAATCGCCACTTTCGGGTGAAATATAAAGAAGAATACTCCGAGCTATAAAAAAATCGGCAGGGGTGCCGTAGGACAAAAATGTGGCCTATCGGGCTCAATGAATCGGAATCCACGGATGTGAAAAATAGCATGTCAAATTTCATGTGGGGAGTTTGAGAAAACTCGTTTCAATATATTGAACACACAAAATTTTAATATTTTTAACAATTGAACGTTTAAAATAACATTGGAAAAGGATTCAAATGAAAGGTTATATGATAGTTACTCCTAAAAAAAATTCAGGTCGGTTTTCAAGTCGGTAGTTTTGGAAAATTCGGTTGGATTAAACATAAAAATATTGCCGATAATGCAGATTAAATCTCCACTCCATTAATGATGAGACTTTAACTCTCATGGGAACGTCAAGAGTGAAGAAAAAATTTCTAAATTTGAGTGATTAAGGTACCTGGGTACCAACATGGATTTTGTATGGAAACTATTTTTTTTTTTTTTTTTTGCTAAAATTACATTAATTAAGATCAATCTAGCATTAACTGAAACATGGCAGTGTGCTAAGAACATTCTGTAAACTAACCAACGTATCCCATCAGCAAACAAGATTATTGCTAGTAATAAAAAAATTTTGGTTTGTTTTTTAGAAATAAATATAAATTAAGTTAAATAAATAAACAGAAACACAGACAATGAAAGGGTTTTCCAATAGGAATGATACAATTTAAAATGGTTATGATGGCAACACTGCGTATTATTTTTTGACATTTCCTATGTCATTTGTCTTCAGTAGGTTATGTCATTTAATCATAGAAAGATACACGATTCAACAACGTTTAGAAATTGTTAAATTGTTTTATCAAATCAGTGCTATTCCTATTGGAAAATCCTTTACATTGACATAACACAGAACTATAAAATATTTGCATACTATTTTTCAAATATTGTGTAAAATATATCCCTTTTCCGACTGGCCATCACAATTGTGTGGGTGATGAAAAGAATCATGTTATAAATCGTCAATTACATGGTTTTCGTCCGAAAAATAACACTACAGCTATAATAATAGTAAAATAATTAATTCTTTTTTCAACAAGAATTCCGATTTAACTAAGATCCGTTAAAATCCGGAAGACATTATAACGTGTCATTTTTTACATACACATTTGTGCGTGGTGGACTTACATGGAACCAAAACAAATTCTGGCCGGAAAAGGGATATAAGGTACCTGGCTACCTTAGTTACTCTAATTCGGATATTTAAACTTCTTTTTACTCTCACTTTCGTTCAAGCTGTAAAATTTCTCATTTATAAGTGTGATCGTAATCTCTCAATTGACTTAGAAGTTCTCACAAAATATTAAACCTAAAAGTGTGATATATAGGTACCTCGGCACTCACATTGGGGTAAATGTTCTATTTTTCGACAGTTTCAAAACGAAATGACTAAACGATATATTCTAGCGAGTTCTCGCAGTAATAAAATAATTTTGTATTTTAGTTTAAATGAATACGAGTATAGTTAAACAATTTAATTTTGAATATTGTTCATAAATGAACAAAATAAACATTTGAATTTAAAAAAATACTTTTTAACATCACAATTGTTTACCTGCTTTATCGCTAATTTTGAATTTTCATTGTCGCCATTTTTCGGCTAACAAATTTTAGTTGCCACATCCGAATCTGCATTATCGACATTTTTCCACTACTATTGTTAACCATTAAACCTATTACACGTTTAGCCTTTCTTGGTACTATTCTGGTAATTCCCCGGGAATAGGGAACTGGGGAAAGGATTTATATGAAATTTCTGTTGAAATATTTTTTTTCCGGCCTACTTAGGAAAAAACTTTGATGTATTTATAAATTGGGAATAATTGTACCATATCTAAATTGGCAGGGAAAACTATTCCCAATTTAGTTTTGTTTTCAAAAAATGTAACACTAGCTTTTTACCTCAGTATGCCGGAGAAAAATATTTGAACAGAAATTACACATAAATTCTTCCCCCAGTGGCACTTGTCTGTTTTTTCCTGGGAATAGGGAAAAATAGATCATAGCCTTTGTGTAAATTATATTTTTCTAGGCCACTGTTGGAATTAGTTGGGTGCAAATATGTTTGAAACAAATATAGATTGGGAATTATTTTTCCCTATAAAAATTTTGTGGAACAAAAGTTTCCCAATCAACTTTGTTTCGAAAATATTTACACCAAACTAATTCCAACAGTAGACCAGAAAAATATAATTTAGACAAAAATGCTATGAAAATATTTTTCCCAATTCCTTATTTCCAGCGAAAACCAGAATAGTGCCATAGTTCCCTATTCGCGGGGAATTACCATAATAGTGCCATTAGTAGTTTAGGGTTGTGTAGTCTAATGCCGTACAATCGCTAGGTGACAACCGGGTCGTTCTGTGCTAAAAAAAAAAAAAAAAATCTTATCCTTCCTATTGTTATGAGTAAACAATGTGTAGGAATAAGTTCGGCGATATTCGGGACACTTGTCCAGTACTCGGTAGTACTTGATCAAACAGTCCAATCAATCAACTTTGTTTTATTTGATAAATCAACCGTTTAGGCCCTTCTAGCTAATT
Source organism: Nephrotoma flavescens (assembly GCA_932526605.1). Classification (NCBI taxonomy): domain Eukaryota; kingdom Metazoa; phylum Arthropoda; class Insecta; order Diptera; family Tipulidae; genus Nephrotoma; species Nephrotoma flavescens. The sequence continues at coordinate 141,541,703 of OW052222.1, forward strand.
TTTATGTACCATACAATATCGTTGATTTTTCTGGACACCTTAGTGTAGGTACTCAAAACTACCGTTGTGGCACTGGAAGCAGTTACAACTTGTATTATTCCTATATAACCTTGTGGCATATCATTTTAAAGGTAGCTAATTTTTAATTTATAGAATGTATAAATGTGACATTAAAGGTCTTTAATAATGTCATAAAATTAGCTTAAACATATAGTTTTCCAAACTGCCATTGCGTGACATATCGGTTTCAAGATTTTGGATGAAGTAAAATTTTTTTATCAGCAATTTGTTTCTTAAATTCAGCGTTTTGACGTTGGTGGCAAATTATTCTCTTGTATAGAATATTTACTTATCTCATACCATTGAAAAGGTGTTGTAGAGTGTCACAAATTAAGTTGAAGCATGTTAGTTTTAAAACTAACGTTGTGGCGCGAGAAACAGTTACATTTAGCTCATTCCAATAAAATCATGTGACATATACATCATTTGAGGAAGAAAGGTCCTGGAAAAGTCACATTTTTGTTACCAGAAATTTAGTTCACGATTTCACCGCTTTGGCGCAAGTGACAAATTAATCCTTTGGTATTTGTTTTAATGAAAATTAAAGTATCAGTTATGCCATTTATTATTTATTTAATATTATTCATTAATAATCTTGCTGGTCAATTGACATCACCATTTCTTGAAAAAATTAGACAATTAAATTTTTTTTTTGAATCTTTCAAGTGTTTGCATGTCCTCCAGTTCAATATTATGGAATCCAGGTTTCAAAAATTCAGTTATTATCTCGCGATATCGATTATCGTTCGCAGCTTCACCAACACCATTGTCAACAAATACGGGCCAATTATACAAACATAATGCACACCAAACAGTGACTCGTTTTGGATGTAAAGTTTTTTTATAAATTATTCGTGAAATTTCCTCACCCCAAATACGACAACTTTATATATTAACATATCCACTTTATTGAGAAAAATCAGCTGGTTGTTCTTTCATCCAATTGACAAATGCACGACGCTTTGAATGGTTCAATGGCTTACACCCCTGTGTTGTTAGAACCTTATAGGCCTCTAAAACTAAATAATTTCGTAAAATGCGCTATTTTGTGGCTCTTCTAAGCCTGACTAATGGACATTTCAGGACCTTGAGTAACACTTTCACGAACTAAATCAATATGTCCTTGTGAACGGCCGCTACGATTGGTTTTTTTTACTATTTTATCTTTTACTGTGTAACGATTCTGAATGGCATCGTTATTAGTTTTTAAATTGTATTTGAATTTTTGTTGTATGCAAATTGCCTGAAGTACGTTGTGTGTAAGTCAGCAAATTTTGTATTTAAAATGCCTAAATGTCGACTACGATATTGTTTTATACCGTTTTGTTGCTCCATATACAATTTAATATTTCTTAAATTTTACTATTGTATTATCATTTGTATTGCATATGAATCAGTGTATCACCGTGCTTATTCATAACATTAATTTCCTACGAATTTGTTTCCCTCATTTTCATTGCCTTGCAACGCCATATTGACGATGGGTAACATGACGTCTAGCGGATTCTGTGTAAAGCTTTATATAGATACAAGTCCACATACAAGCTTTGACAGCTCTTTTTAAAATTCTTATAAGTATTTTTAAAACAAGTATTTTACATAATGTGTTGAATTTATATATATGGTGAAAATATTGCAATTTATAGAAATAAATGTTAGTTCGCACTTTCATTAGTATTAAATTTGTTTTAATATTCAACTGTTTTGAACAGTTTTTATAATGGGAATGTTGCGGTGTTCTAAAAAATCCCATCTAATGTTCTAAACATTTAGAAGAAGCTGCTGAAGTGGAAAATTGTTCTAAAAATGGGCAAACCTTTCTATAAATATTTTTCAATTTGCAGTTGTCACTTTAAAATGAATTAAATAATTGAATCTATTTTGCGAACAAAACGCACTAGACTATTAAGCTTTGCTTTTCCAATTAGGAATCTTCCGCGGTTAACATGTCCAGTAGCAAAAAACCACCAAAAAAATCGAACTAGATATAATCGACTAAGACAAAGAAATATTTCCAAACTGTGGTATGTATAGATTTATTAAATTGAATATTGGCCATAACTGACGTTTGTAATACTAGCCTCGTTGTATGATCTTTAGCTGAAGGAGGGACGATTCTCAAAACATAAACCCAGTCAGCATTCAATGTTAATTTGGTTGTTGTTTCAATCAATGTTAATTTGGTTGTTGTTTGCATCCGTTATTTTTAACTGTGGGGAAATGAAATAAAATATTGTAAATTGAGTACAAAAATTAAACATAAACTAACATTTCTTATTGCAACTTATTGCATTTTTAGTGAACTAAACATTATATTAATTATAACAAAAGTTCAACATATAAACAATGATGTTAGTCTAAAGAGATATTTCCTTATGTTTTTGCGTTGTATTATAACACTTCTAGCAATATAATGGTAACAAATAAAAACAATTTAGAATAATTAATTTTTTAACAATTCATTACAATTAAATGTTTTTATATTTATTTAAATTTTAATAAGGTTAAATAATAACGGGTGATTTTTTTGTGGTTAGGATTTTCATGCATTAATATTTGACAGATCACGCGGGATTTCAGACAAGGTGTCAAAGAGAAAGATGCTCAGTATGCTTTGACATTTCATAATGAATAGACTTACTAACGAGCAACGCTTGCAAATAATTGAATTATATTACAAAAATCAGTGTTCGGTTCGAAAAGTGTTTCGCGATTTACGTCCGATTTATGGTCTACATAATCGACCAAGTGAGCAAACAATTAATGCGATTGTGACCAAGTTTCGCACTCAGTTTACTTTATTGGACATTAAACCAACCACACGAATGCGTACAGTGCGTACAGAAGAGAATATTGCGTCTGTTTCTGAGAGTGTTGCTGAAGACCGTGAAATGTCGATTCGTCGCCGTTCGCAGCAATTGGGTTTGTGTTATTCGACGACATGGAAGATTTTACGCAAAGATCTTGGTGTAAAACCGTATAAAATACAGCTCCTGCAAGAACTGAAGCCGAACGATCTGCCACAACGTCGAATTTTCAGTGAATGGGCCCTAGAAAAGTTGGCAGAAAATCCGCTTTTTTATCGACAAATTTTGTTCAGCGATGAGGCTCATTTCTGGTTGAATGGCTACGTAAATAAGCAAAATTGCCGCATTTGGAGTGAAGAGCAACCAGAAGCCGTTCAAGAACTGCCCATGCATCCCGAAAAATGCACTGTTTGGTGTGGTTTGTACGCTGGTGGAATCATTGGACCGTATTTTTTCAAAGATGCTGTTGGACGCAACGTTACGGTGAATGGCGATCGCTATCGTTCGATGCTAACAAACTTTTTGTTGCCAAAAATGGAAGAACTGAACTTAGTTGACATGTGGTTTCAACAAGATGGCGCTACATGCCACACAGCTCGCGATTCTATGGCCATTTTGAGGGAAAACTTCGGAGAACAATTCATCTCAAGAAATGGCCCGGTAAGTTGGCCACCAAGATCATGCGATTTGACGCCTTTAGACTATTTTTTGTGGGGCTACGTCAAGTCTGAAGTCTACAGAAATAAGCCAGCAACTATTCCAGTTTTGGAAGACAACATTTCCGAAGAAATTCGGACTATTCCGGCCGAAATGCTCGAAAAAGTTGCCCAAAATTGGACTTTCCGAATGGACCACCTAAGACGCAGCCGCGGTCAACATTTAAATGAAATTATCTTCAAAAAGTAAATGTCATGGACCAATCTAACGTTTCAAATAAAGAACCGATGAGATTTTGCAAATTTTATGTTTTTTTTTTTAAAAAAAAGTTCTCAAGCTCTTAAAAAATCACCCGTTATTTACCTGTGGCCCTATTCGGTCTTTCCCTGGGAATAGGGAATTGGGAAAAATATTTTCATAGCATTTTTGTCAAAATTATATTTTTCTGGCCTACTGAAGGAATAAGTTTAGTGTAAAAATTTTTAAAACAAAGTTAATTGGGAAACTTTTGTTCCACAAAAATTTTATAGGGAAAAATATTTTCCCATTTAACTTTGTTTTGAAAATATTAACACCAAACTTGTTTCCTCAGTAGACCAAAAAAATATAATTTTGACAAAAATGCCATGAAAATATTTTTCCCAATTGCCTATTCCCAGGGAAAGACCGAATAGGGCCACTGATCATTACATCCCTTCCCTTCTATTCAAAGAAAATCGCACTGAATAATTAGCACTCACATATTTTGTATCAAAATGACGCTTCGAAAATTTAATGAAAGATGGCACTGAAATCACTTTACCACTCGTCAATTATACAATTATAAATTTATATTGAGTGTCGCACTCCTGGTGAGGTGATATTGTAATATTTTTTTAAGACACAATGGGTGCTTTCAGGTACCCTATCATGATTAGTGAAATCATCGCAAACTTGATTTGTAAATTTTATAGTGCTAAACATTTTCATAACGTTGGCTGCGATTTTACTCAACATGTTTCCAACTGTTGGGTGTCCTAAAAACGCCAAATGGTTATACGAATCAGTAATTGAGTGATCGTAAAAGTTAAATATCCATCGATCAATAATTTAGGTCGATTAAATTTGAAAATATATCGAGTGGTCGATACAGCAGTGAAAATTAGCAGAAATTGATTTTTTGTGTTTTTTTTGCGAGGATGTAAAATTATAAATTAAAGAATGATTTCGAATAATATTTTTTTTTTTGATTAGTTAAGTTTTAACTTTGATTTCGTGCAATAGTGAGAAATACAGAATATTAATTAACCAAAAAAGTAAATTGTATATCATTACTTTTATATATTAAAAATTAAAAAACAATACAAAACAATACAAAAAAAAATAAACAAACAAAAAGAACTTGTAAATGGACGATGTATAAAAAGAAAGTGACCATAAACATTGTTTTTAAATAGTGAATAGACAAATTTTTTTGGTGTAATTTGCTTAATGATGTGATGTGGTATCAATAACAACAACAAAAAACAGAACGCAAAAGTAGTTGATATTTAATTTTAAGAGGCGTCCAAGCCAAGCCTAATAAACAAAATAAATTTAATTTAAATATTCATGTGTATATGTGATATTTGCAAAAAAGTTGAAGGATTATTATTATTAATCAAATGAAAATATCCTGAAAAGATAATTTTTAACCATTCATTCATACTTAAAATCGAGTTTCAACATCACTCAACACATCATCAATTTTGCAACCGACGCATCAAGCTCAACGACAACTATCAACTCAACACTGTAAGAATTGTATTTATTTTTCTTCCATTGAGACTTGTGTACTCTGCTGTGCTCTCGCGGAAAAATTCATTACTATGAAAAAGAGTTTAGTCATGCTTTTTTATGAATTATATATGAAAAGTGATCTTGGAAAGTTTAATATTATTTGTATATTGCATTAAAATATAAAAACTATAAATTTATTTACTATTAATATTAAAATTATCAATTTAAAAATCGAAAAAGTGTCTCGGGTGTATCTGAAGCAAGCTTCATTTTTTTCCACTGGTACCGTTTTCTATACTTTCCCTAGTCTCAATTACACAAAAAAAATATTTTTTTTAACTTAATGTACCATTCCACACAGGTTTTTTTTTGTATTTTGGTATTTTTTTTCAAAGTAAATTAGTCGTAATAGATAATGTATATATGTATGTGTGTTTTATTTTGTTTTGTTCTGCTCTCTCTTAAATAAAATTTAAACTAAAATGAGTCAAAAGTGTGTAAAAATGAAATATTTTTTATTTAATTTATGTTTGAGTTGTGTGATTGCACAGAAAATTTGTTTAAGCCGCAATTAAAACTTGTATCATAGGTAAACGGGGAAAGAAACGAGGAAAAATCCGGTATTTTTTTTACGTGTGCCATCAGCCATTCCACACGAGATTTTTGATATTTTTTTTCAAGGTCAACTAGTCGTAATAGATAATGTATATGTATTTGTGTTTATTTTGTTTTGTTCTGCTCTCTTGAAAATAAAATTTAAACTAAAATGAGTCAAAAATGGCCTAGAAATATTTTTTATTTCATTTATGTGTGCATTAGTGTGAGTTCATCGAAAATTTGTTTAAGTCGCAATTAAAACCGGTATCATAGGTAAACGGGAAAAGAAACAAAAAAAAATCGTTTCTTTGATATCCAATGTGGAATCATCCAATGATTCATTGGTATTTAATTTGGTTGCGGGTAGTTAAGGCTTAGTTAAGTTGGTTAGGATAGTAGATACAGGTAGGTAGTTTTTATAATCTTTCGGAATTTTTCACAATTGTATTTTTTTCATTTATTATTATTTTCATAGCCTAAACATTTTTAATGGAGCATTTCATTAGGCCATAATGATCCTAACAACAATGTATGTCAATTGATCTTATTTTTTTTTCTAATTTCGTTTTGTTATCTGATTTTCGATTTGGGTTCTGCTAGCTTTAGATTAAATGACGAATTTTATTCAGTGGAGCCCATAATTTTTTAATGGGGCATTTGGTTTGGCCGTAATGATACTAAAACTATTTGTTTATCAATTGAGCTTGTTATTATATCTAATTTCGGGTTTGGTTCGATTGTCGATTTGGGTTCTGCTAGCTTTGAAGCGATAAAGCCTTATGCGTTTTCCGAGACCGAGAACCCGAGTTTTAGTTGGAAGGGATAGAGCCCAAAAATTTTAAATAGGGCATTGATATAGCCTATAATTATTCATACTATCTTGTAATGTTGTAATGTAATGGCTCTGTTAGCTTAATGGATGTAATTTTACACTACTAAAAACGAATTCCGAACTCACTAAAAATTTTAAATGTTTTTTTCTCTGTTGTATTTTAGCCTCATTTCGTTGATTTTTGATACTTCAAAACAAATTTCAATGATTGAACGTATGTTTACAATTTTACGCTTTGAATTGTCTGTAGTTAGATGTGTACCTATGTGGCATCGCTTTTGCTAGAAATTTGCGATGTTCCGAAATTCGAGTGAATTTTTTGTTGACTACCTCGTGAGGTTTCAGCCCAGGAGGTGCAACCCTTGAATGGACTAAAATCCACTGGAAGTAGTGTATGTATGTTTCTATGATTTTGTATTCTAGGCAGAATTCATGCGCTTACATATTGTTCAATTTATGCATCAAAACTCGTTGATCCAGACTAAAATTTATCACTGTGTACAAACATTAAGGATCTGCATAGTGTTGAATAATATTTTATTACATTTTAATATCCTTTTGGTCCCGTTATATTTTTTTTCTCTCGTTAGTAGCAAAACATCTTGGAAGTGAACCAAAAGATTTCTTGACTTCTATAAATGGATGTTAATATTGTTGTACGTAGCCAAGCAAAGTAAGGTGAAGCATTTAATTACCGGCGCGGATCACAGCCCGTCATATTTGTGACGTATCAACCACATGTGCGCATTTACCATAAAAATTTTCATACCTAAATGCAGACTTACGCTACGGCTGTTTATGATTCCAGGTTGTTATCAAAATGATAAATGCGTAAAAAAATAATGATGTAATTTATACTCGTATCTTATTCTTATAATTCGTAAACATCTATAAATTCATTGAGAAGTCGTAAAATTAAAATTAAATCGTAATAAAAATTTTGCTATAGGTAGTAAGTGTCGATTTCATGCATATTTCGTAAGGTATAAAATTTTCGACATTTTTATGTTTTAACTTTAATAGAATTGTTTTTATGGCGGCTCTAAAATGATGATCTAAAATACCAGATAAATTTCATTGCACAAGGAAACAATTCTTATTGTTTACTATAATAAAAATTAATTTATCTAACATTTTTTGTTGTTGTTGTTGTTGTCCTTATAATATAAATTATGTTGGAATGGTGGAAACATACTTTTCAAATCTCTTATTTTCATTAAACGACGTACAATAAAATTTATCATATTCATTATACCCCAGAGTGCCAGACACAAAATGATTCGAGAAGATATTGGTTGCAGATAAGCTGGCATTTGTTTAATATTCAATTTAACAACGTTGTTGTACTAAAATCTGGACGACATTTTTATGAGTTAATGAAAATACTTTTACCGTTAACGAATTTCTATCACACGAAGCAGAATATTATCGTCGATGGCCTCTAAGTTCCCGATAACCTAAACAATTTCTATAAAACTCTATAGAGGATATACATGTTTATAGTAAGACATACGACTTGGAATAAAACATAAAATAACGGATGATTAAAGTATCAACGGCGATGATATGGATTTTCCTTTTTATAATCAATTTTGATGGCTCAATCGTAAAAACGAAAAATTGGGATGAAAAATAACCTTTTCATTGACCTAATTTTTTCAAATTTTGATGTTGCTCTCCCGTATCGTTTGGCCTTACAACAACACTCGGCCTTGAAATATAACAACATATCTTTTATCTTGTATATAGGTATGCCATGTACCTTACGCAATTACTTTCACAGATGACAAAGCATAGATTTTACTCTTGGCGTAAAAAACAACAATAAGGCAATATCAAGATTTATACAGCTATAAGGAACTGAAAATAGCTATTACGATTTTTTATACGAAATTTATTACCTCTAGGATAGAAAAGATATTGTGAATCATCAAAAACCCAAAGTAACCAATTTTCAAATTTGTTGGTTTAGCTAAATTGTTATTATTTGCATTATTAAATTAATAACTTACGCGAAAAAATCATAACGCGTGTGTAACCAGCATACAACATAAAAGCAGGCAAGCAGCACATATAAATTATACGAGTATTAAAATTATTTATTATACGCCTGTAATATATGCTTGTATATTCTAATGTATATATTATGTATGTACTTCCTTTCGCTGAATTTATATTGAGTTAGTTTCTTGGCTCATATAATGCTAACAAATTATATTTAAGATTTACCGTACGCCGAATAATTTATGATAATGCTGCACATAATTTATGAATCATTAATCATTAAAGAAAGTTTAGATTATATGCAAATGTTATAAAACTGACATAAAACTGTCAATGCCCTAACTCCGCTGAATTTCTAATTCTAATTAAAATTTTATTTAATTAATTAGTCAGGACTGACCCGATAGGGAAGTGTAAAATACTATCAACTAATGTTTTATTTCGGCATATATTCTTCAGATTTGCAATAATCTCGTGGTAAAATATCGAACCCGAATAATTTCAAAATGTTATTACGTGCCATTAAAATGGTAACAATTAAGTTTTATTTAAAATCCACTATCATTTCGTAGGTAGCTGAAATTTCATTTCACATCGAGAAGTCATCGTAAGTAGGTACTAGTTTTATAAAAACTATGACTTAATCACAATGACACTCACCTTTATTATCTGACTAGGCTACATTCAATCTATATATGGGCGAGTTATGAACAGTGAAACATCTGAAATAGGTTAGGCTCAACTCAGTTGAATGCCAACGTGCGGTTTACCTGATGGTCCTAGGATGTTTTAAACACCTCAGATAATTTTTTGCAACTTTTAAATTTAAAGGAAATTATATGTCATGGATGAAGCAATCTCAAGTAAATGAGAATGGAAAATATTTGATAATTTAATTTTCTTAGTCATTTGCCTTAATGATTAAAACCGGTTTGATGATTACCTACATGCTGTATAAGATAGATGATAAAGTAAGTTTTGGACAAAATTCTAGGATCTGTTCGTGCTGGACTAAACTGGCCATTTCATAAGCAGTCCTTGAAAAAAATGGTATCTGTACATTTTAAATCGGTTGCCTTAATGATTACAACCGATTTGATGGTATTACCTACATGCTGTATAAGATAACGGAAATTTGACAGCGGAAAATAAGAGATTACGCCACTCGCCGCAAGTGGCAACAATATCACTAAAGAGAATTTATTTTGTTTAATTACAAGCGGAAATTTTTTATTCATTATGTATTACTTTTTTCACTAAATAAAACATATCAGCGGAATAAAATATTAAAAGTGATCCTTAAAATGACAAATTGATTAATCCCCGAAGTAAAGGAACTCGGTATATGAAATGTTGAAATTTAACAATACATATTCCGATTTTCCGCCATTTCTTAACGAATAACCATGAAATTTGGATAGTAGTATTGATCAGGGATTTTAAAATAGGTTTTGGACAAAATTCTAGGATCTGCTCGTGCTGGACTAAACTGGCCATTTCACAACCAGTCCTTGAAAAAAATGGTATCTGTACATTTTAGATGAGAGAAATAAATTTTAAACTGGAGGAAACTCCGCTATTTCGAAATTAAATTTTGTAAAATTTGTATCGCATACAGGGTACAATTCGCAATAATTTATGGATTACAATTTCCACTATAATTTTTTGATTTTCTGCAGCCATATAAGTTATTTTCAGTTTATGGCCAATATCACAAAAACTTCCACTATAAATTTTCCCCAAATTTTCCACATAGTCTCAGTTTGAGCTAGGCTATTAGAAAAAAACCGAAAGTGTTGGTTACTAGTAGAAGTTTTCTAGATATTGGCCAAAAACTGAAAATAACTTATATGGCTGCAGAAAATCATAAAATTATTGTGAAAATTGTAATCCAAAATTTTTCCGAATTGTACGCTGTTTGCGATGCAAATTTTATAAAATTTAATTAAGAAACAGAAGAGTTTCCTCCAGTTTAAAATTTATGTATGCCGTGTAAAATGTACAGATACCATTTTTTTCAAAGACTGAATATGAAATGGCCAGTTAAGTCCAGCACGAACAGATCCTAGAATTATGTCCAAAACTTACTTTAAAATCCCTGAGCAATACTACTATCGAAATTTCATCATTAGGAGATCAATCAATTTATCATTTTAAGGATCACTTTTAATATTTTATTCCGCTGATATGTTTTATTTAGTGAAAAAAGTAATACATAATGAAAAAAAATTTCCGCTAGTGATTACATAACAAAAAAAATCTCTTTAGTGATAGTGATGCCACTAGCGGCGAACAGCGTAACCTCTTTTTTCCGCTGTCAAATTTCCGCAGTGAAAAAAGTGATACAAAATGAATAAAAAATTTCCGCTGGTAATTACACAACAAAATAAATTCTCTTTAGTGATAGTGTTGCCACTTGCGGCGAGTAGCGCAATCTCTTATTTTCCTTTTTCAAATTTCCGCTATCATCGAATATTTCGGAATCGATGCGACGATCGATTTGACCTTGGACATAAAACTGTTTGCAAACTAACACATATCAAAGTGTTCAGCAATCGTCGAAGATCCTCAAACTTCTTAAAGCACGTTATCGCTTTAATATTGGGACAGAAAGAAAATTTTCTCGCTCTCGTTGAAAATCTTCCTCAAGAGCGATTATCGCCTACTGACGACCGTTAGTGTAAATCCCACTTAATTCACACTCTAGAAAAAATTCATCTTCTGACAAATAAGTTGAACTCATCCTTATATAAGTATTTAACCTAATGGCTTCGTCACCGTCATCATAAGATAACAATTAAACTCTGCCTTGTGGATCAAAGGAGAGGAATTGAACTTAGACTTGAATCCTCATTGCTATGGTAGATCCGTAAACAAGGTTCATTTTAGCACCCATATCAGTCATGACAATTCCACAGTTAGCAGTTATTCTTTGATGTTAGCGAGGTTCTTGAAGTGACTATAGCCTCTCGAACAACAATGGAAATTTGTACTGATTAGGAGCGACCGATTATCGTTATGAATTTCCTCGGGATATAGTATAAGTACAATTAACCAAACTCGCGTTCGATACTTCCTCTATCAGTAAAAACTGAGTTGAACAGCCATGTGCATTATATCCTGGATGTAGGTAAAACCATTCTGGACGGGCTTGCGAGCCTCATCCCGAGAGATGTAAATTTAAAATAATTTATGAAGCTGTCTGATAACCTAACCTAACTAAATAATAATCGTAACTTAAATATAGCTGAGTAGCCCCTACTACCATCCGATTACTAGATCATAGGAAAGCGATATACCCATTACTTCAGGGAACGCATAATAATTTTGCAGTATCGTAGCAATTTCTGCTTGTACTACTGAATTTTAAATATGTTTGGGACACTACTTAAAACAGTGATGTCTACATCCATAATTTATTTGATTTGGAACTGGTGTTATGTCCCAGATGAGTATTAGTTGAAATAGTAGCTGAACGACAACCTGGTTCATAAAAATTGTCCCAATCCGATTATAACCCCATGTGGTTTTGATTCCCGCAGCTCAAGTCAATTGGGGGTTGCCCGTAGGGTTAGGGGTAAACGAATTGCGAATTAGGCATTCTGACAAGTTTTTGTTAGATATACCACTCTCTAGCCCCTTCAGTGAGCTTTGTGGCTAAAGCAATATATCTTTTGTATTTGTCTCTCAATAATTGTGCTTCTACTCTCGAGTTATTTGTGGACACCAATTTAATTAAAGCTGCTCTTCGAATTCTGCTTATCGTTTTTATCTAGTTTCTCTTGCAAATTCAACATCATCTGTAGCGCTTGTACAGATAATTGTACTGTTTCTTTATAACTAGTAAGAGAGTTTCCAAAACTTCAGCTCCTCATTTTCTTTCTTTAACTTTTCTTCAACCATTTTTTCATTTCATTAAGTCTTCTGCGAAGTTCAGCATTTCCATTTTGCTGCTGAGTCGCGCAGAATGTGTTTATCTAGATATTTTTGAACTTGGTATGAATGAACATCGCTATGGTTGGTCACCCCAGAATCCATTGAGCCGGCCACGTTAGAAGATGGATTATCAAACTGAGCAAATAGGGTACGCCTCCTGGAGTAAAAATTCCTTTTTGTTGTGAACTCATGGCAAGTACTGTTTATTGAGGAACCTGGAGAGAAAATTATTTGCTAGGTTCTGAGTGTCCGGTTACCCCACCGTTTTGCGGTCGCCAGTGCCACGTTGGTTAATTAGCAGGGAGTACTATGTGCAGTTGAGATTGACATTTGGGCTGGTATATTGGTCTTCTAGACCGACGCCTCTTTCCCTCAGTTTTGATAAAAAAAAAACTTTATTTCACCAAAATTTGGCATCTCAGCTGGACTGGACTGTAGATTCTGGCTAAATTTGGTTAAAATCTGTGTAGATACCGGAAGCGGCAGCGCTTCCATGGAAGCTTTATTTAGACAAAAAGAAAAAGAATTAAAAGATTCTGCAGCCTTGATTGAACTTGTCGGTTTTATAAATTTCGGAAATTTAAGCAAAAATGATGTTTTTTATTCTGAAAGACAGTTTTACCAAAAGTTCGGTAATTTTAATTGTTTGCTTTAGATGTGTTCTGTATTCGATCTATGTGTGCATACATTCGTGATACAAGAAAGTTGGCTGTTAGCCACAAAATATCACCCCTTCATTTTTTTTATTCGGTTAGGCTGAACGTAATGAATCGATGGAAATTGGGATCTTGTTGGTGTCAATGAATATGTTTTTTAAAAACATTGGGATTTGTTTTTTCGTTTTTTCGATCAACTTGCCTTTTGCTAGAATTTTGCAATAATCAGATATTTTTTTCAACTACTGATATAAAGCAATATTTATTTCCGATGTCATGTACGCGACATTAACCTCGCGGTACTCTGTGCACCCACGTGTTAATTTGTTGTCACTGAATTTTTAATTTATTCTTTTGTTCCAACCACGTTCAATGGTAAACTTCAAACATCTTGAAACTCAAACATCTCCCGCACGAACATAATATATTTGTTGTTGCTGCTTTGCAATTTCACGTTGTAGATTTAATATTTGTAAAATTTCCGAACACAACAAACGTTAAGGCTTCTTTCTTTGCTAACATAAAATTTCCTAAAAAGTTTTGTAACTTAAAATTTTATATAATACTACGTAATGAGTCCAACCCAATACACAATCTACTAACTGAAAATATTAAGACCGTTTAAACAACATTCCACATTATTTCTGAATGCGAAAAAATGTATAGGTAACCAGCGGGCGGTAGTTGTGAATACTAACTATAGGTGCCCATCTAATATGATTGCAAATATTCACAACGGAAAATTCTCATACATACAGTTAATCAATAAATTCGACGTACAGGGCAATATCTTACAAAAATTTTAAAATTAATATTCTCTATAATAGTATGTTAGCTGTTTTAGGTTATGTTTACAAAACCATTTGACATAAAGATTTATAACGGTGTATGGATGAAGTAAAAAGCGGAGCACCTGGTAAATAATAATAATAATAAATAAAAACAAAAGACACTAATTTCATTTTGAAAATTAATAAAAAAAACTCTTTATTTAAAAAATAATATTTTTGCTGCTGTAATATGATTTTAATAACTATCGTGCCATCGTTTAATTTAAAATTTTGTGTCCTAGTTATCACGAAAATGATGTTCAGTTCGTTTTACGATTTTGATTGATATGAAAATCGGTATGATCATGAATTTTGTAACTTTTGTAATGTGTACACAATTGTTTTTGTTGTATGTACCGTTTTGATATAGCAAGACTGGTGTTGCATATTCTTTTGGAATATGATGATTTATATACGGTGAATCGTCCGTTAATAAATAATTCAGTCTATATGGAGAATTGTCCGTATGTGATTAAGTTTATTGTGCAGTGTTTCTTGTAATTCAAGAAACAGGCCGCTACAGATTCTCAAAAATAAAATAATTACCAAAGGAAAACATAAAAACATATTCAGATTTAAAAAACAAAAATATGGATTTTCCTAATAACCTGTATACTAATTTTGTTCGAAAACTGCGACTTGAGAGTTGTGAGTTTTCTTGTTGTTTCATCAGCACACTATAGACGCAAATGTAAAATTTAAATATTGGTGTCGATTCCTTGTACATCTTCTATTTATCTTTACTTCTATTATTTCAAAACCCACTCGATAATTATTTTGAAAAATTTTATTTAAATTTATAGCTTGCTTGCTTAAATGCATCGAGTTTTCCTAGTAAAAATAGCAGCATAGAAGAAAAGAAAAATAAAAAGTTCACTGAATCGACACAATTATTTACATCCATCAATAATAATATTATTTTGTGTGTCTAGGTAGGTTTGTGAAACAGCAGCAAAACCCCCAAGTCTCAGTTTTCGAACAAAATTTGTTGGCCTTCAATATTTTGTGCCTTTGGCTTTTATCACAGCTTCCAAACGACGGTTCATACTCAAACCAAATTTTTTGTGTCGTCTTCACTAATTTTATTCCACTCGACAGTTAATGTTCTCTTCAATGACTCCTTAGACGTAATTTCGTGTTTTTTTTTAATGCGCCTTTCGAGTAGTTCTCATAAATTTTCTAACGCGTTCATATATGGAGACTGTAGAGGTGTATTTAGCTACTTCGGAACGTTGTACAGTATCCATATTCTGTTAATATTTGAGCGGTATGCTTGGGGTCGTTATCTTGTGGAAACTGTAATCTAAAATTGTGATCTATCTATCCCCATTTTATTTACAGTGGTGTGCAAATTTTCTTATAAAACATTAAGATAACCCATTTTGTTCATTCTGTTTTCAATAAATACTAAATTACCGACTCCAGACGGCGACATACACCCCCAAACCATTAAGCTTCCGCCCCCACGTTTTACTGTTGGCAACAAATTTTCTTTTTCAAATGCTGTGTTGGGTTTTCTCCCAACATTGTGCATCCGTTTGATTCAAAGATGTCGTATTTGGATTCTTTGATGAATACCACATGTTTCCAAAAATCGTCTGACTTCCCATAGTATTCCTTAGCAAATTGTAGCCTTTTTTTCTTATTTACCAGAGAAATGTATGGTTTACGTCTGGTTACTCGTCCATGATAACCGCCCATATTCCCGTAAGATTTTATAATTGTACACTGGATGTATGTACATGTGGTTTACCAACTTAATGAATTTTTCTCCATAATGTTTTAAAATTAATTTACGTGTTTTCATCGAAATTTCACGTCCTTTACCCATATTTATTTTATTTAATTTAGCTAATTTTATATTATATTATGTTAGAACGATAGTTTAGAATACTTCTGTGAAATATTTTAATGGCCGATGCAAACGAAACGCTACACAAATCTAGATAAATTTACTAAACTGAAGGACTTTTTTCATTTTTGGTGTTTATTTTGTTTTGTGTTGATGCAATACCATGATCAATATGAGAAAGAAGAGAGCAAGAAAACAGGACATATGTAGAACAGTAAATTTTCAAACAACAGGGTAGTATCGAAGGAATCATATAGCAATAAACAACTATACTCGTATATCCCTTTTCCTGCCAGACAAAATTTTTTTTGCTTCTCTTTAGGTCCAACCCACACAAATGTGTGTCTAAAAAATGACATGTTTTAATGTCTTCCGGATTTTAACAGATCTTAGTTAAATCGGAATTATTTAACGATAACATATTAACTATTATACTATCATTATAGCTATAGTGTATATTTATCGGACGAAAATGGTTTAAATGGAAACAAATGTGTATGTTGGTCCAAAATACATACAAAAATAAATTTTTGACATGATTCTTTTTCGTTACCCACACAATTGTGATGGCAGGCAGGAAAAGAGATATACAAATACATTTGTGTATTGTAACGCTATAGTTTGAGAAATTTAAGCACCATAAAAACCGTTATTTTTTATTTACTCCACCCATTGAGCGACTAATTAATGATTATTTTATTATTATTCTAACAAAATGTGAGTATTTTTACTAATAGTTTTGATTTAAGATAATAAAATTAATGGTGTAGGTACGTTAACTTTTTTGATAAAATTTTCGTTTTGTTTTACGGTTGTGAAGTTTGTCCCAAAGAAAATCCCGTGTGCACTGTGCATATACGAATCCAATAAGAAATTTTTAATGCAGAACATCTTTATTAATTACACTGTTAAACTAAAATTTTGGCGAAATAACTATATTATAATAGAAAGAGACGAAAATAGGCGCCACATTTTTTCATATTCGATTTATTTTGCAAAGGTGGTAGCAAGAGAAAGAGTAAAAAATAATCTTGAGAAAACATATTGTCATTCAATTGAGCTCTATAAATTTATTTAAAACTATAACAATTTAAACATTATGTTTAAACAAAACATTTTTACTATATAGATATTTTTAAAAAATTAACTAAAAATGAAACATGAAAAAGTAAACAAAATGGGTTCTTGTAAGAATACAAAGTATAACTATATTTGGTATAGCTCAGAACAGGCTGATGTGTGTGGATTTCATTGATATAAATATTTTAGAAAACAAATCATGGTCTGTCGGAAAATTCAATCACGATGAAATGATAGTAACAGTCAAGATCCTTTTCCAAACGGTAGTAGTGACATTATTTTCGATCTCGTAATTCAAATCGATTTTATAGCTTTTATTAGATTTAATTTAGATAAATTCTGAATATTATTTTCTGGTCGGAAAATTTCACTATGTCCAAACGTTAGCTTTAGGTTAACACAATCAAAAAAATTAAGTGCCATTTCCATATTTAGGGGATAAGTATCATTTTTCGCTCTCGCAAATCTAATCGATTTTATAGCTTTGAGTGGTTTAAATTTAGATAAATTCTGGATATCGTAGAGTTTGTCGGAAAATATCACTATGCCCAAATGTTAGCTTAAGGTTAACGTAATCAAATAAATCAAAAGCCATTTCCATATCTAGAGGACAAGTATCATTTGCTCTCGCAAATCTAATCGATTTTTTGTTGAGTGGTTTAAATTTAGAAAATTCTGGAAATCGTAGAGTTTGTCGGAGAATTTCGTTATGTCCAGACGTTAGCTTTAGGTTGACACAAATAAAAAAATTAAGAGCCATTTCCATATCGGGGATTTAAGAAGAACTCTTGAAGAATTTTATGATGCGGAAAGCGAAGTAAGTATTCTTGATTGCTGTGTTTGATTTACACGAGTATATATAATAAAGATATGCACATATTTGCATTACTTTATGAGATGCGATAACTATCACATCACTTCAAGTATAAATAGCTATTATCTTAGTTGCATCATGTGACGTGATATGGTGAATACATACAATACGTGTATACATATTTAAAATTAATTTTTTTAGGTGTTTTTACGTTTTATTAAACATTTTGTTTGCCATATTTTTAATTATTAATATTTCAAAATACACAAATATTAATAATATGAAAAAAAATATTTAATAAAATTAAAATATAAACTTGAATCTCGATTATCTGGGATTAGTGGGACTACCCGGAAAATCAAAAATCCAAGTTAATTGAATTATTTGTTATGTTAGACCAAAAACGATCCCGGTTAATCAGATGAAATCCCGATTAACCAAGATACTAAGAATTTGAAAATTTATTCACAAAATAATTCATTTGTAAAAACTGTAACTAATTGGTTATGCCAAAAATATCCAAACGAACTAAAAACGATCAAATTACGAGACACTTTTCCACAAAAAATGGAATTGAAGCAATTTTAGGTCACGCATTGAAATTTGAATCTGGCCAAACTATCAGTAGTTCGTCACCTACAACAGAAGGGCGTGATGTTACTGGTAGAAAAAACATAAACGTATTTGTTTCCTCTGCGCCAAAAGTAGATCAACACGTAAACTCTGTGCAAACTCCCAAAAAACCTGTGTGTGCGGAGCATTCTTTGAATATTACCAGCTGCTTGGAATGTCGTAATTGAAATAATATTTTTTTTTCAATGACTTTATTACATATTTATGTTATTTTGTTTTTTGAATAATGAAATCCTTAAATGTTAAATTTTCGTTTTGTTTTCCTTTATTCATGAGACGGACACATACAAATTTCCTTACTTACCCCGTTATGTCGGTTGTCAAGTAAAAAGGTTATTTTACAAAAAGTTAGCTTTAGGTTAACGCAATCAAATAAATCAAAAGCCATTTCCATATCTAGAGGATAAATATCATTTTTTGCTCTCGCAAATCTAATTGATGTTTTGGCTTTGAGTGGTTTAAATTTAGAAAATTCTGGATATCGTAGAGTTTGTCGGGAAAGTTCACTATGTCCAAATGTTAGCTTAAGGTTAATACAATCAAAAAAACTAAGAACAATTTCCTTACCTAGGGGATAAGTATCATTTTTCGCTCTCGCAATCCATTTTATAGCTTTGAGTGGTTTAAATTTAGATAAGTTCTGGATATCGTCGGAAAATTTTACTTTGTCCAAATGTTAGCTTTAGGTTAGCACAATCAAAAAATCAAGAGCCATTTCAATATCTAGGAGATAGGTATCATTTTAGATTTACGTCGATTAGATTTGCGAGAACGAAAAGTGACACCTATACCCTAGATATGGAAATGGCTCTTGATTTTTTGATTATGCTAACCTAAAGGTAACATTTGGACAAAGTGAAATTTTTCGACAAACTCTGCGATATTCAGAATTTAGTAATACATTTAAACTAAAACTACTCATACCTAACAAATTGACTTAATTTACCAGAATAAATTTCAGAAGTATCCCGTTTTTTGGAAATGTCCTTTACCTCACTTGATTGTATTCTCTTATCGTGTAATTTCTACATAATGGCTTTGTACACAAATTTTGTATACCCAGCATTTAGATATATTGAAATATTATCTTCTGTAAAACTACTTACAAATGAGGAAAAATGGAAATGATTTTCCGGGATATTATGAAGAATGAAAAATAATTTTTTTGAGTTTATTATCTAGTTTCCACTCAAAATTTTGATAAGAATTTTTTTTACAGTGTATTTAATAATACATGTTTATTTTTGTTATTTGGGACATAGGTACTTCACTGCCATTTTGTTTTAATATTTTTTACATTTCCTTGAAAAAACCTTCGATTACTTGATTTGATACACTTCAATCAAATGGACATAAAACTATAATATAAAAGAGATAGTAGTAAGGTGGGAGTTTTTAATTGCAAAAATGCGGTGTACGTAAACTTTTTTGATTAACTGTATCATGTAGTTGTATTCGCGTATTATTTTCATTCGTATGTGAATGAGTTTGTCGTTGTTCGAACACAATCGCTGATTAACAACATTAATAAAACTATTTGTCAAGAGATTTTGAGACCACGGATAGAATAATATTTACAAATAATGCCAGCAAAATTAAGAAGTACAAAACAAACCAACGGCACAATAAGTTGCACTATTAAACATATTTATACAAATCTGGGAGTAAGATTCAAACCATTTAAAACATCCATGTACATACAAATTAATAAAATAATACAAAAATACAAATACATGATACAAAAATTTACTTTGCGGATATTTGCAATCATGTTAGATGGCAACTATAGTGAAATGATTTCAGCTAAAGTTGTAATTCTTCAAAACCACAAAATCGTTTGAAGTCCGGTTCTTAACTATGTATAAAATTCCTAAAATCTCACCTCCGGAATTTTTTCAATTTTTTTCAACTCTTTTGTATGAAAAGAGGCGTGTCTTTAGTATAGTTTACGTGATTTAATTGATTAGAACGATGGGATACTAATTCTGTTTTTATGCGACTTTTTTGGGCGATTTTGAAATAGTGTATTCGCACAAAATACTGCTTACTAATACTATATTAATTATCGGCAACAATGACAATTTAAAACGTTCCCTGAACCAAGCACACATTTTATCAATAAAAAATATCAACATAAAATTTTATTTAGTAGAGCTTGGAGAAAGGGAACGGTACTAGACGTATTTTGGTTTCAAAGGATTATCATACATGAAGAAAAAATATTTAGTTTTTTTTCTTTTTTTTTGATAACCGCAAGTAAAATCAAAGGCCTGCTCATATACTATTATTACAGTCCCAAATTTTGGTTCATTTCAATATACTTTTCAATTTATATGGCCTTCAAATGTTTTTGGAGGATTGATTCTCTAATTTTACAGAAAGGAACATGTTTTTCTGTCGATTTTTTTGTATGCGAATTTTTCAGGAATGTGGTAGATACGCATAAAATAAAATTGGGCGTATTCTGTAATAACCTCATAAATTTGTACAAACGCCAAAACGGTAGGTTTGTGAACAAAAGTGATGAGAACAGAGTTGTTTCTGGTGTAAGACCTTGTAAACGATATGCCATGTGACCTGCTTAAATTTGAGGCATTCAAAAAAATGTCATTCTTTCACATGGAATTATTATCTAAAATGATGGGTGGGTGAAAGTTTTACCAACATGATTGTACGGGAATAATTAAAAGACTATAAAACCATATTGTCGACGTCGTGTTATGTGTATTCCGGAGGTTTTTTCGTATGGTAGGTACCCAATCTTCATTGGGGTCTTTTTTAGGTCTAAAAAGTTTCCATGTACAGAAAGCAAATAAAATTGCCGAAAATAATCTGCCACACAGATAATTCTCGAAATATAGTTAGTACGGAAAGACATCCAGACGGACCGACATTTTTTGTAGCTTTAGCATATTAGCCAGGATTTCAATAGTTTGATGTGATAAATGAAACTCGAGGTTAAACGAATGTTCGGTGCAAAACAATAAGCAATAAATAGCCCCCTCCCTCATGCGCTACTGTGGTTCAAATATATCCACAAAAGTTTTCACCGTTAAGCAGACAGAGTCACGTCAGCGCCAAGTTCATAGTATAGCTTTTAACCAATTTTATATTCTTTTACTTTCTCCGTCATAGCTGAACCAAAAAATTTGTAGGCTCATTATTACACTTGGTGGAAATGAATTTTTTTTTATTTTTAAATATATTTTTATAATAAACATGCAATCATAATGTATATGTATGACGTATGTATACAATACTAAATTCACATAAAAAACTTAAATGGTTCATAAAAATATATATTCGTATGTTTAAAAGTTAACCCCTTTAAAAAATTTATGCTGTGCAAAAAATCGAAATTAATGGCAACATATAAAAATTTTTACATCAATAAAAAAAAAATATGAAAACGACTTACGATGATAAAATAATCATACGTCATTTTTCCATGAAAATTCACATTTTCCTCCGCCGTTCAACAACAACAAACCCATTCACATATATTAATGGTTTTTGGTGTTATGATGCCGGGGTGCGGTTGCATGATTTTTTATTTTTTGTCAGCACTTTTAAATGTCGATAAATTATGTAAAAAAAATTCCATTCAAAAATTCTCTTTTATTCTAGGTCATGCATGTATCTGCAATAAAAGATTTTTTAATAAATAGTAATATGTATTTTATTATATATAACATGTTTATTGGGTTTATGCACCTATAAGCATATGAACACATACTTACATCAATTAGTGGTTAATGGTATACCGTATAACTATTTCAAATTGGAATAGGTAAACACTAGACGAAAATTTGCATATGCCCCAATTACGCATGAATATGTCAAATTTTTATTGAGATACCCTGCAGTAGTTTTTCTAAATAATGATTGGCTATTATCGGCATAAATAAATCGAAGCGAAAACTTTTATATTTTCCACTTCAATTAGACACAAATAAAATTCTCATACAAAACAAGTTGTAAAATGTTTATTAAAAATTTAAATAACACAACTAAATTGGAGAATAACAACATATCAATGGACAATAGAGAGGGTACGAGTATTTAGCGTTGATTGATCTCTTTGGCTGGTTCATTCAGCCTAAATTGGTTTAACAAAATTTGTTTGTGAGATTGGTGACATATAGGCTTTAGTAGCAGCAATACAAGTAGTTTTATAGCAGTTTTGTGGTATTGCAGATTTCAGCAGATTGGTTGCGATTGTTCGCGAACAATCTGGAATATTCAGCACGACATATAAATACGAGTGGGGCGAACACAGTGGTAAATTGTTGACGTGAATTAATGAATAATTTTGGAAATTATGGAAAATAATTGTGAGAATATTTTTGGTATTTTCGGGAATACATTTGCAGGTCGATTCTGGCTTGCCTATAGGAAAAAGGAATTAGGAAAAATATTTTCATAGTAATTTTGTCACAAATTTTTTTTTCTGGCATACCATGTTAAACAGTTGGTGTAATTATTTCAAAAACAAAATTAAATTGGGAATATTTTTCCTACCCAATTTCGACACGGAAAAAATATTTCCTAAATTAGAAAAATTTAGATCAAACATGGTTTCTCAGTAGGCCAGAAACTGATATTTTAACAAAAACGCTATGCAAATATTGTTCCTATTGGAAAACCAGAATCGACCTGCAGAAGTGGTAAGTAAAAATTAGGAAATCATTCAAAGAGCGGTGTAAATTGCGAGAGTTGGTGTTGCAAACCGTCAAATTTTATAGTGGTATCTTCACAATCCAGTGACACGAACCGGATTTGAAATGGCAAATTCGTAACAATTGGTTATAACGATGAAAATGTGAATATATGATGATGAGTGATGATATGTGATAAAAGCACTAATATTGCGACCACGTGAGACTATGGATAAGCAATGGTTGGGCCCGGATAATTTCAACTTTGAAGAGGTAATAAATGTTAGATGATAGACATGTAGTGGTCGAAACGGTTCTCGGACACCTAGAACTTTCGATATGGTGCAAATAGTGGCTGTTCTGTCTAAAAAATTTGATCAACAAAATATAGATTTTACGCAAGAGATGAAACAAGATATTTTAGAAAACAAAATAGTCAACAAAAACATCGAGAAGAAACTAGATCAAATCGTAGACGTTATATTTGGCAAACAAAATGATGATTAAGGGGATATGGAGCATGAGGTCGAGCATGCACTTAACGGTGGGGAGCAAATGTTGGAAATGGATGTCGTTGATAAGATGGATCCGGATGATGAATGGGTTACATTGGTTGAGAGGAAGAATTTTACTTTGTGGAATCGAGTGATAGAAAGGAGCTCTAAAATGACGAATAATTAGAACTACTTGGGGTTTGGGATGAGTCATATGCTAGTCAGCGCAAGCCGTGACGGTATTCATGATCATTTAGAACAGCAGTAACCCACGCTTGTGCAGCTTATGCGATGAAAGTAATAATGCTGATTCTGAAGCCGATGAGGTGACGGACAGAATCAAATACGGCTTGCAACAAATATATTGTCGGTAAGTATATGAGCTACAGAAAAATGGGAAACTCATTGCAGGTGTGGCCATGTTCCTGAAAATTCCCGTTGAGGAATTGTGGCAGCTACGTTTAAACGGAATAGTGAGACATAACTTAAACAAATGCTTACGATCGAAGCTCCGTTGGATAGAACATGAAACGTATCTGCATGAGATACCGGCTACGAAAATGGAGTACAACCATTTTAACGAAATCTAATTTTTCTTTAATTGTTGTTGTTTCCTTAATTTTTCCGTAATGTCTCCGGCGGCAATTTGCTGATTTTGAGCTGAACGAACTTCACGTCTATCTTCGTAAAATTAACTTTTAACCTTTGCCACAAATAAAACATCATAAATTTTTACTTATCACCACTATTATTCACGAAATCGATAATCAATGTACCACGACCGAGTGATATAACTTCGTTTCCATTCGCAATTGAAACTGATGTGTTAAATCGAACAATGTAAAATTTTCTTTCCGACAACTAAATATGGCAAGTGGCACCGTAGTCCAAAATCCATCCATTCATTGTTCCGACAGCAAATAAAATTTCCGAATTTGAATCATAATTTTGAAGACATTATTTTTGCCTTTTTTATTTTGGAGCCGTTTTGTAAATTTATGGCAGTCCTTTCGCGCATGAAATTCCTTCTTGCAAAACAAGCAAATTATCGATCATTTCTCTGCTGAAACACGTATATGCTGTTGTATTTTTGTTCGAACTAAAAATGAAGTGAATTCCTCTTTAAGCTCTTCTAAATCTGTGATTAAACTATCTTACGAACTTCCAATGAACCCAATAACCCAGTACTTATTAAAAATTTCGGTTATCTAAATGTGCTAGTAATATTTGAAATAGTTCGTTTAATTTTGACACATGTTGTTTATCACCATTTTCATCAATCGTAACGGTTTATTATTATACACAGAATTCAGCACATATATCTCACATATGTATCCAACACCATAGCCACCACTATTAAACCATCTTATTATCTATATAAGGCTTGAGGCTATCTACAAGCGTAACCGCGAGTGGGTGGCAATTGGTGGTTATGGAGAAAATTCAGTGTTCACGAACTTGACTTTTTAGTTAACTTTTATTTAGAATGTTTTATTAGTTTTTTGCTTATTGCATTGTACAATCCAACAAAAAAAATAATTTGACAACCGGATGGACTAAATTTAGAGTCTTATTGAATATGTAGCATGTATCAACATATGTATATACTGTTCTAATGTTTCATACTCAAATTTATAATTTCATTTTTCTATGCAAAAATAAAGTGGCATTATGACTTTTTTTGTGCATTTTATCAAAGAACTGTAGGCGGAAACTCAACAACAAAAATTACTTATTGCGAAGTGGAATAACCGTTTGAGGCCCAGGAGGTAATGCAAACGCGTTATAAACAACGTAAAACCAGAAATCAGCCCAAAATCCCGAATCACAAAATCCCGAATTATCAAAATCACGACAAAAAAAATCCCGATTTTCAAAATCCCGAATTGTAAAACCCCGACTCTCAAAATCCCGACTTTCAAAATCCCGACTTTCAAAATCCTGACTTTCAAAATCCCGATTTTGCTGAAACTTTAACAGCGGGTTCTTACGACGGATAAAAATCTCGGATTTTACTATCCCATCGTTTTAACCTATTACATCACGTAAATTATACAACGGGCACTCCTCTTTTCATATAAAAAAGTTGAAAATATTGAAAAAAAAATCTGGGATAGAAAAATCCGAGATTTTTATCCGTCGTATGAACTCACAGTAAAAATCCCTACTTTTGTCGGTAAATATTAAATTTTGTTTTTTTATAGCTAAATAATCAAAATTTAATATTTAATATTTTTTATCACTAGCTACTATAAAGAATGTGTCATTAATAGCTTCTATATAATCCTCTCCTACGTGCGGCACGTAGTGCGACATGTTGGCTGATCCGGCTCCTACGTCCCCCGAAGTTCATTTCTAAAGCCCCTCGGAGGGCTAAGGGGGAGGAGCGCAGCGACCTCCCGCGTGCCCGTGAGAGTTATCGAAGCCGTTATCTTCTACAATTATTGCATTTAAAATTACCGGCCTTAATTCATAAAAAAAAAAAATTTAAAAATCGGGCTTTTGAAAATCGGGATTTTGAAAGTCGGGATTTTGAAAGTCAGGATTTTGAAAGTCGAGATTTTGAAAGTCGAGAACCTCGTCGACAACCCTATGATGAGCTTAAACATGAAGTTTTCTTTTCATAATTTAAGCTCAAATTTTGCAAAAGTCGACAAACAGGTTTTCAACCGGAAAACTTTGGTAAACTTTTTAACAATAGCAAGCATGTGCATAAACATCACGCCCTGAAGTCGTTTATGAAAAGCGTTGGCCGACTACCAAACTGCGCCAGGGATTGTTGAGGTAGAATACACAATGCATTCTACGCGGTTGTCGACAGTTAATCTATTACGTAGACTATATAGCGATATTTTACGTGGCTGACGTCGACAAGCTAGGAAATGATGTTAAAAACGATTAAAGTTGCAATCTAGCTATGTTACGTAATTATCGCATTCGACGAAATCTCTGTTCTCGGAACACAACGTTTACCTTACAGAACAAAAAAAGTTGCTATGGGCTAGATCTGATGAGTAAGCAGGGTGGTCAAGCAGTTTAAACCGTAACTCGCAGATTTTCGTCATGGCAACCACTGAGGTGTGAGACAGCGCATTGCCTTAATGGAGTAAAACATTTTTTTCTGCAAATATGTGCCCGTTTTTCAGCAATTTCTACCTTCTACTGCTTGGGCTTGATCTTGAAACTACAATATATGTATGTAAGTCCAAGTTATATCGTCGTTACGGTTAGATTGAATGTTCAAAGCGACCCAATAATTACTTCGGAGTTACTTAACGCCACTTTTTACAGTCCCAAATTTCAGGATTAGTAACAATAATTGCTGAGATTACGAGCAATGCAGGTCTACAACAGCACACACATCGAACTAAAAGATTACAATAATTCCTCAAGTAAAATTGAATGTTACAAATGGCACAGTTTTAATGCTTTCCTTGGAAGTTTCTTGGAAGTGCCATCTCTTATCAAATAGACTTATTTATCGCGATTGAAGATTTATGTCGGCCACCACAGGACACAATTTTTCTGTTTTCTGGAAAAATCAGTTGTTATATAATATTTTCATGGACAAACACAAGAAAAATCGAAAAACGATCAAAGTTGGCCTAGATATTTTGTATAAAAACACAAATAAACGAAACTTTAACAGCAAAATTGTATTCGACATCTATTTTATTATCAAACAATTTTAAACGGAAATGTACTGTCGGTAAAAATTCAATTTCCAAAATCTTCTAGCGGATTAGTCATTACTCTTAAAATATTATACGCTTTTATGCGTAATCCCGCACATCCACTATGGCAACTTTTAATAAATTTAATCGAGTATATTTGAAAATATTTTTCAATCCGTTTAATTTTTCCGATCGTAATTCATGATCACGCCCCTTAAATTCCCCTCATTTGCACAGATATTCATTTTTGGTCAATAATCAATTTCATTCTCTACGAGAATCTAAAAGTGAAAAATATTAAGACACAAAGATTGAACAAATCTACCAAACGTATTTGGTCTTACCAGCCAAACGGCACAATGGTTAAATCTTTCGCGTTTGGATCAGGCGGTATACGGGGTTCAAATCCCGATATAGAGGAAAGATGCAAAAGTAATTTTTCATCATTTGATTATAATCGATAATCGGTGTTGAAAATGAACACAACTATGACCCCTGTCGGAGTGCAGTATACATGGTTCGACCAACCTTCCAAGCCAGTAATATAAGTCCGCATGGAGCTATACGAAAAATTCTACCAAACCATTCAAATAGATTTTACTGACCTACTTGTGCCGCGGTAGCAAAAAATAAGAAATCTCAAATTTTTGTTGAAGAATATTTTATGATTGGCATGTTGTGGAGAAGTACTTATTTAAATAAGTGGCCTCGCGAGGTTATTTTAATAGATCAGGATTATCAAATAGTACGTGTTTAGGAAAGGTCCAAATTCAGAGGTTCAACATTTCACGATTTTCAATAATACTCGAGAATATTCACTAGTAGTAGAAAAGATAGCAAAATATTTTTGTAAACACCTTATATTGTTTTCTATTCAATAATAAATGTTTGCTGTATCATTATTAGTACGTACAAAGCTCTCCACCCTGTTCAAAATCCATTAAACTTAAATGTCAATTCACCATTTTAAATTATATCAACATTTTGTATTCAACATCGGTTTTATTTGCAAATAAAACGATTAGTTTTCTAAAAGCAATTTAAAAGAAAAAAATGTTGAAAAACTAAGTACTGATGTGAATACTGAGTTGTGCTTTTGGGGGAGTAAAGTGTAGAGCAGCAATACAATCGATTTCTGCGTGATAAACTATGAAATAGCTTTTAGCGTTTTACTGATTGCCGTTGTTTATTGTTTTACAGTAAACGATTATACGATGAAGCGCGAAGTTAAGGGATGTTCAAGGAAAAATATTCGGCATTGTGAATAATGTTGTAAATTGATTTTGCTACAGCATATGTTTTCAAATAGGGTACTGTATTGTTGGTTATCTAACATATTTTTGCTGCTATTTATTGCTATTCAATATATACATATATTTTAAATATGATCCTTATGGTACCTATGGTGAAATGCAATTTATAATTTCTGGTTTGTAAAGCCATAATGTCTGCGTTAAACGCGTATTTGTGCTTTCACCATCCATAACGATATGCCAAAGGTCTTGTTTTAATTTTGGACCGACATGCATGATGTCATTTAGTGGTCGACCATTGGTTGTTTTTCTGAGGCAGCAAACACCAATTTTCTTGTAGTGCTTGGTGATTTGAAGAAAGCGTGACGCTACATATAGTATGTGGGTCCTGCTGTTCAAGCTTTTGAAGCCTTAGCGATTTTCTGCCTATGCCCAAACCTTGTTAAAGTTAGCCGAAAGATTCCAGCCGAAAGATAATGCAGATAGTGTCTTGACTATTTTTAAACTCTCTTTATACTCTCGCCCCTATCGATTTTTAAATTCCTACACGGAAAAAAATACTGGTTACAACGAAGAAAAAACTGAATGATTCAAGAAAAGTGAGCACTTGATTTTCAGCTAAGATAACTTTTTCATAATACAAACTTCCAATTTCTTCATTTGATGTTTTTATTTAAATATTAAAACAATATTTTTTTTATTGTTGAAAGAAATTCAATTTCTTAAAGTAAGAAAATATTATTTTGTAGAGCGAATCGTTTTTCTTAATTTTTAATATCTATTTCTTCATTAAAGATAACAAATTCATGTTTTAAGGTAACCGTATCTCAAAATCCAATAAATTGATGCTTGTATTAAGAAATATTACATATAATTGTATGATCTATATTTCTTTAGTTAAGAGACATTTTGTAATAATTAAAATGCATTTTCTGTTAGAATTTTTTTTTTTTTTTCTTGATAGAAGAACCCATTTATCAGTTGTAGAGAAGGAATTGCTTAAATACTTCAAACGCATTTCTTGGAAAAGCTTTTTAGATTGTAGAAAGTAACTTCTTTAAAGCTGTAGTAGTATTTCTTGTTTGCAGCTATTTTTCCTGTTTATTGGAGCAACATTTAATATAATTTCCAAAATAATAACGATAGAAATTTATTACATGTTTTTTATTTTATTTTATTATAAAAAATATAAAGATTCAATTAAATATAATTTAGCTATATCATATTACAAATTACAATAATAAAATACTAACATAATTAAATAGAAGACATAATTGGCTTCAATATTTTTGTTTCGTTGGAAAGTTTATGAAAAACTAAGGGTTTTAAGAAAACTTTACACTAGTTTTTACAATATCAATAATGAAAAGTTCATTATTTTGATAGCTTAACTCACACATAGTCTTAACATGCAGTAACAAATAAACATCGGTAAGTTTTGAAAAAATTATTAAGGATGAAAAAAATACAAAGTAGGTTTTAAAAAAATTCCAGACTAAACATTAGTTTTTTGTTAATACTCGTACCTGTAGTTTTTGCAGTAAATTAAATATTTTTTGCCAGGAAGATTCCTATTTTTAAATTTATTTTTCAAGTAGCCGACCTTCCAGAGCTTACATTAGTGATTTTATGCTTGTTGTATAAGCTTTTTACCCCCTTTACAAAAGAATTCCTGAAAATAAAACAATAATTAGCAATCATTTTTATATATAACTCATTCTTATTTACCTTTCCTTCTCCAGAAAAAATTGCTCGATATCACTAGCAATTGTATTAAATAAATCAGCCGATACAGGTCTTCGACCAATATATCCTCAACTGTAGATACTAGTAGATTGCGGGTCCTTTCGTCGAGCTGTGGTTAAGATTGTAATCCCTTTGGTTGATGCGAGAAACTGTTGAAAATTCTGAGAAATAAAATCAAAATCAATAGCAGCTTTTTACTTTATCTAATTGGACAGTTCTAACAAATTCTGCTGATGATAATTGCCCACTTGACGGAGAAGAAGGGGTTGATTGATGATGTGATTGATACACTCAGACAACGATGAATTAACAGAACCAATTACTGTTGCCATTTAAATTTAGCATTTTTGTCAGCAATTTATCTAAGTAAAAAAATTAAAATAAAACTATAAAATCATTACGCACGAACAACTCACACAAAACACACAAAATAGAGCGATCACTTGTTAATTTAAATAAAAATTTATGTAACACAAATACAACTTACATTTAACTACTTAGCTTCACTTTACAAATTTTTCAAAACCACTTGAAAATATTTAATTTGACAATCACAAAAACACACGTTGTTAATATTACTTTAGTTCCCTAGATAATGAATGTTACTTATTTTATATATTCTCAAATGTTTCACTCGTTTTCTTGTTTAAAAAATTAAGAGTATACATTAAAAAATCATTTTCTATAATTAAAAGTATTCTCTCAGCTTGAGACATCCATATTAAACCAAAAAATATTATGTTTAAGTTTAAAAAATTACCGTTTTGTGATAAGAAAAACTTTTCTCGAAGTAACATAGTAAATTGGATTTGAAATTTTTGTCTTGATTAAAGAAAACTTAGAATGACTGAAGATTTATTATTTCATCAATCAAGATAACTTTTTTGCAATTCCTAGAATTCATTTGTTTACTTTGAAAGAGAAATTACTTTTTTATTATCAAGAAACGTTTTCAATTTTAAAATATTGTATTTTAATAAAATTTATGTTTTTGTTTTAAGAAAATATTAAATTTCTTGTTTTAAGAAAATGTAAGATTAAATTAAAAGTATTTCTCTTCAAACTAAATTTTTACTCTTATTATAAAGAATTTATAGCAACGATAAATACAAGAAAAATAATTCTCAAGATAGAATTTAATTTTAAAATTTCCGTCAAGAAATAATTCTCTTCGTAAGAAAACCATTTTTATAACTAGAAAAACTGGTATGGACATAGAAATTTGGTTTTTAAAGTAAGCAAAAATACTTTTTATTAAATAAAGAGAAAATTTTCTTTAAGATAGCAAGCTTATTTTTTTCCGTGTATAAACTGAAATGATTTCTCCTTCACCCGAATGATGTAATTCGATCCTAAATTCTCCTAAATTCGAGTTCATTACTGATTTTTGCTGTATTCAAGACACTATCTGCATTATCTTTCGGCTGGAAACTTTCGGCTAACTTTAACAGTATTATGCCCAAACTGTTCATATTCTTCCATAAATTTTTGTATTGAGCCGCTAAGTCGTCGTTCTTCAAGAGTTGTTTTTCTAGTTGAAGAAATCTTGGTATCGCCACCTTTTTCGAGTCGCCTAATTTTCCATCATTATTTTCTTCTTCGGGTGTTTGCATTCTTGGCGGATGTAAATTTTTGGCGGATGTAGATTTTCAGTGCTGATTGTTAAGTTTTCATTTGGTTTAGCTGTTTTGGTGTTTTTTCCACAATTATCCCTCCTAGCTCGGAGCTTTGAGCTATTTGGTTGTTGATTGTTTTGCGTAATAATTTCAAAGGGCTTTCATAATTAGTTCAAATTCAGAGTTGAATCACGACAATTATTGAGAGGCATTCACGGCTGATTTTTTGTGGTTTCTTTCTGGTCTCCGCAGATTCCCGTTATGTACATGTTGGTTTTGCTTTTTATTATTTTCAATTTTATTTCATTTTTAGTAAGTAAGAAACCCATCTTTCTTCAACCGTCACCAACCAAATAAACCCTACCATATACGCTCATTATAGGTTTATATGTTAATAAATTTTCTTAAACTTTATGCGTACTATGATGTCTGCGGATTATAATGACGACATACTACGGGTTTCATCTTCCTAACTCTTTATTTATGTTATTAAATTAATTATAATATTTTTCTGCCGCACCAATGTTAACTGGTGGATTATATTTTATACTCTTATATAATGGTAAAAAATATGTCAAATCATAAATTTGGTGTATAGGTTTTGCACTACAAATCCAACCTTTAACAAATCATGTTCATTAATTTACAAATCAAAATCACCTTTATCCAAAACATATTCATCCTATTACAAAGCAAATCCAACGTTATCCTAATTAAATTCATCTTTATCTAGAGCATTTTCATCATTTTCCAAATCAAACTCAAACAGCTTAATTCAAATTCATTATTTATTATATTACGGGTCGTTTAATTATATTTCAACATATTTTCGACCCTATTAAAGTTAGCCGAGTCCAGCCGAAAATATCGATACTGCAGATTCAAAATAATCAACGTAAATGCCCGCATATTTAGTAGTAGTTCCGAAAATGTCGATAATGCAGATCTCAGCCGAAAATATAATACGAAATGTCAAATATTAATGTGCTTCATCCGAAAGTTATCAGCCGACATTTCTCAGCTGATATTTTTCAGCCGAAAGTATTTTTTTATACAAAAAATAGTTGTTTCTACAAAAAAAATCAAACGAAATGGTTTAAAACAAAACATTAAACTATATTTTTAATAGCATTATTAAAAAAAAAAATCTAATAGAGAAACTTGTACATAAATATATCGCACACAAAAAATTTGAAAATTTCTAAAAATTGACCGTTTAAAGTATCATGGTTTTCATTCAAATGAAAGGTCTTTATGATGTTCACACCTGGAAAAAATTTCAGGACAATTTCCATATGGAGAGCTCGGGAAAACTCGATTGAATATATCGATCCCGACATGGAAATTGCACTGAAATTTTTTCCAGGCTTGAACATCCATAAGACCTTCCATTTGAATGTAATTCCAACCACGACACTTTAAACGGTCCATATTTAGAAATTTTCAAATTTTGTGTGTGCGATATATTCAATCGAGATTTCCCGAGCTCCCCACATGGAAATTGACCTGAAATTTTTTCCAAGTGTAAGCATCATTAAGACCTTTCATTTGAATCTATTTCCAACCATGACACTTTAAACGGTCAATTTTTAGAAATTTTCAAATTTTGTGTGCGATATATTCAATCGAGTTTTCCCGAGCTAGAATTTACCAACCGGAAAATGCCGATAATGCAAATTCAAAAATAACGTATATTATTCGGCTGTAAGATTCGGTAAGGCAGATTTATATAAATACCCAGCCGAAAAATGTCGATAAAGAAGACAAATAATTTTGGTGCTGACAGTAATTTCTTTTTAAATCAAAAATGTTTATTTCGGCTCATCTACGTATATAAAAAAAAGTTATATTATATGCATTAAAACTATAATAAAAAAAACTAATTTAATACTGAGAAATCCAATTTATATTTAAATTGGAGAAAAACTTCAAAATTTTCAGGTCAATTTCCATGTCAAGAGTCCGAAAATTTGTATAAATAGATCGCACACACAAAACTTGCGAATTTCTAAAAATTGGCCGTTTAAAGTGTCATGGCTGGAAAAAGATTCAAATAAAAGGTCGAAATTTTTCGACATAAAATATGTATCTGAATTATCGACATTATTCGGCTGTCATTTAACTTTTTTATATTTAATCTGTATTATAGGCATTTTTCAGCTGGGCATATCAATACATTTTTTAAACATTTTATATGTCTTATTCAAATAAATTTTTGCGGACTCCCAACATGGATATTCACCTGACATGTTTTCCAGGTGTGAGCATCAATAAGACCTTTCATTTGAATCTATTTCCAGCCATGACACTAATTACATGTTTAGAGAATATTTTTAATGAAGTGTAATCTATTAATTAACATTTAAATGTCAATTTTCATGTTGGGAGTCCGGAAAAACTTAATTGAATATATCTCACAGGCAGAATTTTCATATTTGGTATGGTCGGTGAGATGCAGCTTAGAAAAATATTCGAAACCATTTACAAACAAAAAAAAATTACTACTTTAACTTTTTAGTATGTTCAGTACAATTAGGAGTAAATAAGGAATAACTTTTAAAAAAATCGAGAAAACTCATCGAGAAAATTTATGAAATAACGTGTTGGTGGCCATTTTGAGAACGAACAGATAAAATATGGCTACCCAGCATAAAATTACAACATAGCTCCCAAAAATTTGTGATTTGACGTATTTTTCACCATTTATATTTATTGGAGAGTAGACGGGCTAAAAAACGATTTACCAAGAAATGGGGGAAGAAGCTGAAATAATATTTTGTTATTTTTTTGTATCGTGAATTGGAAAATTGTGATTTTTATAAATTGAATTTCCTTAATCATGTTTGTAGGCGCTCGCTATTTATTATTCGGAAATTTTTATAAATAGTAAATTGCGGAAATTGTTAAAGGCTAATATGGTTAAAAATCATTGGTAGTAAAATTGATTTTTTTTTTGCTGACTAAATTGAAATGTAAGATAATGTTGTACATAACAGACTGTTTAGTATTAGAATATAATAATGTCTCTCTTCAACTGAAAGTTAAAATCTACTGAGCTGAGACGTGCTGCTACGTGTTATAATCACACGCAGGAAGATTGATTATTACTCTGATGGCCGAGGTCGAGAACTGTTGAATTGTGAACTAATGCGAACACGCATTTGCCATTGCAAATCTTCTATCTTCAAAAAACAATATCCCTGATTCAGTTTCAGAAAACCAACAAGATTTTCAACAAATTTCACAAGGCTCTCCAAACGAATGGAAATAGTTTTAGTATCAAGTGTTATTCCGTTAGTCAATCCACCTAAATTCCGCTCAAAAACTGAAATTCCGCTCAAATTTTGGAAAACTGATCTGTACCGTTATTCTTGCAAAATTATTTTACTATTCTTTAGTTCTGAATAGTTTTTCTTGTAAACGATATACTTTTCCTAATAGTTGTTGAAACGAAAAAGCTCCTATGGATGCTGTCACTTTCAGTGAATGGTTTTCTGCCAAAATTTATTGGGATTTTACTTATACTACGGAAAAGAAAGTGAACAGTTTTTTGTCATAACATGGAGAATTGAATAGTTGTGGCCAATACCTGTGTATTACGATTTTGTATTTCGTTAAATGTACACAGATCTCGAATACGTACATCACACTGCGAATCTGAAATTTTCGGCACACAGATGTCCACCACATTTCGTATGGATGAAAAGCTTTAGTATGAAGTTTGATTACTAATAGTCAATCCGCCTGCACTGTAGAGATGCCGATACAGTTTTTTTTTATCTAAGCCTGTCATTATCGGTACAATTTAAAAAAAATTATCTTAAAATATTTTCATTCAAACTAATGAGATGCACCGGATTCCAAGTGCACTGAATAGAGTGGAAATAGTGTCGAAGAGCTTTATTAAAAATATTCAAAATTTGTAACATTAATTCAATAAAAGATTAATTCTACTCTATATAACTTCACTCTGTGCATAAACCTAATAATTATTTGAAATCTGTTATAAAACAGTATGTCGTTTATTTATCAAATTTCTTTTTGTTGAACATACGTTCATTAAAAAACATTCATTTCTTGCTGTGTGCGCAAACTTAAGGTAAATTGTTTACTACTGTAAAATCCGGTTTTAGGACAGATTTTTCGATCAGTTTGCTATACAGTTTTAGAATAATAATTAAATTCATCGAATAATTTACTTAAAATTGACTTTTATCTTAAGTTTGGTACACAACCTTAATATAGTTTTGTTTCATTTACACTATAACGTACTATACCAAATACAACGAGTTATTGCGTTTGCTTGCTCGAATTGTTAGTGTAGTTTTATCGTACAAGTGGGGCAGCACATAAATGAAACACGAAACTACGTTATTCAGCTGTGGCACTAATGGGGTAGTTCCCTTGGAATAGGAAACTGGGGAAAGAATTTATATGTTCAAATATTTTTTCCAGTATATTTATAAATTAGGAATAATTTTTCCATATCTAAATTGACAGGGGAAATTATTCCCCATTTATAGGGAATACTCAAGCAAGCAATTTGTTAGCCGAAATCCTGGCTACTCAATCAATTTTACCAAAACAAAAATTGAATTTCAAATTATGGTTTTTATAAATTTTTTGTTTATTTTTGCTATTGCACAGTAAAACAAGACAAAAATTTGCTGTTCATTTTTTGAAGCCGCAAAATTTACTGTGCAATCGCAAAAACAAACAAAAATATTTTGAAATACATAATTAGAAATTCAAATTTCGTTCGTAAAATTGATTAAGTAGCCAGGATTTTGGCTAGCAAAGTGCTTGCTTGCTAGCCGATCAAGTACTAGTCTATCTACCTTTTAGTTTTGTTTTTAAAAAAATTGACACGAACTTTTTATCTCAGTAGCTATACCAGAAAAAAATTGTTTAAATAAAAATTACATACAAATTCTTTCCCCACTTCCCTATTCCCGAGGAATTACCAGAATAGTGCCACTGGAGTGTTTTTTTTACCTAGTCAAGTTCAGTCGTAGTGTCGTTAATAATTGTTTTAAAATAATGGGTTTGGTTTGGAATTTTTATAAAGTTTCGGCCAATGATGAAAGCAAAGGGATTTGTAAGTTTTGCGATTCGGAATTATCGTGAGGTGGGCGGATTCGAAAACATATGGCACTTCAAGTTTGATAAAACCTTAATAAGAAGTGAATACACGAACCAAAAAGTTGAGACATCCACTTTTTTTTATAACTCCACGAACTTAGGAAAAACCACATGCCGGACGATTTATAATCAAAAATACCCCGAGAAACGAACTAATCATGATTTTTATGGTAAAATAAATAAATCGCTATCTATTTTAAATGTAGAAAATATTTTTGATCGAGATCACGTGATCTCGATTTTTTTTTGGTTAATTTGTTTTGGTAATTGTATCTAAAACGAAAATTGTGGAACAAAAAAAAAGTAAAAACAACAACAAATAATGAAATTCGTTTCGTGAGCTAATGTAAAAATTACATAATTATATTTTCATTTTTTCGAAAATTTTGGTTTGTTTTTGCTCGAATATAAATTTATATAAAACAAACACATATACAAAAAAAATTTTACCATTCTACATGTGCATTTCGGAATATCTTATGTATTACAAGTTGGAACTATGTATTAAATATGTAAAATACGGTGGAGGTAAAGTAAAGGATCATTTTAATTTTAATTTTGTAGTTTCTCGTTTTGAAGTGGTATGGTGCGTGAGTGGCCCGTTCGTTAGTATATTAAATTATCATATATGGGAAACGACGAACATAAAAAGGCGATTATAAACGAGTTTTGCTTTCTCTCGTCGAATGATTTTTAAATTTTAAATGGATGATCTATATCACAAAAATATGGAAATTAATTTATGTTGTTACTAGTTGAATTTTGTTACGAATTATGTGTATATATACTTACATAACTTTTTTAAAGAGGTGTTTATGCCTATATTATAAGGCATACAAACCTCTTTAAAAATTATTTCCATTTGGCTTTTCTTCTTGAGCAAACTTAAAAATTTACTCATAATAAAAATTTGAATAATTTCACATTTTTCTTTCATTCCAAACAAATGGATGAAAACTCGCATATAATCAAAACAAGATCTTAGTCATTTGATTTTATCATTAAGAATTCGGTCTCTACAGCGTTGGCGAAATCACTAATCTGGATGAAACTTCATACTTAAGCTTGCTTAGTAAATTGGAAGGTCCTATTGAAATTTGGTGCAAATCAGGGTTTGAAATATATAAAATAAGAAGAATCAAGAATTAATTGCTGATATCAAGAAATTCATGAATATGATAATATTTATATTATTATGTGGGCACGAACATCACCACATCAGTAAGGGGTTGCATATTTTATAATATATTCCGTTTTAATATTATTGTCTTTATTAAACATGCAGAGCGACGGCTTAAAATTTTAATTGCCATTTTTTTTGCCTCTAGTTTCAGTTTTCAAATTTGTTTGAATATATACATAGGCATATAGAGAAGGAGTAAAGAAACGGCGCTTGCTCCTCTGTCCTTGGAATCTGAAATTTCTATACAAAAAAATTCTACCTTTCCCTGCTCATAGGCTCGCAAAATATGTACTAGTAAAAAATTCACTATATAGTGGACTTTACGCGCAGCCATCAATAATGTTATTCTTATTACCTAAAACATCATTACCTATGGCCTGTTTTTTATTGTGTCCGAGGTATCAGATAAATCAGAGAGATAATTTATCTGACAAATCTGATAATATTTTATATGAAAAGGCTTATTACCGATTTATATACACTGTACTGAAAATAGGTAAAGACCACTTAACATTAGACAATCGACTGACATTTCAGCCGAAGTTATGACTTGTGAAATGTCAAAGTAATTAAAACAAATTATCCGAGTAATATTTAAAAGTACAAATTATATTAAAAATGGAGTAAAATATGTTAATATTGACGGAAATAGTTAAAAACACATACAATATTATACCATTTTGGAGATTACTGAACTCCCATTTTATTTCATTTAATAAAAATAATATATTTGTTGTTGTCCATTTAATTTGAGTGTCTACCACGAAAAAATAATAAATTAGCGTATTATTAATTTTACAATCAATTTATTTATAATTACAAATTAATTTATTAATTACCATTTTCCATAACGTCCGCCATATTTTCTGTTTAAATATATCAAATACTTTTTTTCTCTGAAGTGTCTGAAAACAAATTCAGATAGAAAAATGACGATCTGAGATTGATCAGAGAAAATAAAAAAACGAAAAAGGCTTTCTTTTTATCTCTCTGATCTCACCGATGTAATAAAAAAACAGGCCACTAAAAATGTTATATTTCAATTACAATTTTATAACTTTTTAATTTTACACAACTCGCTAATGAAGTAAGATTGGGTATGATTTGTAAGATTCAGAAATAAATTAAATGTACTGATAGATAACCCTACTTTTTAAAGTAATGATGGATTGAGAAATACATTATCATTGAAATTTTTAATTCTATATAATATATAGAATTATTCTTATTTTTTAAATATATTATATTTAAATAATAAGAATGTAATAGAACTTTAAAAATCTCGTATAACAAAAAAAAACATCAATAAATTCTTTGAAATGAGATGAACTCATTTTTATACAAAATATCAAAGTGTTTGATTTCTTCTAATACAAAACTCATAAAACGCATTTTTTCAGAAATATAAGTGAGATTGAAATACGTTAAATATGGAGTAAATGACAATAATGTTTGCCATTTTTTCGTCAATTTTCAGCGAACTATGACAATTTGATCCAGAGATTAATAACGGACACCACTTCGTGTAATGGAATAATGTAATTTTTCCTGTTCTTCCTGAACTCTTCTGTTCTGCCGCATCGTTTTTCTGACGGTATGTTTCTAATCGCATTAACTATGTCCTCTCTGCATTTTATTATAATTAACTGTTTCTTGATTTTTTTTTTTAACTTGTTCGAGAGAATAAAACCTATAATTAATAATCTATCTTCGTTATTTGATATCACAAAGGGTGCGACCAATACTTATCTGGATTCTTTTCCTTGCCCGTTAGTTTTCACAATCCACAACATTGATGACCCAAATTTCCGATCATTCTTCAAAAAGTAATAGTTTTTCGTTGGTGGCAGTTTTTCTGGAGATCAATTACCCCTCGTTTGGTTCTTAAATTTGTGTCACAAAGTCTCAGGTACATATAGTATATATTATAATATCTTAGGGCCTATATTACAATATTCAACACAAAGCTATTCGGTCTCATATCGACCATTAGTACTTCGTGAAACAAACTATTATCTCAGATTCTTGCTATTTTCTTACTTAAATAGAATAAATACAATTCTTTAGTCCATATTTCCAATTGTAACCCGTTGGTTAGTTCCATGTCTTTTGCAGTTTTATAAATTAATACACAACGTTCAGCAGGTCTTGCGTGTCTCTGAATCCCGTCAATGTGAGGGCGTCGATCATTGCTCCCTCCATGTAATGGACGATAGATTTAAATTTGTTGTGTTTACTAGTCACTTGATCTCTAACTCTATCAAATGTAACGATTTATTACAACAGGCGGTCACCAAATATTTGATCGAATAAGGTTTTATAAGTAATTTTGAGTCCACTTCTTATATTGGCTCAAACGAGATTGTAATATAAATACCAGACTGCCATCAGCTATTGCGTCAAATCATGCTGTGTGAGCTTTGCAAATAGCGGGTGTTTACTCGCAATACTTATTTAGCGTACAGTACGTACATTAATGGTAAAAGGAAGCCAGATGTAGGCCAACACAAATTTACCTTGAAAGTTTTAAAAATCTATTAAGAAAGCCTCACTCCTGCTACCCAAAAGCTTCGCTGCAGCATGTCCGCTGAATTACAAAATTTCCCGAAATTTCTATTGACAAGTTATCATTTATCAAACCGTCAGATAAATTTTAAAGAATTACTGAGAATTATTTTAACTCAACCCGAGCAAGAGGGTTATCCGAGTATTGGACATCGAGCGAGAGTTGTGCAGTATCAAACGATTCGGGATGCAGAAATTTTCCTCCGACCGGACTTATAATTCTTAACCATGTCTGTCAAACAAAGACCGTTTGTCAATTCCCCTCGTCACGCGAAGATAAGGATTGTTCACACTTATAAGCCTTATTATTCCCACTTTATTTGATAACATAAGCTTCATAAAGCTACCGCTATTTATTGGCAATGCCTTTCAGTGAAAAAAAAATCAAAGATTAAAATGATACGAGTAATTTTTATTCCTATCATGTCATCGTCAGAATGATGTTTTCTATTTATCATCATTCTCATGATGTGTTGTAATTAATATGTTATGTGAATCACGTGAACCAATCTCATTAGTTGTTGTTGTTGTTTTTTTAGATTCTTTTTTTTTGCCACAGTTTTCGTTTTATATACATACAATATAATACCAAAACAAATTAACAAAAAAAAAAAAATCGAGATCACGTGATCTCGAACAAAAATAGAACATTTAAAATAGATAGCATATTTCTTTTATCATAAATATCATGATTGGTTCGTTTCACGGGGTATTTTTGATTATAAAATCGTCCGGCATGTGGTTTTTCCTAAGTTCGTGGAGTTATAAAAAAAAGTGAATGTCTCAGCTTTTTGGTTCGTGTATTCACTTCTTATTACTTATTAGAAATTCTTTGATAAAACGTTTACGTTTAAAACATAAAAATGAGTGGGATGAATTTCAAACTGAAAATAGAAAACATAATGCAGGGCCGTCACGTCCACTTCATCAACAACTTGTACCGCAAAGCTGGGACAAGAGAAAATTATGGGATATTAACAGTACAAAATCAATTCAAATTCAATACAAAATTGGTGAAATGACTGCTTTAGATAACCAACCTCTTAATGTTGTCAGTAATGTTGGCTTTATTAAACTCATTAAACTATTAGAACCTCGATATGAATTGCCATCAAGAAAATTTATTACTACAAAAATTATTCCTGATAAATATGAGAAATGCCGCCTAAAAATCAAAAATTTAATAGACATTGAAAAATTACAGTTTAATTATATTTCTTTGACATCTGACATATGGACCTGTTCAGAAATGAATGAAAGTCTATTAAGTCTCAGTGCGGTCACTTGTTGATTAACAAATTTGACAAAGTGTGTGTAGAGTTAAACGCTCATGATTTCCTTGGAAATTATAATGGTATTGCCATTAGTGACTACTTTGATGACATGTTGAATTCGTTGGACCTAAATATCGAAAACCATATTGATCTACTTCTACAAGACAACGCACGTAACATGATTAGTGATAGTGGGGCGAACATTGCTGGTTTAAAAAATGAGTCATGCCGCCAATTTAAAATTAATGGAAAACCTTGTTATTTTATTAGAATAATTTTTTAATGTCACAGTTGAAGCGAGCTCAGAAGAGGTCTTATATCGATGATAATTCCGAATTTAGCAGCACTGGAACACCTTCTCGGAAAACTATGAAAAAAATAGGCCTTCATTTATTACAATTTAGATTTGAACACATGAAGTCAAATAAGCTGTATGTAAGGGCGATCATATTAGACACTCGTTTTAAACATTCATTTTTAAATTTTAACTTGAAAGACGATGCGAAAAATTGGATTATGGCGAAAATTGAGGCTTTATCTTCTTCAACTGCCACACCAGTTGACCTTGATAATCAAAATCAATCAGTAACTTACTTGAAGATGATACAGTTCAAGACGAATGATCATGTTTGGAAGAAATTTCAAAAGAAAATGAAATTAAAAATCATGCTGAATGTCAAGGAAACTTATATGACTCCATTAAGTGCTATGCTTGCCTATTGTTTGGTGAGCTAAAAACTTACACAATTTTCCTAAATTAGGAGTACGAGTATTTGCGCGGCGCATATCTAGTGAGTTTAGTGAAGCCGGAATTCTTTATAAACAACGAAGAAACAAATTGTTACTCTGAAATTCTGAACAATTATTATTTCTTCATCACAATTTTAAACTATTAAATTTTAAGTATTAAAGAAAATTAACTTTTTTATTTAATTAATTTCTAAATTTATTGAAAATTGATTAAATTTATTACGATTTCATGCCCATTTGTTTAAATTAAACTTAATCCAACTATATGTAATTTGAAATGTGTTTTGTTCTTTATAGTTTTTGAAATAAAATAAAGTGTTGTACCGGGTAGTTTGCCGGGTCCGGGTAAATGGGTAGTAAAATAATTAGCCGGATTCGGCTTAAAACTGGATATTAAAAATCAAGCCGGGTGATTTCCGGGTTCTCGGTACATCACTAATTTCAGACTATTCTTCAATTTGATTGTCTTAATCGTTTTTCCGTTAATACTTCTGTTCGCCAAACTCATCGTGCATTACGTCCATTTAACGGTGTTCATAATCGTTCATCAGAGCGGATAATTCGACCAATTATGGATCGTTTTCGCACCACGTGTGCTCGTTTTATGGGCCGACGGAATCATTGGTTCATATGTCTTCAAAGACGATGATGGGCAAAATGTTACAGTGATCGATGAACGGTATAGAGACATGATTTCTAACTTTTTTGTACCCCAATTGGTTGGCCTAAATCTTGCTGATTTGTGGTTCCAACCGGACGGTGTCACATTCCACACAGCGTATAGGATAGGATTAGTTTATCAAAGAAAGTGTGTAAAAATTGGACATCCAGATTGCGCCATCTACGCGCCAGCAACGGTGGCAA
The DNA here is from genome assembly GCA_932526605.1 of Nephrotoma flavescens. NCBI lineage: Eukaryota > Metazoa > Arthropoda > Insecta > Diptera > Tipulidae > Nephrotoma > Nephrotoma flavescens. The sequence goes on from OW052222.1 coordinate 141,585,438, forward strand.
AATGTTTTTCTTTGTTCTATTTTAATTTAAAATTGTGTACCTCTAAAAAAATACCCTTCATTACACCTATAAGCATTTCTAAATCATATTTTAACAAAAACACAATTTCTTTTTATTTCTAGGTGACCTATTTGTACTTGTATTTAGTATGGACTCACGTGAATCATTTGAGGAAATCCAGCGACTTAGGGAACAAATATTAGAAACAAAAATAAGTGCAATTTCCGGTTCAGGCAGTCGATCCACTAAAAAAAGCCAATTAAAAGTGCCAATGGTGATCGCTGGCAACAAATGTGATAAAGATATGAAGTAAGTATTTTAAAAATTAAATTGATCTCGTAATCCGCCATTTATATTTTACACTTTTAGAACCGTTCAACCCGAGGAAGCTCTAGCTTATTGTCAAACGCAGGACAGTTCATGTGTTTTTGTTGAATGCTCGGCGAAAAAAAATTTCCGGGTCGACGATTTATTTTACGAATTATTTTTAGTGGCCAATCTGCCACTTGAAATGGCACCAAATCACCATAAACGTGTTAGTACAGCGTTCGGATCACCGTGTACCCTACCACCGCATATACCTTCGAATCGGTCGAAAAAATGTACGCTCTCGATTAAGCGACGGCTGAGCGATGCGTGCGGTGTTGTTGCGCCAAATGTGCGACGGCCTAGTATACGAACGGATCTAATGATAATGCGAACGAAAACGTGTTCGATGGGTGAGAATGAGGGGCCCGGTGTTACCGCGTCATTTGGTTTAAATCGCATTGGTAGGTCGAACGGCTGTGTGTTGCAATAAAATTTTTAGTAATGTATGATTTATTTTTATTAATTTTAATTCATTTAAACTATATGTTAAAATCCAGTTGCATATATCAATTTTTAACCGCAGACAATATTTAAAATTTAGTTGTTAAATTATGTTAAATTAACCGTCCTATAATTTATTTGTCTTCTATGCCACAAACATTATACATATTTTATGGGTCATTGTTATGATTTGTCTTAGTTGCTAAAACTAAACGATATAAAAATTGTTAAATACACAAGACAAACAAATTTCTTCGGTAACCACTTATTTGTAAGATGAACTACTTTACATAAATTTAATTGTCCGTACATTAAATACCTGTATTTTTATGCACTGATAACTGGAATCTCAATTATTCAGACAATGACGATAATTGCGAATTAAATATCTTAGTAATTTCAACATTTTACGATACAATTCACGTTTCACAACTACACACTTGAGACTCATTCAGATTAATTAGCTAGTAGTGATTCAACAACATGCGTACGCAATTAATAAATTGCAAAACTGTTCAACGATAAACCAAACCTCAACCTTAAGCAGCTTTACGGTTATAAAAGGAATTATCCAACTGGAAAAGTTTTCTTTTCGTCTCATCCCCCAGTAGAGTAGTATAAAATATTATAGTTTCTTGTCTTGTGTTATAGAAAACAGGATATTTATTGTAATATTATGCAAAGGAAATGCGACAGGTAGTGACTTAATACAGCCGAATGAATTTGAAAGTTATACAAGTTTTAATTTTACACAAACACAAATCCGCGCCGTTCTTGCGCTGATAGCAAAATTATTCATATAACATTGTAAAGGTCTTGAAGAACGTCCTAAATTTAAATGAAACGAGTTTTACTCAAAACTAGCGATATGGCAAAACAAATCACCCTTTCCTTAGCCATAACCAGGATTTAATTCAAAAAACCACCAGAAACAATTGGGACAGCAAAATAGAAGACGGTTGTCCTGAATATGGTGTTTCGCCTCTATCCTATTCCAAAGACTAGTTCGGTTCTTAGATTATGATACTTGATGGTGAGTTGAATTTGACTTAATTTTCACTCAGCGTTGATCCCATTTATTTTACCGAAATATTTAATAATCAGCTTTTGGAATAGTTTTGCGTTTTGTTGCGATGTTGAGACCAAATGGAAATACACTGAAATGCTAACACCGAAAAAGTGTACTGAATGTGATTAGGAGTTTTGATAGGTCATCTACTGCTAAATGTTGGACAACATATTGGATACACCACACTAGATACAAAAAGTGCTAGGGGTTGAAACTTCACAAAGTAATCGAAGTTAGTCCAATAATTAATGGCCTGGAAGAAATCATGAAAAATTTGGAAGCATCGCAAATTTTCACTAAGAAATTTGGTTGCAAAATAACTTAGAAAAATATTAAACATTTTGTTTAATTTTTTGTAAATTTTATTTTTCGTTCTCTTGAATATCATACCAGATTCTCTATAAGTGTATACATTCTACAATGAAATATTTGACACTCGCGCCATGCTTCAAAACCGAAAGTCAAAGCGTTTTTAATTCTCCGAATTAGAAATAGAAGAATATTGTCGAAAAGAATATTCAAATCGCACATAAGCAATTCTGGAGATATCGTCGGTATAGACATACATTAACCTGGATCCTCATTTCACGAAATAACTCGTGAAAATTTGTTGATCACGTATACAACGCTTTCTGGCAACCTTTCCAATGCAAAAATATCTTGTAGTACGCGAACCGCTAGTAAAGTCTGAAATCTTCATGACGTACGGATATCGAGAAAAATTATCCACACATAGCACCCGCATATGACTTACAAGCGAACTAGCAAAGTCGACATGTAACCCTTCCTATAAGGTTTCGTTACGACTGACTAACATTCGAATGTCTTTCTCGACATTTCTTCAATGTCGTTCCTAATTCGTTGTCCATGTGAGAGGAATTCTGACTCGAATAAACTCAATCTGAGTGTGATCTAGTCAGCTTAGAAGACGGTTGTGCTTGTTTTCCTGTCGTAAAATCAAATTATTTATTTATTTTTTTGATTAATTTTAATTTGCGGCTTTCTCCCTGGATTTTGGCTTCAAGGATTTTTTCAAATGATAAGTATCGCTCCTCTTACTTAGTTTTCTGTAACCTATATTATTTGGCTTCTTCTTGTTTGTTTCTTTTTAGATTTTAATACTTGGAGTCGTGTGCCTTTGGTGTCCGTGAAAGAAGTTTCTTCTTTTAATTTGATTTTTTTTTTGCATGTAAGTATTGTCATTGAAGTGCGCCACGACTCGCGATGCCCACCGAGAGTATTTCTTTGCCCTCGGTTGTATTAAAATCGATGCTTCGGACTAGGTCCAACAATTTTAATGTAGTTAGTTTGAATGTCCAAAGTCTTCTTTTAAATATTGACGAACTTCGTCACACTTTTAATGGGGTCCCGATTGATGTTATTTGTTTATCGGAAACTTTTTTGTCTTCTGATATTTCCAATTCTGTGTTGGCCATTAGTGGCTTCAATTTGTTCAGGCGAGATAGGATTAATCCACCGGTGAATTATGGTGGGTTATGTATATACGTTAATGAGCGTATTAAATGTAGTATTGTATCCGTACCCCCTCAATTTCTCAGAAGCTCGTTTCTGACCTTGAGTTTCTTTTTTTAAATGTCTTCGTGGATAAGCGGAAATTTCTTTTAGGAGTGGTTTATAATCCCCCTAAAACGAATAAGAGGTCGTATGCTCGATTTAAAAAGTCCCTTTTAGACATTGAATGTCTTTTTAGTTATTTTTGCTGTCGGTATGATGAGGTTTTCATTTCGGGTGATTTTAATTTTGATATTTCTCAAGAGACTTTATTTTCTCGTACCTATTTAAATATCTTAAGTAGCATTAACCTCTCGGTTTATAATACTGAAGCGCCTACTTACTCTTACGCTACCGCAAGTGGTGGTTCGTATTCACTCATTGATCACGTTGTCGCTTCTGCTGATAATTCCATTTGTTTTTTCAATCAATTGTCTCTTGGTATTGGCTCTCATCATGATCTTCTTGTTTTTTCTGTTAATTTTTGCTCTCGACCTAAACCTAAAAGTTTCAGCTTTAGGGATTTTTCTAAAATTGATGAATCTCACCTTTCATCAACTTGTGGCTCTATTTGTTGGGACAATATTTTTTCTCTTTCTAATTTTTACCGATCAAATTGACTATTTTAATTCCTCTATTAATTATGTATTTAATAATTGCGTTCCTCTCACTACTGTTTATTTCAGACCTAGATCCCCCCCTTGGATTTCGCAAGAGATCTTGAGTGCTATTTCTGTTCGTTTTTCCAAATATCGTCTTTGGAAAATTAGCCCTAATTCTTTGTCTTATCTAGCTTATAAGCAATCTCGAAATAGAGTGGTAGGTTTAATTCGTATTGCTAAGCAAAATTTTTTCAAGGATAAGTTAGATCCCTCACTTCCCTCTAAGATATTTTGGCGTAACGTGCGTAACTTGGGCCTTGGTAGTTGCAAAGGGGCTGCTTCTGTAGATTTCAAAGCTAATGACTTTAATCTTTATCTTATTAACTCTAGTCCTTCCCATGATATTTCTAATATTGATTTAGTGTCCGTCGAACCCCTTAATTCTTTTTCGTTTACCAATATATGTATCTACTGTTGATTTGCATTCTGCAATTTGGGAAGTTAAATCGCAATCCACTGGTCTAGATATGGTTAGTTTAAAATTAGTTAAGCGTATTTTTCCCTTTGTATCAAGGTACTTGTTACATATTTTCAATTTTATTTTAACGACCTCTTCATATCCCGCTCAGTGGAAGATGAGTAAAATTATTCCTATTCCTAAAATTAGCAATCCTTCTGAGCTTTCCCATTTCCGCCCTATTAGCATTTTAAGTTCTCTGTCCAAGGCGTTTGAAGTGGTAGTAAAAAACCAAATTCAATCTCATATCGGTAGCTTTAATTTGCTTAGTCTTTTTCAATCGGGTTTTAGAAGGTTCCACGGTACTACCACTGCTTTACTGAATGTTTGTGATGATATTCGTTGTAGTATGAGTAAAAGAGAAATGACTTGTCTTACTCTGTTAGATTTTTCTAAAGCGTTTGATTCAATTAATCACCAAATTTTGTTTAATAAGCTTATTTCGAACTTTAATTTTTCTCTCCCTGCTGCTAAATTGATTTTTGACTATATTTCAGGTCGCTTTCAGGTAGTCTTTTATGACAATTCTTTTTCTGACTTCTTACCTGTTTCTTCGGGCGTTCCTCAGGGGTCGGTTCTTGGTCCTTTACTATTCTCAATGTATATTAATGACATTGCATGTTCCATTCGTCATTCTTCTTTTCATATATTTGCTGATGATGTCCAAATATATAGGAGTAGTCGCTTGGATAATGATTCCATTCACTCTAATATTTCTCTTATTAACGATGATTTGGTAAGAATTTATAATTGGTCATTATCTAACCGACTTGCTCTTAATGCTAGTAAATCCCAGTCCATTATAATTTATAAAAAATCTATAGATACTTCCTCTTTTCCTGGAATTTTTCTCGGTGATTCTTTAATTCCATTCTCTAATACTGTTAGAAATTTAGGGTTAATTTTTAATAAAACTCTTACTTGGGGTGATCATTTGATTAAGGTTAGTAAAACGGTTTTTGGAATGCTTAGTTGTTTGTATAAAGTTGTAGGGTTCACTGATACTAATTTTAAAAAGCGTATGTTCCTCTCGCACCTTCTTCCACATTTTCTTTATGGTGACGTTGTTTTGTTTGGGATGCTTCAGGATAATATGAATGTTCTCCAAAGATGTTTCAATGCTTGTATTCGTTTTATTTTTAGTATTAGAAAATATGATCATATTTCTCCCTTTTTAAATTTGATCCTTGGCTGTAGTTTGGTAGATTTTTATGAACTTCGTGTATGTCTTTTTATTTTTAAGCTTCTCAGAACGAAGCAACCTCCCTATTTATTTAATAAGTTATTGTTCAGTAGGTCCCATTCTTCAAATTTACGTTTACTTCCCCCTATAAACCTGTGTAGATCTTTAAATACGTCCTTTTCTGTTAGGGGTATTTCTCTTTGGAATTCTATTCCATTAGATATTAAGAGGTCAGCTTCGCCTAAATCTTTTAAAGCGTGCTATTTAGCGTGGCGCGCTTGAATGACAATGCATATAGTGCTATTTTTGTAATAATATTTTTGTATTTATTTGTATTAATTTTGTATGTAGTCTATAAGTATTCACTTCTTGCAGTGTTCTCTGTAACAAATGAGCTTGAGCTCAATACGGAGGGTACTAGCATGGAGTGGATTTGTTTTTTGAAAAAATCTGAGGTTTTTATGCCTAATGGAAGTATTTTTTTGTTGTTCATTTATATTGCTTCCATATGTGCTTTTCCTTTACCAAAATTTTTAATGGAATGAATAAATAAATAAATAAATAAATAAATCTGGGAAAAAAGAACATTAATGATAAATTTCTTCACACATGTAATTTCTCAATATCTCGGTTTTGGGCCGAGTTTGGCCTTCGTTAACATAGTAATAGTAAGCAAATTATTTCAAGTTTGTTAGTGTAGACATCTCTTCAATCACTCAAACTCTTTTAGGCATAGTCGGATTCCAGATTCATCCAAACATTCCCTAAATAATGTACTTTAGTATAAGTATAAAAAGTTTCATGACACTCTTCTTCGGTTCGACCTCTTATAATTATGTCGTCCAAGAATCGCTGAAATATTGCTGGTGCGCTAGCTATTCCAAATGGCAACCTTTGGAACTAGAATAGTCCAAACGGGGGTGAAAGCGCCACCAGATCTTTTGATTCACAGTCAAGTCCCAATTGCTGAGGTTGATCTTCGAAAATATTTTACCTCCTTGTAGGCGCTGGAATAACTTCCCAACTGTCGTTATTAGATACTGGTCGATGCAGATTTGAAAAATAACCATGATCTTAAAATTTCTTCTTAAAATCACTACGGACAGCAACGATGAGTGCGGCCCATCGACTAAATTGAATTGGCTGAACGATAACAGATGGGCCTTGAAACATATTGGAGTTGGTTAAGTTTCATTGATTATAGTGATCCAAACCAAGATCGAAAATCCTCAAGCATTTTTTTAGATCCACTTTGATTCCCCGCTCACACGAACAAGCTCTCTTCTTCTGCTTCAACACACTGAATTTGAAGACCATCTGCTGAAGCCCAAAGTAGTAGCAATTCTGTCTGGCACCCAAATATTACCATATGCGCTCAGGCTTGTGATCATGACAAACGGATGGATTACCATCGTCAACTAAACATTTTGGATGTTTTCTGTTAATTTCTATTGTCAGCAAAATTTCTTAACACAACGCACCGTCCAATTTGACTACTGAGCAAATTCTTGTTTTAGTTTGGATTCCAAACTTGCAACTTCAAATAAAAGCAATGGTTTCTGTGCCAACTCGACCACATTGCTACTGAAACGGATTTTCTCGGAAAACGGCGGAAGCACTGGAAAGTTCTATGTTCTTTGATTAATTAAACAATTTTTCGTTTGGTCATTCCAACCTGCTAGACTGGCAACCAGCTTTACAACCAACTCTTTCATATCTTCACCCATTTTTACAAAAAACGATATCAAGTTTTTTCACACGACGTCGCCAAAATGTTTCGTCTAGATATTGCATGCGTTTACTTTTACTTGTCACAAAACAAAAGTTATTTTCAAAATTCATTCAAACAATGAAACTGTTGTTACGAATTGCCTTCAGCCAGCCCAAATATCACTAACCACACAGAGGCCTCACACGGTGGTTTTGCCAGCTATAGGTCTCAGTGAGAAATGCTTGGGTCGTGGGACTTTGAGGCTTGCGATTCTCCTGGCCTACATCGACTGGACGACCCATACGTGGGACCGACACGGAAGTGAGACACCCCTTCCACCCTACCGACCCGAGATAAAATTTGATCTTCATTGTAACCACAGTGAGACACAGAAAAGAATAAAAAAAATTATATGTGACAAAAAGAAAGAATAATTTATAGAACTGAGGCCGAATACAAAAGAAATCATCGAAAGAAGAAAGCAAAATGGCCGCCTAAAAGCGAGAGACCAACACCCACCCCGGTCGCATGTACGACCACCGTAATCGGTACTCGATCACAACAAAAATAAAATTTAAAAGGAAATGAAATAGTAAAAGAGTTGAAATTTTAAATATTAAAGAAAAATGAAATTTAAGAAAATCAAAATTTTTAAAGAAAAATTTAAAAAAAAATTAAATGGTACCTTTGGACCGCCTTGAGGTTGACCTTGGGGTTGCGACCTTGGGGTTGCAGAAGATAAATTTGTTGGCGATGTACCGCCAAAACCTTAAATAAATAAACCAAAACCTTAAATAAATAAACCACTCGTAATCTCCACCGAAGCGACCCAACCGTCGGTTAAACTTGTGTGCCCCGATGTGCCTCCCGCGGTGGTGCCTTGTCTCGCCGTTTATCAAATGAATGGCCTTGACCGGCAGCCAGTAAATTATGTGGGCGTTGTCTCGCCCCAAAAGGAACAGCGAAAATTGCGAATGGCCATAATCGTCAAGGCTGAATCGCGGCATACGTAAATGGTATATAGCACCTGTAAATTATATATTCGGGGCCCGTAAATTGTATACGGCTCTCGTTATTTGTATGCAGCACTCGTACATTTAGTACCAAAAAAAATAATTCGGCACACGTAGATATGCGAATGGCCACGCTGTTGGCTACCCGTTATGATTGCGTACACCCCCACCGGACAATTGACAGTATCCGTCATAAGATGTAGTACCGTTAATGAAATGCGGACGACCCTCGTCTCGGCCGCCCGTAATAAATTGAATTAGTAAAATACGCCTTTTCAATGTAAACTTAGCGATTATATCCCCACTGAAACTACGAGCACTTCAACTTTAGGTTGCAACGGAACTTTAGGTTGCAACAGTCTATTTCCTCACAACCACAAAAAACTTTCTTGTACAAAACTCTAATTTTCACTTTTTTCCTTTTTGTAGTTTATACGGGAATGTACTTTCATTACACCAAAATAAAACCGATAATTAACACTCCAAAAAACTAAAATGCGGTTATAATCAATACTTTATAATTTTCACGACCTTTTTATTAATTTCTTACTCATTACAGAATCCATTTTGTATTTATAATATGGGAAAACACACTCCAAAACACTAAACGAGACTATTTTTATTTTTTTAGTCCCCAAAATAATTAAATTCTTGCACCAAAACGAAAAATGTCCTAGAATATTTCTTTAATGCCTCTTGCTCTCGTTCATAAACTACATGCGCGGTGTGAAAAACAAAAAAATTCAAGTGACGCGCACCAAAAAATAAAAAAGAGAAACACAAAAAAAATATTCATCTACACCTTCTCTGATCATACACACGCGTACCAGACAGACGTTGGTCTCACTTTTCCCATTATTTGACATTTATAAACAACATAAAATAAAATATTAAGCCTACTCAAATGAAAGTTTGAAGGTGAATCTATACTATAGGATAGATTTATAGGAACAGAGAGAATTATAAGAACAAATTAAATCCTGTTAGGACCTTCAAGGTGTCGAAACACTGTTTATTAATTCATTAAATCGTAGTAAATAGCAATATTTAGTAAAAGTAGCAATATTTTAATTGACTAGCCAACATGCCATGATGAGATCCAAACTAGAACTGAATGACAATCAATGTTCGAGAAGAATGCATGATTAGTATGTTCCGATGAATAAGCACAACAGTATCAATAATCAGTAATTGTATTCCAAAATCAATCATCCATCTCAAGATCCATATTTAGCAGTTTCCGTTGCAATTTACTCCTACTCACTTACTGTTGTGAGATTACAACATGCACTGTCAATTAGTAACAATACTCGGTTTATAATTAAGTTTGGGGCTTTCCTTTTTAATTCGGTTTACATGATATGTCCGAATCTGGTTGGAAGATGAGCTCCTTCTCTTTTAAATTCCAGCTGTCTGTCTTTAACAATCGTACATCCAGATCTGTCTGCTTACTCCTAAAACGATCCTTTCCCGTACCATCGTATCCGATTCCAGGCCAAACTCTCAATTTTTGGTTAACTTTGAAAATCTCTGTGAGGAATTATCGAATAGATCCCTTGCCTTCTTTGCCCTTGTACAAAATAATTAATGATCATACTCGTATATTACCTTTTCCTACGGCTTGCAATGCCTACTAATTGCCTACTTTCTCAGCTTCTGACAGCTCGATAGTCTTAAAAACAATTTTTACATATTAAATCATGACCGGCTCATGTTAATTTTGCCCTAAATCAATACTACCTAACATCAGTAGTATGAACACTATGTATAGTGAATTCAGTTAAATTTACTGAGATGCCACCAACATTGTCCTCGGTACCTGTATCTAACACAGGTATCTAACGTGTTCTATCTAACACTTAATAGACACATTTTATTAAACACTTGTTTTTTTTACTTTTTTATACAACTTTTTTATTTTTACAAATCAGTAGATACTCCTGATGCTGACCTTGCAAGTCGAAATCGACCGAGTGATTTTTTAAATTTTTTGGACAATTTTTTTAATTAAAACATTCAAAAATTTAATTTTTTACGTAATAAAAAAACAAGTGTTTAATAAAATGTGTTTATTAAGTGTAAGTGTGTTTCGCTAAGTGCCTACGGCAAATAGTGTAAAAAGTAGGTTCTATCTAATTTTTACCAAAACAACAGATAATCAATTAATTACCCATTGAAAAATAAAAGACGTCAATCCCTACACATAAAATGAAACGTGCCAGTATTTGATGGCCCGCTTACAGCTATAAATGATTGAGTATTGCGTTGTCATTGGGCGTTAAGGTGTTCTGTAAGTTTGAGCGCTCTAGAAAGTCAAGAAGTTGGTGGAAATTCGATTGCAAAATACAAAATCGCGAGGTAAGGAACATTTTCAATTCATTTTCAACATTTTAGGGTATTCTAAACATCAAACATTGCAGTAATAGCCTTTTTATTCGAAAAGAACGAGACAGTAATCGTGTCTAATTTAATCAGGCGTATAAGCCTAGTTTTAACAAGTTTTGTAGAAACAAAATGGCCATTTAAAGTAAATTAACATAAGCTGGTCAATTTTGGTTTTATCATAAAAAGAAGCGACATATGGGCAAACAGACAAAATGGTGAAGAAATTTATTGTTCCCGATTAACAGTAAGCCTCGATTTTCTACATTATTTGTTGAGACCTTCGATAAAATACTGTTCAAGGTAGAAACTACAGTGATAGACATTCGTAAACGCACTATGTGTTTTAATTAAATTTCTACAACCAACGTTGTCGAAAATTTGGCATTATGAAATAATATTTTCGACCGTGTTTTTTTTCGATGTTGTCGAATTTTTGTATTATGAAATACTCGACGCGTTTATTTTTAGATAAGTAGTAAAAATAAATTAAAAATTTAAACTTATAAAATTTTAATTAATAAAAATTAATTAATTTAAATTTAATAAAAAATAATTAATTTAAATTTAATATTTTTGATAATTTCCAAGAATTGTCGACAGCGTCGAAAATATCATAATAGACCACCAGACCTATCTTATTATTTCTAATTAGCTTAAATTGTCTATTTCATCTAAGATAAGTAGTTAAGATAAAAAATTACTGACAATTATAATATTTGACTTTAACAAAATTGAAAAACCTAAAATTTAGGTAAACATTTATATAAACGCACTCGAGATAATTAAAACACTAGTAAAAAAACATTCGGTTTTTATTTATTTAATATTTTGTATGACCTCCACCATTTTGTATTACATCGAAAACTGGATTTGGCGTTGAATCTACTAATTTTTTCAGTTTTTCTAGATTAATTTATGCCCAATAATCACGGATTGCAGTTTTCAAGTCATTAACAATCATCAAATTGCCGACCATTTGCATAAACTTTGCCAGCTAGGATACCTCAAAGGTTCTCGATAGGATTGCAGTCAGGACTGCAAGCTGGCCATTCAAGGAGAGGGCTGTTTTTCTCGCGAAACCACTGTTTGGATTCATTTGACATATGGATAGACGCATTATCCTCGTGATCAATACCATCAAGGTAACTAAGTAAAACATCTTCCAAAAGATTCATGTTCATACGGGAGTTCATCCGAGTCGTTATGAAGCAGATGGGAAGTCTTGCGTAGTAAGAAAATGCTCCCCATATCATTACGCTCCCTCAACCAAAGTTACGTTTTGACCTGATGGCGCCATGTTCTTTCAAATTATGCCAGTAGCAACTGTAGCAGTCAGGCCCATCGAGGTTAAATTTTTTCTCGTCAGAAAAAATCACCTTCTGCCAATCTGTTGCCCACGGCATGTATTTACGAGCAAATTTGAGACGGCCCCCCTAATGCACCTCAGTTAAACGCGGTTTACTTCCCAATTTAATCCATTTAATGATTGGTGAACTTCTCAAAATACGGGCAATGTGTCGAGTCGTCACTGGAAGGTCCAATTTCTCCTTTATCTCTTTGCATGACAGTCGATTTCGTGTAGCCTCATGACGCTTTCAGATCGCCCAATTTTTGTTGCAGTTTGCCGGTTGGAATATCCTTCCTCCTTATATATTTTTATCGATAACTGCTCAACCTCACTTATAAACGATTACCTTAAGGTATTGTTTAAAAACAGTCCTTAAAATGATTTTTTTAACCAAATACCAAATTGCCGTATGTAATCTCCTTTGAATATGTATGAAAAAATTAGAAACAAATTAACATTTAAATAAAAAATCACTTTTCACGTACTGCGTTCTAACGAATGTCTCTGCAAATACTGACTGCTAGAAGATTTTTTGTTTTATTTTCTATATTTCGTCGTACTGTTATTTTGTTTTTAGTGCAGGCAGGTTCCCGTTAGATAAACAATACACTATAATAAAAAAAAATTGATCCAGAAAGAACAACGAAGAAATAAATGATTAAAGGGGAAACAATTATGTCAAATTCTTTAGAAGAAAAATGATCAAAAAAAAAATTGATTATGATCTCAAAATTTTGATCACAAATACCTTTTCATGTTCTTTAGAACATTTCAAAATCACAATTTTTTGAAGGATTTGTTTTCTGATCAAAAAAAAGAAAAACGTCAATGTCAAAAACAAAGAAACAAAACACGCGCCATTTTCATTATCGGCATTATAATTTGGTGCTTATATTTTAACGTGCGTTACTATGTTTTTATTTAAATTAAATATTATAAATAATATTAATTTTTGTGTAATTTAAAGTGAATTTGGTATAATTAAGTGATTTTTTTTGTTGCGTTGCAATTTTTGTTGTTGTTGTTGTTGTTTGTTTTGATTTCCCTTTAAACAAATGTAAACAAACCATTTTTTTCTTTTCGTGTTCTTTGGAACACAAAATAATTGATCTCATTTCATTTCTTCTAAAGAATTTGCCATTAGTGCGTTTATACGAATGTCTATCACTGTACATATAATGTTGAATAAAAATTTTAAAAAAATATAGCGTGACTGGTTTCCAAACCTTATTACTACAAATGATTTATTTTTGTGTTATTATGGCACTACCTGTAATGTAACGTAATAATACATAATATATTTTGTGGTGGCCAATATAATTACAAGTATAAATCTTTAATTGAAATAGAATATAATACTCGGTATTAAATCACAAAAATACTTTTTAATCCATAAAATATAAATTTAATAAGAGCTTTTTAGTTGTTTGCCTTTTTTAAAAATAAATAGTTTGTGATTTAATATTTATTTATTTTGTTATGTGGTTGGGTATAGAGATAAATATATAAGTTTAATAAACTTTTTTTATTTAGAGAGAACGAGTATGAGAAATAAAAAGCTTCTTGTTAAATACTTAGAAACTAGACTTAAGGACGGACTCATTTTAAATTTTCTATTAATTTTAAGCGCGTTAGGATGAATTATCTGCAAGCTCCCTCCTATGGCTTGAACTCTTTCCTTAGAATTTTTCCCACCTTAGGAACCTCATAAGGTGTTTTAAATCTTACAAGCTAATTAAACCCAAATTTTCATGCCAATCTTCTATCTAGCTGTTTTTTCTTCTTAATATTTTTTCTTTATTTGTGTCCTCGACCCCTTCCAGCACCGCCTGTCTCGCCGAATCCCTTTCGACTGATCTGCACCATGTGTTCACTGGGCCTCCGTGGCTTCGTCTACCTTGAGGGTTTCATTCAAAGGAAATTTTTGCAATGTCATTGTCCGGTTTCCGGAGGTTGTGCCCTACCCATTGCCATTTCCTATGTTTACTTTCGGTGGTGATTGGCTCATTACTTCTTAGGGCAAGTAGATCCGTGTTTGAAATCGTGTTTGGCCAATAGATGCCAGAGATTCGCCGTAGACTCTTGTTGATAAATACTTGTAGTTTTTGAGAAATGGTGGTTGTCACTTTCCAAATTTCACAACTGAGGACCGACTTAACGCTAGAGTTGAAGATCCTTCCTTAGCTTGGTGCTCCTGGAGATGGTATACGCTCGGCACACTTTGTTTAATAGTAAGCCAAATGCACCTTGTTTATGGGGAGCTTCCTAAGTAGCTAAATTTCTTCACGTCTTCAATGACAATCGTTGCATCGTTGTTGATTATGGATAATTCGTGGTTATCGGTCGTTCCGATTAGTTAAACATTAGGCCAACTTTTTCAGCGTTATAAATCAACCTCTCAAGTTTACGCGTCATATCGTCTAATCTGTGAGTCATCATACTGATGTCGTTAGCGTAGTTGAGATCATTGAGCCTTTCATTCAGGCACCATTGAATGCCGTTTGGTGCATCGATCTTAGTTTGCGCCATAACCTGAGGGGACACATCCTTCCCTGACTCTTTTGGAAGTGAACGCTGCAGCCGGTCCAAATAGCTTTTCTGGATATTTTTTCGAATGCCCGCTTTAAATCGACAAAGAAGATGTGTAAAGGCGAATTCTATTCAGTTGATTGCTTGATGATAATTCGCAGAGTGTTGATGTGGTCTACGCATGATCTATTCTTCCTAAAACCCGCTTGCTCTCGTCTCAAAAGTGAATCAATAGAAGGTGAAATACGATTAAGAATAATAAATGCTATAACTTTTTTGTATTGCATTTAACAACGTTAAGCCTCTCCAATTTTTTCACTCAATGAGACCGCCCTTCTTGGGTATCGTAATGATGACTCCCTCTTTCCACATGCTAGGGATTCGACATGCCATCCACGCGTCACGAATAATCGGCTCTAGTACAGGAACAATAATAGGTGCGCCGAACTTAAAAAGCTGGGCGGCCAGGATATCAGGACCCGCAGCTTTATGATTTTTAAGTTGTTTAATTGCAGACTCTATTTCATTTTGAGATGGTGGTGAAGTTGGGATACTTCTTATAGGGTTGCGACGTAGTGTTCTTGGTAGCGAGTTGAAATCCTCCTTGATGGTGATATCCTCATAGCTGTAGCTCAATCTAGCTGTAGACGTAGGTATTTAATGGTTTCGCATTGCGGTATATTGATGTTATATGCTACTGAAGTTAGCCGAAAATTTCAGCCAAAAAAACTGCATTATCGACATATTTTGTATCAGGTGGTAGTAAAAAATTTTATTGTTATGAGCCGAAAATTATATGTAATTGAAGTTATAGCAGTAAATTTTCGCCGAAAAAAATTTATTTTATTATTTAATAATTCGAATGTTTAAAGGAAATTTAAACTGGATGAAGTTAGACTAATTAGTAAATAGCTGGATCCCGTATTTATAATTTGTCGTGTTAGGGGGCTTTGAATTTCCAAATTAGAGTCCAAATTACCACTGAACATGCGTTCAGATTTTAATTTATTTCACTATGATGCTACATAAAATATGGCCTGATTTTGTTCACAGGTGTTCACTGTTAGTGCCACAACTCAAATTCATAGCCCCTTAACACGACAAATTATAAATACGGGATCCAGCTATTTTCCAATTAGTCTAACTTCATCCAGTCCAAATTACCACTGAACATGCGTTCAGATTTTAATTTATTTCACTATGATGCTACATAAAATATGGCCTGATTTTGGGCACAGGTGTTCACTGTTAGTGCCACAACTCAAATTCATAGCCCCCTAATACGATAAATTATAAATCCGGGATCCAGCTATTTACGAATTAGTCTAACTTCATCCAGTCCAAATTACCACTGAACATGCGTTCAGATTTTAATTTATTTCACTATGATGCTACATAAAATATGGCCTGATTTTTGGCACAGATGTTCACTGTTAGTGCCACAACTCAAATTCATAGCCCGCTAACACGACAAATTATAAATACGGGATCCAGCTATTTACGAATTATCCAGTTTATATTACCTTTAAACATTCGAATTATTAAATAATAAAATAAATTTTTTTCGGCGAAAATTTACTGCTATAACTTCAATTACATGTAATTTTCGGCTCATATCAACAGAATTTTTTACTTCCACCTGATACAAAATATGTCGATATTGCAGGTGTTTTTTCGGCTAACTTCAGTAGCATTGATGTTCTCTAGTTTCAACGAAGGACAAGTTTGTTTATGGAGAATTAATGTAATATGTGCCGATATCTGCTCGTCTACATCACTTTGGACGGCAGTCCAAACGAGTGACGAAAGCACCTACTGTGCTGGAAGTCGAACGAAGTATATTATACAGCAAGTTTCGAACTTTTTCCCTTTGAGGCCGCCAGGATCATGTTATATACCATTGGAAAGGTCTTGAAAAATAAACCTAAATAATGTATAAAAACATGAATTTCTACCAACATTGAGTGGAGATATGACCTTCCGAAAATTGCCCCAAAAAATCAGTTTTTCGGGTACAACTGCCCCAAAAAATGCCCCAATTATTTTCTAACTGGCAAATTATGATTGTAGACGTCAACACCAATTCAACGACACCTCAAACGTTCAAAACGGATGATTTTGACCAAAGTTATGACAATTTTAAATTTTTCTATGACGTCACCAAATAATCTTGCTTTGGTATATATGTTTGTTTGTCCGTACCTCTTTTATTTGATCTCATATTTTCAGAGGTTGTAGTACTTAAAAAACTAAGCAACTTTTGTTCTACAACTTTTTGATTTGGCCGCCATGTTGGCTGCGGCCGGCCCCTGAACGGCCATTTTTTGCCATTTTGCCACGTCCACAGTGCTGAATCTATTCGACATACCCTGGACATATGCATATCGTTGGAAAGGTATTGACGCCAGCTATCAAATAGCAAAAAAAAGAATTCAAAAAATTATGTTAGAGGGTGATTTTGGCCAAAAAACTGAAAAATGCGAAATCGGCCGGCCACATTCGGCCAAATTGCTAAAAAATGAGCCCAAGACTTTTGGTTCATATTTCCAGGATTATTAGCCACAAATCTCACCTACAATATGACATCAACCGTTTGTCCCAGAAAACTCGTATATTTTAGATATTGACCTCCACAACTTAAAAGCCACCCTAATTTTTTTGCAAAATTTTATTTTTTGGCTCAAATGCACCCTAATATCGGTCCGTTGCGGTTCATAATGATAGTGAATCAACGTATTACAATGAAACAAATATAAATACATCATATTATTATCATTGCTAAGAGAATTTTTACCAGTGACTCTTTTTTCATAACAAAAAAAAAATGAAAAAACTGACAAATTGATATGATCGAAAAAATCACCAAAAACATTGAACAAATTCCTTGCATAAAATCGATACTTTTTTAATCTTTATGATGATTTCTTTAAAAAAATAGATCTTACCACTCCTCCCATCGCATGAAGATGGAATATCAGCGAGAGGGTAGCTACCATTAATTTTTGTTTTGTAACTAACAAACTAAAATATGTATATTTTATTGTTTTGTTTAAGGGATCAAAAATGAATGGTATCCGCATGCGGTTAGTGACAAAACAGCAAGAAATATGCAAAAAAATTGTTGAATTACTCAATCGAATTTCTGCCAAAAACAGATGCATCTGATCTAAATTTTTACTACTCTGTAACATGCACTAAAACCTAAACTACATATGTTCAGCCGATAGCCTACGAGAACCGGTTGTGTAATAAGATCATACCCGACATGATCTGTTTGTGGCATGTGGTAAAGGATTCTGAAATAAAATCTACTAAAAGACTACAAAATGAAGATTGAAAAAATGCATGCAAAATAAAGAAATAGAATCGTCTACCACACACCAGAAACCGTACACCAGACCGTAGGCTACTATATAGGCAACAAAAATGCTTATAGAGTTCGGTTTCGACCTTTCCCGTCTTTTTTATTTCGTGTTTGTTTGTGTTAGTGTGATTTCACCGAAAAAATGTTTAAGCCGCAATTAAAATCAGTATCATAGGTAAACGGGGAAAGAATAGAAGAAAGTTATGATTTCTGTGAGATCAAGTGTGGAATAGAGCATTGTGCCTCATACACAGACGCACGCCACTGGAGTGACGAATATCGAGAGAAGAAGAACGAATCATGCACGAACGAATCCGTAACACATAGCCGACAGCTGTGTGAAAGTATGCGTAATTCGTCCTTCGCCTCTCGCTATTCGTAATTTCAATGCCACGCGTCTGTGTATGAAGTCGTATTCATACGACGGATAAAAATCTCGGATTTTTCTATCCCAGAATTTTTTTCAACTTTTTTGTATGAAAAAAGCGTGTCTGTTGTATAATTTACGTGATGTAATTGGTTAGAACGATGGAATAGAAAAATCCCGGATTTTTATCCGTCGTATGAATATGACTTAAGGCACAATAACACGTAGCGGCCACTTGTGTGCTATCGAGTGTGTATGAACTGTTTTGACTGACAACAATAAAACGAATCGCAATTCAATTCATTTTCAATTTGCCGTGCCAAAATCATTGATATCAAATAAAAAACCTCTTAACGAGGTAAATGTTCGAGTGACGAAAGCCGAATTCAATTCACAAAATTTCTGATATCAAATTTGTGCCGAAAAAAACAATTGCATTCGATTTGTCAACGATTTTTCGGAATGTTAATGCATTCAGCGCGTTGTTGTTGAACATTCCGAAAAATCGTTAGCAATCGTTATTCTTGACAGCTAGAAAGCAAAATGTAAACAAACGCGCCGAATGCACTAACATTCCGAAAAATCGTTGACAAATCGAATGCAATTGTTTTTTTCGGCACAAATTTGATATCAGAAATTTTGTGAATTGAATTCGGCTTTCGTCACTCGAACATTTACCTCGTTAAGAGGTTTTTTATTTGATTTATTCTTCATTGGAAAAGCCATTTCTTCTAAGTGTTCGTGCAGAAATATTGACGCACGTCAAGTATGAAGGGCTGCTGTGTCAATTTAATATAACGCTGGGCCCAATGCATTGCTTTGTGGAACCCCTTCACGTATTTCATTTAAATTTCCGGTTCAGCAGGCATTTTTAATGATCGCCTATTCTTTGGTAGCTGGGCTTATTTATATTAGACCATTGATTAATTATGACTTTTTGTTGCTTCTTACACATTGTAAAAGAAGAGCACAACTCACTTCATGAAGGTTTAAGAAGAACAAAGATATATAGACCCAATTAATTCAAAGCGGCTAGAAAGAAGTAAAACATATTTTTGATTTATTATTTACTCACACCACTAGAAATTTTAATACAAAAAAAAATCGAATGAAATATGTGTTTCCTCCAGAATCTACTTTAATATAAGTCCTGCTTACTCTTCTCATTGACAGATACCTATTTAAAAAAAAAATAACAAAGAGTGTGTTGGTTACACTAACAACGCAACGTAAATTTGAATTTTTTTTTTATTCATTTTTTTTTGTTTCTGCACCAACACACTTATACTTAGTTATTTAAAAAAAATTACTATGGAAAAAAAATTTACAATACATCTTTACTTAGTTATTGTTTATTTCATATGTGTGGAGTTAGCACGACTTTTCCTCTCTCTCAACTGAATAAAGAATGCAATATATGTACATATATGAGAAAAATAAATAGACAATAATAATGAAATCCTAATGGTTACCACTTGGTTACAATTGAGTCCATTTGGATACATTATTTTAAAAATTTAATAAATGGGTACTGTGGCCCTATTCTGGTTTTCCCTGGGAATAGGGAATTGGGAATTAGTGACGCTTTTCTAGCAGTTGGGAATTTTTTATTCCCCAAAGTGTATTCTGGCGTTTGGGAGTTTTTTTTATTGGGAAAAAATAATTCCATTTTATAGCAGTTTTGACGTTAATTTTTCCCCATATTTTTTTTGGGAATTGTAATTCGTACCTTTTTGAGTTTGGAAACATAATTTTTGCTAATAAATGATTATTTAAAAATAAATTAAACTTGTAATAAGGTCGGAATACGTGTTTTAGTTTATAAATACTTACATAAAAAAAAATTCCCAAAAACATTATTCCGTCTGCCAGAATACACACTTGAGAACGGGAAATATATATTTGGGAATTAGAGCAATTTGTAATTACAGCGAAATATTTTCCCAATTCCCAGGAAAAACCAGAATAGGGTCACTGGATACATAAAAAACAGAGAACAGCTGAAATGGATACATTTTAGAATATTGCATTTGCTACACACCGAAACATAATACGATACTCAATTATGGCCGCGAAAGAGTTATTATCAGAATAGGGGAAAACCGGTCAGTGCAAAAAAATCGAGTGTGGTTTGGATGCCGCGCTTATTTTAATTTAATTATCTATCTATATTATCTCTGTATATTCAATTATTTTATTTAATTCTCTTTTTTACAACAGTGAAATTTTAATACTGTTAAAGTTAGCCGAAAGTTTCCAGCCATTCATTCAACAAAAGGTAAAGATAGTAAAAATAAAATTTAAGCCAAAATGACAGGAGGCCTTTTATGAATTTTTTTCTATTTCGTAAAGTTCGATTCGCCGCGAACATTCGTATTATGAAATTTTTTTTTCGTAGAAATCGAAAATCGTAAAATCCGCCCTATTATGAGCCAAAAAAAATCGAAATCGAGTTTTACGAAAATCAAATGTCAAAATTCGACTACCTGTGACGAATATCGTATTTACGAAAACAATAATGAATACTTATTACTTTTTTATTAAAATAAAATACTTTAATTTGTTTAAAAATAAAAGTTACTCAATTATTTTATAAAAATTGACTAGTCGATAAAATCGACTTTTGCGAAGTTTTGTAATAGGAATATTCGCGGCGGATCGAATTTACGATTTAGAATTTTACGAAATCGAAAAAAAATCATAATAGCCCCCCAAAAATGCGCATGCTAATAAAAAACTACATTGACGTCATTAACTACATTAACTACACATAACTACATCAACTACACTTAACTACATTAACTACATAAACTACATTGCAAATGTAGTTAATGTAGTTTTTTAAAAATTACATGTAATTTAACAACTCTGTGCAATTGAAATGTCTTGTATCGTATAAAAATTGGTTTTCTTTTATAAATTCTGTAATTTTCTCCTCCATCTTAACACTAAATTTTAGTGTCAAAAGTGGAAAATATTAAACAATGCCGCATGAAGCTGCCGAAGGTTTTTAGTTTTACTTTTTTTTCATATTGTCAACTCCGACGGATGCGCAGTCAAATTAGAAATAGAGACGACGTACGGAATTCTGCAGAGTTTGCGTCGTACAGGTATTTTAACCCATATACACTAGTGTATTCTAATTTTGATGCATGCAGAACTCTGCACATGTGTTTCCAGCATAACGCTATGTTCTGCATTCTGTTTTCATTTTTTCAGTCGTATTCCACACATGGTTAGAGGGTGGAAGGTGTATATGACATTTTCACAGATTTCAGAGATATAGCGATGGGAATATATTTACATTTGCACTGCAACACAATTGTTTTGTTATTAATATTTTTTTTTTTTGATATTTTTCGAAACAAATTAAAATTAAGGTTACTTCATTCAATCATAACTCCATGCAATCATATATTTGTTTTGTTATATATGTACTTGTATGTGAGCGTGTTTTATTATTAGCGCTTGATTGTTATATTTTCTACGCCAAAACTTATATTTAGCGCCCTATTTTTACATATAATTAATTTATTTAACTCTAAACTAATATTTTTCATTCAACTTTTTAGTTAAAAATCGATATACAAATATTTTGCTCTACCTATTTATCGGGAGCCGCTATCGGAAGCGCTATCCATTACAATGAGAAATTGGAAAAGGCCTTTATTTTGTAAGCCCCTGAAACCATAAGAAACTTAATCTTTACAATAGAAGTTGAAAACGCAGTAAGATGAATTCGTGTTTATAACGTCATGTCAAAATAAATGTTAGTATATTTCAAGTGATAAATGTTTGTTTTATGGATGCATTTATTATTCGTTTTTATGGTATAGCGACGCCAGTGAATAATAGCTGCAGTTTCAGTAGAAATTTTCCATTCGGCTCCTGATAGTGCTCAAGGCTAATTAACGTTTAATCGTTTTGTATTGCGATATTCGTTAACAGTTGCCATGTTTTGCAGCATGAGCCCCATATTTCTTAGTGAATTCCCTGGTCATCATATTGAGGTTTATTTCCCTTAATTTCGCACGTTATCCGTAGCTGTCTCTCTGAATGACGTATTGGAATAATGTTTGCAGAAATAATTTTGTCTTTTTTATATAATTGGGGGTTGCTCCATTCGTAGCTTGGTGTCATTTTTCCTACCCTGCTTACACAGTGCATTCTCGGTAATCAACGGTATGCTTTCCCCCACAATTGCTACACTTCTTTACTTCAGGCTTGGTTTTTTTTAAACCACACTATAATGATTTGCTGCATATGCCCAAGTTTTTGTGCAATCGGTTCATTGTAAGACTGACTTACGGTTCGAGCTCAATTTTGAACTTTGGTTGGGTATACAAGTCTAATTATGGCCAACAGTCACATTTCGTTTTCACCAGTTTTTTTATATGTTAGAATTGAAATTCCAACCAGTCCGTCAGTAAAAGCGCAAGTGTAACTCTAGCTCCCACGGAATACGAAAGCTGCTTCAAATGCAGGATTAATTTAATGAATACCCGGGTGATGGAGAATTTTTGAACCTTGTGAATTTATTCTAAGCTATTGAGCAAGCTAATAGAATGACCCGTCAGTCTCTCGAAAAAGATGATTTTCGTTGTAGTGTAGCGAACAATTCACATCAATCGTTTCACCATTGTAAAGGTAAACATAATCTACTGACATCCCAATTGAGTCTTGCGTTGAGTTTCAAAAGTGAGAACGAGACGTTGACCTTCAACGATAGTATAGAATATTATTTTGATGTAAGAAGTAAATTTGATCGTTTTGTTGGATGCCAATAATTTACGAAACCACCCGAGCTAGAACGAACTTAAAACGACTAATAAAAAACCCATTTTTCAAGTTTTCTGAACCTTATTTAAAAACGCATAAATACTTCGGGGCTCATATGCATATTCAACACACCACTAACTTGCTCAATTCAAATGAATTTCATCATATCACGTCTTGACTTTAACTCTACTACCGGACTGGTAAATTAGAATCATTCCAAATGATCATTCCTTTGTTTCCAACAATCTAAAATATATCACGGCGTATCCAGTGTAGAAATATATTCACGCTGTGCAAATACCCCAAAAAACAGCGTTACTTTCATAATCCGCCCCTGGTTGTGTGATTTTAACAGTGCTCTTGAGGCATTTTCTCCCTTCCACCAGCTTACGTTCCTCAAAAAACTGGTGTAACTTAGTTTTTCGGATCCGTTGTCATTAAATACAAGTGCTTTCACTTATTTTGTCGACCAGCGTCTAGCTGCCTCAAATTTTCGCGGGGCCTCTTCTGATGCTGTGTTAGTTGCTTATAATTCTTCATTCCGATTGTTGGCATCGGAATTATTTGTTTATTTATTTATTTGTTTATTTTTATACAATTTACAATTTTGCAAACCACACACCCCATTTTGAGCATGGAAGCTCATTCATAACGAGAGTGCAGTTCATAGTTTTCGCCAAAAGATTTATTTGCAATTTATGTGCAAGGTCAATTTTAAAATGGAAGTAACTCAAAGCTCCATTCAGTATTGTCTTCAAACGTTTAATCTTCAACCTGCTGAATTTCCACCATACAGGATCGAAATGCATATAGCGATTGTGTGGTCAACCAGCCAAGCAGCAAATACATTTAAACGATATTTTATATATGACGTACTACTTGTCAATCTGCCGATCGTTAAATATTCGTGTAGTGTGTTTCAGGAAGCTGCTTCAAAATATATTCTATATGATTTCGGTTAGGGCTGCTAAAAGGCCTGTACAAATTATTTGTTTTTCCATTTTGGATACTGAAATAAACACTATTAAAAAATATATAATGTTGAAAAACAGACGACTGGCTGACGCGAAAGTCAAAGCTACGAATTATCGAGATAAGGACAGATAATTTTCTTTCGGTTACCTCGAAACCGATACTAAGTTTTTCCTATCATTGTAGATATAATGTATATCGTCTGGATTGTAAAGGCATTCATGTTGTTTTTTTATTAGGCTTGACTCCTACATAAAAAGGACAATTTTGCCAAAAATCAAGTTTTTACATAATTAAAATTTTTTACTGACAAAACCTGGTAGTAATTACACACATTTGCCGTCTATTACTTATTTTTGTATTAAATTATTATTCCACTTATTACAATAAATTCATTCGTTTCTTTGTAGACCAAACCTTTCTCATTTATTAATTCACTTATATTTCTTGCATCCTGAAGGATGTTGAACGTGGATCTGCATTGGTCGTGTCTTGCTCACTTTCACACAACTCACAATCTTTGTCGACACTCAATTGACGTTTCCACAAACATTCCTTCCAATTTTCATGGTTCAGCATGATTCTCTGGATTGTTCGGAAGTGGAGCGCAAAATTTGTTAATGGCGCATTTGATTTGGACATAATGAGCCTAAACTTATTTGTATGTCAATTGATCTTAATTTCCGTTCTAATTTCGGTTTTGGTTCGATTTTCGATTTGGGTTCTGCTAGCTTTGAAGTGATAAAGCCTTATGATTTTTCTACAACTAACAGAATAAAAACAATTAAATTGGGCATTTAATTAGCCTAAAATTAGATGTCTCTGTATGCCGTTTATCTTATTCCCAGTATTAAGAATTGCCTAAATTCGTATCTGATCCAAATTGTTGCTTCTATATTATCCATCAACATTCATCCCATTTTGATGTCGATTGTGACGATAGCAATTAATGAAGCAATTGTCTGTCGTTGTTCTATTGTAACTTCCCTCTTTATGACCATACTATTGTACCTAACTTGAAATCGTTAAAATCGCTCATTTTTCCTTGTCTTTAAAAATGTGTCGCGCAAGCAGGGATCCCGGGTAAATATTTTTCAAATATTAAGACCGTTTTTAACGTACGTTATATTTTAATTTTAATTACTTTAGCTCAAAGAAGAGGTCCTTAAAAAATGTTATTACCTTTAATAAAAGAAAACTAACACTTTTTTTAAGCTTTTATTGAGAATCCAACATTCACCCTAAAAAAATAACAATATTAAATCTATGTGTACTTAACAAATTACAATATACAAATTAATTCTATAATTTTTTAAATTGTTAATATTAAAAAATAATAATTAAAATATAAAAACATGATAAAATCCACTCGTAAAATTATCATAATGTTTAATATAAATAAATACAGATAAAATATTTTTGGACCAATTTTTTTCCTTTTTGGGTGTTTTAACTACCTAAATCTCAACATTTATTTTAATTCTAATAAAAAAGAAATACTTACTGTAACACATACAAAAATATTTAAATAATTATATATTTCCAATACTTTATTATTCTATAACTTTAACCGAAAAAAAAACAAATAAATTGTAATATTTCAAGTAGTTTGTACTGCCGATGTGATTTGAATCTTAGGTAGGCGAAAAAACAAATAAGTTTTATTTGTAAGATGGCGCTTTAGCCGGGGCACGAACCTATGAAAATATATTCCTGGAAACTATTATTACATAAGGAAAGGAAATTTTATGAAGTGAGAAAATTGTACTAAAAATCGAGGAAAATTTGTGTAATATAAAATAATATAGCTTTACTAAATACTAAAATAAATAAAAAATGTTTCCGGGAGATATTATAGACACAAACCGAACAGGGCGAAAGCTTTTCTATAAAGTATTATAAATATATAATAAATAATTTTATATCTAATAGGTGGTCTTAATTTCTTTTACCTATATGCATAAATAATAATTTGTTATATGGTTGAATAATTAGATAGAATTATTTAATAATACCTAATTTAAATATGTTTTATTAATTTTGGTCTATAATTAAAGTGCCAAACCATTTGATTTCGTTTTTCTTATTACAATAAAATATTTTGTTATTAAAAAAAATATTAAATTAATTTCTAAGTTAAAATATAAGATGTTATCATAATTTTAATTTAAAATGTATTAAATAAACCACCCAAAAAATGTTAAAGTTTTCGAATTACTTAAGTAACTAATAAATATTAATTTGTCAATAAATTACAATAAATGTTAATAATTAATTAAATATAATATCAAATACAAATAATAATGAATTGAGAAGCTTATATTTTGCATCGAATCAAAATTATCACAATATTAATATTAATTAGTAATTATAATGAATTATGAAATTTGTAAGTTAATTTTTTTATAAAAAAAGGATTTCAATAATTAAAGTGTACAAAATTAAAATATTTAAATTATTTGCACAATTTTCGAATGAACTACGTAATAATTGTAAAAATTAAATTGCCGTTAATTCGTATCTGTTTGTAGGGTAAAAAAGCGTCGCACTAATTTTCGTTGCTTTTTTTAGTTTAATAGAAAGAAATTAAAACGTGACGTCACGGCCTAATACCTAATTCAAAAATTCAACATAAAATCCTAGTACGTGTAGTAGCTTGTGTTTCTAGCCCCTTTGTATTGTTTGGTTCGAAGGTTATCCGTTTTTTATTTGTTTGGTTACTTTTTTGATTACGTAATCAGTGGAGCCTAAATAGGATGTTGAATCTGGACTAGGAGGTCGAAGGTTGTGGTTAACTTCAACGCCCGTTCTTTCTTAAACATTGTTTGATCCGATTTCTAGAGACATTTGTCCCAACTCCTTTCACCTCAAGTGTGAAGTATTTCTCAGTACGACGTACTACCCAGTATGGTCCTTCGTACGGAGGTTGCAGGGCTTTGCGCACCGCGTCTGTGCTCACTAGTACATGAGAGCACGTGCTAAGGTCTTTGAAGATGAAGATTGTTGATTTTTTTACATGTCTTGCTGGCGGAATTGGCTGAACGAACCTGAAGAAATTTTTGATTTGAGCGATAACTTTGTTCTGTGACGAGAATGATGACGGTTGCAACATGTCTCCTGGTAAACGCAGCTGTTCTCCGTAAACGAGTTTGGCTGAGGAAGTTTCGAAATCGTCTCGAAATGCTGTCCTCAAGCCTAGTAATACTAGTGGTAAAGATTTAGTCGATTGTGGATTGTTGATGCACATTATTGTTGTCTTCAAACTACGGTGCCATCGCTCGACCATTTCGTCACAGGCCGGATTATAGGAAGTAGTTCGTTTGTGTTGGAAGCTGATTAGATTGGCTAAACTGTTGAATAATTCCGACTCGAATTGTGCTCTCCTGTCACAGCCGATGCTAGCTGGTACTCCATAGCGACTTATCCATGTTTTTAGCAGAGTGTCTGCGACTGTTTCGGCTCTAATGGCCTGCATTGGAGCGGCCTCTGACCATCGCGTGAATCAATCTATGATCGTCAAACAATATCGTTGATTTTCGTGTTTCGTGATTTTGCATTTCTGGCAATTGATGCAACACTTTGCTCATAAACGAACATCTTTGTTTAATGCTGGCCAAATAATTTTTTTTCGAATTAGATTGACAGAGCCCCCTATCCCTAGATGTGAGAGATTGTGGTCTGCACTGTCGTAGTGATGCTTTTTCTGTTTTGGTATAGTTTTGGTATAGTGCTTACGTTAGGGGTTTGTGGTTGGTGTAAAGTATAAACTCGCGACCGCCGATGAAATACATGAAATGCGTTGTTGCTGCGTATGCTGGCAGCAGCTCCCTGTCGTACGTACTGTATCTGTACTCCCTGTTCGTGAGTTTTCGCGAGAAGAAGCTCAGTGGTTGCCATCCTCCTGTTGCGAGTTCCTGTACCACTGTTCCGAGACATTGATTTAAGACGTCTACCATGATGATACTTTTTTGATTAGTCGTTGGATCAGTCGTTCAGTTAGCTGAGTTGCTTCTGCCAATTAAGATTTACAACGCTCGAATGCTTGGTTTGACTGATCACACCAAATGATTTTGCTGTTGTCGTTTTTCCCGATTTTTTAGGAATCCATGCCATTTTGCTTGTTCCAGAGCTGCGTTTGGTATGAAAATGCGATAAAAATTTATCATATACCCAAAAATCTTTGAATGCCTTTAGTTGTGATTAGACGTGCAAAGTTTGATATTGCCTCAATTCAAGATTGAGCAGGCGTGATACCTGCGGCTGATATGTCAAATCCTAACAAACTTGTCTGTTTCTCCACCAATACACATTTTTTCTGATTGATTGTTAGACCTGCGTCCTGCAATCGCTGGAATATTAGATTCAGATGTTCGACATGCTGTTCTAGGTTGATCAATGCGACTAGGATATCGTCGATGTATGGAAACGCAAATTTGGTGCGTGGAAACGCAAATTTGAGGTCATTTTTTCAAAAAATATTGCAGCCGTGTAACTGGTGGCTGAAATCTGTGACGAATGGTATTGGGTATCGATCGGGTTTCGTTTTCTGGTTTAAACCGCGATAGCCTTCGCATAATCCCCAAACATTATCTTTTTTCTTCGTGACGTGGATCGGACTCGCCCAATTGCGTTTTGGTGGTCGACATATGCCTTGCTTTAGCCAGAGGTCGATTTCTTTATTGGCGATTTGCATCTTATCTGTGTTCAGTCGTGGCACTTTTGCAGAACATGGTTGTCCTTCTGTTTCGATCTTGTGTATGACGTTGTGGTTCACTGTATTGAGGGTTGGCGTCTCTATATCTATGGATTTCATACGTCCATCTTTCTTGTTTGTCAGCTAATATGACGGCAAAAAAACTGAATTTCCATTTTTTGACAAGGGCGTCCATTTTTTGACAATGATACACATGTCTACGTTGGTGATCGTGAATTTCCAAGTGAATTGACCTCGTAGTCCTAAATTTAAGGTTAAAATTTTAGTGCCGAATGTTTCGATTACCGTTGAATTAGCCGCGAATAATTTTAGTTCGGATTTTACGTATTTTTCGCGAGCATTTGGTGTTATGACGGACAATTCGGCTCCTGCATCGATCAGGAACTGTTGTTTTGTAGTTACCTCAAGTACGACTAAGCGACAATTTGAGTGGCTTCTGTCACTAGTCGCGAGGAATGACAAGCCTATTGATTTTCGGAGTTTCGACCTTGATCGAATTTGCGCGGTTTAGGTAATGCTTCTTAGCATTAGCGCTGAACTTAAAGTGATGCCAGCAATTTGGAAATGTTGCTGCTCCATTAGCTGTCGATTAATGTACATCTCGCATGCAATTTTCGTTATTATTTGTCGTAGATTTAATCGGCTTCGAGATGTTATGGATGTCGGAGGTTCTATAAATTTCCATGCACGCTTCCATGCAGGAGAGTACTTCCTCGACGTTTGGTGGTAATCGCCACAAATTTCTCAATGCTGACTCGTGAATTTGTTGGTTTAATTAGAGTCTCTGCATCTCAATATAAAGGCTGAATTTGTGCTAATCCAGAATTGGCTCAATTCAGTTGAACAACAAAGGCCGTTGAATGAACAATTTTCTGACAAAAAGTGTTCTACAAGCCAAGAAGTTGGCACTTCTGATTGCATATCATGAAAATCGTTAATTCAACAGTCTTTGTTGTTCAACGGATTTTGGCCAATTCTAGATTACCATAAATTCAGCCACTATATTTTCCGGATGGCAATGAATATACCTGATAGGAATATGCAATCAGATGTGCCAACTTCATTGGTTTGTAAAACACTTTTTGTTAGAAAATCGTTAATTCAACGGTCGTTGTTGTTCAACGAAATTGCACCAATTCTGGATTAGCACAAATTCAGCCACTATATTTTTCGGGTGGCAATGAACATACTTGATAGGAATATGGAATCAGAAGTGTCAACTTCTTTGGTATCTAATAAACTTTTTGTCAGAAAATGGTTCATTCCATTATTTTTCAATGGAATTGGGCCAATTCTGGATTAGCACAAATTCAGCCACTATATTTTTCTAATGGCAATGAACATCTGTGACAAGAATATGCTATTCGAATTGCTTAGTCTTTGGTTTTACAATAAGGTATTTCTATTTTTTTTAATTTGTTGTTCAACAAAAATATTATTGAACGGACCACCTCTGTATTTTGTATGTTCATTATATTATCTTTTAGGGGTTAATTTGTTTTTGATCTATTTATGAATGAAAATTTATGAAAATCGTATTTTTTCTAGAAAATGGGTTTTATTTTTTTCGTCTTTCAGGCGAAATGTGAAATTTTCTTTTCCGGTCTTCCCGGCTCCTGGACTAGCACTAATTTTTCCCCGTGAGCACTAACTAGCACAAATTGGGCTTAATCGGTATGCAAAGTTTCATTTTGAAATCAGAAAGTTTCTCTGCTTCAATTATACCCACACCTTTAAATGTCTCTAGTTGTCTCTATTTCTAAAAAAACGCACCGCAGCAGTTTTGACTACACAACAAAAAAAAATATCATGAATTAACATCACAGCGGCTTTTCAATGTTTTGACGGAAATTCAAAAACAAACTGTATATTGTTGATTGAAAACTCTACAGAAAAATAAAAGCCCAATGTAAGAAAAATACGCTCATGTATGTAGTTAACTTGCGTTTTCTCATGCATATTCGCATGCGTAAATTTCGCAAGTCTGTATCCAGCATAAAATTGGTGTGGTGGATTTAAATTTTGTTCTTCTATTATTGGCTTGAGCCTCTTGAGCAGTAATTTTTCAAATAATTGTGAAATGACAGGGAGTAGTCAAATCGGCCTGTACGATTTTTTGTCGTTTGCTGGTTTGCCTGGTTTATGAATCATAATTACTTCGTCAACCTTCCATTACCGTGATTCGTGGGACATATTTTAGTTAGCTGGAAAGACGGATGGGTTTATGACCATGATCTACCATACCACGTAAATATACAGCAACAACCACCTTATTTAGCCGGGTGCAAGACATACAACTTGACAACTCTTGAAAATAGACGCGAAATGCTTCCTACTAGGTCTAATCGACGCACCTGATTTGCTAAAGTCAATTAAAATAAATGTACATGGTAGACAACTAAGAGATCATGACTTCCTCTACTTAGACAGACACCGAACCAACTATGGCAATAGTGCAAGAGTAAAGATGATGTGTAAAAGTTTCAATAAAATTAATTATTTATTTGATTTTTGTTTAATAAAAGATAATTTTAAAAGCAGGTTAGGCAATTTTATGCCTCTCAGTGATTTTTTAACTTGTTTCTTAACTTTTATATTTCAAATTTTCAAATCCAATGCGGATTTATTTTATTTTGTATTCTTAATTTAACATTCTCAAGTCAAATTGATAGATTTATTTCAGTATAAATAGAAAAATAAATAAAAAAAAAATCTGGCAGCATTGATTATTTGAACCAATTTTCGTTATCCCTTCTCCGGAATGGCTTTTACGACTTGGCCAGTAATTAGATCATCATAACCTGGAGCTCTTTTGCATTTAAATTGTACTTGATTCCATCTATCAATTCCTGTAATGTTACAGATCGTATATTATGGTCATCAATTTTGCTAATTGTGGTTATGTTTTCATCTGCAGTTTGCTTGGGTAACGGTGGAAAGGTTTCTTCCAAGTCAGCCGCAAATAAAGTAGCTTTTTGCTTGTCACTTTTGGCTCAGGTTCCATCCTCATTTTTAATAGGCAACACATGCATTTTGGTCCTTTTTAATCCCTGTGTTGCTTTCCAAAGAGAGTAATCAGTGTCTTTAAATTCGGTAAGTTGTTTCAGTTTATTGCACAGATAATAGAGGATTTTTAGGTGTTTTTCTCGGACGCGTGTCCTTTGCCACATCTTTCGTGCCTTCCGTTACTCTCTTACTAATTCCTTGAATTCAAGCGGATAATTTTTATTCCTACGGGACTCGGTATGATAAGTAAGAGAACTTCTATTGCAGCCAAGGTGCCGAAAGTATAAATACAGAGTAAATGGCGTAACTTAAGCGAAATTTAAAGTCCATTTGTACGATGAAAAAAGTTAATGATAACAATTAAATATTACCGTTATTTGGCTCATAATGTATTTATTGCTTTAAATTGAAACAATTATCCGGATTGGTCTCGAACTCTGGAGGCATATGGTAGTTTGCACAAAGCAACGGAAAGATAACGGAGTTGAACTAAAACAGCGGTAATCAGTTACTCTGAGCACCAAATTAACTTCTCATTGGGTATAAAGGAACGAAATTTAAAAAAAACGTTAAACGTGTTATTTTGTAGTGAGTACCTGCATTACCTGAGCAATATCTTGTATTTACTTGTATTTACATTAACACACTTAGAATTCCATCACAATTAAAAACCAATCACAGATTTGACAGGCAATGAAATGAATTCATATACAGGGTGTCCTAAAATTTACAGATCAAACGAAACAGGGTGATAGGAGAGCTCATTTCCAACAAAAACAGCCAGGTAAAGTTTTTTCGAATTGTTGATGGTGCAAAAGTTATTCCACTTTTAGTGTTTTTAGTGAAATCGCATGCGCTGTCACCAAAAAATTAATTTAAAAGAACCCAAGAGTGGACCACACACCGTGTATCACACACCGTGCTATTCACAATAGAATGTTTTTTATCAATTTTTTTTTTCACAAAATCAGTCGTGTTTATTAAAAAACGCACTTAACAAAATTTCGAGTTCTAAAATGATGTTTTGTCAAAAATAAAACAAAATGAATAAAACAATTTTTTTTATTAATTTTAAATATTATTATTCGGATTTTGCTCGAATTTCCCGGATCTTCCCGATTCCCCCGGATTTGAATTTCCCCCGAATTCCCACTGGATTTCCACCGGATTTCCTTCGGAATCCGGAAGAAAACTGGGAAATGCGGAAAAATTCAGAACAATCCGAGGGAAATCTGTAGGAAATCCGGAAGTAACTCGGGGGGAAATCCGGGAGAAATTCGGAGTAAATCTGGAAGAAATCCGAGAAACCTTGTGGAAATTCGAAGGAAATCCGTATAATAATATTTAAAATTAATAAAAAAAAATTATTTTATTCATTTTGTTGTATTTCAGACCATCTATTTTATAACTCGAAATTTTGTTAAGTGCGTTTTTTAATAAACACGACTAATTTTGTAAAAAAATTGATATAAAACGTTGTATTGTGTATAGCCCGATATGTGATACCATTTTAAAATCTGCATTAGTGTCGCATATTTTTCTGGTAGTGGGTCAACTGTAGTACATTCTTTTCCCGCTGGCGTCACTTAAACATTTTTTAGAAACAAAAAAAGTTTACAAAACCAAAGTTTTTATTTGACAAAAGATAATGCAGCTTATAAAAATGATTGTATTGGAAAGGCACACTCTTCGTATTAAAGAAAAGATCGTATTAAAAAAAAAGTTAATCAAAAGAACTCTTGGTTTCTTTTAAATTAAATTTTTGGTGGGTGTACATGCGATATCACTAAAAAACACTAAAAGTGGAATAACTTTTGCACCAGCAACAATTCGAAAAAGCTTTACTTGGCTGTTTTTGTTTGAAATGAGCTCCCCTATCACCCTGCTTCGTTTAATCTGCCAGTTTTGGGACACCCTCTATATACTTTCCAGATGCCCCGATTTAGGCTCCCTCCTAATGAACCTGCGGCGAGATGTTGTACCATCACTATTTTCGACTTACTTTATGTCTCAGTTTTTACTAGTAAAATCGCAGTCTATTTCAATTCTAAAATTCCGTATTTTCTATTGTGTTCTCAGCTTTCTCGAGTAAAACAACATTCATTTCAGTACAATCTCTAAGACTACTAGTTTAATTTACTTTATTTATTACGAAATAATTTTTGGTGCTACACGTTTAACGAAATGTAGAAAAGAGACAGACAATTATATCAATAGATGGAAATCGCGATATAAAACACGTAATTATTTACACAAAATTGATCCTACACACATAAACTAAGTCGAAAATAGTGATGGTACAAGATCCCAGCTCTGATTCACATTTCATTAGTTCACCAAGGTTAAGAAAAAAAATACATCAGTGGCACTATTCTGGTAATTCCCCAGGAATAGGAAACTGGAGAAAGAATTTATATGTAATTTTTGGTCTAACATTTGTTTAGTGTTAAATTTTTTGAAAACAAAATTAAAGTGGGAATGATTTTCCCTCCCAATTTATAAATATTTACATCAAACTTTTTCTCCTCATTAGGCCGGAAAAAAATATTTGAACAGAAATTACATATAAATTTTTACCCCAGTTCCCTATTCCCGGGGAATTACCAGAATAGTGCCACAGTTCTCAGTCAGTTTAGTGAGTAAAATATGTTTAGTCTAATTTTACGTCAGCAAAATGTACAAGGTTCGAATTTTTCTATCATTTTTATATAGAAATGGCATTGTGAATTTCTAATTATTAGCCGCTTGTCTTTTTTTACCGGCGAAAAATATCAAAACAAAAATAGAAAATGATAATGAATTATGAAACATTATGGGTTGTTGAATGAAACAAACGTTTAAATTCGCTGGAAAGTTTCTCCGTATCGCTTTGGTAACCAATGTAATTTTTCGAAAATCGCGCCTCCTATAAATAATTAGCTCGTAATGACATTAAGCTACGGTTATAATATTCACTCAAATCCAGTATTGTGCGTCTACTCGTATTTCGGAGTTGTCTACATGTTGGTGTCGAAAATAGTGTAGGCAATTGATTTTTCGTAGAAAATGACGATAATTGGTAGACAATCCGTAGAAAATGAAGAATATTGTTTTTTTAAGCTGTTTTTGTTGTTTTTCTGTACGAGATTGTTGCCTTATTAATTATTTATTGCTGTCTGTTTAAATTATTAATAAACTTGATATTATATGGTATTAGAGGACAAACGAATAATTGTTTTGAACCGGAGAAATTACAATTGTTGCCACATGTGTCAATAGTTTTCGTAATTTCTTTTCAAAAACATAATTTCGAAAAAAATGTTCGAACTTAACTAAATTGAGTATCACCTGTCACTTGGAAAAAAAATACTGGTCAATTGAATCCATAAAATGAGCTTCATTACTGAAGAAAATTTTGTATTGAGTTTCACTGAACTGCGAGTCTATTCATTATGAAATGCTAAACTAACAGCAAATTCTTTCGAAACAAAATTTTGATCTTAGATCAAAAAAATGACTGGCAATGCGATGTATTTCAATGACATTTCGATCAAATTTATTGTATTGCCAATCATTTTTTTGATCTAAGATCAAAATTTTGTTTCGAAAGAATTTGCTATAAGCTAACCAAAAATCAACTTTCAGTGGTCAAATCGGCTGTCGCTGAAAAAATGTTGAAAACTTAAAGTTCTATAACTCGAAATGAAACACCCTTGAGTATGGCGGAACTTTTAGCAGTAATTTACTTCCGAATTCGAGAACACGTTCATTAATTGTGCGCCTTAAACAAGTTGAAGTGATCACCGTTAAAACTATCGAGCGATATGCGTTTGGGACAATCGTCATAATCCGGGTTGGGGTCGTTTGCTTGCCTTTGCGTTTTCTAAAATCCCTCTTTCCCAAACCCCGCCTTTCAGAATCAAGCATTTCAAATCCTAGCTTGTTTCAATTCATTACTAAAGAAATAGATCCCAATCAAGGTGAATTGGAATTGTAGCATACGAGTATACATTTGAAAAAATTGGGTTTTTGGTCGAAATAAACGGAAATATTTCATTTCTTAACATAATTAGGTCAAATTTGGTATGTAAAGGTGTCAACTATAGGGAATGATACTTAGCCTTTTCTCAACGGATGATCTTCAAATAGGAAAGAGTTCGTACAACTGTAGTGATTTGAAGGAGAATTTCGGTCAAAATTGAAAAAATTAAAATAAATGAAACCAGGCATTTTCTCTCGATATTTTTTATTACATTTTTTGATAAAAAACCAACGGCTGTTTAAAAAATGTGCACGCGATATCTTGCGGATCAACTTGAAATTTTGATTATAAAGTGTTTATTTGCAGTTTTTTTATGAAAGACAGTTTTTTCCAATTCTACAATACTAATAAAAATTTGACTATTTGGTAAAGAAGCACTGCAAATTTTAGAACTTCTGAATACTAAATTGGCGATAATTCTTTAAAAATTTCTCAAATTCCGTATAGAATGGTCGAATGCCAGAATTTCATTCAAAATTCTCCTTAAAATCCCAATATTCCATTCAAAATTCCTATATACAAAATTGCAAAATATATTACATGGGGAAACAGTTCGCAAATCCAAAAAAATTTTCAGCTGACCTAAATTTCAAAATTCCAAATGACAAAATTCCAATTTTTTCTGTTTTAGAAAGAAATTTTAATTTACAGAATTCCGACATTTCGCAAAAAATTTAATTTAGTTATTTTATTTATTTAAATTTAATTTTATTTATTAACAAATTAATAAAACATGTTCAATTCCGTTTTTTATCACATGGAATACCACTAGTTATGATTATGAACAGAGGGTTGGGTTGTTTGGAATGCCAAACCATTTTCCTATAAATATCCATAAAGTCTAAAAAACTTGTCTTTGTCATTAATAAATTGGTACTGAAACGGTTTTATTAAATTATAATATTGTATTGATTAAAACTTAATCGTAGATTCCCTAATTAAAAAATTATAATAAAATTTCCAAAATTAATTCCATTTTATGTCCATGGAAAATGTGTAAATGGTGGTTTTTTAGAGTTGAGGTTCACAATTTTAAATTAAAATAGATCTAAGAAAAACATTAGTGCTAGAATATGATTTCGGCCATGTGGCAGCCGCGGCTGGGGCGTAGATGGTGCAATCTGGATGTCCAATTTTTGCAGGAATTGCAGCCGTATCTTGCTAATAACTCGCCGAATGTTGTGTTCCAAATGTTTATTCGTCTCTGGTTTATCGGCGAAGACAAGTGACTGAACATACCCTCAAAGAAAATAATGTAATGGAGTTAGATCACACGATTTTGGTGGCCAATTAACAGGACCATTACGTGAATTAGTTTTGCATCAAATGTTTCTTTGACTAAATTAATTGTATCCCGGGCTCTGTGGCATGTGGCACCATCCTGTTGGAATCACTTATCAGCAAGATTTAGGCCAGCCAATTGGAAAAGATAGAAATCATTTCTCTATACCGTTCACCGTTGACTGTAACATTCCGCACATCATCGTTTTTGAAAATATATAGACCAATGATTTCGCCGGCCCATAAAGCGCACCAAAGAGTGATTTTCTCTGGATGCAATGGTGTTTCGACAAAGGTTTGTGGATTATCTTCACTCAAAAGTGTTTGTTTAAATTTTAATTTAAATGTTGATAATAAATTTCAACAATTTCCAATCGTTGCTCTGGCGGGAGTAATCATTATGAAGCGTTGCTCTGGTGGGAGTAAATCAAACTATAGACAAAGCAAATGTCAGATGTCAAATCAGTTGTCAAACAAAACAGTGTTGCAAACTTAGAGATGGAAACCCTTAAAAAACACCCTTGAAATTAGATTTTTTGTAAAATACTTTGTTTTGTGGAATTTATTTGTTTTTTTTTAATTGGAGTTTTAGCGTCTGAATTTTTTTTTTTCTTTTTTAATTTTGCCTTTGGAATATTGGATTTGGCAAATCATATACCGGGTGTTTCTTTTAAACTGAGACGGTCAAATATCTCGAAAAATAGCCACTCTACGGAAAAAATGTCCATAATCAAAATTTAATCATACCGCGGGGGAAATACATTAGTGCAAAAAATAGTCCACCACTCCCGCTTTGTAGGTGGGGCGGGGGTAACTTTTAAACAGAGATAGGAAGCCATACTTTTTATTGCAGATACGGATTCTACGACTAAAAGTACGTATGATTTGAATGAAACATTTTGTTCGGTTCATGATAGATGGCGTTGTAATCGACGAAATTCAATTTTTTCAATTTATTCTTCTTAGAACACACGCATTCGATTCTGCAATACGTTTGAAATAAAAAACATCACGTTTTCATTGGAAATACTCGAAATTCGTCATCAAAACAATTTATTAATGTAAATGGCATGAGAATAAAATAATTGTAACTTAAAATAAGTGTTCAAAATGATGGCCTGCGACATCAATGCACTTATTAATACGCATTTCCAATGATTGTACACAACTAAGAAGTGTGAATTGAATTTCAGCACACGCATTTGTGATTCGCCCAATCATGTTCTCACGTGTTGTTGGTTCTTGTTTGTAAACTTTGTCTTTGAGATATCCCCACAAAAAGAAATCTGGCGAAGTAAGATCTGGTGATCTGGCGAGCCAATTTATCGGACCAGCTCTACCGATCCAGCGATCATTGAAATCACGATCAAGTATTTCACGTGCCACCACCGAATAGTGTGCAGGACAACCATCATGTTGAAACCACATGTTCCGTCTCACTTCTAAGTTCAAATTTTCAAGTAATATTGGCAGTTCATTTTCCAAAAAGTTTCGGTACATTTGACCATTCAAGTTGCCTTCAATAATATGGGGGCCTATGAGTTTGTTGCCAATTATTCCACACCACACCTTGATAGCCCAAGGACGCTGATGTTCAACTTGACGAAGCCAGTGCGGATTTGTAACACTCCAATAATGCATGTTGTGTTGATTAACCGTTCCATGGTTTGTTCGTTTGAGAAGATTCGTCAGAAAACATTACGCAACGAAAAAATTGGGGTTTTGTTGTATTTGGTCACGTGCCCATTGACAAAAAGTTACCCGATTTTGGAAATCAACGCCATGAAGATCTTGGTGTAAAGACACATGATTTGGATGATACTTGTGCCGTTTTAAAATTCTCCAAACACTGGTGAGGGACAATCTGGAATCGCGAACTACTAACATGAGGATTATGAGCCACTGCTGCCAATACAGCAATTTCATTATTTTCTCCAGTGACTGTTGCTCTACGGGTCCTCCTTTTCGGTTGAACATTTCCATCAGTAATAAATTGTTTGATAGTACGGCCAAATAAGCATGTGAACGAATCCTATCTGGAAAACGTTGAGCGCAAATAGCAACAGTATTTTCAAGATTTCTGCCAGCTTCTCCATAAACCAGATCCATTTCAATTTTCTCTGGCACAGGTAAACGGTCCATTCTAAAGTATTTTATCGTTTATTTTGCAATTACGAAAAACATGAAGATAAGAAATAACACAAACGTTAAATGTGATTTACAAAACTGAATAAATTGTTTTGATGACGAATTTCGAGTATTTCCAATGAAAACGTGATGTTTTTTATTTCAAACGTATTGCAGAATCGAATGCGTGTGTTCTAAGAAGAAGAAATTGAAAAAATTGAATTTCGTCGATTACAACGCCATCTATCATGAACCGAACAAAATATTTCATTCAAATCATACGTACTTTTAGTCGTAGAATCCGTATCTGCAATAAAAAATATGGCTTCCTATCTTAGTTTAAAAGTTACCCCCGCCCCACCTACAAAGCGGGAGTGGTGGACTATTTTTTGCACAAGAAACACCCGGTACAATGCTATCCATGGACATAAAATGGAATTTATTTTGAAATTTTGATATAATTTATAATCAAGAAAATAATTAAATTATTATTTAATATTTTATTAAAATAATAATAAAAAATTTTAAATAAAATAAATAAAAATATTTGCGAAATATTTTAATTAATTCGAAACTGATATAATAATGGAACTTTGCAAATTGGAATTTAAGAATTATTTTTTTTTTAAAGTGTAGCTTAGGAATTTAAGTAAGTGGACTTTTTGTTTTTGGAACAACGAACCGTTCCCTTCCAAAAATTTAGTCAAAATTTAAGTTAGAATCCCAATCCAATTCAGCATGCCAGATTTAACGATTATTGGTTAAGGAATGGCCAAGTTTCATTGAGCAAGGACTAATTTCAAAAATTCTTGAACAATTCATGTTAAAATGTAAGTCACATAGTAAAC
This sequence comes from Nephrotoma flavescens, assembly GCA_932526605.1. Classification (NCBI taxonomy): domain Eukaryota; kingdom Metazoa; phylum Arthropoda; class Insecta; order Diptera; family Tipulidae; genus Nephrotoma; species Nephrotoma flavescens. Next base: position 141,625,596 of record OW052222.1, read on the forward strand.
AATATGGCACTACACTGCTCAAATTCTCACATATAAATTTTTGTTGTTTTTCTTCAAATGAAGTAAGACTAATTCGTTGCCGTTGAGGGGTTCAATTAGCGAGATTTGACCAATTGTGCAAGATTATGAAGTTTTGAATGAAACGGCGTTTAAATTGGCTGAATTCTGTAACCCGGTTTACTCTGGTAAACTCTCCCATTTTTAACAAAATTTAATTTCTAATAAAATTTAATACTCGCGCCATAGGAAATAATAAGCTCACAACTTTTGCTTCAATATGACATTCCAAGCAACGGCTATGACATTCACTTAAATACTTAGATTCCTCCAAAAAAAAATGTCTGTTGCTTTTCTTTAAATTTAGTTGGGCTAACCAGTTGTCGTTTTCATTCAATATTCAGAATATTTGAGGTGCTCGATTATTGAAAATATCGATTAAATGTCAAAAATGATTGTGTTTTAAATGAGTTGTTTAAATTAAATCGGAACTGTACCTCATTTCGCTCTGGTAAACGGTCGAGTTTTCGAGATAAATTTGACAAGTTTTCTTAACCTTTGTCGTTTTTAAATCCACAAGAAAAATTTAAATCTAAAGTCATTGGTTTAACAAAATTAATATTTCTAAGAGAAAGAAGGTTTCCAAAATGACACGTTACCTTTGTAATTTTGGAAACAACCTTTGGATCACTTTAAGTTACTAAATGACTTAGTATTAATAGCACTTTTCGAATATAAAGTAATCAACTAAAGTTTTGTTCGACTTTTAGTAATTAATTCGTAGTCCTTATTTCCAAAAAATATTTGTAATCAAGCAAGAAATCTGTGATACATGGAAATTTAAAAAAAATAAGCTAAATTTAAATATTATAAAATAATTTTCCTAGCAAAAGTATTATAATTAAAAATATTGAATAAAATTTACAAAAAATTTTAATTGTAAACCTGGAGCATTAATAGAAACCCCAATTTGAAAAGTTTTTGGTTTGACGTTTAATTGTAAAAATATTTTCCATAATAAATTTTAAATATATTTAAAATAAATAAAATTCATTGTATTAATATTATTAATAATTTACTTATAAATTTCATAAATCATAAAACTGAAAAATAAATTATACTAAAAATTATTAGTAATTAATTATAAATAAAATAATAAAAAAATTGTTGTAATTGTTGTTTATTTTTATTTAAATAACTTTTTGAATATACCAAAAATTGAAATAATACATTTAATGCATAAAAATTGTAATTCTAAAATAAATATTAAAATAAAATTAATCATAAACAAAATATAAACAAAATACCTAATATTATTATATTATTATTAGACGAAGGAACCAATTAGAAATTAAATCATTTCAAAGTTATAAAATGAAATAAAAAACATTATTATTGTTTATAAGAATTTGATTAGTTTTTAAAAATGTGAAGCACAAAATTAACGATAAACAAAAAAAATATAAATTTAATATTTAATTAAAATAAAATTTAATAAATTATTAACTCATTGAAATTGTAATTAAGGTTATGTTTTTATAAAATAAATTATTTCAAAAAATTTAATTTTCTTTTTTAATGTCCCATTAAACACAACCACAAACAAAAGAGCAATCAGACCCGTAAACCAATAGTAACTTTATGTGTAAATCAAATTCTCGATGTCGTTACAAATGGAAAAATATTTCGAGCGGCTGTTAGTAGAAATGCTTAGCTAAAACTCAAACCCTATGTGCTCAATATATTTCAATATATTTATTCAATACGCGCGCGACAAAATAAATTTTTTTTATTTGTTTGTACAGTATAAAAGAAACAAACGGAAAAATACAAATTCAACCTTTTTTTTATTTTCGTTTGAAAGTATCCTTTCTCGTATTGTATACACATATATGTATTTAATAAAACAGAATGAAATGAAAACTAAAACGCACGTATTATGTATATACATACTAGATGTATATACATGTGTGCACGATCGATAATTTCTTGTCGTTTAGGTATATAAAATTTAAAAAAACATGTGATCATGAAAAGCAAGATGATCTATTTTCGATGTATGTATGTATGTATGTAGCTACATTGATTATGATTTGGTGTGCCGCATGAAATATGATTTATAAAAAAGAAACAAATATTTGGAGGAAATGATACAAAACATCAGAAATTTATGAACGAAAGGGAAAAATATTATAATTAAATTGTTTTTAGTGATCGCAGTAAACATTTAAATATACATATTACATATTTGTGTTTAGTTACATTATGTATATTTTATATGCCTATCTATACTGATTGGTCGAAATTAAATACATACATTCATTACTTAATTTTTCCTAAGTGTACTACTATAAGGATGATATATTATCTAAATTCAATAATATTAAAATACCTAACAATTTTATAAATGATTTTATTTTTGAGAAAATGAATAAAATCTGCTTACACATGAAAGATGTCTTTGGAAAAATGTACTATGTGTTAAGATTTGCCTCCAAAAAATTGGTCAAGCATACAAATTTTTGTTAACACTTTCTCCTTATTCCATATTATCTGAGGCATGGTAGTAATTGATTTGTTTTGACTAGTTTTTGCACACATTTTAAGACGTTGAAAATACAAGCTAGTTATTGATTTTAAACAAATTTGCAAAAAACAATAATATTTCGATGCCGGTTGTGGTATATAGAATTAGTATACACAATATCCATGCAATTCCATTTTTAAACTGCTAACCCTAAGCGTGAAACCCATCATCAGGTTTTACAATGACAATATATAAATAATTCGTTGTTTGTGTTGTCAATCGATTTACAAGCTCACATTAAAAGTACACTACAATTGTTCAGATACCAAACACCCCTAATCACGAAAACCACCCCAAATGACCACTTATTTGAAGATTTCAAAAATATACATTTCGCTATCGGTAATGAGCATAGCTTTAAAATCCTCATCAGAAGTGCAACTCAATTTTTAAGTTGTAACTTTAAATCATGGAAACAAATTTGTCTAGCCACCCTTTATTTATTAGGTGTATGACCTTATTTCTACAGATTTTTTCTTCGAGCTTAAAATTATATTTAAAATAGAAATATTTTCACGGTATTTTGTAGTTTAACAGGATCGGACGCAAGGCTTCGGAACAACGAACGACAAGTCTACGTGAGTTACATAACTTCTCAGAATAGCAGAGTTTACGAATGCAACTGATAAACAGCACATTCGGCACTGCTTTCTATACGAACTCCAATAAGGAAGAAATGCTTCTAAAGCACGAGAATCAATTTGCAGTGTTCTCGGTGCCGACGTTGTGTCCTATGAAACGTGTAATTATTGGTATAATCGGTTTAGAAGTGACGATTTCGGTCTAAGTGGGTCCCACATGTGTAGGCCGAATACAACATAGGTCAACATGCCTTTTACATGCCTTTTACTGCTAGTCCGGCAACAAAAAATAAATTCTTGTGGAAAATTGTGACGGGTGATGAAAAGTATATTTTTTACTAGAATTCCAAATGTAAAAAGTTGTGAATAGATCCCGGGTAACCCAGTACATCGACACCAAAACAGAATATCCACTTAAAGGAGGTTCTCCTGTGTATCTGGCGGGACATGAAGGGTGTGCTTTATTGCGAACTTCTGGAAACTGGTCAGACTATGACTGCAGAACGGTACAGCCGACAACTGAGCAATCTGAGCAAAGAAATTGATCAGAAATTGGCATTTACTGGGCAAGCAAGAGAAAGTCATATTGATGCATGTAAACGCTCGGTCTCACGTTGCTCGCGTGGCTCAGAAGACCAACTTCAACTTGGGTTGGGATGTTCTCCCGCACACTGCATTTTCACCAGACTTGGCCTCATCCGACTACCATTTTTTGCGGTCAATGCAGTACGCTGCAAAACGCTGGACGATGTGCATAAATTCGTCGATGACCTTATCGCGTTGAAGCTTGCATGTTTCTTCCGCGATGGCATTCGCATGTTACTTGAGATATGGCGTTTGGTCATAAAAAACGATAGTCAATATTTCTAAGATTAAATCCGTTCTTGTCTATTTTTTTATATAAAAAAAACTTTTCGTGGGAGGCGCTTCAAGTTGGACCGCAAGGCGGACCACTCGCGCCACTGAAAACACTAAGCTTTTCACAACCTGATTTTATTGTAAATATATCATTATTTAATAAAAGTGGTTTAAGAAAAATGAGTTATGGACTTCCAAATCCTAAAAAATGTGTAGAAGTACGAAAATTGTCACTAAATAAATTTATTTAAAGAAATTTAAAGGTTATTTTGTAAATAACCTTTTTTAAAAATTCTCTAGTTTATGCCCTTTCCTATGGTATACTACATGAAATATAAATCATTCATTTTGTAGTCAAAATAAGAAATACGATTTTTTCCGGGTTAGAGTTAAGAAAATACCTGTTAAGTTATTGATAAAATAATCAACTTCATTTATTAGATTTAGATCTGCCCCACTAGATGGTCACGTTATTCGTGTTAAATTGATAAAAACTTTTTGCTGTGTTTATCTTCGCTACCTGAGCTGATTTTACTAGTTTTAGAAGAAGATGTGTTGATTGTTTTTCAAAATGACGGCTGTCCGGCACATTAACAATGAACGGTAAGAGAATACTTGGATGATTCATTCCCAAACTAATGAATTGGCAGAGGTGGCCCTATTCCTTGGTCTTTTTTAACTTGGACTGTGGAAATTACCACAGGGGAAATTCCTGCGCCTTCAAGGGAATATGCTTTTCCCCGGGGACTTTCGTGGGGTTTTCCCCAAAATAGGGATTAATTTCCCCGGGGAAATTACCACAGGGGAAATTCCTGCGCTTTCTAGGGAATATGCTTTTCCCCGGGGACTTTCGTGGGGTTTTCCCCAAAATAGGGATTAATTTCCCCGGGGAAATTACCACAGGGGAAATTCCTGCGCTTTCTAGGGAATATGCTTTACCCCGGGGACTTTCGTGCGGTTTTCCCCAAAATAGGGATTAATTTCCCCGGGGAAATTACCACAGGGGAAATTCCTGCGCTTTATGAATAAGCTTTTCACCGGGGACTTTCGTGGGGTTTTCCTCAAAATAGGGATTAGTTTCCCCGGGGAAATTACCACAGGGGAAATTCCTGCGCTTTCTAGGGAATATGCTTTTCCCCGGGGACTTTCGTGCGGTTTTCCCCAAAATATTGATTAATTTCCCCGGGGAAATTACCACAGGGGAAATTCCTGCGCTTTCTAGGGAATATGCTTTTCCCCGGGGACTTTCGTGGGTTTTTCCCCAAAATAGAGATTAATTTCCCCGGGGAAATTACCACAGGGGAAATTCCTGCGCTTTCTAGGGAATATGCTTTTCCCCGGGGACTTTCGTGGGGTTTTCCCCAAAATAGGGATTAATTTCCCCGGGGAAATTACCACAGGGGAAATTTCTGCGCTTTCTAGGGAATATGCTTTTCCCCGGGGACTTTCGTGGGGTTTTCCCCAAAATAGCGATTAATTTCCCCGGGGAAATTACCACAGGGGAAATTTCTGCGCTTTCTAGGGAATATGCTTTTCCCCGGGGACTTTCGAGGGGTTTTCCCCAAAATAGGGATTAATTTCCCTGGGGAAATTACCACAGGGGAAATTCCTGCGCTTTCTAGGGAATATGCTTTTCCCCGGGGACTTTCGTGCGGTTTTCCCCAAAATAGGGATTAATTTCCCCGGGGAAATTACCACAGGGGAAATTCCTGCGCTAGGGAATATGCTTTTCCCCGGGGACTTTCGTGGGTTTTTCCACAAAATAGGGATTAATTTCCCCGGGGAAATTACCACAGGGGAAATTCCTGCGCTTTCTAGGGAATATGCTTTTCCCCGGGGACTTTCGTGGGGTTTTCCCCAAAATAGGGATTAATTTCCCCGGGGAAATTACCACAGGGGAAATTCCTGCGCTTTCAAGGGAATATGCTTTTCCCCGGGGACTTTCGTGGGGTTTTCCCCAAAATAGGGATTAATTTCCCCGGGCAAATTACCACAGGGGAAATTTCTGCGCTTTCTAGGGAATATGCTTTTCCCCGGGGATTTTCGTGGGGTTTTCCCCAAAATAGCGATTAATTTCCCCGGGGAAATTACCACAGGGGAAATTCCTGCGCTTTATGAATATGCTTTTCCCCGGGGACTTTCGGTAATTTCCCCGGGTAAATTACCACAGGGGAAATTCCTGCGCTTTCTAGGGAATATGCTTTTCCCCGGGGACTTTCGTGCGGTTTTCCCCAAAATAGGGATTAATTTCCCCGGGGAAATTACCACAGGGGAAATTCCTGCGCTTTCTAGGGAATATGCTTTTCCCCGGGGACTTTCGTGGGTTTTTCCACAAAATAGGGATTAATTTCCCCGGGGAAATTACCACAGGGGAAATTCCTGCGCTTTCTAGGGAATATGCTTTTCCCCGGGGACTTTCGTGGGGTTTTCCCCAAAATAGGGATTAATTTCCCCGGGGAAATTACCACAGGGGAAATTCCTGCGCTTTCAAGGGAATTTGCTCTTCCCCGGGGACTTTCGTGGGGTTTTCCCCAAAATAGGGATTAATTTCCCCGGGGAAATTACCACAGGGGAAATTTCTGCGCTTTCTAGGGAATATGCTTTTCCCCGGGGACTTTCGTGGGGTTTTCCCCAAAATAGCGATTAATTTCCCCGGGGAAATTACCACAGGGGAAATTCCTGCGCTTTATGAATATGCTTTTCCCCGGGGACTTTCGTGGGGTTTTCCCCAAAATAGGGATTAATTTCCCCGGGGAAATTACCACAGGGGAAATTCCTGCGCTTTCTAGGGAATATGCTTTTCCCCGGGGACTTTCGTGCGGTTTTCCCCAAAATAGGGATTAATTTCCCCGGGGAAATTACCACAGGGGAAATTCCTGCGCTTTATGAATATGCTTTTCACCGGGGACTTTCGTGGGGTTTTCCCCAAAATAGGGATTAGTTTCCCCGGGGAAATTACCACATGGGAAATTCCTGCGCTTTCTAGGGAATATGCTTTTCCCCGGGGACTTTCGTGCGGTTTTCCCCAAAATAGGGATTAATTTCCCCGGGGAAATTACCACAGGGGAAATTCCTGCGCTTTCTGGGGAATATGCTTTTCCCCGGGGACTTTCGTGGGGTTTTCCCCAAAATAGCGATTAATTTCCCCGGGGAAATTACCACAGGGGAAATTCCTGCGCTTTATGAATATGCTTTTCCCCGGGGACTTTCGTGGGGTTTTCCCCAAAATAGGGATTAATTTCCCTGGGGAAATTACCACAGGGGAAATTCCTGCGCTTTCTAGGGAATATGCTTTTCCCGGGGACTTTCGTGCGGTTTTCCCCAAAATAGGGATTAATTACCCTGCGGAAATTACCACAGGGGAAATTCCTGCGCTAGGGAATATGAATTTCCCCGGGGACTTTCGTGGGTTTTTCCACAAAATAGGGATTAATTTCCCCGGGGAAATTACCACAGGGGAAATTCCTGCGCTTTCTAGGGAATATGCTTTTCCCCAGGGACTTTCATGGGGTTTTCCCCAAAATAGGGATTAATTTCCCCGGGGAAATTACCACAGGGGAAATTCCTGCGCTTTCAAGGGAATATGCTTTTCCCCGGGGACTTTCGTGGGGTTTTCCCCAAAATAGGGATTAATTTCCCCGGGGAAATTACCACAGGGGAAATTTCTGCGCTTTCTAGGGAATATGCTTTTCCCCGGGGACTTTCGTGGGGTTTTCCCCAAAATAGCGATTAATTTCCCCGGGGAAATTACCACAGGGGAAATTCCTGCGCTTTATGAATATGCTTTTCCCCGGGGACTTTCGTGGGGTTTTCCCCAAAATAGGGATTAATTTCCCTGGGGAAATTACCACAGGGGAAATTCCTGCGCTTTCTAGGGAATATGCTTTTCCCGGGGACTTTCGTGCGGTTTTCCCCAAAATAGGGATTAATTACCCTGCGGAAATTACCACAGGGGAAATTCCTGCGCTAGGGAATATGAATTTCCCCGGGGACTTTCGTGGGTTTTTCCACAAAATAGGGATTAATTTCCCCGGGGAAATTACCACAGGGGAAATTCCTGCGCTTTCTAGGGAATATGCTTTTCCCCAGGGACTTTCATGGGGTTTTCCCCAAAATAGGGATTAATTTCCCGGGGAAATTACCACAGGGGAAATTCCTGCGCTTTCAAGGGAATATGCTTTTCCCCGGGGACTTTCGTGGGGTTTTCCCCAAAATATGGATTAATTTCCCCGGGGAAATTACCACAGGGGAAATTTCTGCGGAAATTACCACAGGGGAAATTCCTGCGCTTTATGAATATGCTTTTCCCCGGGGACTTTCGTGGGGTTTTCCCCAAAATAGGGATTAGTTTCCCCGGGGAAATTACCACAGGGGAAATTCCTGCTCTTTCTAGGGAATATGCTTCTCCCCGGGGACTTTCGTGCGGTTTTCCCCAAAATAGGGATTAATTTCCCCGGGGAAATTACCACAGGGGAAATTCCTGCGCTTTATGAATATGCTTTTCCCCGGGGACTTTCGTGGGGTTTTCCCCAAAATAGGGATTAGTTTCCCCGGGGAAATTACCACAGGGGAAATTCCTGCGCTTTCTAGGGAATATGCTTTTCCCCGGGGACTTTCGTGCGGTTTTTCCCAAAATAGGGATTAATTTCCCCGGGGAAATTACCACAGGGGAAATTCCTGCGCTTTCTAGGGAATATGCTTTTCCCCGGGGACTTTCGTGGGGTTTTCCCCAAAATAGGGATTAATTTCCCCGGGGAAATTACCACAGGGGAAATTCCTGCGCTTTCAAGGGAATATGCTTTTCCCCGGGGACTTTCGTGGGGTTTTCCCCAAAATAGGGATTAATTTCCCCGGGAAAATTACCACAGGGGAAATTCCAGCGCTTTCTAGGGAATATGCTTTTCCCCGGGGACTTTCGTGCGGTTTTCCCCAAAATAGGGATTAATTTCCCCGGGGAAATTACCACAGGGGAAATTCCTGCGCTTTCTAGGAAATATGCTTTTCCCCGGGGACTTTCGTGGGTTTTTCCACAAAATAGGGATTAACTTCGCCGGGGAAATTACCACAGGGGAAATTCCTGCGCTTTCTAGGGAATATGCTTTTCCCCGGGGACTTTCGTGGGGTTTTCCAAAAAATAGGGATTAATTTCCCCGGGGAAATTACCACAGGGGAAATTCATGCGCTTTCAAGGGAATATGCTTTTCCCCGGGGACTTTCGTGCGGTTTCCCCCAAAATAGGGATTAATTTCCCAGGGGAAATTACCACAGGGGAAATTTCTGCGCTTTCTAGGGAATATGCTTTTCCCCGGGGACTTTCGTGGGGTTTTCCCCAAAATAGCGATTAACTTCCCCGGGGAAATTACCACAGGGGAAATTCCTGCGCTTTATGAATATGCTTTTCCCCGGGGACTTTCGTGGGGTTTTCCCCAAAATAGGGATTAATTTCCCCGGGGAAATTACCACAGGGGAAATTCCTGCACTTTCTAGGGAATTTGCTTTTCCCCGGGGACTTTCGTGGGGTTTCCCCAAAAAAGGGATTAATTTCCCCGGGTAAATTACCACAGGGAAAATTCCTGCGCTTTATGAATATGCTTTTCCCCGGGGACTTTCGTGGGGTTTTCCCCAAAATAGGGATTAATTTCCCCGGGGAAATTACCACAGGGGAAATTCCTGCGCTTTCTAGGGAATATGCTTTTCCCCGGGGACTTTCGTGGGGCTACCCCAAAATAGGGATTACTTTCCCCGGGGAAATTACCACAGGGGAAATTCCTGCGCTTTCTAGGGAATATGCTTTTCCCCGGGGACTTTCGTGCGGTTTTCCCCAAAATAGGGATTAATTTCCCCGGGGAAATTACCACAGGGGAAATTCCTGCGCTTTCTAGGGAATATGCTTTTCCCCGGGGACTTTCGTGGGGTTTTCCCCAAAATAGGGATTAATTTCCCCGGGGAAATTACCACAGGGGAAATTCCTGCGCTTTCTAGGGAATATGCTTTTCCCCGGGGAATTTCGTGGGGTTTTCTCCAAAATAGGGGAAGGTTTTCCCAGGGATTTCCCCGGGATTTCCCCCTGAAATTACCACAGGGGAAATTCCTGCTTTTTCTATGGAATATGCTTTTCCCCGGGGACTTTCGTGGGGTTTCCCCAAAATAGGGATTAATTTCCCCGGGGAAATTACCACAGGGAAAATTGCTTTCTTCTAATCCCCAGGGAAATAAGGTTTTCCCAGGGATTTTCCCGGGGAATTTCCTAGGGTTTTCGCCGGAGATCCGTTTCCATTTCTTCAGAAATTTCTCTGGGGAAATGGGAATAGATTTCCCCGGGGAAAACCCATGAAGTTCCCCGGGGAGAACCATATTTCCCAGGAAACCCAGGAATTTACCGGGGGTTATGCTTTTTCCCCGGGGATTTTCCTGAGGTTTTCCCGAGCAGATCCACCCCATTTCCCCAGGGACATAGTTGGGGACATAGTTGGGGGGGGGGACAAACTTGCGTACAAATTTGGGGACAAATTTTCTCCAGGACAAAGTTGGGGACAAAGTTTTGGACAAAGTTGGGGACAAACTGATTGTGAAATCCCCGGGGAAATGGGGCTTTTTCTGGGATTTCCCCAGGGATTCCCCCGGGGAATTTCCTGGGTTTTTCGCCGTAGATCCGTTTCCATTTCTTCGAAAATTTTCCCGGGGTATTCTCCGGAGATTTTCCGGGAAATGAAAGCGCCCAATGATTCGTACGCTTTAAGTTTCCAGTTGTTTTGGGATGTTTTTATTATTTTGGGGTTAGTAATGTCCACGCAGTGATTATTATTATCCAGTGATTATAATTATTACAGCGTTGGTGTGTTCTTGAAGATGTTTGTGGAATACTCTGGTCTAGTCAATGTATTTACTGTTATATTCCGTGCAAGCAATTTTATAGGTTCCAGATCTTGATGACGATGGTATTGAATTCTTGTGCGTGCTGACACAAGATCCAAGATTTGTACTTTTTGTGGCCATTTTAATATTGAATATTTTTAGCATACTCCACATTTTGTTGGTGATGGATGGGAAAAATGGCACACATATCCGTTTCGTGCAAGGAATTGTTTCCGTCCCACTCGTTACTGAAATATCTGCATTAATGGGTTGATTATACATTTGTGTTTGTCTAAGAACTTTTCAATAAAATTTGTATCAGACCCATTTGTGTGGGTTTTTTCTTTTACGCAATTTTCTTCTAATTTGAATTCAGCAGTGGATAAATGTAACGTGTATAGGCGGTAGACCATTGCATGGAAAACAGCTGTTTTGTGATCTCCGCTGTAGTGAGAGTCTGTTGTAATGCATCTTCTCGTATTTGTCGCCCTACGATGTATTCCAAATTCTAGTTTTCCATCCTTCCCAATTATTTTAACGTTTAAGAAAGGTAGGATTCCGTTTTCTTCTATTTCATGAGTGAGTTTGATGTTTTTTATTGGTTTTAGGGCTCGACCCAGCTTTTAAATAAGTTATATACAAAAACTACTAATATATTAAGGATTTTATTTTAAATTAACATTTTATATTGTTTTCTCAAGTATTTAAATAATATCACAAATTATTTTTAATGTTTAAACTAAAAAACATAAACGTTTGTTTTTAATTATATATTTTTAAACCTTTATATTTTTTCACAGCTTGTTAAGAATTTTTTATAATCAAATCAACCAGACGCACACTACAATATTTTACCTAGGGTTGGTTTGTACCCAACTATCCATTCAGGTGCTAACCAATTTAAATAAATTTATCTAATGAATTTTGATACAAGGAGTGAAGACGCCACAGTTTTATATTATAAATGTAACAGATTTAGTGTTTGGTTGAGTTCAGACTTTTTGATGGTTGCAAACACATCATCAGATCGCATCATCACCAGGTCCTAGGGAAAAATTGCAGGAGCTGATACTTTCCTCGAATTTGCTCATAAAAACATTGCTAAGGTACAGTGCCAGTTTTCGTCACACGCACGTCCTGAAGGTCTCTTCCTTCATTGTACCTTCATACAAATTTCGGCAATTTTTCGATATATATATCGATTGAATGTTGAACATGATCCACCATACAGCTAATTGCGATATCGATCAAAAGTTCATAAAACAGGGAATAAAATGAGATATATCGTTTCCAACATCAACCCATCAACGGAGAAACTATCAACCTGAACTCAGTAAAATACAAAAACCATCTGGCATGTACATCAAGAACAACATCGAGTTTGCGAGAATAGATAAAGATATATGCCTGACCGAAGAAGAAATTATTGTTTCCATCCCGGTAACGGCCCGGTCGATATCGTAATTCACGATTTTTTTTCAATTCATTTTTTCAGTTTAGGGGAATTTTTTCCTTAGGATCTGGTTAAGATGTGGATGACGTGTTTGCAATCGGCTGAACTCAACCAAATAATAAACCTGTTGAATTCACAACATGAAACCATCAAATTCACCCACCCATGAAATAAAAGAAAACGGAATTCTACCTTTCTTAAATGTAAATTTAATTAGAAAGGACGAAAAACTGGAATTTGGAATACACCGCAAGGCGAGAAACACGAGAAGATGCATTACAATTAAGTGTATTAATTCCCCGGGCAAGGCTTAGTTACCATAACTCACTTTCAGAGCTGCACATATATACTGAACAGAGTAAAAAGAGAGAAGTAGAAGGTCTGAATTTTCCCACCATAGTCAGAAGCCCACAAAATAACGTTCAAGTCATCATAGCTAAAATTCATTAATACGAAGTTAAGTTTCTAGAAAGTCTCGCCATATTTAGAGTTACTTTTTATTAACCGGGATGTTTCTTTCACACATTTATGACATAGTTTGAGCACAGATTTGATTAAATTTGAAAGAGAAAAGCTTTTGTGGTATTCAATATCGAAGTTATAGCCCTGCAGTTAATGCTTATTACTCTATGTCTGTCGCGAAATTTTTTGCTATCATGACATTAGTATTTTTAGTCTCTCGTTGCACTAAACACATTAAAAATAAATTTTCCGTTTCGCCCATACCAACACATTTACGCTACGCTACCTGTCCTCAAATTCTGTCCCCAAATTGTGTCCCCAAATTCTGTCCCCAAATTTTGTTTCCAAATTTTGTCCCCAAATTCCTTCCCCAAATTCTGTCCCCAAATTCTGTCCCCAAATTTTGTCCTCAAATTCTGTCCCCAAATTGTGTACTCAAATTCTGTTTCCAAATTCTGTCCCCAAATTCTGTCCCCAAATTCTGTCACCAAATTCTGTCCCCAAATTTTGTCCCCAAAAGTCTGTCCCCAAATTCTGTCCTCAAATTCTGTCCCCAAATTCTGTCCCCAAATTCTGTCCCCAAATTCTGTCCCCAAATTCTGTCCCCAAATTCCGTCCCCAAATTGTGTCCCCAAATTCTGTCTCCAAATTGTGTACCAAATTCTGTCCCAAAATTCTGTCCCCAAATTTTGTCCACAAATTCTGTCCCCAAATTCTGTCCCCAAATTTTTTCCCCAAAGTCGGTCCCCAAATTCTGTCCCCAAATTCTGTCTCCAAATTCTGTCCCCAAGTTCTGTCCCCAAATTCCGTCCCCAAATTTTGTCCCTAAATTCTGTCCCCAAATTCCGTCCCCAAAGTCTGTCCTAAAATTCTGTCCCCAAATTTTGTCCCTGAAGTCTGTCCCCAAATTGTGTCCCCAAATTCTGTCCCCAAATTTTGTCCTCAAAGTTTGTCCCCAAATTCTGTCCCCAAATTCTGTCCTTAAATTTTGTCCACAAATTTTGTCCCCAAATTCCGTCCCCAAATTCTGTCCCCAAATTCTATCCCCAAATTCTGTCTCCAAATTGTGTACCCAAATTCTGTCCCCAAATTCTGTCCCCAAATTCTGTCCCCAAATACTGTCCCCAAAATGTGTCCTCAAATTGTGTCATCAAAGTCTGTCCTAAAATTCTGTCCCCAAATTCTGTCCCAAATTCTGTCCCCAAATTGTGTCACCAAATTCTGTCCCAAATTCTGTCCCCAAATTTTGTCTACAAATTTTGTCCCCAAATTCTGTCCCCAAATTCTGTCCCCAAATTTTGTTCCAAAAGTCTGTCTCCAAATTCTGTCCCCAAATTCTGTCCTCAAATTCTGTCCCCAAATTCTGTCCCCAAATGCCGTCCCCAAATTCTGTCCCCAAATTGTGCCTCCAAATTGTGTCTCCTTATTGTGTACCAAATTCTGTCCCAAAATTCTGTCCCCAAATTCTGTCGACAAATTCTGTCCTCAAATTGTGTCCCCAAATTCTGTCCCCAAAGTCTGTCCCCAAATTCTGTCCCCAAATTCTGTCCCAAAATTCTGTCTCCAAATTGTGTCCCGAAATTCTGTCCCCAAATTCGTCCCCAAATTCTGTCCCCAAATTCTGTCTCCAAATGTTGTTTACAAATTTTGTCCCAAATTCTTTCCCAAAATGTTGTCCCCAAATTCTGTCCCTAAATTCTGTCCCCAAATTCTGTCCCCAAATTTTGTCCCCAAAGTCTGTCCCCAAATTCTGTCCCCAAATTCTGTCCCCAAATTCTGTCCCCAAATTCTGTCCCCAAATTGTGTCCCCAAATTGTGTCCCCAAATTATGTCCCCAAATTGTGTCTCTAAGTTTTGTCTACAAATTCTGTCCCCAAATTTTGTCTACAAATTTTGTCCCCAAATTCTGTCCTACAATTCTGCCCCCAAATTCTGTCCCCAAATTCTGTCCCCAAATTCTGTCCCCAAATTGTGTACCCAAATTCTGTCCCCAAATCCTGTCCCCAAATTCTGTCCTCAAATACTGTCCCCAAATTGTGTCCCCAAATTGTGTCCCCAAATTTTGTCCCAAAATTTTGTTTCCAAATTTTGTCCCCAAATTTTTTCCCCAAATTCTGTCCCCAAATACTGTCCCCAAATTAATTTTGTCCTCAAATTCTGTCCCCAAATTGTGTACTCAAATTCTGTTTCCAAATTCTGTCCCCAAATTCTGTCCCCAATTTGTGTCCCCAAATTCTGTCCCCAAATTGTGTACCCAAATTCTGTCCCCAAATTCTGTCCCCAAATTAATTTTGTCCTCAAATTCTGTCCCCAAATTGTGTACTCAAATTCTGTTTCCAAATTCTGTCCCCAAATTCTGTCCCCAAATTGTGTCCCCAAATTCTGTCCCCAAATTCTGTCCCCAAATTGTGTACCCAAATTCTGTCCCCAAATTGTGTCCCCAAATTCTGTCCCCAAATTGTGTCCCCAAATTCTGTCCCCAACTTTTGTCTACAAATTTTGTCCCCAAATTCTGTCCCAAAATTCTGTCCCTAAATTCTGTCCCCAAATTCTGGCCCCAAATTCGTCCCCAAATTGTGTACTCAAATTGTGTACTCAAATTCTGTCCCCAAATTCTGTCCCCAAATTCCGTCCCAAAATTCTGTCCCCAAATTCTGTCCCCAAATTCTGTCCCCAAATTCTGTCCCCAAATTGTGTACCCAAATTTTGTCCCAAAATTCTGTCCCCAAATTGTGTCCCCAAATACTGTCCCCAAATTGTGTCCCCAAATTTTGTCCCTGAAGTCTGTCCCCAAATTGTGTCCCCAAATTCTGTCCCCAAATTGTGTCCCAAAATTGTGTCCCCAAATTCTGTCCCCAAATTTTGTCTACAAATTTTGTTCCCAAATTCTGTCCCAAAATTCCGTCCCCAAATTCTGTCCCCAAATTCTGTTCCCAATTTCTGTCTCTAAGTTTTGTCTACAAATTGTGTCCCCAAATTTTGTCCCCAAACTCTTTCCACAAATTCTGTCCCCAAATTTTGTCACTATAATTTCTCAGGACGCTACGGTGTCAAAAAAATCGCTGTTTTTCAATCGAAATTTCGGATAAACAAGTGACTCAGAGCATTAAAATTGTGTAAGCGCAAAAATTATTTATGTAATCATTTTGTTTGGCATGGATTTTTATGATTCTGGATGGCATCATAGTTCGGCTGCAAAACATATAGTGCACAACTTATTGTCCTACTTGTGCCACAGTTAGTTTGGCTGAAGAGGATGAATTGCGGCTGGATTTAGTACCCGGGTTTAGTGCAAGGTTCCGGCTGAAACAACAATTAATGCACAATCCATCATGCTTCTTATGCATAGTTGGTTTGGCGATAGTATGGTTCTGGCTGCACAATCCATTGTGCTTCTTGTTTCATAGTTAGTTTGGCTGTATATTAGGTTTCTACCGAAAAATCGTCTAGTGCTGGATTTATAAGATTCCGGCTGAAAAAGTATATAGTGCACAAGGATGCACAATGCATCGCGCTACTTGTGCCATAGCAAGTTTGGCTGTAGATGGTATGGTTCCGGTTGAATTTGTAAAGTTTTTTCCAAAAAAATGTATACTAATGGAGTTATAAGGTTCTGGCTGAAATAACAATTTGTGCACAATGATGCACAATGTATCGTGCTAACTGTACCAAAGTTGGTTTGTCTGTAAGATGGTACCGGCTGGCTTTGTTAGGTTCTAACCGGAACTATAAGGTTCTGGGTGAAAAAGAATATAGTGAGCCTATTTTTTAATTCATCCCGAGCAGGAAGTGCACTGTCAAAAAATACTTCGTATTTTTTTATTCAACCTGTGTAAATTTACTCTCTCTCTCTCTCTCTCTCTCTCTCTCTCTGGTTTTCACATCCCATGAAGGGATTTCGCCGCCCGCACAATGGCCCTCCATCCATCCCGATCCATTGCTATCGTCCTCCAGTTTCGACCTCCTAATGCCAGTAGGTCTTGTTCAATGTCGTCACGCCAGCGTAGTCGGGGTCTTCCTCTACGACGTGCTCCGGCTGGTTGTTGGTGAAACACTTTATTTATCATCCGTTGTTGTGGGGACCTTGTAACGTGGCCGAGCCATCTCACTCGATTGGATTTAATGAATCCGATGATATCGCTGCCTCCGAGGAGTTGCTTTATTTCGTGATTCATACGAATCCGATATTCGTTGTTCGCAACTTTAATTGGACCAAAAATTGAACGGATGACCTTCCTTTCGAAAGTAGATAACAATCTACAATCGTTAGAGGTCATGGTCCAGCTCTCGCTTCCGAAAGGAAGGATAGAAATATTTTCACGGTATTTTGTAGTTTTTACAGGATCGGACACAAGGCTTCGGAACAATGAACGACAAGTCTACGTGAGTTACATAACTTCTCAGAATAGCAGAGTTTACGAACGCAACTGATAAACAGCACATTCGGCACTGCATTCTATACGAACTCCAACAAGGAAAAAATGCACGGGAATCAATTTGTAGTGTTCTCGGTGCAGACGTTGTATCTTATGAAACGTGTAATTATTGGTATAATCGGTTTAGAAGTGGCGATTTCGGTCTAAGTGGGTCCCACATGTGTAGACCGAATACAACCTAGGTCAACGTATGAACACATGCCTTTTACTCCTAGCCCGGCAACTAAAAAATCATTTCTTGTGGAAAATAGTGACGGGTGATGAAAAGTATATTTTTTACTAGAATTCCAAATGTAAAAAGTTGTGAATAGATCCCGGGTAACCCAGTACATCGACACCAAAACAGAACATCCACTTAAAGGAGGTTCTCCTGTGTATCTGGTGAGACATGAAGGGTGTGCTTTATTGCGAACTTCTGGAAACTGGTCAGACTGTGACTGCAGAACGGTACAGCCGAACTGAGCAAACAGAGCAAAGAAATTGAACAAACTGAGCAAAGAAATTGATCAGAAATTGCCATTTACTGGGCAAGCAAGCAGGCAAGTTATACCGATGCATGTAAACGCTCGATCTCACGTTGCTTGCGTGGCTCAGAAGACCAACTTCAACTTGGGATGGGAAGTTCTGCCGCACACAGCATTTTCACCAGACTTATTGAATAGTTATTTCTTTCTTTTTTCTCTATTTCATCTACTCTACGTACATGCACACATACAAATTTTGCTCTATATTTTATATAGCGACCATCAAATTAAAGACATCATAGCGGAAAGTGGTAAATTCTAAATGAAAACTAACTTAAAAATTAAAAACAATTTACCAAAATTAATGATAAGTAAACAAAGTTCATGCTCAGGAAAAACATTTAAAATAGAAACTTCTGTTTGAGGAATACAATTACCTAACGAGGCGTCACTTAATTGAACGTGTGAAAATACGCTTATGAAGTGATGAATTGGTTTAGAGTTAGATTCGAAATTCTTCCTAATCTTGAGCGAACAACTCAAAAAAATAGTTCAATGTCCTCTTGACTTAATTTATAGAACGAAATATATTTCAACAGATGTGTGTTTAAATAAGTGTCACGGAAATCCTGGATGTTAGAAGGACAACATATTATTCCAATAAATCCCGTTTGGCTTTTAGGATCAGTAACTTTAATACCAGAGGATATAGAAACTTTAATTTAGATATATGTATATTCAATTGATTATTTAACGTAATTTAAAACCAAATTAAAATTACTTGAAATTTTTTGCTGTTTAAAATATCAAAAGAATTATTGAAGACTCTAATAAGTTTTATTGTTCCACTACACCCTTCATATTGTGGCAATTTTGAAACACGGAATTTGCTACGGAATTACTTAATGTCTGAACTGCTAAATTAACTTTCATTTTTTGGCAATTAAAAAATATATGGGCATTTCGTAATTTATTCGAGAGATGGAAACTTTCCTTCGATTGAATCCTATGGAGTTATTCTAAATAGTGCCATGAAATTTTAGGGCCGTCACCATCAAATAAAGGACCTTTAATAGTTAAATGTTCTTGACGAGTCTGAACATAAGACATGGATAAAAAAAATTAAAATTGTTGAGGTATACCACCAATTTAAAAGCGAGATTTATATTAGGAAAATAAACGTTACAACCAATAGTTAGAACCAAAATATCGTGTAATAAAGGCAAACGAAACTCAATTATATTTTTCTTTTATACAGATGTTAAGCTACTATGTAATAAGGAAATATCCAAGAGGAATTTTCCAACGAGCAGTACAACTGACAAATATAAAAACAATTACTTGGGTAGCTGAAGTATTATCATTTGGAACGTTACCATCGAACTCGACGTATTCACATATTTTATTTGGTGTGAAAATCGTACTCGTATTTTGGATGAATGTACATATCATCCAAGCATACGTTTCCAATAACGACCTTATCTGTTTTTTTTTTGATCGGACCAGCAACTTTAGAGTACGAAAAGATTCTGATGTAAAACCTGGATGCCCATTTACTACTTTGTACCAGTGTACGAGCAAGTATACGAGAGTGAGGCAAGTAGTTTTTAAATTGGTTTCGAACATATTAAAAGGTCTTCGGAGAATAAAAGTTTAAATTTAAAGAAAACTTCCGTATTTCTTCTGGATATTTCCTGCCTAAATTTGGGTTTCTAATTTTATCTCTATAAGTATATCTATTTCAAAAAATTGAATTTGGGTCACGGTTTAAAAATGTATCCTTCTGGTAAGAGCTAATTAAATTTTTCTCTTCAAGTTCGTCTATCAGGTTCCTATTTTTTACAAGTTTGTAGTATTTAGTACTTAAAAATCGTAGTTTTTGGTTTTGTAATTCGTTTCTTGAACTCATAGAAAGATCAGCACCGGATAAGGCCATCACTCGCTTTAACATTATTTTATTAAATTGTTTGTATGTATAAGAAGGTTTTAGACTTTTATTACCAAAAGTAGAAGAACTAGTACCACTACGATTGCTAGTATTACTACCACTATTTGCGATTTTTGTAATGGTTTGCAATTTCGAAGGACTTTTGTTTAAATCGGATATATTATCGTCATTTAAATTTACCATCTCCAAATTTTCCACCTACATCCGAAAAACGTTTATACCAATAATTACACGTTTCATAAGACACAAGGTCGGCACCAAGAACGCTACAAATTGATTCCCGTACCTTAGAAGCATTTTTTCCTTGTTGGAATTCCTATAGAATGCAGTGCCGAATGTGCTGTTTATCAGTTGTAATCGTAAACTCTGCTATTCTGAGAGGTTATGGTAACTCACGTAGACTTGTCGTACGTTGTTCTGAAACCTTGCGTCCGATCCTATAAAAACCACAAAATACCGTGAAAAAAAATCTGTAAAAATTAAGTTATACACCTAATAAATAAAGTGGGTGGCTAAATAAATTTGTTTCCATGATTTAAAGTTACAAGTTACAACTTAAAAATCGAATTGCACTTCTGGTGAGGATTATAAAGCGATACCCAATATCCGATATTGAAATGTCTATTTTTGAAATTGTCAAAAAAGTGGTAATTTATTCTAGAGAAAATTGGGGTAGTTTTCATGATAAGCGGTGATTGGTATCTGAAAAATTGCAGTGTACTTATAATTTAAGCTTGTAACTCGGTTGAAAACAACAAAAACCGAAATTTATTTATTTTCATTTTTAAACCTTAGGATGGTTTTTACTTGGGGTTAGAAGTTTAAAAATGAAATTCCAAGGATATTGTGTATACTCATAATTCTATATATCACAACCGAAATCGAAATATTAATGTTTTTGCAAATTTGGTTAAAATCAATAACTAGCTTTTATTTGAAACAATTCAAATACTATACCATGCTTCAGATAATATGGAATAAGGGGAAAGTGTTAACAAAAATGTACTATATATGCTTGACCAATTTTTTGGATGCAAATCCAAATACATAGTACATCCTCCCAAATGCATCTTTCCGCTCTAAGCTGATTTTATTCATTTTCTCAAAAATAAAATCATTTATAAAATTGTTAGGAATTTTAATATTATTGAATTTAGATCATATATCAATCATCCTTATAGTACACTTAGAAAAAATTAAGTAATGAATGTATGTATTTAATTTCGACCAATCAGTATAGATAGGCATATAAAATATACATAATGTAATTAAACACAAATATGTAATATGTATATCTAAATGTTTACTGCGATCACTAAAAACAATTTAATTATAATATTTTTCCCTTTCGTTCATAAATTTCTGATGTTTTGTATCATTTCCTCCAAATATTTGTTTCTTTTTTATAAACTATATTTCATGCAGCACACCAAACCGTAATCAATGTATATATTTACGTACTTACATACATACATCGAAAATAGATCCTCTTTCTTTTCATGATCACATGTTTTTTAAATTTTATATACCTAAACGACAAGAAATTATCGATCGTGCACACATTTATTTTAAATAGTACATACTTATGTATATACATCTAGTATATGTATAGTATATACATAATATGCGTTTTAGTTTTCAAAACATATTCTGTTTTATTAAATATAAAACATACAATAAGAGAAAGGATATTTTCAAACGAAAATAAAAAATAAATTGAATTTGTAATTTTCGTTTGTTTCTTTTATACTGTACACACAAATATAAAATTTTTCATTTGTTCGCGCGCGTATTAAAAAAATATATTGAGCGAGAAATATAAATATATTGAGCAAGATAGACGAAATAGGGTTTGAGTTTTAGCTAATCATTTTTCTAACAGCCGCTAGAAATATTTTTCCATTTGTAACGACATCGAGAATTTAATTTAAACATAAATTTTCCTTTGGTTTACATAACTGATTGTAACTTGACTGTGCTACAATAGTATGTCGTTTTTCATTATTGTCTTTCAATCAACCATTTATGTATTAACATGGACTCTCCACCTGCTATTGCTATCTAGTTATGCTAGAAAATTTCAATCAAATGGCAAGTGGAGACTTGCATAATATTTATATGCTATCTGTATGCTATGAATGCATGCTATGTCGGCAGAATTAGATAGCATGTATATAGCATGCATATTTTGACGTTTCTTCTATTTTAATATGGTGTCTACTGACATTTTCAGTATTTATTCAAATGACTAGTAGTCTTGACTATCGACAAAAGAATGATTTCAAAACGTCAAATTATAGCAAGTGTGCTACACCAGACTCCATCTTGGCAAATTTTGATAGAAAGAGAAAGAAGATTGCAATAGTATTCAGATAGCAGGTGGAGAAGCCGTGTAAGCGATTGTTTCTCATTGGAATAGAAAAAACGAGGATGTCATTATAAAGATTATAATTTCAACCAAAACTATTATGCATGCCTGACTTGAATACTTGATCTGTTTTCACAGAATCCAATGAGAGTCATGTGGTGTTTACAGTGTGCAAATCTAGAGCGTATAATTATAATCTAATTATGAGCATTTAAGGTTCGCTAACAAAACTTAAATTCATTTTTCTGTTAATCTAATCTGTTAATCTCTAATAAATTTTATTGTTTAAATTGGGGGCTGAATTAATTCATCTCAAATGAATTACATATAAGGAAGTATATAAGATATTTTATATAAATTCAATATACAAGTGAATAGCTTACGAGTTTAGGTTGCCGCTCACTATTTTGTAATTAAAACTATTTTTAAATAGTAGTTAAGATAGAGATTGGTCAGCTTTGTCTGAAAGAAAACGTTGCAGTTCTTTATGGCAGGATAAGTAATGGCTTACTTTTAAGTTCCGTCTTTATTCGAACGATAATTTTAAATTGTGTAAGGGGACATGGCACCTTCAAAATTGAAAAAAAAAATGTCAAAGATTTTTTTTTTTAATGGAATAAAAAGATATTTTTTAATGAAACTTTCCATTGACATTTTATTTAACTGAAAGTATAGAAACCATTTTTTTAAATTTTTTTAGCCCAAGGTCGTCTGCTACAAGGGTTTTCACAAAAACACTGAAAATTGCGGCGTGCATCATAACTACTCTCAGAACCGTCTGATTAAAAAAAAACGGGGTTTTATTCAGCATTAAATCGCTCTTAGAATGAACTAAAAGAAAAAAAATTGGTTGAAAAATAAAAAAATGGCGGCATTTTTTCGAATTTTTTTCGAATTTTTCTTTCGAATTTTTATTGGAAGACAGATTGAGGTAAATATATATATAGTCACCATTGTCAACCCCTTACTCCTTACTTATTGCGTAGCGAATCATTAAAATTCGCTAAAGCATTGTACTTATACTTTATATCTAAGTTCAAAAATTTTTCAAATTTTTGAAGTTTGGTCACTTGACTGCACCGTAGTCTGATGAGACGACCGAATTTTTAATGTAAAGAATTCAATGTTTCCATTAGTGCGAAACCAAGCTTCCATGGCTTGGTTTCGCACTAATGGTAACATTGAATTCTAGAGAGTCGTGTTGCTGATATTGCAGCACTAACTTGGTGGTAAACTCCATCCACCAAGTTAGTGCCGCAATATCAGCAACACGACTCTTTAGTAGAGACATCTTCTTAAACAAGATTATAGTCTCTACGACTACGGGTCTCGCTCCCTCTATGGGTAAATTCCCCCATTCAAGATGGCCTTGAACATATGTATATATATATATATATATATATATATATATATATATATATATATATATATATATATATATATATATATATATATATATATATATATATATATATATATATATATATATATATATATATATATATATATATATATATATATATATATATATATATATATATATATATATATATATATATATATATATATATATATATATATATATATATATATATATATATATATATATATATATATATATATATATATATATATATATATATATATATATATATATATATATATATATATATATATATATATATATATATATATATATATATATATATATATATATATATATATATATATATATATATATATATATATATATATTGTATATATATATATATATATATATATATATATATATATATATATATATATATATATATATATATATATCAGGGTTACCACCTTTCTAAAGTGTCTTACGAGGACATAAACAATTGTTAACCTAAATAAAATAATTTTTTATCAAATATAAAGTTTATTGAACTCCAACAAGGAAAAAATGCACGGGAATCAATTTGTAGTGTTCTCGGTGCAGACGTTGTGTCTTCTGAAACGGGTAATTATTGGTATAATCGGTTTAGAAGTGGCGATTTCGGTCTAAGTGGGTCCCACATGTGTAGACCGAATACAACCTAGGTCAACGTATGAACACATGCCTTTTACTCCTAGCCCGGCAACAAAAAAATCATTTCTTGTGGAAAATTGTGACGGGTGATGAAAAGTATATTTTTTACTAGAATTCCAAATGTAAAAAGTTGTGAATAGATCCCGGGTAACCCAGTACATCGACACCAAAACAGAACATCCACTTAAAGGAGGTTCTCCTGTGTATCTGGTGAGACATGAAGGGTGTGCTTTATTGCGAACTTCTGGAAACTGGTCAGACTGTGACTGCAGAACGGTACAGCCGAACTGAGCAAACAGAGCAAAGAAATTGAACAAACTGAGCAAAGAAATTGATCAGAAATTGCCATTTACTGGGCAAGCAAGCAGGCAAGTTATACCGATGCATGTAAACGCTCGATCTATATACATATATATATATATATATATATATATATATATATATATATATATATATATATATATATATATATATATATATATATATATATATATATATAT
Source organism: Nephrotoma flavescens (assembly GCA_932526605.1). Classification (NCBI taxonomy): domain Eukaryota; kingdom Metazoa; phylum Arthropoda; class Insecta; order Diptera; family Tipulidae; genus Nephrotoma; species Nephrotoma flavescens. The sequence goes on from OW052222.1 coordinate 141,650,164, forward strand.
ATATATATATATATATATATATATATATATATATATATATATATCAGGGTTACCACCTTTCAAAAGTGTCTTACGAGGACATAAACAATTGTTAACCTAAATAAAATAATTTTTTATCAAATATAAAGTTTATTTCAAAATAACAAAAAAATATAAAATTTCAAACAAAAACAAATAATTTCAGTTTAACCAAAGAATTTCTATAATAAGAAGTGAATACACGTACCAAAAAGTCGAGACATCCACTTATTTTTATAACTCCACGAATTTCCGAAAAACCACATGCCGGACGTTTTTATAATCAAAAATACCCCGAGAAACGAACCAATCGTGATTTCTATGATAAAATAAATACGCTACCTATTTTAAATGTAGAAACTATTTTTGTTCGAGATCACGTGACCTCGATTTTTTTTCTTTTGATTTTTTTGGTTTATTTGTTTCAGTATATTGTATGTAAAACGAAAACTGTGGCACACAAAAAACGAAAAACAACAATAACAAACATTAATATTCGTTCTCGTGTACTAATGTAAAAATTACACAAATATTATTTTTCCATTTTTTCCGAAAATTTTGTTTTGTTTTTGCTCGAATATTTATATGTAAAACAAAAACATATAGGTATGTATAAATATACTATTGGCATGTGCATTTCGGAATATGTATTGCAAGTTGGATTTATTATATAAAATGCGGTGGAGGTAAAGTTAGTAAAGGAATATTTTAATTCTGTAGTTTTTAGTTTTGAAATGGTATGGTGGTGCCGGTGAATGATCCGTTAGGATAGCAACTTATTATATATGGAGAACGGCGAGAATAAAAAGACGATGATAAACAAGTTTTGCGTTGTCTCATCGAATGGTTTTTAAATTTTAAAAGGACAACTATCTATATAGATGTAATAAAAATATGGAAAATAATTTATGTTGTTATATTTAATTGAATTCTGTTACGAATTATGAAATTATAATGTATGAATATGCAGAGCTACGGCTCAAAATTTTAATTGTGAATTTCACTAGTTTCTCTTTTCAAATTTGTTTGGATATTTGTTCGGGCATATAGAGTGGGAGAAAAGAAACGACGCTTGCTCCTCTGTCTCTGGAATATGAAATTTCTATACAAAAAAATTCTAGCGTTCCCTGCTCTTTCCCTGCCTAGTGAAAAATTCACTGTTTAGCGGACTTTACATGGTCATCAATAATGTTATTACCTAAAACATCATTACCTAAAAATGTTGCATTTCAATTGCAATTTTATAACTTTTTAATTTTACACAACTTGCTAATGAAGTAGGATTGGGCATGATTTGTAAGATTCAGAAATAAAGAAAATGTAGTGGAAATCCGACTTTTTTAAGTAATGATGGTTTGAGAAATGACATTATCATTGAAATGTTTAATTCTATAAATATTTAAAAATCAGAGATTAAGTGACTAGCACACATACATAACCAATTTAAATTTGCGGTCCATTACATGGAAAGAGCAAAGATGGATGCCCACATATTGTCGGAATTCGCGATCCGGAGACACGCAAAATAGAAGAACGTTGTGCGTTAATTACTAAAATTGTAAAAGTCATGGAACTAGCCAATGGGTTAAAGTTGGAAATATGAACTAAATAACTGTATTTATTCTATTTAGGTAAGAAGATAGTATGAATCTGCAATAATAGTTTATAGCACGGAGTACTAATGGTCGATATGAGACCTAATAGTTTCCCTAATAATATTGACCTAATATTTATATTGGGTCATAGGCCACAAGATATTATAATATAGACGCCACTGCGACTTTGCGACACAAATGTAAGAACCAAGCGAGGAGTAATTGATCTCCAGAAAAACTGCCACTAAGGAGAACAATTAATTTTCGAAGAATGATCGGAAATTTGGATCATAAATGTTATGGATTGTGAAACCTAGCAGACAAGAACAAGAATTCAGATAAGTATTGATTGCAGCCTTAGTGATACCAAATAACGAAGATAGATAATTAATTATAGATTTATTCCTGTGAGAATCACTTGTCTGTGAACAAGTTAAAAAAACCAAGAAAGAATTAATTATCACGAGGTCTTCACTAGGCAAAATCGCTGAGACTCTCTCATGATATTTTATGAATGTGTATGTTTTTTTTCAATGTATTGATAAATAATTATCAAACAAATATCATAACTGGACATTTTAGTCTCATAATAATTTCTTCAAATGTCAAAAAATCCGTAAATATTGTCAACCAATTTATAAATTTTTATGTTAAAACAGTATAGCATTGACAATTTCACTGACATTTCTTAAAAATTTCATGACAATTTTTTCGTGAAATAGCCTCCTGATAATTTGCTGCGTGTTTCAAAATTTGTATAACATACTTACACATTCTCTCTCTCTCTCTGGCACTATATCCCATCAAGGGATTTGGCCGCCTCAAATGAGGTTTCATAATCATATTTTCATTTCGGATAATGAGTGATTAATTCATTGATCCTAAACCAGCCGTGAAATTTTTTCACCACCAGGAATCGAACCCGGGACCTCCGGTCGCTGGAGCAAGCATGCTGACCACTTTGCCACCGGGGCGGTAACACATACATTCATAATGTATGTTGTTCGGATACTTACACATACATTCATAAATTTAGTCTCATGATAGAAAATCTCAGCGATTTTGCATAGTGAAGACCCCTGGTATAATAAAAAGCAAAGAGCATACTCGTAGTTAAATGCGATTAGAAAAATACTGTCGGAAAAACGATGAGGCTGAACAAAAGAGTGTGACAGGAAGAATTACACCATTCGGTTTCAATCAAATAAGATTAATGATTTGTAATAATTAGGCATCTCATCATGCCATGGCATCTGAAGTTGTGTATACTATTAACCACTGGGTCAAATTGTCCTAATTCGTTGAAAATTGATGAAAAATTAGGAACAATTATTGTTATTAACTCCATATTCAACGTGATCCAATCTCATCGTCTTTGTTTTTGAGAAAAAACGTGTAGTTTATGGGTTTTGAATTGGAAGAGATCAAACTTTAATATTTTGAATAAAAACGATTTTCTCTCATATTTCAAAGAATTTATTTATGATTTATCTTTTGGTATTTTTTTTGCGAAACGATATTTTTAACGTTTTATTACATTCTTATTTTTTAAATATTTATAGAATTAAACATTTCAATGATAATGTCATTTCTCAAACCATCATTACTTAAAAAAGTCGGATTTCCACTACATTTTCTTTATTTCTGAATCTTACAAATCATGCCCAATCCTACTTCATTAGCAAGTTGTGTAAAATTAAAAAGTTATAAAATTGCAATTGAAATGCAACATTTTTAGGTAATGATGTTTTAGGTAATAACATTATTGATGACCATGTAAAGTCCGCTAAACAGTGAATTTTTCACTAGGCAGGGAAAGAGCAGGGAACGCTAGAATTTTTTTGTATAGAAATTTCATATTCCAGAGACAGAGGAGCAAGCGTCGTTTCTTTTCTCCCACTCTATATGCCCGAACAAATATCCAAACAAATTTGAAAAAAGAAACTAGTGAAATTCACAATTAAAATTTTGAGCCGTAGCTCTGCATATTCATACATTATAATTTCATAATTCGTAACAGAATTCAATTAAATATAACAACATAAATTATTTTCCATATTTTTATTACATCTATATAGATAGTTGTCCTTTTAAAATTTAAAAACCATTCGATGAGATAACGCAAAACTTGTTTATCATCGTCTTTTTATTCTCGCCGTTCTCCATATATAATAAGTTGCTATCCTAACGGATCATTCACCGGCACCACCATACCATTTCGAAACTAAAAACTACAGAATTAAAATATTCCTTTACTAACTTTACCTCCACCGCATTTTATATAATAGATCCAACTTGCAATACATATTCCGAAATGCACATGTCCATAGTATATTTATACATACCTATATGTTTTTGTTTTACATATAAATATTCGAGCAAAAACAAAACAAAATTTTCGGAAAAAATGGAAAAATAATATTTGTGTAATTTTTACATTAGTACACGAGAACGAATATCAATATTTGTTATTGTTGTTTTTCGTTTTTTGTGTGCCACAGTTTTCGTTTTACATACAATATACTGAAACAAATAAACCAAAAAAATCAAAAAAAAAATCGAGGTCACGTGATTTCGAACAAAAATAGTTTCTACATTTAAAATAGGTAGCGTATTTATTTTATCATAGAAATCACGATTGGTTCGTTTCTCGGGGTATTTTTGATTATAAAAACGTCCGGCATGTGGTTTTTTTAAAATTCGTGGAGTTATAAAAATAAGTGGATGTCTCGACTTTTTGGTACGTGTATTCACTTCTTATTATAGAAATTCTTTGGTTTAACTTACATAGAAACGAATTTCTTTCTGTTCGTTAAGGATATTTTGGTTAAGAAATATTGATTTTCGGATTTCGTAGGACTCTAAGGTATCTAAACGTCTGCCTTTAGGTTGTATATGTAATATGTCTAAATTGTTCAAGCTAGCTGTATGATTTTCTAAAGTTAAATGGTTATGGAAAGTTGATTGATTGCAACCAGATAAATGTTCTTTAGCTCTAACTCCAAAATTGCGCCCAGTCTGGCCAATATAGGAGAAACTACAATCATTGCAATTCATCCTATAATCGCCAGATTTGGAAAGGCGATCAACTCTAGGTTTATTGTTAAAAATCATTTTCTTTATTGTGTTATTATTATAAAAAGCAAAACTAATATTGGTATAATTGGACACGATGTTGCTAATCCGTTGGCTCGTTTTTCCTATATACTCTAAGCGACGCCAATTTTCCCGGGTTGGACTATCCGGTGGATAAATACCCGTTAGAGTTTTACGCTTTAGCTTTTTATTCAACAACTTTAATATAGTCCTAGTTGCATATCCGTTATTCGTTGCAATTTGTAGAATTATATTAAGCTCTGTGTTATAATTTAAATTTGTCAAAAGGATATTTATTAATCTATCTATGAGTGAGTGGAAAGCTGACATTTTAATATTATGGGGATTGTTTGAAGAACTAGGGATAACGGCTAGGGATAGCGGATACGAATTAATCCTGGTTATTGTAATATCTAGAAAGTTAATACATTTATTGTCTTCTTTTTCTAACGTAAAATCAATGGTGGGATATTGAGAATTTAACCAAGTAAAGAATGAGTCTAACAGTCTATCAGTTCCACTCCATAGACATAGTATGTCATCAACATATCTATACCAAAAGATTATATGACGAAAATAAGGATTGTTATTTGATATGATCATTTGTTCGAAGAAATTCATGAAAATTTCAGCCAACAAAGATGACAGATGGGCTCACATGGGTAGACCATCAGCGAATTTGAAATATGTATTATCAAAACAGAAATAATTTTGTTTAATACAAGTCTCAAACACTAACTTCAGTTCACGACGTAAGCCCTCATCTACAACATCCCTATCTAAGTAATTACAAACTGTTTGGGACAAAGTGTTAATTGGAATAGAAGTGAAAAGACTGGCAACGTCAAACGAAACTAGTTTTGAATTTAATGGAATGTCGACGTCTTGAATTTTGATAATCAATTCTACCGAGTTCTTAACCGAGTAAGGCGAAAAGAAATTAGTATGACAATTGAAAAAGTTTATGAAACCCTTACATAGCTTGTAAGCAGGAGCATTGCAATACGCGACTACTGGTCTAATCGGAATGCTCTCCTTATGGATTTTTGGTAAACCATAAAGGATCGGAGCGAATGGATTCATGACAGAGTATTTCCAACCAGTTCCATCAAATAACTTCGGACATTGGTTGATACACTTACTAACCGAAATCTTAAAAGACTTAGTTGGATCCCTGCCAAGCACTATTGCTTTGCTTTCTGTAATAAAATCAGAAATTTTATTACCGTAATCGGCTTTTGTGAGCACGGTAATTGTATTGCCTTTATCCGCTTTACACGCTATCAGGTCATGGTCACGTAGTTTTTTCTTTATCGCACCAATCACTTTGAGGTTAGTATTATTAGAAGCAGCAGAAGAAGAGTTTGACGGAATAGAAGAGTTATCAATACCTTTCTTTATTTGTAGCCCACACACTGATTTTAATTGGGTTATCTGGCCAAATAAGGCAGTTTCAGCATCTACAGCGAGATTCTCGAATGATCGAAGGCTGATTTTGTTTGGCGTAGGAGCAAAATTCACACCGTTGCTCAACATTTGAATATCTGCATCACAGAAAGCGATTGAGGACAAGTTCTTAAAACGTGGATGAAATTCGAAACCAGACGAACCACTATTATCTCTATGGTTGCTCTGCTATGTATAACAAATTTTTACTTTTACAAATCAGTAGATACTTCTGATGATGACCTAACAAGTCGAAATCGATCGAGTGATTTTTTAAACTTTTTGAACGAATTTTTTAATTAAAATATTCAAAAATCTAATCCTGCGAAATAAAAAACAAGTGTTTAATAAAATGTGTTTATTTATTATAAAACTCGTTGCAAGAAAGTCTGTTATTAAAATAAATTATTAATTCTGATTTGATCAGATCTGGAAGCGCTCTATTTCTCTCATCACGCCATTTAATGTTCATAACGCTAAATACTCGTTCTATATAAGCGGAACTACTCGGTATGCTTAAAAAATATGAAATAAAATTAAATAAGTTTGGGAAAGATCTAGTTTTGAACAGATTGGACCATTTTAAAAATTTGTGTTGCTGAACTAACTTCGTCAAACAATAGGTTGATATCAATACCAACAATGGTTTGTAAATTAAGCGTTTCAATTAATTCGATGGCACAATCAAATGAAGGAAATTGTTTATTTAAGTCGAAAACGTCCAACTTTTTTATCAGATCCATTGATATATTTAATTCTATTTTCTCTTTAACGTAATTTAGGCCTACATTTATAAAATCGTTAAATTCTGCTTCAAGTGTTTCTTTTAATTTAACGTCATTTATTTTATTGAAACGTAATCGAACTTCGTAGCCATAGTTTTTCTTTCTTCTAATTGCAATAAAAAATTTGACAAAATTTCGAACAAATTCAGGATCGTTGCGGTTTCCGCTTCTAATTCTTTTGTGGCTTCTTTAAAAATATTAGATATGTGCTGTATAAAATACATATATATTTCTAGTGAATCGTCTATTTTATTATTTTTAATATTTAAAATAATGTATAATTTTGGCAATTCATTTTTCACTGCGAGATCTTCGAAGTACAGTTTTAAGGCCGGCCACGATTCTAGAATCCGACTTACTGCTGGAAGCAAGGAAACCCATCTACTCGGACAGTGTTTGAGTAGCTCTCTAAATTCGAGATCGCAATAATTATGAAATGCGATTAGATTTTCTCGTCGTTTTGCTGATTTCGTAAAAAAATGAAAATTTTTTTGAATAAAATTATCAAAATCAAACGACAGTGTATTTAAACAATGCTTCAAACAATTATGAACAATATGGCAATAACAGTTTGCTTTTAAGACATATGGATTCAGTGATTTTAACTTTTGATAAAGCGAATTTTTGTTTCCAAAATTCGAACTTGTATTGTCCGCGCTGAAAGCTGTAATTTTTTCTAGAGGCAAACCCAACGAATTGAAGGAGTTTTGTATTGCACTAAACATACGACTTGCGGTTTCATCAGCGTTTTCAAAAAAGTCTACCAGTTTATCTTTGATTCCGTTCTCGATGGTGTAATATTGTAATACAATAGGAAAAAATTTTCTATTTTTGTGATTCGAAGCATCCACTTGTAATGAGTAACAAATTTTATTAGAAGAAACAATGTTACTAATAACGTCTTCCAATGCTTTTGGCGCTAACACTTCTGTTACAATTGCCTCAGCTTTGGTTCGACCGCAACTTATTTTATTTCCAATTTTTATTTTCATTATTATTATTTTTGTTTTTTTCATTCCCAATCAACATGTTTGCTGGAATTCGTATCTTTATCATTCAACTATTGTTTGTTTTATTTTAGAAGTACAAATTTTGTAATAATAGGAGAAAAATTCTTCTCTTTCAATAAAATTTTTTGAACCAAGAACGACGGTGGGAAGTCAGGTGTTTTCAATATTCTTGTTGTTTGACTCTCAGTGTTGTGTGTCTGGTTGGAAATCGTACGAGAAACTTTAGGAATCAATTTTTTTTTATTTAAAAAAAATTCGAATTTTAATAAAAGCTTGCATCACATCTATGTCATTGACCTTACACTTACAAACAAGATTATTAATTGACTAGGGGAAAGGCCGTTTTTTTAACATTTTTTGTTCTAAAACTACTTATTTTGAAATCATTAAAATGTTCTTCATAAAAGTTATGCGTTTGGAAGTAACTTTATTCTTGTCGAACACACGACGATGGTCATGCAGCACCGTAGAAAATGTTCTGGTGGACTTACAGTCATTTTTATTTAAGCAGTTTTTGTAAGCACACGCCATTTTATCACGCAAATTCACAAAAGTTTTAATAGACGACAAGCAATAAAATTTTAAACGAACAAATTTACGAAATTAACTTGCAAACAATTTTTAAATCTTTGTTAGTGTAGATGTACGATTTCCTTTTACATTATATTGAATTGCTGAGTGTGTGTGTGTGTAAATAAGTATGTATATCATCGGTGGTCTATCTATATAGTTATCGAAACGAAAACCAAATACATAAATCAAATAGTGTGTATGTGTTGTAACGGGTGATTTTTTTGTGGTTAGCATTTTCATGCATTAGTATTTGACAGATCACGCGGGATTTCAGACAAGGTGTCAAAGAGAAAGATGCTCAGTATGCTTTGACATTTCATAATGAATAGACTTACTAACGAGCAACGCTTGCAAATAATTGAATTATATTACAAAAATCAGTGTTCGGTTCGAAAAGTGTTTCGCGATTTACGTCCGATTTATGGTCTACATAATCGACCAAGTGAGCAAACAATTAATGCGATTGTGACCAAGTTTCGCACTCAGTTTACTTTATTGGACATTAAACCAACCACACGAATGCGTACAGTGCGTACAGAAGAGAATATTGCGTCTGTTTCTGAGAGTGTTGCTGAAGACCGTGAAATGTCGATTCGTCGCCGTTCGCAGCAATTGGGTTTGTGTTATTCGACGACATGGAAGATTTTACGCAAAGATCTTGGTGTAAAACCGTATAAAATACAGCTCCTGCAAGAACTGAAGCCGAACGATCTGCCACAACGTCGAATTTTCAGTGAATGGGCCCTAGAAAAGTTGGCAGAAAATCCGCTTTTTTATCGACAAATTTTGTTCAGCGGTGAGGCTCATTTCTGGTTGAATGGCTACGTAAATAAGCAAAATTGCCGCATTTGGAGTGAAGAGCAACCAGAAGCCGTTCAAGAACTGCCCATGCATCCCGAAAAATGCACTGTTTGGTGTGGTTTGTACGCTGGTGGAATCATTGGACCGTATTTTTTCAAAGATGCTGTTGGACGCAACGTTACGGTGAATGGCGATCGCTATCGTTCGATGCTAACAAACTTTTTGTTGCCAAAAATGGAAGAACTGAACTTAGTTGACATGTGGTTTCAACAAGATGGCGCTACATGCCACACAGCTCGCGATTCTATGGCCATTTTGAGGGAAAACTTCGGAGAACAATTCATCTCAAGAAATGGCCCGGTAAGTTGGCCACCAAGATCATGCGATTTGACGCCTTTAGACTATTTTTTGTGGGGCTACGTCAAGTCTAAAGTCTACAGAAATAAGCCAGCAACTATTCCAGTTTTGGAAGACAACATTTCCGAAGAAATTCGGGCTATTCCGGCCGAAATGCTCGAAAAAGTTGCCCAAAATTGGACTTTCCGAATGGACCACCTAAGACGCAGCCGCGGTCAACATTTAAATGAAATTATCTTCAAAAAGTAAATGTCATGGACCAATCTAACGTTTCAAATAAAGAACCGATGAGATTTTGCAAATTTTATGCGTTTTTTTTTAAAAAAAAGTTCTCAAGCTCTTAAAAAATCACCCTTTACATATAAAATCATCTAAAATAATCTTTAATTGGATTTAAATGTAGATCGTTTTTATGGACAATCTCCAATGATTTTAGTTTTTTATAATTTTCAACGAATAGTTGCGATCGGTATTTTCTCTTCATCATCTTTGAGCGTAAAAAATGTTTTGAGTTATAAAATGAGAGCGTCATTGTATGAGTAATACAATGCGATTCATTACTATTTATGATAAGAAAAAAAAATTAGTTCCCATTTCTATTTGTTTTCATATAAAATTAACAAATATTTTTTTTTTATTATTTTATGTGTTAATTATGTATTTGTTAATAATTATTATTATATGTTATTTTATTTGTCAATTTGATATGAAAAGGAACGGAAATGGGAACTAAATTTTTTTCGTATCATAAATAGTAATGAATCGCATTGTAAGTATATGTATAGAATGTTTTTTTTGTTTTCTGCATGTTGGATTATAAAATATTCTAGCTACATTTAGGAGAAGGTTATGCTATTTAGGCGGATAGGTAATTGCAGAAATTCTTTAAAAAGTTTAAAACGATACCAGTAGTGGTATCTAACATTTCACTCACGAAACCACCATTACATTACTATATATTTATTATACAATGCTCCATGTCAACCTGAACATTGACGTGGACGGTGGGTCGGCGCTGAATTCTGCACTCCATCAGGGGGTCTTAGTTGTGTTTATTAACATCGCAGATTGTAATTGATGATTAAAATTCACTTTGCATCTACCCTCTGATGGGATTCGAACCCAGTACCTCCCGGTCCAAGTGCCGAAGCTTTAATCACTGCACCACTTGTTCGGTAAGTTATTTGCATTTACAATTTAATTAAATTTTATAATAATGCTTTCCCGTATAGAAATCATGTACTTCTTTTTGGAAAATAAATAAAATTAAAAAAAAAATTATAATCGATTTTTGTGGGTGTGGGCTTTTGTAACAAATTCAAGGTTACCTATTGTTACTTGTCTCTATGGTCGGCCAACACATTATGTACCCGTCAGTGGATTATAGGGAGGTTCATTGCCGCTACACTTATGAGACACAACAAAAACATTGTGTTGAGAAAAAAAAATACTTCAAATAAGCAAACCAGAAACCAAATAAGCCACAATTACATCGGACCCACACGCCAGCATTTCATCACTAACCACAATAAAAAGGAATTATTCCATAATAATTTGTATACTATATTTCTATAAAAATAAGAATCGACAAAAACTGATCATCATACAGCAAATAAATATTGTAAATTATAACACTAATAGTCAGCGGTGTATGTAAGAAACAAAATGAAAAAAATTGTTTATATAATAAATTAACTCACCCACGAAATATCCATTGAGTACTCACGGCAGTGAGGTTGGACCGCCTGTAACCTAAGAAACCGTTTTTTTTGTTGCTAACACACTGACCACAAAAATTGTGCTACGTTAAATATTACACTATATATTTATAAAACTGATTTTATTTGTACTATTTTTAGGGTTGATAAGAAAGTCAATCTTCAAAAATATTTAATAAATAAAGTAAAAGAAATAAGAATCACTAAATAATTGTTCGTGAACATTCGAGGATTTTCTAAAAGGCCTTCAATTTTATCTATTATGTTTTCATGTTGTTGCTTTTTTTTAAGGTAATTCTCCGCAACCGTTTCAAATAATACCGTTGCACTTTTTAGTTTAGCACACAGCACTGCACCTTGACCTTGATTTGGTTCAGTATTTTAACCGTATAGTGGAGGCGATCCTGCATGTAAGGAATTTTCCGTGTGCTTTCTAGATGCGGAATTTTGTCTCTATACCTAACAACTTATGAGGCCCTAGTTGAACAGAAATTTAAGTTTTAGTCAAACAAATCTAATTATATGGTCCTACTGAAACTTACCCGCTAACCAGCCGCTCAGCTGCGTATGTACGAATGATACGCTATGTCGAATACTGATTATAGTAATTTTTTTATATCCGGACTGATGTGCGCCGTAGGTCACGAAATTTAACTTTGTCGACAAAACGCAAATCTAATCCGGGAGGATGGAAATCACTAAATGTCCTTTTCTTATTTAAAGGGTAATAGAAATTATCTTACCGGTGAGGTTAACACAATCACCAAAATACCTCTACTGATTACGTCAGACAAAAAATAAAATTCTGGTTCACAAAAGTTAGTTTATAATTATTGCACAAACACTCAACGAGTTAATAATTGGCTTAATATATTACCGCGGCGGCCTCTTCAAAATTACTAATTTAAATTTCTGATTTATAATATTTTCAGTATAGTAATAGAAATTTGTAATCAATACATACTAAGTACAACATTTGTATACATGTATTATACACAAATTGATTTGAAACTCGCTCTAATATGTCTTTATATTTACTAGAAAAATATAACCAGTACTCATTAAGATATGTATAGGTAATGGTAAGCTGTTGGGCTTAACTTTACTCTATTAATAATGTCGAATGCCGATTCCTCTCACAAAATTATTTGTTGAGATGAAAATATTATGCATGTACATATGAATACCAATAATAAAATCATCATTACAACAACTTCTTACATTTGGAAATTCTACTGATAATATAGACTATAGCCGGGTGCATTCGACGAACAAAAATTGCAACGGCGGCGCTACATCAAATTATCAGAATTTTACTAAGGCAGCCGTTACAGGGCAGATTCTCTGGGTCTATGTCAACCATATGACATCATAGAAGCTGAGAAAACAATATCAAATTATGAGCTACACTCTCAAAAACCATTTCTATTAGAATTCACTTAGTATTCGATTTAACCACATTTTTAGTGCTTTTAATCCTTATACCATACATTAGTGCTGCAAGTTTGCTCGCACGTGTTATAAGTGCCTGTCTTTTGCATGGAATATTCCTAAGATCTTATTCGTAAGGTCCTTTATTTCATAGTTTACCGTGCCAATTTTCCTGGTCACTATACCTTTTACGAATCGAGGTGCGAATTTAGCACAGAATTTTTTTGTTGCCTCACTCTGTGGATGAGTCCTCAAATAAACTGATTGACCAGATTGGTAGTTCATAGGACGAGTCCTTAGGTTATAGCGCTTTGCACTCTTTTCATATGCAAGTGCGATATTTATCTTAACTGTGTCATGTATAAGGGCTAAACTTTATCTGAACTTTATTCTGTTGTTTATTCGTGAAGACATTGGATCATCGTGGTGAAGTTGAATCAGCCTATGCCTGAATGGCCCCGGAATCCAAAGCTTCCAAATCGAACGGTCTGAAAGTTCAATGTGCTTAGCTGGTTCTAATCGAATAAAAATATAATTATCTTTTACGGCAAATGCAGGGTATTTTTCAGGCTCCCCTAAAATATGATCACGTAATTTCAAATATTCTTCTTCTTGGAAATCTGCTACATTAATTGATGTTCTACTGAATACTTTGGGAATACTAGCATTTAACTCCCCTATTTCATTACACCAACTTCGCGATAACATCCGGACATGTTATCTTTCCTCTTTGATGTTCGATTGAGAACTTGAAACCTTGCAATTTCAAGCTCCATCGCGCTAATCTGCCACTTAAATCGCGTTGACCCATTAACCATTTTAAACTTGCATGGTTCGTAATCAGTGTAAATTCGTGACCTTCGACATAAGCGCGAAATTTCTTAACCGCTAAAATAGCTGCAAGATATTCTAACTCGGTCACTGAGTATAGTTCTTTTGCGCCTTATTTAATTTCTGAGACATGAATGCAATCGGTTGCTCGTATCCATCTATATCTTTTTGAAAAAGAACTGCGCCTACACCATCCGTACTTGCATCGCATCTTATAAAAAAAGGTTTATTATAACAAGGTGTTATTAATACGGGGGCGGTCGTAAGAAGTATCTTGAGCTTATTAAACGCTTCCTGAGCCTTTTCGGTCCAACAGAATTTTCCTTTCTTAAGGCAGTCAGTAATAGGAGCAGTCAGAGTCGCGAAATTTCCGATAAACCTACGGTACCAGCAGGCCATACCGAGTATTCGTCTCGTTTGCTTAACACTCGTAGGCGGTTGAAGGTTGGTGATTGCCTCTATTTTTTGTGGCCGTAAGCCCTTTTCCCCGATCAAGTATCCTAAATAGCGTAACTCTTTCATTACAAAGTTGCTCTTCTCGATATTTATCGTGAGTCCCGCCGTTCTTAGTAAGGTTGCAACCATCTCCACCAACTCAAGGTGCTCTGTATGTGTATTAATTGTGAACCCCGTATGAATGAGCAACAACAATTATTCTTCGTATCAATCGAGCACCTATGTTTTTTGTGTTGTATCAATCGAGCACTAATTATTAAAAAAAACCTTTTATACGTGTTGACGCGTCGATGGTTAGTTTAAGAGAGAGTTTTTTATTTTTTCGTTTGTCAAATTTACACAAAATTCTGTTACACCAATGTTCTTGCTGTGGTGAGAGACATCTAACCTTTTGACATATTAACTAAGTGTTTTGCTATAATCTTTAGTACATAATTTGGTAGACAATAATCTATTATAAAGTAGATGTCTATGCTATTGAGGAAAATTTTCTGTTCTTTAGAAACGTCAAGCAAATTGTAAACAAGTCAATTTGCCTGCCGAATATTAAGTGTTTTAATTGGTAAGTTATATAATTCAAATAATTAAATTAAGATAAAATACAATTATGATTTTTAGTTAACCATTATGGATAGGAAGACAACACGAAACAATGCATCAACCGATTTGATGATCTGCTGATGTATTTTTAGATAAGTATAAACTCCAGCTTCGTTTTATTTTGATGATTCTTTGTGGTTCTTTTCGTTTATTTTAGGAGGTTGTGAAAGTGAACCCAACATCCTCCCCGCCTTGAACCTTTCGGTTCAATAATGAAACTTGGATGTTATGATGTTTTATTGTTGGCATTTGCTGATGGTGAACTTGTGGAATTTGGATCCTCAGGAATGTGTGGTGCATCTTGTGTGTGCTTTTGATAGTGGACTGTATTCTGTGATTTATGACTGTGAAGCGCATCTTGTGGCATGTTAGTTTCTTGCTGGTACACGGGCAAGACACATATTTTGTGTAATGGACGTTGAGAAATGCCACTTGCTGTTTTGATTGAGACAACGCGAATGTGACCATCTGGTCCCGGATGCACATCTAATATTTTTCCCAACGGCCATTTACATGATGGAATATGTTTTTCGTGGATAATGACAATGTCGTTGATACGTACTGAATCACCCATTTTACGCCATTTAACTCTCGCTTGCAATGTGGGAAGATATTCCGAGTGCCAACGCTCCCAAAAATGCTGAGTCATTTTTTGCACCATTTGCCATCTACTTAAATGTGAACATTTTGCCTCGGTTAAGTCATTCTCGGGAATTTTTATATTATTATGGCCCATCAAAAAGTGCGATGGTGTTAGCATTTCGATGTTTGGTTCTGTTGTCGCGCAGAGAGGGCGGCTATTTAATATGCTCTCGATTTCCGTCAATAATGTAATCATTTCCTCCAGAGTGAGGATTGTGTTCCCAATCACGCGTTTCATATGGAATTTAGCAGACTTGACGGCCGACTCCCAGATGCCACCAAAGTGCGGAGCTTGAGGTGGATTGAAATTCCATTTTATATGAGCTGTTGCAGAAAACTTGAGTATCTCTGTCGAGTTGCGAATGGCCGTTTCGATGGTTCTCCTTAGCTTGGCTTCAGCTCCAACAAAATTACGACCGTTATCGCTACATATGTTGGTAGGGACACCTCTGCGTGCGACAAATCTTTTGAGTGTGGCCAAAAAACACTCACTGGTCAAATCCGTCGCAAACTCAATATGCACCGCCTTAACTGTCAAGCATACGAATAAGCACGGTAAGTTTTTTGTCCTCTTCCTTTGATGAGATGAAAATTTAATGGACCGGCATAGTCCACACCGCAGTTCGTGAACGGTCTGGTTGCTATCACGCGTGATCGAGGTAAATCTGTCATAATTTGAGTACGGAGTTCTGCTTTATTTCATTGACAGATTACGCAACTTCGAACGAGGCTCTTTGCTTTATTCCTGAGTGTCGGTATCCAGAATGTCTGCCGAGTGATATGCATGATTAACGAAGGGCCAGCGTGCTTGTACTGCAGATGAATGTCCAGTAGAATTAACTTGGTAATATTTGAGCTTGCGTGTACGATTATCGGATGCTTTGTATCGTATGAGCATTCACTGTTTTCGAGCCTACCTCCGACTCGTAGAACGTTGTTATTATCCAAGAACGGATTTAGGGCTGTTAACACACTGCGGTTGGACATATTCTGGCCATTACGTAGCGCTTCAATTTCCTTGGCAAAAAATAACATTTGTTCATATCGACAAATTCGATGTAGGCTGTCACGGAATTCATCTGAATCAGGAATTGGAGTAGTTGTCCTGTCTGCCTTTGCTTTCCGTGCATTGTTGATGAATCGGATGATATAGCAGATGACGAATTGCAATTTTTTAAATGATGAGTACTTCCTGATCAGTTGATCTAACCAATGTTGGTCTAGCCAATGATTATGTAAAAGCACGAACGTTGGTTGTGACGTGTGTAACCCGATCGCCACAGTACGAATAGATTGCGTTGTTTGTGGTGGCCAGTGTTCTGATGAATGTTGGAGCCAATGAGGACCGTGCCACCAAAGTGAGTGAGAACTTAAAGATTTAGGTGAGAGCCCCCGAGATGCACAGTCGGCTGGATTAAACTCCGATGGCACATGTTTCCAACGTGAACGCTGCAATGTGTTTAGAATCTCTGCGGTTCTATTCCCAATAAATGTGGGCCACTTGCTTGGATGATCACTAAGCCAATCCAGGACGTCCTTTGAATCAGACCATGCATAGATGTTATTCACCGTTACCCGTGTTTCCGCCAAAACGATCTTCATGAGTTGTGCTAGTAAGAGGGCACCCAATAACTCCAACTTCGGGATTGATAATTGCTTGGTGGGAGCCACCTTTGTCTTTGATGTGATTAGCTGGATCGTAGTTTCGCTGCCAGTGACGAACTTGAAATACACGGCCGCTGAGTATGCGAGTTTGCTGGCATCACTAAATCCATGTATTTCTATGGATGATGCCTGAGTCGTGCAGATATGTCTCGGAATGATAATAGAACGTGCATCCAAAAGATCTTCTCGCAGAGTTAACCATTCGGTACGTAAATTGTCCGGCAGCGAATCGTCCCAATCGAGGTTTTTCATCCACAACTGCTGCACTAAGGTTTTCATTCGAATGATTACTGGAGCCAACCAACCTATAGGATCGAATAATCGGCTCGCATCAGAAAGCGCTGTTCGTTTTGTGTGAACCGAATGTCGTGGCAGGTAGACGTTGAACGTAATTGTATCGTTGGCTGGGTTCCAGGATATACCTAACACCTTCACCGTATCCAAAGAATTGTGAGCTTCAGCCGAAAATGGTTTATCGCTAATGTCCCGATGCTCTGTCGGAATGTCCTTCAATAGTGCTTTATCATTTGCCTTCCATTTTTTCAATTTGAGACCATACTGTGAGAGAACGTTGATTAGGTCATTTCTGATTTTTTGTGCTTCTTCCCAAGTATCTGCACCCGTCATAATGTCGTCAACATATGTGCATTCATTAATGGTAACTGCAACGTCTGGATGGTGCTGTGCTGCTTCGATTGCAATTTGCTTCAGTGCTCTTGTGGCGAGGAATGGTGCTGAAGACAGTCCGTATGTTACTGTTCGGAGTTGGTAATGTTTCAGAGGACTGAACGTATTCTCTCGCCAAATGATCCTTTGCAGATCTGCGTCACACTCAGCGATTCTGATCTGACGGTACATCTTTACGATGTCCGCAGAAAACACATACTTCTTCTCCCGGAAACGTAGTAAAATATTGAATAAACTGGCTTGAACGGTTGGTCCGACTGCTAAGCAGCTGTTAAGATATTTTCCAGAATATGGTTGAGCAGATCCATCGAAAACTACTCGTAATTTATTTCCCTCCTCCGTCGACTTCAGCACTCCATGATGTGGCAAATAATAGGATGGTGTTTTACTTTGATGTGATGGTGAGACTTCTGACATGTGCCCAAGAGAGATGTATTCTTGCATAAACTTGGTGTATGCGTCCTTAAATTCTGGCTGTTGAGAGAAGCGACGTTCAAGAGCCTGAAATCTTCGCATGGCGAGATTAAACGTGTTGCCTAGATTGGTATTCGATATTTTGAATGGCAACTTGACGATGAATCGACCACTTGTATCTCGAATAGTATGGTTGACAAAATCCTCTTCACAAAGAGTTTCTTCCGGAGACAGGATTGTTTTATCGTTGCCGATTGATTCCACTTCCCAAAATTTCTTCAACGTCGCATCGAGTTGCATCAAATTTACAGTTGTAGATAATGTTGGACAATCATTAGTCTCATTTGCTCGAGTACTATTTTTTCCAACAACCACCCAGCCAAAGACGGTGTTTTTCAATAGCAGCTGTGAATTTTTTATGTGTCTGGTACCGTCACGAAGTATTTCAAACATGACATCCGAACCAATCAATATAACAACTTCAGATTGTTTATTAAACGTGGGATCAGCCAATTTTATCGAGTCAAGTTCCTTCTTGTGTATATCAATTGGCTGAGTAGGTAATCTACAGGTTATGCGTGGCAGGACAAAAGCAACCATGTTCAATGTGTGTTCATCTTCCGTCCTCAACTTCAATTTTACGATGCCTTTGGTTCGTTCGGCGATATTGTGTCCTACTCCACTGACTAGCATGTTCGAGTGATCCTTTAGTAGGTTTAGTCGTTGCACACATGAATTAGTGATTAAACTCAATTGAGACCCCGAGTCCAGGAGTGCACGGCACGTTGAGAATCCACCCGTTGAATTTTCTATTTTTAATGAAACAGTAGGCAGCACCGCTAAATCCTGTCCTTCGTAGCTACACACCGCTGTGAGAGGTTGAGTTTCCGTAGGCTTTGATGACGAGTTCTCAGTTACGGTTGCAGTAGTTGCCGAGTTTGAGTATTGAGTTGAGTGCAACATCTTGACACTGGATGAGTCATGCTCAAGCCGGACGAGGACGGAGACTTAACATTTGAAGATGATTATCACATGACCGTCGCCATGCTCAAGAAAAACGTGGGTTCGAAAAAGAATTTTGTGTAAATTTGACAAACGAAAAAATAAAAAACTCTCTCTTAAACTAACCATCGACGCGTCAACACGTATAAAAGGTTTTTTTTAATAATTAGTGCTCGATTGATACAACACAAAAAACATAGGTGCTCGATTGATACGAAGAATAATTGTTGTTGCTCATTCATACGGGGTTCACAATTAATACACATACATAAGCTGGTCCTTCGAGCCGGATTGAGCATGATGATCTTCATGTCATAATCGTTGAATTCGTGCAACAACCCATGGCATCTCTCTAGCCTTGATTTGATTTCTTCCAACGTCGTTTCTTGCGTTACCGCCTTTGCGAAGTTAGCAATTTTTGTGAGCTTGCCTTTGTTATATAAGGTAAGTTATATAATTCAAATAATTAAATTAAGATAAAATACAATTATGATTTTTAGTTAACCATTATGGATAGGAAGACAACACGGAACAATGGCATCAACCGATTTGATGATCTGCTGATGTATTTTTAGATAAGTATAAACTCCAGCTTCGTTTTATTTTGATGATTCTTTGTGGTTCTTTTCGTTTATTTTAGGAGGTTGTGAAAGTGAACCCAACATGCTCCTTCAATGTGCCGCTAATAATTAACAAGTCATCGAGATAAATGAAAACTTTATCATGTAATTCGTGAGGAATTGCCTTATGCATTAAGCGGCACATTGATTGGGCTGCGTTGCACAACCCAAACGGCATCACCTTGAACTGGTAGAGTGGTCTCCCAGGTACTGTGAAAGCAGTTTTGTCTTTGGCAGACTCCACAAGTGGAATCTGCCAGAACGCATCCTTTAAATCTAGAGCAGTTATATAATTTGTCTGAGAGAGTCTACTTATGAGGCCATCGATTAACGCAAGGGGATAGGCATCCTTCTCTGTTACGGAATTTAATTTTCGCGCGTCAAGACATAATGTGGTTTTTCCGTTTGACTTCTCAACAATTGTTACTGGAGAACTCGTTGTTTGATCGGTTTTGTTCCTTTCACCAGTTCAATATCATGGTAATGTAAAGTGGTCTTACCTAATCCATTTTTCGAGAAAGACGGAAATAATTCAATGATCCTATTTAATTCTTGTTGATCATTATCGTTAAGTATATGTTGTTTTTATCGGTTTCGGGAGATAAAACAGATAATTCATTTATCATTAATTTTGGAACGATGTTAAATTTTTCCCAAAAATCTATGCCTAAATATAAGGGCGACTGTAGGGTTAGAATTACACAAAATTTAATTGATTCTGTTTTGTTACCAAAAGTTACCTGAAGCCACAAATACCCTACAATATTATTTTCAGTTCCATCGGCAGTTTTAATAGTGGACATAATTTTATGATACTTAGTATTACAATTAGAATTTTAATTTGAATTATAAAGAATAAAGAATTTTAATCTAGAATTTTAATTAGAATTTTAATTTGAATTAAAGAATCGAATTTCGTACGCTATGCAGTAATTCGCTAGTAGTACAACTACATGGTATTGTTCTATATATAGACAATATTCCTATGTAAAATATCAACGTCAGTCGCCGCGGCCTGATGAGATGACTGATTTTTTCAAATCAATAATCTCATTAAGTTCGAAACTGATTGTTGCGATTCTTGCAGATCTTCCATCTATAATTCAAATTAAAATTCTAATTTATACGCGATCCAGCGTTAAAAGGAAAGAAAAAGTATGGAGTGGTTGGGAAGTTGATTGTGTATAAGTAAGTATGAATTATCATAGTCGTTGTCATACAGCTTTGACGCCAAATGGAAGAATTTCCTACGAATGTGTATTTAATTCGAGATATACTGAAATAGACCAATGTACAGAATAATCACAACAAAACCATTACAATAAAATAACAATAACGTAAAATATATTAGTATTACAGCTTTCCAAGAACTCTAAAGCGCCTTTCCCCAAAACACTGACTGAGGCGGCACTATCAAGAAGACCAACCATTGTTTTCGAGCCTATAACTATCTCTACGTGCGGTCGTGGGTCGTTTTTAGACATAGATGTGATTATTGATGCGATGCAACTTTTTATTAATTGTCGTTTTGATCTAAAATATTGTATCGATCGATGTCGTTTTGCCTTTCTTTTAGATACTCTTGAATTATGGTTGTTATTCAGATATTCAAGATCTTTGAGAAAAGGTTGGTCATAGTATTGGCTATTTAATGGGCTATGTCGTCTTCCGAGGGTTTTGAACCTGACTGATTTTTGTTTAGCTGCGGGATCAAATTCATTGTGACGTGTAACCCCCTTGGTAGAATCACACGCTTTCGCAAGTTTCCCGGAAGGGAAGTACATTTTGAACAAGACGGTTTACGTACATTTTCAGCCCCACATCCAAAACAGAAGACATTCAAATGAGATTCTAAACAATCTTGGAATCGGTGCCCTATATTTTTACAATTCCAGCATATAAGGTTTATTGTAGGATCATTCGTAAAATTGCGAGAGTCCGGACGATTTTGGGCAAATGCTTCGATAGCGACAGGGTTCTGATTACTAAATTTAATATTATCGTGGTGCAGCATCGACTGTGAGTTCTCAGTTAAGGACATATTTTGGAGATTTGTCTCGAGCTCGTTCACATTAGGAATTCTTCTAATTGGATTGCTTGCGAATCTTCTTGGATATACCCAGTTTGTTCCCACAACTTCTCATAGCTTTGGCACAAAACACGTAACTCTTCTACTGTTTTTATTGCGTGGTGATAAGGCAATGTAATATTTTTTAAAGCTGGGTGCATATTCTGGCACAATCTATCTTGCATATGAAGGAAGTTCGATGCATTTATGATTGATGTTTGTGGGTGTGGGCTGTTGTAATAAATTCATGGGGACCTATTTGAGGTGTATTACCTTTACAGAGAAAATGATTTTAAAAGTTGTATTTTGTAGGTGCAGGCTTTGACAATTGAAATATTCCAACATATTGTAATTTATTTAGTAAAACTTCTTGTATCAACCAGTACGGTACAATGATTTTAAATATGGTTGCTTCCATTTAGGGTATTTTTCTAATACAAAAATATGAGTTTTGAAGAATTGCACCACTTAGGGGAAGTTTTTTTGGGGGTTGAACTATACCATTATGTTGTAATTAATTTGTAAAAAAAATCAGTACCTCCCCCGGTACGATACAATAAATATTATCAAAAATGCGAAATGTGTGGTGTAGCTTTGTCTAACGCCAGCCCACACACGAATTGCAGGATAACGGGACCTGTAAAAAATTTTCTAACTGTGTAACAAATTTGTAATTAATTTGTCAAAAATTCCAGTACCATTTTCATTGGATTGTGCTACAAGGGCTGGTGCAGCATTAGGGTCATGATTACAATGGCAGCTATCTCACGCAACTTCACTTTACAGTCTTTCAAACAATTTTGTAGATTTTTTTATGTTTTCTGGAGTCGCAGCTTAATTTGGGCGCCCAGAGTGTGGTGCATCATCGATGGTTGTTCGACCACGTTTAAATTCAGCATACCAGTCAATGATGGTTGATTTTTCTGGTGCAGAGTCTTGATAACACTTATCAAGCTGCTTTGCTTGAACAGTATTTTTTCCCATCAAAAACGGCAACGCGAAAATTATGCGCAAGACAATTTAACACAACCACAAAAGTGCGACAAACAATTGTTAGAAATGAAATCAGAGAAGGATAATTGTACTGCAAACAATTTTACACGGATACAGTTCTACACGACGAAAAGACTCGTAATGGGAATACAAACAATTTTACATAGAAACAATTCTACACTGAACAATTCATCGAAAAGGCTCGTAATTAAAAAATATTGATCAATTTTCTCTTAATTGTTCAATTGTGTGGTACGGAAAGAAATGTAGGACATCTTCATTAATGACACTTGCTTAATTGTATTAATTTTGGAAGAGCGGGGGTTTATGGGCAGCCTCCATCCTCTAAGGTATACAACGAATTGAAATTACATTAAAAAATAGTTTATATTTACAAAAGTTGATTTTTTTAACATATGTGGCACTATCAGAAGAAGCGATAAAAACTCTTTGATCTGTGTCTGCAAGGTTGACGAAGCAATTATTATTAATAAAAATAAAAAAAGATGGCAAAAAATTAGCTGAAAAATAAATTATGCCTCTCATTACAATAATCCGGTGCATTACAGTGAAAAATTTTGTTTCGATGAATTGTTGTTTGCACAATTGTTTTCACGCACACTTGGTTATCGTAAAGTTGTAGTTTTCATATTTGTTTTTCGATGAATTTTTTGTTGCATAATTGTTTGTCGCATAATTGTTTATCGCAGAATTTTCGGGGAACCATCAAAAACAGTGTTTTAATCAACACACGAAATTCTTTTTTTTTTCATTGTTTTGAAATTAACAAAAGTGGCGTCACTAAGGGGTGTATCCTCCATCCTGTCGCAAGTTAATTATTTGCGATCAGAAATATGGTTACTAGATTTTTTTTTGCCATGCCAACCCTTACATCAATTTTAACTTTAAATTTGTTTTGCGATTGCTAAGTAGAAATACATTTAAATTACAAAAAAACATTTGTCAATTGGCATGGCAAAATAAATCTGGTAACCATGTTTCTGATAGCAAATAATTAACTTGCGACCGGATAGAGGATATACCCCTAAAAGCAAAGGAATATAACTTATAAACTTAATGATCTGGTCATGAAATTTTAACCGTAGCACTATTCTGGTAATTCCCTGGGAATAGGGAATTGGGGAAAGATTTTATATGTAATTTCAGTTCAAATATTTTTTTTCCGGCCTACTAAGGAGAAAAGTTTGATGTAAATATTTATAAATTGGGAATAATTTTTCCATATCTAAATTGGCAGGGAAAATTATTCCCAATTTTATTTTGTTTTCTAAAAAATTACCACTAGATTTTTACCTAAGTATGCCAGAATTAAAATTCTAAAATAGAAATTACATATAAAATCTTTCCCCAATTCCCTATTCCCAGGGAATTACCAGAATAGTGCCACAGGTATCATTTTGAAGGTTGGTATGTAGAATTTAAAAATCATACAGGTTTTAAATTTGTGGCCAAACTTGTAAAAAATAAAACATTCCTAGTTATAATAATTTGATTTATTTTAAAATTTCACAAAAATTATATAATTACAACTATAAACTATAAAAGTAACTAATTTTTAAAAAGGATAAAATGGCAACAAATATTATAATGTCATCCTTAAATGTTATTTATATTTATATTGTATAATAAAGGTGTTTCAATAAATTGACACAAATCTTGTTCGATGAATGATAATCGGGCGGCCATCACACACAAGGAAAAAACCGAGATTATCAAACGGACGGTGAATGCGAGCTGATTAAAAAATGCAGGCGCGTTTAACAGGACATAGCAAAGGTTTATTTTTTTTTACCAATTATGGTATATAGCAGCATATTATGCAATTTATTTAAAGACCCATAAAATAGTGATCGTATTAACTGTATGCGCAATAGTTACGTACATGTAAAAAATAAAACTCAATAAAAATAGTCTTAAAAAATAAATGTTTAAGGCAGCTTCTTTAAGTGTCTTTTTTAATATAATTAATTAATTATAAATTAGTTTATGTGTTCTGTTAATTAAATTATTTACAATTTTTTTTTTTTTTTAAGAATGAAAGCTTAAAATTAACCGATTTTTTATTTATTTCATTTATATATAAAATTTTCATGTAAACTGGACGAATTTTATAATTGTTTGTGTGTGTGTGAATTGTAGTGTGTGTGTATAATAAATGTATTTAAAGCATAAGCCACAAGCCCACGAATATTAAGGACTATAAGCGGATGGCATGATATACTTTTCGAGTTTCGTCAATTTTATATTCAAGCATTCTTCTAGAAATTTATATTTTATACATCATCCAGCGGGCGACATGCCTTAAAAATTCGTGTACACTACCCATAGAAACAATCGAATGTATGCGTTTTTGAAAAAAAAAAATAATTTAATGCTTAACAGTGTATTTATATATTCTAACTTTAGGTTGGGCTTTGTTAAAATATGAAAACTTATAAAAGGTTGCGAGACGTAATAAACTTTGGAAACAACAAAACATGATAATATTACAAAGAAATGACTTTAGAGAACGGTGCACGCAAATATTGCTTTGAATCGTTCGTTGCGGTCAGCATTGTAAACAATTCTTTTTTGTGTGTGGATCACCATCTCGACTACTGCCATCGTTACCACCACTCAATGCTATTTTATCGTTATCTATTAGGACACCTGCATTTAGTAGTTTATCGTTCTGTAGAATTTTATTTACTAGTGCCTTGGCTGCATCCTCAATATTAATATTATCCTTGGCTGATGTTTCGTACCAACCGGCAAAACCATTTTCTTTGACATATTCATCTAATTTGCTTGTGTTGTTCGCGACACCTTGCTTTGGTTGATCACACTAAAATTATATAAGAAAATTGATTTAAATTAGTCTTGTTTATTTTTTGAGGAGTTGCTAAAAATAACGAAACTAAAATTACTATACATATATGCTAAAATATTTTTATAAATTGTGATTGAAGTAATTGATGATCTATGAAGAAAGTATGAGAGACAAGAACATACACGATTTCAACCGTAATTTTGTGGATGTCTCAAATTTCCGGTGCACAGGAAAGTATAAATTCATGTTCGTTGAATAGTCTTTTTAAGATTTGAATACACTCCACAGCTGACCAAGTTTCCGTCGAAAATGTAAAATAAAACAAGTTCCCAAGCAAATATTTCAATAATAATACAACTGATTTCCGGAACGAGTACTGTTGAAAGTTTGTATACCTCCGTCCAAATTCACCAGAGGTTGCATACTACCGAGAACCACGACGTATATAACAAGTATACGTATTTTTTTCAAGCCCCGCGATTTGCCAAGCTACTTTCTATATTTTGAGTAAATCTTGCTTGCTTTCTCGGACTTTTTAATGTGCTTTTGCCATGTAAACCCAAAATACCTAGTCTATAAAGAGAATGGGCTGAAGAGATTGAAATTTCCGAAAATCCTTTGCCACGAGAAATAGATCTTCCCAGTTTTCTTATCCACTGATAAAATATTTTCACAACATCAGTTTATGAGAAATTCTTTTGAAGCACATTTACTTTTGCCTTCACTACCCACAATTATTGTGGTAAATGAACCTAAGGATAAAATAATATAACAATGGCTAAAGAGCGTTATTTCATCTGTCTATTTCATCTCCTTCTTATTTTAGCTTGGTGGAGTAGGATAAGTAATATCAAATACTTCCTGCCTTGATAGTCCAAGCAGGTGCCTCTCTCTCAAGCTAACATGTGAAATACCCTAGCATAGGTGGCGTTCGTTCATGTCATGTCGTCATTGCGATTTGTATATTCACGGCTCTTGATAAAATCCCGAGTTGGCTCACAAACATATGATAAGTAAACAAAGATCTCTTGAACCTCACGTTTGGTTTCTTTGTCATTTGCCAGTGTTTATTGAAATCGGAAATAACAACATAAACCATGAACTCCTAACAGGCATGTGTAACGATTAGGTTACTTTTTTTGCTAATCGATAAGAATAGAATAATAAGAAAAATTGAAAAAAAATGTAATAAACTAAATTGGATAAAATTTGGTACTAGGTAGCTTTAGGATTTGCCAAAGTTTTTGCTATAAACGGTATATCACTCGGTTCACAAAGAAAGAAGAAGATAGTTAAGTGGTGATTTTATGAAAGCGAAGATCGGTCAATTCTAAGCCTTAAAATAAAAGACTAGCCTTAAAAGACTAAAAATTGA
Source organism: Nephrotoma flavescens (assembly GCA_932526605.1). Classification (NCBI taxonomy): domain Eukaryota; kingdom Metazoa; phylum Arthropoda; class Insecta; order Diptera; family Tipulidae; genus Nephrotoma; species Nephrotoma flavescens. The sequence continues at coordinate 141,677,177 of OW052222.1, forward strand.
AGTTCCTTAAAATCAGTCTAATATATATAATATATTACTAGCTGACCCGGCAAACGTTGAATATTTTGGTTGTTAAATAAAAAAGTACGAATGTGCCAGTTCCACATGGTGCATCCAAAAAAAAGAACCCACCTTGTCCCGCCTAAACTGCCAGCATAATGCGGGCGTAAATGATTTTTGTTCATCAGTCAGTAGTGGGACATTGCGAGTAACAATCGCTGCCATTTCTGCAGTATCCTACTGCAGTTCACGATTCATGTCGGTGTCCATTAAATCTGATGCACTTCGGATTATCCTCGATAGCAATCAATGCCTCATTGTACGTTGCGTCACTGACTGTACTCCCACTGAATGTTAAATCGTGGCACCGTGTACGCATTCGATGAAGTATATCGTCAGTCATTGAATCTTTGTGCTTATCCCACAACATAGCTGCTCGTCTCGGGAAACATGTAGTCAACGCTATAGCGAATAGTAGACAAATTTGTGTTGCTGTACAGCCCAATGCTGCTACAGCATGCACATCATCCCAGTGATTGTCGTCTTCGAGCAAGCCGAGTGCAAGGCATGCATTTTTATATGTTGGATACTATTGTCCATTCATTAAGTGTTTGATTTGAATAGGCCGGGGCATGCATCGTGTGCCTTGCTTGCGGGACATCCATTTTTTTGTTTGATCCCATGTGAAATAGCGTGATACTTCGGAACAGAGTAGCGTTCGTGCAAAGGCACCGGATGTATCCGCACGGATTACACAATTCAAAAAATTTGGGGAGTGTAGTTTTTGGTGAATTTATGGCACTCTCAACTGCGCTATCTCGTTGGTGAAAAATTTGCGCTGGCCGTTTTCAAGATGAACGGCTAAATGTATAACTGCTGAGTCCCGTTCATGAATGAAACCAAAGATACGCCAGACAGCTTCATTGGAGCTAATGTACCGGCCAATTTGGCAGCGCATTATTTCGTCGTTGTCATTCAATCGAAGAGCATTCACATTGGTATTTTGAATTTGAAACACAGCCATATCGCTGCCTTTATTCACATACTTGCAAATGTATTTGTCTGTCATTCAAGAACGCAAATAATTTCATTCTGTCTGAAATCCGAACGACCGTTAAATTAATTGAATATTGTTCATACAAAAATACTAAAATCGAGATTAAAAAATGGGAGGATGAAAGTAGGAAAAAAAAAATTGTGGATAGAGACACCCTAATCACCTAGCGGTATGAAATATACTTAACGGCCTATTCTCATACCTACCAAATATACAAAAAAATCAGTCCAGCCATTTCGGAGGAGTGCGACCACAAACACACGAAATTTTTATATATTAGATAAACGTCTATGTCACTGACTCACTCGAAAACGCACAGGGTGACCAAAAAAAATTTTTTACTAAATTATATTTCTAAAAATGAAATGTCGAAAGACTACCACAATCTGAAGCGCACCATAAATTTCATATAATTCATACCGTTCTCTCAAAAGTAACAATGAGACAATCATCAAATCCTCCATTCGGATCCAAATTCAGATACACATCCAAATACTACACATTATTGTTCGTTTTTAAACCAGGGCAGTATGTTGTACCATCACTTCGAATCGAAATTCGAAAAAAGTCGAATGGCGGTATGTTATCATTTTCGAAAAGCAAAAATGATATAACTTTCACTTTTTCGATTCGACTTTTTTCGAATTCGACTTTTATCGATTCGAAGTGATGGTACAACATACCGCCCCAGTTCCATTAACTTTGGGTAATCACAGCTGTAAATTGAATGCACCAACGCTGACCTATCGATAAATTCCACCATTAATTCAATTGGCCGATCTAATGAGCATTAACCCGGTACAATTGATATGCTTTCAGAGCAAAAATATTTTTCCAACTAATACCTAATAGGTGACAAACACTGGCGATACCGAGACTTCAGCTCAACTATGTCTTTGGACAATACCACAAACAAAAGTATCGAAAAAATCGCTGGTATTGGAATGGGCGTACTGAATTGGCAGATTTAGAAGTTTAAAAAGCGTGGCCATTAAATTCATGTCAATAAAATCCTAAATATGTAAACATTTTAATAATAAAACAATTCAGTTCCGTCAATTTGGTTATGTATAAAACAAAAGTAACTGATGGCCGGTCTCCACTTGCATATTTTTCTCGTGACGGAAAAAAAATCTAGTCCATTTTTTTCTTGTGGCATTTTTTAGTACATTTTCCAAAATACATACGCAAAAATGGTTTTGAGCATGCGCATTGAAATTTTGTCAAGAGAGGAAAAGATCAAAATATTAAATATTTTTATCGTGATGTCGTGCCAATTGAGCATAATTTGTGTTTTTATGCTCAATTTTGAGCGAACATTATATTATTTTGACATTTTTAATTAAAAAATCGTGAATGTTTTTGTTTGTTAGAATTACAGCACAGCACACTATCTAAAATGACAAAGCAAATCATTTTTTCTACGTAATCAAAACAGAGAAAATATGTCTAGTTTTGAAGAGTGTAGTAGTAAGTATACTATATATACTAATAATGTCGTGAGCCGAAGCCATTTATTTTTTGTCACGAGAAAAATATGCAAGTGGAGACCAGCCATGAGATCCAGGGCTGGGATGTTCTAACATCACCATTTTTCGATATTTTATCGAAGTCTACGTCTCTTTCAGCTAGAATTAATTTGACTTCTGTTTCGTTTATCAATTATTTCTTCTCTATTGCTATCACAACCTACAGGAATATATTTGAACAATATCTATTTCACTTATTTTCATTCAATAATCGAAAACAAATTATTTGGTGATAGAAACACGGTAAAAACATCACAATGTTGCAATCTAGCAGGCTGGTAAATGATATAAAAATTGAAACAGAGATACATTTTATTCTACAGAAACGAGAAATAAACTTCGATAAATTATCGAAACATGGTGATGTTAGAACATCCCAGCCCTGCTATTTTTCGAATTCAAATTTTTTCAAGAACTACTTAAACTGAAATAAAATGGAAATATTAGCCGTGTTTCTTGACGCTTGATATGATCCGGTTCAGTTCATGTTTTATGAAACAACGTAGAGGCGCTCACTAGATTTCAAATCAAAATTTGTGATCTGAAACAAATTTTGGGTTCAGTTTTCCATATAAAATTTGAACTGATCCGGATCAATGGTTGTCAAAAAACATGGCAATAATAAACGTCTATGTCACTGACTGACTCACTCGAGAACGAACAGGGTGACCAAAAAATATCGTCCGTGTGATTTTTTTTTTAAATTTTCGTCAACGAAATATACAAAAAGCAACAACAATGTAATCGTAAACTCGAAAGAGTATGTGTTATTTTCGAAGAAAGTCTCATTAATATCTTACAATATCTGAATTTGACAAGATGTGTTTTTAAATTGATATCAAAAGTTAAAATTCTAAAAAATGAGGCAAGCAGAAAAATTTCATTAATAAGACAGACAAATAAACTTTTACTAATTAAAAAACCAAATTTTGCGACCTTTCGGCAATTGTTGTGCTTTTTATTAATTTAAAAATACATAAATTGAATGGTAAAAAATTCGATTGTGAGAAAAACGTCGATAATTGAATTGAAAAACAAAACAAATATTAATTTGACGAAGTGCTATTCAAAAAAATCTTTTATACTATACTTGCTACTACGAGGGTTGCCTTTTATATTTTGGGATTGGACAACCCTAGTGTTGCAATCTGGCAACTGACAACTCTATCGTAAAGTTTGACATTTTTGAGATTATACATACTCAGAACGTTTTGACATTCGAGCGCTATTTGTGTTGTTTACAGTACTCATTAACTCAACATCTCTGCGAAAAAATGGAATTAAATCGTGAACATTTTCGTGCGATTATTTTTTACAACTTTCGACGTGGATTAAGGCAGCAAGAGTGCATGGATGAAATTAATTCAATTTTTGGCGGTGAAGCTCCATCAAGGACTATTGTTTATCGATGGCATCGTAGTTCACTCCAAGACGAATTTCGTGAAGGTCGTCCAGAATCAGTTGTTGTTCCGGAAACCATTGATGCTATGCACGAACTGATATTGCAAGATCGTCATGTGACCTATCGCGAGATTGAGAGAACCTTAGGCATTAGTGGGACCAGCATACATTCAATATTGCATAAACATTTGAATGTAAAAAAAATTGTTCGCGTTGGATCCCACACAATTTGTCAATCGCTCAAAAAAAGGCTCGTGTCGATTAGTCGAAAGAAAAGCTCAAAAAATACGATCGCTGTGCTTCAAAACACGTCTATGACATAGTGACAGGTGATGAATCGTGGATTTACGCGTATGAGCCCGGTGAACCCGAAAGTAAACAGCAGTCGACTGTATGGGTGTTTCAAGAAGAGCCGAATCCAACAAAAGTTGTTCGCGCACGAAGCACTTGCAAGCAAATGATCGCCTGTTTTTTCGGAAAAAATGGACATGTCGCAACCGTACCACTAGAACAACGCAGAACAGTCAATCCTGAGTGGTACACAACCATTTGTTTGCCAGTTGTCTTCCAAGAAATCAGGAAAACCAACTGCCGAAAACGGATCACTCTTCACCACGACAACGCGAGCTCTCACACATTGGCTCAAACAACTGCACTTTGAGCACTCAAAACATCGATTTGATGAGTCATCCGCCGTATAGTCCTGACTTGTCATCAAATGACTTCTTTTTATTCCCGTACGTAAAAAACAAACTGAGAGGTCAACGTTTTTCGACACCTGAAGAAGCAGTTGCTGCGTTCAGAATGCATTTTTTGGAGATACCTCAATCAGAGTGGCAAAAGTGCTTCGACAATTGGTTCAAACGCATGCAAAACTGTATAGATCTTCATGTGGAATATTTTGAAAAACAATAAAGCGATTTTCAATGATATCAATCGTTTTTGTTCTCTAATCCCGAAATATAAAAGGCAGCCCTTAAAGTAAAACATTTTGCGTTTTTTTCTCACAATAGATTTTTTTAACATTCAATTAATGTATTTTTAAATTAATAAAAAAAAAAAACACAACAAACCCTGATAATGGTGTAGTTGCCAAAAGCTCGGAAAATTCGGTTGCTTAATTAGTATACGAGTGCAAAGCACCCGTATTTTTAATAAATATTTTACTACACTTTGCTGGGAATAAAAGGGCACGAAGCGCCTCAGAACAACCTAGTTACTTAAATTGTAAAATTAAATTGGAAAAGTTTGTGTAACTATTGATATGTGATATAAACTCAGCAAAAAATCAAATGATGATTCAAGAATACCCAAATTTTGTTTAAAAGTTTGTGGGTATGATTGTGAAAACATTTTATTTCGGAGTGAAAAACTGTCATTACGGTTATTGTAAAATCTCATTTTATAATTTTGTACACCTACAAAATAAACTTACAAAATTAAATCCAAATAAAAATTTCTGACTTGGTCTATGAAAAGAGGGCTTAGGTCTCAAAAATCATTTTCCACGTTTTTGTCGATTCGGATAGAGTATGAGACGCTCTTTCACATGATGAAAACCAGAAAGTTATAATTTGCAGAAAAGTTTACTAGAAATGAGGAAAAATCAGAGTACCAATAGAAAGGATTAAATTAATGTGATAACGAAAAAAGTAGGTGTCTGTACCACGTGTACGGACATATGACGTGAATACGTACAATGATTCGGGGAGGAAATGGCACACGCGATAAATCGATATTCCAGAACTTCTTCCAAAAACCATTGAAGAATCCCATTTCCATCCAACATACCCCACAATAATCGGTTAAGAAAATACGGAGTTCCGCCCCAGGTAGCCATATTCCAGAACTTCTTCCAAAAGTCGTTTAAGAATCCATTTCCATACAGCATACCCAATCCCATCATAATCGGTTAGGGAATGGGCTAGTTCCTCCCCCAGATAGCCATATTCCAGAACTTCTTTTAAAAATCACTTAAGAATCCTATTTGCAACCAAATAAATCAATTCCATCATAATTGGTTAGGAAATGGCTGAGTTCCGCTCCAGATGGCCATATTAGAGAACTTCTTCCGCCCAGATGACCATATTCCTGAACTTCTTCCAAAAATCATTTAAGAGTCTCATTTCCGACCAACATGCAAAATCCCAATATTATCGGTTAAGAAATTACCGAGCTCCGCCCCCTGGTGGCCATATTCCAGAACTTCTTCCAAAAATCATTTAAGAATCCCATTTCCATTAAACATACCCAATCCTGTCATAAGAAAATACAGAGTTCAATACAAACGGCGAAAATTAAAATGGCGGTGCTTCCCCCGCCACTGCATGCGATACGTCACAGTCCCCACTCAACGTAACGAATTTTTTGATCTTTCGAGCGGTGTAATTAAATTTTGGATGTAGATGATAGATATATAGCTGCAGCATCAAACTGCATCTACTAATTTCATTATCATCCGTTTTTTGAACCGCCTCCCGGCAAATGCCTCTCAGAAATACGAACTGTATTTCGTTAAATTTAGCTGAAAGTCTCAGGGGCGACCCATCTTCCATGCCAGTATAGGCTGGCATGGGGCTATGCAATGTACAGATGGTGTTAAAAAGCGGATCTATAGCGGTACGTCCCCGGATTGGCTGGCAACGGCTTAAAAGTAAGGATGGAAAAAGAAACTCGCGAAAGAGTTGGAAGAGCCTTGGCCCAATAACAGATTGCAGGGATTATAAAAAAAAAAGTTAGCCGAAAGATGGTAATGTATATAGTACCTTTATAGCCCAGCCAAAAGATGGTAATGCAGATATTAATTTTGCTATCCCAGCCGAAAATATGTCAAAATGTCGATAGTACAGATTGCAGCAATAATGAAGATTAACTTCAATATTCAAACTGAAAAATGCCGGCAATACAGATTTAAAAGTTCCAAATGAATCATCAATTTTCTAACATTAAATGTCAATAACAGACACCTATACACTAGCCATGAGACGCAGTCACGTTTAGCTGATGACCCTAAGTAGAATTTGATTATATGTTTGGAGTGAGTTTTATTAGATTTATTAGTGAATTTTCCGTTGTTGTGATGATAAAATTGTCCATCATTTAAGATTTTGCCAGATGGACACCAATCTGACTAACGATTCGATAGCCCATTATCATAGGTAGATTTTGATTATATGTTAGGAGTGGGTCTGACGAGGTTATAGGGATGAAATGCCATATTTGAAGCAGCAGAAGCTAGTCGATAAAAAAGATTACAAATTATCAAGCATTAAATGGTTTATAATTGTTTGCAACTCAAGATTATGCCAGTCAGTCACCGATCTGACTATCTTTATTCAATAGCCCATGACCATAGGTAGATTTTGATTATAGATTAGGAGTGGGTCTGATGAGGTTATAGGGATGAAATTTTGATTTTCCCCATTTTTCATCGATAAAACCGTTGGTCATTCGTGATTTTGGCATATACCGATTCGATACCCCATGAATAGAGGAATATTTTGATTATAGGTTTGGGGTAAGTAATCGTCTATCATCATCATGCCGATTCGATAGCCCATGACCATAATAGGTAGATTCTGAGTATGTTGGGGTGAGTCTGATGGGATTATAGAGAAGAAATGACATATCTGCTTCATACAGGTGAAAATAGTCGATAAAGATGATTGAAGATTATCAAGCATCGTCAAGAATCGTTCGTCATTCGAGATATTGGCATATAGATAACAATCTGAATATTCGATAGCTCAACGGGTACATAATCGATCGTTAATCGATCAATCGATCATGCAATTTGACACCGTTAAATTATTTTATTTGGGGTTTTTTGAAAAGTAAAGATAGCAATGATCATAGCAATGATCCACAAACAATTTAAGATTTTAAGAACAACATTCGAGCTGAAATTAAAAAACTGCGAAACTTCTTGTTTTGGAAAAAATCATCAAAAATGTTGATGTTCAAATACATTCCTGTAACAGGAGCCGTGCCGTGGTGGTCACATGGACGATGTTGTATTCTATATATAAATGGCACAGAAACAACTTTCAATAAAAAAAAATTGGATTTCCAACATACATTATGTGTTTTTTTAAAAACAATATAAAAAAGCTAACAGATGGAACACAATTTAGTTTAATTTTCATATTAGCAATGGAGAGATACGATTAGTTGAAGCACACTGCCATTTTTCTGTACCCCCCCCCCCCCCCCTCCTGAAAGCAACAGATGCTTCCGAAAAGAAACTTTACAAATGCTATATAAACAGCAGCAATAACCGACACATCTAATAAGCAGAATACTAGTAGGTTATCAAAATTCACATAATATTCAATAAGAAGCAACAGTAAAATTCCCTGTTATAAAATGGAAATTCCGCAATCAAACTCATAAGACAGAACGGAAAAATTCGAGGTGGCCAAAATTGTCGTTTATACAAAAAAAAAAAACAAACAACAACACACTTTATATAACACTGTCGCAGGTGTTTTATAAATCAGAGCGCCTGAAGTAATGCCAAACAATTGTAAACAGGAATTCATTGAATGTTTCGATGTCTGCGTCCCGTATGCGTCCCTTCACATTCATCCGATCGTTCTCAAACTTTAGTGGAATGTTGTGCGCACGCCCGCGAAGGGTTTTGAGTTGGTCCAGGGCTGAACCCCGGAGTCTAGGGGCATGTCCAAATTTAAGGGGTACGTTCCTTGAATCAAGGGGAATATCTATTATTATCTGATGATTTTCGACAAACTCTACTAATTATACCACATTCAACAGCCACTGATGAACTTAATGCATGTCTCAAATCATCAGTTTTATGGTAATATGTACAGAAATTGTCTTTGAAGATCAACATGCGTGTACAACTACAAAATGATGCACCCGCTGAACGTTTCGCAAAACAATTTTTGAATACTGGGAATGGGGAAATGGTATAATCGAAGGAAACACACAAGTTTTTCCAAATATCGCACAAAATTTCAAAAATCAGCAGTGGCTCAGTACACGTGCTATATTAGCAGCGAAGAATAACGATGTCATCAATTTCATCATTCATCATCAAAACGAAATACCAGGCGAAACGATAACGATTCCTTTTAACACATTAATTCATGTTTAATGGGTTCTGAATTTTGTTTCACAATCTCATAAATGCGCCGCTCATATGACACATTTCCCGGATTTTTCAATCATGAGAACATATAATCAAAAGCCGTAATTGTTAATGCAACGTGCATTAACTTATATTTTTAAGCTTAAATTTTCGATGAAGTTTTTGTAACAGAGTAACATCAAGTTTCGATCTGATAAGATCATGAAAAAATTCAATCATCTCATCAGGCCATGGCGACTGGATATTACTACGTAATGATTACATTTTGTGTTCTATATATCTAGACCAACCGTGTATTGCTAACTCTAGTGGATTATATGACAACTCACCAAGTTTATGCTTACAAACTTTCATCTCATTCGCACTGGTTTCAATTCCAGTGCAAGTAATTTTTTAATAATTAATACAGCACAGCTCATACCGTGAAGAGAACCCAATCAGTGAACCGGAAACCCAGTATTAAGAGGAAGAAGAATAAAAAAACTCAGCGCGAAGTGGTTATAGTGAAACAGGCTGAAGGCAAAACCTACGCTGATGTGCTGAGGGTAATCCGCAACAGTGCATGTCCAGATGGCAACGACGTGGAAATAAGGCAGATCCGCAAAACCTTGACCGGTGGATTGTTGCTGGAGCTGAGCCGCTGTGCAAATCCGGCCAAGTGTTAAGAATCTCTGCGCGAGCAATAGGGAAAGATGGAGAAATCCGAGGGCTGGTGCCACCTGGATGGCCTTACAACAGTGGCAGTGGTAACGGCAGCTGTTGTGCGAGATGCTGGCAAGGAGAAACCTGGAGAGATTAAGATCATGTTATTTGACCTTGAAAGACGAGGTCAGAAGAAGACAGTGGTTGAGACCAATGAACGAGCCGCCTTGGCCATCTTGGAGCGAGGGAGAATGAAAGTTGGCTGGGTCTTCCGCCGCGTTAAGAAGAGGGTGGAGGTTCAGTGATGTTATAGGTGCCTAAAATGGACATATAAGGGGAGGCTGCAAATGGCCTGATCGCAGTGGAAACTGTTGGAGATGCTGGCAGGATGGGCCTATGCCCAGTGCCTTCTTTGCGCGGTTTTCGAACCTACTGAATGCAGCAGCAATATGGGTTGTTGACCAGAATAAAACACCTGCAGTGAGGGGTCATGGATCATAACTATATACCCTTCCAAATACACGATTCTCGGCAAGTGCAATAAGTGATAACACCAGAAAAGAAGGGATGGAATAGGAATAAGTTTGACGCTACCAAACTAACACATTTTCTAGACCGAAACCGAGCGAGTGCGCCTATATTTCCACGGGAGCCACAAACAAGACATGATAGGATAGTGCAATTCCTAAAACGAGCTTGCGACTCATCCATGCCGCGTAGAAAAGCATGGAGTGGAAAGCGAGAAGAATATTGATGGCACAGCGAGCACGGAGCAAGGACGATGCGTTAGTCAAATCCACCGAGCACAAAGCAGCAACAAAAGAGCTTGGTAGAGCCATCCGGAAGAGTAAAGACCGATGCTGGCGGACAATGTGTGACGAGGTCAATACGGATTCATGGGGCAGAGGACAAAACTCATTGAGGAACTCATTGACACTCTTTTCCCCACACACGAGATTAGGCAAAGGCAAGATACCGCGATTGATGGTAGAGATGTTGCCCCACTCAACGAGGAGGACTTACTAAGTGCAGTGATATCTATGAAAGTCAAAAAGGCTCCAGGGCCAGATGAAATCTCTGTTGAAATCTCTGTTGAAGTTACCCGGATATACTACTGGACATATTTAACAGGTCCTATTGGTAGGAGTGATCCCAGTGCGATAGAAAGTGGCAAGACTAACGCCAGGCAACAAGGGTACGAGAAGGGACCCTGATTTGCAGTCAACATACAGACCTCTTTGTATATGTTGAACACGATGGGAAAGTTACTGGAGAAACTGCTGAAACCCAAGTTGGAAACAGCGATACGCGCCGCGGGTGACCTATCCCCAAGACAGCACGGTTTCCCTAAGGGACATTCGACGATTAATGCCATAATGGAGGTAATCAATGCGGTTGAGAGAGCAGAAGCAGCCTGCCATCAAACAAGACCACTCGTTTTTCTTGTTACTCTGGATGTGAAGAACGCCTTTAATTCGGCGAGCTGGCAGGACATTATCGAGGCGCTCGGGCAACCTTTCGGGATACCAAGCACTCTATTGGTAAGTTTGCGGGATTATTTAAATAACCGGAAAATAACCTATAACACGGTCGGTGGTATTAAGGAACGAGAAGTAACAGCCGGGGTAGCGCAAGGCTCGGTGCTTGGACCAGAATTATGGAATGTGGTATACGATAGTTTGTTAAACCTAGAAATGCCAGATGATATTTTCCTGGTAGGGTATGCAGACTACGTGGCGATCGCAAATACCTCCCGGACTGCGGAGTTTGCCCAGTATAGGATTAATCAGGCTATGCGCAGAATTAATCACTGGATGGAAAATCACGGGCTACAATTAGCAACTGCAAAGACGGAGGTAGTAATGCTCACGAAACAAAGGATACCAATCGTAATGCCCTTTTAACGATCAATAACGAGGAAATACGAACCAGTAGAGCGTTAAAGTATTTTAGTGTTACTATAGACAGTCGGCTCACATATTACGAACACATTCGTAAATCGTGCGACAAGGCAGCCACTGTGGTGGCAGCTCTTGGTAGACTGATGGCAAATGTGGGTGGACCGCAAACCTGTAGGCGGAGACTAATTGTGTCCGTAGTCCAGTCGATTCTATTGTACGGGGCGGAGATATGGGCCAATGCCATGACAGTGGCGAAATATCGGAAGAGGGTGGCATCAACTCAACGCTGTGCAGCACTACGAGTAGCATGTGCGTATCGCACGGTGTCCTACGCGGCAGCTCTGGTCGTTGCTGAATCCCTATAGACTTGTTGGCGCTAGAACACAAAAAATTCTACAAACTTAGCGCTGAGCATGGAAGAAGGGTTGCAAGTACTATATCACGTACTGAGGCACTGGAGGCTTGGCAGCGTAGATGGGAAGAAGGAGATACTGGGTGATGGACGGCAAGGTTAATAGAGCAACTTGGTGCTTGGATCGTGCGAATTCCCGACGGGGTATGGTTACTTCGGTACCTACCTACATACAATGGGTAAGCTAGCATCACCTCAATGCCGGTATTGTCCAGAGGAGTGGGATGATGATATTTGCTACAGTTTATTTAACTGTGGAAGGTTCGTAGAGGAAAGGAGTCAGCTAACGTTCTCGGTAGGACATGTTACGCCAAATAACATCATGGAGATCATTCTATAAACGGAGGAGATGTAGAGGGAGGTAACCATGTACGTGGAGGGGGGTAAACATGCGGTTCTGCGTAGAAAGAGGGAATGCCTGATTGACCTATGGACGAACAAGATGAGGAACCCCAAATGACAAGAAGCGCGGCCCAGCCCGAAGTAATACGGAAGTGGTCCCGGACTGGTGCCTCTGCAGCGAGTAGGTGATTTTTTTTAGTGAGTAAGAATCTCACACTGTCGGGTGGAGCGCATCACCAACCCGTCGTCTTTTGAAGATTTTTTTCACCTACACACAAAAAAAAAGTTAATAATTTTACTGAATTAATTAACTAATTCGTAGCAATACACTTGCTGGTGCAATAAAATTTGTTATTTTTCCATTTTGTATTAATTCGTTACTTCGCTACTTTCGCTCATTGTGTACACATCCGGTGATCTAGTCCGCTTTTGGTGTTTTGATTTGTTAAATTTAGTGATATTATTGCAATATGCTGAAACAAAAAGAGTTAAGTTTAGAACACCGTGTGCAGATACAGCTTCTGCATGAGCAAGGGAAACCACAAGTAGAGATTTCTAAAACTGTGAAATATTTACGCCGATCTGTGCAATATACTATTGAGCGATTTTCCGCTTGTGGATCACACAGTAATAGGTACAGAACCGGGCGCAAACGCGTAAAAGAAGCTTTAAAAGAAGGAAAAAAAAAACTTCTTCAAACTTCGCTGCTGAGTTGTCAGTAGAAATTAAGAAACCAATCTCTGCTCGCACCACTCGCAGAAGGCTTCAGGAAGCTGGTTTGAAAGGCTGTAAAGCCGGGAAGAAACCCTGGCTCTCCGAAAAAAACAAGAAGGTATAAATGGTCCTTAAATACCAAAGTTTCACCGAAGAAGATTGGTCAAATATCGTGTGGTCAGACGAATCAAACTTTGAAGTAAGCTGACAATTCTATACCCTAATAATATTAAATAATATGATTTTAAAATAAAATTCATCGATACAAATATTTTAGTTTTCCGAAGTCTCTACATTTTCTATATTTCATATTTTTGGGACACCTGGTGTGCCTTTTGCGCGTCGCCAGGTAGGCCAAGCATTTAGTCCAGAGTGTGTGGTACCAACAATAAAACACGACGGGGGCTGCATGACTGATTCTGGAGTTGGTGAAATATTAATTTTATATAAATAAATAGTAATGTGAACCTATAAAAATTGTTTCAATTTATTTCAAATTGATACTCCCAAAAAAACTGTAAGATGTCGTCATGGGTGCTCAATAATTTTGGCCAAGACTGTATTTGAACAAATCGCGTATAGCAACTTACAACTGTCCGACTAGGCAACCAGTGGATCTTATATCAAGATAATGATCCAAAACTTACGGCGATGGCAGTAAAGGTGGATTCAGTGTTGCGTTCTTTCGTTCCTTCCTTCCTTCTGAAATTCTTTTAAACCAGTTTCATTGGTTACAAAAAACGTTTTTTCTTTTGTGCGAATTTTGTTCAGCAACCTGGATTGATTTAAAAAAAAATCAGAAGGAAGGAAAGAACGAACGAACGCAACACTGAATCCGCCTCAAGACAATGACTTCTATATAATGTGCCGAAACAACTTCATCCGTCTCACCAGTCACCAGACCTGAATGCAATACAGCATATCTGAACATGAACTAGAACAAAGGGTCCGAAAATATAGGATCACCGATAGAGATTCATTAAAATGTGCCCTTTCGAATATATCGGCTTGAAATACTAAATATTAATTTTAGTTCTTAAATGAACATGATTCTTTTGATTTTATTTACTGTATGTAGGCTTTTCTGATGTAAACTTTAAGAAATTTTGAATTTTTCGAATTTTTTTGAATTTTTTTTTATTTTTTTTGTCCAATTTTAAATTTCTTTGTTTAAATATATTATTTAATTTTCGAGTTTCATTTATTTCGATTTTGCAAATGTTTGTGGTGTATGCACACTTTTGTGACTGTATAAGTTTTGGTGAGTGTTTGCTGCTGCGTGCAGAATAAATATTAATGCACTGCAAGTTATTCAACCCGCAAATTTTAAAATGCATTGTTAACCATTAACCACCTTGCGGGCATTATTTAGCTTACGCTCTGTAAAGAATTTCTAAACTATTTTACAAACTGAAGAGTTAATTTATCAAAGCAATGACAAATATTGCTTATCCACCGTGAAATAAAAATAATAAAATTTACTCAGCAAGTTGTAATAATTGATTTGCTAAGATCACAGTAAATACATAACGCTCAATTTTTAATCAGTTTTCAGTAAACATAACTTGGTTTTTATGTGAGTATCACCGATTATTCTTTTCAATGTGCATGACTCCGGATTTGTCAGCTTTAAGGGGCTTTAAAATTGGAAGTGCATTAAATGGTGATTATTGGTTAAGATGATAACGATTCCGGTTTCAAATCATTCTGAAATTCTGAATTTTGAGTTCACTAAACATGACATCTAGTACAAAACATGAAAATTAAACCGTCAAATAAAACATAGATTTCCCGAGTAAGTATCAGTTCAACTAAATGATGCCACCTTGCAAGATCTTGAAATTTCTATGCAAATGACCTACATTATCAAAGCCGATCAATTATATCAGACCATACCCACTAAATAGATGAGGCAATAATTTTATATTGTCAGTAATAATAAATAATATTTATTAATAATAATAAATATGATTATGAACTTATGGCTTAAGTTTTTGATTTGATTTGAAATACTGTCGGCTTGATATTCAGACAAGTAATATCCGTCTCAAACCAACTCAAAACAAGCAAAATAATTCCTAGACATAAATAATATATTAGATCACCACAAGTTTAGTAAATAAAATTGAACCACTCACCTTATTAGCTAATAGAATACATGGTATCGGACTACCATCAGGTAACTGCACTTTTGAATCTAAATCTTGTTTCCATTTTACCACCGCATCGAATGTTGCGCCTCGCGTTACATCAAATACAATAAATGCACCCGCCGCCTCTTTATAATAGACACGGGTCATATTACCGAAACGTTCCTGGCCCGCAATATCCCACAGTTGTAATCGTATTATCGATTTTTGATCCCAATTTAAAACTTTCAACGCGAAATCGACACCGATTGTGGCCCGATAATTTTGACTAAAGAAATTATGTACGTAACGCCGGATAAATGAGGTTTTACCCGTGCCTAATTCACCGATTACTAAAATTTTATATAAATATTCTCGTTTCTCTGGCGACATTATGTTTCCACCGCCATTCCCCTGGTGTCCCATTGTATTCAAAGCGGCGGCTGATGATGATGACGATGATGATTGTGCACCAACCATTGTACCAGATAAATGCTGTATTGCTTGATTTGAGTTCGATGATGTTGATGCTGTTGGTTGTGATGTCATAATATTTGGTGGTATCTGTATAAAAAAGTAGGAAAATGGAATTTTATTAATAACGTTCTAAAAATATTTCATGATTGGTGGTTGGTATTGTGCATCGATACAGAAACCATAAAATTATGAAAACTTAAGCAAATTGTATGCTATATGTGTATGTGTCGGTTTCGTATTTTCTTCATTTCGAATTAAAAAAATTAAAAAGACATAAAACACAGTTGGTTTCATTGATTCTTAAAGACATTATATATGAACACACATTATGTTTGATTGTGGGGCTTCGCTTCTTTACATTTTATTATAAATTTATGTCAAAAGGAAATTTTTTTAATAATAAGAACACCTTAATGATTTATGTGCCGTATAAGATCGTTCAACCCGTATAAATGTGTATACGTATATATGTAAAGGAACTAACTAAAATTGTACAAGGAATACTCGTTTACCATATCATCTGATGTAATCAAATCTCCATGTGGCATTGGTAACGGTGGCATTGTATTACTTACGTCAATATCACAACAGCCTGCTTTATAGTATTCCTTATAATCTAACGTATAATCACTCAAAAATTGTAAATAATTTAAACTGCCTTCGTAAAATTCACCGGTCGAGAAAAATTCACCATCACTTGCCACATTCAACGAGGATAATTCACTTTTACAATTTTCTGGTTCCGATTCGTCTAGGGCCTCCTCCTCCTCGTCGTCCTCTTCTTGTTCACTAAATGAAATTTTCCGTCGTAACGAAAGCAACGACGGTGGTTGTACTTCACTATCTGGACGTAAAGTATTTCCAAGATTGTTATTGATACGGATTGCGGTATCTGGACTACCACTGTACTTAATCGGATATAATAGCTTTGGTGGCCGATTAACTGTTTTACCAATATTAAATTCGATTTTATTCACGTTCTGATGTTCCGCATCATCCTCCGAATAAATAATTTCTTCGGGTTCACGCTTAATTTTTTCTAAATGTTCATCACTTAATTGACGCGAATCGTCTTTAAAATCACTTGTCTCTATAATTTTTAATAAATCACGATCAAAACTTGTTGCTTCCGAATTTAAATCACTAGTGTCACCACCACCACCATCGATACCGCCACGATTCGATGTATTCAATTGAAATGTTTCGAAAAATTCATCACGTAACGTTTTTATCGATCGCTGTCGATCGTTTGCTGAATCAATACTGTGCTGTGATGTTACCGGTGTGATATCAACTTTATTAATAACACTCGTCGATAGTGGACGATTCATCATATTACAACTTATGTCTTGCGTATTCATACCATTAATGGATGTAATATGACCACCAATTGTTGTAATATGATCATTATTATGTTGCGGTTCAACAGGTAATCGAATATTATTATTTTCATTATCTGACGGTGAAACCATAAAAATGAATTTGTTATTATTATTTGTATTATTATTTGTATTGCTGCTATTAGTCGGTGTTGTTGTTATTGCAATCGTATCATTGATTTCAAGTAAACATATTTCCGATAAACTTTTGCTCGTTTCTTTTTTCATTTGAACACCACCAGTACCTCGATCAGCCCCATCATCACTAAAGTGCTGTAACGTATCGTAACGAATTTTTCCATCGAGATACCGTTCTGGTGACACTGTTACCGATGAACTTGATGATTTGATTGTGGTCTCTGGTTTTCTCGAATCGCACGTATCCTTAATTTTATTTTTTTTATTTAGATTGGTTAACTTTTTAACAAAATTCGACGATTTTTTAATTGTTTTTGGTTTTGCACCACCACTATCTACACTGCCACTAGATATCGACCGGACTGATCCGGTCGATAGTGAGCCCGACGGGATCGAACCATCCACTGATAATGACGGCGATGCGAGATTTTTTGACTTGCCATCATGAATACCTTTTCGCAATGTTTTAAACTTCGATTTAAAAAATCCTTTCTTCGATTCACCACCACATTTAAAAGTACGTCGCTCGTCGTTGCTATCATTGTCCATATCGTCGAGTGACGAAAGCGATTGAAATATAATCACATTTGCAGTAATTTCCTCGCTAATATCATTAGGCTTGCGATGCTTAGTTTTTAATTTCGGATGGTCGTCGGTAGATGATGATTTTTTCAAATAAATTTTCTTCGTTACTTTACCCGTATACGTATTACTCGGAGCACTGGCACTAAAACTGTTACCACTGTCACCGCTGCCACGACTTGACATTGAAATAGCGCGCCAATAAATAAATATAAATTCACAATTTTCCGTTCTAATTTACACGACTAATTCTTGTTACGGTTTGATTAGAATTGAATTAGAAGAAATGTGATGAAGAAATACAAAACTATACATAAACAAATTACATAAACCGATATGAGTGACATCTGTGCGATAATAGCAGAAGGTTGAATATTAATATTAGTATTAAGATTGTTTTACAATTTTAATATTTGTATTATTTTGAATATTTCTATTATTTTCCATGGAATTAAATTTAATGTTATCTACTCTCAAATCTATACATACGTACACGATATTATACAAAGTTTATAAGTTTTTGTCTCGGTAGCACAACTAAACTATATAGAACCAACTAAAATGGAGACTAAAAAATACCTCACTGCGTTAATGCTTACTCATAATAATCTAATCTCAACTTCAATTAGAATTTAGATTAGATTAAAGTAGAGCAGCTGAACCGTAACTCGTTACTCGATCAATTAAATTGCTGAATGATTTGTTTTTATTATAAAATGTCTATACCGAAGTATCACAAAGTAACCGCGCGGCGATCAATAAAAGCATAATATTATGAAAGTGTAAGACGCAAACATTAACGCCTGTTTATAACCTACATCATATTTCATCTCGAAGTAGGACATATAAACAATCTAAATCTTATGTTATACATTTCTTCAGAACATAATATAGCGAGGTAAATAACACATACATATTTATAAGTCATATCTGTTTTCAGAGTTTAAATGAACCCAAATCAAATAAATTAAAAATTCTGAACCGCGCTTATCACCTCATAAACAATTAAAAAATTAAACAAAAAAATTTAAACCAGAAAGTCTTTAAGAATTGGATGCTGATAAGAAACTTCGCAATTATGGGTATGGAATTAAGTGTTTAATTAACTTGTTTTTTGTTGTAACACATATAATAACATAATAAGTACATGTGTAAGTTTAACAGTTTTAATTCAACAGTCTGTAAGGCCGGACTTTGGCGTTTCAATAAAATGTAAGCTTTAAGATAAAACCGTGAGCTATACTCATAACAATATTTAAATACCTATCGAGCTATGCTGTATGAGATAGTGGAAATTTGACAGCGGAAAATAAGAGACTACGCTACTCACCGCAAATGGCAGCACTATCACTAAAGAGAATGTATTTTTTTATGTAATTACCAGCGAAAATTTTTTATTCATTATGTATCACTTTTTTCACAAAATAAAACATCTCAGCGGAATAAAATATTAAAAGTGATCCTTAAAATGACAAATTGATTGATCTCCTAAGTACAGAACGTGGTAAATGAAATCTATTTCTAAATTTAACAATAGTCCGTCTTTCCGCTATTTCTTAAGGAATAACGATGAAATTTGGATGGTAGTATTGATCAGGGATTTTAAAGTAGGTTTAGGACAAAATTCTAGGATCTGTTCGTGCTGGACTTACTGGCTATTTCATAACCAGTCCTTATGGAAACTGGTATCTGTACATTTTACACGACATAAATAAATTTTAAGTTGGAGGAAACTCCGCTATTTCGAAATTATTATTTGTAAAATTTGCATTGCATATAGGACAATTCGGAAAAATGTATGGACTTTCTGCGACCATATAAGTTATTTTCAGTTTTTGGCCAATACCTCAAAAACTTCCACTAGTAACCAATAGTTTTGGTTGTTTTGCTAATAGCTTAGGTAGTACTGAGACTATATGGGAAATTTGGTGAAAATTTGTGGACTATAATTTTTTGATTTTCTGCAAATTGAATATCATAGCTCTATATCCCTCTTGTAACAATTAAAAGCTATGGACTATGATAAGTCCCACTTAAAAACTAATGCATATAGATCGGACAGGTTTTCTTAATTATAACAAGGCAGGACTAGGTCTCAAATTCTCCGTAAAATTCAGAGCAGTCACTGAATTATTATTCGCAAAGCACCATTTGTGTTCAGTTAAATGTAAAAGCTAAATAAAGTAAATACTATCATGAATCTGCATTATATGTGATTTTTTTTTTAAAACAATTAAATGTTATTGTAATAATTACAGGTAGGTCCCGGTTTGCGTCGCTATTCGGTTCCACACGCAGAGACGCAAATTGAATTTCGACGCATAGCGAACAATTTAAAATATGATATTGGACAGTTTGCGTTTAGCATACTTGTAGAATCGAATAGCGATTCAAAGCGGAGCCTTCGTGTAATTATTACAATAATATTCAATTGTTTATAAAAAAAAATCCCATATAATGCAGATTCATGATAGTATTTACTTTATTTACCTTTTACATTTAACTGAACACAAATGGTGCTTTGCGAATAATAATTCAGTAACTGCTCTGAATTTTACGGAGAATTTATTTATTTATTTTATTTATTTATTTATTTATTTAACCAACAGTATAATTTTACATCTGGTATTTAAAATTAGGTTTATTAATATACATCAAATATGAATAAAAAAATTTTTAGAACTCTTTCAAATTCATCTCTGGACAAATTAAAATCGAACACGGTAGATACATTATTGAATACACGGCTACAATTACAAACCGGGTTCAACATAGCAAAATTAGACCCATGGAAGTGTAGATCAATCACTAAGCCTCGGTGTCTGAATGATCTCACTGGGGCCCGTATTGAA
The DNA here is from genome assembly GCA_932526605.1 of Nephrotoma flavescens. Lineage (NCBI taxonomy): Eukaryota > Metazoa > Arthropoda > Insecta > Diptera > Tipulidae > Nephrotoma > Nephrotoma flavescens. The sequence goes on from OW052222.1 coordinate 141,697,845, forward strand.
AACAAGGACAGTAGATGTGAACAATCAATTCGGCACCTTAAAAGGTCGCGCACAAACATTGCGCAAGAAATTTGTCTTCGGACGAACAATAGTTCAATACTCGGTAACAAACAACAGCCTAGATACGACGGAAGCACATACTTAGGGGCGTTTACCTCTCGAGGAAGTCGCCTTAAAGCAAACAACATAAATCGCTTCTAGATTGATTCTATACGGTTAGAGGAATTGTTATAGTACTGATTCCATTGACGCATACTCCAAGTGCGATCGAACAAATGAAGCGAAAAGGACTTTTAGAGTATATGGATCATGAAAATCTTTGGAGAAACGGATTAAAAACCCTAACATTGAATTAGCCTTATTAATACATCTGTCAATATGGTCCTTAAACGATAAATCTCGTGAAAACAAAACCCCTAAATCTAGAAAAGAATGAACTCGCTCTATCATAACGCCACTTAAGAATAAACTATTATCAGGTCCATAACGTCCATAACGTCTTCGGGAGAAGTTCATAACTTTACATTTAGAAACGTTCAGGCAAAGCTTATTCAAGCTACACCAGTCGCAGAAAACGTTTAATTCCTGTTGTAGACTTAGCAGATAAGACCTAATCCTGCCTTGTTATAATTAAGATAACCTGTCCGATCCACATGCATTAGTTTTTAAGTGGAAATTATCATAGTCCATAGCTCTTAATTGTTACAAGAGAGACATAGAGCTATGATATTCAATTTGCAGAAAATCAAAAAACTCTAGTCCACAAATTTTCACCAAATTTTCCACATAGCTTTCAGTATGACCTAAGCTATTAGAAAAACAACCAAAATTATTGGTTACTAGTGAAAGTTTTTGAGATATTGGCCAAAAACTGAAAATAACTTATATTGCCGCAGATAATCAAAAAATTCTAGTGAAAATTCTGGTCCATGAATTTTCTCCAAATTTTCCACATAGTCTTTGTACGGCCTAAGCTATTAGCAAAACAACCGAAACTATTGGTTACTAGTAAAAGTTTTTGAGTTATTGGCCAAAAACTGAAAATAACTTATATTGCCGCAGATAACCAAAAAATTCTAGTGAAAATTCTGGTCCATGAATTTTCCCCAAATTTCCCACATAGTCTTTGTACGGCCTAAGCTATTAGAAAAACAACCGAAAGTATTGGTTACTAGTGGAAGTTTTTGAGGTATTGGCCAAAATCTGAAAATAACTTATATTGCCGCAGATAATCAAAAAATTCTAGTGAAAATTCTAGTCCATGAATTTTCTCCAAATTTTCGATATAGTCTCAGTATGACCTAAACTATTAGAAAAATAACCGAAAGTATTGGTTACTAGTAAAAGTTTCTGAGATATTGGCCAAAAACTGAAAATAACTTATATTGCCGCAGAAAATCAAAAAGTTCTAGTGAAAATTCTGGTTCATGAATTTTCCTTAAATTTTCCATATAGTCTCAGTATGACCTTAACCTATTAGAAAATCAGCCAAAAGTATTGGTTACTAGTGAAAGTTTTTGAGATATTGGCCAAAAACTGAAAATAACTTATATGGTCGCAGAAAACCAAAAAATTATAGTGAAAATTTTAGTCCATGAATTTTCTCCAAATTTTCCACATAGTCTTAGTATAGCCTAAGCTATTGGAAAAACAACCCAAAATATTGGTTACTAGTGGAAGAAATGCCGGAAAGACGGAATATTGTTAAATTTCAACATTTCATATACCGAGCTCCTTTACTTCGGGGATTAATTAATTTGCTATTTTAAGGATCACTTTTCATATGTTATTCCGCTGAGATGTTTTATTTGGTGAAAAAATATATACATAATGAATAAAAAATTTCCGCTGGTAATTATATAACAAAATTATTTCTCTTTAGTGATAGTGCTGCCACTTGCGGCGAATAGCGTAATCTCTTATTTTCCGCTGTCAAAATTCCACTATCTTATACAGCATTATGGAGCTGGAGGTAGCTTCTGTTGATAAAAAATTTAGTATATTAACACAATTTGCTTTACGAAGTTTGTTAATTTTTACCCTAAAAGCAAGCTGTAATAAACATTTATGATGACTTGCGAACAGCTCTATTTAGATAGAGAAAACGTCAATGCCTTCACCGATAATGCAAATAACATGTTCCGATGAATCAACATTCCGATGCAGAATTGAATTTTAAGTTAATATATTACAACCTTTTGAAGGCATCCACAACCTATATGACGAGAAGAACTCTTAAATGAAGTAGCTATAGATGGCACTGTTATCGGAAAATATATTGCCCTAAAAATGTTTTATGCAAAAAGTTTAGAAGTCACTATTTGCTTAGAAATACTAATTTGAATCACGAAATTATTCATTAATTATTATCACGAAGGAAAAGTATTTAAGTTGAGAAAACGAACCAGTATCAATAAGATAAAAACAAACATTTATCAAAGGATTTGAGGAAATCTAAACTTCATGCAATCAAATTTGGTAACACTGAAACAAATTCATCCACCGACCCATTTCTAATAAATGTGAAAATATCAATATTTGGTGCCAAAACAACAAATCATAAGGTTCGATCAGAAACATCAAGAATTTTTTATCCATTTGAATATTTAGGTCCAGCCGTTATTGAAGCAAAAATTATTCCTCAATATTGGGGCGTCAGGAATTTATTAATCTATTGTTAATAGATTGAAAGGTAGCATAATGTACCCATTCTTATCAAAAAAAAAAACACACACAAAATAAACATTCAGACGAATTTTCCGAGAGTGAAATTTTTAAATTTCCCAAAAAACCCACTATTTTATAGGCATGAACACCAGTAATATTGTGGTTGCTTACACCCAAGAAATGATTATAAGATTAAAAATGTATTTTTCCAAATGTGACTTAGGTACACTCCAAACTCGTTCTAAGTAGTTATTTTTCAAGCATTTATCCTCAACTTTAGAAACATTGTCAGACAGATTAAATCCAAAATATACAACAACAACAACAACCAAAATTATTGTAATATTATTGGTAAAAGAAATCTCTACGAATGTGAAATATTTAAATTTTCCAACAATTACAATGTTGCCTGAAATTTCGGCCTTAGATTCATTCCAAAATCATCATTTCTAAGCATTTAGCATGAATTTAAGTTACAGCCTATTTAAGTGAGCAGTCCTCCAGCTTAGACCTGAAGCGTGTCCCTAGTAAGTTATATGACTTTCTAAAGGGTCTGAAGGCGGATTTAGTGTTGCGGTCTTTGGTTCCTCCCTTCGTTCTGAAATTTTTTTAAACCGGTTACAAATTACGTTTTTTTTTCTTTAGAATTTTTTCAGCAACTTTGATTGATTTAAAAAGAAATTCAGAAGGAAGGAACGAACGAACACAACGATCTAGATTGACAGAGTTTTCCATGAGATTTACAAACATGTATGTGAAGTTAGCCCGAAAAGCAGCCCGAAAAAATGTGTCCTTGCTACAACTTTAATATTTCCGGGTCAGCCCAAAAAATTTATAAACACTGCATTATCTTAAATTCTCTATTTAATGCTAAAAAAAAGTTAAACACCTGAACATAACAAAATGACCGTTAAATTGTTAGGACAAAATATGCGGTAAAAGGATACCGTCAAAAGTAATTAACAGTAACCAGTAAAAACTGGTCAATGGTTAAAGAAACTAATATGTAAAATTAATATTTTAGTTATTTATAACCGGCTAAATTATAAGGCGAAAGTCACGTTTTGCTCCATAAATTCAAGCGCGCCGTTCGAACGCTTAATGGAACTAGTCGCCATATTTTCCGCGGGCACAATTTCTGGTAGGCACATGGTGGTAACTAAACTTAAAACCGATTTGAAAAAATTTCTCTTATAAAACGTTAAATTTTGACTTTTCTTTCGGCTGATAAATATTTTTATCGTGTCACTTATTTCGTGCAAAAATTTGCAATTTCATAGCCGCAGCGCCAAAATTCAAAAGTAGTTATATGTCACTATTGAATTCGACGTTAATTTTCAACGGCTATCGTTTTCCTATAGCAGGTGTAGAAGCAAAAAAAAAGAGTAGTAAAAATTTCCTACATTTTTCTTTTTTCTTCTTTTGTCTACTATAGGAAAACGATAGCCTTCGAAAATGCACGTTGAATTCAATAGTTAGGCCCCTGTTTTCTGCTAAAAATAAATGAATCACGTTATACGGGCTAAAATCACATATTGTGACTTAGTTTTATTTAATTTTAGGCACCGTATTTTTTTTAATTTTCCAAATGAGTTATTCAATAAATCATAATAACATGTGGATGTGGATGAACCGTAGTAATCTAAATTAATCGAAAAACTGAATACTTTAAATGTTGATTGTTGACTAATTAGTAGTTTTAGTATTAGTTTATTAGTAAAGAAATTGTTTGAATAATGTAAGTAAAGTAATAACAAATAAAACGACTACTTCACTAAATTGTCGTATAGGTATAGACCTCAACATATAGTCTTTAAATAATCAAATAATTCAATCTTAACCATATCCTAAGATCGAGAGCGCTTTCTAATAGGCATAGCAGAAAAAACTTGATGCTTCTGCAGTCAATCTAGCAGTGTGACTTATTCTAAGTGATGTGGCAAACATGATTATTTTCATGTACGCGATTCAATTTGTTTATTATGTGTTGTCAACAATGTATTGGTTATACTTCTATTGATAAGAAACATGTATTTATTAACCCCAATCTTTAACGGATAGTAAATAGTAAATTATATGCATTATTTTTATTATAATTAATAGACGATTTGTAAATTAGTTGTCATTACATTTGACGAGTCATCTAATAATTTATGTCTTATTAGATAGACGTTAATTTGTAGCCGCTTCTCATTTTGTTCTAGTTTCGCCTCTCTGCAATCTATTTATGACAAAAGATCATATTTCATAATCAGCGCTAAGAAAAGGGGCTCGGTATTATTAACTTTGACAAATGATACTTGAAAAGAAGTTATAAAGACAATCCCTTAAACTTCTTTAAATTATTTCGTTATTAATCCCAACGATCAGATCTATGGATACTAACTGTTCGATTGTTCTAGGTAAATTTAGATTGATGTATGGGGGCAGGGTACGATAGCCTCTGATTTCCTTAAAATTCGTTTGTGATGGGGCCTGAGATTTTCTTTTTAATTTCTTTTCACAACTCAATGCACGTTGAAAGAAATTTCTGAACAGCAGTTTTCGAGTACCAATGGCATCATTCTGGTAATTCCCTGGTAAATAATTGGGGAAAAATGTATTACAACTTCCAAACAAAATAAAATTAGGAATGATTTTCACCACCGGGTCGTACGGTGGGGTTGGCTTTCGTTGGTTTTTTAGATCTACCCGAACAATTCTGGTGAAAATTTCTGAGTGGGTTTCCGATTAACAGAAATCGAGTGTACGATTAGTCCGTATTTCAGGACGGCTTCCCTTCTTTGAGTTTTCTCAGCTCGAAATAATGTTGGTTGGATTCAAAAACATGACCGGAATTGTTTTGAGTGCCATGAACCAAATGCGATGAGCCTAAATTCCAGGAAAACTAATTTAGAAAGAAAGCCGGGACAGGTCCTTTTTTTTCTTCGGGTTGAACGATTTTGATAAAAATCGATGAAACTTTAGATGAGGTTTTCGAGTGCAAGGAGTTGATTGCGATGAATCCTAAATTTTTCAAATGGGGATCTTATGGCATTCCAGGTTCACTGTTAAAATAATTTAGAAATTTAGTTATGTCTTTGATATTTTTATTCAGTTAATAAAAAAAAACAGAATTTCCCCAAAAGCGAAAAATAACCATGGTGCGGCCCTTTCCACATCTGAAACAAAACTAATATATCTTGTTATAGAGGTATACCACCAATTTTGAAATTGATTGAACTGATAGTAAGCCCTAGCTTTAAAAAGATCAAGATCAACAAACCCCATAAAATTTACTGGCACCGATTACTCAAATTTAGGTTCACCAACAGGTTTGTAGCTTGGTTTAAATCATATTTAGGTAATCTAATTCATTATTTAATTCAAGCTATTTAGAGGTACCACAAGGATCACATATTGACTCACATATTGAAACCGAAGTAATATAGCATGCTCAGATTTTGATGTAAGCAAATCTTTGTCAGATCATCATCAAATCATACTAATAAACTGAAAGAAGATGTAAACAATCAGCAACTTGGTGTGACTCCAATATTTGCATGCTCTAATAAGTGCAAAATGGCATCATTCCATTCGAAAGTAAACCCTGATACACAGCACTCATACCATATCAATGGCACTCCTTTACATTTTAGTTTTCGAAATTAAAGGTTTAGAAACATGTCCAATGGACGATATACATGACATGACGTTCAAACAATTAAAATCCTATATTGTGCGTACGTCAGATTGCAACTGGAATATGCTGTCCACAAATGGTGTCTCTTTTACAAATTTTTTAACCAACTCAATGCGTTGTTGTGTTGTTCAAAAAATTTGCTGTGGTACATACATTGGAAACATGGATGCAACTATACAATCAAGATTTGAATAACACCTTAATTTGGAGCAGTGACCACCGTATCTGACTTGCTGAAAAACTTACAATGTCCCGACGCTCCAAACCAGAATTGCGTTGCTAAAATGCTCGTTTATTGGTATCATGCAGGCAGACCTACATAATAGCAGCCACGGCGCAAATGAACCAATCAGTGTGAAGTCGAAAGCCTTTAGCAACATTGACAACTTATTTATTTTTTGCATAAGTAAGGACAGCTTTCGACATAAGTTAAAGCAGTAATATGCCCGAACCTGAACTGGTTTTAGACTTATATTTGTTTAAAACGTGTATGATTTTTTTTAAATATTTCAATTTTCAAATAAAAATAAGAGACGACAAGTTTACCGGTAAAAAAAAACAAATTTACACCTACCCTTTCGATCGCAGGTTTAGATCTGGCAAACAACTACTTGGAAGTAGTAGTTTGCCAGATCTAAACCTTTCAAACCCTACGGAAAGATAACAACGTAAACATCATAATCACTGCGACAAATAATCATTGCTTTAGTTTACATATTTGAGTGGAATAATAATCAAAACGGAATGAAATAAAAACACCTACACCGGCATGCCACTAAGTTTCATCCAGCAGATCAGGGAGCTGGCAAAGATTCAATGGACTGAACAATCAGTAACCTCTCAAATCCCGTAATGGGATGTGCCAGTGAAAAAACTACTAGTTCGAAAAGGAACGCAGATTCGATAGAGTGAAGCCATAGAAAGAAAGAAATAACGAGGTTTGGTATCATTTTTACAATTAAAGGGAGGAGGGGCTCCCATTCTTGAATTACAGTAATTTATTTTTTACAGTAACGAGGATAACTATATAGAGATAATTCTAATTTACTGACTGTTTGTGTTACTGACACTTTCTTCTTCACATCGCTGAAGCTGATTTTACGCACCTTGCTCGTTATACGAATAGTCGGCTTTTTTTAACAATTAAAATGAGATGTGAGGTTCACCAAATGTTTGTTAATGAATAAATATGTAAATGTAAAATTCTTTTATATTGTATATCACAATTCCTAATATTATGCTGTGTGCCTCAGGTCGTTTTTTTCTGCTAAATTATGAACTAAACTTTTTAATGTGACCTTACACTATTCGACGCCAAGTTACAAACGAAAAGTCTCCTCGCGAGGTAATTTTTCAATTTAGTTGTCGAATGTCATTATTTGGTATTTAATGCAATTGTATTATTGTGTAAAAATTTTTACATGACACTTTTTTTTATTTTTAAACATTTTATAGTTTATAATAACATTTGCAAATAATGCAACTTTCATATCATCTTCTATTATTTTTATTTAATTTAATATTTCCTTTATCCACGAAAAGTCGACAATTTAGTATTTTGAATAGTCAGGCACGGCTTGCTTTGTTGTTGTTACTGCCACCTATGCATTTTTATTGTGAATTACTGAGCAATTTACCGTGCGATTCTGACGTATAGTCACAGAGGTCTTAACTACAATATTGTACATAACTAAGAGAATTCTCTTACTTAAGACTATTTTGCGATTCTGCACGTACTGATCAGTAAAGAGGTTCTCAAACCTCTTAGCTTAATACCTACCAAATAGGTCTTAAACATCATAAATGCTACAATTTTAGTATATTGCACGAAAACTAATGAAAATGAATTGTGCAAATAAATAATTAATTAAATTTTATTTTAAAATACACAAACTGGATTTTAGATGTAATATTTTTATAAAGCAAAAATATTCCGACTATCGCGCGGAAGTAAATATTTTGTTGTTGTTTGTTTTCAGTATAACCCATATAATAAATTTTTTGTATAATTATTTAATTTTTCTAATTTATTACAAAAATATAAATATTAAAACTTAATTTTTCACAAAAATATGTCGTATTTTATCGTTTATTTAACAATAAAAATACAATTTCAATGGCGTGCATTAATAGAAATCACAATTGACAGGTCTCCAAAAATATTTGGCGAGTTTTTATTATAAAAATTAAGAGATTCTCTTACAAAAATCTATTAACGAAAAACCTCTTTACTGTTAGCCTCTTAATAGTCTTAAAATCAGAATCGCACGGTTAGTTTAGTTCATAATTTAGTCGAAAAAACCAACCTGAGGCACACAACGTTAGATAAGTTTGACTGCGAAATTAGTTAAGACATTGTAGAATTCCATTTACCCTAATAGTCGGGCCTATAATACAACCATAAAACGGAATTTGATCACAATTGGTTCAGAAATTACTAAATTCCATTCGACATTGTGAGCTTGTTGCATTCCTGCTTTCTCTAATGTACCAGTCTCATCAAGACTGAAATGATGCCATTACCATCGTGTGATTCTTCGTAAAAATGGAATTTCGTGCGAAATGTTAAGTAAGGGTGACGATCAAATATTTTATCTGATGTCACAACTTTATGTCCTACTGAAGAAATTCTAAAAGAGTGAAAGACGACACGGTCTTGCCTAGTACAAAAAAGGGAGGTAGGTTAAATTGTAATAACTATCGCGGAATAACTTTGTTAAACACTGGTTGGCTTTGGAACAACGAAATGACAGCAAAACTACTTATATGCGAGTGCAATTGTTCAATTCACTTAGATGATAATGTTAGAGAAATGTTACGAAAACCACTTCACTCCCTTCTCTTATGGTACATTTAGCAAAAATCAAAATGCGTGCGGCAGCGTCTGATATCTATATACAGACTACTGATGACTCAAATTTCAAATTATACAACGAAAATAAACTTTCCGTGGCCTTTAAAATTACATCAGGAATATGGAAAGGTGATCCTATCGGCCAAATACTAATTAAGTTATCTTTAGAATAAGTCATCCGTCAGCTTAACAAAGCTTAGTTCACCTGCTTTTCGTTTATGCTAATGATATTGTATTCCTGAAACAAATCCTCGTGCCATTTAAATTTACAGCTCATCAGATCGATCGTCAAGTCAACTAAACGAAAAACATTTATGGCTACCGAAAGAAGGTAAATGGCCCGTTTCACACTGTACTTCTTTGAAGTACTACTTCTTACTTCAAAATAAGTCGTAATAGATTTTTTATTGCTAATTTAAAACATTATTTTATATTTAAACACACAATTTTCTTGTGTTGTTTTATTCTGCTCTTTCGAAAATAAAATTTAAACTAAAATCTACATCTCAAAAATGGCCTTAATTTTTTCTTATTTCATTTCTATTTATGTTAGGCTAATCTGGTTTTATAGGTCAACGGGGAAAGAGACAAAAATAGGTAACTTCAACAAAGTATAGTATGGAACGCCCAAATATGTGAATAATTTGTTTGGGGAGATGCACAATGCGAGAACGAAAAAAGAGTTTGAATAAAAAGGGTGGTTCAAGAATAATGCATATTTTATTTTTTAAACAAATATACAAATACATGTTATTTTTGAAAAATAGTAATGCAGCATACATACCTGCGGACCCGATTGCGGCACAATTCTGCAGTTTTGAGTTGAAGTTAGTCTTTGCTCAAAATATTAGTCTATTTCGTACGTCATTTTGATTGTCAAATTTTTCGCTTGCACAGTGAACACGCCATACAAATATTTATTTCTCAGTAGGCGTAAATTTTTTTATTACTTTGACGTTTCAATTTTCGGAGTGAAGAATTTTGTCTGAGTAACATTTTTAATTTTTTTTTTATTATAATTCAAACGACTGCGGTTGATAATCATGTTGGAATGTAGAGAGATAGGTAAAAGTGATTGATCAAGCGACTGGCTGATAAACATGTCGGAATGGAGAGAAAAAGTTAAAAGTGATTATGGCGAATATTGTTACAGGTAATTTTTCTATAAAACCACCTGAATTCTTTATTTCTATAACTATATATAAATATTTAACCTTAGGACGAAGTCAATCAAATTTACAGAGGAAAAAATTGGAACTGCTTAATGACCAGTGCGTAGTTACAATTCGTGAGAACAGAAGGCAAATACTCGGGTATTGAGCACAAAATTGTTTATGCTGTGGTTCAGATTATAAAATTGATGACGGAAGAGGCTTAGCCTGTCGCAGAATTCGCGTTACAATATGCCAAAGACAATTGCACGAAAGTGACTGCGCTACATAAGGCCCATATTATGCGAATGGAGTGTTTTTTTTGTGCTGCTGTCGTGACATGGCCGTTAAATATCCCGAAGTGAAATGTGATGTATTTGGATAATGTGTGCTTAAACATGGTGCACGATCCACGTAAATATGATGTGCTTGTTATGCCAAATTAACATTATGGTGACATTTTGAGTGATGCGCGCTTGTCTAGTTGGTGGTTTGGGCACCAATAGATATAACCAGGACCGCCATTGCGTAGACCGACATTTTGCTTCCTACCTTATTTTTTTACAACTATGTTATGTATTAAATCCAGGAATTTTTTATCCTCTTAAAATTTAATAAAAAATTTGATGTTTTAACAAAAAGTATTGAGTTTTTATTTATTATTTCATATCAACTACAGCCCCTTCATAAATATGGTTGATACCCCGTGATGATGAATCTAGATGACATGCTCCTCATTGAATTATAATCACTTCGTAACATTCGTGTACCATCTTTACCAGATACAACTAATGGTAACCCCGAATCACATGCCCGTACAAAATAGTGGCGTATATGCCGAATATGCTTGCCGTGGTCGGCTTATCTAAACCTGTAGAAAATTCCGTTCAGGCATACTTGAATTTGTATATTAACCGATGGTGGCTAGTCCAGTTGATGGTCAGGGTGTCAGCAAACATCTGTTGCCATTCGGAATTATTGTAATTTTCGTTTCGCTTTTACGTTGCTTGCGTAAATTTTCTCTGTTTTGTGATCGGCCAGTGTATTTTGACCTAAGACTACTTGTAAATGCGTTTGAAGAGCAAATATTGTCTAAAATTGTAAAATTATACATTAAACTGTTACTGAAATAATTATTTAAAAAGCCATTACCGTATAATCAATTTTACTAGTGTCGTCTGTTACACAATTATCTCTTGCGGCCATCATATTGATCATCGATTATTAATATCAGTTTTTAGATCATTCTTGATTCGGGACAGTTTCCTAGATTTCATGCAAATTATTCTCAAAGTTGACTACATCCTTCTCAAGTATTTGAGCTTGAACGAAATTTACTTGGCCCATTATATACCAGTCCGCAACACTTTCTGCTACTATATCGATAGCTGGTTTCACATCATCGACCAATAATGATTTCAACCGTTTGCCGTAAATTTTTATTTTTTCCAAAGCATGGAATTGTTCATCGTTATAAGTTAGTGAACAAGTAGCTCGATGACGAAGTAAATGTTGCCAGGAATCACGCAATCGCTCAATCGAGGTTTTCAATTTTTTTTTTGCTCGGATTCGGCCCGGACATCGATTATTTCTGATGGCATTTTGCAATTCTCGCGTTATCATCTCATCAGTTACAGTTACTGACTTGAAATAGTTGCCGCATAGGATTCACAACCTTATCAAAATCAACTTTTAATTGTATCACCTCTTTTAAAAGTAATTTAGATTTATTATTTTCATCCTGTTTTACAGACATATATATCACACTGTTTTACACATAAACATAATACTAAAAATATTAATAAATAATAATAATATTATAAAATTTAAAAATATTATTATTTATTAATATTATTGGTATAATTATTATATAATAGTATTATAATTATAATATTAATAATGTTATTAAAATCTTTGGTTTTCACAAATATATAATTGTCAAATACATCTATATTTTCTGTGAAATATAAAGCAAACATAAAAAAGGCGCCTTACAATGAGCACAAAATTTAGTTCCTTTTGTAGTTTTTGGGTGGCAAGCTTGAGGAAACCATAGCTCAAAATAAAAAATATTTCAATTCGATTGCGGCAAGAGTAGGCGGGGCATAGAGAAAAACACGTAATTTGATTGGTTTATCTTGTGGAAACGATTGCGACAATCGTTGTATCCGCAAGTATGTATTCAGCATAAAACTTTTATTTTAGACTACAAACAAAACATCGATCAAATAGTCGCCACAATCTTGTTGGCTCGCTCTTGCTCTTTTATTTTAATCGACACGTGCTATCATTTTGGAAATTTTCCATACAACGTGGTCAACAACGAACCCCAATATTTTATTATTAACCATACTCAGTGTACTATTTCCGCAAAACCTTCCCGCGATGCGACACAAATTATGATAGCTTGAGTCATATTTGAATTTTTTTTTAAGAGAAAAATTAAATATTGCATTCTTCATACGACCACCCTTTGTTTGGGTAGTTCGTAACAGAGCAAAATTCAGTTTATGTGACCATAACATTTGTACATGATGCTGTTTAGACCAGTGGTTGATATTAGTTGCGGGTGGTTTACGCTGATGGTAAGAGGCATTCGGGAGCTTGTACTCGAGCTGGTGATTCAAACTACGTATGAATTACATAAGAATGAAAGTAAATGAACGGAAGAACTGCTACACGATGGATGTATTACGTTGAGCGGCATCTAAACTCAATACAAAATCGTTTCTCTCATCCCCTTGTCGTGTAAACTGAAAAATTTGAAGAAATATCGTAGGCGTTCTTCCACGGAATGTTGCGCAAACTCTTTAAGAGACTCCGCACAATTATTTCTCAACGGACAATCCTCCGTTCACATAATTCTTTATAAACGGATTATTCTCCATGTAAAGTATTATTCCAAATAATTTACAACAATGTTGTATATACATATAATGTACATAACAACTTGTACATACATAATCGTACAACAACACTTGTACATACAAAATTATTGTAAGCAAAATATATTTAAAAAATTATATTTTGGTTTCACAACAATTTCGAAAATCGCGTAAAACTTACATACACACTAACATGCCATTGCACAATAGATGGCATAGCAATCATCTATGTTTACTAAACATATTTGTAAACGGGTGCACCAAAATATTTGGTGCAGTTAAAAATGCAACCAATTTATAAACCAATAAATCCGGTTTTGGATTTCAAAGTTTTTTGTTGGATGCTAGGCAAAGAAAATAAAAAAATAATATTGGGCTTGCCTATTCGATTTTGGAATTTTGCCGGAGCAACATGGGGCAGAAAATCACGCACCAGTAACAACACAAACAAAAGAAATTAATTTTTATTAAATAAAAATTCAATTTAAAATTAAATTCAAAGTTTTTTTTATTTATTTATATTTATTATTTTTATAATTTATCGAAGTGCTCCGCATCTTACTCTATAACCCTCTTTAGGTCTGTCTTTGGATATTTGGGTAACTTTCAGCTAATAAATATTAAAAATTTAAAGCATGCCGTTTATTCCAGGTCAACGGGATCAATTCTTTTATACCGTAGACAGACACAAAATTTATCGCGATTTTCAGTTATCTAGATTGAAAATAAAATTATAATAATCGTAATAAACAAATTGTGGTGACAGAAAGTAAACGGATTTTTGCGAGTGTGCCTAATTTATCAGGGTAGATTGCATTTATCTAGTTATGAAAACTTAATAATTCTGTTTTGAAAAAATCGTGTACAGACAGACAGGCAGAAATAACTTAATAATCTAGATAACGAGGTTATCTAGTTTGTGTCTGTCTAAGGTATTACCTAATGCACTGGCCTATTTTACTACAACGAGATTACTTTATAAAAATTTATATTTCATTGAGAATGTAATGAAAAACTACAAAAACAAATGCCGCAACGCTTCATAAAATATTGCATAAAACTGGTAATAAACAAAAATCAAAAAATAAATAAGTTTTTGTTTTCTTAAAAAACTATTAGGTATATGAAATTACCCAGTATATGCAGTTTTTCCACTGTGTGGAGAAAATGTTCTAATTAAATTCTGAATTCCGTCCTACAAAATATCAAAGACACAAGAATTTCAATTTTGTCCGAAAATAACTTTCTTCTTCTTCCCAACGTTGTACTTTGCATGAGCTACCGATGAATTTTGTTTGAAAATGCATAAAAACGATGAAATAGACTGTATATTTATACAATGCTGAAGAAATTCCGTTTACATTCGCGTGCAAAAACCACACTCTTTCTCAATGGAAAGAACTGTGTAAAGCACACAGAAATCGACTACTCGCAAAGAAAAGTGTCACAAAAAATTCCAGTGTGGGTGTGAATGGCGACTGAGCCGACGAAAAAGAAACCGGATTTATTCCATATCCCTCTTTCTACCAAAAAAAAAATTGGCTCCATTTAAGTCCAAACCACACAAATGTGTGAGTAGAACTACATAGTATGTAATGGCTTTTTTGATCAAAAATTTCGCTTGATTTGAAGTACAATCAACACAATTGTGCGAAAAGTTATAGTGTTTTTTTCGGACGAAAATAAGCTTAAAAGGAATACATAAATGTGTAAATTGGTTCAAAACACATGAAAAAATAAATTGTTGACATGATTCTTTTGCCTTACACACACAATTTTATGGGCAGGCAGGGAAAGGGATATATTTTTCCATACTTTTTGTGTTTTTGATAATTTGGTATACGGAATTTAGTGTGGAATTTGAGCTGTTTTTTCCACACATTGGAAAAATTGCATAATGTTGCGTTTTAATTTGTGCTGCCTTGTCACGGGAACCAATTAGATCTATGTTTATGTTTTTTTTGTATATGCATAGGGTGGTTAAATAAAAATTTTGGAATATTTTTTTTTTCTCATGAGTATATGACTTCAGTCAGTTTGAGCGCATATTTAAAAATACATATACATATTTAAATAAAAATGTTTACCGCGATGGAAACGGTACAATTGGACCATTGTGAAGTTATTGGACACTTTTAAATTTTTGGACATTTTTATAATTTGGACAGAAATTTACGCGAGTGTCCAAAACTATTTTTTAGACATAATTTCGATTTTAGACAGATATTTCTACATTTCTAAAAAATGTAAATACAAAACTAATTTTGTTTATAAAAAGGATCAAATTTTTGTATTTCATATACTTTTCAGAAATAACTTTAATCATCGATATGAAATATGATATATGCAATTTTTATATGAAAGAATGTCGTTGTAGTTTTACCATAAACTACCATAACACAAATCTCAGAGATTGGCTCCCATAGCGGCTATATAGGTTTGGAAGGGCATACATCATGGAGATAAAATCACCTAATGCCATTTCGAAATGAACTGTAGGGCTCTCGTATAAAATTTTTGAACATTCACGCTCCCGCGATTTTTATATGAAAAATGTTGTTGTAGCTTATGGTAAATCACACGAATCTCAGAGATTGGCTCCTATTTCTAGTTCTAGTTAGGGGTCTACAATTTTTTTATTTTTTTCTATTTTTATCGTTACCAATTTTTATTTACAAGAAGTATACAATAATTTAAAAGTAAATAAATTAAAAATATAATAAATTGCAAGTATTTTGTATTTTGTTAATAAACCCGATAAGTTTATCGAAAAATTCGATTCGAGAATTCGAAGATATTAGTTTCAAGATATGTAGTATTATTAAAGTACGTCACTAGTATAATTTTTGTTTGAGGGCTTTTCCTTTCATTTATGGTCCTGCCCAAGATCAGCTAAATAGTAGATTTTTAAGAAATCATAACAATTTTATTTTTACGGACCTATATATAAAATATGGTGTATAGCATGTATACTACATCGCAGCCCACGTATATATTTATGCATATGACAACTATGGTATATATATATATTATGTTAAAAACGATTTTAGAAATATACAATAATTTTTTAAATTTGTTGTTTTATTGAATAATTCGTAATTTTTTTTTTTTTAAACATAAATAAATTTCTTATGAATTTATGTATTTTATTATTTTTCATCACGTATCCAGTCATCGATACATTTTGGTGAAGGAAAATTTTGTCATGCGCCACCAATTGTGTGGGTACTGTAAAAGTACCATGTCAAAAATTTATTTTTGTACGTGTTTTGACCCAACTTACGCATTTTTGCATTCCTTTTAAAATTATTTTCGTCCGAAAAAAACACTATAACTATATACACAATTGTGTTCGAAATTTTTAGCGTAAGTGTAGATGACGTATATACATACACAATACATCGCCGAAATCGGGTAAGATGAAAATTTTTTAAAAAAATTTCTTTATAGGATTGTATACTTATCATTTTTAGGAGGTGCAAGCCAAAAATTTCGGAAAAATCACCACATTTTCCTGAAAAATTTTCAGTTTTTCCTAAAATATTTTTTTTGATTTTTTTCATCGAAAAATGAAAATCTGCCGTTTTTTTTATCAAATCTTAATTTTAATGAAAGAAATTCGAATTACACTGTCATTACATTTTTGCGTTATTTTAATAAAAAATTTTGATTTTCCGGAAAATTTTTCCCTTTTTTTATTTCTTCAATATTTTGTTTTAGTTTTATTTATTTTTATTAATAATAATTGCTTCGTCAACCTTGCAAACATAGATCAAAGAGTTTTTATCGCTTTTTCTGATAGTGCCACAAATGTTAAAAAAATCAACTTTTGTAAATATAGTTTTTTTTAATGTAATTTTAATTCGTTGTATACCTTAGAGGATAGGGCTGCCCCCAAACCCCCAATGTTCAAGAATTTATACAATTCTTCAAGTGCCAAATTTTATTTATAATTTCAAAATAAGTAAATAAAATAATAAAATTTTCTACTTGAAAAATTGCAAAATTTTCCCGGAAAAATTACTTGTACTGTCGAAAAACTGTTAAAATACAATAATAATATTTAAAAAAAATTACACATTTGTATTATTTTGAATAAAATAATACGCAATTTGTCACCAAAAAAATGCAAAAGATCAGAATTTTCCCGGAAAATGTGATAAATTTCTGAAACTTTTGGCGTACACTTCCTAAAAACGATAGATGCACAATCCTACAAAGAAATTTTTTAAAAAATTTTCATCTTACCCGATTTCCGCGATGTAAACGTCATCCATTACATCTATGATTTTTTTATCTACACATTTGTGTAGTTTGGACTTAAATAGAGCCAACTTTTTCTTTTTGATTGATATGTACAAAAAATAAAAAAAATATATTTCTAAAAACAAAAAAAAAATAAAAAAAATTCGGCCCTTCGACCCATTCGGCCCTTTGACACATTCGGCCCTTCGACATTCAGCTCTTCGACATTCGGTCCTTCGACACATTCGACACATTCGGCACTTCGACATTCGGCCCTTCGACATTCGGGCCTTCGGCACGTTCGGCCCTTTGAAATTCGGCCCCTCGACATTCGGCCCATCGACATTCGGCCCTTTGATATCATACCAAATTAATTTGATGTTGCTTAGCAACAGTGGGCGAAGTGCAACAGAAATATCTTCTAAAATGTATCGAATATTGCAGCAACAACGAACATTAATATTTACCGCGTCTCAAACTTATAATTGTTATTGATGCCGCATCCAAAATTTCCATATACTCTTTTATCAATTTGAAACCTAACGAAGTTAAATTTCCGTTCTTCGCTATTTTCCGTTTGCAGTCGTTCATTATATTTTTTGTACTCGGCTCGGATATTATTTGGTTGTTCTCTGTTTAAAAAAAATATTAACAATGGTACGCCTACGAAAAAATTACCGATGAGACGTTTACAGGTTTAAAATTGTTAGGTTCAGACGAAATGGTCGGTATAATTTTGGGATGTGCATGGCATGAATGGAGATGGGAACACCAAACGTTTTATGATCTAATTTATTGCTACAATATAATTCTGATAATGGTTTCGGTTGTAATCTGCCCATTATTCCAAAATACCTAAATGCACAATTAATGTTTATTATACCTACATATATATCTATTATATATGTCTATTATATAATATCTATTGTATATGTATTATCTATTATATAACATCTTTTATATATCTATCTATTATCCATTATATATCTATTATATAATAAATCAATTAATGCGTTTAGTCTTAAAAAACAGTATATTTGGCCGATCCTGGACAAAACCATTAAAAAAGGAAAAATCCGCAATCAAAATTGTAGTGACGACATTGTAGTGACGAAATTCCTTCATATAAAAATAGCGGATAGAGCGAATTTTCAAAAATTATATACGAGAGCCCTACGGCTCTTTTCGAAATGGCTTAAGTTGATTTTTATTCCATAATGTATACCCTTTCAAACCTACATAGCCACTATGGGAGCCAATCTCTGAGATTTGTGTAATGTACCATATTTCTGATGATTCAAGTAATTTCTGAAAATTGAAAATTTAATAAGTGAAATACAAAAATTTGATCTTTTTTATAAACAATTTTTTTTTTTTGTATTTACATTTTTTAGAAATGTACACGTGTTCAAATATCTGTCTAAAATCGAATTTATGTTTAAAAAAATAGTTTTAGACACTCGCGTTAATTTCTGTCCAAATCATAAAAGTGTCCAAAAATTTAAAAGTGTTCAAAAACTTCACACCGTTTACAATTGGTACAATTTAGTGAGAAATTTCGTCGTTCAGCGGTAGTATGCATGCATAGGTTCCCAAGATGAGTAAGAAGTTCTAAGGCAGCTCCATTCTCATTGTTTATGTTTTTTGGTTTGCAGTTGTTTTGTTTTCGTTTAATTCCACAAATGTGTACTTGTTGGTTTTTCGTGTTATTTTACAATATATAAGCGTTAGTACAATCTTTGTGGTAGAATTCATTTCCGGTTATACCACATTGATCAAAAAGTTCTCGGAATAACCACCGTGTGGTGCTCCCAGCATTCCGGTTTGAGTTCTGTTTTTTTTTGTTAAGTTGGTACATCTGTTTTTGATACTCCCTCTAAATCTTAGCGTCATAGCTTGACATTTGCAAAAGTTACGTAGCAAAGAGTCCATCTATCTCTGTGTGTGTTTGCGATTATTTACAATTTTAGAAATGGATTTAAATTTGCAACAACGAACTTGTATTAAATTTTGCGTAAAAAACGGATTTAATGGTGCGCGAACGTTGGAAATGTTGGAAAAGTGTTTCGGCAATGATTCTCTAAAGAAACCGGTCGTTTACCAGTGGCACGAGCGGTTCAAAAGTGGTCGTGAGCCAATCGAAGATGATGAACGCAGTGGCAGACCATCGACATCGAAAACTGACAAAAACATTGATAAAGTAAAAGAAATGTTGGTCAATAACCGCAAATTAACCATCAGAGAGATAGCGGAGGACTTGAACATTGCCTATGGATCCGTTGCCTATGGATCATTACTGGAGACGAGACGTGGGTTTATGAGTACAACACGCAATCCAGACATCAAGCAAGTGAATGGCGTTCACCAAATGAGCCGAGACCAAAAAAACCACGCCGTTTTCAGTCAAAAAAGAAGGCAATGGTTTAGGTTAATAGGTTTTCATGGTTTACAACGGTGAAGTGCACAATTTTTGCCAGAAGGCCAGACCGTAAACAAAGAGTATTATTTGAGTGTTATGAGACGTTTGCGTGAAACAATTCGCCGAAAGAGACCAGAATTGTGGGCAGAAAACTCGTGGATGTTGCACCATGATAACGCACCGTCGCATAGTGCCATCATTATTCATAATTTTTTGACGAAAAATGCAACAAATGCCATCCAACAGCCACCGAATTCACCTGATTTGGCTCCCTGTGATTTCTTTCTGTTTCATTGAGTTAAAAAACCTATACGGGGAACGCGTTTCAGCAGCCGAGAGGAAATAATGGAAAAATTGCAGGAAGCATTGATGGACATACCGAAAACCGAATATAAAAAATGTTTCGAGGATTCGATCGAGCGCTGGCGTAAGTGTGTTGCAGTCGATGGGGATTACTTTGAAGGGGACAACATACATTTAGATTAATAAACTTGTATTTTTAGTTTTCTGAATAAATTCCGGGAACTTTTTGATCAAGGTGGTATATAGCGGGGATCTAATTTTTCATGGCAGTAGAAATTCATGTTCAGGTATTTAGTGGGAGTCAATATTAAGCGGTATGTCGCGTGTTATAATTTCAGTTCCTCAGATAGTTGGTTTAAAAAAGCGGTATAGTATATAGAGGTATAGCACTATTTAAGTTTTATTTCACTTTCACTTCACTTAAACTCACAATTAACTAGTTTGAACATGATTTTATTTGATTTTAATCCTTTCAACATAACTGTTTTCGTTCTGTATTCTTCGATATGCTTTGAGGATACATATTTTCATTTTCTTTTGGGTTTAGACTTGGGTAAGATTCCAATAGATGATAAATCAGTTTTGAAGTTGATATTGGGTCTAAATGATCGTTTTTTTAAACAAGTGCACTTTATTTGGATTGATGTTTTAAATTTTATTTATTCACTATTCTAATTTCTAAATTTATTTTCTAGGTATAATTTATATTATTTTAATAATTAAATAATTTATTTATTAATTTATTAAGTTTAGCTTAATTTTTATTAATTGTTGTAATCCTATAATATTACGTCCCTTAAGCTAGCAGAACCCATACGGCAGAACATTACAAGACAGTATGGATAACTATAGGCTAATTAAATGCGCTATTAAAAAATTGTAGGCTCCATCCCTTCCAACTAAAATGCGGGTTCTGCTAGCTTAAGAAAACGTTAGCAGAACCCATAACAAAAACAATTAGAAAATTGTTAGTTTTAGGCTAATTAAATGCCCTATTGTATTTTTTTATTATGCTCGTCCTAGGAGAAAAGTAACGCTTCATCACTAAAAAGCTAGCAGAATCCAAATCGATAATCGGACCAAAACAGAAATTAGAACGGACAACAAGAACAATTGACATTCAAATAATTTTAGACTCATTATGAGATAATCAAATTAAAAATTTTGGGGCTCCACTCGTTTTTGACCAAGTTTCAGGCCATTTTGACCAAGTTTCAGGCCAAACACGAAATTAGAACAGAAAACAAGAACAATTGACTTTCAAATAATTTTAGGCTCATTTTGGCCTAATCAAAAGCCACATTAAAAAATGTTGGGCTCCACTCGTTTTTGACCAAGTTTCAAGCCATTAAATCTAAAGCTAGCAGAACCCAAATCGAAAATAGGACCAAAACCAAAATGAGAACGGAAAACAAGAACAATTGACGTTCAAATGCTTTTAGGCTCGTTAAGGCCTAATCAAAAGCCACTTTCAAAAAATTTTGGCTCCCCTCGTGTTTGACCAAAGTGCAGATCATTTAATCTAAACCTAACAGAACCCAAATCGATAATCGGATCAAAACAAAAATTTAAACGGAAAACAAGAACAAATGACATTCAAATAATTTTAGGTTCATCATGACCTAATCAAATATCAAATTAAAAAATTTTGGGCTCCACTCGTTTATGGCCAAGTTTCAGGCCATTTAATCTAAAGCTGGCAGAACCCAAATCGAAAATCGGACCAAAACCGAAATTAGAACGGAAAACAAAAACAATTGACTTTCAAATAATTTTAGGCTCATTATGGCCTAATCAAAAGCCACATTCAACAATTTTGGGCTCCACTCGTTTTTGACCAAATTTCAGATCATTTAATCTAAAGCTAGAAGAACCCAAATCGAAAATCGGACCAAAACCGAAACTAGAACGGAAATCAAGAACAATTGACATTCAAATAATGTTAGGCTCATTTTGGCCTAATCAAAAGCCACATTAAAAAATTTTGGGCTCCACTCTGGATCCGGAAAGCATTAATTTACAATTAAATTCCAGGAAATTTCCAGATGAATGTGAAATAATAATATCTTTTTCTCAGGTTGCTGATTTAGAGAAGCAATTATTGAAGACCAATACCATCGTTATCCTTTAAATTAATAGGTTTAATGGATTAGCCTTTATCCTTCCTTTAGTAGATTAGTATACTATAGTAGATTAAAATTTTATTGTGCCGTACGATCACTAGATGTCTGAAACCGGATCGTTCCGTCCCAAAAAAATACCTTTCCTATTTTTATGTGTAAACAGGCTGTAGGAATAGGTTATCCGGAACACTTATCATGTACTTCTACAGTCCAATCAATCAATCAATCACATGGAAAAATTACATAATGGGTTTCTGTTTCACGTTTTTGTTTTATTTTTTTTCTTAATTTTTCATTTTGCATCTCCAATTTCATGCGGTAGGTTGGCGGATAGATAGATATAAGCACACGGCTCTGTGCGTGCAAACTTTTTGTTATTTGATATTTTATCGTAAAGCTTTTAATTATTTAAGTAAATTTTTATAAATTCTCAATGCAAAACGAGTGATCGCGATCATCAGAATCGGACTAGGAAAGTAGTCAAAATGTATTTTACAATTTCATCGCCACATTCATGCAAAATGTAATATACGAGTATCAACGATGAAGTAAATTGTTGTAAAATTTTCTTGTTTGCGTGCGGGTGGCGCATGACAAGATGAAAATACCATAAATAAATATTTAATGTATTTATTTAAATAAAAAATATTTATTTTTCAAAACAAATAACAACAAATTTTTAATTTCGAATGAAAGTTATTAATAGTTCCGTGTGAAAGTACTAAGGAAATCGGGTGTATTTGACGTAGACAATGTAAGAAATCAGTATGGAAAAGTGTGTAAACGAAACCCAGTTTCCCAAAAAAATATCCATCTTCTTTCTAACGTGATTTTTATTCTTTTTAGTCGAGATTCGCACTAACACCGACATTTTTGTGTCAATTTTCTTTGGCGAGTAATGGCATTGTATATTGGGTAAATGTTTATTTTTACTTTGGTTTTGTAATGGTGTTATTGTGATTGGTCTATTTTCATTTTTCAACACTCTCGAATTAAATACACAATAGTAGGAAATTCTTCCATTTAGTGTCAATCTGTGTGACAACAACTATGATAATCGACACACAATCAATTTCGATACACCGCCTCATAAAGATAAATAAATAACACAATTTACAAAAATCCAATTCGAATATAAAGTTCAGAATGGTACTGTATGCTCCATCTCTTAGATAAAAAATAAACAATTTTTTGTGTCTTAGCTATGAAAACTGACCACGTATTATCTTGAATAGGAGCCTTAAAACACACTATGTGTTTTCAAAGTAATTTGAGTTATACGCATAAGAACTCTAACGGTACACTTGAAGCAGAGTGTAAACAACAAAACAAGAAATTACTTGAATTCTCTAATCAACCGTAACACTGGGTCACTGACTGAGAAAATAAAAAGTAAGATTTAAGCCAATTTCATCATCTTTCTAAATAAAATCCCTTTTATTGAGATGAAATTACCGATAATACTTATTCAAAATATTCCACTGTTTATACGAAAACACCAATAATGTACTTTAAACAATTTCTTCGTCATTCTTTAATGTATGTGCTTTTAGTAAATAAATTTAAAAACAATAGTCATATTTACTTATTTGATAAGGCGTAAACAGTCACCATAGATAACGCGGAACATAATTTATAATTAGTTACACGCACACACACACAGACACATTATATCGGATCACCTTAATTTCAGTCGAACTTCTAGCTAAATACGAGCACAACTAAAATTTGTGTACAAAAAATGAGATAACGTGTGGCCTGACGAATTTATAACGGAAAAGGGTGGCAATCAGTATAATGCCTCCATATAAAGCACACACCTCATTCATTCGTAATACATATCTAAAAATCTAATTAATCACGTATTTTGGAAGTAAATTAAAGCAATCAATATACCGACAAAGTTTTTCTTTTCATTTCCGTTTTCCAATAACAAATAAATTGCACACCATATCACATTTTTATTCTTCCACATTGACTGAAACAAACCGAAAAATAGAATTCTTGACAAATAAATGTGCCAGCTAACCACCTCTCAAGTTGTGTTTTCTGTAAAACAGATTAGAATGTAATCATCTCTCTCCGCCTGATTATTTACTTATTAAGAAAACAAAAAGTTTTATTGCATCACACCAAGTTATATACACTCAGTTGTAATTATAACGTCTGTAATTACAGATATATTTTAAGTACCAACTGTCTTTGCAACACAAGAATTTTATTGTATAGCGTCTTATCTTTGTTGAATGTATGGATTTATATATGTATATAGAGGAAGCTATACTTAAGATAATACTGTAATGAATAATATTCATCCTACTGCAAATGTTTGATTAAACTGAGTACTATTGTATAGTACGGTATACATCTCGCACAGCATAATATAGTACTACTTATCGAATAAGACGGTAAGAAAATATTTATTTTCGTATTTTTATATACGCGAGTCTTATCACCAAGACAGTTCAATTAATCGGCTTTATGATTGTGCTGTCTGTCTGTTAATCCACTTTTTGTTTAAATCGAATTATTAAATTAAGCGTACGTTAACTCATTTGCAATATAAATCTTACAACCACTCAAAACATGTGCGCGACTTCAGTGTGGTGTGTATAAATCCGATAGCAAACATTTTCCAAATGATTACTTTTTTGTTTTAGATTTTCGATGTCGCGTATTGACGCGACTATATTCAATCGATAGCAATTAAGGTAGAATTGTGTGCATAAAGTCTAATGGTATTAACAAAAAAAAAAAATTTACTATCACTACTATACTAAACTACTGTACATATTACTACTTTTCCATCCAAGTATATTTATACACGTACATTTGTGTTTACGATATGTTCATGTAATAATTTTGTGAAATCGACAGCAAAAATGGAAAAATTATGATAGATTTCGATGTACATACATGTACTCGTGTATAATGGAAAATTCACAAATTTAATGTATGTACGAGTAAGCACTTACACTATATTTACATTGATAGCGCGCATACTTGTTTGATAAACGGAACCAAGTATAGTGTAATGTCTTTGGAATTGAAAAAAATTGGAGTGATACATAAAACATACATACAAGGTAATGGCAATTTATTACATAAGTAGTCACAAACACTTAAATGAGATTGACATTGGCCGATTAAATTATGTAAAGGTCGTACGTTAAAATGCTTTTTTGTAATTGTGACATGATATGGCAATAAATCAATTTACCTATTCGTACACACTACGCTATTTTATACACAATACTGTGATTACAGTTAAGGTTTTCCATCCAATTCCTATCACGTTCTTCAATGTTAGGTATATTGATTTTGTTGTATCAGAGCTTTTTAATCTTTGAAAAAAACGAACATGACTTTCGAAATATTATCTCGATCCGAACATAGAAATTATTTATTAATACCGTAGGGTAATCTATAAATTACATACTGTGAAGTTACGCTAAACTTATGGCGTATGAGTGAACTAGTGAATTGAATGCTGTTATTTTATCTAAAATACCGAAATTTCGGCGATTAAGCAAATTTGTATGGTACAGGAATTTATTAAATTTGGAATTTTAACGATATGTTGAATAAAATTTAACCAATTCTGGTTTAGCCACTACGTTTTAGGGTTGAAATTAACATATACTCATACCACATTTGATTCAGGGACTCCGTCTCATTATAACGATTTTATAATTACAATTTTTCATAAATGTATCTACTTAGTGTGCTACAAAGAACTTACCTAACAATTCATAATTGCACTCTGCTCTGGTAAACTATATGTAAACTTACGTCCCTTAAGCTAGCAGAACCCATACAGCAGAACATTACAAGATAGTATGGATAATTATAGGCTAATTAAATGCGCCATTAAAAAATTTTGGGCTCCATCCGTTTTTGACCTAACTTCATGTCATTTAATCTAAAGCTAGCAGAACCCAAATCGATAATCGAACCAAAACCGAAATTCGAACTCAAAACAAGATCTATTGACAATCGAATAATTTTAGGCTCGGTATGGGCTAATCAAATGTCTCATTAAAAAATTTTGGGCTCCATCCGTAAGTGATTTTACAAAACATTTCATAAGTGATTTTACAAAACATCACATATTTGAAATAATCACGTTTTACACACGGCAAAAATAGACTAAAAATTCCTTTAAAAAGTCATTCGGAGTTGAAAGGATTTAATGGTCTTACTCCTAATACTGTTTCATATTCGTCAAGAATTGAGTCTTTTCCAGTTTAGTACCAAAATCTCCATAATGGCAAAATTTAAATATGTTACGATGGAAGAACAAATAACTCGGCAAATCAACAGTAGCAATTTTTAAAGTAAGAAATGCTTTTAAAATGGAGAGCAGAGTAGGAACGATTAAGCTAAGGGTCAACCACGAGCTACAACAAAACGAGAAGATAAGAACATACAGTCAATATCATAAGTCTGTCCAATAATGCCGAACTACCAAACCCCCCTCTTCCCTCCTCAGCAACCAAACCCGCCAATTCATCTTTCTAACGGTGAATCGGCTAAAAGTGACGAGGAAGAAGCCTAAGCCTTCGTTGAACACTTTGAAAACGTACATTTACTCCAAACATTGGATTATCGATGGTTCAATGAAAAGAAAATGTAGCAATCAGACTTGAGAAGAAATTCAAGATAAGAAAACCACTAGTAAGATTATTTTTGCACATCAAATTTTGGCTGAGTGAGCCTTTGGATAGCTGGCTCAAATATTCCGGAACTACGAAATATAATCCCTAATGATCAATAAGGTATCAGAGCCGAGCACGGAACTACTGAGAAAGTACACCGGATAGCTATACAGAACAAAGGTCAGCATAAGAAGAGAAAAAATACTGCTCCGCCTACTTCTTGAATGTTGCCCAAGCATTCGATAAAGTTTTGCACGAGATTGTGCTTCATAAAATTAATCTTAAATTGCTAGAAATTTACCAATCGCAGATATTATGTAAAATACAATACCTCTAAATCAGACGAAAAAAACAGTGTGCAGTGTGCTTTTGGTCCATCGTTTATTTAATTTTCACTTCAGACCTAACAACGTCCTCGCAAATTATGACGCCTACTGTCACAAATGTTGCAGCAATCGTATGTAACCATAAAAACCCACCAACGGCGTCCGAAACTCTGCAACATTATATCTATGACATAGATAAGGTTAAGCTTGAGTATCCGCCAGTCACAATGAACGGAATACAAATCCTTTAAACAAATGCAGCAAAATAGGCGCCCATCTAGACCAACGGTTAACTTGGCGAAAACATATTGAAATGAAACGATACCATATCAAATTAAAAGAGGATAAAACGCACTGGTTGACGGGGAAATATTCAACCATTGCCCTAGAATACAAGTTTCTCCTCAATAATGATTAAACCAATTTGATCGTATGGATGTCAATTATGGCAATTAACACGTATGTGAAGTTATCCCACGATTCTATCCCAGAAAATAAAAATAAAAATCATCAGGCAACACTAATCAATAAAAACCCCATTTGCTCTTGTGTGAAGTTAGCCCAGCCCAGAATTTGTTAAAATTAATTCAAAATAATTTGTAATTGGTGAAGTTAGCCCAGCCCAGGTTTTTTTTAATTATCACATAAAAAACAAAAATAAAAGTCGTTACTTTTAAAAAATGAGAATTTTAGCCAGGTAAACGTTCGTAAAACGAACATGTATTTGTACGAAATAAAATTACATTAGGAATGATAAAGGTACTTAGCATGATAAAAGTATAAATTTGTCGGGTTATGGCTATGTGTTTTTGAGATCGTCACACTCCCGCCTTACTTTAAGAAAAGTTAGAAAAAAATCGGTCCGTGGCAACTTTGCGAAATTGGGCCCTGGGCCAGACATGTCCATACAACTCGTATTTGACCAAAAATTCATTTAAATTTCGCACGTTAAAAGTATAAATTTGTTGGATTAAGGCTATGTGTTTTTGAGATCCTCACACTCCCGCCTTACTTTAAGAAAAGTTAGAAAAAAATCGTTCCGTGGCAACTTTGCGAAATTGGGCCCTGGGCCACACATATCCATACAACTCGTATTTGACCACAAATTACATTAAAATTTCGCACGTTAAAAGTATAAATTTGTTGGATTAAGACTATGTGTTTTTGAGATCGTCACACTCCCGCCTTACTTTAAGAAAAGTTAGAAAATAACGTTCCTGGGCCAGATAAATTTAACTTTACAACCAACGATTTTTTAAAAGTACCTGATTAGTAAAACTTGTTTTTTACACCTTTACACTATCTACGAGTAATAGGTCACGGAACGAATGTTGACTCAAAATTTTATATGTTTATTTTTTACGGTTTTAATAGTGCATATAGATAGTATCTGCTCGTGGTGCTTCCTATCTTCCAGGCTAAATAGACATGAATTTTTAAATTTTTAAAACGCCGTTACTCTCTTATTTGACTTCTACTTCAGTACTTTAACACTAGATTATTTATCATGCGAGTTATCGATGATGGTTGTTTGATTCGTACACGACAACATAACACAAATTAAATCAAACATATACGCCTATAACCTAATCCACACAATACAATAACAATTGTTCAATAATTTGCTCAGACCGGTTGAAGGGTTTAAAACTGTATAGCAGACCATCGCAGACATACTTTTGTTTTATATAATAGTTGATTACAATTAGTTCAATAGCTCTATTTCTGTCATTGCTATTTTAAGCCACGCCGCCTCGTCAAGGCTGTAATCATGTGTGGTTCAGTTTTTTATATTTTTTCTTTTTTTAAATTATGTGTGGCCCAGGGCCCAATTTCGCAAAGTTGCCATGGAACGACTTTTTTCTAACTTTTCTTAAAGTAAGGCGGAAGTGTGACGATCTCAAAAACACATAGCCTTAACCCGACAAATTTATACTTTTAACGTGCGAAATTTAAATGTAATTTGTGGTCAAATACGAGTTGTATTGATATGTGTGGCCCAGGGCCCAATTACGCAAAGTTGCCACGGAACGAATTTTTTCTTACTTTTCTTAAAGTAAGGCGGGAGTGTGACGATCTCAAAAACACATAGCCTTAATCCGACAAGTTTATACTTTTAACGTGCGAAATTTAAATGTAATTTTTGGTCAAATACGAGTTGTATGGATATGTGTGGCCCAGGGCCCAATTTCGCAAAGTTGCCACGGAACGAATTTTTTCTTACTTTACTTAAAGTAAGGCGGGGTTGTGACGATCTCAAAAACACATAGCCTTAACCCGACAAATTTATACTTTTAACGTGCGAAATTTAAATGTAATTTGTGGTCAAATACGAGTTGTATGGATATGTGTGGCCCAGGGCCCAATTACGCAAAGTTGCCACGGAACGAATTTTTTCTTACTTTTCTTAAAGTAAGGCGGGAATGTGACGATCTCAAAAACACATAGCCTTAACCCGACAAATTTATACTTTGAACGTGCGAAATTTAAATGTAATTTGTGGTCAAATACGAGTTGTATGGATATGTGTGGCCCAGGGCCCAATTACGCAAAGTTGCCACGGAACGAATTTTTTCTTACTTTTCTTAAAGTAAGGCGGGAGTGTGACGATCTCAAAAACACATAGCCTTAATCCGACAAGTTTATACTTTTAACGTGCGAAATTTAAATGTAATTTTTGGTCAAATACGAGTTGTATGGATATGTGTGGCCCAGGGCCCAATTTCGCAAAGTTGCCACGGAACGAATTTTTTCTTACTTTTCTTAAAGTAAGGCGGGGGTGTGACGATCTCAAAAACACATAGCCTTAACCCGACAAATTTATACTTTTAACGTGCGAAATTTAAATGTAATTTGTGGTCAAATACGAGTTGTATGGATATGTGTGGCCCAGGGCCCAATTAAACAAAAGTTGCCACGGAACGAATTTTTTCTTACTTTTCTTAAAGTAAGGCGGGAGTGTGACAATCTCAAAAAC
Organism: Nephrotoma flavescens; assembly: GCA_932526605.1. Classification (NCBI taxonomy): domain Eukaryota; kingdom Metazoa; phylum Arthropoda; class Insecta; order Diptera; family Tipulidae; genus Nephrotoma; species Nephrotoma flavescens. The sequence goes on from OW052222.1 coordinate 141,728,135, forward strand.
ACATAGCCTTAATCCGACAAGTTTATACTTTTAACGTGCGAAATTTAAATGTAATTTTTGGTCAAATACGAGTTGTATGGATATGTGTGGCCCAGGGCCCAATTTCGCAAAGTTGCCATGGAACGAATTTTTTCTTACTTTTCTTAAAGTAAGGCGGGAATGTGACGATCTCAAAAACACATAGCCTTAACCCGACAAATTTATACTTTTAACGTGCGAAATTTAAATGTAATTTGTGGTCAAATACGAGTTGTATGGATATGTGTGGCCCAGGGCCCAATTACGCAAAGTTGCCACGGAACGAATTTTTTCTTACTTTTCTTAAAGTAAGGCGCGAGTGTGAGGATCTCAAAAACACATAGCCTTAATCCGACAAGTTTATACTTTTAACGTGCGAAATTTAAATGTAATTTTTGGTCAAATACGAGTTGTATGGATATGTGTGGCCCAGGGCCCAATTTCGCAAAGTTGCCACGGAACGAATTTTTTCTTACTTTTCTTAAAGTAAGGCGGGGGTGTGACGATCTCAAAAACACATAGCCTTAACCCGACAAATTTATACTTTTAACGTGCGAAATTTAAATGTAATTTGTGGTCAAATACGAGTTGTATGGATATGTGTGGCCCAGGGCCCAATTACGCAAAGTTGCCACGGAACGAATTTTTTCTTACTTTTCTTAAAGTAAGGCGGGAATGCTACGATCTCAAAAACACATAGCCTTAACCCGACAAATTTATACTTTGAACGTGCGAAATTTAAATGTAATTTGTGGTCAAATACGAGTTGTATGGATATGTGTGGCCCAGGGCCCAATTAAACAAACGTTGCCACGGAACGAATTTTTTCTTACTTTTCTTAAAGTAAGGCGGGAGTGTGACGATCTCAAAAACACATAGCCTTAATCCGACAAGTTTATACTTTTAACGTGCGAAATTTAAATGTAATTTTTGGTCAAATACGAGTTGTATGGATATGTGTGGCCCAGGGCCCAATTTCGCAAAGTTGCCATGGAACGAATTTTTTCTTACTTTTCTTAAAGTAAGGCGGGAATGTGACGATCTCAAAAACACATAGCCTTAACCCGAAAAATTTATACTTTTAACGTGCGAAATTTAAATGTAATTTGTGGTCAAATACGAGTTGTATGGATATGTGTGGCCCAGGGCCCAATTACGCAAAGTTGCCACGGAACGAATTTTTTCTTACTTTTCTTAAAGTAAGGCGCGAGTGTGAGGATCTCAAAAACACATAGCCTTAATCCGACAAGTTTATACTTTTAACGTGCGACATTTAAATGTAATTTTTGGTCAAATACGAGTTGTATGGATATGTGTGGCCCAGGGCCCAATTTCGCAAAGTTGCCACGGAACGAATTTTTTCTTACTTTACTTAAAGTAAGGCGGGAGTGTGACGATCTCAAAAACACATAGCCATAACCCGACAAATTTATACTTTTATCGTGCTAAGTACCTTTATCATGCCTAATGTAATTTTATTTCGTACAAATACATGTTCGTTTTACGAACGTTTACCTGGCTAAAATTTTCATATTTTAAAAGTAACGACTTATGTTTTTGTTTTTTACGTGATAATTAAAAAAAACCTGGGTTGGGCTAACTTCACCAATTACAAATTATATTGAATCAATTTTAACAAATTCTGGGCTGGGCTAACTTCACACAAGAGCAAATGGGGTTTTTATTGTTTAGTGTTGCCTGATGATTTTTTTTTATTTTCTGGGATAGAATCGTGGGATAACTTCACATACATGCAATTAACCTCGATTTCGAATGTTGATATTGTCTGACGAACACAGTCAAAAATTCTCAGAATGATTACAGGAGCTCCCTGGGCGCATATTCTTGAAATTCAATCTAATAAAAACGACTACAATTTTTCTTAGAAATTGAGTTACTGAAGAGATGTTTTTTTGATACTCATAAATGTCAAAATAACTAGTTGTCAATTTTACGATTTTCAGTTTTAAATTATTTATACGATTAATGGCTAACTGAAAATCATCTATTTAAAATGTCAAAAGAAACCAAAAACCTATTTGAAGCTTAAGATGTAGCTACTACTTCAGTTAATTCAGTCCAATCGAGCGCGCCTTACATTTTACCGTATTTTTGAAACTAATATTTTATATTCACCACTCTCATTGCGGCCAACTTCTCCTCGTGTGGTGATTATATTTATGTCAAAAAATTGGACGCCTTTTGTTATTAATTGTGTTGTTTTATGTTATTAAAGCCTGATTTGCCTCTATAATGTCTATTAGGGCTTCTTTTTGTTGTTTAGAGATATGCCCCAATTTTTGTTTTGGTTTTTCCATTTTGGAAATACAAGATGTGTCTTGACAGGTAAAGGTCTGCGAAAATGAAACTCACCGGTTTTATACCAGTAGAAAATTTTTGTCTATTTTTTAATCGAAAATTTTCGCTTACGAATTTCAAGAATGCAATAATTTACATTTTTGATTGGGACGACGTACTTTGGCAGGAGTCATCGACGATTTTATTCGATTGAATTTCAAGAATATGTGCCCCCGTTCGTAAAAAACAAAAATATACATAAGGACCTTAGTATCCTAACTGTCAAAGACGGATTACAAAAGATGCGGATCAGCTATGCAGTGAAACTAGCATTTCATCCGAATTTGCTGGTGAGAAATCTAAAAGATATACTTATATGTCACTTAATAAACACATTTCACTTCACACTTGTTTTTCTATTTCGAAAAAAATTATTTTTGAATACATATTTTAATTAAAAAATTTGTTCAAAATGTTTGAAAAATCACTCGATCGATTTCGACTTAACGGTCATCATCAGTGCCCTAATTCTCTAAGCAGTAAAATAATTTGTAGACGTGTAAACGATAATTTATCTTGCCTTTTTACAATATTCGCATTCTTTAATTGCACTCCAAGATAAAATTTAAAACGGTTACGATAAATAAATGTCAAAACTTAGCACACTCTTATGATGTATGTAGGTTCATATTTAGACTTTGAAGGCCCATAACTACCGTTCTCATTTAAATTTCAACATTAATCTTATGGATATAAGTTATTCTAATCAGCGTCTGTTCACAAACTATAGTTGAAGTCGTTATGGGTTTTGGTAAGGGTAATTTTACATGTGAAAATTTTATACAATATATTATCTTGGCATTTTTAAATACCATTCTCTAAACAGTTTTTTTTACGCAAGATAAACCTATTGACAGCAAACGAGCAAGATAACATTAAACGTCAAAACGAAATTTTAATTATTTTATATCCTTAATAACTCAAAAAATATAATCTCTAGAAACGTAAATTGTTGCATATACATCAAAGCCATCTAGAATCACATTTAGCCCCAAAAATCATATTGAAAAATAGCCGAAATCGGGAGTTATTTGGTATTCAAATCAAGATACGAGTAGTTAGACTTATGAAACAAACCAAATGTTGGAAAAGAACATTACAATAATTGATCGACCTGTATTTATAATTGATCGACCCGTTGAATTATTTTGATTAATGTTGTGTATTCTAATCTGTTCAAAGGTTATTCTTTATACTAAGTGCAAAATCGCGTTATTATGTAATTATTATTTGCGATATGTTTTAGAAATCCAATCAAATCTGTCTTAAGCAGACCATAATTTCAGTGTATTTCGTTGTTGAAGACGAAATACCCTATTTAGCTTTATCCGCACATGCGAGTTGACAATACCTAAGTACAGGGTGGCTGAGACCAAGTGTTACCAAATGAAAACGCTGTAATTTTTTTAATTTTGATTATTTTTTATTGAAATTTCGTGGAATATGTTGACAACATATTACATTTTATGAAAAACATGTTACTGCTCGATATGACCTCCTTTGGCTCTGATTATTTGATTCAGTCTTCCATAGAAAGCATTGCATGCTGACCGAACGTGGGCTTGCGGAATTTTATTACATTCTCGAACAAGAGCTTACTTCAATGCATTAACGCTTTCGTATTTTTTAGTGAACACCTTACTCTCCAAAATGGACTATATGGAGAAATCCATGGGATTCAAGTCTGGTGGATACGGTGGCCATTCTTTCGACGAAATCAGCCGCGGAACGCAATTTTGTAAAAATTGCTGTGTCGCTCGAGCTTTGTGTGACGGTGCCGAGTTCTGTTGGAATGTCCAACGGTTCGTACCAAAGTGTTAACGTGACCAAGGTAGCAAAACATCGTTTAGGATCTTTTGGCGGTACACCTCTTGGTTAACCTCGACTCCATGTTCGATGAAAACCAGAGGAGTGCGTCCATCTGCAGTCACTGCAGCCCAAACCATAACATAAGCTGGTGATTGCTTGCGCATGGCAACTCTTGTGTCCAAATTATCGTTGGACTTGTGCTCTAATCAAACACGATCATTTTGTTTATTCACATACTGGTGAATGGTGAAAATTTTCTGATCAGAAAAGACAATTTTTGGAATCTCATCACGTTCGGTCAGCATGCAATGCTTTCTATGGAACTGAATCAAATAATCAGAGCCAAAGGAGGTCATATCGAGCAGTAACATGTTTTTCATAAAATGTAATATGTTTTCAACATATTCCACGAAATTTCAATAAAAAATAATCAAAATTAAAAAAATTACAGCGTTTTCATTTGGTAACACTTGGTCTCAGCCACCCTGATAATAGTTGGATCTCGGAAAGCCCGGGATTGTCTTACTAGAATTTTAGGATTTCGAGTAAACTATAAAAAGCTATGCGTTTTAAGTAACGAAGCTCATTTAACCATCAAATTTAGTTAGTCTCTGCGAGTTTACCGAACTCCACGGGTTCCTCATCCAATATTTTTTTTATGTGTCTCCTCAATAACACCCAAAATTTGTTAATCGAAACCATTTCTAGTATTTGATGTAGGTCTAGTTATGGAGAGACGTTTTAGTGCTACGATTTGCTTTTTTACCTTGAGTTAATTTTTAATCTTTGTAAAATGTTTGGGTTAATCTTAAGGATCGGTAACGAGTAGGAGGTGAGACTTTGATCAATTATCTGCACTTTAGAAATCGATTTTATGCAATATACGTCTTGTTTGACCTTAGTACTAGTTAAAAGCTAGTTTTAATACATAATATAATTAAATTTTGTACTCGTTCATTACTGTTCGAAATTTGTCCATATTAATCTAGGATTAAAGCATTGTATGATCTTAAAGGTTCGAGAGCTAATAGTGCCTCTAAATGAAATATTAAACGACAAAAAACTGAAATCTGTTAACTGATTTAGATTTTCTATAGGCCGTCAAATTTATTGTACTCGTCCGTTTTCTTAATTGTGCAAGTGTAATGATCAAGTAAAATATCGCAAGTGCACACCAAGATGAAAGCTTTGCTTGCTATGGGGGGGCGTATCCATTTTTGATGTTGTCAAATCAGACACTTGAAACACTTGACATTTATATTTGAAAATTGAGCAACTAAAATTGCTGTTGCTGTAATCCACAGACCATCTTGTTCTAGGATGTTCTACCCCTTAAGTCTTCTTCTTCTAATATAAATAGGTACAATATTTATTCCCTACTTTAAACATGAAATCATACATAAATAATAAATTTATTTGTTTTGTTGTTTTTGTAAAATACTGGAGATAAAAGTAAGGTAAAAGTGAAGACGATCAATTAAAATATTCGAATGTTTGACTTGAAAGAATATTTTAATTCCAACGATAACAGTCCATTTTTACATTGTAAATGGGAAGAATTTTATAACTTTTTTATGCAAAGTATCGCAGTTGTTTAAATTGTTAGAACATGGCTTGTTTAATTCTAAAATAAAACTATAAACTAAAATATCAAAAATTGCAATTAAATATTAATAATATTCAAACGAAAGCGTTTTACACATTCAAGCAAAGTTATTCCGCGATAAATTACTTGTGTTACTTTTTGACATAAACTTATCATGCCACTTTACATTTTATCTTGAAAAAAATTTAGTGAATGCGAATTTACTAAAACACCACGATATCCAATACAAACCTAGACTTCTACGATAATTTTTTTGGTGTGTAAAACTTATCACTTTTACACATTGCAGTTTATCTTGGTTTTTAGAGAAATAGAGCACTGAGTATCTACTGATTTGTAAAAGTAACAAATTTTGTTATGTATAGTAAAAAAAGGAAAAAATAAATAAAAGAAGGAGGGACAAAAATAGGCAATTAAAATTAATCTATTGATCGTCCCAACCACTGTTGTTCACCCGGAAAAATTAATAAAAAAAGGGGAAGGATGATAGCAGGTATAAGCGATTATTCAAAGTATAATGAAGTACATTTAATTACCCGACGTATTAGTCAAATTATTACGAACGTGAGATAGAAAATGGCGGGATCCGTAGTTGGTGAGAAACGAATTTCTCTCTGTTCGTTAATGATATTTTGGTTAAGGAGTATGGATTTTCAAATTTCGTAAGATTCTAAGGTATCTAAACGTCTGCCTTTGGGTTGTATATGTAATATGTATGGCTAAATTGTTTCAGTTAGCTGTATGATTTTCTAAAGTTAAATGGTTATGGAAAATTGATTGATTGCAACCAGATAAATGTTCTTTAACTCTAGCTCCAAAATTGTGCCCAGTCTGTCTAATATAGGAGAAACTACAATCATTGCAATTAATCCTATAAACGGCGATCAACTCAAGGTTTATTGTTAAAAATCATTTTCTTTATTGTGTTATTATTATGGAAAGCAAAACTAATATTGTGGTGTAATCGGACACGATGTCGCTAGTCCGTTGGCTCGTTTTTCCTATATACTCTAAAACGACGCCAATTTTTACGCGTTGTACTGTCCAGTGGATAAATACCTGTTAGAGTTTTACGCTTATAATAAGCTCTGTTATCATTTGAATTTGTCAAAGGGAGGTGTATTAGTCTAGCTATGAGTGAGTGGAAATCTGACATTTTAATATTATGGGGATGGTTTGAAGAACTAGGGATAACAGCGTCTGTATACGTTGGTTTCCGATAAATTTTGAAGTCTTAAGTCCTCGATTTACGCGAATTGGACTTACGTGATTTTTTAAAAAATTGAGATTTTGATTTTTTTTGATGAACTGAGTAGGTTTTTTAATTTTTTTATTTGCCGCGCTTTATTTTTGAGTTTTCTAATTTCTTTTGTTTACACACACTATTATTTTTATGCGATAGTGAGAGTGGGAGAGTGTGAGAGAATGGTTTAACTGGATTCGAGGCTCAACATCCTGATCCAGAACGATTCACGAAGGTTTCAAAAAAGATGAATGATACTAGATGAACTACTACTAAGTAGTTTCTATGTACTTTAATGTATCAATGTGATGAAATGATTATGTTCATACCAGAATTAATAATAATTTCTAGAAATAATATAAATTATAATGTTTTATTAAATATTTGTATATGTAGGTCTATTCTATTTTCACCTATCCTCTAAAACTACCAAAAGTTCCCGAATTTAAGGTTTGTTCGACATACGCGAAAACCTTCAGAACGAATTAATCATGTAAGTTATTAATTATTAATACATTTATTTTCTTCTTTTTCCAACGTAAAATCAATGGTGGAATATTGAAAATTTAATCATGTGAGGAATGAGAATATTAGTTGATTTAGAGAATAACATTCTTGCGAAACGGCCTTAAACCCAATGTTAGGTAGCTCGAAAACACAAATAGATGACAACAAGGCAATTATTGCAGACTTCTTTCATTTTAAAAAGGTTGTTGAAACCATCGAAAGAACAAGAGTGGTTCAACAATTATCTTGAAGAAAGACAACCATATACGAAAATTGATAATTTTTCATCGTCACTAATGCAAAACAATGTTGGAGTACCTCAAGGTTCAGCACTTGGACCAGCCGCTGCTCTTTATTCTATACATTAATGAGATAGTCGATGTTGTAAAAAATATCAAAATACAGGAAACCCTTCAAGAACACGATGATTCGTTCAGTGTTCTTTGAAAACGTGTTGTTCGAGACTACAAAAAAGAAAAGAAAAAACGTTACGTTATACAATTTTTTTTTTTTAGTTTGGTAAACAAAAAACAAAATAAAAGAGAATCAACGAAAATCGTGTTCGAGGGAAGGGGTATCCGTGTTCTTTGAATACTCTGTCCTTGGGGGGTTACTTGTAAATATGATCGTAGAGGACACTTTACTCACTATTACGGCATGAACGTTTCCAGAAGCAGTAGAAAGTAAAACGAATATCTCGAGAATCTATGAAAATGACTGATGTTTCACAAACTATCACTGAATATCTCGAAGTACCCGGCCCTGTAAACCAAAGCAAAATTCGAGAATAGTGCAGATATAATATTTAACAACGAAATCATCGAACGTGTAAAACAGTACAAATATATCCAAATGGGAATCCAAATGAGATTATATTGAAGAGAATTGAGAATTGATTATAGAGAATTAAAGACATTTTTCCAATGCAAACAAAAATTATCTTTTATGTATCAATTGTTGCTCCACATATTGGCTATTGTACATCTGTTCTATTAATTATGAATCAAACACAAATTGCACGCCTTCAAAAAATTCAAAATCGATTCATGCGAAACATTTGAACGCGGGAAGTGGAACACACTTAAAAGACGTGTTGGAAATATTAAACTATGCAAGTCAAGCAATCAGAGGATACAATTTAATGCATCAAAGTTGCTATTTAGGCTAAAAAAGGGAGATTTGCCATAATATTTAGATTTGTTTTCTTCTAATAGAGATGTTCACACTTTTTAGATTACCAATGTATAGTAAATCATTTTACTATGTGGGCCAATCCTATTGAGGGTAACAATGATTTTTACAATTTGGTTGATCTACAAGATTTAATTAATTTCTCTAATTGGATGAACCCCTTAATTTGATTTGTTTACACAACTGAAAAACTAGCAATTCCACCACTACTTTGGAATGGTTCGGTATTAACTAAATTGCGAGTAATGTAAGTGGTATGAGGATTATAACTACATAAAAAGTTCGTTTGCTACTGGTGCGATATCTAAGGTTTATGGTAATATGCCATTGGCATAACTAGAATCAAAGCACTAACGAATAATTGCAATTCAAGCGCCTATACCTTGCATTCAAAAGATACATAAATTGCCAATAAATTCTGTTGTATATATACTAACCGTTCAAGCAACAAATAATTTTCTCTAATGAAATTGTTGAACAATCCAGTCCATATTATCCAAAATGACATAAAGTAGTAATATAAACCTTTTTTAATGTCGTAATACCAATTAAGTACAGCTAGACATAAACATTAATAACCACGAACCAGCGTGAAAGTTACCACAACCGGGCGATTCCTAATATTTCAAAACTTTAAGAATTAACATTTATTTGTACTCATTATTATCTTGCAAGACTTAAAGGTTTCAAAGAACCTCTAACTAATTACCTTTATTAAGTCTAACAACCCTGTTGTACTATAGAGCGCTCAAAAAGTGAATTGACGATCAAATTATTTTTCGAGATGAACTCATACAACACAAAATGCCGAGAATTGCATATTTTATTCGAAATTCTTCCTCAAATTTTAGCATTCCAACAACCCAAATACATTCAATTAAATTAGAATAACAACTTTAACAAATACACTTTTCCCTTAAACTTTTCAGGATAAGCACTAATTTGACCGTTACGATTCAGAACAAGAAATTCTAAATACCAACATATAATAAAATTTCGTAATCGTTCCATGAAATCTAAAATCTTCCAAACTAAATCGTTTTCATCGATTTTAATCGAGGTTACACAATGCCAAAGTTCCAACAACAACAACAAAACATAACATGCAGCTTAAGCAACTTTTATGTACACGGTATAAATTATTTACGTGGAGCAAAAATTGCACTTGTATACTTGCTAATGAAGGTAAACATAGCTCGCTACTCTATATTTAACGATATCCGTACACAAAACACACATCTACAATCTTATAATCAAAACATACAAACATTTTTATATGTAGGTATGCATGTAGTAATTTCGCTTATCGATTTTAAATATCCATAAAAAAAAATATCAAATCAAAAAACTTACCGTTTTATTTGAATCTCGTGCCTGCTTTGGTTTTATAGATTTTTTACAGTTAAATTGTACATTACAACAATAATTATTTAGTTTTTTACAAAATTTTTTCTTGTACAATTTTTTATTATGATGATGACCACTGCCACTATTTTTACTATTACTACTTGTCACTAATAGTTTACTACTAGCAGTTTTACTATTTAAACGTAACAAACAGTACGAACATAAATAATTGTTTGTTGCAATCGGTTGTTGTTGTTGTTGTTGCTGCTGTTGATTAAATCGCTGGTTCGATGAATATCGTGATACTACTGTTGTCCGTATAACATATGCACCCATGTGACTTTTTTGACCCAAAATGCATTAAAACAAATTTTTGAAATAAAAGGAAATTTCGCGGTTTTATATTTCTTAATTATTATGAATTACTACAAGTCGTTCCACTTGTAACAAAATTTACACTCGTTTTACACAAATACGAAACTCGCACACAAAAAAAAAATATGTATTTTTCACTACGCACTTAAATTAATTAATCCAAATATTTTATAATAATTTTAATTGTGTTAATTAAGTCTGATTTGTGTTCGAATATGATCGAACACAAATAAAAAGTAATAAATTTTCAAAAAACAATTGAACTCACGATAATTTTCTCTACACTTTTCTGAACTCTACATACCAATAAAAAAAAATATTTTGTAATAAATTTATAATAATGTATTTATTTATTGTGGAGCAATATGAAACCATAGAAAAATAAGTTTACCATAGATTTCTCATTTGTATAAAGCGAGAGATAAAAATGAAATTCCAATGTCATGATTGTATTTGCGATTTTTCATTGTGTATAATGTAAAGTCACAAATAGAATCAAGACATTGAAATTTAATTCGTTTTATACAATTGAGAAATCTATGTTAAAGTTCTTTTTCTATGATGAAACTATCCAAAAACAAAATTTTTTATATTTTGTTTATATTCCATTTTAATCTTCTATTTAACAAAACTAAACACTTTTTAATCTAATTAGTTACAATTAATATTGCTTAATAAAAATTATTAATATTTTTTTCACACATCAAAATCGACAAAAATAAAAAAAAAATGTAAAGACTTTCTTATCAGACAAGTAGCGATATACTGATAAGAAAATAAATAATTTTAATATTTATTACTTTTTGCTTTCGGAACGGGGAGAAAATCTAGTACGATGCTGATATTTATGCGAGTGTTTATAATTATTATAGTAGTGTAACAATAAGTGCGCGCGCATTAATGTTGTTATGGCAACGGTCAAATGGAAAACAATTTTATTTATGTGGTGTACGACCGTACCGATACATATACATATAAATATAAAGCAGAGCCATGAGATGATGATTATAAAAGGGGTGGATGTGGATTACGATTACGCCAAGACGACGACTGATGGTGATGATGCATGGGTGAGTTGTTGCTTTTTTAGATAGAAAACATAAAGCTAATTCGGGGATTTTTACATATAGCAATCATTTTAGTGTATCCAGTTGCACAGATAAGAATACTAATATGACGGAATTATGGAAGAAAATCTGATATCGGTATTCGAATACATCGTGGCAAATATTTAAACGTTTCGTCATATCATCATATGAGCATGTAATGTAAAGGTACAGGGTTTTGGTAGAATTGATGATTTCGTTTGGCCTGGATTGGTTACTAGTTTTCGTATTTCGGGCAGTTATTTTTTTTACAAATTGAAATTCCCAAATAAACGACGAACCCGTTTTTCATCCTTAATACTATTTTGATTTCGATTTTCGAATACAAATAATTATCAACTCGTAACCAAGCGATGAAATGCAGTGCCGAAAAATAAAAAGGTGGAGGTGTAAAAGTGCAATAACTTTATACAATCAGGTTCACCGCTTATTTGGGAATTTCAATTTATAAAAGTATGCAATTGGAAATGGTTAGTGAGTGTCTTCAAATTGTAAAAACTTATTTAGTTAAAAGTTTCACCTCCTGTTATTAGGTGACTTCCTCGTACAAAAATATAATGCAGTATGACCAAATTTCAGGAGTGCTTTGTGTTTACGCTATAGCGAGTTTTACTGCATATAGATTAAAGACAACCTCATGCTGTTTTCATCCAGAGTGTCTACGGCAGACGCCGCCGCTCACAATTAGGTTTGATTCGATTGTTCTAGTTGTTGTGTCGACTTTGAAGGAGAATATTATGCAAATAGCCATCCAAGTATCACGTGGTGGTGGTGTGCACTTTTTTTAATAATTTAATCTTTACAATCTGTTCTGGGGCCGAAGCACTCCCAACACTTTCGCAGTTCGCTTTTCACGTTCAGCTCCATGCCAGCAACAAAAATTGTACAAATTTGTATATTTGGTATTTTTGAATACGTATTCGTGCAATAGTAATACGAATTCTTGACCTACTTGATACGTTCACAAATTTCCCTTATCTGACAAACGAATTCGAACAATTTTTGTACGTTCATGAACGGATTTTACTTCGATGAATATTTAGTTAACGACTCCATAGAAAAATCAAAAAAATATTTCCAAGAATGCTAAATAAAAGATATTCACCCCTCTTGTGATGTCAATTTTCCGACGACTGCTAAAATTGGTATTATGAATGTCGCTATCAACTTTTTTGTCGATAACATTTTTGTTCGCGACTCACAAATTTGTGAGCCGTTGCCAATAAAACACTATAGAAAAACGTTAGGAAAATTAATTTTTTTATAAAATCATTTATTAAAATCAACAAGTAATGAATAAAGACATACTAATTTTATTTAAATTAATTTTTATTCAACAATAAATTTGTAAACGTTTTTACAACCAGACGCCATTCAAATTTATTATAAATTATAAGATTGAAAATCATACTGTTACACTTTTCTTGGTAAATAAATTCTTACACACGAGTTACATAAGTTTTTTTTGGGATCCGTTCATAACTGCATATTTTAAAATTGCATTTCTCAAAACGGCATATTTAAAAACTGCGTACCTTATGCAGCAAAATTGAATTTTTCAAAACTGCATATTTCAAAACTGCACAAGACAGAATGAAATATTTTAATCGATTATGAATCTAGAATTATCTTTTCATTAATTTCTTGAATATGACCAACAGGTACGGTTATTTATTACACGATGAAATTTGAGATGAATGAAATTTTTGAACATTTGTGAACGATTCTTGGATTAAATTCTAGGATAAAGTCAAATGAAAAGGAACTTGACTATTTCTTAGTCGAGTAAGATTTAATTTCACATATTAAAGTTTAGTACAGGTATGTTATAAGAAAGGACCTTCATGGAAATTAGAAATTATTTGAAGATTTAATATGCATATAATATTCTCCTTCACCTAAATTTTTCTACCTATGTCGTTTCGAAAAATGAAATTTTGAAAAATGCCGTTTTGAAAAATGTCTTTTTAAAAAATGTCGTTTTAAAAAATGCAGTTTTTGTACCTTATGAAATTTTGAAATATGCAGTTTTGAAAAATGCTGTTTTGTACCTTATGCCGTTTTGTACCTTATGCCGTTTTGTATCTTATGCAGTTTTGAAATATGCAGTTTTGAGAAATATCATTTTTAAAAATGTCGTTTTAAAATATGCAATTTTGACCGGGACCCGTTTTTTTCCTATTTATAAAACCTTTAGTTTTAAATTTCAGCGGAATATCCATCCTAATAGTAAATAAAATTCAATTTAGTTTATCTGACATCCAAACTGACAGCTTCTTGACAAAACATAACAACAAAACTAAGTTACGATTGCTAAGTTAACCGAAAAATTCATAATAACTCAGATTTTTAAATTGGAACGTGGCAACACTCTTTAGTCGTTTCGTGATAGTTATTACGCAATACAAAATAAAAATCAACACGACAAGGAAAAGTCGTACAGTTTGTCGATCGACACGACAACCACAATAAGCGTGAATATTTTATAATATTGTAATTTTGGAGGAAATTTTTTATTTTAAATTTTAAACAATAGCCGTGTTCCATTGGCGTTAGAAAAGTACTTGCAACTACTTGTGAGTAGATGTTCAATGGAACGCAAATTTGCTAGTTAGAAGTAGAACATAAGAAAACAAAAATTTTGGTTGAGTAGCTATGAGTATAGCTAGAAGTACTTGCGTACTTTGCTAACGCCAATAGAACGTGGGAAAGATGTAATTAGCACGTACTACAGTAAATGGCCGAATGTAGAACGGGTTCAAAAGGACTGTTAAAAACCCCGGGAAAATGAAAAAGAATGAAATATTTACAAAAACACACTTAATTTATATTTAATTATAAAACCCATAAATTTAAACTTAAGAGGTTGTAGTTGCAAGATGCATGGGCACTATCACACTACAAGAAACAGAAAGCCGAAACAGTTAGCCGAAAGTTGTCAGCCGAAAATAATGCAGATTGTGTCTTGCCTATTTTTAAACTCTCTTTATACTCTCGCTCCTATAGATTTTTAAATTCCTATAAACTGAAATAATTTCTCCTTCACCCGAATGATGTATCCCGATCCTAAATTCTCCTAAATTCGAGTTCATGACTGATTTTTGTTGTATTCAAGACACTATCTGCATTATCTTTCGGCTAACTTTAACAGTATGTCTATATGCCAAAATTTGGAATGACGAACGATTTTATCGACGAAAAATGGGGGAAATCAAAATTTTACCTTTATAACCCCTTCAGAATCACCTCAAACCTATGCTCAGAATCTACGTATGGTCATGAGCTATCGAATTGGCATAGTCAGATTGATGTCTATGTGCCAAAATCTCGAATAACGAACGATTGGTATGTGTGGTCGTGGGCTATCGAATTGGCATAGTCAGATTGGTGTCCATATGGCAAAATCTAGAATGACGGTTTTATCGATGAAAAATTGGGAAAATCAAAATTTCACATCCATAAACTCATCAGACCCATCCCGAACCTACTATGAAAATCTACCGATGGTCATGGGCTATTGAATCAGCTTAGTCAGATTGGTGTCCATATGGCAAAATCTCATATGATGGACAACTTTATCGTCGGAACAACGGAAAATGGAACATTTCACTAATATAACCGAATAAAACCTTCTCCAAACACATGATCAAATTCCACTTACGGTCATGGTTCATCCAATAGGTACAGTCAAACAGTTCATCTGTTAAAATCTTGATATTCAAACCATTTATCAGCTAAACGTAACTGCGTCTCATGGCTATTGTATAGATGCCTGTTATTAACATTTTCGTTTAGAAAATTGATGATTCATTTGTAACTTTTATCGATGCACTCTGCATTATCGACTTTTCAAAATATTTTTGGATAACACAATGTATATCTGCATTGCCATCTTTCGGCTGGGATAGAAAATACATTAACTTCATTACCATCGTTCGGCTGGGATAGCAAAGGCACTATCTGCATTACCATCTTTCGGCTGGAAACTTTCGGCTAACTTTAACAGTATGCCTTGCACTACCCTGGCTGTACCTGCTCGTTCCTTAACACCACTGACCGTGTTATAGGTTATTTTCCGGTTATTTAAATAATCCAGAAAAATTACCAAGAGAGTGCTTGGTATCCCGAAAGGTTCCCCAGCGCCTCGATAATGTCCTCCCAGCTCGCTGAATTAAAAGCGTTCTTCACATCCAGAGTAACAAGGAAAACGAGTGGTCTAGTTTGATGGCAGGCTGCTTCTGCTCTCTTAACCGCATTGACCACCTCCATTATGACATTAATCGTCGAATGTCCCTTACGAAAACCGTGCTGTCTTGGGGATAGGTCACCCGCGGCGCGTATCACTGTTTTTAACCGTCTGTATGTTGACGGCAAATCAGGGTCTCCTCTCGTAGAGATGTGGCAACATCTCTACCATCAATGTAGATATGCTGGATATGTGGATATGCTTATTTTCATTAACAAAAATAATTGGATAATTTAAAAAAATTATAGTTCAATTATTGAATTCAGTTTATTTTGTTCTTTTATTTTATTTTGTACACCTGAATTTCTTTATTTATTTGAAATACGATACATTTTATTTTATAGTTTATTTCGTTCCTAGTTGGCAGTTTTATTATATCCGTGTTCTTTTAATTTTATCACAATGTTTTTAAATCTTTCGCGTTCATTTGTTTCATAATATCTACATCTACACATATTTTTAAAAATAATTTGGTTTCATCATTTTCCCACACACACTTTAAATTTTCACTATGTTCATTTTCCATTTCTAAATTATGTTTAAATTAATTAAAACTATTTTTTATCACAATTTCAATTTGAAACAATATCAAACGTGAAAATATCCAGTCTACTCCACTACGCTAGTGTTCTCATAGTACGGATTTGCAAATCCACTACACTTCACTCACCATTTGAGTAAAGTTGTTAATCCGCTCCGCACTACATTCTTCAGTGTTCACGTGCTTGAATTCCCAAATCCAGTCCACTCCAATCCGCACCACGTGAACAGGATATATGACTCGAATTCTTTTACTTTGTATTTTTTGATATATATTTTTTTGTTAAATTCACGAAAGATTTAACAAAATGAATTTAATCCTACAATAATTAGATAAACGTGTGTTATTGATTTACTTTACACCGGATATGAATTTTGATAATGTTTTTCTAGAAATCCGTGTGATATATTCTAACGAGTAGAAAGAATCTCCAGTAGCGATATACCTAAAAGTAACCGGATGTTTTAACCCACCCCCTCCCCCACCCCATAACAAATCGGATATGAAATTGTCTTCCGAACAATCCAATTATCTCTTGGCAAGAAATGGATTCACCCAATATTCTCGTTTTGATTTGTTCTTTTTTTCGAGATTTCTAATTTTTCAATTTGTTTAAGCCTTTTTAGTTTAAGCAGAGTTTCAATTTGTTCATCGAAATTCATTTTTAATTTTATTTATTTTTAATTTGTATTTTTTTAATGTTTATTTGAATTAACTAGACGTACACAAACTTACGAATTTTTTGACAAAAACATGAACCGAATTACATTATTATTATGATATAGTAATATCGCGCAGTGGCACTATTCTGGCTTTCCGAGGAAAAATATTTTCATAGCATTTTTGTTGAAATTGTATTTTTCTTGTTTTGAAAATATTTACACCAAACTTATTCCCTCAGTAGGTCAAAAAACGCAATTTAGACAAAAATGCTAGGAACATATTTTTCCAAATTCCCTATTCCCAGAATAATAGAATAGTGCCACCAGATATGACATTCCGTCGACAAATATTTTTCAATACTTTGAAAAAACACACATACAAACATAAAATATCATGATAGAAAATATCAGCGAATTTGCATATTGGTGATTGCGGGTTACTATTGGTTCTCATCTGAATGCATTGCAATTATTTGCAAAGGGAAATTTTTGAATAATTTAGTAGTATTTGTGTGTTATTTTCATTTGTATATGTGACGTTTTCCAAAACAAATCTTTTAATAACAACATAAATAAAACTAACCGCACATCCCCAATAGAATTCCTTACAGAAAAGTATGAAAATAATATTTGTGAAAAAAAAAAATCTCACGTTTTTTTTCTTACTTTTCTGTAAGGAAAAAGTCATAAGGAATTCTATTGGGGATGCGTTCAAATTTACAAGAGAGTTTTGGTTAATGACCACAATACAATTTACGAACGACAGCAAAACTAAAATCGACAAAGGAAAAGCACGACGCAACGAGTTTCGCTATTAAAGATATGCAGTATTTTCTGGGAGCAACAATTTAAACCAAATAAAACAATTTCCTATATTAAATAAAAATGAATAATTGAAAAATGGTGTCCGTCACGCCAGCCGGAACATATCAGCCGAAACCAAACAACTATGGCACAAGTAGCACGATGCATTTTGCATCCTATATAATTTTTCAGTCGGAACCTTATAAATCCAGTAGTACACAATTTTTCGTGAAAAAATATTAACAATTCAGCCGGAACCATATCCTCTATAGCCAAACTAGCTATGACCCAAGTAGCACGATGCATTGTGCACCATTGTGCACAATATAATTTTTCAGTCGGAACCCTGTATTTCCGGCCAAAACCTGATAAAGCTAGCCAGAACCATATTACAGCCAAACCAACTATTGAACAAGTAGCACGATGCATTGTGCATCATTGTGCACTATATATTTTTTTAACCGGAACCTTCTAACTCAACCCGGAACCTGATATAGCCAGACAAAACCATATTATAGCCAAACCAACTACGGCAAAATATGTCATAGTTGGTTTGGCTATTGTAGATTTCTGGCTGGGCTTATCAGATGCCGGCTAGAATTATAAGTTTCCAGCTGAAAAATCATTTAGTGCACAATGATGCACAATGCATCGTGCTGCTTGTGTTATAGTTAGTTTGGCTGTAGAGGATATGGTTCCGGTTGAATTTTTAATGTATTTCGCGAGAATTGAATATTACTGGATTTATAAGGTTCCGGCTGAAAAATTATATAGTCTCAATACTGCACAATACATCGTGCTACTTGTGCTGTAGTTGGTTTGGCTGTAGTCTGCTGTAGTGTTCTGGCTGCCTTTATTACGTTCCAGTCGGAATTATAAGGTTCTGGCTGAAAAATATATAGTGTCCAATAATGTACAATGTATTGTGCTACTTGTGCCATAGTTATTTTGACTGTAGGTTTCGGCTGAAGTTGTTAGGTATTTCCCCGAAAAATCGTAATTCCTGGATTTATGAGATTGCGGCTTAAAAAATCTACACTTCTTAAATATGCACAATGCATCGTGCTACTTGTGCCATAGTTGGTTTGGCAGTAGAGGGTATGGTTCCGGCTGAATTTGTAAGGTTTTTCCCCGAAAAATCGTATATTGAGATTTATGAGGGTCCGGCTGAAAAATAGTATAGTGCACAATGATGCACAATGCATCGTGCTACTTGTGCCATAGTTAGTTTGTATATAGGTTGGTTCTGGCTAGCTTTAACAGGTTCCCGCTGGAATTATAAGGTTCCGGCTGAAAAACCATATGATGCACAATGATACATAATCCATTGTGCTACTTGTGATGTAGTTAGTTTGACTGTATATTGCCATACCATTGTTTCCGGCTGGAATTGTAAAGTTCCACTGAAAAATCATATATTGCTGGATTTATAAGGTTCCGGCTGAGAAATTATATAGTGTAAAATGACGCACAATGCATCGTGCTACTAATGCCATAGTTGGTTTGGCTGTTGTAGAGTTCTGATTGGCTTTATCAATCCGGCTAGAACAATAAGGTTCCGGCTGAAAAGCATTTAGTGCACAATGATGCACAATGCATCGTGCTACTTGTGCCATAGTTGTTTGGTTCCGGACACGAAAAATGGTGATGTTTACTATTAAAATCATCCTACGGGTATTTATTAGCACAACATTTTGGTATTACAAAGTAATATTTGCTTTCAACATAAACAAGTTGCTGTGCAAAACAAAAAAAATGGCTGTCAATTTTGCTGTGTTTTATGCAGGGTTGAAAATTTCCTTATATAAAATAAGCGAAATTTACCACTTTTTGAGTAAATGCAAAATACAATGCAAAAAGATGTATGCCCGACTACTTTCGATTGCAAATCGCTTTGTATTTTTTTTATGTGTGTGTATCAAAAATGTATATACCGATACGATTTTTTTATGAATGTGTACTATAAAAATGAGAAATTTAAAATCGATTGCAATAAAGTGCAAAGCAAGCTCAGATGAGAACGCACAGTTAGACTGCTCAATAATCAGAGAAGTTTGTTAATAATTGTTATAATATAAATTGTATATATTGTGTAATATGTATATGACATATTTTCAAATTATTTTGTCTGCATGAATAATGTTTTATTTTGATGCGTATATATTTGGCCTTGCGAAAAATAAAAATGAACACAATAAAAGTTAATTTTGCCGTTTCTCTAATTTCTCGAAGAGAGATTATGGGTTGCCTAATTTTTTAAACGTACATGATATTAAATCACTATATTAGAGACTTTTTAGTGATATAATTCAAAACAAAATAGTCTACAAACGCCACCCTGCAAAATGAAATTTGAGGGAAAATATTAATGGCACACGGGGTATCACAGAAACCGAATTTTTCTTCGTTTCTTTCACCGTTTACCTATGATACCGGTTTTAATTGCGACTTAAACAGATTTTCGGTGCAACCACACTAACACAAACATAAATGAAATAAAAAAATTTTCAAGGACATTTTTGTCTCATTTTAGTTCAAATTTTATTTTTGAGAGAGCAAAACAATACACAATAAAACACACATACATATATACATTATCTATTACGACTAGTTGGCCTTGAAAAAATAATCAAAAAACCAAAAATCTCATGTGGAATGGGACAATGAACTAAAACTGATAAGCTGACATTTTTTCTTATGCGTGTTTTTGTTTTCGTTTAGCCATATGAGTGTTTTGTTACGAAGTGGTTTTTACATGGTGATATATTATATAATAATAATTTTTAGTGTTAAAATAAAAAAAAAACAATTTCGAAATTAAAAAAAAAATGTCTAGTTTTATTTATTACAAATTACAACTCCCTGAAGTATCGGTTTGGTTTGTGGTGCCGTTTTAATTTCAACAAAATTTTCGTTGGTTTTATCAGTTGGTTGAGATTCCTTTTTTTTGGCAAAATTGGTGATTTGTTTTTTTTTTGCACTTTTTTCTTGGTTTATTTCTGTGCAACATCCCCACCCAACTTCCCTATTCAATTCGTCTGTCCATTGCATATTTTTTCTGGCTGTTTAACGGTTCGGCAACATTAATATTAGGCTTCTGGTGAGCATTCTTACTGTTCGTTACAGACGCCGAGCCTTATATAGGAATCGTTCTTTTTCTGTGACCATTTCATCCTCCTCGAATGTAATGAGCCGTCGTTCTTTAAAAAGTTTAGGATTTGCAGAATAAAACCTGGCTTTTCACCGGGGGTAATGTTATCTTTCGGTGTGTTTTCCATTGCATTTTTCTTTGCGTTTGGTCCGCGTTGTGTATTTTATTTCCTTCCTAACGTTCGGTATCCGTGGAAGCTATAACGAGTTTTCCCCTGATTCGCCACCTTAGTGACGCGCTGTTTTTCGTTTATACGCTCTGCCGAAAGGATCGCGATGATAACACCATTCTTCAAGGGATGATATTTATACCTCATACGTATAGTTGTACATTATTTTAAGAGCTCACCTTGCAAAGTTTCCGGTGTTTTGTTGCTTTTTAACTTTGTCATTGCGGCTTCAACTTCGTCTTTACCAAGTGGTATGGTATAAATGTTGTGGTTAAGGACAACTCTTTGCCTGTGCCCTGGCAGGTAGTTCTTTATCTGACTGGCAGGGAGTTTGAGAACCTGGAGGTCTTTTATGAAAAAGAGATACAAATAATAAAAAAGTATTTTTACAAATGACGGATGTTGGCGAAGTTAAATTTGATAGATACAAATATGCAATGGTGGTCGAATTTCGCGACATTGAATAATAAATTACACATTGTCATTGCTTGTATCGTAGGATTATAAATCTCATATAAAAGGTAAATTAAAATCAAATGCAAAATTAGGAACACGGACGGGTAGCGACGCATACTAGATTTAAACGCGGAGGTCTTTGCAGTAGTCTCAAGCATTTGTCCTTCAACGTTTATTTTGAATAAATTAATTTTGCGATGCGCAGTGATATATGAGATTGTAACATGACCAGAGGTCATGCAACATGACCAAAGATCATGTTAACAGAAATTAACTATTCAGCTGCCTAGGCGGTCATTGTTCGTCGGCTAAAGCTCAGGGTTCGGGGTGGGTATTTCTAGACAACTGAATAATCCTAGTTAGGACCGCATAAGGAAGGGAAATAGGGAAAGGTAGGATAGGGAAAAGAAAACCACCAGGCAACTCACCTTGTTTACACTTTACTTACCTAAACTCCATTCAGATACACAAATTAGTTATCCATTCTATATTCACTAATTAAATCACTACACGAACTATTAACCATAATGCAATAATGATGCGGAGAAAAGAAAAGAAAAGAAAAACTAGAGAAAAAGAGGCACATCACAAATAAGATGGCAGACGAGAAAGGAAAAATGAAAAATTAATAAATTTGATTTGCACATTATAAAAATTATATATTTAAACTAAAAATCACCTTCACCAAGAAAATTAGGTTGGTTAGTACTTAAATAATAAGAAAATTAAGTAGAAAAATAAAAAAAATATATAAATAGTTTGAACCATTTCCTTATCAATTTAAACAAAAACTCAATTTATCTTAAACAAAATCAATTATGTGGAAAAATCAAAAGGAAATGCTTAAACCTATTTATGGTTATACTTAAATGTAATAATTAATTATTAAACTAGAATATTAAACTACAACTAGCTTACGGAATTCAAAACACGTTGGGCGCCATTGGTAATCCATATGATATTTGTTGCGAATCGTATTTTCGATCGCTTTTATGTAATATTATTTATTGCGATTATATTAGATTATAAAAAGTACAATATTTGTACTTATATACACATATGTTTTGTATTATTAGGTAATTTATCATAGTAATTATATTTATATTAATTATATTATTATAGTAATTATATTTATATTAGTAGTATTTATATTTATATTGCATTATTATGTAAAATATTATTTGGGTATATTATATTATGTGTGCGTTTCTATTTCGTCGCATTTTTAACACTACCTGTACGAGTTCGTTACCAATTTCAATTCTATTTTGTTCACTAATTGCAACCACAGAAAGTCTATTGTTGTTGTTGCACTGGTAGTCGTAATAGGTAGTGCCCAAAAGGGGTATCGTTATGTTCACTTTGTTAAATTTTTTCCAGTTTTATTGAAGGAATATTATAGGTATATTTTAATTATATTATTAATTATCACACACTCGTAATTCAGGTGTATTTGTGGCTTAATTATTTTTCATAAGCCTAAATAGAGTTTTTGTTTGCACAACCACGTTTTTCGTGCAAATTTGACCAAACGTCCACCATTCTTCGATCACTAAACGCTTTGCTTTATTATTATAACTGCACTTATTATTATTAAGTATAATTAAAGTAACACTTAACCAATTAACACTAGTATATAGTTCGATTATAAATTATTTAACTTAACTTAAATACAATGATTAGAAAAAAACTGAACACTAATTTTAGTACATACTATACACTAGAAATTTTTCATTTTTTTTCTATTTGTTTATCGTCCCAATTTTATTACTTTATTGGGTTGTTTATTAGAGAAGGTTACTCTACAAAAATCTATAATTAACTACCGGTCTATTTTTTCCTTTTCTTCCTCCTAGGTTTTATTTTTGCATTTATGGTTCAACTGATTTATTTAAAAAAAAAAAATATATAATTTCTCGCTTTTAAAGACAGAGGTCTCAAGATGAAAACTGGAACCATAAATCATGTTCCACAACAGTCCGTTTCACCATATTCCGGACTTGGTGTTATGAAATATTTTTTTTCGTTTCATATTATTTTTATCACAAAATTTCCAAGTACATGGCACGAATATAATTTCGTTACAAGATGAACTATGTAACTCTCTCTAACTATGTAATGATGAATCTATGTAACTAAATATTTAACATCTAAGATAACGCTGTTCGCGATTTCCATCGGTGATCAAACTTACGTCCCTTAAATATTGCTGTAAGCGGAAGGCTAATTCTGTTAACAAAGGCAATTATTTTGAGAACAATTTTGATCGGTTGTGACAAAATTGGTTCTTAATTGGTTTGACAAATCTGACCAACCGGATTTAGTCTCGTTTAGCAAACACATCCAAAAGACACAAAACACATACAACATTGATTTAGTAAATCACTAAATTATTTTTATAATAATTAGTCAGTTGCGCATTAAGCACGCAGAAGCCAAAACGTTAAATGAAGTAATAATTAAATTGCGTCACCAGTTCAATTAACGTCTTTTAAGTTAATAACATTAAAATATTATGAAATTAACATTTATTCGCATCATTAATGTCGTTTTATATGGTTTCAATCAGTACCGCCTCGAAACATTTATCCGCCCCTTGCAAGGATTTCATATAGACACCGAAATATATTCAGGATTATTTTAAAACCGTAATGTCGAGGGAACTTGGTACATTTGTGCTTGTACAACCCCAAAGAAATTCAAAAACTATATAGTTTATAATTATATTTGTGTACCCGTACTTGGGACGGGACAGAGCCGCTTTATTGTTTTTACGTTTTTTTGTAAGTCGCAATCAGTTTTCTTCATGTTTAGCAAAGAACATTATATGAATTAAATAAAATCTGGACTTACTGAATTGTTTATAGGTAATGTGTTTTCTTAATTCATTTCAAATTATTTGTTGCTAACACTATTTCTTCATCCAAAAATGTTAATTCATTGAACAGAAAACACTTAGATTTTTATAAATCTTCGACCCCCCTACCAGGTTTCTTATCTTTTAATATTGTTTTTTTGTTGCATATATTATGTGTTCTCTAAATTCCATTCATTTTTTGCTGATGACGTCAATCTAAGTCGACAACTAAGTAGAGGGCTGCATAATTAAGTAACAATAATACACCTGGCCTCCTTATTAGGACGGTAATATATTTCACAACTCAAACTTTAAAATTAAACAACTGAAAAAATGTAAAATTCAATTCTTGAAAATTAGGAAATGGCTTACTTAAAAGTTTCAATTAACATGTAAAATTAAAGTTAAATTTATTTTTTCCAAATTCATCGTTTATTTCACAACTTTAAAATTTCTTTAATCCTAGCAAATAATTAAGTCAAATTTTAATTTCCAGCAAAGCAATGTATGGAGGGCGAAGTCCGAGATTCATACCTCCTCGCGGTGCTCTCTGGGTAACTCTAAATGAATCAGGCGGTGTAGTGGAGACGAGCAGCTAAATCCTGTTTATAGTCATGGACACTACATGTCAGGGCGAGTTATTGGCGCCTCAAAACCAATACCAAATCAGCGTTTGTTCTCCAGGTTAGGTGCGGCTGAAGCGGGCGTCTGTCTTGTATCAAGCGGCTCGCTATATAAATGTGTTCAAGGTAGGACTGGATGCCTTAAGATTCTCACCAGTACGTGACTCACACACGTAACAAGCGGGTTGAGCGGCAGGCCAACAACCTGCCCTCATAAAAACTATCAAGTTATGAACCCTAATCAAAGGCCTCGGATAACCATATCGGATTCATCAAAAAATCGACCTCGGAAATTGTACACGGACAACGCTTTAAAAATGGGAACATGGAACGTGCTGAGCCTCTTAAGACCTGGAGATATCCAGAACCTTTCAAACCAAGCAAAAAGTTACAGATTAGACGTACTTGCGCTACAAGAGCTCAGATGGTCTGGGAGTGGGATCCATGACACCACCAATGGTTACACTCTTCATTACAGCGGCCATCAGAACGGAGGAGAATTTGGAGTTGGCTTCCTCATCCATCGGTGCGTGAAGCATCATATCATCGATTTCCACCCTATCAACATGCGGATATGCACGGTCAGACTTCGCACTAAGAAATTTAACATCACGATCGTTAATGTACATGCACCCACCGAAGATAAATCAGATGACATCAAAGATATATTCTTTGTCTAACTGGAGGAAGTTATCAATAACATACCGCACCACGACATTAAAATCATCGTAGGCGACTTTAATGCAAAAATCGGTAGGAGTGCAGAAAATACATCGCACATCGGTCCTAACAGCCTGCACCTAACTAGTAACAACAACAGCCAACGCGTCACCGACCTGGCAATAATGTACAACTTAGTTGTATCACTTTTTACGCTATTTGCCGTAGGCACTTGGCGAAACACACTTATACTTAATAAACACATTTTTATTAATCACTTGTTTTTTGTTTCGCAGAATATTTTGAATATTTTTCAAAAAGCTTAAAAAATCACTCGATCGATTAGGAGTAGATACTCCTGATGATGACCGAACAGGGAGAAATTCGTTTCTCAACAATTACAGACCCCGCCCTTTTCTATAATTTGACTAATACCTCGGGTAATTAAATGTACTTCAATATACCTTGAATTTTGTTACTTAGCTGATGACTAATCGCACACCTGCGCAATCAATAGATTAATTTTTATTGCTTTTTATTGCTTATTTTTATCCCTCTTTCTTTTGCTTAATTTTTGCTTTTTTCTGCTATATATAACTAATTTTTACTTTTACAAATCAGTAGATACTCCTGATGATGGCCTAACAAGTCGAAATCGATCAAGTGATTTTTTAAACTTTTTGAATTAATTTTTTAATTAAAATATTCAAAAATCTAATTCTGCGAAATAAAAAAACAAGTGTTTAATCAAATGTGTTTATTAAGTATAAGTGTGTTTCGCCAAGTGCCTACGGCAAATATCGTAAAAAGTAAATATATCTAAGTATTTCCTAATGTACTTGGATGATTAGTCGGAACCATATCTAGATTGAAATGATGTTTTATAAACTCAAACGCTCCTTCATTCCATTTAACATCTACATTAAAATCACCCATTAAAATTATTGGAACCTCTTTATCCACTGTAAACCGTTTATCAATTAATTTTGAACTTTCTGTGTATTCCATTAATGCCGCAAAAAAGAACATATTTAAATCGACCTCTTTAGCATGCGGATGAATGTAAATGGAACCAAGTATAAATTTTGACGAACCATTTAAAGTAACATCCACTAGACAAGTATCACCAACTGAATCGATCAACTGTCTTCTAACATTAATATCAAAATCAATAGGCTGACAATCTGCAATTTCTATAAATTGCTACTCCACTTGCTTTGCCCTGTTTATTTATCAATTTCGAACGAAAAGTGTTATTCATGTATGATTTCCATTCAATTCCTCTAATTTTAATCGGTTGATCTTCGTACATCCAAGCCTCACTTAGAGCAAGAAAATCAGACTTTGATAATATATGTTGCACCTTGCGATTTATGTACGGTAATTGCTCCGGCTGGAACTATTGGAAATTGTCTGCGTTTACATTTAATAGACCGACCCAATCCAATATTTGCATTTCTTTTATGTATATTGGTGTCAAACTCATGTTATTTTCAATTTCATATAATTTAGACAAGACATGTGGTCTTGATTTTACTCTCGCTAACCTTCCCATTTCTTCCATTCGAAACTCTATCCATACCCGTACAATTTTGTTAATTGAACTGCCAGAATCTTCTAGCCCGGCTTCCACTTTTCGTAATATTGCAATAGCTCCATTCACCAAACTAACTTGTGAAGGTTGTTCTTTGCAGCAAACAAATCGCTATTCTTTGAGTATCCGCTTATTGTATCTTCGGCTACACGTTCCACATCGGGATTTGCTATTCTACGTTCATTGTCCATATTCACATCTGCATTTCGATGGAAGAGTCTAATGGAACCTGGAACATTTTCAATACACCACTCATAATCTCGAAACCGGTCATTTATTATTTTCATATATTCTTCAGTAAACTTTTGTCCATTAAGCTTTGTTTGAATGGGTACAAAGGGCCAAATGTTGAAGGGCCGAATGTCGAAGGGCCGAATGCCGAAGGGCCGAATGTCGAAGGGCCGAATGTGTCGAAGGGCCGAATGTCGAAGGGCCGAAATTGTCGAAGGGCCGAATGTATCAAAGGGCCGAATGAGTCGAAGGGCTGAATTTTTTTTTGTTTATAGAAATATAATTTTTTTAAATTTGTTGTTTTATGCAATATTTTTTAAATTTTTTTTTATTAAACATAAAAAAATTTCTTATGAATTTATGTATTTTAGTATTTTTCATCTTTGAATATTCATGAAATTCCACGTATCCAGTCAGCGATACATGTTGGTGAAGGAAAATTTTGCCATGCGCCACCTGAGTCATTTGGCCCTCTGTCAGCCTTCTGATAATAGGTATATGTACAAAAAATAAAAAAAATAATTTTATTAAATAAAAAAATAAAAAAAAAATATATATTTCTAAAAACAAAATAAAATAAAATAAAAGTTCGACCCTTTGACAATCGGCCCTTCGACATTCGGCCCTTCGACACGTTCGGCCCTTCGACACATTCAGCCCTTCGACACATTCGGCCCTTTAAATTTCGTCCCTTTGACATTCGGCCCTTTGATATCATACTGCTTTGTTAATATGATCGAAAATTGTAAATCACTCTGTCGCATTACTTGAATCAATTTATACTAACCAAGACTTTTCCATAATGTTGCACCAAATACAAGGCCTCTCGTACTGGAGGCAACTGACTGAAATCGCCACAAAATATTATGTTAATACCACCAAACGCCTAGGAGTATATGATCACTCCTTTAATCTGTTGATCTATTGACTTTATGAAATATATCTGAACCAATCATACTAACTTCATCTACTATAACTATAACACACTGCATTCCAGCTGCACTTCCATTAACGTCTTAATAACATTGCTTTCATACTCGCGCTTCTTTGCTAATATACTATCCTTATGCTCTTCAAATATTTCCTTAAATTTCATTCTGTCCAAAACATCTACTAACTCATTCTTAAACGGATAGAAAATGGCCTAAATTTGGAATTAAACACAAAATATTGGGTACGAACATAAGTTTATATTGGAAATTTGTTGCTCCACGTTTAGTTTGTCTCACTGCGGCTAAATGTTGTGGCATACTTAGCACTCATTTTGTAGGGCTTCCCTTGCTATTTTTCCCATTGTTGCTGAAGTGCCGCCCGAAAAGTATTTTTATTAATTCTAGCAATCAGTGGAATTTTAGAGTCTAATATTAACCACAGGTGTTCTATCTGATTTAAATCTGGTGACTGAGGTGGCCAATCCAGCGTTTCAATAAAAGTTTCAGTAAAATTATTTTTAACAATCCCGAGATCTTTGTTTAGAGTGGTTATCTTGCTGGAAGATAAATTGACCTAACCCATTTTGGTAGCTGATTCTGTTAAGTTGTCCTTTAGTACGTTTACGTATAAACTGCCAGTTATCCTTTCGTCAATTTTCCACTCCTGATTTAGAGAAACATCCCCAAACCATGATAGAACCACCTCCATGTTTCACAGTTTTTTGAATGTAGTCATCATCTGGAACTTTCCTGCGCACTTGACTCGTTTTCTCTTTTTTCGATTTTTCAATTCGAACTTGGATTCATCACTCAAAATTATTTTGTTTCAATACTCGGGTGGACTGTTTTCATGAGGCTTTGCAAAGTTTACTCTCTTTGTTTTATTACCAGCGCTAATTAGTGGACGTTTCTTGGCAATATAGTTATTTAAACCACTCTTTTAATCTTCGTCGCACTGTCCATACAGAAACATCTAGCTCTGTATCTTCTTTTAGCATCCTCGCAGATTTACTAGGATTTCTCCTTGCTTCAAGCTATAATCCTCGATCGTCTTGGTTGGTTGATCCTACGCCCACCTCCATGTAATATTTCAACGTTTCCTTCTCTATAATATTTGTCTACAATTTCTTTTGCACCTTCCTTCCAAATGTTGAAATTTAAGGCTAGTTCACCGTAAGATCCATTTTTACGATCTTTCATAATTAATTTGCGAATTTCTTCATTTCGGTATTGTTGTCTTCAATTCAGAATATGAAATTTTTATTTGCATTTAATATATATGTTATTTTACATATTATGTATATACTAAATACTCATATTAATCCAAAAGCCTAAAAAAATAATTATTAATTTAAGTTTTTTTCACGAATCTTTAATGTTTTGTTTCATCAACTTATATTTGCATTCGACTTTTATTTTTGGTTGTTAAAAGCGATGTTAGTCGCAATACAAATATGTTCATTAAAAACAATCAATAGATTCAGGTTTGGGATAATGGTTTTCATGAAATTAATGCTTTTCATTGCGAATATGTCGCGTCAACTTTCAATTGCTCTCTAGTGTATAACAAGATATACGTAAATATTATATAAAATCTATTTTTATACATAAACACATTTAATTTTATTAGTTTTATTTATTTCACGAAGAAAGACCCCCTTCGACTATCACTCGTCGACCGCTAATCTAGTAGACTGATAGATGATAAAAAAAAAACTGAAACAGACATAAATATTATTCTAGAGAACGAGACATAAGGTGTTTTGCTTTGGCAAAGTCCGCTTAGCTTTAAAAAATAAAGTAATAGCGGCCAATTTTGGTTTCAGCAATATTTCCTTGTGAATTTCCAGTAACGGAAAATGATTGTTCATCATAGTTGTCTTTCATGTCAGTAGTAATTGTAAGCTGAATCGGTTTTATGGAAGTCCTATTTTTTTGGTTTTATTTAAAGCCAACTCTTCTTTAATTACTACTGATAAATACGCCAACTATGATGAATCATTATTTTCCGATACTGGAAATGCACCAGCAAATATTGCTGAAACCAAAATTGACCACTAATAATTGATTATTTAAGGCTAAGCAGACTTTGCTAAAGCAAAACAGCTATACACTTCAATAAAGCATGGAAAACATTCTAATTTTATTCAGACATTAGACACTGACTAGAATTCTAGTCAGTGCATTAGATCTAAATTTAGTCATCGTACAGCATCCGTTAGCATTTCCATAAATATCAAAACTCAATATATAATTTTTATAAGCATTTTATTTTAACTAGTTTCTATAATTATACAATATTAATTTATATATAATATTTATAATTGTTTTTCATTTCTTTCATAATTAATTTTAAATAAATTAAGACAGTTTGGTTTTTTGGTTTTGTATAATCGATTATATAAATGTCTAACAAGAGTTTGGTTTTTTTTGTGTTCTGTATATATTATTATTCATTTTTGATTTGAAATTATATTTAATTAATTAATTAATCTCATATTTTCCTTCTAGTTTCGTAAAATTAGGTGAACAATAAATTAAAATAAACTAAGATTAAACCAATAAAATTAAATTAAATAAATAATATTATTAACAAAAATGCGTTAATTAATTTATTATTATATATTATATATATATTTTAATAGGTTCTGGTATCACAAGACTTTGTGGATTTTCTTTTTGTTTTTGTTAATAACTAATTTATTTTAAATGTAATGTTTTTTTTTATAATTTTTAAATATATATATATTTTTTTATATAATAAGAAAAAAAGGCAATATAAATATTTTAAATTTAAAAAATATTGTCTTAAAAATTTATTTTTATATATAATATATATATATAAGTATATATAATATAATCTTTTCTGTTTTATTTTATTTATATATATATTAATTTTACTAAAAAAAAATTTTTATTTAAAGGGAAAAAAAATATTTAAATTAAATTATTTTAATTTTACTTACAATGCCGGAATGAATTCAAATAATATATTATGTTTTTATTTAATATCCTGTTGTTATTAATTAATATTAAGATTATGTATTTAATTAATTAATTAATTATATAATTTTCAGACTTTCTTTATATATATTTTTAGCAATGTATATATTTAAATTTATTTATAATTCAAAATAAAATTTTATTTTAAATTAAAATTATATAGAAATTAAAGTAATTTTAATAATAAATTAATGGTGTTTTGTTTAATTTATATATAGTAATTTTATTTTAATTATAATTAATTATATTTTAATTTCATTTTTTTATTACAAAGTGTGCGTGAAATTGGTTTTATTATATTACTTTTTTGTTCTTCTTTTTATTATTATTATCATATCAACAATAAATATTATAATAAATAATAATTAAAAAATTATAAGAATTATATAAAATTAATTAAATCATAAAATATTTATAATACAGGCGATATATTTAATAAAGTGCAAAATGAATAAAAAATGGCAACACATATTTCATTTCAAAAACTAAAATAAAATAAAATAAAATAAATATAATAATTAATAATAAATTTCTCTTAATA
The DNA here is from genome assembly GCA_932526605.1 of Nephrotoma flavescens. Taxonomy (NCBI): domain Eukaryota; kingdom Metazoa; phylum Arthropoda; class Insecta; order Diptera; family Tipulidae; genus Nephrotoma; species Nephrotoma flavescens. The sequence goes on from OW052222.1 coordinate 141,760,165, forward strand.
TTTCATTTATATAGCTTAATTAATTTTGTTAATAACCTTTTTAACAAATTTTCTTTCTTTTTAATTAATTATTTTTATTTAATGAAACACATAGGGCAGTGATAATTATTGTTATTTTTTAATCGTTTAATTTTTGTAATTGTTAATAAATATGAATATAATTATTTTTTAATTAAAAATAATAGTTATAAATATTATATTGGGGCAGGGGAAAAATGTAAAATTCAAAGACGAGGAGAAACATAATTTTTATTTAATATATATTTTTTAGCAATTATTTTATTTATTTATTTGTTTTAATTAAATAGCGCGTATAAATAAATTTGTTGTTTTATAAAGAAAAGCAATATTTTTAGTTATTTATTTTACTTAATTATTTTTGGTTTTATTTAAAAAATTAATTCAAAAACAAAATGGAGAAAAATATATAATCACGTGTTTAATTTGATTTTATTTGGGTCGCCATTTTGTTCAGTAGAAATGCACTAAAACCAAGGAAAACAAAACGGACGCATTCAAAATTATAAAAATTATTTTACCATTATAATAGATAGTATCTTTTGTTTTTTTTTTTTTTATTAAATCTATTTTTTATAATCCTAGCTATATTATATTAATTTATTATTATATATTCATCTTCATATATTTTGTTTTCTTTTTGTTCCTTTCTTTATTAAAAAAAATTAATTTAATAGACAAAAAATAAAAAAGTGAATTTCTTTTTCTTTTTAATTTTTATAAAAATAAAATTTATATGTAAGACATAAATAAATAACAGAATAAATAATAAACATAGTAAGATTAAATTGTAAAAATTAACATAAATAAAATAAATAAACAATAGGAATTGAATAATTAAATTAAATTTGTAAATCATGCATCAATCGCCTTCGGGGCCTTCCATAAAATGGCCACGGACATCCAAAGCGGCTGCTAACTGTAATACTATATGCGAGAGTGACGGATGCTCGAGGAGTTCAGGACCCGGTAATGGTGGTTCGCATCTTGGTCGCTGATGGCGTCCACGAAAACCGCGATGCAATCGTAATACAACGTCACAGAATACAAAACGTAAAATAAGCGTTCGGAGAAAATCATCGCCGAAAAATTGTACATACGAAGAATCTGAAAAATTTCGAAATGAGAAAATATTATTTTGTATCAAAATTCGATTGGAAAATGATCAGTATTTAAATGCAGCAATTAAGTTTATCATTTCAGCAGTGATAACAAATATAATAAATGTTTCTGACACGGTTGGTTCCAAATTAATGTTCATTCACAAGGTCAGTAGAGGTCCACTAGAGTTGGTAGAAGTGCCGACAGTTGCGAAGGGATCTGATATTGTTCGGAGCCACCTGTCTAATGGAAAAGCGTCGTGTTAGATATCTATTATCCGTAAATTTAGGTGTCCCGGGAAAATTAGTCTAAAGATTTTCAGTAACAAACGAAAAATAGTCAGTATGCCAGTAATAACTATTGACGTTACGTCTTAAAAGTGGTATTTTATTTTATTAGAAGGGACGTTTTCGTCGCGAACTGGAATGATATGGTATTTCGAGATTTGTTGGCGATTTGTATTCACCGCTTGCGCTTTCCTCATTATTATTATCATTATTAAGTTAACCCAAGTTATAGTTAACCCAAGAAAGTCTCACACTCAATGCGCCAATTGACTCATGGTGCAAACCAAAGATTCTATTCCAAATTGTGACCGCGTTCCACTTCTTTGGTAGAAATTGAAACAAATCATTGATGACAACTGATCAACATTTAAAGTTCTATGATATTAAAATACGGGACCTAACTAACTCGAAGGCTGGACAATAGTAAACAAAGTGAACGCAGCCGTAGACCTCTTCAAGACAGTCGTGACACAGAGAGCCGCGAGCAAGTCCCATTTAAAGAATATCTTTACCTGAAGCAACGAAGTTAAAAGCTTCAATCGGAACACCGTGCAGGAGTTATAAGTGAAGATCATGTGAAGCATCTAATTCAGAGTGACAGCTATCTGCGAAGAAAACTAACGACTCAGACCGGTAATTCAAATTTTGGAACAACCAAAGATCTCTCTTTGAATAAACCACTAAGAAGGCAATATCGCAATATCGAAGTCCGGTTCTAGTAACAGTTTGTCACTAACCATAATGGTTCCTAATACAGATGAGCTAAAAAGATTGAGAATTAATCTATGTCCCCAAAGTAGTCCAAACGCGGCGGAATTTCAAGGCTGCTAAAAGGGCATGCTGTCGGTAAGTGAAGCATTCTGGTAATTTTTTGCAATGATGAAAACCTGTGAACAATTCAAAATTTTTACAACATGGTAGTTGGTGTTCAGAAAGCCGTTCGGAAAGCCTCGCATTTCGGATATTCTGTGACGAAAATCAAAGCAAGAGCTGGTATAACAAAACTAGTTTTCAAAACTGCAAAATAAATCTCCACTAAATGCTTTGCGGAAAGAAAATCGGTTGGAATTTTTGTAGAGCGCATATGACGTGGAATAATGGATGACATACTGTGATGTTCAGTGATGAAAAAAAATTTAATGTAGATAAGGTAGGCCACACACGTACAGTTTTAACTGACAGTTCTAACTGTACAGTTAAAACTCAGAAACAGTTAAAACTCAAAATTTCATACACCAAGAGCAGCCAAATCGTTCCGCTCATTCAAATCCATGATAATAACTGAAGGATTAGACTGAACGTGTGTGTGCATCTCAGTTCCCAGTTGAAACAGATGGTTACAACTATTATTTTCACGATTTAACAAAGGATGTAATGTTTTTGAATCGGCATCATAGCAGAGAAGGCGGTATTATGGTCTAGCTGGGGCGCTATTCCGTTGTATGGAACGATTGATTTAGTGTTGGGCAGTACAATCGAATACCCTACAAAGCAATTCTGAAAAAAAAAATTTTGAAATTTTTGGACCATTACAATTGACATTTCAACACGATAACGCCCCGATTCCTAATGCGCGTAGCAAATTAACCCGAGAAGTGTGCTATGGGCCTAAGTGTCCTACTAGTGTTACCTACTAGTAAAAAGTATGTAATTTTATAAAGAGTAACGAAACAGAGAAAAAAAATTTATCAAAAAATGCGTGGGTTATGCAATTTAAACGGGTTATGCAATACACTTACACAACAATTTTTTTTTTTATTTGTATGGAATATTTTTGATCCTCGTGGCTATTGATAGAAAACGATAAAAATTACGGTAAATAAAGATGTGTAAGTGTATTGTATAACTCATTTAAATTGCATAACTCACCTATTTTTTGATGAAAATTTTGCCTCTACTTCGTTACTCTTTATAAAATTATATACTTTTTGCTACTAGTTATAAGTTTAACTATGCTACTGTGGTAAATTTGGAATTAACAGAATTTGTTAGAAAGATTAAGTCATCAGCTAGGTAGATTAACATGTCGCAGATGTAATATTATGCAACCAAACTGCCACTAGAACTTCTAAGCTAAATTATATAGCGACAACATAATACAGATCACGAAAGATCTAGATCACATTTAAACATTGCCGTTTTGCTGGCTCGCTAGCTGGATGTTCGGTTAACAAACTTATTTGTTTTTCTACAATACAAAATTTAGACGTTACAATAGATGCATACCTCAAGGAAATTCATAAATCACAAATACATATATAGAGAAAAAAATAATGACATCCAACATATTCGTGTTCATACAGTACATGTTACATATAAGTACTGTCAATTGATTTATCTTAACTCACCAATATAACCGATTCCTTGTTCAATCTCATCAATACGGCATCGTGTCACTAACCGTGATGCCTCTGTTACAAATCTATCTATATATGTTTGACACCGTTCCCAATGATGTATTGGCACATCGCCCACATGACATATATAGCAAACGGCCGTTAGCGGCGAATGTAAAAATAGTGTAAACAATGATCCATGATGATGTAAATCTGCAATTCATTAAATACAAAAACATATCAAAGACAGTCAACGGAACACAATACAATACTACCTTGGTAACTACTCGGAACATCTTGTGGTGACATTAATATAACTAAGGGTTGTCCGAAATATCTGGAAATAGAATAAGGGTTTTATAATACGGTGGTTTAAATAGTCGCCCGGCTAACTTACCTAGGAATATGTTGAAATACGAAAGAGTTATCCGAATCGATAATTATAAATAACGGTCGCCGCGTAAATGGATACAAATCACCGGGATATAAACAATGTGATTCTTTGTATCCGCTACCCGATTTACCACGACATGTTAATCCGCCCTCTAATGCATCACGTTTAACACTTGTTGCTAAACCACCAAGTTCATAACCGTCTGAAATTATAATGATCATGTTTTATAAAGTTTTGTTGTTTTAACTATGCCGCAAAATAACCTACAGTCTTCTGGATGTTTCGTAGTCGAGAAACAACCATCAGCTGACATATATAGTAGTAAAGCACCACCAGGAGGTAATTCTTTTAAACCGCTAGATAGAAATACTAATAATTGTGTGATTGAAGGTTTGTACAAAAGATATTTGTGAGGATTGTCTCGATAATGTCGACGTTCTCCATTTTCGATATAACCTTTTGATCCGGGCACACCATACGGTGGCATTCGACTCGCTGCTGGACTAGCATCATGTCCAACCAAAGTTGTATGCGGATGTCCTGCCATTGGATGCGTCGATTCAGTTGGTTCACGCTCTAATGTTTGAAGCATTCTGCAATTTCGAAAATAATAACGGTCAACATGGATGCACAAGACAAAACTATTTGTAACTTACCTAAACATGTCCATGGTTAATTCAGAAAATTTCGCCTGTTCACACGCTGAGCCAACAATTAAAATTTCTTGTAAACTCAATGTCATGTGCGGTGATCGTTCACAGGGCGGTGTCGTCAATGGACTCAGCCTAGAACCAGAACCACTACTCATAAAAAAGTGGAGTTTTATTAAATTCCAAAAAAATTGTTTTTAGCCCGTGCTTTCCCGATATTTTTCTGTTTTTTTTTTTTTTTTTTTTTGAATAAACTAAATTGAAAAACTATGAATGAACAACCAAAAATGTCTGATTGGTTCTTTGGTATAATGCATGTGTTTGAGTGTGTGTGGGTGTAGTGGTGGTGGTGGTTATGCATGGGTAGTGAATGTACAAAGGGGTGTTGTGAATCTGGTAGTGAATAATATGGGTATGACATGATATTGTGATTATACGCACACATATGATGAGATTAATTTAAATTGAGATCATAATTGATAATAATTCAATCGTCAATTTTGCATTGAAGAGAAAATTTTTGAACAAGGCCACGGGATGGTGACGGGATAAAAATTGTAACATGTTATACAAGTGAAACCGTTTTGGTGATATTTCACAGCTATATAAATGTCAAATGGGTATATATGAAAAATGGTAAATAAAATTTGAATAAAATCATAAACAAAATCAATTTTATTTTCAATAAATGGGAAAATGGTACATGGCATCATGAAAACTTAAAAACTTTTTAAAAATTCGAAAACATTTTTTTGTTATTTCGGTAGAAGATTGACGGGCTATTTTGTTACCAATTTTTATTTTTTCGGGATGTATATCGATCGAAAATAATTCCATTTTCGGTCGATAAACATAAGTCATTAAATATATTAAGCACACAATAAAGTTTGATTCAAATGATTGCGCGCGGCCACAACTTACCTAGAGCTGTACATTGTGTATAATGGCCACGAATATTTACTTGAATTAAACTTTCAAATGTCAAAATATATTACATATGTATGTGTCTATGCGTAACAGATTCACGGAACGAATCCGTTGGCACAGCTTCCCCCTCGTAAAAACCCAATATGTAAAATTTTGAATTATTTTAACAAAAATTAACAAAAATTTTAATATTTGTTTTATAAAGTTGGTCATACTGTTACATATACATATTGAACACATATGTTTAGAAAACTTACAAATATCTTACCATTTCAGAATAGCGCACTGCTGAAACTAGACGAATTGTAAGCGAGAAAATGGCAATACATTTAGGCGACAAAAGCGAAAAGCAGTTTTTTGGGTTTTAATTATACCAGTTGTATTCTGGGCGTACGCTAAACAATTTCAATGGTGTCCGGTATCTATACAACTAATAACCTAGTCAAATATTCTTTAATGAAGCCATGTTGGGGGCTAGTAATTCAGAAAAATATTTGTTGAACATAAACGAACATTAAAAAAATTTAATATCAAATAAGGACCGCAGTCATACCAACTAACAAAGAAAACATAACTAAATATAATAATAACGCAATGTCACACTAATTTGAAATGTATAATAAGGTTTTTATTCCTTTTTTATTTTTTCACGGAATTGGTAAAAATACGGAGCTTATTTTTTAGTTAAGCTTATACTCCAGGTTTACACCTCGATTCTGACGCAAGACTTTTTAAATACTTTAGTAAGGAACAATTCATATGTAATTCCGAGGAAGACTCAATTTAAATTTAAATGAACAGTAGAAACTTAAAAGTCACCCCAAAAACTTTTAAAGTAACTTGCAAAATGAAACTTCCAACCGAAAGTTCGTACTACTGATATAGGAAACCTTCGTACTACTGATATAGAAACTTAATTGAGGGGTTCAGTACAGACTCGTTTGTCTAGAAAGGGGGGGAACCTCTGAAAAAAAAATAAAAAAAACGACGGTAACTTCTATTAAAATGTTGAAGTAGCACTATTCCGTTGTAGAAGCAAATTACATTTGATTTTATTCGAGTGAACTAAACTACTATAGTGGGCACAATAAATTGATAAGAGTTTCTAGGAGTTAATTTCAGGCGACTTCGAGTCCCTTTTACATTATTATGTTGTTAAAGGTAAACTAAACATTTAATGATAATAGCAAAATATCCCTCCATTGAATCTTATTAGGATTTTCTCCAAAATAAAGGATGATCAAAGGTTACTTACACACAATAATATATTATTTTATATTTTTATCTACAATCAGTTGTTTGCGTGTTTTTGACCAACTATGGGATGTACCACAACGCATTAACAGCAATTTATTCAATAAGACAATAAGATGTTGTCGGTTTAGCTAGCATATAAGTTTGCCATCGATAACATAGTCATATGTGCCCCTTGAACAGGAAAATTAATATTTTTATGATTTTTATTACAAGTAGGACTTGTTTCGTCATATTTGTGGCAATTCTAGATTATTTAAGGGTAACACTACAATTCACCGGATACAACCATTCATTTAAAACAACAATTCATTGAAAATGCGGCCTATTTGATTGAAGTTAGCAAGTTGTCAACTTTTTTGCGTAAGCTCTGGTTAAGAATATACAACTGGAATTACAATAGAGGCGTGGAATGTAGTTCTGGTAAATGCAAATTTAATTGAAATTCCCCTTTGGAGACCTTGACCTTTCTAAAGGTCGGTTTGTGTGTTGAAAAGATGTGATAGTGTTTCTGGGATGATAACGCCCAAAGAGCGTAATATTACGTCGCACTGACGTGTTTGTGTAATTTATTGTTTTTTCCCGAACTTATTTTTCAATAACTATGTATTGAGACAATAAATGGACATGCAAAAGCTATACACCCCAATTACCAGTGACAATAGTCGTGTCACTTCACTTAAAATTTGCCATTCTCACAATCGCTTTAAACGACACGCATACTACAATACAAATATTGGGCAGCTCTAATAATTTCCCCAAATTTGACAAGCCATTCGATATGTCAAAAATCAAAATATTTACGAATATTGTATTGACGATTGGTAATGTAGAGAAAACACGACCTACTGGAATAAAACAAAGCTGTGATTCCATGTAAAATATGACCACCAGCGCTCACGAAACGACTAAAAAATGGTATAGCGGCAAATTTTAATATTTGTGTTTCCATGTAAAAAAGTGTCTAAAATTACGGCTCCAAAAGAGTTTAGTCGGGCTTCTCTATGAATTGTCTATGAAAAGTGATCTTGGAAAGTTTAATATTATTTGTGTATTGCATTAAAATATAAAAACTATAAATTTATTTACAATTACATACTGTTAAAGTTAGCCGAAAGATAATGCAGATAGTATCTTTGCTATCCCAGCCGAAAGATGGTAATGCAGCTATTGTTTTTGCTATCCCAGCCGAAAAAATTAATTATAGCCGAAAGATACATTACTTTATATACCTAGTTCTATATTATTTATAATATATTTATTGGTTAGATCATAATCGTAATCTTTAAAATTTTGAGTAAGTCTGAAGGGGATAGGGGATGTAATTTGGTATAATGTACCAGAAAGTTAATTAATTTTTCGAAACTTAATTAATGAAATGTTCTGTAACTTTTGAGTAACCCACTTTACCATCGATCCCACTATGCTTATTAGAAAGGTCATAGGCCTAGGTAAACCCACGGGAAATTTGAAGCAAGTCTGAAGAGGATAGGGGGGTATAATTTGGTATATTGTACCAGAAAGTCCGAATTTTTCGAAACTAAATTAATGAAATGTTCTGTAACTTTTGAGTAACCCAATTTACCATCGATCCCACTATGCTTATTAGAAAGGTCATAGGCCTAGGTAAGCCCAAAATTTTTGGAGACCTGTCAATTGTGATTTTTATTAATGCGAGCCATTGAAATTGTATTTTTATTGTTAAATAAACGATAAAATACGACATATTTTTGTGAAAAATAATTTTTAAATATTCATATTTTTATAATAAATTAGAAAAAATAAATAATTAGGCAAAAAATTAATTGTATGTGAAAAGAAAATAAACAACAACAAAATATTTACTCCCACCCGAAATGATGATGTCCGAATAATTTTTTTTTTTAATAAAAATATTACATCTAAAATCCAGTTTGTGTATTGTAAAATATAATTTAATTAATTATTTATTTACATAATCCTCATTTTTATTAGTTTTCATCCAACATAATAAAAATTCTATCATTTATGATGTTTAAGACCACCTATTTGGTAGGTATTAAGCTAAGAGGTTTTTAAGAGAACCTCTTAACTGATCAGTATGTGCAGAACCGCAAAATAGTCTTAAGTAAGAGAAATCTCTTAGTTATGCGAAATATTGTAGTTAAGAGCTCTGTGACTATACGTCAGAATCACACTGTAAATTGCTCAGTAGTTCACACTAAACATTCATAGGTGGCAGTATCATCAACAACGCAAGCTGTTCTGACTATTCGAAATACTAAATTGCCGACTTTTCGTGGATAAAGGAAATATTAAATTAAATTAAAATAATCGAAGGTGATATGAAAGTTGTATTATTTGCAAATGTATTTAAAAACTACGAATTGTTTAAAAATAAAAAAAGTGTCACGTCTATAGAAATTTGTACACAATAACACACTTGCATTAATTACCAAATAATGACATTTGACAAGTAAATTGAAAAGTTACCTCGCGAGGAGACTTTTCTTTTGTAACCTGGCGGCGAACAGCGTAAGGTCACCTCAATAAAGTTTAGTTCATAATTTAGTCGAAAAAATCGACCTGAGGCACAAAGCATTACTCTGATCAAATTTGCCGTTCTGCAAAATCACATCTGGAAACTGGAACTCACATTATGGAATCCAATTTTCTTCATACAACTCGAAACGGTTTAAAAATGGCTTAGTTCCTGTCAAATTAGCCGTTCTCTCCAGAACCATCACCGAAACTTATAAATTACGAAATACAGCGTACCAAATTAGTCATTGCGCAGAATCATAGTTCTGGCTTATTTCAATTCAGATTTGTAATTTTCCAAAATCACTACAGGAAATCATATTGGCTGATCACTCCGTTTAGCCGAAAAAAATAATTTCGTTTTTGTAAAAAACATCGAAAAAAATTTTATCGGAAAATTATTATCAGAAAATGAAATGATCGAAACATTTTTGATTGTAAAAACAATATGGCAAATCAAATTTAAAAAAATTTAAAAATATAAAGTATAATTTATAAAATCGTCGAATATTTCTTTCGTCGAGAAATTAATGGCCGAAAATAAAATAATCGAAAATTGTTTGATCGTAAAAAAGTAATAAGAAAAAATTTACGTAAATTGAAATTTAAATTTAAATATTTCAACTACAAGTTACAAATTTGCAATACATTTTGTTTTATAGATGGCATTGCGTTACGAATATGCTTAGTACATAGTACACATGACAGTGTATCATTAGTTTATTTATATACATACTTATGTTTTGTGAGACTGAAATAGAGAAAATCGTAAACTTTAATAACAACAAGTTGGTTGTAATCTCAGCCAAAATAATAAATAGTAGCCCCCGATTCTGACGATAAGACTGCTAAGACCATCTTAGCTAAGACTTTCTTTTGAAGGCAGTAGTTTTACATAATCCTAGTGTTCAGTCCGACCAAAATGATAAAAATTATCATGGTATTTTTTATCAGCTTTTGTCATAAAACGCACTCATTTATCACAAAAAAAACCAAAAATATTTTTGATTCTGGCTGTCAAAATTTATACATTTTATTTCTAATGTTATTGCGCTATGATTTTATATGGACAGGAACAACATTTTGTTCAACTTTAATGTTATTTCGTATTAACAATAATACATTAAAAACAATGTAGTTCAAATCAGTGTCTGGGGAGTAAACTCAAAAAAATATATTGTTTGTGTATGATTTGTGTGTGTAGTTTCTTTTCTGTGTTTTTGTTCAATCTTCAATGTCCATTTCATTTCCTCTGATGGCGGCCGCATGAAATGTGTCTCGACTCGAGCCTCAGCTCAAGTGAAAAATGAGCGATATAAAGCAAATTGTTGTTGTAAATTATTGTTGTTGTTGTAATGAAAATGTGTTGTACCGCCTTTTTGAGATCACACATTTTTAACTTTTAACTTTGTTGGCTCGGCTCGAGATTCGAGAGACATTTCATGCGGCCACCTTGAATGATTGATTATTTGCGACGTTGTGTGGTTAAAATTATTCGTGTATTCATGAACTGGGCGAAAATATGATTTCCTCTACACATATAAATGCCATCTAAAAACAATTTGTGAAAGTTTTTAGCGCAATCAATTATCTGCAAATCTCTGTCGTAAGTTATAATTGAATGAATGTTTAAATGTGTGAATTACTATGTGTACTCCCCGGGTTTGTTTTATTAGCTAAGAAAAGATGTGAAGTATTAAACTATTCTGAGATACACTTAGGCATTAGTAAATAGTAAATTTTTGTTATGACAGCGCCAAAAATGTTTTGACGAGCAGAATCAATTTATAATTATTTTTTCAATTTGGTTGTTCACTCGGGTTTGACATAAAATTATAAGGAGTGAAGTTAGAGTCACAAAAATATCATGATAAATTTTATCATTTTGGTCGGACTGAACACACCAAATATATTAGAAACTGTCCAAAGACTTTTGTAGAGCTGTCAAAACCAAACTTGCAACATATTGTTCAAATTTATGAATGAAAAGCAATAATTCAATCCAAAATTGTTAAAATTTATGCTATATGTTAATTAATATATTTTATATATTAATATTTCTTCTGTTTTTAATAATGAATTATCATTATTGTCTCTGTTTTTAAATGTCACTAACTGGAAACGTCAAAATTATGATTCCTAAAGCTTAGTACTCAGTTCAAAATAAAATGAAATTTTACCGCGGTCTCCAAAAATCTGTTTATTTTCGCGCGAAATAGAAACGAAATTTTATTTGAAGAATTTTTAATTTTAACGTATAAATTTTTAGATATACATAAATGAATTTGTTTATTTTACGTAAATCAATTAAATTAAATTGACTTTAATTTAAATTTATGGATTTGTGGTAATAAAAAATTTGTTTAATACCAAACACAAACAAATGTCAAAATTTCGCGTGAAAATAATGTGCCGAGACATTATTGTCACATGAAAATAATTTGGACAGTTTATGCGCACCAGCTTTGATGTATTGAACCATCGAGCAATAAATATATAAGAGAAATCAAGTAGTGCAAATTTTATAAGCCAATTTTTCCGAGGGTAATCTTATTTTATAGTTATAATATATTTATATACCCAAATTTAATTTTTTTCTATATTTAATGCATATATACGTATCTTATGAACATATCGGCATAGTTATTTTATAGTTCATTGTTCTTGTTAGGCTTATACATATTGCTAAAAGTAAAATAGATTAACCTCGGAATCTCTACATGAGTTCTCTTATGTATATTTTGCTTTATGATTGAACACACTTGGATTTTTCGCTGGTGAACTGAGTACTACAAAATGAAGACAGAAGTGAATTTTTCATTTCTAATTTCACTTTGGTAAAATCGTATGGAAATTTCACATGAAATCGAACTGAGTACTAGGCTTTAGACCACCTATTTCATTGATATTAACGAATACAATTTTGGAAGACAACTGACAGATAGGCCTAAGGTTGTTTTCGAAACGAGTACTTATTTCAAACTTATTTACTTATTTGCCGCCACCTTAAATAAGTAAGCAAAGTCGTTCGAAATGCGTTTGCTTAGTTATTTTGACAGCAACATGAAAACGCATTACTGTTTTCAATGAAAAATTCTCAACCAATATTTTGTTCAGTATTTTTATTAATTTAATGTATACAATTAAATAAAATAACGAATATAAATAATATTTATACCAATTAAAATGGTTAGCGGCAATTTAGAATCGTAAAAAAGAAATATTGGTTGGTTCTTAATTAATAGCGGAATAATTGTTTTACGTGTAATCAGTTCTTAAACTTCGTACCGTCTGTTTACATTATCCATTAGCTCTACCCGTGAATTCTGTGTGTAAATTAAAACATTTTAATGTACGAAATATATAATTGGGTTCTTGTACATCTTTATTTTAATCGTTTTATATATTTTGCTATCCACAAAGATCCATTTATTTTCTAGATATATCATCCCCTGGCCCCTTTCCAATTAATTACTTATTTGAAACTTATTCACTTATTTGTCGCCATCTTAAATAAGTAAGTGAAGCCGTAACAATTCATGTACTTACTTATTTTGACAGATTTATTAATGAAAGTATTAACAAGCTCTTGCTAACCCAAAATTTTTATTACAAATGGACAGAAAAAACAATTCCTACTTCTAATCTACGTCATAAATAAAAATAAGAAGTTATAATAATAATATCTAAAACTAATCAAATGGATGAATGTCATTCAATTTAAAAAGTTTTGCTAGAAAGTCACGGAAGAAAAAAAATTTCTTGACATGTTAGTCGTTGTTACTAGATTTGAACATAAAAACGGCATGTATTCCAATTAGCCTTTTCCAATTATTTTCTTATTTGTAACCTCGAGAGGTGACTAATTTGAATAAGTACGTCTGCACAGAAACGTCTCCAAAATTGCGTCTTGACTAAATGTAATCATAGAGCAAAATATACATAAGAGGACTCATGTAGAGATTCCGAGGTTAATCTATTTTACTTTTGGCAATCTGTATAAGCCTAACAAGAACAATGAACTACAAAATAACTATGCCAATATGTTTATAAGATACGAATATATTAAATTTAAAGAAAAAAATTAAATTTGGGTTTATAAATATATCAAAACTATAAAATAAGATTAATCTCGGGAGAAATTGGCTTATAAAATTTGCACTACTTGATTTCTCTTATATGTGTGTTGCAATACAACCAGATGCAACGAATGGTATCTAGATCAGATTTATCCGAGGCATCATCAGGATATGTTGAAAGAACCATGGGAAAGAAGAACAATGACGTAGCAAATCGGTCACAGCGATGGAATACCCTTCGCCTTGACTTTCATGTCTACGGCCGTGTTTTTATTTTGCCGTTTGCACTTGGCGCTTATTGCAAATAGACGGTATGAAGATTCCAAAGGCTCAGGCAATGTAAACAGCAAAGAACAAAACATTTTCTTCTGTGAAACAACTCTACATGTTTATAAAATAATTTCATCTCAGAAAGATAATCCACGCCGTGTCACATGTTAGCTAAAACTAAAGCAAGTAAGCTAACTGCTTACTTATTAGCTGAAGAAAATGGAATAACTGTTAAATGAAGAAATAGCAATAACTCGAAATAATGTACTGTACATTTAACAACAAAGGAGCTTAGAAGCGCAACATTATGTATAAGAATAAAAGAAAAAAATTATCGAATTTGACTGCATTACAGGACCAGTGTCAATTAAAGCATTTGCCGCTCTAACACGAGTTCCAAACGTCTGTCCAGCAACCGATAATGATAAATTCAAATCATATTATTATTAGCCTGGTAGATTATGCAAGTGTAATACCCGATTTCAGGGGTGAGTATCAAAAATTATCTGCAAAAATATGGTTTGCGAATTTTAAATCAGCAGGGAATATTTATAACTCGCAGGCTTATCACAAATAGTTTATAACGAATACAAAATTAACCGAGAAAATGAATAGTTGGGTCAATTTCAAATATTATTTAAGAAAGTTGTTCCTAACCAAAGTGGGCAAAACCGACATACATATGCGTATGCGTCTTTCAAATCGTTTTAAACGAAAAAATGAATCGTTTTATTTTTATGAAGTTGTTGCTCAAGCAAACAAGTTCGGTCTTATTTCGGTCTTCAAAAAATACATCATTAATGGAATAAGAGACACGAAGCTGCGTCAAATTTTGTTAGCGAATATATCCAGTTATTTGGAGGAAATATATAAACATGATAAGAAGCATGTCATCAGATAAAATTTGTTACTACAATTGTGAAAATTAAGGAAAATGAGATAACAGCCACCTGTTCAATTAGTTCGTGATGAAATAATAATGAATATCTACGGTTGCATCATTGACCATCAAATTTTTAAAGGATTAATGAAAATTCGAACCAACCAAAGCGTTTATTGAAGCTGATCACGTAAATACATTCATTGAAATTTTGAACAATGACTTCAAAGAAACGATTAAAATTGAAAGTAAACATAACGTTGGTCGTTATTTCTACAATGTTGCCCAAGACTATCGAAATGTTGAATGAGTTTTTGAGTAAGCCTAATACAGTTGAACCTGATACAAAAATAGTCAAAGAGATAGTCATCGATCGTTTGAGTAAAAATGTCATTAGAGCTAGTTTTAGCGATTGTGCAAGTTACATCGTGTTGGTGCCTAAACTGAATAATACACAACGACTTAGTAGACTACCGCACAATTAATAAAATAGTAGTAAAGGTTCAATTTCCTGTTCATATTATAGAAGATTGTTTGGATAAACTTCATAGAAACGTTTTTTCATTAATTGACCAAAAATGGATTTTTCCATATTCCAATCCATACCGACTTGATTAAATATACTTCATTCATAACAATCGGAATAGTAATCGAATGCGATACATGCATTGACACACGCATGTTGACGCATTAAGTAGAACATAAACTGTTTTCGTCTGTAAACTGTAACTGTCGCAAAAGCTCGCTTTACTGTAGCTGACCGATAGTGTTATGAAATCCATTCGTTTACCGTAAAATCGATTAAATCAAATTATTGTTTTACGCTTCGGAAGATCCCACAAACGAAATCCGTAAATATTATAAGAACGAGTGGTTAGGCAGGTGATTAAAACTCGTGTCCTATTCTATATCAACCTAAATATGGTCCAGCAGCAACTTAGATGTTCATTCATTCTTACGCAAAATGGCCAAAGCCAGTATGAGCATTAAAAATGGAGGTAGGATTAGGAAGTTAAACATTTATGGATAAAGCGACAGAAAAATGAGTTTAAAAATTCATAAATTGCTTTAATTCGATTTAATTTATGATATAAGGTTTATTTTGCGATATTTCTTTCGATTATTTTATTTTCGACAAAAACCAGTAATTGACGTTTATGAAAATCAATATGATTTTTTCGGCTAAATAGAGCGATCCCCAGAATTTTTTAAACCCATTTTATCCATTCATCGAAAACGACACTTTTTCGTAAATGACAATTGCCGAAAATAAAAATATTCCCTGCGTTCATGGCATTCAGTTGACAGATGGCCTAATTCCCTTAAATCTTGACATTTAAAAACCATATCCAGACCGCAACAACCGTATTTGATTGTAATCGACAAAAAATGGTTTAATTATATTTAAATTGATAATTTTACATAATCCCACTCAAATGTGTCATTTTCCATAACATCTGCTACCAAAATTGTTGAATCCATTTTTATTATTCAAATTGATTTTCATATCAAACGGTATAAAAATGGCTTAGTTTCTTTAAAACTGGCCACTTTCCTCAGAACCGTAAACGTAACTCATATTTAAGGTAAGAGATACGGTTCAACCAAATTAATTATTTTGCAGAATCACTTGTGGCACTCATCTAAAGATCATATTTTCACCATATCATCCGAGTTTGATTCCAAACGGTTTTGTTTTGCAATTTTATTAAATCGCAGGAGGAAATCATATTGATATCCCATTTCTCGATCGATTACTTCCGTTCAAATTAATCCGGAACTGGACAGATAACATAATGGCATCCTATTTTTATAATACAAACGGAGCTATGTTAACAGTTTACAAAATAGCAATGACTTTAAATGGCAATTTTTTACATCATTTTCAATACATCTGGACTCGAATCGAAATTTTATCGTTAGAGAAATGGATGAATTGTATCAAAACCCATGCTATGTTCTAAGTTCTATTCAATTTAAATATTTAGCGAATTGATGTTTTCAATAATTGCCGTTTTCGGTGAACTGTCGTTTTCAGTAAAGTGCAGTTTTTTTGTGATAATTGGCGTTTTAAGAAAATTCTTCTTTCGATGAAATGAATAAAAAAATGTTTCTAGTTTCATTCAATCAATTAAAACGTATCTAAACGAATGGATTATCGGTTCACGCGTGTATTGTTTCAAATACACAGAGGATTAATTCTCCACCAAAGTAGCGGAAGCAGAATTTTCAAAATTCCTGTTTCTTTAGAAGCCGTACCTAACCAATTGATACAGGTACAAGCAACGTTCCACTTCCGCAGTAAATAAAGAACACCCACAAACAATTTTTGTAAAATTTATATACAAATTCAACGTTCTTTGGATTTAACTTTAACTAAGTTTTAATATGGAATTTTATCAAGTTACTCAAAATTACTCAAGTTACTCAAAACAGGCCAAGCAACCAGAGAAAGAAGTTTAAAGAAATCACTAGCTCGATTACAACACTCAGCACCAGAGGCAGTTTCAATACACTATCCATAGCTCGCGAGATCGGTGTTAATCAGTGAAGTTAATTATTAACTCGATTCGTTACTCTATTTTGTAGATACATATTTAAACTTTGTTCTTTTGGATTTCTTGTGTACCGGGGTACTCGTTTCTAATAATGCACAAGTGCCCAAACGTTACAAAGGATTGATGATATAGAATACTTTTCAAAAAATGTTTAAATGGTGGAGGAATAACAATAGACCAACCGAAATCCGAGATGTTCAACAGTTCAAATGGTAATGACACGTTTTATCAGAATCAGGGCTTTCGGTTAACTACAGGTGAATTTCATCACACATCAAGCCACAATTAAAACGAAATGCCCAATAATTAATTTCCAAATTATTTATTTTTGAAACATAATCTTTTTAATGCGTTATATGCCGTTTTTATTAAATATTTATTTACATTCAATGATTGAAAAACTATTTAAAACCAATTCAAGTGAAAATTGAAAATAATTTCGATACGTAAAATAAAAAACGAAAAAATAATTTATATAAACTCTTTCGAGGATCGGAATTGAAAGTAACAACTTCAATTTAAAACTAAATGTTTGAGACAGAATCCTTAAAACTAACACTGTAATATTTCATTAACTGCAATTGGGGACTTATATCACCACTTTTCATCATTCGACCAGAAAAGCTACTACTTGCCAAATTTACATCATAGCACTGAGCTACGAGTGATGCTACAAATTGATCAAACTCGAGCACAAGAAAGTGCTCGAACATGTCACGATAACGATAATTAATAACTGTTAATAATGTCTCGCGCTAGAATCCTGAAAGGAAGTAGCCCACAGATACCGTTAGGCCAAATAGCGCACTCCCTCTACGAGGTTGAAGGAAGTTAGCCAGTTAGCCGGAAAAGGTAATAACGATATTCAAAAGCGCCGATCTTTGCCGTAATAATATTTCTCAATATAAAGGATCGAACATATTATATTTTACCTAATTTAAATTTTTCCTGCCATTCTTGGCTAAAGTAGCTCAATACTAAGAGGCTCTGGGTATACTCGTACAGAGAAATTTTTTTAGCAATTAAGCAAACGGTTGTTTATCCCAGCTATTTTTAGACCGTAAAAAATAATAAAAGCAGAAATTTTCTGCGGTATTTTCAATTGTTCAGGATTTCGTTTTTTGGTATTTTTTGTTTCATGATTTCATTTTTCTGTATTTTATTTTTCTTTACCTAAAGTAGAAGAATTTGAACTGGGTGCGCAACCAAGTGATTCTTAAGTCAAACAATAGCAAAATAATCATTTGAATTGTAAATAAATTCGTTATATTGAATAAAACTAAAATTACATTTCGTGGTTTAATACTTTTGTAAATGGACCGACAAATATTTCGATTTACGTACTTCGGGTTGGGAGTAATTATGATTTGCAAATGCGGTATGCATGAAGTATATTCCCGCATAGTGTACGCATACCTAATTGTTAAGGTAAAAGGAGTTTTAAAAATTAAAACGAGACCTCGTCATCACCTTTGGAAACGTCGGCCCCCTCATACCGACTCCAGAGTCTTTTATGCCTGACTGGTTAGGGAAATGATCGTTACACAAAATTAAATTATATGTGTGATATAAAAAAATACACTTTTGAACTTCCTTGAGAATAGAACGTGCTTATTTTATTGTTTAAAACCCCGCACAACCCTGTTCGATTGCAATAAATTTAACAAAAAATTTTATTTGTTATATCCCTTTTCCTGTCCAGCAGTACCCACAATTGGGTGGGTAAGGCAAAAGAATCATGTCAAAAATTTATTTTTGTATGTGTTTTGAACAAACACATTTGTGTATTCCTTTCAATCTTATTTTCGTCCGAAAAAACACTATACCTATACACACAATTGTATTGGTTGTACTTTAAATCAAGCGAGGAATTTATCAAAAACGCCATTGCATATACTCTGTTTTTTTACTCACACATCTATGTGGTTTGGACTTTAATAGAGCCACAATTTTTTTTTTTTTTTTTTGGTAGAAAAAGGGATATATTTCCGTATTTCTCCTTAACACATCTGCACTAGAGTAAATTATTAAAAAAATAAACATGAGCCCTACTTCAAATACACATACACTTTTCGCGTATTTAGAGTTGATAGTTTCTTTGTATTTGCAATACTTCTAGATGACCAAATTTGATTATTTTGTAAAACCAAATACAACCAAAATTGGAATAGACCAAGATTGTTGTTAGAAATGTTATATGGCTTGAATCTAATGCCTCAAATGGATTAACGTTGTAATTCTTGCTACATAGACAAATTACATGTTTTTTGTGGCTCATGAAGTATGAACCATATAGAGTTTTGTTAAACTTCAATACAACTTTGTCTGCAAATACGAGTATTTGAATGATTCTATTTTATGGAAAGGTCTCCTAAGCAGAACCATCTTTTGGGCTTGTAATTTTAAAGCCAAACTACGGATTGTTGCATTATTTTACTGGTACTAATTTAAATTATTTTATCAAAACTTGATGACTGACCAGCTAAAGCTTAGTTAAAATTAGTTTTATTTGAACTCCACTGGCAGCATAACAAATGATACTGTAATTAATTACAATTAGTCAATTTAATCGCGATTTCCAACAATAAACATTAATTTTTATTTATAGTTTACAATAAATTTATATACAAATTTATGTAGACACAATATCAAACTTCTAAAGCTTAATAAAATATACATAACAAAGTAAGTTTGTTTGAAAGCACAATACACATAATTTTATACATTTAACAACGATATATTTTTACATATAGACAGAAAGCTTTTTATAACAATATACATATTAACAACAACAATGATACACAGATTTTATAAAACGACAACAGTAAAATTTATGCCTTAAACTTACTTAATGTATGACCAACTTTATTCATTATTTTTTCGTGGTAATTTAATTCAATTATCTTAATTAAATTTATTAACATTTAAAATATATAAATAAATATTAAAAATAAAAAAATATTGTGTCTAGTGATGTGTAGAATATTTGTAATTTTGTATATTTATAAAGTGTAAGCTTTCCAAAGCTTTAAAGTACAAATAAATAAAAGAAATGAAATAAAACAAAAATAATTAATTCTAAAAAACAAAAAAGTTGAATTTTAGCTTAAATTGAATTTTGTGAACCAATTCGATTTAAACTTTAACTTACAGATTTGTTGATTTCTACTAATAGTGATAAATCGGGGTACTCTTATTATACTTACTGAACACCATGAATATTATGGTACCGCAAAATATACAAGAAATTAGTGATTGATTTACAATACAATGGCTATTTACATCAATAATTTCTCGCATATTTTTATCAGTGTTTTTTCTTTTTTGGATAACCAAATTTTTTAACACAATTATTAGAAGGAAAGTCCAAACCAAAACAACATAAACAAATTTAATAAAAGAAATCAAAACAATAATTAAAATGTATATCCAAAAAAAGAAAAAATAACCTGAAAGCACGGGCCTCAGCAAATTCTACACATCAACGAGGATTGCCATCGTATATCTTACCTATGCGACAGCACAATTGGATTTGAATCGGCATGCAAAACAGCGACCGCTGATTCCGCTTTTATAAATCCTTTGATCTCCTCTAGCACTAAATTCCATTCTAATTGATCTTCCGGTTCATATCTACAATGGAAAATCGGAAAAGAAACAAAAAAAAAACAAAATGGTGTGAAAATATTTCGTACACACACTTATGCCACTTTCAGATTGTTGCAATAATAATATATATTGTGCTGTGTGTGTACACCAAGATTACGCGATGAAACTTACGTTGAAGTATATTCTTGTATTTGACGTTCTAATTCAATCACAAGTTCACGTACTAATTTCATTTTCTTCAGTAATAAGCATACAACAATAAAACGAGCATAGTATCGTAATTTTTTCACCATTAAATCCGGTCTGGAAATATTTTCACGCCTTTAAGTTTAATCTTGAGTGGTTTTGGATTCATAAAATTCACACAAAAACTTACCGATCTTCTTTGATCGCTCGGGAATAATATGCTCGGCCACGGATTGCTGCATAAAATTGATAAGCTTCATTTAAATAATTTGTTTCGCTGGTCCTTAAACTGAAAGGAAAAATAAAATCAATTGAAAATATAAATTAGAAGAAACTGGAAATTTTGAGAATTTCTTTGACTAACAACTACAATTTGGGAGTGGATGGTTCGTATTAGTAGATTAAGGCAGCAATTGAAAATAAAATCAACGGCTTATAAAACACATCCTATCTGTAACCGTTATAGAGATAATCAAGGTTTTAGATAATCAATTTTACTCACATCTTAAAAACTGTCACTCACAAATTTCTCAAATAAACGTTTTCTTATCTCAAATTAATTAGCTTATCAAACACAGGGTCAATAATAAGGTAAATTAGTAATAAGAACGATCGCAGATAGACTTGAATCTCTCGATTCAATAAATTCTGCGGCGTACAGGACATGATTGAGGCCGGGTGCTGTGAGAAGGATTCGAGGGAGAAACCGGGTAACCGTGATCAAGTGGATGATTATTTCCTCGATGCAGTATCAAATTTGAAAACCATGCAGAGACGACTATCAGCCACGGTCGAGAATCCACAAGGTGACGCCAGAAAGCTGCCTCGAATCAAAGTTCCGGTCTTTTTTTTCCTTGGCGCGTTCGATGAGATCGATAACATCGTTTCATCGCCGACAGCCTTTTTCGGAGGTTCCGAACGATCCTCGCACCACAAATTGAATCAGCCGTGGGGTTGCGCAAGATCATTGATACTACGATCGATACCGTTGACAGCCAGAAAGTTTTAGAAATGCCGGTCACTACTTGGGGTATCATCTTAATCAACATCATTGTAGAAGCTGGATCCAGAAACCCATCGACATTAGGAGATGTCACTAACCCGAGCGCAATAAACATCATATCACGATCTGATCGATTTCCTGAACACCCGATGCTAATCACTGAAGATGATTTCCATGACTAAAACACAATTAAATCCACCACGGATGCACAAAGAGGTTCCGTAATCATCGCATTCGTCGTACACTCGAACACCTCGCAAATCTGTTACGCAATTAACTCGCTCAATCGTCATCACTTCGGACTCCCGCATCTTAACGTGTCAAGATTGTGCTGGAAATCACAACGTATTCCAGTACGATCAATAAAAACCTCTAACAGTCGAAAAAAAGTTCAACCTCGTCAGAGAACGTTGTACTTCAACTTCATCGACAACACGCTTAGCTCATTTTGGGAAATCAAAGTTTTTCGTTCATCTCGGGGATTAACGCACAATGAGTGAGAATGTGAACGACACTACACCACTCGGCACACCATTGCAATGAAGATAGAAGATACACCGTCTGACTGCTATTCAATGAGAACTCATTACCCCTTGAAAGATCAGGAGGGGATGCAATTCCGCGACTACTACATATGGAACGCCGGTTTGCCAAAGAACGATCGTACAACAGGGTCATGCAGGATCTACCTGGAATTGGTCGCATGGAGAGTTAGAAAATCACAACAACTCGCCAGACGTGCAAACGATGTATTTGACGCATGACAGACAACATCAACCGGCATATCACTTAACAAGTAGCTGTGGATTGGTCCCAAATTCAACAAAACGTTTTCGAAATACTACCTCGTTTTCTCAAACATCAATTTACTTTCGGTTCAAATATCAGGTAGATGTGTCGGCAGAACTTGACGACTCAGAAATAGTCAGTGTATCGTATGGCGATTTTCTCCAGAGGACCAGTTCAAGACTATCGCTTGCAGACCGTCACGTATGGTGCTACCAGCGCTCCTTATCTCGCAATTCGCACCAGTTCGACAACCTGATGACAGGCTCAGACAACATCGCAGAGTTAACCGAGGTTCAGAGGCAAATGGTGGAACTCAGGTGTGGCGACTTCGAACTGCGACAGTGGTCCTCGAACAGTCAGCAGCTTCTCAATGAGATAACAATCAAATTCGGCAGAAGCATCGTGGGATGCAGCGGTCGTAGAATCGATCGGTTAATAACTCATTCGACAAGTCGCAATCGTCTTCAAGTTCACGGATTCAGTCAGCCTTTGAGAAAGCATAAGCTGGGGTGGTATAGGCTCGCACATCATTAGCAGATGGATCCGCCAAAATCACAATGCTGGGATCAAAGACCAAGGTTGCAATTCTAAAAACTTCTATTCCTCCCCAAACCCATGCATCATACCATTGGTCAGTCACTCGACGTGCCACAGTTTCAAATGAATACATAGACCGACTCTGCCACAAGTGGTACTTGGTTGTGTACGCAGCTCGCTAAGTCGCTGGAAGACGTTTGTGGCCATTCAGGTTTCGTAAATCTTGGATTCCATTCAACCTACCGATTGGAATTATCTCGACAACAAGCATAATCCCACAGACTGCGTGCCTCGTGTTATTGACCATTCAGTACTACACAGAATCTATACACAGCCACATGCTGTGAGAGACAGGTCTTGTTTAGGTACGAGCAGACCCAGGTCAATGGCCAAGCCAAAAGACCGAGCAAGGCTCACACTAACATCGACGAACGAAAAATCAAACCAACGACAGCGACGCATGCAGAAACCATGACGTCTCACAATGACTTGTACACTCGCTCAAATTGGCCATTCGAGTTCTGGGTCAAGCGGTTGAACAAACACTTCGCTAAAGAGATATCAAGATGACAATTCGAAGAACACGTATTAGACAAGAGCCCACTTCGATCTCTGAACGCTTGCGTCTGCTGTGATCGTGTACTAAGGGCCTGAGGGCAGCTCAACGAATCGAACTTACCATACACACGGAAGCATCCTATTCTTCTTCATAAAGACAACCAGCTTACCAATTTACTCATTTCGCAAGCACCAAAACCTTGGTGCGCGTACATAAATATGTTGTGTGCTTTCGCCATCGCACAAAAATGAGCCAGCAACTGATGGTCAATCTTCCATCGCATCGTGTAACTCCTTCGAGACCGTTTCTATACAGTGGCATGTACTAATCAGGCTCAATGCCTATCAAACTGTGCGAGGGTCGAATTGGTACGTCAACAAAAGCCTGCGTATGTGCTTCTGACTGCCTATCGGCGAGTGCACTGTATTTGGAGCTGGTGTCTGAACTCACTTTAGATGCATTCATCGCATCGTTTGTGAAATTCATCGAGGAGAGGATGCGGGGCCCGGGACCTGTGCAACGATTGCACAACCAACTTGGCTGGAGCTAGTCGTCAACTAGCATTCTTGCATCAGCAGAGCACGAGATATGTCACTCCACAAATCGCTGCAATTTTCAATGCTAGCAAAAGTGAAACAACTCGACAAGCCATGGGTAGGAATCAAGGCAATAAAACGTAACAGTGATGATCCAACTCTACTACGTTGGCCCTATGCTTCTAAATCGAAGGTAAAGTTGAAATACTCGTACTTCACAACTAGGAACGCAAATACAGGAGTGGAGTTTTACTGTTACATAGTCAATTTCATTTCAAATTTTGTCACATAGTCAAATTCTTTTGCTAATTTTTGTTCCATCAGCTCGAGTTGTAACAACATATTTCTTCTGCTCTAAATATTGCAGCTCTTCAGTCATTTAATAGAATCATTGTAACAAAATGACGAAGGTGTAAATCGAGTTGCGAAGCAGTACAACAAGAAAAGAAAGAATCAAGCAGCAATAAAGAAAACATATTATGTTATAACATCCACAACTGACGGCAAATGTTATTTTTCTGCAAATCAAGCAGTGTAACCTTAATAGCCAATAAATGAGCTGAACCAAATCAGAGATAACAACTGGCCTACACTAAGCCATTTAGAGTTGAGAAACAATTGTCACCTTACATCATCGAAGAACAGGTATGTGGATACGAAGTGAACGCAATCGTAATATTCTTCAAATATTCGGTTCTTCCTCAATATCAATAAGTACTCGTTCATTCCTAGTTTCGGTTTCAACGATATTTCGACCTACGCCAAGTAAAGGAAGTAAGCAATGTTTACCTTGCTTTATTACGAATCACTTTTTTAACACTTGATTGCTCGATTCAGAGTAACATAATTCTCAACACAGTCAAAAAGTAAATCCTGAAATCAATCTGGAGTTTCATACTGGAGTTAGAAGTAAACCAGCTGAAAATAAAACAGATTTTCTACGTGATATTATCACAAGTCGACAATTTATGTGCTCATACGAATAAGCAGATTCTTCCAAATGAAAAATTCAGTAATATTTTTAGTCGACGTGCGTTTTGAGTTAGTCCTGTAGAGTGTAGATAACTAAGTAAGTAAAGAAAAACCAACCTGGATTTCTACTTAAAAGGTCAGTAAGAGGATACAAATGGAATTCCCCCATTACATTAAGTTATTAAATTATTTAAATTCGAAAGAATGTTACAAATAATTATACTTACTAAATAAATATACTTACTAATAATGATAATATAATTGTCCAATTTTACTAGCTATTTCACCAATCTGCCATCTTTTTAAACCATATTTTGAATCTAATACTAATCTATGTTGCTGCTGAAATTTCCATAATTTTGTATAAACATCAAATGTCCGGCCGAAATATGATTGCCACTGTCTATGGCCATATTGGGGTAAATCACGTAATCCATTAAATAATTGCTTTGATTTCTCCAGCAAATGACAAAATTCCAATACGATTTTCCTATCCTGTTCCTCAGTTGAATCCATTTTAACCATTTCCTTTCACAATAATATTCTATATCCCCGTCTGTGTATTGCTGTTTAGTTTTTAAAATGCGTTCCGCTTCGTTCAGATTTCTTTCGAATCCGAAAAAATTGGTTTCCACTTTGATATGTAAAAATATAAATTTTTACCACAATATCTACGTTCTAACTTCTTGAAGACCTAGAAGAGATAAAAAACAACAAAATATATTATTTATGAGTAAATAAAAATTAATATAAAGAAAAGCATTTTATGTACTACACAAAAAAACATTGAAACGGATTGTGAAGGGGTACATTATTAACCTTGAAAATAAAACCTTGAAAATAAGAAAGACAACGTAAATTTTTGAATTTTTGATTTCCATCCATGTCACACACTTCACTTCTCGCTAATCGTGCAGTATATAAATTTAAACGGTCGCTTAAATTTACTGTTATAAATTTACAGCCTCTCTCCTATCCTAAATTACTTAAATCAAACCAAAAAAATGGTTGGGCGTCAAAATAGCTCGGCATCTTTATACATACATACAGTTATAGAAATATGTTTGTAGTTTTATACACACAAATAAACTAATAAATCTTTTAGTTTTCGATTTCTTGGAAAATTTCATGGAATGCTGAAAAATGGCCATAAAACATGGCGTCGGTAGACATTAAAATTATAGGCTTGGAAAAAAATTATATCTACTCGAATCTTGAGAAAATAGAGGAAATATAAATATGGTAATTTAATTAGTTATCTATTTTAGTTTTACTGGTAGATAAAATAGATAAAATTCTGTTGAAACAAACAATATTTGTAACATGTGCCAGTCAAGGTGAATCATTACCGTCCTTTATATTGCGCAATTCGTCTGTTAAGCATATGACTATAAATTAGAATGGAATAACTGATAATATAAATTCAGGCTGTTTACTCAGTAGTTTATTTTAAGCGTAGAAAATAAAGATGCTTTAAAAACGGTAGCCAAATTACTCGATGTCCGGTAATTCAGTAAACCTAAAGTATCATAAAACCGGAAATTTCGCTTTAATATTGTATAAAAATATAAGACATTATGAAACTTTTTCAAACCGAAAAACTGACAAAAATTCAATTACTAAGTTAAATTGTGTGGTAAGTGTGTGTGGAATTCAATTACTAAGTTAAATTGTGTGTGAAGTAAGGTAAGTGTGTGTGGAGTAGTGTAAAGTAAGGTAAAATGCATCTAAGCTAGATCCCGAATTTTTTTGGTATGGATATATGATATGATATTGTAAACAAAATAATTCGAAAAAAGTTGTAAAATCGATGTAGGTCAATGCTTTCTAAACTACTGGCCCCTTACACCAACTGATGGCGACACGCTAAGTCGACGGTTCAACGTGTATTATCTAGATGGCAGATACATTTTAAGAAAGAAATACATTACAAAATATATTTAAGTTTTAATTATTACATCGAAGTGGAAGGTTATTCGGTTTTTATTTTAGTTTTCCGGTTTTTTCTAGTTTTTCTCTCCGCCTCGTTCTCTTAAAACCAAAATAAATTTTGTCAATCGTCTTGTCGTCCCCGTTATACAAACAAAACAAATACAAAATTACAAAACAATAAAAATATTATTTCTTTCTCCAGTTGTTCTAGGTCCTCCAGTGCGGCAACCCCCAGAATGGCAAAAAGTAGTGTATAGACAAATGTTTCGAACAATTATTCGAAAGAAATAAAATTGTTTGTATTATTTTAGGTATGAAACGATTATAAGGGCAAAATCAAGGCTAAATTAGATCATAATAAAAAAGAACTTACAGCAACAGGTGGAGCTTGTAATAAATTATACACAATTTCAGCATTAGAGGAGAGTGTTATCGACTTACTGCTTCTCAGAGAAGTATCGCAGGCAAATCGGAAAACTTTTGGTTTGGGCCCGAGTACCTCGACCGCCACTGAAAGAATAGAAAAAGTAACTATCGAACCGGTGTTTAACGACCAAATTTCCGACAAACAAATTGAAGATATTCCACACTCCGAAAAGGATTTTCTACAATTGGATGATCCTATTCCAGTTATAAATTGTACTGATAGATTTTCTGAACCCGGTGTTTCAGAACCAAAAAACCTAGCTTCAAAGAAGCCAAAGGAACGTCGTCAAGAAGAACGGTGTCGTCTTTTAGACGAACAAACTAGATCCATAAAGAATACTGAGAGGCATACTAAATA
The DNA here is from genome assembly GCA_932526605.1 of Nephrotoma flavescens. Taxonomy (NCBI): domain Eukaryota; kingdom Metazoa; phylum Arthropoda; class Insecta; order Diptera; family Tipulidae; genus Nephrotoma; species Nephrotoma flavescens. The sequence goes on from OW052222.1 coordinate 141,788,346, forward strand.
AATTGCTCGATATTATAGAAAGGTGTATGAATTGAAAATTATGGCAAGAACGCCTTTTGGATAAAAAAGAAAGCGGTCGAATTTGCTCGAATTGAAAGTTCGACAAATAGAGTATAAAGAAAAAAATAGCTTTCTTGGAGCGTAATGAAAATACTTACGACTAGAAATTGTGATAAAATATGTGATTAGATAACTTGAAATCAAAGGCCGAATTTTAAGATTAATGTAATGAATTGAATTTATTTGTTATTAAGTTTATTTTTTTAAATTTTATTTTGTTTTTATTTTATAATTTTTTTTTTTTTTTTTTTTTTTATGAAATGGAATTTTTTGTCAAACAATAATAATATATTATCAAACAATAAAATTAAATTTTTATATCAACATAGACGCTCTCCCGCATTCTCGTGTCTGTCGCCTTCCGGTGGTGCTAAATGCTCTTGCTCTTCGTGAGCTATATTTATCGGTTCCTCTAAATGTATGTTGCACTGAAGGCATAGATTGCGCAGAGCACAGCAAACATTAACAATTTGCCGTACTTTATTCGGAGAGTAATGTAGCTGCCTTTCCCCTAATAGACAACGGAAGTGATTTTTTAAGACCCATATAGTCCTTTCTATCACATTCCTAGCTTTTGTGTGCTTTATGTTGAACATTTTTTTTTCTCGGGTCACTTTCTTCTCTTGTAGACTGAAATGGTACAATTAAATATGGTTTTAGGCCGTATCATCTTTTATTAAAAATATATATACTATATTGGTAAAAATTACCTAAAAGCAATGTATTTTTTTCTCCATTTTCAAACTTCCGTTCAAGTTCGGTGTCCAGCTCGCTTGAGGTGAAAATAAATGAGTCATGGCATGATCCCGGATGATTTCCATCAACGTATCGTATTCAAAGTTTGTCATCGCATAGGCATTATATATGGTAAATATATCATGTTATTAAAATTGTATGTTAAATTAAAGAATATACAGTAAACTTACTAGCGTCACATTAAGGCTATAGTATACTTCTCTGTTGTATTATAAATGTTTTTCATTTTTTTCCGGTTCAATAATTCTAACATGCATGCCATCCACACATCCGATTACGTCTGGAAAACCATATTTCTCAAAAAACGATACTTTGATTTTTCTTATTTCGTCGTCACTAGATGGAAATTTTATGAGTTCTGCACATAGCTCCGTTTCAAAAATATCTATTATTTGTTGCAAATTTATGGAGTGAGTTGTGCAACTCCCGCTAAATGTTCGTGACCAATACCAGTTTTTGCCAGTTTGACCTTCCGCAAAGAACCGCAATGCAGCTGCTAATTTAGTTAGGTTTTGTGGAAGATGAACGTACTGTAGTTTTTAATTTGGGGCTGACGACATTTAATAGATATTGTCTTGATTCTTTGTTCAACCGAAAATACTTTACAAATTTACAAGAAAATATGAATTATAAAACAATACGAATACATATATCAATCATCGTACTTACAAATCATCCGATATTTGTAAAGGATCAGATCGATCGCGAAGAATTTTGCGTTCTACAAGAATTTCCCGTCTGTGTCATAAAATAATTCCACATTACTCATTGTAAAGTGAACAGTTTTTATTAAATTAAAACAATTTATAATACGAAAACTGATTACCTACATATGTGTTTTAAAATGTGTTTTGTTGTTAACAATTCAAATTCAAAATGATTTTGACAAATAATATTCTGTCAAAATATGAGGCAATTATTAGTGTGGCCAGATATTTTCATAATTGCCGTCGTGGCAATTAAATCGACTTCAACAATATCAATTTTGACGTGACATGAGACGACTGTAGTCACGTCACTTGAAATGAGACAACTTCCACAATTGGGGTGATTGTTGAAGTCGATTCAAGCGTCACACTAAAAACTACATGAACAATAATTATTTACAACAAAAAATAACTACCATTTACGTTCCATTTTAACTGTATACTAGTCACTTCTTCTCACTTGTAAAACTGATGTGACAAGAATGTTATTTTAAGTGAATATAAAAAGTATAAGTATTTTTATGTAGAATATTAATTTTTAATAAAATTTTGATCTATTTAATAACCCGTCATACTCAAAAAGATGGTGCCAAAAAAAAATCGTAATTTTTTAGTGTCGCAAAAGTTATATTTATTTCATAATAAATTGTGTTTTTCGTGTTTATAACCAACACTTATAGTTTATTTTAATTAGTTTAATTGAAAATATTTAGTGTTAAATGGAAATTGTATAGAAATCTTAAGTTTTAAAAATCATACATTTCCATATTTAATACTTATTGGAAATTTTTTTATTTTTTATTTTTTGACATTGCGACGCATGGTTTTATCCATAAGCATCGTATTATTTAATTAATTTAAAGGGTCAATTTCCTATTGAGAAATTAATCAAAATTGAAAAAAAAATTCTTTTAATGCTTTTCGTGACAGATCCAATTTTAACTTTCTTTTTTTCTGAGATACCAAAATTAATAATAATTTTAATAAATAGGATACATTTATTTATAAAAGCTCTTAACCAAAAACTGATCAAAATTATTCAATTTTCATATTAACGTATTTTTTGTTCATACTAATAAAATTCAATTAATTTTTCTTTAAATAAATTTAATTAAAAATGTTAATTAAATATTCAAATGTTAGGTATTTTTATATGTCATCCAAAACAAAACATCTAATTTCAGTTAGAAACCACCTTACTCGAATCGCTATATTTAAAAATATTTAAGTTTAATTTTATCTATGTATGTATATAGCTTTATTAAAACAATACATATTATATTATGTAATTTATAAGTTTTAAGATAAATGTTTAATTAATTATTAGTTTAATGATCGTGAAATAAACAATCCCTCCTTTTTAAGTTTTTTGTCTACGTCTACGCTCCCCTATAACGCATCCAACGCTTCCCCTACATTTTGACAGATTTGCAAGCCGAAACAAAGTTTACACCATAATCTATCCTTTTATATTCTTATATCGATGAGTGGCATACACTAAAACTTGGTATTACGTTAGCTAAATAAGCGCATTTCTTTGTCTTCTTAAATATATATGGATACGAAAATTTCAATTTATGTATTAAGAAAAACAATTACACTTAAATTGTTCATAATTTATTAATTTAATGTAAACTAATTTAGATTTTTGTTAAGTTTGTTAAATATATTGTGAAATATATTAATAAGGAGGCAAGGTGTATTATTTTTAATTAATTATGTTGCCGTCTAGTTGCCGACTTACATTGACGTCAACAGCAAAAAATTAATGTTGTCACAGACCAGTACTATAGAAGTCGGCTGCGTAGGTGAACCGATAAATAATCCATATGTATTTAGGACAATTTTTATACAAAAAATTATTTTCTGTAATTTTTAAGAAATTCCTTGAGCATCGTTTAACAAAAAAGTGGTGAATTTTATCGTAGTGTTTCCTGATGAAATGTTTTATTTTCTTGAGTAGAATCCTGGGATAACTCTCATACTTGAAAATTTGTGCATTCTGGTACCGGTGACCAAATGGCGCGTGTGGCCCATTAAACCTGTAATTAATCTTTTCCATTAAGTATCTCATTTTTAAATCAGGTCTAACGAATGGAATGGGTTCCTACAATTGAACAACTACAGTGCAATTCCCTAAAATTCAAATAGTTTTTGGTATGATTGATTTGCTTTTCAAAGACGCACATGTTTTATTGCAAATTGAGGTCTTTTTTTGCTAAAATTACAAAACTTTTGAAAGCAATTGGCTTATTGTTTCATTTTAAATACATATATGACGAAAAAATAAATGTACCTGTAATTTAGGGGCAAAACCCCGAAAAATGTCAAAATATTCAAAATACGTTGATTGGAGTTAAAGTAAGTGAAAGAATTAAACACCTATTTTTTATTTTTTTTTAGTTTTTATTGATTTTTAGAAGTTCTATCTTTAATACAAATATTTTGTCTGAGCGCCTTTTGTTTTTATTACCACGGTACAACCCCGCAACTGATGTATTATGTAAAATTGGTCAAGCTATTATTATATTTTACGCCTACCGTTCTTGGCCGTTATTAGGGTACAGATGTTTAATTATCTGTAATTTTTTTTGAGTATTTATACTTATATATATTTTGTAAGATTAAGTTATATATTTTGTAAGATTAAGTTATTCTGTAAGTGATCCTAGTCAAATAAAGAATAAAGTGCAATTTTAATTTTTAAAAAAATGGGAAAAGTTAGTGAGCAGTGTAAAAGCCATATGTTGATTTTGGCGAGAGAAAATTTAATCCCGCGCGAAATAGCAGAAAGATTAAACATTCCTTAAAGTACTGTCGCGGTAGAATATTACAAAAATTCGAGAGATGGGCAGTACACAAAGAAAGAAAGGCTCTGGAAGGCCCAGAAAGACAATGCCAGTGGAAGATCGTTTCATAATATTACAATGTCGTTGGAACCGTTTTAAAACTTCATCGGACATAAGACGGGATGTTGAGCGAGCAACGGGAAAACAAATTTCAGCCAGCTTAGTGAGAAAAATACTTGTTAAAGCTGGCTTGGGAGCACTTAAACCAGCCCAGAAGCCTGAGTTCACATTTCTAGTGAAAAAAAAACGTTTGCTATGATCCCAGGAGCATGTTTCTTGGACTCCCGAGATGTGGAATGATGTGATATTTTCCGATGAAAAATTCAAGCTGCATGTTGGAGATGGAAGAATCCTCGTAAGAAGAAAACTGGGCGAAAACTTAGCAACGAATGTCTTTTAAGACATCTACCGAAAAATGAAGGAGTTATGGTCTGAGGATGCTTTTCTGGAAATGAAACCGGTCGATTGTGCTTCCTTAGTTCCAGCATTACAGCAGCTGTTTATCTGCAGTTCCTATACAACGAATTTGTGCCGTCTGTGCTTTTTGGCGAGACGTGCAAATTTATTTTTCAACAGGACAACGCTCCTTGCCAGACCGCCAAAGTTGTGAGTAAAGTGAAAGTTGTGATAAACATAAATATGTAATTTGTTAAAAACTTGTGTCTTTTCTTATCTCTTAATTTAAAGGTAAAGAACTACTTCGAAGAAACAAGTATCGATGTGTTGAGCTGGCCCCCGTATAGTCCAGACTTAAATCCCATTGAAAATATTTGGTCTATAATGAAGCTAGAAGTAGCAAGAAAGGGCCCAGAATCGATTGAAGCTTTAAAAAGTTTGTTGATGACGATTTGGGAATCCATACCTCCTACAACTTTGAAAAATTTATCAAATTCAATGAATCTGAGGTGTATCGCTGTAATAAAAGCAAATGGCCATCCAACAAATATTAATATTAAAGGTAGAACTTCTATAAATCTATAAAAAAAAATAAAAAAAAATGTTTAATTTATTCCATTACTTTAACTCCAATCAACGTATTTTGAATATTATGGCATTTTTCGAGGGTTTGTTTGTCCTTAAATTGCAGGTATTTTTTTTCAAAAATTACGCCATACATGTTTGTAAAATGAAACAATAAGCCAATTGCTTTCAAAAGTTTTGTAATTTTAGCAAAAAAGATTCCAATTTACAATAAAATATGTTTGTCCAAATTTGTTTCCAGCACTGTATTTTCTTGTTTTACCCATGGTAGACGTGAGGGAGGTATTTTATCGAGGAAAACTATGCATCTGTACGTTCGTAATAAAGGAAATTATTTTTTCAACAGGATCATAAAGAGTGATCCATTCCACTTAAATAATTTTTATAAAATCTGTTACCTTTTGCCAAACTAAACCAATGGTTTTGTGAAGTCTTGTGTTCATTTAAGTTGGCTTTAAGAGTGTTCTTTACTAAAATAAGGGTAAGTTGAGAAGGTTCGAAGGAACATTTTCTTCTAGAATTTTTTAATATTCAAAAGCAATTATGGAAAACTCCGGCTTAGTTTTTTCCTTTTCTTGAAATTTGTTTTTTAATGTTTTGGTTTTAGCTCTCAAACTTTGAAAAGTTGTGCAAGCTCCATCTTGTTTTGTTTGTTTTTAAAAGTTTTAATTTTATGTTATAGAAAAAATTTAAACAAAAACAGATTACCCATAAATTCCTAAAATAATTATGAAAACTAACTGAGAAAGATGTTGATAGAGGACCAGGGGTTGTTGTTTGGTATGCTATTACAGAGTTTTTCTATTAGGTAGGTTCGAATGGTAAAGAAAACATGTATAAATAGACACATTGAAATTTAACTTTTAGGTTATTTTCAACAACATTTACTTTAGTAAATAACGCTCTTAAGTGACGCTGACGGACAAACAAAGTACTATAGAAAATTGATTAACTATATGTCAGAAAAATATAGCGCCTCGGGTTATTAAATAAGGAATATTTTCTAAACGAAGCGAATAATGGAACTGAGGGTAGGACCGTCGAAATTTACAAGGTTATCAAATATAGAGAACAACTTGGCTGCATACATAAAGTGAGTTGTGTGAGCGAATTCATTTACTTAGCTCCTCATTGTTTGATGATTCACTATAGTGATTAATCAAGTAACACTACACCCTCTCATATTGACTTCATATCAACTTCTAGAAAGATCAGACAAGTTGTTCACAGCCTGAAACCAAGTCAAGACGTACCGAAACAAGGACCTAGCAGTATTTAAAAGATATTCGAAATCAGAATTATAAAAATGGGAGGAACATTACTTAATGTATAGTAAATACTTAAAATAGAAAAAAATCACACTTCAAATTCTTATAAGAAGCAAGTTCTAAATTTAATATAATTACTCAATTCTTTTAAATATTCTGAAATATTTAATATTACCTAGAATAAATACAAATGCGATACAGTTGGATAAAAGTTTAAATTATAACTTTCAAGCGGAGGCTAATTTAATTGTGGTGGATAATGTATTTGCGAGTTGAACAGTTTACTTCAAATCGTCGGGCTACAGTTCCAGCGTAAATCAACGCAATTACTGATGGTAACAAGATGATAACGGCATCCTCTTATCGTAGAATGACGCCAATTGCTAAGATACAATATAAAAATTCACGTAACTTTGCGAGACTATTTTTCACACCGCATTTGCTTTCTGATCTTACACAATATCTTACACAATCTTACACAATTTTGCTGCCCGCATGCCGTCGTAATTTCGTTTACGTATTTCCTCGTCAAACAAGCTTTTCTCATATAAATTTTTATTTGATTTTGTTGTAATTGAGAACTGTGTAGATATAATATTTTGCTGTAGTAAATCGGGTGAGCATTGAATTTTCATGTAAATGGTTTCGGACACAGCATTAACAGCGAGTTCATACGACGGATAAAAATCTCGGATTTTACTATCCCATCGTTTTAACCAATTACATCACGTAAAATTATACATCGGACACGCCTCTTTTCATATAAAAAAGTTGAAAATATTGAAAAAACAATCTGGGATAGAAAAATCCGAGATTTTTATCCGTCGTATGAACTCGCAGTAAGACTAGAATTTCGTTTATTTTTTGAAAAACAGTAAAAATTTTATTTTAAATCATTTTACTCGTTTGATTGTGGTGCCCTAATAGTGCGTTCATGACATAGTGAGTAAGTTCGGAAAAAATTCCATGGTAACAACAAAATGTATTAAAATAACAACAAAGTTAAAAATTTTCAACTCGAGTTCGGAACTAGTAGGCGTGGTATAAAACATTTCAAATAATTTGATTGGTTTTGAGTTCGTTAGCGAGTATGCAAATATTTATTTCCTATGTCATGAACGCACTATTAGGCTACCAATTACCTACCAATATACCAATTTATTCAGAAATTTTAGTAAAGTAGAGCTTTATCAAACCTATAAGAAACGGATTCTGCGATTAAATGGTTAAACTAAATACCATATGCCATAAAAAAATACATTAAAAAGTAACCTGCTGATGATTCTGCTCTGGCCTCTAAACGATTAAATTTTTAAGCAAAAGAAGACCAGACATCAACAACTCAGAAATTGTATTTTAGGACTCTTAATAATAACAAATACTTTCTCTACAATGTCTTCACCATACTCAGCCCGTCATCCAATCTAGATATATACATCAGATGAAGGTAATTGAAACATTACCATACTTGTTCTTTATTGTTAAATTATGTTAGATGTTTCTATTGTCATTTGGCTGAGACACATTCATTCACACTACACGAAAATATGTACATATGTATAAGAATGAAAATGTGATTTGAATTTGAAAACATAATATTTTCAAAAAATAATAATTACCTAACAAAAGAAATAAGAAAATGAATTTTTATAACGTATAAGAAGCACACACATTGAGTAATTAAAACATACAAATGTAAAAAAATGCTTATGAATAATCAACGCCGACGACAATCAAGTTAATTAGCCGAGGTAGACTACTTGTGGATAGAAAATGAGTACAAATTTGTAAGAGGTGCTTCATATATTAGTTTACTACAATTCATTTGAAAAATATGTAATCTTCTTTCTTATAGTTTTCATAACTTTATTTGTTTCACACATGATGTACTTACTTGTCAGAGAAAAATCGTAACAATGGGAATATATATAGCACCTTTTCCATACCATATCCTAAAAACGTATACATACATAAAAAATCAGTGATAAACAATTGTCTACTCTTATTATGGTTAATATAATTAAAATGAAAGAAAAACTTGTATAAAAAAAACTAGTGGTCGCTCATTCGGTAAAGGTCTGTGGTGGTTTTTAAAAATTCAGCAATTATTTTTATTTCCTAATATTCGAATTTAATTTTTTAGTACTTGTCTGGTAATAAAATTATTATAACGTAAAATATTAAGTGTAAGTGTATTTATTATAAAGGGTATTAAACACCTCGACTGGTGTGTTCGATGAATTTTTTTTCTTGCACGGAAACAGATTTTTTTTATTATTCATTACGTAGATGGTATCAATTATAATTTTATTATAATTTCACACAATTAGCAATATAAAACATGCATATAATAGTCATATTTATTAAAGAAAGTACCTACTATTAACACTTTTGCAAAAATTGTTTTTCCTGGTCTACTGAATAAAAATCTTTGAAATGAGTTTTTATACTGGGAATAACTGGGAATTAATTATTCTCCATCGAAACCATCGAAATTGGTTGAGAAACTAAATTCCTTATAATAATTTCCACTAACTATTTATCTAAATCAGTGTTCCCCATCGGGGGCCATACGGCCCCTAAGGAGCCATACCATATATCTGAGGAGCTATATGCTAAGTTCATAAATTTAGGGGACCTTGGACTTAATTAAACAGGTCATAAAAACTTTAGTTATTACTAATCCAAATATGAAATTAAGATGTAAAACGATACATTTTTATGTTTATACAACATTACAACGTTAAAATTTTAATTCAATCCCAATAATTATATTCAATGAAATCATTGCGCTAGATGCATATAAAGTTGACTTATTATTACAAGAATGCCTTATTGAGTTACAAAATGATGTTGTGGCCCAACTATTGTTCAGAAATAAGTCACAATTTTGGATGAACAGGGACATTGCAGAAAAATTTCCGCTACCTTAGGGGAGTGGGAGTGCAAAATTATTTTATATGGTATTTCATACCCGTATCTAGAAGAACTTAGTCCAGTTCTACTTTTACTCTCAAAAAGTCGTAATCTTCTTGACATTATGAAGAGAGGGGACATTATGAAGAGGTTTATGCTTAACATAATTGGACCCAAACATGAAAAAAACTGGCAAATTCCCATCAGTCGCAAGGTTCTCATGGGATCCGTTCATAACTGCATATTTTTTTTTGCCATTCTGAAAAATTTCGTTTTAAAATATGTCGTTTAGAAAAATGCCGTTTTGAAATATGCAGTTTTGAAAAATGCAATTTTGTACCTTATGCCGTTTCGTACCTGATGCAGTTTAGAAATATGCAGTTTTGAAAAATGCAATTTCATATCTTATGTCATTTTGTACCTTATGCCGTTTTGAAATATGTAGTTTTGAGAAATGTCGTTTTAAAAAATGTCATTTTAAAATATGCAATTTCGACCTGGACCCGTTCTCATTAACTAATAATATTGTACATTTTATATTAAATAAATGAAATAAAAAAGGAGGTTTTGTTTTATCAATCTTTATGCGTATACTGAGTGAAGTGAATAAAAAAAATAAATACTTTTTTGAAGTAAGTACCACCGAGTTAGTGAATAAAACTTACTAGCAAAGTTTAAAGCAAGTACTTACTAATTCAACCAAGAATTTCCCAGCATTTACTTAAAATTATGTGAATAAAGACTATACTTTCAACTTTTACATGACATTTCAACACTTGAAAAATACAAGTAAAGTAGATAGCAACTTTTAATGGGAAAAATGAGTAATTTATTAAGAATTAGAATTAATTTAAGGGGAAAAAAATATCGCCCGCGTAAACATACATAATTGGTTAGACCATCATAAAAATATTTATCGGTTTACCAACTGAAACGCGAGGTGGTAAAATAAACAAAAAATTAAACATGGAAATATTTTTTACGTTGCTTGAGTGATCCGGGTTTTCAAGAAGGAGTAGACTGTAGCTTTCCCTATTTCTAGGGAAAGCTACAAATCGGCGAAATGGTCACTTATTTACCGCATTTAGATGTCGACATCAAAGCGGAGGTTTGTTTTGGTTATAGCACGTCCTGGTTTGATTTAGCCATAAGACGTGAAGGTCTCATATGACCAACTAATGAACTTTGGTAAACTTTTTTACAAGTTTTCTAATCATAGTTTAACATAACGAAATTTAATTTACTCGCGATTCTCGATGCCATTGTATAGGAAAACGATTATTTATGCGTGTGATGTCACCAAATTTTTTACGAAATTACTAATTTAATTAATTAATTTTTATTAATTTTACTTACTATACTAGACTACACTACACAACACAACCCCACACTGCACTACACTAAACCACAGTATACTGCAATATACACTCACTACAGCACACAACACTTCACTGACTGCACTACACTATTCTATACTACATTGCACTACACTACACATCACTACACTACACTATACTTATACCCTACACTATCTACTACATTGCATATTATACTACACTACACTACACTGCACTTCAGACTTTAACTAATATTTAAATTGAACTTCACCATAAAGTTAATTATTACTTTATTTTTGCTAATCTACTTTGACCATGATTTGTTTGCCCAAATGAAAAATTCACTTCAATTATAATTTACACTAGATATACCGACAATTTGACCATACCTATTTCTACCGAAACCAGTCAAAATGACTGCTCTTAGAAAAAATGGTTAGTGGGGTTTTCGGTCTTTATATATTTTTAAAAGAAGATAAATTATTTCATTTAGGTTATAATTGTAATATATTATATTAATTATAACTTCATTCATTAGTTAATTGGAACATAATAATATAAAAAAAGATGAAGTAGAAATTTGAAAATAAAATTGTAAAACCAGTCATTTTGACTGGTGTGGTAAATCTAGTGTTAAATTAACTAAATGTACAATTCATTCTTTAGTTATAAAGTACATAATCGTAATTAAAGCTATGTAGTTAAGCGAGTACTTTGAACAGATTTGAGGTCAATTTTCTAAGGTATACTTCGAAGCAATCCCGACAAATTACACATCTCAATTGTTTCTCTAGTTTCTCTGGGTAGTGGGCAAAAATTATTTAAGACCACGTAGTGGTTTTCTAGAAGTCGTACTTCGTCCAGAGATAAGTTATACCGTGTAAAGTATCGCGTGAAATTCCAGCTGGCTAATTTTTTGTTTTTGACGCTACTCGAGAGACTTTCCAAGCATTGGTCATACAGGGATTTATCACATAAGAGTAAATAAAACCCATCACAATTTATTCCCTGTTATACTAGTGCAGCAGGCATATTGACAGATAATTTAAATTCGCTCATTCCTCGATATACGTTTTAAAGACGCGTGGTTGTTGCACATCGACCATATCAGGAGGATCAGTTGTATCATAATTTGACGTCATTGTACAAATACCATTGTATACCCATTTTCCAATCAGTTCCCTCCTTCGGGAATTCTAACTTTTCTACTTATTTTTACTTGTTCTACAATATGTGTGAAACGCAAGGCAATATCCAGAAGAGCTGCAAAGCATCCAGTCTTTGTAGCCAAATATAATTTTATACATTTTATCAATAGGTAGTTCTCGGCTATATCTAAATATCTTTTAATTCCCAAATATCTGTTTCTACTCATACACTTAGTGAGCAGTTCAACTATCAAGTCCTCGTCATGAAACCAAAACATCCTTTCTTGTAGTAACTGATGATATCCTGTGAAAAACAGGATATAGCAATAAACATTATATCTTCTAAAAGCGTGAAAAATTATGATTGTTCTTCTGCTGACCATATAAATTAGTTTGGTCAGCAATGTGTTGTGAATGATTGATGCATCAACAAATTTTTCGAATATTGCTATGAACGTTATGCTTCCTAAATACTCGATAAGTTGCGTTGTATATCATTTTGGGGTTTCCCCATGAATATGAATTATTTTTCGTTTTTTCTTGGCTTTTCTAAAAGAAAAAGTGAAGCCCAAAATCTTTTAATGTGACATTTGAGTAGGCCATAATGAGCCTAAAATTATTTGTTTATCCATTGTTCTTGTTTTGCGTTCTAATTTTGGTTTTGGTCCGATTTTCGATTTAGGCTCTGCTAGCTTTAAATTGAATGGCCTGAAATTTGGTCAAAAACGAGTGGAGCCCAAATCTTTTTAATGTGACATTTGAGTAGGCCATAATGAGCGTCTTGTTTTGTGTTCTAATTTCGGTTATAGTCCAATTTTCGATTTGGGTTCTGCTAGCTTTAGATTAAATTATCTGAAGTTTGTTCAAGAACAAATGGAGACTAAAATTTTTTAATATGACATTTGATTAGACCATAATGAGCCTAAAATTATTTGTTGTTAATTGATCTTGTTTTGCGTTCCAGTATGATTTTTGGTCCGATTTTCTATTTGGGTTCTGTTAGCTTTTAAGTCAAAAGCCTTACTTTTTCCTAGAGCGAGCATAATAGAAAAAATTATTTAGGGCATTTAATTAGCCTAAAATTAACCTTTAATTTTCCAATTATTTTTAGATCGTTTTTTTATATGGGTTCTGCTAACTTTTTCTAAGGCTAGCAGAACCCGCGTTTTAGTTGGAAGGGATGGAGCCCAATATTTTTTAAGAAAGCATTTAATTAGCCTATATAATTATCCATACTACCTTGTAATGCTCTGCCGTATGGGTTCTGCTAACTTAAGGGACGTGTGTTTTATTATTCGAGCACTATCCGGAGCCGAATGGAAAGTTTCTACTGAAACTGCAGCTATTATTCACTGGTGTCGATATGCCATAAAAATGAATAATAAATGCATACATAAAACAAACATTTATCACTTGAAATATAATAATTAACATTTATTTTGACATGACCTTCAACCACTGAAACCTTTGACATGACCTTATAAACAAGAATTCATCTTTCTGCATTGTTTCTAATGTTTCTAAATTTCTCATTAAAATGGATAGCGCTCTCGATAGCGGCTCCCGATAAATAGGTACAGCATAAAAAAGTTTTATCGTTTTTTAACTTTAAAGTTGAATGAAAAATCATAGTTTAGAGTTAAATAAATTAATTACATGCAAAAATAGCGCGCTAAATATAAGTTTTGACATAAAAAATTGGGTGCTCTGGATAAATCTATCGGGCGCTAATAAAAAAACACGGCTAATGTCTAAAACATCATCACCAAAAAATATTATATTTCCTTTAAATTTTAAAATTAATAAAAAACATGTGTACTGGTTCCGACGTTTTAAAAGTGGCGACAATAGTGATAAAGAACGGGAAATGACACCAGTAAAGTTTGAAGACGCTGAGCTGAGGGTGGTATTGGACCAAGATTCATGCCAAACTCAAAAAGAGCATGCTGAAACTTTGGGAGTGGCTCAACAAGCGATTCAAAACCATCTCCCTCCCGTATTCATCAGACATTGCTGCTTTCGACTACCACTTGTTCCGGTCAATGAATCATGGCCTGGCCGAGCAGCACTTCACTGCTTACGAAGAAGCCATAAATTGGGTCGATTCTTGAATCGCTTCAAAACACGAGGAGTTTTTTCGACGGTATGCTTCCTGAAATATGGGAAAACGTCGTAGCTAACGAAGGACAATACTTTGAATAAAATACATAGTACCCATTTTTCCGTAATAAAGCTTCGAACTTATAAAAAAACCTCAAAACTTATTTGTACCCCCAATATTATTTATTGTGACAGCCAATTAAAAATATTGAACTAATATTTTATGTGAATATCACAAAAAGATTAGCATTTGACAGGAGTAAAAACTTTTAAAAAGTTTTGTAAAATTTTAATTTGTCATTATCAACCGCGATTAGAATCGACCTTCTGTTCGATAAAAACGAGCGAAAAACAACCACACAGTTACAGTAGCCCAATCCATCTCAGAAGCTAGCTCTTGATTACGAACGGTAATACGGCTATTCGTTTTGTCGACGAACTTGCTTTTCAACCACGAACAATTATTTTGTTTGTTTACGTTCAATAAGAAAATTTCAAATATCTAGCTGCTTGAGTACAGGGTTTTCTATCATTGATGCCTCGATCTTTAAATCTTCTCCAAGTTGCCCGTGTATAGATTTAATATGGGTTTAACTACCAGAAAAAAAGACCACAAATAGTGGTTACACGTGAGACTTTTTGAAATGTCGGCTAGAAACTAAAATAATTTATATGGCCGCAAAAACTTAAAAACTTCAGAATGCCTGTATGGATTATAGATTGCAGAACTTCATTCAAACTATACGTGTTCGCATAACAATATAAATCTATAAACTAAATTGCATCATTTAAGTTAAGAAAAAAACTAGTTCGATTCGGTATAGTGAAATTTTAGAACTTGTTTTAATATACAATACAATCCCAATGAATAGTACGATCTAAATTGGAGCACCATAAATTATTTCTTAGAATTCCAATCGAACCTTACAAACCAAATGACGGAGTTCCTTCCAGCACGGTTAGATCCTCTATCTATTTCTACAAACCAAATTGCATCAAAATAGGATAAAAAATGATGAAGTTCCGTTTAGCAAATTTCTGTGGACTATTTCATTCTTTATTAATTTAGAGCTTGACACCACGTGTTAAATTCTGCACCATTCAAGACTTTAAATCAAAGCCCTTTTTTCCACATTTCTGGTGATTTGCTGCTTCTATGACCAACTCCATAATGCTTTGTCATGCTACCAGTATTTAACGTCTAATCAATACGCAAACATTTTGTCATGAAAATGCTGTGGTGTCCACGACTTTTAAGCCAAATAAGGTAATTAATTAAAGTCTCAAGCTTCAACAAAACATGCCAACAAAGAAGTTTAAGACTATTTATGGCACAGCATTTTAGGTTGCTTTAACGAAAAGAAATTTGTATCATGATATATGAAGACTCGGTAAATACGACACTTTACTTTTGACTAGTGGGCAATATATGGGCCCGTGGGTATCAGATAATATTATCATTTATTTTACTATGTAAAAGAAAGTAAAACGGGTTTTTACCAAAACTCGAAATTTGGAGGAAATCGGGTATTTGCAAAATTTCAAAAAAATTTAATGAACATTTAAAACTAAATTTTTTCTTTAGAAATCAAATGCGCTGTATTTGTCATTTATATACGCATTCGAGCTAAAAGAAAATCGGGTGCTGACTAAAACACATAATTATCTGCAACTGATAAAGACTACTTTTTAACTGTTTTGAATGATTTGCAAAAAGCTAACTACGTTAAAAAGATAGATGATTCAGTAACACAACATTTAATGGAAATGATATTGGGAAATGATATTGAAACGAAACAAGAAATAGATAATCACTTATTCCGTTATCCTCAAAACTACTTTAATTTAAACTTGGTTTCAAAAAGTTGTAACAATCGGGTGATACATTGTTTTTATGGCCCTTACGAATTATCCTGAATGCAAATTCTATATACAAATTTTGTCAACATAGCATTTAAAAACAAAATTAAATTTAGTAGCACACTATACCTACTTAAATTGCAACAACGCACAGCTCTTTCAAAATAAACAATATCATTGAACTAAATCAAATTAAGGCAGGTCGAGAAACCAGTTGAATTTCCTCTTCATAAAACAAAAAAAATTAATAAATTTTTGTCTCGTTCAATAGCTGTGTTTGTTGACGCTTGATGTGATCCAAGTCAGTTCATGTTTCATGAAACCACACACAGACGTTTGCTAGATTTAAAATCAAAATTTGTGATCTAAAATAAAATTTGGATCATGTTTTCCATATAAAATTTGAACTGATCCGGATCAATGACCATCTAGAAACACGGCAATTATCTAGCTTAGTTGAACAGCGTAAAGCGAATTTCTCTTTCACTAGTAGTTTGTGTTGTGAAAAATTGGCTTGTATTATCCAATGAGTTCTTATTAGTGTCTGTGTATTTTTTTATTAAATTATAGAAGTTTAATAATATTGGGTTGTAGCGAAAAACGTGGCGTAAAGTGACGTTAAAAAACACATTCTAGTTCTCCATTACAATAAATTCTCGTTTGATAAACATATATAAGATTATTGTATATAAATTTTAATATATCATTATTTATAAAATGCATGTTAACCCAATGAGGACCATGGTTCGAATTAACTCTCTCTCTCTCTCTCTGGCACTATATCCCATCAAAGGATTGGGCCGCACAAATGAGGTTTCATAATCATATTTTCATTTCGGATAATGAGTGATTAATTCATTGATCCTAAACCAGCCGTGAAATTTTTTCCTTGTCACCATCGGGAATCGAACCCCGAAAATCTTCAAAATCCTTCTTTTTCAATAGGCAAGAAATAGTTCTGGAATTAGGTGGAATTTCATAGTCGTATATCGAATTAGAACAGTGAAAATTTTTATTAGCGGTTAGCTTTATGCGCATAACATTTTCATAAGTCTATCCTAAAAACAAAAACAAAAAATTTGGAATAGTTTAGGAAATATTACACAAGACTATATAATATAAGGTGATGAAAATTTTCCTAAAACCGTCATAAAACTAATACGTTCGATAGTATTAGTAAATCATTCAACAATTGATTTCAAATAGGTAGTCAATGAAATTGGGAGGGGGGCGAAGTCCGAGATTCATACCTCCTCGCGGTGCTCTCTGGGTAACTCTAAATGAATCAGGCGGTGTAGTGGAGACGAGTAGCTAAACCCTGTTTATAGTCATGGACACTACATGTCAGGGCGATTTATTGGCGCCTCAAAACCAATACCAAATCAGCGTCTGTTCTTCAGGTTATGTGCGGCTGAAGCGGGCGTCTGTCTTGTATCAAGCGGCTCGCTATATAAATGTGTTCAAGGTAGGACTGGATGCCTTAAGATTCTCACAAGTACGTGACCCACACACGTAACAAGCGGGTTGAGCGGCAGGCCAACAACCTGCCCTCATAAAAACTATCAAGTTATGAACCCTAATCAAAGGCCTCGGATAACCATATCGGATTCATCACAAAATCGACCTCGGAAATTGTAGGATGTCGAAATTGGAGGACAAGAGCGATGGACCGAGACGGATGGAGGACCATAGTGCGGGTGGCAAAATCCCTTCATGGGATGTAAATGCTAGAGAGAGAGAGAGAGGGAGTCAACGAAATTATTGAAAATAAACATCAAAAGTGATCAGTTAATAAGCAAAACTTGACAAAGGAAGAATCTAAACAAAATTAATAAGAATTTACCCACAAAAAATTAAAAATTGTATCAATCATTCAATATAAAATTCAAAAGTCCCATTGAATTTATTAACTTAAGCGCGATAAATACTTCATTTTCTTATTCTTGGTGTAATGCGTATACTGATTCCTAAAAATATTAGGTACATGCATGACCTGTACTGGAATAAGATTAAGGAAATCGAAACATTCATCGCGCTTAAGTTAATAAATAAACATTCAGTGTGTGGTTTTTCTCTTCATATTTAAGCCCGTCATGCCCAATAGAATATTATCATACATCATTAAATGGACCTAACCTAATGTTACATTTACATGAATGTTTTCGTCTATGTTGTTTTGGACTTATAGTGATCCAACAACAGAATCTTAAATTTTATTTTTCGATTATCTAAACTGGGGCGGTATGTAGTACCATCACTTCGAATCGAAATTCGAAAAAAGTCGAATGGTGGTATGTTGTATCATTTTCGAAAAACAAAAATGATACACCTTTCACTTTTTCGATTCGACTTTTTTCGAATTCGATTTTTTTCGATTCGAAACAACAAGAAACTATTAAATATAATATTAAAATCAATTTAACTTTTTAAATAATTAATTTCGATCCAAAATATTATCGATAGGTTTTTTACGAAAACTACCAAAAATTACTACGGCATACATATTTTGTTGTTTTCGGCGTTGTTTTCTGTACACTGTCAATGCACAAACTAAATATTTTTACTATGGAAACGATAATTTTTGTATATAGGACACGTAAAACAACATCGAAAACCACGACGAAAACATTGATGAACATGTAACATGAACCTTCCTAAAACTCTTAACCACATGCATGAAAGTGGAACCAGTCAGGAATAAAAACTTAACTTAATAAAAAAATAAGAATGCGATAAATAGCATTTCAATGTTATTACCCAGTCAAACTTAATTTTCATATAAGAAACCCAACTGTCACTTAATAAAAAAATAGTTTTACGTACATCTTTCACTTATATATGATAAAATATTAAATTTATGAAACCTAACCTAAAAATTAGATTGAATTGTGCACGTTGTTAAAAATTAAATATTAGTCGTGGCTTTTCTATTATTAAATGTTTGTGTTAATAAATTAATCAAAATACATAAAAATCTAATCATGTTTTACTCGTAAAAAATATAAATTGGTATCGCGCTAATTTTATTATTACTTAAGTTTGGATGACTAGAATAAAGTTCATATTTTTTTCTATTAAGTTTTTATTCCTGACTGGTTTGGCCATGACCCGGCTTGAAATAAGAGTTAGGAAATCGAAGTAAAGATCGCGCTTAAGTTAATACATATGCAATAAAATTTTCATATTTAATGCGACATTTTTATTCCTTTGTCAAGTTTCGCTTATTAACTAATCACTGGACTACCCATTTGAAAAGGTTTTAGGAAATTTTCAATCACAGATTTATAACACATTTAAATAAATTCTTAAGCTTAAGATCGAAATGCCGATCGATCACAACAATTAGAGTTCCGCAATTTACATAAACCGGCCGTTAATACAAGCTTGCATAGTCACCGTGAAAAAGAATAGTAAATAGTATGTCACACTGGAGATACAGTAGCAACTTTGTTTTTCAACTAATATTTCAAACTTGTCAGAGTAGAAGTTCTGCTTGTCGAATGTAGACAAGATGCTATTATTATATACTTGGATTTTTTTTACTTTGACTACTTACATATACCAAAATATTTAATAATTCCCGTCATATTGAAATCCATTAACGTGTCACCATATAATGAAATCAAAACAAACATACTTGCAAGACGGAAGCTTCCTTTTAGTATTTTGATAAGTAGATATACGAGAAAAAATTTTCATTCTGACATTTTTATTAAAAGTAAAATAGACAACATTAAAATATGTTCAAAATTATGTATACATAAAGCTTACATAAACACACAGAGACAGCAAGAAAAGGAGTTAAGTAGAACTTTATTTGAAAAAAAAACTCTATGAATACATTTACGAAAGATATAAAATGTGTTCCAATTACAGTTTTCACATTTTTCTTTCGCCGTGCCACGATTTATATTAATTATGTATATTGATTTCGGTGTTACCTTAAATTACCTGTGTGTGCATTTAAGCATAAAGAAATCTTTGTTCCGTTTACATTATGCTTTTAACATAAAATGTTCTTGTACAATATATTAAAGGTAATTTTAATGCATTAATTTGAATTTTAATGTTCACGGAATCGGCACGTGTTATTATTGTACGAGGGTAGTTAAATAAGTTCGTTAAGTCTTTAAGAAATAATGGTTAATTTGATTCAAAAATATTTTTATTTTACAACATAATCATCACGCACCCTAATTACACCTCTATCAAACTGAAATGGTTTTTCCTGTTCTTCGAATACTCTTCTACTACACTGTCATTTGAAAATCTTATTTTGTATATTTTGCTTGCGTTACATCCCGTACATAATCAATTATCTTCGAATTAATGTTTGGCTGGTCCGTTGAATCCAAGCCAGGTCTCAGAGCTGCAGGAAGGCATTACTGTAAGATGAGGCATACTGGCGTTTCTTGCTAAACCTGGGGAAAATTTGAAAATCTTGGCCACTAAATTTCCAAAACGGAAATAAAACCCTTAGAACCACGGCTGGGCAGTAATGTCGATGCGGCATTTAATTAAACCCGCAATCTCGTACTACTCGTTGAGCTAACATTTACTTTCCCAACTGGTACGTTGCTATGTAAAAGCAATATTTTTTGTTGGATATGATCTTGTTGTTTTTCTTCGATAATAATAGATTTATCGAACTTATTCAACCTCTCTCGTATATATTTTCTACATTCAAAAAGGTATTTGGGGTGGAGGTTAGCAACAGAGTGTGAGTAAAAAACTGACCACATTATTAACAACATAAATACCAGCACATTGTATCCATAAAATGTTTATGTTATTTGCCTTAGTTTAGTGTCTTAAATATTAGTTGATTTAGTATTTCGAAGAAACATTTATACGTTAATCGAAAACATGTAATAATAACGTTTTACGGGAACAATGTATCACATTTAATTTTCCTTTTTACGTTAGTCATAGAATGACATTAAATTTCCAAATATCATAAACTTAATGATTCATTATATATATAGCTAGAATAAAAATTAACGCAAAATCAAACAATCAATCATATTTGGTTTCGTTTTTCCTTCAAATGAGTCAGAGGAATGGAACAGTACGAAAATACTTCAGTGCGTATTAGCGAATTCCAAACATTTACGAATAATTTAGTATCAACATTGAGCCCGACTTAATCTAAATCAAATATTACCTTAGGAAAATAATTATCCGCAGTTCTAACGCATTCTGCTTCCTCAATTGGTTTGGATTCTATCAATCTAATATTTCTGTAATCAGTTAAATTTAGAGTAAGATCCCGTGGATTAACTAGTCATCAGTTTTATGGGATTAGATACTCATAACAAAAATATCTTCATTTGAATTTTAGACTTATAGATGGCAAACTAACGTAAAAAATATCTTCAGTCTACTCCATATTTAATCATTGAACATTAACATGGGAATTATGAAATATAAAGCTAGTGCAAACCAAGCCAGATTTGAGGTAGCAGAATTCATTAAAACGTCCTAAATGTGCCGTACTAAATAGCTATTATCATAACTAATCCTACTATAAAAGAAACCAATGTGCAAAAACTAAAAAATATGCGATTGGTGCAAATACGCGACGGTAGAATTCATTAAACTGACTGAACATAACCATTATCTGTTCTGACTATAATGCAACCTCATGAGCGTGGAACTGTGTTAAGCAATATTCTAAACTTAAGAGAGTAACAATTAGTTTTTTCAGTACAGCTTCTCAATTTAATTTTGCTTTTGAAAAAATGTACACTAACTGTTTATCACAGTATGCCAGAAAAGAAATTTTTGTGACAAAAATACTATGAAAATTATTTCCGATATAGGAAAACCAGAATCGAGTTCAGAAGTAAGTATTCAAGTGCGGTGTATTCATGCTGTATTATAAGATAGCAGAAACAATGTTTTTGCTATTCACCGCTAGAGGCATCACAATCACAAAAATGAAATTATTTCTGCTGATATTTTTTGACACCAGCAGAAAATTTTTATGCAATTTAATAATTCTCGGCAGAAAGTTTTATTAAAAAATCAAAGAATTTATGAAAAAGAAAAGAAAATATATGTTTAAACGTTTTGAAGCGACGAAAGTTAATTTTCTTTAAAAAACGATTTGTGATGTGTAAGGACTTTCAAAATATACTAAAATTACCGTAATCGTCATTATGCAAATACAGGGTAACATCAAAAAAATCGCCATACATTTCTGAAGTCATTTTAATGTGAAATGTTCTTAGTTTTTTAACAAAAGTATTAGAAAATCCCCCTGTAACTACCATGGGTGTATGTTTTTATGGTAGCTGAGATCATAATCTATATGCATGAGTAATATAAGATTCACACCTGGCATCAGTAGTCCTCCATGCATTTTTAAAGTCATTTTAACGTGAAATGTTTTCAGTTTTAAAAATTACGTGTCTGTCTTAGTGATTATTCACAAAACACAAACATTTGTTGTAGATTGTTTTGTAGAAAGATTTATCAAATGCCAATGTCCATGTTATTGTTCAGAATTATGGCCTAGTCCTGGCATGGGCAAATATACATACCGGTATCGATGAGAACCAGGCAAAATCTCGATTAGTAATTGTTTGAATTGCAAAAATACTGCAAATCATAACTCACACGTTTCGGGGCCATATTCGGGGCCATGATCTCAGCTACCACAAAAACATACACCCAGGGTAGTTACAGGGGGTTTTTCAACTTTTGTTAAACAACTCGAAACGTTTACAATGAAATGACTTCCAAAATGTATGGAAGGCTACTGACACCAGGTGTGAAACTAATGTTTCTCATGTATATAGATTATGATCTCAGCTACCATAAAAACAAACACCCAGAGTAGTTACAGGGGGGTTTTTTAACACTTTTGTTAAAAAACTGAAAACATTCACATCAAAATGACTTAAGAATTGTATGGAGTGCTTTGAACGATGACAATTTGTTTGATGTTGCCCTGTATTTGCATAATGATGATTGTGGTAATTTTAGTATATTTTGAGAGTCCTTACATCTACATACGCAAATCGTTTTTAAAACAAAATTAACTTTCATCACTTCAAAACCTTTAAACATATATTTTCTCTTCATTTTCATAAATTCTTTGATATTTCATAAAACTTTCTGCTGAGAATTTATAATTTGTATAAAAATTTCAAAAATTTTCTTTCATTTCATTTTTGTGATAGTGATGCCTCTAGCGGTGAATAGCAAAACACATTTTTTCTGTTGGAAATTTTCTGCTATCTTATACAACATGGTGTATTCGCGATTTATGAAATTTTTGATTATTCTGGTTCATAGTCAGATATTTCTTCTACATCGAGGTGAGGTTACCAACATCCTAAATATCTTGGCCACCTCACCTCGGTCTAAATGAAATATATAGTTGTCACCCTATATCATCTAAATATTTCATATTTGCATAGAACCCTACTTACTTAGAAAACTGTAACGACTTATTTTAAATTGTTTTAAATCTTATATTCTAATTTATTAGCCAAAACTATTATTTCTGAGAAGGGCCATTTTACATGCTCATGTGTTACACAAACGAGGCTGCGATGATGAATTGAGCCGGACATTTAATGACTTTAGTTTCCTAAGTTGAAACGCTCAGACAATTAATTTGGCTGATTTAGGTGATTTAGGTTTCATCGTATTTTGAAACATTTTAGCGTTCCGGCAGATTTAGTTTGGTTAGAGGGATCATTGTGATTTTATCAGTGTTCGATGGTTCGATAGGGGACCTCTTGAGAAGTTTGTTCGAGTTTGCGGTACGCGGTCAGTGTGGCTAAACTTGTAGCGTTGCCGAAACTGAGAAGTGATGTCTGGAGAAAAGTAAAACATAGCTGACCCTTCTCATCTTTAAAATGGTTGGAAGGATGGATTAAACAAACTAAACTTCTGATGTCTTCTTCATCTTCATGGTGATAAAAAGAGATCAAACATCAAAGAAACTTATCCGTATACTAACAAACTAATTCCCTTCTTCACAGACCATGTTTGGTCAAAAAATTAACGGGGATTAGAAAACTGGTAATTGGTAATTATAGAAGAAAAAATCAAACTGGGGTATGTTGTATAACGGCAGGTTGCTCTTGTAGTTCTTCTATAGTATTATTAGAACATTTATGACAAATCCGCAAAATAGAGAACCTCGTAAGATCACGATACCTAGTCAGTTCGGACACCCTATTGTGTCTCAGGTTGATACAATTCTTAGGTTATTAAGTGATAATAGAATGTAGTAGTAGTAGATTGCATGTACTCAAGTCATTCAGTTGCTGGTTGCTGCGTCATCAAAGCAATGTGTCAGCTATGAACTTATATGATACCAGCTCCCTGCGTTGTAAAATATCATATCATAACATCATATCATATTTGGATCCCGACATGATGTAAAATATGGTTATTGACATGGTGCCTGGTTCATAACTTAGTAGTTAGTTATTCCTTTATTTAGATATAAATATTCAAAGAGTTTTATTTTACTTCCGAAAACAATACTGACACGTAACTTCGAAAAAAAATCAATCGTTTTTCTAGAGCAAAATCTCAGCAAGTCGATTCTGGCTATCCCTAGTAAAAAGCAATTAGAAAA
This sequence comes from Nephrotoma flavescens, assembly GCA_932526605.1. Classification (NCBI taxonomy): domain Eukaryota; kingdom Metazoa; phylum Arthropoda; class Insecta; order Diptera; family Tipulidae; genus Nephrotoma; species Nephrotoma flavescens. The sequence goes on from OW052222.1 coordinate 141,812,930, forward strand.
AATAATTACAAAGCGTTTTTGTCATAATTTGATAATTGGCCTACTGAGAAATCCTGTTTGATCTAAATACTTTTTCCCTATCGAAATTAGATAGAAAAAATATTCCTAATTTAATTTTGTTTTTGAAAAAATTAACGCCAACTGTACACCATAAAGCCAGAAAAAAATGTCTGCGACAAAAATACTATGAAAATATCTTTTCTAATTCCTTTTTCCTATTGGAAAGCCAAAATCGACCTGCTGAAGTTTATTGATTTAGTAGCCTTTTGTTGGGTAACCAGTTTTAGTTTTATGCTAAATAAATGAATATCCTTATCACCACTAAACCATCAGCTGTACCCAATTATGAGATGGAGTTGTTGAGTTGTTAGGAATAATCCATGCATCAGACAATTGTCACTGCAATTTAATATGTTTACATTTAAAATTTGGAATATACTGCATACTGAACTGAGTTTCATCCGTACCACAACACATCGGTGTGGGTACACTTTATTTCAAATATTCATCGACGGATGAGTCACAGTTTACGAGAGACGTCATAACGAGTTATCATAACCTTCATTTAAGGAGAAGAAACTGGCAACAGACTGAGATCATTAAAATGTACTGATGCACTTCACTAAATTAATTGGAGCATTAACCACCAACGTTTTACTACCACCAACAACCACCAACAATAGCACTTATTATCTGCAATTTGTGGGATATCAGTTTCAAAATATTTTGATGGATTTATCTCAAAGAGGCTGCATTCTTTACCAACATGATGGCTCACTAGCACATTTTGGTCGTCAAATTAAAGATTAGATGAATAGCAATAATAACAATTGCTGATTGATAAGGACATTTAACGTGACCTCACAAGACGACGACTTGATCTCGACTATACGCAGATCAAATATGCCTGCAAACACACAAACACACCGACATGCAGCAAAAAAATACAGAAGCCATCGGAAAATCCCGCTGAAGTCGTTCTTCAAATAAATAACGAAAAGACAAAGGACTTGAGACTGAATACGATTGTTAATTAGCACAGCAATTAACATCAACCACGAAACAATAGAAGATGTTGAGAAGTACGGGCACCTTTGTTCAACTGTAGTGTAAACAGGTGGGACTGAAGAAGATATAAATCAACGCATTAATAAAGCGGGAAGCAAGCTCAACATACTCTGCAAGATTTGAAATGCATCCGTCCTATCAAAAAGTACTACGCTGCGAATGCCCAATGCATTCGTGAAGTCAGTACCGGTATATTGTTGCGAAACGTAGAAACTGACGCAGAGGATCACCAGAAAACTACAGGTACTTGTGACAAATGCCTTAGGCAGCTAAAAAAATGCTCGTTGCTAAATACAAACACGAACGAAGAACTTCTGTGCCAAACAAATCGACATTGAAAAGAAAATGAAAAACGGAAATGGAGATGAAATCGGAATCACCAGAATGCCACTAGAATAAGACTCGTGAGGCAAATAGAAAGTGCGAAGACCAGCAATGAGCTGGAAGATGATAGTTCTAACCGAAGCGAAACATCTTGGTAAAACATGGTGGAAACTAAATACACCAGCCCCAAATAGAGTGTAATGGTTCAGTCTAGTAGACAATCTATATGCTCAAAAAACAATTAACGTAGCAAAAGCTCAGAGACGCGGATCGAAAAGAACGATAAATTCGCCGTTGTATGCTATATAATTTGCAACATATCTTTTCTTTATCTCGTGCAAATGGGTCAATGTTTGTTTGCTCCATAGGTAACTCTAAATTTACCAGACGATGTAGGTAACACAAACCGACTAACTACCTACCTTCACAAAACCATCAAGTTATCAACCCCAGAATCTTGGGATTAATTTATCTGATTCATCATATAGACGGAAAATTTAGAACAACGCTATAAAAATGGGAATACTCGGATATCTCCTTATATTCTAGATGTGAATTGATACACGAGGTGCCTGTGAGAGACACCATAATATCACCAATGGTCGCACTCTCTATACAGCGGCCATCAGAAATGAGCAGAATTTGGAGTCAGCTTTCTCGATCATCGGCGAGTGCAGTAGCACATCACCGACTTCCGCACCGCAAACATGCGAATATGCACGATTTGATTACGTACAAAAACATTCAATATCACGATTATCAATGTACATGCGCCATCTACAGATTTATTATTTGAGCTGGAAAAAATCACAAGTAACTTCACCATGATATTAAAATCATCGTGGGTGACTTTAATGCAAAAATTAGTAGGAGCGCAGAAATTATGACACATATTTGTCCATATATTTTTCATCTGCTCATTAAAAACAACGAACCACTGATCATTGTTTCATATATTGACGTTGTACAATATAACCGTTCACCAACTTAAGATAGCCTTTCAACAGGCATATGATAGCATCATTTGCGGACACCTTTAGGCCGCGCTCACATTTCTATAGCAATTCTAGATAAGCTTGTCTCTCTGTAAGGTAACATCTGGCTCATAGGTGTAGAATCGTTGCAGAAGCGGCAGTATCTGACACATGCACTTGCACTTGAGCTGTATATTCTGGGCCTGAGTACGTAATAAGGAAAGGTTGTATTAAAACATCGTGTTGCGTATTCTATAAGTCAAGGCCAGCTCTTGGGTATACAAGTAATCTCGTACTTCTTGGCCGGAGGATGATATCGACGACATTTTAATACAACCACGCAAAACGACTTGGTTTGAAAATCAACAGCAGACGACCGCAACTTTCACAACGTGGAAGATTTTAAATATCTCGGGCGAATTATAACACCTACAAACGATATTCAGGTAGATATAAAAGCCCGCATAACAGCCGTACTTCGCGTCTTCTACCCACAACCCAGGTGTTGCGATTGTCTTTCGCAGTAGTGTAAGCTGGCACTTTATAAAGCTAAAAATAAAACCAGTAATTTGTAGGAGTTGAACTTTGACAACCAAACAACCTTTGACCGATTGTTGGTTACTATATATTTTTGAAGGAAAACGAGAGACCTAGGAACTAACTTAAGACGCCGGTGACGCGACGACGTTGAACAAGATCGAATAATTGGATGCCGAAACTGGAGGAAGGTTGTGATGAACCTAGACAGTTGAAGGGTAATCGCGCAGGTGGCAAAATCCTTTTATGGGATGTGAAAGCGAGTGAGAGAACATATTCGTCGTCTACAATTTCACGACACAGTGCATCTAAAATTAAAACTATTTTGTAGACCGGAATAGGAATAGAATAATTACACTTGCCTTTCAACTACACTAAATTTATTATACAAATACATCTCATTCGCACTGGTTCGATTCCCTGATGAGATTGAATATGTTCATGATCTTATCAGATCGAAGCTGTATATTACTTCTGTTACAAAACTTTACCGAAAATTTAGCTTCAAAAACTTCATTAAAACCTATAACAGGCCACCTAAAAAATGATAATTTTAAAATATACATAATTGATAGTATAACATCGCATTCGACAAAAATACCGCAGCTTGAGTGAAACGAGTCGACTTAGAAAAAAGGAGATTTGAATATATTGTGGCCAACACCCGACTTTATTTTATCACGAATTAGGTAGATCTTGAATCCACCACACTTGAATTCTAAAGTAAAATTAAACTTAGCGGAATTTTGTTTAAAACTGTCATTATTCTGAAATTTAATCAGAAAACCAACAAGGTCAACCCCCTTGAATATAAAGGGCAGGGAAATTATTTCGTGGCCTTTTTTGGGTAACATTGAAACAAAGAATTTTCTTATTTCAAATGAACTTTATTAAACCATTTTAATCGATGACCTTTTGTCATTTTTCTTGTAAAGCCATGATCCCATCACCGTAGACCTTCTGTGGTTTAGGGGCGAAAAATCGCGACAACTCATTTTCGGAGACTTTTTGTCGTAATAACTGAACTGCTTGCCTTAAACGTCTGTCTCACTAACGCCTAGCGTTTGTTGCTGACAGTAAAGATTAGAATCAATCAGCATCACCTTAAATGCACGATTCCTTTCCAATCCCACCTTATTCCGCATTATCTTTCTTGGGGTCAATCCTGGGGTGGAATCATGAAATACGACCGAACAATTTAGACGGATTTAAAAATATTTTCAAATTTATTAAATTAAAAGTATTCAAAATTTACTATGATGGATGCAGACTGATGTATAAATGCAACTTCTAAAATGTTTTAAGAGCAATGGCTAATCTCCTACAAGATTTTTGAAATTCATTTTTCTCGCCCCAGGGTTCGTCGCCGTTTCATTTTATGCCATCTCATAAAGTTGAAGTCTTTTGTATTTCAAAATTGTAAAAATTTCGGAAATAAATAATTATTTTGATATACCGGGTGTTTCTTTTAAACTGAGACGATCAAATATCTCGAAAATAGGCACTCTACGGAAAAAAAGTCCATAATCAAAATTCAATCATACCGCGGGGGAAATACATTAGTGCAAAAATAGTCCCCCACCCCCCCGCTTTGTAGGTGGGGCGGGGGTAACTTTTAAACTAAGATAGTAAGTCATATTTTTTGTTGCAGATACGGATTCTACGACTAAAAGTACGTATGATTCGAATGAAATATTTTGTTCGGTTCATGATAGATGGAGTTGTAATCGACGAAATTCAATTCTTTCAATTTCTTCTTCTTAGAACACACGCATTCGATTCTGCATTACGTTTGAAATAAAAAACATCACGTTTTCATTGGAAATACTCGAAATTCGTCATCAAAACAATTTATTTCATTCGAAACATACGTACTTTTACTGCGAGTTCATACGACGGATAAAAATCTCGGATTTTTCTATCCCAGATTTGTTTTTCAATATTTTCAACTTTTTTATATGAAAAGAGGCGTGCCCGTTGTATAATTTACGTGATGTAATTGGTTAAAACGATGGGATAGTAAAACCCGAGATTTTTATCCGTCGTATGAACTCGCAGTTAGTCGTAGAATCCGTGTCTGCAACAAAAAATATGACTTACTATCTTAGTTTAAAAGTTACCCCTGCCCCACCTACAAAGCGGGGGGTGGGGGACTATTTTTGCACTAATGTATTTCCCCCGCGGTATGATTGAATTTTGATTATGGACATTTTTTCCGTAAAGTGGCTATTTTTCGAGATATTTGATCGTCTAAGTTTAAAAGAAACACCCGGTATACAGGGGCAAGATAATGAAATCCGACCGGAAAAAATGAATTGTTAGAAAATATTTCAATGGACAAACACAAAAAAATTCGAAAAATGGTCAAAGTTGGCGTAGATATTTTGTATGAAAACACAAATAAATGAAAGTTTAACCTAAAAATTGTATTCCACAACTATTTCATAATCAAGCAGTTTTAAACGGAAATATACCGGTAAAAAAAGAATTTCGAAAATCTTGTAGGAGGTTAGCCATTGCTCTTCAAATATTATCGAAGTTGCATTTATACATCAGTCTGCATCCACCAATACTTTTAATCTAATAAGTTTGAAAATATTTTTAAATCCGTTTCCGCACAACGTTGTCGTATCTTATCCATTTTTCATCGCCAGTAATCATTCGCTTTAAAAATAGCTCGATTTCGTTCCGTTTCAGCGGCGTTTCGCAGATAGAAATTCGGCCCATTAAAATTTTAACTGTTAATTCATGTGGTACTCAAACGCCAAGCTTTTCTTGTATCCAGCCATTTTAAAATGGTTTAAAACTGCGTTTTGTGATCAATATTTAGTTCTTTACTAATTGCATGGCTGCTTATATGCCGGTCTTCTTCATTTTCTGCATGATTTCATCGCCTTTTCCAGTGGTTGGCCGACCAGAGCGAGGTGCATCTTTGGCATTCATATTTCCACAACAAAGCGCGCGAATATTTTGATAAACCACCTTCTCCATAAACAGCACAAATTCTTTCTCAAGCCTGAGCCGCGTTTTTACCTCTGCCGTAATAAAATTGGAAAAGATATCGAATTTTTTCATTATTTATCTTCATGTTTAAAATAATGTAACTTTTTATACACTTCACCGATTTTAATGTAAGGTACAATGTCAAAGTGCAAGTTAAAACGTCACCTTTCAAACACACAAAAGAATTGCCGATACGATCAATGGTTACTGAGATATATGAATGTAAAGCCATCTACCGGGAAAAAGGCCATGAACTTTGGTCCCTATCCTTTATAATTTTTAAATTTATTCAAATTTTTTAATTTTTTTTTCGTTTTTTGTAAATGCCGTACTTTTTACAGTTTTGTAAAAATAAAAGCTCTGACAGAAAATCAGCCTGAACTGAAGTGAAAAGAATTTGTTCTTATCAAACTCGTCATTTCCGGTACAATTTAAAAAAAATATCTGAACTAATTTTGTTTAAGTTTAATTTACATTTTTTCTATTTTTAACCGTTATTCGTAAATGCCTTATACTTTTCCAAATATTTGCCAAAAAACCAAAAAGATTCTTTAAAACCGCAAGGACAGAACCCATTTCGTTCAAAAATACGTTGAGTCTCCAAATTTATGAATAAAGCTTAAATATGAAATTTGACCAAAATCCGTCAACCCATCTTGGTTGTAGAAAGGACACATACTGTGCGGCACTACACACGGACACACACACTAAACTTTTAGAAATGCACCTTTCAGTAGTGATTTGTCAGCGATTGGTAAATCTGTCAAAATCTCAAGGTCAAAAATTTTCATGATACTATATTCTATTGTAATGCTTAAAAGAAAGTAACAATTAAAACTTTAAAGTACAATAGATTTTCTCAAAATAAAAGTGTTGGCGCTTACGACAAGATAGAACTCAGACGTCGATATTTTCGATAATTTAAAACGTTTAGTAATGGTATTATGACACTGGCTGTTGGAAAACCCAAATGAAGTGAGAAAAATAATAATTATATACAAAACATTAATAACAGTGAGTGCATACAATATATCAAAAATTGTGTACCGAAATTGAACAAAAAAAGCCGCCCAATGAGCAGTTCTAACAGCAATTCTAACATTCCATTAAAGCTGCAACTTCCAGTACAGATTTCCACCAAATTCCGCAGCCGTCTCCTAAATGATGGAACAAACTTTGAAAACTGTAAAAAATAAAGTTTTTTTTTATTTTATCAAAACTCATAGTTTCCGGTTGAATTTAAAAAACTATCGGAACTAATTTTGTGTTGAAATTTTATTTACAATTTTGAAGTTTCATCCCGATCAATCAATCCGTCTAGCCTGTACAAAAAGAAGCAATCCAAAGTTCTAAAGTCAAACATCATATAAAGTTAAAATTAAGATCATAGACGATGATCTATGATTTAAAACTGAACACAAAAACCAAATTTAATAAAACACAGACATTCGATGGCAATAGGATCTTCTTTTTTTTCAATTTAACATACAACCGAAATTAATGACAATACAAAGCGTATTTTCCTAAAGCCGCAGCCACACGAATGCAAATATCGACCAACGTTGGTGTATTTTATGTTTGTCAAATATTGGTCAAATATGACAATTGACAAACTCTACTGTCTACACGATTTATAGTATTTGTTTTTTCTTTGATCTTTTTTGAAAAACCGCCTATTGAGCGAATGTGCGCCAATGTTGGACAAAGCAACCTTGATTTGAATTTGTCATATGTTTTGTGGCTACACGATTTGTTATTTGGACAAATACGCCAATGTTGGTATGTATTTGCATTCGTGTGGCTGCGGCTTAACCCGTACAACAAACAATAAATTATTTTACTACTTATGTATGTACTAATAGCTCAATCGGTTTTCCGTTATGAGTTTCAATTAAAGATTAACATTATGTTTGCCCTCATTTGTATTGTCACGAATATTTAAAAATAAAAATTTTAAAATTCGCTGTTTTAAGGCAAGCGAAGAAAAATATGTTGTTTACAAAATCACACAAGATTACAAATACTAAAAAACAACTTTTAAAGTTCCCGATTGACGCAATAGCAACCAAAGAACGTGACATGATTTCGATTAAAGTTTCAACTAAAAACCCCATCATCACGTTGAAATTTAAGAGCATCTCCTTAACAATACATATTATACAACAAATAGAACTGTACATACGAGATATATAAATTGTTTAAAAGCTAAAAGCAAAACAACACGTTATGATTACCGCAATATATTTTTAGGAGGCACACATAATATATCATCAATGGTGTCTTGCGAATATTAATTTTAAAAGACGTTATGCGTTTTCTATAAATAATTCTAACATCATATAGAGAATGTCGTGGCAATGTATGTAATCCCGAAAATTTGTCGCACATCTCTCTAATCAGCTCAACATTGTTCCATAAATTTATTTCGTGCACGCATCAAATATCTATTCCGAAACTGTGATTTTGTTCGTTCATTTAGTTGGTTTGAATGACCACCGCGACCCTTTTGATAGGCATTCATACATCTAAATATAAAATATTCGATACATAAATTATTATGATTCATTGCTAATTTCATTATTGCGTTGTAGCAGTTGTTGTATTTGACTGAATTTGGCCGAAAGTCAAAAAAAAAATACATCTCTAAAGCCACAAAGGATTAAAATGTAAAGAAAGGCAACTTTGGAATAAGATGATATCATTGGTATAATCATGATTTATCAAAAAAATTATAAAGATAAATGATGAGTTGAAGAAATATTACAGAAATTGTAATGTTTGAGGTATTTATGCATTATACCAGAAATATGGCACGCGAATGAAGTTATTATTAAGTTTAATAAGATACTGGCCTATAGAAGATGATTAGGGAAGAAGAAAGCGTAGTAATAGAAGCTTACGAGAGCAAATTTTTGTTTACGAAGAATAGGCTAGAAAGAGATGACATTTTGCGGCATGCAGCACAATGATGTAGGTTGAGTCATGTGTTTTGCGGTAATTAGACGTTTGGCACTATGTATCATCTTGTTACCTAACATTCTGCCATGGTGCACTTTGTTGCATTGGTTCTTATTAATTTGCAGTATTCAAAATTGGACAGAACTAGACAATTTTTGGAGGAAGTACTGGAATATGGCCAACTGGGATGAACTAGGCCATTTAATAATCGATCAGGACGAAATGTGACATGGTGGATGATACTGTTGATTTTTGGTAAAGTTTGGGAATATGGCCAACTATTATGGAACTAGGTCATTTAAAAATTCAGGTCAAAATTGGATGTGGTGGATAAACATGGAATTCTAAAAGTAATTTTGAAGGAAGTTCTGGAATTCGGCCAACTAGGATGGAACTGTGCTTGTTTCCTGATCCAGTGAGGTTGCGAGAGGTATCCTTAATGCTATTATCAAACACTTATTTAAGTTATATTTAAAACTGCAAAGTAAAAATCGTATCGAACATGTGGTTTTTACGTTTTAAATCGTTGAAACACAAGTTTTCTATATGTTCTTCGAATTTCTCAATAAACGCAGTATCAGTCATCATATAATATAGGTGATTATGAGCGAGTATACCATTCAGGGTGCAGATAAAATACCGTGATGTTGGGGTATCCTATGGATGGTCCTGTCTTGTACAAATATGTGCCTACTAGAATTGAAAAGCAAATTTGCAAATCAAATTATTTTTTTTAGATCTACAATTTTTTTTTTTTTATCTATGCAATCTGTTCTGGGGCCGAAGCACTCCCAACACTACTTTACGCATTGCTTGCCAAATCGAGGACGTACGACTATAGGTCCAATTTTATCACCATCTGCACATTGCATAGCTCCATGCCAGGCTATATACTGGCATGGAAGATGGGTCGGCCCATGAGTTTTTGCACTCCGACAGGGGTCATAGATGTGTTCCATTTCACCACAGATCGTAATCTGATGATGAAAATTCCTTTTGCATCCTGCCCCTATAGGGACTCGAACCCAGTACCTCCCGGTCCAAACGCCAATGCTTTAACCACTGTGCCATTTGGTCGGTAGATCTACAATTAATATCTATCATCTTGAGTCAGTTACGAAAGTATTCACAGCGAACATTTCCGCGAAGTAAACATTGCAACAGAGAAGAGATGCCAAATGTCATGAAGAAAATATTCGTTTTACATTTGCAATTCCAACTAGAGTCGTTGTCTTTTTTCTCTTTTCTTATAGAGCCTCCTCCGGTTAGTCGATGTACCCAAAAATCTAATTTCAAAGAAACAACTAGAGTCTTAGGCACCAGAGAGAAAGTTAGCTACACCAAAAGACACCATAAACATACATAACGCGTAATAGGTCGTAGTTTTAACAGAGTAAGTAGAGCGTCTGCTTTGTTATTCACAATCCCGGGAGTCGACTTCTGGACGTGCAAGGGCAAAAAAGTCGTGACTATATTTTAATCTATCAAGTGTAAAGTACCTGTTTATCATTCTCGTAATCTCAAGGCATAATTGTCGGCTTACTCTAAAATAATTACAATTTATTTGCAAGACCTAGTAAACTCCGATGAATCGATTTCGACTAAAAATCGATTAAACCAAACCAGCTTGATATCTTTATTGCATTTGGAGATTTCAATCTACGGTAAACCCATTGGTCCCACCCAAAATGATGAAGACAATGATGATACATGGTTGTATTTTATCAACAAAATAAATTTACCCGACGAATATTTGGTCATTGAACGAACTTTCATTCTGTTAACGAAATACCTTCAATATATCTGAATATGCATCGCCGTTTGTCCTAAAAGATGAACTTCATAAACTAATAGAAGTCTATATTCAACATCTATATGTACACCATTGATTTGGTATTTGTTTTATAATAAAGTCAATCTGATAAAATAAATTACCTAACAATAACCTACCTAGGCATGATGGTCATTAAGCAAATGTGAAAAACATTATTGTAGGCTTTTCTACAAATTGAGAAGAAAATGAAGAATTCAATAGTTATTTTGGGTGTACATACTACGAAATCTCCATTTTCAAAATCTTGGTTTTCAAAATCTCAGTTTTCAAAATCTTGGTTTTCCAATTCCCGGTTTTCTTTTCTTCTAGTTCTAATTGCACAAAATCATTAATAAAGTTTTTTAATTGCAAGATTTCGTGCTTGCAACATTTTGTAGTTGATTAATAAAACAAGCAATATTTTGTTAATGCAACATTTTGAAATGCAATAATTGTAGAGACTGATGGCTTCGATAACTCTCAGGGGCACTTAGGCGTCCATCCAAATTCCATCCCTATTAGCCATTTTCTAGAACTTTATCGCAAACTCATTTTTGAAATTTGTCAAAAAATCATTTAAGAGTCTCACTTTCACACATACCAAATTTTAAAAATTTTTGAATCGTGATCGCGAACCGGGATTTTGAAAACCAAGAATTTGAAAATCAAGATTTTCTAAACCGGAATTTTGAAAACCGGGATTTTGAAACCCGAGATTTAGAAAACCGAGATTTTGAAAACCGAGATTTTGCAAACCGAGATTTTGAAAACCGAGATTTAGAAAAAACCGAGATTTCGTTACACACCCAGTTGTTTTGACTGCTACCAAACGCGAATTTAAAAATTAAGAAATTCAAAATCATCTAGCTCAAGCCATGCTTGCCAAAAATTGTGGCCTACTATGCCACAATTTTTATACCAACCATCATTGATACCGATTTATGGAATGATATTAATGAAATTGAGCTCGATTGTGTTCCGAATGAAAAAACCGAGACAAAACTAGAGCAGTAGATTAACTGTTCAATTCAGTGGCGTCTTAACGCACAGCGGAACCTCGATCCATTTTGAAACGTTAAATTACGAGTTATGAAAAATGGGTATAAAGTTCGACAATAATGTTTGGATACGATTGTCCAAACTATGTGAAACCAAAGGTTAAGACCTATGCTAAAATTGTCAATTCTGTTGTTTCAAGAAACCTTACAAATTCGTTCGATTGCTACAACGTTTCATGACGTTCTGATGCTTGAATCCGAATAGTCTATCTTTAGTCGAGACGAAACACCCTCGGGTGATTTCACTAACAAAAATAATTATCATTACAAGCGAAAAATTAAAAAATTATAAATAAAATATTGAGGAGTCATTGTTAATTTTAACAAAATTGGATTTCCTTCCAAACGCAGTGCAAGTAAATTAAGTGGTTAAGGACATAGCACTGTTTAACTACCGAGTCAGAGTGTCCATTTCCAGTTGCGCGTGGAAAAAGAATTCACGTTAAAAGCGATTACAAAAGCAACATTGAAGCCAAGAAGATCAGCAACATTTGTGAAAAATCGTGTTGCTCGAAACTGAAAAGTCAAAAGGCTCAGATTTCTTTCTGAACTACACAAACTTCTCTGATGTTGGTTTGGTAGCAACGCTACTAAAGAAGCGTCATCTCATTATCTACAATGTAAATGGAGATGTAACAATCGACAAAGCGGCGATTAGTAAACAGAACTGTGTTACCTTAAAAGTTGAGAATTTAAAACTTAGTCTCTAAATATGCTTTTCTAATATTAAATTGCAAGGAGCTGAACCCTCACAACAAACCCGTAAAATTCACGGGGAATTGGAAAAATATCACAAATTTCCAGTGAGAAAAACTGTTTGTTTCAGCACAATCATACCAATTTTAACATATTTTCCTGATGACAGTGAAGCAGTAACTAAAACTGTTCTGATTTGCATTAAATTTGGTAGGAAATATACGAGTATATGAAGAATAAATTTTCTAAGAATATAATTACCATTGCACCAACCCGGAGTATTACAAAACGATTCGTTTTTTGTTTTTAAAAATGTTAATTATGTTATATTATATTATTATTAATATTATATACCAAAAGGTTAATTTGTCACCAGCGCCAAATCGGTGAATTGTTGAACTAAAGTGCTGGTCAAAAAAGTTGTTGATTGGTCCAAGACATTTCAAACGATATGCCACATGATTATATTCTAAAGAACAAAATGTAACTGATTGAAGCGACACAACGCTAGTTTTGAGTACAAAGGTGCTTCAACTAAATGTCTTTTTCAAGACCTTCCAATGATATGCGACACATACAAATATATTCTACACCAAAGGAATAATTTCCCACTGGCGGATTTATGAAATAAATTACTGAAAACAAAATGTTTGCTTCGTCCGACGATATGACACATGGATTTATCAATTAAAGCACTGATAACAAATTTGTTGCTTTACCTTTCAGACGATATAAAACATGGTTATATGAAAATGAGAAAAATACAACTGCTCCCAGCGTCACAATGGTAGTTTTGAGTACTATAATGCATCACATAAACTTCAGACATTCCTTACGAACTCCTTTTCAATGATACGCGACGCGTTTATATTCTATTATAATTATATAATTAGCTACCAGAGTCGAAACGGTGGATTTGTGAACTATAGGCTAATTATAAAATTATTATTTTTCCATGATATTTCGAATGATATGTCATACATGATTATATGGGAATTAGAAAAATATTAACTGGTTCCAGCACCACAACGACAGTTTTCAGTACTAAGATGCTTCAGCAAAATTTACGCCATTCTTCACGAACTTGTTAACGACATACGACAAGTATTTATTGTATAATAAACGAGTAATTTGGTAACAGCGCCAAACCGGTGGATTTAAGCACTATAGTGGTATCGTCAAAATTGTTATCTGATCAAAGATCTTTCAAAAGATATACTACACGAGTATATGGATATAATGTATATAGCAATATCGTGGTATTGGGTATTGTTTTGAGTGATTGCCTACGATTTCAATAACCTGAGCTTACAGACCGAAGTTAAATCCGGGTGCTATTTAGATAACGGATATCATAAAATACGAACGTCTAAATTAAATAAAAGTCATTTTATGAAAATAAAATAAAATTTGATAAACAAGGTTATTTAAATACATATATATTAAATGTATTTTAGAATATACAATAATTTAGAATATACAATATTTTTGTTTTCATTTGTAAATCTGACATCGTATCTATTTCATAATATGCATATACCAAGGATCCAATGAAACAATTTCGTATTTTCTGAAATTTCAAAAATGTCATAATAGGGCATCAGGTTTTAACCCAACCAAGCATAATAATCTTCGACCGTATAAACTTGGCCTGGGTGCATTCTCAAAGGCCGGAACAAAATGTTAATTGTAGATTACAGGAAAACTGGGAAACGGTTTGATTCAATTTAAATACCGCTTCATTAAATCAACTTACTTTCCACAATAGAGAATTGAAAATTCCAAGAACAATTTAAATTTTTTTGACCAACAAACAGCAAGGGATACCCTTGGAAAATTTGTGAAGAAATCTGAAACTTCCTTTGTAGCAGAATTAGATGGCGTATGATTTCCAGTGTTTAGACATTATTTCGATTTAGAGTTGGGTCGGAACAAAATGGGAATCTTCGATTACAGGAAAACATTCCAAATCAACTAACCTTCCACAACTGAATAAAAGTTTCAAGAGTTACGCAATTTAAATTTATTATTTATTGGCCAAAAAACAGCAAAGAGTACCGCTTGTAAATTTGGAAAATAACAAATCAACTAACCTTCCACAATTGTGCCAAAATTTCAAGAATTGGCTATTTAAATTGTTTGTTATTTTTTAGGTTAAAAAACAGCAAGGCTTGGTAAATTTGAAAAACAAATTTGAAATTTCCTTTTAGACGGAATTAGGTGGTATATGATTTCAAAAGTTTAGACTGTCAATCTGACTACGAAGAAATAATGATTCAATTTAATTCTTGTAATGCTATGAGACAAGTTGAGAGCAAGTAAAGAAGACCTTAAGTGATCGATTAATTTGATCACATTTTGCGAAAAGGTGAAAGGACATTTACTTAGATGTTGCAGGACATTGAGGGTGAATTCGGAATATTATATTTGGCATTGGCCTTGAGGGTTTTCATTCAAATTTAGGTCTTTTGGATTGAAAGAAGGCCGACAGTCCCGCGATGGAAATGTCACTAAATTTAGTAAGGATCTGTAAACAAATTTCCTTACGAGCGCTAGGTCACAGAAAAAAATAAATATCAACAGAAGTAAAGCTGCATACAAAATTTTTACGCATATTTTCATAGTAAAATATGGGGTCACGATACGGTTTTATGTTAACCAAATTTAAAATTACGGTTATAATCTGAACGAAAAAAAACTGAAACAAAAACAATATGAAAAGTCAAAGAAACGCATAATGGATATTCGTAGAGTTGGATATTCTAAGTTTATTATTTAAGTTGTAAAACGAGTTTTTATTTTAGGGTTACAATCTAAAAAAATTGTTTCCAAATTTTGTATGCAGCTTTACCTCTGTTTATATTACTTTTCTCTATGGCTAGGTAGTGTCTGGAATTCAAAAAAATTCCCTCTTGTCAAAATTTCCAATTAATTACTTTAATTATCGTTAATTATTTTGTTTAGCGCGACGGAAAAAAACAAAAGAACAATTATTTTTTGTAATCCCTAAATAAGCACGGATTTTTGTTTCAAATGAGATGATTTTCAATTTAAACTACCTAGTTTAAATAGAGCTTCGAAATATATATTTCATAGACAAAACTACCAGTGGCCCTATTCTGGCTTTCCCGGGGAATTGGGAATATATTTTGCTGCAATTTTAAATTGTACTAATTCCCAAATATTTATTTCCCGTTTCCAAATGTATTTTCTGTGTCACTATTCTGGTAATTCCCCGGGATAGGGAATTGAGGAGAAAAAATTGATGTAATTATTTATTGAGAACAATTTTTCCATATCTAAATTGGCCGAGAAAATTATTATTTTAAATTATAATTTAATTCTGTTTTCAAAAAAATTAACAATAGGTAGCTTTTTTCCTCAGTATGCCAGAAAAAAAAATTAGATAGAAATTACCACCCCAATTCTGATGTATACTCACAGACGTATAAATCCTTTTAACTAATAGGTTTCTCTTAGCTAAGACCAAAACCTCTTAATTCGTATTCTGTGTGTAGTCTTAACTATGATTTCTCTTAAAAAAACCTCTTAGATAAGACCGACGAATATGGTGGTCTTACGCATCATAAATTTGACAATTGTCTTTGAATGCATTTTTTGTTATTGGTGTTACTTTTATAATAAACTATAAAAATTTAATTATAAATTTATTAAATTTTATATAATATAAAACTAATAATTTGAAAATATTAATATTATATTGGTAAATAAATTATTAATAATTAAATACATAATTATATCAAAATCCTTACTATTATAAATATCCGTAAACGAAAATGGCGACTACCGACTACAAAAATACCAATTGACAGCTCTCCAAAATATTTGGAGAGATATGAGGTATTTTAAGACTACTAACATCAGAATACAAATTAAGACTTTCCTCTTAAAAAAAACCTCTTAGCAAAAATTGTCACAGCTAAGAGGTCTTAACGCCAGAATAAGAGTGTACATATAAATTCTTTCCTAAATTCCCTATTCCCGAGGAATTACCAGAATAGTGCCACTATAGACTTGAAATAATTTTTCGGGAAAATTTTTTTATGTAGGTTTTCATAAACTAAAACACGTATTGGGAACTAATTGTCAGTTTAATTTATTCTTAATGCTGTGTGCTTGACGCCAATTTGTCTAAATTTCCGACTATCTTAATTGATCGTTAGTTCACCCAGGTACTGTTAGATGTCTCTAATATTTATAAACCAAAATTTACACGATTTTTAGTTCTAAACTGCAAACTTAGTTTCGATTTATGAATTAATGAATATAAATGTTTTGGAAAATGTTAAATTTAGGTATATATAGCAGATTTTAATTAAACATCAGAAGCGGGTTGTTTTGTGCCATCTTTGAATGATTGGTATAAACTAACAACCAATTTAGTTAGTTGGAATTTTAGGCAAAAAAAATGATGTAAGGCACACAGCATAAATATATATTTATTAGAAAAAATAATGTTTAACCCTAATGTGAGTGACGAAGTACCGGGGTACCTTTTACACTTTTAGACGTCCATTTTTGTATGTTTTAGTCACAATAAAACTTTAAATTTTGTGAGGACTTATAATTCAATTAATAGAATACAATCATACTTAAAAATGAGGAATATGGTCAATATTCATGAAATTGCAAACCAATTAGACCTTTATTTTATATCAGTAGTTGCAGATTTGATTCTTCACCTTCCCACAGTTAACCCTACTGACTTTGACAATGTATTATATAATATTAGATCTCCATTAAAATTTCTACCTGTTTCTGAAACTGAGGTATTATTACATATCAGGCCATTAAAGACAAGTGCTGCTCCTGGGGTAGACAACATACGAAGTTACTACAAAATCTTAGTGAAAAAATTGCGTTTACGTTAGCGAAATATATTAACGAATATCTCCCAACTGGTTTTTTTCCTAATATCTTAAAGCTAGCTAAGGTTGTCCCCGTGTTTAAATCAAGTAACAAACTATTAATTAACAACTAAAGACCCATCTGCATATTTCTGCATATTTCCAGCATTATCCAAAGTGTTTGAAAGAAGTATTTTGTATAGATTTGTGCAGTTCTTAGATGAAAATAACGTAATGTTAAAGAACCTTGACACCATTCTCCATGATATTCTAATGATTAAAGAGTACCACAAGGCACTATTCTGGGACCAACGTTATTTAATTTCTTTATTAATGATATGTTTCATCTATATACCATTGAAAGGGCAATTTCAGCTATATGCTGATCATGGTGTAATAACATACTCTGCAAGAAATTTTTAACACTTATGCGACAGCATGCAAAACGGCCTAAACTGTTTGGAATTATGGTTTGCGCAGAACCATCTTACACTTGGGTGCAAAAAAACCGCACATTGCTCAATTCTCCACAAAAGTTCAAAAATATCAAATCGGTGTTTACCCCCAAAAATCAGTTTTATTGCACGTATCAATTTTGGTGGTACAAAAAAGGTACCACTGGATAGGTATTGAAATAGACTGAATCTGCATTAAAAAAATTAAACAAATAGCTATTGGATTTTTTTGATATTTTTGAACTTTTGTGGAAAATTGACCAATGTGCGATTTTTTTGCACCCAAGTGTAGATGCTTATCTGCACATGACAGCAATTTTATTGGAAATCTGAATCGGTAATGCAAATAATTCTCACAAATGGTCAAGAGACAACCGTTCGACGACAAGGTTTCAACACCACCACTTTTTCAGTCATATAATGAGATTGGAAAACAATAAGGCTGTGAAACGAACAAATACGACAGCATTCTTATTATCTTAGCTTAGTAGAATTTGTATTGAGAATTTCGTCTACAAAGGGAATTTAAGAAGTGTAGAAAACTACGTGGTTATAAAATAGAAGATAAGTTAAACTCTTTATCACGTTACAATATGTTATCTACTTAATACAATCCTCAGATTTAGGATAAAGATCAACAACGAGGAACGGAAAATATTGAGGAAAGAGAAAGTTATACGGCCAGTTATATACATATATCGTATTTCAGTGAACCGTCAGAACTTCTATTAATGTGAAATATATCCCTGATTAAATATGTCTTAAATGAGCTAGTGTAGACCAGCAAACTGCGTAAATGTTGTATGCATATTTTAGCAAATTGGCCCTCAGAATAACTAAAACATGTCAATATAAGAAGGTAAACACACGAAGATTCTATTTCCAAATGCACAACAAGATTCAAAAGGTTAGATATTAAAACGTAGGATCGCGGATGGAGATAGCGAAGAGATGTTCCGTAATCGCAAAACTGGATTAACAAACACGTCTAACAATCTACGTCAAGTTGGACCGCATGCGAGGGACTGTTACCCGATAAAATTTTGCCAGCCGTCCTCTTATCACGAAGACTATTGTCATTTAGACAGAGCTAGGGATTACGTTTTGATAGCAACATTTAATAAATTGTAGGAGGAGGGGTAAAACCAATCCTTCCAAGAAAATTTCAAATAGAAGACTGCGCAGCAGTCCTAGAGTGGTAGCGCTCAGGAATGAAACCACCTGTTTACTTTATAAAAGAAAGTAAAAAATTTTTAACTACTTCATTGAGCCTCACCAGGATTAAAGATAACAAATAAACGTTCGATGCGGAAAACCCGGCGCGTAACAAATCGCACTTGTTCGGAATTTTGGATCCCTTTCATTGTGGGCTTTAAGTTGTGGCGCTCTCCTTGTATCCTGATGAACGCGCCCAATTTTAGTTAGTCAGTGAAAACATTTTTCTGGATTTAGTAAAAAACAAAATCACATGTGAATTATAAAATTTCGCTGTTGAGAAGAACCTTAGACAGTTATTGTAGATACAGCGAATCAATCTGTTGATTCAAGTTTAAACGGAACAGGATTAAAGCAGGTCAAACAAAATTCTGTGAAATTCGGTTCAATATGGAAATTATCCTAAGCAATATTTTGTAACAGTAAATTAACTCAAGCACTTTAACGTACCTAGCTGTTTTAATTCAATAAATATTTCTAAAAACAATAAACTATATAATTATTGACAAGACTCATATCAGAACAAACTAGGCGGAAGTCTCGAAATTCTACACAAAGAATGCACACATTGTAGAAATATTTTACCTATACATATATACAATACTAATACATAGACGGTAAAAAACACGAAAAGGAGGGCAACATTTTAACAGCAAAAAATAAAATAAATTTTATTTTAACATAAAAATTTTCATCTTACATAAGAAGAGATGAGTATTTTACTTTTTCACCAACCACAAACATATGTAGTTTAATGTTCCTTGGCCTCTCGAATCCTTTGATACTGCAACCCATTTATAAATAAGGGAATTATTCCAAATAACTTAATAAATAATTGAATCAATGCATTATCCTTTTCATATCTTTGATAACCTGGTCGAATTATAAAAATTCTTTCACACACACGCACATCTATATTAACACACACCCCAACAAAAAATGCACTTACAAGGGATTATTATTTTTTAATTATAATTAAATATCACTTTTGGGGTTGTTCTTATTCTAGGAATACACCTGTTTTTCCATATAAAACTTTAATTTATATCCCATATTTCAGGTTTATAATTACAAACTACCCCACTTGCATAAACATTATTTTTTTTTAAATAAAAGGCATGAAAATTAGGAAAATTATGTTTGTTTTGTGCTATAAATATCCTTATTTGTAATTAGTAATATATTTCGTTTTTACAAAACTTTTACTCTATAATTAATAATATTGTACAACTTTTTTAAACATATTTTAATTTTATTTTCAAAAAAGAAAATTTCCAATTTTCAAGTACATGTATAAGAAAATTAGAAGAAAAACGAAACACATACACACGGAAAAAAAATTCCATGGAACAAATGTATAAAATTTTTAATTATATTAACTATTTATAATTAATTGTTATAGGATACTTGTATTTTCTTTAAACATTTTCACGCAACAAAATAAGTTATTATTTTTTGTACATTTTACACCTTTTACACACTCGACACTAAATAACCGAGCAAATATTGCTAAAAATTATATGAAAACACAAAACTAAAATCTAAAAATTATAATGGCGTCCGTTTTAATATTAACGAAAAAAAAAATACTCTACTGTGTATAATGTAGTTTAGTTGGTTGTCGCGACGAATCCATATACAGACAAACACACATGTCAGGAAAAATCGTCAAGAAAATATTGTGTTGGGAAATCTGTGTATAGGTTTCTGTTTTTTACTCGGTTTTTCGTTCAGTTTCGATTATTATATTATTGGTGTGTGGAAAACCAAACAAGGATATTGTGTATAAAACGGAAAAGAAAAAATGAGATAAAACCGTATATGCGATTTTCTTTTTTTACTATTGAAACGTGGGGAAAAACGAATTTAACGAAGTATATTAAATATATATACAAACAACCACTAACACAAATTAAACTTTAAAAATATCCTGTATTAAACTTCTAATAATAATTATTTTAGGGTGTAGGGTCAGGATAATTCAGTGAGGTGCGATTATATTGTGTTTAATTTGTTTTGTATAATATTTTCAAATCAGAGTTATGTGTCAGTTCATAATTAATTGAATGGAAAATTAACGGTTGAATTACACCTAATTATCGCCATTTTGAATGTTTCCTTTTGTTTTCTTTGATCTAGTTTATTATGAATGAGGATCGATCAATAAAATTTTGGCGTATATACATTAAATAGATTCGCAAGCAGAAACGTAGAATATTTATGTTCTAAACCATTAAAATGTTACCGAAATTTTCGGTACAGGCATACTTTTCCCGAAAAAACAGTTGAAAGAAAAATATATACGAAAAGTGCAAACAAAAATCTTACAATTTGAATTTTACCAAATTTTAAGTCTTGTGTGCGTGTGGCGATCTTCAAAATTAAATCTTAAGATATTTCCATAGTTCGTATCTGGCTGAAACTATCAGAACAAACATACACCTCAACGAAAATGCACAAGAGCATAAAAATAAAATTAAGTAAATAAAATCAATAAATTTAAAAATAAAACTGCTAATCTAGTTGTTACTATACGACGTATGTGAAATGCATAAGCGAATTACTAATGCGGAAGTATAGCATTACATTGTGTCAAATACTACTGTTTGTTATTTGATCTGCGGTTAGGTTTAGGTCAGAATATTTTATATAAAATGATCAAGTTTACAATAGTTTGCGAAATTGGGAAATTCTTAATAATGCATTTCTTTCTCAATTGGCAATTTTAGTATTTTCATCAATAGGAATTTATCCAATTGACATTTCTAAATATGTAGGTGTTGAACTTGATTTATTGTATATAGCATTTAATAACCGCAATTCTAGAAATCTGACTCTGGATGCTGAATAGTTGAAGTCTAAATACCGAATCTAAATACTGGGATATATGAACATATCTGGAAATCCGGTTATTTGGGTTTTAAATAAATGTCCAATTTCCAAAAATTGAAAATTTTTCTAATTAGCAAAAAAATTAACTAAATAAAAACTTTTTTAAATTTCTTGATACTATGTGCCGCTTTTAATATATCATATATTCTTATTTATGAATAACAAATACATAGACAAAAATAGGGAGAGTTCTTAGAAGGCAGACGTTATAACATAAACGTAAAAATTGCAGAAGTTATAGATCCCATTCACCGAGCATATAAAATTTTGACTGTGTTATCCGACCGTGTAGACAAGCTGCATAAGATAGAATATTTCCAGCAGAAAATAATTGTTTTTCCTACTCGAGGTCCGTCAAAAGAGAATTTTTTCCTTTTGATTTTAGATTTTTTACAATAAAACTCCACCCAATTTTTTCAAAATTATTACGTCACCCAACATGTGACACATAGATGGCGCATTTAATGAGAAACTTGTAGTAACCTTCAAACGATATTTGTAAAATTTTTTGGAATATTCATTTCCGTTTTAAGAACACTTTTAATATAGTACTCGGTGTTGATTTTCATACCCCTTTCGATAAAAAGCAGCGGTAATTTTTTTTAATTGCTCCTCATCACACCTGAAACATTTTATATCCTTTGTATGGCTAATTTATTTTGTGGCATGCTTCTCAATGACACTGACCAGACCATACACGAGCATTCTGATCATACGAAAAGATCACATCTTAGATTTCCCTAGCTTCATCTCAGCTTCAGGTAATCCTATAATTTTTGTAGGCTTTCAAGTGCAGATCGTTGGTCGCAAACTCAATAATGAAGGTATCTCATCTGTAGCTAGCTCATTCATTGATTTCACAGGATTTCTTTGAATTCGCACACTTCTTACACAACCCGGTTTTTGTTTTATTTTTACCGTACCTGTATGCGGCTGTATCCTTTAATCCTTTTAATATTCGTTATATGAATTTGCCGTTTATACCAAACCAATAGGCTTCAGTATTTTAAAAATATAACTGTCTGTAATAAAACCTTGATAATACAATCTTAAACCATGTTTACGTTTCGCTTCCATATTAATTATAAAACGTCACACGTAATTATCATCATGGAATTTTTCTACATAGCCTACTAATAGCAATTTCTTTCTAAAAAAAATTGATTTGAAAAAAAAAAAATTTTGATCGATATACCGTGGCACGTTCTTTCCAAGTAAAAATATTGATTTTTTTATCGCAATGGCTGATGCCACACTAGGGTAACATACATATTTCTGGTATTTTTTTCGTTTCTTTTCCCTTTACCAATAAAATCAAAAAATTGCGGCGCACATAAAACCGATTTTATTGGTAAAGAGGAAAGAAACGAAAAAGTTACCAGATAAAAGTTACCGATGGATATGCACTATGGCTGTGTGGATATGCACTATGGCTGATGGCACATTAGGTATCACAGAAACCGTATTTTTCTTCGTTCCTTTCCTCGTTTACCTATGATACAGGTTTTAATTGCAACTTAAATAAATTTTCGGCGCAACCCCACTAAGACAAACAAATCAAATAAAAAATATTTCAAGGCCATTTTTGACTTAGGCCAGCGTTGCCCAAAGTGCCATAAGGTTTCATGATAAAATCCGTGCCATAAGGTTTCATTTCATACATGCACACTACATATCATACATATACACCAAAATTAAACAATAACGATAATTATTGGGTACAAAATCATTTCAAAAGCAATGAAAAGCCAACGGGACTACTAGCAGTAGAATACGAGAATTTAATTGAATTTAGTTCGGATACTCGCTAACTTCGAAGAGGTGCCGTTAGTAACTTTCTGCTGTAATATATACGAATATAAAAATTTAGCCAAAAAGGCTATTAGAGTTATATTGCCGTTCTTAAACAACACATTTATGCGAAACAGGATTTTCCATGAATAGGGTTCCATGAAATTTGAAGAATCGCTGACCGCTGAACTGCTGACTTATACATTTTAGTTCACATTTCACTTTCGAAAGAGCAGAATAAAACAAAATAAAAAAATATTAAAGTTATGTACATATATACACGGATGAGATGCAAAGAGATATGCGAAGAGATGTGAAGAGATTTCAATAATTATTTTTTTTTTTTTTGTAATTTTGTTACACATACATATACATTATGTATTACGACTAGTTGGCCTTGAAAAAAATACCAGATACCAAAACCCGTGTGTGGAATTTTATTAATATAAATAACTATTAATAACTATAAGTGTTTAAATTATTTTTGAAACTATTGGCTGATGGCACACGGGGTTTCACAGAAACCGTATTTTTCTTCGTTTGTTTCTCTTTATCTGTATATCAGTCAATACGAATTCGTCACGCAGTTGCGTAAGTAATTCAACGACATTCGGTCTTCGTCGACATCTCGGTATGCCAAGGAACAAGTAAATGTGTTCAAAGAATTAACAACGTGTAAATTTGTTTTGGTTAAAACGGATACTATTCGACATTCATTTCGACCTCCGCACGGGGCCATTCCCGGTCATATAAAGCGAATTAAAATTTGTGACAAATTACGAACATCTTTTGGTACAGCTTAATTTAATTTATTTAATTCATAAAAATTATATTTATATATCTATATCTATTCTATAATTCTTAAAACATTCAGTCACCAACTCACCATCTTCATTATCCATTACCTATTCCGTATTCCGATATTATTCGTAATATTGTTTTTTTTATTATTAATTCCGTAACTTGGACCAATCATACAGATAATTCGAAAGGTGATTTATAAAGCAACAATAGTTGTGTCGTTTGATTTGCGAGCTTAGAAGAGCCATTCCTCGTTTTCGTTCTTCACTTTATGAAGGTATAGATACCTAGTCTTGTTAGGTATGAGCAGAGGGTGAACGAAAATTAATTCTGATGGATTTTAATTTGAGTTTGTACAAAAATTAATATTTAGAGATATTTAAGCTACAGCTGGATAATGGGCGTTTTAATTTACATGGACTTTGCCTTGTTGGATTCTATAAAATGTACAATTCAATATTAAGGCTGTTTCTTACAAGCCTCTAAGCTTTTCAAAACCTCGCTGTGCGACCAAACCTATAAGCTTTTCGAAAAATATACTACGATCAATTTACAGCATTCTGCTCCTCTCAAGTGGTTATAATAGGACCGTGTTGCGAAACTGCTCTACTATACGCTAAAAACCACGTGAACGTGTGATTAGACAATACATCATACTAAGATTATCCTAATACGTGCTCACAAAAAATTTATTGGAAATTTGTTAAATTCATGATTTACATATTTTTGAAAATCAAAAAATTCCCGTTAATAAATTTTATTTGCATATCGCAGAATTTTTATTTTACGTTATGTCATCCACTTTTACATCCGGAATGGTTTAACCCCATTTGATACAATAAATTAAACTGCCTTCTTCCTTGTTCAAAAACAGCTGTTAGCATATATTTAACACAAAAAAATCCCAAATAACAAAGAATGAAGGGGAAGTTCGTTTCATCCCTCTTAACTCCACCATTACCAAAATACACAGAACAAAAAAATCGATAATTACCAAAAAAAATCTTTTTCATTTTTCCTTGTTTTTCCACACAACAAAAAAACAACACAAAGATATTTTTTTATTCAGTTATATTTTAACTAAATTTAATTAAACATTAGTAACTACACATTTTTTAACTAGAATTAATAATCACGATATAAACGAAATTTTTCAAAAAAAAAAACTTAAAAAAGGAAAATTTCAAAAGCACAAAGCACGTGGTGAATTTAAAACTTATTAAATTATTTAACTAGAGTTTTTAATAAACCACCAATCGATTTAATATATTATAAATAATGTAAATACATAATTTACAACTTATTGTTGATTACAATATGAAAATGATTGAAGTGAAAATGGAAAACTCCTCTCATTTTTTATTATTAATGAATTTTTTTTATTTGCAAAGGAAACCCAACTCTGTGATCGAATAGATAAACTAAACGTTAAGAAATAAATAATTTGCATCTGGTAATTCTAAACAAGGCAACTCGTATTATAATTGAGCTGTCATGTCACCTCACCTCACATATCTTTTGCAACCGGTAAGTACGACTCACCCACATTATAAATTTTAATGCGGATATTTATTATTTGTATATTTTATATAGATAGAATAGATTTAAGCACCATGAGCGATGAAGTAGAGAAAGCACAGGCAGCCGAGAACGTCGGTGGTGATACAATTTTTGGTAAAATATTACGCAAGGAAATCCCATGTAATTTTATCTACGAGGACGACAAGGTATATAAAATTTTATTGATTACATATATTATTATAACGATGAGATTTTTTTTGTTTCATTTAGTGTGTCGCTTTCCTCGATGTTAATGCACAGGCCCCGACTCATTTCTTGGTTATTCCACGAAAACCAATCTCTCAGTTATCACTAGCAGAAGAAGAGGATGCCGCCTTATTAGGGCATTTATTGTTGGTGGGCAAGAAGGTAGCGAAACAAGTAGGACTAATTGATGGCTTCCGTGTTGTTATCAATGATGGCAAAGATGGTGCTCAATCCGTTTTTCATTTGCACTTGCATTTCCTTGGTGGGCGCCAAATGAAATGGCCACCAGGCTAAAAATAAATTTGGTGTATGAATTTGTGTGTAACTTTCCAATAAAACCCCACGAATTAATTTACTAAATAATATTTTATTCATGGGAATGTATCATTGTAGAATTAGTGAAACTGGTATACGGGGATGTAAACGGTGAAGGATTTGGTGATACATAAGTGGTCGCAACCTTTCGACGATCGTTGAACATATCCTGGTTGCTGCGGGCATAATATCGCCTTTCCACAACTTTGTCAAAAAATCTGGTTAGTTTAACGGCATCTGTAGTCCCAGGTGAAAAGCTGCGTACATCATGACAACTTAGAAATATTTCATCAGCACCACATTGTTCTGCTATTGAAGCGCTAGTTCTTTGGTGTAGCTTACTTCTCTGTACATCATCAACCAAATCCAGTTTCGATCCAATTACCAGTATGGGAATCTGCAAATTTTTAAACTAACAAAATTATTCCCTTAAAACTGATGTTTTAGTACTGGAGTTATTCAATGATACACATTACCTGAGTAGAGCCCAAAAACTGTTCCGGATCGAAGTCGGAGTCGCTTGTCTTTATATCTTTACCCTCTTTATTCAAAATTTCCATTAACCATTTCTGCAGATTCTCATGGCTCTTACGGTTTGTTAAATCATGAACTAAAATAATTCCGTGAGTCGGTTGATAGAATACACCACGAGCATTTTGGTGGCTAATCGAACCACCTACATCCCAGAGCTCGATGAAAAATGTATTCTGTTGGGTTGTTCCTTCTTTATATTCATGAAGTTTGACTTCGACCGAACAACCTACTGTCCAGCCTGGTGACGTTAACGGTTCATTATTCGCAATTAAATGGGTTAGGGATGTTTTACCAACGCCTGAAAATAAATAACGAAATAAATAACTAACGATCAACGGCGCTACTGTACACATTTAACGAATGTCAAGCAAAAAAAATTTCATTCCCCTACAAAAAGTAAAAAAAAAACATGCAAAATACATTTTATTTTTATGTTATTGGTACGATTGATTATTTTGACAGTTTCTATAAAAATCGGCGATTAGTTTTTTTTCAATATGTCGTCTCAAACACTTGTTTCTGTTGGCGTCCCGAATTAATTTCGAAGTAGACAATTTTTTTTATTTAAATATTACATTAAACATAAAATATATAAATTTATTTTAATTGAATAAATTAATATTTCTTTAACCTGAATCACCAACTAAAAGTACACGAACTTTATCTATTGCTGACATATTTACGAATTAAAATGAAACCAATGGGAAATGGGTCGTAAAAAATAATTTTTTCGCTTTTTCTGTGTAGTGTTTAATGTGTGGTGCAGTAACTTTTTTGTTGAAATTTGACATATGACTGTGTGTTCCCCTTTCAACAAAAATTATTATTATTTTTGTTCGTGTTCGTTTTTATTTACGGTTTTCTACGATAGTTTTTTTTGTTTTTTCGTTTACTTTTAACTAAAGTTGGTGGATTCGAATACACTCATGAATAGTACAGTTGTACAGTATTATATAAAACCGTTATTTTTTATTATTTTTTTTTTTAGGATGACGACCGAAACTCGGTACGTAACAGAAATTCCAAGTAGCTTAAAACAATTAGCCCGATTAGTTGTAAGAGGATTTTATTCTATAGAAGATGCTCTCATTATTGATATGCTGGTCAGGAATCCCTGTGAGTAAAGAGAAACCACATAAATTCGACCATTTTGTCGTTATAAAACTACATATTTCCATTAACAGGTATGAAAGAGGATGATATATGCGAATTACTAAAGTTTGAGCGAAAACAATTACGATCCCGTATATCAATACTGAAAAATGATAAATTCATTCAAGTTCGTCTAAAAATGGAAACGGGTATCGATGGCAAGGCACAAAAAGTGAATTATTATTTTATAAATTATAAAACATTTGTGAATGTAATTAAATATAAATTAGATTTAATGCGCAAACGGATGGAGACAGAGGAACGTGATGCTACGAGTCGAGCTAGTTTTAAGTGCCCAAACTGTAATAAAACATTTACAGATCTTGAGGCTGATCAATTATTTGATTTTGAGACGAACGAGTTCCGATGTACATTCTGTGGAAACTCGGTGGAAGAAGATTTATCAGCAGTACCAAAAAAAGATTCGCGTCTCATGTTAGCCCGGTTCAATGATCAATTGCAACCACTTTACGATCTGCTTCGGCAAGTCGAAGAGATTAAACTCTCACCGGAAATATTGGAACCAGAACCGGTCGATATTGATACGATACGAGGAATTCTCAAGCCAAAAACTTCGGTTATGGCTGACGGACAATGGTCGGGTGAAGCAACTCGAGTTGCAGGTGGTTTTGCGGTGGAGGAAACCCGTGTCGATATCAGTATTGGGGATGATAATGCAAATGATGCACAACCAATTAAAAAGGATCGACCGATTTGGATGACGGAGTCAACTGTGGTCACCAACGATCCAGATTCAAGTCAAGACGAGATTCTAGAAAAGGCGGCACATAATTCAAATCAACAAGCTACAACTATTACCTCAACGTCATCAACTTCGACATCCAGTCGAAATAAAAAGGAGGATGACATTATGTCTGTGCTGTTACAGCACGAGAAACAACAAGGCCGCAACGAGAACACCCAGAATACTGCGGTGCGCAGTCTTCAGAGTAACAACAATTCATCAGAATCTGAAGACGATATCGATGATCGTGACATTGATAATCATGAAGTTCCTGACTCTGAACTTATCGATTCGGATTCAGACGATGATAGCCCAACGGTCTTGGTTTCCGGGAAGCCATATTCTATCGATGAAATTAACGATAATCTAATTTCACAGATGACACCACAAGAAAAGGAATCCTATATACAAATATATCAAGATCATTTTAGCCATATGTATGAATAAAAAGCTAATCGTTTTTATTTTTTATTTAAAATAATTGTTTTTTGGAAATATATTTAAAAAAAATTAAAATACATAAATATTTTGTTTGCAATTTATGCGAGTGTACCACACAAACTGGATGCATACTGGATGATGACATTTCCATTTCAGATATGTACGTCAAATTTACTTGAAAGCAAAATGTCAACAAACGATGAGTATATTTTTTAGAATACATTTTTTAAATTAAAAATATGTTAAATCTATTATTAATTACAGAGTGTCGATACATTTAAATGACAATGATCTGGATGCAAAATACCCAGATTATCGAACCACAAAAATCGCTTCAAATGGTTTCCTAAATTTATATGAATCCGACTTGAAGAAGATGCAAACCGATTTAGATTTTTTATTGTATGAATTAAATTGTAATTTTCTAATGATTTGTGGATATTTCTATATAATTTTTCTATTTTAGATCGAAACAAAAAACGATAGAAAATGATTTAGTGCGTGAAAAAAATAATTACACTAATGAAAATTTAGAGAAAATGCTGGAGATGATGGAAACCATAAAAGTGTATAAAGAGAAATTGGTAAACATCAAGAAACAAATGACGGGAATTCATCAAAAAACAAGGAATTTAAAGGTAAGTTAAACGGAAGTTGCTCTTTACCCCAGTGAGCTGTGAGTTTGAGGTCCATGATACTTCTTTGGCTTCACTAAACGTTTCCTTATATTAGAACACAGGCACACGAAACAAATCCATATTTCTCAGTATTTTTATGCAAGCAAACAAAGGTCCTTCGCCCAACTAATGTATCGATTTAGTTCCTAAACACAAAATCTTACCTTCCAGTATATAGCGGAACGACAATGGGTCACTGTGATAATATTTCCGGCATCTATCTAAATAGCTGTTGGCGAGATTCCAAATGAATCAGTTATCTGTAAGTGGTTACCTAATCAAAGAATAGCCCACGCCACCTGTAACCCAGCCGTTGACAAGGTAAAATTTTTAGAAATCAAAACTTTCACTTAGGTATTTATTGTCCAGTTTCGATTAGTTTAGGATTGCCTATGTTACTTGGAACAAATAAGTGTACCGTATTATTACAAATCTACATAGAGATGGAATTATGGTGTTTAGGTGTTTGACAGTTTCCACTGATTGAATGGATGTCTTTCTAATGTTCCTAGGTTCAATGTGTAAGGGCTGTTGTCATATATAGAGGATTCTGCTTAAACCGCTCGGTGAGTCGCCATAAACGGTTCGAATAGGCATCCCAGTACACGCTTGATATCATAACATAACTGGAAATAAGACTTATAAGATAACAGCATTGTCAATTACATTTGCCATGAGTTTACACTCTGGCAAAATACGAGATACTTTTTGAACAGCAATCGCTTTCGTTAATTCGTATCGGATTACAGACACATAAACGTTCGTGTATCTGTGTACTCAGGTTTCTTGCACATCAGTTCAACATATCATTTGTGAACGTACATGGCTCAACGGAGTGAACACTAAGCGATTTTACAGAAAAAGAACACACGGTTGGCAATAAGTGCTACAGCACGGTACAATCACAATGTCGTCCTTACTCCTATTAAAGAAGGAGAAATGTACCGGGCATGCAAGAAGTACGAACTCGGAAATGATCTTGGTAGCATCGATATAATTGGAGCAATTAAATCACCAAGGCTTATTGGAAGAACGGAAAACCAAATGGATCATGTCATGGTGTCTAAAAGACACTCCACCAGCATATCTGTCGTTAGATCTTACAGAAGTACAGACATGGACAGCGACCATGGAGGGTTGTAGAAAGCAATCAAATACATTTCTTCCTCTCTAAATTTTATTTTAATTTGTTTTGCCTCAATATGTGTTTGATGTTTATATTTAGGTCGACTTGTTTGGCTCCAATGTTGTTTCTTATTAGAAACCCTACTCCTCCATATCCCGTGTCTCTGTTTTTTTGTTATAAGTTTATATTTAGGTATTCGTGGTATGTTGTTCTCATGTGAACAGGTTTCATTTGGTATAAATACGTCTATTTCTTGTTTTTGTATATACATTTTTAATAGGTTGATGTTAATGTTTAGACTTCTTATGTTTATTTGTAGTATTTTGATACTACTTTCCATTTATTTTGTTTTTATATCATTTACTAACTCTTTTAATTCAATGGTTAGTAGATCTGCCCCCTATTCCTGAATACGATACGAAAACGAAAATGCAAAATTCATATTTGAGTTGAATCAGGTTCGTACGATTCTTATTTAAAATTGAATAAGAATCTTTTACTTTCGTTTTCGTATCGTATTCAGGAATAGGGCTGCTGGTATATCGTATCTTTTAGGTAGTCGAATGATTCTAAGGTGTTTTGTAATTCTAGTATTTTTTCTCTTTATACCTTTAGAATTAATTCGTGTCTTTGCGTTTTATCAGTTCATATATTCTGTTTTCTTCGTTTGTGTTAATTTGTGGGAAGTCATTAACATCCTGGTTGAGCAGCTTGTTTCGTGGGTATAGTGCCGCTAGGGTTTCTCTGTATGATGTTTTGTTTTTTATCATATGGATTTGGATTTGTTTGTTTTTTCTTTTCTTGGCAGTTTCTTGAGTTTGTATAATATCCTATTCCTACACAGAATTTGCATTCTGAATTTTCCTGGCATTCGTGTTGTTCGTCCATTTTTTTAGGTTTTGCACACTTGCGCATCTTGTTATTTTTGATCGACAAATATTTTATGTGCCCATAGCTTAGGCATGATGCACAGAATTTTAATTTCAATACGTAGGTCGCCGTTTTTATTTTTACATCATAAAATAAGATTTCTTTTGACAATTCACTTGTTATGTTTTCTTTTATTTCAAATTCACCTACTAGTCCTCTGATCACACCTTCCACATGTGTATAAGTTTTCGGGATGAAAGCGTTGTATTATTTTTCGATTAAAATTTTATTAATTGGGTCGTCTTTCCTTATACATTTATTTGCTTTGTCAAAAGTTTCGAATTCTATTCTTGCCAAATTTTTATTTATTTCAATGATGCTTTTGGTTTTTATGTTGCTTTCTTTGAAAATTCTCGCAAGAATCACTGAAATCATTTATTTTGGTGTATTGGTGTACATATTCGACTTTATTAATACATAGTATGGTCCCTTATCGGTGTTAATATATTTGTAATTTGTTTTTTTTTGTATGGTTGGTTGACTTGAGGCCTCATCCATTTTGCTTTTGTACATTTCCTCACGTTCGTTTGTTTCCATTTTTTCACTCAATTTATTTACTTTGTTAATATTTGTTTTTTTATTTGGCGTGATTTTCTTCATTTTTCTTCGATAGAAATTTCCGATTTGCTTTTTAATTTCTTATCATTAAAATTCGTTGCCTTTAAAATCATCGTCGGATATTTCTTCGTCTATATTTATGGGACGGCTTGGGTTACTATTTTGGCTTGTTCACTAATTTTACGCTTTTCCGGTTTATTTAATATCTTTTTACGTTTTATTAGTTTATCTTTTATTAGGTTAGGTTAGATTAGAGTGGCTGCTAACGCACACTTAGGACAATAATGGCCCATTGTGATACCACAGAATCCAATCTCTTCTTACTCTCGCTGAAACCATCCGGAGCTACTTATGCAGCGTAGAATATCTCGCACTCCACAGTCCGCGACTTCAGAAAGGCTGTCCATATCGTACACACCTAAGTATACTTATGTCTTTTGTATACCAGTGTCGGACACTAGCATAGGAAGTGATCTAAAGTCTCTTCCTCCTCTTCGTCCATACAACTTCTACAAGTCATTGGTATGTAGACCCAACTTTCTCGGATGTTCCCCAAAAAGGCAGTGTCCTGTCAGTATCCGTACGACCAGTCCTAACTCTCGTTTTCCCAGGGGTACTAGTGCCTTGGAGCGCCGCAGGCCCAGTTTTGACCAAACCTGTTTTGTTACCCTGCACGTGAGAGTGTTGGCCCATCTCTCATCTGTCAAGGCGATTGCATTTCTACTGAGCGCCGATTTGAGCGCTGTTATAAGCCAGACCTGCCCTTTCCGGCTGCTTCTGGAGAGTCGTACCTTACCTAGCTAGTTCGTCTGCCCTGCAGTTTCCCGTGTCGTCCGAGTGGCCAGGGACCCAGATTATCTGGATACTGAAATACTCGCTCATCTCATTAAGAGATGATCGGCAATCCAGCGCCACCCGTGATTTCAGAGAAACCGCCTCTAGTGGCCTGAGTGCCGCTTGAGACGAACAGAAATATTAACATTGAACTTCTCACAGAAGACTCCGGCTCCTACTTTGCCGTCTAGCTTAGAGCTGCCCGTGAAAAATTTCAGTGTTTCGTTTTCCAGTATTGGTCCGTTCTTCCAGGAATCCCTCGAGGGACAGATGATCCCGAAACCTTTATCGAAACACAACGTTGGTTTAATATAATCTAGATTCACCAGTTCTTCACTTAGTGATATAACTATCGTCGTGTCCCGCCTGAAGACACTTCCACTGAGAGACAGCCGAGAGCCTCGTAGCCACCTTAACTGCCATCTGTTTACCAAAAAACTCGTTTGGAATAAGGTGGAACATAACCTCCAAAGCGCGTGTAGGTGTTGTCCTAAGCGACTCGCTTATATTGTACAGGCCGTTCTTTGCACCTTCTCCAACTTCCTTATATGTAAGTTACCTTTTCCAGAGCCGGCCACCACACGCCCACTCCGTACATCAGCACAGGTCTTACCACTGCGGTATAGAGCCAATGTACCAGCTCTGGTTTCAAACCCCATCTCTTACCTATGGCATTCCTACACGAGTAAATGGCTACGTTTGCCTTATTCACTCTTTCTACAATGTTCTCTCTTCCAGCTAATCTTACTGTTCAAGATTATGCCCAAAAATCTCTCGCTCTGTCAGCAAAAGCTAGTCTAATGCCGTTCACGGTAGGGGGCATACTACCGGAATTTTATGTTTCTTATTAAATAGTACCAGCTCTGTCTTGGAAGGGTTGATCCCTAATCCGCATTTTCCGGCCCATTTCGTAACGATCAGTGCATTCTGCATAATGTTCCTGTATCCAGATATTTGCCTGAGACAGCTATCGCTACATCATCTGCGTACGCAACAACCGCCATCCCCTCTTTCTCCAGTTCCATCAGCAATCCATTCACCACTGCACTCCAAAGATAGGGGGCATTACTACTCCCTGCGGAGTTCCTCTAACCACCCGCCTTCTAATGGTGGACTCCGCCCAGTTCCGAGGTGATAATCCTGCTTACCAGCATCTGATTTATCAACCTACTTATAGGGTAATCCACCTTCAAAAATGACAATCCTTCCATGATCGCCTCCGTTTTTACATTATTAAAGGCACCCTCAATATCGAGAAATGCTACCATACAAAACTCTTGCGAGTAAATTGACTTCTCAGTCATGCGTACTAGATCGTGCAGAGCTGTGTACACTGACTTCTACTTACAATACGCATGCTGCGACATTGCCCAATTCCTTTTGTTCGAATAAGTACATCTATCAACCTTTCCAAGGTTTTCAACAGAAACGATGATAAGAATTATAGGCCTTAGGTCCTTTGGATAAGCCTGTGAGCTCTTTCCCGATTTCGGGATAAAAACCACTCTGACCTCCGTCCATTTCCCGTTCATATAGACCAGTTGCAGACATCCCCTGAAGATAACATCCAGCGAGGGGAGGATAACTGCAGAGTTCCTTTGGATCTCTGCTGGTATAATCCGATCCGGGCCCGCCGATTTATAAGGTTTAAAACCGTTCAGCGCCCATCGGATTCGTTCCCTGTCCACAATGCCTTCCACGTCTGTTAAAGGTATTCCCCGATGAGCTCCAGGCTCCATTGAGCAATCAACGCTTCCCGGAAAATAGGTCTCAATGAGAAGCTCCAATGACTCCGCACTTGAAGCTGTCCATAATTCGTTTGGCCTAATTAAGTAACTAGGACTGGTAAGGTTAGTAGAATCTTCCTAAGGCGAGAAGTCTCAGAGACCTCCTCCATTCTACAACAGAAGTCTCCAAGACCCCCTTTGTGCCCTCCTCAACTCTTTTTTGTACTTTCTTAGGTCCTCCGATAGGTTCCCAACTCCGTGGTCCACCATGTCGGTTTCTGCCTGCCTCTAGGCTGTATCAGGGGCACGCAGTATTAAATGAAACATTTTTGTGACAATATCAACCATGCAATCTAATTCCTCTACGGTCGCCGAAAGTCCAGGAACCTCTAGCGGCAATAGTTCCTCCAACATCTCCCCATATTTGTTCCAGTTTGTCCTTCTGGGATTCCTGAAGGCTTTGCGGGCAACAGCTTTGATGTTGAGGTTATACGTTACATATCGGTGATCAGAGAATGCATGCTCATTCGCCACTATCCTCCCGCTGATCATATGAAAACCTGTTTCTGAAACAAAGGTCACATCTAGAACCTCCTGTCGATTTTTAACAATGAATAATGTTGTTTCACACCCAATATTGCAAATTACAAGGTTAGTATTTAATAGGTAATCAAAAAATAGCTCACCCCTCTCGTTAATGTCTGTGCTTCCCCACATTGTGTGATGCGGGTTTTCATCACATCCAAGTATAACACCTACCTTTATCTGACCTGCTTCCCGGATCAGTTCCCCCAGGTTATCCGGTGGGACCTCCTTCTCTCGATCCATAGCTGAGGCTAGCCATAGTTTTTCACAGCCAAGACGCTCACCGCTGTAACGTCCCCGCTACTAAATTGTGGAAGAAGAAAAATATTCAAATTATTTTTTGCTAAAATACACGATCTGATCTTTTCATAGTTGCTTGAGTATAATACTTTATATCCTTTCATTCTGAAGCCACAGATCCTGCTATTGTTAATCCAAGGTCCTTGAATTAACACCAAGTCCTCATCTGACTTAGTCAGTCTGAACACGAGAGCTGCCGAGGCAGCCTTCGTGTGATGTAGGTTTATTTGTACAATACTAACCATTGTAGTCTACCTTACTCACGGGGTTGTCGAACGGACTCCAGAGAGAGCAGGCTACCTCTCCTCGCCAACTTCTCCTCGTTCGAAATATTAGAACGGCTACTGGTCGTCCTCGGCCCGCTTGACCGTGTCCTGCTGGGTCCGTTCGCCGTCGCCCCTAGGCTGGTCTTCCGCAACCTTATTACCTCATCTTTCTTGTAAACTTTAAGAGTGTTCGACCCGAAACCGAAGTTGATCACTCCCTTTGGTCTAGCACGGAAAGCCAGGGATTTCTTATTGATTAGCATGATTGCCAATCTAAAGCCCCCTTAGCCTCCTCCTGCTTCACAATCCTCCATCCTTCTGTTGGAAGATCGGGATTACTGGCCTGAATGATCTCAATGGCCTCCTCTGGCTTATCCGGCTCGGTTGGTAACCAGACGAGTGCCCTCGGCCTGCTCGGGATTTCCCCTCTGCTGACCGCCTCAAGTCTCGCGCCCGGCCACCTCGCCTACCTCGGCTACTGCTCTTTTACAGAGATCGACCGATCTCTGGTCCGAGTACGCAGTTAACTTACCGCGCTCCCACATCTCTGCCCGTCCTGCAGAGGGGATCCCGGATTTTCTCAGGATCCTCAAGAATATGGAGTTTAGTACACTACCCTCCGCTTCTCCGTCGTGATGCTCCCATCTTCCTGACCTCTGTCAATGACGGCTAGCATCAACACGTGCTCCTTTAGAATTTCACTGAATAATTTCAGTTTCTTCTCCTTAGGAGCACCCACCGTAGTGTCTGCTTGCACTTTGGCCTCCTTACTGCAGCCCGCTTTAAGCTCCTCGTGGGACCTCTGTCTTTTGGACACAAGGACCCTCTCCGGGTTATCGCAGCCGACAGTTTTCTTAGCCCATGCTACAGATTTCTTCTGCTCTACTGTAAGCTGTCCCTCAGGGGTCGCAGCCAGTTTCTCCAGAATTCTAAATGCCGACCGTCTCTCCCTGTACCGTCACTTCGCTGGGGGTATCTCTATCAATCCCCGCTCTTCTATTTGGCGGTTCCGCTTCCACCTGGCTTTGATGCCAAGGCACAGAATATAGATTACAAACAGAAGAGACATAACCCGATTTTTCTATGAAAAAATGTCGACCGTTTTTTTGTCCTTGATTTGTATGGAAAAGGGTAGAATATAGTTGTGAAAAAAATTGTGCACGGAACTTTTTTACATTCAATAATTGTATAGTCAAATTTTTTCGAATTTCCTATTTTCATTTTGT
Source organism: Nephrotoma flavescens (assembly GCA_932526605.1). Classification (NCBI taxonomy): domain Eukaryota; kingdom Metazoa; phylum Arthropoda; class Insecta; order Diptera; family Tipulidae; genus Nephrotoma; species Nephrotoma flavescens. The sequence continues at coordinate 141,850,566 of OW052222.1, forward strand.
TATTATAGAAACGGACCACAGATTTATTGGAGTTTAAAGAGAAAGAAGTAGTGGTTAGACTTCAAAAACGGCAGCAAGAGGAATCATTAGTGGCAAATTCATCAACGGCAGCAACTACACCACAATAGTGCAACTAAAATTTTAAATCACTTTTATTTCCAACGTGTTTTTTTTTGTTTGGTATCTTGTAATAATATTAATAAATAAAATTTATTTAAATTATATAAATAATAATAAGTAATTATTAAAATTTCAACAATAATTTATGTGATGAAAATATATACCTATTTAAAATTATACATTTATTTAATAAAAACTTAAAAATCTAAAGAATCACCACTTTTTTCCTAAATATAAACATTTTTGTGCACAATTCTACAGATATGTTACGAATTAATTTAGTTCCTCGTTATCAAGAATATGGATCGCATCCGATGGTGAATGATACGAGGATGAGATTGATGTGACATCTGTAAATAAAAACGATTTTATTAATACACAAATAAAACAAAAAATTTTCAATAACAACAATAAACGATCGATTTTGTTTTTTCACAAAAACAATTTAAGCTACCAAAGCCACCAACTAAACAAAAATAAAACAACCGCTATCTCACTCATTTCGCATAAATTAATTATGATATGATAAAACAAAACGTTTTTTTTTCTATGATCGCATTCGTTAATCGGGTTTTGCCTTTCGAAGTGTGGTGAGTATTGAGTTACTAAGTTAAATGTTTACGAGTAATACTGTTACATTTTTTAAATTATTTATAAAACAAAATATTGATTAGTTTATATTAAAAATTAGTAAAATTAATTGAAAATAGACATGCTTCTCTAAAAATAATTTATACGTTTCATGCATAGGTTATTTGGTTTTTAATTTAGTAATTTTTGTCATTCGGAGGAATTTTTATCAAACTTACAATGTATAAAAATTATTAAAATGTTTAGTTTATATGTACCTTAAGAATATCATGTTGATTTATCTAGAAACCACGAGGCCAATAAAAAAATACACAAAGGAAACACGATTTCTCTGTTTTATATACATACATACGAGTATAAACTATATATAAAGCAGTCGCACGCTGCATGATCAAAAGTACAAGTGATACATAAATTTAAACAATAATTCCGTTCATTTTAATTTTAATGTCGTACAAAAAAAATATTTATTTTATTCTTTCAAGATAATAAAAATAATACAGTTAATTATATTAATAATTATTTATAGTTCGATCAATCGTTTTATTGTTGGCATATACGAGATTCTTCAGATAAGATTTATTAGAAGTATATTTAGACGAGTTTTAATCACTGTCCAATTATTACTTTGTATTGTACTGTTTTAATCGGTAAATTTTATCATTTCTTGTCTAAAATATTCGGTGGGTTTTTTCTTATAATACCAAAATAAATCATACATTAGCAAGGAACACATGTCTGTTTTTTTGTAAAAACCTTATGTTTAAAATTAATTTGTTGAGTTAGTTTTGTATTTGCTAAGATGGAAATTTCGAACCGTGGCAGTCAATAATATGGCTTTATTATCAATATATGTACATAATCATTTGATATAGTACATGATTACTTTCACCTTTTGGTCAAACTTGCTACTCTGAACCCTGTTTATTTAGCACATTAATGTCCAACGCAGGCCTATGAGCAAACAGCGTTTAACGTTAGCAATGTAACATATTTTTATTAGATTCAGAAGAATTGTCTTACGACTAATTTCATTTATTAGTGTGTTAAACGTTATTTTCCAATAACATTTGTGAAAAAATAAAAATAATTGGGAAACTTAGCGGTCAAGACATTTTCCTGTACTTATAGTTTAGTAAAATGAATGAGATATATGGATATTTAATCAAATCTTCATTATTTTTTGAAAATTTAATATTTGTTTTAGAAATGGCCAAGTTTTTATGTCCGAAAATTATTTACGCTACTTTCTGGAGATTTAAACGGATTAGGTGATAATGATATCGATTGCCTCCAATACTGTCTACCTATCGACTATAACGGTTATTGAGAAACTTTGCTATAATTTTATTCATGAAAAAAATCTACGAGTAAAAAGTTTGTACCGGTTATGTACGAAATTACCGTCATCATTCAAAAATTTTGGAGCAACAGAATCTATCAATGAGACGATTAGATCAAGTGACTAAAGTTTATCAAATGCTTTTACTAGCACTTACCAGCACACTTAGCACAGATTGTGTAAATAATTTAAGTATTTGATATTCGTACACGTAAGATTTTCACTAGTGCAAACGCGAGAGATTTATTACGAGAAATGCGAATTGACCATTAATGAACCCAAAATCTACAGATTTTCGGAAACTAATGCAGAAAAAAGTTTTCTGGGGATCAGCTATATGAAACGGGAGCAGCATTCTCTAGCAGCCTGGGAAGATTAGAATGCGATATTTAAATTTCAATATGTACAATGTAAAAGCAACATGTAAAATAATAAGAAATACTTTCGAGTTTGGATGCCCAGTGGCCTGGATCAGTGTGTGGCAGCGGTACGAACGAAGGGACTGGAATAGAATGAAGTATGGAATTGACTTTACGGCAAATATAAATTTAGCTGTCATGTAAAACTGGACTCTGACACCCACCCACAAAATATACGGTTTTTCGTCTTTTTCTCAACATAAAAAAGTTAAATTTTTTCCACCTTCGGTATATTTCGTTTTCTGCCGTGAAATTTTTTTTACTTGTTTTATGGTCGAATATTATTTTGTTGTTTTTTATTTTCTGTTTAAAAAAATATATAATTGTATATATGTATTTGTAGAATGTATATTGTTGGGATGATGTGGCGCCCACCAGGGATATTAAAGGGAAATAATTAATTTCCCTGGTAAATGTTTTAAGAGAAGTAAATGTTTATTAACACATTTTGTAGCAAATATTTTTATCACAAATCTTTACTTTTAGCTAATGCTATATTGCTTTTACTAAATGCTTAAAATATTCGTTTCATTTTTATTTACTCCATTGAAACGAAACATTATCAGTAAGTACCCAATCAAAACCTCGCGCGCAGCAAGAAAAACAATAATAGATTTAACGATCTATCGAAGATTATGAAATCCCGGAGGACATAATTAAAATTCTTAAAAAGGTAAAAAGTTTAAAAAATTTTAATTCATTTGATTTGATAGAACTTTAGTTGATTTAGAAAGTGGCAGGTGTAGCTTTCACGAAGCCGACAATAAAATTCGAGAAAAGAGGAAGGAAAGGAGCTCCTCATTTTATTAGTATATGCATTTGAAAAATTTTATCAAGTGGCTTATTGGCCAACTGATCGAAATAAGATTACATATGTACAAACACGAAAGCCAATAATTATAGGTCAATTAACTTAAGACAATAAAATATTGTTTAGGATGTAGTTTCATATTTTGATTTTTGTGTGAAAATTTATAGGTCCTTAAATGGGTTCAACAACGATATGATTGTGACAACAATTAATATATTAAATTTTGAATATAAACCCCTAAAGTTGTATAAAAAGTAAGTAATTTCAACAACACTTCGATCTGTTATTGTCTTAGCCCCAGCAGTGGTCATTAAATAACTGTCCATTAAAATATCGAAACCTAGCAGCATAACATTGGCCACGCCTTCAACATGCAACAAAGTCTGATGAAGCTATAAACCAATATTATAGGCGCAACGGAAAATAAGAAACCAAAATAAATCGGTCATTTGTCCATCGCGCGACTCGTTCCAGTAAAGCCATTAACTTTTCAAACGGAACTGTTAAAGCATTGGCCCTTCGAAGCCACTACAACAACTAGTGGCATCAAAATTTACTAATCTAAAAAGCAACAGGCATCTGATAACTAAAACTAATCGATAGTCAAAAAGTATGACGAGTATGAAATTTTTCAAGTACATAGTACAATACATTTAAACAAGAACTACAAATTGCAATAAGGAAGCTACCAAAACGATATTTCGAGCTAACGAAACATATTGTTGTCATATCAAAAATAGCAACTTTAAAGAACCTCATAAAAATATGCAGAAGCAAATTAAAAATCAAACATACAGTATGTGCAACAAGAGCGTGTACGGCATAATTGTACTTAAAACTATAGGAACAAATTTGGGCGGGGCTTAAACCGGTTTTATATTGATTTTTCTTGGGCGCTCTAAAACAAAAATTAGTTTAACTGCAACTGCTTAGCGGATAGCAAATATAAAAAAAATGAGTGCCATTTATAAAAAACGATTTGAAGCAGCTTTTTTAAGTGTACATTCAAAAGGATCAAAAATGTCGGTTGCAAGTGCAGCAAAATATATAAAAAAGTCGAAAACATTTGTACAGAAGAGGATTAGACATTTTTCAATGTATAAAAATTTTGTCGAATTGCCAGATAGAGGCAAAATCCGAACCACTACAAAAAAGGAGGATGAAGCCATTATACAATTAGTTGATAAAATTCCTCGTTTACGCTGAATGCAGCTGTGAAAAAATTGGCGAAAAAGAATACTGTTATACCAAAAGCAACAATACAAAATAGAATTATGGAACATGGCTATGCATATGGAAATACTTTGGTCAAACCACTGGCAATACAAAAATACATGGGAAAGCGACTACTGTGGGTGAATGAACATAAAAACAAAGGTTTTACGAATATTGTGTTTACTGATGAGTCATCCTTTTAAGGTTTTAATATTAAAAGGCGTGTTTGGTCAACTAAGCAAAAACAAGAATTGTCCAAACTGTGAAGCACCCGCCCTAGCTTCATGAATAGGGATGCTTCACTAAGCAAGGTTTTGGTAAATTAATGTTTTCCACATGGAGCCTAAATGCACCTTTCATGAAAAAAAATTATTCGCGAGATCTGTTACCATCTGTCCTTAAATGGTTTGGAGCGGGGACCTCGAATTGGTTCTTGCAAGAAGACAACGATCCAAAACACCGTAGGAAACTCTATTCGGAGTTTAAACTGAAAAAGGGTATCACAACAATGGATTGGCCATCTCAGTCACCTGATACACCTGAAAAACACCTGAAAAACATAAGGTCCCTTTGGAAGATTAAGCTGAAAATGTACCACATAAAAAATTTGAGCCATCTAGCTCGAGTGGTCCGGAAGATATGGAAAAATTTATCACTACAATAGGCAAGAAAATTTGGTTAATAGTATAGACAAAAGGTGTCGGGCAATTATCAACAGTAATGGGGACTTTACTATGTATAAGTTGGTAGCGCTAAGAAAATAAAATAAACTTTCATAATAAAAATAAAAAAAAAATTGTAGTTTCATTTTTACTTAGTTTTTTGCCGTACACGCTCTTGTTGCACATACTGTAATATGTCCCACCGTTGGAACAAAACCATTTGAATTTCGAAACACGACCAGTTGATAAAATTACAAAATGTAAAAATGACATCTCTTTATTTTGAATTAAAGGTAACTTGTGAGTATTTCCCAATATGTTCGTAACTTGTTTTGGCACTTTGATAATACATTTTTGGTACAGATTTGGTGAAGGTTTTGAAAAATTTTTGTTTTTTATTTTTTTTTAAGAATAAGATTTTTATAAAATAATGTGAAATAAAATTAAATTATTTAATAAATAATTTAAAATATGGATAAAATAAGCTGTTCTGTACTTTTAAACAACCATTAAAAATTCGCTGGCCGCAAAAATATTGTATGGCCAAATTAAAATTCGTCGAACGGCCAGTTATTTAAACGATGGTCGGTTTTTAAAATATCTACGATTCCATCATCAAATTTACGGCTACTTAGATACAATTAAAGAGAATCGTTTCCGGCTATCTTTTTTATATTCTCGCTTGGCTACTTGCGTGCAGGATTGCCTCCAAACGGATCATCACTGTTTTAACCATATCCTTACATCGATTGAAGAAGTAAGAAAGGAGGAAGCGATAAGACCTATAGAAAGCGATCCCATGTAAGATATAATATCGGCAGCGAATCAAATGTCACCGCGGCCGAGCTACATATTTTATGTTATTATGGTTTAATGCCATTTTACATATTTTAATAGATTCGATTTTTGTTTTCAAACATGTACCAACATTTTCATTATTTTTAAATTACCAAATAAGTATTCTGGAGTTTCACACATATATCTTTACACACATATATCCTTATTTAAATTTTAAGTAGGTAATTTCTTTTTACGTTTGGAACTTATTATGGTGTAGGAAAGCTTAGATTGTTAAAAACCATGGTTTTTAACAATAAACCTAGAGTTGATCGCCTTTCCAAGTCTGGTGTTTATAGGATTAATTGCAATGATTGTTTTCTTTAGAAAATCATACAGCTAGCTTGAACAATTTAGACATATTACATATACAACCCAAAGGCAGACGTTTAGATACCTTAGAATCTTACGAAATTCGAAAATCAATATTTCTTAACCAGAATATCCTTGACGAAGAGAGAGAAATTCGTTCCTCACCAATTACAGACCCCTCACGTTTGTAATAATTTGACTAATACGCCGGGTATTAAATGTACTTCAATATACCTTGAATTATGTTACTCAGCCGATGACTAATCGCCTATCTGTTATCCTCGTCCCCCTTTTTTATTATTTCTCCGTATGACTAACAGTTGGTTGGGACGATCAATAGATTAATTTTATTGCTTATTTTTTGTCCCTCCCTCTTTTATTTACTTTTCGCTTTTTTCTACTATATATAACAACTTTAACAAATCAGTAGGTACTCCTGATGATGACCTAACAGGTCGAAATCGATCGAGTGATTTTTAAACTTTTTGAACAAATTTTTTAATTAAAATATTCAAAAATCTAATTTTTGCGCAATAAAAAACAAGTGTTTAATAAAATGTGTTTATTAAGTGTAAGTGGGTTTCGCAGAGTGCCTACGGCAAATAGTGTAAAAAGCCTCACATTCTGTGATGAGAGATTTCTTTATATATAAATAACAAGTCCATCAAATTCGCCTCCAAATCAACGAAGTAAAAACTAAATTTATGGTTACCACAAGAAGGCAAATACGTGGAGAATTTATTTCGAGAGACACACAGTATGAGAAAGTGAGAGTATAAATATTTGGAATCGGTACTGGCGGAGCAAAATTCGGTTTCTGTAGACATAACATCAAGAATTGTTATTTTACGCCAGCATTAAAATCTTCAAGTCTCACAACATTTCGCTTCAAGCGAAAGCCATCATCTATAAGGCGCTGATTGGACTAGTGGTCACCTTTGGATGTGAGTCACGGACGCTAACAGATATGCAAATATTTGCTGTATTTGAACGTAAAATAATTCGTATGATACTCGTACAAGATTCATTAAATCATCTAGCCACCTCTAGGGCATGTTCTACGAACACAAAACCGGATCATTAAGTGGGCCTTCGAATCGGCACCAACGAAAGTGGATCTCCGTAGAGGACAACCTACTCGATCGATGGGAAAGGTTCTACAGACACCCAGTCATGGTGTCTGGTGTCTTTTTGTTGCAAACCGCAATATCTGGAGAAATATCGTTGAGGCGAAGATATGAAAAGAATATTCACAACTTTCTATTAAACCAGGGGGTCTATTATGAAATTTTCGACCGCGTTTTTTTCGACGTTGTCGAAAATTTGGTGTTATGATATATTTTCGACCGCGTTTTTTTTGACGTTGTCGAATTTTTGTTTTATGAAATACTCGGCGCGTTTTTTTAGATAACGTCGAATATTTGACGACAGCTCTTGAGATGTCGAGTACATAAAAGAAAAGCGTTAAATGTTGAGAAATAAAAAAGGTTTGTAGTAAAATTAATTAATAATTTAAACTTATAAAACTTTAATTAATAAAAATTACTTAATTTAAATTTAATTAAAAATAATTAATTTAAATTTAATATTTTTGATAATTTCCAACAATAAATATTAAATTTAATAATAAATTATATTTTTTTTTTATCAAAATGTGAGTATGTTTTAAATTTTGTAAATTTTTATATTAGTGTTTTAGTTTGTTATATTGACAATAAACTTTTTTTGTGTTTTATATATAATTTTCCTTATAGGACCGGAATGAAATATGTAGAATGAAAGAGAAAAATTTTATTTTGATCAGATTTGGTATTCACTTTTTACTATTTTGTCTTTTAAGGAATAAAGGAAAAAATTAAAAAAATATGTTTGCGCTTATGTTTTTGGTCCCTAATTATAATATACGAGTAACACAATTTTATTTTTGAACGGATTTTTTTTGTGTTAAAACCAAAATTAAATTCTAAATTATGTATTAATGAAACCCTCAAATTTACAAATAAAATGTATTTGCATAATATTTTCTTGTTTAAGCACCTTTCTTCTCAAAACACCATAATGAAATGAAAATGATTTTACGCATACATAAGTAAAATGCAATTGTGTATTTTTCTTCAAAATTATTCATAATACCGATTTTCGACGTTGTCGAATTGTCGACATCGTCGAAAAAAAAAATTCATAATAGCGATTTTCGACGTTGTCGTCGAAAAAAATACGCGCGTCGAAAATTTCATAATAGACCCCCAGTTTTTTGTCAGTATCATCTAATACCACGATTGAGGACGCACTTTTCCTTGACTATAACTTAAAAGTAGCGTTGGCTTCTAGGAATATGAGTACAAATAGAAACTTGGGTAAGGATCATAAGATCTGCAATTTATGAAATGGGGGTTTTTGTGACTGAACTAGAAATAGATCAAATATTTGTAAGCAATGCCAAACAATTTATAAGAGCTAGAATTCTACAAAAATTGATAATTACGTTCTGCAGTTTCTCCGGATATTACTATTTGTTTGCCACGAACTTTATCACACCAGTGTGGTCCTTTCTACGTAAAGCTTGACAATGATGATGTTTCACAATGATACATCAATCGAGTTAGCGCACCTCAATAAATCATGTGAATCTTCGAAATGAATTTCGAATATAAAATTAAGAAAAAAATTGGAATATAAAATTAAGGAAAGAAATTCTATTATCCTGCCATATTTCTTGCCACTTTTTCTTGTAATTACTGTCATTTAGAATCTTTTAAGTTCCAATAGAAGTACAGTAACAAGCCAGGTGAGTTCTACAATCAAAATTATGTTTATTAATATTAAGTGTCGCAGCTTTAACCACTTCTCTACTTCTTGCGGCCCCAAAAACCATTAGGTTAGCACAATTTTCATTCAATATATACCTATGTACGATTTTAATAAGAAACGTGATATAAACGTTAGAAAACTAACGCTTACATCCTCAATTACTTATCTTATTAAATACGATATGTAATAAAGTAGGATTCAAAATTCCATCTCTTGCAAATACTAATTTCACATAGTTAAAAGTGATTTAAAATTTATATTAAATTTCAAAAGAGTTAAACCCCTTGTACCTCAACATCACAACATCTTAATATTATTATACTTAGTTAAAGCTATAATTTAATTTAATTAAAACTTAACTTATTAAAACAAATAATGTCTGAAACCTAAAGTTAAATAAAGGATAATTAATAAAAGCACGTTTTAAACGCGATTGTCATTACGATATATGAAACACCATAAGAAACCTAAACCTATCCCCGGGCCATTGTCCTCACATATATTTTTATTTTTTTTGCTTAAACAAACTTTTCAGTCATCAATTTAGAAAAAGAAATTCAATAAATTGTTTATTTACAAATTTTGGTTCTATAGTATCAGATATTGCCCTAAAATTGGAAGAAAATAATCAAATCAAAATCCAATGAATGTGGTATCCAATATAAACAATTAAGCAACATACACAAAATATGAAATGTAATAAAATAATTAATAAAAAAATTAAAAATGTTTATAAAATATTTTGTTGCTTAATGTCAATGTCCTGGAATGCTTCCATGCTATTTTCATTTTTCAAATTATTATTTTCATTGTTAAGATTGAAATTATTATCTTCCGTTGCGACACTATCCTTACCCCTTCGTTTGTCCAATAGGTGGTGCACTACAAAATGTGCAATGGCCATAAGTAAAGCACCTATTGCATATATACGGAATGTTTCACTACCACCAACTGTGTCAAACAATATGCCACCAATTAAGCTACCAATTGAAACTCCAACCCCTTCAAAAATTGCGCTGACTAGACCCTGTAATCGAAAACAAAAATAAATAATTTTTTCATATAAGTCCGATTTCTAAATACTCACTTGCATTGTAGCTTCTGTTCCTGGGGGCGCTACTAAACTTGCGTATGATGCCATTGTAGCATAAAAGATTCCAAATGTCATTCCATTGCACAGCTCAATCGGTAGCACCCACCATGGGTTGGTTAGTATTGAATACAAGAAAAACCGAATCGCAAATACAAGTAATACTAAGCTCATCGCCTTAACGTGCCCAATTTTCTTTAGAATCCATCCGGATAAAAAGAAAAATGGTAACTCACCACCAAAACATTGTATACCGCTGACAAGTCCTTGGAGTGTCTTAATGGATGACATATGCCCACAACTAAAATCAAACATATTTAAATAGATTTATAAAATTAAAAATTATCTATGTGTTGTGTATTACCCGGGTTGAGCGGCCGCCAATAACTCTAAATACCAGTATAAGAAATTCCATGTCAACGCTGTACAAAGTCCGACCGCGGCACACCACAAATAAAAAATCACGACACGCAGAGATTTGAATAACTTTCCTACATCTTTTAAAATATTCCCGGATACTTTTGTTTGTTTATGCTGAAGCTTCGACGAAACAAACATATCTACGAATATAATAGCAGCCATCATGTAAAACACCACCGAATAGTCTTTAGCCGATTGCCCTTCAGAAAAGAAATCCACTAAAACTCCGGCAATTATAGAAAATATTCCCCAACCCACAGAGCCCCATAATCGTTGATTACCATACAAATGATGTTTATCCTCCAGCATTTCAAAACATATCGCATCACCGACACACACCACAACCGCCATACCCACCCAACTAGCTATCAAAAATAAATACAACAACCAAAATTGATAAAGGCCGGACACCTCTTCATTTGGTATTTTTGATTTAGTCAATAATTCTGTCACCGGTATATTATCACACATGACATCACATGATGTAGCGAAGTAGGGTTCAGAACTATTTGAACGTGGACAATATAGGGCTGCATAGGTGCCATCGGGAAACACGGCATGTTGTACATTAAAATAAAGACACTTTTTTAGAACTTCCAACTGGTTGGTCCTAACAATTGTGTCAAATTTTAAATTACTTGTAGTCTTGTCACTCGGACAATAACCCGATTCATTCCAATTGTTACAAACAATATTCCATAGGGTTGGATTCATAGCACAATTCATCTGAAAATTGAAATAGAAAAATCCTGATTAGTGGTTGGTTTTAGAACTACCTATGTAATATAAACAATTACTAAATTAATTTTGAAGTCAAAAGAGAAAAAAATATATTTCGTATCTTTGATTTATTTTTGTGGAGTTTGGCTTAGATCTTAGAGGCTAAGGTTATATTGGAATGGCTCTACAAAGTTATTGTGTGTGTGGTAATGAGTAGGAAGTTTTAACTAGTGACTCTCTAATAAACTACGCAACCTATTATCACGGCACAAGTCAGCTCACACAAGCACAAGAAGCAAGCTCAATAAGATACCGAAGGCTAAACATCAAAACTGGGAATAAACACCGAACATAAGATATTTGCATGGGATTTTAACAGCAAAAAAAAAGGAGCTGCCTTTATTGCATATTATGCTTAAAACAGAAGGTTCATAAAAAGTCAAGAATATTACAAATTTCAACAAAAGACAAACAGCTCATCACTTCCGGCAAGGTCTAAGACTACAGTAGAACCACAGCACCTATGCACTATATATCAATATAGAGTGAAGGTTAGGCTGCTTTGAGTAGAGCAAATTGGGCTGATGATTACCTGAAGAACCGGAAAGATTAGTTCCCGAATTTATGCGTGGATTGGCTACGTCCATATAAAAGGTTTGCTTGAAGAATAGAAATTCGCACCCCGCTATAAATCCTCTTTACACATAACATAAAATGGATAGGAAACGGCAGCAGGTCAAGGCAACTGCCTACAAACATTTTTAAAACATATTATAGAACGACGGCATAATTTAGCATTTCAATGCTCCGGCAAGTCGTCACATCGGAGTTGTGTCGGAAGCAGCTATTAAATCCGCGGAAACGGATACTAGGTAAGAAAGTATTATGTATTATTTAAGAACAGTTCTCACTTAAATCGAAGCATGTCACAACTCTAGACCTTTAAAATACAGAACCAATAACTATAGAGACTTGTATACCTATTTTAGCTCATCGTGTCTAACGTTCTCTGATTAGCATGAATTATTTGAAGGATTATGGAGTGATGTCCTCATAAAACTCTGAGAGCTTTCGTCATATGCACTATCTTTCAACCAAGCGTCTGTTGCCGTTACACTTGTTCACATAAGCGATGATTCTGTAGTCTGGAAAATTACGTGAAGAGCAATGCTTTGATAGTGTTTTAAAATTAAAATACTATAAAGCAGGCATGGTGGCATCCTTAATACGTGATTTTTAAAAATATAAATCCTTTACTTGTTAGAAAGAAACAAAACAAATTTTCAGTAAAATTTACTGGCAGTAAGCGGGGAAAATGTTGCAATAAACAGTATGAAACTCAATACTTTTTATGGCAACATTTGTTTGTCTTTGTCATTCTAACGTAATTTTAATATGTATACTCTCCTCTTTTCGGTTTCTCAGTATTTTTTACTGAAAAAAATTGTTTCACTGGTGGAATCCACGCATAACGAAGAAAACATTTTATACTACTCCCATTTTATATTGTAATTTTTAAGGAGCCATAAATCTATAAATGTTGTTTCCCATTATTCGTTTGCCAACCGTTATTCGATTAGATGAAACAGTTTACGAAGAATTTCCGAAATTTCTTGAATTTACATGACACTTTAAAAACTAGTGACAACAAAGAAGTTATGTACCAAACTTGCTAGATTGCAAAACTTGGCATATTGCTTATAACTTTTCATTTTTAGCACACCCAAAGTAATTGAAAGGCTTGGCTTTCATAGACCAAACAGGAGCTGCGTTTTAGGTACAAAAGTGGATTTCAACTTAATAATAATCTAGGCCAAGGGATGGTTCGTTACCCTAGGCTACACAAGACCGATTTGCCAACGGCCAATCTATTAAAAGCTGTAACTTAATTTTCTACTAGCCACCCTTTCACTTACACGTCTCATTTCCCACCAACTTAGAAAAATGGTTAGGTTAACTCCAAGTCGAACATGAAAATAGGAGCCTCGAAACTAAATGTTTTTTCGATAGCGTGATTTATTTCCCTTTGTTGAGTCGCGTAAAAGTAAGTCGGCTAAAGTTTCGTAAAGCTTGCAACTTAGATGTTAGTTAAATTGTAGTTCTATCATTCGCATTTTTTTAATTTGCAACAAATTTATAAAGAAGGCGGGTCATTTGATTTGGGATATATGGAGCTCTTTTCCAAGGACCAAGTTCTGCAAATTCGGATTTTCTCCTTCTCAACAAAGTTAGCACAGTTGCAGGTTATGATTTAAGCATTTGATCTGGTCTACTCAACAACTCAACTCTTGATACAGGAGAAGCCTAATAATACGCTCTCCCTTGTCCCGCTTTTTTTGACGTAAAAACTTAATTTTCTACTGTCTGCTTTGAATGAATACGGCGTATTGATCATTTTCCTACGGTACTATCAAAGGATCATTTTCCTACGGTACTATCTTCCTACGTAGTACCACCTGAAAATAGGAACTTTGGGAAAGAATTTACAGATTGGTTATCTTTGATTTTCAGGTCGACGAGACTGTCTTTCGTCGTTTTCTTAAAATAATAAATTTTGATTTGCGCAAACTACAATATTTATCTTCCATTAAACATTGGTTCCGCCAGTTTACACGAGTTGTGATTCAACCAAAAATTTCTTCTCTCTTTTCTCCCCTGCCTATAAACTAAAATTTTGTTTATAGGCAGGGGAGAAAGAAGAGAAGATATTTTTGGTTGAATCACAACTCGTGTAAACTGGCGGATTAACGTTTGAAATGGTGAGCGGGCCAGAAAGGAAAAGAACCCTATATGATGATGGTGAATTTTAATGTAAGAATTTTGCGAAGGAAGCTGGTCTTTCAATTTGAAGAAGCAAAATACCACGGCAGAAACGCAAAAGTTATAAATCACTAAATAAATATATTTGGTTACGAGGGCCACACCGCCTTATAAATGAGTGACATGCGCAAAAAGAGGTGTATGGTTCACAAAATTTTTGTAAAAAACTAAAAGTATATGAATAAATAAGTTCTCCCGGTCTGCTAAGGGAAAAGGTTTGAAAATTATTTTAATTTAATTTCCATTTAAAAAAATTACCAATAAATTACCTTAGCAGGCCTGAAAATATTACCTAATTTAAACTGTAATTACTTAAATTTAAATGTTTCCAATCCCCCCCCCCTCCTTAGGAAACTACCATAGTAGTATCATTGTGCAAAGAGCATGAACTCACTTTGAGTTTGACTACAAAAATTGTAAATGTGCTTCGACTAGCTCATCAAAATTAGGTTTAATTAACTTCTAGATCAATAGATTTCTGTGCCTGCCTGAGAACTACTGAACTACTCTCTCTCTCTCTCTCTCTCTCTCTCTCTCTCTCTCTCTCTCTCTCTCTCTCTCTCTCTCTCTCTCTCTCTCTCTCTCTCTCTCTGGCACTATATCCCATCAAGGGATTTGGTCGCCTCAAATGAGGTTTCATAATCAGATTTTCATTTCGGATAATGAGTGATTAATTCAATGATCCTAAACCAGCCGTGAAATTTTTTCCTTGTCACCACCGGGAATCGAACCCGGGACCTCCGGTCGGCCGCTGGAGCAAGCATGCTGATCACTTTGTCACCGGGGCATTCATCATGTCTGTGTAAAACGATAATAAAAATCCCAGAATCCAAAGGCCGACATGGACCCGAATTGTTACTAATCAATCTTGAGTGTCGATCGAGTAGAAACGGGTCCCATACAAACATTGACAACCGTCATCGAAGCGCAACATGTGGGAGATATAGCTACACTCAAAAAATGTGCTTCTGGGAATTTGAGATTAGCTACTTAAATGAAAAAGTGAAATACGTAAATGTTTAACTTGTATGGAATAAGAACTTAGAATTTTAGGTAAATCGAATATCTACCAACATTTTAAAAAGTGTATGAAATATTTCGAACATTCGTTTGGTAAGAGTTCTCAAGATAAAAAACAAGAAAACTTAGATAGTCGATTTTTAAATTAACAAAACATTGACATAATACTAACAACAGAAACCACCACAAAACATAATATTAAACTTTATCAACTACTTATGCCTCAACCAGTCAGACTTAAGAGCTTAAGTTACACGCCGATTGCACCACTTCAGTTAGTGCTACAATCAACAAAATTTTATAGGCTTCCCGTCATAAATAAACAAATGACCTCTAAAATTTTGGTGGTCGTACCGCTCTCCTGAGTGGTCCAAAAAAGAGCACAACTTAAGCTCTTAAGTTTGACTGGTTGAGGTTAAACATCGGCTCGACAGAGAGGATCACCACTATAGAGGAGTTGTAGCTATTATTTTCAAAACAACAACACTCACACTCTCAGTTATAAATTCTATTCCAGAATGGTTTTAACTTTTGCCAAAGTAAGACGACAAATTTGTGCTCAAAGTAACAACCAAAGATATATTTTAATGTATTTTTATTAGTTGGTAACAATTACATTTTGAATTTGAAAACAACGTAAAAATGCAACTAAATACATTCAATTAAATAGTAATGTGCTAGAACATTATTGAATATTATTACAAATCGTAACTAATTGCTCGTGTTGTTTAGAAAAATGCGATGTCAAAATAACAAAAATCCCTTTTATATTTTTATTGCCAACATTTAAAAATAAAAGTATTCCATACAATTGCCCTGGTGGTGAACATTAAAACTATAATAGAATAGAATAATTCTATACCAGCAGAAAAGTTGGTTTAACATAATTCCAATTTGGTATTACATATATGGGATTGTTGTTGTAAATTTCTCAAAGTAAGACAGCAAATATGAAAAAATATTAAAACAGTTTTATTTAATAAATAAAATAGTAAACAAAAAAATGTACACAAAATAAATATGGCTTCCACCCGTATCAAAAATTTATCTTCTTTTGCTGTGTATAAAACACAACAAGAAATGGTACATATTTCTTATTTTCCAGCGAGAAATAGCGCGCACTATTATTTTATTAAGTGACAACTATAATTTAACGAAGGGGAAATTCGGTTTCTTTGGTTTCTTACATGAAAATTAAGTTTAACTGGGTAATAACATTGAAATGCCATTTATCGCATTGTTATTTTTTTATTTAGTTAAGTTTTTATTTCTGACTGGTTCACTGGTTCACTTACAAAATATGCACTATTTATATACACAAAAAAAAATTACGGCAATAAAACATCTGCACCCTAAAGACGGCCAAGAACGGTAGGCGTAAAATAAAATAATTGCTTGACCAATTTTACATAATACATCAGTTGCGGGTTTGTACCAGTGTAATAAAAACAAAAGTCGGTTCAACAAAATATTAATATTAAAGATAGAACTTCTATAAATCAATAAAAAACAAAAAAAAAAATAAAAAATAGGTTTTTAATTTATTCCATTACTTTAACAATCAACGTATTTTGAATATTTTGGCATTTTTCTGTCAGGTAATTTTTTTCTTTTTTTTTTCAAAAAATTACGTCATACATGTATTTAAAATGAAACAATAAGCCAATTGCTTTCAAAAGTTTTGTAATTTTTGCAAAAAAATACTCCAATTTGCAATAAAATATGTTTGCCCAATTTTTTTTACCCAGCACTGTATGTAACATTGAAGGCGCGACTAAAGTGGAAGTTTATGAAACACTTGCCTTTTTAATAATATTGGGTATTTTTTGAAGCCTGATACAACTTGAAATTGTAAAATCTAAAACTAAAAATTAAATATTTATGAAAAATATACTCTGCCAGATCTCAGTATACTCAGACAAAATCATCATGAATAGACTCACGCTTGAACAAGGCTACGAAATTATTAAAATTTACTTTGAAAATCAGTCGTCGATTCGCGAAACTTATATCGTCAAATTATGGTCAGCGTTAAGGCTCATTTTGGCTTAACGGGTTTGTTAATAAACAAAATTGCCGCATATGGAGTGAGACCAATCCACAAGAGATCCTACAGATTCCACAACATCCAGAAAAATGCACTGTTTTGTGCAGTTTACACGCTGGTGGCATCATCGGACCATATTTCTTCAAAACTGAGGTCGGGGATCGCGTTATGATTAATGATTTTTTGTTTGAAAATATGGATGACATTGATCCGGACGAGATGTGGTTTCAACAGGATGGCGCTAAGTGTCGTACAGTGACCGCAACGACTTATTAAAATCATAATTTGGCGATAAGTTGATTTCGAGAAATGGGCCTGTCAATTGGCCCCCAAGGTCGTGCGATTTGACACCTCTTGATTATTCCTTGTGAGGCTACGTGTTATTCGTGACATACGGCCAGCAGTGCTCGAAAAAGTGGCCCAAAATTGGACGTCCAGAAGGTGTTTCGTCAAGAACACTCTCGATTCCCATATGCCTGAAATCATTTTCAAATAGTAATGCAATATGTATTGATTTCGAACAAAAAAAAATTTTGATTACAATTTAATTGTTTGTGTTATTTTTTACAATTTCAAGTTCTATCGGGCTGAATAAAAACACCCCCTATTTCAGTAAACTTTTATATTTAAATTTTCTAATATTTAAATATTATGTAATACTTTTTTTAATTTATTAAATAATTATTTGAAATAACAAAAATCCAATTTTATTATTATTCAAATCTTAAGATTGCTCATTCTAATTTTATCTCGTTAAAATCTTGCGACCATTGAATAGGATTGTAATTCTGTAACTCACGAAAAAATAAAACTTTTACTCAGATTTGCCAGAATAAGCATTGAGAAAAACATACAAAACTGCTAGAAAAATGTAAAAAATTGTTTCCTTTTCCTATTTCGATAGGAATAAGAAAAGGAAACAATTTTTTAATCCAATGCGATTGAAGTATAGTATGGAGGCGATGCCCGAGAAATTCTAGATATTGTCATTAACACTATACATGTCACGGCGAGTTATTGGCGCCCTAAAAACAATACCAAGTGCTAAATGACGTAAGATTATTCACTCGTACGTGACCCATACAGGTAGTAAGCGGGTCGAGCAGCAGGCTAACAACCTTTTCTCATAAAACAGATTGTCATATCGAGACGCCAAGATCTATTCTTTATAGAGTTGGACGAAATCATCAATACCATACCGCACCACAACTTTAAAATCACAGTTCATGACCTTAGTGCAAATATCGGTATGAGTGGAATGATAAAAGAACGAAATCTTACAGAGATGCAAACATGGACAGCGAGCATTTGCTTGGCATGTTCAAATGAAAGCAAACTATCATTTCAATAGAAACAATTTTCATCTGCTTATTTAGGCGGTTTTTAATTGTACATCAAACTGTTACAAGTCTTCGAAGGAGTTTTGACATACTGGTTGCCAATATTAATGCATATAATACAAAGCCCTCGTTTATATTTGGCTGGTGGTGTTGCCGTCTATTTTGAATCGAATTTAGCTTGTTCGGTAAGTGCCCATAATTTATCATAAACTGATATCATTAAGGTTGACTGGAGATTTGAAAAATTTATATGTTTTCTTATACATTTATCGGCTATAAATGTTTTTGTTCAAGAAATTACTGAGTTTTTGTGTATATTACATCTAAAAATCTGTTAATTTTAGGAGACATGAACATAGATATTCTTTCCAAATAGCAGTTTTGATTATATAAACCTTATGTCATATTTTGGGCTTGAATCATTGATTAATATTCGCATGCGTGCAACTTCATTTTCTTCGACTTGCATTGACAATTGTTTTGCTCGCCTTAAGACTAATGATCTTTCATATCTTATAACAGCTTTGGCCCTAAAAATGTCTGACCAACATTTCAATCTGTTCAATCTATTATTGTTATAGGAAAGCCTAGATCCGATGGACTGGGGTCGATTTTTAACATCGACAATTCATCGCTAGCGCTTGAGGTTCATTTGGACAATATTTCGATTATTTTGCTACATATTCCTCATATAAAATCATCGTTAGATAAGCGTCCTGATAATTTAGTACTTCGCGAAAGCTGTACTAGAATGTGCACCTTAATTAATGAGGATATCAAAATAGGAAAGGAAATCTATTATTCAAAACGTTTTTCAGTTAACCGCGGTGATATAAAAAAATTGAATTTTAGTGAACGAAATTCTAACTCGTAAACCTAAAACGTCACTATAGTCAAATCTATTTTAGCTGTGAACGGAGAAATCCTTACGAGTGATTTAGAAATTACTGAGTATATTGTTATTTTACTAATATTGCTAAAGATCCAAGTGCTAAATGTGACTCTAGTAACATACGTCACCTATTAGAATTTAATTTGAATTATAGTTGGAAGATTTGCAAGAATCGCAACAATCAGTTTCGAACTTAATGAGATTATTGATTTGAAAAAATCATCTTCTCATCAGGCCGCGGCGACTGACGTTGATATTTTACATAGAAATATTGTATATATATAGAACAATACCATGTATACGTAGCACTAGCGAATTTATCCTAGTCTACGCATTACAATAAAACAACAACGTAAAAATACGTCACCTAGTTTCGATTTGCCACTTGATTTCGGTCCGACAAATTTTATATGACCCCAGTGTCTATTTATGAAGCATTTTCAATTATTTGTGCTTTAAAACCTAAATACTCTATTGATAACGTTGGCCTGGCCCCTGAGGTATTATATACTAAAAGCCATTCTTGCACACATTTCAACCTTTCGTTTAGGTGGGAGTTTACCCGATCGAAACATCGATCGTCTGTTCTTGAAAAAGCAGTTAAAAATAGGGTTTCTAGTTTTTTTAGATGAAACGGGTGTAGTGAGTATACATCAATACATGGCTTTCGTCGAGGTATGAGTACCGAATCGGCCTTGTTGGAATTCTTAAATACAGTCAATATGGTTTAAATAAAGGTAAGGCTAAAGCGTTCGACATGTTTTTTTTTTATAGTTTAATTTATTTGTTTGGCTTGAACATTATCGTTCACATCACCAAAATTTACAGTTCGGTCACATGATTCTATATACCTATGACATTTCATTGTATTTTATTTTACTTTTATTTTCTCTCTATCCGATGCACGGTTTGTCTGTGTATTCCAAAGATTAGTTGTATGTTTATGTTTCGTGATTAATATGTGAAATTATGTTCCTTTTTTTATGTTTTATTTGGTTCCCTTGATGTAAGTTATCTTCCCTTATTAAATTTCCTCATTGATTTCTCTTTAAAATTTGATTAATTCAGCGTATTCATCCTGTTTATTATCAGCTAATATTTCTTCTACTTTTTTATTCATTATTGATTTAAATTTTATCCTTATGTTGTCATATCTTTTGCAATCTTCGATTATATGTCTAGCGTCTTCTTTTGTGTTGCATGCTTTGCATTTGTCATCTTCCATTTTTTTAATTAATTTTAGGTATTTTTTATCGGAAATATGGTTTGTCCTCAGTCTTGTCAATTTTTTTATGGTATCGCTATCTAGGTTTAATTTATGGAACCATGGTTTCTTCCCAACTATCCCTTTAATACTCTTCTTGTATTGTATCCCTTTTATTGCTGTTCTATTCAAGTATTCGGTGTTCCATTTTTCATACATCAGGTTTTTCATTATGTTGATGTTTTCTTCTATTGGTGTTTTTGTAGCGATTGTTCTTCTGGTGTTTGTCCCTTGTTTGGCGGCTATATCTGCTTCGTCGTTTCCGTATATTCCTATATGGCTAGGTATCCATATTATTTGTATGTTCATTTTGTGTGTTATTGATAATTTGTGTATCTGCCTTTCGAAGTGTTTTGTGTGTGTTTTACTTCTGTAGTTGTTTATAGATGTGCATGCTGATAGTGAATCTGTGACTATTGTTTAATCTTTTATGTTGTTGTGGTTTGCTATCTTGATTGCTTCTAATATCGCTATTGTTTCGATTGATTTTATTGAGAGTGGTTCTGTTATATTGTAGCTAAAGGTTTCGTTATTGTAGTTGTTGTATATGCCTATCCCTCTTTTCCTTTTTGACATAGATCCATCTGTATATATTATCGCATAAGAACTGTGTTCTTTTATGTGGTTTGTTGCTATTTGTTTCAGTTGTGTTATGTTGTTCTTGTTTATGTCCTGTAGTTGGTGGTATAATGTTATATTTATTTTTATATTTGTTTCCTCCGGCCTTTCATCAGGTGCTTTAATTGGTATTTTATCTAATAGTTCTTTGTATTTTATGTATGTTTCCTTTGATGTTCCATGGCATTTGTTACTTCTCAGTTTGCGGCCTAGTGTGGTGTTGTTGTATAGTTGTTTTGCGATGTAAGTGTAGTTGAAGTAGTCTATTGTTAGATGGATAGGTAGGTCTCTTGCTTCTGTTATTACCGCTGTTATGGGTGTACTATTTTTTAGCCCTAGGCATGTCCTAATCCACGTATTTATTATTTTTTGCAGTATATCCATACTCTTGTTGCTAGATGTTATGGCTGCGCTGTATCTTATCCTGCTCTTTGTGAGGCTTTTGTGAAGGTTCAATAATGTTGAGGGGTGTGCCCCTCCCTTTTTTCTGCCGAAGATTCGACATGGTTGATCACAAGCTCTATATATGTAAAGGGGGTTAAGGGGAGTTTGAAATAAGCGGTTAGCATCGTATTTAGATGGTAGATCGGTGAGAGTTAAGATAAATGATAAGTTTAGCGATCCGAAATTTATTAACGTTGGTGTTCCCCAGGGTTCAGTATTAGGCCCAATGCTGTTTTTTTATATTTATACTAACTCTGTGTTTAAATTGAATCATCATGGTTATTGTACCGGGTTTGCCGATGACAATTATTTGGCTTATTGTGGGAATTCTCCCAGTAATGTTATTTCGATGATCAATTATGGGGCGGTATGTTGTACCATCACTTCGAATCGAAAAAAGTCGGATTCGAAAAAATTCGGATCGAAAAAGTGAAAGTTGTATTATTTTTGCTTTTCGAAAATAACACAACATACCGCCATTCGACTTTTTTCGAATTCGGAGAGCTGGACCACTAATGACTGTAGTATATGCTATTTACTTTCGAAAGAAATATCATACCGCCTCTGATCTAAAAGTTTTACTCACATGGTTCGACAAGCATCGCCTGATTTTAAGCCGAAAAACTAAATTCATGTTGTTTAAATTGAACATTATTATGACCGGTAACCGGTCTGGTAACATTAATATGAATATCTGAAGGTCAGAATGCGCATCTATTGGTTGCCATTCTGAGTCTTTTGACATCGAACCAGTTGACTAGTTAATTCAGCCAACCAGTATCCGCCATCAACTACTAGAATTTTCTACCCCCTTCGTGTCTATTGTAACACTCCGGTGTTAAAAATTGTATACCATGCACTAGTTATGCCTAAATTAGAATATACCGGGACGGTTGTCATGTAGGTTTATATATTCAGCAGAAAATGATTTTAAGAATCGCTTTTCGACAAAAAATTCGCTATTTTTTATAAATAAATAAATAAATAAGTTCGAACAAAAATGCTACGAAAATATTCTACCCAATTCCCTATTTTCAGAGCCAGAACTTGTCGTCGAAAATAAACAAAAGCTTCGTGAAAAATGGTTGACTCGCAACACTAAAAGCACTCTAGCAGAGTATCTCCATGCTCCATCCTAGGAAAGCTACGACTAAAGTCCTCCGACAAAAGAAGTGTGATCATATGAGATCATGCATAGAAAATAACAGCCAAACGGAACAAGGAAATTCAAAAGACTGATATGCTAACGCCAGGAATTTCACAAAAAACTTATAGCCAAAAAATACAGCCATCAAGTTTTTAAATATGGTAAACCTACTTTCAAAATCTGCTAAACTAGAACAACGGAGCGACCTTCATTAAAGGAATTGACCCTCCACCAGGTGAAGAGGTATTTGCTGAATATTCTCCAGTAGAGGAAGTATACGCAGGTATAAGTAGATTGAAAGATGGAGACACCCATCCACCCGGTCTCGACAACATTCCCGCAGAATTTATTAAGCTCGGAGAAACTTCTCTAGCATCAAATCTATACGATCTAATCGTCTCATATAAACTGCTTATATAAACTCGTTTCTTGGTGTAAATTAAAATCGTTGGTCTGTTTGTAATCGTAATTGAAGGAATTGTATCAAACTGCTTTGAAAAAACATCTGGAGTTCGACAGGAGCATGCGGTCGTGCCTATGTATATGTTATTCAATTTGGTATTCGAGCACGTACTAAGGAATAGCAACATTGAAATTTAACGCGGTATATTTAATAAATAAAGATAAATTCTTGAATAAGCAGATGATATCGTGCTTCTTGGCCGAAGAGCTGGCGGTATCTAGGACAGTTTGATACCGCTAGATCGCTATGCAGGAAGAGGTGGTTTGAAGGTGAACAGAAGCAAAACCAAATTCTTATCAACATCCAGGAGCATTCCATATCAAATGACGTAATCGGCGAGTATATTTTCGATAGCTTAGAAAATTTTAAATACCTCGGATCAGTAATACCATCGTCAAACGATACGCAGGCAGAAACAAAAGCCCGAATTACTACCGTACACCGAGTTTTTTACGTTTTCTCACTTTATAAAAGATCTGAACTGGTTTTCGGAGAGCTGGACCCTGACCACTAATGACTGTAGTATATGCTATCTACTTTCGAAAGAAATGGCATTCGTTTCATCTTTGGTCCAACAAGTTACGCAAATCGAATATCGAAATCGAATGAACCAAGAGATAAAGCAAGTTCTCAAAAACAGTGATATCATCAGGTTCATCAAATCCATTCCAGTTAGATGGATAGTTAGTTTCAACAACCACAACTGGGCCGGCTTGAGGTCGTCGAACAAAACCTACGTACAAAAGGATGCCGATACTGAAAGGCGAGAGCGATGAATAAAAACGGATTGAGAATCACAGTGCAAGCGACAAAATCTATTAATGGTATGTGAAAGCTAAAGAGAGAGAGAAAGAAATCCCGTAGAGCGAACAAATTACAATCACAAATGGTATTATGGTTCCATTATAGACTATATAAAACGGGTTAGGTAAGGTATCCTGCATTTTAGAATTCTATTTGTCAAAACCTTAGCTTTTAAAATCTTGTTCTTGAAAACAATAGGGATCGAGTAACCTCTCTGGAAATTGAATTAAGTACATTATCTTTGAATTAATTTTTAAGGTGTGTGCATTAATTTCAAATTGATTAACTGATATGCTACATATTGTAGTGACCAACCTTGTTTCCAAGCTAAGAAAAGAGGTAACAATCGAAATTGAGAAGAAACAATAACTATATTAAAAAAAATTTATCGACGGAATTGACTCTAAATGATAAAATATTCAATAGAATATATATAATATATTTAACTACGATGCTTGTTTATGACTTTCGTATTTTCCAAATGACTGGGAGGAAGGCAACAAATTATTCCGATATTAAAGCGAGATAAATGCTATCAAAATTGAAAGCTACGGCCAATCAAATTGTTAAATTCGCCAGAAATAATTTTTGAACGAATAATATTGACACGAATTCAAGGTGTAATTAAATAACTAGTAATGCCACTGGAGCTGGGATTTCCATCTGGACTATCAACAAGACATCAAGTAAAACATATTTGGCAACAGTAAAAACCAACCAGTGGGTCGATTCTGGTGTCTTTAGGACTTTGATAGCACTTTTTTCCTAAAAAATTTTTCCTATGGTTTATTTTGGTACACATAGGAATACATTTTTCCCAAATTCTTGATTAAGTTGAATATTGAAAACCATGCTCTGTAAGCGGTTAAGAAATGTAAAACATACATTAATTGTATGTAATTATAATTTTTTTGTCTAATTAAAAGAATTAAATTAAAATAATGGGGTCGATTCCGGGATCGCAAATTTTATGTTATGTTATTTTATTTCCCCGCTTCCTATTGGAATTTGTATTGAAAAAACAAAAATAACATAAAATAACATAAAATTGTAGATCCCAGAATCGACCCCAATATTGCATGAGTTGTGAAAGAATATCTTTCCGTACCCAAAGTAGGTGCGGAAAGATTAACGTCAAAACTGCGATAAATAAAGAAAAAATTCCCATGACACACTAGAATAAGCTTATAGGGGAAAAAATACAAAACTGCTATAAAAATTTCAAATTCTTTCCTATTTCCAATTCCTATAGGAAAACCAGAATCGACCCACTGGAAAGTAATTTACTCTAATTAGTAATTTAGTCTACAGTATATTTTTCGACATTGAAGAAAAACCTTTCGACCCAGTCTGGCGGGAACCCTCTCAGAAACCAAGGGAATAATCAATGCATTTTGTCAAATCGAATATTTTTTGTGGAAATACAAATAGCGAAATCACACTAACTGAATACTATTACGAGTATTATATAAATATTAGGCTGTAAATATATTTTTTATAATTATATTAGCTGGAATGAGCCTATGGTTAATGAAAAAAATTTATTTTCTTATGCCGACGTTTCGAACAAAGTTCTTGTTCGTCTTCAGGGCGATATATTTCTATAATTTTTAACAAAAAAAAATAATAAATCGAATAAGTAATAAGTTATAAGTAATTTATATATAAACAATTTCTGTAAGTTTTTTTTTGTTGACTAATTTTAAATCATATTTTGTAAATTTTATATTTTTTTTTTTGTTAAAAATTATAGAAATATATCGCCCTGAAGACGAACAAGAACTTTGTTCGAAACGTCGGCATAAGAAAATAAATTTTTTTCATTAACCATAGGCTCATTCCAGCTAATATAATTATAAAAAACTATTACGAGTACCTTTACAATAATTTATTTCTGATACAAAAATAAATGTTGCATCTGGAGTCTCACACAAATTATATGCTTATCATATATGTACCTTACCATATACGCTACGTCTGCGAACAAAAAAGAAATAATCCTTAAAAAACGTAATTTAAATTTTTAGTCTAGCGACTCCGCGGTTTGTTCGAGCACTCAACAAGCTTGCTAAATGCGATTTTACCATTAATCTAGAACGACAAATATAGGGGCCATGTAACTGGTTAGCGTAAGATACCAGTGCTCTAAATATAGATTCACATAAAATTATAAATATTTAAAAAATCTGGCAATCGGAAATTTATGGAAAGAATGAAAATTTTTTTAATAATTTTTTAAGCCATAATGATTGTCTAATGTTTAATTAATTTAATAAATCATGTTTTAAAAAAAATTTAAGTAATAAGTATTAATTATTATTAATACAAAATTTCTTTAAAATTGTACGATAAAGAATATAATTTTACAGCGAAGATTTGGGCGATTTTAATGCTGAAATCGGAAGGCACTATCTGTCCGGACTCACTGAGCTAATCAGTTTATACAACTAGGAGGATGCGAGCACATGTTTTCCATACAAGCACAATCATAAAGCATCAAGGAGATCAAACGGCGTAACGGCCAATCAAATGGAACATATTCTTGTGTACAACAGTTCTCTAATAAATGTATGAGAACGAAATGTGGAGCCTACATCGACTCCCACCAATATCTGGTAGTTAGGAAAATCTATCTACGAAGCGTTTATTAATATTGATATCCGGTTAGCTTATTACTTGTTATAAATTAATAATTTTAGAGATAAAACTTGTATAGTAAACTCTTAATTTATAATAAATGTGTGGAACTATGATTCTTTATACAAATAAACATTATTTATAAAACTAGAATTTATTAAAATAAAAATTTATTAAAATAAAACCTTCCATAGTATCGTTTCTGGAATTTTAGAGAACCAATCTACATATGTTAAATTGCAAGGCGATGTCTCAAAGACTACGTTGCCACTAGAAAATCTCGAACAGAATGAGTGAACGAAAAAAACGAGAATGACTTAAATAACAAGGGTCTGCCCAACGGAGTTTTCAAAAAAGTTATCAATCTACGAATATATCGGATGAATTTTGGGGAGTCTGACTATGTCGTCTTCGCCGGATATAGAACCACAACTTAAACGTAATAGACGCGGGCGCTCTACGGCAATATTAAATTCTTATCTTACACTACTAAACTAGAGATTTACAATGCGCTGAAACGACCAGTCATTCCATTTGATAGCGAGTCTTGCACGATAACACAAGTGACATCATGGTTATATGTAATTTTTATGTAAGATATTGGAAATGGTCTTCTTTAATTAAAAGGTAAAGGTTGTTTATGTACATATTTGAAAATGGTTTATTGTCCAAAATTCAGCTCTTTCATAAATCTGTTGCAAGAAAACAAAAAATAACAAAAAGAACTTCAAGTTTAATATAATAAACAGGAGAAACTGGATTGCACATGAAAAAAAATATCTTTTCGTTCTTTAGAACTGTTAAAGGTGTAAGGCTATGTTATACGCAAAGGAAATTTGCAAAGCTCCGTTATTGTAATACATATTTACGGTCTTACTTTGGTACCGGTTAAATCCATGCTGGAATAGAATAAATATTGTGCTCAAAGTAACAACCAAAAATTGTATTTACTTATTTTTATTAGTTGAGAACAATTATATTTTGAAGTTAAACAAAACGTAAAAACACTACTAAATATATCTAATTAAATAGTAATATGACCAAATAATATTGAATATTATTATAAATCGTAACTAATTTACAACCGGTAGAATAGAATTACATATTCTATACCTGCAAAAAAGTTGGTTTAAAACAATTCCAATTTGGAATTACATATATGGGTTGTTGTTGTAAATTTCTCAAAGTAAGACCGCAATTATAATTGGTTACTCACCTGGCAATCAATAGTTGTGTTACCCGCCGAATTTTGAATCTCTTCCACAATACACTGTTGTATATCATCCTCACTGGCTTCGCAATGTTGAAAATTGGATGCACCATTGTCACAGTGAAAATCAACACTGGACGATTGTGGAATAGCCGGAATGAATTTGATACTAAAGAATGCGAGGATAGTTAGCAACTGTAAAAAGAAACCGCATTTAAAACATCTGCTCTTGCATTTTTAACAATGTGCTACATTCGTTTTTTATATCAGTACCACTAACTTACTTGAAAAAGTAAAAAGAATAATTTTTGTTTATGAAAGCGATCAGCAATAGCACCTACCAATGGTTTCGCTAAAAGGCCGCTTATTGGAAGCACTGTATATATAGTGCCAACCACCGTTGATGAAAAGCCTAATTGCTTAGCATACGTTGGCATAAAAGGAACAATTGGTGCAGTACCTAAAATAGAATTTATATTAGAAGCATCTAGAAATATGAATTCGAGAAAATGGAGAAAATCGATTTCCCCAAACTATAGTGCTGTATCACTTACCAGCATTCCAAAGAAAATAATGTGCTTTTAATGGTAGAAATTTCTTATTGATATCTTTAAGGCCCATTGTTGAAAACGGTTTTAAGAGCAGTTAAAAAGTACGTTTGTACGAAATATTAATAAAAATTTTATTCAAAATAAATTAAAATCACATATTAAAAATACATAATAAACTAAACATAACCTCAATTACAATTCATTCACAAATTACGATTTACTTATCACATAAGTCACTTATGTAAGTATAAAATTACTTTAAAAAAATGTTAACCAAATGGCACAGAAACTAATTTAATGCTTTCGAATCCGGTTTTAATTAAAAAAAATTTATTATTATTATTATTATTTTGTTGATAGTTTGGTTGCTACTGACACTTTAAATTGCATGTACGTACGATGTTTTTATTATTGTAATATGCCAAAAATCATAATAAGATGTACCGAAAGAGAAGGAAACAGTAGTTTGATTATGTCTCTTTCGAATTCTTATAGGATAAATATTTTAAAATCCAATGTTGGAATTGACTATTGAAAGTTTTGTTGAAATTGATCGAAATTCAATGGCAACTAGTTATATATCAACAAGCTTTATAGAATTCCACTTATCGAAATTTTATTGCCATGATCAATTACAATTATTTTAATTTTCCACACTTTAATATTTTTCTACTGTAACACGTTTACACCACATTAAACATCAATCTTTGTTACAACTATTGCAACTAACTTATCTGAATATGGGTTTTAAATTAATTTGCAGATGTAGAGAAATTACTGTTGCACCAAATGTGGCTACGACTAGACTGACTCGATTCTTACTTTTTCCTATGTACTTATCTGTTATCAGTGAAATGAGATATTTTTATCAAAATGGCTTTGTGATAACAATACAAACATTGTATTTGATATTAATAGAAGACAACTTTGTCTTTATACGACTACATATGGTAATATTACCTAAAGCGTTGAACTCAATAAAAAAAATAGAAATAACGAAAAATTGGCGGTCGGCAATTTAATTACGTAGATGCAAATTTCATTATCACATAAATTAATGACGTACTATGTCGTGCTTTATTAAATTAACTAGAGCGAATTAGAATCGCGTGCTGACTGCTGCCATGCTCAATCAAACAATTTATTTTTATCGTAGACTTTGGACTACACTACAAATAAAAAGTAAAAACGATATGTGTATACTTGACTAATTACCTATGTATTTTGTATTTATATGAGACATAATATAAGTAGATATCGTCGGCCGAATCATATAATATGTATATTTTTCCAATAGTGGTCATATTTTGTTTTGGGAAGCCCGCTTTCTTATTAGCAGACTTCTTAAAGTAATTGTAGTAAACGTTTAATGCTGTATGGTATCCAAAAAGCAAATTTATTTTTGGTATATATGTATCGATATTTAAATACTCAATGATGTGTCCAAAATGGTTTGTTTAAATAAAATAATTTCTTAATTTTTATTATTTCGGCTCTTATTAAATCTTGCTGGCATATAACAAATCAATAACCAATAATATTGGACATATAATTTTTAATTGGTTGGTCATTTAGGCCTCTATAAAAAAAATAAAATTTAATCGCCATTGCGGCGTAAAAGCAACATCGTAGCTATACTTTGTACACAATTTTCGATTTTCTACGGCATTTCAAGGCTAATCTTAATGATCGGTATTAATATCCCTAGATTTTATGATCCTTAAAACCCTGATGCAAAAATTATGAAAGGATTAGAGATAAAATAAAAATAGAAAAAAGGTATACTTTGAAACCTAACTATAACTATATTTGCTATAACCAAACGAAATGTTTTATTTCGATAAAGCTCATCCTACTCAATTTACAATTTTCTGTGGTCAAAAACTGATTTTTATGATTAGTTTCATAAAAGATTTCATCAATTCATATTGAAACGCTATAATATGCTCCTGATCGATCCATATGTTTCCTTCTGCGCGGTCCCGTGTAATCAGTATTCTAAGGCAAAACCTTGCTTCTCCAATATCTTTCATCTTAAAATTTTTCATTAATTTGGTTTTGACCGATGACTTGTGTTGTTGGTCATTTGAAAATAATAAGGAATCATCAACATTTAACAAAAAAGGCATATTGTCCCCTTCTATTGTGTAGTATTTGCAAGGACCAACATCAGATTGCAATAGTCTAAGTTGCCTTACTATTTTATCTATAGTGGTTGATTCAAAACACGAATAGGCTGATTAACACCATAAAGTGACTTCTTAAGTCGACATACTTTAACGTCATTCAATTTGCAGTTCCTCTATTACTCATTGCTTTAAGGACTGGTTATTGAAGCAGCTACCATTCTAACCAGCGAAATTGGTAGTGGATCACTGGAGAGAACATCATTTCCAAGGGGCTCGGTGTACAGTTAGCCTCGTTGGTTATTTAGCAGGGAGTAGCACGTGCAGGTGATGTTAATATTTGGGCTAGTATAATGACCTACGAGACCGACGCCCCTTACCCCCCCCCCCCTCCCCCCCGCCTAAACCAATTATAGAGAATGTGAAGTAGCGGTACAACTAAAAAGATTATAAGAAACACGCTAATTGACTCAAAATACTAACTTTACAAGAGAACGGATTCCAACTTGTAATATTTCTGTATCTTTGTGGTAAAGGAAACGATACACCTTATAATTATGACCTGGATAACAGTCATCGGGTGGGACCAGGTAAAGCACCAAACTAATATGTTAACGCGGACTCTATCAAATACTCATGCACATGTGACCACCATGAACTATTCTACGAAAGTTGAGGATCCAATTCTAATGGAAATTATATTTATTTGAAGAAAGTGGTGTAAATTTAGTTAAATAGATACAAAAACTTACCCTCTTGTCGCCGAGACTCGAGCGCTCAAGGTTCCGCCCAAGAGAATGGACACCCTTGCTTACCGATGCCCTAACTTTTGTTGTTAGCTCACGTCACTTATATGTACCTACACCACCAAGATCACTCAACTACAAAACTTATAAATCAAAAAAAAAATCACTATATCTAATCAAAACTTAGATTAAAGAAAAACACTACTAAACTAAACACTGTTTATCAGTTATAATTAAAAAAACTTAAAATTAACCGAATAATTGAACTTAAAAAAAATTATGACAAGAATGTGTGCCCGTTAATATCTCTCGAGCTGCTTGGCTGCTACGTTACGCTGATTATTGATGATAACGGAATTATACCGTATTCATAGGTGTGGCTATTGAACTAAACACGCGGGCCGTGATTCTACACCCTCGTTTATAGCAATAGATCAAGGTGATCACTGGCCCGGTCCGCCCAACGTATCTTAACAATACGAAATATCGTATTATACTCTATTAAAAAAAACAATTCAAGAAAATACAACACATTAGTTCTTTTCCGTGATGTACGGGTATACACTATGTTACCTGGATAAATGTTTCGATTTTATTTAACTCACGTACGCGGTACGATTAGTATTTCACTAATATTCCAATAGGACAAAACACCTATTTATTTTATATTTTTCCTTTTTTTATTTTTTTACTTTTTAATTTGTTTCCTCCACAAGAACAAAATACTTTAGAATTTATTTTAATTTATTTATTTTAATGATAATGTAGCAACCTGGAGGCTCCACGCACAAAAATCGAATGAGCGATCATAACACCGAATAGCCAAACATTATTTTGTTTGGTTGTAATCAGTACCGTTCTTAAAATGAACAGGTAGCCTTTTAAGTGCGTTAATACTAACACTCATAAAGTGCAC
Source organism: Nephrotoma flavescens (assembly GCA_932526605.1). Taxonomy (NCBI): domain Eukaryota; kingdom Metazoa; phylum Arthropoda; class Insecta; order Diptera; family Tipulidae; genus Nephrotoma; species Nephrotoma flavescens. The sequence continues at coordinate 141,882,961 of OW052222.1, forward strand.
TGATCAACAAATCTGACTATAAGTTCAAAACAGAAACGTTTTACGCAGGTTACCGGCATAAGGGCAACAACAACAATCACAATACGAGTATGTACTATTGTACTCCACAAAATTTATTTTATATTTTTATTGGTGGATAATTGTTATGATCGTTATTAGATATTATCGCTTGTACAACGGGTGATACTAAAGATATGTATCCGTGGTTTTAAATATGTTAACCCAAAACTTGGCACATTACAGGACAGGTGCTATTTTCGAAAGCCAATTCATAAATAGCAGCTGAAAATGCATATAGGATGATAGACAATACAAATTATGTTTCGGTTCCCGATTTTAGGGTGAGATATCTTTAGCATGATAAGTGCCAATTACTTTGTCTTCATCGTTAACCAATAAATAATTAACTAACCCTATTCTTCGGACTACTTTGGCCTTAATTCTAGAGGGAGCTAATTTAGCTGAAAATTGCCTTGTTGCATCACTTTGATGGAAAGACTTCACAAATACGGTTTGACCAGGTTGATATTCTATCGCTCGTGTGCGTAAATTGTAGGAGTTAGCGTATTTTTTGTAGGCGTTCTGTAAATGTGTCCTTATTTTGTCATGAACTATTGGTAACTTAACATTATTTGGAAGATTTTGGAAGTCGGGGTCGGACAACCATTTGGCTTCTTTCAATAGCCTATACTGGTCTCCATGATAAATCCTATGGTATCCAAACATTAGATAGTGGGGGTTATTTTTGGTAGATTGGTGAACAGAACTTCTAAGGGCGGCAGCTATTTCAGAAATATGAACATCCCACTTACGATGATTTTCTTTTAGGTAAGAACTAAGAACGGATAGCGGCAATTATTGAACGATTTACCCTCTCCGAAGCGTTAGCCTGAGGCGAGTATAATGCGGTATATATAGGTCTAATCCCCTGTATTTTGAGAAAGTTGTTGTATAAGTGACTTTTAAATTGCACGCCGTTGTCGGAATGAAGATTCTCCGGTACTCCAAAAATATCAAACGTATCTTTAAGGTATTCTATAATTTTTTCGGTTGAAGCTTTTGCCAATGTTTTCAGTAATACGAATTTTGTTAGCTGATCTAGAATGATTAATATCATAGTTTTGCCATTAGATGATCTAGGGTATGGACCTAATAAGTCTATATATACTGTTTGCCACGGCCTTTCGGCAAATATGGTTTGTCCTAATGGGGGGCGCAACAATTTGTTCGTTGCCTTGGTAGTTTTGCAAATTTCACAATTCGTAACATATTCATAAATTTGCTTAACCATTCTGGGCCAATAATAAAAGCGCCTAATCCTCTCAAGAGTTTTTCCTACACCACCATGGGCAGCTAGGGGTAGATCATGCTCCTGACGTATGATTTGCGTAGTCATGGGCTGCGGAATATATAACTTCCACGTTGGGATATCAGTGAGGCTCTGGTCGTCTTTCGGCTCAATTCGAATGTATAGGCGATTTGCAGAAATTCGGAGATTTTCATACGATTCCGGATTACTTTCTATCTTATTTCGCAACCTTTCATAATCCTCGTCATCGAAATCAGAAGAACCTAAATCTATTCCAGGGGAGGACAAATTTACTTGATCATTCAGTTCATCCAGCGAATCGCAATATATCCGTGAAAGGGCATCTGGTACTACGTTTTGCTTTCCCTTTTGATGTTCTATATTGAAGTTAAACCCTTGGAGCTTCAAACTCCAGCGAGCAAGTCTTCCCGCCAAATCCTTCTGCGTCATTAACCATTTCAGCGCCGCGTGGTCGGTAATCACCGTAAATGGGAATCCCTCTATATATGCTCTAAATTTCTTTATTGATTTTACCACTGCCAGGCACTCGAGTTCTGATATAGAATAATTTCTTTCAGCTTTGTTTAATTTAGCCGACATAAAAGCAATTGGTTGTTCACTGCCGTCTTCAGACTTTTGAAATAAGACCCCACCTAAACCCTCCGTACTGGCATCGGCTCTTATATAAAATCGCTTACTGTAATCCGGGTTAACCAGTACCGGCGCCGTTGTTAAAAGGTATTTAATTTTATCAAAGGCAGCCTGAATTTGAGGACTCCAAACAAAAGATATGTCTTTCCTTAGCAAAGATGTAATGGGTGCGGTCACTTCGGCGAAATTGGACACAAATCGACGATACCAGCTGGCCATACCCATGAAGCGTCGAACTTGTTTGACAGAGACCGGTTGGGGAAAATTAACAATCGCCTCGATTTTCGCCGGATCGCTTCGCAGACCATCCTCTCCTACTAAGTATCCTAAATATTTTATTTGGCGCATAACGAAATGACTTTTACCCATATTGATAGTTAAACCAGCCTCTCGCAGTTTCGCCGCTACCATTCGTAATAAATTCAGGTGATGGGTAAAAGTGGGCGACACTATCAATAAATCGTCTAGGTATACAAATACGTTTTCCCTGAGTTCATGCGGGATAACCATATCCATTAGTCTGCACATCGATGCCGAAGCATTACAAAGACCAAATGGCATTACGCGAAAATGATACAACTTTTGGCCAGGTATGGAAAACGCAGTTTTTTCTTTGGACTCTTTCGTTATAGCGGTATTTGCCAATAGGCATCTTTTAGATCCAAACTTGTAATAAATTTTGTATCTCCAAGTCTACCTAACAATCCCTCTATATGGGGAGCCGGATATGCGTCTTTCTTTGTCACTAAATTTAGTTTACGCGAGTCGAGGCATAGCCGCTTTTTACCATTTGGTTTTGGCACTAGTAATACCGGCGAACTCCAAGCACTATTGCTTTCCTCGATCACGCCTTTCTCCAGCATCTCTTTGACCATCGCATCCATATCCTGTTGAACAGCAGGCGATATTGGGTAATGTCGCTGTTTTATCGGCTGCGCATCTCCTACGTCTATCTTGTGCTCGTATAAGGTAGTTCGTCCTAAACCTTGTTTCTCGAAAGTTGGAAAAGACTCTTTCACCTGCTTAAGTAAAGAGGCTTGAAACTCAGTAAGCGTGTGCATGGGATTGTTATCGAGTTCCATTCGTAATTCATTAACTTGGATTGTAGCCGGGGCTATATCGAATGCGGACCAAAAATTTATGCCTAAGTATAATTCTCCTCGAAGTGAAGGTACAACAAATATGCGAAGGATTTTCTCTTTATTTTGATATTTGACTGGTGCGTTGATATATCCAATGATGGTGTTGGGTGTCCCGTCAGCCGTCCGAACAACCGAGTTTATTTTATGGACTTTCAATTGTGTATTTTCTAGAAATTTCAATGAATTGTTTCCTAATATACTAATTGTAGCACCACTGTCCATCAAACCTCGTTTAGTGATACCACCAATTTCAACATCCGTGTATGGCCTTGGATCGAGATTGCTCACCTCTATTTCATTTATCACGACTGTTGCACACTCTCTTCGAATACCACGTTTTATCTTGAAGTACATTATATTACGGGCAAGATTATGACTCCCCTTTTTATCTATCGAGGATATTTTGGCTTTAAATGGGAAATTGCTTTTACACGGTCGTTTAATAAGGTAATGTGATTGGCAGGGTAAGGTAGCATGAGTCTTATCATGCCGGATATCTACATTTACTTTTCTTCCGTCTTCTGATAGATCTTGATTGGTCTGGGTGGTTGGTCTGATTTCTCCGAACGCATTGTCCCAGAATTCAATACGTTCGCCTGTCTGTTTCCCCGTATGGGCTTATTTTTACATTGTAGACAAAATGGCTTAATCACCCCCTTTTTACCATCTGCGAGTATCTGCAAGGATATTCCAAAGTATAGAAACTATAAATGCATGCCTATTGGAAAACAATAAGGGACTGCATATAGACAACAAGCTACAGCGAAAGAGCTTACATCCTTAGAATTGCTATTTGGAACGCGAATGGCTTACCAGAGCAAGTTCCGAAGCTAGAATTTTTTCTAAGCTTGGAGAAGATAGATATATGTCTTGTGTTGGAAACTCATTTAACAGAAGGACTATCATCTGACCACTCGCCTGTGATCATGACTCTGAGTCGAATGATAAAAATTGATACCTTGCGTAAATTAACAAAAAATAAACCAATTGGGATTTATTCAAGAAATTAGTTGAAGAGCGAACAAATCTTCGCCAACCAATTAGAACAGAGATGCAGCTGGAAGATGAACTAGAAACATTCAATAATAATATCAACAAGCGCAGCTTGGGGGAGCTCTCCTATTCTTCATACCAACACCACAAGGGAACGCAACTATCCTCTTGAAGTCGGAGAACTAATCAAAGAGAAATGAAAAGCTCCAAGAATCTGGTAGCAGACTCGTGTCCCGTAACACAAAAATACCCTCAATTTTCTGTGCAACAAATTAAAACAACTAATAAAGGAAATAAAGAATGAAAATAAATAATTTCGAGGTTTTTCTGAACTAAAGGATGATGAGTAATTACTTTGGAAAGCAACCAGAAGAAAGCAACTAATTAAAAAGGAACCAAAACACATGTGCCACCTTCCAAAAATGATGACAGCCTGTGCGACAAACAGAAATCTCACTATTTGCTGCTTATTTGGAAGAGACTTTTCAACCGTGGCCGAGACAAACAGCAAATTAAAATACAACTGTCGTAAACAAAGTAGCTGATCTTAACATAAGACATGCCTTAATAGAGCTTAAAACTGAAATCAATAATAACTTATCATAAAGCTCCAGGTTATGACTTAATTACTGGGCAAATTGTGAAAGCCATTCCCGAGAAAAGTTTTCGAAAATTATTTCAAATATTTAATGCAGCTTTCAGATTGTATTATGTTCCACGTCAATGGAAGGTGGCTAAAGTAATTATGATTCCTAAATTAGGTAAACCAACAATTGATAAAAAATTATATAGACCGATATCACTTCTACCGGTCATATCAAAAATATTTGAAAAACTTGCACAAGAGCTCAAACCTATAATAGAAGAGAGATGTTTAGTTCCACCACACCAACTTGAGACAATGTTTGACACCCAGGGCTAGAACTTAAACTGTATCCACATGCCCAACCAATTTTATCAAACTCTTAAATCCTATAGAAGATCTAAAGTGTCAAACTTGAAAACTAAACAGAATATCAGCAAGAATACCACAAGGTAACGTATTTGGACCTGTTCTGCTCATTCTTTATACGAGAGACTTAGACTTACGAATATTCAAGGTACTACCACAGAATAGTTATATATCTATATACTACCACAGTTATATCTAAACAACAAAAAATTAATAAAAAATGAAAACCAAATTTTGATTTATTAATGTAAAAAATAATTCTTCAGGATATTTTTGAAGTTGTGCAGCAAGATACAAAAACCGACTATCAAGGCGAGCAGCAATGTGCACAGTTGGCAGAACTACCAGCAGATGGTTGGTTTGCCAAGTTGGAAAGGAAACTTAATCAAATTCAGCACGCCCAAAATCTTCAAGTTCAAAAGCTAAGAGGAGAAATGAAGTCTATAGAGGTGAAATTCGATCGCCAGCTCAAGGAAGTGCAGCTGAAGGACAAATAAGGCAAGAATTTGAAAATAAAATTAAGCAAGCGGGGCCACACATACCTCGTAAGCTTTTCGAGATGGCCAGCTAAATAAAACGTTTTCAACTGAACCAGTTGCTTGAACCTCAAGGGGAATTTTAAGGCCTCCGACATTCGATGGAGACATCTCATTCGAGAGTTTAAAAATACAATTGTAGTGGCGAAGCGGAGCAGCTCAACACACTCATTTTGGCCCTTCGTGCGAAAGCTGCCATGTCTTGCAAACTGTATCCGAGTTCAACTCCAAAGCAAGCGACGACTACTTGGGCAAGCCTGCCAGACCTAGAGAGAGAAGTAACGAAATTGGCGCGTCACTTATGGCAATGCACTTGCAGATGTGTTAAATTATCTAACAATGGATGTGTAATTATCTCAGTGCTGTCCAGGGCGACCATCTGAAACTTCATTTAAGAGCCAATACTAGAGGTAGAACCATGAATGAAGTCTTGGCGTTGTTGTTAAAATACGAGGATGCCAGAGCAAGTTTAGCCGCTGGCACAGTAAAGTTCCGCAAGCTGGATTTAGATGATATTGCGGAGATAAAGACTATATATAATAAGAGAGGAATTAAGGCGACTGTTCGAGTGCGAATAATTAGAATCACACTTTTCCACCGATTTATTGGACACAATGTAGCTTATAATTTTATTTTTTTTTATGATTAGGTTGGTCGTCTGCGAATATTTTGCTTAATGTTAAAAATATTTTGTCTTTGGTGGACGTAATTTGATTGGTGGAAAAGTGTGATTCTAAATAACCGTTCAAAACTATTGGATCCACAGAAAATTACAACAATCAAATGTTGAGCCAGGTGACATCAAAAGCCATTTTCTAGTAGGATTGTTGAGGGTGAGTCTGGCAGTGGAAAGATCAGACAAAAAGCACGATATCATATTCAAATCCAAGAATTTGGCCAGCGCGAAGTTACAATGTTGCCTTTCCTTACTATGGTACTTATAGCATCTCCCTGTCGAACACCAATTGTTATTTCAAAGAAGTCTGATACAGCTCCGTACAATTCTACATACAGACCCAGACGTTGTTAATTTACACAAAGAAACGAGTTTCTCTGGAACTCCTATAGACTCTGACAAGTACAACGTATTTTGTAAACAGTTTTCGATACAGCTATGCCACGATAGTTTCACATTTAAGATGATCGCCTTTTTTGTGCTGCGGCCATATGAGCATGGTCTTCAAATTCTTATTCAGCCCCTCTTAGTCTCAAATATAGAGACGAGCTTAACCATTTCTGAGAGGATTCCGTCGAGACTGGGTGCCCTTCAACTTTTCAATCTAATAATTACTGTGTCTACTTCCTCTACTGTGTGATATTCGACAAAGACTACTTCACCTGGTATGCAATTGCTCTAATGGGGGTGACGTCGTTGTTCCGATTTAGTAGATTTTGAAAGTACGGACGTTAGCCATCGTTTGTTCTCAGCTAATTTTCTTGTTCCGCTTGGATGTTACGATGTTTTCGATACATGATTTTATATACTCGCGTTTTTTATGGCGTAGTTATTTAGTCGTAGCTTTCCCAGCACGGAAATATTCTGCTAGAGGGATTCTAGTGATTTGTTTATTTTTGACGACCATACCCCGGCCGACCGTGTTAGGAAGTCGCTGTCCCAACTATCTTATTTCAATAAGGCCAGGTATTTTGAAGATTTTCCATTGCGAATCGTAGTCAACATTCCGGGAAAAATTTTCGTCAATTCTTATACCTAGGTTTAACCTTAAAATAGGAATTATTTAAAATTTGTATCAGTTTTCATAGCAATAAGCTATGTCAACCGTTATAGTGCTTTAAGCCATTACAATTCAAAAATTGTATCGTTTCCGTCCCTAGCCGCGTGGAGGCAAGTACCGTCCGGACACCCGGTCCACTATTGCGCAATATTCCGTTCTTTTAAGATATTGATCAGTTCAGCACAATGTGGCCGAAACTGCGGGAGGACTTTTTCGCTATTAGTAGTATTGGCGGTGGTAACTCGTGTAGGTTTATGTTACCCAGCCACTTTTATTCTAGTGACATGACTGTCACCTCGTTACATTTGAAAAGTAGGTGATTGGCATCTTCTACTTCTGAACTGCATAAACATTGACATTGGTTAGTTATCTTAAATCTCTGAAGGTAGGCTTTAAACTTACCATGACTAGAGATGTCTTGGCTCATAGAGCTCTTCCAAAAGCCAAATGTATGCCTTCCATTGGCTGATTCATTCCACCTTCTTTGCCCTAGGTCAATTTCCTCTATTTCCCTTTTATTATTAAATTGATCGTTAAATTGATCATGCCTACTATCTGCAACATGTACTTTTTTACCTATTTTATTTTGGGTGCTTCTTCTTAGGTGGTACATGAGAGCGCTCACTTTTTGATTAGAATATCTACAGGGAGCACGCTGGCCAGAACCACAACAGCATCTTTAGACACTGTTCCAATGATCTGATGTGCTGACAGTTTAACTTGTCATACCATCCCACCGCCGCATACGTGAAGAGCGTCTCCGCCACATCTTTGTAAATTAATACAAGTGTTTTATGTTTAAGCCCCCATCCCTCTCTTGAGACTTGCGCCAAGGAGTAGAATAATTTTTAGGCGCTTTCACAGAGTTTCAAGACGTGAGATGCTACTCCCGGTATTTTGAGGTGGGAGACATCCACTTCTCTGCAAGCATGTGCAAATGTTTATATCATGATGATAGACTTTTTGCAAGACAGCCTCTCGCTTCAGAGGGCAAGAAGAACGGCGTTTGTTTTTTTTTGGTTGTTTATAATTCGCCAATGAATTGCCCTGACATATAGTGTTATTGATTATTATAATCAAAAAATTGCTGCATCTTCTTCTACATCCTCTGCTTCAATTAGCGTTACCCCTTCTAATTTAAACGGAATTAGACTCATCTGTAAAGCGAAATTTATTGGAACTGTCTTGGACTAAAGTTTAAACTGAGTTTGTAAGGTAAACTTTTTAGACAGTGTCAACAAGATGTATCTATTTACTCGTGCAAGAACGAACGAGCCCTATTCCTGAATACGATACGAAAACGAAAGATTCCTATTCAATTTTAAATAAGAATCGTACGAATCGCTGGTTCAATTCAAATATGAATTTTGCATTTTCGTATCGTATTCAGGAATAGGGGTGCAGGATTTCGCTTTAGACAGTTCAGAACTGCATCGCTAATCTCTAAAATTAATTTCACCAGAATCGGTTAAGAAATGGTATTTTATTATGAACGATAAAAGTTCCTTTAGAAAACGTATTCCAGAACTTTATGCAAAATTCATGTTGAAATCCGAAGCCTATCCTAAACATAGATCAATCGACTATAGTTGTTTAATAAATAATCTAGTTGGGACACCGGCTCTACACTACCATAGTGAGACTGGTACATTTGAACGGATGAGTGTATATCAGTTAAAAGATTTTCTATTTTATTATTGTTTCTGAACTCTCGGATATTGTGATTTTCCTATTTGAACTAAAGTTACTTATATGGAAATGATGGGAAAGGACAAGGTGTAGAGAACGCTCTGTATATACATAAATACATCCTGCTAATATACGCAGAACATATTTGAGGTCATGTGTCCAGTAAGCAATTGTCAACCATTAAGATTAAACGACTGTCAGCAATAGATCAATGGCAATGTCTCTGGACAGGACACTCGACGATAAAAGTTTCGGAGCTGGCGAATCTTGATATACCCTCTATCCTTTGCTAAAAGGATTCGAACAACTTCCTTCCAAAGAACTGTGGAAGATTTGCACTGAAAATTAAAACGTTTTAATTTTTCACTGAGCGAGCTAAATGGTAGAATATGAGCTGGGGTCCTATTCCTGAATACGATACGAAAACGGAAGTAAGGAAGAGCAGCTGGTCTCTTCTGTGATCAATTAAATCACTGTGTCTGTCACAGAATGACAGACAGTTCAGGGTTATCAAAAATGGAGCGCTACACGAAAGAACAACGTTGGTCAGCTACAGTTCGCAATTTTCGTATCGTGCAAAATGTGATCGGAATAGTAATTTAACTTCAACAACTGTGAAGAGAATTAATTAAAAAAGTGAGGAAGACTGATCAATTATTGTGCTTAGGCACTCTGGTCGGCCTTCAACACAAAACATCGAAGCAGTTCGTGAGATTGCATGAACATCAATTCAGCGCTGTGGTTAAGAAGGGGATATTTCGAGAAGCTCTACAGCGTATTCTCATTAAAGATTTGCATCTTTTTGCTTTCAAAGTTCAATTGACTCAAGAACTGAAGTGTAGGCTCATTTACATCTTAGGGCAATTTTCTGAGATAGTTTTCATAAATTCTCTTGAAAATTATGGGTAATCTGTTTTTATTTAAATAAAATTAAAATATTTTAAAAACAAACAAAACTAGGCACGTCTATTGTTGTTGTATATCCCTTTTGTGTTTTACTATCACAATTGTGTGGCTACGGCAAAAGTACCATGCCAAAAATTTATTTTTGTATGTGTTTTGAACCAACTTACATATTTTTGTATTTCTTTCAAACTTATTTTCGTTCGAAAAAAACACTAACTTGAAAACGTCGTACTTGAAAACAAGTGAAATTTTTTATCAAAAACGCCATTACATACTATGATTTTTTACTCACACACTTGTGTGGTTTGGACTTTAATTAAGCCATTTTTTTTGGTTGAAAAAAGAATATTTTGATCAAGCTTGCATAACTTCTCCAAGTTTGAATGCTAATGGCAAAATATTTTAAAAATTATATCGAGAAAAGTAAAAACTAAGCACCAGTTTCCATAATTGAATCGAACGTTCACAACTTACTCTTACTTTAGTGAAGAACACTGCAAATGCAATATGATAATTTAGTTTTTTGTGTCTAAATTTCAAGACATGAATGTGAACGACACGAGATTTGAACAAGACCCATACAGCCCAAAAAACAACTTAATTACTGCATGAGTCATTTCCTGGTTGTGTAATTTCCCGTTTTGATGATCAGGCTCTAGCGCCCATGCGTATTAACGCCGTTGGACATTTTCTTTCGATGTTTTGAAGTCTAAGGTTTATGCCAACATGTCCACTTCTTAGCTAATTATGTTTTAATAGTTAAAATTATTTAATCCAATATTTAATATTTTACGTATAATTTTATGAATATATATCCGCAACGATAATAGACACCTTAAGAGGTGTCGTAAATTTTCGATAATATCGAAAAAAAAACGCAGGCGGAAAATTTCTACGTCGAAACAAAATCGCGGACGAAAATTTCATAAGACCCTCAGTTATATTGGGTATAAAAATACCCTACAACAATAAATGAACGGAATATAATAAATATATTCGTTGGGTAATATTTTCACAATTGTTTGTTTGTGTAATGCACCATTTGACTATTTGAGTGCAGCATACCCCTATTCAGGTTCTCACCTCACCGAGTGACTCCATACAAACTAATCACATTTGCATAGTAATTTTAGGTGAGGTGAGAATCGTAGTACAGGTATTAACACCCCTATTCTTTTAGTCGTGTCACCTGTTGTTTCATACGACAATCATCTTTTCATATTCTCTTATCCAGTTGTACTTTGCATGAGCGACCGACGAATTTTGTTTGAAAATGCATAAAAACGATGAAATAGACCGAATACTTATACTTAAAAGTGATGATCACAGTGAGGTAAAATGGGCGATCACCGTGATCGATTAAGTAGCGCTATCAAAGCGCTCAAGCGTACAACTGGGGAGCTATTATGAAAATTCGATATCGGATCCGAAAGCGGATTGTGCTATTATGAAAATTCGATATCGAAAAATCCACTATTATGAAACTGAAAAGAGAAAACGAAGTCGTATTTTCCGAAAATCGAATGCCAAGATCCGACTGCTATTTAGGTGACGAATTTAAATCACTATATTATTTTTACGAAATATAAAAACTAAAAAAAAATTAAATTAAACAATATTTAAAATGTAAGTACATATATAAAAAAATATTCAGATTTAACCCTTTGCACTCGATTTATTTTCAAGCTAGTTAGGTACTTGTATTATTTTTAGCTGAATGAATTAAAATAATTTACAGTGGTATAACAGTGGTATTACTATTATAAAATGTTTTAATTTTTGTGATCTTTTTCAGTGTGGTACTTTTTTTACTTTACTTAGTCTACAGACTGATATACGAGTTTTACAGTAAATTAGTATTGTCACGTCCAATGTGACGTGCAAAGCGTTAAATGATAATTATTGAATTTATTAGGAATACAACTGCAGCATTATTGCTAACTTCATTCTCATATTTGACAAATTCGGCCAAACTATTTCATAATAGGAAAATTCGAGGCGGATCGGATTATTTCAAAATAGCCCCCCTGGGTAGTTGAATGAAGCCGACAATGTTATTCCGTTAGTCGTTTAAAAAGTTTCCTGTCATCGAGGTGAAACTTGTAATCATGCGAATTGTTTAGGCGATACAAACATGGAGGGACAAAATGTAGGTTTAATAATTATATTTATTTTGATACGATTTGATTTATTTTTGTCACGTCACCTCAGTCGACTAAGAGAATAAAATTTTATAGACGAAGCGACACGACAATTGTCGCGTCGTATAGGGAGGGGTCTAAGCAAAAAGTACAAAATTGTCGGCGTTTTCTTTGGACCACGCTTTAGCTTGTTTGTGTTTATGTACCGTAAAAAGTGATCATGTCGTTTGCGTAAATCTTTATTGATAAATAAAATTCAAAATAAATTTTTCTTAAATTTTATTCTATTGATTTTCATCAATTTTCTTTTTGTATTTTGTAATAATTTTTGTATAGTTTTCTGTTTTTTATTAATTAATTTTTTAAATTAATATTTTATTTAGTTTATTATTTTAATATGTATATAATATTATAATTACATCAAAAATGAATTAATTATAATTATATAGAATAATTTTTTGTTATAATATTATTACAATAATAATAATTTGTTTAATATTTATTATATTTTTTTGCATTACACTAAAAATAATAATAATCATAAAACAATAATGCTTGAGAAAATAATAAAACTCTAAAAAAATAATAATTTTGTAAATATAATTAATATTAATTTAATTAATATATATTTGTAATATAATAAGTAATATAATTATCTAAAAGTTCTAAAAATTTTTTTATTCACTTAGTTTTTTTGTTAAATTTTGTAATATTTTTAAAAAATCTACGTTTCATTATTTATTTTATTATATTTAAAAAATATTTTTTTTTATTTGCGTGTATAATATATAAATTTATTTGTTTAATAAAAAAAATTTATTAATAAGTTTGTATACATTAATATAAACTATTTACAGGAATGTACATTTATGTAATTGTTTATAATTTAATTTATTTCATTGTGCAATACACTACATAAAATAATTAAATAGAGGACTAAAATTAGTGGAAGAATTAATAGAGGAAATTAATTAGGTTGGTAAATAACAAAACAAAAAATTACTAAGAGATTCTCTCTTAATTATTATAAATTACGAACGATAGTTACAATTAAACAAACAAAAATATTTTTTTGTCATGTATTACATTTTATATAATGAAATAATATTAACTATTTTTAATTAACAGTGTTGTCTTTGGTTTTTATTCTTTTTTTATGATGAATTTCTTGTTGTTCTTAATGTAAACACACTTAGTCCATCTTTGCAATGAATATATTTCAAAATATATAATATTGATGAATGTTACAATATTTAATTTGATATAAAACAAATTAATATTGATTTTATAAATTAAAAAATCTAATTCCATCACCTAACAGTAAATTAAAAACTATAAAATATAAATTTATAATTTAAAAATTAATTATGCGATGAAATTTTCCGATTTAGCCAAAGTAATGCGAATTTTTAGCATTTAGAAGACTGAGGGAAATCTTCATAGAAGACAGAATTTGGGAGGAACTGGTATAAAATCTTTTAGTTTAAATCTCCCACAAAATAATAATTAAAAATTTTACACCTCGTTATCAAAAAAATCCATCACACTTGACATCCACATACGTCTGACAAAACTAACATTTTCTACCAAAATCTATTTAAAATCTCTAAAATATCGATAGTTACACATACAATTATTATTTATAGATTATTATAATTAATTAAAAACTAAACACAAACGTCCACGTTATAATATTTTTAAAAACAAACAATAAAAATGTTCACTTTGATATTTTGTTGCAACGCAGCACCGCGCAACATCGTTTTTTTTATCTTTCACTAAACAGAACATATGTATTAGGAAACAAAATTAATAATTAATTAATTAATAATTATAACTATTAAGAATTTTAACTTATTTATAAATTTCTCTTTGGCAAGTTTTCAATTTTCCAATAAACTTTTCACTTTTCACAATATTTAAACTAAATAAGAAACAAACACAGTGTAACAATATAAATTAAAAAATTAATTTTATGGAAACCACGGTCGATTCATAGAATTCATAGCATCATAATGTTTATGCATTAGCGGGTGGTATGCCGATTGAGGATATGTACCGGGTGGGGCACCAGCTGCTGCCGCACCTAGTAAACTTTGATTTAACATGTTATTCACATATTGTTGATAGATAGCAGGGTTTGGAGGTTCCAGTTGCGAATTCACAAATGGATATGCGGCTCTTGATGGATGCGATAAAAATTGATGATAAGGAGACGCGGCAGCGGCTGCAGCAGCTGCCGCCACTGTTGAATTATTTCCGGTCGATTTATCCTCCGAAGTTTCGGGTGTGCTACGATGCGGTGTCCCTATATAATATGGATTTGATGTACTCCTGTAATCATCTAAGTAAGTTGAATTTTCTCCGTATAAACCCAATCCGGTTGGTGTTGGTCCAAAATTGAATGCACTACCCGGAACAACACTCGATGTTTTTAATGAGATGGGTGTAGGTTCCGTCGTTGCAGGAGCATTTTTGAGACCAGCATAGGACTGAAATCCTTGTTGAGATTGTTGCACTTGTTGAACTACTTGTTGATTAGTTTGGGTCTGCATTTGTTGTTGCGATAAATTTTGATTTCCGATTGTTTGGGATTGTACAGCTGCGGCAGCAGCCGCTGCAGAGGCCGCAGCAGCAGCAGCTTGTGCCTTTTTCCCTAATTTTTTAGGTTTCTTCTCTGGTTTCGCCTCCAAATTCATACCAACTTGATTTACGTTCAAATTCTTTTGTTGTGCACTACAATCCTGCTGTAATCTAGGTGCAGTCACCGTACTAAAGGGTGTTTGTTGTTCCCGGTTATATGGGAAAGAATTTGCCATACTTGTACTGAACATTTGTTGCATACTAGTTGTCGCAGTTTGCTGCATTGGTTTGGGAAACATGTGCGACGTTGAGATTTTATTATCGTAGTATCCAGTTGCCGAACTCTGCAATCCTAAAAATCTATCTTCGGTTGTATAACGATCCATCATTGAGAGTGATGCTAAATTGCGTAGTGCTGGATCTACCATCGGCGGGCCGGACGGTGTATTGAAAGTTTTAAATGAACCCAAATCCATTCCCAACTGTTGATTTTGATTTCCTAAAACAATTAAAAGAAATTAAAAATCACATCATTACAAACTAAAAATATGAAATACCTGATAATTTCGCGTGATTTTGATTAGCGATCAAATCTTGATTTGCTTTCGGATTCGGAATAACCAAATCTGTTAATCCTGCATTCGTTGACCCACTATTATTCCCAGACTGCGACCTCAAATTATGTTTATTCGGCACTTGCTGGTGTTGCTGCTGTGCTGCAATTGGCAGATTGTAACCACTACTTGTATTTTGTGTCAGCTGCTGTTTTAATTGAGAATCATTTAGTTTTTGCGACACAGAATTCATAGTGCTCTGTGGCGTTTGATAACCGATTTGACCTCCACCGCCCATATTTATCATCTCTTGCGATGATGGAGTAGTTGTCGTTAATGTCTTCGGATAGTTTGCCGCTTTATTATACATATCAAAAGCCTTAGATGTAGAAATATCGGTGATTGGTTTTGTAAAACCGGACATTGCCGATGTTGCAGGCTGCCCAGTTTTACCATACGGCATATTACCAACTAAATGTTCATAGAACGATTGTTGCTGATCATCAGGCTTTATTGTATCTAATTTCTTACCCGTAATATCTATCGCGGACATCTGAAGATTTTGCTGCTCTTTCAATTTCGCTTGTGGATTGTAACCCATGTTTATCATTTCGTTCATATGACAACTATTTGCCTCAGTTGTATTACTAGATTGATTTCCGGTATTTCCAGCGGGAAATATATTCTGCTGTTGAGAAAGCAATAAGTTCCGCTTATCCATTAAGTTCGGATTATAAACCGAATTATCAATATTATGAAGATAAGGATTGTGCAAATGTTGTGGTGGTTGTTGCTGTTTATGAGCTTGATGTGCTTGTGGTGGTTGCTGTTGTATCTGATTATTATTTATGCCGTTATCACCACCTGCGTTAAGATTGTTTAAATTCAGGCTTGTATAATTATTAGGCTGATTATTTGTGGACCAGTCGGGCAACTGTTGGGTCGATATGTTATTTGATTTTGATGCATTGGTCGGTTGATTACCAGATTTTGGTGACATGGTTGCACTATTTGTAGATGAGTATGGTGATATATCTGGTTGAACAAGTGTTGAACTAGTTGTACCAGAATTACTGCCATTATTATTCGTATTCGAGTACGGCGAGTTTGGATCATGTTGTGAGTACGGAGAACTGTGATTCGAATGAGAAAATGGCGAATGCGGACTAATAGGATGTATCGATTTTGTGGTATTTTGTGGCTGAATTGGCTGGAATGGGGAACTGGGCTGTTGTTGATGTGGAACTGTGTTAGTTTGATATGGAGAATTTGAGCCTTGTTGTCCTGTCTGGTTACTACTACTACTACTACTACTTGTATTGGAGCCACTAGCCACAGATCCCGAAATCTGTTGGTATGGTGAATTTTGTTGTTGTTGCGATGTCTGATGAAATGGCGACTGTTGTGATTGATATGGCGATGTTGGATTTGCTGTTGGGCTCATGCTTGAATTATAATCAGATTCCTGTGAATGTGGTTGTTTATACTGCTCGTAATAATTAGCCCGAGTTGAATTTAATGTGGTGTTATCCAAGTTTGAATTGTAACTACTTGTGCCATAATTAAAACCAGTTGGCGAAGCAGACGAATAAACGTGCGATGAATAATTCGGATACGGTGGGGTTGGGAGCTCTCGCGGACTACAACTTTTATCCGGGCTACTCTTACTCGTTGTATCCTGATAAAAACCAACTTTAATAGACCCATTCAAGGGATAGGGCGACGTTTTTGGTACCATGTCATCCGGTTTCGGTGATACCATAATCGGAGAAGCACCCATCGGCGATGGATACGTTGAAGGATATTGTCCTAGGCGCTCATCAATTCCAATTCGTGGACTATCGGGATCTTGACTAAATGACGATTGCTCTGATATTGTACTTCCAGTGCTTGCTTTTCGTTGTCGTTGTCCTGGTAGCGAATAAGTCAATGTTTCCGTAGTCGCAGGAATTGTTGACCCCAGGGAAGATAACAATTCTGAAGATTTTTTGCTATCTATACTCTCAATAATAGGTGGCTCCAAAGTACTGGTATTTATTGCCGCCAATGCAGTTGGCGTACTATTACCGGGTGTAGTATTTCCTCCGGGATTTGTGGCTTCATCCACTTCATCCTTTTTCTTTTGTACGTTATTTTTTGGTGCTCCAAATGCTTTAAACCATGCACTCAAATTTGGAGTGGCATTCGGTTTCTCTTTTGACGTCGCTTCGACGACAGGTTCCTTTTTCATATCTTTGGTTCCTTCTTTCTCGTCCTTCATATTATCTCCCCAATCGTCTTTAACTTCATCTCTAATTTTAATAGCTTCTGGTTCAGTAGACATTTTAGTATCACCCTTTTTTTCATCACTTT
The DNA here is from genome assembly GCA_932526605.1 of Nephrotoma flavescens. Classification (NCBI taxonomy): domain Eukaryota; kingdom Metazoa; phylum Arthropoda; class Insecta; order Diptera; family Tipulidae; genus Nephrotoma; species Nephrotoma flavescens. The sequence continues at coordinate 141,900,505 of OW052222.1, forward strand.
CGCTGGGACCTTCCACATCCGTTTGAGAATCCGCCGATTCCTTTTTATCATCGGGCTCTTCGACCGCATCACTTATTTTATCATTTCCCGTATCATCGCTAAAATTGTGCTGTTGTACTAGACCAAAGCTCTCAGTATTCAGTACAGTACCCAAACTTAATTTAGGCCCATTGTCATTGGTTTTTACGACTAGTGAATTTTTAATCTCCTTCAATTTTGACAGGTTACCAAGTGGATATAACTCATCCGTAGGTTTTGGATTCATTATACTACCGATTAAATTACCTTTGGTTTTGCCGGGCTGCAATCGATCTATGGTTCGCTGCAATTCACGTTTTCGGGGTATTTGTTGGGCTAATTTCTCTTTTAACTTTCGCTTACTCTCCTTTAATTCTTTTTTCGCATTTGCCGTGAGTAAATTACTATTACTGCTCCCGGGAAGATTACCTGCGGGAATTATTGGAGGTGGTACTATTGCATTACTGTTATTCATATTTGGTTTAACCTCGGTTAAACCTTGTGATGCGTTCGTATTTGACTTTTTATCACTTGTTATTTCTTTGGTGGGGGAGATGGTAGTTTTACGTATATCACATGAATCCTTTGATTTAACAGTCGGTGGTGGTTGAGACGACTTCGTTGATGTGTCATATGGGGGTGTAGTTTTTTTAAATTCACTTGCATCGAGTTTAGAATTTAGTGGTACCGTTTCAATTTCATCGAGAGTGTACCGAGATGGTGAATTACTAGCCGAACTGAATTCTGAAAACCGTGGCGTATGCTCTAACCATTTATTAATGTCTTTCAGTGTCTGTTCGGTCTCAAAATCTAGTACCGCGACATTTGTGTTGTTCTTTTTATTATTTACGGGGGGTGGTGGGTTAGGTTTTTTCATGAGATTTTTTTTATTTAGTTTCTCCACTTTATCGTCTTTAGCCAAGTGTTTCTGCGATTCCTTTTCTTTCGGTTCCTTCATTTTTTTCTCCTTTATTTTATTTTCCTTTGTTTTTTTCTCCTTCACTTGATTTTCCTTTACTTTAGTTTCTTTTATTTTAGACTCTTTTATTTTACAATCTTTCTTATTATTATTCGGAAGGTTTGAGGAGGTATTCGGTTCATCTTCCGTAAAATCATATTCATCTTTACTCGTTTCGTGATTTTTCACTGATTCCTTAATTTTCTCTTTAGTTTTCTTAATTTTTTCCTGCTTTAGAACCATTTTGGCCTGCTTCGGTGGCTCCCTGTTCGGAGCAATTTTTGCATTTCTCATTTTAAGCTTTTCAATCGTTTCGCTCAACTTTAAATTTTTATTCTTTTGATTTTGACTGTTTAGCGAACTTTTAGATTTTTGTATTTTTTCCGCCTCTTTAACAATTTGATTCCATTTCTCGTCCAGTTGATTATTATTATTACTACTACAGTTACTATTATTGTTGCGACGACGTTCTTTGATCAAATCAAATTTGTCTTTAATATCGGGTGTCGGCGGTTTATACATTTGTTTTGTTTTAGAGATTTTTTCGTTCGATTCAAAATCATAATTGAAATCATTCAAACGGTTACTCATTTCATTATCGGACGAGTATGCTGAATGCGGTAATGGACTTGGTCCATGCGATAAATTATGACTAGAGATTGACGCTAGATCACCTTCATCATCGTCAACATCATTATCCAATGATGTTACAAATAATTTTGAGGCACTTTTTGATTTAACTTTAGATGATGAAGACAGGCTGGATGACGTTTTATTGTCTTTTAATTTATTTGATTTTGTTATTTTAGTTTTACTATTACTACTACGATTATTATTATTATTATTACTACTTTTAATTGGATAATCAATGACACTTTGATCCGAACTGAAACCACCCCCTTTGGGATCCTCATCATCGTAATCAATAATGTCTTCGTCGCCTTGATCACTGTTATTATCACTATGTTCGATAGACAGCTCGACTATACTTTTCTTGCTGCGAATCTTTTTATTTGAAGAACCTTTTCTAGATTTTTTCTCGCGTTTCAATAATTTTTTATCGAGAGATGATCTGAGGGTTCCAATCAAGGCATCTTTATGTTTTGACTTGTGTTTAATTAGATTTTGCTTCAATTTTCTGAGTGTTTTTTGATCTTGCAATTGTAACGGTGATTCCTCTTGCTTGCTCACCTTTTTGGTTGGGACACGTTTTGTTTCATTCTCATTATCACTATAATGATGGTGATTATCTTCAATGTCACTGTCATGATCACTAAATTTCCGCTTTTTCTTCTTCTTTTCTTTTTCCTTGTGTTTACGCTTAACACCCTTTGGATAAATTTTATCCTTGTCCTTTGATATTTTATCATTTTTGTTTCTAATCGGCATTTCACTATTATTCTTCAATCTTTTTGATTTTTTTGTACTATTACTATTGTTCTTATTGTTACTATTATTTTGATTATTTTTTATATTACGATTTGGTTTATTGTTATCAACAAACTCATCTTCATCGTCATCTATGTAGTCGTCCTTAGAATCATTATCGTGAAAGTCACGTGATGACTCCATAGTTTTTGAATTAGTTTTATGTTTCGGTTTCTTAACCGGCGACAAACTGTTAATTGTGCTGCTACTGCTAGTAGTGTGTATCGCATTAGTTGTCGGTTGCTCTTTCACCAATGACGAAGTTGACGAATTTAATGCGCTACCTTTACTGAGCGAATATTTTTCTCGAAATACATTCGTTTTAAGTTCAGGATATTCAAGAATTCCCTCTTCGTCAGATGAATTTTGTTCAAAATATTTTTTTGTTGCCTTTTCAAATGCAATTTGCAAATTGTTTACCATTTCGGTGTATTCTGTAAAAAATAAAGAAAATTTTTAAACAAATTACCTAGTGTTCTCCTCAGTATAGTCTGAAGTAAAATTATAAGAAAAATGTATTAAGCAAATAAATAATTGTGCCCCAATTTGTTAAGTGAAAAGTTTTAAGTGCAATTATATCAAATAAAAAGCAGAAACCGGCTTTTGTCCGACAATTAACAAACTTAATAAAATTTGAAAATAATCTAAGTCCGACCGAAGCACTCGAATGCAGAATCAACCAGTTGAGCTTTGATTCTCTTTTACTTATTTTAAAAATAATACTTTTTTCTTTCCGAATAAATAATATTCAATCAATTTTTGTCAAACATATGCCATATACCAAAACAATAAAAATATTAGTGTTTGAACAATCATTGAAAAGTATTAATTTTAAGGGTGTCACATTGACTAAAACTGCTAGTGTTATGCCCGCCCATTAAAATAATTCATCAGAAATTCAGAACTCGTTGAAGACCGGGTTGAAGAATTCCGAACGTGTACGTGCATTATTGATCTGTGGATTCAACCAATCAAAAATATTTATTTATAAAATTTGTTTACTATTCTGAAAATGTTTTCCGCGAATCAATGCCCGGTGCTCGATCGACATTTGTGAATTATTTTAGAAAAACTTATTGTTAAAGAGTTTTTAATTAAATATTTGTGTTAGAAAAATTATGATTTATTGAAAAATTTGTTATTACTGTCGACAACAATAATTTTTATTTTCATCATACAAATAGTAAAATGAAAAATAAGAGTCATTTTTCGGTTTTGGAGATTATTTTTTGAAAATTTCATTCTCCGATTATTGAAGCAAAAGACTGATGTTCAACCATAAAAATTGTACTATCATGAAAGAAAGATGTAGTAATGTGCATAGCCACACTAGAGTAACTTGTATCCGATAACTTCTTCGTTTCTTTCCCCTTTATCTATAAAAGAAACGAAGAACTTACCGGATTCAAGTTACCGTAGAACGGATATGCACAATAACCGAAATTTATCAAGATCTACTACAAAACATGGGTTAGTTACTCGTTATTAAAAAAATTCACTTACTATACAAAATTTTGTAACTTGTGCTTTTTAATGGTATCTTTTAGTTATCTAGGTTTTTTTAGTAGTGTAAGGTGGCACAATCAAAAAAGTTTTGTCACTAGTGGGCACTAGTATTAGCTACCAAAATCTTAATAATGAATCTTAATTAACCGTTTAAAATACTTATATTCTTTTGTTATCGACATATTGAATTCATGAAAAAGAATTAAATTCATATTTTTGCAGTTTTATCGACTTGAATAAAGGACAAACATACATTAAAATTGTATAAATATTATTTGAAAGGAAAAAGTGTATCTTTTTAAACTCGCCCTAAACAAAATGTTTAGTAAATGGTAGAAGACTTCAAAGCAACTGAAGAAATTTTAACTGTAAAAACCGTATATTTAATGCTTTTTCAAGCTTGATAGTGGCTTTCATAAGCCGACAATAATAATGATTGAAAATCTTCTTGAAACGTTAGAATGTAACTGCAGCAAATGTATCTGATACATATATTAAGATTTTGGTAGCTGTGCCCTCTAGTGGACAAACTTTGAACTCAAATCTTTTTTTATTGTACTTTCTAACAATAATAATCATAGGTAACAGAATAGATAATTAAAATGTGCCATTAAACAGTACTAAAATCATTTAATTTATTTTAATCTTTATTTCATGACAGAACTATTTTTATGAACTTCCTGTTTTTTACTTTTTCTGTCTTTTAAGAGCCAGAACCGGAATCGTTTTTAAAATTTTATTTAAAACGGGAATTAACTAATACAAAGCGGCGTAGAATACTACAAAAAATAGCCCGCCTTACAAAGGTTTAAACATTTCTGACATGGAAGCACTCGATTGTTCTTTGCGAAGATGCTTAAAGGGAAGGTATACACCAATAAACCAACCACAATTTTGATGCTGACATTTGAAAATAAATCACTAATTTGCCACCATTCTGCGCGAATATGGTCGAGAAAAAATGAGTTTGGAATTTAATATCGTGGCATTTGTACGGCGGGTATCAAAAATTCCACACATGAAACAAATGTCACGTATTCTTTAATCAAGGCCAATACAATCAAATTTGCGCTACAGGCAACCCATCGGCGGACTAATGATAAATACCATATAATGAAATAATAAGGTTTAAATTATGTTTCGTGTTTGCTTACGGACCTTCTCAACAGAGAACTTTAATCAACTTATTTTAAATATTGTCAAGAAATTCTTGTTATAATAGCATAAACTAAAATACAGATAACCCTCCAAGAACACGCTATTTGAAGAACACGGTTTCGAAGAACACGGATACCCATTTTCTCAAATTACACGGTTTCAAACAACACGATTTTCGTTATTCTGTTTTAATTTGTTTTTTGTATATCATAACAAAAAATAAAAAAATAAAACGTAACGTTTTTTTTATTTCATTTTTTGTAGTCTCGAACAACACGGTTTTAAAGAACACGGAACGAATTATTCGTGTTCTTGGAAGGTTTCCTGTACCCACAATTTTATTTTGTAGTAATTTTGACGTGATCCAAATTCCGATATTGGTTTAAAAGCAAAATATATCGGTTTAAAAACAAAATATATCGATTTAAAAACAAAAGGAAAAACTTACCATTTTCTTGCCCGTTATAAAGTCTGCAATTATTGACAATCAACTTAAAATCATTCCGAAATTGGTTGAAATGTGTATACTCGCCATTATCGAGCTTCTCTTCCATTTTAAGGAGGTCCATGGGGCTAAAGAAATAATAATAAAAATTAGAAAATATTCTATATAATTTTACAAAAAATTCTTACCGCCTAATAATCGAATAATATCGTGGGGCAATATCCTCCTCAACTGGATCCATAAACGGCCAGGCATCATTATGATTTTTAACAGCTTCTAATACTTTATGCATACCAATTTGTAATACTTCATCATCTTCCGTAAAACTGAGAGTAGGTATTGTTGTGATTATACTACTATTTTCATTTAGTTCATTTTAATGAGATTTCAAAATGGTTTGGTGTTTTTTTTTAGTTTTGATGATGAGTATGAACGTTATTTAATAAACATAAATTTATTTAGAAGACACATATACAATTCACAATATGTACACACAAATTTCGTTTAAAGGATTATGTATTATTTTTTTTAGTTTTATTATGGACGGGCAGGGCAAGAGTGCAGTCACAATGTGGTGCAAAATGGATAAAGGAGAGAGAAAAAAATTATTATTTACATTTGTTTATATAATTTGTATTGTTAATTAAATTTTTTATAAATAATTAGCATATAAAAATAAAACAAAACTAGTTTAATAAAAATAATCGATTTACAAAAAGTATAAATCATAATAAATTACATTAAAAATGAATATGATTTAATTAGTATTTAATGAGATGCCAATGAAAACCAAATAATTATAAAAAATAAATCGAAATATGTATAATAGGCTATTAAAAATTAATTAAATAACTCACACTTCCGATGTTTTTGTTTTTTTCTTGCGTGGTGTACTATTACTACTATTTTCGTCCTTTGGTTGTTTTGACGATGTTGGTAAAGTTTTTACTGGTGTTGCAATTTCAAGAGCCTTGGTAACAACCTCATCCCGTTTTGATGACGAGGACGACGATATCGTAGCTGAAGTTAATGTTGTTGTTGCTGATGGTGTTTGTATCACGATATTGCCGGTCAACGACGATAGTGAATTATTAGTTTGCCGTCCTGGCAATTTAGTTGCCGTTTGTGGTTCTTTTCCAGTGGATGGCGGAACCCCTCCACCACCAGCGCCGCTTGATGATTTTCTACTGCTACCCTTATCCGCTCGCATAGTTATTATTTCGTCTTCGGCGCCACTCAAATTATCCTCAAATTCGTCGTTTTCATCCGATGATAATGTTATAGTATTTATATTTTCCTTATCCTCTAATACAAATTTTTCTTTTAATTTATTTAATTTCTTAGTACAATCATAGTAATAATGATTTTGAGAAAAATTTGTAAATGTCTTATTTAAACTACTACTGGTTACCGATGATGGATTATTGGTACTATTATTACCGTTATTATTCGGATTATGCTGAAAAATTAAATCAGATGAAATTTGTGTTGATGATGAACTTGCATATGTTGTTATTATACTGGCTAATGAACTTGAACGTGATCTGAAAATATGGAATGATATCGGTTTTTTCTCCTTTCTGTTTCCATAAATTAAAAAATAGGGTAAATAAAAATAAAACAGAAAAAGCCTGCGACAAATTTATAGCAGTTTATAACCCACTAACTTTTCCCAATACACGAATTTGTACAAATTGTTGATATCCTACTATTAACAAAACCTATCTACATTTACTTTTTTAATTCAACCCTTTTCGAACTTAAATTACACCAAGCTTGGCGGGTCAACGTTGTGAAACATGTCGTGCCGCTGGTATGATTTATGTTTTAACGAAAATCGCGACGTGAACAAAAGTGTGAATTACAGATTTTATATTTTGGACACCCATAAAATTATTAGAAAACAAAAAGTTATTCCATTTTATCGATCAAATACATTTGAATCGGCGGGCATTACTGCTATATGTTAAATTTGGTGGCACGCTACCCGTAAACATGAAAAATTACAAAAAACAACAAATAAGCTTAACATAATTTAGAAAACAAAATAATAAACATGCATACATACACAGCAACGTTTTTTATTATATTGTGATTAGAAGAAAAATTTTTAATTCATCAAGCAAATCACAAAATTTCGATTTTCAATCAATCAACAGACACAATCAAATTTTCTTAGATGAAAACAAAACTAAAATAAAAAATAAAATAAAAAATAATTAGAAGTTTTATTTTTAAATGATTGATTAAAAATACGATAAAATTAAATTTACGACATATAAAATATATACTGTATGAAGGTAAATAAAAATATTGTGTACCGTCGAGCTGGCCGATAGCCTTTTTCGTCACGGTATTCCGATTGATTTTCACTACTTTGACCGTGTGAACAATCCAATAAACTAATTTTGATTAGTTTAATAAATTTTTACGTTAAAACACAGTTGATAGAATCCACAGAGATTAAAATGAAACAAAAGAACCAGAGACAAACATTTTAAACAAATATTGAAAACTTAAATTAAATTTTACCAATTTTCTGTTTAATGAGTATAAAATTTAAAGTATTTTTAATTTTTAACTGACCGTCTTGTTGCACGTAATTGACGATCGAATTTGGCTTTTGAGCGCACTTCTTCTTTTAACTGTTGGGTTTTTTCTTTTTCTTTTTGATAACGATCGTTATAACTAAGTTTCTGCTTATTATCCGAGTCGTCTAGTGCATCATTTGAATCGCTTTCAACTTTATCGGTTCCTTTTTGTTCGGCCAATGCCTTTAAACGAGTAGACGTACGAACTTGAAATAGTCTGCAAAAAAAATTAATATAATATCTCGAAATATTTGATACCGAATTAGTATATACTTTCGTCGTCGTTGCGCTTCCTTTTCTTTAAATAATTTTGGTATTTTAGGTAAGAAATTTTCTTGTAGTATATTATACAAGGCACATTCTTTTAAATTTTTTGAATTTTTAAATTTAGCTGCTAAATTATTCCAATCATCCTCGGTAAAACAAATAACTTGCCATATTGAATCTGGTGAATTTGGATCAGTCTTTTTTCTTTTCTTTTTTTCAGACGCTGATAAATAGTCTTCACGATATAACCGAGTACCATAAAAATACCAATACGCTGAATCATTCTCATCAAAACCCAACGGTTCAATACGTAAACTATCCGATTCCAAGTTATATAATTGATTATAAACGGATTCGGAATCAAGACGAAAATCACATAAACAATGTAAAATTTTCAATTTTGTACGAAGTGGAAGTGATTGAAAATCTGTATCCGTATTAAACGGATTTTCAATGTTGTATTGCTGGAAAATCAAAATAGTACAATTAATTATTTATTTTACTAAACACCATTTGATGAACTAACTTGACATTTTTGTCGAAATAGTCGACGTAAAAACATTTGATAGTTGCTTGTGGTGATAAATTTCCATCCTACCGATAATTCGTCGCATCCTTTCAATAAACTAACAATTAATTCGGGTAGTAAACGATAGCTTGTATCTATTTCCGTGGCCTCTGTACCATCGGTTAAAAGAGCCTCTTCTAAATCTTCTATATCAAAATCAGGTAAATTAAACGATTGGCTGAATAGGGAAGAAAAATGTGCGATGCTTGGTACTTCCCACCATGATTGAATATCTATTACAATATAAAATTTGATTAATACACAATAAAAGTTAATCATTTAGTAATTTGATATACCTATTCGACCAATAAAAGTGGGAAACATAACCTAAACTCTTTGGTTTTTTTATTGTGGATTTTGATATTTATTCAAATTTGGATCTGGAATGAATATAAAACTTTCATGAGTTTAATTAATTTTATTACAGATCAAATGGTGGAGGAAATTGCTTCGATTTATAGATGATTTGCAGTATAAAGATATTTGCAGATGTTTGTTTGCATTTTATGTTCGTTGTCTACTTTCAATAAAGTACATATTCACATTTTGAACTTTTACTTAAATTAACACGTTTACCTGGACTAGGCACTGGATTATTCTAATATTTTTCCCAAGAACACACGCCGACGTGTCTTTAAGATACCAACATATTCATAGTTACAAGAACTCACACTGACCAAGAAAAGCCAAATTCCCGCTTAAGCACTGGGGCATGCGATTTACTATGCGGCACTTCGAATACCTGGATAACGTGTGTGATAACTTATCAGCCACCATATTTTTTTTATTGGATCTCTGGTAAAAAAAAAGCTTTCTAAGATCCAGTGGAATTGCTGGGCCAGATTGCTGGATCGCGTTTGCACAACGTATTCTCCTTCCTTACAAAACAGAACGTTTGGAAAGTCACCTACTCCTACAGACCTTATATTATGCATAACTAAGGAAAACAATCTTATAAAACGAAACCTCAATTCCAGATGAGAAATATTAGTAGAGACATAATAAAATACTAATATTTAACGAACACCGTAGGCGCAAGTGTACATTTATAGAATATGCCACAGTCCATTTTTCTTTAATATATCACATGTCCGAATAATTCAGGAATTTAAGGGTCCCCTATGCCTTAGCTCTGAGTGATTAATAATTAAGAATGATATCAGCCACTTGTAAATATTAATTTAATCTGCTGAAAATGTAAAGCTTGGGCAACTCATCTGCACTCGCTAAATGCATGTATATAATACTAATGAGCGAGACGGAGCTTTTTAATCGCTGTTTGGGATACTTACACTACGTTTTAATTCAACCTCAGATTGCTGGCAATATTATGTATTACATAATATAAAAAGAATTTACTGTTCTCTATTAATGAGAGTTGGATACTAATTAGAAATTAATCCAGACTCATGAATTTTGCACTGAAATTTTGAAGGGTATCATTCAATATTGACATATTGAAAAGGAGGTTGATTAGGGGTTCTTGAGTGACAAGATTAATCACAGAAACGAGAGCCTTCAACTACTAATCAATAAAAAGATTGTGCACTCAGTTCGGGAAGCTCGAAAATGTAACATTGTGGATTGTTTGAAAGTCTTGACCAAAACTGATATGGATCCCCTAAATTACACAAATCATCAACAAAGTTAACGTCCTATTTAACTTGACAACAAACGAAAAGAAAATTAGTCCGTAAACAGGATCATAACATCCTTACCAATATTAGGACGTCGTCTTTATTAGTGAAAACAACCACTCAATATATTCAAAATTGCTCTGATAACTACTTTTTGCCTCCAGTAAGTTATATCCAATCGCAAAGAATCATTTCCCTCTTTGTAATGTAAAATTTGCTTCCCAGATGGTGTTATTGCAATAAGTTCATACATATTTGTCCCGCGTTCTACGAAGATTGATTTTCGACACTGTGAAATTATAAGATTGTAAAATTTATTTGACCCTCCGGAAGCTAAGGATAGTGTTTCAAATGAAATGACACCTCATTAATCTAACCAAGTTGCTAGTTCTAAAAGAACCGTTGATAAGGTTATGATACTGTTGTTGAATAAATCAGATTTATCCTTTTCATAGGATAAATGAAAACATTTAGGTTACGGCAAGGGCTTTTAAATCACTTAGAACTAAATAATGTTAAAAGCAATCTGAACACTCAAAAAAATATAGGGCAGAATGTTTTAAAATCGATTTTTTTTGGTTATTAGTTAATCCGCCGGTACCGGACAAGTGGTGCAGTGGTTAAAGCTTCGGCACTTGGACCGGGAGGTACTGGGTTCGAATCCCATCACAGAGACTAGATGCAAACCGATCGATTGCAATCGGTGATGTTAATAAACACAACTAAGACCCTCTGATGGAGTGCAGAATTCAGCGCCGACCCGCCGTCCATATCAATGTGCAGGTTAACATGGATCTTGCAATGTGCAGGTGGTTTACTGTAGTTGTGTGAGTAGGTGAATGGGTTAATGATGTGGCGTGACTGCGTGGTATCACAATGGGCCAAAAATGGCCTAAATGTCAAACCACTGATACCTAACCTAATCCGCCGTTTCACTTTGATTCATTCCTCATTTCCTTTCCCTTCACCTACAAACTGTTGTTGTAAGTGAAGGGGAAGGAAACGAGGAAAGAATCACGACGAAAGAATCATAGTCTGGAACGGTAGAATAAGCAAAACTGTTGTGGTAAAATCACAGGCATCTACCAAATAGTGGAAATTAGTAAAATTAACTACCTAATCAAATCGGATTTGGTTTTATGAAAAACTGAAACCCGGAAATGAAAACAATTAAAAAATTTAATTATGAGAATTGTCCTGTAGTGCTAATGGGTATTCAAATGGGTAGATGGGTATTGAATAATTGTTTCATTTTGAATATTTTTTATTATAATAATAAAAATTGTGCTTTAAAACTAATGTTCAAGCTTGCATTCCCCTCATCTAGTCAACTGAACTTCCCGAAACAATGAAGATTTGCAATTCTTTGACACAGGCTTCAATGTTAGATGAAATTTTTGCTAACGGTAAATATACGTATTGCCACTTATTATTGATATGTTTTAGATAAAGTAAATATTAATTATAAATATATAATTAAACTATATATCATTTTAACAACGTACAAGTTAAAACAAAGACATAATTGGGGCATAAAATATCAAATTACCTAATCAATATCACTGATTTTGCGCTATTATTCCAAAACTTATAAATTCATTAAACCTAACATGCAAATTTCATATATAATTGAGCAATTTAATATACAAATGTCCCATATATACACCAAAAAATTTAAGTCATAATTAAATTAAAATACAAAATAAAATTAATATAAATATTGTTTGTTGTCATAAATAAGCGCCACTTATTGTCTAGTGTCGGGGAATGTTACTAAATCACACAATTTCGTTAAAATCCGTTATTTCGTTATCTCGAAGTACATTAACATCGTTTTTCTCGTTTTATTTTTTGTCAAACACAAAACTGCGTTTCAGTATCGTCGTATCGAAGAAAAAACTCCACCATTTCGATTTGTATCAACACAATATAACTGTACATATATTTTTTTTTTGATTAATAAAATTTTATATTGATTACGAAAATCCAAATTATATTATTATATGATTTATCTAAACCGCGTGAAATAATTAGATTGTACATTTTGATTAAATAGAAATCGGAAAAATACAAACACGAAGCGCTTCTTCGCTTTAACCAAATAAAAAAAGGAATTCCTATGATGGTCGATTTAACGAAACACAAAATTTTTTTAACTTTAATTTTATTACCACATTAATTTTTTCAAAATTACTTTGTATTCCGAACAAACTATTTAATTTTCACATAACATAACACACGTATTCTACAAATTAAGAAAAAGAAATGTGGCACATCAAAATGCCGTGATAAATTTTTTCTTTTCCCAATTTACTTTTTGTAATGAAAAAAACCAACTTCTAAATTTTCTCACAACTGCAATTTCAACACGATGCGACAGTAGCGCCGTCCAGTGAAATACTGAGGAAAAGTAGAAAAAACAAATGAAAACAAAACAAAAGTTAAAAAAAAATTAAATGTCCACGAATTTTAGAACTGCCAGATGGAAAATTTGAAACATAAAACCAATTCGATTAATATCATATTTATCAGTTAAATGTACATAAAACAATTCGATTAATATCATATTTATCAGTTGTTACGGTAAATTTAACGTTGTAAATAACCTAATTAACATATTTACTTATTTTACGTTAATTATTAGTATAGTTTTATGCCAAAATAAATAAATAATTTAAACCGTTTAGTACTCGTTTTGTTCACCACCGCTCTCGCCAGTCGCCACTCGCCAGCCGTTTTGTTAGAAAAAGCCAAATATATATTTATTATATTTTGATTATTTTTGCACATTCGCAAAATAGAATGACAGAACCGAAACAACGGATTTCTTTTTCTTGCTTGTTATTTTTCTCTATTTTCATTTTCATATACGAATTTTTATTTTTCATTTCAGTTTCATAGAAGACTTTGCACAAGTAGTATTGTTATTGAAGTTTATTGTAAAAAAATAATTGTTTTTCTGTTTTTTATTTTCATGATTACTCAATGTTTTTGTTGATTTTGTATAACAGAAATAGTATTTAAAAGAAATAAACGAATTCATTTAGTGCTGTTATATTAAATTCTATCATAATTTAATATTAATTGTGACTTGTGAGTGTTTTGTGTGTAATTATTGATAAAATTGAGAAAAACTCAAATTATTATGGGTTCTTTTTTGTGTCAATGTGTGTGTCAAAAGGAAAAGGAAGAAGTGAAAAGAAAGTAACATAAAGAGAGAAAGAAAATTATAAGTGCATATTTTTGTTGTGTGTATTTGTTGTTGTTGTTTTGATTTATTTGTTTAATTCGATTTGTGAAAGGAAAATTGTATTTTAATATTTTTAAGGACTGTTGTAATCTGAATGAAAATGGATTAAATCATACTTTTGAAATATTCGGTGAGTTAATCATTTCTAGATATAAAATTATTTGAATTTGCCACATCCTGACGGAATCAATTTTTTTGCTGTCGCTGTAAAGTAAAAATGAGGTCACGAACCTGTTTAACAGTTTTAATATTTCCTCATATTTGCTTATACATACATACATATTTATAAAACCAAACTGCCCCCTTATATTAATTAGTGCCGGTGTAATTTTGTTTTTTATGTGTTAAAAATTGAATTAAAATATCCTTGTTTATAAAATTTTTCGGTGGAAGCCATTTTTGTTTTGTTGTTAGTTTTGTTTTAAGTACAATAACCCCTTTCTCCTGCTACTTTTCTACCGTTTTTGTTTGAATGTTTGTTCTCTAATGCCGAACATTAGAATCGCGAATAGAGGGTGAAAAATAAAAATAACTGTACTGTTTGTTGGGTGATCTTATAAAAGAACGTCACAAATGGAGGTGGTTTTTGATATTAATAGGGTAATTTTAATATACATACGTGTAATGTTAAGTTAAAGTCTTGGTGCATATAAATTGTAACATGCGCTTTACGGTTTCTTTAAAAATTGACATAACGTAAAGTCGTATTATGTACTAACCTTTAATAGGTAGGTACATAAATTTGTAAATGGCCATGAGCCGTGATCGATCAAGGACATACGTACTTTTGGCATACATATTTTAATCAGTCAGTCAATTAACGATAAAGTAATAATCACAAACAAAATCGCTCTCCAAGAATTTCACCGATTCTACAGAACGATACAATTTAAGGCCCTCTTGAAATGCCTCGTCGCATTTGGCATTATTTTTTAAGCATTTTCAAATTATAGTTCCAAGAATGTCTTTGAAAGATTTATTTTAAAGATATTTTTCATTTGGTCGATTCTGAGGTAGAAGCATTCAAGGAGGAACCTTTTTCCATCTCTTACCTGTATCCCAAATCCTCTTAACTAAGAGGTTTCTCTTAGCTAAGACCAAAACCTCTGTGTGTAGTCTTCCTATGGTTTCTCTTAAAAAAAACCTCAGCTAAGACCGGCGAATATGGTGGTCTTACGCATCATAAATTTGACAATTGTCTTTGAATGTATTTTTTGTTTTGACAATTGTCTTTGAATGTATTTTATATAATATAAAACTAATAATTTGAAAATATTAATATTGGAGTCGATTCCGGGATCTAAAATTTTATTTTATGTTGTGGGTGTATCATTTTCTCGTTGTCGCATATCTATGTAAATATTAATATAAAAATAAATTTATTAAACTTTGTAATTATTTCCATTAAGTTTTATTTTTTATAATTAAATTATTTACCTTGTTGTTTGAGTTGTTGTTGTTGTTTGTTTTGACATATTATCGGGTAAGAAATGTCTAATTTGTGACAATTCGAAATGGTGTAATGGATGCGTTTTGTGGAGAAGTTTAAATGGTATAATTGTTATAACTGGTATACAATCTGGCCTTAGTTGAACTGCTGAAACATAGAGTCCTTAGCCAGGTTGTATACCAGAAAAATTAGTATATAAGTTTTGTTTTAAATTTTCAACACAAGAGTTTATTATAAATTTTCATAGCATATGGTAATAGATTCCATATAATAAAAACAGGAGAAATAGTTAAGACACAAATTGTATAAAGTTATATTTCTGCTAACTCTTAAATATTTAATTTGTTAAAATGAAAAATTTATTAATTGATAAAAATAAAAAGCATGTATAATTAATTAAATAAAATGTGTAAATTTATTAATCAAAAATACATAAGTGATTAGTAATAAAGAGTGCTGTCCCGCATTATACATCAGCATAGAAGAGCTGATGCCGAACGGTTAAAATAAGTTATAATTATATAACTTCAACATAGAACAACTAAATCTTCTAAATTGGTGACCCCGACGTGATATTATAGTTCCACCGGGGGCAGCAGCTAATACTTATTAGCCAACGCAAAATACTACAAGTCATCCGTAAAATTTTTGGATAACTAAAATTTTAAAAAATATTACATGTTCCGAGGAAGCAGTTTGCCGTCTATGTATTCACCAGATAAACGAGCAACTAATAAATCAACCGCAAATTAGAAGGGAGCATTGGTTTGGCGAAGCAGCAACAGGCATTCACCGGATCACCCGTTAAACATAGCTGTATTAAATAAAATCCGCTTCAAAGAGGAAACATTGTTTGTAAGCAGCCGGGAGTTTTTCCAATCATCCCGTATAATAAGACGATAAATTTAAAATTGTAAGTACCATTTATTTATTCTTTATAAAACGTACTCCATTTTTGCACCATTTTTTGCGTCGTCTAAAAATTACAAAAATAAAAATTATTTTTAAAAAAAAAATTAAATTAAAAAATATTTAAAAATTATTTAAAAAATAAATAAAAAAATTAAAATTATTCAAATAATCACAATGTTCAGTATTTCTTGCGTTTTTTTTGTTTGTTCATCCTTTTTTCTACTTTTAAGTTTCTTTTTTCGTTTCGTTGTGCGTGGTATCAATACCGACGACGAGGAAACGAATTCCACCTATGTACACTCCTCTGATAGGCAAAATCTTTTATTTTCTAGTAACGAAATGATCACGTTGACTCGTGAACAATTGTGTTCACTAGTGCAAGATCAGGTTCGAATCGTTCTAAATGCACAGTTGAAAGATTCCCATGCTTCGGAAGCATCTTCTAGTGGCAACTCTGGTAGTGAAAATATTGTAGATAACGAAAGTAAAACGGCAAAAAATATTTCGCAAAAAGAGATTGCACATGTAGCTTTTAAGCCACCCCAACCTTTATATGCACAGAATCCCGAGGTCTGGTTTGCTATTTTGGAACAGCAGTTCCAGGTAGCAAACATCGTTACAGAGACTACGAGGTATTCACATGCGGTTGGTGCATTAGATGCTAGGTTGCATAATAAATTTGCCAATCTTATTATAAAAAATAAGGGAAAACAACCTTATACGTTTTTTAAGCAGGAAGTAATTAAAGTTTTAGGAGAATCAGAACGATCAAAATTAAATAATTTGTTGCACGGACTAAGGTTAGAAGACCAGAAACCATCACAATTGCTGGAGCAAATGCATATGAATGCAGGAGAGCATTTTGAAGAAGGCACGGTTAAGCGATTATGGTTGCAAAGGTTACCGCAGCAGGTACAGTTGGTATTAGTCCCGTTTGAAAATGACGTTTCATTAGAAAAGTTGGCAGAACGAGCGGACGCATTAATTGAAACCATGTCACAGCAGCACGTAATGGAAATAAGTGACAAATCATACACAAGCCAGCAAAAAGAATCATCGTCGACAAAAGAAGAGTTGCATGAGATGTTGTGTAAGTTCCGTAAGGATATTATAATGGAAGTATCCGCCTTACGTAGCACAACACGAAGAACTCGTAGTCCGCATAACACAGCTAGAAATTCGTCAAAATCTAGAGAACGAACGTATGATGAAACCGAATGTTTCTATCATCGACGTTTTAAAGATAAGGCAACGAAGTGTGTTTCAGGTTGTCGTTTTCACGATAAGTTTATTGTTGTAAATTCTCAAAAGTCAAAAAACTAAATTCTAGTCAGCATTTTGAGACGTGTGTTGATGAAATTTGTGCAAATCGTCTACTTATTTTGGATCAAAATTCTAAAAGAAAATTTTTGGTAGACACTGGCGCAGACGTTTCCGTTTTGCCAGCAAATTTCAGTAACAAAAAGGTTAATGAACCCGATTTTCACTTATATGCAGCCAATGGTACCAAAATTAAGGCCTACGGAACGAAGACAATTTCACTAAATATCGGTTTACGTAGGGTGTTCAAATGGTCCTTCATAGTTGCTGATGTGTCTATGCCAATAATCGGGGCAGATTTTTTAAAAGCAACAGGTTTAGTAGTTGATATTAGAAAGGGTAAATTAATTGATCCGGTTACAAATTTATATTCAGTTGGATCCATTACAAGTAATTCAAGTCCTTCGTTAGCCCTGTTAGATAAAAGCAAAATTAATCCAGAAATCAACGAATTGTTAAAAAAATATGAAATAATTACTCGGGAAACAGGCAATATGAATACACCTAAGCATAATGTTACACACTGTTTGGAAACAAACGGGCAACCAGTTATGTGCAAAACAAGGCGTTTGGCTCCCGATAAGTTACAAATAGCGAGGGAACACTTCGAAAGTATGATGGAGCAAGGAATTTGTCGACCTAGCAAAAGTGAGTGGGCCAGTCCTCTGCATTTGGTACCTAAGAAAAACGGTGAGTGGAGACCCTGTGGGGATTACAGGGCGTTGAATAATGTGACCATTCCCGATAATTATCCAGTACCGCATCTTCAGGACTTCTCGTTTCAACTTGCTGGTTGTACGGTATTTTCAACTATTGATTTGGTACGTGCTTACCACCAAATCCCAATTGAACCACGAGATGTACACAAAACAGCTATAGCAACACCATTCGGTCTTTACGAATTCAATAGAATGACATTCGGTCTTCGGAATGCAGCACAATCGTTCCAACGATTAATGCATTCGGTTTTAAGGGGACTGTCATTCTGTTTCGTGTATCTAGACGACATTTTAATTGCATCCGCTTCATTGGATGAGCATTTATGTCATGTTGAACAAGTTTTCCAACGTTTAGCCGAAAATGGGCTAGTTATTAAAATGGATAAATGTGTATTCGCGCAAGAAGAAATTGCTTTTTTGGGACATTTCGTAAATAGGAAAGGAATTTTACCATCTCCAGATAGAGTAGAAATAATTCGTAATTTTCCGCAGCCAGTCATTGTCCAGCAATTAAAACGTTTTCTAGGAATGATTAATTTCTACAGAAGATTTATTCCTTCTGCAGCACATGACCAGGCCATTTTAAATGACTTTTTAAAAGGTTACAAAAAGAATAGTAAAATACCAATCGTTTGGACAGAAGAGTCGAAATTAGCGTTTGAAAAATGTAAATTCAAGTTAAGTGATGCCACCCTTCTAGCTCATCCAGACATGTCAGCAAAGTTATCAATTATGGTAGATGCTTCCGATACAGCAGTAGGGGCAGTTATGCAACAATTAATTGATGAAGTTTGGCAACCACTGGGTTTTTATTCTGTCAGGTTAACCGAAACACAAAAAAAATACAGTACCTACGATCGGGAGTTGTTAGCGGCCTATTTAGGTGTAAAATACTTCCGATTCTTTCTCGAGGGACGAAATTTCATCCTCATTACGGACCACAAACCCCTCATTTACGCATTTAAACAAAATTTAGACAAAGCATCACCAAGACAAAGACGTCAACTAGACTTTATTGGACAATTTACAACGGACCTGAGACATATAACGGGTACAGACAACGTTGTAGCTGATGCATTATCTAGAGTTGAGCTAATTGACATTCACGAGACTATTGACTATAACAAACTAGCTACAGATCAATTACAAGACTCGGAACTGAATGACATACTACAAGACGAGAACTCTGGACTAAATTTAGTAAGACGACCGTTAGCTTTCAATACAGAACATTTCATTTACTGTGACATATCGACGGGACAAGCAAGACCTTTCATACCAAGAGAATGGAGGAGGAAGGTATTTGAGTCGCTACACAATCTGTCGCACCCGGGAATAAAAGCTTCGGTCAAATTAGTGTCTAAACATGTAGTGTGGCCGTCATTAAAAAAGGATATTAAGGAATTGGCACAAGCATGTTTGGCGTGTCAAATATCCAAAGTATCAAGACACACACAAGCACCAATAGGTAATTTCGAAGTGACAAAGGAAAGGTTTTCAGAAGTGCATATTGATCTAGTTGGACCATTACCCATATCCAATAATCATAAATACTGCTTAACCATGATTGATAGGTATACTCGCTGGGCGGAGGCAATTCCAATACCAGATATCATGGCAAATACGGTGGCAAATGCTTTTTATTCAAATTGGATAGCTAGGTTTGGTGTTCCAAATTTTGTCGTAACAGATCAAGGTTCGCAGTTCGAAGCGAATCTGTTTACAGAATTGTCACATTTATTAGGATTTGAAAGAAGACGTACTACAGCGTATAATCCTAAGTGCAACGGTATGATTGAGCGTTGGCATAGGACATTAAAAGCAGCGATTATGTGTCATAACAGAACGGATTGGACGGACATTTTACCACTCGTTTTATTAGGTTTACGTACCTCGTTTAATGAAGAGTTACAATCTACTCCTGTAGAGTTGGTGTATGGAAGTGCGGTTAGAGTTCCTGGGCAGTTTATGGAACCTCCAAATACTTCGATTCCACAGTCCGAATTCGTGGGTAATCTAAAAAAACATTTTGAAGAATTAAAACCGGTAAACGCATCTCGACATTCAAAGGAGAAATTTTTCATTAACAAAAAATTGGAGGATTGCTCTCATGTGTTTATACGTACCGATGCAGTCAAAAGAGCACTTCAGCCTCCATATACCGGTCCTTTTAAAATTTCAAACAGGGATACAAAATTTTTTGAGCTAGAAATTAAAGGTAAAAAAGTTAATATTTCGATAGATAGACTCAAACCTTGTTATTCCGAAAATAATGATGAGTTGTTCAGCAATCAGCCATTAGCGACTAATCTGTCATGGGATGTTGATGGGAAAGCTGATGAGGTGGTTAATTCAGAAACTCCAAAAGCTAAAAAGAAAGTAGTTTTCGATCAGCATGTGCAAGTTAGTAGTGAACCAAGAGAGGTGTTATCAAGGCATGGTCGTGTAATTAAACTACCAGTTCGATTTAAAAATTAAGAAACCACAGACTTCGTATCGTGAAATTTAATACTTACCAATTTTCTTAAATTCCACTGGAAGGGGAGTGTATGTGGGTGTATCATTTTCTCGTTGTCGCATATCTATGTAAATATTAATATAAAAATAAATTTATTAAACTTTGTAATTATTTCCATTAAGTTTTATTTTTTATAATTAAATTATTTACCTTGTTGTTTGAGTTGTTGTTGTTGTTTGTTTTGACATATTATCGGGTAAGAAATGTCTAATTTGTGACAATTCGAAATGGTGTAATGGATGCGTTTTGTGGAGAAGTTTAAATGGTATAATTGTTATAACTGGTATACAATCTGGCCTTAGTTGAACTGCTGAAACATAGAGTCCTTAGCCAGGTTGTATACCAGAAAAATTAGTATATAAGTTTTGTTTTAAATTTTCAACACAAGAGTTTATTATAAATTTTCATAGCATATGGTAATAGATTCCATATAATAAAAACAGGAGAAATAGTTAAGACACAAATTGTATAAAGTTATATTTCTGCTAACTCTTAAATATTTAATTTGTTAAAATGAAAAATTTATTAATTGATAAAAATAAAAAGCATGTATAATTAATTAAATAAAATGTGTAAATTTATTAATCAAAAATACATAAGTGATTAGTAATAAAGAGTGCTGTCCCGCATTATACATCAGCATAGAAGAGCTGATGCCGAACGGTTAAAATAAGTTATAATTATATAACTTCAACATAGAACAACTAAATCTTCTAAAATGTTATGTTATTTTTGTTTTTTCAATACACATTCCAATAGGAAGCGGGGAAATAAAATAACATAACAGCAATTTTATGCCACGAGAATCGGGTCCATTATATTGATAAATTATTAATAATTAAATACATAATTACTTATATCGAAATTCCTTACTATTATAAATATCCGTAAACGAAAATGGCGACTACCGACTACAAAAATACCAATTGACAGCTCTCCAAAATATTTGGAGAGATATTAAGAAGTATTTTAAGACTACTAACATCAGAATACCAATTAAGACTTTCCTCTTAAAAAACCTCTTAGTAAAAATTGTCACAGCTAAGAGGTTTTAACGCCAGAATCGGAGTGTAAATGTGTGTATTTATGACCCAATTGCACCTTAAGTACACTGGGCCCAGGGCCGGTTGTATGTGGCGTCTATAAGGTGTATTCCCAAATTTCAATTTGCCAGGACTCAGGAGTATGTTCATAAACTCTACATTGATAATATTGTTATAACTGTCATTGTTAATATGAAATGAGTATGTGCTTAGCAATTATAATGCTACAAAATGACAATGAATTTATAGATAACTGATGAACTTATAAATAATTAATCATATCCTTAAAAAACCATTTTAAAAAACACATTTTGATTAAATTGTCAAAGAATATTTTTTCGGTTGATTGTAGAATATTTACTATTTTGACAGCTAGGAAAGCAGTCTCGAGAATGCCATTCTCCATATTTGTAACAATATTATAAAGACCTTATGAACGACAAAAAGCACATGGTCGTCGTTATTACTACGGATGTGAACGACTTTTAGTTGTCATTGTCAACAATATTGTAACAATGTAGAGTTTATGAACATACTCCAGGTTGTGCTGTTTTCCAATTTGCCCTATCCCTTATTATTTCACTTTACATTTAGTTTTCCAGAAAATTGCTAACGCCTATCACTGAAAACGGGTGCTTGAAAACGGAGATTAGAGTTTTGGAAAAATGAAAATCAGGTGGAGCCATATCAGGTAAATACGGTGGTTGTTCCATGAAGTTTGTTGAGTTTTTGGCCAGAAATTTACAATGATAGCTTTGTGAACTGGTGCGTTGTCGTGGTGCAAAATATATAAGTATTCTTTCAACAAACCTGACCATTTTCGACTAATTTCCTCTCTCAAACGCCACATAACGCGCAGATAGTATTCTTTATTTATCGTCCGACCGTCGTCGAGTGCATAACACCGCAATAATCAAAGAAAACAGTCACCGTTATCTTGACTTTTAATCGACTTTGACGTTTTTTTGTCTTTTTCGGCTCAGTTGGGATGCACCGCTCCGAAGCTTGTTGACTGGTTTGCATGTCAACCTCGTAAACCCATGTCTCTCATCACTAGTTATAATGCGTTTTATGAATGTGAGGTCGGAATTGACTCGTCTCGAAGACATGCTCAGCGACTTTTACGCGATTGAATTTTTTCCCCACTTTTTCGATCGTGAATAGTAAAACAAAAGATTAAGAATAATTGGAGTCGATTCCGGGATCTAAAATTTCATGTTATGTCATGTTATGTTATGTTATTTTTGTTTTTTCAATACAAATTCCAATAGGTGCGTTGTCTCACTGGCACAGGAAAATCCAGTAGTTTATATTTTGACTCGAATTTATCAACTAAGTATAGCACGCACAGTCTGTTGTTCGTGAACTTCACCATGATAAAAATGTTAACCTTGGCTGACGTTTTGACATTGACAGATCATGAAAAACGTTTGTTCCAAACGCATTCCCTCGAAAAATATTTTAACATGAAAATAATAAAGTGAATTCTTGATTCAAAAATTTCAAAATAAATAGTCTAATCATTGCATAATATTTTATTTACCAAACCAATTAATTAGTACCACAAATAAATTCTGTACTTAAATTAAAAACACGAAAATTGACCTCAATTTATGACAATTAAATTTAATTTGAGCCAATCAATCAATCCGCATATGGAGAAAGATCTTCAATAAAAATATAATTTTTGATCTGTGTTGAGGAGTAAGCCGATAAAAATTTGATGATGAAGATCACATCTGCAAATCATTAAACTTGATTTTTTTGGTAGCCACACTCTTCCTTTCTTGGTTTCGATTTTTATATATAAACATTGTTGATCATCAATTTTAATTAAAAATTAAAATTAAAAGATATACGAAACTTCTATAATATAACGGGTTTAAGACATAATCTTATAATAACATAATTAGAAAGTGTTATAAACACGCAATGGATAATTAGAACAAATATTTTTGATGTATGTAAAAAATATTGGCCAATATGCTAGATTGGTGCGAAAACTTTCGATTTTATTTTGTAAATGAATCTGGCAGTTACACATGTGTGACATGCTTATGTGCCCGGCTTTGATCATAACGCCGGCATAATTTAATATTTTTTCCTAGATTGGATCTCGAAATATACTTACTTGCTTGCTTTGATTGATCTATCATAAATGAATGGTCTCTGTGTTTAAGCAAATTATAAGTATGTGACGCATGTGGTATATGTACTTGAAGTGTCTGTTGATTAATTGGTTTCATCGCGGAATATGGCATGTAATTATTAAATCACATTGAAACTTTTGTGTATATCCTCATTCTTCGCCGGTATTGTGATTGACATGAACCACTTCCAAAGTTCATTTTCTTTGATTATTGGCATGAGTTTCAATTCATTGTTTATTAGATTCTTGAGAAGTTCAAAACTTGTTGATTCATTGAGGTGTGGCATGATAAGTGTGGAACTCTTGGCAAAAGTAACACAAGACAAAAAAGTAACACAAAATGCGAAAAGAAGAATAAATCGCATGAAAAAACTTTTTCAACTCGCGTTTCAAAAAGGTAATATGTATATGTATACAGACTGCGAAGAAAGAAACTACGTTTTTGATATGGTTGACGTACGTTTCGATCAAATTTTGATTGGCACTTAGATATTTTGTCATTCACGCAATAAGTATATGGTATACATAATTACTGTGTATAATTTTAATTAAGTTTTCATGCAACATTTCAATTTTTATTTCATTTGAAAGTGAGAAATTTTTATTTTGAGGTGCGATGCCGTAATAGTAATAGTTTCGCACAATAGTCAAAAGTAAGTATATAGAATATATAAATCGTGTGCTACAATTACACCACCGCAAAAAATTCTCCAATATTTTAGACCTTTTATTCAACCATAATTTCAAATCAATCAAATGTATGTATAATTAATTATAGAAATATTTATATGAGTAACTCGCTGGGCTTTCCTTTGATATATATTTTTCCATTTTCATGGTAAGCAATAAATAAAATCATTTTCAAATTTTACTACATACAACTAATAAAGTCGAGAAAGTAAATTAAATTTTCTAAAAATAAGTTTGATTTCATGCGATTAGTGTACAGTATTTTAGGAAAACTCGTGCCAATACAGCCTCATACTTATCAGAGTACGGCTGATATAGCGAAGCGAGAACTCGTGTACTCACAATATTTTGCCTTTTAGTGAAACTAAGAGTAAATACTTGTTTTGTTTCTTGTATACTTATGTAAGTATGTACTTAATTAAAAATTAATTGAAAGTGTGAAAATGTATGTAATTTGATCTTGATGTAATTTTCCCGTAAAACACGAAAATCTAATCATTTCAATCAGGAACGTTCATAATATGTGAATGGGTGTTTTCCAGACAATGTTTTATTTCCATACGATTGATGCGTGTGAGTCGGTCGCATCGTTGTTATTTTCTAAAAATCGATATTTGACTTTCGTTATTTTCTAATAAAACAACATATTTAAACGCAGTTATGTATTGCGTAATCACGAAAAAATTAGAATTCTTATTACTTATGTTAGATGACTGGATTTTTAGTCCTTAGAGAGATATTGTATATCTTATGAATGTGGCACTAAATTTTTTAATGAAACTAAGTATTTGACACTAAAATACGATCTCTCGTTATTTGTGCAATAAAACGATTTTTAGTCGATGGAATTCTTGGGCTTCACATACATAATCATTGAAAGGAATTTTCTGTTTTTTTCTCAAGATATGTTAACTTATTTCTGATGATTTATCTTTACTGGACGTTCGGTTTGAATAAGTTTGATCTTTTATTAATTATTGTCTAAATGTTTTATACTATAGATTTTGTAAACTTCATGCTCTTAAAAATCGAACTAATTTCATAAAAATTTAAACTAAACGTCTCCTGAAGCTCAGAGTTGGGATTTTTTTTTATTTTGATTGAAAATATTGGTTGATGTGATTAAAATGAATGAGTTATGATGAAATCGTGAATTTCATTTTTCTGTTGCATTGCATTGCCTTTTTACATATTTGTTTTCCGCTACCATTTGATTTTACTATTTTTATCAACCCTTCACAACGACGTCAATTATTTCTGCCGCTTCGGTCCTTTAAGGGCTCTTTTTGGACCGTGGCTTTCGTAGCATCGATTCATCACAAAATTAATACAGAACATGCAAAAAATTTACCCGATTTTTGGATTAGCATTGGTGAAAAGAAAGACAAAAAATTGTTTATACACATATCAGATTTATCATTTCAGCTTGTTAACATTGGTATAATAAAATATTATAAAGCAAAGTAATACAATTTTCAATAAGTATAGTGTCTCCCATATTTCAATTTTATTAATTTATTTATCACTTAATATGAATAATTTTTAATTAATAATATGAGAAATTATATAATTTCGCACATAAACACAACATTTTAGTACACAATATAATTTGAAAATAAGTCATACAAAATTACAAATTGTCCTTACATTTTTAATACATCTATTAAAAATTACAATTAATTCAAAAGTGAATTGTACAAATGGCGCGTGTCTGTTTTGATATTTATGTTGTGACGGTTTCTTTTGTATATATGTTCGTGTACATTTTTTATAAAATCTGACAAAATATTGCAATTTTTTAAAGTTACACTGGGTAACTTTTCCGGATAAGATTTTATTTTCTAGCGAACATGTTATGTCAAAATGTTACCCTGACAGCTTAACCCGTGTAAGTTTTTTTTACCCTGACAACTGAATTCGGGTAATTTTTTGTTGCCTGACAGTTGCAAAAAATTTCGCATTAAAAGTTAATACTGAAAGAAACATTTGATCTGAAATACGAATTTAAAAATACGCAAAATAAAAATAAACAAAAATTGTACAAAGAAAGTTTTTTTTTAAAGAAAGTAATAATTGTCCTGTGGATTTAATGTCCTTTGAAGGTCAATCAATACCTCTCTTTTCATTCACTCACACACATCCATTCATACAATTACAGTATACCATCTGCACATTGCAAGCTCCATGTTAACCTGTACATTGACATGAACGGTGGACGACGCTGAATTCTGCACTCCAAAAGAGGGTCTCACTTGTGTTTATTAACATCACCGATCGTAATCGATGACGAAAATTCGCCTTGCATCCACAGCCTCTGGTGGGATTCGAATCCATTATCTCCCGGTCCAAGTGCCGAAGCTTTAACCACTGACCCACTTATCCGGGAAGTTATATGTAGGTATATTATGTACCGAACTAACTCTGTATTAGTCTATCATAAACCAAAGGCGGGGTAGTATACCTTCACTATTTTCAATTTTCGACTTAGCTATTGCACCCAAAAAAGTTCCTCAGAAAGTACCTTGATTTCAAACTTTCGTTTCAACATTTGTTCTTTGTCCACACTTCGACAAACATATCACCACAAAAATATAATGTGCGGTGTAAGTATTTATAAATAAACAAACTTAAATAGTGTTAGAAATCGTTATTGAGGTTGACGTTTTACAACCAGCGAGAACTTCAGAGCTTAATTCATACTCTATTTACACTATTCTGGTGAACGATACGACCATCAAAGTTTTTGGAGGTAGTTTTATAGTTTTGACGATAATCCTTTAGAATATTAATGAATTAAAAAATCTGCGGAACAAATTTTAACAAATTTTAATTGTTATATCGGAAGAGGGTTCTATTAAGAAGAGAGCCCATACAGCAATTTCCAGGTACGTTAGAGTATCGCTACTTTTTTTTAATAAAACGGGGTACAAAAATTGCATACTTATTTGTCTCACTTGTTTAAGGACAACTGAAATATCTCGTTTCTAAGGCTAAAAACTAAAAATAAAGGAGTGTAGGGTATCAGTTCGTGATTAAACCTTGACGTGTGCGCAACTATGCTGTATAGTTCTTGAATATAGAAGAAAAAGCCCAAATGCGGTCTTTCAAGGAGAACGGCCATAATATCCGGGAAATTGCTGCTAAAATTGGAAGAAGTTCAACCGTTGTGCATAATTACCTAAGTAACATCCAAAGCTATGGAAAAATCAGTAAAGGACGTGTGAACATGGCTGCAACAATCCAAGATCGATGCGCCATTCTTAGAGAAGCTTCAAATTCTATCCTGTTGATTAGCAAAATAAGGGCTAAAACCGGTGTTACGGCCAGCAGACCAAATGTCCATCGTATAATACAGCGTTCCCCACATTCCAAATTAAAAAATAACGCTGTTAAATGAAGCATGGAGGAACCAGCATCTTTGCTTTGCAAGGCAACACATTAGATGGTGCAGAGAGTGGCATAAGGTTGTCTATTCTGATGAAAAAAAAAATTAATTTGAACGGGCCAGATGGATACAATTATTATTTTCATGACCTAAGAAAAGAGGAAATTATTTTTAGCAAAAGGCACGGTAAAGAGGCTGGTGTAATGATGTGGGGATCAGTGTCTTTTTTTGGAATAATTGATGTAGATTTTCAGACCGTAAAAATGACAGCAAAAGCGTTTTGGAACGCGCTTTTCCAAAATTTGCCAAATATTTTACTGAACAGCGTTGAATTTTCCAGCAGGATAATCAAAGTGCGGCAATAAATTACGCTATGCTCCTTTGCTTGCGTCAGAAATTCGTTTCACTCGCAAAATATAACAAGTTCCAAGCATATGACACTTTAAATTAGTTTGTCCACGAATACTCTGTAAACCAGTAGTATTGAAATATTTATTCGAAAGCATGGTCACACGATTAAGCTCCTCTAAGCTAAACACAATTAAATTAACTTCAGAAATATAGTAATTATAAGAATTTTATTAATAAATAATTACAAGCACTTTACTACAACAAAATATTAAATAATTTAAATTTATTGAATTGGGACTTCATTACTACCCAGAAAAGATTAAATGTTACGGTTCCAACAACCATCATTCTATACTGGTTCGAGACCGTTTTTTAACAAAAATATTTACAGCAAAGGCAATAGCGATTATTAAAATACAAAATATTCCAGCTAGCTCGAATAGTAAAGCATAGCTTCTGTCGTCGTTGAATATACTCATCCTTTTTGCAGTTGCATATATTGTTATATTCATCGGATATCCATTATTTGTTACTAATGGTCCCACATCATAGACTTGCGTATGAAAATACAAAACAAAAAGCCGTTGATCTCTTTTCGCATTAAAAATTTGTGGTTTTATTGGCCATAACTTTCCTTGGCCTTGAAAAGTTGCACTTGTTTCATTTAATTGAAATAACTGTGCATTTTTCATTTCAAAATAACATTTTAAAGTTGAAATTTTAGGAATGAAAATGTCAAGATCTGTTATAGTGATATCAAAATATCCATTTGTAATATTTCGAGTTGCTATTAAAAATGGTATGATGACTGCGGTGGTACAGATCGAAGATATATCCATCCCGCATATGTTTGAAGTGTTTTGAAATTGCATTATATTCAGGACGCGGATTTCAGCTTGTTGTTGATACACATGATTTTCGATTGAGTATGTATTAACATAACCGTTAATTATCTCGGTATGTTCGTCCCATGGCTGACCAGAAAAATAACTTGTTACTTGGTTACATGTATTTGCCATTCTGAAATGTTCGACGTTTGAAAATGTACTATTATTGTAGTTGATTCTTTTGGTATAATCAACCCCGTACAAAACAGCAGTGTGTAATCAATCGGTTGTGTAACCACTAAGTATTTTAATAACATAATTGGGTATCGTTTTCTGTATTACATACACTATTATTACTGTGCATACAAACGTGTACGTTTATTTTATATAGTGAGTGCTAATGCGGAATATTTAGGTGGTTAAAATTGTTGATACATTGAATCTGCGTATCCAAAGATATTAAATTAAATCATTTGATTGAATTTATTATATTAGGTGTGCAAGTAGAAACTCGGCTCTGAAGTTAGTTGCATTAAAATACTTGAGCGCATCCATTGCTGTTCTTATGGCGTACCTAAGTTTCAGTTACAGCTTGTAAATGAGCTGTCGTTCCGTCTGAAGAATGAAATTGGCTTTGAGTGAACATTCTGTGAGACATCAACAGTAAAAAGTGGTTTGCAAGATTTCGTGATGAGAATTTTAGTTTTGAAGACGATCGACGTCCTGGTCCAGTAAAACATTTGAAGACGAAGAACTTAAAGTTTTACTGGATGGAGATCCATTTCAAACTCAAAAAGAGCTTGCAGAACAGTTAGGAGCTACTCACCAATCAATATCACTTCGATTGAATGCAATGGGAAAATACAGAAGGAAGGAAAATGGGTTCCTCATAGACTGACCAAGGAAAACAAAACCCGAAGAGTTGACATCTGCATTAATTTACTTTCTCACTACAAAAGAAAGAATTTTTTGCCCAAAATTATTACGGGTGATGAAAACTGGATTTTGTACGATAATCCTTAATTGCAGAAAACTATGGATTGATCCGATCCAGCCATCATCATTTGTTCGAAAAATTAATATTCATGCCCACAAAGTGCTACTGTGTGTCTGGTGAGATTGGGTCATACTGTTACAGCTGAAAGTTACCAAATTGATGAAAATAAGTAATGCTCTGGAGGAAAAATACCAATTACGGTTCAAGGAAGGCGGAAGGTGATATTGCTGCATGACAACGCTCGTCTACATACAGCAAAATCAACCCAGGAACTCTTCTTTTCCTTATAGGCTCAATAGTTTAAGAGCATGCGGCGTATTATCCAGATTTGGCTCACTCTGATTACCACTTATTCAGATCGATGTCATCGTATTTAAAAGCCAAGCGGTTCACGAAATTTGAAGATGTGGAAAAATGGCTCAATGACTAGTTTACTTCGAAACCATCAAGTTTCTATCTGATAAATGGCAAAAGACCATTGATATTAATGGCGAATATTTCCATAATTCATCTTTGTAACAATTATATTTTCAATAAAGTTGAAATTGACCAAAAAACAGGGTTTCTACTTGCACACCTATAACATTTTATTTTTAACTTAGTCTACCTCTAAATCCCTTATGGTTTTAGAATGAAATGTTTTTTATTGTTTCTTGTGAGTTAATATTGCATAATAAGTTAATTTATTGGCCTGGGAGTATACTAATGCGCTAACAATATAATCGATTTCAAGTTGTTTCCACATGACGAACAAATAAAATTAGAAATTTAATATAATTCTGGATAAATTCATTTAAATTTAGTAGAAATTAGATTCGAGGTAGATTCCGGAATTGTATTTAAGTAGTGATTAGAAGATACTTTTATCTCTTAGCAAAAATAATTCAACATTTTTTCGCATTGTTATAAATAAATTTAATTAATTTCCTCATAAATATGTTCCGCAGCTGCAATAAACATTAATTAACTGCACGAGTCGGTAAAAATTGGATAAATCGTAAATCTATTAACCATCATCATACGTTTAATGCTCATTTTAATAAAATTAACTAGAAAATTGTAAATTTCTTTTTATAATGTGAAATTATGAAACTGTAGAGTAGAGCGCGAATAGATTTAAATTATTAATGTAAAATATAAAAATGACATCATT
This sequence comes from Nephrotoma flavescens, assembly GCA_932526605.1. Taxonomy (NCBI): domain Eukaryota; kingdom Metazoa; phylum Arthropoda; class Insecta; order Diptera; family Tipulidae; genus Nephrotoma; species Nephrotoma flavescens. Next base: position 141,931,845 of record OW052222.1, read on the forward strand.
ATTTCCGCGATTTATAATCACCACTTTCATTTTGTTGTATTCGCTTTAAAAAATATGACCTATCCGCGCGATATTATCAAACACATCAGCTAAAATGTTTGTAATCAATCAGCAAAAGAAACCAAACAGAAAAAATCAAATCATATTTCGCTGTTGGGTAATTATTAGCCTGTGTGTTCCATACAAATTACATTTTTTTGAATTATTCTGTGGGCAATGATTATATGGCTACAAATTTAGCGAAAGTCTAACCACTTTCAAGTCTAAATTAAGTTTTTTCTATAATACTACAGTATAGAAATAACTAAATAGTAATTCTATTCATAATTTAAACAGCGTGAAACAGATAAGACTTGAGTAAAAAAAATTGGCAATGCTAAAGAGCGGTTTACAAATAGAATCATAAGTTTCAATTGATAATCGTGATTTTTGACAAAAATAGTGTGTCCTAATCTTAAGACAAAAAAGTTATTATGTTTCACTTTTGTTTAAGTTATTTTATGCCCTTCTAATAACGTATCAAGTATTATTATGGTATTCGACGGCTCATGTCTTATTTCTACATCACACTATTAAATATTTTATTTAAAATTGGTTTATATGTCTTTACATTACAACCAATACCAACTCTTGGGGGAAGAGTAGCACAGAAAGAACAAATATCGCTATATTTTCTCTCTCTCTCTCTGGCACTATATCCCATCAAGGGATTTGGCCGCCTCAAATGAGGTTTCATAATCATTTTTCATTTCGGATAATGAGTGATTAATTCATTGATCCTAAACCAGCCGTGAAATTTTTTCCTTGTCACCACCGGGAATCGAACCCAGGACCTCCGGTCGCTGGAACAAGCATGCTGACCACTTCGCTACCGGGGCTATATGGTTAGTATAAACTATATCGCTATATGGTTAGTATAAACTTTGGGTGACCACATAGGAGCACATTGTCCATCAATCCGAAACTAAATGATTACAGACATGAGTACTAGATCATTCACAAATCCGAAGAAAATTTAATGTAGTCAAGTTTCCTAATTAAATATACACTCAGAAAAAAAATATGATAAATACATGATTGCATTTACCATAATATCATCATTGTATGTTAAATACAATTATTTAAATGATTGATTTTATCATACTATGTTATTCTTGATCATTTTGCTTGATCTTCTTCATCATAACAATGATAAACATTTTTGTTGGCGCTACGCCAGTGAAAAAGTATCAAGTAAAAGATCATTTGGAAGAATTTTTTACGTAAACAACAAAATAATTATTACCTAATGTCAATTTTTCTAAAACCAATTTCAATCTATGCAAATAACTAACTGTAACTAAGTATCGAGTTTTCCAATAGGGGCATACCAATTTTGTATTTTAATACGAACGCACCCTTGAACTTTTTTCTTGATCTATCAACGTCAAAACGCCAGTCAATATTCAAGACTAACATTTTTATCATGGTGAAGTACACGATCGATCAACGTTTGTAAGTTATTAAAAATTACTACCGCAATCCTCTATCGGTGGTCGCAACTTTAAAAGCGCTTACTCCAATTTTCGGTCGTAATAATAGTCCCACCAGACAGGTTGTGCGTGATATAGTGGATAAATTCGAGTCAAAATATTGACTATTGGTTGTTCCTGTGCCAGTGAGACGCACCGGTCGAAGTACCGAAAATATCGCAGCCGTAATGGGCTAGTTATATACACGAGAACGAAACGGACTGAAACAAAATGAAACGGAAAGACGAAGGGGGCATGGTTATATAGACAAATTAGTGAAAACGGATTCGACATTTTCATATTTGTTTCTAATTTTATATTATTTGAAGTTTACTTCTCGTGTGTATGAAAACTATCTCGGAAAATCCATTTTATTTTTTGTAAACTAAATACACTGCGTTTGAATCCAATTAAAATATAAAATATTTTGACAATTTGACATGTGCTTGTAAGGATAACAAAAAAATCATAACCGATAGTGTATAACCGCAAAGACGAAACGAAAGCAAATTGAATTGAACAAATTTCTCCGTCCGTTTTCGTTTCGTTTATTCTATATAATTAGTTTAGTATGTTTTCATGTATTCAATTCATTCGTTTCGTTTCGGCCCGTTTCGTTTTCGTCTATATAACTGGCCCATAAGTGCTTCAGTTCAAAATGAGCCAACTCAGTCGATTCCACACTTCACAGGAATTGGGAATCTCTCAAACAACATTGTGGCGAATTTCGCATTAATATCTAGGCTTACACCTTTACAAGATCAAATTAACTCAAGAGCTGAAGTCTCTTGATCATTTGAAGCGCCGAATCCGATTAGACTCCACTCAAATTTGAAAAAGTATCCTGAATTTATTCTTGTCAATAAGCAAGTTATGCGTTATTGGACAGCAACAAACCCACATGTGCTTCAAGAAACCCCATTACAACCACAAAAAGTGTTCAATGGAGTTCGCTATCGCGCTATGTTGGAAGACTATTTTTGGCCAGAATTGAATGGACTTCACATCAGTGAAATGTGGTTCCAACAAGATGGTGTCACTTGCCGCGCAACTGGTCCAGTTGAAAGGCCGGCCTCATGCGATTTAACAGCGTTGAATTTCTTTTTATGGGGTTCGCTGCAAACTTGCCTGCGGTGGTCATATGAACGAGATTGAATTCCATAGTTAAATGTAACATGTGTACTGCACCTGGATTAAATTTCAATTATTTCAATTATTCGGTGTTTTATTTAAATACAAACTTGTTATGTCCTTATTGAAAACCCCTTTACAATCTAAGGGCCTAGTTCGACGTACTTTCTTGGAACACAATCCAATTAAGAGAAAGTAATTTCATGAAAGCTCGTATACTGACTAACTCAAATATAAAAATTGTAATTAAGTGCATATTTATTTTTATGTAACATAAATAAAAATAGCAATATCTAAGTATGTTATGAAAAATTAACAAAAATAATCATAAATTTCTTTAATTTTTTAAATAGTAAGAAAGTATTTTCCAGAAGCACCTAAAAGTTTACTACAAGTTTTCTACTAATACTCATTTTGAGTTAATTCCACATTTTGAGCTAATCTTGTATGAATTCATTCGTTTGCTTGAATGTAGAATAGCAACGGAAAGAAACGAGATCAACAAACGTCACGAACACAAACGACAAAATAATATATAGGTGTTGAATTTATTTCTATATTATTTGTGGTCCGGATTGTGGGTGGTTGATAAGTATAAAATACTTATTTTATTTTAATTTTTATTTCAATTTTAATTTTTCTTATAGGCTTCAACATCAGCCAAAATTCTAGACAGATCTGATTAGTCATTAAAAAAGATTACAACAAAAAAACGTTTATTATAATGAGTACTTTTATCAAATTATAACAAAGGAAATTATAACAGAAATATTTTAAGTATGTTGTTAGGTTAATTAGGTAAAAGCCATTACGTAAAATGTCATTAGTCTAGTATTGTAGCACCTTGAATATTCAATTAACCTTGATGGTGGATGGCACTACAATCGCTTGTCAAATAAAAATATTTTTGTTTTGATTTGAAAGTTTACAGCTGATTGCAATACAAACACGGAATTAGCCTTGAACTTGAATACAAATCGCAGTATAGTCGCAAATTGACCTCGGTAGTTCGATGCTTGTCATCCCTTTACCGCCTTAGGGAATATTCTGAATGATACTTTATACTTTAATTGTAAATCGTTGATTTTTCTTGGCCAGCATGCGTTTCACAATGAACATTCTACGTTTACTAATCTTACTTGTCTCATGCACTGCTAAAGTGCAGTAAATTTTCCAAGTGCAGTACATTTTCTTTGTTATACTTAATATTTATAAGAATATGTTATATAATTTTAAATATTATAAAAGCATATTAAAAAGTTATTTTAAATTAAATTTTTAATATTTTTTTAAAGCAGTCATTTTCAATGCTTTTGGGTAATACAGGTATATACTAAGTTTCAGCCTTTCTAGTGTTAATAAGCATCATTTGGTTAGTTTTTATATAATTAGGTAGATTTAAAGTATTTGCTTTTAGGGCCGCCGATTTCTAGACCAACCATCCCGGCCTTAGTGTGGTATTTTTTTTGTTTTATTGTATCTAATACTGTTTCGATGTTGAACCAGGGTAAATGTTTGTGTTAAGTATGTACCAAGGTACGTTTACCATTCGTTGTAGAATTTTTCATTGCCTACGTTGTAATTTTGGTATATTTGAAGCACGAACTGAACTCCACAATTACATTTGTTTTTTCTAAGTCAATCATCTATATATTTTGATCTAAACATAGGTGTCTAATTTTTTCACATGGGAAATAATTGATGTTATTTAGTCATGTCATGTTATCAAGTATTTTTGCAGAAATCTTGATGCTGTTTGAGGAGTTTCACGAGTAGCGAATAATGTTTTATCATCCGGAAATGTTGAACTGTTGTTATTTGAAGTAGGAAGGATCGATGTATAAATTAAATATAACACTGTGCAGTGCATTGTGGAACCCTTGCGTATATTTCATTTAACTTGGAAGATACGCTATTATATTTTACCAAGAATTTCCGATTGAGCAGATGAAGGTTTTATTTATCGCAAGGTAGTTTGTTAGTATCGATGACTTAATTTTATGTACAAGTCCTTCATGCTATACTTTATGGAAAGTTTGAGCTTGATGTCTAAAAATTATTCTGAGCAGTACTTCTTTTGTTCAAACGAGTTTCTGATTTCTGATACGAACCTACGCACTTTTTCTTTGGTTTCATGATCTTCTCTAAATCAAAACTGTTGATCTGGTATGGTACTTTGCTTTAGTAGAATTGGTTTAAGTCTTTTTATGTTTTGAGGAATAGAGTTGGCAATAAAGTAATTGAACGATAAGAGTCTACTTTTGTTTCATCTTTACCAGGATTATGAATCGTTATATTCTTTGAAATTTTCCAAGTTTTCGGAAAATAGCCAAATCAGACTACACCATTCGAAAAGTATGTTTTTAATTTGATTCATATATCTGGAGTTCTTTAAATATTTTGCCACTAATTAGATCATGGGCTGGTGCCTTTTTTGGGTTTGTATGTTCGTCATATTGTTTTTACTTCACGCAATTTATATTTAATTAGTTAGAACCCTGTGGCACCCATTATTCTCAGTAGGCTAGTGCTAGTTGCCTGTATAAGTATGCTCCTCGTGATATTTTCAAGGTCTTTGTTTTTTATTCTCTCTCTAATAATAGTTGTTGATCCACCACGAGAATCCCCGTTAGAATGTTGGGTCTCATACATTTTGTAACCATTAAATTTTATTAATAAAATGAGCTCATTATTAGGGTTTCCAAAATACTCGACTGAACCAGTACCCGAGTAATCGAGTACTGATTTCATTGATACCCGGGTACTCGGAAATACTCGACAAAAAATAACCTTCCGACGATATGAAAAATTGACTATCATTTGATTTTTTAAATAACATTCAACAAAAACTTTAAGATCAATTCATTCAGTACTCAGTATTCAGCATACTGTATAAAAATAATGAAAATTCATTAAAAAACAATGAAAACAATACGTTATACGGTAACGAAACGAAAAAATTCATTTATGGGTTCAGTTAATCACTTATCATTTAGTATATTGTATGCGAAATAATATTTCAAAAATACCAGGGCATTGAGAGTGCTAGTGTTAAGGCGACTTCGCAATTTCATCATTATGTTACCGATACTGAAAATACACGCTCGCATGTTGTTGATATTCCCATTCCTTCTGTTGGTTTTCCATTCTCCTCTATAAATTTGAACTCCTTTTCAATATTACCTTTATTAGACGAACCAGATGAAACTTCTGGCTTCGGCACAGTAAAGGAATTGAGGCATTGCCAAAGCTCGCTGTATGATGTAGATGATGAAACGTCTTCATCAGAAGTACAGCTGCATCCTGCTGAGTCACTGAAAATAAGCGACTGTATACCACTTTAGGTGATTGTTTGATTAATGTTTTTGAGGAATATGTAAAAAATTCGTTGGATTTGGGATAGTGTCCATGATGAAGAAAATATACGAGTGATACAATTTCTACGTTTCGGCGTTGATTAATTTCTATAGTTATCATCAAACAACTCCAGTGACAAGGGAGTATTCAATTTTTTCAGTTGTTGAAAAATATAGAGTAGTGTACCCTCCGCAGACAATAGGTTTGATTCCTGTTTAGTGTTTAGTTAGTTCTTCAACTTCCAACTTAAGCGGCTCAAGGACGTCTGCAACTACCGTTAGAGTTTCAATATTACCTTCGGGAACTTCTTCGACACCGAGTTTATCTAAAGCAGAGTTAACGTATGTGTGTAATTTCAGAAAACGCTTGATAGATGTATAGCTAGTGTATTCTACCGAGTTCTGCAGTCAAGTATTAGTTTTAATAATTTTCCCTCTTTTAAGGTTTTTTCTTTATTTAAAACTTCCGTTCAAATCGATGATTTTTTAAAAAAATAATGATTTTTCTCATTTCATCAAAAGATTTTTTTATGTTTTGTCGTTCTAGTTGTTGAAAGTGTATCATCTATAGTTAAATTGTCGTCATCGCCAGGTTCATTATAATTGCTGGAGTCACTGAAGTTATCCTCATCCGCGTCCTCATCTTCATATTCTTCTTCTTGCGTATTGATGGTGGTGGCGTTAGGATTTGTATACATAACCTTAAGAACAGCAGAACAGCTAAATAAATTGCGTGGTTGTAACACAATTGATTTTCAATATTTATTAGCCTGCCATATTTTACCATCACACTCGCACCATCATGAGTAGATTCCACGATATCATTGTCTAGATTAAGACCATATTCAACTAAACGTTGCCTAATCGAGTACTCGACAAAAATACCCGAGTAGTCGAGTATTGAAAATTGGTCAAAAATACCCGAGTACTCGGGTACTCGATACTCGATATTGGAAACTCTACTCATTATGTAAAATGTGTCTCAAAGAGCATCATTGTGTCAATGTTATATTCTTTTAGAAAATGCCATACTTCTAATTTATGTTACGTTAGCTCATTGCCGCTCCATAACGCTAATTTAAGTTCAATATTTATTTTTGTTTTGATTGTTTGTTGCATCAGTGTAGCAGTTGCATCAGTGTAGTCACGTGTTGCAGCATCAGCCACATATTTACTTCGGTTTGTCAGACACATTTACGGCATTCTTCAAGATCCTTTCAACGATATACGACAAATGTATAATAAACGAAAATTGTTCTACCAGCGCCAAAGCGGTGGATTTATGAACTAAAGTTGTATCGAAATTGTTTTCTAATCCAAGACCTTTCAGACGATTTACTACACGCGTATAGGGGAGAAATGTAAAGCAATATTCTGATATTGTACTCGGCACACGTACCCGACCCCCTGAAGGTAAAGAGAGAGAGAGATCTCTAAAGCTTTTAAATTCTTTAAAGATTTAAAGAATTTTAAGAATTAAAATTTAGAGAAGATTAGCCTAAAAAATATCCAGACGGACGCACAATTTTTTTTTGCTTTTTTACGATCAGAGATCTCCACAACTTCGAGATAAGTGGTTTTGGAGCAGGATCATTTTTCATAATTTTTATCAGGATTTTAATTATTTGTATTGACAATTACAGCGAATTAATTAGCGGTATATGATTTCACAATTATTGCATTTTTTTACTTAAAGTTTGATTTGTCCAAACTCTAAACCACTCGCTAGTTTTGTGCATGTTGCAGCTTATCACGCAAACTGCTTGCAGATTCCATCACGAGCGCTTCAATTTTCTGTGGGTTCCATGACATAAAGTATATTAAACACGAAACAAAATTAAAATACATATTTTAGTTACACTCGTAGTTCATCTTTTGGTAACGCAACCCATTTGTATCAGTTTAATTTTGAACATCATTTAGGGCGGAGAGGAACGTCTGATTTTTTAAATCTTCAAATTATATTGTTTGCTTGTCATAAATCACTGGAGTGTTTATCTGTCAGAAATAATTATTAATAAATATTTTTGATTTAGGATTGAAGATTAGAAAATCCAACTTGGAAAGTATAAAGCCCAATATGACGTTTTTAATTTCGGGTAAAAAATCATGAAGCTATTAGAGAATCAACTTTTCTTTTAGGTGTTTAGGAAGGATACGAATCATTACTACTTTGGTAGTCATCACGAGATTTCCCGTTAGAATGTTGGGTCTCATAAATTTGGAGAGAATAAAGTTAAGGTTCAAGATAAGAATGTGTGTATTTCGTGTTCCAAATTGAAAAAATATTATCCACAATACTTAATAATTATGCTTGGGCTAACCCTGTAACTGACACTATCACCAACTCTGAAACTCGGTAGGTATAGCCTCAAATTACCACTGAACTTAATCTAAAAGAGAATTGGAAAAGTTCGAAACATTTTACAATAAAAGCCACCTTAAAGCTTACCTCATTTTCTAAAATTTTTAGATTAAAAATTGGGATTACTAAAAATAATCCACATAATGTTAAATTTGATTCATTGAATCTCTTATTCCATTCCTGATGGAAGTAGTCATTGTTCACGATTATTTTGGGTATAAATAAACCAATCTATTTATAGCCATTTTAAAGAAATGTTCAACTGGCTATTTCCTAAATTGATGTTCACGTTATATTTCTATAAAACTGATTCGGGGTTTTTCTGTACAAATATAATGCAACAGCATTCTCCTTTATTACATGTTTGTATTATAATAATCTCGAGCCGAATGTAGACTTTTGCTTTTTAATAAATCCGTCAGTGTTACATTCCGCTAAATTATCGGATTTCAAAATTTCGCCACAGCTTGAATTACACAAATCTTAACGACATTAACTATAACTACAAAATTCCAATTCAAAACTACATTATTAGCTTCTGAAACAGTATTGTGCACAAAAAACAAAGTTCTGTCTGTAATACAATATCTTCCTCTCTAAATTATCATTTAGCCTATGGGTCAATCCATTAATTTAAAAATATGTATGAAATTAAATCTAATCGTTAGTTCATCAAAATAATAAAAAAAAAACAATTGCAAGACGTGATTTTTGTTGTTGCTCCAGAGCTTATTAAGATCACAATTTTTACAGTTATTCTCCGTTTGGTACCAAATCAAATAAGCTTAGCAGTAACCAATTATAATTGTAATACAACAACAAAAAATTTAGGCAAAAAGCATGAAATTAAAACAAATTGGCGATTCTGCACAGAGAATTTGAATTGCAACGCGCGTCTATCATGTTTATAATTTTCGTATAAGTAGTGTGAGCAAAGCAAAAATTAAAATATGTCGTGACCGATTATCACCGCCCTCATATATTTCGCCAGCATTATTGGATTCAATCATAAAAATAGTAATAAGAATAGTTATACCGAGACGATTTACGATAAAATTAATTTATATTTTTTGGTTTATTTAATTCAGTTTTTTTTTTATCAAATTTAACCAGTCATTGACCCACGTGCTCGTTTGTTAAAAACTATTTTATTCTTTATTTTGTCGCTGGTATAGATATATATACAACAATACATACGTATCGTTATTGTATAAAACTAGCAAACTATGTACATATAATTTTTTTAAATAAATCATTGCTTCAAGACAAAAACTATAAATTTAGTTTATGTGACTGTAAGCATTTGTGTGAGTATTACATACGCATACCCATTTACGTGTTTAGTGGGTGGCGATAAGCAAATAAGATGATATATCGAGAGACTTTAAATTATACTATATTAGATCTATTTTTTGCTTAGATGAAGCCGCATGTGATTTTAATGTGTCTGTATTCGCGATTATTAATGTCTCAAAATTCTAAAACAATTTCGTTGAAATAGCGAACAGATTGAAACCAATTGTGAAGCAGATAAATTATGGAATTTATTAAATTATTTATGTATAATTTTGTTGCTGTATTTTGTTTTAGTTATTTACACTTGAATGAGAATTAAATATACGGAACGATGTTCAAACTAATTGAGAGATGTATTGTAGGTGGATGAATATTGTTTATAGTTTTGATGTACAATTTAAGCGGTTTTATTTAAACAAATGTAAGTAACCTGAATTACATTTAATTGAAATCAATCAAAAATTCTGTAGTATTTATATACATACTTAAAAATAAAATTTGGTTTTTGGGACTAGTTTGTTGATGAATAGGTGCGGTTTTGACAGTCTTATGATTAGAGTTGTTAAGTATATGTATAGGAGGTATGCAAGCGGTTACTTACTTACGTGGGGAAGTTAAATAGATAGTGAGAAACGAAGCACGACTGATGTGGGGCTCTAAGTGTTGATGGCCTGAACAAATGACAAATTATGCAAACTATTTAATGACGAGATTTTTTAATTAGTTTTGAAGTTCGGGAACCATGTTGCCAAATTAATAAACAATTTCCCATGAACAATAAAAATCTCAGGTTCACGATAGATGTCTCTGAAATTTACAAATACTTCGAACGATAAGCCTCCATGGATGATTTCATATTAATTTCTGGCATAAATGTATTGTTTTGGTAGAAAATTTGTCAAGGTTACTCAACAAATTTCACGCTACACTGTATTCATGCCAAATAAGTATAATATATCGTACTGCCCAATAAGTAAGTAGAATTATTTACTTTAAATGATGAAGTTTGTAAGTAAAATTCTAAGTATTTTTAATTTCACAAAGTTTTTTAAATTTTCTAGAAGTTTTATTGCAGTACCAACAAGATTTACTTTAAATTTTTGTTTAAATACACAATAAATTGGGAAACATTTCCATATTGTATTTAACAACCGGCTTACGATATGTAAATAAATAAGTACTACTTATTTAGAAAACCAATTTTCCTAAATATTTAAAGTAAAATCGGAAATCCTATGGACAAGTGTTCCCGGTCGGTTAATTTTCTCCTACAATGAGAAACATTTCAGATGGAAATATATACTTACTTTTTAAGTGACGAATCATATCGCACAATCTCAAAAATTTGTATGTGTTATATGTATGTCTTCTGAATATCTCAAGCCATAATTGTATAGGCTTTTCTCCACATATTTGTTTTTAAATAAAAACATTTTTTAAGGCTGCATTTTTCTGTGATGGGTCGTAATATAATTGTGATACAACAAAGCTCGTAAATTTTAGTTCAGCTTCGGTCGCGCTTCAAATTATCTTTAAAAGTTAAGAAATAAGTTAAAAGGTTCGATATCCAATGAACAAGTCTGTAGTACTGTAATAATCCGCGGTAATTTGGATTGAAATGGAGAATTCGAAGACAATTCTTTCTGTGAATTTTTAGTCCTCAGAGTATAGGTTTGGCTGAAATTTCTTTGGAGATTTAACTGCTCAACACTACTACCGCTATTTACATCCGAAGAAACAAAATATTTATTAAAACCATCAGTCTTTAAACCTGGACTATTTCCTTACATCTATCGATACTTAAATTTCAAATATGATGCCGGGTTTTCTTTCTTAGGAAGGTGTTTTGTTTAAGGATTAGTGCAAAGCGCCTTCCGTGGGTCGGAGGTAGTCTACTATTTCTAAAAAAATAGTTTGTGGAGTAAATCTTTGAGAGTTTGACTGGTTTTTAACTTCGTTTTTTTGTTTAGAAAATTACAGCTTAGTTACAAAAGTTACAGCATAACAATTTCGTTTAAACGGAAGAATCTTGTTTGCATTTTTTTTATTATCTGACATCATATAGATATCAGCACATTTGTATGACGGTTCTGGGGCAAGACTTGCCTTATTGAATTTAGTTATTCTTTTATACTTAAAGTAACTACGTCAAAGTAACTGCTTTTCCATGCAACACACAAGTCTGTTCTAATAACAGGTTGTTGGCTCTTTTATATATGGCGGTTGTATCCTCGCTTCTGTATGATATCCCTAATATCCTAACTTAGTTTTTAGCCATTTGATTGATCTATACCTGAAATTGGTGAGAAGTTAAATAAAATCAATGGATCGAGTGCGTTTTGGCGTATTGCTCTGATTATATATTCTTTATGAAAGAGAATGGTTGTTAGAATTTGATTAACAGAATTTACTGCATGCCTCAAATTTCTCGGTAGTTTCATCGTGAATTGGTTCGCATTTAATTTGGTTGTGCTTTTTTGTCTTTTCGTCTTTTTGACACACCCCATTCCGAACAGTTTATTGGCAATTATCCGTAGACAATCGAAAGCTATTCTATTGCTGGCTATTCTAATGTTAATTCCATTTCTACTATTTCTAATGCGCAATTATGGCGAAAAATTAAAATTAAACTAAAAATGTTAGAATGCATTGTCGTAGCTAGTTTTTCTTAGGAACAGCACACGCATCAAATTATTTTACTTTCCAATGATTAATTCAAAATGAAATGATCCCAATTTATGTAAAAGCTTAAACATAAATTTTCCTCTCGACTTTTAATACAGAGGACAATAATTTTGGTTAAATTTGTTTTTGTAAGCCTCGACCATTAAAAAGTTACATTGTTGAATACATTGTTAATATAAATAACACAGTTCATTCAATTACAAAAAACTACGTCAACCATTATTCCAATATAACTGGAAAGTAGAAAACCACAAAATAAAATTGCTTCAACTAGTATGGACATTAATAAATCATTTAATCTAAGAAGGCGTCGAAAATGTTATTTAAATATGTATTATTTTACCCAGATCTGCTAAAATTTCACCCCGATTCTGAAGCACAGTCACTGACTGAAAAATGGTCTTAGATAAAACTTTTTGTCTTTGTTTTGAGTTTACTCTTAATTATGAGACTTTCTCATAATTAATTGGTCTGTGAGCAATTAGACAACCAAATTTGTATGTCACGCAAGATTTTTTTTAAGACCAATGCCAACTAAGACTGCGCAGACAACGAAAAGTGCCATAATAAAGAAAACACTCGAAACAAAATCAAAAAGCCTTACCTAAGACCATTTTTCAGTGAGTGACCGTGCTTCAGAATCGAGGTGTTTGCTCGATTGTTCTTTTGTTCTTCCACAAAAAAATAAGAACGCAAAAATGAACAGAGAAATCACTTTTCTTGGCTTTTACTGGGGTAAATATAAGAATGTAAGCGATTTCAAATTTTTAAATTAAATGCAAAATAAGAAATTAGAAAATGAATTTTATTCTTTCTAAGAGAATAAAACTTATAGAGAGATATTTTATATGGAGGGAAATCATACAAATTATCTCTGTAAGTTTTATTCTCTTTTTTATATAAATTTAAAACAGATTAAGATATCGAGATAAAACAAAATGCAGATAGCTGTCGTTATTGACAGCTTCCCATCTATATAAGCTATAATACTAAAAACGGTGCAGTGGTTTTGGCGTGAAAGCCAGACAACGAACTGACGGGACTGATAGACATTTTAAAAACATTAGAGATGCAGAAAACCGAAAACAGTTACTTATTTTTAAAATTACACTCTATTTATTTGTATTGACAAACATTTTATTTTAATTCATTGCAGGGATAAAATAATGAATACAATTATTCATTAAATATAAATTAACATCATTTATGTAATTCTAACATATAATATTTATATTATTGTATATAGTTTGTACTTCAGATATCCACGGCCTATAGTGAAACATCTTTCATTCTTAGTCTCATCAGGTAGTGGGATAAATCTAAAATACGATGGAAATGTCGCTCGTGTTTATTGCATCACATTTGGTTCCACTTGAATGGTTTGAGGGTAATGAACCTTCAATTCACGAATCGAAAAAAATCGAATCTGCTTTGTGTGTTGCAAATGCGTCCTTATTTTTTAAGCACTTCGAAATTTTTAATTTACGTGGTCTTCGTCATTACTACTATCATCGTTATTTAAATTATAACAATACATACTACCGGAAGTATTGTAGGTTAATGTACTAGCCTCAGAAAGTATTGGATTCAGTTACTCTTCAGTTATTGCTGTGTAGATCGTTGTAAATGTGACACCATTTTCAGATTCTCCCTTGGCTTCTTCATTCCCATCTGCCATTTTTTAATATGAATTTTTTTACACACTTAAGCTTCCAAAAAATTGACATTTTTTTCGATAAAGCTGATCCTGTGCTCTTTTTTAAATTTTACTAAGTAAATGTTCTAGTAATAGTTTTCTACAGTTTAGCTTACTCTGCATGTATTATGCTGTTGGTTAGTGGTCGAACCACCGATGTCGTATTTAGTGTAGGTAATGCAGTTTTATATTAGACAAAATGTTACCTGGCGTTTAACTATGTCAAAACTTTTCTAAAAATGTTTGAAGATAATCATGCCGTTGAATTGTTGGGTAAGTAACGGCAAATGAGGATTTTTTTCAGATTCTTATAACAACTTGTATTGAGGTTTTTAACGAATGCGATCAGAAGTAAAGTAATCGCACCTTTGATAACTTACCGTTTGGACATTTTTATCCTTTTATGTTGTCTTGTTAAATAAAGCTTTGTAAAATAAATTTGTTTCATCAGCATTGTCAAAATCTTTGATATTGTTATTTTCAATAATTCGCCCCAATTTTTCTTTCCAATCTTAAAGGATCCTACCCTACCTCTTACCTCGTTTGATTTCTCACACGATAAGGAAATATTATACCAGTTGGGACACTAGTCGATGCCCTAAACTGCTCCGCTTTAAATTCTCGGACAAGTTTTAAGAAAATTTTTTGCAAAATTGGTTCCTAAATTGGTATATTTTCTGCATGCACTTTGCAAAACCACTCGAATGTAATCGTGTTTATTTTTTCGTACGTACATGATCCGAATATCTTCCGTTTTTCACTTTCAGTGTAACATATACATAAATCTTCCTATTTTTGTGTTTTTATTTTTTATAATGTTATACATAAATATAAATTTCTGATTTCACAGTAAAATGTTTCGGCAACAAATTTCAATGATTTCTTTTCGGTATCACAATGTCGATGTCGTGTGTTCTTTAATATAACCCCTAGCACCAAACATCAATAGCTTAAATTATTTTTATTATCCTAATTCCGTTTTACTCATAATCATGGGTTAAAAAACCCACCCTTGATCATATTGGTTAATTTCTACCGATATGTTTATAAAATAAAATGGCCTACAGTGTCTACACAGATAGTGCCTCTTCAAGCTTAATTTAACTATAAATAGATTTAGTTGCTCCTCTTATGTTATCAATGAACGAGTTCAAATTTATAGACTAAACGGAACCTTTTCGAATTTTGCAAATCAATTTTTTAATAGACAAAGTTTTAACAGTGGGTTAAGTATACTTTTAGGTTTTTGTAAGATCATAAGTATAAATATCATGGCAAAGCAAGAATGGTAGTATGGCCTACATAGAAACCATTTAAGAATGTATCAGATGCGCCATTTTAAGAAATACCAGCTAATTCTATTCGAAACTTTCTTTTTCCTATAAGCCCTTTACCAAGTTACTTAGCAATACATAGATAACACACGTAACTTGAATAACCGTTAAAAATTGCAACTGTTCTTTGGCGTAAAAATGACTATTGATTACCTTACTTGCTACACAATTCTAAAAAATAATTTATATTTAAACGAACCAGTAACAACAGTTCATCCTACTGCACACAATTAATTTTTGATATATTCACCTGAAACATTTCCGATATAAATTCGTTCAACCACACAAAATATTATGTGTTCGCGCAATCTTTTATGGTGACATAAAAATGTATTAAAGAAAACCGAAAACGCACCCACCCGATTTTTTGGTCAACTACCAAATTCGTACGAGTATAAATTGTAATTGTTTAATTTACAATCGCGAAATGTTAAGTATTTCTGTGAAATATTAATATATTTTTTATTAAAAATTATTGTTTATATCGATTTTTTTAGTAACATTAAATAATTCATATATACAGACGGCAAAAGTCGCGTAACATCACGTTGCGTTTATAAAGAGAATTAAAATTCTACGTAGTATTATTATGCAAAACTGTTTATACACAATGTTGGGTTGGCTACTGAATTGCGGAATCGTGATCATCCAAATAAACATAATACATACGTGGAAATGAATATATATGTAATTTCATTATTATTAATGTATAAATAAAAACTTTCGTCTAGGTCACAATTATGTTGGCTTTGATTCAATTGATGCACCCATACCATAATACTACGATTGACCCGGGTGATTGAACTAATCTCATCTATTTAAATTTAATCCGCATCGAAAATTTTGATTTCAATAACCTAAAAAACAAAACACCTTGTACATCACCTCACTATACTATGAAATATGAATGCATGACTGGCTCAGGTGTAAATTCACGCATATTTCATTTCACAATCATAAAGCTAGATAGCTGTAGCTAGACAATGTGAAATTTATTTTAACTGTTGTCATTGTTTCCTCCTGCGCCACGTCAAGCGTATCTCAATAAACGTATACTCATAGCATAGTTACAGGTATCATTGCATGAACTCGTTCCGTTTCTAAAAGTTTTTTTTGTTTGATTTCTAGTTGTTTTATGTTTAGTACAAATGTTTGATGGTCAGTTTCACTTTACAAAACAATTGTACAAATTATATTGTGTATATAAAAGTAATTATCTGTGGTTTCGCTTTTATAGTAAATATTAAAAAAATAATATTTTTATTGTTTTGTCATAACAATTTTATAATCACAGCACATATCAAATGTCACACTTAAGAATTAAGAAAAATGAATACGCGTTTATTGGCTTTGTATTATTATGTATGTAAGTCATATATACAAACTACACATTTATGCGTTTTTATACGGTTTGAATATTATTTTCCATCACTGTACAAATAAGTTTCTATTTATTTTATTTGTTAAAGGTACAAATAAAGATTTAATCTCTAAGCTATAATGTAATAATTTTTTACCATAATTTCAACATTTAAAAGTGTATTGTGCATATTATGTCTCACCCGGGCGAACTAAGATGATTGTAAAATATTAGGACGATTTTATTTTTGTGATTAACCATTTTAAGCCTCTTCCCGCATTACTTATCAAAAATTTCTGTTAAAATCACACCTTTTCCCTGTATCGTGCCACATTCAAAATTATTAGGGTATGGCCAATTTATTAAAATACTACATTGGAATTTGAAAATTACATTAATTCAACTACAAACTATTAGTTAAGCGCGAGAGATTCTGAAAATAGATTAAGATTAGCGCATACAATATCTTTCATGTTGTGCCTTTGGGGTTTATTTATAAGCAAAATTGTTTTTTTTTAGATAGTTTAGCATAAATAAACTTTATAATCTTGATGTGTTATAAACAAAATTTAAATATATAAAACTTGGCAGACAACGTGTTTTCTGTAATATCATCGTTTGAATAGAAATAAAAGTAAAAATAAAGATGCTCTCGACGAGGCGGTTGCATAATCGAATACATTTTGTTTATTCAGTATCACTGTCAAAACCGTGACAATATAATTAAATAAGTTGTCTTAAATATGGCGTTCATTAATCAAAATCACGATTTTTAAGTTTAATTTTATTATTATATTTTTTCCCCTGAAGAAAATGTGTTTAGAAAGTTGACATGCTAATATTTGCCATAAAGCAAGAAGAGGAAAAAAATAACAATGTTTTATTTCAATACATAACACATCTTGGACATAAATCAATCATTGTTTTCTTTACGTTTAATTCATCTTTCTAACGACAGCTGATGATGAGTTTTACTTTTACTTACGTGCAGTTTTTGTGACGGTTAAAGTAATTGCTAATTAGTTAATTAAGTGTTGATATTCGTTTCTTGTGCGACATTTAATGTTAACCCAATTGTTGAATGGTACACGTGAAAGGGTTATTATTTTAGTATCGTCATATTCGATATACTTACCTGGTTTTGTGTTGAAGACGGAAAAATTACTTAATTATATTAAATCACATATTCGCGTGACAATATAGTTTTCTTGTATGTGACATATTATGATGTTGATTTATTAAGAGGTAATTTTATAAATTTTTTCATTAGTAGAAGATGTGCGCTAAAAACATACTTATGAAGGCGACGAATATTTTTTACGAGTAAGTTTTAATTGTTCTATAACAAATTAATTTAAATGAGAAATTGTTACCCATTTGGTCGTTTATCTGAGCTCATTCCTTTGATAGCTTGTTTGAACATTTCATAGTTTCCTAAGCATCAATTAAAATAATAGTTTAAATTACATACTTATACGACTGAAAGGATCCTGGGAGAGATATTTGGGCTTCAATTGATGAGTGCCGAAGTTGTGTTTGAGATATCTGCTGAGAAATAAAATACATGCGCTTTACATTTATTTTGAATTAATTCGAGAATAAAGTTCTTAATTAAAATAACCTCTTAATTTTATTTTTTAATTCCCTTCAGTGGCCCTATTCTGGCTCTCCCTGGGGACAGGGAATTGGGAAATATATTTTCGTAGATTTTTCTTTAAATTATATTTTTTTGGCCTACTGGTGGAATTATTTTGATGTAAATATTTATGAAACATAATTAAATTTGAAATTATTTTTCCCTTTCAAAATGTATAGGAACAAATATTTCTCAATTAACTGTTGTTTCAAAATTTTTTATACCAAACTAATTCCAACAATTGGTATATTGAAATACATTTCAAAATAAAAGGCTATGCAAATATTTTTCCCAAATCCCCACTCCTACAGAAAGGCAAAATACCAGTAACCATAACTTGGTCAAATATTAAACCATAATTTAATCTTTTGCACCTCACCTTTTTAATTGTTTTTTAATCGCGTTTACTTAATACATTTTTTCCAGTTATAGCACATCGTATACCATTCATCAATTAAGACTTTTGAAGCAAACATTTTTAATTTAATGTATTAATTTTGAGGAATTTTTAAGAGAGGGCGTATCTTGTTCTTTATCGCATCGGTGCGTATTGTTACTATATTCTTGCTAAAGCAACTATTTCGAATTACGTACTAGGAGATTAGGTTTCAGTGGTTGCTATCGCACACTTAGTCCAATTTTGGCCCATTGTGATACCACTCATTCACGCCACATCATTTACCCATTCACCAATTCACCTACTCACAACTACAGTCACCTGCACATTGCAACCTATACATTGACGTGGACGGTGGGTCGGCGCTGAATTCTGCACTCCATTAGAGGTCTTAGTTGTATTTATTAACATCACCGATCGTAATCGATGGCGAAAATTTGATTTGCATCTAGCCTCTGATGGGATTCGAACCCAGTACCTCCCGGTCCAAGTGCCGAAGCTTTAACCACTGCACCACTTGTCCGATTAATTACGCACTAACAAAACAGCTTTTGCAGGGAGTTTTATTTTCTTTTTAAATTCGAAAGAAACTGTTAAAAGAATGTGCTGAATAGAAGTCATTGATTGAGTTTGGAAACTTATGGTGATTCTACGCCCTCGATTAAAACGTGTGAGTACTGGTTTCGATGCTTTAAAAGTGATGATTTCGAAACGGAAGCAAAGGAACGTCTAGGTCATCCGAAAAATGTAAAAGATAAAGAAATGGACACATTACTTAACGAAGACCCATGACAAACGCAAGATAAAGTTGCGAAATCATAGGGAGTTGTTGGCTCAACAATTTCTTAATACTTACATGCACTGAGAACGATTAAAAAGCAAGAAAGTAGGGTGCTGTACGAACTGAAGCTAAGAGACGTGGAAAAGCGATTGTTAAATTGTGAGCAGCTGCTCAAACGCAAAATCAGAATGGTTTTCCGCATCATATTGCCAGTGCCACTGATGATGAAAAGTGAATTCGATACAATAATCTCAAGTGTAATCATGGAATAAGCCTGACCATAATCAACATCGTCGGCAAAGCCGAATATCCATGTAGCGAAACTCATGGATCAGCTTAGAGTAGTATACTATGAGCTGGTCCAACTTACCGAAACCAATACGGGGGTCGGTATCGACTACAATTGATACGATTGAGCTGAACAATGAAGTAAAACGACTACAATGTGATCAGAGACACGATGCCATTATTCTTCAGCATGACAATACTACGTTCTACGTTGTCAGGCCAGTTAAAACATACTTGGAATCGCTGAAATGTGAAGTCCTACCCCCCGCTGTATCCTCCAGACATTCCTCCTTCTGGTTTCTACTTGTTTTGAACGACAACTCATTGTCTATATGAGCAACGTTTTACCTCTTATGAAGATACAAAAAGTCGTTTACCGACATTGTATCCGCATACTCCCAGAAGGTGGAGAAACTTTGTTGCCAATGAAGAACGACTTTGAATAAACAACTTTAACCACTTTTTAATAAAAGCCGTAATTTTACAAGAAAATCCCCCAAAATTAATACACGGTCCCAATATAAGATTCACATGCTGCACCACTGTTTTTAAACCTGAAGATGATTTCCTATAGCGTAACAGATATGCTTGAAGGAAATTTTTAGTATGAGACATCTTGTGTCTTGATAATGCATATCTGACATAAAAATATATCTGATACAAACTTAGAAACTAAAGTGGCCAATGGTACTGAGATAAAAATTCGGCCGATGCAAGAGGGTCGGGCTTTTTTAAAAATTGTTTGTATTTATGATGAATTCCAAAATGTTAAGTATCTTAAGTCACGTCAATTGGTTCTCAAATAGGAAACGTAGTCCGAAACAACGTGATCTATGAAAACGCAGTCAGTGATAAAAATCGTTCAACTGTCTTCTTCTTTACACCATCACACAACAATGTATTTACATTCTCGTTATCCCATATTTTAAGCAAATGCTAATTTAGAATAGAATATACAGTGAGAATGCCCAGTAAAGTCCTAAAGATGACTCTATCCTAATTTAGAAGTATACCTACTTTAGTTCTTTCCCGATCTTTGAAATCAAGAGGAACTTAGATAAATGATAGGTGGGAGATTTATTACTTTTTCTTTGAAGCAGGTCATTAAAGTACTTGGTATCTCTGTTAAATCACGATGTTATCGTCAAGCTGACAACTAGTTCTGATCCCACGAAGGGAAATGTTGTGCTCTCTGCAACTAATCTATCGGCATTATTTCCATATGCCTCTAAAAACGGGCATCTACAGAAGTATAAATTAATTTTGACTGACGATTTAATTTGTCAATATTCTCTCCGAAACGTTTAGAAGAAAAAGTGTTGAATGCAGTAAACCTTAAGGCTGCCTGTTGTCTCTTTGAATGCTCATGTAGCGACCTCGAGTTTCAAGCCCACATGCAGCATAATGATTGCAACATTATAATTTCGAACACAGTGGCGTTTGTTTTGTGGTGTATTTTCCAATGGAATGTGTTAAATTTCCTCTGATTCAGATACAAAGACTCCGATACCAGCTAGACCACCATTAACTGATCTACCGTGAAGTCAAGTGCCCTTCGAAGATGTGATATTATTTCTCAGTAATTATCACAGTAAATGAGTCGTATACTTTTTACGCTATTTGCCGTAGGCACTTGGCGAAACACACTTATACTTAATAAACACATTTTTATTAATCACTTGTTTTTTGTTTCGCAGAATATTTTGAATATTTTTCAGAAAGTTTAAAAAAACACTCGATCGATTTCGACTTGTTAGGTCATCATCAGGAGTATCTACTGATTTGTATTAGTAAAAATTTTGTTATATAGTAGAAAAAAACAAATTATAAATAAAAGAAGGAGAGGAAAAAAAATAAGCAATAAAAATTAATCTACGGATCGCGCAGGTAGGCGATGAGTCATAGGTTGAGTAACAAAATTCAAGGTATATTATTGCGTACGTGAGAATAGAAAAGGGCGGGGTCTGTAATTGGTGAGAACCGCATTTCTCTCTGTTCGTTAAGGATATTATGGTTAAGAAATATTGATTTTCGAATTTCGTAAGATTCTAAGGTATCTAAACGTCTGCCTTTGGGTTGTATATGTAATATGTCTATATTGTTCAAGCTAGCTGTATGATTTTCTGAAGTTAAATGGTTATGGAAAGTCATACAGCTAGCTTGAACAATTTAGACATATTACATATACAACCCAAAGACAGACAGACGTTTAGATACCTTAGAATCTTACGAAATTCGAAAATCAATATTTCTTAACCATAATATCCTTAACGAACAGAGAGAAATCCGGTTCTCACCAATTACAGACCCCGCCCTTTTCTATTCTCACGTACGCAATAATATACCTTGAATTATGTTACTATGACTCATCGCCTACCTCCGCGATCCGTAGATTAATTTTTATTGCTTATTTTTTTCCCCCTCCTTCTTTTATTTATAATTTGCTTTTTTCTACTATATAACAAAATTTTTACTAATACAAATCAGTAGATACTCCTGATGATGACCTAACAAGTCGAAATCGATCGAGTGATTTTTTAAACTTTTTGAAAAATATTCAAAATATTCTGCAAAACAAAAAACAAGTGATTAATAAAAATGTGTTTATTAAGATTAAGTGTAAATGAGTCGCACTTTATTGACCTAAGCTTACTTACTTCCTTCCAGATTTCATGTGGGAGATCCATGATTGTCTCGAGTGTCGCAATTATTGTAACTGAACCTGCGGTTTCCTACTAGTCCCAGTTTCAACTCTAAGCCACCACCTTAAGTGGCAAACAAGACAAACGGTTTGGGTACCGTGAAGTACAACCAGTATACAAATTTTTGGTTTCAGGCTCCATCACTAACCAAATGTATTCCTACATTTCCAAATATGTATGTTTGCCAAAAATTCTTTGGGTCCATACTTAGTATTCGGAAAGGTCATCCCGCTGGCTTGGTGATGACCATGATTATATATTGGTCTCATATTATCGGTATATCACTCGAAAGTAAAATCGGCTATCGTATAACGTAACTAGCCAAGAATTGACGACTATATAGGCACCTTGCAATAGTGGGGGTATGTGTGTGAGGTTTAATAAGAATAGGGGAGGTTATAGCAGTGAAGGACGCACCTTCAAATGCTCCCTCAACAATGCTCCTCCTGCTCATAAACACAACTAAGACCCTCTGTTGGAGTGCGGAATTCAGCGCCGACCCATCGTCCATGTCCGTGTACAGGTTGACATGGGCTTGCAATGGGCTTGTGGTATATACTGTAATTGCGTGAGTAAGTGGATGGGTGGTGTGTGCGTGAATGAAAAGGTGTGTATTAATTGACGTTCAAAGGACATTAAATCCACTTGATAATGAATATTAGCTTATATAAAATTTACAATAAAAAAAATGTAACTGCCAAGTATGATGTCTGCCGCAAATCGTTGAGCCTTCAACACATCAATTTATCTATTGACCTAAGCGGTAGTTCGCTATTTTCAACTAAATGAATTCTAGGTTGTAGTGAAGCAGGTGATAAACACAGGACTCACTTCTGCGCTGGATCTGCTGCAACTAGGACAGGTGCTACCCCTCGCATCGGCCGCCGTAGGTCCCCGGTAAAAAGGCTAGGCTTTAAGTATGGTGCTAATGTCTTAAGGAATTTTTATTAGACTAAGAACCCAACCTGTGAAAAAACAAATTGTTACGAAACCTCAACATAAGCCTATGACAAATTCTGAACTTCAACAACGACTTTGGACACGAATTAAGGACTAAAAGGCCGGAAAATGTACTTAGCCTGAATCTCGCAGAGAACCGCTATCAGCACTTCTACGAGGCATCACAATATATGCTCGATCTCTTAGCGAAACAAAAAATGCGACTAATCGGCTCTGCAGATGGAGAAACCGAGAATGACTCAATAAACTTGTGCTTTATATTGAAAATTCGAGTCCTAGAGACAAATAGCGTAACATAAAGAGATAGCTATATATTTCCAACCTCGTAGCAGCACTTTTCGCAATCAAGTATGGCAGAATTATTTTACCTCTCCTTTAAATCGATCTGCACCACCATCTGCTCCTGGTAAACAAATAATTCCGATGAAGACGCAACGTGATGTTAAAATTAAAACGTGACACGGCATCTTTATAGTTGTAAGTCATAGACAGTAAGAAATATGCAGAAACTTGCTATACAAAGTAATTCGTATAATGTCCGGGCCAATAAGAGGGGTGTTCTATAGGTTCGGTAAACCTATATGAAATAACAATAAATTAAAATCCCAGCACGACGATATACAGTATTTTCCACTTTTATAAATTGTAAAATTACATTAACTCACTGAAATGAAATAAAACAATTCCTTTGCATGATTTCTTTTGTCGGTATACTAAATTATGGTTAACCAAACTTATTGAGCTCTCTTCGAAAAAAAGTGGTGCTACAGTTTACGAATGAATCATGAGGTACGAAATTATCTCAAATAAGTAGATTTAATATAGGACATTGAACGAACACAAAACCTAACCTGGCAGCAGAAAAAGCTGCTCGTGAACGATCACCTACTCGGTCATTATGTCTAGCGTTCTTTTGTTCCGAACCGAAATATCGGGAAAATATGTTTGAGGCATCAAATCCCTGTACAGGATGTAGTACCAGCAGTGAGTAAGTAAGTAATTGAATTTTATGTAAATTCGCGACGAGAATATAAACTGGACTCATTGGTGAGATTAGCTTCAGAGAACGTCGCATTATAGTAAATGTGATTTAGGTTGTAAACGCAATCCCAATCTAGCTCGGAATAAAAAATAAAACTGATTGCTGGTTACTTTTGATCTTATTGGTGTGATAGGTAGTATGAGCACCATACTTGAACTGCGTATTCCATTTGCGATCTTACATAGCTAAAGTATAATAAGTATGAACAACATCTTTTGGTTTTTTAATTCTTTGTTCCACAGTCTGATAAAGTCAATCATGGATAGTTAGATTTAGCAATGATTAGATTCGTATAATTTGAAAATTCAGGGAATCCTCCAAGAACACGGTTTCGAAGAACACGGATACCATTCCCTCAAATTATACGTTTTCAAACAACACGATTTTCGTTTTTCTCTTTTATTTTGTTTTTGTAAAAATTAAAACGTATCATTTTTTTTTCTTCTTAGTAGTCTCGAACAACACGGTTTCAAAGAACACGGAATGAATTAAGGTCGATTATATTATTTGTTCCGTTCAGTTCCTACACGTATCGTGTCAGACAAAAAAAAAAACGATGTTACATGTATTTTTTATACGTACGGAACGGATAACATAAAATACTCCTATAGAAAATACATGTAACAATGTTTTTTTGTCTGACGCGATACGTGTAGGAACAGAACAGGACGGATAATACAAATGGACCATTAAAGGTGTTCTTGGAGGGTTTCCTGTATCATATTTTCCACTAACGTGGGAATGCTTGCTTCAGCGACCGGAGGTCCCGGGTGCAATTTCCGGTGGTGACAAGGAAAAAATGTCACGGCTGGTTTAGGATCAATGAATTAATCACTCATTATCCGAAATGAAAATATGATTATGAAACCTCATTTGAGGCGGCCAAATCCCTTGATGGGATATAGTGCCAGAGAGAGAGAGAGAGAGAGAGAGAGTGGGAATAAGATCTAATTCTATTTCTCATCCACTTTGTTGATGTTCTTGCCATTTGTACTCTACATATTCAAAAGTTAGGGGCGATTTCGTTCGATGAAACGACATAACTTTGAATTGTTTTATTTAAGATGTGGTTGATTGCTACTACTTTTAAATGTTTCTCAGTCGTTCGCGAAGAGGAGAACCGTTGAGTTAACAATTACAATGACCATGTCATCAACAAATATTAACCAAATCCATGGGGCTTGTAAAAATCCTGTGGAACATCTAAAATAGCCTGATAAATCTGATCTTGGACCACCAGTTCCGATAACTGCCGAGGTCTATTTCAAGGTCCAATCACTCGACTTCGTTGTAAAATTCTCCGATTCCACCGATAAAACTGCTTTCCGCATTGTGGTGAAAATGTATATTGCCATTGATACATTGTTTATTTGTGACGGATATTTTAAAACACACAATCGACGTTTGGATGGCTATGAGAACACCTCCTCCTAATTCTAGTTCGCTTGTTCTGATCGCATCGCTAAACGCTCTATTATTAGATGCTGTCGGTTCTTTAATTTGCATAAGTTATTCATATTTACAACTCCTACTATTATTATTACTTATACTCCATTTGTTAGACAAGATTCAACGCCGCGCGAAAAAATACCACATTTCAAAACCTTAAAGCGGGCGACGATGACGTTGTGCAATCCAGGAGAGAATTTAAAGTACCAATTTATTTCAAAAATATAATAATATGATAGAAAAATTTAATTTTCCGTTTGAATATTGATTAAACTCATTCAAGGCAAGTAACAAGGAGCTGGGGCTGTTTAAAAGTCTCCTTTGAATTTAATCAAAGCGAAACTAAACAGACCAATATAGTGCACAGTCTCCGTATTCAAACGCAAATGTGCAGTTGTGTTCTTGGCCTTTAATATAATTCACCACTGATTTAAGAAACTATCAAGTAAGTATGAGGAGCAAGATGTGTGAGAAAAATGTGAAGATAATACAATTTGTTTTCGAAAAGAAACCTCATTTTCTCCTGCAGATCATAAACAACTTCTGCGAAAAGAAGTATTGCCGTTCACACAAATTATATTAAATCATTCCCAGCTGATTCGAATATCAATAAAGTTTGTATTTAATCTCGCGAATAATGTAAAATATAGCAATTCTTTATACAAACTCAGTTATCGTTATTTATTTCGATTATCTATATTATGATACTTTGTCAAACAGTTAATGTATTTTGTGTGCATATGTTATAAACATCTGGACGTTTATCTACGAAAAAATATGCGTAAGAAATGCGTAAACATGTCTATATGCACACGTCAAGAGGCTTGGCAAGATTGTGCAAAAACTAGTTGGTGCATTTGTTGCATGTTATATTCAAACTTTTATTTTAATGGTTCCTAAATGCACTGTTAGGTAATTGATGGTACATTTGATAATTTGCAAATGCTTCTTCTGGTCAATTGGCGCAGCTTAAATACATATTCATTTTTGAACTTAAAGCCCCAATTTGCTGTATCTAAATATCCGGTAATGTCTTTTCAGTTTAATTGCGTTTAAATAAATTATAAGCCTATAGGTGTACTGATCGTCTTTCGCGATTAGATAATGGTTTTGCGACACGCTATATTAAATTAAGTAAAATATGAGAATTTTATTATATTGTTAATTAAATTTTTTTGCAATTAATATTTATTACATGTATCAGACAGAAGATCATACGATTATTTAAATGTTTGTATCTAAAATTATGATGTCAGCTAAATAAATTTGCCCGTTTAAAATATTCAAATATGCATATTATGTGTCAGTGGGTGATGATGATAGTGAAGGTCGAAAATGCTAAATAGTATAAAGTGTCACACTAAACAACAAACAATTATTTTAATTAAATCATTCACAATGCCAATCCTTTATATACAATCTCGAACAGGAGTAATTAATTTGTTTACAGTTTTTTCTTATCACCGGAATTGCACTTTTCCGATGACAAAATAAGTAAACAATGCTTTGTTATCTATAAGCAATTTGCAATAAATTGATTTCTACACCCATTTTATATGACTTTAATTAAAAGCGCGAGAAAAAGAAAATTGATTGATAACATTTAGTGCTGTTGTTGTTGTTGTTTAGAATTACAGACAACAAGTATTATTTTTTATTCGTATTAAAAAGTGAAAAGAAAAAGTTGTTGTCATGTCAAGTAACGACAATATTAAATTTAAGAAATGTGTTTTTTTATATAAAGAGAACAGGTTTACTTAATATGCGCATACGGTATCATCTCGTACTATATCTTGTATATAAATACGCTTTCAATTGTTAAGGGTCATGGCAAAATATGAATGAGGTGTACTATACAACAAAGTAGCACGCGTCAATGAATGGCATAATATCGTCGACAATTTCTTTATGTATACCCCACCTCAAATTACTCACCGATTTTTCTGATTTTATTTCAATTTACAACAGTCTTTCAATAATTTTCCGCTCGACCGATCTTGCAATCAAAATTTAAATTACGGTACACTTTCGCGTTCATTTCAAATGTGGTAAAGAGAGATACAATTTCTAATAGTAAATTAAATGAAAGTGTTTATCATACATATTAGGTACACAGTTACTTATATGCAATTGAAATATCTAAAGGGTTTCTCAATTCCAGTTACAAACAAGACATTTCTTTTTATAGCCGTAACAAAACAAGTAAACAGCAATAATCGATATGCTATTGCAATGGAAAATTTGCAATTAAAAAAGGCGCGTTTTACTAAATCGAGTAAATTGAACAGAAAAATAAAAATTATACGTATTGTATAAATCGCATCACGTTCTAATTAATTTTATCGCGAAATTATTCATTAATTTATAAATAAAATTCTCATTTAAGAGATTATTGGTTTGTAATATTTTGACGTATGCTATATGCATGTGTGGTGCGCAGCGCACGGCAAAGATAGGCAAGGTTACATAATATAGTATCTAAACGTGTTTATTAAGCTTGTACACTGTCTGCCAAGGTTATGTTTATTTTATAAATGTTGTTTGATAATCGAAACGATAAGATTGAACATATAGATTCGTCAGCTGTTAAAAAAACCACCAGCGTTTACAAGAAATTAAATGTATCATTTATCAAGTTTGTGTTTTTCAAAATTGGAATACAATACAGTTAAAGCTAATTAAAATTTAGAAACTGTATATGCAATTTAAAAACGCGCTCCCGTTTTTGTTGCGGAAATGAAAAAAATGTCTGATGACGACAGGAGATAATTTTTTTACTAAGCTGAAATGAGTTATGGCCCATTATAATAATTATATAATATCAAAAACAAAATTATCGAAAGTTGGTGATTGTTGGTTCCGCAGGGAAATTCCGGTTTGATGACAAACGTCATACATGGCTTAAATGGTATACATATTTTAAATGGTATAAGATACATATTTTAAATGGTATAGTTTATTTTTATTTTTAATTATAATAATTTTCGGGCTACATCGTTTCTTATTGCTCTGCCGAGAGAAATAATTCTCGCCGGATCTACATTACTGCGGTTTCTTCTCCTTCCACATCAAGGGTCCATTTGGATCTATTTCAGCTGCTACGTCTTCCTCAGGTTGTAACGGACATCCATTCAAAATTAATACGTTATGCAAAATTGCACAACAATTTATTATTATACCGGCTTTTTGAGGAGTGTACATTAATATGAGTTGCCGATTGAGGCAACGAAATCTAGATTTCAAGACACCGATGCATCTTTCAATGTGTTGTTTTTTTATGGCTCAAGTTGTTAATCTCTTCCTGGCGCTCTATTCCTACGAAACGAAAACGAAAGTACAAGATTCATATTTGAATAGAATCAGCTTCGTACGATTCTTATTTAAAATTGAACAAGAATCTCATACTTTCGATTTTGTATCCTTTTTAGGAATAGGGCCCCTGTGCATTACATGATGATGCGAATGGAGTCATCAATCATGGTTAAAGCCCGTATCAACTATCATCTAAAAGTAGTTAGTTTAAACATTCAAACATAATTCAATGTGTGAGAATTTGCGAATATCTTACCAGGCAACCACATATTTCTGATTCCGTTGTCATATTCAGTCCTTAGTTTTCGCTTGACAAGCGAAGTACTCCAGACAAAACTATCATGGGATGACTCACCACCGTGTCGAGCGTTAATGTTCATAATTTTCAAATATACACATTATAAAATTGCTGCTTACGTTCCGTTATTTCTAATGGGTTTAGCTGGAACTGAACAAATTCTCTGGCCAAATTATCTTCAGCCACAGACACGAATGTTTGCGAAATCGCTATGAAAAAGTCTTGTCCTATAAGTCGTTGGTAGCAACCAATAGAAAGGAACCGTAAAGCACATAAAATTCGCAGCGTATAATTTAAACCGAGTATTTGAGCCCGAAGTTGCATATGCGGTTTTATAAAGTTTATTAATATTCCGCATATCGGTTTACCTCACCGTAACAGCCTTTGAACTTCAGCATCCGTTGTTGCTTCAAATGGGTCACTAATATTTCTGAGGTTTCAACGGATTTTGACAAGTCGGATTCTAAAATAAATTGTTTAACTTATTTATTGACATCGCTTTATTTCATATGTTTATTTTACGTTCGATATTGAAATCGAATAATAATAATAATGTAGTGTCCATATTATAAATATTTTTTATTATTATTTTATTATTTATATTTTTATTCAATAATTTGATCGTCGTATAACTTGAATGTTTAGAAAAATATTATTATGTGGAATTGGCAAAACACTCCCGATGCAAAATGCGCATGCTATAAAAGTTATAGGAAGTTGAAACTCAGTAGTAGTATGGGACTCAGAAATGTGATGATAATGAGAATTGATTAGCTGAGCTAATGAGAATTACAAATTTGCATTAAAAAATTGGTTTTCTAGAGACCAGGATACAGCGGCAAAATATGTACATTTGTCTGTCGGCGATATTACTTAAGTAAACACTGATCATTTAATATCATTTAATTATTTTTTCTTTGAAGTTCACTGCGTCGCACTATAGGTGTCAGACACTTTGTGCCTTTTACTAACAGCAATTATACTTAACCCTTTTTCTGCCACAAAAAAAATTGGCTCAATTTAAGTCCAAACCACCCAAATGTGTGAGTAAAAAAACTTAGTATGTAATGGCGTTTTTAATAGAAAATTTCGCTTGAAGTACAATCAGGGCATGTAACTTTGTTGATTTTTTTGAAAAAAAAATCAAAAAATCGGATTTTTTTGAATTAAACCACATTTTCTAAATAGAAAATTGTAATGTTGAACTTAAATTGTAATAAATTCCCGAGGACAATTAAAAACTTTTTTAAACTTTATTTAAATATAAATTAAATCAAATAGTTTTAATATCGAGGAATTATGATATTTAGTAAATTGTATTGCTTGTTTTATGCTTCAATGTTGAATAAAAAATAAATTTAAAAATTGGATAGTAATTTAAAACCAAGTATTTTATAATCTTATGACAGAATAAAAGGAAAAACTGTTTTTATTTATTCAGCTGCTTTGCCAAAAATATTAATTTTGCCGCTTTATGTATCCCTAGGCAATTTCTTAATGTTGAACGAACCAACCCAAAGGTTGAAGAAACTTGTTCGACTCCAGCTGATGAAGCAGTAGCTGTTGTTATTTGTTGGATTTTATATTCGTCTAACGTCGCTATCAAATTTTTGGTGTAAAGCAAATATCGATTTCCACCATTCAAACGACGTCATACTTGTTATGACTTCTTCTTGTATAACTGCGCGCGGTCCCGCAAATGGTGGTTATTATTTTCCTTCAACTTTGTTTTGCTTTCTAAAACGTGAAAAATAAAATAATTGACAATTTGGCAGGTTGTATTTTAATATCTATGTGATTCACCAAATAATATGAAATTAAGTTTTTATTTCTATCGAAATTAAGTTTCTTCGTTCAGTTTTAGAGTGCGTTGATTTTTGAATGAATTCCTATACTTTTTACCAATATGATTTAAATCAATGATTTAAAAAAAAATCAATTGATTTTAATCTGATTTTAATCAATGATTTAAATCAAACATAACCTGAGTACAACCAACACCATTGTGTGTATAGTTATAGTGTTTGTTTTCGGACGAAAATAATTTTAAAAGGAATACACAAATGTGCAAGTTGGTTCAAAACACATACAAAAATATATTTTTGACCTGATTTTTTTGCCTTACCCACACAATTGTATGGGCAGGCAGGAAAAGGGTTAACATGAGTCCTGTAAACATATTGTTGTTCAGTGGCGACTGTTAAAGGCTAAAATAAAATAGAGAGATCAAGCTATGATTTTGCAACTCAAAGAATAAAACTGTGTAGTAAAAATATTAAATTTGAAAATTTAGGACTTTCCAAATATGAATGAAACCATTAATAATTATTGTGGTTTCAGTATTTCTTGTGGTTTTTGAAATGCTTGTTGGTTTGATTTAAGGTATTTTAAGGTATGGTATAATATTGTTAAAAATTAACGTTTCTTACGGTTTGGTGTACTTTGCTATGATTTGCGAAACGCGGTTTTGCAGCTCAGCTCGAATTCCAGTTTTTCAGAGTTCAATGCATCTCTGATAATCTGCAGAAATATCGGGGTCTAAAATTTTTATTGTTTTCTCAGATAATATATTTAACGTCCTATAAATCAGTTGAAATCGTTATTATTTCAAGTTTTTTTTAGTTATGATATAGATCACCTTCATGTTAGGACATTCCTTCAAAATACTACAATAAACATTACTAAAAATTTGTATGACCCCATGTCCAAAAGGGGTTCACCATTTGCCAGGCAGTAAATGCCTGCCTTTTAAAGGCATGAGTTAATTTGTTTTATATTGTTATCAAGAAAATTCACAGCAAAAACGAGTTTTTGGTTACGTCACGAAATATTGGAGCAAAACGATTGACAAAGAACGAGTGGAACGACAAACGCTACGATTATTTTTTAAATTCGTATTAAGGGAACGTTATTCGTTGTTATTGTTGGAAGACGTACTTAACGTACACAACAATTAAATGTTTAATTCAACTTTGGCGTGCATTCGTAATTTAGGTGCGACTTTGCGTACGGCCATAAATTAATTCGAGCTAATTTTCGTAATGTGATCGTACCAAGTCAGGCTGCTATTTTAAAAACAATAGTTAAATTACGCACCTTGTCACATAAGGTATCTAAGTATTATTTTTGTTAGATTTTTGGCGAATATTTAATATTTACAAGAGAACGTTTAATCATTGTTGTTATCGTTTTATCTGCATTCAACATAACATCATTTTTAAGTGGCGAACTTAGTATTAAACTGATACTACCATCAAGACATTATCAGCTACAGGATATATTTCAACCACCCAAAAAATGATTCTGAGGTTGAGGAAGCCCAGAAATCAGATGAATTAATGTGAATATTATATCATCTGACTTTCTGAAGCTAAGATAAATCAAATAAAATCGGCTGCTTGTGACCAAGACCCATTTCAACAAAATAAAAATCCTCAGAATTTTTTTGCATAAATTTATGCAAATTTGCATAAATTTATAGTAAAACAAGTATGATTACTATATTTGGATGTTCAAATATTTAATTTTCAAGAATTCTCTCGAAAACCGTCAACAATCATAGAAGTAAACTGAAAGGGGTGAAAATCCGAAATGTTCCTAGGGTCTAGCTTCTTTGAAACAGCGATGATTTTGCTGACGTCCAATAAGACGAAATGTGTGAAAAGTTATAATAGGAAAGGAATGAAAATATGCGTAACATGATTGAATTATAAACATCGATCAATGTCATATCATAATATTCCAGGAATATGCACTACCAGAAGATATCCGAATGGCACAATGGTTGAAACTTTGGCGTTTGAATGTATGACCTTCTGTTGGAGTACAGAAGAACGTGAAAAGCAAACCGCGAAAGGTTTGAGGTGCTTTGGCCCTAACCCAGATTGCAAGGATTATAAACGGTTACTATTTTAAAGATTTGAGAAAAATGCAATAAAATACTAGTAGTAACGTTAGAACTGTTAGTCCTAATTTCATTATGTACTCACAGTTTATAAAGTTACTCCAGTTGGTTGCTCAATTGGCCACTTCGCCCGACCTTTTCGCCGAATCTTTGTTTGCCTTTCTAATAACACTATTTGTTTTATTGCGATCAAACGGAGCAACAGCCAAATAAGATGCAAATTTAAATTGCCTGCAATTTCTAAGTTTCAAATCACGTTGCATCTTCTAACATTGGCTGTGTTGACTATTCGATCTATGTTTCCAGGTGACTAATGATGTATGATTTTTTTGTAAATTCAAGATGACATCATTAAAGACTGAGACCATTTCATATTAGAAAACGTCACTCCAACTAGCATCAACAACTTCCTACAGTAGTTGATTGTTGTCGATTCTATTAATTAATCGATGTCATATCTTTTTTAGTATAGTAATATTGGTTTCCTATAGCTTATATGAGATGTATGAAATATGCAGTGCTTGTAAGTTTTCTGACCAGTATTCGTTTTCGTTTTAAATTATCGTGAAATACTAAAAAGTTTAATGTGATTCCATTGCTTAGTATAACTTAGTATACGCAAGTAAAAGTTGCTTCATTCAACAGATGATTCACATGAACTTAAAGCGAAGGAAAATATCGGCTGCGATAATTAATCTCGATTACAATCCGCCGCTTGCCCTCCCGGCAATTTGTCACCGATAATTTGTTGGTCTAAGTACAACACAAAAAATTCATCGTCATTAATTCTTTGTAACTCGTTTCTTTTAATTTTCGGATATCATTAGCATAAAATTCCAAGCAGCCGTTAGATGATTTTGTATTTTCATAGAAATAAAGAAAGCCTATGAAGAACTCGAAAAAATAAGAAACTATAAATTATTGGTTGCGATGAATTATCGTCGCGATAATTTATTTGATTGCGAAGAACTTGAGAATTCCATAAGAGGATGTGGTACGTATTATTATTAAAACACTCTGTCGAAGATATTTGTTTTAGTTTTTTGGTGGCGTCCGAGTTATTTTTTCCGCACTGAGAATTTAATTAAGGTGTAAAATCCAATAGTAATGGTAACAGCTTCTGCGATATTACTTATCACAATATCAATAAAAAACAATATCTGTAGAATGTTCGCTAGTGTTGCTAAATTAAAAGCTTTATTCATCAACCAAACCAAATCCACCATTTCCCGAGAAAATTATTACTAAACGTGATTATCCTCAATATTAATTTTCCTCGAATTTTAACTTTAAACAATTTTTTTTATTTTGCAGCTATCCTATTGCTGGTTAGTTCCACGTTCCCTAAATGATTAATAAATGGAAAATTGTTCAGCCACCGCGCGATTCCTTAGATTCGCCAAGTATAATAATGCAATCAAATTTGCGCCTTCCTCAAATCCCTATAACCATATACCGTCAATATGTTCGGCTCTGTTGCGCTATCTATTCTATGCATATACGCATGTCTCGTGAATAAGCGCGATTTCATTGTTATCAGCAGTACAGACTAATTTAATTTTAATGAGATAACGCAGCGATAAGTATATTTAACTTATTGATTTTTATTTTTTTTTATTTTGTGTTAAGCAATTTAGCAAGAAGTTGCGACTTTACTTCAATGTCATGATTTTTTTATTTTTTTTGTTTTACGTTTAGCGTGGGAACAGTACATTAAATTACATAAGTGGATAATGTTTACAAACTAAAATCATGATTTATGTAATTATGAATTGCAATCCAATTAATTTATATGAGATGTAATATAAGAACAATATCAATGGAATTTGTTTAGATGTTACGGATATTTCACGATTTTGTAATATTCCTTGTATTCTAAATTGGGACACACAATTTAAATTGTTGTCTTAATATAAATTCACGGTTAAAATTGTTAAGTAAAAATATTTCAGAAATTAGAAGTTTTTTCGTAATAAAGGTCGACGTTTATTACAGCAAATTATTCTATTCTGGACGTACAAAATATTATGTTTGAGTGGGAAGAGGAACATTCTATTGATCTAAAAATAAATGTATTAAAAATATATTTAAACAGCTTGTTTATAACTATGTCCAGTTAAAAAGTATTTAAATTGTCGACCGCTCAGTCTTTCATAAGAAGATTTTACGTTCCCCAAAAATAAAAAATAATTTTCAGAAGTGACACGAATTTGCGAATCTTTATTTTTTTAGCTTGAAACTGAAGAAAATAATGTGCGAAAGGGAAATATATAGTTGTTACTTCTTAAAATGTACTTATATATAAATAAATGTTTTAAAGAATTAAGTGTGAAATTTAGTACGTAATTATTAAAACCTTTATACGTGTTAGGGCATATTTTAGTAGTTAACATTAACACTTAATTGTAAGTGGCAAAATATTTATTTATTAAGTTTTTGAACGTTAATTCATTGATTTGAGCAATTCTTTCGAAGAAAAGATGGCGCTAGTGACAAATCCCATTTACAACGTATATTATGTACTTAGGTATTTTTCGCTCGAGTAGAAGACTTAAGGCGCCTTTATGGCTGGGTTCGTTCGTTCATTTAAACAATTTTTTTCGACCAATCATCTCTTGTGAAAAAACGCGAAGAAAAAAAAACGTCATTTTAGAGCCAGGCGCCTTTATTTCATTTTTCGTTCTCGTTGCTTCTTGTGTTAACTTTTGTTATAATTCTTGCTATGCATAGAATGGTTTGCAAAACAATCGTGATTTGCAATAGATCTTAAATCAATAAGAAGTGAGTATCAGAACCACATAAATAACATAAAAAATATCTAGAAATGCTCTTTCTTTGCATACATTCGTAATCGAATTTTTAACATCATCAATCCAATACCCAAATATTAAACATGTTGTTTTAAAGTTTTAAATTACATATATCAATGGTTGCAATGAGATATTCACATTAAAAATATTGTTTTAATTCGTTGTGATCGGATTGTTAAAACAAAATAAAATTTATCACGAATCACCTAAAAACATATTATATAAAAATTTATAAAACATTCAAATTTGTTTTAGTATTTAACGGATTTTTACGGCTAAGCGCTCAATAATAAAGGTCCATTATTTTTGGTAATCGAAATATTGATTAAATCATGGTGTAAATGATTTAATATTTGTGGTCATCCACTTTACGTAAATGCTACAAATTTCAGAGCTTCAGCTATAGTCGGGAAGTTGATTAAATTTTGATTACAAAAATCCACCACAGACACACACAAAGAGAGTATATTAAAAGTATATAATAAAACAACTGAAATAAAATGATCTGTCGTTCCAATAATAAATTATAGAAATCACTTTGGTTAATGTAGGTCAACGGACAACAGTCTTCTTACCTTATGACTTTCATGTAGTTTTTATGGTGTAGTTTTTAGCAACATTTCGTAAGATTGCAGTTCACTTGATTTTAGTCAAATTGTCAACCACACATGCAAATGGCAGTTTTCAAGATAATTTTCCACTCAGCACCTTGCAAAAGTAATTTTTCTTGGTGACCTATGGTGTCCATTCGTCTTCCTTTCTAACTGAAAAACTTAAAAAAAATAGAAAATTTGGATTTCGCGCGCAAGTCGAAACAAATAACTCATAGCCGCAAAAATAATTTGTAAACGTGGTTTAGCTAAGGGTTTGTGTAAAACGTTACGTGGTAAATAAAACGTCACGTAAAAAATAAATTCACTTCTTCAAAACTTAGGATTTAACGATGGCGGGAAACATTGAAATGATCACATTTAAAACTGGCACGTCAAATTCCCCATCTCTATACCATGTGTAAATGTCAGAAAATAGGAGTCCATAACAAAATCAGCAAGTAATGTTAACCCTTATGTGTGAATGTTTTATCCTTGAACATTGTATTTGAATATTGTATGTATTGTATTTTAGAATCCATTAACCACAGATCTTAACACTCATTGCAATAAATTATTCTACATGTTTGTTTACATTAATTGTCTATTCTTTATTCCTTCATGCCTTTCGTTGTCTTCAAATTATTCAAAATGTTGTTTTGGAAATTTTATATACCGGTATTCATGATTGCCATTTTAATGCATCTAAGAAAACTAAGCACTTTTTTAAATCATTTGAGTGGGAATCGATAATAATTACCTTTGTATTACATATCTCCTTCCACTTTAAATTCATACAAGAAAATAATTTTTCTGTCATTCAGAAATAACCTAATAGGGCAAAGTTGTAAGAGTATGTTCAACAGACAGGAATATGTTGTTTCTTGAGAGCTATATAATCCAAGTTCAAGTAATGTGTTTTAAAATTAAACCAGTTATATACAGAGCCACTGATCATCATTTCATATCTACATACATATTTCATTTAATATTAGACTTCTTAGGCACAAATTATCATTATTCCTAAGAGAATTTAATATACCAACTCAGTGACCAAATATTTGCAACGTATAAATCACGTGTGCCGGTCCACCTGTATTGCGATAGATTGAATTACAACAAGTGTTTGTCAATAATAATTGTTTATTTTTTGCTGAGCTTGAATAAATTTAAGATAGCCAAGATACATTCTTCTAAATATTAGTATTTCTTATAAACTTCATCTTATTTTTTAATTTATACGATTCTCGTATACGTTTTTTTTTTCTAAATCGTTTGCATTCTAATTATGGGCCTGACTCATGTGATGCGAGGGTGTTTGTTCATAAACATTAGGAAAAATATTAAAAATTAAAATATAAATATGTGCGGAAAATAGATAGAAAATTTTACATTTACGGTTCTGAAGGTTATAAAATAATGTGTGTTAGTATTTAATGGATTGTGGTCATGTAGTATACATAATATGTACATTATATACATATACATACTTGCGTATACATTTGAGTTGCGCGCCTTATATCAACAAGTAATGTTGATGTTTTTGCATTAAATTAATATTTTTGTTTATCCAAATGTGAAAACCCAATGTTTATGATTTTTATTTTATTTCCAGATGGATATATTCAGCATAAAATTTACCAAGGCAATCTGTAAGTATCATTTGTTAACTAAATTGTTGGTGTATGTGATAATATGGAAAATATGTCGCTCTCAAAAAGTGGAAAGGATCACAAAAATGTTGATAAGCATGAGATATACTACTATCTTCGTTCCAGTTCGTTGAACCATTTTATAGTTTAAAAGAACATTCTATAGTTTGGGTTTAGTAAACTCCGCTCCCTGGACCTTATCTCCGTGGGTATCACTGTTCTTTTTAGACCAAAATTCCGGTGTGTTCTGAATAACCTAAAATCCGGCAAAATATAAAAATATGTATTCACTTCAAAACAGGCAATAGTTTTTTTTCGTATATAAATTTAGACAATCTTTTAATTAATTTATTCAAATAAAATTAATCATGTTTTATAAACACTTTGCTGAAAGTGATTCAAATATGTACTAAAAAAATTTGTGAAATTTAAACCTTTAGTGGGCTGAACAAAAAGTTTCTATCATGCTTTTAAAATTTGTCAAATTTTGTCCAACTTTTTAAGAAAATAATTAATCGAACCATAAAATAAGCCCTGGGGTTGGTACCAATGAAGAGTGGGCATCGTGGGAGGAGGCCCCTATTCGGAGGATGGACGACGTAGTATAGCACCTTTAAACTCTTGGTCTCATTCCAATTATATCAGAGTTGTTCAGATCATTTCTGATCTCGAGAATCATCCTATACATTTTTCGATCCTTAATAGGGCCTAGCATCATACGCACTTATTTGCGCTCAAAAAAGTGGTGTCCAAGGCTCGCTATCAAAAGTGACTCTTTGTCTTATCAGCGCTTTATAGATATTTAATTTGGCTTGGCGCGATATATTGCGAGACTTGAAAATGTTAATGTTTGCGAATAATGTACATTTACTATCGACTCTGGTATTTAAACTCATTCAGTTTTTCGTATAGTGCGTCGCCTCACGCAGAGAAATAATATAGTTGATACACGATTGCTACAACTAAACTATTTTTGTTTAAATAATATTATAATTACTGTAAAAAAATTTTTGTCACCGTCATTATATCATATTCGCCAAATAATTGTGAAGGATAGAAATATAATTGCTCCAACCATATTATTTTTAAAATTCACTTGCTATTATGATTCCTGCAACTATTAATGGTGGTAACACAATTATTATTGTGCTAAATATAATTTTGAATCATTTAAGTTGTTGAGGCAATTATTGAATGATTAATAATTTTTAGTGTGTTTATAAAAAATTCGCTATATTAATGTGTGGTTAATTTGTATGTAAACACTAAATATTCACTTTGTAGTTTCATGGCTGCAGTAATGTAGTCTTATGCGATTATCGGATATTTTATAACAAATGTTAATAAAATTTTTAGATGATAGTGAAAAACCAAACTTTTTGGTATGCTCACGACGGGGAAAATAAATTCCAGATTTTTTGTTTTGAGCTACCAACAATAATGGTCAATTGGGATAAAAGGGATGGGGTATTGGGGTATTTCTTTCAATTCGATATCAATGCGTCATAAATATTTCATTTTATGTTTACTGTAATTATAAATATGATTGGTATTGAATCAAACACATGATTGGTAGGATCATATGCATGATTACAGCAAACATAAAATGATTATTGCAATCATAGTTTGAGTCTCACACATGGTTACAAACATCATTTTACGTTTGCTGTAATCATTCATATGATTCTACCAATCATATTCAATATATATTAATGATTGCTGCAATCATAATGCAATCATAATATGATATGATATTTTTTAAATATGATTGTAGTAACCATATTTTTTACCGGACAAGTGGTGCAGTGGTTAAAGCTTCGGCACTTGGACCGGGAGGTACTGGGTTCGAATCCCATCAGAGGCTAGATGCAAATCGAATTTTCATCATCGATTACAATCGGTGATGTTAATAAACACAACTAAGACCCTCTGATGGAGTGCAGAATTCAACGCCGACCCACCTTTCATGTCAATGTACAGGTTGACATGGAGCTTGCAATGTGCAGGTGGTATACTGTGATTGTGTGAGTAGGTGAATAGGTGAATGGGTTAATGATGTAGCATGAATGCGTGGTATCACAATGGGCCAAAAAATGGCCTAAGTGTAAACCACTGAAACCTAACCATATTTTTTCTCTGCGTGCTGTTAAAAATTCTCCACGTATTCATCCGCGTAGGCTAATGTTGGCTTGATTTATAATATAAACAGCTGAACTGTGCTAGTGGAATTTGGGCTATTGGGCCCACTTGTTATCTCCTGATGTCATTTCGGAAGCATCTGAGAGTTTGCCTTCCATTATCACCTAGCTTTTAGAGCCATCTATTAATATTTTGCACATATGGTTATCAATTTTGATAATTTTGGGCATTCGCCCAGATGTGACAACACACTCCACAATGTATTCTTCTGGATGCTATCATACGCCTGTTGAAAATCTTTAAATATTAAAGGCACAGGGATGTCCTTTTCGTAGCACTTTTCTAATACAATCCTCAGAGAAACAGTTTTAACGGTTGTTGATCTGCCTGGACAAAAACCGCATTTCTAGTCGCTCAAAATGTGCTCGCTTCGTAAATTAATAACTTGTCAGCAACTACGGTGGCCAAAACCTTATAGCCGATGTTGAGCAAAGCTATTCCGCGACAGTTATTATAATTCAGCCGGTCTCGTTTTTTGTGTTGTGGACAAATTAGAGCTATTTTGGGATTCTCTCTTCACTCTTCTGGAATTCTCTCCGCGAACCAAATCGATAAAGCAGATCAAACATGTGGTAGAAAATCGCCGATTTTCTTGAGCATTTCGATGAAACAATGACTCTTCGCACTTCATCGTAAGATGGAGTAGGTGGAGGTGTCATTTCTACATTGATATCAGATTGATGTTGGCTGTTCGCTGGGGTATAGCGTCTGTTTATTTAATAGTGATGATAAATAATTCCGCTACATTGTCAGGATGTTGTTTGTGTCCATTTGCAATTTTCCAGTTTTTTGCGAATAGTAGCGCTACTTCTTGGATCGAAGCAGGTAGCGATTTCTTTTATAGAACGGTATTAGTCCTTTAATCAGGCAATTTCGATTTCGATTTTCGATGTTGGCCTGGATAACTTGATTGTTTAATGCTTCGGTATTCCAACGGAAGATTCGTTGGAATCGGTTATTATACGTGGTGTATATACCCGGACGACATATGTCGCAAGTACTAGAAAGTGGTCAGATTCGATGTTGGCGCACCATGTTTGGTCTTAATTTCCTAAAAAATTCCTTTTGGACACGAGGATATGGTCGATTTGCTTCATTGTAACTCCATCGTTTGATTGCCACTTTGAAAGCACTAAAACGAACAGAAAATTTTACATCGTAGTAGAAACTGTCAAATTGCCTGTGAAACCTTGAGTTGTTTTAGGGAATAGTTCCTGTTCGAACCTCCTGAAACGTTGATGGTAATTAGCCACCGATTATCTGACTTGCGAAAAGTTAAATCTATTCGAGGTTTCCAACAAAGTAGCCAATATATAATACATTGAATCTGAAGCACAGTTTACTACTATAAGCAACGGGCTACAAATAGTCAAAACAATGAGGTTTAATTAATTATAAACCCGTTTGCGGCCGTAGAGACCAACACTGTCTTCATTCAATGGTAATCGTGGCAAGTATGCCAAAATGGCACCGAAAATCTTAATAATACTCGTATTTGATATCCGTGAAGCTAGAAGAGGTGGGGCTTTGACAGATATTTGTATCTAAACTAAATCAATAATCGATAAGGAACACAAACTAGTATAAATAACTTTGCGACGAACGGAATTGACGGAAAACGTTGATTGAGGAGCCTAAGAAGCCAGGAAAAGCTTAGGAAATTGAGCTAGAACTATGTGATGTAGAGTAATTTGATTTTTGAGTGGTACGAAGCAGCTGCAAACGAATATTCTTACTAGTACTCCAAGTTGCAAGAGTTGCAGTTCATCCGAAGTGAGAGTCGTGAGTGAATCAAATGGCACATACGCGGAAGCCAAAAACCAACACAGTTCAAGAATTCGAAGAGTTAGAGGAATAATAAATAAATAAAGTCGTAAGCTCATGTGAGCTACACTCGTGAATCAGAGTGTAGCACTGATATTATTAAATATATGAAACCCAAGACAATTTGATTTACTTAAAATCGAAACCTATAATTGCTGAAATTCTAAGCATATTCTATAATTTTCCATGTAACTGATAAGTACCGGAGTTAAAGAAAACAAAGAATTATAAAAAATTAATGATT
Organism: Nephrotoma flavescens; assembly: GCA_932526605.1. Classification (NCBI taxonomy): domain Eukaryota; kingdom Metazoa; phylum Arthropoda; class Insecta; order Diptera; family Tipulidae; genus Nephrotoma; species Nephrotoma flavescens. The sequence goes on from OW052222.1 coordinate 141,974,667, forward strand.
TCTCGACAAAGTCTCCTTTGAGCTCAATACATTAATCCATATTCAGCCCATATTCTAGCTTTTGTAAGCCATCCAAAAATTATGATTTGTCGAACTGTACTAAATAGGCTACTGTTTCACCGAAGACCTCCTTGTTTGACGTGAACTGCCCCCCGGAAACAAATAGAACTCGCAGGACACCAAATCGGGAAAATAAGGTGGATAGAGGTGTAATTAGCAGGGTAATCCTGGGATATTTACAATGTCAATCAACTCTCTGATCTTCCGTGGGTCTACTAATACGATATCAATGATTTTGTGGGCCTTATTCATTAAAGCCACCTTAAGCGAAGGGCATGGGCGTCCTTCATCAAAAAAGAATGATCGGCCACACTTCAATTCCAATATCCGATGGGGATCATCGATGGTACATGGTCCTTATAATCGGCACATGATTTCATTTTGATATCGTTAATTTTGATATCATAACGTGATTTTATCTTGCCTTAGATTTATTAATGTCCCTTGAAGGTCAATTAATACATCCCTTTTCATTCACGCACACACCACCCATTCACACAATTTTTTTTTTTTTTTTTTTTTTTTACCTAGTTTTTATTTCTATAAAAAATATAAAGCATATAATTACATAAAACGAAAAGAATCAGAAATAAAACTAGTTTAGTAGTCTCCTTATTAAAGATAATGTTTCGGAGCTACGATTCAATTACAAAAAATATTTAAATAATATTTAAATTACACTATTACAAATTTAAAATATTAATTATAAATTATTACTATTTCTATTCGGGTACAATTATTACTATTACAAATTTTAAATATTAATTATAAATTATTACTATTTCTATTCGGGTACTAAACAATAAAATTCACAAACAAAATGGTAAAATGTTCATTACAGATATACTTCCATGTTACTAATAGTAAATAGCCAATCCTTTAATAATTTGCAAAAATCATTAACATTATTTGTTAAAAAAAAGGATGACGGTAATTGACTATATAGTTTAGGAGCGGTATAGTTGAAGAATTTTTTAAAATGTTCCTTATTAGGACGAGGAATATTTATTCTATTAATGTTGCGCAAATTATATGATACGCTATTCAAATTACTAACTATACGATTACCGCTAATTAAATAGAAAGCTTTTAATACTTTAAATACATATAGGTACCGAAGCGGCAAAATTTTGAATTTCACAAATAACGGGAAAGATGGAGTCGATCTTGGTTTAAAGTTAATTATTCTCAACACTGCTTTCTGAACGGACATCAACGGTCTAATATTGGATAGATAAATTCCGCCCCAACAAGTAACTCCATATCTCAAATGCGAGTCAACTAGTGCATAATATATGCATTTTAGGAATTCCGGACTACAAATATTCCGAAGATAGTAAAAAGTTCTGAGTGTCATCCGTAACTTACTTTTTAAATTATCCACATGCCCCTTAAAATTTAATTGAGAGTCCAAATGTAAACCGAGATATTTAAAAGAGTACACAGTTTCAATTGGAATGCAAAGGGGGTCACAATTGGTATGATTGCAAGATAACGAATGATAAATTAAACATGAATTAAGTTCAGACGTTGTGCCACCAATGGAAAAATTCATTAGTTTAGACTTGCAACTCAATATCATATTATGCACAAAGAACCACTTTTTCAACAAGATAACGTCTTGCTTAATATTATGTTCTAGGGAACTACAGTATAGCTTTGTATCCTGCCTCTGGTGGGATTCGAACCCAGTCTAAATGCCGAAGCTTGAACCACTGCGCCACTTGTCCGGTGAATTTTGCTTCGTTATTACCTCAGGTTACCGGACAAGTGGTGCAGTGGTTAAAGCTTCGGCACTTGGACCGGGAGGTACTGGGTTCGAATCCCATCAGAGGCCAGATGCAAATCGAATTTTCATCATCAACTACAATCGGTGATGTTAATAAACACAACTGAGACCCTCTGATGGAGTGCAGAATTCAGCGCCGACCCACCGTCCATGTCAATGTACAGGTTGACATGGAGCTTGCAATGTGCAGGTGGTATACTGTAGTTGTGTGGTTAGGTGAATAGGTGAATGGGTTAATGATGTAGCATGAATGCGTGGTATCACAATGGGCCAAAAATGGCCTAAGTGTAAACCACTGAAACCTAACCTAACCTACCTCAGGTTAAGTTACCCAATATACGGGTAAATCATCCCATTTAAATTTCATCTAGAATAGGACACAATTTGCTCTCTTTGATGTAATGTAGACAATAATTGACGATAAAATGATGATAAATGATCAATTAAAATTGACTACAAGTGAATCAATTATACAGATTAGAAGAAACTTCAGTGAAATGCTCATTTTCAAAAAAGTAAACCAAATCTGACATTAAGTATTAAGCCAAGTAAATAAAACGTGATAGGTTACTGCAACCGTTCAACCATACATAGATCTCAGACGAAAATAATGTAATTCACTAACTCTGATTATTGTTTTGTTTGTTATTATGACTGAAAAATCGCGATGGAAAAAATCAATTTATTATTTTGTATCGGTTTGATTATAAGAGCTTTTTATATACGTAGACATATTCTTTCATTTTATAATTTCCAATTACATCATGTTTTCTTGTCGAATTATAAAACTCAAATATACAAAACGATATTAACCTCTTACATCAAGTAGAGATAAGACGTTGAAACCAACTAAAATATTAACCTAATCACTGACTGGCGATATTTCATATCAACGGTACGTTGCTCGATTGAGCCACCGAGTATTACAAAAATCGTGTCTATACAATTATTATTTTTTTTACTTTTCAGGTTTCTTTATCTTATTATATATAGTCGTATAATACTGTGCTAAGATATATTATTCTTGTTACAACAATACACAATTGTATTTTTATCGATTAATAAATCGGTTTTACTGAGTTTTTTGTTGAAATTAATATTTCTTAAAGTCTGTTATTTAGTTTTGTATTGATTTCTAATTTTACGGGTTTATTTTTTTTTTGTCTTAATCGTATACTTTATATTTACTAATAAATTTGCAAACATTTTCGATGATTAATCCAAAGATCACCTTTCTGTAGTTTATGTTTCTATTTTATTATATATATAGAGATTAGATAATATTAAAAAGTATATACGTAAAGTAACGTGCAAGTCGAACTTGCAAGATTACCTTCGATTGTAAAATGTTTTGATTGATCTTGTGTTTATAAGGTGTATGCCTTAATTGGTGAGTGGGATGAGTTGAAGATTTTCAGGGTTACTTATATAGTATTTTTATATTGTATATATCAGAGCTAACCAACCTTTTGTTCGATTCGGTACCTACGTTTAATATGATCGGCCGATTCACTTCACTGCCTATCGCTTTTTTGATGCGGGTATCCTACACAGTGATTTGGTTTAATTTATTATTGGTTTTTGATTTATTATTTGCACTTCAACACGTAATATAAAATTACATACTATAAAGTCAGAGTTGAATTCAATTAATTTTGTTTTTTTTTGTGGATTATTTTGTGTAGCCTTCACGATGAAGGCTTGATGTTTTATTACCAGGGGCTTCAAATCGTAATAGTTATGATTGATTGGATAATTTTTATAATTAGACGGCTTTGTTTCTAAAATGAAATTGAATTTCGATAACCCAATGGTGAACAACAGCGCAGATAGCTTGCAAATTTCAAAATAATTAAATTTACACAATTTTATAAAGTTAAATTTATGTAACACACACAGAAACTGTTACTTTCAATATTTCTACGTAAATAATCGTAAGCTAGTGACAAATCGCTGTTATCGTCATCACAAAAGTTTTTAGAAATGCTTTAATCATCATATTGTCAAAAAATCCAAAAAACAAAAAGCAAAGTTTAGAATTTATATGTATGTGTACTACAATACTTATACATTCTAAACTTTTTAATAAGATGTGCTGTTGTAACTGTGGTTTAAATTCTAGTTTCCAAAATGCTAGCTCTCACAATCTTTAACTAAACAATTTGAACTTTATGCGTATTTATATTCGTAATCAGTCAGGTTTTGCAGTGATGGCTAGCGTGATCGTCGCCCATTCAATTCTAAATTGTAATTTTGGTAAATAAAATTTTACATTAAAACGATCTCTTTAAAGTCACACATAATTCATTTTTTAGCCTGTTTTGCTGGTGCTACACATTCCTTTAAGAGATTTGGAAGCCTCAACACAATGTTTATCTCCCGAATATTACCCCAGACAAGAAAGCCTCCACTCCACTCTCGCCATTATCCCACCCCCCAACGTTACTATTAATTTTTAAAATCATCAAGGAAATTTCTCTTTGAGTATGATCGCTTTCAAGTTTATTGCAAGCTTTTATAGAATCAGCAGGTAAGTTAACTCATTTCGATATTTATTTTACGCCGCCTGACCAAACAAAAATTCGGCAATTCCAACATTATAGTTGCATCAACTCAAATTATCCATACTCTCGACAATAGAATCTAATCTCTTACAAAGAATCAACCAGTCGCCCGAATTGGCAAAAGTAATTTATACACCATACAGTAGAAGTGCGGGTACTAGTTCAAGAAGCAACGTTACGCAAGATATAAATTCGACATCGAGATGTTTAAATTTCACTACCGTTAGCCCGGTCATTAACCCTTCCCTTATGCTATTATCCACCGGCCATTATGAAAAATTTCGATGGATTGTATCTTAGCACAATCCGTTTTCTCACATTTTTGGAGTCTCAAAGGGTTTCCAAAGGAGATTCTGCAGTTCATCGTCTCCATGATAGAAATCATAGAGAATACCCATGTTAATTTTCATGACGACTGGAGCATTTTTACAAAATAGTCAATTTGTATGGGAATATATTTTGTTCAAGAGTACTTTTCGCTTTTTGGGCATCACTTGATGAGAAAAATCATACCAGATCCTAGTTAAAATATCATAAAACAGCTAACTATTGGAGGAACCCTAGCATAACTATATGTTAAATGACATTTATGTGAATAAAAATGCAGGTGATTAAATTAGTCACTTGAATTTTTTCAAAACGGCCAATCGAACCAACACGTGGCAAAACATGGCGGAAGACAAACACGTGACAAAAAATGGCACTACACGTGGCGAAAATTGCCAGTAAGAAAATTAGTCGCAAAACGCTCAGGAAAATGTACTCCCAAAATACGATCATCAATTAAAATTTATCAAATTTCATTAAAATTAATTGGTTATTGTCGTGGTAGGAAATATAAGTATACGAAGAAAAACTTTTATATGAATGTAATTACCATTATACCAACCCGGAAAATTCATAAAAAAGAAAAACGAGAATTTCCATTAAAAAATTCGTCAGAAAACGACTCATAATAATATTCTGATTCTTCATTGATTTTGGAAAAGTTGGTATCTAAAATTATTATGGTTTAGTATATTTATATTATATGGGATCCGCTCGAAACGAAATATTTCAAAACGCGATATTTCAAAACGCAATATAGGACAAAACGCGAAATGGTACAGAATGTGCATTGCGAAGCAACGGGGGCGCAGTGACTCGCCTGATATAACCAGTCCTATACTCCCGCTCCTATCGATTTTTAAATTCCTATAAACTGAAATTAATTTCCCCCTTCACCCGCCTGATATAACCCGATACTAAAATTCCGCTCCTATCGATTTTTGAATTTTTAAAATATCGCGTTTTGTACCGTATCGCATTTTGAAATACCTCGTTTTGGAATGGGTCCTATTTGAAACGCGATATTTTAAAACGCGAATTATCTAAATGCGATATTTCAAAACGCGATACGGTACAAAACGCGATATGGTACAAAAAGGGATATGGTACAAAACGGGAGTTTAGGATCGGGTTATATCAGGCTCGTCAAGGGGAAATTTAATTTGAGTTTATAGCAATTTAAAAATCGATAGGAGCGATAGTATATAGGATCGGTACAGTACGCATATTCTGTACCATATCGCGTTTTGAAATATCGCGTTTCGAAATATCGCGTTTTGTACCATATCGAGTTTTGTACCATATCACGTTTTGAAATATCGCATTTTGAAATATCGCGTTTTGTACCATATCGCGTTTTGAAATATCGCATTTTGAAATATTGCGTTTTGTACCATATCTCGTTTTAAAATATCGAATTTTGAAATATCGCGTTTTAAGCATATCCCTTTTGGAATATCGCGTTTTGTACCATATCGCGTTTTGAAATATTGCGCTAATAATTTGCATTTTAAAATATCGCGTTTCAAATGGGACCCTTATTATATATTCTATATTAGAGGACTAATTTGAGAACTAAAGTGCTAGTGAGAAAACTGTTACTAGGTTCAAGATATTTCAAAATGTCACATTTATATCGAAGAGAGAACAGAATATCTTCATTCCAGCATTGTAGCGATAATTTTGAGTACTAAGCCGCTTCAGCTAAATTTGTGACATTCTTCAAGACTTTGCAATATTATGCGGCATTTATTTATTCTGTAACTAAGGCGGATTTTCGGCTACAAAACAGACAGAAGGTCCCTCACAAAGGAAATTTAGAGTAGTAAGGTCTTCAGCTAAATCTGCTACATTCTTGATCTTTTCAATAATACGATTCGTATCACACTTGTATGTCACAAATAAATTATATTCTATACATGAATACCACCAGCGTCAAAACGGTGGATTTATCAACTAAGGGACTCAGAACATTAAATTGTTGCTTTTCCCTAAACCTTTCAAATGATAATGCTACATATATGGTAACGAGAAAAATTCAACTTCTCCGAGCACCATACCGCGGTAGTTTTGAGTACTATATTGTATCACTTATATTAGCGTCGTTTTTCAAGAACTTTTAAATGATATGCGACTCGTATTATATTCCATAATGATTTAATAATTAGCTACCAGAGCCGAAAAGGTGTATTGATTTGTAAACTAAAGTGCTTATTACAAAATTGTTGCTTTTTTCAAAACCTTTCAAATGATAAGTTATACATGATTTATTGGGACACATTCCCAATATTGATCACAACGGTTATTCTTTGTACTGAGGTATTTCAGCAAAATTTACTTGAATTTCAGATTTAACAAAAATTTGCTATTATCGTCAACACTAAAGTGGTATCGTTAAATGGTTGTGTGATCCAAGACCTGTCAAACGATATACTACACGAATAAATGAGAGTAATAGCCATATCTATCCCAATATCTATTGGGAGTTTTTTTTTTTGATTTCTTTTGACAGGTAACCGAGTCCCTTGAGGTAGAAATCCCAAAAGCTTTTCAATTCTCCGAATTTAAAATAAAAGAAGATTTGGCATTTGTTAATAAATGATATGATTCAAAAATGTTCTACTTGCCTGTACCCAGATCTATTGTTGTGTGAAATGTGTGTTTTGGGAATTTAAATTGGGGTTTCTCAAATTACTTATTTAAATTTTCCCCAAAGATCGATGCTTTTACAGTGCTAATATTTCGGTTGGACATTAACTAGGATCACAAGTTGAGGGTATTTTATAGTTTAGCTGGAATCCATACATTGCCGATTTAGCAGAATTGAAATTAGGATTATTATAGAAATCGGCATTAACAAGACAAACTCTTATGGTGCCATTCTTGTAAGCTAATATTTTTTTCCACGTATTGGTGCTTCTTTATTGTTCAGAGTTCGAATAAACCTGTTCTTTACGATGTATATGTTATATCGAAACGAACAAAGAAAAATCTTCGTACAACAATTAGTTTACAATTCAAATACCATAGTATTTCAAGCTCAATCGAGAAGGCATATAAATATTTGGCCGCTCCCTAAGGAAACATCTGAATTTTTCTCGTACAGAAAATACATTACAGCGAGTCTTATTAAGTGATAATTAACGAGAGCAATTAAAAGCGGTCTCTTCACCAACATCTTGTCAAACACTGACGTGTTTATATAATACTTTCCGAAACACGATTTCACACTAACTTATATCATTTATAAAAGGCACCAGTTCATTAACATATTCATCATTTAAATCGACCCTGAGATTTATGTTGTTTTTTAAATAGAATTATACAATAAGTAACCCTTTATTTACAATGTGTTAAATCCATATACATAATCATAAATCTCTAAACATTATATGATATGAATTCGTACATCATATCAACTATACGCTCGCAGTGATTATAAAGTCGATGATTTCATTTCTCTAATGCGTGATGTGTTTTTGTGTCTTCGGAGTTTGATTTCTTTGTTTCGGAAATCATCTTGCAAATTGTCCAAGTTTCGTCAAGTTTTTTTTATTTTTTTAATATAGCACAAAAGAAATGAAGACAAAAATAAATTTTTCGATTGTTGTGGAATTTTTATACTTTAAGAACATCTGTGCCGTAAATTGCAAGTTCTAAAATGCGTGAATCATAATTTTTTTTTAGAATTTTTATATTGTATTATCGCGGAACAGTACACCTTTCACGTATATATTGTATCATCTCAAGCTGGGTATTTTCAATGAACGTAAGATATTAATCATGATTTTGGCTACTTAGTGCGCCCTTGATGTTTGTCTGTGTGTGTTATTCCGGATTGCCCAATTATGGGCGGAATATTATGTAAATATCATACCGATTGAAAACATATGAAGATAATTTAAGATAATTTATTTATTTAGAATTGCGTTTAGATGACCTTATATGTGCGTGAAATATCTCAAACAACGATACGAGGTTATTAAATATATATAATTAGAGAGGTTATGCTTGGTGGTTTCTGTTGTGCATGATATTTAAAAAATTGCACATCGTAATTTTGTGCTTCGACTTATTCATGTTTCAGTTCCCATTTGTTCGACCTTTCGTTATATATAGAGCACCCATCAGATTTTTAAACCCATTCAAAGTAACTCGAACTATTTACGGCAAAAAACAAATTTTTTGTTGTAATTTTAGTTAGTTTTCCCTAAAATCTTTCATACATAACATATGAATATAACAGAAAATGCATTTTGTTTTTTTTTTTTATATTACGTTGCAAACGAGATATTGAAATCAATTGAAACTGTTTTGCATAATTATTTTAAAAGCTCAGACTCGACTGTTACGAATTTTCACTGTCAAATCCGGTTCGTATCACCGGATTATGAGAATTGGTATTGTAACCGTCCGTTCCTGTAACAATACAATCTAATTTATATCTCTCTCTCTCTCTGGCACTATATCCCATCAAGGGATTTGGCCGCCTCAAATGAGGTATCATAATCATATTTTCATTTCGGATAATGAATGATTAATTCATTGATCCTAAACCAGCCGTGAATTTTTTTCCCTTGTTTCACCACCGGGAATCGAACCCGGGACCACCTGTCGCTGGAGCAAGCATGCTGACTACTTTGCCACAATGTATACCGCTTCCGGAATATTCTCGAAAATACCGGAAGGAATCTGTCAAATACTTACACCAATATCGTAATACTTACAGCACTTGTGGAATATTCACGAATATTCCCACAATATTTTTCCCAATATCCACTAGTCACAAAAACAAAACAATAAATATTTTTCACAATTCTAGAAACTCGGCTCTGAACTTAGTTGCTTTAAAATATGCTTGAACGCATCCAAATCGCCCGCCATTTTGGATATTTGTATAGCTTTGTCATTACTGTTTTTATGACATAAGTTTCAATCATTTACAAGATAAAAACTGGCACCGAGGTAAAAGTAATAAACGCGTCGTTTCCCTTAATTATTATTATTTTTATTTTTTATTATTATTTAATCTTTGCAATCCGTTCTGGGGCCGAAACCCTCTCGCAGTTCGCTTTTCACGTCACGGGAACGTACTGCTAATAGGTTTTCGTAACCATGTGCACATTGCATAGCTCCATGCCACCCTATAGTACTGGCATGTAATATGGTTTGGCCCATCAGTTCTGCACTTCGACAGGGGCTCATAATTGTATTCATTTTCTTCACCCAATGTAATTTAAGTTCATGTGTGAGATAGAGATATATAATGTGTACATATATTTATAGGCTTTATTATTATTTATTATTATAATGTTTATAATTGGTTTATAATTTATGTAATTAAAATCGAACTCTAGAACTTCTTTTAAATCTGTTTCGGGATTTTGACGTGTCTTTTTGGTGGGATTCTGCAGTTTGATCATTCTGATTGGACCTTGGCCGTTTCCCTGTTACGGCTATTGCCGGGTCACGTATGCGGAACTTGGTGGAGATTTAACTAAGTTCTGCGTGCTTGATTTGGCGGTGGCTGGGGTGGGGGTGGGACCGGGTTCGGTTCAGAGTTGTCGGGCTGTGGGGCTTCATCGGAGGGACGCGTTGTTGTACCGATGCAGGTTGATGGGTTCTTAGTTTATTAGAACCCTAGCCCAGCTATACAAACTAAATTTGAGATAACGGCATGATTCCTAACCGATAACGGCATGATTCCATTCATTATTGCCGAATCCCAAAATTTCGTTAAAATACAGCTTCGCACACCGAATTTGACCATCATTTGTTGATAGATGGCCTAGTTGTCTTGAGCATTATGCTGGAGTGGCAATGCAATTCTGCATACCATGTTTCATGGTGATTGGTTGAGGAATGTTAAAGTTCCTTTGAGTATGGGATAAATATGTCCTATGTAGACTTGGTAATTAATCGAATATTCTTTGGTAAAAATTAGTAACGCATTTGAAATTTTTACGAAATCAGCTAAATTTATTTGAAATATAAACATTAGTAGTTTTCTAGGAAGCATTACCTTCAGGATGCCTCACTTATTCGATGCAACTTTTTGAGTTTTTTGTTTTTTATTTCTTTTTTTTTTTCTTTACTATTTTGTGGTTGCTCAATTCTAGGGTTAAATACTAATGGATTTTAGAGTAATTGTAAATACATATATTGTAGTTCAAATAACTACATATATGGTTTACAAAAATTCTATTGTAAGTTGAGGAGTTAAATTAATAAATGTTTATATTATTTAGGAAGCCGGAAAATTTTAATTTGGAATTAAATTTCAGGAAATCTACAGATGCTTGTGAAATAATAATATGTTTTTGAAATATTAATTGCTGATTTTGTAGACTAGAATTGTGTTGTGATTGTAGGCGTCTATAAACAGAACAGGCCGATTCAATCAATCAATTTTTGTTTCGGAAGCCGAAAAATATTAATGTAGAATAATATTTCAGGAAATTCCACATGCACGTGAAATAATAATATTTTTTTCTCAGGTTGCTGCACCTATTAAGCCTTTATCCTTCCTCTAGTAGAATAGAAGTAGATTAGAATTGTGTTGTGCCGTACGATCGCTGGGTGTCTCAAACCGGGTTGTTCCGTCTCAAAAAAAAAAAAAAAAAAACCTTTTCTATCCTTCCTATTGTTATATGAGTGAAATTATTAATAATTTAATATTAATTAATTAATTAATTATTAATATAATTCAATTTATTATTAATATAATTCAAATAACTATGGTTTCAGGAAATTATATTGTAAGTTGTGGAGTTGTAGAGGATTAAATTAATAAATAGTTATATTATTTAGGAAACCGGTAGATTAATTAAGAATTTATTTCAGGAATCTTTAGATGTTATGAAATAATATTTCTTTGAAATATTAATTGCCGGTTGTGTAGATTAGAATTGTGTTGTCATTAGTTCATGAACTATTGGCTTTACCTAGGTATTTGAAACCGGACTGATCTAATTAATCAATTTTGTTTAGGTAGCTGAAAAGTATTAATGTAGGATTATATTACAGGAAATTTCCAGATGCACGTGAAATAATAAATTTGTTTCCTCAGGTTGCTGATTTAGAGAAGCAATTGTTGAAGACCAATACCATCGATATCCATTTAACCTATTAAGCCTTTATCCTTCCTCTAGTAGATTAGAAGTAGATTAGAATTGTGTTGTACGATCGCTAGGTGTCTGAAACCGGATCGTTCCGTCCCAAAAAAAAAAAAAAAAAAAAATACCTTTCCTATCCTTCCTATTGTTATGTGTAAACAGGCTGTAGGAATAGGCCCGGCGTTATCCGGGACTCTTGGCTAGCACTTGGTTCTACAGTCCAATCAATCAATCAATCAATCAATAAGTTTCAATCATTTACAAGCTGTCGTTCTATGTGCATTAATTTAAGAGATGCTTGTCGATAAGCAACATTTATTGTCATTGCATTAGATTTTAATGTAATTTCAGTTCAAATATTTTTTTTCGGCCTACTGAGGAGAACAGTTTGATGTAAATATTTATAAATTGGTAATAATTTTTCCATATCTAAATTGGTAGAGAAAATTATTCCCCTATTTTATTTTGTTTTCAAAAAAATTACCACTAGCTTTTCATCTCAGTATACCAGAACAAAAAATTTAAAATAGAAATTACAAATAAAATCTTTCCCCAATTCCCTATTCCCAGGGAATTACCAGAATAGTGCCACTGGGACTAGGGAATCGGGAAAAATATTTTCATAGCACTTTTATCGAAATTGTATTTTTCTGGCCTCTGAAGGAATAAGTTTAGTGGAAAAATTTTCAAAACAAAGTGAATTGGGAAACTTTTGTTCTACAAAATTTTAATAGGGAAAAATATTGTCCCATTTAACTTTGTTTCAAAAATATTTATACCAAACTTATTCCCTCGGTAGGCCAGAACAGTACAATTTAGCCAAAAACGCTATGAAAATATTTTTCCCAATCCTCTATTCCCAGGGAAAGCCGTAATAGTGCCACAGGAAATCGCACTTTGTGATTGAAATATGTGGCGGCTATCTTGCATTTAGTGCACGAAAAATATCCTGATTCAAATTAGATCACTATCAACATATTTTAATAAATATGATAAGTTATATAGAACTTTATCTTGTAAAAAGTATTTTACTGGTGCATCACAAGTAAAAGCTGTAATATTCAGTCATTTTTCTGCTGTTGTACTTAAAACCACTATCCAATAAATTGTTTGTTTCACTAACAAACTCCCTAAAAACATGATCAGCACTGAATGGTTTCTTGTAACCATTAAATATGCCAATAACATAAAGTACATCTTTACGTGAAAAGATTTGTTCTATGATAGACCACAACTGTCAATGGTCATCGAATATTCTAAAAATCTCGTGCTGTTTAAGATAATTTTCAATTGTTTTTCAAGTTCAATTTGTAAAAATCGCCTTTGTCCCTTTAGTTTGATGTTTTCTATCTATCATCCTTTGGTAAATTTGGATGATACTTTCAAAGTATTTGGAGTAAATTATTTACGACATCATTTGATCGGTTATCCGGATCATCTACATATTCATAATTGACACTTGAAGATCTATATGAAGCAATTGATTTATCCATATTAAAGTCTGCCTCGGTACCTGAAACCGTTATGCCGGAAAAAATTTCGAGTTCATTCTCCAAAATATCCGATTCTTTTTTGACATTTTCATCATGATTATTTTGTACATTATTATTTTGAAGTTACTAAGCATTGTACGAAGCATGAGGTAGAATTGTTTGAAGTGGAGAAAATTGTTTAAAAATGACTTAATTTCGTGGCGAATGATTCAGTACAGTTTTATTTCGATACGTTAAGAGTAATTATAATAAAATTATATTTACTTGCAGCAGTTTAAAATTATATATACAAGTAAACTAATTCATGTATACACTTCAATTATGTATATTAAAACTATTGTCATAGAATTTCTAAACAATTCAACAGGAAAGTCTTTGACGGCACACTAATGATTCATCAGCGTCAGTTAAGCATGTAATCAGATATTGATAACAGCAAATGGGACTAATTTTCATTTGCGATAAGTCTGACTTGCATTGTTTATGACATTTCTCAAATGAGGTATATATGAGACGCTATAAATGAAAGTTTCGAATGAATGGTCGATGATATGTTTAAGAAAAATTTATGTATGTATGGGAATATATATGTTTGGCAGACATTTCAAATTTATTTTCAATAGAAGCAATATGTATACAGGCTGCCGCCTTAAAATTAGTTTCAATCCTCGATCCGTCACATGTCCCCGTTCGTAAGGCCAAATGACTTGGCCGTGCTTATAAAGGTTATGTTAAAGTTTTCCGAATAAAACAATTATACAAGATGATTACTTAGTACTTACCAATTCGACAAACAAAATTTTTACCACCGCTTAAAAGACCTAATAATAATTGCGATGGCGTTGTGCCAAACGCAATGAAGTGCAATTGTTTTAAATTGTTTTCATTTCTTTTGGTCATTTATTATTATTGATTTACCTACGTAATATCAGACTTGACAGGAGCACTAAACATCGAAGAATTGTCATACATGTTTCGCTTAAGACATTGTCATGAAAGAAGAAATGTATATAGCATGTCTCAGACTTGTCGTACGTGAATGGTCATTGGACGAGTCATTCGAGAATATAATGTGACTTGTCATAAATTAGTCACCTAGTCCATCAACAATCCGCAAAAACTATTTTTCATTCTCATTTAGAAAAGAGGTAAGAAATAGAAGAATTTTTCTTTTGTAAAAAATTATTCACAATTTACGTTTTTAGATTTTCTAATCAGATATTTTAAAACGTTATCAAATGATTATTTTTACAATTACGATATAAATTAAAATGTGCACTAAATATATAAGCCAAACAATAATTGCATGAATATCACGCTTTACTTGATTTGATACCCAAACCAATGCAAACAAATTTATTATCAGCAAGCAATAGTTACACCCTTGTTTGTATTGTCAATGTCAATTGAATTGATATGTAACGTTATTTTATGTGATTTATCTTTGATTTTATCTACTGATATATTGACGAATTATAAAATACGTTTTCCTAGCTTATACATTTTATGTAGACTGACAATAAATTAGACATATACAATAAATATATTTTATATCCTGTAATTGGCCTTAATACTACAACCTATAACAAAGTTAACTTAGAGTTTGACGAACTCCAAACGTAACATAAAAAATTCCACTTTACTCAAACTGTGTCAAAATAAATTCGTATACAAAATTTGCAATTCATCATCGTCAGTTCCAAATAACTCATTCAAGATTAAAATTAAAATAAAATCACCCAGGAATTAATTTGCATGTATAAATTTCCAAATATTTAATGTTGCGTTCAATTTGTTAATAAAAAATTCTAAAATTATTACATTTTTAATTTTACAAATAAATCGTAATATTTATAAAATATTTGACGTTTGGTTAAAACGAAACAATAAATATTTTATTGTTTAAAAACGCAACATTATAATAATAGAATATCGCGGATTAAAATAAACGTATACGTATTACGTACAGATACGTAAGAGTTCGCAGCACCACAATTAGATTCGAGAGAAACAATTTTCGATTTGCTTTAAATACTTATTGTATTCTCACGATATCGATTATGTTGCTAAATGGGTTAACATGTAGGCGTGTATTTGTGTTATTATTTTAAGATTATCGCGATAGGAGTAAGTATTAGTAGAACATTATTGGCTTATCACAAAAATGAATAATCCTGGTGATATTCGGTACTTTTAGATCAGGCGATTATAGATTTTTTGGAGTAGTGTTAATAAATTGATGTTTTAGAAATACACATAAGTAAATATTAAGCGCCTGAATGTTTTGAAATTGTTTGAAATTATATAATAAATTTGTTTGTCTAAATTTCCGACTAACTAAATAGATCGTTAGTTCACCCAGGTGTTGTCTCTAATATTTATGAACCAAACTCTACCCGATATTTAGTTCTAAACTGAAAACTTAGTCCCGATTTATCAATTACCGATTAGAAATGTTTTAATATTATATTTAAGTTTATATAGCAGATTTTATATAAACATCAGATGCGGTTTGTTTTGTGCGATCTCTGAACGATTGGTATGAACTAATCTTTAATTTCTTTAATTTAGTTAGTTGGAAATTTAGACAAAACAAACGACGTGAGGCATGGCATACAGCATAAAACTTAAAATGCTTATTGCAATGTGTCTAAGCAAAGCAACCATCAAGCAGACTATACAACATCAGCAGGCTGCATGTAGATTCCAGGTTATATTTTTTACTTTTGCGGTTTACTTGCGATTTAAATAATTTGCTTATATGTAATTCTCTGTTGCGTAAGAAACAACAAAAGTTGCTATCATTGCTGAAATATTTTTTTAACTACTCTACAAAGGGGTTTCGACTAAGCGGTTATCATTTTTTGCCGCTTCAGCTAAATTTGTGACATTCTTCAAGACCTTTTCAATAATATGCAGCACTTATTAGCCACCAGCGACAACATGGTGGATTTATTAACTAAGTGACTCATAACTAAATTGTTGCTTTTTCCAAGATCTTTTATTCGATGTACCACATGATTATATAGAAATGGGAAAAACACAACTGCCTCCAGCGCCACAACGATAGTTTTGAGTCTTTGTTGCGTAATCTAAAATAGTGACATACTTGACAACAACCTTTTGAATGATACACGTATCTATAATAATTCAATATTTACAAAAGTTTTACTTTTTTGAAGTCCTTTCAAATGATATGCTATATAATTAAGGAAACCGACCAAATGGCACAGTGGTTAAAGCTTTGGCGTTTGGATCGTGAGGTACCGGGTTCGAAACCCGATAGGGGCAGGATGCAAAGTGAAATTCCATGGGCCGACCCATCTTCCATGCCAGTATAGGCTGGCATGGTGCTATGCAATTTGCAGTTGGGCTTAAATAGGTCATATAGCCGTAAGTCCCCGATTTAGACGGCTAGCGTAAAGTAAGGACGAAAAAAGCAAAACCGCGAAAGAGTAGGGAGAGCCTTGTGTCCCAAAAAAATTGCATTGATTAAAAAAAAATAAAAAAAATGATTATGGAAATGAAGAAAATTGTAACTGCTTCTAGCGCCACAATGCTAATTTTGAGTACTAAGTATACACAACAAGTTTATAGTGTATAATAAACGAATAATTAGCTACTAGCGCCAAAATGATGGATTTATTAACTCAAGTGGTATCGTCAATTGTTGCCTGGTTTGAAAGGTTTCAAACAATATACTACACGAGTATATGGGAATAATGTAAAGCAATATCGTGATATCGGATGTTTTTTGGGGGTGTTTTCCTCTAAGGTATTCGATCCCTTGAAGTAGAGAACCCAAATGGTTTTTATTTCTCTGAATTTAACATAAAAAATTAGCGAATACAATTTGAATCCGTTCTTGAGCTATCATGGACATAGATAACCAGATAGTGGAAAAACATTTTTTTTGCATTTTGTAATCTTTTTCGTTAAATTCAGCAAGCAACATGCACTCAAACGTATATATTTAATTAAAATGCATACATTTTTTTTGTTTCATGATATTTTATGTATTGTTAAGATTAATCCATCTTCAATAAATTGTAAATGGCGTCAAAACGCAATTATAAAAACCATTATCGAGAAAAATGGTTTTGAACCAGGGTCAAGACTGTACGGCATAACTGAACTTAAAACTATAGGAACAAATATGAGCGGGGCTTAAACCGGTTTTCTATTGACTCCTCTTTGACGCTCTACAATAAAAAGTAGTTTACATAGCTGCAACTATTTAGCAGCATCATGGATGTTATCCACATGAAAGAAATGAATGCGATTTATACTAAAACTGTTTGAAGCAGTGTTTTCAACTGCACAACACAACGGTGTAACACAAAAATACATGGAAAAGCGACGTTCACATAAAAAAAAGATTTTACGAATATTGTGTTTACCGATGAGTCATTCGAACTGTCAAGCACTCGCACTAGCTCCATGCATGGGGATGCTTAACCAAGCAAGGTTTTGGTAAATTAATCGTTTCCACACCTAAACGCACTTTTCATGAATAAAATTTATTTACGAGGTTTGCTACCATCTGTCCGTAAATGTTTTGGAGTGAGATCTCTAATTGGATGTTGCAAGAAGACAACGACCCAAAACAGCATCACAACATTGGACATGGCCATGTCAGTCATCTGATGCCAATCTGATCGAAATTTATGGACACTCATGAAGATTAAGCTGAAAATATACCATATAAAAAATTTGAAATCACCACAGTACTTAAGTATGTAGAAAATTTAGTTGATAG
This sequence comes from Nephrotoma flavescens, assembly GCA_932526605.1. Lineage (NCBI taxonomy): Eukaryota > Metazoa > Arthropoda > Insecta > Diptera > Tipulidae > Nephrotoma > Nephrotoma flavescens. The sequence goes on from OW052222.1 coordinate 141,992,774, forward strand.
TATGGAAAAAAGGAGCCAGGCAATTATTAACAGTAATGGTGACTTTACTACATATGTATTAGTTCGTAGCACACAAGAAAATACAATAAACTTTCATAATAAAAACAAACAAAAAATCACACTTTTATTTTTACTTAGTTTTTTGCCGTACACGCTCTTGTTGCACCTACTGTAACTCAAGTTTTAAATAATTAAGTAATACAATTATAAGAAATGATAATTCTATAATAATAAGCAATTAGTTGCATGAGTACTCTCTAGAATAAAATGTATATCGTAAATGTTCAATTTGTAAAATTTAAGTTGTGCTGTTAAGCAATAAATAAATTTTGGCGCCAAATAAATTTTTTGGCATTACATCAACATTTTACATTTTCAGTAATAACGTTTAAAGGTCAAGGCGAACATTTGCTCACGCACAATTAATCATTTCAATTAGCTAGACTACTTGTATTTTTTAGGTAGTTTCGTCTCTAGTTAATAGACTTGGTGTCGAATTTCTTGGCACAAATTATTCCGCAAACGTGCCAGAAATTGGTTATAATAATCAATATCGCGCGCACGGTTTTTGATTGTATCCGTAATAATTTACATTCTATAATTTAATTGTTCGAAAACAATGCAGTATACTCGTATTTCCTTCTCATTCGAAATATATTTTTGATGGAATCAAGAAGCATCAATCATTTTATACCAGTCTGAATATTAAACTATCAATCATGAAATATGGACGCAATCTAAAATTCGAATTTGTGGCAGTATATAAACGCGAACGGCGTTATTAATTTGAAGTGGTGGTTTCATCATGTTCAGACGTTATAGTAAAAGCGGAAATTCTCTAGACACTGCAAATGATATTCTGGCCACCAGATTTACTTGCATATTTTCAATAATATTCTCATTCTCATAATATACGATAAACACACATATGAGATATAGCCATGATTTTTATTTACTTCAGTTATTTAAAAAAATTTAATATTCACTTATTGTTTTCGATATAATATTATGTATTTAAGAAGACGCGACGGCGAAGAAACGTAACCAAACTCGTTTCTTTTTAAAGTTTTTTTTATCATCATTTTATATTTTCATGGATTCATCATTATTTATTATTGGCTTAACCCTTTCCTCTCATATGTTTATATTATAACTTATATTAATAAGTAGGTTCATATCACTAATACTATCAGGGTTCACTAATTTACTTTAAGCAAATTTACTTTATACACTTTCGAAGAAAATGAAATAACCAGACAACAAAAAATTGCCAAAAGAAACCTGATAAATGTGATAAACGTGTCATATATGTCATGATCGATCATTATTTGGAAATGTATCAATATGTATCTCGAGAAATGTGATTGTTTTAAGCATTATGGAATGAGTAACGATAAATTTAATAATGTTGACAATAATTGCAAACACCTGTTACTTAATTTTTAAAGTATAGTCGGATTACAAAACTAAATATGATTTACCGATTTATACCATCTTAGCGGATAAATAAACAAAACTTTCTTAAAATAACGATCGCATTTAAATACCTATTACACACTCTTAAACGCCATGTCAGACAATGTGTCTCCGATTTAGTTTTACATATATGTATATACCATACGTATGCACATAGTATTTTTTTATTAGGTGTCCAATAACCATATATAGAAGCCAATGATAATAAAAATATTTTTGTGATCTATTAAAACAGCTGAATACCTTCTTGAGAATAACTATGTCATTTGAAATTGTTTTACCTTTTATGTGTATTTTATGTTAATATTATTTAACCATTTATAAATGATGCAATATTTTAATTTAATATTTACATATCATTAATCTATTAACACGCTCGCTGCCGAGTTAATTAATTTTGGTGTTTTGTAATCATTTATATTTCCTCGTGCAAGAGAGGAGGAAATGAAAGTGAGGCGGATTTCTAAGAAACAATTGTACTTTTGTGTGAAAATCGAAAGATGGTTCTTTTAAAAAGTGTTTTGTCGTAAATTGAAACTTTATATAATTTGGAGTTCACGCTATTTCGGATTAATCAAAAATTTGTGTTGCCAAAACCAAGACCAAGCTATAAGATGGATGAATAATTTTTCGGTTTATTCTGAGCATTATGGATTTTCCCCTTTAAAAATTAAACTTTATGTTCAATCTTGAATTCAAAATACACGCCCTAGTTTGCAAAAAAAAAAAAAAATAAATATTTCTTTGCAAAAATAAAGATTGAGTAATAAATCATTATGATGTTGGCCAAATTCCAGCTCTTAATTTAGAATATGTGTGCATAGTGTCAATCTATTAATAGCAAATTTGAGTTATTTTTACCATTGAACGTAAATCAGCTGTTATTATTAACGATGATTGCGATTTATGGCTTAAAATCTTCACCCAACTAAATGTTGCGCGTGGAAATTGAAAATTGGAAATGATGTTTTCTGTAAACTGGTACATATGTATTTGTGCATATAAAATAAATGAATAAATCTTTTAATTACTCCTACATCCGGAACTATCAGAATTTCCTCAATGGCGAAGATATCTGTATTTTTGAGCAAAATAAAAAAGGTCGGGCCAAGCTAGAATTCCGGATCGCGCAAAAGGTTCCTTACTATGATTTAACTTGTCACCTTTAAACTGAAACGAACTGAATTAATAAAAAAACAATACAAGAAAATAAAAATGAAATTGACAATGAAAGCAATTTACAGACGTTCTCCAATCTTAATTAAACTTATTAGATAGTAGATCGGTTTAAATACAATTACACTAACGTTAATAATTTAATTTTTATTTCATTGTGTATTTCATCTCGAGTTTCAGCTCTGCAATTATTTCCAAATTATAAGCAAATAGCTGTTCATACAGCTCCAGAGGAAAGTCTAATGGAGCCAACTCGTAAGAGCCAATATTGCGCAGTTTTTTAACTGTCATTGTCCTGCCGAAATCAAGTCATGTCATCGAATTTAGTTCACAGTGGAAAAATGTGCCACAATCGCTCACTATAATTTTGTTGTTGTTGAAAAATTGAGTTGTCCAAACATCCAGTTGGTAAATATCGCTGTAAATGACGGGCTTCAGTTCCTAGGAAGGGCCCAATTACTGTGCACGTCAACGAATTACGTTTACCAAGTCTTTCTTCTATAGAGCAGTAATCGTGGGCCAAACGACATGTACGAAGACGTCTTTGTTTTTTTACCTTTCGTACATACCCAGAGATTTTTGAGAGAAAAATATTTTTATACCAAAAAGCTTGTTGTGTCATAGATGGTCGGTTGTAGTGACCGAAAACATCACGCATAGTGGGAAATGTATATGTTACAAAACAACTATGTTATTATTATTGGAATAATATTTTTTTAACTGATCGATCCTGAATGATGGTAACTTTTTTTGTTTTTTATCAATTCGGCTGTTATTGAATTACACCAACAATAATTGTTTATTTTAAATTTCTTCTAACTCCACTCATAACATCATAGTTGAGAAGAAATAGTCCATTCTCATTGGTTCCAGAACTTCTTTCAAAAATCATTTTGTACAATAACGTTACTCATCCCAAATTACGTTATAGTTGATTAAGAATTGGAGTAGTTACATCTCTAGAGGTTTAATTTCAGGCTAACAAAAGCCGCTTTGTAATCCCAATTTCTTCAAACAAACCGAATTTCGTAATAATCGATGAAGAATTGGTTTAGTTCCACCGTAATTAATGTGTACATATTTATGAACTTGACCAAATATTTTGTTATAATTGGCAAATCTCCCAAATTATTTTATATTTGGGTAAGAACATACCCAGTTCTATACCCCTTGAGCCATATCCCAAAATTTTTTCTAAAAGTAATATTATAATTTCAATAGCATTAATTTTAATTGTACATACCGAATTATCATAATTGGATAAGAATTGGCTTAGTTCCATTGGCAGGAAGTTCCAACAAATACCGGTTTAAAAGCTCAATTTCGTCAAACAAAACAGATAGCGTAATAATCCAGTAAGAGCTCGTCCAGTTCTACTGTCCATATTCATGAACTAGGCCAACAATTATTTTATAAACCAATTTTATTTAATTATCCTAATTTTATCATATTTGGAGCAGAACTAGTTCCGCTTCATTGAACCATATTTCAGAAATCTTTTGCAAATCATCGTTTTGATTGAGAAAAACATTTCCATTTTTGTTTGAATTGTATTTTTTGTTTTACTGACATAATCAATTTGGTCTAAATATTTTGACAAATGGATTGAAGAGTATTGTCATGATCACTATTACGCATTGCTCAATTGTGCATCGCTCCATGATTAAACTTCCAGAAGCCTTTAGTAACCATCCAACTTAGAAATAATCTCTGCCGATGACCAGCATTATCTTTGAATTACCATAAGCGATCTAAAAAATTCTCGCGGTCGTGCAGCTTGCACTTTATAAAGCATGCACAAACCTACCCTGGGGGGCTATTTGGGAATTCGATTCGATAACGAAAGTATAAGATTCTTATTTGATTTGAATGTGATTCAAACGATTCTGATTTAAAATCAAATATGAATCTTGTACTCTCGTTATCGAATCGAATTCCTAAATAGCCCCGCTTTCGGAGCGAGAGGACCCTGACTACCAATGACAGCGGAGTCTTATCTAAACTTGAGTAATCTCCCAGTCAAGTTTAGATAAGACTCGTTTTATCTTTGGTACACAAATGATGTGACTGTTTGTCGGAAAATTTCAATCCGTATTGACTACGGTCTGGTATAGCCCGACCTTAACAGCTTCAGCATATTATGTAACAATAAGAACCTGCAGTTAAATGTAAATAAATGCCAAGCCATCACGTATTCCCGCACATAATGAATTCCCATTCAATGATATTGCAATGATATTATAACTGGAGTAATTTCAATACGAGATCTCGGGTTATTTGCTACCAAACTGACCTTCAGATATTATTATCAGAACGAAAGAATTTTTTTTACTGCTCTAGATTTCTTCTGTTTGCTTTAAGATGTCTTTCTTGGGTAAATATTAACAACTTGCATCCCTACTTAAATGCTTACAACTAAAATAAACAAAAATTTATCAGTACTCAGAACTTTGTTAAAAAATATTTTTAGAACCCAATTCTCTTCATAGAAGCGAAATTAATCGAAAGAAATATTATTTTAAAGCAAAATTCTAAGTAATTTCAGTCCAAAGTTTGATGAGTAACACGGTTTTTTTGTCAAACTGGCCCACTCAAAATAGAAAAAGCGAACCGACCTGTTTACAGTGTTAAATTCTAAAAACTATGTATCTATCCTAACTTTTTGTTACTGTAACTTGTTTCTACACATGCAATATTCTATCATCAACATTATACTGCGCTTAACACACCTTGGCCAACCGATTTTCTAATGTTAAATTTCATAGAAAAAATAGTTTTTCATGAGACCAGACCATGAAATAGAATTATTAAACTATAAGCTCTGTGTATCAACTACTGAATTTGCTGCTATTCAACTATCACACCCAAGAGCTATCATCACAAAAACAACCTCTTGCGCTTGTCATGAACAAATTTTTTATCACAGATTACACACCACTATCAGCAATTTTTCATAATTTACCTAATATAGCTCACCGGACATAACGATTTGATATTATGTAATATAAAATCTGAAAATAATAAAATGTATTTTAGATTTTAGTATACAAATACTTTACATAAAGTAGATAAAAAAGTACATACTACGTGATATGTCAATCAATCTCACTGTCTCGACAAACCCGCACACGAGCATTTTTTATCATTTATGCCACTAGAGAATTTTGTTTTGATTACCAAATATTTTGAGACTCAGTGCAAGATTTTTGATAAGAGTATCCATATTCAAAACGATTTTCAAGCATTCAAAAAATATTTAAATCTTTCAAATCCCAATCGCGTTACATACACATTCACAATGGTGATGATTTTCCAAAGTGGTTGCGTATATTGCACGCTGATAGGAAGTAATCAATTATAGCCGCGATATATTTTTCGCGGTTATACAATCGACTCTCCATTGCTTATACATAATGCATGCGTATATAAAAATAACCTTCGGCAATTATCCGAATATAGTAAAAATATGACCGATAATTATATAGCTGATTTTATTTTTGGAAATAATTAATTTAATTATAATGACCCGGAATATTGAAAATGCTCATGGCCAATTTTTTTATTCACACATCGGAATAATAAAAGACTCTGGCTTTCAAATGGTTATCTAAAGTTTGATATGTTTATCGTATTATTTGAATGTATTCTATTTTTCTATAGCCCGCAAATACAAATAATTGAAATAAAATTGGATAGTTGTTTTTAATTAATTTAAAATTTATTGTTTAAACAATTTTAAGTCTCAACTTAATAATAATAATCGTAAATCTTATGATTAATTAAGAAAACATTTCAAGGTTTGTTTTATATTTATGTATAATGTTTTGCTTTGGTTACATTAAATGAAATTTGATTTGACTGGTGAGCCATTAGCACTCTATCGTGGTAAAGAATTGACATGTAGGATATTAGAATGTTCACGTTCTTTTTATTTCAAAGGTACTTGTCGTGATTCGTGTGCACCTTGATGAATTTCCTTATTCTTTGAATAACCTTATAATTACATATACCTATATAAAAACGTTGTGTCTAATCGATTTTCAACTTCCATTTCCCTATAATATTGATATTTGATAAGCACATCGTACAGCAAATTTACAGCTCTTTGTTTAATATTTTTTATGTGCTTATAAATAATATTATTTATTTAATTCAAATTCAAATCAAATATGTATTCGGCTGTGAATTGCGCGAAAATAAAATATGATTTCTATTATACAGGAGTGACTATATAGGATATTCGACATATCAGCATTAGAATTCTACTAAAATGCTCAACAGAATTAAAAGACCTGAAGGTTGGTCGATAAGTTTATTAGAAAGAAGTCACGTACGAGTGTACGATTAAACATAAACGAACGTTTTGTTCTGTAAATATTTTATCATTTAGCAGAAAATATATTTATCGATTAACAAAATGGTATGTACTGGTGTCATCATCGCGACCGATCATATAAAATTTTGTTGAGCCATAAGCCGCCAATTATAATATAATATTGTAAGCATATTTCAAATTCAAGTCCTAAAGTAGCAGACATGAAATTCGTAACCTTAACTTTCACAGTTCTTCAACAGTTTGTCCAACTTATACAGGTTGAGTTTTTTAATATGTAAATTCCAGGTTTTTTTTCTCGGAAATGGTTTGGATAGCAGAAAATTACTTAGGGGGGCGTATAGTGGTGATCTAGAGTGACCTTGAAACTCATTAGTCTAGGAGATATTAACAAGAGTTAGATTTTGTTTTAAATTGAGACCTATACTTTTTGATTATGTACACTGAAAAAAAAAATATTTTCCATATTCAATATACCTCAAATAGCATAAACGCATAGCTCGTGAATTTTATTGCAATGAGGTATTCAAATTCTTACATTACAAATATTTCTATCTGTTTTATAAGTGCATATTTATGCTATAGTATTTGTTTTAATTTTGAGGAGTATATACCGAGCTAAGAGAGATATGTTTATGTCTCTAAACGTTATAAAAAATTAGATATATTTATGGTTTCAGAGAAATGAGCAAAACTTGATATGCATTACAGCAACATAATTTTCTCTAAGTTGTACCACTGTTTCGTTGTATCGAAAAATCCTGGTGTACTACGAAATCTCGGTTTTCAAAATCTCGGTTTTCAGAGTCTCGGTTTTCAAAGTCTCGGTTTTCAAAATCCCGGTTTCAAAATTTCGGTTTTCAAAATCTCGGTTTTCAAAAACCCGTTTTTCAAAATCTCGGTTTTCGAAATCCCGGTTTTCAAAATCCCGGTTTCCTTTTCTTCTAGTTCTAATTGCACAAAATAATTAATAAAGCTTTTAAATGCAAGATTTGGTACTTGCAACGTTGCAAGATTAAAGTTGAGATTGATTGTTGTCATATTGATTTTGTAGCCCCCCTCCCAGGAGCTTTAGATTTGAACTTCGGGGGACGTAGGAGCCAGGATCAGCAAACATGTCGCACTGTGGACCGCACGTAGGAGCGGATTATATAGGATCTATTAATGACACCTACTAAAATGAAAAATAATTACACCATTTTGTTATGCGAGATTTTGTAATTGCAAGATTTTGTACTTGCAACATTTTGTAATTGCAACATTTTGTAGTTGCATGTTTAATAAAAAAGCAATATTTTGTTAACGCAACATTTTGAAATGCAATAATTCTATAGAGGCTGACGGCATCGATAACTCTCACGGACACTACACTTAGCCCTCCATCCAAATTCCATCCCTATTAGGCATTTTCTAGAACTTTATCGCAAACTCATTTTTGGATTTTGTCAAAAAATCATTTAAGAGTCCCATTTTCCCACATGCCAAATTTTAAAAATTCAAACCGGGATTTCCTAAAAATTTTTTTTTAGGTTTTTTTTTTACACATAATCGGAATTTTTAAAACCGACAAACAAGATTTTGAAAAATCCAAAAATCCATTTCTTCTTTGACTTTTAATAAGTTTTTAATTAAAACAGAAATTCATTTACCAATTTAAGTATAGATTTTCATTAAAAAAATTACTTTCGTCAATATCTTTCAAATGAAGTAATGGGTTTGAATGTGATGTATGATCACTAAACGTTCCCCTGCCACTGAACAATTTTCCTTATAAATAATTTTCTCCTATCTTGCGTCGTTTCCGAGATAAGAGCCTGGTATTTATTAATAAAGATACCCTGTATAGTGGGTTCGGAAAGTAAACCGCTCTAATTTTGGCGGTTAGTTTTGTTAGTACTCTTAGTAATTACATATTTATGTATGTCCCAGTTTCCTTGAAAATGTGGTGGACACATTTTTTTAGTGGGCGAAATTTTGAATTTATAGTATACTGTTCAAAACGAAACTACATATTTAGGAGATTTTACATTTGTATGCACAAAACGGGAACAATTGCCTTCGATGATAATGATAAATAAAACGTTTTCCAGATCACATCTCTGTAATGGAAAATTAAAATAAAACACCGAAGATATAATTTTTGATTTAAATTTTGTCGATGAAAAATATGTATCACTGATGATAAATTATTCACAGGTTTTTTGACTTGATTAAGCTTCGTTCAATGACAAATATTTTTATTTTAATAAAATAAATCTATAAAAATACTACCTAGTAGCTTTAATGTCCATGGTTTGAATACAATTAAGGTTTTTGGCGGATCTGAACGTTTTAAGTGCATCTGAACATTTTGGGACCATTTTTTAAGTGGATGATATCGGTCTGTATGGCGGTTCTTATTGGTCATTTGCAAAATACAATTTGAAGACGTAGACCAGTTGGAAGAAAAGAATATTTTATATTGAAAAGCAATTTTGTCTCGGACGTTCACAACATCTTCGCGTACAGTATTTTCACTATTTGAGGAAGGAACCATTTGATTTTATGTTGGTTATATCTCGTGATACTAACTGTGAAACAGTATGACAAAATGAAATTAAGTAAGTATTGAAAATGAGGCAATGGACATTCCAGCAAGATAATGGACAATTCACACCGCAAGTGTAGTGAAAACGTATTTTTCTGCAAATAATATTTAAATTTGATCAATTATTCTTCCGACCTAACCAATGACGAAGACGTTTTAGGATGGATAACTCAAAGATTTTACGTGTTTAGTGGTAATGCACCTATCACTACAATTTGGTGACATCTTTATTTTGACTCATTTTATTAATATTGACGCAAAATTATATAATTAATTTTTGTAAAACTAGATACCCATATATAGCAAAACGTGATCACCAAGACTGTTGCGAACATGCCAGTCTGCATTCAACCTCAAACCAATCTCCACCAGCTCCGTACGGCCCTCCCAACTGATTTCTCCTCAAAGCAATATTGAAGCTCCACCCAAGTTTACATTTTCCACTATGTTACACGGTGCGTAGCCTTCTCCAACTCTTCTGTATACAAGATTACGTCCATCTGGTTTACATAATTGGATTATGGTCTCATCTGAAAAGAGAACAGTGTCCGATTGAGTATGAGCAAATTCTAAACTGCTGGATTTGTGTCGGAGAAGAAGCCGTGGACCGTTTTGGAGTTAGGTTCACTTCTTTTAATCTACGTCTAATTGTTGTGGCACTAATATTCATTTGGCGGGCACTAAAGCAACTCATTTTTCAGTTGAGTAGCAGTACGCTTTCGATCTCGTAACGAATTAATTTTTAAAAATCGGTGGTCATGCTCGGTTGTGCACCTTTTACATCCTTGTCCGAGCTTGCTTTTATAACCTCCGGTCTCTCGATATCGCTTAGGTGTTCGTGAAACCGAAGACTGGTTCATTCCTGATTTTCGTGCGATTTGTACTTGAGTATAATTTTCCTGATACAATGTGACGACTTTAACCGCCTCCAGCTCATGAAAGTACAAATTTACTAGTTAGACTTTATTCAAGGTGGTTTCTGATAAAAATATAAATGTGCTCATCATTTGATAGTAGTAGTATTAAAATTGGCCAGCGGGATTTTTTTTTATTACAAAAAAAAAAACAAATATGCGTTAATTTCGAGTGTAATTAATCAATCGAGCAAAATTCCGATGACATACTTCGGTATTATTTGTAGTTGTCACAAAATTTACAAATTTTCACAGGATAGCTTCCATTTTTTTAGAATAATAGAATTGATTTGCTCTCATTCAGGCAGCAAGCCAACGTATCTATTAAAATCCAAATCTTCATTGGCTTCCAATCTACTTCTCACTTTTTGTTTCTCAATTCATTTCTCGACAAAGGCTCTGCTATTAAAGTCATTTAATTATTTTTCTTAAGTATATTTATGTCGACCGTCCAATATAGACAGAAAAATATAGAAAAAAAAGAAATCCCAGGTGGTCTGGGTTTTGAAAGGGTACACAAAATGTTTTTTTTTTCGTTATGCGAGAACGGTAATTTTTATAAAAAACATTTCAAACAATGGTTGTAGCTTATGGAAATGCCTTTAATTTGAGGTCCTGAACGTATTTCTAGGAGCACCCGCTTTCCATGTTACGAAACTTTTTTCCTTCAAACCTCCGGGCCCCTTCCGAAAGCGATCATTTTTTTTTTAATCCATGAAATCTGTTCTGGGGCCTAAGCACTCCCAACTCTTTCGCGGTTTCTTTTCCTCGTCCTACCTTACACAGTTATGCCAAATCGAAGACGTACGGCTATAGGTCCGATTTACGTTACCATCTGCACATTGCATAGCTCCATGCCAGCCTATAGTACTGGACATGGAAGATGGGTTGGCCCATGAGTTTTGCACACCGATAGGGGATCGTCCCGTTTCGATCGGTATTCGAACCCGGTACTTCCTGATCGAAACGCCAAAGCTTTAACCACTGTGCCATTTAGTCGGTGGATCAAATTTAGTTAAAAATAGAGTTTTGGCAAATTTCAAGTTTATAGCATGATTTTTAATTTGTACACTTGTTTTTGTTTTTGTCGACGTTCGGGTCTCAAATTAAAGGTGTTTCCGAAAGCTACAACTAGCTTTGTTTCAAATGTTTTTATTAAAATTATCGTTCTCCCAATATAACGAAAGAATCATTTTGTGCACTCTCTTGCAAAGAGAAATAAGTAAACTTTTGTTGTTTTATTTTGTGGTGAAAAAAAGCTCTGTGCAAAAGCTCATACTTACTATAGAATTTATTCAGCAAACGTGTTACTTTTGGATAATTTTATCTGTATTAATATATTTACGTTTGAGCTATACATGTTAGTTTCCATTTTAAAAAGTCTGTCTGTGGATTCCAAAAACTGCTGTATTTATAAGCTGACTTATTCGACAAGAAAATCAGAAACTTCTTTTGAATGCTTTGAATTCTTTTAATGTACACAGCATAGCATAGATTCCAAAACGATGCAGCGTATTCCAGTTGAGATCGAACGTAAGAGAAATAGAGTGAACATAAGGTTTGAATATCTTTAAATTCACCTGTACATCGTTTATCAAATCCAAACATGGCATTCGCTTTCGCAATCCAATTTTCAATATGCCTGTTGAAACTGGCATTTTCGTCAAATGTCACATCTAAATCTAGAATCTCATTGACTCTTTACAATACTTCGTTGTTGACTTTGTATGAAGTAATTAACGGATTTCTTTTACGATTACTCGGCAATTACTGTTGAAAAACAATTTATATATTTATAGTAAAACTAAATTCGTATACAAAACGATTAATAGAACTCAAGTAATGACGATAATATTGACGTGTAGGAATGACCGTGTAATGGTACCAAAACTAAAGAGAGGAATGACGCAAGTAATGACATTACTGGTAATGACATTATTACTGATCGTGTAATGGGGATATATCTCATTAGTTATTTTACTCGAGAATTCAACCAGATCAGTTGATGTGGTTTATTGATATGTGACGTGCAATTGATGATGTAGTTGATATTCCTCTGTAGCATGTAACGTCATCTCGTTTACTCGATTTAAAAATTGGTGTAAGTTTTGAAATTTGGCATTTTTTGGGAAACACGCTGGTGCTCAAGGAGTGGTTGAATAGGTAACATAATGGAGTTGCTAAAATGTCAGGCTACTCCTTCAGAATAGAAGAGGGTATATTATCAAGACCACAACGGTCTCCAAATCCCTTTAAAGCCGATAAAATGGTATCCTCAAAAATAACACGAGGAGTTATTGATAAGTTGTTATTGCTGGGTTTTTCGTACCATCTACCAGTAACGCTTAGTTTATAGACTAATTGAAAAAACAGCGCGAACATATCAGCTATGTCTTTGGAGTTTGAGGAGCTGGTATTATTATAGGTCATCTCAGCAGGTACGATCTGTATTTTGATTTTAAAAAAAATTCAAATTCGTTACTATTTTGTAGAAACATAGTTTTGTCCACTTCTAACCCGCTTTTTAACTTTTTAGCGTACGCTTTCAATTTCCGATTTTTTAAGTTAACTAGTCTATCAATCGAACCTGCACTGGGCGGTGAGCATATTTTAGTTTACGGCATAGGTACATAAAGTTCGAAGCCTTGCAGCATAATGTCAAAAAAATTGTCCAGATTTTCGTTTATATCATTGGAATTGAGAGTTATTTGCCAGTTGATGTTTTCAGGTAACTTTGTCCACGTGGTTTGTTTACTTGAAGTTGTATTTGATTGGTTGTAGGTGTTCCGAACTCGCCATTAAATTAATTGAGTCAAATACAATACCTAAAGATTTGTGATTGATATCATTTATATTTATTTGTATACAATATTTGTACACAGATCAATGTGACGTAATTTGTTACCGGGAAATGATAAGTAATGGAAAAGTGAATATTTTTTTGAGGGTACTTTGCTAAAATGTTGAGAATTTGTATTAACTTGTTTGAAACCAACCTACCCAAGTCGTTAATTTGTCCGCAGAAAAATATTAATTTAAATACGAATACGTATAAAATCTAACGTCGATTCCTATTTTTTTTCCATAAATTTGTTTATTATTCGTAGAGTTTAATTACATTTCCTCTGCTCAAAATGTTTCAAATTTTTTATTAATAATACTTATTAGTAAAAATAAACTATTTTGTTTTTCTAAAGTGTTTATTTATATCAAATGAAATTTATTATTAGTACTTATTATTTTTTTCAATTGTTTTCTTAAAATACAAACGCGTTATTTAAACGGGGGCTTAGCTATTTCCTCCAACGAGTTATAAAGGCGTTTATACATAAAACTTTAATTGAAATTTGAACAACATACCGAATAAGATCCGCATGAAGGCGAGAGGACTAATATCTAAATTTTTAGCCGATTAAATTTTTTGATACAACTGCTATAACATAACACAGTATGATAGTTAACTTTAATTTATTGGTACATTAATTTATTGGTACGCTCATTCAGTTAGTGTGGAAATTAAAATGAATGTCCTAGCAAAGCTATTTTAATAATTTTATTTATCTATCATAATATAACACCTAACGATGATGCTCAAGTATAATTATTGTTTAATCCTCTTTAAACTTTACTTATGTGCAAATTTCATTAGAACATGGTAAACATTGTGTGCAAATATAGCAACAGCATCCACAAAACACAAACATAATCTCTTAAAACTTAACTGGCGCTGTTTTTACTATAAAAATATATTCAATACCGAGCAGAGAATCGCATAAAAATTCTAATTTTCCATTTCATTTTCCCATTTTTATCATTCGCTTTGTATTTTTCGCAACAAACAAGAAAACAAAATGAAAATGTATGACGACGTTCTTTTTAGATGTATCGATCCAGCCAGACTCCCTCTCTCTTTCTCGTTTTTTTTTGGGTACGAAACATTTCTCGACTGATACGAAAAAGTACACGCAAAACTACTTGGAATAAATTTAAGTTATGTGGAGTAGTTGCGAACAAAATGTTATTTTTATTAAGCATAGTTCAAGGTGACGCCATACCACGTGCCAATAAATCAATCGATAAAACCATCAGAAATCTTATAAGTTTTGAACACAGTAACATTTTTTGACTGGAAATTGTTATGTATGTCATTTTGTCGCCCTATAATCGATAATTTATTTAATTTTTGTGGTGTTCATTTTTTATAATTTTTACTTCCGCCAGAACGGAAAGAGTTTCACTTCGCTTCCGGTTGGATGATTTTTGTTTTTGTATGGTGTTGCAAAATTTTGTGTTTTTTCACTATAGAATTTTATACATTATTCGTTAAACTTATACCTACATTCATATGTCTATCGAGATGTACCCAATTCTATACCTGTTGTTGAATTATACGCTCAGATATTCATCGACGTGTGTGTCGAATTTTTTTTTAGGTACAAACTTAACTTAAACGACCCAATGGCCTATCCACCCACACCTAACTCTCCTTTGTTAGTATTTTTTAAAAAATAGAATTGAATTGGTTTTGCATCAAAAATATTCAATTATTTAATATTTGTGTTGGTCATGTTAAGTATATATGGTATTGCAAATATTGTAATCGAAATGGTATTTGTATTCATAAATTAAATTGTTTAGCGTAAAAAACCCCAACTACTTATTAGAGAATCTATTAAGCGAGTTAGAGAGTTTATTAAGCAAATTGTTAATTTAGACACTGCTAAGTCAAAGAAGAATTGATTTTATTTATTTTTAGTTCTCTTTACAATGAAACAGTGTTTGAACTTAGAGAAAAATGTTTTGCTTAAATACACTGTACGAAAAATGTACAAAACTAATTTATTTATTTATTTCTAACTGCTTAGTTAAAAAGTAGAGTCAAAAGTATTATAGGTTATAAATTAAAAAAAAACTAATTTTCGCCAATATCTCCTAAATTAATGAATTTCAAGGACATTCAAGATCACCACTAAACGTCCCCCTCGACACTGAACAATTCTTATTGTATTAATTTTCTCCTATCTTGCATCGTTTCCGATATAAAAGCCTGTCATTTTGTTACAGGATGACTACTGCCACCCTGCAGATTTCACTAAGCGCATGCAGAGGCCTCCACGGCGATTTTTTCCCCGGCTACAACCCAGGGAGAAGAGCTATGGGTCGTGGGGTTTGAGGCTTGCATGGCTCCCGGCCTACACCGTGATTACAGAGACCGGAGTTCCGCCGAAACTCGTCGGTCGGAACTTGAGGAACGAATGAACCAACAACTATAACCGAGTGATGTGCCTTGGTGCGCGCATCTGCTCGAATTCAAACGGGGTAAAACCCAGGTTTCGAAGTCGGATGCGGGCACCAACGGACAGTAAACACTACACCGACACGGAACGGAAGTTTCCCCTCATCATACCTAAACCGAACGGAATTTAACAATTCATTTTATGAATAAAACAAAACAAAAAAAAAATCAAAGAAGAACAAAAACGAAAGCATAATCGCCACAAATAAGCTGGAGGCGAGACCATTGTTCACCAAGGTCGCGCGTACGACCTACGCAATGTGGTGCTCGATTACAAACACATTTCCTAAATAAAATAATAAAATTTGAAAAGAAAAATACAATGAAAATTGAGTAGCAAAATAGTAAGAAAGGAGAAAAAAATAAAATGCCAACCAAGATAATTTTAAAATTAATAAGAAAAATAAAAATTAAATAAAATAAAATAAAATTCGGTACCTCCGACCTCCATTCAGGTCACCCTGTAGGGGTTTGCGGCAACGTCCTTGTGTGTTTCGGGACCTTTCCCCGATACCAATACGTACAACTAGCCGTTTGGCCACCTTTATGTTTCGAGGCCTCTCTCGATACCAATACGTACAACTAGCCGTTTGGCCACCTGTATGTTGCGGGGCCTCTCCCGTTACCACAACCGAGTGGCCTCAACTGGCCACCCTTATCTACTCCAACGGTGCGGCCCATCCGCCGGTAAATTTCACTTATTAAAAAATATATGACCACGTGGTTGGTCATCCGTATCGTTGATGATTTTAGTTGGGTGCTCCTCGCCTTGATTACAAAAATGAGTGGCCACTCTGTACTGTACCGTTGCGGCACACCTTGTCAGTTAATGATGAACACGCCACCCGTAGCAACAAACGAGTGGTGGAAAAGCAGAATTCATACTTAAATTTCTCCTTCTCCTGGTAACCACACAAAAATTTTATCCTGCCAAACAATCGTTGGGCGTAGGTTCGCCTTGACCGATGAAGGTTACACCAAAACACGTAAATATAATGATGGCGGTCGTCATTCTGCCTTAAACCAACAAATGCGGTTCGGCGTTTGCTTGCCAAACCGTAACTAAACTTAAAATGGCCTCAACTGACCACCATTAGAATATGGCACACGTAAGTTAAATTATTTCCGCACCCGTAAAATATTGGCGTACCGTTAACTGTGGCACGCGTCAATTAAATGATTTCAGCACCCGGAAAATATTGGCGTACCGTTAACTGTGCCACGCGTCAATTAAATGATTTCAGCACCGTTCGACTGTGACACCCGTACAAAATCCAAGGCCACATAAAGGTTGTACATGAAACTGCACTCACCACAAATATTGAACGTCTTTTCTTTGTCATCACGGATAACTTTTCGTGTCGTACCCAAACGCACACACAATTTGTATATCTTTATGATGTCGGTATTTTCGATCTTTTATGCGCCCGAATATACAAAATGGCGAGAAGGAAAACGTTTCGCTTGAATAGCAATTAATTTCACTAAATTTTTTGTTTTATTTTTAATTTGAACCAATCAACATATTTTATAAAACCAAAAACGAGACGCTTTTCTCTATACATATATCCAACACGAGACTTTATTATATTTTTTGTTTTCTAAATAAAAATACCTTTTCTGTCTATAAAAAAAACTGAACTCCCAAAAAAAAATCAAAACTCGAAAAAAAACCAAAAAGACTTCTCCCACCACATAGCAGACGCCACAAACGTTCTAGAAGAATATCTTTTCTTCTCTGTTTTTCGTTTGCATCAATTCGCATTGATGCAAGCGAGAAGCATATAAGAAAAAATATTCTTCTAGATTGCTTTGTTTCGCTCACCCGGTGCACATTGGTCTCGCTCTAATCCACTTTGATGTTTGGGTTCATACAGAATCTACTTTAATATAAGTCCTGCTTACTCTTCTCATTGACAGACACCTATTTAAAAAAAACTAACAAAGAGTGTGTTGGTTACACTAACAATGCAACGTAAATTTGATTTTTTTTTTGTTCATTTTTATTGTTTCTGCACCAACACACTTATACTTAGTTATTTAAAAAAAATTACTGTGGAAAAAAAATTTCCAATACATCTTTACTTAGTTATTGTTTATTTCATATGTGTAGAGTTAGCACGACTTATATTTAAGTAGATTCTGAGGCGGTATGTTGTACCATCACTTCAAATCGAAATTCGAAAAAAGTCGAATGGCGGTATGTTGTATCATTTTCGAAAAGCAAAAATGATACAACTTTCACTTTTTCGATTCGACTTTTTTCGATTTCGATTCGAAGTGATGGTACAACATACCGCCCCTGGTTCATATGAGTATTATTGAGCAAATGCTCAAGACACAAACCATTATGTCTTTTCTCAAATACAAATTTATTACAGGTGGGAGTGTCATCGGCAAAATGACAACTAGTTTAGCACAAAATTATTTATTGCCAAAAATAATTGTTATGACCAAAAAGGAAGTCGTAACAATTTTTTAGAAAAACTCACTCTGTATATTCGGTAATAAAGGAATAAGTACTGATCACAACATTGCTGCTTTTTCCAAGACCTTTCAAACGACGTGTCACATGATTTTATAGCAATGAATCAAATATAACTGCTTTCAGTGCCACTATTCTAGTTTTGAGTACTAAGGTGAAATACCTACTAAATTGTTTACCTTTAGAGGCAGCAAAAGTAAAAACTTAATAATGTAACAAAACTCAGATAATTTAGATAATTCTAAATGGTTTGTTTACAACTACTTTTGTAGACGCGTCGCATGATAGTGGACATAATATCAAAAATAAACAAGTTTTCTTTTTAAAAATTAAAAAAAATCCATAATGGTCCAGCCTTAAGGAACAAAAAAATTAGGGAACTAGATTTATAAGCAAATAAAAGTAATCCCATTCATTCATTTTATAAATTTATAATATATACATTAGTATTTGGTAGCCTTTCTTTTATGTTTTTCACTGCCTGGCATCGTCGTGACATAGAATCTATTAACCTCTGGCAACGTTCGATAGGTAGTGACTCCCAAGCTTCCTTACGGCTAATCTCAGTGCTTCTTTAATTTTTTTTGCCGGCTTTGGCAACTTTAAGGTCCTTTTACAGATGCTCAATTGGATTGAGATTGTGCTAGCCAAGATAAAAGATTGGTATTGTCATTCATCATTAAAATACTGTTTCGCCTTTCTAGACGTGTGCTTAGCTTAGGGTCATTATCTTGCATGAAGACCTACTTTAAAGGCATGCTTTCTTTAGCAATACGGGTGCATCACGTTCTGAAGTATGTTATCTACGTAAATGTGCTGATTCATTATTCCTATAATCCAGTAAAGGTACAACACCATTGTAAGAGAAGCATCCCCATACTTTAATATTTCTTCCGCCATGTTTCACCGTGTTTCTTGTGTATGATTGAGTAAGAAATTCTTGGTTTTTTGGCCTACGGACATACTGTTTCCCATCAGAACCATTTTTGAATCCCGCGGTCACCATTCCCCTTCATTGAAAAGAGAAAAAATTCCAGGAATAAAATGCATAATGGTTATATCCATCGACGGTGTTTACACGTCGATGGATATAACCATTATGTTCACTTCGAAAAGAGGAAAAGTTTTTAGCAAAACACCATAGCCGCAAAGGAGGCGTTATGGTGTAGAAAGCTGTATCATTTTATGGTCAGGGAGATTTGTCATTTCCAACCGGAAAAATTACCGCATCAACTTACAAATGCATCCTTGAAAAAATATTTCCCCATTTCAATAATACTTTTGCGCCATTGCCATCGATATGCCAGCAAAATAATGCCCCTATCCATTCTGCCAATCTAGTCAAATCATGAATAACGCAGCAAAACGTAGAGCTTTTGCCATGGCCACCGTATTCTTCCGATCTCAATGTCATGGAAAACCTGTGGCCTCTTTTCATTCACATTTTTAATAATTGGAATAATTAGGGAGGTGAGATTCGAAATGGTGGCTGATTGGTATAAGCTGAAAATTTTTGAATCGTAAATCCTCGTTCGATCCCATCCAAATTGAAATTCCTTTGAGTATTTGGTAGCTAATAAGGGTCAGGTTAGAAGTTTTTGCAACTCTGTTCCATTTCGTTATTATTATTTTTTTTGCGTGACACCGCAAACGATTCTTCGGAATTTATTTGAAGTACGGTTTAGATAGATAGAGCTTCGCTATATAGAGCAGGGAGTGCTGGGTTTTTATCTCACCAAAACTAGGATGAAAACATTATTTTCCTGATTTGATCACAGTCGGTGTTTGTATCAAACTCCCATTTACACCTGTAAAACATCTCCCAGGGTCAAACCCTATAAACATCTGGGGCCGAATTTTGATCAAAAAACCCTATAAACCGGGTAAACTTTAGTCTTAATTCTGTCGAAATTTAAACGCATATCCATCCAATCAATATGATCTTTGGCAAATCGGAGTCTTATCGACGATATTTTTTTGCTAAGCAGTGGAACTTTCCGAGCTGATCTACCATGCAAGTTACACTCTTCTAGACTACTAATTTCCAAATTTAGTTCGTCAACAGATATTTTAAAAGAATTGTTTTCTCTTCACACCGCGTTTATTGTGCGACTTTTTTCTTTTTATGGCATGGGCAACCATATTCTTGGAACATTGAACGATGGAAGCAATTTCACGATACGATTCACCTTGACTTGTCAATCTTAATATCATTTTTCGTTCATCCGGTGAACAATCTACCTACACTACGGCCCTTTATCGTTAAACGTGCTAGTTTATTTTTATTTTGTTGACAATTTTTAATAAACTACAATACTACCTTATCACTAAATATGAAATTTCACTATTTAAATACTAAAAATTAAAAAAAAATACAGAAAAAATGCGTGTCCCTATTTATTTGACCAGTTTTATTTGACGTTTTCAACATTCTTGGGGAATTGCCGAAATATTGGCATTTTAATCACTGCCTAGTTAGCGCCACTTTCTATGCGAGCGAAAGGCGATTAAAATTAATTTTTAATAAGGTGTTTATACGAGAAATAACCTCATTCCATTTTATTATTTTTCCATCATTTGGGTTCATAATTTGTGAACCAATTGATCATTTTACATTCTAAGTCGATCACCTTTCGCTCTAGTTCCATCACGGCGACATGAAACAATTTGTCATTGTTTCTAGCGACATAATGGTAGTTCTGAGAACTAAGGTGCTTCAGCATAATTTACAGTATTCTCCAACACCTTTTCAACGATATGCGACAAGTATATATTCTACAATAAATTAAAAATTAGTCAAAATTGTTCGCTGTTTCAAGTGAAACGGTAAACTATATGAGTAAATGGGTACAATCAAGTATGTTACAATGTAAAGCGATATTGTGGTATTGGATGAATTTCTTATAATTCTCCGAATTAAAAATAAAAGGTAAAATACTGGCGGAAAAACATTGAATCGGAAAAGCTCATCTTGAGATATTATCTGTACAGACATTCTCAGACGGTTAATTTTTTTTGCAATTTTGGGATCAGGTACATTTTTGACATTGTGTAAAATGGTTATTTCATCATTTTTATGGGGATTTCAATAACTTGGTCTTACAAATCGACCTCAAATATTATACTTAAATAAATAAATGTTATGATACCTGACTGATATAATTAAAAAAAATTGTTGAAATCGAGATAAAATAGGTACCTGGCCTTTTTTACTCCTGCATAAGTCTAGAATGGGAAAGGGATACTTTCCTTGCTTTGCAACAAGTCAGACTAAATATTTATCAGAAGAATGTCGCTTTGGACTTGTGCGTTTACAACATTCGTCTTGAAAAGAAATATTCATCAAAATTTGAAATACCAAACGCATTATTCTTTAAACTTTCGTAATGTTATATGTAAAATATTTGGTAATTATTTATTCAAAATGTTTAATTCTAAAATCGTATGTCGTATGAGATGCGATTTAGAATTACAATTTTCTCGTGACTAAAATATGTATAAAGTAATTTTTAATGAAGTATACAATAAAATGAATATTGTAAATTTTATCACCATAGATGCCACAATCACCTGCTATTACAATACAACAGCTATTTGTTAAAAAAAAACTATTAAATGCCAATTCCATCGTTCGACTAGACAGAGAGATAACATTTGATATTTAAATTAGAATTGATCTGTGTTGTAAGAGGGAATAGTTTGTGTTGGATTTCGCTGCCATTTTTTGCATAAATTCTTGTTTGATAACAACGACTGGCGCCAAAGTCGTATAATTTATATTTATTGAGTGTTTGTCTATATCAATAATGCAAAATTCACAGCAGTTTATAAACATATGATGGTAAGAACAAAAGAGCAATAAAATTTGGATGGCGTAAAAAATCTCATACTCATAAAACATAAATTACAATTTTGAGCTGTTCGATTACTTCTTTACCTATATAAATATACCACAATAATAGAATTATCATAAATGTATTGGTGTAGGCGGATTGTAATAAAATGTTCAATTTACATAATCGAACCACGGTGACCAATTATGGTAAACCTTCATACCCGATAATAGTTTTAATACTGTGATTCATAAACTAGTTTTAGTTGGGCCATTGTGATAGTCAAATATGATTATCGCTTTAATCAGCATTACTATGTGTGCGTTGTTTGTTCTCTTTTCACCGGAAGTTGTCGAAATATGTGTATCCCAAAATCAAATTGTTTTATTACATAATACTGTTGAAATTGTGTTTTGTTTTACATACAACGCGCATCAAGCAGAACTATACAGGCAAAACGGAAATGGTCTATTATTTCCGATTTTATAGCGGCATCAGTTCAATGTCACATTGCACCAATTCTTAATATTTCTGTTTATTATCACATTACGTTTATTTTCAAACCAATTTTATATATGAAACGAACGATTAAATATCATACAGCAAATGAAGAATGAAAATGTGTGAATTTCCAATTCAATGAATAAATGAATGAAAATGATATATGTATTTTACACACTGGATGTACATTAATATCGCGTTAAACACGTTCAATGCCACGTTTGTAAGTATCCACCCATATTTAAACTACAACTTCACCACCAAATTGATTTTAAAATTAAATTTCAATCTTATACTATAACACCAAATGCAATTTCTTAAAATGAACAATAAAGAAATACTTAAGAAACACTAAACAAATATATTAATTGCAACAATGGTAATAATACGGTAGGAATTTGTTTTAATTAATCAATTGACATAGAAATTATTGTAATTAGTATATTATTTTGTATTTATGTAGTGTTGTTGTTGTTGTTATTACTCATCCAAATCAGAGTCTCGATCGTAATGTATACCAATTACATGAATTTTATGTTTAGTGAAAATCGAAAAAGTAAGTCAACAATTAATTAACACTGAATTTAATTAGGTATTTAATGCGCTTAATGATTGAATATCATTGCTGCTACGCTCCTGGCACATGTTCGATACACATTGGATACACATAATTATTAGCATTTGCGCTTTATTTGTTGAGAGTATATGGTACATATAAAGCGAGTAATATTCCCTTTTTATTCACAATTTTAATAATTGGAATAACTAGAGAGGTGACATTCGAAATGGTGGCTGATAGTAACCTGAAAGTTAGAAGTTCTTGCAACTCTGTTCCATTTCGTTATTATACATTTTTTGTGTGACATCGCAAACGATTCATCGGAATTTATTTGAGGTACGGTTTAGATAGATAGAGCTTTGCCATATAGAGCAGAGAGGTCTGTTTTTTTATCTCACCTGAACTAGGATGAAAACGTTACAGTCGGTAATATTGTAAAACATCTCCCAGGATCAAACCCTATAATATCTGGGTATAAACTTTTGTCTTAATTCTGTCGAAATTTAAACGCATGTCCATGAGATTAATTGAATCATCTTCGTCTTCAAGAAACCTCTTACACAAATAGTCGATAAAAGGATTCGTTTCAAGACATATGCGATGTGCGGTTTTATGCTCAGGCTCAAAACTTTTCGGATTGGATCCTTGCAACCTTGCAATCCTTTATATTTCGGGGCTAGAGAACAAAAAAATTATTTATTTATCAAAAATGGCTCTTGTTTTTCAAAATATTCTCCATGAAAATCAATACACTTTGCATGCGTTTGGATCAATTTTCGAAGCACTTTTTCCACTACGATTGAGGTACCTCCAACTCGCATTGTCGTGGTCAAGAATGATCCGTGGTCGGTGGTTGGTTTCCCTTATTTCGCCGAAGATTGCTGGCAAACAAATCGTTGTGTACCAGAGTGGACCGTTCTAAATTGCACCAATGGTACTGTTGCGACATGCCCATTTTTTCCGAAAAAATAGGCGACCATTTGCTTCGACGCGCTCGTACACGAACAACTTTTGTTGGATTTGAATCATTTTGGAATACCAATGCCGTCAACCATTGTTTGCTTTCGGGGCTTATACTCATAGATTCAAGATTCGTCACATGTCACAATGTTATCGATAAACACTGTTCCTTGATGGTGCTTCATCGCCAAAAGTCTAATTATGTTCATCAATATACTGTTATTGATTTGATCCACGTCCGATCCAATATGTTCACGATTTAGTTCCATTTTTAAATTTAACGTCTTTAGTAAATTCTGGTCCCATGAACATCAGAATTTTCGAGATGAACGATGATTAAATCCACCACAAACGAATGGATTTAATCATCGAGGAACCTAAAGGATCACATTTATAACAAAATTAAAGAGACAACGTGAGCAGAAACATCAGCACAACATAAAATCCCATGAATCACCATGTAGAAATAATAATTATTATTCATATAATAAAAAATTTTCATCAAAATTTATTTACTAGAAATGTATTCCGCATCGTTATGCGATTGCAAAACTGAGCTTTCTGTAATTTCAAAATCCGTTTACAGATGTCTCTATAATACTTGAAATTACAGAAAAGAATAAAATAATTAAACAACTATTTACGAAAATAAATCATAATTAAGTTGACCGCGAAATCTTTAATATAATTATTTAACATAATTAATAAAACAAAAAACAATTATAATTTTTATTTATATTACGGTTGGCGTACATAAAACTTTTATTTTGGATAGACTATGCGAGGACATTGCAAAAATGATTCGATTATCGATGAATCACTCATGAAACTTGCGTGTGTATGCAAATTATATTTTGAGACCACAAACCGGCCACAAAGGAGTTCATGTTTGTATTGTAAATATATAACATGTACATACAGGCGTTATTATTATTTGTTATTAACAGATTTTTTTTTTTTTTTGTTAATTTAATTTTCTCTCTAACTAATAAAAATGCATGACGAAAATTTCAAATAGTATAAATAACATATTTTTTGTAGAATGGGAAAACTGAATTTGACTTAGTCATCTCTTAGCTAGTTAAGGCCAAGTTTGGTTCAGCAATGGTGAATGTAGGAACTAAATATTTATTTGGCTGATTATTTTCAAATTTATTTTGAAGAAAAATCCAGAACTTCATCCAGGATTTATGTTGCAATTTCGATTCAGCTCAATATACCAGATTTAAACATAATTAGTTAAAAATTGCTTAGCCTGGCCGAATTCCAGAATTTCTCTATTTTCAAATCCCCACCCAATTTTGTATACCAATAATTGATGATTTGACAATAATTTTTTGGGGTATGGTCAAGTTCCATTCAGAATGGTCGAACTATTTAACCACAAAAAAAAGACACGTTAAAACCTCAATACAAGTTGACCTTAGTTTATTAAAATCCTAGTCCAGCTCTACAAACTAAAATGGATAATTATTATCGGTTAGGTAACGATCGGTTAGGTAACGACCTCATTATATCCGAATCTCAAAATTTCGTCAAATTCAGCTTTGCGCACCGAATTTGACCATCATTTGTTGAGAGATGGCCTAGTTGAGCATTATTTTATAGTGTCAATCCAATTCTGCATACCACATTTGCCAGCAATTCATTGAGGAGTGGTAAAGCTCCATTGAGCATGGCATAATATGTTCTGTGCAGTATAATTTACTTGGTAATTAAACGAATATTCGTCAGTGCCCAAAATTAATAAATCATTTGAAATGTTTGCGAAATAACCTTAATTTATTTGAAATATCCAATCCGGTAGTTAATCTGGTATTGAATAATCTTGATAGTTTTCGGGATCCATTGCCTTTGGAATGCCTCACATATTTTTTTACAATTTTTTTTTTTTTTGCTATCTCGTGTTTGCCAATTCAAGAGTTAAATACTACTGAACTTTAGAGTAATTTGTAATATAATTTAAATAATTATGGTTTCAGAAATTATATTGTAAGGTGTGGAATTGCAGGAGGATTAAATTAATAAATGTTAACATTATTTAGGAAGCCGGAAAATATTAATTTAGAATTAAATTTCAGGAAATCTACAGATGTAGGTGAAATAATATTACTTTGAAATATTAATTGGATGGTTCACAAGACAAACCGATTAACTCGATTTTTTGAATTTTTTTAAATTTTAATATCAAGATACTTGATTGGCGCCTTACTGTATATATTCAAAACAAATTTTTGTAATAATAAGTGTTAACACCACTAAATGACAAAATTAAAAGTAACTAAAGTTGCAATTTATGACTAATTTAAAAAAAACATTTTTGTCTTTTCTCATTTTTCGCAACTTTTTGTTTTATGGAGTTAATCGTTTTGGTAAATGAAACATCCAATTGTTGATTGTGTAGATTAGAATTGTGCTAACTATCGACTTTACCTAGGTGTCTGTAACCGGGCTGATTCACTCAATCAATTTTGTTTAGGAAGCCGGAAAGCATTAATTTTGAATTAAATTTCAGGAAATTTTCAGATGTACGTGAAATAATAAAATTTTTCGTCAGGTTGCTGATTTTGAGAAGCAATTATTGAAGACCAATACCATCATTATCCATTAAACCTATTAAGCCTTTATCCTTCCTCTAGTAGATTAGAAGTAGATTAGAATTGTGTTGTGCCGTACGATCGCTAGGTGTCTGAAACCGGGTCGTTCCGTCCAAAAAAAAATACCTTTCCTATCCTTCCTATTGTTATGTGTAAACAGGCTGTAGGAATAGGCCCGGCGTTATCCGGGACCACCTGTCAAGTACTTGGTTCTACAGTCCAATCAATCAATCAATATTACGGTTGGTGTACATAAAACTGTTCATCGCAAAATATTCACCATCATAGTTGCTGCGCGCTGTAAAACAGTAATAGAAAAATGTCACAATATTTCCAAATTTTTTTTTTTATTTTTATTTCAATCCAATTCGCTCGTGTTGCGTTATTCTCAGTTCCAGGAAATCTCCATAATCTATTGAACCGCAGGCAGTCTACTAATAATTTGTTAAATTTTCTTCGTTAAATGTGTTCAATTTTTTGTCGCTATTATTTTCAAAATTTATACTTTGCGACATCTTTGATTGGTTTAGTAATTGCGAAAAGCTTTATAAATTAACATTTTTTTTATTTTATGAAGCTCTATTTTGTTTATACTACAGGGTGAAATAATATATCCTGCGAATTTGTTACGATGAAAAATCAAATTTTTAACAAGTAACGAAAAAACGAAGTTTGTTCATCAACAATGTTGAAATGGAATCCAAAACACAATAACCCCCATTGTGTATTACATTGTTACTACAAAAGCATTTTTTAACGAACGTATATTTGGGAAACATAATATTGGAATTTTTAATGGAACACTCTATACTAATTTCTTAGTTTCTTGGCATACACATTTATGTAAACAAATTCTTGTTTCTGCAAAAAAAAACTATTAGAATAATTTAAATGTTTTTGCGTTAACTCGACATAATGTGACTCAATTTTAAAATATGCTTTTCCTGAATCCTGAATATTGAACTAACCATTCGAAATTCGGCATAAAAAACTTTCTTTCATATACTGTCTAAAATGTCAAACTTTACGATAGAGACGTCAGTTACCAGATAGCAGCACTAGGTTTGTCCTATCCCGATTTATAAAAGGCAACTTTCATATTAATATTATTACGTAAGAGAATACGAAAAATCTGATTGTAAACTTAAGGCTCTCTGTGACTAAATGTTAAATTTGTTTAATAGATGAGCACTCACTCACTACAGAACACTCAATTTTGAAACAGATAAGATTCAAAGAAAATACAGAAAAGAATATTTCACAGCCGTGAGCGATAATTTTTGCTGTACCTCGTTGTCTTTTCTCATCTTATACTTTGCATTTCAACGGATTGTAATTGCCACTGCTATACGTTCATACCAAATCGATAATAAAGATAAATCGGATTCGATACATACGATTTCGAAACATTCAGATGAAATAAATTTATAATCTTAGGGAGCCATCATCACTCACAACCAAATATACATAAAAGTAAAACATTGTAAACAGTGGTTCGAATGATCTAAATTCCATCCCATCCTCTAAATAACTATACATACCAAAAAGTAATTATTCTGCCCTACTAGTTAACATCGTAACATAGACAGTGGAATAGGCATCGTCTCATTTAGCCGCTAAAATAATATCGATTATTTCAAACGTCGAACAACCAATTAACTTTTCGTTGTGTACGAATTACTTTTATATTTTTACGTTGTTGTTGTTTTATTGTTATGGTTTTGTTGTGATTGTTCCGTACATTGGTCTCTTTCAGTATATCTCTATCATTATTTTATTGTATTACTTTGTGAAACATTTCCACACTTTGGACCTCGTCAAGTTTTAATAATTTTATTTCTCTTGAACTTGTTTCACGCAATGATTGGCAAATACAGATTTATTTTGAAAATCGTAATTCAGTTCGCAGAGCTATGCCAATTTTACAGTCGACATAATCGTCCATCCGAGCAAGTGATTCGAATAACCATGGATCGGTTTCGCATTACGCGTACTCCTGTTGTACAAATACGTCAATAATTTGAGCTGCATATTCATCCCATTTGTGATCTAGCTTGTGATAGCTTGTGTCCAAAACGAGATTGCCCTTAACTTGATATTCATTTTTGTTGAATGGCTACGTCAACAAGTAAAATCTCCGCATTTGCACTGAAAAATTCACAAGTCATTACTAAAACGACGTTGCATCCCCAAAACGTGATAATTTGGTATACTTGATAGGCTGGTGGAATCAGTGACACACATTTTTTCAAAAATTTTGGTGATTAGAACGTTATAGTATAGCCAATGGAAACCGCAATAGAGCCATAATAATACAATTTTGTAGATCCCTAAAATCGATCTCGCGAATTAGCCTCCAAGATCGTGTGATTTAACTCCTTTGGATTATTTTATATATGGACTATGTGGTGGCCAGTCCACACCGATAAACCGGAGACAATGGACGACTCTAGCCTGCATATATGACCGAAACTATTTTCAATACTAATGGCATGAAATTGTACGAGTATCCGAATTTTAACGCCCTAATCACTCAAATCGAAGTTGAAATCTGCAAGAAGCAAACCAATATAAAAAAGACCCGCCAAGTGCAAGTTAGACTCGCGCGCCACTTATTTACCGCCTTTCGTACTATATACTGTTAGAATAAATTTATTTACAAAGTAAGTTGCAAGTAGTGTAGCACAGATTCAGTTGATATATTGGTCGATTTCATTTCTACCGCGCCCGCGTAAATATTAGTATTTAAAATGAGAAGCACCAACATCTTCAAATGATGTCCTTCTTATACACGAGCCTTCCAAAAAAAAACGTCTTCTGATTCAAACATCCACAATATTTTTATTCATTTATTTATTTATATTAAAATAAGTCTCCAAATTTTATTTGAAAAATATTAATGTTAAAATACAAAATAAAATAAATCCGCTTTGGATTTGTAAATTAAAAATATAAAAGTAAAGTAACAAGTAAATAACACTAATAAAATCACCAGGGGCTAATCAACACTGGGGGTTATTCTACACTTAATAAAACCATTTTTATAAGCACTTGTTTTTTGTTTCGCAAAAATTAAATTTTGGATATTTTAATAAGAAAAATCCAAAAAGTTTAAAAAAGGCTTATTAGGCCATCATTAATTTAATTATATCGTCGGTGCACAAGAAGAGTGACACAATTCAAATTAACGGATTTTTCCAGCAGAGTGTTTTAAATTCTTTTAATTTCTTGCGAGAGTTACACAATACAATCGCAATCTAATGGCAATCTAGCTAAACAATTTTGTAAATAACTCAAAAATGACGATTTTCGAGTTCTGTCACTCTTCTTGTGTACCGACGATATTATATAGCATGAAAATTCAATAAAAAAATAAAAGAAGGAGAGACAAAAAAATAGACACAATTACCTTGAATTTTATTACTCAGCCGATGACTAATCGCTTATCTGCTGTACGCGAACTCCATGCTCGGTTTTATCAAATTGTTGGATTTAGGTTATAGTCTTGTGTAATAGGGTTGGCTTATCGCTAGGTTGTCATTGTCTTGTAGTTTATTGGCATCGTCGATTGACTCGATGGCTTTGTAGATTTTGAGGTTATCTGCGAACGTCAAAATTTTCGAATGCTTTTTAACACTTCAGTAATACCATTAAGGAAGTGAAAATCCATGGGCTTAACGTAAGAGCCTTGTGGTACACCAGAGGTTGCTTGTATTTTAATCGACCTTTTATATACGATTACTCAATTAAGATTTGAACCAGACTGCGAACTGGCTGGAAAATCCGAACTTATATATGTGTTCCAAAGTTTTGCAATGCCTTGTTTGTGCTTCTCAATTGATTGTTTTGAGTATAAAAACAAGTTGGTATTGCGATATATACCTCGAAAGCACTGCTTTGAATTAGTTGCATATTACCAGTTCACATAGCTTAGGTATAGCAGATACATCTGCAGCAAGAAACCAGTAGATCCAGTTTTATAAGTAGGCCTCACTCTAGTTATTTTTCATTTTTGTGGAAAATTTGCCAGTTTTAATGACTGATTAAACAAAATAAGAGGAATTGCCAAATTTTCAGAAACTTTCAAAAATGAAGCAGAAATGCTTTTTATGTTACAGGTTGGCTTTGCTTGGTCGCCATTTTGTTTTGGATGACATTTGTCAATTCGCATTTTATAGCCGTAGAGAGTAGTCGATATGGGTTTAAGAGCATCTAACGCCACAACAACGTATTGAAATTATTAAAACATTTTATTTAAATAATTGTTCACTTGGGATTTTGCGGAGAAAATTATGTGACTTTTTTGATGTTAATCATGTACCGAGCAAGTCAACGATTCAGCGTTTAATGAATAATTTTCGAAATTAATTAATACTCTGGGAGATAAAGTAAAGAGTGGGCGACAATCAAGCCAACGTACATCAGAAAAATAAAAATGTCGTACCATCTTGTAATATACGAATGCGAGCTTGTTCGGCAGACAGAACAGATTCTCAGTCTTCCAAAGATATCAAATTCGATTCAGAAGCAGAATCATAATATCCAACCAAGAATTCTCAAACTCCTCTACGTAATCTATATTTGACATTGAGTGAACTTCGGCTCACATTAAAATATGCCTATGTATATTTGTAATATTGTGCCGTTATCATGGCTTGGAGTTGTGATACTTAGTTACAAGGAGGTATGACTGTGACTAATGGTCACAATCGTTGTGATTTGTATTCCTCCAACGTCTACTTTTAATGAAGAATTTTTTCATCCTTGCCAATTAAGAAGAATTGTAAACCTATTCAATTATTTAAACATTATAACACATTCGTTCCGGTTAGAAATTGATTTTTTGAATCAAACATTACATTTCAGTTCACAGTTCATTGATATTTACCAATTACAATATAAATACGTATAATTTACATTTGCGGTTTAGACTCAAAAACTAAAATTCTAATTTTATATTTAAATCATAAATCCTAATATTGATTAGAGGTGGTTTGAGGTGATTTCTAAAGACATTATACTACCTAGTTGTACAATATTTTTCAATCAAATAAATTGCTAAGTTCATTCCAATTTGTTAACAAAAAATTTTAATACAGCGCTGATTAATTTTTGTCTACCTTTTTTCCATTGAAATTATCTCACTTTACATTAAGTTACCACGAGTAAATAATAAGGAGTAGCATCAATACACTGAAGAAGAACAGATAGTTCGAAACCGGTATGATCAGAGAAAAAACCATTATCACAAAATTAAGATAAAGAAAGCTACAGAAGTTTTTAATTTTATGTTTTTTGTCTTGTTAATGATAAATTGTTTTTAAAATTTATAACTTAGTTAATTCATTTTAATTTAATTTTTTTATATTAATTGACATAAGACGAAAATAAAAGTTTTTAAAAAAGTTTTTAATTAGTGTAATAATAAAATTATTGTTTTGTTTTTATACATACTAATATTACGTGATAAATATCGCAACAATAAATATAAAAATGGATTATCACCATCTTTATTACAATAATAAAGCCTTTGATGATTTCATGATTATTGAATTATTGTAGGGAATTTCATTTAGTTTTATGTATTTTATTTTCCTTGTAGTGATCGCATTGTTAGTTCGTTTTACGTTACTCGTCCTTTAAAAATTTATAATTTATGCATCATTTCCTAAATTAAATTAATAATTTCCGTTTTGTTTTCTATTTTATTTGCAGAAAACACCAACAAAAACTAACCAGGCATCATGAAAGTTTCCATCTAAACGAGAAAAATCGAAGGAAATTTTGTATTTTGCGTTTCAAAAACACAAAAATATTTCAGACAAGATAAATCGATAAATTTTTTTAACCACATCTACTCGCAATAATGGAACAACCGAATAATTTGGTATCTATAACCCAAACTCTAACCGCAACTGATAGTGGTCTAGATGGATGTAGTACAAATAGTATTGGGAACACTTCATCGGTCTTCAATGACGCTGGTGGCAATTTACCACATCATCATAATAATCATGACAATACAGTAAAAAATTCTGAGACAACGTCTGCAATTGATTTAAGCGAAATGAATTTACAAGAAGATATTCCACTCGATGATCATGACAATAATGATTTGCTCCTGTCGCCGGACGATTCATCACAACTAGGAGATTTGATGGCAGCGCCGAGTGATGGCGCATCAAATATCGCAACCGCAAACAAACGAATCTCACAAAACCGTTTGTCTTCCGATTCTGGTTCCACATTTGAGATTATCGATTATAATTCACCAAATGAACTTACAACCTCATCCTCGATGATGGACGATTGGAATGGTAAAACACAAATGCCATTGCAATCGTCAACAAGTGAGCACGATACGTTTTCGCCTGTAAACAGTGAGGAAAATATATCGTGTCATTTAATCAATGAGACTACGCTTAAGGTGGGTGACTGTAACTTCACAATTGCTGACCAATCGCAAAATAATCAAACCGATAATAATTTGTTTCGGCGGCACAAGAATGATCTAAATTTTCAGCGATCATCTACGACAAAAGAAGAGAAGCAACGACAAAATGAAGAGATTGTTATATTGGAATCGTCATCCATATCATCCGAAACAGGATCCTGGGAGGCGCTTTTTCCAAACAATCATGTAGAAGTCAAAGAAAGCTGTAAGACTTTTTTAGCAAAGGAACGTACCCACTGTGATAATTTAACTACTAGTAATTGTAATCGAATAGTAAATAATAATGTCGAGCTACGGTGTAATATGGGTGATTATTCGCCAACAGAATGTCCACAATCTTCTCGGGTTGTATCCGCGTGTTTTATTGATGCAAGCTCTCTACTGGACGATGACGAAGTTTCATCGATACCATATATCAATACTAACACAAACAGCCGCAATGGACTAAATCATCCGGAAATTGAACCTACATTAAATAAAGTAGTGACCATAAATTCTTGTGATGGAATTCAATGTTCGAGCAAAACGGAATCATCGCAAAATAGTCCTAAATTAGAAGAAATACAAGTAAATAAGGAAAATTCGGAGCCAGAAGATGATATAGAAAAACATCTGTGGTCGCCGAATGAGGAAGAAGAGGCAATTGAATACCATGCTAGGCAAGCAGTACCACAACAGTCCCAGACACCTAAACAGACGATGGATGATGTAAAACAGCGGCAACAGTACGAAAAAATGCAAGGCGAATTTTTATTTAAAAATAATATAAAACAGTTTTCTGGTCATTTGATTAGCCCTAAAATGCCGTATCCGACATCAACTACGACAGAAGTTCAGGAGCACAATGGTGTTGCGGTGGCGGAAGAAGCTACAACACTTATTTATCCAGATACTCCGCATAACTCAATCATTACAGTTTCGTCATTGTCTCTTGAGCGCAAGATGAAACCCCTGCTCGATAAAACTGCTACAATGTCACCTCCATTAGTCTCAACAAGTGTGATGATTCCTAGTCAACCAATTTCGCTATTGCAAACTGAAGAAATTGGGTATCGTATTCCAAAACGTAAGTGTGATGAATCCGCCCCAATCGTAAGCGGTGGAGTGTCGGTTAAAGATTTTTCGCCCAAATTATGTGAAAGTCCACCGGTACGTCGAAAAGCGGATAACTGTCCGATTATTTCCGGTGGATCAATTTTTATGCATCTAAAAGAGGAAAATCATACGCCTCCTGTTTCGCAAAATAACAAATCTTGTGAGAAATCATTGTCCTCATGGATTGTGGATATGAGCGATTGTTCGAATCGGCGTTCTAGTGATAGCTCGTCCTCGTCGAATAATGAAAACCATAATCAACACCATTCGTTGGAACGTTGCTCGTCGGGTGCCTCAAAAAATGGTAGTCTAGGATACTTTGTAGATTTTGATAATTTGGAGGAGGCAATTGTGATTGATGCGGAGGATAAGAAAAAAGATAATTCGAATTTAAGTTCGCTATCAAATGATACTCCGCGTAAAAAAGGTACAGGATTTTTTATTGATTTATCGGACACCGAACAGCAATATAACTCGATCACAAGTACTGTCTCATCGTCCCGGACGCCACCTTTAACAACACAATCTCAGCTTAAAGAGGATACGGTCGATGAGAATAATAAGAAAAATATTTTCTCAATGTTTATCGATTTCGGTAGTGAAGATGGTGGTGGTAGTGATTCCAGCCTCCGCCGTCAACGGCCTATAAATCGTCGAGAACCATTCTCGCTTTCGTCCAAATTAAGTACATCGTTGAATTATAAAAAATCGAGCTCGAAAAGTAATAGTAGTAATGATTTAATGTCAAAGAGTATTTCGACTGTTGAGAGTTCAGAAGTTTCATCGGATAATGATTGTGTTAGTAGCGGTTTTAATTCGTTGACCAAAATTGATGAGACTAAACGTTTGGAAGATAATCAGACACCACAAAATAGTATTAACAGTAGTAGTAGTGCTGTGGGAGGATTCGGTGGAGTGGTTTATCGGCGAGCTACCAACTTAGCATCATTTAGTAAAGGTGAGTTTTATATAACTGCGATGGTTGTAATTTATATGTTTAAATTATTCATAAATTACACAAGTCATCGATGATCTCAAGAACAAGTTTATATTACAAATTGAATAAATTCAATGAATCAGCTTTTTCTATCAGTGAAATAATTGCAAGCAATAAATTACGAGCTTTGATTAACATTAGCATTTTGTTTTTCAGATTTCAAGCGCCATTCATGGAATACATCAAATAACGGTACTTCAAATCAGACTGACATTGAAAAGTTGGAAAATGAAAATAATAAAAATTCTAGCAATCGCGAATACAAACGCTCCCAAAGTTTATCGACCGACAAAAGTATAATGAGCATTCTCGATAAAATTCCATTTATTTCGAAAACATCGAGTATGTCAATTGATTCGTCCATTTCACCGTATGACGATATATCAGGAACTAAGTCCGATATTAGTATATGTTCATACAATTCAAATCAAGATCGAATGAAGAAACATCGTCGTGATGCGAAAATTGGAGAAACATTTGATAAGAGTAGTCAGGGCTCGATAACAGATGGAATATTTTCAAAAGATTCATCGCCAATGTCGACCACGACCGAGACCGATGATATAACATTCCAGAATGAGATAATACCATCGGTTAAGGCTGCAGTTAGTGCAGCGGATACCGTTACTAGTACAACAGCTATAAATCAACATACAATGGAAACGTTACAAGCCACTATTGAAAAACAGAAACAACTTCTTGAAACTGTTAGTGAAATTGTTGAAGTGAACACAACCACAATTGATGATACGGCTCAAGCGTCAATAAGCTCAAGTCAATTTGTGAAATTGTCAGATATGGATAAACCGATGACACCAGTTAAATTCGAATTGCATTCGACATCGGAAATAATGACAACGTCAGCAGGATCTCGCGTTGCCAAATTGTTTCAAGATCAGAAAACTGCGAATGCAAAAGATAAACGGATCACGTCGAATGGTTGGAATATGTCGCGTTCAACTGGGAATAATATTGCTAATTTAGCTACGTCATTTGAAAATTCAAGGAGTTTAAGCCGATTATTTCCACATCTGAGTAAAGGTAAATAAATACTTTTGGACTCAACAGTTTTATAGTTTACTAATTTAGTTCTATTTTGTAAAGTTTTTAGCAATAGTTTACCTTCAGATGTCGGTTATAATTCAATCGAAAAAAATTTAAACGAACTGAATGATTTTTACATGCTGGACGAGATATCCTATGCATCGAGCGTTGCATCAAGCCGTTCTGGATTTGGTAAGGCAATCATATTTAGAATTCTAATTATCTATTTTCTGGTAATAATATATATTGTTTCAGAATCGGCCGATGAATCGTCGATATCATGCCGCCAGCCTCGTCGACTCGGTGAAGATTTGCTAAAAATGTTTTTACAAGAGATTGCGACTGATGTCACGATTGAAATTGGAAACAAAAAAATGCGGGCGCATAAATGTATACTACGTTCTAGGTGTCAATATTTTGCTGCAATCTTGGCCGGGGGCTGGGTACAGAATGCCGGGAATATAATTTCTCTACCCGGATATTCGTTCGATGTTGTTCATTTTGCTTTATGTCATATTTATTCTGGGGCCGCGCATCCGCCAGAAGGGATAAGTTTAATGGAACTTGCTGCTTTAGCAGATTTATTGGGTTTAGAAGGACTGAAGGAAGTTACTGCCTATGCACTAAGAACGAACTATTGCCACAATTTTCACAAGCCATGTTCGGGATGCATCGACGGTATTGTACAAGTTCTACCGGTTTCGTTAAATCACGGACTGGATGATTTATATCGGAAATGTTTAAAATGGGTTTGTCGGTACTATGTCAAAGTGTGGCCTACTCGTTGTTTTGCGCAGCTGAATTATGATTTGATCTGCCGCTGTCGACAGCAGATTGTAGCTCACATAAATTCGGAAAATGTGCTTAGCACGTATATAGATTGTGAAAATTTACTGGCGCAAATTGCACCTTGCAAATGGGCTACTAATGTGGAGCACGTGACACAAGAATTAGTAGAAATATCACAAAACTATATAAGCGACCATTTTGCAAGTTTAATTGCAAGTGATAGCTTTTTGTCCTTAGGACACGGTAATAGTTGGAACACTTCACGATTGGAGCATTTATTATTACGAACGGCTTCGACTTTGACATCAGACCAAGCTTGTAAATCGTATCAGAGGGTGACACGACTTAATACAGTGCTTGGGGCAAAGGTAATCACTGTTCCTTCGCAATCTGGAGGATTGCCATCGCTTGAACTTGGCCAGCAAGAAGAAATGGATTGGAATGAGGAATTTGTTCGATTGGTTAGTGCAATATTATCGGCCGTTGAACAATGTTTAACACGACAGTGTGCACGTGCAATGAAAGTAAACGCATGGCAGCGTATGGATGTTGAATTGCGTAAAAAAATTCAGCAGTTAGCGTGCCTTTCGGGGCCCGTAGAGCGAAAATCCCGAGAGATCAATAAAATGAATCTGAATTATAATCAATCCATGATGCGTAGATATCAGGATTTCGATAGAATTCGATCAGCACTGCGCACTCATAATAACCAAAGGTCGATGTCGAATGACCGGCGGCAGTATAAGGCCAGTGCGTACACTCAAACACATAACGTTGATCGTGTACTGCCACAATCTAACCTCACTGATAAAAGTGTTCAAGCAAATCGTGAAACTAATAATGGTGTCACGGTTCGACCAGCCATACCTGTATCGAAAGTAGCATCAAAATCACAAGTCCCAGAAATTTTTGTAGCCAAGCCAAAACCCACTATTCAAACTCATAAACGCTCCCAATCTGAAACCATTAAACTTGTAAAAGATAAGTCAACATCAAATATACATAAATTAAGTAATGTGAAGCCGAGATATTTAGAGCCAAAGAAAACGGCAGCTCCACTGCGCCAGAATGGAAAAATTGTGACCAAAGCTAATCGATTATCGTCCAGTGAAAGTTCAACACGTGCATCGAGTCCTGCGGGCAAGAAAACATTGTCGAATAAAAAAATCCACGATTCGAACATTTCACTAGATAGTCTTTCTTCCCCAGCAAAAGCCGCAAAAGTATTGAAAGCTTTAAATCCTCCAACGCATATGGATAATGAGTACTCGGGCGATTCTTTGGGGGAATCTTGCAAAAGCTTAAGTAAAACAGATAAAACAATAAGTCACGAGTGTTTGGTGACCAATAAGCCATTGCAATCGAAAAACTTGTCGAAATCTAACCCCGTTATAATGAATAAGGAAAATAAATTGAAGAAAAATGCGTCCACAACTGCGATTCCGTCTCAGCTAAAGGCTAAATCAAACGATGTTATGAATAAAAGGCGAGCTTCATCGCTCACAAAACAAATCATAAATGAAAATACATCGTCCCAGTCGTCTTCATCTTCGTCTATTCCAAAACGAAGTTTTTTCACTGCCAAATCCCGAGAAATTTTGTCGAAGAAGCAACAGGTTACCACGATTCAACCAAAATCCCAACTAAAATCAATTCCCGTAACCAAATCATCGTCGGCCAGTCCCGTACTATTGGAAAAACAAAAGATTCCTTTAAACAAGTCTAGTTCATCGTCTAACGTACCATTCCATTCAAATCGTCGATGTCCTGGTAACATAATAACTACAACAAACTTGGCCAAAGACAATAAAGCAAAACTTACAAAGAATTTGAACAACAAAATTAAAACGAATACAAACCAACAGAACATCAATATAAATAAGGTGGATGAGGAAATTATTGTGGAATTCGTAATTCCCAATAAAGTGAGCCACCAACCGATGGAAAATGATGATGCCATTGAGGAAGTTCATCATCCACATCGATATGAATCAAAATTAGAACGTTCAAGTACATTTTGTAAGGAATCATCGGATATTCCATCGGGTGAACTTCAGATTATTGAATAAGTCTAAACGCGAGGTAAAATGGAGTTGTTATTGAGGAGGACGCACGTTCTGTGCTAAGAAAATTTTATTTTTGTAGACTAGTTCAACGTGTGCTGTCTGTGTGTGTGTATTCCTGATTTATTTGTAATGTATATTTTGTTCGGTAATCCGATTTACAGGAACAATCGATTTCATACATTTTAGGCGCGTTTTGTAAAGCATCAGACATGCGTCTTCTAAAATCTGTTCAAAAGTAGTTTGTTGTGATAAATAAAATTGGAATAATAAATAATTTTGCATGCGCCATTTAATTAATAAAAAATGAAATTTAATTACGTAATCTAATATATACAATAATATTATCTTTCTAGTCACC
Source organism: Nephrotoma flavescens (assembly GCA_932526605.1). Classification (NCBI taxonomy): domain Eukaryota; kingdom Metazoa; phylum Arthropoda; class Insecta; order Diptera; family Tipulidae; genus Nephrotoma; species Nephrotoma flavescens. The sequence continues at coordinate 142,032,294 of OW052222.1, forward strand.
GTTAATTTAAAAAAAAAAAAAAACAAAATTAGTAATTTAAGTGTTTTTTTGTTCATTTATTATTTTTTATTTTTAATGTATATGTATGTACTTACTCAGATAACAAATATATAAGATTTATTTTTTAAAGCCATGTGAGTTTAGAAATAGAAACTGTGCGCCATAATTTAATTTTGGCTTAATTTTTTTTTGGTTTTACATATTTTCAAAAACAGAATTTTTTTAATATTTACAAAATAATTCAATAAATTTTAATGAAAAAGTATAATTATAATAAATAAATAAATTTAAAATAATAAAAGTTTGTTACAATTAATATATCGTTTGTTGAAATTAATTAAATTTAACAAAAAAAAAAATAATTTATAGCAAATTTGCTGTGAATTATATAATTTATTTTTTAGTTTTTATTATTTTTTTGAATCATTCCATTATAATTATTATTATTTTATTGTTTTAATTAGATAGTTATTTGTTGTTTCATTTTTTCAACAAACTTGTCACAAAAAATATAATAAAATTTGGAAATTGTGATTTATAAAATTAAATTTGTTATGATTTTTATAGCACATTGATTTTAATTATTCATCTCATTATGGTTTTTAGTGACATCTATTAGTAGATATTTTACTTACGATTTTGCTATTTGATAGAAAAAATTTAAAATTTATATATAAAATTACATATAACAATGAAAGGATATATTTATTGTAAATTAAAGATAAAAACAAGAAATTTAAACGAAAGAAAAACTAAACTATAAACTATATTATAATATTTGAAATATAAAATGAAACAAAAGATGTAATGAAATGCATATTGAGGTGCTTTTAAAATTATAAAAAAAATTGTTTTATTAAGACTACTATCCAAATTTGATGTTTTATGGTTTGAATCTTGAGAATACGTTGCCCTCTGTGAATGATATTATGTACTGAAATAGTTAATACACTATTAGTGTTTTATTTAGTTGTAGTATATAAGCGCTAGATGTCAGGGGGTTCTGTACAATTTACGTTACCAAACTTTTTGAGAAACGCGAACTTGAATATTGTTTTCTATTGTGAATAATGCGAGATTTAGATGGCCATAATTCTGATATGAAAGCAAGTGATTATTTACCTTAAAGCATTCTCAATTTCTCATAGAAATTATTATGGCAGGATGAGGATTTCCTTGATTTGCAATGAATATAAGAAATATGGTAGACGTTGTCTTCACACGATATATCGGTAAACTCGGTTTTTGTTCTCCTTTACGTTCCCATGCTGTCACCTAAATTTGTTCTAATCCAGCAATGGTTGCTATCTCTCTTTGATATGCGCCCCCTGAAATTACTCGTGTAAAGAATACTGTAAATCTAATCGGTAGAGAGTAACCAAGCGATTTATTACATGAAACCATGCGTAACAGTCAAAATCATAGATTGGTAAACCCGTTCCAGATATAGGTAGCGCATAGTATCCTGAAAAAGCCTGACTATATGAAACACCAAAACAATTTGGGAAACTATAACTTTATGCATCATGCGGATAACGAAAACTTACAATGTTCGGTCGAACATTCTTGATGCCTTTATTACAATGTAACAAGGCCAACCGATTTTACTAACTGAGCATGAATCTGACTAACTGTCTTATTCAAATACACAAGTTGTGCGCATGGAGATTATACCATTAGCAAAGTTACTTTCTGATCACAGAAGCTGTCTCAAGCTTCCATAATTTTTTCGAATTTAAGTTCGAAAAAGTTCACTTTTTTTCAACCTCAATTTCACGTTATCATATCGGTTGAAAATTGAAGCATGTATACGTGACTGTTGTCAAAAATTACGAATAAAGTTCCGGAAAGTTTAATCAAATGAAATCAAATGACAAAATGCGGATGGTTAGTCCTGATATTAACGAAAGGCAAGAAAAACCCACCAAACATTTATTTCGGCTGAGTGATATTCGGCCCAACCCAAATAGAAATCATGGATCAAGTAGTGAAAGTGCATATTAGGGTTTTGAATGATAATAATAAGGGCCGATTTTGAGAAATGCAAGAAGTCCAGGGGCGCAAGATCTTTTAATAATTCAAAGCCATTGAATGTGAATAACTCTTGGGCATGAAATGAGTCTTAAATGGAAAATACGTGGTATTGAAGTACTTCCGTTCCCAAAATCTGAGCAGGTTTCGATCCTTTCATGTAAGCCTCGATTAAAACCAGCTTGGATGGAATTATTCATTTCGGTTCTGCGCTGTGTGTGAGAACACAGAGAAAATATCTCCAGGTTAAAAAGAAAGAAGCAATTCCTTTCCGAAAGATTGTTCCTCGACAGAGAAATGTTGCCTTCTATATACAACGAAAACGGAACTAATTTTGTCTGACGGTTATGGCACTTCATACCACAAACCTCACCCCGCTCGGTGGACTTTGAGAACGTGGCGTAAATTAACCTCATCTTTACACATCGGCTACGCGAAGCTAACTTGTGCGTGGGCCTGGTCTTCCATTCAACCATATAGAGGACTGTCTAAATACCAGACGACCCTATCCATTAATAAATTAATAGTTTACGGAGCCACTTGCGGAAATACTAAAGGTTTATCGGCAAAGGAACGCGTAGCATTTCAAAAATATCCCCGATTAAAATGGAAGGTGGCGCGGATTAAGCGGGCACAGTTCTCCAACAAATTATACACTGCTGTGGCAGTGATTCAAATTTATGGGACGTAAGTAATAATATCACTTGTACGTAATATCACTTGTACGCGAAATATTGAGAAGATTCGTTCAGGAAATAATAGCCTGCTGCACTCCATCGAATAGACCTAATGTAAATACCAGTTTTCATGTGTTAAACCAAATACTTATAGCGAGACATTGCACCATCCAATTTTTAGAGGTTCCGCTCTTTGTAACTTTTTCTGCGCAGACACCTTTGACTAAAGATGTTGACATTCAGCTCGTTCTTACGCGATTTATTTTAATTTATTGGTTATAAAACACAACTCATTAAATTATGAATTTTCCAACAATTCAAAATGAAGCAGTCAGCACCCAAGAATAAGCACAAAAATAGAAATCACCACAGCAATAATTTTTTTTTAACATTTAGGCAAAAAATAAAATTATGAATTGCTTGGGGTGTTTGCTCAGTTGTGGAAGGTTAGTTGATTTTAACTAAAGTTACGGTCCAAGTTCAAATCGAAATACCGCACTCCATACATAAATAATTAAATGATCCAACTTCTAATTCAAAATAATTTTCTCATTATTTCAGATGTCAGATCAGTTCAGTCAGATTGACCAGTCTAAACATTGGAAATCACATGCTATCTAATTCCGCCAAAAAGAAAATTTTTAATACTTTTTCCAAATTTACCAAGGGGGTACGGTACGTACGGCGGTTTTTGGTCGAAAAATTATAAAATCTAAATCGCGCTATTCTTGGAATTGTTGCTTAATTGTGGAAAGTCGATTTTGAATGAAGCAGCATTCAAATTTTATCAGTATATTTCCCAGTTTTCCTGTATTCAACGATTGAAATTTTGTTCCGATCCAACTGCAAATCGAAATACTGCACCACTCCCCATTAGAAATGATCCAAATTCTTACCAAAATATCGCACAGCTCATACATCATTTACTCATTATTTCTCAATGTTCTGTTGTATTGACAGTCTCACTGGAAATCACAAGCCATCAAAATCCGCCATAAAGGCGGATTCAGTGTTGCGTTCTATCGTTCCTTCGTTCCTTCCATCATTTTTTTTAAACCAATCTAAGTTGCTAAAAAAATTTCACAAGAAAAAAAACGTCATTTTTAGACAATGAAATTTGTTTAAAAAACTTTCAGAAGGAAGGAACGAACGAAAGAACGCAACACTGAATCCGCTTTAAAGAAAATTTGAAATTTGTTCCCAAATTTAGCATGGGGTACGTAAACCTTGCTGTTTTAGACCGAAAATTGGTACTCAATTGTGAACTTACTGATTTTTTTTCAATCTACATTTGAATTTGAAACATGTTTTACTTCCAGTGGAAATACTGCGCTTCCAATACATAATTTGTCCGATATTTGTTCGTCGACATGATGTTTTAATCATCTTACATCAAATTCCATTCAATTTTGTTAACAAAATTGTTCCACGTTTTCTGTCAAATTTACCTGTGTTAGCCTAACTCATTTTTAAGACGTTTTTTTTGTTGTAGATCTTTAAATTTGTGAATTTGTGATCATTTTCGAAATAATTGAAGATCCTGAAACGATCTAGGTTTAAATTGAACTCTGATATTGCGTAATTTCGCTTCAAGCTACATTTGAATTTGAAACACGTTTCACTTCCAGTGGAAATACAGTGCTTCCAATACGGCTGTGTGCCAAACATTTGTTAAAATTTTAAGTAAATTTTTCGGTAAATTCAATTATTTTTCAAAAACTCTATGGCAAACTGATCGAAAAATCTGCTCCAATTCCCATTTTTACCATAGTAAACGATTTACCTGACTATTGGCCAGCAGCGTTATGGCTGAACCAGCGAATCAGGCTGTGTGCCAAACTTAAGGTAAAAGTCAATTTTAAGTAAATTTTTAGGTAAATTCAATTATTTTTCAAAACCTCTATGACAAACTGATCGAAAAATTTATTATAAAACCGGTTTTTACCATAGTAAACGATTTACCTTAAGTTTGGCACGCCTCAGTAATTCAACTTGTCAAACCTTTATGGAAAACGACGAAAGCTTTTGTTACGGAAAATTTGACTAGCTGGCTTGTGCGGCGGTAACACAACTTGTCAAATCCTTTACGCACACAAATGGTCGGCAAATTTTTGTTTGTTTAATTTTCATTACGTGAATGAATTTTTTACTGGATAGATATAATATACATCATTAAATAAATTACCTTGTAATTTTAAAATCATGGTCGTTTAAAAATGGACGGCGTTTTTATTTGGTATTTGACGTTTCCTTCAGTTTGCACGCAATTTTTGGGTCTGTTAATTGACGCGACAACTATTTATCGCATTTTTACGTTAAGTGGTTACTAAGCGTATTGCATTGGTAAAAGTGGATTAATTAGTTTTGGATTTAGAATTTTCCAAATCAACAGCTATTTTCGGATATAGTTTTTGGCTTCAAAGTTTGCAAGCAAAAATGTTTTTCCCTTGCATTTTTCGTGATTTTAATTATATTTTAGCTTTATTTTATCAACTTAATAATATTTATGTCGATTTTGTAGTTTGAAATATCACTTTTAACATTTTAGTACAAACGTTTGTACTAAAAATTGGATTGGCTTCAGTCATTAGTTGGAAAGAAACATAAAACGGTAAACATATTTTTCACAGCAAATATAAAAATCCATTAATTGACAAAACAAAATACTACCCTGGACACAAAAATTAGTTTTAGTACAGCTGGTTTGGTGCGACGGTTATTCTCCAAATGTGTCTCAGTTAACTCTCCAACATATAATTATTTTTGAAAAATATTTCCTACTAAATTAAAACATTCCTGAAAACTAAATTAAAACACAAAAACATTTTTAATTAATTAATTGTTTATTTTTTGTTTGCTTTTAGAGTTTTATTTTTTAATTTTGTTTGTATCTATTGATTTTGATCTTCAAAATGTTTTGTTTGCATGTGTGCGTGTGGATTTTTAATATTTTTGTATTTTAATTATTATTATTTTTTTAAATAAAAAAAAATATAATTTAAACTATACATATTAAATTAATGTAATTTTATTAATTATACAAAATAAAAATCATAAAAATAGTGTGTATTTTCTAATAATAAAAAAATCGGATGGATTTTAATTTAATACAATTTGTGGGTGGTGTGTTGTTGTTTTTAAATAATTATAATATTAATAAAATATTTAATTAAATTATTTTTTGTTTTGTTTTCATTTAAATAGGAACAAATAATATATAGAATTATAGTAGGTAGTATTTATTTATATTTTAATTTACGATACGTATTTTTATTAAATTAATTTAATTATTATTATTAATTTATATATAGCATACATAATATATATATTTATTTAATTTAAATTAATTTTATATTTTATAGTAAATATATTTAGGAGAGATCACAAAATTAAAATAAAAAATCAATAAAAAAATAATAATAATTAATTGATTAATTAATTAATTTACCATGTTTATTTATTTTAATAAAATATTTTTTTAACATCATCGTCGTGGTTTTTGTGTATGTAATATTATGTATGTATTTTCATTTCATTTTGTTCTTTGGTAAAAAAAAATTAATTATTTATTTTAATTAATTGATTTATATTTATATATCCGTATGTGTGGCATATGTGTTTTAATATGGAATTAAGCGATTTATTTATTTTGTATGTATTTTATCGATTTTTATATTTTTTGAAAGCCAGAAATTTGATATCTTTTTGTTTTAAAAAAAATTAATTTATTTATTTTATTTCGTTTATTTATTGGAATGACTTAAATATTTAATTAAGTAATAATAAATATATTTAAAATTTTTTTTTTAAGTTTCTGTTGGCTATTTTTTAAGTTTTTCATTTATTTATTTATTATTTCCTTGTATAAAATAAATATGCGTGTAATAATAATTAATAATAATAATTTCTATAATATTAATCCTTAAAAATTATAATAGTAATAATAATAATTAATTATATTAATTTATATATAATATATATAATACATACGCGAACGTTTTCAAATTTACAAAATAAATTAAATAAAAAATTAATTAATAATTATAAATTAATAATACTCATTTTTTTGTTTTGCTTTTAATTATTAAAAAAATAAAATTATTTAAAATTAATAACTAGTAATAAATTATTTACAATTTTTTTTATAATAATTTATGTTAAGATAAAAGAAGACAGAGAGAGATAGGAAAGAGAGATAGATATTTAAGTAGATGGGAGAGAGATTTAATTTAACTAACTGGTGGAGAACATTTTAACTAAAACAACCGTAATTCTGAATTTGCAGAGATTCGAGAAACAAATATAAATATTATAAATAGAGAGAAAAAGGTTTTTAAATTAATAATAAATCAAATACTGTTAAAATTTAACGTCAAAATGGCGTCCATTTACCACGTGTTTTTAAATATTTATAGCTAATATTTTTTATGTTGTTTAGTTATAGTTTCAGCGGTGGGGGCGTTCGAAAACCCAATTTATTATTAGTATTTTGATATAAAAATGTATTTGGTATATTATGACTAAATTTATGATTACTATTATTGGCATTATGATTATGATGGTGACTATTCAATTTTCGCGTTCGATTACGATGTCGATTTTTGTGATTATTTAATTTTGTTAAATTATTACTATTTACAATAATACCAGTATTACTATTATAATTTATACTATTACTATTATAGTTGTGATTATTGTTATTATTATTATTATTATTACTATTGCTACTATGACTTAAATACCGTAACAAACAATTCGTTTCTTTGCGCCAATTCGATAGGGGCACACCCAACCGTTGACATTCGCGAGCGTATGCCGCAAAGCTTTCACAGTAGCATCGTCCCGTCGGGCATTCGCACATATCTTTTTGGCACGATTGATAATAGTTTTGCGGATTTAGTAGACTGCTGCACGTGTCGAATACGTCAGACTCTTTAAGCGGACGACACAGTACAATATTTTTCTTATTGCGGCATATCCGATTATTTTTTAGTAAATTTTCTTGTTTGCGTCCGCACGATTTAACGCCACCGACGCGCCACGAATTCGCAAACTTCCATACATCATCGTCACTCATGTTAATACCCTGGCGCGATATTAAATCGTCACGCCACACATTATTGTAGTTGCCGCATAGTCCGCACAGTTTGTTTTTATATTTGACCGGTGCCTGCACCTGCAGATAATTACTACCATCCCATAAAACTTTTACACCAATTTCACTGTCCAGCAGTATCAACCCGTCGGTGTGTCGTTTAATACTTAACTTTTTGCCGTGCTTAAAAGGCATCGGGACTCGTTTACCGTTCACCTTTACTCGTAATTTCTGACCCAAATTCACTTTGACGGAGCCAATTTTTATCGTCACTGTTTTCGTCCAAGCCGCATATTTTGTATCGCGCCCATCGTTCGTTACCCGTATGGAAAACGTATTATTCACACAATCCGATGTTAGTTGGTATTTACAGGTGCCCTGAAAACTATAAAATTTCCCGTCGAACGTTTTGTAGTGCGGATCACCGAATACGGTACATATACCCTCGGTCTCAACACATTTCGAACAGCACTGTCCGGCTGGCGTCACTAATGTTTCATTCGGTCGACATTTCGGTATAACACATTTTGTTTCCGCGCATCGTATCTCACCCGAATGACATTTACAGGAGCGACACGGATTTAAATTCCATGTCTCGTTATGCTGATACTGTTTACCGTCGTGGTGGCATGTCGATCGAAATTCAGCTATTTCGGGACATGTCGGACAGCAATCCGATGGACTCTGTTTTTGATATTCAGGTGCACACTCTAATACTGGGCAAGTATTTCGTTGGCATACTGACGTCCCGTTCAGACAAACGCAAGACGAACAGTGATCTGGCTTAAAATATTCGCTATTCACATGAAATCCCTTGCCTAGGATACATTTGCCAGGCACGGTCATAACTTCACGCTTTTCATTACATCGCGGACAGCATTCGCCTGGGGCTTTAATTTGTTTCGACACGGGACAATGTAGTACCGGGCAAGCCTTTTTAATACACATTAGTCGCTTGTTGGAACATTGGCATTTTACGCACGGGTCTTCGCTTAGTGTCACCTCGCGCCCGTTTAACACATTTTGGCCATTGAAGAAGCATCCTGGAAATAAAAAAAAACATCAAAATAATTATTATACAAATTTTAAAAGTCGCCGAAAGGAAAAAATTCCGCGCACACACACACACACACTCAATTTAAGATAAAATGAAACCATAATAATATATCCAATTTTGTATATATCGTTAAAACAAAAAAATCGATTCCGCGGTGGTCCAACCGTCTAACAATTTTTATATTTTAAAGTACACAATGCACAAAAGACGATAAAATAAATAATATTTATCTTTAAGACTTTTAGAGGTTTTATTATTAATTTGTAGAGCGCAGCATAATTTAGGATGATGATTCATCGAAAAAAAAACAGAAATACAACACACCACGCCTGCACCAAACAAAAGAAACAAGGATTAAGATAAGTTTGTTAAGAAAAAGCAATAAAAATAAACACACAGAGTAAATAGACTTAAGTCGATAAGTGGCTGTCGATTGACTAAATGATTAAGACGTATACCTTTTTTACTTTATATTTTTTAAGTTAATTAAAGTGAAACCCAATGCGCGCGGCTTGATTAGAACTACAAACTAATCTCAAAAAGTTGTAGAAACAAAAAAAAAAAAATTCCGGCCGAAATTTTTCATTTTGATTGACGTGTACAATGAAGATAATAATATATTGGTACTTTAAGATATCTTCCATCGTTAGTAAGTGAATTTCGGGTGGCTCGCAATTATATTGGACGCTGACGCATTCAAAGGCGTATATTGTTAATTTGGCTACACACATTTACTTAACTAAGTTAGATGGTTTACGTTGCTATAATAAACCGCAATATACTAATCGTAATGGAGACCTACATAAAAAAAACGCCAACAATTTTTTAAGCATGCTTAAGTGGAACGAACGCTTATCCAAATATTTGTGGTTAATTACTGAAATGCTGCAAAATAAACATAAAACACTCAAATCATGATGATTTGTGGTGATGTTCTTGTTTGGTGCAGAATACAACTGGCACATATTCTCTTGAATGCCTTCATCGTGTTATTGCCATTTTAAATGTGGCAGAGTTGAAATTTAATTTTATTTCAAATACTCAATTAGTTTGTCCAAATTGGTTTGTTTCATTAATAAATTTTACTACAAAAGTTTTGTCTAATCTATGTAACATTTTCAAAATTTTCAATATTTTATGTCATTTCGTATGCAATCTTCATTATCGTGTGGTAATCCCTAGTTTTGAAATTTCTTAGTATCAACTTCGGTGCAATTTTTTTAAATTTAGAGCAAAACTATTACTTTGATAATGAGTCTCAAGAAAGAATTGGGACGTTTGATAATTATTTGAAATTTCTGATCATAATTTAGATCATGAGCATGAACTACTTCATTGCCATACTGCTCATAAGATTGCTGGTTAAAATCGGTTGCAAAAATATCTCTCAGCCACTGTACCTAGTAACAATTGAGATAATTTAAAAGGACGATTCATCGAAGAAACGATTCATCGAAAAAGCCAATTTACCGAAAAAACAATTCATCGAAATGAAAATTAACAGAAAATGATAATTTACCGAAAATATTTCAAACGCTTCGCAAATTATTAAAATTATTAAAGGGTTATTTACTGAAAATTAAAATACTGAAATAAAAAATCCGGAAAAAATACTGAAAAAATAAGTCCCAATACTTTGAAATCCTGAAATTAAACATACATAATAACAAAATTTTCAATAAATTCGAAAAACTGAAAATTTTTGTTAACGATATTATAATTAAAACTGGTTAAAATAAATGAACTGTAACGACTAACGTTAAAAATATCGTTCAATATACCAGGGGCCGAATTTTGGTCGAAAAATTGGAATAAAAATTATGAGAATTACAGTTGTTTTGCTTACCTACTAGACCTAAACATTAAATCATATAATTGTTTGATACAAACAGCGGAAAAATTCAATATTTACGTCTAGACTAGTACGTAGGTGGGTCCCAGAAAAATTGGGCCCCAGAAAAAATTGAAAGGGCCCAGTTAATTTAATTAAAATAATATTGAAAACAATGAGCTGTTGTAAAGGAATTTAAGTATTTTAAATTTCGACAATTTTCTTTTCAATATTTTTTGTTTCAATATTTTGCAAAACATTATTTTCAGGATTTTTAGTTTTCTTCGTTTTCTGGATTTAACCCTACGTTTCTTGATTTTTTATTTTGCGACAAAAAAAGTTTTTTCATTTGGGTAATGTTTTTTTATAACTACACAGTATTTTTTTTATCAGAAGCTCGTGTTTCCTAGAAAATCAAATTTTTCATTCATTGCATATATGCAATATGAGGTGATTTTGATAACCAATAAGATTTCAAAACTTCTTATAGAGAATAAAAACACAAGGAACGTAACTTTCAAATAATTTATTAGAGAAAATAAATAATTCATTCAAAACGTGTTAAATAATAAAAATAATTAATAAAAAATAAAAATCCAATAACAATAAAAAATTCAATTGAGAATTATAAGTACAGTAAATTTATCATATGTACTTAAAAAATATAAAATTCATTTAGTTCTGGGCTGACATGTTGTAACATCACATTCTCGATATTTTATCGAAGTTTATGTCTCGCTTTCTTTGAACAAAATGTGACCATATTTCAAATTGTATACCATCTACCAGCCTTCTAGATTGAAAAATTGTGATATTTCTACTTCATTTCAATCGCCAAATAATTTGTTTTCGATACTTGAACGAAGTTAGACAAGGACACCTTGTTCACATTTGTTGTACTCGTAGTAGGTTATGATAGCAATACGAAAAAAATAATTCATTAACGAAACAGCTGCCCATTTCAGTTTAGGAAAAAGAGATACACACTTCGAAAAAGAATCAAAAATGTGATGTTACAACATGTCAGCCCTGGATCGTTGTTCTTTATCACATTTATCACAATAGGTAGGTAATTTCAGTCAATTATTTGTGTTATTATTATATCTATACGTGAAATCGTTTAAAACAATTTCGGTCCTTGTTAATGCATCAAGTTGTTTCACATTTTTCACATGTTATGTAAGTGTAACAGTCTTTTGCAGTCTTTTTTAATTCCAGTTTAGCCAGTGACCTACAGCATCCGGCCTTATCTGGTTTACCGATATTTTCGAACTCGTTGCATTTTTGCGTTTGAGCTCTAGTTTTTTGTTTATATCGGACGGCCTTCCAATGATAGTTTGTTTTCTGTTGGTATTTACATAATACTTCCAAGTCTGTAATTTGCCAAGCTTAAAATTTGTATTTTTATGTTGTTGTTGTATTGTAATGGTTTTGTTGTGATTGTTCCGTACATTGGTCTATTTCAGTATATCTCGAATTAATCATCTATAATTCAAATTAAATTCTAATTTAAAATTTGCTTTGGATTTACTACAGTTACGTTTAAAAGGTGATAGAAGATATGCATGCACCATTTTTTAGATCTTAGCAGTATTTTGTACCTTCCGATAAAGCTGTCGAGAAGATCAACACCTCCCATGTATGCGTTGTATTTTTTGATAATATGCGGGCAATCAATTTTTATTCTGGTCTTATTTTTTTATCATACCTGTCCGAAGTTTCAATCGGATTCTGACCAACGATGTTTGAGATCAATGTGACCAAATTTTTGTCCTTCCAAGCAACGGTTGTAATGTTCCTCTTTTATAAACTTTCATTTCCTTATCATTGGGGAGTTTGATATTTGGAATCCTATTCCTAGGTATGGTTCCCAAGCACAAAATTAGCTGTTTCGATAATTCAACTATCAGTGGTACCGATGAATAACAATTATCGAAGAATATTTGATAATTCTGGTGTCTTAGAATTTCTCGTGCCATACGTATTACAATATTTGCACTGGCAGCAAGGTTTTTCTCGGAAGAATATCTTTTGCTGTCATCGTTCTCTTGTCCTGAGTAAATCTCGAAGTTGTACGAGAAACTTGATATGCCAGAAAGCACAAATAATTTGAACCCCCATTTATAGGGTTTGTTAGGTAGGTACTGTTTAAGTCCACTTTTTTCTTTAATGGAACATAGCTGTTCATCTACAGCTAGACAAGACTCCAATGGAATTTTTCTGAAATTCTGTAAAATTTCGATGACTGGTCAAATTTTAAAGGACGGTCATAATTTTGATGCTCTCTTGGCAACTCTTTTTCATTATTATTAAAGTGAAGATTAGACTGTAGCCGTTCAAAATTTGGCAAAGACATAGTCTGTTATATAGTTTGATTGCCTACAAGATAGTTCCAATAGCGACAGCAGTTAGGAATTTGAATTACCGACATTAAAATACATATTCCCAAAAACTGTCGTATTTCTAATTAATTGGTATTAGTTATTAACGTTTTTTTGAGTTGCATATTTATTAGATTCATCGACAATCAATTTTGTCGAATCTTTATCAAAAAAAAAAAAAAAAAAAATTAAAGCATGCATACGGTGTGGATAAATCCAAATATTCAGCAGGAAGAGACTAATTTCATTTGCATCTTTTAAAAAATCTTGACATCTAGGGATTTCATTGTCATCAACAAAATCAATAGGCAAATTTACTATACCAAATACCTCCTCTTGCACTTCATTGTCGCCATCGTTGTCGTTTTCATCGTTTCGTCGAACTTTTTGAACCAAAAATTCCACATCTTCATTTTCGGCACCTTCATCACCATCATCAATTAACTCATCTTCGCTATCTGTCCAGACATCGATTATTTGCAAGATTTCTGCTTCAGTCAGGCCTTTCTTTCTGCTCATCCTATAGTATAATAAAAAATGCAATGTATGTGGTTTGTCTGAAAAATTTTTGATTGCATATATGGAAGATTACGTGAAAATGCTCCTTAACTTAATTACTCCATATTAACGTGATCTTGCATAAATGCAAGTATTGCACATATGCATAACTGAATTTTTTTTTCAAACGTCACTTTATCTTGCATATCGGCAATATAGATGTTTTAATGCTGTTATTTCATAAATAATAATAAATAATTAAGAAGAATTTTATAATCGTCCGTGAATTTAATTTGTTTAAGAATTTTTTTCGGCTTTTAGGACAAAATATTATTTTAATGGACACCCATACAATGTTTACGACTATTTTAGTCGCAGAAAACAAAGAGGCCATTTATTAACAATATTTCTACCACAAAAGTAGAAAAAATACACTCCCCTCCCCCAAACCTTTAACCCCAGGGCGTACTTGTGCATACCCTTTTGCAAGGGTTTGTGTTCTTTGTGTACACAAGTACGCCCTGGGGTTAAAGGTTTGGGGGAGGGGAGTGTATTTTTTCTACTTTTGTGGTAGAAATATTGTTAATAAATGGCCTCTTTGTTTTCTGCGACTAAAATAGTCGTAAACATTGTATGGGTGTCCATTAAAATAATATTTTGTCCTAAAAGCCGAAAAAAATTCTTAAACAAAATAATAAATAATGTTTTATAGGTAATACGAAATCAATAAGCATTTATTTATGATAATAATACTTACTTTAGCATATATTGTCTATTTTACAGGTGTTTACAGAATAAAGTGTAAGAACACACACTACTCGACGAACTACACTTTAGACTTATATGAGGAATTATGGTTTTGGCGCCAAAATTTGACATTTTATTGATATGTCCCCAATAAACAAATTTTAAACCACATAATAACTGAATATAAAACGAACTAATATTACAAGCAAATCTTGTGTTTCATTATATTTTAGTATATTGTTAGATACATTGTAGATATGACAATTTCAAATCAGTTGAATTCCGCCTTTTAAAGCACCAATCGGAAGGCTGAATAAAGGTTCTCGATAAATTGTAGTTTTCGGTGAATTATTGTTTTCGGTGATATGTCGTTTTCGAAAACAGATGAGAACAAACCATTTAAATCAGAACTTCGACACAACGAGGCATTCAGAAATTATTAGCAAATTGAAATCGAGAATGCCAAGGGTAGAAACCCAAAACAAAATATTTCAGTGATATTGACACTTCTGTGTGAATTTGACTCCGCCCTTTCCCAATAGGTATCGTTACTAGTTCTGCTTACGTATACGTACAACTGGTATTCTATATAGTACTTGATATCAGCTGTCAAACGCAGTATGCGATATATGGTTGAAATGTACACAACTAGAATTGTTAACTCCTTGAAAACGTCGAATTTTATTCCAAATAAACATCATTTGCGGGAAGTTTTGTTAAATTATTTTATTGCAAAAAAAAAAAAGCGCAGCGGAAACTTATCGCTTCGGTTGTGGAAATTTACGATGAGCATGCTCCATCGAATACAACGTGCAAATAATGCTTTCGACATTTTAAAAATGATGATTTTAGCGTTGAAGGTAAAGAGCATGGAAAACCATTCAAACAATTTGAAGATGCTGAATTGGAAACATTATTGGCTCGAACGTCGAAAAACAATTTGTGGAATACTGCTTGAATACTGAGATGAAATATGAATTTATGAGAATCCTAAACGCAAAACATTTTGGGTGAAGCCAAATGAAACTGGTCTCTCGCAACTAAAGCTAAGGTTATGCTCTGTTTCTGATGAGATCATCAATCGCGATTTCTATCGACGACAACTAATATGTTTGAAGCGAGCTATATTTGAAATAGACACAACAAATTAATTTTGCAGGTCGACAATGCAAAAACACATGTTGTAGACGTTAATAAAAAGTATTTAAAAGGACAGGGCTGGGAAGTTCTACCTCAACCGCCGTATTTATCAGACATACCTCCTTCATGTTACTATTTATTTCGGTCGATGAAGTCGTCCCTTTCTGAACAGCGGTTCAGTACTCGTGCAGAGATCGAAAATTGGCTTATTGATTGGATCGCCTCTAAACATCAGAGTGTTGATTTTTGTGGTTATTTTATTAATATTGAATTGGTAAGCGCATGCGCGTCATTTTGTTTATATATATTTTTTACTTGATGTGTCAAATGCGGTTTCGTGTTATTCAGATATTTCAAAATGAAAAATCAAAATCACATAGCAAACAATCGGTTCTACTGCTCAAAGGCAAGCGAATAGAAGAGGTGAGGTAGACGTCAGCATCATAAGTATTCAACCGGTTCAACCCGAACTTTTTTTTTCATCTAATTGTCATTGTAAAATTGACGAACAGTTTGCACAGACACATGAGAGAAAAAATATAATACAAATATAAAATTCTATATTATACCCTGTATATGTACGCACAATTTTTTTTTTACTTTAGGTTTCCGATAGTAATGGTGTTTGTGATTGTTCTGTATATTGGTCTATTTACAGTATTCTCGAATTGGAAATATACCAATATACGGAACAATCACAAACACCATTACTATCAAAAACCTAAAGTAAAATTTAATAAAATTCGTAAACACGAAAAGTTAGTTGCAAAAATAGAATATAGATGATAAATGTAAAAAAGAATCAAATTTCGTACGCTACGCAGTAATTCGCTACTAGTACAACTACATGGTATTGCTCTATATATATAGACAATATTCCAATGTAATTAGTACAACGTCAGTCGTCGTGACCTGATGAGAAGGCTCATTTTTTCAATCCAGTAATCTCATCCGTTCGAAACTGATTGTTGAGAGTCTTACAAATTTTCCATCTATAAATCAAAATTCAAACACATTTATTGGTCACCTCACCAGCTTGCGTTGTCCGTTTTGGTACAAAATCGACACTCAGGATTTCTTTAGAGAGGGAATTCGGTTACCGATTCGATAAATAATTCTTTCATTTTCTAAACAAGAAAATGTGTTTTATTTTAATCAAAAAGGGCGGAGTCAACACAATTGGTATCCAAAAAAAAAAAAAATATGTAAAAGAACATCAAGCTAAAACTATTTCTGAACAAAAAAATAACTAAATTGGCGAACAATTTTTAGTGTGTTTGAAGATGAGTGTCGCTGGTCTAGGTCTGAGTTATTTTGTATAGAAAAATGCATCAGGAAACAATTTCAATTAAATGGTTATTCACCGATTTAAGTGTAAATTGATCGTGCCATCAACAATTTTTGAAGTCAAGTAGGGCGCTGCCTAATCGTGAGCATCTTCGTAGTTGAAAATCTTTGAATACTTTCAATTAGATCTCACGTTGCCTTAACTACTTTTTACATTAGAACCAGCTTTCGGCAAAGTTAACTTCTAACCACTTTACCGATTAAACTTATTATATATATTTCACAATTGCGAGTGTGGCAAAGTGGTCAGCATGCTTGCTCCAGCGACCGGAGGTCCCGGGTTCGATTCCCGGTGGTGACAAGGAAAAAAAATTCACGGTTGGTTCAGGATCAGTGAATTAATCACTCATTATCCGCAATGAAAATATGATTATGAAACCTCATTTGAGGCGGCCAAATCCCTTGATGAGATATAGTACCAGAGAGAAAGAGAGAGGGTGTAAAATTGTATATTTAAGATTTGCTACATTCTACAGCCCTTGCAAATTTGCAAGCAGCCACAGATTTTTTTTAAATATTTTGATCTTTGTAATATCTTGACCATAGCGTCCCATGTGGACTTAGGTCGGCGATAGATCGTCGTCGAGGAAAGACGTGTTTTGTCTCTCCTCGAAATAAATAAATAATTTAATTTAAATGTGTTTAATAAATAAATATATATGTATTGATAGTTAAATAAATAATAATAGTATAAATAATAATTTTTCTAAGTTAATAAGTAAAGTGAAAAGTTTTACATAGCTATTGCATATTTGTATTAATTTGTGTATGGTGTGGAATGTGGTGTACAATATATCCATAACAATTTTCGTTTATATGTATGTATTTTGATACCGTTATTTGAATGCATCTTATACAGCTATGCTACACACAATTTTGGTTTCTGGATTCAAACTATTGCGCAATAGATTTTAATTTTTAATTTTAAACCCTTATTTTAAATAAAATCATTAAATTTTTTTGTCTTGTTTTATTCTTTTCTCTCGAAAATAAAATTTAAATAAAAATCTACATCTCAAAAATGTCCTTAATTTTTTTTATTTTCATTTCAATTTTTTTCATTTTGGATTCACGGTCAAAATTTTTACGTCGCAGCTGCGTAATAAAATTTTTGTCCGTGAATCCAAAATGAAAATAAAAAAATTTAAGGACATTTTTGAGATGTAGATTTTTGTTTAAATTTTATTTTCGAGAGAAAAGAATAAAACAAGACAAAAAAATTTAATGATTTAATTTAAAATAAGGGTTTAAAATTAAAAATTAAAATCTGTTGCGCAGTAGTTTGAATCCAGAAACTAAAATTGTGTGTAGCATGGCTGAATGAGATAATATGTAAAATATTTTAAATTAGTAGCAAAAATAATAAATTTGCAAATATGTAATAATTTTAATTGAAAAATAATCATTTTTCTATTTAGCCGTTTCTAGCAACGACTAAATAGAAAAATGAATATTTTTCAATTAAAATTATTAAATAATTGCAAATTTATTATTCTGACTACTAATTTGACATATTTTACATATTATCTAAGTAATTTAAGTCAAAAATATGCTGTAATTAATTCGTAAATGCAAAATCTGTTTTTAGAAGTCGTCCGTAGATATTTGTATGTGACGTCGCTTTAAGTCCTATTTATAGATAATAATTTTTTTTTAATTGTTCTGCGCAGCTTTCAGTGATGTAGAAAAAAAAATTTTAAAAACTTTGATCAGTTTTCAATTTAATGGAACTTTGAATTAATTCTTAGCTTATCGAATTAAATATCATTTTAATTTTTAAAGCCTAAACTTTGTGTTTTAATTGTATCCCAAAATTCCTATTCCATTTAAATACAAATAAAATGTAAACAATGAACATGAGCCGCGTTCTATTGGCGTTAGCAAAGTACTTGTAAGTACTTGTGAGTAGATATTCAATGGAACGCAAATTTGTTAGTTAGTGCGTGTGAATGTGTTAAAAAAGCTGTTAAAAAATAAAATTTTGACAGTAAATATACGTTTTTTTTATATCCTATAAATCTATAAATTTTGACAACCATGTTAAAAGTTAATCATAATCTCATTCCTTCTCGTTTTTAGTAGCTATCGGGAGACTTAAATTAGCTTGACAGAACTTGTCGCCGAAAAATTGATAAGCCGTATGCGTTATGTAAGTATTCTTGTGTATTATAATGTAATAAAATAATTGTATTGTGTATATTGGAAAAATATTTTTTACATACTGTTGTAGGGACTTATACTGAACGAGTCGTTCTTCTAAAAACAAGAATCAAACGGGACGATATGTTTATGTCGCAAAACGTCAACATAAGCGCAGGATGGAGGTAAGATCTAATTGAACAGTATGAAGTATTACTTTCATATTGTTCGTAAATTAATTGCTTTATTCATTTTAGAAAAGTTGTTACAGATTGCGGGACAAGATTAGGTACTGACAAAAGCCATCTAAGCTGTAAGCAACAGTGAAATTCGCTTATGAAAAAGTACAAGGTCAGTATTCGATAATATATAATTGGCATCTTTGTTAATTACAGTCTTTTTTTATACTAAACTCAGGCAAGGCATCAAGATGACAAAGATGATTGGCCATATTTCGAAATAATCGATAATTATGCAAAAAAAGACAATTTCCATCCTCCTTGCTTACTAGACAATGTCGTCGGTGTCACAAGAAATAAGCATAATAACTTAAATAAAATAGACGATAGACGATCACTTTCACCTGAAATTTTACAGGAAAGTCAGAGAAGTCCTGCACCATCCACATCAAGTGACATATCATCATCAACATGAAAAAGTACGCCCGCATCATCTAGCTATCAAAAGAAATCGATTTCGTATGAGCAATATCTGGCCAGGCTGGAGAAGCGAGATCGCAAATGGTTCAAAAGAATTATCCGGATATTGACGTATTAACGCTCTTGATCCGATTCAGAATAGACGCAATTCTCGATTAGTGATTTCTGAAATGATTTATCAATTAGTGATATCTGATTTTGTCCCGAATTTTGAAACGAGCGACTCATTTAAAATGACTGAACAACAAATTCTATATACTCAGAAATAAAGTGCAAATAAAAATTATAACTATAGGTTATTATATTGAATGAATTTTTATTTTGATATTTTATAAAAAATTGAATTATTTATAAATTAAAATATATATTATTAATAGCAGAACGAATTTATATTGAACACGCGATTTTTATAAGCGACTCATAAGAACATTTCGGAAAGTAATAGCGTCCTCTGAATCTGCGTCTGTGTTAATGATGCCATCACCTGGGAATAAATCTGAAAAACGTTCATAATCCGTGCCTTCTCCAAAATCACCACCTGATACGCAAATGTTGTGTAACACACATGCGGCAAAAATTGTTTTAATGCTGTTTTCAATTTTAAGTTTCTGGCCCTACTGTGTGCTTTGTTGAATTGTTTTGTTTTCCAGTGGGGTTTTTAAACGGAGTTATTACAGATATTGTCTGAAGTTGGCACGGGTAACCACTATCGTCTAATAAAAAGCAGTTATTATTCGTGTAAGTGCCATCTTGGTATAGTCGACTCTTTTTAAAAACGCATGTGCCGTGCATTAAACCAGGAAATCCAACAAATACATCATTAAATATATGGCTGCTATTAACGACCGCTTGACATTGGATGGAATATAATTTTTTGTAATTCAAATATTCGTCGTGTTTCCTAATTGAACTCTTTATTCTAATGTGACAGCCGTCAATAGCACCTATGGCGTTCCCGGAATTTGACGTTTTGGACCGTTTATTGAATTTTTCCCCAATATCTGCATGTTCGATTAACTCGGTTGTTTTATAATGTGTCTCATGTACTCGACAAAGTAATCCAACACTTTGTGTATTATTCGCTTGACCGTGAACCTAAAAATTACGAAATTATTAGTTATATCTTCTACTGGTATAAAATTTCAGAGAATATACCGACTAATACCAACAAAGCCTCCAGTTACTCGGTAACTACAATCTGCAGCCATCCAATATAAAAATACAATGACTTCATACTTATTATCCTAGCCATGTTGTTTTGGGGGGATAAGTTCTACGATTTTTTGAAAGCTTTCGGAATTAACACGGAGATGTTCCTGGGTTTTACTTGTAATTTCGTTCAAAATTACGTCATCGAAAAATACCCGCAACTTACAATATTCTATTGGCTAAAACGATAGAACGAATATCATTCTACTATGTCCATAAATGAATGTAAAATAAATTCTAAATGTTTACTTCTTTAGTTTTCCTTCAATAATTAGGTAAAATAATTGGTAAATTACGTTTCCTATAGTTTAACAAAATTAAAAGGAGTAGCACAAAGTATTTTTTATCTGCTGGAGCGCGATTCATTTCGTTTTACTGCTGGCGCTGTCAAAATTGTAATGGAAACTATTTTTAACACATTGGCACAGTAAATTTAAATTAATACTCTAAAACATTTTCAACACGGTTTCGTCTGGTGGTCAAAATTTTAACTATTATTATTTTAACACATTGACACACGCACTTAGAAGTAAAACATAAGAAAACAAAAAATTTTATTGAGTAGTTATGAATAGCCAGAAGTACGTGCGAGTACTTTACTAACGTCAATGGAACGCGGCAATGAATTATTATACTTAATACATCACTGTGTATCCACCATATTTTTTCTGCGCGAGAACTGTCAGAATTCCAGCGAGGTTTGAATACTACTATAGGACTGTTTTGATTGTAAAGGATGCATAAGATAAATGTTTTTTCGTTTTTCATTGTTTTTGCATATTTTATTACATAATATGTACATAAGTTTTTCCAAAATAATTTTTTTTTAAGTACATATATATGTAAACACATATTTATAACCCATGAAAGTGTAGAGTAGAAGTATTCCCATGTTATGGGTTATCCGAATATAGTATGCGCGAGAAAGGGTTTTTTTCAATTCTGTTCTTTTTGTTACACTCGCTAACAATTTTTGCTGTTGTTTTTTGAGGAGAGATGCATGTTTTGGTGATCTACGAGTATTTTTTGTTTAGTTTGGTAATTTTAGTAATTTTGAATCCTACCTTTCGTTTTGTATACTTATTTACTCGTATGTGTATTAAATTTTACATGGAGATTAGTAAATTGGAGGTTTATGACGGGGATATCCATTACAATAACCACCGAAAATGTGATTTTGCGATGTATGTAGCTCACAACTAAACGCAAGATCATATCCTATAGAATGTGGTTGTGTTTGGTTTTGACATAAGCCGCGTTGCTTTCGTAAATCCCATTTAGCTTAACTTTTGATTCTGAAAACAACAACTTTTGTATTTTAATTTTTCATTTTATTAATATTTATGTTATTTTTATATTACATATTTTATGAAATAGTACAAATTAAATTCGGTATTTTGCTGGCAAATAACAGATGCCAAATGTCTTTTTTTTTTAAACAAGATAACAACCCTTCAAAAAAAGTAGAATAAATAACCTTGCGGTCAACACCATAACCATAAAATGGTTTTATTTCCCCTAAACCTAAAATTTTTTGGCTTACATTAAAGCCAATTCGGCTTTATACAATGCAATTGTTGTTGTAATCTTTTTTGGCTTTGCGAAAGCAACGAACCTATAGATTGTTATGTGGTCGAATATTTATGGTCGTACGCTAAAATGTTTGAGCTATAGGATTACACGGTACGTTTGTGATCTATCATGGATCATCGCGGCTTGGTAAAGCATAGGTTTTGTTGATTGGTGATGGGGTGGGTGTGGCATTTTACTCTAGAAGAGTGAGTATCGAGTACTCCTGGATAAAAATTACACATTATTCTTGGTACATTTTATTATGATTATTCATAAAAATGGTAATATTCCTTCATCCAAGTATTCAGCGTTTGAGAAATAAATTACATATTGTATTTTTATTTTTATTTGATTAGAAATTTAGAGTTATCGAGGTTTATCAAGTGTATATTATTAATTAAGCAAATTTATTTAGTGTCTCTAATGAAAATTTTTGATTACAGAAGGTTTTTGAAGCTGTGGTACCTTCTAATTAAAAATCAAACTGTAATTTAAAAGTTAGAAGAGCAGACAAGATAGGGATCAATAATGACTATTGGGTTTACTAATAAATTTGATATCTCACGGATATTTGATTTTTGAAATTACAAATAGCTTGAAAGCTACAGAGTAAATTGGAAATCCAGTTAAATATTGCTGTACTTAGATAGTTTTTCGGGGATCATGGCATTTCTTTCATTATGCTGGTTTTTTTCATTTTATGATTTATAATATATAATACTGTTTTAAATTTATTTATATATACAATATTGACAGCCATAGATTTTTTTCGAATGCTTTATTTTAAAATTTACTTAGTCATTTATTTTACAATCCAAGCGTTGAACAATCGATTGGGTTATTTGGTTATCATAAATCCTACAGCGGTGTTAGCTACTTATTATTAATTCTGTCAACTTACAGATTCCAGATTACTTTAATAGTTTTATTTAATTCAGGTCCATTTTGTTTAAGTATTGGAATTCTAAAACTATATGCCAAACATTCATTATTAATATATTACCTTAAATATTTCAGATTAGCTCTTTTTGTAATCAGATTTCATTTGGTCATTTTTTTATTTTTAAACATATTTATATTAGATTAGGGATGACAAGGACAAGTGACCTTCACATTATATAGTTTGTTTTTTTTATTTAACTGATTTTAGAAATAAATCCATTAACATCAGGTTCACAAAGATTCTATCCGTTAAAAAGGTGAAAAGGTCGTGCGCTCCTTTCCTACTTTTATATGAGTACTACAATATTTGGTGGCTCTGTGCGCGTATTGTTGAAATCGGCGAATTATAATTTGCATTAAAATTCTTTATATTATTCGAATTTTTCGCCGGCTACTTTAATCATTTTTTTTAATTTGCTTGCAAGTCTTCTATTATTTGAGGGAATACACTTGCTCTCAATAGTTCCGTACTCGGCTCTGAAACCAAATTGATGATTAGGTATGATATTTGATAGTTCCAGTTTAATATTTTCGATAATTGCTTTTTGGTGTAGTTTCGAGATAATTGGTAGTAGGTCTATTGGCCTATATGACAAGACTATGGTAGGATCCTTTCCAGGCTTCGGGATCAGTTTTATAGTTGACAAATTACAACACTCAGTGATATATCCTGATTCATAAATTGAATTGAATATTTGAGCCAATCGTCCAAAGGAACACTCAGGCAGTTCCTTAAGCATTTCATCTGTAACTCGATAATACCCAGGGGCTTTCTTTAATTGAATTGATGTGCAATAATAAACTTTACTAGTCGTTTCTTTATCTTGAATTTCCACTCGGGTCAGCGAATACTTTAGCTTTTTCCTTGTGATCCACCGTTAGAAAGACAAATTGGCGGGTGTGCTTGCTGAGGCCTAATTTGCATACAATCCATTTTGCTTTTATGTAGTAGGCTTTGCACTTTTTACGCTATTTGCCGTAGGCACTTGGCGAAACACACTAATACTTAATAAACACATTTTATTAAACACTTGTTTTTTTTTTTTTTTTTATTTCGCAAAATTATATTTTTGAATATTTTAATTAAAAAATTAATTCAAAAAGTTTAAAAAATCACTCGATCGATTTCGACTTGTTAGGTCATCATCAGGAGTATCTACATACTCCTGATGATGACCTGGAGTAGATACTCCTGATGATGACCTAACAAGTCGAAATCGATCGAGTGATTTTTTAAACTTTTTGAATTAATTTTTTAATTAAAATATTCAAAAATATAATTTTGCGAAATAAAAAAAAACAAATTTTTAGTAAAATGTGTTTATTAAGTAGTAGGCTTTGCAATTTTTATTCAGCCCGGCTAAAGTTATGTTGCGAGACTGAAATAGCTGCGTTGACCAGTTTTCGATAGCAACGTTTATATCGTTAGTCGACCGCAGTGTAGATGTCAAGTCGATATGCGAACCTATGTGCATCTTGCATTTCAACCAGCTAGTGAAGGTGTTCGTTAGATGGCTGTTTGTAGAACATGAGTTTTGGTAAGCCCAGTAATGTAGTTGTGGTTTAGGCTGTATTATTCCTCAGTTTATTTTACCTGTGACTGCAAAATCAAGGATGTCAGGAATTTTTCGACGATCAGTAGGCCAATAAGTTGGATTGTCACACGATGTGCTTTAATTTGTGAATATTTGAATTTTTATGAATTTTCTTGTCTAGGGTGCTCCTTCCATGGTTGCGGTACAACTCATTATTGGGACATGCCTGTTTATGTTCTTTTGCGTTGCAATGATGTATAGAAGGCCACTGTACGGCATCTTCCTATACAAATTTTGGCTCCATCTATCACAACGATTTTTTTTTGACAGAATGGTATAGTTGGTACGTAGTTCCATTCAATTTCAGGAAAGTTTTACTTCATTTGAGCTATCCTCGGTTATCTACAAATATTTCAATTTTTTCTATGCAGCTTAGGGTTATAGTGGAACTGTTTGAAACACAGCCTGGATAAAAGATGTGTTACATTTAGCATAACTTTAGAATTGTTAGAAAGCTCTTGCTCGGAACAACACGGTTGTTTTTAACTCCAATAGCAGTATCAACCCAATGTATGTTACTCTTCCTTTAAACAATTTAATTTGCTTGTATCAAACTCAAAGTTACCAACTTTAGGATTATGAAAAACACCTGATGTTTTGATCGTATTATTATATCTTTTTTCAGTATCCGTAATCCGAACAGTCCAAAACCAGTATTTTTTCAAATGAGCTCAGTTAGCGACAGCCCCGACGATGTTTCTCCTTGTCTAAACTTGTCCAAATTGTCCTTGTCAAAAACAAATTGTCTCGTTTGTATAACGGCTGCTTCCAGTTATGATCCAACATGTAATGCAGTATATTGGACCATTGCATCTCGTAGAAGCCCTTCGTAATGTTTTATCCCGTTTCAAGAACGTATCAAGCGAAAGTAGCCGGCTTTAATTATAACGTCAATTTCCCTGCACCTAGTTCAACTCGAATGAGCAAGGTGTACGAGTCTTTGGTGAACCCACTGTGGTCAATTTATCTTTCTGGGATTATATTATCAGTAGATTATCGAATACCATGGCTTTAAGTTTCATTTTTGAACGGAGTTTTGAATCTTGAATATAATCTTAGTTCTGCCGTGTGATAGCATATCTCGCCTTGATTTCCTGATATTTTAACCTTGTCGCATTGAGTTATAATGATGCCTTAGTAATGAAATGATGCTTGAAAGCCTCGAACAATTAATATTTTGTAGAGCGAGCCTTTGCCTTAACTCAATTATTTGAACTATACATAATTGAATGAAATTCTGTGGCGTTTTCTTTTTAATTTAAAGATGATTAGGGGATTCCAAGAATATTTGTTGCTCTCTCACAGTTTCTTCTCCAATCTTTGATAGTGGATAGTAAATTCTTATTCAGATTGGACGAAATATTATTTTTAGAACAACTGCACGCAAAATTTTTTAAATAGGGCAGCTTTTTGGTTGCAATATCTGCCGGACTGACAGTGTAATTTTAAATAAACCGCATGTAACGTAATTTCGTCCGTAGTTTAAAATCTCCAATATACAAAACAAAACCTAGGCGATTTTCCATGTACTCGCGCTGTCAAATAACAAACTTTAGTTTCAGTTAGTTTATTTTGGCCAGATCACGTGTCACGCACCAAACAATGTTGTGGATGCATCACAAAGAATGAAATAAAATATAACCACATAATTATATTCTCGTAATTTATATCATGGACATCCATATTATATTATTAACTGATACTGATCAACATCATTTTCCATAGAGCGTATTAATTCCATGTAAAATAAAAAAATGCAACGTCAAGTGACATTTTGGCGCCAATTAATTATGATACACACATTTTAACAAACACAAAAGTGGCGTCAATTAGCGATGAATTTAATTTCCAACGATTAAAATTAATTGTGACTGCGCTCGCGGTAATAATGATATGCGATCGCCAATTTTTATATAAAAATGATCATCTCGATATGACGATCATCATCATTTACCGTGTTGTGTTCGCGTTCTCTTTATCTAACGCGCGCGCGCGCGCACCCCTCGATCAAACTAAATAAAAATACGTAAATTAATTAAAATATATTTTTTTTTTCATATTACACATTCTCGTATTTTAACCATAGCCATAAGATGTTGATGCGTGTGTGTGTGTGTCTTTCTCAAGAATTCCAAAAAAAAAAAATAATTGTATTTTTAATCAGATCGATTAATCAAATTATAAAATCTGTCACAACTTACAGCCGTATATAAATTCCAATTTCCTACTTAAAAAATTAATATTTTTTTTTGTTGTTCTATCTAGGCGCGCACATAAGAAACGATCGATTAGCATTCGGAATAACGATCGCTGAACATATGTATTATAATCAGTGCTGCCAGATTATTTTTTATAAAATCTTTTAATTTGACAAAAAAAATCTTTTTTTCGACCAAAAAATCTTTTTTAACGTTTTATTTAATATTTGTTTAGGATTATGGCCAGTTGTACACTTGAGCTGTGTTCTTTGACACATGTGAGCTGTTTTAATTTTACAGATTATTTTATTTTCGCCTTGGGGTTAATTAATTAGCTCACATTGCCCAGAGAATGTGTTATGTGAGCTATATGTTCCTAACCCACAGGTTTAAAAACGAAATTAAATAAATTGAGGCGTACGAGTATCTTGAGCTAAGCTTAACGAATTCGGTTTCACTTATTTAGGCATTGCAAAGTAAACCGAGAAGCAGTGATCCTTAAAACATAGCTCACTTTGCTAAAAAACGTAACTCAAGTGTGCAACGGGCCGGGCCTAATGGTCTTTAATGACCGTGCCGCCATATGTCATTAGCTGCGTTGCTTTCGCAAATCCCGCTTAGCTTCAATATTAGAAGCCAATTTTGGTTTCATATAAAAAATAAAAATTTCTGTCAAGGAGAAAATGTGTAATTGTTCATTTTAGAATTGTACAAAGATGAACATTTTAAATAAAATCTTTTTATTTTGGAAAAAATCTTTTTATCTTTTTTGTTGACACAAAATCTTTTAAAAAAAGATAAATCTTACGATCTGGCAGCACTGATTATAATGTGATCAGACACATAAAAAAGGGCGCTTCTACATACATCTCATCGATCGATAATTAGTTCAAGATCATAAAAATGTCATACAAACATTATATACTTACATGATGATCTTTAAAAAAAAATAAAAAAAATTAAAGATCATTATAATTCTTTTGTTTTCTCAATCATGCTGACATTCAGAAAATTAACATTTTGTTGGTTGGATTTTTTTTTAAGCCAGGTAGGCATACACAGAAAAGAGATAAATTTTTAAGATAAGACCAGCATACACCGGAGAAAAAAAAATAAAATTCATAACCGAATTCAAATCGATCGATCGAAACATAACTTTTTAATTTATTTTATACGATTTTAATCGTATAATTCTTTTGTTTTTCGTCTTATTTTTGTGCCGTGTTTATATACGATCATCCCGTGTGATCGTATCTCATTTTAGTACAGATTAGAGATCATAAATATCGTAAATATGGTTTATCCATTTGATTTATCGGAGCTCGATCGACAACCCTTTTTATATATTTTTGTATCTATTTTAAACATCGGTATTTCGGTTTATCGAATTTTAAAGATCATTATAATATGATCGTGAATATTTACTTTTGGTTAACTAATAGAGATGTCAGGTTTTGTGTTTTTTTTTTTGTATTGGGAGGTTTAATTTTATCGAAATTAGATAAATAACAAGGTGAACGATCGTTATGGGATGAACAAGTGATCGTATCGATCGAGAATTAGTTATTTCTTTTATTTAGTTTGGTTTGATTAAAGATTACTTATTTTTGATAAGGTTTATAGTTTTGAAAAGGTTGACGGAAATTAGCGCTGCGGGATTTTTGAGATTTATGTGAATATACATTTTATAAAAAATAATTTTTTACTAATGATGAGAGAGCTGCGTACGGTGCGCGCGAGGCGAGTAATATTTTTTTAATGCCACGTATTGGGTGGTTTGTTTCCATATCGTGTCTAGACGTTCCCACGAGATTATACCGCACGATAACCATGACATTGAGAAAGTCAATAAGATTTAAATATGTATACATTTTCATCTTATTTGCTATTCATTAAAAAATTAAAACACAAAAGATCCAAATTACATACTTCAAACTACTTAAAGGGAAATATCTGTATAATGTACAAATACTCGATGGTCTGATATATATATATATATATACAGACGTGTACATACAAAGAGATGAATGGCGATAACTGAAAAGTCCCGATGAGATTTGTAGGTACAAAAAATTATTTTATGTATTTTATCGCATCACAGTTGGGTCTCTCGCACAGTCTCATCTCTTCGTAAGTAAGCGCACAAACATAAAAAAAATTTACATGAGATTGGAAACAGAATGCTATATTATAAAACCTCTTGACGACCACACCGAAGAGGTATACAAAAAAAAAATCTTAAAACAAATAAACAACAATAAAAAAAAACCTTAAAGATAAACAAATATAATTTAGCGGACTTCTTTTTTTTCCTTTTTGGTATTTTAATAACCATCGCCGTGAGACGACTCTGTTATATGTATAGATAATTTCCTCCCCTCCGTACGTCTGAACCTCACCCTATATACACCTTTATACTTTGATAAGGTTCTCCTCGGAACAACAACAAAATCATTTAACCAAGCTTAGATTCCTGTCTCAAGACAACCGACTTTGTTTTGTGTGCGGTGTATTTTCTACCTTTTCATGTTTTATGAGTCTTATATAGATGGTAGTTAGTTGTTGTTGGTTTGATTGTTTTACAATTTAAGTTATTTTATTTTGCTTTCCTTAAAACATCATTTGTCTTATGAATGAAAGATTTATAAAATTAAGATTTATTTATCTCGGTACGTACGCAACACACTACTCTCTTAGTACATGATGGTTATTCTTTTTATTTTTTTTTTCACGATTAATCAAAATGCCAATGGATTTAGAGAAGATACAAAAAAAAATTGAAACACGCCAAATGAATTTAATTAATTAAGAAAAGCGAAACTAACAACAAAGTTTGGTAACATAACAATCAACCTCATTTAACATATCATCATTAGCATCGTTATTGATTTCGATTGACTTGACGGATCAATGACAAAATCAAAGATAAGCAACAACAAAGTGGTATTTTGTTGACAATCAATATGCTTTTTTCTAAGAAGTTAAGTTATATCATGTGAATCTGACTGGTTTTGGGTTACCAAAAATTTTATTAAATACGGTGTTGAATAATATTTAAATATCGCTGACTATAGTGGATGTTAACTCATGTTTGGCTTCCGTGATAGGTGATACGTCTAAGATATTTGATATAGTGGCATCGGTTTTTAATAAAGAATAAAATTTCAAAGCGCAAAATCTCATTATCTAATGACGGGTTTCTCGCACAATTTAATAAAAATTCAATTTTTTCCATATCTTCAGTGGTACCACACATTTTAAATCTAGTAAGTCCTTTTCAATTTCTAGAGGTCAATGGTACCTTGAGTCCAAATATCAGTCTAATTTATATGAAGACAATATTCCCAGATCCATTAATTAACAAACACTTTTGGGTGAACCCTGTAATTCACTGCCTCTAAGATTATACGAACAATCTCGATTTGTATGTCTTTAAGCTTCAAATTTGTTCGTCTAACTACAGTCGCGAGCAAAAAAATCGTCTCAAACCTCATCACCCCTTAACTCTCGGCTTAACGAGTCATCGCGTAAGGCAAAATTCCATAATTCCCAATTTTTATCAAAATCTTTCGAGCATTGAAAAGTGTAAAATTGGGATATCGACTCCAACCTCCCAACTTAATTTTCGAGTCATTGCAACCATTTCATTAATTGTGTTCTTCCTTGCATTATTTATTTGGATTTATGGTCCCTTGGCATGATAATCGGATACTTCTCATGGTAGCTCAAAGAAGTTGTGCTTTGGACTCTACCACGCAAGACATCATCCTATAGGAAAGGAGACAATATTTAATCTTACTTTGATTTGCCACACTTCTCTGCTTTATAGGATCGTAAATTTCGTTTCTGAAGTGTCGTCTCTGTGCCATTTTGATCAAAAGTTGGACATAATATTTTAATTCTTCTGCCTTTGTGGGGGCTTTTTGATTAATTACAGTCCTTTTTCGGCATTTGTTGATAAATCTTACCACATGGACCATAATCTTTTTGGTTGTATTGAAATTGGAGTGCCTCAGATATAAATTTTCACCATGAGTTGTTTCAGCTTCGATTGATCTGGCGTTTTTACTAATATTATTGGTGTTTGTTTGCTGTCTCAAAGACATGTTGAGGACCGTTCCACCATAAATTGTGCATGATTAATTCATAAGTTTCAATATCCCAGGATTGTCGTTGAAATATACTACTGCTGCGTAAGCCACTTCTGAAGCATCACGAAATCCATGCAGTTCTACTGGTAAAGTTGAATTGAAGCTGATCCACCTTAGAATTTTGATCTTCTCTATAGGCTGCATTTATTTTCGATGTCTTCTGGAAGCTTCTCATCCCGCTTGTATTAAGGTTGGAGATAGCCAATCTAATGGATCAAATACCTTGGATGATTCAGCTAACATTTTTCTTTTAGTCATAATCCCATTTTTATCGTTGAGGCTCACTTTGAACTCAAAGGTATTTGTGACAGGGTTCCAAAGCAATCCTAATGTTTTCACAACATCGTTTTAAAATACGATAGGCTTGAAAGTACCCATTTTTTCACTTTAAACCAACCCTATAGTGCGCTGATCAGTTTGTTTTGCGCTTTTTGAGCTGGTCTTAGGGTATTACCTACTGATAATAATTTATCTACGAAGAAGTCATTCATTATTATATTGGGCACAATTGGGAACTTCATCTTTTCATCGGCTGCTAGCTGCTGTAATGTCTTGATAGCCGCAGGTATGGTACAGATGACATTCCAAAAATTACCGTTGTTAGCTGCCATATGCTTTTATAACTGCGTCCGGTGTCGTCCTCTGTAATATTTTTTGATATTGTTGGGCTATGTATGACACTTTGCATTTTCTCCAACGAACTAGAATTGACATCAGATCTTCTTGTAATTTTTGACCTAGGAGTTGTATTTGATTTAAGCAAATGTTTTGTTCGTCTAAACTGATGCGTCAAATACTACTCTTAATTTTGTTGCAGTACTAGTTGTTTTGGCTACTGCGTGATGCGTAATGTAATACTCGTTTTAGATGTCTTTGACTGAAGTACCCCTAAATACACTCTCGATATCTCTTGGATTGTTTTGTTGAGAAGGAATTCGTATACCAAATAGGCCTCTTGGCGGTAAATCTGCTGAAAAAAACCTTCGCACTGCTTTAGTTGTTCTGTCATAAACTGCTTGGGGGGTATTTCTTCCACTTCCCAGAATCGCTTTAACTGGTTTTCAATGTTTACTAACGTAACCATTGATTGAACGCTAGGTGGTTTTTCGTTTAAAATATTTCCAATATTAATCCATCCAAGTTCCGTTTGTTTGGCGTTTGGTTCGCCTTGATTTCTTTTTACAGCTATCAGGATATTTGGATAATCAGTACTCAATGTCAATTTTATTTGGTTAATGATTGTAAATTGGATTATCCCGCAATAGATTATTTAAATGCTCCCATCCTTGACTATCGAAATGTTGTTCAAGCATCGGCGTGGGATGGCCATTTCTATGAAAAAGTTAAATGAAAACCGTGCCCTACACGGAAAGTGACTAATTTTATGGCAGTTATGATCTCTCTATCATTTAAGCCACTAATCCCCACGTTGATTTGCGTTAATGCATCTTCGGTGATAAAAGAAATGTGTGAGCCGGGATCTATTAACATTCGTAGCAGGGCAGATGGCTGTTACCCGTTCAATATTTTGGCCATCGCTGTTGGTTCACTAAATGCGTTGTTGTTTTATTTCTTTTAGTTTCCTCAAATTTAGTCGTACCTGCAATTCTTATGTTGATCATCGTGCGTTGAGGATAGTTATTGGAATG
The DNA here is from genome assembly GCA_932526605.1 of Nephrotoma flavescens. Classification (NCBI taxonomy): domain Eukaryota; kingdom Metazoa; phylum Arthropoda; class Insecta; order Diptera; family Tipulidae; genus Nephrotoma; species Nephrotoma flavescens. The sequence continues at coordinate 142,065,212 of OW052222.1, forward strand.
CAACAGTGTGTTGTGACCTTCCTTACACACTAAACATCGTATCGAATAGAGACAAGGATACTATTTGTTCTTGAAGTACATGTTGCAAAGCTGATGTTGAGCAATGTATTTGGATCGCTCTAACGAGAACATTTGTTAAAATTCTGCGCAGTCTCAGAAAGAAACCTTTGCTTTCTCAGAAAGAAACAATTTCGTTACGTCTAAGGTCTGGAATCGGTGTTCAAGGAAACTGAGAAAATGTTCTAATTCTAATGTTGGTATTTTTGTAGATTCTCGAATTGTCATCTCAAACAACTATTTATCTTATTTCTTGAAAATAGGCCTCTTAGAACTCGCAAATTGCATAATCTAAATGGCATTACCACCAATTGGTAAAGACCGTTTCCGGCTGAAAATATCGTTTTCTCTCTATCATCAGGGCGGGTTGCTACTTGCCAATATCCACTTTTCAGATCCAAATTACTTAAAATCTTGGCCCTTACAGTGTGTCCAAGGTGTCGTCAATGCATGGTAATGGATAACTGTTTCTCTTCGTCACTTCGTTTAATTTACTTGGTTGCCGGAATGGGGTAGCGTTTCTTGTGTCGATTCTATGTTGCACAATATTAGTTTTTTTCAACTCGTCATCATTAAGAGCAAATAAATTGGCTAGTTCATTCAGTATGCTTCCACTGCGACATCTAAATGTTCTGATGGAAGATGGATGTACAGCAAGCGAATAATCTTCTTCTGTCTGTGATTGACGACATTGTTCCGACTGGCAGTTAACAATATTGATCATTCCCGTTTTTTCTCAAGGGCCGAATTTCAAAGGGCCGAATGTGTTACAGGGTCGAATGTCGAAGGGCCGAATGTCGAAGGGCCGAATGTCGAAGGGCCGAATGTCGAAGGGCCGAATGTCGAAGGGCCGAATGTGTCAAAGGGCCGAATGTCGAAGGGCTGAATGTCGAAGGGCCGAATGTGTCGTAGAGCCGAATGGGTCGAAGGGCTGAATGTGTCAAAGGGCCGAATGGGTCGAAGGGCCGATTTTTTTTTATTTTTAGAAATATTTTTTTTTCCTATTTAATTTAATTATTTTTCGTACATATCCCTTTTTCAACCAAAAAAAAAAGTTGGCATGATTTAAGTCCAAACCACACAAATGTGTGGGTAAAAAATCATAGAATTTAATGGCGTTTTTAATAAAAAATTTGGCTAAAGAGTAGATGACGTATATATCGCAAAAATCGGGTAAGATGAACATTTTTTAAAAATTTTCTTTGTAGGATTGTGCAATCTATCGTTTTTAGGAAGTGCAAGCCAAAACTTTCAAGAAAATTATCACATTTTCCTGGAAAATTTAAACCTTTTCATGTTTTTTGGTGTTAAATTGCTTATTATTTTATTCAAATTAGTACAAATGTGTAATTTTTTTTAAATTTTGATATTAGCATTGTATTTTAACAGTTATTCGACAGTACAATTATAAATAAAATTTGCCACTTGAAGAATTGTATAAATTCTGGAAAAGCGGGGGTTTGACACTCTAAGGTGTACAACGAATTAAAATTACATTAAAAAAAATTTTATATTTACAAAAGTTGATTTTTTTTAACATTTATGGCACTATCAGACGAAGCGATAAGAGCGATAAAAACTCTTTGATCTGTGTCTGCAAGGTTGACGAAGCAATTATTATTAATAAAATTAAATAAAACTAAAAAAAATATTGAAAAAATAAAAAAAGGGAAAATTTTCCGGAAAATATAAAAGTTTTATTAAAATAAAGCAAAAATGTAATTTGTTACTCGTTTCATGACAGTGTAATTCGAATTTGTGTCATTAAAATTAAGATTTGATAAATAAAAACAGATTTTTAATTTCTGGATGAAAAAAAAAACAAAAAAATATTTTTGGAAAAACTGAAAATTTTCCAGGAAAATGTGGTGATTCTTCCGAAATTTTTGGCTTGCACCTCCTAAAAATGATAGGTGTACAATCCTATAAAGAAATTTTTAAAAAAAATTTGCATCTTACCATTTACGCCAAAAATTTCGCTTGTTTTGAAGTAAAACACAATTGTGTATATAGTTATAGTGTTTTTTTCGGACGAAAATAATTTTAAAAAGGATGCACAAATGCGTAAGTTGGTACTTTTACAGAACCCACACAATTGTGTTAACGGGCAGGAAAAGGGATATACCTATTGGTGGCGCATGACAAAATTTTCCTTCACCAAAATGTATCGCTGACTAGATACGTGATGAAAAATAGTAAAATACATAAATTCATAAGAAATTCATTTATGTTTAATAAAAAAAAATTTACAAAATATTCAATAAAACAACAAATTAAAAAAATCATATTTCTAAAAACGAAAAAAAAAAAACGGCCCTTCGACAAATTCGGCCCTTCGACATTCGTCCCGTCGACATTTGGCCCTTTGTACCCATTCCGTTTTTTTATCTCTCCTTTTATTAGTGTTTTTATTTCCGTTATATCCACCGAATCCAGCTTTACTGTGTCAGTGGTTAAACTTCCACTGCCTGTGTCATATATTTTAAAGCAAGCTAGTTCTTCAATCTTGGTTTTACCTATTGGTTCTCAAATGCAGTTTCCAATGTCGTCCTTGGCTGCACTGATATACGCGTCCACTGTTAATCCGTTCAACACATCTACAGGGGGTAGATGTGTTGAACGGACTAACAGTGGACGCTCTCTTTCTAGGCTTTGCTGGCTTTCCGAAGTAGTTGCCGCTTGGAGTTGGGGGAGGGAAAAAATTATTTAGGGTTTCACTGTAATTGGTCCCTAGACTTCTTTAATAATTTTGTGCTTAGCCCAACATTATTTTTTGTCTGAAATACATATATTGTTACGATTTCGTTTATTGGTTTGGTGGGCAAAATATTTCATCGTGGGACAGACATATATTCAGAGAAAATTGTTCATTATTTTAAGGGTTAGAAAATAATTTTCATTTTTCTGAGATTAGTGGCATCTTGGCTTAAGTAGTAGGATTAGGTTTTTATAACTGTTTTAGGTAGAATATTCGATCGGAATATAAATACGAGTGCAACGAACCAATTAGTCAGTCATTTGGAAAATTCGGCACGCGATAGAATAAAAGTGAAAATTATTGAGAGATTATTCCCGATATTTTCGGAAGTATTACGGGAATAAATTACGAAAATTGGTATTGTGACTATCAAATTCGATAGCTGCTTTTACAATCCAGTGATACGAACCAGATTTGACAGCGCTAATTCGTAACAATGTAATAGATTGTGATGCGAGTATAGAATTCAGAAAAAATCGTTTAGATGGGAATTGGATTTAGAAAGCATTGTTAAAGGCGAATTTCTGGCTTAAAATGGGGTCTTCTTTAAAGAGGCGCGCGCTTTCTTTTTAAATTTTTGATTTTGGCTCGAGCGGTATATCCAAACCTGTTTTTACACGGTGATACGAGAATTAATATTTCAACGTTCTGACTTGATATGTAACAGTGGAGAATCACTCATTGCGCTAAAATCAAATCTGGCGAATTGTGGCTTCGTCTTTGTGTTTATTTCAAATGGCAGCATTGCTGATGTTTACAGAGGGTTTATGAATTTTATTTACGATGAGCTATTGCCGATGATGAAGGCAAAAAATCATATTGATCGTCGGACCAGGTGATAAATAAGTTTGGGAATTTTGGGACTCCGCAGTTCAACACAATTTTTCACGATGATGGACGTATTTTGTATAGGTTCTAATAATAGAACAAATACAAGAGCAAACTGCCGTTACGCAACGTACCCCAGTTCGATTTTTTCTTTTTCTGTAATTACCAATTACCATTTTTTAACCCCCGCTAATATTTTGAACATTCGTGGTCTATGAAAAACCAGTTAGTTTGTTAGTAAGGATAAGTAACTTTCTTGTTTGGTCTCTTTTTATCACCATGAAAATGAATTAGACATAAGAAGTTTTGTTTGTTTGATCCATCCTTCTAACCACCTTAAAGATGAGGAAGCGCAGCTTTTTATGTTTCACCTTTCTATAGACTTTTCGATGTATCGACTGGAAAAATCAATCAATCGTATCCAAGGATGGCCCTCACACGAAGCATACAGCTGTTCAATGAAATGCAAAATGAATACCCTTGCAATAATATAACAAACTATTTGCCAGCAAAACCCTTAACTACAATTTTCAATCGCTATTCACTCAAAATTCAACTCCCTCCCCACCACGAACACGATATTCACAAAACATAAACAAAAATACATTCTGTAGTTAACCAAACCGACATCTACAGTCAAATATTGGGATCGTCCACACAAAACGACCTCACACAGCCAAACTCCCAAAGCAGCGAGGACTGCAGTACTTTAAGAGCACTGACCCAGAATACCACAGAATAGCATTTTTTTTTAAATAACTTACTATAAATGTGTTGGTGCAGAAACAAAAAAAATAAAAAAAAAATTCAAATTTACGTTGCATTGTTAGTGTAACCTACACACTCTTTGTTAGTTTCTTTTAAATATATGTCTGTTAATGAGAGTTTGCGCAGGACTTATATTTAAGTAGTTTCTGTCACTATCAATATATACGTAAGGATGGGGATCCTATCAAAACACTGACCATCCCAAAAACAATTATTAAACGCTTTAACTGCACTAACGTCCCACAAAATACTCCCATCAATAATTCACTGTACAAGCAGCAAAACTCAACACAATCCTGTGGTCAGCCCAAAACCACCAAACACATAACCAAAACTGAACACAATTACATCCCGAGAACCATCGATAAACCACTCCTAGAAGAAAGAATGTATATCCACGCCCACAAGTGTTAAACTCACTTAACACAAAGATAAACCACAACTTCGCAGCCCAATACATCAACAACCACTAAAACCCCGAAACGACCGCGACGAAACAAGTCAATTGGTTGACCGCCAACACCGCTACACGTGAGAATAACGGTCCAATCCGACCAGGTCCGACACTCTTGGACAAACTTCTACGCAAAAAACGCAATGGAACCTATCATGGGACACGGCGGATACGACTCATCTGCGCACAAACCGTATACTGCAGCGACAACACCCGAAGAGCGCATCCCACAAACCAGCAAAAAAAGCACACACAACCTCTTACAAACCTCGCACACCTAACCCTAACTTGAATACACAACTTCAACAAATCAATCAAAATACTATCCCTACCGATTAACCACCCAATTCAATCTAAGCGACGAGAACCTTAAAGTATAGAACACTGCGCATCGGTTCGCTGCATACAAGACAAACATATCTAAACACCCTTGTAAGATATCACATCCTAGCTACATACAAACAAAAACATATACACAAACACACTTTCTGGTGAACATTCCTATGAACCTCATCGCACTGATATTCTACAACATCCAACACTACACCCACTTACCAATTATCATTCACCACATCTGAAATGTATTCTCAATCCAGATAATTATCCAAAAACCAATTCAGTCATTTTGATTTAATAATCCTAACCACACTTTCTCCAACAAATAAAAATTTATATAACACGTACAGTAACTCAAGTATTCCTGTGCTTGGTTATTTTAAATTATATACTAGAAGAAATTTCAACATAAACAAATAAGTGGGGTTTTTGCTTAAAAGTGCTGCTTAATTTTATACCATTAGAAAAATTAAATTAGTTATGCAAAGCAACCAAGTCGAACCGAGGAAAGCATTCACGCATGCAATCCACATCCAAACACTTTTCCTCCGGCACACGAAGGTAAAACGTTAGTGTTAGTTTTATTGAAAACAAAATTAAATGGCGAATAACTTTCCTTGCTAATTATTCACAATTCATAAATATTCACATCACATCAAACTTCACTCCTCAGTAGACCGGAAAAAATATTCGAACAACCATTCGAAACCACATGCAAACTCCTCTTCCCAAAATAGTGCCATTGGTGAAAATACGTATTTGAACACGCATACACACAAATGTCTAAAAATTGTGTCTTGACTAAATGTATGCAGTTTTTATTTTCATAAATCTATTGACAATGCAAACATACCTTGGACATGTTTATTTCATATAATAGAAAATGCGTTTTATTTTTTATTAATACCTCACAAATAATTCCAATTATTTAAATAATTGCCAAATTTTCGTTTTGACGTACCATAATATCCATGACATACTCCAGTGCAACAATAAATTTTTGTACACTAAAATATAGTGGTGAATAAAAATCAAGATTGCGTCTTTGATCTATTTTCACCATTCGCAATTTGATCATAAAATACATGAACTCTTCTTTAATATACAAATTTATCATTATTGCCAATTAACAGTTTATTTTGCTCCGATTATTAAGTCAAATCCAAAGAAAAACACTTCACTTTCCTTTAAAACACGATATATCAAATTGGAAAATATTTAATGAGCCAATAATAGTAATATAATGTTTTAATTTGTTTCTGGCTCGGTTTTAAAATTAAAATAACTAAGTTTTCGATAATGAAGTCGAATTGAAATCGAAAGCTTAGTAATTAATTATTGAATAAAAACATTACATTACGATATATGAAAATAAATCACTTGGAAATTATATAAATTATTTATTTTACACAGAGTACAAAAAAAGGCATTTGCATTAATTGCTAGTGCTTTTTCCTTCTCGATTCTTGCGAATTTAATAATAATTAATTTCAACCAATGTGTTTTCTTTGATAAACTTTCTGCTAAACGAAAAAATCTCGTAAATTCCGTTATGCCGTGCCATGGAATAACTTTCGATTGAAAAATGTTGCTAATCACTAGTCTAACGCATTTAAGGCTTATAAACGATCTGTGGCACTATTCTGGTAGTTCTCCGACATTTTTTCCCGGCATACTGAGGTAAAAAGCTAGTGTTAATTTTTTTGAAAATAAAATTTAATTGGGAATATCTCCCTGCCAATTTTCCCTATGGAAAGTTTTTTCCTCAGTAGGCAGAAAGAGAAATTGTAATACAATAAAGGCGGTGATACATGTACAGGTTTTGCCTTTAAGGCAAAAAAAATTTGCCTTATACAAAATTGAGAAATGTTCAATTTAAAATTTTTGCCTGTAAGGACATTCAAGATGGCCAACTTTTAACAAATCAGCGCGCATAATTTTTATGCCTTAAAGGCAAAATCTGTACATGTATCACCGTACATGTCATAGAAATGACATTGCTTGTTTTCTGTGATTCCAAAGCTTTTCGATTCTTTAGTTAAATCATTGATTAATTATGACTTAGTTAAATCGAGACTTGATTTTCATTTGAAAAATAGAATTAGTAAGTTCCAACATGATTTTTTGCGTGGTAGATCTACAATTATTAACCTAATGAGCTTTTTAGCCATGTAGTAAATCATAAAATTCTTTTACAGAAATTGGTGTTCTTCTGTTCCAATTTCATTTAAGTTTACGAAAGCATTACGTAAAAATTTTGGGCGATGATTCATTCGTAAATAACGTACCGTCTAGTGTCTCACAAGATAGTTAACTTGGACCAATTCTTTTATAATATTTTTTAATGATGTGGTTCACTGTTTCAAAGATTGTAGCCAATTGAAAGCATTCAAAATCAATTCTTGAATTATGCTTTACGGCCATAACGAAATTGCCTCGAAATAGCACGTGTCGTGTTTGGTCGTGAAGTTCTGTGTTGGGAAGTTTATCATTTAGTAGAAAAATTGACGATTGAGGCCCGGTTTTCTCCGCGTATTCTGTTTTGTACAAATAACTTGAACAGCTTAGAGCAGAGCCATCTATGATTTTAAAGAGCCGTAATATTAAAAAGAGAGCTTTAAATAGAGGGGAAGCTTTTATTGAGTTACTACACAGACCATGGTAAGAGGAAAATTTTCGAACATAAATTTATGAATAAAAAATTAAACAAATCATCTAAATTTTAATTTTATATTTTTCATAAAATATTCAAAAAACACATGTTTGAAAATCAGCCATCATATGTAGTATTTAATTAATAAATTTAAACTAAAGCGGAGCATAAATTTTTTAATTTTCTATAAAAATGAGCTTTCCGTTTAGTTGAGTTGTGTAAGTTAGTAAAGTAAGTTAATACAGAGTGCTGCCGCGGATTCCTCTTACATCCAATTTAAAATTTAGTTTTATTAAAATTTAACGTTTTTAGTAAATTTTGGTGAGATGCAAAACAGAATTTTCAAGATGAACGATGGACTTAATAGCAAACGATCAGATTTATAACAAAATTAAAGAGAGAAAACGTGAGCTGAAACGGAATTTTATGAATCATTATGTAAAACTAATAATTATTATTCATATATGTAATAAAATTTTTTCATCAAAATTTATTTATTTAAAATGTATACAACATCGTTGACATCGTTGATTTTCTTAATTAAATATTCTTACAAAAAACAACAAAACGTAGAAAACTTCAATTTTATGAGATTGCAAAGCCGAGGTTTCTGTAATTTTAAGATCCGTTTACAGATGTCTCTATAATAAATTTACTTGAAATAACAGAAAAGAAAAAACAATTAAACAACTATTTACGAAATAAACCATTATTAAGTTAAGCGCGACATCTTTAATATAATAATTTAACATAATTAACCCATTAAAACCCGAACTATGTTCTATTGGCCCGATTTCAATGAAAATCACAATTCACGTATATTTCAAGTTAAAAAATGTAATTGTAAAATAAAATCCAATAAGTCGTAGCAATGGGGCTCTGGAGCCGGTATGATATATCATACAATGGTCAGAAACAGTTTATTTTTTTTATATTGTTTCACCTTTTTTATTTATTTATTTCTGTTTCTAATGGTAGATTTAGCAAATAATAATATAAATAAAACATATTACAATCCATTTAAAATTAAAAAAATAAGAAATTTTAACACATTAAGTAAGCATTTGAAAACACTCTTAAAAAATTTGGAACGGGGTTTATGTAGAAGATTCTCTGCAAGTATTAAGCGATCCAAATCTCTAGTAAATTATAAGAATGGGACCTTTGGATGTGCTTGACTGTACCAAAACCATCTGTCAGTAACTGCTCCATTTAACGTGAACGTCAGAGCCCATTGTATGATATACTATATACCATCGAAAATATGTCACTATAATTCCTTCAATTGCGAGTTATAATTTTTATATTCTTTAAAATTAAATTAATTAATATATCCTTTTTGTAAAAAAATTACATAACACACAATAAAAGTTAATGACACAACTAATTTTTTATAAAGTCTCTACTCTCCAACGATGATCCAATTTGTCCTTAATGCACATCGATCAAAATGCAACTACACCTTTTTTTATCCGTTAGGTTTTAAATTATTTTACTAGTATACACCATCCTCAACCACTTAAGATAAAAAACAAAAAAATTATATGTATAGTATTCAAGAGAGAAAAAGTTATGATTTGCGTATGATATATCATACATCGGGCTTTAATGGGTTTTAATAAAACTCAAAACAATTATAATTTTTATTTATAAAACGGTTGGCGTAAATAAAGGTTTTCGTCGTAAAATATTCACCATCATAGTTGCTGTGCGCTGTAAAACAATAATATAAAAATGTCACAATTTTTCCAAATTTTTTGTCTATTTTTATTTAATTCGCTCGTGTTGGATTATTTTCAGTTCAAGGAGATCTCCATAATCTATTGAACTAGACAGTACCCATAATAAATTTTTAAATTTTCTAAACAAATATTTGGGGTTTAATACTTAATTTTAATTTATACTTAGCATCTTTTGATTGGTTTAGTAATTGCGAAAAGCTTTATCAAATTACAGTTTTTTTATTTTGTCAAGCTCTGTTTTGTTTATACTACAGGATAATACAAGATTGTTGCGATGAAAAATCTAATTTTTAACAAGTAAAGAAAAAACAGTTTTCGAAGTTTGTTTATCAACAATGTTGAAATAGAATCCAAAACACAATAACCCCCATATTACATTGTTACTCCAAAAGCACTTTTTAACGAACGTTTGTTTTGGAAAAATAATGCTGAAATTTTTAATGGAACACTCTATACTAATTTATTTTTTTTGTACATATACATATAAACAAATTCTTGTTTCTAAAAAATTGTGTTAGACTAATTTAAATGTTTTTGCATTAATTCAACATAATCTGACTCAATTTTAAAATTTGCTTTTCCTGAATATTGAAGAAATCATTCACATTGAAAATTGATATGACAAAGTACAAAAAGCTCATGGGAAAAAAATGGCTGAACCTTACGGCTCTTATATTTAGGAGGCTCTGCTTGGAGCCGTCGTTAAAAGTTTTTGTCACGTTTGACAGGTTAAATCAAAATCCAAAGTTATATTTGCTAAATAAATTAAACCTGTATTTAGAATATTTCCATAATGGAGATAGAAACTCAGATCAACAGAATTCTCGAAATCTATAACGATCGGGCCAAAACCCCAAAACCGCATTTTGGAATCATTCCACAGTTTTGACAACAGTTACAGAATAAACACACCTTACTATTTTATCTTGCTACCGAACATGTTAGAAATGATTCTTTGCAATAAAACTTTATAAAATTACTTAAGAAATAACTAAAAATAAACAAATATAGTCATACAAAGCGACCAGCATATATCTAGTGTACGGTATACGCAAAGGTGATGATGGTGATGGTGATGCTGACGATGATAAGAGCGAAAGACTTATAAAGTAAATTTTCTAAGAAATATTTTTGTTGTTAAATCCACGTCTACATGATCAATTAATAAATGATCACTTGAAAAGCTTTCATAATTTATGATGTCAACATCATTATTGTTATTATTGCTATCGTTGCTTAAGTAAAATATATGTATGTACACATATTATGTACTCGTATGTATATATATACATATATGGGATGGATATATGATTAATTGAAGTGATTTGATTTCGTTATAATGTCATGGTATTGAGAGCGGACTTAGAAAAAAAAATTTATAAGAAACTATAAAGTTTTGTATATAAGTTTTTGTCAAATTAGAATTACATCGATAATTTCTAATCTGTGTTCATAAATATGTATATTATATACATATAAGGAGTATTTATAACATATTAATATTATGTTCTAAGTGTTTGCATGAATAAACAAGAAATCGGCAAGCAACACAAAAAATCATTCATTTACATTTCCTTTGCACAAAACTTTGTTTGATTTTGGCTGGCATTGTTCGGTCGGTCGCGCGTTTCTATGTGCGAAGATAAATTCCCTTGAAAATCTAATCACTAAACACTGTGTCGTAATATCGCGCTTATACGAAATATAAAGACTTAATCGTATATATGAAGATTTTTAATCGTATATATGAAGAATGTTCATATCTAGAATTTTATGTATATGCGGATTTGTTTTTGTATTTTGCATGCCTTGAGTTGATTTGATGCGCACAAGTTCTGTAAAAAATCAATCAAATTTTTCCATTGCATTTATAGCAATAATTCTATACGCGCTTCTAAAAGATGTACGGCGTAAATCAATTACATATATGTACGCGTTTCACAAATAATGGACTTTATTTAATTATCTATTTAGGCTATAGGGTATGCAGAATGGCATAATGCAATTATATTTCAAGCGTGTCTGGAACATTATGCCTGCGAGCATAATATTCGAGTTTTCAATCATTAAACTCTATAATGTAACGGCAAAAAGACAGACATGGGCGTTTACGCGTCATTTACTAATTTTTACGTGATTATTTCGACAACTCGTCAACAACATCGACTACTCGTAGACGACGTTGATAACGTCGACTACTCGTAAACAACTACTTGTAAATTAATTTTTCTATCGGGTGTATCAATGGACCGTGTACACATGGGTTTAAATACGAGAGCAGTTGAATACGTAACACGAGTTTCATTGTCATACTCCTCGACAATGAAACTCGTGTTGCGAAATTACGATCCGTTTTTATTGTTTAAGGGGTATATCCTCTATCCGGTCGCAAGTTAATTATTTGCGATCAGGACGGTCTTTTTGTGGTGCTTTATCACCAATTTATATCATTAGTGGAGACTTTTTTTGTGATAAAATTCAAAACATAAAAGTCTACAAACACAATCCTGCAAAATGAATTTTGAGGGGAAATGATGAACTAAAAGTGATAATTTGACATTTGTTGTTTAGTCATATGAATGTTTTTTATGAAGTGCTTTTCATGTAAGTGATATAATATATGCACATAAAATTTCGTATAGTGGGGTGCACAATTCATGTCGTTTTGACGTTACATTTTTAAACTACAAAATCCTATTTAATATCTCCAATACATACATAAAACCACATCAATTTTGATTTTTTGTTCTATTTGAACCATAAATTTTACATTGATTTGAAAAAGTAAATAGAATATCACATAAGATTTTAAAGTTTAAAAATGTAACGTCAAAACAACACGAATTGTGCACCGCACTATAAGAAATTTTATGTGTATATTTCCGAACGAATAATCGTCACATATTTATTAATGAACGATTACAATATATTTCAATTAAATGCTTTAATTTAATTTACATTTTTTAAAATTTATGTACATAAAAAAAATGATTTTGACACAAACGTTAAAACATTTTTTTTTTATTAGTGAAAACGAGGTAGAAGATATTGCGCTCTTTTTCTAAATGCATCAATATACGACGTGACATAATCCATCCGATTCATTCATGAATTAAGCTACGACAATTTCTTTTTATCACACTTTTTATCACCACACAAAATGACCGTGCAGAAATATGGTTACTAGATTTATTTTGCAATGCCAATTCTTACATCTTTTTTAAATTTAAATTTGTTTTGCATTTGTTAAGTAGAAATCCATGAAAAGACTGCTACGCATTTTCCGAGGTCGCAGTCTTTTCATGTATTTCTACTTAACAATCGCAAAACAAATTTAAACTTACAAAAGATGTAAGAATTGGCATGGCAAAATAAATCTAGTAACCATATTTTTGATCGCAAATAATTAATTTGCGACCGGATAGAGGATATACTCCTAACTGCGAGTTCATACGACGGATAAAAATCTCGGATTTTTCTATCCCAGATTTTTTTTTCAATATTTTCAACTATTGTATTTTATATGAAAAGAGGCGTGCCCGTTGTGTAATTTACGTGATGTAATTGGTTAAAACGATGGGATAGCAAAATCCGAGATTTTTATCAGTCGTATGAACTCGCTGTAAAGCTGTCAACATAGCAAGCCCATAAGACAAAGAATAGAAAATCGGATTTACATATACAGTGGGTCAATTAAGTATTTGGACACCAAACAATTTCTAGATATTTAAGTAACTAAAACATATTATAACAAATAAACGATTTTATTATAACGTGTGGATAATTCAACAGATTCTATTAATAAAATAAAATAAAACATAAAATTTTGGTGGAGTTTATTCAACAATTAGAGAAAAATGAAGCCCCATAAAGTATTTGAACACTTGGTTTTGAATCTAATTTTTATTTTTATTTTTTTAATTCTCTTTTATATTTCTCCATTTAATATTTTGTATGCATCCCTTTTGCATATATTACAGCCCGCAATCGCCTTGGCATTGATTCCACTAAATTTTTGGTCATTTCGGCAGAAATGTTTGCCCACTCCATTTTGAGTGCATTGATGAGGCCTGCTTTGTTTTTTATGTTGAATTCCCGATTTGTCGATCTAAATGGGCCCACAGATTTTCAATTGGGGTTAGATCCGGTGATAGAGGTGGTGTTGGTATTATACAATATGTATGCCTTCACAATACGTGCTGCGTGTTTAGGATCATTGTCTTGTTTCAATCCATTTAGGATAAATTATCCCGCAATATTTCCAAATACATACATGCTTCATTTTACCATCTATAAAATGCAATTTTCCTACCCCATTTGAGAAAAGAACCCCAAACCATCACATTGCCTCCTCCGTCGTCCGTCTGAACCAAATAAAATAAACTTACTTCCATCAGAAAAAAATACATTTTTCCAAAAAGTAATATCCTTATTAATATTGCAATTGGCAAAATCTAGCCTTTTTTGCATTTACCGCATTAATGATGTCACTGATTTCACTCGAGAACGCACAGGGTGAACAAAACAAATTTTTTTCTATCTATATTAATAAAAATCAATTGGCGCATGTATGACTGACATAATCACTAGAGAACGGTTGGACCGATTAGGCTGATTTTTCTTTTTTGTGTTCGTAATTGTCAGAACAAGGTTTTTATGAAAGAAAATTTTGGGAAAATCTACTGAAAAAGTCAGAAAATCGAAAAATAATGTTTTTGTACGGTTTTTTCGCACGTATCCGATCCAGATGGTCTTTTAAAAGAGAAAAATTGGAAAATCTTAGTGGCAAACTCGAAAACTTCCGGAAAAACTTGAAGAAAATTGAATTTTTTGTATAGCGCTTCAGTTGCGAACGGCTTAGCCGATTTAGCTCAATCATTTTTTGTTGTATTCGAAATAACCACCAGGAGATAGTTCTTACGGTATTTAGAAGAGAAAAATTGGAAAACCTGAGAACGGCTGAACCAATTTGACTAAATTTTTTTTTGATATGTTTCCAAATCCCAGGAGATAGTTCTTACGAGAGAAAATGTTGAAGATCCACCGGAAAAGTCGGAAAATGATGTTTTTTGCGGATTTGCGCACGTATCCGATCCAGATGGTCTTTTAGAAGAGAAAAATTGGAAAATCTGAGTGGAAAACTTGGAAGCTTCTGGAAAAACCCGAAGAAAATTGATTTTTTTTCTAGTGCATCATTTGAGAACGGCTGAACCGATTTGGCTCAATCTTTTATTGCTGTGTTTCCAATTTCCAGGAGATGGTTCCTACGAAAGAAAACTGGAAAATCCACCGGCAAAATCGGAAAATCGAAAAATGGTGATTTTGTACGGGATTTCGCACGTATCCGATCCTTATGGTCTTTTAGAAGAGAAAAATTTGAAAATCTCGGAAGTCGGCAACTTCCGGAAAACCCGAAGAAGTGTTTTTCTCACGGTTAGTTGTACGTCGCGTGTTCGAGAGTTGGCAAACCATCATCATTGTTCATTTACGCGCCGGACAAAAAACCAAAAAATATTGTTTACCACAATGCATTGTATTGATTTAATTCCACTCGAATAAAATACTTTGAATTATTTTGAATTCCAACTGACTCCAATTCATTTCCACACTGAGAGAAAAAATCCAAAAAACAACTCAAACTTCGATAGATGCCTGAGTTTGAATAGACATTTCATTCACTTTTCAATACATTATGCCGCCTTTATGGTTGCGTGCGTTCGTTCGTTCTGACAATTTTTACGACCAATCACATTGCTCAAAAATGACAATTTTTTCTTCTGGTTTTTTCCACAAGAAATAAAAAAAATTCGTCCGTGTGATTTTTTTTTTTCAAATTTTCGTCAACGAAATACACAAAAAGCAACAATGCAATCATAAAATCGAAAGGGTATACGTGTTATTTTCGAAGTAGAAAATTCTCATTAATATCTTACAATATCTGAATTTGACAAGACGTCTTTTAAATTTGACATCAAAAGTTAAAATTCTAAAAAATAAGGCAAGCAGAAAAATTTCATTAACAAGACAGACAAGAAAAAAACGGGCGCTTCAAAACAACCTAGTCTTTAATAGAAGGTTACTTTGGAATATTATGGGCTTTCTATAAATTTGTAGAAATGTTTACCGTAAAAAAAATAATTTGCACCATCGATTTCTTGAGATTTTATTTAATGGAAGTTAATATTACTACAAAACATATTTCGAAGCAACTTATAACTGAGGCTGTATAAGATAGAATAAAATTTCCAGCAATAAAATGTGTTTTTGCTATTCACCACTAAGGACATCACTATCACAAAAAGGAAAATGTTTCTGCTGATATTTTTTGAAACCAGAAGAAATTTTCTGAAATTTTGAAATTTAGAAATTTTTCGAATTTTTGTTTTGTTTTGCCCTGTATTTGCATTATGATGATTATGATAATTTTAGTATATTTTGAGAGCTTTTCTGTACGTATACGTACAGAAAAGAAAAATTCACTTTTTTCGTTTCAAAATTGATTTGTTTAAAAATTTCAAAAATTTTTTGCTGGTTTCAAAAAATAGCTGTTTTTTTATTAGCGCCCGATAGATTTATCCAGAGCACCCAATTTTTTTATGTCAAAACTTATATTTAGCGCGCTAGTTTTGCACATAATTATTTTTTTTAAATTCTAAACTAAGGTTTTTCATTCAACTTTTTATTTTGCTTTATCGGGCGAAACTATCGGGAGCCGCTATCCATTTCAATGGGTAATTTGAAAAGGCCTTTATTTTGTACAACCCTTGAACCATTAGAAACGTAATCTTACAATAAAAATTTAGAACGCAGCAAAATGAATTCTTGTTTATAACGTCATGTCAAAATAAATTTCAATTGATATATTTCAGGTCGTTAAATGTTTGTTTTATGGTTGAATTTATTTTTAATTTTTATGGTACAGGGACAATACGGATAGTAGCGGAATTTTGGATAGGTAATTTCCCTTTTAACGCACAATAGGTAGCGAATAAAAAAACAGCAAATATCAGCAGAAATAAATCCTTTTTTGTGATAGTGATGCCTCTAGCGGCGAATAGCAAACGCACGTTTTTTCTTCTGGAAATTTTCTGCTATCTTATACTGCATTTTATACTGGGACGGTATGCATCATTTCGAATCGAAATTCGAAAAAAATAAAAAAATGGAATCGAAAAAGTGAAAGTTGTATCATTTTCGACTTTTATCGTTTTTTAATCTTGCAATACTTTTTCTAGAATGAAATGTCAGCTACATTTAATATTACTTTGGTTTTAAATGATGAAACTTTATCATTTATCGCGATTCGAAAATGATGTAACATACCGCCATTCGACTTTCGATTCAATGGTACAACATACCGCGCCTGGTTTGTCCCACACTAATTTTTTGGACTAAATTACTGACTAAACGAGATTTTCGGTTGTTTGTACACAGTGATTGATAGTTGTCATTGTATTCATAAAAGTTCTCCGCCTAATATTAAAGTCTTAATTGTATACTAAATTGTTAATTACCCACCACTGATAATTAACACTTCCAGAATTGATAAACCTCAAATAGCTGCACTTCCAAATTGTAGTAGCTCAGAATCTGTGTCATGGAGAATCATGATTTTCTAGAAAACAACCAAAGAATGTTCTTTAATAAAAAAAAATAGGAATTCCTGTTAACATAACGCTCTTGGCCTTTTACAAATTTTTCAGAGAAAAAGAATTTATACAAACTTTTGTATATCATGATATGCTCTCCTGGGGTCTCCTACCACACATTCTGCAAGAAAAGAAGTACATTCAATAGATTTTCATTTATTTTCGCCCACCATATGATAGATATCCTAGAGTAAAGAAAGGCGGTGTCATTTGAAGATTTTCCGTGGATGGGTGAAATATCTGAGTTATCTATCTCTCAGGGCTCTAAGGCTTTTAGAAAACGACACGGATTGGAGAGAAACATTGCCAAAGCTTCGGTTGGTAACAGTCCCAATTAATTATTGAACAATTATTAAAATAAAATATTAATTATTATAAAAATATTTTCCATTGTAATAGTTTTTTGCAGTTTCGCCAATCCAAGGGAACATTAGCTTAAATTTGAAGATGTTCTGCAAGCGGATTGCTTTAGGAATGCCCCAAGTATATATGAAAGAACCAACAACGTTTCGAGAATTGATGGTGAAGTTGATCTGTTTTTCATCAAACTTTATTGGTTATAGCCGAAGGTGCTAGAGAAGATCAGGTTAACGCCTGATTCAAGGTCAAGTGGGTAACAACATGACCTTGTTTCAGCTTTACACTCTTTTGCTGTTAAAGCATTGTATTCATTTCCATCATACCCAACAACTACCCTTACCAATTTACGCGCCTTTAATTTTCGAACAGTGTCTGTTTTGCACCATAAACGAGTTGCAAGGGCAATTTCTCTGTATTGATATTTGTAGAATAACCGAAACAAGGCCGATAAAGGGAATTCTCGACAAAACGGTTGGTTCCAAAATTACATCAAATCATGAAGATTACGTAAAACTTAAATAATTCACTGCTTTAGAAAAAATTAAAAATTTTATCATATTGTAAAAATCCAGTTATAGTATCTCTATTGGCATACTGGATATCATCGTATATTGCCGCTTAGCTATTTTTAGTAATCTATCAACCACTCAAGTAAAAATAGCATAAAAATGTGCCAATTATAGAGCACTAAATAATTTATCAATCCGGCGCTAAAAGGTCGTTTCATGCAGGGTTTTAAAAAATTATTATATCGCACATTGATCAAAAAACGAACCAAAGTATAATGGATCCCACGGAACAAGAAAAGGATATGACAAGCATTTCTTCTAATGACCATTAATTCTAAAACATTTCTTTACGAACAAATATAATAAACTTGGATATACGAATTAATGATCCCAAAATCATGTTCAGTCCAAATTTAGAAGTCTTAAATCACAAAATTTAATCGATCATAGACAACAAAGTATTGTAGAATGAAATCAGAAAGAAGCACGATCGCTCAAAAAGATATTGTAACGCCAAAAATATTATAATTTTATTATTTCAAAATTATGTTTTACCAATCTTTTAAATTCTACAATGATGATGACAAAATATAATAAGCGCGTTGACATATTGCATATGACAAATGATTGTATAAAAAATAAAAGAAGCGACGTGAAAAAATACCCAGTGAGTGATCGCGGCATCGCGCAATAAATTATTCAATCATTATTTTTTGATCGGTATGTATTTAGCGTATATTCGCATAATGTTATATATGGGCAAATTTAAAATAATTCTCTATACTTATCATCACCCCAAAAGTACTTACACATGTATATACGTATATACGAGTATAAGCACAGTAAAAAGATCATCTCGCAATTTGTAATCATATCGCGAGCGCGCGAGCTCATTTTGTACGCAAAATGATCATTAATCGACGCCATGATCATTGTCAACTGATCATAAATTGATTAATGAAATTAAATTATTCAAAAAATATAAATTAAATCGTCTAGACATTATCATAATGTATATATTGTGCACAAACATACAAAACATTCGGTTGTCATTTTTTTTTCGAAAGTAAACCATTTATAGGCGAAAGAGATCATTTGTGATCGCATCGGCATAATACACACTGTCATCGTCAGTTTGTAATTTTTTTTTTTATAAAACATACAAATTGATTGATGAGTCAAAACTACAAAAATTAAAAGGAAAAGAATGTTGCGCACTGATTTGCTTACCTGCCGGCTGATCGACATTAAACATAAAAACTATCTGTGCGATTAATTTAAATAGATGAGTGAGCGATAATGTTTTGTTTTTTTTTCGGAAAATCATCATCTTTAATTTGAATGTAAGGTACTCAGGTGTGTGTGCGCATTTCGAATAATAATTGAAATTTTAAACAAAGAAAGAACCACCCATAATAGTTTTGTTTTATAATTAAAAAATAATAAAGAAATTCCAATGCGGACGGACTACACATTTATAAATAGAGAAAAGATACAAGTTTGCCGAAATCCGCTGTAAGCGGCCGGCCGCGCACTCTGTTATTTAATTTATTAAAAATAATGATTTGGTATATATGCTATATACATTTACAGATGATTGATTCAACAAAATAAATATTGATTATCATCATAAACATAATTTATAAAAAAAATATTGCTTACCTATACATGTTTTACAACATTGCCCCGGCCGTGGCGGTAATAAATCGGTGGTACATGGTGTATAACATTGTATAATAGATTCGGTTATAACACCGGCGACACATTTAAACGACGTACACGGATCGTCCGGGTCCGACCATTCGCTACCACTTGCATAGTGATGTCCTTTGTAAACGCACTCTTTGCATCGATCACAACAGCCACCCGGTTGTTTTTTTATCAGCATATAACAATCGTCAACAGATGGACAACTTTCTGTATCACATTCAACGAAACCATTCTGCAAATATAAAAATAGGAAAAAACCATAAAATATAAAATTGTTGTGGATTAATTAAAATTCTTATTAATTTACATATGTAATTTGATATTTATAAATTGGTACAGGTAGGCATCGTATAGCGCAAATTCATTTCTTTGATTTATAATGTTGAGTATTTTCAGAGCCATCTACGATTTAAAGAGCCGTAATATTAAATTGTGAATTTTATATAGAGGGGAAACTTTTTCTATATTTCCATAAAAAACAATGTAAAATAACCAATTTTTCAATTAATATTAATAAATGAAAATTTAATTAAGTAATTAAATTTTTTATTTTATACGATTAAGAAAATATTTAAAAAACAAATATCGTCGGTTTTCTGCAACAGTGCCACATCTCAATAAGCATATTTTTCAGGAAACTGATCTGATTTTTTTTTGGTAGTAATTCTTTAATTATTAAAAAATTAAAAAAAAATAATTAATTACTGTTTAATTTTTAGTAATTAAAGAATTACTACCAAAAAAAAATTTAAATCGATTTCCTGAAAAATATGCTTTTTTGAGATGTGACACTGTTGCAGAAAACCGACGATATATGAAAATCAGCAATTGTTATTTAATATTTAATTAATGGAAATAAATTAAAGAGGGGCATAATTTTAATGTTTTTCTATATACTTGAACTTTCTGCATAGTTGTGTAGGTTAGTAAATGGTACGTAAATTCATTGTTCCGTGCTACAAATGATTGTTGGTCTCATCGATATAAATTGGGGGAAAAAACGATGAGTTTTATTTGCAATTAATAAACTACAACCCTTCTAAGAAAATTAGACTAAAAAAACATGCACTAACACAGGAATTTTTATGAATCTCAAAAATTAAGAGTATTACCTTATTAACACTTCGATCCAAATGATAATAAAAATCTGTTAGTTGTATGAAAAGTTACCCAATTTTTACACCAATAAGTGACTTAAGGCGAAAGAAATAATTAAAATTTTAATTTTGGAACGTGTTGCATTTGGAGGTGCATGACAAAAAAAAAATAAAAACGCCGATTAGGGTTTGAAGTAAATAAGGTAGTTAACGTAAAAATTAGGTACATATTTTGGTCACTTAAAACAACAAACTACACGACTAGCGGAAGCGAGGTGTAAATTCATCAATCAAATTATAAAATTTTTAAAGTAAATTTTTACATAAATAGGCGCTCTCTTACGGCTCTTATATCTAGGTGGCTTTGGTATTTCCTTAAAATAATTTTTTTAAAAGGTAATTTCAATAAAAGAGAAATGAAATTCAAAAAAGTTATCTGCACTGAATTAAACGGAAGTTTATTCTCCATCAAAGGGTTTCGCATAAATAAATTACTGGTTACTTTATTTTAGCGTCGGCATTTCAGTTCCATCTTTTTTACCATATTTCATTTCAATCGGTTGGAAAATGACACAGTTCCATTCGGCCAAATAAAATTAGAGAAATTCATCAAAAATTGATGTTGGAATGCCAAACCCAACTTATTACTCTCATTTGCTCAAAATTATTTCAAAATGGTTGCCATTCAGAACGCATATAACTTTATTTAAAATTCATTTAACATCTCAATTCCATTTTGAAATGACCATTCCATCCAGTTTCATTCAGAATCGAAAATTTAGGGAAATGGTCCGATTAATAATTTTATACAGATCAAACATATTCATCATTTTTAACAACTAAAGATCAATTGGCATTCTCCTCTTTAGCAGGAGTACTTCGTACTATGTAATATTCATTTATTCTTCATTAACATATATTAAAACTGAATTTAATCAGAAAGCATATCAGTAGCAAGTTCGAATGGAATACTATTTTCCAGTTGTGAACCCATGCATCAGTCCCATGTTTCGTTAACAAATCATTAAACGAATATTTCGAGCCACAAACTCACAGCCAGATATATCTTCAAAAAAGACTTTGCATTCCATTAGCGAAAACATCAAAAAAACTTTAGAACGACTGCACGAAAGAGAAAACACAACATAGAGAGAATCAATGTAAACCTACGTATATACAGTAGCGGCGCCATGTAAACTGGGGTATACATAATTGAAGCTAACATAAGAAAGAAAACCCCAATTCATTATTTTTATCGCAAAGAAAAACCGCTAACGTTCTCCTGACTGAAAAAAATGTTCTCGTATCATTGTTCAAGAATTTGTCAATTGTTTTTAAGAATAACCAAAAACACATTTATGCAAAAAAAGCTGACAGACAATTCACTTTGTGATGACATATTTCGGCTGTTTGGGTCAATTGCAAATGAATGAAACATTTTGAGTGCGTTGCAATGCCACTCAAAGAATTCAAGTGTTTGCGTTTTAATTCTGTGCATTCGCTTTTGGATACATAATATTTTTTGTTTTTTCGTCTGGTGCGTACACAAATAAATCCGACACTCGAGAAGCATGGATTTTCCAAATTTATTCCACACACTTGTAATGGTTGCCCCGGTGCTTTGTTGATCGTATTGCAAATACGAGTCGCACTGAAAACTGCAAACGTGTGAACGCGAATAGCATATCTGTCGGAATCATTGGGATGCGTGACAATGCTTCGTCTTGATTCATTACAGTATCGATAGACATAAACTTTGTTGTTGTTATTTTGAATGATGAAGTTAAGCCGCTTTTATGGTTGCTGATTTTCTTTCGTTCGTTCGTTCTGATTATTTTTTTGTCCAATCATATTGCTAACATCGTCATTTTTGAGCAATATGATTGGACAAAAAAATAATCAGAACGAACGAACGAACGAAAGAAAATCAGCCACCATAAAAGCGGCTTTAATGTCACTGACATCTTTGGTTTTGGCTGTTAATTTAACATGTGTACTGAGCCACCGATAATTTTTGTAATTTTGTGCATCAATTCGTCTGTGGTTGTTGTGATTTTAGAGAAGTTTGTTGGCAATGTGATACATGGGTGTCGATTTATCGATTACCATTTTCCCATCCCCAATATCAAACATTTGTTTTGTGAAACGTATAGCGAATGTATCATGTTGTAGTTGTACACGCATACTGATCTTCAAAGTCAATTTATGTACGTCCTGCCATGAAACTGATAATTTGAGAAATGCATTAAGTTCATCGGCGGCTGTTGAACGTGGTATAATTGGTAAAGTTTGTCGAAAATCAAAAGATAATAAAATGAGTGGGCCAATGAAGAGCTGTTCATTTCCTTTTAATTCTTTTAGTGTACGACAAAGCGCTTCCAATGCCTTTTATAGGGCATAGTACATTCACCCGATATTCCAGAATATTTGATGATGCATGTCATTGTATCTTGTGCGTATCAATACGCATGTACCGTGGACTTCCTTTAAATGTGGCCGGTAGTATGACCATTTTTCCCAATTCATTGGGATTCACATTGCCATCTTTAATAACTGCATCACGTAAAGGAATGTACTCGTCGGAATCTAACTTGGCTTGATTTAATCGGATTCGAGTCGTTCGGTTTTGATTTTTGCATACATATCATATAGCCTCGCAGTTGGAAAAGTTATACCGGAAGTAATTGGACTAAAAAATGGCGCATTTTATTAAAAGCAGCCAAATCAGAACATTTCAACTTTATAAACCAGGGGCATACAGCTAAATAATTTAGCATGGTCTCAATACTAAGCTAAGTAAGCTCAAATCGAAAGAGCACATGAAACAGTGCAGATTTAAACGAATTCACTAATGCTTTCAAACATACTAGATTATAACCATAGTGGATGTGGACTGCTAGAAAATTTTCGAAAATTCAATTTCTGCCGGTATGAACCAGTTGTCGAATAGAATTAAGCCGTTAAACTTTAATTTATTTAAGTTTTCATACAAAGTATCTTAGCCAATGTTGACCATTTTTCTCACTTTTTTGTGTTTTTACATACTTCCAAAATGCAGAAGGCAGAAACCGTTGGAGCAGGGCATGCTATCCTTCATTAACCGAGAAACTAATTTAAGATAAATAAATTACAAGGTGACCTCTGAATTAATTGTAATATTGAATAAAATAAGCAAACAAACTTACAAAATTAATTTACTAATGCAATATCCCGTGTTTTTTGTGATAAACTAATTTCAAGTAATTTTGAAAAATGTTTGATGATTATGTTAGCAACAATTTATGTTTACCTGCCTCGATAAATTTCGAGGCATATAATTCTTCATTATGTAATTTTCTCGGAAATGATGTGTTTCTGATTTTTCGCGTCCAGAAGCCATTTATATCAAATTTATTTCAAGGGCTCTCAACAAAATACCAAATAAATAGAGCACGGCGAATGAAACAAATTGTTGCAGGAAGTGGCAGCCGCATTGAGAAATGTATTGTGTACGATAAGCTCCTCATTATTGAGTATTTTCACAATTATGACGTTACATGGTTCAGAATATAAATGACAAAAATTTATTGTCAGACAATGGTAAAAATAAAGTGCAAGTATTGTGCAAGTAATAAATATTTTTAAGTACAATTTGAGTTCTCAGGTAAAATCATTTTTTTTTACCTTTCTTAAATATAGAGAATATTTCTACAAAGTTTCATAAAAACCGAAGCAATTTTCGTGTGGAATCACTTCATAGGCAAAACTTTTAATATAAAAATAAATTCATTAATTTCAGCGAATTTTCCTTAATTTTTAAGTAAAAAAACCTGTTTGTAATTTTTTAATAGAAAATATTTATAGTCAAGACTCATAGACTCACCAAACCTTGCTTAATCTAATCTAAGTTTTTATACTTCAAACCAGCATGTCAACAAAATTCAAAATTATTTTTCTAGATAATGGTCAGTCATGTTGAAAGTGTACCGTTTATTTTCATCCAATGCTGATTGCAGAAATACTAAATTGTAAATTGGGCTGACAAATAATGTAAATGCTACAATCTGTTTACTCATCAAGCGACCTCTGCGCTCACAATCATTTCAAGAAGCCTAAATAGTTATTTTCCAGTGATAAAATGGCATACGATTTGATGAAAGAAATGATGAAACCGTTAAGGTCGTTCTTTGTGGTTTTTGAAGTGGATAAATCGTATAACACCATATTTTTCGTTCACTGTACATTCTTTCAAATATTTGAATGAATTATATTCATATAACTTACACTTATTCTTGGCAATATAACCTTAATCATAAAAATTATTATCAACGAATTATGGTTTTAAATTATAAAACTTATTTATGTAAATGAATATGTTTGTATATATGTATGTACATAATACATAGTTTTATTTCCGCTACGCTATACTTACTCCATCGTATATTTAATAATAATATTTTTATTATTTATAAATAAATACTCGTATATGTAATAAACACGAATGTGGTTTGATATAAAGAAACACAAGATATTCACGCGAATTTTTAAAATGTGGAATTTATAAAGCTGTACGTAATATTTTTCAACTGTGATATGGCACGTGATATGACATGCTGCGTGGCTTTTGTGTAAGACAGATGGGCAATGTTTAACACGTAATAAAAATTCCTACTAAAATAAATTTAGAAATATTTTTAAAAAGCTCAGCTTTCAGTCGAAAATCATGTTTGTAAATTACAGTCGCAAAACGCGAATTTACTGTAGGTATATTGTTTTGTACTATATAGACAGAAATACTTGAAATCCTTTTTCATTAATTCCAGATAATTTTTCCTCGTATCCAAGTTCCTTACGGAGCCCCTTATCCTTTGAATCTAATTGAAATTCTTTCCTTTTGAAATTCTTTCAAATTTTTTATTCACCACCATTTATTTATGTTTACCAAAACTATATTGCGTGAGGAATTTTCTCCACATATTTTATACCTTAATGAATAGTATGCAGCTGACGTGAAATGAAATTTTTCATACAAAAATGAAACAAGCGAAAATTAAGATTAAAATTCCACTGCTAATTTTACGAAATTCTAGAAACTAATTTTTCATGGAATATTTATCTGCTTCATTTTGGAGACCAGCGAAAATTTAATTTCATGTCAGCTGCATATACTAGCCTTAATAATAGGGACATTTCCCCTTTAGTTTGAAATTCAAATTACATAAAATATAATTTCTGAAATAATTATGAGTTTTAACAGATATCTGCTCGGTTCTGCAATCAATATTAATTTCTTTCACCATGGTTATATGTAAACAACACTAGCTAAGATTTTTATCGGACGGCAAAACCAGACTTAAAGTGTAATCTAAATTTTCTCCCCCAAAATATTTGTAAACACTATTTGTTTTCTTTAACTACACTTGTTTTATGAGCGCAATTCTTTGCACCATGATTGACATTGGTTTTGTGCCTCCTAGCCTACTGTACAAGCGCTTGAGAGCTCATCTCTTTCAAGTCGCACTTTTTTCTGCTTCTGATTTAGCTCTTGCACTACTGCTTCCTCTATTTCGTCTAATTTGCTTGAAAATTGCTATTTCGGCCAGCCATTATTGGACGCTGTCATTTTCGGATGGTCGAAAATACGATATGCCCACAAGTTGTTTACGTTTAAATATCAATTCTAATCAACAACTACAAAGAAATCGCGTTTAAATACCATAGTTTATATTTTTTGAAGGGCTGGCTACATTATTTCTCATTATTCTAGCGTTACAAAATTCTGCATAGTAAAACCATTTCGATAATGCTTCAATAAAATTTATTCAAAATGATTTGTTGTAATTGAACGTGAACCTCTTGTTTGCGTATTTCGAGAGCTCATAAATAGCTCATAATTTTGCACTAACTGTTTTTCTGTTTCGCTAGGTGAGCGGCTCAACAGAGGAAACTAATTTTATTATTGATCAAAGCTAAACAATTACAGGTCAATAGTCTTTGACTTTCGTGTCAAATGGTGTTGTTGTTTTGTTTTTGTATTTTAGAAATCAAAATTTTTATATTATTTTGAATATTAACCCATTTAAGGTGGATTTACATATCCGACGATTTT
Source organism: Nephrotoma flavescens (assembly GCA_932526605.1). Lineage (NCBI taxonomy): Eukaryota > Metazoa > Arthropoda > Insecta > Diptera > Tipulidae > Nephrotoma > Nephrotoma flavescens. The sequence goes on from OW052222.1 coordinate 142,092,221, forward strand.
TCGGCGAAGCTGCTTGCCGCAGAAAATTCGGTGAACGCTATATTATCAATGATTTACATATTCGACGATTTTTTTTCACACATACATACATAAACAATATTTTGCACACAATGTCAAGTCGTAGAAAAAATAAAAAAAACGTAAGAATTTTTTTTTATCTATGTGTGCTGTGACTTCGCGCCGAAAAGATAAATTTTGTTCATGTCTTCGTCGTGCCGAAAATTCGGCGAAGAAGTTCTTTCTGATTGGTTGAATGTGTCACGTGATGTTCGGCGCAGAAAAATCGTCGGATATGTAAATCCACCTTTATGCTGGAAGGTTTGTGGCGGCTCAACCAACAAATTTATTCTACTAATGAATTTAGGTACCGATTTGTATTTGACAAAGTAGCAATTCCTAAAACTAAGTGTTTTCCAGAATTATTGGATTGGAACAAAAGTACAATAAAATTCTTTGAATAAACCAAAACCGTAGGAATGAAAAATTAATAGTTGGATTTTTGCTACCTCTCCTACTTACAAGACGTGCGTTCAAATATTAAACGTTGTAAATATAATAAGTTTATAAAAGTATTCGTTGAATAATTAATTTATTGATTTTATGAGGTACTAATAATTACCCATAAATTAGTGACCCCGACGTGATTGCAAAACACGATCCATAAACACGCCCAACACCTTGACTAAAAACACTATCTGGCTCTTATCCAGAATAACCCAAAATTTCATATAGAAATCGCATGTATATGCGTTAAATACAATAAAAGTCGATGTTACGAAGGGGTTGGGAATTGCGTAGCGAATCATTAAATTCGCTAAGGCATTGTGATTATACTTTGATTAGTTCAAAGTATTTTCAAAATTTTTGTAAGTTGGTTGGTGTTTAATAAAAACTGCATTATCATTTCATTTTTCCGTTTGACCTGTTGGTTTTTATAATAAATAACTTATAATAAATAACTCTATCTTCTGTCATTTTTGTGCACGTCTTTTTTATTACATAAATTTGTATTGTCCTGTAAAATTTTGAAATGCGTGGATTTTTCCGTTTTCATCATGGATAAGTAAATAACAATTAAATAATCATATTAAATAAATATATAAAAATATCAACTTATAATTATTTAAGATATCTGATTCGTGGATTGAAAAAAGATGGATCATCAACAAAATCACAAGACACTTCCGAAACTGCTAGGTAATTTTATCTAAACTTTTAGGTATTTTGCGCTTTAATAGCATCAATACAAATGTTGAAGATTGGGAATCATCTGGCGATAATCAGCCAACAATACCGTCACTCTCTTCAGTGTAAGTAAAATTATAAGAAAGTGTAAGAAATTTTAAAAATTAAATTGTAATCAAAATTTTCAAATATTTTGTAGAACGATATCTACCCTACAGCAAACTCGAAAAATATATTCTGAGCCAGAATCCAGTTCAGATAGTGGCAATTCAACTGCACCTAAAAAAGCCAATCGGATGAGGGTGTTTCGGTCACAGTGGACTGATTTTTTTGAATGGGTCGAGTGTCGAAACGGGTTCGCTTATTGTAAGGTTTGTGACCAACGACTCACAAATATAAAATCCCATCTTGTAAGACATAACGCCAATGCTGCTCACAAAAATAATAGTTATTTCTATGAGCAAATTAATACCAATTAATAAAGTTTTTACCATCCCGGAGAAAGTGGCCTTAGAACGACGAATTAAAAATGCGGAGCTGCTACTCATAATGTTTTGTTTAATGTACCATTTGCCGTTTTCACTAATGAATTTTCTACCCGATTTACTTCGAAAATGTTGCCCGGACTGAAAAATTGCAAAACACATAGCATGCGGCAGAACTAAGGCAAATTTAACAGTTAAAAATATATTGGAAGAAAAAGGTAAGCAAAATGTTGCAAATCAACTTAGAAAGCAGTAGCCGAAAGCATTAGCCTTAGTAGCTCGATAGAAAAAGGGGTTTAGCCAGAGACAGATTCTTGGGTCTGTTAAATCTCACGAAAACTGATGCGGCTTCAAATTTTACCACCATCGTCAATCACATCAATAATTTGAATATACCTCTCAGCAATATTATAGAATTGGGATCGGACAACGCTTTAGTTATGGCCGGTAAGTTCACAGGAGTCCAAGCCAGATTTAAGGAGATTATACCAGACCTCTTTTTCATGAATTGAATTTGCCATTCATTGCACTTGTGTGCAAGTTATGCGTGTCAACAGCTTCCATTTGAGACATATTCAATTTTTTTGCACATTCTTCGAGAAGATGCAATGACATGCAGGAATTTCAGCACTACTTCGACTGTCTTTGGAAATGGCGGTTAACCGAATTTTAAAGCAATGGGATCCCATAAAGTTAAACTTTATTTTTTGCACGTTCGAAGACAAAGGTTCAGCAAAAACGGCTAGAAGTTTGGCGAACATTTGGATAATCCAATAAATAAATTATAATTTTTATTTTTATCTTACTCGTTGAGGATTATTAACAAAATGAATATTGAGTTCCAGTCTGAAAACATTCGCATACATGTGTTTTACGAAACTATGGAAACTAATTATAAATTAATATTAAGTAATTTTGTAAATTCAAATTGTCTGATAAACGTCGGTAATGTAAACGATATTGATTTTTATAGAGAAGAAAACAATTTGCCGTTATCTGAAATATTTATGGGTTCTGCAGTTCAAACATTTAGGTTTTCTATTGTAATATTATTGAGGAAGATAAATTCCTTGAAGTATAGCAAATAAGGCAAAACAATTTTATATTGAGCTAGCCCAGCAAATAACAAATCGGTTTTACTTCAATAATTTAACTTTTAAATCTTTAAGTATAATTAAGCCCGAAAATGATACATCTATTAAATGCGTTTCCAAATTTTCTTTACAGGAGAAAGACGAAATATTAGACGAGCTGAAATTACTTAAAGTGTCTTCTTATGCATTACACTTAAGCAAGGCAAATATAGAAATTTTTTGGACCACAATTGCTACCTTTAAAAATTCGTTAGATGAACTACTTTTCGAAAAGTTGTCTAATTTTATAATTGGACTAATGAGTTTACATCATAGTTCAGCGGCGGCTGAAAGAATTTTTTCAGATTTACATATTACCAAAACTAAAAGAACAAACCGACTTTTGCTAGAAACGATCGATTCTATAATGTCAGCTAAAGAACTTTTATTTAAAGAAGAAAAAAAATCGATTAGCTCTAATAAGGTCAGCGAAGTGTGGACTCCACGCCCTGAGTATGCAGATTTAGACAATTAAACTAAATACGCTTATTTTATATGTTTTTTCGCAAACATAAAGTGTTGTATTTTTTATTGTTGTATTTTTTATTCTTTATTATTTAAATAAAAAAAAATAAATAAACTGTTACAAAATATCAAAATAAACATTTTTTAATAAAAAAATGGATACATTTGGATACAATTATTTTGTAAATCTGGATACATTTACATTTATCTGAGTGATAACACTGAATCTTTTTTTAATCAAGAAAAACACTATCTGGCTATTATCCGGAATAACCCAAAATTTCAATAACAAATATGATACTTTAATTATCGAAAGATTAAGTGAATCGACAAAAATAAAGCTCGATCGCCTTCTTTCGGGATTGCAGTTGGGTGGCATAAAACCACCTCAATTATTACGGGAGTGTTTATCCACCGATCAGGTTACTGAAACGGTTTTAAGAAATTTGTGGATGCAACGTCTACCAATCCATACTCAAGAGATATTATCAAGTATGGATGAATCTTATTTAGTTCAATTAGCAAAGACCGCCGATAAAATTGTGGAAATACAAAAACCAATTAATGTATACAGTGTAAATACTTTCAAAAACATTGATAATAAGCAACAAATCGATGTACATTATCAAATCCTAGCACTAACTCAAAGAGTAGAAGAATTATTCAAACAAGTTAGCACGAGGGGTTCACGATCAATAAACCAAAGATCACCATCACCATTAGACAAAGCTTTTTACGACGGGCGTCGGGAGTCCAAATTCTAACGGTCATTTCATAATTACCATCATTGAAATGAATTACAATTCTTAGTCGATACGGGTGCCGAAGTTTCAGTAATTCTTTCAACAACTTCACAAGTAATTAAATCAGTAGAATTAAAATTATTCGCGCATAAATTCATCAATCATTGATACGTTTGGTCAAAGAGATTTAACTCTTGATTTAGGCTTTTGAACACCCTTCAACTGGAAATTCTAATAGCTAAAGTCGACAGATGCAGTTTAGGTGCTGACTTTTTAGCTCATTTAAGATAAGTGGTTGATATTAAGCGCAAAAAGTTAATTGACACCTGTAATAACTTTACCACAACGGGAAGCCCAATACAAATCAATTTGTACGGTACTACAACTATCAAAACCGACGAATACCGTATTTTAAAACTTTTACAAAAATTCAAAAAAGTGACTCACGACTTACAAAGTTTTAACATTGTGTGCTTTCAGGACACCCAACCGGTGGGAACATGTTGAGTAAAATCGAAGCCAACGTTATGAAAATGTTTAGTATTATGAAATTTTCAAATCAAATTGGCGATGATTTTACTGAACATGATAGGGGACCTGAAAGCGCCCATTGTATAACATAATATCGCACATTGCATTGAAACTACAGATCAGCCGCGCCATGCAAAAGTTCGAAGACTAAGGCTGTGTCCGAATTGTGTGATAAATATTTTCTAGCACAAATATTTGACACTAACGTGAAAAATTTTCTTTTCCGGTAATTTTTTTTTTCAAGTTGCAGCCCGAATTCTGTGATAATTTTTTTGGTAAAAATTCCTCGCCCTCAGTTTTAATTTTAATTTGAAAATGTTGAATTTAACCATTATAAGATTAAGATTAAGTTATAAATCAATTTTTACACGTACATATATACGAGACGATAATATACGTGAGCGCAATGTTTTATCCATAAAAATATTTTAGAAATAAAATTAAAAAGGAGTGGGGATGGTTTTTTCGTTTTGCTTGCTTTAAAAAATACTAAAATTTATATTTTATATGAAAAGTTATGGCAACACAACAACAATTTGCTCAGCGAGCTATAATCGGATGCGCCTTTCTCTCAAATAGTCGACCTATATTTTTGTCTCGTTTTACAGCTCAATTCCCTTAGACTTATCACTGCATGCGACGTGACTATGGATCTTCCTGGTTACTGGATTTTAAAATCAAAATTTACTAAATAATTTTGTGCAATACTCTCAATGTAAATTTTTTAAATCTTAGTTGGCTTCATTAGTTTGAAATTTTTTTCATTTATTTGTCACGTTAAAATTTCAAGTGATAGAAATTGTCATTTGGAGTGATAACAGTCGATTACCAAAACCACATTTATTGAACAAATATTTTGTAAGTTTCGATTTAATGATCTAGTAACCAGGAAGATGAGTAGTTACGTCACTTGAAGTGATGCGACTAGAGGAATAGGGTTGTTAGTTTTGCTGAGAGATTTGTAAGTAATAGTTTTTTCCCGTGGAAAGGCCCTATTCCATGGGAGAAATCTGCTGTCAGTAAAAAATAAAAGCGAGAAAAAATATCGATTTTACTGTTATGTACGAAATAAAAAATGTTGTCAGTAAAATTTTACTGAGAGAATAGTTGTGATGGTGTTAGTGTACTGCCATGTTTTTTATGGCAGCACTGTTCACACATCTACAAAAAATGTTTGTAAAGATAAGAAATTTATCTCACACTTTGTATGAGTGTTTATAAGTCGTTCGTCACTTTTATAGTAAAATGTCGATTTGTTTTTTTTTCGTGTTAAAATTTGTGAACGTTAGTGGTTTTCTGTGGTACATAATATATAAAAATTAAAATTTTAAAATTTATGAAAAAAAAAATCGAAATGTACAAAAATGTACAAATTAAAACTTTTATGAAATTTTTAGGTTATGCCAAATTTAAAACCATAAACTTTTATTATAAAAATGAAATAAAAAATATTTCTGTTCTTTGTCACTCTTATGGAATTTTAAAATTTTTTTTATTTTGCGTTTTATAAGTAAAAAATTACTGCAAGTAAATTTTTTCCAAAGAATTAATTAAGGCTTAACAGTGTAAAAACATACAATTTTCTGGAATATTCTTATTGGATTTGTATAAATATTGCAGTTAGTTTTTTTTATTAGAAACAACACATTCATGATGGGGAAACAATTCATAGCCCAATTCGGTCAATTTGATCATCGTTTTAATTGCTTCGGCCGGTGAATTGTCTTGATAATGCGGGATTTTTCAGCCGTTTTGCTAGAGCCTGAAGAATGAAATAATTATGCATTGAGCATAACTTTAAAAACCTTAAACCTTAAAAAATCTGTCAAATGCAAATTATGGAAAATGATTTGCGACATAATTTTTTTAAAAATTTTGCCCACACATCAATATATAATTTTGGCCATTTCCTTATAGAAAAGGCTGTCTACCAAATTATAAAAAGCAGTAAGCGAATCTCGAACAAGACCTCCACATTTTTTTTAGAAAATATCTATATTCAACACAATGCTTAAGCGAGTTGGTAAAACTAAATAATGGGTCACCAAACTAAACTTAATCACCTTGTAAATGAAAATCATTAAGGAATTCTTGATTTAATTAAGTAAATTAATATTCAGGTGGTTTACGAATATTTATAATTAAAACTAAACCGAAGTCAACCATTTTTACAGGAAGCTCAATACTCACTGCGTTGGTTGAGGTGGACAAAACTATAATTAACGAATAAGCAAAATTGATGGATAGGCGGAAAATCAAAACATGTTGTCTTTTATATGGAAATTGGTTTCCAATAATTAGCGATTTTAACGTTTAAAGCCGTGCGAAAGTTTAAAAGTAGTTTCAGAACTTTTTTAAAAAACGTCGGTGGTCTTTAACTTTAGGGTAAAATAACTGTTTCCAGCCACATTTTTTTTTTGACTAACACACAAATATAACTCTCACTAAAATAAATTCCACAAAAATGTTACCACATCAATCTTTCTTGTTGTGTAGCTGGGCAGTCTCAAATATAGCTATATCAAATACCTGTGTAAGCGCATATAAGATTTTCACGGAACTCAATATCTATTGTGTGGAGGTTTAAAAATATAAAATTAAAATAAAAAAATAAATTTTAAGCTTTAAGCGCCATTCAAATATTATTATTAATATATTATCGAAAGATTTATATCAATAATTTATTATTTATTTACAAACAAAGTGTCACCAAAATTCTAAGTTATAATTAATTTTAATTTAAAAAAAAAAAAATTTAAATATCAAAAAAATAAAAAACACTCTGTCAAAGTATCGTTATATCTATATCATCGCCGCTTGAACACACCGTATAGTTCCATAAGGTACGTATATCGAGAAGGTCGAGTCTGTTTACTGTTAATTAACTTATCAAATACTTTTTAAGTATGTAACGGGTGATTTTTTTGTGGTTAGGATTTTCAAGCATTAGTATTTGACAGATCACGCGGGATTTCAGACAAGGTGTCAAAGAGAAAGATGCTCAGTATGCTTTGACATTTCATAATGAATAGACTTACTAACGAGCAACGCTTGCAAATAATTGAATTATATTACAAAAATCAGTGTTCGGTTCGAAAAGTGTTTCGCGATTTACGTCCGATTTATGGTCTACATAATCGACCAAGTGAGCAAACAATTAATGCGATTGTGACCAAGTTTCGCACTCAGTTTACTTTATTGGACATTAAACCAACCACACGAATGCGTACAGTGCGTACAGAAGAGAATATTGCGTCTGTTTCTGAGAGTGTTGCTGAAGACCGTGAAATGTCGATTCGTCGCCGTTCGCAGCAATTGGGTTTGTGTTATTCGACGACATGGAAGATTTTACGCAAAGATCTTGGTGTAAAACCGTATAAAATACAGCTCCTGCAAGAACTGAAGCCGAACGATCTGCCACAACGTCGAATTTTCAGTGAATGGGCCCTAGAAAAGTTGGCAGAAAATCCGCTTTTTTATCGACAAATTTTGTTCAGCGATGAGGCTCATTTCTGGTTGAATGGCTACGTAAATAAGCAAAATTGCCGCATTTGGAGTGAAGAGCAACCAGAAGCCGTTCAAGAACTGCCCATGCATCCCGAAAAATGCACTGTTTGGTGTGGTTTGTACGCTGGTGGAATCATTGGACCGTATTTTTTCAAAGATGCTGTTGGACGCAACGTTACGGTGAATGGCGATCGCTATCGTTCGATGCTAACAAACTTTTTGTTGCCAAAAATGGAAGAACTGAACTTAGTTGACATGTGGTTTCAACAAGATGGCGCTACATGCCACACAGCTCGCGATTCTATGGCCATTTTGAGGGAAAACTTCGGAGAACAATTCATCTCAAGAAATGGCCCGGTAAGTTGGCCACCAAGATCATGCGATTTGACGCCTTTAGACTATTTTTTGTGGGGCTACGTCAAGTCTAAAGTCTACAGAAATAAGCCAGCAACTATTCCAGTTTTGGAAGACAACATTTCCGAAGAAATTCGGGCTATTCCGGCCGAAATGCTCGAAAAAGTTGCCCAAAATTGGACTTTCCGAATGGACCACCTAAGACGCAGCCGCGGTCAACATTTAAATGAAATTATCTTCAAAAAGTAAATGTCATGGACCAATCTAACGTTTCAAATAAAGAACCGATGAGATTTTGCAAATTTTATGCGTTTTTTTTTAAAAAAAAGTTCTCAAGCTCTTAAAAAATCACCCGTTATATACCTCTTGTCGAAAAAGGAAGTATAATATAGTTGTGCGGTTGCAAAGTTTTGGGCGGTTTATAATTATTTTGTGATAACAAAATTATGTAAATGATAACGAGTTTATGTTATTTTATGTGTATCGCGGGACTGGATAATCTCTTGTTCAAGCCTACTCTCATCATCTTTCGTTTTTATGTTGAGAATGATAATGCAAAGTAAATCACAAGCATATTCACACCGAACGAGTTTGACAAGCCTGCCATTATGACGCATATAAATCTGATACGATAATCGCTTGTCATTTTATAATCTCTGCTATCTCATTAGAAAGTGGGGCTATAAGCATTTATTTTAAAATCAATGATTAGCGCAAACCCTGAAAGTAAATGGCGAATAAATAAATAAAATCAGAATAATTTCATCCCACCCGATCACTCGAGGACCGTAAAAAACTATAGCATTGCCAATAAATTAAAATAAAATGTATAACAATATCTATAAAGCTGTCTACAAATTACCAATTTATGCAGATAAATAAAAAAAAGTTACTTCTCACGTACGTGACATATATTTTTGTAATTTAGTTTCTGTTTTAAAAGCGCGGCTCGAATTTGCATTTTAAATCGTTTTCTGCTTTTTTACAAGCCCGACACAGTGTTAAGATTACTACATATATGCGCTGATCATATAACAGAATACAGTAGAAATAAGAAAATATTGTATGAGTTGTTTAAGAGAAAATATCTATAATTTTTTATCCAAAGTTATGTATCCAAGGTAAGGTAGAAGTGATCGCACACGCACGCTAAACTTCAAGTATTTATTTTAGGCGTCAAACATTACAATTAAAATAATTGTCGTGCTAAATATTATCTACCAAAGTTTGCTTATAGTCATTTATGAACCAAAATAGAGCAGTATGTTGCTCTCGATAATAAACGACGGCACGGAGAATTATATATAAAAAATATGAAATCATCGTAATCAACATCGCCATGATCATCTCGTCGCTTTAACAAAATAAAAAAAAAAAAAAAAATCACAAAAACTTTGTCCTCGAAGATCTCTTATACATGTTATTATTTAACTGTTGTATTTCGCGTGTTCATAAATTTTTTTCTTTTAAATTTTTATCTTTGATTGGAATTTTTATTATTTATTTTATTGTTTAGTTTTTATTTTAGTTTTAGATTTATTGATTTTTAAACTTTTTCATCTTCACCATAACAATCGCGCAAAAATATAAATTGTATGTAGAAATAAAACAAAAAAAAAAAATAAAAAAAAAATAGTAAAGATCTTTTGAACTTTGAGATTCGACAAGATGAAAACAAAATAAAAATTATATATACAATAAAAACAAAACACTTAATTTATTGATGTCTTAAGCAAATTTTTTTACGTATGTATATTGGCGTGTAAAGAATGCGGAGGAACTTTAACTTGGGTTAAATAAAGTAAATATTATTGCATAACGTTAGTTATTGGAAATATCATCGGCTGTTCTGTGTTGCGTCAAGCTTCTTGTTTTAAGTGATTTAATATGCAAACCAACATATTGGATGTTTCCATTATTTTAATCAGTAGCAGTCGTGCATAGAATTTATCAGATCAGTTTCAGAGCCAGCAACTCTTTGGAGTCAGAAGTTGGCTTACAATATTTTCGTTAAATTACTCAAAAGTTGCTGTAGCTTACAACATATGTAAAATTTTAAATAAATTAAACATATCTGAAACTTAATGCATGTTTAAATTGTGTAAATTTACTAAATTTATTTATCTTAAATGCAATCAATATATAATTATAGTCTACATCTACACAACTAATTGTCTGCCTAATGGAGTGAATAAAAAATAAGCTTACAAGTTTAAACATTTTATGTGTATAAATTACGTTAGGTTAGGTAGATTTTAAAGCATTCATAAAAAATTGTCGAACCGTCCACAAATTTAGGAATAATATTCACAAGAAATTGTCGAAACATTCACAAACAAATATTGAAAGATTACTAAATTAACAAAAAATAATTTTCTAATAAGTGAAGGCTACAAAGAGGCTGAAAACTGTTCCAAAAAATATGAAATATTTGTCTACTCTGGTGAAATGCACAACAGTGTAGAATTAAATATCCATTAGTTTTAGTATCGCATTATAGAAAATTTGCTTCAAATTGTAACTACACAGTTCAAAGTACTTCTTGTCTTGCGCCACTGACAAGTTAAAAAAATTTACTCTTCCACATATTCTCCAAGATTCGCCTAAAACATTTAAAGTACATTTATGACGTTATCCATTGCAAAATAATCACACTTCCATAAAACTCCGCCCCTGCTAGTGGGATTCAATCCACTTTGGGAATCTGAGCATAGTGCATTAAAATTATGTCAGAGCTAACTTGATCCGATCCGTGATAAGTATCAGCTCTGCATTTATTTGCGATTTTTTTGTAAAATGAACCACACCACTTATTCGTCCCTAGTCGTGATTCCAAGTTAATTGCGTCATCCGAAATAATAAATTATCAAAATTTGTCTCACACAGAACAATTGGCCTAATGTATGAAACAAAACGTTGCAATTTAGTCATTGTAACTTCGTTTTGGTCAAGTAATGGTATATGGCCCAATTTGCCTAGTTTTGATGTTAATCAATGTTGTTCAAATTGGGTTTATACCCGTATGATTTCGTCATGAAAATTGAGAATGTTATGCTCCAATGAAAAAAATTGCTCTAAAAATTTTGTTGGATAAATGCACTGGTTTTTATTTTTAACGGGTGTTTTATTTTTAACCCTCTACAATCAACACCAATATAAACTATGATTTGTAATTGTTCCTTATGTTGCCTGTCATCAATAAAGCCGACCGTTAGGATGATCATTGAGCACTTTGACCATAAAATATCACTCCAATTACCATAGTCGCATCACTTCATGTGAAGTGACAATAGTCGTGTCACTTCACTTGAAATTTTCTCACAGTCGATACGACTGGAACGAAAGAGTACGTATTTTTATAAAGAGTAACGAAACAAAGGAAACATTTTCATCAAAAAATGCATGCGTTCTGCCATTTAAATGGGTTTTACAACACACTTACACATCTTTATTTAGCGCAATTTTTAATGCTTTCTATCAATAGCCACGAGTATGACAATATTCTTTACAAATAAAATAAAAAACTGTTGTGTAAGCGGTGCGGTAGGGTTGTATAACCCATTTAAACTGCATAACCCACGCATTTTTTGATGAATTTTTTCCCTCTATTTCGTTATTCTTTATAACATTACAGACTTTTTGTTGGAACTAATACCATCGTATAATACAATCGGGTAAAACCAAAAATAGCTCAAATTTAAAAATGTTTGCTCAAATTTGACAAATATAAAAGTGTCAATTTGTGTTATTCATAATTGTTTTAAAGTTTTAATCAAGTTTTCGTTTTGTGTTTTTGTGAAATACAGAAAAAATATTCAAGTTTTCGTTTTTGTACAGAAAAAGTTATTTTTAACATTACATTATTAACATGAGCAGCGTATAATTCTTTTACGACAGTGATAGATATCCAAAGTTCGGCTATTCGGCGTAGAATACTGCGGGTACAATCGAGTTCTTATTTGTCTCAATTTTAGATTAACAAAAAACTTCCGTGTGAGTGAGGACGCCTTTAAATATTTACTGAGTAAGATGGAATTGACCTTAAAACCGACTACAAAATCAACGTCGGTTCTTCCCATTTAAAAATATAAATTCTCACTGGCAATGAGTATATGGCTGCTGTGGCTGGCTGAGCGTTTTGAAGAAACTTGCAGCAAATACTTGACGTGTTTGAATACAACTTATGTCCGGAAATAATCAAATTTCCAACAAGTGAGGAAGACAAGAGACAAATTAAATTGTGATTTGTTGAAAAGCATGGCTTTCCTGGGGTAATAGCATGCGTGGATGGAACCCATGCTAGAATTGTTGCACCGCCTACAAATGAAAGACATTAATTGTATTATAACCGTAACGGATTTTTTAGTTTAAACGTGATGCTAAATTGTAAATTAGAGGTATTATATTACAATCATAGGTGTGTGACGACAAATTGTATATACGATACATTGGCGCCAACCATCCAGGATCCTGCCATGATTCATATATATATTCAACTTTAGTGAACTAGATACCATCTTCAACAAAAGTTTAGCTGCTTAACGTAAATGGGACATATCTGAGAATCAAAATACATGTGGTAATGACTCCATGAAAAACGCTATTTTTAAATGGAAACAAAACACTTAAACTCCATTTAATTTTCACTTAAAAGAGCACTATAACTTTAGCCAAATAAATAAAATTGATGATCCTCAATCTACAAAAAGTATCAAATTTCGACCAGTTATTACAACAAATTGTCATACCCGAATCTATTATCATGCATTACCAACTTTACGGAACTATTGGTCAACAGAGCCAGATATGGCTATCCTTATATTTCCAAAATTATCCATTAACGAGGTTTGAAAACATACGAAGCCATTTACATTTCTGTAATAATGAATCGCAGCCTAATATGAATCCACCAGATTATGATAGAGCTTATAAAATAAGGCGTGTCATGAACCATTTCAATAATTCTTAATACCAGAACACAGGCAATTAATGAACATATGATTAAATCCAAAGGGTATAATATAATGAAGCAAAACATCAAAAATAAGCCAGTAAACAGGGGATTCAAAATGTGGTGTAGAGCTGACTCATAAAGTGGATATCAACGTGATAGGCTTAGGTGAATCAGTTCTTCTAAGTTTATCAAAATGTTTGGAAGGTCTGCGGCACTATTCTGGCTTTCCCTAAGAATAGGAAATTGGGAAAAATATTTTCGTAGCATTTTTGTGCAATTTTTATTTTTCTGGCCTACTGAAGGAATACGTTTAGTGCAAAAAATCTCAAAACAAAGTTAATTGGGGAACTTTAGTTCCACAAAATTTTTATAGGAAAAAATATGAAATTGTTACAAAATATTTATAATAGGAATATGGGAGAAGCAGGATTACAGCACAATTCCCTTAGACGTATCACTTCATGCGACGTGACTATGGATCTTCCTGGTTACTAGATTTTAAAATCAAAATTTAATAAATAATTTTTTAAATCTTAGTTGGCTTCATTAGTTTGATTTTTTTTTTTGTTTATTCGTCATGTCAAAATTTCAAGTGATTTGGAGTGATAGCAGTCAGTCGCAAGGAAATATTTATAAAGCAGCAATTGTCAGTTGGGGTGATAGCAGTCGCAAGGAAATATTTATAAAGCAGGATACTAAGATTTAAAAAACAGCCAGAACGACTTTATTGAACGATTATTTTGTAAATTTTGATTTAATGATCTAGTAACGGAAAATGAGTAGTCACGTCACTTGAAGTGATGCGACTAAGGGAATAGGGGTGTTAATGGGTCAAAAAAAAGTTTGCTATGAACTGGATAGAAAAGCTAAAATAAAATACTGTTTGCGCCTTTATTTTGATGTGCTGGATATTGCAATGAACATTCTTACATAATATACAGTAAATTACACGAAATCAAGCAATTTGAAGGCACTTTGTTGTCGTCCTTAGGGTTCCGTCAGGTACGAACGTTGATTGGAGATTTTTTTTCCAGAAAAAATTCCATTCCTATAACTTACAAAACAGTTAAGCGAGTTCAAAATCTATCGAAACGATTCGTACCTTCTTATCTTATGGAAAAAGTAGCGAATCGGAAAAATGCGTCTGTATAGTGCTAAAAACATATTGAAAATCATATAAATAATACATGTTCAACTTGCAATGTGTTTTGCAATCGAAAGAAATTGTTTTACCGAGTACCATTGTTAAAAATTACTTTTATTTCTTATTTTTATGTTTATAATGTGATTTAATCATTAATTATTGAATTTTGATTTCAAATATAGCAAGCTGAATAAATGTTATATTAAAAATATCACGTATTTTATTTAGAACAGGATTTTATTTAGAGCAGGTTTGGAACACTTTGGTTTGGAACACTCTTTGGTCTGAAATGGGTGATTCATCTCTCGAGATAGTGGATTACAGTGAGAGAGTCAGTGAGAGTTTTGGATTGAAATAATATTAAGATTACAAAGTAGAGCGGTGTACAAACCAACATATATAGAGCAAGCAACACCGGTCCACAACCCGTTCCTAATAATCTCAATGTATTCATGAATATAGACCAATATTATGCGTTTGGGAAAATCAGGTAGTGGTATTTGTAAGAAGATATTGTTTATACAGATGCTAGTTTGAGTGAGAATGGAGTAGGTGCTGGTATTTGTGGAAAAATACTTTAAATTGAATGAGAAAGCATCTGTATAATGAACGCTGAATTGATTGGAATATTTGAAGGTACTAAATTGGCTGTGAATGAAGAGGAAAGAAAAATAGTTGCTGCGTTTTTTTGAAATCTGGTGTTCGAGACCGCGATAAAATACAGGGAAATTTTGGAAGGAACATTTTAGTAGAACAACTAAAACGAAAAATTAACGTCAAAACTGCTATAAAATGGAATTATTTATACCCAATAAAAAAAAAATCCCAACGCGATAATACACTTTGGGGAATAAAAAATTACCACTGCTAGAAAAACGTCACTAATTCCCAATTCCCTATTGCCGGGGAAAAACCAGAATAGGGCCACAGGTCAAGCATATATGACCTAGGGATTTTTTCGCTCGCTAAATGGTTGTAGGAAGCACACTTGGAATCCGAGTATTCACTCATAATTTATGAACAAACATTTAGCAATAAATAACATTCAGATTCATTTTTATAAGATAATGGTTAATAAAGATTAGTTTCGATATCGATTCGAAAGTGGTAATGACCACACGTAGTCTTCAATCGAGTACCTTGTTAAGTTTTTTGTTAGATGGATCTTCTTAATTCTCTTGTTTGAAAACCCCTTGAGCACAGATGTTCCAGTACAGGTGGCAATTTAATTTTGTGAGCAGGAGCGATGGCCTGATATACACCCTCCCAAATTATTATTTTTTATATATGAATTTTGCACCACCCTGCAATTAATAAACGTGATTGGATTTAACTGTTAACCGAAACCGGTTTGTACTATGATATCGAACTTTGCAAAAAATATTTAATTTTGGATCATTTCAATTCGTTGCACGAATCTCATCGCACAGCACATATATTTTTAATTATTGCAAATAAATCTACGATGGACTACCAAAACTACCAATGGAAGCGATTGGGAACATTTTTCGCAACAAAAAAGTTCACTACGATTGAGAAATTTTATTTATCCAAACAAGGATTTTACCATGATAACGATCGAGTAATTTGTTATAAGTGTGACACTTCATACGAAATAGGCTCAGAGGGCATTACGGTAAGTTGAACGCGATTTTATTCAGTTAAATTATTGTAATTGGTTTAATACGAGTACCATGTTTAGACTGAGATTAATACACATCGATGTCGTGATCTACTATGTCGAGCTAGAAACATACAAATTCCATCTCCTTACATCAATAGCGGGTCAATTAATGTGCAGAATGGTTTGAGCTATGAAGAATACCGTTATGCGACATTTGCAAAATGGAAGCCGGTTTGTATTCGTCAGGAACGATTCGAAGAATACTTTTAATTCGGTTTAATTCCAATTTATTATAGGAATCCACGATAAAAATGAGCACTGCAGAAATGGCATCGGCAGGATTTTATTATGCCATCAGTCCAAATATATTAAAGTGTTTTTATTGTAAAACCGTGATAGACAGAATGGATCTTCCAAATCATAAAATTACGCAGCATAAATACAATAAAAATTGTCTGCAAAAAAATTTTCCTTGCAAATTCGGATAAATAATATTAACCAACGGTGTCCCCTATACAAAACGAACAATAGACGAAGATCGCTACCAACCACCACTAGAGAACAAGCTGGGCCGTCGATCACGTTTGTAATGGCGGCCATTAAGCAAATACAAAAAGCATTTGACGAGTTTGTAAAAGAGCCGAAAACAAGGTCATTTTATATTGCAGCCTTAAATTTAGGATTCGAGAAGAAGTTGGTGGACAAAGTAGTCAAACGGCGGATACAATCAGGATGTACATTTAATTCTAAACAAGAGTTGATTGAAATGTGTTTGATAACATCTGACGTAAGTCTTTCTTATATTAATAATGGCGAGACAATTATTTAATGTGTTTTGATTTGTTACAGAACGAACAGCATGGCACCAGCCCAGTTGAAGCAAATAATAACGGTCGAGACGAATTTGAACGAGAAATGGAGTGTAAAATATGCATGAACGAAAAAATTGGAGTGATATTTAAACCATGCCACCATGTGGTCTCGTGTGCAGGGTGTGGCTCAAAACTTAAAAGATGTCCGATGTGCTGTGCACGAATTCAGAAATGTAGCAAAATTTATTTTTAAGTGTACGGTAAACCCAAACCTATTTGACCAATTAAGATTATTTTGATAATTTTAATCATATTTAATTAGTTTTATGTTATCAAATTTGTTACATTTTATTTATTTTCATTAAATTAACTAATAATTAATTGTATAACTTTTTAAAACTCTAAAATAACTGACCGATCTTTAATAAGTGTGATTACGGTTGGTTTTTGATTTTCTGAGACATACATAGAACTCTCGGCTCTCGCAATGTTTGAACGTCAATTTTTGGAGCAGAATTGACTATCGGTCGAGTAATAGATGTCAAATTATGTTCAAGTCTCATGGTCCTCCGAGTTATTTGCGTTAAATGCAACGGCAAAAAGTAAAATTATTTCTTGTATTATGTTTTAAATGTTGGTATATTGTATATGCATATTTTATGATTTTCACTTTCCTTTGTAAAAATTATTGAATGCTTATTGCAAGATATAGTGATCACTAAACTGGAGTACTCTAAAGTTTCCTGAGTGGTCGCATCAGTTTGCAAGAGTCCATAGTTTAAAATTCAGCATTAAATCTTATATAAATCGATCCGGGATGTGTCGCATCGCTTGTAATTATAGCGCTTGGTGCTATGTACTACCTGTTTCAACAAAGACAAAGAAGCTTGAGGAAACACTGCTTTTGAGCACGTCTCTATGAATTCCTAGTGATCTAAAGTTTTTTCCATTACATCGTTTTCACACTATTCCTCCTTTGAATTTTCTCGAAAAATTTAGAATTTTACTTTTTTACGGGTAAGTTTTGTGCGTGAAAGGGTTAACATTGGAGACAGAAATTTGTGGCTTTTAGGTAATACTCAAGAAAACAAAAGCATTTCATGACGAATAACTATTAATAGGTCTCGTGGTTGCATTTTGCTATTTTCCTTTGCATCCGCAATCTTTCCTTATATGTATTTTACCATTCGAAGTTTAATTTCGATAGCCTGTTGCCGCATTTGCTTCTTGTTAAGCAAATCTTCTTTATACAATTCGAATTTGTTTTTCAGTCTCTCTCGTCGTCCAATTGATTTTTATTACGTTTTTTTGAGGTTGTGGAGGATTTGCTGGTTCGCGATCTCGTGTCGTTTCAGGTAACATATATTCTTCTACTATGACATCACGTAGCTCTAATTGAATCTCATCTTCATGTTGTGGACACACTACTGAATCAGTGGCTGTCTCTATTTAGCCCGAATGATGTTCGAAATGATTTAGAAACTTCTCGTAACATTAGCAAATCTATAACACTTTCTTCTATTGCAGAGAATGTCTATAATTTGTTGCTTCCTCCTCCAGTTACAGATAACTTTTTTTTTGTTGTGACCCAACTTATTTTTAATTTTCCCCTTATAATCATTCCAAACCTTTTGTCACTCAGTAATCGTGCGTACGAGAGATCCGTACGAATCGATACAAATAGTTTTGAATTATGTAAAACAAAAGATTTCTAATTCTGGCCAAAAATAAAAAGTTGTCACAAAAAAATTGTTTTACAAAGCATACTTGATAAAAAAAAATATTACAAAAATTAATTTTCAAAGTGCCAAAATGTTGTTAAAAAATATTGGGAGATCTCAACAAGTTTATGCAGTTGATACTCAACGATTTTATGCTGTGTGCCTTAATCGATTAAACTAACTAAACTAAACGAAAATAAGAAGATTCTGCTATTGAGCACTAGTTGGCAGCCGAAAAGTCAATTTACGAGGTTACTTTTCAGGGACTTTTCATTATACTGCGAGAAGTAAAAAGGTAAAGAACCAAAAAAATAACTCAACCATAATTAAATAATTTTACTAGAATTTTGTGATATTTAGGTGAATGTGCTGCAATGAATTCTATGTATGTAACAGCACATAAGTATACAACACCTATGTATATAAGTGATATCTATAAGAAACTATTGAATTATACAATATAAAATAAATACTGAATTATTATTAAAATTAAATTTTTTATTTCAAATTTAAATAACATAATAAGAATTCAAATAAATTTCATAAATTTTCTGGTTCAAGTGCACTAATATCCTTCTAGAATCCTTGCAAGTGTTACGGAATTCTAAAGCCCGTTACTCATCAATGTGGTCATATGAATTTTCAAATGCTTCATTTAATATTTCCTAATCCGGTTCAAGTTCAAAATTCTCGGCCAAACAAACATTATGCATAACGCAACAAGCCGTAATTACTTTTATGCAATTTTCCATTTTTAATTCGATGGATTTGAGAAAAATTGAACGCCACCGTGTCTTCATTAATCCGAAAGCATTTTCAAGAATACTACGGGCCATGCTATGCACGTTATTAAATGTATTTTCAGTTGCAGTTTTATTATTTTTAACTGGAGTAATTATAGCAACCTGTTCCAGTGAGCATTTGTAGCCGCTGTCTCCTAATAGAAAGTAGCCTTGTGGTGGGAACGCTTTGTTTCGATACATTTGACTATTGCGTAACACGCGTTGGTCATGGACAGAGCCCGGATAACGACAACAAATGTTTATAAATTTCCCAAAACTATCGCAAACAGCGATTAAATTGATGCCGTAGTCCAATTTTCTGTTAATATATTGACTATGTTGACGATCCAGACCACTTATTAAATTGAGCCCCAATCGCTACGTACGATTCTTTACTGGGGTATTTTATGACTTTTGGCTCAATCGCTACAAAATAGTCGAGCATATTGTGCACTATTGTTCTGACGGTGTATCTGCATATGTTAAAGCTTACACCCGTAACCCGGTAGCTAGTTCCACATGGTAGCCAATACAGAAACACAGAAACTCGCAATTTTACAGTGTATGCTTTTCTTGTTGCTCGATCAACGAAAAGTTCGGTTATGGTATTTAAAGAGTCAGTCGTCACTCATAGATGTTCTCTAATAAATACATTGTTGTTTCGACATTTGATAAATTATTGAATCATACACGTTGCGTTTTTGGGGAACCTATATAGAATTAAACAAAATTACTCAATGAATCAACATAAACTCAAATAGTATACTATACATTCAATTACATACTTTTGCTCGATGTATTCGTTTATTTCTTATATTCCGTTTATTTAAAATGTACTTTTTACTCTAAAACTTTTGAATATTTATTAATTTATGTAAATTTCAGTTTATTTTCCATTGTTTATATAAATATTTTGACACTTACTCAGCCGTTCCACATGGGATGTCAAAGAAGCAGCTTCTTTTTCGTCTCTTCCCGTTTACATATGAAACCGGTTTTAATTGCGATTAATTTTTGAACAAAAAGTTTTTCGGTGAACTAACACAAATAAGCCTCAGCTACAATGTATCCGCTCCGTTCCGTTCCGTTTTTCTAAAATAGTTTCCGTCCCATCTCTTCCGTTCGCTAGTTACAATGTATCCTTTCCGCTTGTCAAAATCACATTTAAATGAAAGTAAATAAAACGTCATGCAGGATTATGAAATTTTAAAGTTGCTGTGCGATTTGTATATTTTATACATAAAATATCGAAAAACATTTAAAACGAGGCGATGGTGGGTACGCCCTTTCAATTTAGACAGAACGAGGGTTGGATATTACAACACAACATTTTTACGAATGAACGAATTAGTTGTTGAGGTTATGTTTTCCGCTCTTCCGTAAAATTTTAATTTAAAAAAAACGGCCCGTCTTCTCCGCTCCATTGTAACTAACCTTTCTGTTTTCATGGTAAATTATATAGAACATGTCAAATTTAAATATCTACGGAAAAGCGGATGGCGGAGCGGAGGCATTGTAACTGAGGTTATAGAAATGAATTTAAAAAAAATTAATCCCATTTTTGAGATGTAGATTTTAGTTTAAATTTTATTTTCAAGAGAGCAGAATAAAAAAATACAAAAAACTTGGAGTTTAAATATAAAATACGGTTTTAAATTAGGGTGTCTTTCAATTGGTTGAAAATTTATTCGTTGTTTTTTTAACTTTTTATATCTTTCAACTAGTTAAAATTTTTTGACAATTGTACGGTTACTATTTAACGTAATTATGAACGTATAAAAGTTAAAAATTCGAAAACAATAAAATTCATGCTATTCCAAAATATATCTTTCAATTACGGTTGGTTTATAACTAAAAATTACGATTTTAATTAAATTCAAACTTGTATTTACAAACAACTATTTTGTGTCAGCCAAATGTTTTCTAATATAAAACTTTTATTAGCTCTTGAAGAAGATAAAAAGTTTGACATTTTTATTCACCACAATTAATAAATTTTTAGCTTTTTATGTGGTATTTAAACTAATTGAAACACACTCTTAGCAATAAAAAATCTATTACGACTTATTTTGAAGCGTGAAGCAGTGCTTCATTGACATTCCGTGTGTAACTGGTGATTGTAATTAGTTAAGTGTTTCTTAAGGCACACATAATGACTTTTCTAGTAGTGCCACCTATTAGCATATTATATGAAGTAACTGGAATTTTAGTTTAGTTAGTTTAGTCGATTAAGGCACACAGTATTAGAATAAAAATTGATAAAACAAAATTTTGAGTAGCCTCATTAATTTTGGTTTCTATTTGATTTGTAATATTGTTGAAAAATATTATTTGTTATTCTAGTTAAAGTTAAAAAATAAAAAATTTGTTAACAAAAAAAAAAATTTTTTTATTTAAAATTTATTTTTTAAAACGTGGTCGAGAAAAGAACTCTAGATGATTTAAAAAATTAAAGTATATTTTTAGAAGGCCGAATTCGAGCAATTTACAATATAAGGGTCTTTTAATTGCTGCTAGGAGCGCTTCATGTCCCATGAGCAAAAGCATCGGGCATAATGGGTGTGTAACGAAATTCCAGTTTTCAAAATCTCGATTTTTAGGAATTCCTGGTTTGAATTTTTAAAATTTTGCATGTGGGAAATGGTACTCTTAAATGAGTTTTTGACAAAATTCAAAAATGAGTTTGCGATAAAGTTCTAGAAAATGGCTCATGGGATGGAATTTGGATTGAGGGCTAAGTGCCCGTGAGAGTTATCGAAGCCTCAGCCTCTTCAATTATTGCATTTCAAAATGTTGCATTAACAAAATGTTGCAAGTACCAAATCTTGCAATTACAAAACTTTATTAATTATTTTGTGCAATTAGAACTAGAAGAAAAGAAAACCTTGATTTTGAAAACCAGGATTTTGAAAACCGGGAATTTGAAAACCGGGAAATACTTTTACCTAAACTGTTTTTTATTTTTACGAAATTTCATGTACCTTGCTATCACAAACTGCAAACAAGTTAGAAAATAATGTAAATATGGTAGACACTCGTTTAATGTACCATTTTCGTTAGTATGCGGTGTTGTGCTTAATACACGTGTAGAAAGAGAAGTATTTTGCTTAAAAACGTTCAGGTGCAAAAATTATTCGGATGATATGTTGTCGAGCTCGTGAAGGAAGCTAAATCTAATTGTGGTTTTCGCAAAAATTTCCTTGCAATATTTATGTCACCTACCCAGGACGTGTCGAGAGCAATGGTTAGGTAGGACCCTGTAGAATGTGTGTGTTCAGCTTAACTTCTGGCAGAGCTCTTACATGCTTGGTTACACATCGGCGTATATTTTAAACGTAAGAAAAATAACTCCGACCGACTTACAACGTTTACGCAGTAAGAGCCAGAGAGGCTACCCGCTAATTATGGGATAGACTTCACCTGAAATTTGTATATGATATGTATGACGTCATGGTTTTGTCAAACTTTATATTGTGATAATGCCACGAATTTTGTCGGAGGACGTTGAAGTCAAGGTAAAATTCAAAAACTGTTTTCACGATCAAGAGGTTAAATACGACTTTCATTGTATTCCCCTAAGGGAAAGAGTTGTTAAAAAAACATACTATCACAACTATCCTCTGACTAAAAGTAAGTTCTATACTTGGGGTTAATGTTTACAAATATTAATGTTCGACAGGGCCGTGAAAGCGAATCATACATATTTTGCAATTTTAATTTTTCCGCTACAGTTTAAATTGCAAATATTTCGTATAACTGTATACAATATAACAATAATGCTCCGTGTCGTATGTAGCACTCCGAAATAATTACCGTATTTAGCACTACACAGTTAATCAAGTAATTGGCATAAAAAATTAGCAACAGTATAGCGGTGGTATATAAGAGTAGCGCGTATGCGCCGCGGCGTTTAGATTAGCGCGAAGCACAAAAATTGTTAATAGGATAATTGTTTTGTTAATGTAACATGATATAAAGTCGCTCGCTCGGAATGCTTAAATTTTCGCGCACCCGGTCTGCTATGCGCTAATATAATAAATATATGCACGGTTACTAAAATATTGTATAAATTTATTTTTGTTGTGGATAAATTCGCAATTTTAAATTCACCTTAAACAAGAACTCGCGAAATATACAGAAAACCTCCTTAAAATATGTCACACGATATTCCCACGTACGACACACAACAAAAAAAAAATCGCAATTTAATGTTTGACCATTTGGTATGGTTACTAATAAAAACATTATTAAAGTGTTGTATTTAATAATGTTTTTGTTGTTTTTATTTATAAGATTTAGATCAATAAATTGTTAGCTATATGATACATTTGTAGGCAGATTTGATTTTCTATAAATCACTGTACATTATACAGTCATTCCATATATTATTATCTCTCGTATATACAACAAGATCGACGAAATACCTGTTTCAAAATTTTTCTTCGTCTTAAAGT
The DNA here is from genome assembly GCA_932526605.1 of Nephrotoma flavescens. Classification (NCBI taxonomy): domain Eukaryota; kingdom Metazoa; phylum Arthropoda; class Insecta; order Diptera; family Tipulidae; genus Nephrotoma; species Nephrotoma flavescens. The sequence continues at coordinate 142,116,115 of OW052222.1, forward strand.
TCTATTTACCTTCAATTAACATAATTTTTACGTAAAAAAATAAAATAAATAATATAAATTAACACATTATCTGTATTATTTAATGGTTCATCTAATAAAAACCTTCACGAAAACTAAAAATCTCTATTGGATACAAGACAATTTGTGTGCGGTCCATTGAAATTGGTATGCTTTGCGTTTGAGAGACCTTCGTAACGCTGCGGTGGTATGTTTCTGATTTGATTGAGGATCTAAAAATTATGAGATGTCAAGTTGTTTAACCAGTCTTAAGTGGCTTTACGCGATAATTGGTAAATATGCGTAATTTTTAGCCGTGTGACGCATCAAGTGGCGTGTGACCTGATGTTTTCGTTATGTGCCGCAAATGGGACCACATTTTTTCTTGGTATCGCAATAACTAAATTTAAGAAATCTCATAATGAATGACAACGTCTTTGCCAAAATTTGTCACTTGCTTAAGATGAATATCGGTTTGTTTAACCGTTGGGGAATTAAGTCTAATTTTGAGTCGCGGATATGTTAACCTATTTATGTTAACCCATTTTGATGCTATTAGGTGTGCATGATGAAAATTTACACATTGGCGTATATATAAAACTCAAGATTCAAAGGTTTCGCCAGATAAAATGGGCAACTTTGACACTGTACAGAGACTAAGATCATTAAATCTAACTTTTCCTGATTGAGGTTTGCCTTCAAGTAAACTTAAAGGTGTAATACAAATCAATAGGATTGTCTATTATCAATAGGAACATGTTGTGTATTAGAAAGAATGTTTTTCAAAGAGTTACCTTTTCAACTTTGAACGACACTAAACTGCCCTTGCTGAGTTATTGAAATTTTAATAAATCAATTCTCGGCACTAATTTGGACTTAGTTCTGTGAAACCGAATTCACTAGGTCCAGCACGTCTCTGTATATGCCTTGTGAAATGACAGGTGGATAAACACCTTACCAAGGTGGTTATTTTCCCTGGGTGCCCTCCAATTTTCACTTTCAGGGACTCACTTATTGCTTTATAAAAATAAATTCGCTTGCGATTATAAAATATTGGTTTAGTAAGTCGGTGTAAGTACACCGAGACCTTTTAAACACAAATAGCCATTCTTTTACAAATAATATTTTTGATGTCCGGAAGTTTTTATTCTTAAATTATGAATTTTTTTTAAATGCGGGTTTTTAAAATCACGACGAACGAGGGTTCCTGTACGTTTTTCTATGTATCGTATTGTGATAAAAGCGCAATAATTAAATCACATCCTGAAGTGTCGTCAACTATTACAAAAATTCATTCATCACATACTTGATACGTATGCAAAAATCGAAAGTAAACGACTTCTTTAGAGAAAAATTATTGTAAAAGAAATTAAAGCAAATAGAAAGAGTATAAAAGTAATGACACTATCCCCAGAAATAGGATGTCAAATAATATCATTATAGAATGTTGTATAATATTCCTGTATACTCACCTGTAAGGAAACATTTACAATACAGGCAAAAAGCTTCAATTAAAATATCAATATTTGAATTTGATGGTTTCGTTACTGAATTCAGTACCTTAGGATTTCCTATCCTATATAAGGAGACGTCGAGAGATTTCCTGAAAGATTTTTCCAGTTCTTTTCGTTGACTTGTTTGATCAGTTGAAATATGCTCTGTCCGATTAACAATATTTTGAGAATTAGGTACTTTATTTTTGTCTAGCATTTGTTGACTGTCACTATACAAGGAGCTGTTGTGCAAGGAGCGTTTGTGTCTTTGGCGAGGAACATTTGGTTGTATTGGTGCAATTACGGATTTCGGTTTTCGAATTCATAGCCACAATTTTTGGTAGAAATTAAATGCGCATCTAACCGTTTAGTTCGGTCCTTATAGTGTATAATTTTAGCAAAGGCAATTGTAACGGAACTCTTTTGCAAGTAGCATAGGTTCAGTTTCAGACGCTTTTGATAGTTCGTCATATTTCTTTCGGCCCAAATCAAGCTCGATTCCCGTCTTTTCTGTAACATGGGTATTTTTAGGTTTGAAGTTTGAGTCTGTTTGTTCGGCCTTATGGCTTTTTCTTAAAATCTGTCTTGCATCATTCACTTTACTAGACAATCTCCTTACCAGAAATTCAACCTCTAACTCATGAGGCGTCAAATTTGAGAAATATACACTAGCGTCCATTTTTATGAAAACACAAGACGGGAAAAAATAGTAAGGAACAAATCTAGCGAAAAAACAAGAACCAATTTAGAGACAAATCAATAAAATCATTGATCATTTATATATCATTGAAGATGGTGGTCCCAACATTTGGACAAAATGTGAGCACTTAAAACAGCATTTTTTTAACATTAAAATGAAATGATTATGAATGCAATGGACTCCTTAATGAGACGTGTATTGACTTACGTATGTAGTCAAAGGGAAATTAACCAACAGTAATCTTGGGTAGTCGACTCTTGATTCATGCAGTTAAGTTTAACATTATATTCACAACAATCATTATCAGCCAAAAAAAATCAATTCTAGAATTAATCAAGCATTTGTGTGTCGACAATTAGTTCCTGGTTTCATATATACATATTACACAATCATGAATAATTTAAAAAGAATTAATATGGTAAACTACTTTATGAAACAACTGAAATTTGAAGTTTGAAAACTGAAATTAATAAACGTTGATCACCCGCTAGATTAAAAAAAATAGAAAAAATTACTTTAAAAAAAATTTAGAGAAGACAAAAAATGAGCACTAAGCGGTACTTAAGGTCACGAAATGTAGATTTTTACTTCCATTTTAACTACCACATAAACATATTTATACACATATAATACGACCCTATTAAAGTTAGCCGATAGTTTCCAGCCGAAAGTAAAAAAATCGGTAATGCAGATAGTGTCTTTGCTATCTCAGTCGAAAATATAATATGAAATGTCAAATATTAATATGCTTCAGCTGAAAGTTATTAGCCCACATTTTTCAACCTTGTTAAAGTTAGCACACACAAAATTTGAAAATTTCTAAAAATTGACCGTTTAAAGTGGTTGGAAATGGTTGGAAATAGATTCAAATGAAAGGTCTTACTGATGTTCACACTTGGAAAAAATTTCAGGTCAATTTTCATGTGGGGAACTTGGGAAAACTCGGTTAAACATATCGCACACACGAAATTTGAAAATTTCTAAAAAGTGACCGTTTAAAGTGTCATGGTTGGAAATAGATTCAAATGAAAGGTCTTACTGATGTTCAACATTTCATTTGAATCTATTTCCAACCATGACACTTTAAACGGTCAATTTTTAGAAATTTTCAAACTTTGTGTGTGCGATATATTTATATACAAGTTTCCGTATTGGAAAATGAATTTTTTAAACAATTTATAATGCTATTTAAAATATAGTTTAGTGTTTTATTGGTGAAATTTCATTTGATTTTATTTAGTAGAAAACAAGTATTTTTTGTAAAAAAAAAGTACTTTCGGCTGAAAAATATCGGCTGAGAAATGTCGGCTGAGATATGTCGGCTGATATATGTCGGCTGAAAAATGTCGACAGATAACTTTCGGCTGAAGCATATTAATATTTGACATTTCATATTATATTTTCGGCTGAGATAGCAAAGACACTATCTGCATTATCGATTTTTTTTACTTTCGGCTGGAAACTATTGGGTAACTTTAATAGGATTATAATACGTCAATCGTAAATTGTCAAATATGTCAAACGCGTCATTTGAAATTTTTTCAAAATGGGATGTTATTGTTTTCGACATCCCTTTCGGGTTTAGGCACACTACGATAAAAACACATCAAATTTTTTTCGTGTTCTTTTTAACTATCGGAAATTTGATTTACATCAAAAACGTAAAAGAATTCGCTATTAGATTACAAACTAGACTCGTCCTCGTGGCAAGCTCCATCGTACTTTTATTATTTTTTCTTCTGTCATTTTCCTTCAAAACCGAAAACTCAAATTCAGTCGATTTTACCAATGCCAGAGTACGTGGCCAATTCATGAGTGTCGTGCGCGGTTGATTATGGAAGTTGAAAATTAAATGTTGGTTTGTTAAATATCGAATTAATTGGATGTCACACGGTTGAATGTCGCGTATAATACGTCGAATGCGTCGACGATTGTACTATCAATTATTTTACGAATAATTGAATTGCGACCAATACTTGTTTATTGACAATATACTACTTGATCAAATTGATGCACCATCTGTACTAGAATTGATTAAAAATAAGGCATCAAGTGGGAACCTAAAAGAAAAGGCGCAAATGAACCAATCAATATGAAGTCGAGGGCAATGTTGTGCATCTACGCGTAATTCGGGATTGTCGACATTTTGGTGTCTATTTCTTTACGATAACAAAATAATTTACAAAAAGTACTCGAACTAAACTAAACTATTAAAAAGTTTATATTGAAAAAGTCAGTGTCAATTGCAACCTGAAAAAACAGAAGAGATGAACACTGGCACATTAAAAACCACTAGTTTCACCTGACCTGAAGTTTTGCGGTAAAAATTAATAGTCTGTTCGGCTCAGATGTGCCTAGATTTTTCACCATTTTCTTATTCACCTAATCTTCCAATTGTTTTGATACGTTAGTATATGTGTCACCGCTTCTAACAATCATGCTTTCGATATCGAGCATCTGCGAGCAATATTTTGAGACATTTTCATAGACAACAAGGTAGGACAACACAAGGTTGGCAAGTCTCGAGTTGCCAGGGTTACCAAGAAGATCTATGCACCACTACTCATATTACTAATTACGTTCAGTTTTTGCAATTCGAGCGCACTACCATACAATATCACAACGTTCGAAAATCAACCAGGTATCTATTTTGAATCCATTGGAGAGCTCAAACTTACAAACAACAATTGGAACATAATAGTGTATTATAATCTAACCAGCTATTATGCAGACCTGGCTGCCTATAAGCGTTCCATAGACAGACTAGCTAAATATTGTTCATATCCTGACGACAACTTCACAAACTCGAGTATCACTAAAAGATCAAGAGAAAATACATGTGGACTAATAGAACCATCGTTCGAGCAATTTACAAGAAATGGAGCACAAGGATGAATTGCTTCACCACCATAAGGTGAGTTTTGGAAGAAGCAAACGTGGACTTTTTAACTTAGGAGGAAATATAGCCAATGAGTTATTTGGGGTGCTAGATGACAGGGCCGCGGTACGTTATGAGGAAGAAATAGAAAAACTCAAGACGAACAACAACCATTTCACGGCATTATTAAAGAATCAAACGTCAATCATATATGCGACTATAAATGTCTTCAAAAATAGACAAGAAGATGTCAACAAGCATTGGCTAGTGTTCAAGAATCAGTTAGAAGAGGCGTTGGAGAGCAACGATGAAAAAAGCAACTTTCTAACTCTATCAATACATACAATGTTACGCATGATTGCATTCAAAGAGATTCAAGATACACTGATAGAAGCAGTATTGGATACGCACAATAGAGTCACTACTACGAGGCTTTTAACGACCCAACAACTGAAAAAAGAAATAGATTTTATGACGAGAAATCTACCACCTGAACTAATGCTTCCCAATATCGATGACACAGATGACATATTGGCACTATACCAGCTAATGACAGCCAAGACAAGGCTGCAAGGCAAATATTTGATATTTGAGGTGAAGCTGCCATTAGTATATAAGGAAATATACCAAATATATAAGCCCATACCGCTGCCTACCCCGAACAGTCCATCTATATTTATACGGCCACAAATAGAACTTCTCGTGACAGATTTGCATCGGCACACATATTCTTCAATGGCAACTTCTGAATGGTAAAACTGTATCAGCACCAACGACTTGTTACAGGGCCTTGGCGACTAACACGTGTCTTGCGGTGGGTAGTCTGCAGCTGGCTTGGGAGGTTCAAAGTCGCCAATAAAATATAGGCTCCAACAAAAAACATTATTTACACGTGGAATTTACACACAAAAAAATAAAGAAGACCGCGGCTCACATTTTTTCTCCAATGCACCAACAACACCATACAGTAAAAGAAACTATTCCATTTTACGGTTTTTTATTTACCTAACTTGAAATTTATAGATCAAAGAAATATTACAACAATTTATAAGAGAAAACTCCGTCATATATTTATATTCTTATATTCGGGCTGATAATAATACATAAATAACAATTAATTAATAGCAAAGAAAATAATAACTTATTTCCGCACCACAGTGTAAGAAGCAAAAAAAAGAACAAGAACACACGACGAATGTTCTATATATATAATATATTGAAAAATTTATATAGTATATATTTGAAATCTTTGATAAATAACTCACCAATCCAAAATTCCCTGAGAGTACTCTGAGGATCAGATGGGGTGCCTAAAAAAAAATATATTAGTGCGCTTCGGCTGTTCCACGCAGTTTTTTTTTTGTTTTGTTTTGTCGTATACACCGATTCGGAAATAAATATTGTTACACTAAATAAAATCACTAGACTAACAATAAATAATATAAATAATTATTTAGATATTTAAGAACTAATTAAGAACCTTTTTATACATATATTTTTTTTTATTTTTATTTTTTTTTTTTTTTTTGCACCGCACTATTAGTAATAACTCTTATTTTTGTATTTCCACAATTATGTGGTGTAGTTTAGCAATCCAAACAAGTGGCGGTAAACCGGTTGTCACTCATAAAACCACCGGAACTGTAAATTGTTCAACCTGATGCTACGTTTATTAAAGATAGTCTGGGACTAAATCTCCTAAGCTGTCCAATGGGGGATTCTAAAGTAGCGAGGACAAATACGGTTTCGCATCAGTAACAATATAAAGAAACACGAAGAAAATCACACGAGAAACTTAAAGGACACTTACCCGCTAGCGATAAATTTAACTGGTTGCCAATATGACCTTCAACTAATAGTGTTAAAATTCAACCATGCTAATTTGTATTTTCTGCTATGCCTAACACACAAGGAAACCAAGTTGTTAAATTTATTTTTTTTTTAAAGCTTTACCAGCAATATCACTCACAGTTTGGTACAAATGCCTAAAGAATATTCAAAATCAATCTATCACTTTACCAAGAATTACTTTGCAACACTTAACAACTCTATTGTTCACTAAACTATTTTAACTGCACTTGTGTATTATACTAGTATATGGTACATTTCTTATAAAATTGTACGTACTAGCGAAAATCCCACAATAAACTGAATGCAAAATCAATTCTATTTAACTTGGATTTTTGATTTGCCAAATTATACAATACACTTCCTATACATACATATCTTTATTTAAACTGACATCTATTTACCCTATAGGAATGCAAGCGCCCCTACACAGGCCATCATACCGCACACAATTAACTACCACCGAGATTATATACCAATTATAGGAATGTACTCGTATATTTATAATGCTATATACTTTATGTACTAAGCAAAAACAAACATTATGAAACGCACATTAATTGAAACACTAATTTTGGTGTGCATTATACAGATGCAATAATACAATTAAAAAAAAATCAATTCTCGAGTTCGTTGACCTAAACCATTTTTACATAACATCATCGATACTAAATGACGTAATAGGGAATTCCTTTAATATTATATTTATTTACCAGCAACAACAATTATTAAAAAATATCAAAAACAGCTGATATGCCTGCAAAGATTCTGATGAAGATTAATGCAGCCGTAACAGACTTTAGCATATGCCAGCTAACCCAGGCTATGCATCAGAATCAAGAAGATGATGTTTTATGTGAGCTGCTCCTGCTACGACAAGAAAAAGTGAATAACAAATGCGAGGTGGTAGAAAGGAAGACGAACAACATGCCCGATACATGGATCCAACTAAGAGATTACAGATGGCTTTATTCAGTACCAGCTGAACGTACGATCAGTATCGTTTGTCAACAAGAGCAATTTTCTACAAAGATATCAAGAAGCGGAATTCTAAGCTTAGGCTCTGGTTGTACACTGAAGGGAAGAACCATAAGCATACCAGCGAAGCAATCATACTATCACAAAGTATACTCCTCAATATTACCAACATTTAATCTCTCAACAGAAATGACCAAACAACCACAAGGTTACTCCCATCACTTTCAAGACTTGTCAAAGGTACAAGGAATCGAAGAATTACAGCAAAGAATAAGGGCAGTAACGATGAATACAGGCCTAAGCTTATCTCATCACCACGTGCACCACTATGCACTCACGTATGGGCTCCTTGCTCTCGTACTCATAGGCATAGTCTTCGTGGCAATCAAAAGGAGAATTGATGCAACCAAAAATAAACCAGACAGAGTCACTCCTCTAGAGGCTCAGGTATAAAGCACGATAATCTTCACATCTTGGCCGGGGAGAATGTTAGAACAACAACACTTATATTAAATTATGACATTGAATATATCAATTTTTCCATATACATATACATCCGTTAAATACTGATGACACGGAATATGTATATCGGTTTTCATATTGACTAGGACATTTACATTTAATTTTACATTTATTTTGCATATTCAATAGTTTTATAAATGATCTTTTTTGTATATAAATCAAATGAATTATGGAATAAATATTAGTTCTTACACAACAGTCAACGTGTTTCTGTCCAGCCCTGACCAGCAGCAAGCAAAAAACATTTTAAGTAATTGTCAACTATCAAATTTGTGATTTGACCAAAATACGGTCAAACAACTGTGTACTAAAATTTGTTTCTGTCCATGGAAAATGTAACTGCAACAAACTCAAATAGTCACCGTTAATGTGAATTAAATTTCGTGTCCAGCTATATTAGTATACTTCTCGCTTACCAGGTCCTTGACTTGGTTTATCTGTTAAAATTTGTGTTTATAGCTAACTAGCTGAAGTACCCGGCTATGCACGGGTTAAAATTGAACTGCTGAAGTGCAACCAGTGTTTTTCTTATTTTATAACTAATTAGAAATGCTTAAGTGAATTGAATAAAATCAATACATAAATAATTTGTTGGGTTTCCCGCAATACTTGCTTGTAAACCACATTTTTTGACCAGATTCCGCAGAAGCATTCACCCCTATTGTGATTGTCGTGTCGATGTCGATTTTCCGACTGCTAAAATTGGTATTATGCCTGTCGCATTCAATCGACGTCTGTCGTAAAAACACCACATTTTTTGTCAATGACATTTTTGTTCGCGAGTCACAAATTTGTGAGGCGTAATCAACAAGAAACGTTATGAAAATTAATTATTTGTAAAATCATTTATTAAAATCAACAAGTAATTAATAAAGACATATGTACTAATTTTATTTAAATTAATTGTATTTCAACAATAAATTTGTATGCGTTTCTACAACCAGAAGCAATTCTAAATTTATTGTAAATTTTATGATTGAAATTCATACTGATACGCTTTTCTTGGTAAGAAAAAGTGATATACATTTATGAAACCTTTAATTTCAAATTGGAGCGAAATATCCATCGTAATAGTAAATAAAAATCAATTTAGTTTATCTGACATACAAACTATAACAAACTTGACAAAACATAACAACAAACCTAAGTTACGATTGCTAAGTTAACCAAAAAATTCACAATAACTCAGGTTTTTTTAATTGGAACGTGGCAACATTATTTAGTCGATTCGTGATAGTTACGCTATACAAAATAAAAATCGACACAACGGAAAGTTGTGCCGTTTGTCGTTGTTAACACCCACCCCCACCCACGGTTTTTCTGAGCTGCCAAAATGTATTCGTGCTAAATTTGTACGCAATCGCTATAGTGGATCAAGAGTTTGCATATATATTGTAAACTCCTGCTTACAGGTGAGCATGGGAAAGAGGTATCACCGGCTGCTAAAAAGTATTCATACAAAATTTGGGAGCAATCGCCCTTGTGGATCAAAAGATTTGAGGGAAGAAACATAGTAACATACAAACATTTCTTCTTTATATAGATGCAGTAGTAACAAATTAAATCATTTATCACGCCCTGTCTATCGTCTCGACTTTGGTTAACCGATGCTTTTAATATTGGGACAACCATAAGCGGATTCCATTGCCGTCCGTAAAATGAAAATTTTTTGTTTTTATTTTTGTTATTATACATCGAGATAGATTTTATCATGCAGCACGCGTGAGTTGCATATCGGTAAATAAGCATACACCGGCAGCTCCCTTGCAACACGATCCTGTTTCCATTTCTTGATACGTTATTTGTAGTATCGATACTATCGAAGTAATCCTCTTCGAGTAATTAGTCAAAGAACCCGGAAAATAGGAGCATCTTTAAGAATTTCTCTGCAACCAGCGCTGCATTAAAGAAATTAGAAATACTAATTCTAGTCGGAATCGAGTTCATCAAGAATAATTTTAGTGATTTCAAATAAAAGTTCGTTATATCGGCTATATCATAACGCCGTATACACAAGACTAAATTCGTGTCTATAAAGAAGTTCTATGAACAATGCCAACTGTTATGGACATCTTCGAAGTGAATCATCTACCTTTATTTCTCAAGCTTAACATCAATTTCAAAAGCAAATTGGCGGAAGGCAGATATACACAAATTGTGTTTATAATTATATTCTTTCGCGCGATGGATTTTCAAGCAAGGATTTTCAAATATTTGGAGTGGTTTTTCGGCATACAATTTGTACTGTTTGATAAGCATGTCTATCAAGGCTCTTTTGTCGAATTTTTAAAGTTTAACCAATAAAACGAGTATTTTATATCAATATGCATAGTACATCAATTAGCAAAGATTGGCTCGCATAGTGTCTATATACGTTTCTATTTCTTTTATTTTATCAAAATTACTGTGGCAATTTAACATAATCACTTAAGTCGAAATAAGTGGTTATGTTGAACTATATTCTAATCGATAGAATTTCCCGTTTTATCTCTCCCTTCAATTTTTCATCAAAATCCGACTATTTTTGACCGAGATATAAGCAAAAAACAAAACCACTTATGTTTGTTATTGGTGTTCGGTATTTATTGAAAACCACTTAATTGATAATTTTAGTTATTGTAGTATGAAATAAGTGATATGTAAAACAATATTTTTATTTATAAAATCAGAAATAAATTTAGAATAACCACTTATCTTGAAATAAGTTTTTATTTTGAATTTAATTTTGCGTTTGGTATTTAATTAAATAAGTGTTTTTTCCGAAATGCTAATTAAAAATTTCCGAAATGCTAATTTCCGGTGAACCCAGATCATGTAACAAGTGCTTGAAGGTGTCAATCAACGCAGTTTACAACCTCTAATACCATGGACTCAAAACTACTTTAGTTATGTTCCATAATTTTTTCAAACACTAATTTAAATTTGGTCCCCTGAAAAGTAGCAAAAAATAGACAAGTGGTTTTGTTGAATTACCACAGATTTATTATAATTATAATTACGAATTGTTTTAAAATAAGTGAAATACACTGTCAAAATTGCACATTCAATAAATTTGTGTTCTTTGTTCACTTCAATAAGTAAGTCATAAGTAAGAACAGTTTGGGACTCAACCTGAAATAGTTTTTGTTTTTTATGTTTTATTTTATAACTTACTGAATTTCGTTAAAACTTGTATGTTTTATTACGTTTTTTTAATGTTTTAATATTTTAATTTTCAAGTAAAATTTATAAACTTTCTTTTAAATAAATAGTTTTTAATTTAAATATAAGTCTTGAGGAGTTTTGAACACTTAAGCCTTCTTTTTCGGAACTCTGCATTGCATTTTTGGCATTCACGCAATAACACTCGCATTGACAATTTTGGAAGTGCATTTGGTTTCCGATGTACTAAAATAAATTTCCAACCACCCATTATTGCCAATGCCTTGTTAGGGAAATGAACCCAAATTATTTTTAAAATATGAACCACTCTAATTAAACATAATTAATTTAACATATTCAACACAATATTTTCACAAAGCACGCAATCAATTTGTTGCCGCTCGCTGTTCATAGATCGCTTAAATACATTTAATTTTCATAGTATTTCGTTTTGTCTTAAGTTTTTTTTTTTTTTTTTTTGTAAGATTTTTATCTAATTATTATTATTTGTAAAGCAAAAAATTCTGAGAAAAATTAGAATACAAAAAAAAAATCACAAACAAAAAATAATTTATAAAACATTAAAATTAGATAATTATTGTCTGTTATCACAACCAATCAATTTATGAATATTTCGAATTAAGAAAACTGAGTAAAAAAAATATTCTTCAAGTAAATATAAATTTTTCTTTCTTGTTCCTCGTCTTCTTCTTCCTCTTCATATTTTGATTTTATTTGTTCAAAAGTCAATTATGCCGCGCTAAATTAAAAATTAATTTGAAAATTAATAAAATAAAAGCAAAAAAAAAAATACAAAATGATATTTCAAAGAAAATAAATAAAAATGAGAACATGACGCGATTGAAGGCGCCATTGATCGTTTTTAATAAGAACATATAACATTTTTTTTTTTAAATTTTAAATTATTATTTATGGAATTTTTGTTTGTTTTATACATTTATATATACACACACATTATTATTATATTATTATGGTGAAGAGAGAACGGACGAAAAATTAAATTAAATTAATTTAATTTTAAAAGTTTGTTTTTTTATAAACAGTTTAGTTGATCATTAATATCCAATCAATTATATTTTGTACTGTGTTGAACGAGATACTATAAAAATTGGCGCCCAAAGTGGGGCACCACTATTTTATAATATGTACTGTTAAAAACAATTATTTCGGGTGGCGCCATTTTGTTAAATTTTTACAAACATATTGCACTAAAGCATGCATTGTATAATATTGCATTATATATAGAAACCGCAATACTTTATACGCGATACTATTATTTTTTGTATATTTAATTGAGATTGGATGATGATTTTGCATTTAAAGAGCAATACAGCAACAACATTAGTTATAATAATAACAACAACAACAACAACAGCAAAAACTACAAAATGACGTTATTTTTTTATATACTTTACAATCTAGGCGCCATTATGACGGTTTTAAACGGTGAAATACATCATTAAAAATGTATAAAAAAAGTAATTTAAAGACAAAAATATTTTGAAATTCCTGATATTTTCGCGATTTTTTCTTTTTATTTCTTTTTTTTATATTATATTGATATAAAGTTGGATGGCGATTTTTATTTAAATACTAGATTTATGTACATTCGTCGTGTCTAAGAAGTGAAAATTATGATCGATTAGACACTAAAATAAAAGTTTTTTTTTTTATCCGATGGTAGTTTTATGTGTTCTCGTGAGCTTATCGTTTTACTCTATGGGCGCGAAAGTAGTACGTGCGGCGGAGACGCCATGAAACTTAATATTTTATGACATTTTTATTGTTTTTGATTGATTTATATGCCGATATATAATCAAGATATGGTCATAAATTTCTAATAGATCTCATGCTGATTATCCCATTTCGAAAACGACCTTTTGTATATTTACACAGTTAAACGTGTATTCATCTATAAGTGTTTATATGTGCGAGATGTTGTCTTAAGACAAAAAAAAAAATGATTTAACAAACATATGTCATATGACATGGACATTATTTTGTTTGAATATAATTAAATTGTCAACACTTTAGAAAATATGTAAGTATGAAGACTTTATTATTTAGTATATGGCGCGCGATGTGTGATATATAATATACGAGAGGAATAAGCATATTTTGCCATATCTCTTCTCTTAAAATATACTTGACTAATTGACCTCATTCCAATCTTTCCAAGCCTTACCACAGCCGGCTAGAAACCTAACCTAGATATCAGCCTAAATTGGTACAATAGGGACGAGCACTTGCAATTCTTAAGTTTCCTTATTTTGAATTTTCCATGTTCTTTTGGCAGGTCCGAAGCATGGTTTGAGCATAAACCGCCAATATTGGAAAAATGACTTACTCAATATCTAATACAATAGCTAATACAAATCGTTTTAAATACAAGGTGGATTTGCCAAAAAAATCAGACCAGTTTTAATTTTATTTTGTCACCACATGGCTTTTAGACAAGTGGCTTTTTGTGGAATTGTCGGGGATTCTCAGGTTTCAGTTAATCAACTTATCCGCATATCCGATAGTAAAAACTAACTATATTTTATCATTTCGTGTTAAGTATTAATGGCCTTCAAACTATGATTCCTTACTGAATCGGTCAATAATTGTGATAAGTTCCATTAACATCTTGATTGTTTACATAATCTTTATTTTACAAAAATTCAATTAATCCTTGCAAGCTAGTTATTGCTTGACTTAATTTTTTAGCTATTGGAAATATCCGCAGTGTGAACAATTTAATCGAAGCAGTTCTCATTATTAACAATTGTCTCTGGGTTCTACCCAGGCGATGTGTCAGTTGTATATAAAATCTTTAATGGTGAATACCTTTATCATATCGGTAATATCTCCGTCCTCTTCAAACTTTAGAGTATTCCTTAATACATCAGTTAAATTAACGAAGTACAATTTGGTGGAAGATAATTCACAATTATTATATTGAGTTCTAAGCCCCAATTTTTTCCATGTGGTATGTGTTCCGCGTTCTGCGTGTGGCACATTATCTGAGGATTGTTGACATTGGACCAGGTATTGGCGCTCCGGCATTTCTCTTCTGGCGGAGCCAAATATATAATGCATTTTTTACAGTTGTATTCTTGGAATTTAGAAATGTTTTCCGACCCTTCATTTTATCGATGGAATTCGCTTTGACATATAAGTAAATAATTTTGTCTTTGTTAGACCGAATATCATAAATTTTTTATTTTCCTGCGCGGTATTTTGTTTTAAACTTGGCAACGTCATCCACTGTTTAACAATTTTTATTATATTTTTTATTTTAATGTCAAGACTTTTCGAATTATTTTAGTTTGCTCCGACGTAGGTGCCATTTTTTCCTAAGAACCGTTATAGGCAAAATAATCAGGGAAAATCCGTATGGCTATATAGGCTCGATTTTCGTGAAACCATTTGCACATACCATAGCTCCATGCCAGTATTATATGCTGGGGAACATGGACCCCATGAAAAATGAACTCTGATAGGTGGCTTATTCATTTTCATCACTGATCGTAATCAGATTATGAAAAATCTCTTTTGCATTATGCCCCTATCAGGATTCGAATCCGGTTACCGGAAAGCTTTTTTTATTTTTATTATCACAACTTTTTCGCGGTTTGCTTTTTTCCGTCCATACTTTTACGCCGCTGCCAGCCAATTCGAGAGGACGTACGGCCATAAGTCCGATTTTTATCGCCATCTGCACGTTGCATACTTCATGCCAGTCTATACTGGCATGTAAGATGGGTCGACCCATGAGTTTTGCACTCTGACAGGGGGTCATAGATGTTTTCATTTCATCACAGATTGTAGATGAAAATTCCTTTTGCATCCTGCCTCTATCGGGATTCGAACCCGGTACCTCCCCATCCAAACGCGCAAAACCTTTAACCACTGTGCCATTTTGTCGGTAACCGGAAAGCTTTAACCACTTAAATACAAATTATATTGATTTTTTATTAATATCAATCCTAGTAGCCGAACAACAACCGGCATCGCGTTAACGCCAAATTTATAAAGTCTGATTAAAAAAAAAAAAAAAAAAAAAAAAAAAAGAAGTTTAAATTCGTCTGTATTGTTACAAATATTATTTACTATGACATTCACAAGGTTTGCGACTTTTCGAGCCAGCAAAAAAGAGGCCATTTACTCATAATATATTACCACAAAAAGTAGAAAATAACCTCGGGAACTTTATTTTTTTTTAAATACCTGTGCACGGCTGTGCTGCATGTTTTTTATACAAATAGCACTGGTACATGATGTACGTACACGGTAACGGTACATCATTCCACGCGGAAGAGGTAAACCAGAACTTATTCTGTTACCTCAGCAAACCCGCTATATTTTAGTGTCAGCCCAAAAATAAATCTGTACTGAAACTATCAATAATGCATGATAGGTAAAACGCTTATAACGTTTTTAATTTTTATTTATATTTAAATGTTATTATATTTTTATAATTATTTTAATATATTATATTGATATAATTTATTATTTAATTAATAAATTATTTTATTTTATTATTTATAATTTAAATTATTTAAATATATTTATTAAAATTAAATTTGAATTTACTTTTTATTTATTAATATCCGCCTTGTGTAATGGCGGAGCGTTGTGTGGCATCGTGGTGTGCGGCGGCGATGTATTGAGCTGCTTGTGCAGCGTGTTGCTTGAGCGGCTGCGGTTGGAGACGAACTGATTGAAAAAGAAAATTAAATTTATTTCAATTGAATAAATTTCTTCGTTCTGCTTTGATTTCGTATTCGTCGTTTACTTTCGAAATGCTCGTCGTGTTATTTCCGGCTCGCATGTATCTGTGCATCTGTTGATGGATTTATGCCTCAACCAGTCAGACTTAAGAGCTTAAGTTAAACGCTGATTGCACCACTTCGGTTAGTGCTACAATCACCAAAATTGTACAGACTTCTCGTCACAAATAAACAACTGGGGTGGGATGTTGTAACATCACTTTTTTCGATATTTATCGAATATTATATCTCTTTTTCCTTAAATAAAGTTGCTTGCCATTTCGCTTTTCAATTTTGCTTTCAATATTGCGATCGCACGCTACTAGAATAAATTGTTTATTTATCTCTTTTTTGTTTTTCGATAAAGTATCACTCATAAAATACGTAGGTGATAGAATAAGAGTAGAACGACATAATGTTTTCTTCGATTAGGTAGAGATCGCATTAGAAACAACGCAATTGATAAATGGAAAAAACGTTAAATTTTATTCGTGATGAAAGAGATGTAAATTTCGATAGGATCGAAAAAAGTGATGTTACAACATCCCACCCCCAACCTCTAAAATTTTGGTGGTCGTACCGCTCTCCTAAGTGGTCCAAAATGGAGCACAACTTAAGAACTTAAGGCTGACTGGTTGAGGCATTACTCTGTTTAGACGTACAGAGTAATGATGAGTTACCGATGAGTTTACGAGATGTTAATTTTGTAATATGTACGATTAGAATATTGGTTTGTAATATTCTAACCGCTACACACTACTCTCAAGATCAAAACTGAAAAATTAATAAATTTTCAGTTCCATATCGGTTTATTTTGAAACTTAACTATTCACTATAATTAGCATTTATATTAAGGTATACATCAGTGATTGTAAGACATAATCGTTTGTTGGGGAATAGGAGGCTTAAGGGCTCTCCGTAGTCATTATTCTAATGATAGTACCATAAAACCAAATATTTAATTGAGATTCATTCAGATACAGATTTAAAATCAATTACATATTTTGTTGAACGATACTATCATCGGAATAAGGGGAGGCCTTAAGCCGCCAATACCCCAATAAATATTTTTGTCGTATACTGATCTGATGTATACTTTAATATAAATGTCATTCATATTCAGGGACCAGACACAAATTAGCCCGAAACAGAATTAAAATTAAATACATGGGAAGCCGAAATCCCGAATTAAGAAAAGTTGGATTAAGAAAAGAGAATTAAAAAAATTGGTATTTGTATGAAAAATTTCCACTTATTTTAATTCGTATTTTAAAAAAATTTCCTGAATTTAAAAAGCCGATGAAGTTAGCCCGAGTCCGAATTTTTTGATGGATTTCTTGGATAAGTGTAGCCATCCCGAAATAGTGTAAATACATTAAAAAATGTAGCACCATTTCGAAAAACAATTTATACGTGAGAAAAACAAAGGATATAGAAAAATAATATTATTGTAAAAAAAAATTACTGGTAAACATTTTTTTTAAATATATTTAACCTGAATAGCGATTTGTATAGTTACTACGGGTCCACATTAAATTCTATACCACAATACCTAGAGATAAAGCCACCAAGCGGCATACATGGCCAGACAGGCCACGATACTATCTAAGATGTAGAATTGGTCCGAAGTCCATATCAGGTAGAAATAACCTTTTTTTAAATTTATGTATCCCAAATAATTTGTGTAGTTACTATGGATCCAAATTAAATGATATACCGCTATTCGGGTAAAACAAATAAAATTAAAAAAGGGTATTTCCACCTGATATGGACTTGGGGGGTCAATTCTACATCTTAGCTAGGATGGTGGCTTTATCTCCAGGTATTGTGGTATAGAATTTAATGTGAACCCATAGTAACTACACAAATTATTTGTGTTCATCAAATAAATTTAAAAAAAGGTTATTTCCATCTGATACGGGCTTGAGGCCTATTTTACAACTTAGCTACATTCTTTGTTTTTCTCACGTATAAATTGTTTTTCGGGATGGTTCTACATTTTTTAATGTTCGTATTTTTACACTTTTTCGGGATGGCTACACTTATCCAAGAAATCCGCCAAAAAATTCGGGCTCGGGCTAACTTCATCGGCTTAATTTAAAATAGTAATTTCAACAAAAAAAAACTCATTTTAAAATGAATTAAAAAATGCACATTTTATTAACCTTTTTTTTAACCTTTTTTGACTCTTATGTCGAGTATACTCGTCAAACAAAACGAAAATTTTTCGTGTAATGTCGAGTATTCTAGTCATAAATATTAAAAAAATGAAAGATAAAAAATATTACATTGGCTGATGCCACACGAGATTTTTGGTTTTTTGATTATGTTTTCAAGGCCAACTAGTCGTACTAGATAATGTATATGTATGTGTCTTTTTTTAGTTTTGTTCTGCTCTCTCGAAAATAAAATTTAAACTAAAATGAGTCAAAAATGGCCTTGAAATATTTTTTATTTCATTTATGTTTGTGATAGTGTGGTTGCACCGAAAATTTGTTTAAGTCGCAATTAAAACCCGTATCATAGGTAAACGGGGAAGGAAACGAAATTAAATGCGGTTTCTGTGATACCATGTGTGGCATCAGTGATTCGTATTATTATTCAACGAATTAATTTTATTTTTTATTTCCTGAAGAAGGTCAAATATAGATCATTTAAAAAAATACATTTTAAAATATTCTGGTAACTTCAATTATTTTAATTCACAATAGCTTGTAGTTATTTTTTAGCGAAGACAAGCTGAAAAATAATTAAGCAAGGAGAAACCGTTTTTTGAAACAAAATTAAACACTTAAAGGGTTAATTCTTTTTCAAAATGAATAGAAAATTGTTAGGCTAAAGTTTACTTTACGTATACATAGAGAAACTCTGGTAAGGAGTATACATTTTAAAATTTTTTAAATGCAGGACTGTTTATTAACAGTTTTTAGGAGGGGAAAGGCTACATTTTTCCGAAATTTTTTTTGATTTTCCGGAAATTTTTCACTTTTTTATTTTTTCAATACACAGATCAAAGAGTTTTTAGTACTTTTATCGCTTCTTCTGGTAGTGCCACAAATGTTAAAAAAACTCAACTTTTGTAAATATAAAATTTGTTTTAATGTAATTTTAATTCGTTGTCCTCTAAGGATGATGCTGGCCCCCAAACCCCCGCTTTCCAGAATTTATACAATTCTTCAAGTATCAAATTTGATTTATAATTTAAAACTAAGTAAAAAAAAAATTGAAAAAATTTCAAAATCTTCCTGGAAACATTTAATTACAGATTTTTTGAATACTTTTCTAAAATCATTTCCGATAGAATTTAAAAAAAAACATTTTATTTCAGTTTTTTTAGTTTTCTTAAAATATTTTGAAAATAATAAATTTAAAAACACTTATTTAAATTCAGAAAAAACACTTTTCTTAATTCAACTTTTCCTAATTTGGGTAGCCACACATTTCGTTTTATTTTACTTTTTTGGGTTGATAGTAATAGTTTTCTTCCATGATCGTCTCACGACAGATTTATTTTTGAGCTGACATTAAAACATAGCGGTTTTTCTTTCGTTGACAGAATTATTTTTGGGTTTGATTTATAGAAAATTAAGTTGTTTTAAAAATTTTTGGGCTGACCCTTGCGTATAGTCAAAGTCTGTATATTTCAGTATTGCCATAGATTTTTTTGGGGTTAGAATTTGGGCCAACTTCATATATACATATCTGTTTAAAATGAATACCTTGAATTCTAGGGATTTGCCGGGATTAATGGATTCCTGTATTTTGAATTTCAATATTTTGGTTTGCAGGATTTTTTAAATTACGGGAGTTCGGTTCAAACTAGACAACGAGCTCACAAATGACGCCATCTTGTGAATGATATAGTGATATAGTGATAATAGCAAATTTTCACCTTATTAAATGCTAAATTTGACGAGTTGCATTTTTTTAAACTCTGCCGAGCGGGACGTGCAGCGGCAACGAAATTAATCTGCCTGAATTTGGATGATATTTTCACAGTATTTTATTTGTTTTCCCATAAATTGTCAAATGTAAATTTTTCTAGTTATAAAATACCCCATCAACCAGACGTTTGATTTTGTTAATGTCACTTCACTGCAGTTTCTTTGCTTAATAAACCGAACTGCCCGCATCTTCGCAATCAAAATATGATTTTTTTGTCTAAACTACATTACAGAAAACTGAAAAGGAGAATCACGGTTCTATATCGATTTGCAACATATCGTGCTTGTTATTTTAACAATACTTTTTTATTTTATTTTACCGTTTTTATTTTAAAAGACCACGGATCTCACGATAATATTAAAATTTGTATAAGTACCCAGACCTCTGTAAACAACTAGTTGCACTAACGCCGCTTTATGAAACCCAACGGTCCAAGACATGTCCCACTTTCCTATTTCACCTCCCTATAAGACCTGCCGGTTTACGCTGAGCATTCATTGTTTATAAATGATAAATCATAGGGCATGTGATCACCAGAATGAGCATTCAAATTACTCTCAGTTTCACTCTAATGTTTTCGTGATCAATCGATGGGGATCCCAAATGTACGCGAGATTTGATATTGGTGGTACAGGAAAAGGTTAAAAGTTTAGCCCGTTTCATTAATTTGTTTTTATTGAAGAAGCAAGTCTTTTTGATAGCAATGGTTGCATATCTCAATTCTGAAACTATTCGTAACATAATATTTAGTTTTGGGTAATCGATTTAACATACAGATAAACACACGTGTCACTTTAATTATTATAATATGATTATAAAAAAAGCGTACGCATAACAAAAAAAAAATCAATAAAAACTTTTGTTGACCAAAGGTGTGAATAGATAAATACTAATTTTCTGTTTTATATCCTGATGATAGTTTACAATATGCGAAGTCGGAAAAAAATTCAAATCCGTTACGAAGAAAAAATAATTTAATATGCTGTATAAATAAATCACTTTATAATTGGATTAAAAATTAAAAAAATTATGTTTTTGTTAATTTTAATAAATATAATTCCCCCACCACTAATAGAATACTAATAAAATAACAAAAAAGTAAAAAAATCCAAATAAATTACACACCGATCTATTCGCGATCTCACGATATTTATATTTACATAGAATTATAAATTGTGATCGCGCTCCTATTACACACATCCACTGATCTACGTCTATACTAGAAATATTGCGCGCGATCACCTACACCCGATCATATTATATTCAAAATGTACTAATAAAATACCTGTTATTTTTTCGTTAAGATTTTTATTATTTTAAAGGTGTTATAATAAAATCATGATCATCGTGATCGTCGACGTCTTCTTCTTTCTCTTCCATATAAAAGAAAAATATATTTAAATTTTTTGTTGTTGCTGTGTTTATTGGATTCTCTTGATCATCGTGATTTATGTGTGTTTAAAATAAAAAATAAAAATAAAACGCGAAAATTATAATTCTTATTAATTATAATTTAATGTAAATCACATAAAAATTTATTTTTTCGGTTAATCTTTTTTTTTATAGATCGCGAGAGGATGGTTTTATAAATGTGTGTGCGGCGAAGTGGTTATGCTAAACGATCTCTTTTCATATATTCAAACCACATTTCAAATATGTTGTATATTGAAAAAAAAATGTATACTCTTTGCTAGATGATGTTTAGACATATGTATGTAAGTGTATGTATGTAGCATAAATAAAAGAAAATGATGACATTGATTGATGCTACTGGAAAAAATGAAATCAATCAATTTGTTCGTTTCGCGGATAAATAAATAAAATTGACCTCAAACGATCCGAGGATATACATATTATATACGTACTACGCTACAGGTGATCGGATTTTAAATTTTTACTTTGTGCTGTTGTTGTTGTTTTGTTAGTGGAAATTGTTTTGATTTGTTTGGAATAATCATGTGTATACATAATTTTGAAATGTTAAAATTGCATACGTTTATGTGGTGGACTGGTCTGGTGCTACTTTCTAAATATGTGCGTTGTTGTGGTAATGGTATTTCGATGTAACTGGGGCATGGTTGTACAAAGGTTGATCCAACATCAAATAAGATGTTATTATTTTTTGTGTCATCGGTACAGCATAATTGGCTGAAGGAAATTTCATCACTTTCACTAGAGATTTAATGCAGTTATAAATCGAACAACCTATAGATGATGGCTATTCTTCTCCTAAATCTCCTTTTGAATGGTTGTCGTTTGAAATATCACATCTCGAGACTAACCATTCTTGTAACCAAATACTGAGCATGTTGCGAAAACGCTACTCTGAAAAACAGGTTTTTTGAGAGGCTCTGCTTGCTTGACAAACGGAATAAGTTTCAACCAAGAAATAGATTCCTGTTCCACTAAACAGATATTGATCAACCACAGCATGCGGGCAAGTACGAGAAGAAAACCGCTCTTGCCTCAAAAAACTGAAAACTCAGTATTTATTGCTTCCTTACCATTATTTAATCATAATGGAACAGCAGGCTCAGGACCGAATAATTTTAACTGTGAAGTGAACCAGCTTAAGCTAAACTATTATCGATATGTTTTCCTACAATGTTATATTCAGTGAGCTGGCCTGGCAGTCAAATAAGCGTGACACTATAGATCCCTAATGATGTCAGATCATGTATGGGACAATATATTGAAAATTAGTAATTTAAAAGTCCTGAGACATTTTAACTGCGGGTATTATTTCATCGATTACCGATACGTGTGTAACGAAAACTTGTTTTAGTGAGGTAGAGAAAATTTCCCGGTTTACGGATTACCAATTACGGTACGGCATTACCGGCGGTCTCTTAAAATTAAGATTAAAAAAGATACACCTGAGGTCAAGGTATAGAAAATATTCGTTACTTTCCAGTTGACTAAATCGGTATTCGCCATAAAACACAAACTGATTTCAATAAAATCACGATGAACGGAATTAACAAACGTTGGTTTACAGTCACCAATAAAAATTTCCAGCTCGACAGAAAGTAAAATTGAAGGTATTAGCCTCACATAAAATTTCTAGAGGAATTTTCTTATTCATACTCCAATTTACAAGAGCTGAAAGTTCCTTCGAAGGAGGTGAGTCATAAGCCACATTCAGCTGGGTGACACGATTTGAACACTCAAGACACTACTCATAGAGTGGAGATAACTTCTGAACTGCACTCATGAATAAGAGTCGTGAGCAGAATCCTTAGACCTCGATTCGCAACCGTTCTCAGCAAATGTGACTTTCACGAAGTAGTTTACAGTGAATTTTGACTATAAATATCTGCACTTGTATGCTCCACAAGACAGTTTGACAGTTGACACATCATTTGAAGCCAACAGAGCATGCGCAGCGCCGAACGAATTTTCACAGAATGAACCTTAGAGCAACAACTCGTGAATGGTGATTTTTTGAAAAAATACATCTTTTTCGATGAGGCGCATTTCGAACCAGATGGCTACGTTAACAAACAGAAACGTTGCATTTGAGGAGCTGAGAATGCAAGAATGATCTTTCAACGTCTCATGCAACCACAACGAGCTATCATTTGCTGTGCATTTTGGACTACCGGAGTCAGGATGGGAACAATAGAATTAATGAAGAATAAATTTGAAGGAAGATTCCTTGTTGCGGTGTTGTGAATTAGCCACTATAAGACTCTGCGATTTGATGCCGTTGGATTTCTTTCTTTGGGGTTTTTTGAAACAAAAGTTGTATATGCCAATAACGCAAGAACAATACCTGAATATAGAAAGAGTAGATTTGAAAGAGTAGAAATTTTTTTCAAAAGGAGAAACGAGTGCCACCAGTCACGAGGTGACCATTTATCGGATATTATGTTCCATACATAACCTCCCTCCCTACACTCTTTATTAAAATAAAAACACCAGGATTTTTAAATAAAGACGGAGTTTTTTCAAATTTCAAAATAGACCTCTTAATGGGACCCAAACCTTACATTTAATAAGGCGCTTAAATGTAAGGTTACATTTGTAAGATCAATTTTAGAAAAAATATAATCAGTTTTATCCTACGGTTGATAATTCTGTAATTCTTGGGTCCTTTGCCGAATCTAATTTACAAAAAAAGCTAATCGGTCAAAATTAGCAGCAGTCTTATTTTCTCATCCTTCTCCCTTTAAGAAATTCATGAGCTTTGCTCATATTGAAAACATGAACCAAATTTATTTTGGATGCGTGATATAAATAAATTTTTGATTAAGTAATTAAGAAAAGGCTGAATTCCATTTAGTTAGACAATGGTAGCATAATTTCTAAATTTTTCCATAAAATCAATTTGCAATCCCATTTCCAACATATAAACCAAATTTTAGCAGATTCGGTTTAAAAATTGCAATTTACTGTGCATGTTTCATTTAACATCGATAATATTGAAAAAATTCCAGTAGACTTCCAGGACTAAAAATAAATTATTCTTTTACTGTGCAAAGTAAATTTCATGATAACGGTTGAGAAATGATTGAACTTGTTGACCAAAATTTTAACCTTTCTCAAAAAATTATTACGACAAATTATGTAACTTTAACAGTTAGAATGCACTTGCAAACCACATTTTAAATTATTAGCCACATTTGAGAATTCCACAAACCTTCATTTTGAGCCGTTTTAAAAATCGTTTAAAAACCCCATCGTTTTAATTTTATGGCTAAAATGGACCATACTTTAGAACTTTACAAACAAGCTAATTGAAAAACCACTACCAACAAATAAACCGGATTTTAATAAATTTAGTTAAGAATTAGTTAATAAGAAATGGTCGAAACCCTTTAAGCAAAATTGGCCATTTTAGGAAACTTTCCAAACAAATTAATTTGGAACCCTATAGTGGCAACATTAAAACTGAATAACCGGTTGAGGAATGGTAGAGCTCCATTTAGCAAAAAGCTTGGTAGTATTCCTGGAATCGAATTCCCACAAAACACATAATATCTATATTCTTCATATTAACATACACCGTTATAGTTATATAGGTTGGTCGATAAATGGTAGATCACCGCTTAGCACGGTCAAAATTTTAAAAATTGAAAAGAAATACCAATTTATTAATCCATAAACAAGAATTTAAACAAGATCGTTCTAAATGGCTATATGTTCGATCTACGTAACTCTACGCGATGGACGATGGGTAAGTTCCCCATAAGTTCTGCACTAAAGCAGGGGGGTTATAGTTGTGTTCATTTTTATAATTGATCGGCACTATTCTGGTAATTCCCCAGTAATAGGGAACTGAGAAACAATTCATATGTAATTTTTGTTCAAATATTTTTTATCCGGCCTGCTGAGGAGAAAGTTTGATGTAAATATTTATAAATTGGCAATAAGTTTTCCATAGCTAAATTGACAGGGAAAATTTTTCCCAATTTAATTTTGTTTTCAAAAAATTTAACACTAGGTTTTTTTCTCAGTATACCGGAAAAAAATATTTGAACAGAAATTACATATAAATTCTTTTCCCAGTTCCCTGTTTCCGGGGAATTACCAGAATAGTGCCACAGATGACTAAATTAATTTAAAACTAAAATATTCGTCGTTATTATGAAAATGACGAAATTTTGAGAAACTAAGGGCCTATTTTTTAATCAACCTGAGCAAACAGTGTGCTGTCATAATATACTCTGAGTTTTTTTTATTCAACCTGAGTAATTTTATTCTGCACACTGTGTTTTTATTTGAGAACAGTGCTTACACTGTGCATACTCGGTTCTTCAAATTTTACTCTAAACATAATACCAGTGTACGAAGAGCATGCAAAACAAATTATTACTCTATGCACACTAGATCATTTGGCACTGCACAACCTGTGCTCGGTGTACAATACTCTGAGCTAGCCTGCTTGCTCGGGTTGAATTAAAAATAGACCTACATTAAAATATTTCCGTTATGTCTAAAATAATGTTATTATGTTTTAAATCACTTTGTATTCAATTTTATAAGCGTGTCATTCCAATGATAAATTTTCACAATCTGACTTAAATTTGTAATAAAAATCAAAAAGCAAACTTATTTGCAAATTAACAGCAGATTTCCATTTCAAAAATTATTTGTCAGCACCACGTGGATCTTACTGCATTTCCAGACCTACCTCTATTTAATACAACATATTCAATATTAAAATTACGGAATTTTTGTAATAGTTTCGGCATTTTAAAATACGGTATTTTGAAACCGTGATTTTGAAATATGGGATTGCTAGTCCAACTTTACAGTATAGTTATTTGATTTATAACAGAAACAATAGCAATATACGCAACTAAATTTAATTAAACATTATACGTTAAAAATGTTTAAGTTTTAAAGAAGTTAAATTTTACTACCTACAAAATTTGATGTAGCCACGGATTTTAATACTTAAAATAAAAAATGCTTCTAAACCTCATTTGTAGAGAAATTTCCTCTTCAAAACTAAGTAAAAGTTTTCTCCTGAAAATAATACAGAGTATTACATTACAAATAAAACACCCTGAATTACTTCCAAAATATTTAATTTTGCAAGATAGGAGAGACAATTTTTGACAAAAATACTTTATTATCAATTGTTGTCTACGGCCCTTTTCCATTTACTGGCTTATTTAAGACTTATTGACTTATTTGACGCCATCTTGAATAAGTCAGTCAATTTGTTCCAATTCATTGTACCGACTTATTTGTGGCTTAATAACAAAAAAACAAATATTGGTCGTTGCTACTAAGTAGATTTGAAAAAAACTGCATGTATTACATTTAGTCAAGACCCATTTTTGAAGACATTTCTGTGTAGACATACTTACTCAAATAAGTCTCCTTGCGAGGTGACTTATTTGAATAAGTCGTTGTCCACAAATAAGCCGGTAATTGGAAAAGGGCCTATAATTAATTAATTAAATTATAAAAACTTAGTTTGGACTAAGAATTAAAATTCTTAAACTAAGACTGCGGTCCAATTCGTGACTTATTTTGTGGAGACTGACTTATTTGAAAGTCTACAACAAATTTCCTGTAGAATAGACTTATTAGAAACGTGTTTGAATTATTTTAATGAGTTACCAGTTTGGGCGGAAGCCCCCCATAATATTCAAACAAGTCTACAAAAAGTCTAATCGGTAGGAAGCTTTTCAAATAAGTCAGTTTCCACAGAATAAGCCACCAATTGGACCGCAGTCTTAGACGTATTTCCTGAATGAAGAATTTGTTTTCTTCAACGAAGAAATTGATCTCTTCGTAATAGTGAGATAATTTTCGCGATGTGCCAGCTAGCCAGAACAACGTCTGCTTCACATTTTCATAATTTAATTAATTTAGTTAGGATCAAGTATTATAAAGGTGCACTTCATATGCTGATCATTTTGTTCTCGAGTTTGTCAGTCAATTAAATTACTCGAAATTTAAAAATCGGCCTTAGGAACACCTCTCGTTTATAGAGTCCATGGTTTTATACCGAGAATTCATTAAATCACATTGCTAAAATAATGATCACGATTGATCTGCACAAACCAACGTTTAAATCTCGAGATATATAAAATATGTAGTACGTCCACGACATCGTTGTTTTTCTTATTTAAAAATGTTTATTTATTTTTATTTTATTTTGTCTCTAATGTACTCTTAGGTTTTGTATTTATATTTTGTAGATATAGATAGATAGATAGATACATTTAGAAATAACAAAACAACAACAACAACAACAAAATTTAAATAACATGGAATTAAGATCATTGGAATGAAGAGAGAAGATCGCGCGCGCACAAACAAGAGATCATGATTTTTATTTATTTATTTTTTACTTCTTAACTAACTTCATAGAGGAGAGTGTTTTGAAAAAAATAAATATAAATACGATTTTGTAATACATTTATGAAATACCTTTCATGTTTGTTGTTGTTGTTTTAAATGTGTGTATGTGTTGCTTTTGCGAGATAAGTCATTTTTATTTCTTTTTTTATATTTTTATTACAAAATGAACAAGGTCGATAAAGGCCGTTTGTGTATCCAACTATATATACATTTTATATGGCGCAAGTTCCACTTATTATTATTATGCTTATTTTTATGATGATGGTGATGATGATGGTCATGATATTTTTCGTATACAGTGATGACGATAAAAACTACATGCTTAATATAACAACAAAGCTGTATTAAAATGATTTTGGTTAACCGGAATCGAGAAATTCTGGTTTTATATAATTTTATATAGAGACACACGAGCTTGTATATTCATGGCTCTCTAACTATGTATTTAGATTTTTTTAATTAATCTACAACCTGAACAAAAAGACTTATATCGCCATTTTGATAATTAAAAATAAATGTCAAAATTTTGACAGGTTTGCATATAGTCGCCATAAACAATACGGTATATATGGTTGAGTGACATCCATCAGAATCGGTACAAATTATATAATTGTATGGCATATTGCGATTATATTGCACACGCTGAACATCATCTGATGAATATTAAAAGGTTACAAGACATTATGTGTGTGAGTCGCCTTCCGGAATCTCAAGGTCATACACATAAATTTAACTAGAAAATCGTCGCCAATCAGCAAATAAAAATTATTACTTAATTTTATATAAGATTCTCGCGTTTGCTTTTTATACAAATCAGTCGATAAAGAAGATCCGCAGACAGATCGTAAAAAATATGTTTTATTTATTTTATTTAAGACATATATTGTGTGTTGGTTCAGTGATCCTTAGTGTAATATTGTTATGAAGGCGAGGATCAGTTATATGTATATTATAATAGACCATAAAATCCCACCCAATAAATTATATTTTGTATATATTTAAAATTATTTTTTTTTTTGTGTATATCACAAATTTTGGCATATTTTCAAAAATGAACGCGATCAAGCGTCGAACACATCAGATTTCACTTGAACAATCGCACAAACGTAACTACACCTATAACACTGGTGTTTAATAAACATTAGAAAAAAAAAAACTAAAAATTAGTAAGAAATACACAAACTAAATAAATAAATGGTGGATTGATTTCTTCGCCTGAAGGTGAAATAATCAGTGTGCAACACAAATACGCTGTGTCTATGGGAGTGTAAATTTCGCGCAACTATTATGCAAATACTAGTTATATAGAATTATACACAGTTCATATTACACTAATTATATAGTTTTGAGCAAAGTATTGGCGCCAATCAATATAGGTATACGATCCAAATTATAACCTTACATTATAAAAACGTCGCTGCTTTATATGCATAATACTAATTAGTATAATCCTTTTGTTTATCTTGGCCCTAATTGCTTCTACCGAAATTTGTAAGGGCGGTTCCATAATTGTAAACTACGTCTGTACCACATCGAAAAAAGAAACGAAAAATAATTATGTTGCAAGTTCCAGGTAGCTATAGTCTCAACTGTATCTACTAAATTTGGTCTTGCTGTTGGCGCCAAATACAAAACATCATTTAATGGCTTAATCCCTCTCTCGGTATAATAAAAAATAAGGATCAATAAAATGTTTATGACTTTTGAACGTAATTTGTTTAAGGGACTGTGATTTTGAGGGTGGGTGTTTGGTTTCCTCGTCGTTGCTACCTTATATTTTTCCATTTAAAGAATTAAATGGAAAGGCAGAGGCGTAGTGTGTTAAACTGTTATTTATTGTTCGGTACTGCAAATAACAATTTAAAATAACTTAAACGACGTATTTAGGCAAATTAGGTAAATTTCAGAAATAATTTGTTTTCTAAAAAATCTGCCACCTCCTTATCATACTCTAATCTGAACTACAGATAAACAAAGTAATCGACCACTTAATATTTCTTACAACAAGATAAGCAAAAAAATTAAGGAATTCTTTAATGGTCGCTAAACGCGAAAAGACAAAAATCATACTTTTGTCAGTGAGAAGAAAATAACTCACGATTTCTTGAAATAAAGAAATCAATCGAAGAAGGGAAAACCTGTCAAGATATTTAATAAAAATTTAAATTTAAATGAGATAGAAGAAGAAACCTCTCCTACCATGACCGATTTGGAGCAAATATCTGCTCAGCTGTGCACCCCAACAACTTACGCATTTAGGCAAAAACCAGGTCCAATACGACCAAATACTCACAATTTTAAACCAATACAAGGGCAATTAGTATTATTTAAGACCCCAGATCCAATAAAATCCATTTCATCTTTTGATGAAAATAAAATACAAGTAACGAAATGTCTAAAAATCGCCAGACACTTATGACAGACAGCAATCAAGAAAAAAATTGAGGTCAAGGCCAAAGATATACTCTGCCTTACCGTAGGTATAGCCTTAGGGGACAAACAAGAACTCCCATACTATAAATCCCTGCTTTGGAGTAATAAA
Source organism: Nephrotoma flavescens (assembly GCA_932526605.1). Taxonomy (NCBI): domain Eukaryota; kingdom Metazoa; phylum Arthropoda; class Insecta; order Diptera; family Tipulidae; genus Nephrotoma; species Nephrotoma flavescens. The sequence continues at coordinate 142,146,758 of OW052222.1, forward strand.
CAGGAACAAGGTATGTCTGTGCTTACTTTTTCAATAAAAGCAAGCGAATAATGTGGAATCGTTAGCTAGGCAGAACCCTATGTACAAGGGTTCCTGGCTAGTGATATGCAGCTTCAACGAAAGAGATGCCTTAGCCTCGTTCATTATTTCAATTATTATTTAAGAAACCCGTATTTTGCATAAGATGCATAAGAGCAGCGGCGAAGCTGAAAAGACGAAACCATAATGGCCAATTCAGAAAATGGGTATTAACCTTAACTCTGCATATCCCCAAATAAAACAACAAAGTTGGTCAGGGCACGATAAAAATGAACCCATACCTATGGAAATTGACCCTTTCAGACAATCAGAACGAACTTTTAATAAGGCAACCGTCAATAATCAAGAATTACTTCCAGATATTTAGCCGAAATAAGCGAGTTTTGAAAGCTCAAATGGATTTACTCGGAAGGTTAAACTTCGTTTCATATATAAAATGCTATAACAAAATTATAAGATAAGTGACGAAAATAGGCAAATAAACATTTTCGGACACAACTGTCGTACTATTTATGAGCAAATCTCCATTTTGATTGAATATTAAGTTCTCAACAATGACTTGCATGAATGCCGAAATTGATTTTAAAACAAGTACAATCGCACTAAGGCCCTTTGCCAAACACCGACTGAATAAGTAGGTCAAGCCGTTCCAATTCATTGTACCGAATTATTTGTGACGTAATGACAAAAAACAAAACGCAATTTCTATTATATGGAAGAAAATATTTTCTTGACATGTCGTTCGTGACAGGTCGTTGCCTCTAGATTTAAAAAAAACCCTGCAGTATTACATTTAGTCAAGACACATTATTGGAGAAATTTCTGAACTTATTCAAATAAGCCTCCCTCCTCGCGAGGTGACTTATTTGAATAAGTCAGTGTCGTCAAAAACGGAAATAATTTATCTGACAAATCGGATAATATTTTATCTGGAAAGGCTTTTTAACGAGTTTTATACTGAAAATATGTAATTATGTATCTATCAAGAAAAAATAATAAATTAGATAGCGTATTATTAATTTTACAATTAATTTAATAAAAATACGGTAAAAATAATTACAAATTTAGCATATCAACCATTTTTCATAGCGTCCGCCATATTTTCTGTCAAAATACAGGTTTTTCAGATTAAATTAAACCTTTTGTAAATTAAGTGCAACCTTTTGCAAATCAAACGGAACTATTTGCAAATTAAGTGAAATCTATAGAATCTCCTTCCTGAATGATAAGAAAATACCTTCTATTTTAATTTTATAATGGTACCTACATTCCATATTATTCATTTCATCACGTATTCATTGAAACACGTATTCATAATGAGTAGTAAAATTCAAGAATTTCATTTTGTCATTTGTTTCATGTCATCATAGTCATAATTAAAAGTTATTAAAATGAGTTCATCTGAGTCCAATAGTTCATCAGGTAATGTAACATTATTATACACATGTAAAAATATTTTTATTACAATAAGAAACCACTTTTAAGAAGATAGTTGAAATTAATTCTGGTTTTACGTTAGCTATTATCCATAGTGTTAAAGTTAGCCGTTCGCTCCAGCCGAAAATGTCGATAATGCAGATTCGGTTGTAACGATTAAAATATATCAGCCGATTTCTATGTTGGAAGTCCAAAAAAACTCGATTGAATATATCGCACACACAAAATTTAAAAATTTCTAAAAATTGACCGTTTAAAGTGTCATAGCTGGAAATCAATTCAAATAAAAGGTCTTCTTGATGAACACACCTGGAAAAAATTTCAGGTCGATTTCTATGTTGGAAGTCCGGGAAAACTTGATTGAATATATCGAAAACAGAAAGTTTTTCTGGACGTCCAACATAGATTCCAGAGTTTTTCTGGACTTCCAACATAGAAATCGACCTGAAATTTTTACCAGGTGTGATCATCAATAAGCCCTTTTATTTGAATCTATTTTCATTCATGACACTTTAAACGGTCAATTTTTACAAATTTTGTGTGTGCGCTATATTCAATCGAATTTTTCCGGACTTTCAACATAAAAATCGACCTGAAATTTTTTCCAGGTATGATCATCAATAAGACCTTTCATTTGAATTGATTTCCAGCCATGACACGTTAAACGGTCAATTTTTAGAAATTTTCAAATTGTGTGTGCGATATATTCAATCGAGTTTTCCCGGACTTCCAACATAGAAATTTACCTGATGTTTTTAAATGATTTATTAGATGAAGTACATTTTAAAATATCCTCTATACTTGTAACAATAGATGCATTTCACGCCTTACCTCCCCAAACATCTAATACGGAACTGATAAATGAAAATTTCTTATTTTAAATTTTTTAGTTGGTTTTTATGAATAACAATATAAAAATTTCTAATATAAATTCCGGCATAACACTCGTAACTGCATTATCAACATATTTCGGCTGAGATGTTACCGACAAAAATCGGCTGTCGTTTTCGTTTGATTAGTTTGAATCTGCATTATCGACATTTTTCGGCTGGAGTCGGCTAACTTTAATATGGTCTATTATCCAACAAAAGCTTGCAGAACGAAACTTGCCACTGAGCCTTTTTAAAACATTTAAAACATCTTTTCATTGAAGGAGGTTATGATGGTAAAACTTTAATTTATCGATCATAGTGTCAATATAACATTCGCGGACGAAACACTACAATAAGTGAGGCCAAAGGTAGCTATAAAAAGTGACACATTAATATAAATATTAGGGGTGCCGAAGCGGCAAGAAGAAAATCAGCTGCAATAATGATTGCTCCATTGACAATCAAAAACATGATTATCAAAAACTCTCCGCGGCATCTCATGAAGTCAGAACATCAGGTATTCTTATCACTGAACTACAAAAACTTTGTTCAAAGTAACAAACCGTTAATAATGGGGACCAGGAGTCAATGCAACGTCCCGTAAAACAGAGACAACAAACAATAATGCATCTCATTAACGAGGATAAATTTTAATGGTTAACGCCAAAAATTAAACGTTATCTCTGGACTGTGGTCCAAATAACCGCCCACTTACAACCGATCTCTACGAAACCTGCAGATAAGCCGACAACTAGAAAACCAACATCGAAGCAATCGAACGTCAATACATAAAAAATCGAAAGAATATAACTTTGAGAAAACAGTTTCGTTTTGTGTTGCATTTTCGACAATTGACAATTTATTGGAATTCCAAGATTCAAAACCCTTTACAACAAACGTCTCGGCAAAGAAATTAAACTAATATCTGAGGGACATGATATTTTAATAAACGAAGATCCTGAACAAGAATAAAGTATCAAGGCGGGTTTCAATGTTGCATTCGTTCGTTCAATCATTCATTCAAACAATTTTTTTGACCAACCATACATATCTTGTGGAAAAATGCAGAACGTCATTTTGAAGCAATATGATCGATCGAAAAAATGGTTTGAACATGTGAATGAACGAACGAAGGCAACACTGAATCCGCCTTTAGAATTTCACACAAAGTTGAAAAGGAAGAAAGCTGCAACATATAGTATACCCTAGATAGTTTTATTCAAAGGATAACAAAAGAAGAGCAATTATCGACCGATATTGAGTGCTTTGAATTATATTCCGACTAAACCCTGAGACTAAGAAATATTTGATGCAACAGATGTTATAGATGTGATATAATTTATTTTATTTAAAATCAGTTTATTAAGTAAAGCACACACATTTTTGAATATTTTATGAATTTTTCTAAAGTGCGAGTAATATTTTAACGATACGCAATAAATATAATTTTCGAACAAATTTTCACAATTTATTTTTGTCGTTTGTCGATTGGGGTTTGGTCATCATTCAGATCATGCAGGGTTGAAACATTATTCAAAATTTTGGACTTACCAATTCGGGATGCATGTTTTTCAAGTTGCATCACATTTTTCTGGAATGCATTTCACAGGATGGCTTACTGTATGGCCAGCAGAGGGAGCCCCATGAACGGTATTGTTTTTCATTCTTAAATCGGAAACTCCAACCAACAACAAGTGACGTTGAAACCACCAAGTCGGAACATATCGAAAACTGAATGAACTTTTTAAAGTACAGTTATACCATTCGGACGCATAGAATTTTTAAATTTCTGGAAATGTCGAAAACGAAACTCGTCTTAATACGAACCGATTTTGAGTAATTAAATTGTTTTCGGGCTTATAGCTTAATTGTACGAGTTGCTCGCTAAGAAGAGCCAGGTATAAACATTTTGAATTGCTATGAACTTGAATTATTTCATTGGATAATTTTAACATTAATTGCTTTAATTCATTAATATCGCCTGTACTTTAGAGATTTAGCAAAATAAGCTAAAATTCGGCATCTCTAAAGTACATGCGGATTGACTATTAAGAATCAAACTTCATTCTTGATTTTTTTCCATTAATTGGTAGATCCTTGCGATTGGGAGCTTTCCAATTTTTGCAATCATGTTAGAAAGTTTAGCATTTAGCAGAAAACCGTCAAGGAATTAAAAGTTCAAACAAATTTAAAGATTAAATTTTCAACAACTTGACTTTGTTGGTTTTCTGAAATTTAAGCAGGAACAATGATTTTTGATTATACAAAACATTTTTACTGTCCGGTAAGATCATTTTTTACTTTAGAAATGAAGTGTGGTCATTATTGCATATGGTACATTTGACAGTAAAATATCAAATACAGACATTTTAACGCTAAGCTGAATTTATTCAACAATAATATATCTTAATAATTTATAAAACATATTTAAACAACAAAACCGATGCATTTTAAGGAAATATAAGCGAAGAAGTAGAAGAAGAAAGTCGAGGGTTGGCCACAACATATTCACCTCTCGATTTTTTAAACAAGGCTTTTATAATTGTTCAGCTCTAATATTAAAACGTTATGGACTCATAACGTTTTAATATTAGAACGTGAATCAACCATAATTTCCAATTTCAAAGGGACTGATTTTGATGACTGAAAGTTCATAGTTGAACTGTTACTAGAAAAGGAATTATTTTAAAATATAAGGACTCAGCCCACTGATGAAGTTAAAAAGATGAACAATTCCTGTTATACAAAATAAGTTAGAGATACATTTGAGAGTAAAAGCTTGTCAAAAAGGACCTATACGTTTAAAAAGCTAATCAACTTAGAATGTGGTAAAAGTAACAACTTGCAGACGTTTGTCAGATAATTCGATTCTACACTTCGTGAATATAAGAGTGCTGGTGGTACAATGTCAAATGATGCAGTATTAACGTTTTTATTATCTAACTAGGCTTTTCCAGGCTTTACAAAGTCAGTGATATACATATTACTGCTTTTTATTTATAGAAGAAATTTTCCACTAATTGCAATCGCAAATTTCAGATGAATAAAATAAAATTGTACTAAAGGTATAGTCAGGTACATGTTTCCCAATTTGTAAACTCTTTCGATCAAAAACGTTTGCACCATTGATCCCGACACATTTTCTATATGAACATGATTTATCCTTCGCCGTCTACTGGCAAAAGTAGTAACCCATAGAATAATAAAGAACTTCTGAAAACAAAAGACATTTCCGGAATCAAACACTGAAAAATAACACGAATTCATCCCTAACAATTTTCCATCTGTTTGGATAACCCGAAATGTAATTTCCGCCTCCCTTTTGTAGAAGACAATATAGACAAAAAAAGCACTAAACAAAATGAGATGATTCACTTGCCCCAATTTTGCGCGTACATATAACAAAAACAAATTACTTAGAGTAGTAGAACTATTTATTTTATCGTATAAAACCCCAACTGCGCGGCCGAGGCCACCCCCCCAAAAAAAAAAATCTTCACCCAGCTTAGCGCGTATATCGATATAATTCATTTTAACATCTCTTTAAAGTCATAAGGAATTTTTATAAAGAAAACAATAAATTAACAAAATGGGGTGACTAAGCACTTGGATGAATTTCGCTCGCTCATATTATAAAGTAGATAGATAGACATTAAAAGAATGAGGACAATCTTGACAATTTTGGCTCATATCTATCTCTAAATATATATTTCTTATATACGAGTATAATATGCGATGACCGGGGTGAGGGGACCCCCCATCATACCACAAAAAATATATATATATATATATATATTTATTTTAATTTCTTCATCACATACAATAGAAAACTATTATTCCGTTATAAATTACGACCAATTTTTAGTTTATTTAGTGCCAAAATACAAAAAAATTGAATATAAAATAAATAAAAAAGTCACAGAGTGTAATACAGTTGTTATACGACGACATTCAGTCTGTATAGAGAAGTAACTTATTTTTAGAAGAAAACCAAAAAAAATAAAAAATAAAAAAAAAGAAAGAAATCTTATTGATCTTTTCTTCATCTTTTTTCTCGAAATGTTTTATATTTCGAACGAATTTTTATGAATGAATCATGGCGCGAATGATGATTATGCGAATTTTTTGATTATAAGTTACAATGTATTTAAAAAAAATAAAAAAATATCACTCACCTGACATATGCATTTGAAACATTTCATATCGATCGAATCAATATGGATGTCTTCACCTTCATTTGTGCACGGTTCACGTCTGCCATCTGCAAAATACAAAGAAATAAACAAAACGTCATTATCCTGTGAACTACTGAACCGGTACTTAAAAATTCCCATTTGCATATAAATATTTATTATGATACTGTTTCTATATTTATATACATACATAACCTTATTTTATGACTTCCGGGTCAAAAAATTAAGATAAAAACTACCTGTTGATCAAAATGGCGCGTTCTCTTCTCATATACATACACATGACTAACGAGGTGTTAAATTATCATTTGCGCGGTTTTTAGCGCCATGTTTTCTTTTTATTTTCGATTGTTTACTTTCACCTTTTCTATGTTTTGTCTTTTTTGGTTTATTTTCGTTGGTTTTTTATGACTTCCTTTTGAAAACATGGTACATAATATATACTCGCACATACAGACATAAAATAATATCCGAGATATAACATAAAAGATTCAAAAATACGATAATCTGTTTAGCGCCATGTTTAACGCCATGTACTTGGTAAATACATTTGTTTGAGACAGTTTTTTGTATTTTGTTTGTTGTGATAGAGAAGTTAAGTTGGTAGTTTTAAGTGGAATTTAAGGTTTTTGGTTGTTTTGTTTTTTTTGATGTCGATACGCAAGTCGAGAAATTTGTTGTTTTAAATTTATTTTGGGTAATTTTGTGGACATAACAAATGAATTACCATTATGACGCAATGTAAAATGTATGCCTAAATATATTAGCATTTCCACATGAGTATGGGGCACAACATAACATTACAATGAAAAGATTTCCTTACTGTTTTTTTAAAAAACTAGATTTCAGATAATTTAGTTTAAAAAAAAAATTATAAATAAAAAACTTTAAGACAAAAAAAATATAAATCAAATTTAACATTTAAAAGTTTTAAAAATAATTCTTCAGGATATTTTTGAAGTTGTCCTTTGATAAATTTAAGTCAAATAGGTCGTCAATGATGTTGAATGATTTAGACAACCTAATGTGGTTTTTTTCTCCATAGTTTATAGAATGGTGTTTTAGTGCTAAAAATTCATGGTTTCGAAATGTTCTGTAAGATACATGAGTTGACATGTTTTCCAAAATCTAAGCTGAATCAATGTGGTCAAGCAAAACGTTACGAGTCACATTTTCATGGGATGGTAAATTGTGGTCGTAATCCCAGTCATTTTTCTTTACCAAGAAAATCAAAAACTTCTTTTGAATGCTTTCACTTGTTTTAATGTGCACAGTATGGATTCCAGACACATAGTATGGATTCCAGACACATAGTATGGATTCCAGACCGATACAGCGTATTCCAGTTGAGATCGAACGTTAGCGAAATAGAGTGAACATAAGGTTTGAATATCTTTAAATTCACCCATCCATCGTTTAACAAATCCAACTCCTCGCGTTTTCGACAAATGTAACACCTAATCTCATTGACTCTTTGCAATACTTCGTTGAAGACTTTGTATAAAGGAATTAACGGATTTCTTTTACGATGGAAAGATTTGATTTTGCATTTCTTAATATTTAAGTAAAGCAAGTTAGTACACTCACTTAATATATCGATGTCTTCTATCGATGTCTGCCTACTACAGGCAACGTGTACTTTACACATCTTATCTTGAATTTTACGACAGACTACAAACAATCTAAAAAAAATGAAGGGCACCTCATAATTATGTTATCTTGACTACTCATTGGTAGTAAAGAAAAGCACAGTGAGTGGTAAAAAATGTCGTATCAAAAAATCCGACAAGATCAGGAAATGTCTACATAAAAAATACAGAAAACCATAAGTAGGTAGTTATTGAATACCTCGAATTCACAAATTGATTGTTATTTGATAATACTCAACAAATTGACTAAGGCACCAGTATCTCCGGCTATTTCTTACAGAAAATCGTTTGCTGATTATATTTGGTTTAATGCTTGAATAATGAGGACCAGCATTAAAATTCTACCGTTTAGGAAAAAGAATTAGACGCTTCCAATCACATTCGAAATTCGAATTCGCAAACCGGGGACGGTTATACAAAGCAATTTCGAGTACTCAGAATATTGGGCCCGATTCTCGTGGCATAAAATCGAGATCCAAAGAAAGTTATATACATGGTAACAATTTATTCCTCAGCAGAGTTATACCTAAATCTAAAGCATTAAAGTTGTAACTTTATAAAGCTCAAGTTGTTAGTTTTTTTAATAATTCAGATTTAGTTTTTGAACTACTAACTACACATCCTGGAATTTCAATTTCACTAAGCACGGCTATGTAACTCCTCGCCAAATTTCAAACAAACACTTGTGCGGCAAACGTCCCACGCAGCTCAAATTAGTAATAAATGGAAATGATTGAGCTATTTTACAATGAAAATGTGTTTTCCTTAATATAGCACTAGATTTCAAATCCACTAGTCAAATCCTTCAGTCAAAGCATGGTTTCTACTATAGTCAAATCTATTTATTTGCAGAAGTTCGTTCAATTCAGACTTGTTTGGATTCATTGGAGTATCTGGTATCCGAAAACAAAGTATCGAGAAAAAAGTCGGCGCTACCTAGTTTTTCCCGTGCATTTCTCTCGTCGCTCACTAATCCCCCACCATATTTATCACAATTTTCAATTTCATTTACGCTTCTTGACAAAATTAACTGAAACCGCATCCGATTTGTTTTCATTTAAATTTTTGTTTAAATTTCACTATTTCTAAGATTGGCTTTTGTTTAAGGTCAAATGTTAAATCTAATGAAACTTTTAAATTGCTTATTTCCTTTAATGGAGGGTATCGTGATTTGGTGAACCACTTAACACCAATTAATTTAGTAATATTTCGTCAATTAATTTAAATAGTTTTAATTTCAGTTTTTATAAACGGCATAATATATGATTTTGAATCACAAACGCCAAGATGGCAAGAAGAGTAGTAAATAACCGTCGTAATGCTATTTATTAGTGGAATAAGGAAATCTGGAGGAAAGGAGGAAGTATCCGCGTTCAAGGCGTAGAGAGAATGAGCTTTTTCGACAAGCTTACTGCAGTGCTTGATTGGAGCTAAAATCTGCTATAAAGTTCAGTAAACGGAAATGTTTTAGTGAGCTGTGCGAAGAAGTTGATAGAGAGCAAGTGTTTTCTGCAAGATTAAAGGAAGCAATTGTAAGGTCCTGTGACTTAGTCAAACACCAGTACGGCTTCAGAAAGGGACACTCAACATTTGATGCAATTAAATTTATCAAAGAAAATTTTATCAAGCAAATTCCTTAATATTTGATAAAAAAATTAGAACTTTATCGCCAACTCATTTTTGAATTTTGTCAAACAATCATTTGAGTTCCATTTTCCCACATGTCAAATTTTAAAAAATCAAACCGGGATTTCCTAAAAATAGGGATTTTTTTTATACAAAACCGGGATTTTGGAAACCGAGATTTTGTAAACCGGGAGTTTGAAAACCGGTTTTTTGAAAACCGGGATTCCGTTACACACCCGATGGAAGTACATTCTTGATGAACACGCCGACGAAAAATTCAAAAATACCTATACATTATTGAGGACTGCTTCCGTAACAGGATCCTCACATATAAAACAGACGATGGTACAGTGGAATATTCTATTACGGGCAATGGTTTCAGTGGTTGCTATCGCACACTTGGGCCAATTTTGGCTTATTGTGATACCACTCATTTTCGCCACATGATTAACCCATTCACATACTCACACAAAACTCACTTAAAACTACAGTATACCACCTGCACATTGCAAGCTCCATGTCAACCTGTACATTACGGGTAATGCTCCGCAAGGATCTGTGCTGAGCCCGCTACTGTATGTGAACATTATGTATGATGGCATGGTAGGGCTTTAGATTGCCGAAGAAACTAAAGTGATCGGCTTTGTAGATGATATCGCGCTCTTCGTGATGGCTAAACACAAGGAAAAGCTATTTCGTATCTGTAATGAAACCATTCGCATGATCCACTAACTGGTTTCAGTCAGTGGGTTTACAATTGGCTGAACAGAAAACGGTAGCTGTACTGACCTCAAATTAGTCTTTAACGAGCATATGAACTACAATAGAGGCCTTGTATAATGCCGAATGCTGAAATGAAGTAAGAAAAAAACGAAGAGTGCTCTTAGCTAATGTTGTTTTATCAATACTGCTATATGTAGCTCCAATCTGGGCCAGTGAAATTAAGATCTTGTTTCGGTCACCGCTGGACCTCTTAGCCTTTAGCTAAGCGTAAACAGTTGTATGAAGAACGTGGCAGCAGTGTGAGTATTGCAGAAAGGAGGAAGCCTTGCCCAAGAAGAAACCATGGCCCAGCCATGCAAATGCCGATGGACCGCTTAACTCCGCAAATTAAAGTTTGTTTGCAGGACCAAGCAGTGCAGCTTTTGCTGCGGACCTGGTGCCCCACGATTTAATGTCTAGCAATATTTCTACGGGGCTGAACGGCACTGAATATTGCAGGGAGGTTTAAGTTGGTAAAAATGTCTTACATGAGAGTTAATGGTTCACATGTAAACTCTTTAGAAGATCTCCTCCCGCCACCAAAAAAAAACACACATATTTTTTTAAAACTACTTATATATTTGACCTCGGCGAATGGTAAATCTGCGAAAATTTCGAGGTCGAAAATTTTCATGATTACTATACTTTATTTTAATTTGTAAAAGGAAGTAATAAATAATGAACGTTACTTAATTTTTTTATAACAGAGTTTGCAAGACCTTCGTGAAAGAGATGGACGTTTACGCGTCATCTCCTAAGTTCTACGTAATAGCACCGACAACGTCAAATACAAATAATTGTTACTATAAAATATACAGTAAAACCTGTTCAAGTTGAACACAGAAAACGAGTCTCTTGAACATTTTCGTAGGTGGTCAAGTCAAACAGTTAAGTAGTTACGTAATAGATTTCGTTTCGATAGCCACGTCAATCGCTTTGCATAATCTATCTCATAAATCCCTGCTTCTTGATCATACCAATGGTTCAATACTAATCTTAAAAATTGGTTAGGCAAAAAATATTCAAACTATTAAGCAGCTAAGACTGCACAAAAAAATTGGGTCTGCGTTGGACCAGACGGTTGAAATGAAACTTCTTCAGCCATTCGCTCACACACACGCACGCAGACAGGATACATAAATGAAATATAACACATTTTCCCCTGTTATTCAATATATTCTCTTCATTATAAGTGACTTCAGTATTATATTATTTTATTTACGTAAAATCTAAAATCCACTCTTAGGACTTATTAGATTACATATCTTCTGCGAAGAAATCAATAATCTTTCTGGAATCGCCAGAATTAATAGGTATATTAAAGGGTGTTTTGTCACCTCTCTTGTGGTTATTGGTTATTGATGAATTTGCTATTGAACTGCAGCTCTGGCTTTACTGCTCAGTGCTATGCTGTTGTTCGCTTTGGTTGCCGATTAAATATCTTAATGTACTTTCCGACTTATTGTTAGATGCAGGCTTGTACGTTAATGTATCTAAAACTAGTATGTTAGTTATTACTAGACGTAAAAATATTGGCAAAATGTCTGCTTCTTCTCTTTTTGCGGAAACCATCGTCAGATTCGGCACCGTGATGATTTGATATGAATTTGACATGATTTGATATGATTTGATAGTGATTTGTTATGATTTGATATGATTTTATATGAATTGGTATGATTTGATATAATTTGTTATTATTTGATATGATCGGGTATGATTTTTGATATGATTTGATCCGATTTGACATGATTTGATATGATTTAATATGATTTGACATGATTTGATTTGATCTGATATGATTTGATTTGATATGACTTGATAAGACTTAGATATGATTTTATATGATTTGATAAGACTTTATATGATTTTTGATATGATTTGATATTATCTGATATGAGTTGATCTGATTTGTTATGATTTGATATGACTCGATATGATTGGATATGATTTGACATGATTTGATATGGTTTTTGATATGATTTGATATAATTTGTTGATATAAACGAATGATCATTCGTGTGACCCTTCTGCAAATACTTTCCACACGTCAACTTATTACGAGATCACGCAAGTTAAACTCAAAAGTAATAAATTGTTTTCAAGACCACCGCACAACACGTATAAGCAATCAATTTTCACGCCGCATCTCATTTTTCCTATCCGTGTACATAAAAAATATGACGGTATAAAGTTGGATGCACTGTTTTTATGGCACTATATACAAAATGTAAGCTGATTCTCAGTTACACCACATAAACCCAATATTTGTATCTCAGTTAATTCTCCTTCTTCTTCTTCTTCCTGGTCGTCTTTATCGCGTATATGTGTTTTCAAAAGAAATGCGTACGTGTTTGTAGAAAATAAAAAAAAAATAAATAACACATCCAAATATAAATAAAACAAGCCTACTGCTATCCCGAAACGAAAGTGTCTACTGCACAAAAAAGTATAATCGTCGATTTTTCTCGGGTGACGCGGTTTATCGACCAATATCTTATCCGAATGTGTACAACGGGCCGGGCGCAAAGAAGTTTCACTTCAAAAATGAAAAGCAGTTGATATGCGTGAAACTTCATAATAAATTAAATAAATAAATTACAAGTTGTGCCGTCAACTTCTTTTAAATTAAGTTTCATTCTATACTGTATTAAACGGAACAATCCTTAGAAGAGCTTGGCAAGTGTGAAAGTGTAGTAGTTACAGAATAAAACAATGGATTTGTCAGGGGTATTTCTTAATCAGTAGGGTTATTTGTGAGACTTCTGAACGTGTTATAAATAAGTCTGCAATCGCCCATTCCCCGCCGATGAAAATGTGTCCAATCTGATTCACAACATCCATTTCTCTTCCTTTCTGCTATTATTTTTAAAATAACAATTTTAAACTAACAGCAAAAAAGTTTCATCACTGGGCTGGGATGTTCTAACATCACCATTTTTCGATATTTTATCGTAGTCTACGTCTCTTTCAGCTATAATCAATTTGACTTCTGTTTCGTGTATCAATTATTTCTTCTGTATTGCTTTCACAGTCTACTAGAATATATTTGAACTATATCTATTTCACTTATTTTCGTTCTACAATCGAAAAATAATTATTTAGTGATAGAAACACGGTAGAAACATAACAATGTTGCAATCTAGCAGGCTGGTAAATGATATAAAAATTGAAACAGAGATAAATTTTGTTCTACAGAAACGAGAAATAAACTTCGATAAATTATCGAAACATGGTGATGTTAGAACATCCCAGCCCTGGTTTCACTTCATGTTCCAAAACCTTAATGGAAATGAATATGTTCACTTTATAGCTATTTAGCAAAAATAAAATATTCCAACATGCTCCCATTTTGGAAACTCTCGTCTGAACTAAATTACCATCTTGAGTTATAATGACAGCATACCATACCTAGAAAGTTTACATTCGTGGCAAATAACCCGAAATCGTGCATTGTTAGCACTAGGTGGTTTTAGTTATATGACTAAATGACCAACTTCATGTACTAACCAAATATGAATCACGATTTCTGGAATTAGCCAATAATGGTTGGATGGCCGATGGGGTTATAATGACATCAGTACACGGAGAATATCAAAACTCATAGCAGAAAACCCGAAGCCATGCATTATTACCACTCAGTGGTTTTAGTTAGGTAATTCACAGTACATCAAAATCCGTTAAAAAAACTGAAGTCGTACACTGTAGTACTAAGAGATTTCACTTGAACCAACAACCAAACCTGAATCACGATCACCGGGAATGGCCAATAATGACCCTCCAAATTTGGGTTATGAGGACATCAGTACACCTAGAAAATCAAAATTCAAAGCAAAAACCCTGAAATTGTGCGTCACAAATATCTTTGTTATCTTGTATCTTTCTCAATTTTATTTTATTTCAATACTTTGATTTAAAATTATGTAGAAATTTTGTAATTTATTTAAAAATGTTTTCTATGCTTTATAAACTGATTTTGTAAAATCAAAAATAATATTTTGCTATTCATTGAAAATTGTGCAAACTAAAAATCATAGTAGTGTACTCTATATAACTATACAGTACGTTTCATAACTATAAATCTACTACGATTTAATTAAAAAATTGTTATGTCAAAAATTAGATAAGTATAGGTACAAAATTCTCCCGTTTTTCGGGATTTTTTTTTTTTTTAATTTCTTTGTTTCTTAACTATATGTATATGTACAGTTCTTAACAAAATTATTTGTGTATCGCAAAAATTTAACAAATCACTCAAATAAATTTAAAATGTTGACCGGAAAACTAACTTAAACAAAAAAAATTATTTATTTATTTGAATTGACATTTATTCTGTATTTGATTAAAAAATATTCATTTTCATTAAAAACAAAAGTAAAACAAAATCACAAAATTGTTTGTGCATTATTCTCTCACAAAAACATTTGTACCTACATCGCAAGAAAAAATTCTCTCATAACGGGAATCCCGATTGTTTTTGTCAAAAATGTTACTGGTTATACTTTTAGTTATTATTTTCTATTACAAGTTTGTAGTCGATATTTTTTAAAATGGGTAAAACAACGGAATTGTCTTTAGAGGTCAGAGCCGCCATTGTAGGGGGCTGTTCTGCCGGGATGCCTATAAAGGAATTAGTACGGATGTACAACTGCAATCGAAATTCGATTGTTTATCAAATAAAAAATTAAGGGCAACTTGAAAAATGTGCAAGGGAGAGGGTGAAAACGAGCTACAATCCCAAAATAAGATAAAATAATAGTGAATCTCCTAAAACGCAACGCTCAGGAAAAAATCAAACAAGTTCAGAATGAAATAAATATCACCCGAAGATTCAAAATCTCTCAGGTGACTGTACACCTACACGAGGCAAATATCAAAGCCTATACTACTCAAAAGAAGTCGTTCATAAGCCAAACAAATAAGAGGAAGATACTTAAATTTGCCCGCACCTACCAGTCACCACTCCCGAACAAAGAAAAAATCGGACCGCTATTATGCCAACTCGACATAGTGGTGGCGGTAAAATAATGATATGGGCGTGTTTCCGCTATAATGGCGTTGGTAATCTTAAAATGCTATCTCAAAAGATAACTTCAAGTACGTAGTTGGAACTGTTGAACGAGCACGCATTAGTTTTCGGATGTGAATTGATGGGCCAGCATTTTATATTGCAGCAAGACAACGCTCCAATTCACAAAAGTAAAATTACCACGAGGTTTCGAAGACATTTGGTAGACAACAAACACTTGAGAATACAATTGAGAATATGTGGAATTATTTAAAGCATCAAATGGAGGTATAAATTTGAAGGCAGCTGCAATAAAAAATATCTGGGTTCAAATTCCATCACAAATGCTAGAAAATCTCGTGAATTCCATTCCACAGCGTCTTCATGAAGTGTTTGCAAACAATGATGGGAATACTTCGTATTGAATTAATTTGAAACTAATCATTATTCCTCGATATTTAGTCTGAATAAATGAATAAAATAATGAATACTTTTTAATTTTGTTTTTAATCAAATAAAGAATAAATGTATAAGAGTCTTCCTTTGCTTTCTGCTATTTCCAAAACCCTGTTAGGCATACTTGTTCTGGTGTGACGAACAAGCGGCCCAATCTAATAGTGATATGTAATGTTCTGTAATTCGGCTCGTGTGCACCGTAGCTTTCGTTATCTAGCTTTCTTCTAAGGCGAGGGTACCGACTGAAGTTAAAACCCTCCATACCATTAAACTACCACTACAAAAATTCTAAATAATAAAAAATTTTAAAATGTACAAGTCTGAGCGAGACAAATGATCAAAATGCTACTATGGTTATATACACACAGCGCCATAATTGTAGGGGAACACAAGTAACACTCGATTTATTAAGAAAAAACAAAAGAACATACAATATTTTTTGTTATTTTTCTATTTTCTATTTTTTAATTCCAAATTTAAGTTATTTACAACTAACGAAGAAGAAGAATATCTAATTCTTTTACTGGTAATCTATTTTTTATTTTATTTAATTGTATTTAATATGAATTAATTGTATATTGTGTGAATATTAATTCATTCGCCATTAAAATTTGAAGCAAAAGAGATATTAATTCAAAATGTGCAACATTGAATCCGCTGGTGTCGCCAGGGCTGAGACAATGATCAAAAGTGGTTACATTTACTGCCAAGTGGCCAGTAGGTTCGGCGTATCCAAAGCGTTCAACGATACTGGCAAACGGGTTCTTGCGAGAGAAGACCAGGCCAAGGCCGAAAATGTTGTACTGGCTCCAGAGATGAGCGTTTCATAGTCCTTGAAATTTTGAGAAACAAGCGCCAAACGGTAACTCAAACCCGTGATGTTTTAGAAGAGGTTCGAGGAGCGCAAATAAGCAAACGTACTGTGAGACGAAGGCTTAAAGAAGTCGTTTTGAGATCATATGTTTCAGCCGAAGGACCCCTTCTATTTGTTGTTACCAAATATATATATGATATTTGTTTAGGTGCTCGTAAAGAAGTAGTGATTATTGATCATTTTGTCTGAGATTGGAATAAACAATCTGCAAGGTCCCTTGATTTTAAGGAAACAGGTCTGAGCTCGAAATCCAGCAGTTCGAAACATAGAAGAACCTTGAAATGTACTATTGGACGAATGAGAAAATTTATCACAAGAAACGATCGACTGTTTTATCGAAAGCATGGCAAGACAAATATAGGAAGCAGTTATAGAAGCTCGTGGAGGTAACGTCCGTTACTGAGGAAACCGGCTTGTTACAAAAATTAGTTGTTATTTTGTTTAATTTGATTATCTTAATCAAAGGTATTCCTTTCAAAAAAGTAACACATTGTTACGACTTCACGGTCATAACAATGCTTCTCACACTTTACTTCAAATTTTAATTTCATTGATTGGTTGATTCCGCGGTTCTACACTCTGATTCATTCGTCGTGACTTGTTTTTAGTTTATGGGTAAAGGGGAAAGAATCACGACGAATGAATTAAAGTGTGGAATGGCGGATTAGTGTATGTTTAAAATCACTTGTTGATTAATGTCTAATATCACTTGTACTGTCGTGACATTGTTGTGATACATCGTGATACTTTCTTTTTTGTACATCCCTTTTATTTGGTGGTTCGACGAATAAATGATGGAACGAGACCAATGTGTGCCCTTGTGCGTGTGTTCGAGCGGTTAAAGTGTAGACTAATATTTTTTTTCTGTGTTTCTTTTTTCTGTGCAAGAACGAGAGGCACATAAGAAGTAATATTTTTTTGCATCGTTTTCTTGGTGTGAGAATTTTTTTTTTTTAGATTTTTTAGTATTGATTGGAATTTTTTTTGTAAAAAATAAATGAAAAGACTGTCGTTTGGGTGGTACACAGAAAAAGTCTAGGTTGATATAGTTTAGTCTAGTTTATTGGGATTTTTGTGAGGTAAGTTTGGTAATTTAAATAAATTACGGGGAAAAAAGAATTAAAATTAAAAGGGTTACCATAAAGTGTAAAGATTGCTAAAGAGTAATATTTTTTGTGATTTGTCGGTGTAATACCGATAATAATTAATTTTATCTAAATAAAATCTCGTTTTGGATTTTTTATTGATTTTGAAAAATTAAATTTAAATTTCTGTAAGCCATTTTTTTCTGGAAAAGAATATAAAATCACCAAAATAAACAAAACAAAATAAAACTATTTATATGTTACATAACTCTTCAATGGTACGCCAAAGTGGTTAAACGAGTACAATAATAAATGTACTATATTTTATGGGTGGCCAGTTGAGGTCACTCAAATTTCTTTTTGATTCAAAACGGCAAGTAAACGACACTGCAACGGGTGGCCAATCACGTGGCCATTTATATTGCAGCCATCTTCAACAGTTACCTACGTTTTGGCGAAGGACGCCCAACCAATTATTTACAGGTGGCCAGTTGAGGTCACTTTATTTGTTTTCGGGTGGCCAGGTGAGGCCAACGCCCAACCGCATTTAACGACCTAAGGCGAAGGACGCCCAACGGTTTTTTTTAACGGGAGGCTAGTTGAGGCCATTCCTATTAATGTTATTTTGGCAACACAACGCCCAACGACAACAGGTGGCCAACCGGCATGACGGCTCCCCAGAAAGCCGCAACTATTTGGACAGAGACACCGCAATCACTCTACAAGGTGACCTTGTTGAAGGTCGGAGGTATGATTTATTTTTTATTAGCTTTAAGTTAAATTTATTTTTTTATTAATCAATTGTCTATTTTAAATTCCAAATTTTTCTTTCTTTCTTCTCAAATTTCCAAAATATTGTTATTTGTAATCGAACACCCAACTTACGTTTCATTCACTTTCATTCACGAACGTTTCATTCAATTCTGCGGTCTATTTTTGTTTTATTATTTCGTTTTTTTTTCTTGGTTCGGCCCATTGTACCCTTTCCTGTTGGTTTAATTTCCGGGTTGGAAACATTTTTTTTCTTAAAAACTAAAATAATAAAATGAATTACTAAGGATTCTTTTACGGGTCGGTATGGTGGGAGAGGAGTTCTCATTCTGTGTCGGTTCCATATGTACAGGCTGAGCTTAACACTCCCCTTCATCCCCTTGGCAGGACATCCACAGGGTCGGAGTGGTGAGTCCAGAGAATGTGTCGTCCATTCAGGGGCGACCGAAATTCGGCAGTTTCAAGATGCCAGTGTGAATTGTGGGAGATTCGTAGGAGGTCTCTCCGAGTGAAGGGAGGCTTGTTCTGTTGAGGAGACGTCCCTACTCTCTAATGCTGCTTCGTTGCAGCTGGGCATTGGTCTTTCGGGGTCGATGGGTCATTCGAGGTGTCTCTTCAGCAGACTGGGTACTTTTCACTTGGAGAGATCCGGTCGCCGTCGGATGGTACACCTGGTTAGTATGTTCCTCATGTTCCGTCCGACAAATTTCGGCGGAACATCTGGGTTTTTTATTTTTTTTATTTTTAGTTTGCGTTTTTTTTAATTTCTGTAAACACGGTGTACCCTGAGTATTAGCCGGCAAAATCACCGTGCGTGACGCCGCTGCATGACTAGTTGAAATCTGCGGGTCGGCCGCCATCCGTAACAACATTTCCATTATCACCGTTTTTCATAATTTTTAAATATTAGGACTTTTTCTCTGTATTTGGATGTTCATTCTGTCACCTATCTTACATATTCATAAATCAACGTCTATGTGATTTTAAACACCTTTTTCAAACTTTTTTCCCCCCAAATTGTGCTGCTGTGTGTAGTTCAGAAACAAAGGGATTTTGAAATTTCTGTTTTGAAGTAAGGAACGGTTTTTGTTTCATAAATCAGTATGCCCAAACTTAATTGATTTTTGGCATTAATTTTTTTATCAATTATTTAAAAAGTTAAAAAAAATTACTGGTCATATAGTTATGAAACGTACTGTATAAAAGGCAATAAAATTTAAATTGGAATTAGCAGAACTAAAATTGGGTTTGTAAACGTATAAGATAATTTTATATCTATGGAATAAATCACGGGCCCAGTTATAACTGTAAATTTATATTTCAAATATTGGGCATAAGGCTAATTACACCACTTATTTAGTGTTCTAAGGTCTTGGGTAAGTAGACTTCTGATAACAAAATGTGATAGTTGCGAATATCACAAGACGGTACAAAAAAATAATAAGAAGTACATGCTCAAAATTTCATAATAATTAAAACAAATAAATTACAGTTTGTGCAGTCCTAACTTCTTTCATATTGAACAAACAACATTGAACAAACAACAAGCCTCAGAAGAGCTTTACAGAATAAATCAAAAATTAAACGAATCGAAGAAAAATATATTTTTGACAGATACCAGGGTAAGGTTATTTGTGAGATTTTTGAGCGTGCTATGAATAAGGTCGCCCATTCCACTCTGATGAAAATGAGCTCAATTCGATACTCGCATCTATTTATCTTCGCGTTTCTGCGATTATTTCTGCAAGTGTTTCATTTCAAGTTCCAAAACATTCATGGAAATGAATATGTTCACTTTTACAACGATTTATCAAAAATAAACACTATTCCAACATGTTCCCATTTTGGTATCTCTCGTTTGAACTAAATTACCATCTTAAAATTTTCAAATCCAGTAAATTGACCAATTTTATGACACACTCATCAGATTTGCCCATATTTGGGATATTAAACAACATGGTAAAATTAATGGATTAAAAACTAGTTCTGTAATCAGGTAAGTGATTTCCCAAGGTTGAGCGGAAAACAGTAATTATTTTACTGCTTTGTATATAAAAATATAACTTTCCATCATTAAATTGCAAATAAATGAACTCATATCCAATTTGTAAATATAAAACTTTAAATTATCTTAACCCACTCACACACACACATATACACACGCACGTTTATTACATTCTACATTACAATTATATACACGTCACGTACACAATAATATTATTCCATCACAATATTATGGATAAAACTGCGTGCGGTCAACAATAAATTTATCTACTGTGTCTTGATTAATGTCAAACTATGCGGAATTAACTTCTAACCTTATATAAGAAAAAAAAACACACACAAATTAAATTAAATATATGTTGACAATTGTAATAATACAGTCAACAATAATACATAAAGTACACACATTACAATTATAAAGTGTATACATGGTACAGCACATAGTAAATATTGTGCGACATCGGAAAAATTAATTTCAATTAAGGAGAAAATGAATAATTTAATTGATTATTTTTAAATCAATATATCAAGGCTAAGTGTTTCATTCGGTTTATTGATTGATTGATTGATTGACTGCGGGAGGTGTACGCTACGCACCGGAGACAAGGATTAAGGCGTTTTATGCGGTCAAGAAATTTGTGTGAGTGTGACTCATTCATTCATTTCATATACATACATACCGAACACACCCAAATCAAAATAATAATAAAAAATTTTTTTCATCTCGATCTACCAGTTATATTTTCATATATATATATATATTATAAATATGTATACTCATATGTGCATATAATAAAAAAGAGGTTGAATGTCCATAATGTATTCGTTTCTTATTTTATTCTTTATAATTTTATCTGACATCAATATATCTACTGTACATTTCAATTATAAAAATAAAATAATAATAATAAGAAAATAATAAAAACTACATATCTTTTTCAGTTTTAACACACAACAAACCACACTCCAAATACATAAAATTATCATATTTTATGATTACAGTGCATACAATATAATATTTTGTTGTGTTTATATTTCGCCAAGCTACACATATGTATACGGCAACATGCGCATACATAAATGTATGTTTCTTATATGAAGGAAACAATAAACATCAGTTTTTAATTTATAAAATATAAATAACGAAATATATAATAAAATATTCTTATATTATATAAAATTTATATGTTAGAAATAAAAATTGCATACAACTTTTTCTTTCCATTTCAACATCATAACATATACATATATATGTATATACATATTTACATAAAACCAAAATAAAAATTTCTAAAAAATTCATCTCTAATGGAATCACTTTTTAGTTATCATGATTCTGCTAATTTTATTATGCATACATAATAAATATCAGTATATTTTTGGGGTATAGCCCTTTTTTATATAACAGCTCTTTCATATGTCAAACTTTTATTGACAAAAAAAACTTTTATAAAACATATTTTCCAGTTATACCCATATATTATGATATATTAACACATTTCATTTTTTTGTTAAACAATGAAACGTTTCGAAACGAAAAAGTTTACTTAAGTTATCAAAACTATATTTGATTGAATAGAAAATGATACAGATAACGAACTCATAAAAAAAATAAGAAAATTTTATAATATCATTTACATATTTATGTTATTTTATTATGATCATGATGATGTTGATGAAAAATATAAATATGTACGTAAAGCGAGGCAACAAGTATTAAAAAAAATATAAAAATTAAAATCGTGACTTTGATTTAAAAAGAAATCATATATTTATATTTACCGAACTAATCCTAAACATTTAATATATAAATTATCATCAATTATTTTACTAATATAATGGAGTATATTAAATATGATTGGCTTAGTTAGATGCGTACGGTAATACCTAGAATTAGAATAATCACTATAATTAACGAGCTCATACAAAAAAAATATATATGCATATATCGCGGAACTCGTTCAGTACTCGTGCATGTATAAACTTTTTCAAGGAATTTATAAATAATAAACTATTTTAAATACAATATTATTTTACGACAAATATTAACAGAGGAATTATCTTAAATAACGAACTCATAAATGTTAAACAATTTTTAAAAGACAAGTACATATTTAGTAGAGGCAGGCAGACAGACAATAATTAGAATTCAACTTGCTAAAATCACATTTAACTAAGCAAATATTTTTTTAACTACTTTGACCATTCTTACCGAACCACTCCTACTAGACGTTTAATATTTAAATTACAAGTATCATAAAATTTATTATTAATAATGATGTATGTTAAATATGATTAGGTAGTTAAATGCGTGCAGTAGCCATTAAAAATATAAACTATTCGGAGAAATAAAATATAATGAACAATTTTAAATGCAAATAATTGGTTAAAATTGATTTACGACAAAATATTAACAGAGGAATTATCTTAAATAACGAACTCATGAATAACAAACAATTTATAAGAAATAGGTTGCATTTAACACCGAACACATCCAACTCAACTAATCCAGCACTAACTATTTAAAATAATAATAGTAATTAACGAACTCATAAACAAATATTATGGAACTCGAACAGAACATAAACTGCTTGTAGAAATTACATATAATAACGAATATTCAATGCAACTACTAACTGGCTAATAATATTTTACGACAAATACTAACAGAAAAATTATGTTAATGTATACATAAATCGTAAAAAAAATTCTATGTAATTAAATAAGTTTTTTAATGTTTAGGTTGTTTATTAATATCGAATGCATCCAATTTATTCAGGAAATAATGATTTGTGGATATTTGGTGTGAAATGATTTTTTTTTACACGAGCTTAACTCAAAAACTATCTGTAAGTCTCACCACTCCATATTTTCTCCAACGATCAGATGGTTCTTGGATCGTAGCTACTGCAGAATCTTTTGAGCTACTACTGAAAACTCACTTTCATTATGGTTTAACCTTTATAAGTCGACGGGCCCCAATAGAATTATACCGGCTGATGTCCTACAAATGACTGAGTTAACGTTACCCTGGTTGGAAGTTACCTTCAAAGGCAACTTGGAACTCTGTCACATTCCTAGTAAATGCAGTAAAGTAAATGTTAAATTTATATCTAAGGCGGGAAAAACCTCTCAATGCAGTTTTGTAAGGGAAAATCTGAAAACTGTTCTCCACTTCCTCATTGCTCCTATCGAGAAATCTCTTGAATTAAGGAATACTCCATCATTTCTTTTCTGGATATAGGGGGGGGGGGGTGGTTTGTAAATTATGTGCTCGATTTATACACACTCGTTTCATTTACTTTTACTTTTTAACAATCGATAATATTTTTTATGTTGTATACGTGGCGTGTATATGTGGCCAGTTGAGTGTCGTGCACTCGTGCGCGGCCGATTATGTAATTTTTATTATTTTATGTCGATTAATTAATTATCGAATTAATTGTATGTCACAAGGTTGAATGTCGCCTATTATATCCCATATTCGTCGAAACTTGTAGATTCAATTATTTTGCGAATAATTGAGTTGCTACAGTACCTAGGAGCGGAGTTTAGAAAACGATTGAAAGTTAGGAGCGGATTGGTTAGGTCATGATTCGTACGGATTTTCGTGTTCGCAGATCAAAGTATTCTGTAGGCCGAGTTTAAGGTGGTTGATGCGAATGTTGTATTTCGTGTCTTCGGTAATTATCCTTGCTCCTTAAAAGAACACAAGAAGTGCGCTTGGCAGTCTTTCCAATTGGGCTAACAGTTGCCTTTTGAAAGTGAATCCAAACAAAAGTGAGAGTCCTAGCTTAATGAGTATTGGATTAACCTTCACCGATAAAGCGAAACAAGTTGGAAACCTAACATAGTAGAGAGAGTAAAGAATGTTGCAATAGCGCCTTACTCTTGTTACGATTACGTGTTCGTAACTACCTCTGGGGCGGTATGTAGTACCATCACTTCAAATCAAAAAAAGTCGAATCCGAAACAAGTCGAATCAAACAAGTGAAAGTTGTATCATTTTTGCTTTTCGAAAATGATACAACATACCGCTAATCGACTTTTATCGAATTTCGAGTCGAATTGATGGTACAACTTACCGCACCTGTTTATATTTTATTCCCCTCGATATGTGTCTTTGCTTAATCGGTTGAGTAGTTTGTGACTTCGTTTCCGGTATTAATTGTTTTGGTACACCTTGTTTTGGTAAGAATACATAAAAATTAAGAGCGAGACCAATATGCATCGAGTGTGTGCAAAGTAAAACATCAATGCGAATTGATGTAAACGAAAAACAGAGAAGAAAGAAAATTCTTCTAGAACGTTTTGCGAGTCGTTGTTTTGTTTTGGTGTGCGATTTTTTTTTTTTTGTTATTCAGTCGAGTTTTAATTTTGATAAGTTAAGTCGAATTCTACGTTTGTAGAAATCGGTCAGTTTTAATTTTTTATTATAAAACTTAAGTTCAGTTTTTTGATGATAAAAGCGATTTTGTATGGAGAAGGCTTATTTTCGGCATGTGGCTGCATTTTTTTTCTAAAAAAAAAAATATATATAAATACATAAAATTTCGAGTACAAACGAAATACGAGAAAAGTTTTGTGTTTTTTTTCCTCAATAAACATCTCGAGAATTTTGCACATAATATTTGGATTGACCATTCGAAAGTGTAGATTTTTTTTCAGAATTAACATATATGTATATGCATATAGTTTAGGTCATTTGGTTACGAGTGTGTAACGAAGTTAATTACAAAAAATGCGCTCAAATATTTACATAATTAGTTTTAATTTTACTAGTGGCACAACATAGACCGTGACAAAGTGAGGGCATTCAACTTCTATGGTTTTTTCGGCGGGACAAGACCCGAGATTTTTTTTTGTTGTTAACGGCAAAACCCAAAAAAAAAATTATATATATATTTACGGTTGGCGAGACACCACCCAACCTAGTTTGGTGGCCAGTCAAGGCCTAAAATAACTATCGGCAATCTCAGACCGCAACGGTTTAAGGCCAACGAAGGCATACAAAGCCTAACGAAGGCATACAAAACCCAACGAAGGTATACAAAGCTCAACGAAGGCGGGATAACGCTCAACGGTGCAGGTGTGGCACCACGTGTGGCATGACGGCACCAAGGCCGCAATGGTGAAATTCTTCTTTGTGGTTGTAAGGTACGATTGTTTTTTTATATACATATTTATTTTATTTTTATATTTTGTAAATTTTTTTAAAATTTGGAAAGTTTTGATTGTAATCGAGCGCCGGATAACCGTCGACGGTCGCGCGCTCGGTAGGCATTGGTCTCGCTCCCTCATTTCTCTCTCTTTTTTTTTAATAAACTTAAAAAATGAATTCTTAATTTTCTCGGTTTGGTGGTTTTTAAGGCATCTCTCTTCCGTTATAACTTTTTTATTTTTTTTGCTGTTCGTTCCTCAGGTTCCGGCCGACAAATTTCGGCGGAACTCGGGTTTATTATTATTATTTGCGTCTTGTTTTTATTTTTAAAAAATCTCTGTAATCACGGTGTAGGCCAGGAGCCATGCGAACCTCAACCCCCACGACCCATAGCACTTCCCACTGAGTTGTAGCCGGCAAAAATCACCGTGGAGGAACATTTTCAAGCTGAACTAATCGCGATAAGGGGGCAGTCAGCCTTCTATTAAAATACTTAAATCACATCTCTTTACGTCGAAAGTAGCCCAGAATTATCTCTTAACGAGACAGATGATCACGCTCGACAAGGCACAACCTACCTCATTTCACAAAACAAATTACTGCGTCAAGATGAAGCTAGAAGAATAACGAACGACAGATGGTTGTAGATCTGGGCAAAACTAGACATTATTTGGAGGCAAACACATTACTGGTGTTATGATGTGCTGTAACCGTTGGAATTTGGTTCATATGCTGTTGGAATTCCTTGATAGCTTCAGTTTCGATCAACCTTGGTTTCTCAGAAGTAAAGAATTCTCCCAAGAAGCCCAAGGTGCAATCCACAGGAACTCATTCAAACTACGCATGTGTGCACTGCATTCTTGTTAAACTGAATCAGTTTAGACCAGGATGACATTTGATTAAAAACGTGGAATCTGATCCTGTTAAAAGTAGGACAGCTGCATACATAATAAATGTTATCTCCGTTAGCCTTTAAGCAGTCATTACATCATGTTTTGGAGTCAGCTGCCAGATGCTAACAGCCATACTTAGTCAGGATCACAACGAGAATTCGTAGATTATCCCTTTTCAAAGTACACGCGTATTTGGTTAAATAGAATTCGGTTCAGCGATAAACGGTATCGAGCGTTTGCCAGAGAATTTGCAGTCTCGTGCCATCATCAGTGTCTCGCCATCAGCGGCCAGCACGCACATGACTTTAACTTTATTAGTCTGCAAAGAAGATTTATGATATGTTTACACTCCCAGTCAAGTTAAGCTTTGGACAGTGAACATCGTAAAGGTTATTGCGCCAACGGTCAGATTAGAAGACTATTGATTTGAACAATTGACATCCATAAATTTCTCGAAGAATCATTTAAAGAAATTGAACTCAGACAATATTATATCATTAACCATATTCTTTTCTCGAATTTGCCGGTGCCGGCAAGATATGCTGTGGCAGGAAACTAATGGTTTAGACGGAGTAGACGATAAATGCCAGTACCGCCAGAGTATCACCAGTACTTTCTACACGGAATATTTTGTAGGTTTTAAGTTTCACAATCGAGCACTTTAAGTTGACTACAGGCGATCACACAGTAGACGCATAAGTTAGCATGGGTACAAGATGGGAATTCCAAAATAGTTTAGAATCTAAAATTACACCCAGATGCTTAACGCTATCTGCAACAATGATGAAAGTACACCACCCTGCGCACAACCTTTGGTAACTTTATCGAGGCTGAGAATCCATCCAACTCAACCTCAGTAATGCGAAATTCGAGGATTGACCCAATCCAGTAGATAATGGTGTGGTCGATTTCAATTCTGATACAGGAGTTTATCATTGTAGTAGAATAGTTATCAAAAGCTTCCGCAATAGCCAGGATCTGCCAACTCTATAGGCATATGCTGTAAGTGATTCTAGGTTTGTGTAGAAAAACGACTCGATTTCTTCTCCACGACCTAGGAATGAAACCAATAGACACGTAATGCAACGGAAAAAATCCGATCAGATCAACCTGCTTTAAACGGTGCAGCGAGGACAAACTCCAATGCGGAACATCGTACGAAATAAGCCTTTGCGAAAAAGACTGCTTGTACAGTTGCAACAGGATCGAACCAGACGTTGTAACTAGGAAAATGAACGTTGCGACAATTCACGAACCTCTTTTTTTTGGCAAAAATAACTTTCCGTTAGGTAAGTCAATAGCTTCAATTCTGCAATGATGATTTTTGGCCATAATTATGAACAGATCTTGACTTTATAGACTTTCTGATGACATTCTAAATCACAATAAAATTGTTGGCTAAACTTTCACACAATCTTCTCTACTATTCCATTAGTCTGAGGATGTCTTAATTCCTTAATTTCTAATGTTTGGTTAAAGTCCTTAACTGTCTCCCATCGATTTTATTTTCTTAAGTGTCTGCTGTATATTTTATTGTCAAAGAGCTCTCTCTGCGCTTGGCTTTGTTAAAAGCTGGTCTAAAGAATTTTTGAACTCCTTGCTTGTAGTATGACATTATTAGTTCGGTAGCTGATACCTAATGATAGTCATTTAAATTTGGAACTAATCATCTGACAAATTCTCCCTCATTTCTTAAACATTTCCAAATTTTAAATTGAAACTGCAAAACTTTTTAATTCCTTAGTTGTAACTTGTTGATACATTTAATTAGCAAAACCCATTTCACTTTACAAATTTCATCCATGTATTAATTACATTAATTAGTAGGAACATTTTTATGACTTCAACCTCGCATGTCTTTGAACAAAAAAAAAAAATACAAAATTGGGAAAACCAAAATTGTATAATTTAACTCTAATTTTTTTGTTTACAAAAACCATCCAACCTTGCCATCCAGCTAGTTTCAATCATTTATAGAAAGGTCAGATTTGTTAAAAAGAATGCTCGTGGTGCTTATTTCATTAAGCAGCAAGTAAATCTTGTTCATTTTAAATTTTTATATAGACAAATGGTCTAGAAAATTTTCTCACTTCTATTGTGCTATTTATATATGTTTATTCGGTGTATTGAAACACATATTTACTTATAATAATTAATAGTATTCGAGTAATATTGTTAAATACCGAACTTGCTAAAAATAAAATAAGAAACTCTTTCAAATAGAACTGGGTGGTAAAATTGTTCCTTAGATAAATTTTTCCATCTCCCATTAATCTGAAGCACCCTGTCCACAGAAAACATCATAATAAATTAAATCAACATAAATCTGAACAAAATGGCGCGCCATAAATATCAGCATTATTAATCTTATATGCCATTTTAATCATGTAAACATTATATTACCGACTTAATATACGATTTTAATAAACTTTCTCACAAAAAAAAGAAACATAAAAAAAATCTGCATACAATAATGTGATAAATCTTCTTAAAATAGAGTCATGTCTATATCTGTCTATCTTAATTTAACCTTTTTTGCTGCTGTTGTTGTTGTTGTTGTGTGGTGTGCTTAAGTAAGATCGGGCGCGCGCGCACACACACACAGAGCTACGTAAAAATTTATGAAAGTTTTCTAAGTTTTAAATTTTTATCTATAAGTTTCATATAAATATTGCTGCATTCGCGATTTGTATGTTTGGTTTGTCATTTCCATTTATCTTGTGAGATAAACACAGAAACTACAAAAAAAAATGCATAAAATACTGAAAAACCTAAAAGAAAATGTTTCCATGTTAAGAGATTACAACGAAACAAATAAAATAAAATATTAAGTATTTTTATGTAGCAGTTTCATCTGATTCGGTTTGCATAAATCAGGTGTGAGTAGGTAGATCGGATTGGATAAAGTCCCTAGATGTTGTAACGTGCATTTTTTTTATATTTTGTTTGTGCAATAGATACACAATCTTTACGATATGCCATATGTACAAGTTCATTGCTTGGTTAATCACCGCATCACATAAAAAAAATGTTCTCGGTTTGTATATGAGGAACGAGGGATATGATTCGATACAGCTTCAAAGGTAGCTTAAATACTAACACTAGCGCACAGAAAAATGTAATATTCCTACTACATATTTTCGATGTTAACAATGTAGGTTGGTGCGATTTAAAAATATTCTTTGTCAGAATATCGTTTTATTGCTCTGATATACTTGAGATGTTGGCATTTTAGTGAGTTCGTTATTTATGACTATGTGCTTGTGCGACGGACGGTATCTTGATTTTTTTTTATGTTTTAAGCATGCAATCTGTTCTGGGACCGAAGCACACCCAACTCTTCCGCGGTTTGCTTTTCACGTCTTACTTTGCGCATTGCCTGCCAAATCGAGGACGTACGGCTATAGGTCCAATTTTATCACCGATTTTATCTACACATATCATAGTTCCATGCAAGCCTATACTGGCCTAAAACAAATGGCTTTAACAACGCATCTAAGACTGATACTTGTTTCATATCTTCCTTAAGCTCAATACTTGCTAAATATTTTTGAACGAGTATTTTTTTGTTTAATACTTTTCGTACTACTTACACTGTTAGTTTTTGAAGGCAGAAAAATTTATTTGACACTTATTAGCTGGATCTTGGGATGTGCTGGACAATTATCTATATTTCAAACTACCTTTCTCTTTTCCTTTTAAAAGCTTTTATCTAACGATTTCAATCAACTTGAAAATAAGTCCGCTGTCATCCAGGCTTGTTTATTTGCGGTGTATTGAAGGGGTACATTTTTAACGATTTTAAAACATCTCGGAGTTTGAGTCTTTCAAAAAATAGTAAGAGTCTGTTTCATCGGAATTACATCCAACAAGTACTGTAAAACATTCCTTAGATTTTTTACGACCAGAATAAGTGTTTTAAAAAATGTGTTTTCTATCATAATCCTTTAGAATTGTAGGTAAAGTTGGAGATATCCAACCAGAAGTCATATCAGCTGATACTTGTCTCGCCTCTACACTAATACACTTAAAGACAATCCCGTGTCTTGTTTTGAAACGTTCTAGCCATCCAAAACTAGATTTAAAGCCATTTTGATGGCTATTTTATGAGGTTTTTCCATTAATAGAGGCCCAGAAATAGGAGTATTTTGAGATCGCGCTTGTTTAAACCAAAGCAGTTTTAGACGATTTTTAATAATCGTTGATAAAGTAGTTTGGAAACCCAACTTCTTTACAAATTTCTGTTTTTGATTGATCGCCTCGACCAACATTTTGTTTTTTATTTCCGCTTGCCATGCTTTTGCATATTAATCACTGAAGAAGCAACAACAATTTTAAAGAATTCTAGAGAACACAATGTAGACAACAAGAATAATTTTATATCTCACTCACCAAAACTAGCACGGTCACCAAAACAACACCAACACTAACCCCGCGAACGACACCAATAAATTCAATTTTATGATTTCAAACAGAAACAATTTTACGTTTAACGAGTATTATGTACTACCAAATCTTCTTTGCTATAGATGTATATGAAGGGTATATAAATTTGGGCCATTCTAACCCAATAAAAAAAATCGATGGCAATACTAAAATATACAGACTTTGACTATAGGCAAGTGTCAGCCCAAAAATGTTTAAAAATACTTTTTTTTTGTATATACCAACCCAAAAATTATTCTGTCAACAAAAGAAAATCGGCCATGTTTTAATGTCAGCCCAAAATAAATCTGTCGTGATACTATCATTAAACAAAAATATTACTGTCAACCCAAAAAACTTAAATAAAACGAAATATCTAATTTAATTTTAATTCAGTATCTGATTAATTTGTGTATGACCCCTGAATATGAATAGCTTTTAAATTTAAAGATATACATCAGAGTATTAAACGACATAAACAGTTGTTGGGGAATCGGAGGTTTAAGAGCTCCCCATAGTAATCATTCCGAAGATGGTACCATTCAACAAAATATGTAATTCATTTATATTCTGAATGGGATTAGCTTGAATACGGTCCCTGAATATGAATAGTTTTTAAGTCAAAGGATACATCAGTCTCTGTTTATGAGCATTAAATCTGATGTATCCATTGACTTAAAAGCTATTCATATTTAGGGGCCTTACTCAAATTAATTCAATACAGAATTAAAATCAATTACATATTTCGTTGAATGGTACTATCAACGGGATAATGACAAATGGGGGCCCCTTAAACCTCCGATTCTCCAACAACTGTTTATGTCGTTTAATTGATGTGATGTTCTTTAGCATAAGTTCTAATTATAGTCAAAAGTTATTTCTCAAAATAAACTGCTACTGAACAAAAATGTATTATTCATTTCGATAACTTTTCATTTTTGATTTGATAGAATTGACATAACTATCATGGTGGATTGATAGTTTCACGATATATATTTTTCTGGGCTGACATTAAAATATGGCGGTTTTGCTGTGGTAACAGAATAAGTTGGGATTTAACATATCGGAAATACAAAATATTTGACAGATACTTGATGCTAAATGTTTGGATATTTTATAGTACCTTACGAGTTTTGGGGTTAACATTTTTGGCCCAACTTCAAATACATAAGGAACCACAACAACATTTTAAAGATTTATCATTTTTCTATCTTAATTTTTTCTATCACGATAGTTTCATTTTTTCACGACACTTGCATTAGTGTTGCCAACTTTTAAATCCGCCATTTTTTGGGCTAGAATTTTGGGCCAACTTCATATAGGTTTGCTATAGGTCAATCGTCATTTCCTCTAATTCTCCTTTATTATTAATTTGATCGCCTACTATCAACAGCATGGACTTGCAGGTAGTAGGCATGATCAATTTAACGATCAAATTAATAATAAAGAAGAATTAGAGGATATGACGATTGACCTAAGGCAAAGAAATACCAAATACAAAGTAAACAAAAATCATTTCTCTCCAACAAAACATAATTTAATAACAAAATTTAATTTCGGGAAATCCCCTAATACTGAACGATAGTTTTTGTTTTATGAAAGCACAAGTGTTCAATTATAAAATTCGTGTTGAGCGAATATTTCTGTACTAATTTTATATAAAGGGACTGAAAAATTTGTTTGCGTTAAACGAAAATTCCTGTTAAAAGTTTCGTCTTAAGCGGAAATTTCATACTAAAATAATTACGGTCTTAGTTTGGTACAAGCTAAATCCATTCTGGAATAGAATAAATATTGTGCTCAAAGTAACAACCAGAAATTGTATTTACTTATTTTTATTAGTTGTACACAATTACATTTTGAAGTTAAAAAAACGTGAAAACACAACTAAATATATCTAATTTAATTAATAATATGGATCGAATAATATTGAATATTATTACAAATCGTAACTAATTTACAACCGATAGAATAGAATTATTCTATACCAGCAAAAAAGTTGGTTTAAAACAATTCCAATTTGGAATTACATATATGGGATTGTTGTTGTACATTTCTCAAAGTCATTTGTGGTCTAAATATGAAAAAGCTAAGTACTAAAATTTTTTCTTACTATCCGATATTTCGTGTCATCCGTTTTCATGTTAACTGAATCCTACTACAGTTGTACTAGCTAAACAAAACTCAACGTCAAATCGACACAGCTTTGTAATTTTATTGAGTTTCCGTTTTGGCATTGTTACGCAATCAAACAAAACGCACTTGTGGGAATTGGTTTTGTTGAAATAAGCTCAACAGGGTCAATACATTTTGAAAATAAAAGATGCGGAATAATCAATCTGAAATATTTCCAAAAACGCGAAACCTATGCAGTAAAGATTATTTTTTTACATTTTTTCTGTTTTTTATATTTCATATAAACTCTTAGACAACAACATTTTTAATAAACAGTAGGCAGAAAAAAAATTACAAAGTTATTTTAGCAAAATCAGAGTAGATGCCTGATTTTTCATAGGTCATTCAGTCCATGGCACCCGCGGCATTAAAACTCAGCCACAAACCAACGTTGGTGACACAAAACAACCATTCAACCCATTTCAATTCCAATAATGAATTCATCATCCTCCTACCGAATGTATAGACATGGATCGGCTTTAAGCCTTTTAAATCCATTTTTCATCATTATTTTGTTCAGTGCTAAATTCTAACATCTCCCTGATTGTCCATATATACTGTTTCTGCTAATTGTGTATTTAAATATGCTGAATTGATATCGTATGATTTTCTAAGTGCCTTTTTCATTAATGATATTTTTAATAATGTTCGTATTGTTTAATATCTTGTAATCATCTCATCTTTGACCGCATCCTACCGCATATTAATCTTGCTTTATGAATTTCTTTGTTTTGTTCTCCTTGTTTAATTTTAAAAATCTTTTACTTTTTACTTTTTATTACTTTAGCGCCTTTTGGTCGTTTCACTTCCCTTTCCACTTCCGATTTTTCATTTCAGCATCCATTGCTGTTAACCATTTTTCTTTATCAGATGACTCTATTGCTTCTTTATACGTCCTTGTTTCTAGTTCAGTAGTGAAATTTGTAACGTAATCTTCGTACTTAACTAGCTGTCTTCGTAATTGCTGTGGTCGTTCATTGCGATTTTGCTCCTGTGAGTCGACGTACGTTGAGGGTATCTGCTCTATTGTTTGTTCATTAACTTGGCTCTCAACATTCTGTTCGTTATTTATAATATTATTCTCCGACGCATTAACTCGGTTTGTACTGAATGTCACATATTGTAACTCATTTTTGTTGCTTCGATTCATGTCATCAGCTGTTGATATTATCAATCGATTCGTCTCATCAGATTTTACGTCTATTGTTTTATACACTGTTTTATCTTTTTCGTCATAAATGGTGTAGGCTCTTCTTTCCCTGGAGTAACCCACTAGAATCCCCCTTTTTGCTTTTGGTTGCAATTTCGAAATATTCGGTTTATTGACTTCGTAATATGCTAGGCATTCATAAGTCCTAAAGTCTTAAAGGCGTCCTTAAGTCCTTAACCGGAGTTAGGTGCTGCAACTGCTTCGACCCAGAATTGTACTGGTCAACCTGCGTCTAATGAATTCAGATCCGTTGTCCGATCGACAATTT
The DNA here is from genome assembly GCA_932526605.1 of Nephrotoma flavescens. NCBI lineage: Eukaryota > Metazoa > Arthropoda > Insecta > Diptera > Tipulidae > Nephrotoma > Nephrotoma flavescens. The sequence continues at coordinate 142,181,663 of OW052222.1, forward strand.
TTAGTTTAATATCTAACTCGTTCTCTCTTCGTTCAATTAATTTTTGGTATGTTTGATCCTTTCTTTCAAGAAGTTCTATAAAATATATAAAATATCTCCTGGAATATTGATCCACAACAGTTAAAATGTATTTTTTTGTTTCTTAAAGTTAGTGTCCGCATAGGTCCACATAAATCAACATATAACCTTTCTAGCGGTTGAGTAACATCTTTTTCATAAATGGTGTTCGACTCTTGTCTCTTTTCGACTTTTTCCCATAATGCAGGGAACTTTGCACTAAACTCGTTTATTTCACCCTTCAACCTGGGTAATCCCCTAACCATATTTTTTGATTAGTTTTTTCCTTTAAATATGCGTCGTTTAAATGTCCTATGTGTTTTGTGTTTTTCCGACATTGACATCATTCCTTTTACTTCATTGTTTGTTAATTTAAGGCACATTCGATTGAACTGATTTAACTGAATAATCTGAGTTAGCTGAATATATCACATCAGTTTACCTCAGTTAACTCAGATTATTCAGTTAAATCAGTTCAATCGAATGTGCCTTTAATTTTAAATAAATTTTCGTTAAAACTGGCGTTGCATACTAATCTTTATTTAATGTAACAGTATTTCCTTGTTTGACTATATTTGGTATTGACATTAAATTTCCACTCAATTTCTGGACATATAATACGTTTTCTAACTTCACTTTATTTTTCGTTGATTCATCTACTCCCAAGTATTTTTACTTTCAATTTTTCTGGCGATATTCGTACTTAAGTACTAAACTTAGTCTAGTATTTTTCTAAGTTTGAGTTGCAATTTATTAAAATAAAACGTATGAAGCGTGTCGCGAAATTCCGAAACTGGACGAAACTCATTATAAACATTTTATTGCATGTGTATACGTATTGAGAAATATTTGGCGGGAACAATTGTGCTTGTGTTTGTTTAAACGGCAATTTCAAATTTTGGTTGTAAAATTAAATGTTTTTAAAGAAATATTTTTGTTTTTGTAATATAAAATAATTTATTAAATTCATTATTTTAACTCATTATGGATTACTTTGGACATACATATATATACATTTCGATTAAATTATTCAGTTTTTTAATTTCTAATATTTACACTAGATTTTTTTTTAAAATAATTTTCCTTGTTTGTCTTTTATATAATAAAAGTAATTTGTGGATATTAAATCGGTTTCGATAGAGTTCGTAAATTTTTCCATAGTACAATCTAAAATGTTGAAAATAATATTATAATTATTAAATTTAACACGGAGTAACGTAAACCATACCTCACATTATCTTTATTGACCGTTAAACGTAAACTTGCAGCTAAGCTCTTTGGTGAACAGCTCTGTAAAGTTTGCAATAATACACTTTTTTAGTTCATGGCCATCTTGCTTCATAAATAATGATTTCTAAATACAAAATAGGAAAACAAAATATAACAGATTGTACCAAATTATCTCGAATGAATCTTTACATTACCAATTGTTTTACAGCCTTCCTATCTTCAATTAAATTAATATCAAAGTTGACAAATGTATCCGCATCGTTAAAAGTTACTATAAACTTAGCGTTCTCACAATAAACTAAATAACGCCATTTGTATACGCATATGTATATAATACGTATACGCTACAAACACTATCATTATAATGTGAAGTTTAACTTTCGTTAATTTTGGATGAAAACGAAGGAAAATACTGTGCTCAATTTTTACTTACGTTTTGTTATACTTGGGCTGCGTGAATATATTTCCTAATGAATGGTTCTACCCTTTTCTGCTATGTTAATTATTTTTTTATTTGATGTTTCTCCTGACATCCACTCATTTCTTGACGTCATGTGCGACGTGCATGCTGAATCTAGATACCGTATTTGACTTTCTGTAGATTCTTCGTGATAGTAGGTGGTTAGTGCGAACTCAAATATAAACGAAAATTTATAAACGAAGTTTTCCTGTGGTGTCCTGCTAATCTGTGCATGCCAAAGTTGTCACATTCCATCTCTTTGTGTCTAAAGCAGATACAAGTCAGGGGAAAGACAGATAAGCCAGTGGGAATTACTAGCTTGACAGATCTCATAAGAGAATAAAGAAACGAATAAAAGTGAAGATTTTTAATATGGCAACTTCTAGTGGAGTTGACTAAAGAGTATTTACTGAGATTAAAAAAGGGAATACCATATGGTGCATGAACATGTTAGATGCTTTAAGGGAATTGTGAGAAGATGTAATTTTACTATTACGGATTAGATCCACAACACTCCGTACAGGGTGCTCCGAGTATCCACATAACAAATTATTTATTAGTTGAATGTTCCTAAAATATATAAATCATAAGAAATGCAGAATGTCTATTATTCCTGAACCTATGAACCGATTTGCGGCGGTACACTGTTTACACCGTATAGCCCTAAGACGAATAAAATGAGAATTTCAAAGCAACGCGTTATGTAGTTTACAGTAAAAAAAAACAGTTGACTGCACTTTTAGAAGAGCCCGGGAAGATAAAAAACAATCAAAGCCTATCAACGGGACGTATACAGTAATAGGAGTTAACCCCTCTGAAGACGGCGAGGAAGACTGCACTAATCTACCAGTTAAACAATGATACTGTCTAGAACTCATTACAAAATGTTTCAAGGGGTAAACTACTTAAGACAAAATTCCTATCAGATTGAACCTGTAGGGCTCGGAAACAAATATTACAAATCATATATCACGGAACGGAAAGGACTTAACAACGGTAGCTTTCGTTGCAGCTGTTAAGCGTTTCATATCACGAGTATGCTTTTGCCCTTAAATTATATAGTGACTGCGGTACAAATTTAGGGCGGTGAATAAAATATGTAACTCTAAAAAATATGTGAGCCCAACAACCGAGTAACCGCTAAACTAGTTAAATAAAATGGATTGACATTTCATCGTCTGGGAAAACCTTACTTTGGGAATCCTTTTAAAGTGAAGGCTACAAATTACTGAGACTACAAATTGCGAATGAATTATTGGGACTACAAATTAATTCGGTCCATTTTGAAAAAGTGGCTTTGACTAACATAATTTTTTTATAGTGACAGCTGATTCCCGTTGTTTCAGGCAGATTAGACATGTGCCGTTAAAACGAAAAGAAGTGCAAGTGAAGCACTTCGAATGCCTGTGAAAGTTAACGATGACAATACTCCAACCTTATGAATTGAAACCAAGAGACGTGGAAAGGCGATTTTTTTCTTGTGAGCAGCTGCTTCAAAGGCAAACAAGAAAGAGTTTTTCACATCGGATAGTGACTGGTGACAAGAGGTGGATTTTTTACGATAACCCCAAGAGGAAAAAATACTACACCAGGCGACCTCAACATCAACACCAAAGACGAACATTCATGATTATTCACGGTTATGTTGTGTATCTGGTGGGACCAAAAGGCGTTGTGTACTAAGAATTGCTACCACCTGGCGGTTCCATTACGAGCGAGCGATACAGACTACAGTTCATTCGTTTGAGCCATGCATTACGAGAAAAACGACCGGAATATGAGGAAAAACATGATAAAGTTATTCTTCTGCATGACAATGCTCGGCCTCACGTTGCAAAAGTCGTAGAAAAATATTTGGTAACGCTCAAGTGGGATATTTTACCATACCAGCCGTATTCTCCGGACGGTGCTCCTTCTGATTACTGGCTGTTTCGACGGATGAACACGATTTGGCAGGTTACGGGTTTACTTCTTTCGAAGAAATTGAAAATTGGCTTCAAATTTGGATCGCCTCAAAAGACGAAACATTAAAAATGCATCCCCAACTTTCAGGGCAGTGGGGCTAGCCAGGCGAGAAATTGGACAAGAAACTGTTACTAATCAATGTTGTTTTAATTGTTTAGCGTGTGCAGAATATAAACTATTTAACGGCCCAGATGAAATTGGGGGGTTTTATGATTTTACCCGATTAATTTTTGTTGATCATCCTTATCATTTTTGGTCTATCACTTGTTGCTTCGGATAAATTGCTTTATCACTCTAGTTGCGATGGCTTAAAAAATCAAATTAACTAAGGTACGACAAATCATAAGAATTCAAATTACGTAAAAAAATAGTTGTATGCAACGGAAATTTCAGCTTCGAAATATAAGAGGTGAAATTCGCAGGGATTATTCAATTGAAATCTACAGAATTAGGGGTATCATGTGAATCAGTTACAGTCAAACACCTTTGATTGTATCAAAGTTTCGGATTGTAATTGAATAACATGTTTTAAAATTTGGCCTTCCAGTTTCGAATTAACGCCCAATGGTTAACAGCTCAGGTTTGTCTTCACATCATTAAGGCATATTAAATATGAAACTGAAATAAATTAGGGTCAAATGAAAATGCAAATTTGTAATTGTAATATGAAAATATCAAAGCATTCAAACATTTTTGTGTCGTATTGTGGCCCTATTTCAAAATTGGAATGGCGGTTTTTCAAAATGTCAGCCAACATTTATTGTAGAACTCCAAATCGAGCTCGAGTCAAAATTCCCAAGAAAAATGGGTAATTTGGTATAATTATAAACTGCAGTAATTCCCGAACATTAATTAACTTTATCTTAAAGAAAAGGTGATTTAATTTGATTTTTCAGAATAAAACACAATAGTTACAGTTTATTGTTTACTGAACTATAATTATTTTTCTACTTAAATGTTGAACACCTTGGTAGAATTCACGTGCAAACATTTACTCTCAAATCTCTCTTATTAAAAAGAACATCAAATAAAACCAACGAAACATTTTTTTTTGTTTGGATGAGTTCGGTCACTATCAACCCCAATATGACTTGAATAGTTTTTTATAATCCGCATACTTTAACATAATCAACAATAAAAAATATTTTTTTTGTTTTTACATTTTCTCCTTATCTCAAAACCACTTTGACCACCCACATCCATTGTTCGGTTGATTTACGATAATGCAAAATTAATCTTATTTGTGTCGATAATGTAGTTTTTTCCTCTTCATTTGTATAATGTGCGATTATTATAATATTAAAAATACCCGTTAAATAAAAACAAAAAATCTTTTCAGACCGTTAACTTCATTTTGGTCATCATTTTTGTTTTCTTATACTTGCTGATCTGAAACCACTATAATATTATATACAGATACACAAGCACTCATACACAGAGCCATATATACATGGATCTGATCTAATCAATATCTTAATAATATCAATTTTTTATTTGTCTCTCTTCAAATTTATTTTATTCAAGGTTGTCTTAAATAAAAAAATAAACTAAACTATTAACGGTATTCTGAGTAGATTAGAAGATGAAGATGAAGTAAAAAAAAAATTAAAAATATATAATAATAAAATATCAAAATTAAGATCATTTTCATTTCATCGATTATCTGAAAGCATATACAATACACAAAAAATATCGTCGACGTAAATTAATCTCTCGATCATGCGATGATCATGATCTTGATCATCATCAATGATGGTGACGAGGGCAAGTGTTATTCTTAAAAATGCGCGGTCAACAAATATACAAATAACAAAAAATAAACTTAAGACGATAAAGAAGATCAAGAAGAGCCAACAACACTACTAATAAAATTCATCATCATCTTTATCAACATCATCATCATCATTGCCATAATAATAATAATAATAATAATAAAATCGTGAAATTCGCAAATCTCCAAAAAAAAAAATTAAAATAACAAAACAAATATAAAAAAAATAACAAGTGAAGAACGCGGATCTTAAATATAAAATAAAAGAGCGAATACGGTTATAGAATATATACATGTGTAGCAAAAAACCACGTGGTGCCGCCATTTTGTTCAGATAATTATCATGCTTATCAATATATTTAAGATATTAAATTAGTTTACTTACATATTGTTTCGATCCCGTTGCTTAGTGTCGATGACATTAAAATAATTGGTAGAATTATGAAGAATATACTTTCTGGTTCTATTTTCATTTTTGAATTTGTGCTATTTTCCGGGTCTCCAAAAAAACAACTGTATATATAGGTTGGCAATATATCGATATATATTGTAAAAGTAATTTATGTCAAAATGATGTGTGGTACACTCGTTTTTCAGCAATATCCGGTTTTATCAAGTATTTTTTGTTGTTTTGTATTTCGATGGTGTTTTGTTGTCGTTGTTGTTTGTATATGTGTGCGTAGTGTTGTTTTGGAAATTTTGTTGTAATTTTATAAAAATCTGAAAGTAGAAAGATATAAGAGAGATATAGTTTTGAAAAATATGTATTAATTTTTTTTTTATATATATATACATATACGAGTAGAACCTACGCCAAAAATTAATTAAAAATTCAAGAGCCTAAAAATACTATATAAACCTCCATTTAAGAGTTTGCACTTTAGTGTTCGATAAATTTGAGTTATCCATGTGCTTCGTACGCCATTTTGTTCAGATACAAAATATTCCCATTCCGACCTTCGAGAGCGTTCACCTGATTTAAGTCACCTTCATTGTTTTATACAAACACACAAAAAAAAATTGTAATTTTGACATCTTGACATTTTATGTTGTGGAAAATTATATCTTAAATTTTCGATCATTAAAAATAATAATATTTTTTTTTGCCGACAATTTTACGTTTCTTGTGTAAAAAAGTACGCGTATATCAAGCGTACATATAAATTTTGTTGAAGTCTGAATAGAAAAACTATAAAATACTAACTGTCACGTCGAAGTAAAAAGATTTATAATTAAGAGAGAAAAGCATAACGATATAAAAAAAAACAATGGAATTATAAGATGAAAATTTTATGATAAAAAAAATCATTGCAAAGTGGGAAGATTTTTTTTCAGCTACTTTGTGAAAAACTTGTTAACGAGATTCTAATCTTTCTAAGAAAATTACGAGAGAAACAAAAGAAATAATAAAAAAAAATTCCAAAATGTCATAAATATTTTATTTTGCGTTCTCCACTCTGTTTTGTTAGCAACAAAAAAAAAATCACTGAAAAATTAATTTTCTTTTAAATATTGTTGGCACCTTAACAAAAACTTTCATTCCCACCTGTTATATAATTTTGTTGTTGTTTTTGATAATAATATAATGTTGAAACGGCAACAGAATTTTACAGTTAAAATGACAATAACATGTTTAAGTGAATCGATCGATTGGTGTACAAACTGGGTATCCCATAACTTCACTTAAAAGATGTAAGTATATCTCTATTTTGCGATAGTGTAGAATTTTTATCTTTTCAAATACCAACTAAATTTTTATGGTCTATGTTCCATGAGTATTACTATATTTGGTATTACGATGCAAAAATAGATTACACAACATTAAGTTTTAATTTGTGGAAGGAATTATCTGATCGTACATCTCTCAATTTTACTATAAAATAATTTATAGTTTTCGTATAACCCTTGCGTCCACGTGTAAATACAAGTGAGTTAATTTGAGATTTTCTGTAAGGACGATGTGATTACATATTGCATTTACAGCCTTGATATTTTTTTTGATGCCTCGGATCTCCAAAATCTAATCAAATCTATTATTCAAAAAGTACGTAAGGGTGATTATGCTTTTATCATTTGTATATAGTCAGAATGAGATAAAACTCAGTCTGAGCGTTTTAGTAAATGCCGAAGAGTGCATTTTGGTTTTGAAAAATTATTTGTACATTTGTACGTTTATCAATTGTTTTTTTTGATAGCCATTGTTTTGATCACCTCTATTTCTTCTAAATGTTTGAACTTTCATAGATTCAATTTCAGATTTTTCGGGAAATTAAATGAATAAATTATTGAATACGTCTTCAGCTCGTCTTTATTTAGTCTTTAGTCTATCTTTACTCCATCTTGGTATATTATGTTATATTTCATATTTTTGTAATTCACTTAAGCTCTTCCAGAGTTTGAACCTTTGTAATTTACATTTCACATTTTAAGGAACTCATCAGGGGCCCTATTCCTGAATTATTACGAAAATTTTCGGTACCTAAAATTTTCGTAACACTATTTTCGTAATCGTAATGGAGAAACCCTAAATTGATATTCTTGAAACCATTACGAAAATAAGAAAGAGGGGAATAAAAAATACTGACATTTCGTAATGAAGTGATTAAAAATGTTATTCCAATTGAAAACTTTAAGCGAAACCGACGTTTTTTAGTTATTGTTGTGTATTTTTGTGCTTAATATTTTTAAATTTTAAATATTTTATTATTAAATTTATTAATTTTAGAAAATCGATTAAAATTTCTTATTGGCAGAAAGTGATGTGGCATCCACCTGATCACAACACGGTATGTCATCAATGTTTCATTAATACTTGATAAATATTTAAATTTTTGTATAAAAATTGTGCTTAAATAAAAATTATGGATTCCCAAATATATAAACTAACTAGTTAAACCTAAAACAACATCCCAAATTAGCAATTGTAGATATTCTCATATTTTTAAGAATAGAGCCGGGTATAAACAAAAATGTCTTTTGTTTTAGGAAATAAAATGTAAAGGAAAAAATAGAATGTGTTTACTGCCTAGGTAACAAAATGTCCATTACACCCCTAACTAAATTATAACTATGAACCTATAAAATAAATCTAAATAATTTTATTACCAAAATGAAATAATTAACGAAAAAATCATTACGAAAATTTTAGCAACGTTCCGTTGCGAAAATTTTCGGAATTCAATTTCAAGAATACCATTTTAACATTTTCGTTAAACTATGACACTAACTCGGTACCAAAAATGTTCGTAATAGTTCAAGAATAGTGCCCCAGGACACCAAGAAATAAAGAAATTTCTTGTAGCAGAAATCGTATAAAAACCACCATTTAATTTGGTAACATGTGTTTTTCATAAATTTAAGCCTAGAAATAAGCCAAAAAACTTAAACTAAACGAGTTGATTTATTCAGTTACTTCCATAATGTTAAATTGCATTTTAAAAATTCCTTACGTAACAAACTGGATTTTAATTCTAAACTGCGTTTTTCTGGTGTATTTAAATTAAAACGAAAATCGTAATAGAATCTTATTACCGGTCATTACCTCTCATTATCCCTCCCTGTTCATCACCCCAAGTCATTTCCTCTGTGTAATACACTCCGACCAATACACACTGCCGTTACCGCGTATTCATTATCCTGTCGATCCTTGCAATCCCAATCGATTCCACCAATCGCAACTACCTTTTTAATCGACTCTTTATATCGTTATGGCGAAAGGAAATAGGATACTAATGTAATTTTTTGAAAAACCTCAAAAATTTGGCCAATTGGGACCGAACTAGGTTATTTTTAAATTGAATGAGAGTTTGTAAGTTAGAAGGTAATGCAATTCTAATGTAAATTGTGAATTATATTTTGAAATATGGTAAACAGTGGCACTATTCTGGAATAGAGAATTGGGAAAATATGTTCATATCGTTTTAGTTTAAATTCTATTTTCTGCCCTACGGAAGTAATACGTAAAGATTTTATAAACAAAGTTAAACGAGACACTTTTCTTAATCAAAACCTTTATAGGGAAAAATATTGCCACATTTAACTTACAACAAAAATATTTCAAACTATTTCTATAGTAGGAGAAAAATACATTTAGTGATTGTACTATTAAAGTTAAAACCTAGCTTGTTGCTGTGCCAACCCGTCACTTGGAAAATGATAGAAACAATAAATATTTGGTGTAGCTTGCAGTGTAAGGATATTTTATTTGTTGGAATAGAATTAGGAATATGATTTAATCGCGCATTCCTGGTACTGAGGAGCACAACTACATTTCTTACCTGATTGATATATCTTTTTCTTATTCCAAATTTTCTGACATACCAATTTATCAGGAAGCTTTAGAAATAACTTTGTTATTTTCTCCCTAAATTTATTAGTGAATTAATTAATACGGCGAGTGTGAGAATTAAATAACAATTTAATAATATATGCACGTTTGATACTGCACAGTAAATATTCAAAAAATCATAAAATGAAATTAAACAATAGTTTCAACTCGTCTTCAATTCGCATTTGTCTAGTCTTTATTACGTCTTGACTGTCACTTTTATAATACATCCTGTATCAGTGTTTATCAAAATGCTTGAAATACCTCAAATAAATCTGGAGGAAACAGCTTTCTTAAAACGTCCGGCAAAGAATTGTTACGGGATCGTATTTTAGTGCTCCTAAAGAAATTTACAGTAAAATAATTTACTAGTCAAGCAATTATTGATAATATGTTCCTTGTTTTTCGTAAATTTATATTTCGGGAAGCCTCCGTTTTAACAAGACGCGGAATTGTACAAAACTCGTTTTTTATTTTCAGAATTTTAAAACAATTTAAAATTTGATTTTTCCCAAATTCAATTCATAATTTATTGAGTGCTATTTTACAAAATTTATTTATTTATTTCTCTATAGGCACATTCGATTGAACTTATTTTAGAACTTGTTATTCTGTAAGGTGAACAAATATTTGAATTTTCAATAGAGTATGCCGAGAAAAACTTGTTTTCATAAAACGCCTCATTTAGGTTTCCCTTTCCTTCGTTCAAATATATGCTGCGTTTTTTTGAAATCTTGTGTTCGAGACCGCGATAAAATACAGGGAAATTTTGAAAGGAACATTTTAGTACAACAACTTTACTAACTTTAAGTGAATCATTTTGACGTTTAAAATAAATTAAGAAATAAATAATAAATTAGTTAAATTTAACAAAAATATTTTATAAATTTGTAGTTGTACTCAATAATAAATCTAATTAATAAGTTTTTAAGTTTAAAATTTGAGTGCTGTGATGTGAAAATCCAATTTAAGCGAATGAATAGTTCGAATCGAGCTTTTCTAAATATGATGGTATCGAATAACTCGGAAATTTTATTTGATTACGATAATCCGTACTGGGATAATACACAAAATGAGTTTATACTCAATGAGGACGCACCCGTTGTAAATGAAAATTTTTATGTGATATACAAAAGGCTGGACGGCCCCGTTAAAATTCTGATAATCTTTAGGGAATACAAAATTAGTGATACGCCGTGCGACATGAATAAGTACGTGTTTGGCTGGAAACATCTAAATAAGGGAGCTATTCTTAACGATCTTTTTAATTTCAGAATGCTGCAATCAACCGTAGGTGATAGTAACATAAATTTAGATGACAGCGGTAGTGATAATGGATTTATGGGTGATGATTTTCATAATCAAGCTGAAATGGATGAGCCACAAGAGATGGAATGCCGCGTATGACATTCGCATACGATGCAAATGCCGAAATTGAACAAGTGCAAGAGTTGCGAATAAGTGGCGGGTGCTAAACGCGCCCAAACCGTAATTAATTCATTGCAACCGTCTGATGCGTCGACGAAAATTGGAATATTCATACCGACCACGTCTGGACCATCTTATTGGAAAATTAAGCCATCGCCAAGGGTTCACACGGAGAGACAACAGATGAGGCGAACCAGTGAAGCGGTTAAAGCAAATTGGAATGCTGCAGCTAAGCGAAATCTATAAAAAATATACGTGATATGTGATCAATATTTAATAATAATACAACACAGTATTCCGATTCATTGGCATTCAGTGCGGATACTAATTCGCTCAATTTAAACTATGCGTATACTGAAGAATATCGTCGAATGGATTATATGTAGTAAGTGGTGATACATCTCAATCAGTTCGAATCAATTTGTATGCTTCATTTTATATGCATATTATAAAGAGAAGTGACAAAATTACGACAAATGATGTTCCAGCACAAAAGTGACAATAATTTATTACAAAAGAATTAAATACTCTAATATTTTTTTATTTCTAGTATCCCGTTTGGACGGTATGTGGAAAATAAATCAGTAATTCGTATGATGGAAAAATTCGATTTAACGGCAAAAACTTGCAAATATCTGGATCGGCAGTTAACTTTTCCGTTGTTGGAATTTTTGTGCGACAAGAAAGTATGTATGATGACAACATAACCTAAAAATTATGCATTGAAATACTTTTTTTTCGTTATATGACAAAAAAGAATTACACGAGAAAATTTTGGAAACCGTGAATCCATCAATGCATTACCTTAAGTATGTTGGCATTACCTTAAGTATGTTGGTCGATAAATTAAACATAAAATCAAAGAAAGCTGATTGCTGGATTGTGAATTTAATTCGTAATGTTCGACTCGATGCTAAAATTAACTCGTAATTGGGACCAGCTTTAATGGGAACGCGACCTTTGTCATCGTATCAACAGCTAGTTGAAATATTGATTCCTTCTCGGTTCGTTCGGATGCTCTCACTGGTACTGTAGAAAGAACATAAATCTAAAGCACAAATGGTGAAAATTGGAAGTGTTACTAAACAATCTGTGGAACGCATAAACATTTTTCTTTTTATAGTCACCCGATAAAATTGAGAATCCAGAAAAGCCGAATTTATGAAAAATAAATTTTAATAAAAAGCAGAAAATTTCAATTAATCAACAGTAGTGTTTTATTTTTTAAAATTTCAGGTGAACTACATGTGTTGTTCTGAACACAATAATTGATGAAGTACCGCCAATTTTACTCGATGTACATTATAATAGGGTTTTCATTTATTCGTAGGTTATAAATTGAAGTGCCCCATGAAAAACGTCAAACATTTCAGACATATCCATATTGTCCATTAAATTTGTCCATTTCTTATTTATATTTCATCCGACTCGGCATATCCCTTTCTGGTTCAAAAATATTTTTATTTGCACCATAATTTTAGTCTAACCCACACAAATGTGTGAGTAAAGACGTATATTACGAAAACTAATTTTCATCATAAAATTTCATCAGAACAAAAGCCCATCTTACATAATTGCGCCAGTTGGGCTTTAATTAACATCATCTAAATTTTGAGTATTGTATTAGAGAAATACAAAATTGTGTAAGTTGGTCCTAAACTTATCTATAAAAAATTTTTTAATGTTACTCACTAGAGTAATAAAAATTTACCTACACAATTGTGTAGGCAGGTCAGGAAAGGGATATCCCCAAAAACAACAGAAAATTTGAAATTGAAAATAAAATGACAGTTCTGTCTCTAAAATGAAGTAAGGAACAATCAAAAAATTGTGTACTAAAAAATTTCCCTAGTTTCGTCAGTTCAGGAATTATTAAATTTTTTGATGAACTCGGTTGTACTCTATATAATATCAAGAGTAGATCAGAGTTGTTAAGAACAAGCAAATATAAACTTTATTCAACAATATAATGCATGATATGGGCTTAATATAAGTTCTTTAGGATTCGATACAGTGAATACGAAGCACAAATATTTTAAAATTATTTAATTTGTTTAAAAAATCAAAATATAATTTATCGCGGTCTAGTGCAGCATTTTCAAAAAAACGCAGCTATAGTTTTATGAATGTGAAATGAAAATTATCACTAGAAAACTTTTACCTTAAAATGTTTACAGTATTACTGAATTTTGGAAATTACATTTACGGAGAGATTATGTTAGTTTGTTCTTAGTGAAGATTAATTTATCTATTCTCAAACACCGGACCAAATCTGAAAACTTAATTAATTTCTCACTATGATAGAATTAAACTTACTTTATGGATTGATGTAAACTGAAATTTTAAACTCGAATCTTAATTTAGATTTAAAACGTTAATAGCAGGTTCATAAAAAAATTCCAGCATTCTATTGTTTCAAAGTTATTGTTTATGTAGGAATTTTAATTTTAACTTTATGATTCTACTTTGACTAATTATCTAATTATTTTGTTACGTCTCATTAAATTAAAAAAAATTTTTTTTTTTTAGTTAAATTATATATCAAAATTGACTCAAAAGATTTAAAATACATTTCTATTTTCACAGCCGAAACTAAAAGTATTTCGAATAAGCTAAAATTTCGATAGAAAAAAAGACAAAACATGATCTATGGAGCGCGTTATATTTGAAAAGAGTATGACAGGTGGTCATCTAAGTATACAAAAAATTTAAAACACGGACTATGGCTTTAAGCAAATATTGATTTAAGGTTACGAGTAAATTTTAGAAGGTTATAAGCAGGATATTTTGTTTGTCGATAGTTTTGGAAAAAACAGTTTATATATGCTCATTTGATGAAGCCAACCTAGGATTTGCATTTGATTTTAATAAGAAACCTTAAACATCGAAATTTCAACGATATAACCTCATTCAACCCACCTACGGTACGATTATTTGGTATAGTCAGATCGATATCCATCGGCAAAACATTGGAAAAATCAAAATTTCAATCAATCAATCATAAATTGAAAAATAAAGATTAGGAAAACGGTCCTTGCCTTTTTTAAAGGAAGGCTTTGGGCTAAGTTATTCATTAACCTTAATTCGATTAAAAAATCATCCTTATCATGACCACAGGGAAGAAATCGGTCACATAACAAAATTATTGTTTAGGCAATAAATTTTGTTTGTGTCATTGATCGAATTTGTTTATTCTCGACTAAGTCTGACAAATTAATCGCAGCCTAAACAACTTAGTAGTTGCAGCAAGAATATAAAGAAACCTTGGCAATATATTTTATCCACTCAAATGTCAAGGCCGAGTTTTTTGGAAGATTCAAAAGCGTTAAAGAATATGTCACGTGTCAGTTTTAGGGTTGAGAACTAAAGTACATGTAATATGAAAATATGTACATATGCACGATATTATCAAGCTTACGAAAGAAACCCACGCTAATCTTTAACAAAACAAGTGAGGAATTTCAATCTTTAACAATTTTGTATTTGCTGTTGTTGTTTTTGGTTTGATTGTAATATTCTTATGTAGTACGATTGGATTTCAAGGATCATATCACAATTATTATTATTTGGCATTGTTGTTGTGTATGTCGCTCTCAAAATATTTAATAAAATCCATTACAAGAATTTTGTTATTTTTTGTGTTAAACCCGAATAGACAAAATATATAAGAGATTCCAAACCTACACCAAAAACATTTTATTTTATAAAATAATTTTTATAATTTATCATTCTATAAATATAAATTTTATACATATAGATATATATTATATTATATAAATAAAAAAAAAATACTGAAAATTTTATTTTGCAAGCGAATTCTCCAGAATCTATGTCGTCGCCTCTATACGCACAGTAAAATTCCGGGAAGCCCCCACACCTCTAAATTGTATGCGTATGTAGAAAAAAAAATCGCGATCAAATCATTCATTCATAAGACATTCAGGGTTAGAATTGAGCCCGAGACGAGTTTCTTTATCCATGAAATGCTGGCAGTTGTTGTTGTTGTCGTTGTAAAATTATTACAATTAAATTATATTAAGGTGATACTCTCAATTTAACACAAGCAAGGTCATTCAATTTCGTTATGAGATTACATTATACCAACTTGTTGTTGCTGGTTGTCTTAAGTCCCACAAGCAAAAAACAACAAACAAAAAAAATGTATGAACACAGTAACAAAATTCTTTGGAGGATGTCTCTCTTTTGGAATGTTAAGTTGGTTTTAATATTTTTATTATTATTATTTTTTTTTTTTTGTATAAATGTTCGGTCAAAAACCTCTGGCGTTTTTTTTTAAATATATACCATTTGGCGTACAAAACGCGATCCATAATTATAAAGTAATCTAATCTGCAATATCGACATACATAAGTTTTATAATTACAATTCTAACTAAATTTATATATGTTGTTTAGTGTTTGCCGCGAACTGAAGATTGGTATTTGGTACTCGCCGCGCTCTGTGTACAGAGGAGATAGATAGTTATCACACAAAAAAATAATATTTGGTGTCATGTCGTGTTTTTTTGTTGGTATGAAATATTTGAAGGGGTGTTGATAGATATGGCAATGGAATGTCAAATATTTCATTATAAACTAAAAAAAAAATAGTTGGTCTCAATCACCGCCTTAATTGAATATTAGTCATATTTTAATTGAAATACTAAAGTATATCTCGTACACAAATTTATAAAATAAGAAATATTCGGATACGCGATACTGATCTTGGAAAACTATATACACAAATAATAACAAGAAACAAGACTTGACGGTTTTATTTTGATATTTTATTAATTGATTGAATTAACCAATTAAAGAGGTTAGTGCGTGGCCTATCGCCGTATATATATATACTAAACACAGTACCACGGGCATTATACACAGCTTTGTACACTAATAAATTATATCAATATTTGTTATCTAGTTTTTGTGTCGGTTGAAGTCACGAGAATGGAAATTTCAACGTATATTACTTTTATATTCGAGTATATGAAGATTGAAAATGATTAGAACCGGAATTGTCGTTATATGTCAAAAACAACTGATCTACATGTTATGTATATGTGATTGGTCGATATGCGGATCAAGTTCTTTGGGAGGTGGTCCAATATAATATGTTGAAAATGTAACCGATTAGATAGAACTCTATATATTCGTCAAATCCTGGTATAATAAATATTTACTTGTAATAGTTCATTGGATCCGTCAATTTGCATAAATTAAAATTACGTGAACTATTTAACAGTAAAATCAAATAGATGGGTTTCTCGAGACGAGGCAAGTGTTAAGTTATAAAGCATCTTCTAAGGTTTTGTGTATGAAAATATAAAGCAATCTAGACAATTATAAAGCATAGCTTCAGAATGGGTATTTATGATCGAATAAAGGCGAACATCACCTGACACCTAATAAGCATTTTTATTATATATATACCACTAAATTATATTATGTTTATGTTTTTAACTCGTCTTCAATTTATCTTTGGTGTGTCTTTACATTGATTTTTCCATGTCTTGACCCCATTAATTTCCTCTCTTGAAAAATAATTTACATTTCCCGCATAGATCTACAAGTTAAATGCGTTAACGTAATCTAACTAGTCTCTTAAACTCGTCAACGCTTTAGTCCGTCTTACCTCTGCCTTACCCCTAATTTTATGCTTTTGGACTCTTGATTTTCCTCTCTTCTGACCATCTTTATACTTCTGAATTTATTCTATCCCCAAAGGGCCATTCCGGTTTTTCTTCAATCTTTCTTTTGTTCTCCAATTTTCCTCAAAATTAATAGAGAATATATTTAAATAGAAAAATTATCAATTAAGAATCGAGTAAGAAAAACATGAGAAAGGAAGTTTAAGTTTAGTTGCGCACCTGATATATGTAGGGTTTGGAAATGTAGGAGTATTTTAATCCAATCGGTTCGCTCCATATTAAACAAAATATCGTTCTGCTTATACGATTAAAATTTTTCAGAGACCAGGAACGCAGGAACAAGAAATATTCACATACAATGAATTTATTGGAAGGAGTCCCAATCTTATTTCTATCTAAAACAATGTTAAATCCGTTTTCATATTTTATACAGGATAGGAACCAAGCACACAATTTATCGATAAAAAATATCAACATAAAAAATTATTTGTTTAGGAGAAACTGGAAAAGGCAAAGCAGACTTATTTTGGCTTTAAAGTAAACCATATCCATCTAGAAATATTATTTATTTAGTTTTGTTTTTTGATCACCCAGTAAAATGCATGGCCTGCTTCAACCTAATTTGGAATTTTATGGATATTAAATTATTTTTTTTTAATCGATAAAATTTACGCACCAGGCCCGCACCTCATCAATTCCCCTCTTTTCATTTTTCTTATACTTCCGAGTCTAACTCGACTTCGTCAGAATTCCTTTATTTTTTTCTTTCTTAACCATCCATCAAATTAACCTCAAAATTAATACAGAATGTATTTATTCGCGATTTCTAACACAGTAGCTGACATCTAGTGAACAAAATGTGAATCATAGTTTACTATGAAGCAAGGGGTTAAAACTGTCATAACAATGGATTTCACAATTCTCGTCCTCCTTGTAGACGTAGAAACCAACGCTATCTACATTCGATGAAAATCACCAATAGGAATAATATCAAATTAGCATCGAAAAAGCGAAGCATAGGAAAGAACAATTGATAAGAATTTATAATGCCCAATCTCTTTAGGGTTTTGGAATATAGGAGTAGGAAATTTTAAACTGGCCACTTTGTTTACTATCTCCCGCTCTTCAGAAATTGCTATAATCCTTTCAATTCTATGGGGTTTACACGTGTTCTTTATACAAACCCGAAAAGAAATATTCTGGCAATACTATTTTTCATCTATATAAACAAATTTAAGGAAAATCATAGATCTTTTAATTTTGTTTGGTCACAACGTTCTCTAAAGATGTGACCTGCGAGTTCAGGCCGATTTAAGGATGATGAAGGACAATATACGTGTGTACAGCATTTCCAAAATATTTACAATGATTTGTCACGTTCAAGTATATGTTCTAATCTAGATGTTAAAATATTTGCTACATTCAAAACTTTTAAACAATATGAGTGTATCTGCGAGTAGCCCCATATCGGTAATTTTAGGTACTAAGACGCTTCAGCCAAGTTTGTTGCCTTCTTCAAAATTTTTTCAATGATGTTTATGTTTTAATACTAATCAACAAATAACGAGCGCCAGAACTGTGAATTTATGAACTAAAGTTACTGAACTATTTGACATGCAAGTCTCAAAATAGGATTTCAATAAATATAATTTTTTCAATAAATATAAAATAATTAAAAATTGGCAAGAAAAAAATTTAAACATCACTAGCTATTCTAGAGATATTGGCTCAAGGACCTTTAATACCTCGTGAAATGTGGAAGACATTTCGCTAAAAGTGAGTTTCGCAACAAAACAATCATCAAGAAGCAGCAAAAAAAAATTAGAAATTCGTGTCACACCCAAGCATATTCATTTTATAGAAACTCAAATCCATATTAGCTAAAAATTAATTACGATGAGCTTACCTCTTCACCCCAATTCAACTTAAAGTTTAAGTAATCAATAATGAAAATGCTTAGACATCGCGTCGAAACTAGAAAGAAGTCATTAAAACTTAACCTGAAAGACGAGATTAAACTTCCTCAAAGATTGCAAATTAAATTTACAACCATGCCGGTTCAGATCAATCTTCCAAATTTTGAACGGAAATAACGATTTTTGAAAAAAAAACTGTTTTTTTAAACAAATATTGGGCCCTGTTCAGCCTAGGCGGATTGACTAATTGGAATGTAACTTCATAGATCCCCGAAAATTATCACCAAAATCGGTCGATCAGAAGTGACAGCTTCCATTAGAGCTTTTTCGCTTTTGGCAAAAATTTTGAAAAGTATATAGCATTTATGAAAAATCGATTAAAAACAAAAAAGATTGTTAATTAAATTTCAATTTCGTTAGTTCAAATATTTATTTTTTTACCGGAAATGACGAGGTTTGATAAAAAAAAAAAAATTAATTTCACCAAAATGTAGGCTTAACCTTTTTTCATTGATTGCTAGTTCCGTGCCAAATTTGATGGAAATCTGTGTACTGGACATCTGTATGGCGGCAGGTTGTATGGGGAGATTTTTGACTTTTTGCAAGGGCGCTTAAAAGTTTGTATAGGTTTTCTCAAGTGTGGTTTATTCGAACATATTCACCTCTCCATTGTTACGATTTAATTGAATAGAGGCACCGTAAAATTTAAACATTTGTTAATAAAATTATTTTAAATTGCTAAACACTTTTGCATGATTTTCTAAATAAGCATTTAGTAGCTGATCTAGAATTAGATTAACAAAATATTTCAAATAAGGCAGAAAAAGCAAAAAGTCGATCCTACTACTCGGAGTAACATTTAATCACACAGCAGCTCATAAAATCCGTGTGGAGTTATTTATAAAATCGTACAGCATCCAATTCTGCCTTTTATATCAACAAACTCTCAGAAAGACGGTTTGGCTTACTACTAGCAGATGTAAATGCATTAAATGCCTCATTTTCAATCATTGGTTGAAGATGGTTACAATCACTATTTCCATGATATTCGAATTGAAGAACGATTTTGAAACAAACATCATTCCAGAAAAGGGAGAACACCCCCTTTAGAACGCAATTCCATAAACGAAACTCTTAAATTTTTTCTTGTTTCTAATAATATGATTGAACATTTCGTTTAGGTTATGCCATAATTTTCTTTACAATTTCAGGAAATATTATGTTCTCTGCAGTGAATTTCCCAAATCGTTACATAATGCCCGTGCTGTGATGCCACGGATTGCAAGTGAAAACATTAAGTTGTTACTATGGCCACGGTATTCACCTGATTTAAACACCATGGAAAAGAGCTGATTGCGAAATTTGATTTTACCTGGGTAGAGATTTTATTAGACTACTTAAAACCTTTATATATCACGCTTAAAGTAAGATTTCAAGGTAGTTTCAAGAAGTGGAGTTAGAACGCATTTTTTCACATCCACATCCGCAAAAATCAAATAAAAAATTATTCGCATCCGCGCTCATAAAATGATTATATATCCGCATCTGTCAATGTAAAATAAAATTATTGCTCATCTCATAAAATCTTTTAATTGAGCGTAATAATTGCTCCGATTATAGGAATTTATTGACGGCTCTAAATTACATTCTTTCCATACCAACACTAAAATCTTCACTAAATCCTCCTCTCTTCACATCCAACACTAAAAAAAGTTTCGTCGATTTTAATACGAATATTGTTAGTATCTGCATTCGCAGAAATTCAAAATTCTGTGAATATTACTATCCGTATATCCGATACGGGGCTCTAGTACACATTACCAACATTACCTAAAACGATTAGAGGAGTCCTTAAAAAATAAATAGATGACTCAGAACAAAAATATTTCTTTAAATTGGAAGTTACCCTACAATAAATCAATAGATAGTTCTAAGTACGAATTTCTTTATCTTCTCAATGTAAATATTTCATAATTTCAAAAAAAAATCACAAGGGGACCGCAGTGTATATCCTAATTTCAGTTAAAAATAAATTATACGGAAAATTAACAAAATGACAAATACGAAAATAATGAGTCTCGTCTTGAAATAAAATCAAAGCATGAAGATGTCGCTATCAAAATCACACTTTTAATTATTATCATTGAAAGTGAAATTTTTAAGTATACTAGAATCATAAAGAAAAATATAAAATTTAAAGAAAATAAATAAAAATAAAGATAGAATACAAAAAAAATATAAATAAAAATCAGGCACTCTGAATGACTTTGACCTTTTCTTAAATAGGACAACCTGAGCTGTGAGAAATATACTCAAATTGTTGTACTGAACGAATGAGCTCCGCTAGATCTGTGATGAAATTTTTGGCACTTAAAACTTCTGACATGTGTTTGGTAATAGCGAGGTCTAGTCAATATGTACGTAACGAGAAATTAACTCGACACAACTAAGGATGACATCCATATTTTGACATGAAAAATCTCATAAACTTTACGTAGTTATTATTGGAGACTATGAAATGGTTTGACTGCCGAAGTTCATTCAATAAGTTTTCATAAATCTTCATCGTTGTTGCGATCTAATCCATAGTTAATTAGATAATCTAGTGCCGAAAAGATGATTATTGTACCATATAAATTTTAAAATCCACATTTAATAATTTTTTAATTGAAACCAAACATGCAATCTTATTTAATGACAGTAAGATACAATTTATTTAATCCCTTCTTTTATGAAAATTAAATAGATTAAAAAATTAATAACGGTTGGCCATGGCCTTAGTGGATATATAGTAGAATGCCTCGGTCAACACCACTTGGCCGTATATATGCTGCATGTACTCAAGAGCCTGCAACCCTTTCATAAAATTCAAACAACTGTTCATGTTCCTCGTTTCGAGAAGTCGAGAACCCGTACAATCAAATGGAGGATTCTCCTACTAATTTCAAACAGGAAAACGACTATAAACCATTTATCCTTAATAATATCGCCGTAATGTGTTCTTCACTTGTAGAAAAAGCTCAAGTATGAAATTTTATCCCGATCAATAAGTCAGATTGGGCAGTACAGGGCCGAATTTTTGTCATCAAAAATGATCTAGACCGATGTTGTTGCAAATTTAGTTTAGAATCTTTTAGTTCATAATCATTTTTCTCGTAAACGATAAAATTTTAAAAATGTTTGCAAAATACGGAAAAGCTTTATGAAGACTGCCACTTCCGGTTGAGCCAAAAATTATTGGGATCTCCCAATTTATGATAAAAGCTTAAGTATGAAGTTTCATCTCATATTTATAAGCAACAAAGCCTTTAAAAACTAGAACGCGAGCACTAGAGGAAGCTCAATAAAATAGCACAACATCCCAAAACGGTCACATTATAACCCGGTCACCCGGTCCTCGTGATTTCCCGAAAAGTTTAAATTTTTGTGAATGGATTCAAAAAAAAATGCTTAAGGTATCCGCTATTTATTGGTAAGGTGCTTTTTACTGCTGATGCAAATGTCTCAGAAGACGCCATCGTGAATTTTCACAATAGTCATATTTGCTGTATAGAAAACCCACGTGAAATAAGACAAAATAACTACCAGCATAAATTTTCGCTAAATGTGTGAATGGGAATTATCGATAATTAATTAATTGGGCCTGTGTTTCTTCCTGTGAGCCTTGATCGAGTATTGTATAGAAGTTTTCTTCAAGATGATCTACCTATCTTGCTAGACGATATACCAGTTTTGATCAGAAATATAATGTGGTTCCTATATATGCTCCAGCTCTCTTCAGCACAATAGCTCGAGAGCTTTTGAACACAATGTTTGCCAATAGATGGATAAGTGTTCACCAAATCAGGGATCTACAAGATCTCCGGATTTAAATCATCTAGATTTTTTTCTGTGGAAACATCTAAAATGTAGAGTACGTGAATTATTTAGAAGGAGATTTGAATTCTTGTATCATGAGTGGAGGTGTTCATTTTGAAAATTTAATTTCAATATTTAAATTTTTCATGCGTACGATTTAATTTTACTGGAATAATAAAGTTTTTTGTTTTTCTTACATTTTACGTATGCAATTATTAAAGCTTGATGTTATATAATTGGATTTGTTCGGAGAATATGTAACTGATCAGTACGAATAATTGAAGTATTAGTGAATTACAGTGAATTTTCCAACTAATTCGAAAATATGCGCTGCTTGATTATCTCTATAAGGATTACAGATAGAATATGGGCTGTCATACATTTTTTTGTTCAAATTAGTGTCCACCATCACCTACCGAATTTAATGTTCTTACTTAAGAGTCACCCTGTATATCACGGTAAGCTAAAATCGTTTAGACCTATTTAGTTCTATTATCTTCGGCCAATGGCTAAAAAGCTGTTAATTACATTTCTGATTTCACTAAGTACGTATCTGTAATTTGTATCTTTATTGTTAGTGTGTTGCTGCGTATAAAGTTAAAAATAGTGGAAAACCCGTAAAAGTGTGAACCATTTCAATCTATCAAATTCGTTGCGTGCTAATAGGAGAACTTTTGAAAACGGCATATATAAAATAAAAAGATACATTAATTCGCTCTTATATATGCATATAACAAAAATGGTTTAAAATAGTTGACTTGCATATAACATATCAAAAACTCCGGGGAAACTCCAGGAAAGCAACACCTAAATAACTTATAAAATGCTGTAAGCTTAGAAATGTTTCCACCAACACAAAAATGTTGAAACAAAATGGTGGTGTTTGGACCTGACACCACCTATAAGACAAGCCCCCCCCCACAATTAAAATTCTGAGGACAGCAGAATTTAACTTGATAATCTATACATCGATTGTACAATTTAACTAAACTTTCTTGTCACCCGCTATTCTGGCGACCGTTTCCTAGGAATGTTATGAAAAATTTGGTCGTCCTAGAACCCTGGTTGTGCAGAACCCATACGGCAGAACATTACGAGATAGTATGGGCTAATTAAATGCTCTATTAAAAAATTTTGGGTCCCATCCCTCCCAATTAAACGCGGGTTCTGCTAGCTTTAGAAAAAGTTAGCAGAACCCATATCAAAAAACGATTTAAAAACAATTGGAAAATTAAAGGTTAATTTTAGGCTAATTAATGCTTTATTTAAAATTTTTTATTATGCTCGCTCTAGGAAAATAGTAAGGAATTATCACTTAAAATCTAACAGAACCTAAATCGAAAATTAGAACACAAAACAAGATCAATTGACAAACAAATAATTTTAGGCTCATTATGGCCTAATCTAATGTCCCATTAAAAAAATTTTGGGCTCCATTCGTTCTTGGCAAACTTCAGGTTATTTAATCTAAAAGCTAGCAGAACCCAAATCGAAAATCGGACCAAAACCGAAATTAGAACGCGAAAATACAAGAACAATTGACAAACAAATATTGTTAAGCTCATTATGGCATAATCAAATGCCCATTAAAAATTTTGGACTCCACTTGTTCTTGACCAAACTTCAGGTCATTTAATCTAAGGCTAGCAGAAACCAAATCGAAAATCGGACCAAAACCGAAATTAAGACGCACCAAAAGATCAATTGACAAACAAATAAGTTTAGGCTCTTTATGGAATTAGGAAATGCCCCATTAAAAATTTTGGGCTCCACTTGTTCTTGACCACACTTCAGGTCATTTAATCTAAAGCTAGCAGAATCCAAATCGAAGATTTAAAATCGGCGTAATGAGTCTAAACTTATTTGTTTGTCAATTGATCTTGTTTTAGTTTCGAATTTTCGATTTGGGTTCTGTTAGGTTTTACGTGATAAAGCCTTACTATTTTCCTAGAGCGAGCATAATAAACAATTTTAAATAAAGCATTAATTAGCCTAAAATTAACCTTTCATTTTCCAAATGTTTTTAAATCGTTTTTTGATATGGGTTTGCTAACTTTCTTTGGAGCTAGCAGGACCCGCGGTTTAATTGAATCCATCCCTTCCAGCCCAACATTTTTTAATAGAGCATTTAATTAGCCTAAAATTATCCATTCTATCTTGTAATGTTCTGCCGTATGGGTTCGGCCAGCTTAAGGGACGTTAAAATTTCAACAAAACCAAACCGTAAGTGAATTTTAAAATTTTAATTTCATTACAACACACATTATATAATTTATCTCTGTCGATAATTGAACTAAATTTTCGCTTTAGATATAATGTTCTTCAACAATTTTGATAAAATCCAAAAAATTGTAACTGTTGAAATTTTCTAATGATTTCGGACGTTAATGATATTTAATATTGTCGAATGTCTTATTGAAAAAGGCGGATTTAAAAATATTATAACAATATTGACGAATATCTGACCTTATTAAAAAAACAGTGTGAATTGGAAATCGACCCACTAATACTATGATTCTTTCTGCGTATTTTTAATAACTAACGGTTTAGCAAACGTTTCTGACAGCTTTCAATATCAACAAAGATTCCATGATTGTATATCACCAACCGAAAGCTTATGATAGAATTAGGGTGCGTTCCGCATAACTTAAATTAAGCCTTAGCCGAAAATTAATAAATTTAACAGTTAACAGATTATCAGATAATCACAGCTATTCCGAGATAATAAATCAACATATTATATCATACATAATAAATAAATGAATTTGCAAATTTAGTCGTCAATCTACCCGCATTTAAATACGGGTATCATCATATCCAATTAAGGCGCTTAAATAAAACTATAGATCTAATCAAAATGGCGCCAAATAGTGTGAAGTGTATGCATATACTGTTAGAATATTCTGAACAAAATGGCGTCATCGCATCAAAGATACTTAAATGGAATTTATATTTTCCATATATAGTAATAAAAATTTCTAACCGCATACGATCTGTGTGTAATTATTTATTTTAAGATTAAAAATAACTAAAACCACAAAAAATGTTTATATTTTTTAATAAATATTGATTGATTAATTATTCAAATCACGCAAAAAATTAAACAAAATATAAACAATTGAATTTTTATATTATATGAAAATAAATCGGGAAAGATTCCATCTTAATTTTTTGTTAATTCTTCTTATTATTTATACATAACATAATAGTGTACATATGTACATTGGTCGGGTTTGTTTGTCGTCATTAACTTGGTTGACCGGTTTACTTATTTTTTTATATTTTTACTTACAAATGCAATAAATTGCATTAACAGAAAATAAAATCTTAAAAAATGTGAAAAGATACAAAAATAAGAAAAAAAAATTATAGTCATTATATTGCGCACAAGACTTAACGTCTTAAAAAAAAAACTTAGTCGTTTTTATAAAATGTGCATGGAAGTATTTGTAAAAATATGCGAAGAATATTAAAAACGAAATAATTAAACAATAAATATAATTATTATGTACATATACAGAACTTATATAAATACATTTTTTGTTGTTGTTAAAATTAAGTCGAGAGCACGACTTATTTATACGCGAGCATACCATAATTGTTGTGCGCGTGCGCGCTATAGCTCACCTCTGAACAATAAATAATGAAAAAGCGAATTTATTACATTTCGGGTGCCTTGATGTCTATTAATTATAAAAAATTAAAATGTAAAACAAAAAAAAAAAAACTAATTAAAATTCATAATCCGCGAATTGTACAACAAATTATTTTATATCCCGCGCGCGCATACTACCTTTACCCCCTCGCGGCACGGCATCGCGTATGTTTTTTATTTTGCATGTGAACACACAAATTATTCATAAAAACTATGTACATATACTAAAAATAATAACAATAATAAACAATCGGACAATAAAAATTATTCGAATCTGTTTTATCGATATAAAATGTCTATATGACAAATGATTGTTTGTGTGTGCGCGATCTGCTTATAATTAAAATTCCACGCGACTAAAATTAATTAAAATTTATGTACGTGCGGTGGATTATGGAAAAAATTCGCATGCGGGACGAAATATTTTTAATATTTTGTACTGACTAACCGTGCAAGGTTGTTACTGTGTTCTATACGGGATATTTAATCCAGACACATAAATAGATCACGAGGACATGGCGACCCTAAAAGCAAAAAAAAAAAAAAATAATGCATATCGATCACTCGATCATCACGTGATTGTATATAGCGATTATAAAGTACATTTTATATTATATTGATCGCACACGGCGTTTACTGCATGCTAATTTAAATCATTTTATTTATTGATCTAAAATTTGATGGGATCTGCGTGATCAGCAAACTTAGAAGTGTCGAAAAAATCGATGTGAACTTTTAACGAAAAGTGTACCAACAAAACGAAAAGTGTAGATAACAAAACTTTGCTTGTGTTGGTATCGTTTTATGTAGTTTATGAAAAAAAATTTCATCAAAACATATATTAGATGCAGGTTATGGGTTTCAATATTTCCAAGACCATTCTACTCTAATAGCTTGGGTTTAACAACCCGTAACATTAAATAAATTATGAGAAATTCTCTATATGGATGAAATACCATCCTTTACTTTTTTTTCATCGATTTCATTGAGTTACATTGAGTTTTCATTGAGTTACATGAAATTTTAAGTTGCTACTGTGCATTGCGCTCTATATAGTTCTTAAAAATTCATTGAAATGTTTGCGCAGTAAGCCATGACTAAAATTGACAATTTAAATGGTCATTCAAATGTCAAAACTTCTAATCTTTTTGTCGATTGCAGTTTCGTTTAAGAATATAAGATTAGCTCTAGAAACTGTAAAAATACACTTCTTCATAATTGAAACGATAAACGGTGCAACCTAGGTATTTAAAAAAAAATGTATGTGGCAGCATCTCGACCCTGTGTTGCAATCACTTCCAAATTATAATAGGAAGTGTTTTCGGGTTCGGGTAAGTGGGTTAAAAATTGATTATAAGATTTGGTCGGCCACCTGACGCGAAGTTAATATGCAGCATTTAAAAAGTAAAGAATCGATTCGTTTGTTGTTGCAAGTGAGGCATTTACTATGAAACCAAAGTCGAATGCCTTGCCAAAATATTGAATCTATATATATAAAAAGAAGTGTACATTTTGTTTGTCACTCCATAACTCGAGAACGGCTCAACCGATTGCCATGAAATAAGGTCAAAGGAGAGCGCAAAGTGTAGATTAACACTCACAACAAAATCAAGTGCAACAATTACGAAACGCACGTCGTCATAGATCGACAGATCCAAATCCATTAAATCCAGCATCGAGACGAACGACGTGCTGTGCAAGAGATGGAATATGCTGCTTTCGCTTACACTAGCGAAAATGATTATAGTGAACATGCCAATATTGGTGGAATGATGGTGAGATGTCCACAATGTGAAGCAGCCAAATTTCAAGGTGAAACGCATGGCATGTGTTGTGCTAATGGCAAAGTGAGACTGCCAGCATTTGAATCTCCCCCCGATCCACTTCATTCATTCATTTGGAACGTCGCAAACGTCTAAGCATTTTTTATCTCACATTCAGAATACAATGCGGCACTTCAAATGACTTCTTTTGGTGCGACCAAAATTGTAAGAGACAGTTTCATGCCGACGTTTAAGGTGATTACTTCTTGCGGAATATCATATGAAAAATGCGATCTGAGCAGCAATTTTTTTGATGTGTTCAAGAATTCTGACCCAGCATCTAATTACATTTCACAAATATTACAGATTCAAGGTCAGATTTATCATCGAACTGGTTTCTTATTGCCATATCCTGATGCTGATCATCAAGTTTTGCAAATCTATTTTATCGGAGATGCAAATCGTGCATTGGATCGGCGTTGTACAATTGCTGCGCGTGCAAGGCGACAAATTGTTTCTGAACTGCAAACATTCTTACATCAGCACAATGAATTAATTCGATTGTTTAAAACCGCTCTCGATCGTATGCCATCTGATGATCACAGAATCGTTATCAGGGCTGACAATACGCCAATTAATGAAGACAATTAATGAAGTGGCCATTGTAATTGTTGGAGACCAGTTTCAATCACGCGATATTGTGCTACATCGAAGAAATGAAGAATTACAACATGTTTCAGAGCTTCACCGCAGCTATGACGCATTACAATATACATTATTGCTCTGGAAAGATGACGACGGCTATCATACCAATATACGAATGATAGATCCACGAACCGGTAAAATATATATGAATTCAATTTATTTATTTCAAATGATTTTAATTTTTATCTTATTCATCATAGGTCGTGAGGTAGAAAAAAAAGTTAGTGGGATGAATTATTACTCGTAAATAGATTCGAGATTCGCCCACAAGAAGACAACTTTATTATACGATGTGGCAAACTTTTCCACCAATACGCTGTTGACATGTATGCGAAAATTGAAGCAGAACGCCTTAACTACCTTCGATTCAATCAAGCCAAATTGCGATCGCAAGAATACATACACTTGCGAGATGCATTAGTGAATGATGGTAATGTTAATGAAATCGGACGTTTAACAATGTTACCATCGACATAATGTTGGCAGTCCGCGCCACATGCACGAATATACGCAAGATGCAATGTCGTACGTTAACAAATATAGTCGTCCCGACCTATATTCATAACATTCACATGCAATCCACAGTGCGGGTTGACATAAAAAACAATTTATTTGATGGTCAGAATCCAACGATATAACAGCACGTGTATTTCGACAGAAAGTGAAAGCACTGATGGATTTGATTATCAAATTGCAAATTTTTGGTGAGGTGCGTTGCTGGATGTATTCGATTGAATGGCAAAAGAGAGGGCTGCCGCACGCGCACATATCTTGATACGGCTGGTTCGTAAAATAACACCCGATCAAATTGATAACATTATATCAGCTGAAATCCCAGATGAAATCAGCGATCTAGAACTGTTTGAAGTTGTCACGAAAAATATGATTCATGGCCCTTGCGGTCAAATAAATATGAATTCACCATGCATGATCGTTGGAAAATGTACAAAACGGTATCCAAGAGCATTAACTTCAAATACAATTACAGGTGACGACGGATACCCGTTGTACCGACGTCGGTGACGTCGGTGATAATACAACAACAATTAAAATACGCAATTAAGACATTGAAGTTGATAATCGTTGGATTGTGCCTCCACTGTTGTCAAAAGTATTTCAGGCTCACATACTTAAATGTTGAGTACTGTAATTCTGTGAAATCGATTAAATACATTTGTAAATATGTGAATAAAGGCAGTGATATGGCGGTTTTTGGAGTAGCAGGTGACAATAGCAATGATGTAATCGCCCAATATCAAATGGGGCGCTACATTAGCACTAATGAAGCTCTTTGGAGAATTTATTCATTTCCAATTCATGAGCGATATCCTGCTGTTGTTCATTTTGCTGTTCATCTTGAAAATGATCAGCGTGTGTATTTTACCGATGCAAATGTACAACAGGGAGCAGCACAGTCACCAGCAACAACATTAACTGCATTCTTTCAATTGTGTGAAAGCGATGAATTTGCCAGAACGTTGCTTTATTCAGATGTAACGAGGCAACGACGTAAACAAAGAACACCTGTTGATGGTCATCCGGGTGTTTTTTTTGCAGATATCATGGGAAGATTATACACAGTTCATCCAAACAATGCAGAATGTTATTGTTTGCGGTTGTTGTTAGTAAATGTTGTTGGACCACGTTCATTTCAATATTTGCGAAGAGTAAATGGTCAATTATGTGTGACGTATCGTGAAGCATGTCAGCAATTAGGTTTACTTGAAAATGATTCTCATTGGGATTTAACGCTTCATGATGCATCGATTGCTTTTTCTCCACATCAAATACGTATGTTATATGCCATAATCCACTTGAATTATGGAATAAAAACAAAAATTTTATGGCAGAAGACTATTTGATTGGAATGCGTCATCACACAAGAAACGCTGATTTGCTTATTTCATTGGAAATGTATAATTGATAGCGATTGAAGATATGTGCCTAACAATTGCAAATAAAGCCTTAGGGCAATTAGGTTTGTCACCACCCGATCGTCCAATGCACGATTTATTTGATCGAGAATTGCAACGTGAACAACAGTATGATCCCAATGAATTGCAAACATTTGTGAATTTGAATTTTCCCAAATTAAATGACCATCAAAAACATGTCTATCATACTATCATGCAAGCTGTACAAAATGAAGTCGGTTTATTATATTTTTTGCATGCGCCTGGTGGTACGGGAAAAACATTTGTGATATCACTGATTTTGGTAGCCATACTCTATTGGATGGTGGACGAATAGCGCACTCTGCATTAAAATTGCAGTTGAATGTGCAGGTGTGCTTATATTTATTGATTGATCACTTTTAATTTAATCGATATTATTGTAAAATATAATTATTCTCAAATTAACAGGTGATTGAACATCCCACGTGCAATATTTCAAGAAATTCTGCGACAGCAAAAGTTTTGCAACAAGCAGCAATTATTCTTTTGGATGAATGTACAATGACGCATAAAAAATCGCTGGAAGCATTACATCGTACAATGCAAGATCTACGTCAGAATCAAGAAATTTTTGGTGGTGCATTGATATTATTATCAGGCGATTTTCGTCAAATATTGCCTGTGGTTCCACGATCAACACCGGCGGATGAGATCAATGCATGCTTAAAGTCTTCTCTTCTGTGGCGACATGTGGAAAAATTGACATTGAACATAAATATGCGCGTTCAATTGCACAACGACCAATCTGCAGATCGTTTCTCGAAGCAATTGTTAGATATTGGAAATGGCAAAGTTCTAGTCGATAATACAAATGGATTTATTACATTGCCGAACAATTTTTGTACCATTCTCCGATCAACAGAACAGTTGATTGAAAGTGTGTTCCCGAATAATGTTTAAAATTACAGGAATCACAATTGGTTGAGAGAGCGCGCATTACTGGCACCAAAAAATGTACACATCAATGCAATGAAATATCAGATTCAAGAAAAATTATCAGGTGCAGTGACATCATATAAATCTGTTGATAGCGAAATGAATGGAGATGATGCAGTGAATTATCTAATTGAATTTTTGAATTCTTTAGAACCACCTGGTATGCTACCGCATTGTTTGAATTTAAAGGTTGGCTCATCAATTATTTTACTGTGGAATTTAAATGCACCAAAACTGTGCAATGGCACAAGATTGGCATTAAAAAAATTAATGCCGAATTTAATTGAAGCCACAATATTAACCGGAATAGCGAAAGGTGAAATTGTGATCATACCACGTATTCCACTGATTCCAACAGACATGCCATTTGAATTTAAGCGTTTGCAATTCCCAGTGCGTCTATCATTTGCCATGTCCATCAATAAGGCGCAAGGACAAACGCTTCAAATATGCGGATTAAATTTAGAGGAGCCACGCTTTTCACATGGGCAGCTATACGTGGTCCGCTCAAGAGTTGGAACTCCAAATTGTTTGTTTATGGTCGCTTCAAATGGGCAAACGAAATGGATTGACATTAATAATTTTGAATTTTATAAAAAAAATTAAGAATATTTCATTTCTTTTTTTGGTTGGTTGCAACGAATGCATCGGGATTCGCTATATAATATAATTTTTATTAATTAACATTTTACTAATTTAATTACCAAATTTTAAACCAACAAATTTTCAAATAAAGAACGTTACAATAAATTTATACGAAATTCATTTCACATAAAATGTTTATTACATTTTTTAATAATGTTCTTCCATCAGGTATCACTGTGCGGCATATAATACGAATCATCTACATTTATCTTTCCATTGTCATCATTTAACAGCAGTTTGCATTCCAATAGCCCATTATCAATATTGCCAAATCAATTTCACGTTATAATGACAAAAGAACAGGTTTACTTAGGGCCAGCAAGGCGGACCGAGCTCAGCTAGTTATGTATATAATCGAAGTGACTACCAAACCTGAGTATTTTTTGCCTTTTCTAGTTTGCTCAAAATTTCACTCGCGTCAAAACGACAGTTTTTAATTGTTTCTGTCACATCAAGTCACTTATTGGCATGACAACTGGCTATTTTTTCATACAAATAACAAATATCTATAGTCACTTGATAAACGACTCGACTAGCGGAATAAGGCTGTGAACCACAATAAAATAAAAAGGTTTGATAGTTTTTAGTTCAGAAAATTTTAAGAAAACAACAACCCATAAAAATTAAAAATAACGGTTCTATGTTGCATACTGTTTTCCAGGAAACTTCTTTCGTTTCTTCAAAAATTCGATTCGAAACATCCGCCACTAATCTTTGCATCTTGAAATTCAACTGTCCAGGGTCAATGTTACACCGACGCTTCATCTTTGCACCGGCAAACAGAGTCGAAAGTTTTGACAATCCTCCAGTCTTGTTTATGTCTTCTGCATTGTTGTATAATTCTCGTGATTTGAAGCAAGTCTCACCATGGCTGTGAAATCCAGCCAACTTCGATTCTACTTGAGTTTGACGCGTATCATTCGAACCCATGATCGAAGTTTGTAGTGGGATTGAGTCGACTTGAGCTGACGATTAGTTGAGATGAGTCATAAAGCAGAGGAGAGGCTGTTATGTTGATTTGTGGCTCTGCATAAGCATCTTGCAAGAAGATGTTTCCCTTGGCAGTGATTTCAATATAATCGATAGGAAATGCGGTGTTCTTAAAGCATGTGGCGCGCTTGCAGATGCAAGCAATTCGAACGTGTTGTACTCGATGAAACACGCACGAATGTTTTCTGCAGATGCGCCTTTTGGTCCACATGAGTGAGAATCGGCGAAGTAAAAGAGGTTGTCACCCTTCATGACGGCGTAACTCTTCATGTTGAAAATTAAAGCTACGCCCGGAACATTACCTACATTCTTACGATGACCGAGGCTGCCGTAGATCGAAATATCTTACCCGTAGTCAATCAAAAATCCGGCGTCGAATATTATAAAGACACTGCGAATGACATTGAAGTTGTCTACAAGAAGATAACCGCTCGTTGGAATCTCGGTATAGCTCTGCGTTGACAAAAACGAACTGTTTTGCAAAGTCGATCTGATTCGATCAAGTTATCATTGATAGTGCTGGAATCCCACTGTGAAGTTAGCGGAATGGTTGATCAAACGATAGTTGCGGTCGCCATGGCGCAGAACTGTTTGCCTGCGTTATCCACAAACATCGCATTTTCTTGATTCCACTAATCACGGTTGACCGTCCAGTATTCATTGGTTGCTTGCCGTGGCATTTTGCACGTCTTGAAACAGCGGGTTATTTTTCTACAACCACTCGACAGCAGCGCACACTCGCGTTTGATGTCAAGGTCCTCCACAATTTCGGCGATAAAAACTAGTCTGCAGTTGAACTGAATAATTTAAGTATATATGTAACAATATTCTATGCGTCGGAGGACGACTGAACAAATCGGCTGAAAATTCTTGCTAAAGACAATCAACTCACACTTATTGGTGATGAGTCACAATTATTGGTGGTTTTCGTAATCACGTTGTAGTTGTGCGTCAGTAACTAATTTCAAGCCTCCCTTCGCATTATGTGAGCGATTAAAATACAATACAACCGTATGGCGGCCAGTTTATGAAGAACCCGTTTTCGTTCCTTCTGATTTTTTCGCATTGCATGCAATCGACGTGATATTTCTTGGTGAGTAACTTCTAACTGTTCTGCAAGCTCGTTTTGTGTTTGAAACGGATTTTCATCAAGTAAAACTTAACTTTTTTTTTTATATCCAAAATGGCGGGCGATTTGGATGTATATTTTAATGCAACCAACTTCAGAGCCGAGTGTCTACTTAATATTTATCGTAACAGCATAGGACACAAACCCATTGTAGATTTTTCTTGTAAAATATTGAAATTTTCATTGGAAAATAAATTTTTGAGGTACAAGATATATCATGAAATTTTGGACGGATTGTTCGAAGTTGAAATCATACGGTGCTTTCGGTAAAATGTATAGTTTGAATGTTTTTTAGTTTAATATTTATAATTATATTTACACACTTTCAAATGATTACACACATTAGATGGTTTTACTTTTTAAGCAATGGACTCGTCCATTACCAATGTATCCGTGTCAAGTTTCTCTATATTCGATTTTGGTTGTGCATTGCATGGCAGATACCAACAATTTACATAATATTTTTGTTTCAACGTAAATATTTTCTTCCTATTCTGGGGTGTTTGTACATTGAAAGATGTGAAAATTGGCAATCATTGAACGCCATTTTAAGTTAATTAAGATTTTAAATTTTTCAATAAGTTTTCGCAACATGTGATTAATCTGTCTTTAAATATCATACGCTACATTCCGCCATATTGCTCAAATCACATACTCATTTTTTAAATAAAAACATTTGATTCCTACCCTAACGACACATTATACAAAAAAATGGCGTCTTTGATGTTTTTGTTTATTTCACAGCATTTTAAACTTTCTCTCCGTTGTTGTGATATTATCTTTCTTTAATTTAATTTGTAGTTTTTATTTTGTTAATATGTTTTCGACGTTAGAGATTTTAAAACATTTCAATTATGTGCATTAAATAAATTTATGATAATTATATTTCATCAAAATCGTATATTTAATATATTTATGATATTAAATTCCAGCCGATTCGATTTGATATACATAGGTATCATTGATATAAAAAATAATAATTTAATATTCGTGTCCAAATAAAATACGATCGAAAAAATAGAAAATTAATATTAACAATAATAAAATAATAATATTAATAAACTATAAAATTATAATTTATTTACGAAGGTAATCTACTAATTTATATATTTTATTGGATTATTGTTTAATGTCTAAATTATTCTAGTTTTTTATTACATATAAAAAAACATTTGCAGTGTATGGGATGGTGGTGGTGCTTAATTGCGTACACAGTGATATTCTGAACAAAATGGCGGTCGATGCTATTCCCGTATGTACATAGAATATTTGTGTTTTTTTTTTGTTTTATACCAATAAAAATTGATCGAGTGGAAAAACAAAAATCAAATTATGTCAAGTTAAGTTCGATAAATTCATTATTATACAACATATTTTTATGTTTTCTTGTTTTAGTTTTGTCAAGATTTAATTTTGCATGCATAAATTATTCATTCATCTGTTTTTGTCGTCGTTGTTGTTATTGTTCGGCTTACTTAAGAGCGCGGAGGAGGAGGTAGAGAAGAAATGAAACGAAAAATAAAAAATCAGTAAGTGGAAATTAAATATTATGTTTAATTTGTAATTTGATATAATTTAGTTTGTTGTATTTTATGTCTCATAAAAATTTTGCAATACACATTATTATATGATTCATGTGTGTAAAATATTATTTATTATGTATAACCTCCTAAGACTAATTTCTCGCTTTATTTATTTCAAGAAAAACAATTAGTAATATATGTATTATTAAAACTATAAGAGGCGGCCAGGGATGGATTTAAAATACAAAATGGTTGTACAAATATAGATATAGGTACATATATATGTATGTACATATATACAACAGTAGCACTATTCTGGTAATTCCCTGGGAATAGGGAATTGGGGAAAGATTTTATATGTAATTTCTATTTTAGAATTTTTTTTCTGGCATACTGAGGTAAAAATCTAGTGGTAATTTTTTTGAAAACAAAATAAAATTGGGAATAATTTTGCCTGCCAATTTAGATATGGAAAAATTATTCCCAATTTATAAATATTTACATCAAACTTTTCTCCTTAGTAGGCCGGAAAAAAATATTTGAACAGAAATTACATATAAAATCTTTCCCCAATTCCCTATTCCCAGGGAATTACCAGAATAGTGCCACAGGTAGTAGAACACGATTAATATTTCGTCACATTATGACATCTTCATGGAAATTTTTTACAAAACAATTTTTTTTTTAATAATTGGCTTTTTGCTACTTTTTCTCATTATTTACTTTATTTTTATATATTTTTTGTTAATTTAAACAAGAAATATTGTTTGATGTCTTATTATTATTTTTTATTTTCTTAAAAGTAAACAGTTTTAACTTCTTAAGAAACCAATTTAAGAGAGAAGTTCGAATATAAGAAAACAAAATATTATCTGGTTTTTCTTTTAAAAGAATTGTAATTTTATAAAAATTAATTTTATTTTTATTTTGAAGGAGATAGACTATAATTTAAGTAGTTGAGTGATTATACTCATATAGATTAGACAACAGTCTGCGGGATAGCAAAAAAACCTTAAATTTGTTTATACAACCATTACTTATGTTTACGCATAAATCCATTTCGCTGTATTCTATATACACAAATATGTTCAACCTTGTCAGACATAATAAAGGTCAATACGTAAGTAAGTTTGCTCTATACGGTTTCGTATCTAATAATTGAGTGCACTAAATTTTCACACTCAACTCGTACGATCGTGTAATTCACACTTTATCTAACAGCCATGCATAATATTATATAGATTTTCGAATAATAAATAATCCGTGATATAAATGATTCGCAAACCAATATTTTTTTTTGGTTTCGATCGTATCTTATTTAATACTATGTATACATGTTATAGCAGCAAGTAAGTATAACAAAAAAGGCCAAGTGTTTTTTACTTTCATTATTTAATTTGAAAAAATAATATTTTCTTTAAAATCTCCAAATAAATATTCAGATCGATCGATCGTCTTTTGTTTTATTTAATTTTATTTTTTACATAAAGATATATCCAATGATTTGTCGGCTACAATATAATTCCAACTGTCTAAATACAGATTTTGACATCGATCGAATATAATATCGCGTCGATCATTTTGTTATTTTTTTTTGTGGGGGGGAAATATGGCAAGCGTAAGTCTCGTAAAACCACAATTTAACACGGTCGATCTCACTTTTTTGCTAAATTAGTTATTCACCAAGCAACCATGATTCAGAATTTTATATTCGGCCAACACAAATACACATCACATAATGTTTATATTATATAGGCAAATTACCATCTATGGAACTATACACTCATGATATTTTGAGTCATCGATCGCCGCTTACAATAAAACTATCATCTTTGTCGCACCACTAAATAATAAAACTGATGAGAGTAAATTATATTGTTGATTTAAGTTTTTATATAATGTATCAACTATAGTATATACAGCTAAGTATTTTGAAATATATTGTTTATAATACCACCGCACCGCGCCATATGTAAACGATTAATTAACGATCGAATCTAGTATTAAGGTCAGACGATCGCATATGATCATATCGCACTTGTTAACTGTAATACTATATATTGTGATCTCTAGAGAGAACGAAGGTTACATATAAATTAAATGTACACGATGGAAAGTTAACTCTTGAAGATCGTAGATGATCTATGCAAAAAATAACCGTTTACGATCGCTATATTATATCGAATATGAATGAGTATTTTTTGGTATGATAATATTTTTGTAAGCGGTTTCGTACCCAAGAAGATACTAATCGGCAAATACTTAAATTAAAAACAAAAAAAAAACACTCAAAACTCCACTCAATTTGACTTTTTGGACATATCTCAAATTACAACTGACACACTTTAAAATAATGTTTTTCCTGAAAGCCAGATATTTTTTAATAGAGAAGCGATTGCGAACAGTTTCATAAATTGAATGCGACATGTATAACTCACTCGAAATCCCTAGTTTATTGTATAATGTAGATACCTTAGTTACGAACTAATGTGATTAGAACTAAAAAATTTGGCGATGTCATCAGACTGCAATGACCGCAAACTACAAAACAAAGTTGAATACTCCATGTACCTATAAAAATTGAACAATTGTTGAAATCAAGCTACCTTTACCTACCAAGCTCTTGAAAACCTTAATTAAAAAGGGTCATGACATAATCTAAACTCTTGATGAAGTTATTGTATTTTGGAATAAACGGTCTGCTTAACACGTCATGCAAACGGTGTTTGCTTTTTGGAGACTAACTCACAACTCAATCAAATATTCTTGGTCAAATTAAGAATAAATAATAAACACGAAAAGAAACGGTCAATATCGAACAAGACCCATCGCCGTTCTGGTTCTCCAGCTCAGCGTTTATATCGCAGAAGGCGAACCAAAATTCCATAAAATTCACCTGTCATTCTTGAACAGCTCACGTAGTTAACAATTTGAGAATCACAGAATGATGGCAGACCAATTCATGAATCCACATCCCTTTACTTTCACAATCTTGGTACATTTTCAACTTTCATCTTAGTGACTCTTCATTTTGGTGACTCTCTAATCTTTTTTTAAAAAACCAAAGATACCAAATCCTTTGCAATTGTTTTATGCGATTTTTTTCATAATTTCATAACGATCGGTTAAAATGAAGACGAGAAAACGTAAAATAGCTGAGGATGGATCAGTCGAAATTCTACCGCGTTGGTGGTGGAAACAGAAATTCGCTATGTGATTCTCTTCGGTTTTCGGCGTAATCTAAAGCCACTACAAATATTCAATCAATGCCAAATTGTATATGGAACTATTTCCAAGTGGTTCCGAAGATTCCAGACGGGGCATTTTCTTGTAGAGGTGCAGCCCCGATCTTCTCGGACCAAAACCTTTCGCTGATGACGCCACTGTGGCTGTGGTGAAGTCTTAAGTTGACGACGATTCACGATTGGCACAAGAAATTATTGCTGATGAATTGGCCTTGAATAGCTGTATCGCGAATAGTAAGTAATCATCTGGGATACACGAGGAAACCTGCTTGATAGGTTCCACGAATTTTAAATGAGGCCCAAAAAGAGGCTCGAGTGGGAGTCTAACTTCTTAAGTTGTAACTTGTGACGAATCTTGGTTCTATAAGTACGATCCGGAAAACAAACAACAGTCCATGGTATAGAGCCCAACAGGTCAAACCCACCAATAATGATGTCAGTTTACTTCACCCGATCAAAAATTGTAGCTGCTATTCCCTTGGAAAAGAGACAGACGGTAACGGCAAAATGGAAAACCGGAAGAAAGAGGATTTGCGATGCTACTTTTTACATCATGACAACGCGCCAGCTCACTGCTAAACTAACGAGTAACTTTATTGCAATCTCGTATACCAAATGTTTAAATCACAACAACATACCGAAGAAGTAAGAAAACAGAAGTTACGCTTCACAGACGAAATTAAGTGTCACTGTGCACCTTCTACTTTGGTAAAGCAGACCTAAGTAGTGTTAAACTCCTGAATCTCTGATCTCTACGCGCTTACGCCTAAGCACTTTAAGCACACTAGCCAGTTGCATCTCCTTTCGAGCATAATTTAGAGGATTAGAAGGTCCCATTACTAAAGCTATGCCGCATTCGACATTGGAGGACTAGAGACTACTTGTTTCAAATTCAATGTCGTAGTAAGTGGCTCAAATTTTTCAAAAAAGCGGCATATCATTTACTATTTAGTGTCTAGGACGATAAAAAGAACGCTACCTTTTTTACCGTTTAGGCAAACTATATTCAAATGTTCGATTGCTTAAGCTTAGCACTCAGATCAAAATGAAATGAAATTTTACCGCGGTCTCCAAAAATTTATTTATTTTCGCGTGAAATAGAAATGAAATTTTATTTGGAGAATTTTTAATTTTAACAAAAAATTTGTAGACAAACATAAATGAATTTGTTTATTTTACGTGAATAAATTAAATTAAATTGACTTTAATTAGAATTTATGGATTTGTGGTATTAAAATATTTGTTTATTGTCAAACACAAGCAAATGTCAGAGTTTCGCATAATGTGCCGAGACCATTATTTTCACATAAAAATAATTTGGAGTGTTTATGCGCACCATCTTTGATGTATTGAACACACTTGGGTTTTTCGCTGGTGAACTGAGTACTACAAAATTAAAACAGAAGTGGAAATTTTCATTTCTAATTTCACTTTGGTAACAACGTATGGAAATTTCACGTGAATTCGAACTGAGTACTATGCTTTAAGTACTTAATAATGTAATTTAAATTTCTCGAAAAAAACTGGTAAAACTTAAAATATTGGCGGTTTGATAATCGAAAACTATATAGGTAATCAAAACTTTTCAGTTCGACCGACCTAACTCGAAAAATCCAAGTGAACTGTAAAAATCCAAAACTTTTGTCACAAAACTACTCAAAAAATTCACTAAAAATTAAATATTAATTTTGTAAAAATTTTATTTTTAACATTCACTATTTTCCACATTTCCGTCAGATTTTTCAGGGTTCGCGTATTTGTTTCAAAATTTATATAAAAAATGTCAAGAAAATCAAACTACGAGCAGTTTTAATTTTTTGTTGCCACCACGTGGTTTAAGATAGATTCATGGATGAAGGAAGTGTTTTACGGTAAAGTTCAAAACATTTACCATTATAAAGTGACGCGGAGATCAATTAATAAATTTGCGAGTATTAAAGAGGCATCAGTTACTATACTGAAAGAATTATTTGCCACTATCGCCAAAACGGTCGATTTGGAAATAGCTGCTGACAGTAAACTTATTTAATAATAAACGTTCAATTTATCTACAGCATGAAAACGATGAGTTTGTGAACTAAAGTATTATGACTACAAAATTGATATTTGGTTCAAGAGTTTTGTAGCGATATACCACATCAATGAAGTATTGGAATACCAAAAACTATATCTGCGTCCAGTACCAGAACGGTAACCCTGAGTTCTAAGAGATTTCAGCTAGCTTTATCAAATCAAAATAAATAACACCAGAAGCCGCCACCTCCATAACTGCACAGAGCGCGAGAAAACATTAAATTCTATAATTGCAAATTTTGTGAGACAACTTTACTGCCACAACAACAACTGACAATGAAAATGCAAGAGCACGATAATATTAGCAGTCATTTTCCATATTATATATACTTATTATCCAAAAGTGGATTAATCGCGAACAATTGGTAGTGTCCGGCAATTTTACCTGACTGAGTTTGTTTGTTTCCATAGCTTAGCTACCATCGACAAAAGCATATACGAGTACAAAAATCAGTCTTCAAACTCAAATTTTACCAAAGTTCGTTTCGAAGACGTGTAATTTCTAACCTCAAATTTAAAAAGTGTTCAGAAACTTCACATAAAGTTAATAAAATTGCTACAGAAATAAATTTTTGACTATAAGGGAACAAAACCTAACTGTGATTGACCTCAAGTCGAAATCTGATTTAATAAACATTTAATTCGGCCCCTCAATTACAGGGTGGCTGAGACCAAGTGTTACCAAATGAAAACGCTGCAATTTTTTAAAATTTTGATTATTTTTTATTGAAATTTGGTGGAATATGTTGAAAACATATTACATTT
The DNA here is from genome assembly GCA_932526605.1 of Nephrotoma flavescens. Taxonomy (NCBI): domain Eukaryota; kingdom Metazoa; phylum Arthropoda; class Insecta; order Diptera; family Tipulidae; genus Nephrotoma; species Nephrotoma flavescens. The sequence goes on from OW052222.1 coordinate 142,223,709, forward strand.
TATGAAAAACATGTTACTGCTCGATATGACCTCCTTTGGCTCTGATTATTTGATTCAGTCTTCCATAGAAAACATTGCATGCTGACATTTCAACATATTCCACGAAATTTCAATAAAAAATAATCAAAATTAAAAAAATTACAGCGTTTTCATTTGGTAACAGAATGTTATTTCCAAAATCGAAATGTTAGAGAGAAATGTTAATGAGTTTGGATAGCGAATTATCGAATAGTTAATCGTTTCGGTCAATGAGTACTCTTCGTAAATTCTCCTTTAGTCCGTATATAGCAGAAATTTAGCCCATGGATAAAGTATTTACAATCATTCAGAAAATTTAGATTTTGAGCATTCACTACTCTTTGAGACGGTTTGAAAAAGATAATTATCATTTTAAAAATTCAATTTTATAACGTTATTTGTCAATACTTACTTTATAAATTAGTGGATTAATTAATTTATAATTTTAAAAATTATGAGCTTAACATAATTACAATTTATCATTTTAAAAACACCTTGATTCAAGGTATGATTAGTTCCAATCAAGTTAATTTTCGACATTATCTTACTACGAAGACAGTAATGATGCCTTACCAAAGACATTTCTGGCCTATAAAGTCCAAAAAATGTTCCAATTTTCAAAAACCAAGCATAAGGATCTTTTCATTAGAACCCCGTTAATCCAATCAAATCGACATCATCTATAAAAATTCCAATACTGTCTAATTATATCTAACTCGATAATTTGGTAAAAGTAACCCAATTAACCAAATATGCATTTGATTTTCATTCGGTGTTGAATACCCAATCATTACGGCTAATTGGCTAAACAAATCAATTATTCCATTTAATCGTTAAATTATTGTTGATACAGTTGATTATAGTTAAACACAATCCGAAACGTACGATAGTGAAAGTGTTTCTTGATGTTAACGACACAGTATGACGTCTTATTAACTTTACCGAGTGTATCTGAATTTCAATTATTAATAAATACTTTAACGATGGATCTGCTGATCCATCTGCAATTTGAACGTCTGTAATGGTAAAACCTTCAGCGCCTAACACGAATACATTTTTAATCTATCTGACATTTTATTATTTCAAACACTTGAAGGTTTTTAATTAGTAGTTTTAAAAATCATTGAAGTCAAGTTTGTTTAAATTAATCAAGTTCAAAATATTATTTTATAAACAGTTTTTGACAGTTTTGGTACCCAACGACAATTACGATTTTTAAATAATATGTATAACCAGGCCCTAACATTTCAGGTTAATAGTTTTGTAGTTCTTTTTATAAAAAATGGTGCCGGGGTTCTAAATTTATTTTACATCTTATAAAGTAAAAAATCATTTGCACAATACTGCTGCAGCCCTATTCCTGAATACGATACGAAAACGAAGGAATAAGATTCCTATTCAATTTTAAATAAGAATCATACGAATCTGATTCAATTCAAATATGAATTTTGCATTTTCGTTTTCGTATCGTATTCAGGAATAGGGGGGCTGGCCAGATGTAGAACGAACAGCTGACGAGATAAAGTGAATGGAGGAAAGCCGGAATTGACTATCAGAAATACTATAGATTTCAAGTTAATTTTTAATTTAGAATACACAAAAGTGCAGAAACCATTAACACTTATTGCATGCGTAAATTTGCGTCTTTGATGTGAAAATGGAGAAGTAATTTTGAGTAAGTTTGGTATTATGTTCTTCAAAACTCAGTTCTTTTGAATTATTACCAACATCATCTTTAACCACAGGTTTGGGAGGAAAAATTTATCCATATCGCACTATTATAATTAAACATTAACTGTATGTAGTGCAATCATCTTTTAGAAAAAATAACCTCTAAGAAAACTGCTAGTTGACGCTAGATGTCTCTAAGCCTAATAAAACAGTGTTGTTCTTTGTTCATCCACCAAAGTATAAACAATTTTTTTTGTGCCGAGCTAAATATCGATGTTATTGCTAATAAAACAAATGACCTGACGTTTACAGGGAAAGGTGAGCTATTAATCATGTTTTCCGATAGATGTCAGAACAAACGTTTTATGTAGAATACTATCAAATAAGCACCGGTTGCAATAACGTCGATAGTCTGATTATTTTTCTAAACGATGACCACAACATCGAAAAATTTACAACACCATTGCTACAACACCATTGCAAATCTAGCGGTCACTAGCGATATTTGTGAAGGTAGAGTTTTCCCATAGATGGGAGTACTGTCGTTTTATGTATAATCTTGACACATTGTTTTTCAGTGCATTGCAACGTTTAACCATATTTTTACGTAAACTTAATAAGCTAGTTAGGTTGCAATGTACTAAACATATTCCTTTAATATTTTATATTTAATGTTGTATATAACAATTCACAATTTGTTTTTAATATAAGTGTAGGAATTTTCTGTTTTGAATTACTTAAAATGGTCGATTGAAAAGCGTTTTTATTACTGAATTCAAGAGTTTTATTTGTCAGATTATCAAGCGGTAGTGAAAAGAGGTGGCCACGAACTACACACTCGAAAAAAAGTTTGATATATGATGCAAATAATTCCGTATATGAATCCAGCGCAAAAGTATTTCGTTTTTAGAAGTAAGCTTTGCATCTTAAACAGAAGCGTTATAGTTTGCATTAAAATATGAAATAAATTACTTTTAAAACGAATTGATGCAACTTATGTCTAATTGTGAAGCTGGGGTACATTGAAACTGTATCGATACAGTTGTATCGTAATGGGTGCGGGATTCAATGCAAACAAAATGTGTCGTAAATTATTTTGATACTAATTACATTGAAAAAAGAAATGTGAAGCACATGTTTTTTGAATTAGATTTTGTCTGCTTCTATTGTAAAAAGATTTTACAGATATTTACTAAAAGAAATTTACGAATTTTGTTATAAAAAAACCCGTTGAATTAAATTTTATGCTTCATGAGGTTTTAAAATCTCTATATCAAAAATTCAGATGTCGCGTCAAGTCAGTACTCAGCATACTGCGCTCACCAGACACCAAACTACAAATATATTAAAAATATTTTAAGCTTATATTGAAAGGATATACACAATGTCTTAGCGAATTATTATAAATTCGCTAAACATTTGTTAACCCCAGTAGCTCGATTCTGGTTTTTCCTATAGGAAAAGGAATTAGGAAAAATATTTTCATAGTATTTTGGTCAGAAATTTTATTTTCTGACATACTATGGTAAATAGTTAGTGTAAATTTTTTCAAAAACAAAATTAAATTGGGAATATTTTTCCTATCCAATTTCGATACGGAAAAAATAATTCCTAAATTATAAAATTTTAGATCAAACATGATCTCTCTCTGGAATTAAACTTTGTTTTTGCGCTGATGAACTGGGTATTTCATAATGAAAACAGAACACTACTACTACTTACTAAATATCATTTTTCCAGATTTTGTTAGATTTCATTGTAATTACACCGGAATTTTAAAACCGGAAGAGTTCACGATACCGAAATAGAGTTTTTTCTGTTATTGCGAGGAACTTGGTAAATACTGTTGGACATGGATATGAGAAATAAATATTTATTTGTATTAAGTAATGTACTGGAGTTTAGGTAGAAGAAAAGTTTGTTAAGGTGGAATTATCTAAAACGACAGTTCTCGTTTAACAGCTCTGTCCTTAAAAATATTATTTAAAATAAAAAACTTTATTTTGAAGCCACAATACGCTTCATCGTCACGTGCGTGAATGTGGCCTACCTGGAAATTTGTTTGGTATAAATCGAAATTGTTTAACTCGGCTGTCACCGATCCCACAAAAATGATCGAATATAGGTTAAAATTAACATTCTAAAAATCGATCTCGGAAATCTTTGAGAATTTTGGTATTCGAGAGAGAATATCATTGAGTGCAAATTTGTGTAACAATTTTCTTAAAATTTTGTATTATACTAATCGATAGTTTCTCTCGAATAACAAAATCCTCAAGCTCCGAAGACGTTGATTAGCAAGGTCGATAAAAATTTGTTTTTATTTGATATTTTTCGAAGTTTAAATTCTTGCAGGCGCATTAATTAATTTAGTTGTTGGGGTCATAAACTTTATGATTGCTCATGATTTGTTATCCGCAGATTAAGTGAAAGAAATATACTTGTGAAAAGAATTGATAATTCTGCCTCAAAAATCTAATTCCTCTTAAAATTGTTAACAGAGGTCTCACAATGTTTAATGCTTGGCGAGACTAAATTGACTAAAAACGCATGTCACTCAAATTTACTTTAGTTAGCCTTCAGAAATTTAGTTTATAATTTACTACACAAAAATTAGTTCAAAAGTAATCGAGCGCATTGTGGTCAATAGCCGAAGTTGTAACATTTAATTTATTATATTAAGGAAGACAGCTATACTCTAAATGCCATTTTTCTGTCATTTCTACTTTTAAAGTAAATGTAGACAAACGAAGCCTATGTATCAATAATAGTTTTTGATCGCAGCATTAGCAATTAGGAAATATTGCGTAATTATTATCCGATATCCTTTTACCATGAAAATCTGCGAATATAGCGAGTGGCACTGTCCAAATTATAAATATATATTATCACAATTTGCAAAGCATGGTCTTTAAAATAAAATCGCTATTTGACGATAGATGTCACTACTATTATTTAGTCAGAAAGCAAGGGTGTTAATATGTTGTCAGTTGTCGGATTTCATTGGCATTAGTAAAGTACTCGCTAGTACTTCCTACTATAATATTTTACCTCTAACTGACAAATTTGCGGTCCATTGAACATTTACTCACAAGTACTGGAAATTACTTTGTTAATGCAAATGGAATACGGCTATTATTGAAGTATTTACGATTAAAAAGTTTATTGCAAATGTTGTGCAATCATTTTGTGAATTCAATACTCCTAGTCTCAATTAAATTGTGACGAGCTTGGGAAGAGGACAGAGAAGAAGAGAGGGATAAGAGAGAAAGAAAGAGAGAGAGAAGAATTAGAATTTAAAGATTTTATTTAAAATTTTCGACTAATTTTAGAATAATTGGCGTTGTAATATAAAATTCTTTATCTTTTTCAATATCTGGTTGTCAACTTATTTGAATGAAATTAATTCAGCAAGAGCAATAACTAGACATAGAAGAGAACAATACCGCCCACGGGGCCATGTTGCAGTAAATTGATGGGGATAAGAAAATACGGTCAATTATACATATGTTTTGAACGAACGATGCCACTTTTACCAAATAATTTAGGCTATTTGGCAATAGATATACCGAGCAATGGTTTATCATCACAATTACCATCAAAAATATATAATGATCCTATGCTATTCGTGTAGCTATTAAAAACCATGAAAAATGAATACAAATAGAAAAAATTATCAAAAAATTGTCGCGTTCATCAAGCGCAATCTATGCATTTATGAAAAACGGATGAAAACGGACAAAGATTAGCGACTTCAAAACTTAATCGTGAAAATATTAATATTTCACCAAAGCTTTAACCAATTTATGGGTCAAGCACTTTTGAACTATGAAATGCACCTAACCGATAGTAAATAACATTTGTACTTAACCAGATGAAGCATCTGGAATTACCCGAAGTGTGGTATAAGCTTAAATCCAGGTAGTTTTTAATTATTACTTTTTCAAAAATTCATTTAGGGTGAAATGCGATTTTTGAAAAGTGGATTTTCTATTAATCAATTTTCTATTAGTGAAACAAATTCAATATTTCGTATGTTTTAGCCAGTCCTTCTATACGATTTTATTTCTCTGAATGAATCAAGGAATACCCTACGCAACCCGGACATCCTGTATATGGTAATAAATAGTGCAACCCAGCTCAGGGAGAGTGTTCGGTGAGGCCTAAATAAACGTGAAACAATTTTCATATTCTCATACTTTTATTTTTAGCCTAAGTTGAGCGTCAACGAACAAATCTTTAAAAAGCTCTGGAAATTGTAAACAGAAATGGCATCAGATCCTAATTAAAATTTTAGAAAGCACGACCGCGAATGCGCAATATTTCGGTCTAGTTCAGGGCGCAAGAATGACCAATTCCACGTTTAAATATCAGCTTATATGAGGCACATTTCTAACGAAAGGTCAGTTTAATTGACTTTCTATTTAATTGGCAATAAAAAACTGAAACAAACTGTCTAGTCGATCAGTTCCGTATAGGCAACTTAAAACCGCATTAAGAGTACTTTAGGGAACTATATAGCGAACGTAATATTTTAGTTAGAGTTAGTTTTCTGAAATGCACGATTTTGCCGATCACTCCGATTTAGGATTCAGAGTCGTGCTCGGTAATTTCATTATTATGGATAAACTGCTTTAAATAATACTCGTAATAATTAAATCTCGGCATCTTAATAAAGTTCCTTCATTTCCTTATTTGAAAGAAATCCACATATTTTTCCAAATCTCAAGTAGCTTTTTCGTAAATTGTTACGTTTCAAATTAAATTTAGAACACTTTTATTACTTAAACTATATTCTATATTTATGGGAAAAGTATTTAAACTAAAATGGGAACTGCAAACTCTTTGGAGAAGTAAAAAAAATGCCGACGGAGTTTAACTGCCGACGGATTAAACAATAAGATAAAACTCACCTCTTCAAGTTGCGATTAAATTTCTATAAAATCTCCAAATAATTTCCGCTTCATAGCCATACACATATTTAATATATTTTAAATTTTCTAAATCACAATACAATTTCACTAAACTTAGAACTTCTATAGGTATTATTGATCATTTGATTTTTTTTTTATTTTCTTTATTTCTCAACCAATTTTCATATCACATCCCAAAACATAAAGATCACAATTTTTTTTAAATCGATCACAAAATATTTATCACTTCTTCATTTTTCATTATTATTATTTCAAATTTTTTTTTTTTAATTTTATTTACTATAACTACTAATTTTACTACTTATTTTTCACTTCAAAAACTATATAAAAAACATGATCTGTAACAAAAATAAAACGGAAAAACTAGATAAAACAAAACAGAATAATAAGATCACACAAAACTACTTGATCTACACGCACACCGAAGAAAAACAAAACAAAACTAAAAACTATAATATTTATAGTGGAGTAACAAGAGATCAGTAAGCTGTTTTTATAGCACGTGCCATCTGTATATAATTCGCGATCATTGATCGTTACAACAACAAGAAATAAAACAAAATAAATAAGAAAAGAAATCAATTTGAAGATGATCAAATTAATATTAAGTATACTAATACTAGATCTTGTAAATAAAATAGTGATCAATTACTACAAAACAATACATAATTATTATAGTTTTCTTTTGTTTTCGTATTATAAAAGCTTAGTCGGATCGATCGATCGTTCGAATAAAATTTGAAACAAAATTATATTCATTCGAAATTTGATCGTTCGCACAAGAGTTTTTATATTCAAACAAAATTTTATTATATTCGCGCGATCTTCTCGCCGATCGTCTTTTTTATTTATATTTTTTATTTAATTTATGAGTGGATTGTCCAAAATAAAAAATAATAATAATAATAATAAAATTTATAAGAAATAAATGTATATATAGGTGTATATACAAAAACAAGTTTTATAATGAATAAATTAAAAATAAAAAACCACTGTGAAAAAAGTCGTTAGATTGTCTTTCAGAAATATTAAAAAAAAAAACACTTTGCTTCAAAAGAAAAACTAAACAGACGAAAAATAAAAATCGTATTTATATTTTCCACTTTGTGAAATAAAAAAAAAATTATTTATATTTTCTTGATGAAACTTTTTCAATATTATAATATTTTTTCGCTCCGTATGCCCGTTATACACGATATCACGTTCCAAAATGAACTGAATGTGAATGAAATTTCTTATTAATAAAATATAATATTTTTTCTTTCGTAACGAAGACGACAAGTAAAAAGCTTAAAATACAAAACAAAAAAAAAAAACAACAAACGACAACTAACTGAAGTCAAGTAATCAACTGAACTGAATTAAAAAAGAAAATAACATATACACAAAAAAAACAAAAGACTTCGAAAAATCTTTTGCTGTCTTTCTCTCTTTTCCATTTGTTTATTTTCGTTTTTTTTTTGCTAATTTGACTTATTAATATAATTATTTTTTCTTATCTACTGTCTCGTTCTGGCGCGCTCGCAATTTTTTTTTACAATAATATACAAACCGAAACAGCAAAACGATACCGATCGATATTTATGACGTAATATTCGCATATATACATTTACGTATAATTAATTATGCACGAATCGCGAATTTATTTTATATTTTTATATAGTCATCTTTATCGTTTTTGTCGTATCCACATTTACATATATTTATTTAATAATTTTTTTTGTTTGTATACATATATATTATTTTATAATAAATAAAATTACTAGTAGGTACAGTTGATTAAAAAGTTATGTTATGCAAAATTTATATCCTATCGTGCGGCACTGACAACGATTGTGTTTATGTACGGCTTTTATGTAAATAAATAAATCCACGTGTGTTAATCATTTTTATTCGTCTTAAGTCAATATTAATTTTTCTTTTGTTTTGATTTATTCCGAATCTGGCAAGACGAAAACAAAAGTATATGGAAGACAAATGATTTTTTTTTAATGTATGTAATTGTTTTTTTTTTTGTTGCTGTTTGATTTGTAAATATGCCGACGAGACGCGCGCCTTTACATTTATAGCTCAATTCAGTCTCGATGTCAAATATATTATAGGCGCATATGTACTCGCCGCATACTATCTCTAATTAAGATAACAGATCTTAGTTTTTTGGTTTATTTTTTATGTAGATATATAAAAGATAGATAATTAATTTGAGATAAATGTCTGAAACTTAATGTATACAGTACAGTGAAAGACGTGATATTCTTAACTCGAAGCAATGTATGCAGCATACTATGCGGGATTTCTTATTTTGAACAATTTTGACTAAGAAATTAAAAACTCTTGCAATAGGCCCATCTAGTAATTCGGTTAGTTTATGGTACTAACTCTATAAATTAGATGTTTGCGATGAAAGTAGATTGCATTAGTTTCTACGTATACACGGGTAAGAAATTGTCAAATTTACTGTTATGGCAGTTTTGATCCCCTTGCCACAGAATAACTAAAGAAACGTCACAACGCAGTTTTAGTGTGCAAAAATACCGACACATTTGTTGACCTTGGCTCACTTAAGAAAATTGTATTTCTGACAAACAATTTCGGACTCACAACGCAGTTTTGATCGTATATTTCAATAAGAAAAGATCATATATTTCTTATAAAAAATTTAAGGTAGAAAAGAAATTTTTCCGTCTACACAATGTCTGTTCTGGTTATCGCCAGATGTTAGCTATTTTGTTGCAAATCGCGAATGTTTTATATAAATTTGAATGCAATTTTAATTTGCATAAAATGGCAAATCCATATAATTCAGTGATCAAAATAAGTACGTTTTCTTTATAAAAAAAACAAAAATCCTGGATTTTACATCTGACAATGACTACTGTTTTGTAGTCGAGAGACCGTTGTCTACATGTAGTGTGTGTCTTCATGAAATTTCAAATATTTTTATTTAGTTCAAAGAAATTAATAAATTGAAATTAAAGCCGACTGCACGAGTGCGAGCGAAAATTTATAATTTTTGATCCGTACGCAACACCAATCAAAACGCTTGAAAATATTTCTCCTTAATTCTTTTCTCATATAAAAATTCCCCTGCGAGTTAGAATATTTTTATCTTTGTGCTACTTGGTCCGCAGACGACCAACCTACATAAAATATTTTGCATAAAAAGGAAAAGAGCAACCTTTTTGCTATTTTATGACAATTGTCATTCAATTTTTGTCATTCAATTTTTTTTTGTTGTTGGCTTGTGTTCGCCAAATTTTCATATTTGAAGGAAATAAAAATATCAAATTTGATTTAAAAATCTTATTTATTGATGGCGTGAAAATGGAACAATTGTAATACAAATAGTGTATCTTCTAGACAACTTGTAGCGATGTTTGCAAACTTGAACGTCAAATTTAATTTTTAAATTTTCAAATTATAATGAACTCTCTAAAATTATGGAAGAGACAAAAAAAACCCGGTCTACCATGGTAGGTTGTAACTTAACAAAAAAAAAATTTTATGTTCTATCATTTTTTCCTACATGTTCCTACAATAAAATAATTTAAAAGTTGTGATAATTGAATTAGTGTTGTTATTAAAGTGTCAGTTTACAAGTGAGTAGTAGTACACTTCATACGACAAATAGAAAAGGGTTGCATACGTAGCATCATGTAATTAAAATAGTGGGTAGGAAACCATACTCCCACAAATTGGTGACCCTGAATCAACGTCAGGATTATTTTAATTGATTTGCAGTTATTGAGATCATTGCATCGAGATTATTACACTAAGCAACCGTTTGGGACTTTGGCAGTAATTTTGAGCAGCAGTTTCTCAACAAGCACTAATCGTTCCAACGGTACGATTCAACGGCAGTATGGTGATTCCAGGATTGGCAGAGCACAGGTAATAATAAAATTCACAAAAAATAAACTAATAAAAAAAATTATTTAGTTCATTGCTTCAAATTCACATATAAAAGTTTATTTAAAAATCAAAATTAACTCCGGCATTTTATTTATTCTTCTACTCGTTTCTACTGCATTTTTTGTTTCGCATTGTCGTTTAGGCTTGTAAATGGAACCCAATATCAACTCCTCAGTCAATGACGACGCTTTTTTGGATGCAAGTTCCTTAGAAGCATCTAAATTTATTGTCAGAACAATTCCAATTGTTTCTGCAAACACAAAATTTTTCCCGGGATCCAGGAGTTGCTCAGTCGTCTGGACATTCCGGTTCAGGACCTGGTTGGACTGTGGTCCAATTTGGAGATTGGAGCGATCCGATTCCGACCTCCGCAACCGTTGTACGGTTAGAATCCGGTCGTTTGGTTCACGATTTTGTAATCGCAGTTCGCTGTCGCGAACATTAGGTCGGAGACCACCAGGGTCTCTCATGCAGTGGGGGCGTTGGACGCGAGATTGCATGATCGTTTCTCGGATTTAATTCTCCGCGATAAGGGTACACTTCCTTATTCTGTATTTAAAGAGGAAGTGATCCGCGTAATATTCGAGTCGGAGATGTTACGCCTAATTAACGTCCTGACAAACCTGTCTTTGGGTGATAAAAAACCGTCACAGTTACTGACTCAGATACGTTTGAACGCTAGCAGCAATTTTAATGACAAGTTGCTCAGACAACTTTGGATGAAGAGGTTGCCTTCGCAGGTTCAAGTTAACCTGACGACTTTTGAGAATGACGTAACGTTTGATGTGTTGGCAGCACGTGCAGATAACATGTTGGAGTTGATGCCACCGTTAGGGTTAAATGCCGTTAAATCGTGCAACCCTTTCGGTACACCCTCGTCTGAAGCATCTAACCGGCATTTCTGATGCATCTAATTTAGATACGAAATTAGAAGATTTTAGAATAAAATGTTTGGCTGAAATTAAATCTATGGTTAACCCTGGATCTCGATCTCGGTCTAATAATAGAAATCAAACAAATTCTCGTTCGGGATCTAAAGGTCGGGTAAACCCAAAATTCGATTTGTGTTTTTCCATTTTAGATTCGGGGGCAAAGCACAAAAATGTCAGGTTGGATGCAAATTTTACGATAAAACCTGCGGAGGTCAGATGATCAAGAAGGATTTTTAAATGTTCATCAGGACGTGACGGCAGTCACTGATGAATCTACTACCAGTCGTCTATTAATACATGATGCCAATTCAAGAGTTGCATTTCTAATAGACACTGGTGTTGACATTTCGGTTGTTCCACTCAAAATTTGTCACATTTCTACATCCAAGTTATTCGCTGCGAATGGAACGCCAATTAAAGCATATGGAACAAAAATTATAAATTTAGATTTTGGGTTACAGCGTAATTTTAAGTGGGAATTTATAGTGGCAGATATCTCGCTGCTCATTATCGGAGCAGATTTTCTTAAAAGTTCTGGTTTGATATAGTTGATCTCGGCAAACATTGTCTTGTAGATCCAACGACATCTTTGTTTACAGTTGGTTCTATCACTCTCAAAGCCGAGTAAAAACTGCCTCAACTAGACAAATCTCGGGTGAATAATCAAATCCAGCAATTTCTTTGTAAATTCTCAGAAATTATGACAAACTCCCTAAACGTCAAACCAATTAAGCATATGATCACTCATCGGCTGGAAACTTTTGGACCACCGGTTTCTTGTAAAACCAGAAGTTTGGCACCCGATAAATTAACGATTGCAAAACAGAAATTCGAGAATCTGATGGCACTAGGAATTTGTCGTCCAAGTAATAGTGCATGGTCTACTCCTTTGCTTCTTGTCTTGAAGAAAAATGGAGATTGGAGACCATGTGGAGATTACCGAAGTCTGAATCGTGTTACTATTCCAGATCCTATTCCACATCTTCAAGATTTTTCGTACCAGCTTGAAGGATCGACACTTGGTCTTGTCCAAGCTTATCATCAAATCACTATTGAACCGTCTGATATTTCAACAACCGCTATTGATACTCCCTTCGGTTTATTTTAATTCACTAAAATGACTTTTGGTCTCAGGAATGCAGCGCAAACTTTTCAGAGATTCATGCATTCCGTATTGTTGGGACTTAATTTCGCATTCATCTACTAAGATGATATTCTGATAGCGTCTAAAACTTTCGAGGAACATCACGCGCATCTCAAAACAGTTTTCCAAAAATTATCAGACAACGGTTAAATAATCAATCCTGGAAAATGTGTCTTCGCTTCATCTGAAGTTGAATTCTTAGGACATTTCGTTAATGCGAATGGCGTTTTCCCTGTTCCAGAACGTGTTGAAGTCATCAAAAATTTTGAACGTCCGTTAACGGTTAATCAACTCAAAAGATTTTTGGGGATGATTAATTTCTACAGACGTTTCATTCCAAACGCCGCGGCTGATCAAATTTTACTTAATGATTTTCTTAAAGCCTATAAGAAAAATAGTAAAATTCCAATTAATTGGTCAGCAGAGTCCATTGATGCCTTCGACAATTGTAGGGAGAAGTTGTGTAAAGCTACTCTTCTTGCACACCCTTCATCTACGGCTAAACTCACTATTATGGTAGACGCTTCGGGCACAACTATCGGCGCAGTAGTTCAACAGCATATCGGCGATATTTGGCAACCACTCAGCTTCTTCTCGGTTCATCTTAATGAATCGCAACAAAGAGATAGTGCTTTTGACAGGGAGTTGTTAGCAGCGTACTCTGGCATCAAGCATTTCAGATATCTTTTGGAAGGACGACAGTTTACGTTGTTTACGGACCATAAACCACTTGTCTACGCTTTTTGTCAGAATCCGAAAAAGGCACCACCGCGTCAATTCAGACATTTAGATTTCATCGGGCAGTTCACAACCGACATCCAACACATATCAGGCATAGATAATGTCGTCGCAGATACACCTTCCCACATTAATCTAATTTCTATTCCTGGAAGTCGATAATTTAACTTTAAAGTTTGTCCAAGTTCGCTAACCAAAGACCTTTAATTCCAATTGAATTTCGGAAAAAAGTTTTTGAAGCCTTTGATAATCTTTCACACCCTGGAATTAAAGCAACAACTAAATTATTGACGAAAAATGTCATCATCACGAAAGATTCAAAATCTATGGCACAATCCTGTTTAGCTTGTCAGAAATCCAAAATTTCAAAACACACCGTTTCACCTCTCGGATCTTATCAATTAACTTCGCAACGCGGCGCAGAAATCCACTTAGACATCATTGGTCTTTTACCTATTTCTGACAATCAGTGGTTACTTTAATCGACAGGTATACGATGTGGGCTGAGGCAGTTCCAGTTCCTGATATTACTGCAACTACTGTCGCTTCTACGGTATACTCCACATGGCTTCACGCTTCAGGGTACCAAACGTTATAGTCACCGATCAAGGTTCGCAGTTTGAGCCTTGTCTTTTTAATGAGCTGTCAACGTTGATCGGATTCAGACGAGTAAGAACGACGAATTATAACCCAAAGATGGCACAGAACGTTAAAAACTGCAATCATGTGTCACGAACGAACTGATTTTGTAATGTTCTTGCCAACCGTACTGTTAGGTTTACTCCGGCTGAACTTGCTTACGAAAGTGCGTTGAGGGTGCCTGGTCAATTTCTAAATTCTTTTTCGACTGATAAAATTCTTCAAACATATTTTGTTAATAATCTTAAAAAACATTTTGACGAGATTAGACCGTTTCCGGCAACCAGGCCCTCCAATATAAAAACTTTCGTAAGCAGAGAACTTTCAACGTGTTCACACGTTTTTTTAAGGTCGGATTTTGTGAGGAAATCCTTACAACCACCATATTCAGGACCGTTTAAAGTTCTCGAAAGAGTGGATAAGTTCTTTACTATTGACGTAACCGGCAGGTTAGGTGTGATATCTCTGGATTGGTTCAAACCGTGTTTCGCGGAGAATGCGAACATCGTGGGATCGTTTCCGGCGGCCTCGCTGGGTGAGAGAAATTCGGATAACGAGCCGGGTTCGATGGTACGAACGTGTTAAAAAAGGTTCGCTTCAATATTCTACAAGGAACCAGTTCAAATCAGGACTGGAAGAAAAATTAGACCACCGGCACGTTTTGGCTGAAAGCAGGTTCTGGATCACTATCGGTGTTTTTATTTGGTTATTTTCGGCCTCGGTAACTTGCAGTTTCATAAATTCTTTCAAATTCATTGGGGAGGGAGTATTGTAGCGATGTTTGCAAACTTGAACGTCAAATTTAATAGTCAAATTTTCAAATTACAATGAACTCTCTAAAATTATGGAAGAGACAAAAAAAACCCTGTCTACCATCGTAGGTTGTGACTTAACAAAAAAAAACTCTTATGCTCTATTTTTTTTTTCACATTAATTAAAAGAAAAACTCGAACCATCAAGATTTGAAAAAAACTGCATATACCGGGTGAGTTTTTTAAGCGGAAACTTTCAAATATCTCGGAAAATAAGCCCTCTACGACAAAAATGACCATTATCAAAATTAAATCATTGTGGAGGGGAAATACATTAGTGCTAAAACTAGAACCCCCGCCCCTATTTGTAAGGGGGTGGGGGCAACTTGGAAACTAGGATAGGGACCCCGATTTTTTATTAAACATTCGGATTCTACGGCTAAAAGTACGTAGGATTTCCTTGGAACATTTTTTTCGATTCATAGGCGCTGTAGTAGGCGATATTAAATTTTTTCGATTTTTCCTACAGAGAATATTATGCATACGATTTAGCAATTTATTTGCATTAAAATTAACACAATGTAAATACTTGAAATTAGTTTTAAACAAATTGTATTTCTTAAATTAAAAAAAAAAACTAGTCGTTGTTTCGACCCAATTTAAACGGATTATTATTCAAAATTAAATAACCTTTCATAATTTGTACAATATTCTATGATTTGAAACAAAATAATTTTTTGTTTGAAACAAAAGTGCATTTGTCCTGGTAAAAAACAGCCGATTTCAATCGACGATTACTTTTAACTTTTAGCGTAACACAGGAACAACGACGTGGACTTCTTTTTTTAATTAAATTAAGTGCTTAAAATGATGGCCTTCGACTTCAATGCACTTATTAATCCGCATTTCAAATGAATGTACACAACTAAGAAGCGGGTATTCTGGAATTTCGTCACAAGTATTTATTATTCGCTTAATCATATTCTCACGTGTTGTTGGTACTTGTTGGTATACTTTGTCTTTGAGATAGCCCCACAAAAATAAATCTGGCGAAGTAAGATCTGGTGATCTGGCAGATCAATTTACCGGACCATCTCTACCAATCCAGCGACCATTGAAGTGACGATCAAGTACTTCACGTGCTACCGACGAATAGTGTGCTTGACATCCATCATGTTGAAACCACATATTCTGTCGCAATTCTATGCTCAAGTTTTCAAATAATGTTGGCAGTTCATTTTTCAAAATGTCTCGGTACATTTGACCATTCAATTTGCCTTCAATAATATGGGGGCCAATGAGTTGGTTGCCAATTATTCCACACCACACGTTGACAGTCCAAGGGCGCTGATGTTCAACTTGGCGAAGATAGTGTGAATTTTCAACACTCCACAAGACGATTCATCGGAGAACAATACATAGCGAAAAAAATTGGGAGTTTGCTGTATTTGTTCTACTGCACACTGACAAAATGTTACCCGATTTTCAAAATCAACGCCATATAAACTAATATGAAACGGATGATACTTATTACGTTTCAAAAGTTTGGAAACACTGGTGTTTGATCTCCGGATTCGCTAGCTAGTTCTCGTGTACTTATATGAGGATTATATAAGCTACTGCAGCCAATACAGCAATTTCGTTATTTTCCTCGGTGATTGTTGCTCGATGGGTCTTTTTCTTCGATCGAACACTTCCATCAGCAGTGGATTGTTTGATAGTCCGGTAAAATGAAGCACTTGACCGGATCCTATCCGCAAAACGCGAAGCGTATAGATTGATCGCATTATCAAGACTACGGCTAGCTTCTCCATAAACCAGAACCATTTCAATTTTTTCTTGTACAGGTAAATACTCCATTTTGAATTGTAATAGCCTTACGCAAACAGGTCTTATTGTTTTCGAAATAATCTTTGAACTGAATCGATATTTTTAAAACAAAAAATATCATTTATTTGAAAACAAATTTAGTCGCGTGTTCCTATGCAAAATCTACGCCGTCGTTGTTCCTGTGTTACGCTAAAAGTAGCTTATTTTAAATTTAAGAAATACAATTTGTTTAAAACTAATTTCAAGTATTTAAATTGAAAATGTGTTAATTTTAATGCAAACATATTGCAGAATCGTATGCATAGGAGAAATCGAAACAAATTTAATATCGTCTATTACAGCGCCATCTATCGTGAATCGAAAAAAATGTTCCAAGAAAATCCTACGTACTTTTAGCCGTAGAACCCGAATCTGCAATAAAAATTAGGAGTTCCTATCTTGGTTTCCAAGTTGCCCTCACCCCTCTTTCAAACAGGGGCGGGGGGTCCTAATTTTAGCAATAATGTATTTCCCCTCCAGAATGATTTACTTTTGATAATGGTCATTTTTATCGTACAGGGCTTATTTTCCGAGATATTTGAAAGTTTCAGCTTAAAAAACCCGGTATAGTGTGTAACGATCATTACAACTACAATACAACCATGGAAAGGTTATGAGCCATTTGGGCGATATTCATTAGTGGGCCACTTCTCCTTCAAGCTGCTATAGAGGCATTGGTATATAACAGTTACTGGTGATCGCTATCGTAACATGTTAGAACCATTTCATGTGATCAAATTGGATCATTTTGACCTTAATAACATGACTAGCCTACGCGAACATTTGATTTGACTAGCTCTAAAGTTGAAACTCGGAAATTGACATGAAATTGTATCCTTCTAAATTTGTAAAATTTAATGTTATCTACAATTCAGTATTCTTGTTTCCGGATTTTGTGTTTCAAGTTATGTAATATATATTGCATGGAAGTTCGTGTTCAATCTTGTTTTGGAATTTTCAGTTTGGGTTTGTTGGATTTTCGATGGCAACCCAAACAATTAGAGATTGTGATGGGCTCATAAATGAGTACCAATCCTACTTGTTTCAAGCAAATTCAAGAGCGCAATTGAGATGTTAATGGACGAAAGTGAAATGGTTTGTATCAGGTAAGATAAAAGTTCTGAAATATGGTTTTAAGCTAAATATTACTGGGTTACTTGGGTAACCAAACTAAAATTAACCGGGAATATTTTCTTCAAGATCGGCACATAGAAGTATCGTGACCAAATTTATTTTGACGAATAATCCAAGGAGTACAGTAGTATAGGTCTGAATACTTGAATATAACATTATAAAATCTAGGAAAAGGGAAATCTAGCTCGACCACTGACTCCTAACTCTACATTGTTTATTCCAAGAGCAGGCTGTCAACCATCGCATGGGACTAGATAGACTAAAACATATTTTAATTACTATATTGGGCATCATATCTCTGATGTTCAAATTTGACCGCCAACATTAGACTGTCTGTTTGTTGGAACTCCTAATATCTTCGCAACCTAAATTTTTGGTGCAGCCTAACAACAGACGCGGACAGTTCTATATATTCAAAGCCAAAAAAAAATTGCTAACGTTCTATACTTAAACGGAAATAATTTCATGCGACTCGGATGAAACACAAAAGTCAATGAATTGTACAATTACATCATACTCATGGTGCCTCAGTATTATAAATAAAAAATGTAAATATAAACGAATACCAAATATGGCGCAAATAAATTCAATTCTCCTGATGGTGAATGCTCATCCGTTTACAACACGACTCGGTTATAAGGAAAACGGAAAATGCATGTTCAATTTTAATTGTATTTTATGTAATTTTCAATGAACACAATACAAAAGGCACACAAGCAACAAATTAAATAAAAAAAAAATCACAGAATTTATTGAATGACGATCATCATCGACATGACTTAAGATTATTTTTTTGTTGCTTGCTAAGTGAAGCGCATCAAAACAAGAAAACGCGAAAGGCAACCACAAAAAACAAGTTACCAAGTAAAGAATAAACGAAGATGACTTACAAGGCACGCTTTTAATTCCAATTTCTTAATAATTTTTTTTTGCGCATTTTTTACGAAACATGAATGAAAATTTCCATATTTGGAAAATTGAATTGTTTTTTAATAATAATAATGACGATAATAATAATAATGATAATAATAATGTGCAATTAATAGTCTTAATATGGTAGGTATAATGTCGATATTGCAGTTTGATGCATTATACACGCATTAGATAAATCTTGTGCGATGAAATTTCCGTCGTTTTGTTCGGTGCCATTTATGGAAATTCCACATTTTATTCTATTGTATAACTGTAAAATGAATATGCATTTTAGGTTGATTTACTGTTACCTAATTAAAGATGAAAATACCATTTTTCGCGACAGGATCGCATTTTTTAACAAAAAGATAATAGGTGAGTTTTATATTCACCGATTTACACATGGCAATTGTTCTTGACAGTAATTGTTCTTACAGGCAATTGTTCTTGACAGACTATAGTTATTCCCAAAAAAAACCCAAGCAATTTAATTGAAACCAGCTGAGGTATGTAAAAAACCATAATCCTGAAAGAAAAATAATAAATAAAACGTTTAAATTTAAAAACTTGTCCCAAAAGTTTAAAAAATCACTTAATCGATTTCGACCTGTTAGGAGGTATCAGGAGTTTCTATTCGAGTAGTTTCGTAAAATGTGTTCATTAAGTGTAACGAAATTATAATGATTCTAATTAACCAGAGGTATGCTTCATCCATCTCATCTGCTCTCTGAAACGTCAGCTCTGAACTTCCTATTAAACTAGAATTTTTCAAATCTCAAAACTCCCAAAAAGGAAATTATGACAATAATGATGTTTGTGAAATACATACCAGCAATGATACCAAAAGTTTACACTGTTAAATTTAAAAATATTCCAATTTGATTTTTTTATGGAGTGAAATTGAAACATTTTTAGATAATCTTTAATATTTATATTAGCAAAGTCCCTAATAGTGTTGCTGTAAAGATCAAATAATGTTTTAGCAATTTGTGTCTATTTTCTATATCTCTGATCTTAGAGATGTTTACGGGGTCTTACCTATATGACCGAATAGCTAAATCAAACCTCACGTGCTTGTTGAACAAGATTTAGTTATGATAATTTTTAACTTATCCAGCGTATTTTAAACACTTGTGGTTTTTGATTTCAAAATATTTTCAAATATTATGTTACCGCTCCAAAAATTCAAATTCATCCGAACAAGTGTTAATGGAAAGAAAAAGAACGGGGTGGTTTGGAAATTTATTGTGTATAAGTGTCGATTGTCATAGTTGTTATCACGCAGATTTGACGCTGAATGGAAGAATTTCCTACGATTGTGTATTAATTCGAGAGTACTGAAAATAGACCAATGTACGGAGAAATCACAATAAAAGTATTACAATGGAAAAAACCAATGTAAAATATAAAAATTCGTAAACACGAAAAGTTAATTGTGAGAATGAAATATAGATAAAAAATTTGAAAGAATTGAATTTCGTAGGTTAAGCAGTAATTCGCTAGTACTACAACTACATGGTACTGTCAAATATATATAGACAATATTCCAATGTTGGTGGTTGTGATTCTTACAAATTTCTCATCTATGACCCAAAAATTCAAACTAAGGTAAAAGTCAATTTAAGCTAAATTCGTAATATGGCAAACTGATCGAAAAATCTGTCTTAAAACCGGTTTTTACCGTAGTAAACGATTTACCTTAAATTTGGCATACAGCCTTAATATATAAGGGTCGCACATCATTACACAGATCTTGAAGAATAACACAAATTAAGGTGACGCAACATAGCACTCAAAACTAAAGGTCTGGCACTGCATATTATTTGAAAAAAAAAAACAACAATTTTGCAACCAGCGCTTTAGTTCACAAAACCACCGTTTCGGCGCTAGTAGTAAATTATTCAATTAGAGAATATACACGTGTCGTATATCATTGAAAAAGTCTTGAAGAATGTCAAAAATCTAGCTGCAGGAAACAAAATCAACGAAGAATCAGAAAAATTTTCTTAGTCGTTTTGTGACAAATTTTTTAAATGGAAATTTTATGATTTTCAGTTTTCGTGCATATTTTCCAAGTTGGTAAAATTGTAATTATATTATAAGAATTTTTTGCTTCAGGATAGTTTAAATTTTTTGCTTTACTGGTAAAAAATCAATGTATGAATCCAAATCATCATCCCAATCATCCCAATCACTCAATCCGTTTACAGTTAGCTTGCGAAGTCTGATATTCAAACCTCCTCGCAGACATAGTGATCATTTGATCAATGTGTGAATGGCCCATCGTTTTGGACAAGAGCATCAAACTTTGCCTCTTCCATACTACAGGAAATAAGCCCTGGTCTAGATAGGACAGCATTATATAGACGACGGTGTATGGGTTACTTCATATAACCAACTTGAGCGCTTTTTTGGGGTCATATCTGGTCCAGGGGTCTGGAGCTCTTCGTCCAGTTTTTTAAAAACTTTTGAACGTTGTACTGTGAACCCACCTAAAAAGCACAGTTTGATAAGTGGTGTGAATATCGCTCGCTGATATACCACCTAAGTATGTAATGCGGTGATTGACCGAGACAGTCAGATTGCGGACAATACAGTGGCTTCCCGCTGTATATTGCTGGCACACTTTGGAACTAATATGTATGTGCTGAATTAATATTTTGTGTCTCAGCGAGGATTTCTCTACAATTATTGCATTTCAAAATGCCGACCCGCGAATTCACAAAAAATATAATAATTTTTTTTAATATAATTTTTTTTTATGAATTCGTCATAAAAAAAATTAAAAAATCGTGTTTTGAAAATCGAGATTTTGAAAATCGGGATTTTGAAAATCGGAATTTTGAAAGTTGGGATTTTGAAAGTCGGGATTTTGAAAGTCGGGGTTTTGAAAGTCGGGATTTTGAAAGTGGGGATTTTAAAAGTAGGAATTATTATTTCGGGATTTTGATTCCGGGATTTTGAAAGTAGGGATAACGAGCCCAACCAAAAAAAAAAAAAATTCACTCAAGTTGCTCAGAAAATAGCAAAAAAAAAAATAGCAAATATTTGAAAAAATTTTAAAACGGGAAAGACTTTTTGAAAGGTCGCTCCGATGTAATAAACAACAAGCCATTAGCAATAGTTGAGGAAAATAGCAAGTTTGAATGGAACTTCTTACCTAACTTGAACTCGTTTATGGAATGGAAACAAAGCAGGCTACCATATGATAATACTTTCCAGAAATCTGTGATTCTAGTTACCAATTTAAGCGGAAATTATCATATGAAGAGCGTGAAAACTGTGAATTTATCAATTGTTAAAAAAGAAACTCGGTTTGAACGATTCTTAAATGGGAGTCAAAAATGAGTTTCGTATGTGCTGTTCACAAATAACAAGTGTAAGAGTAATTTAGCTGTCTCTCAACTGATTAGCAGGAACAACGCGTTGTGAATGCCCCTAACATACTGGTGCATACAATTTTAGCGGTTTAATGACAAAATATTAAAAAGTTCATATAAATCATCATATAAAGTATAACAGACACAAACTAATCATATATAAAGGATTACTACTTTTAATACTTCTACTCACCGCTAGAGTATGTTCTCACCGCTAGAGTTTGTTCTTATATTTGGCCGCCTTTTTAAACAAAACTAATGCAAGAAACGCATAACTGAAAAAAACCGATACACGAACCGGTGTTAGCCGAGGCACAATATTAATTCAGCACGTACAAATTAGTTCCAAAGTATGCCACTAATATACAGCGGGGAAGCCACTGCATTGTCAGCAGACTGTCTGGGTCAATCGCCGCATTACCAACTCACCTAATTTCCTTTGCCAGTTGGCTACTAGTAAAAGCAATATCAATCGATTCTTATGGAAGGTGTTCACCTTCTTTTTATTTGCTGAAATGATGTCGAAGTGTGAAAAAGTTTATAGCAGCGTCATGCCTCTGGTGTTAAAATAATTACTATTCTACTCCTCGGTCGATGCATTGAGCTCTCCAGCAATAATTATGGAGTGTTCTCTTGTCTCCACCACAATATTATGGAAAATTTCGTCATACTCTGATTCTTGTAGGGTGCATAACAGCTAAAGAAATATATGCTGGAAGCGACATTTTTCGCAAGCCCATATAGTAGGTTTTCTCGTGTTATCTCGAGATCCACACAATATCTGTGGGCTTTTGAAAGGTCTCGAAACTACGATCCTGTCTGCTGGGTTCCTGCCACAATCACCCCGACCTAACAGGTCTTGAGCTGCTTAACAGTAGATAGAGTTACTTTGTAGAACCTACATTTTCGTGTTTGAATTAGTGCTGCCCTATGTGCTAAGCATCAGTTCAGTACCTTCCCAGTATATGTTTGCTTGGTTGTTCGTTTTCTTCTCTGCAAAGCACGCGTCTCTTTCCTGTTTGTAAAATGACCATGTTTTTTAACACTTTTTGGATACTTGTAATTTTGACTTTCCCAGTAAGATTTTCTCAGGCTTTTATCCTCTGATCCCCGAAAGCTTTAGAGATGGAACTGTTTCGTTAGAGCGCTCCAAATGTCTTCTCCCTGAAATCACCACTAATATTTCATCCAAACCTTTAAAGACAATCCTGTCTTCCTATGTAAGGCTCCAAACATCAGCTTAGTAACGCTTCGTTAGACAATTTGAAGATTAGCTCTTATTTTTGGGTTCTTTGCCTACGAGTCCGACTTTATGACAATTAATGATTTCGGCCTATTCCTTCTTCGGCACTCTCACTTGCCTTTCTTTCTTCTTAGGACAATGTTCTTGTGTAATGTCCTAATCTCTGGCTTTAAACGTATGCGACCCTACCATCAAATTTACTTTTGACGTTTTTACAGTTTGTCTCCGCTTATTTTCGCTCTTGCTTTTTTACTGGCACTTGCGCCCTGGTACTACTTTAGTTTTATCCCCCTCCTCTTCGAAATTGTTGATTGGTTTTCCAACGTACATATTTATACCTAATAACTGAGTAAAAAACATCTGTTTGAGTTTCACTAACTTTTACCGTATTCCTCTCTTCCCTTGAGTTGCTTTACTACTCTGCTCATTTTGACCATACGCTCTTCCACTTTTTATTTAAGGCCATTATAGAAAGCGTTGATCTGCTTAGCATTCCGTTGATCTCCTGTTGGACCTTGTGTTTAACTGTGACGAATCCTTGCAGTTGTAGAATATAATAAGCTTCAATATTAAGCTGCGGCCTTAGATTTATGCAGACAATATCGCCATCTTCATGTCCAGAGGCTGCTGTGAGATTGGGTAGTGATGCCATCTTCTTACGATGTTTCACACTCATCATCGACGATTTATTTGGAGCCTTTTGCATCCTGCCACTCTTTCCGTAGAGTGCTGCCACTTCTTGCTTCGGGGAAACCCTGCTTGTACCTTAACCTTTTACAGGTACACCATTTCTTACAGTCGTCGTAACTGCGCCGTAGTGTTGCTCTCCTAAAACTGTACAGATGGTTCTGCCATTCAAATCTAGAACCGTCTTTCCTGGTCCGCCTGCCTGGTCTGCCTGTATTTTTCAGAAGGAGCTGCTGAAAAAAATTAAGCTGCAGCTTTTGGTAAACGGCACTTCTGATTGCTGGTTTTAGTCCTGTGTTTTTTCTCATCTACCCGCCGTTGAACCGGTGAGGCCGTTTGGCAGTTGGAGACGCGTCCTATCGAGAAATCAGCCGTGTGTGTGTGTGTGTGTAGAGTAACTGTTTGGGGTCAACTTTCAAACCAAAGGTTTCTTGGGGAATGTAGAGATACTAATGGGTTGTAGGGGAAATCGGTGTACTGGAAGTGGCTGCTGCCATATCAGCGTTTTCTTTTTTATGTCTTTTATGAAAAAACTGACTATGAACAAAAAAATATAATTTAAAAATATTTTTAATATAAATTTGCAACAAAACTGAATAAGATGATTATTCAAGAATTTTTGGCAGAAATGACTAAGTGTTGATAAAAATATGTTTTTTTTTTAAATTCGGTCTCTAAAGCCATATATATTATATACGCTACTAGGTGGGCCAAAACTTATTTGACTATACCGTTTTTAAACTGCCGAAGTTCAGTGCACAATTATTTGTTCAGTGCAAAATTTTTTGTTTTGAGTTTTGAAATTGAAAATATTACCAGTGTGAATGTTAAAATAACAACGAGTTGTCAAGCATCAAAACAATTTTTTTCAAATTATTTCAGTGTAATCTATCCACGAGTAAGTACATTTAAATAAAATTACAATGTTTATTACAAAAATTTATAAACTGTGTACCTATATGCATTTATTGAAAAATTTGGTACATTAAATTTAAATATATTTTGTGTTTAAAATTGAGTTTTTAAGGTTAATCAAAAATGTATTACAAATTTATATGGTTTTGGAAATTATTTATTAATTGTTTTGTTTTGAATATCATCTTAATGTGCATGTAGAGACAGATAAGATTGGTGTTAAATTATCAAACACAATTGTGGGGAAATTAATAGTGGCACAAACCATGTTCGTATCCCAAGCAACTGTAACAAAAACATCCAGTGATGTAAACAGATGGAGGAGAATCCAAACAAGTGCATGCAAACCATTGAACAGGCTAGGAACAATCATGGTTGTTAGACGGATTCAGCAGCCTTAAGAGTGGAATATGTATAGTTAATTCTATTTGATTCAATTGAAATTGTACGTATTTTAAAAAACGATGAAGTTAAGTAATTAGGTTATGTAGTAAGAAAATGTGTTTTCGTGTTTTCTTTAAATTCAGCTTTCATTTCGTGAATTCGGCTCACAGTTTTAGTATTACCAGTCAATTTGTAGAGAATATTATACCAGTCAAATTGTAGAGAATGTTGTATGTAGTTACTTGTTTCATGTTAATTGTTTAAGTTAATTTGTATTCCAGATAACACTTGCTAAAGTAGGATCGGTTCGATAACCTACATCTTTGTATCGAAAATTAATTTTTTTGGCTACTATTGTTACGACTGTGCGGTCGCAACCACAATTTTAGTATTTTTCATATTTCCCCTCGGTTGGTGTCTTTACTTTTGTATTTTATATTCCCCTCGGTTTGTGTCTTCTCTTTCGGAGATGTTTGTTTATTGTGCACTGAACGCACTCGCGACGTTTTGTTTTGTACCTCATCGTGTGATGGCGCGAGGGTAAGAAAAAAGACGAGAGAGCGAGACCAATGCGCATCGAGTGTGTGCAAAATAAAACATTCCATAACAATGTTTTTCTTATATGCCTCTCGTTTACATCAATGCGAATTGATGTAAACGAAAAACAGAGAAGAAAAACAATTCTTCTGGAATGTTTTGCGCGTCGGTATTCGGTGTGAGAATTTTTGTGTTAAAGTTCAGTCTGGTTCTGAATTTTGTGTTAAACGGTCAAGTTCTGTATTTTTATATTGTCGTGATAAAGATGATAAAATGGCCGAGTTTTGAAATTTAAAAAGTTCAATTATTTTTCGTAAAAATAAAAAAAAATAAAAATTACATTTGATTTTATATAAAAACATTTTTTTGTTGTGGTTAATTATCAACAATGTAGTGGTGCGAATGTAGTTTATAATAAAAAAATATCCAAAACAATAAATTGAGGTGAATTTTATTTGCGGAGTGGGAAAATTGGCGTTGGTCTAAATACAGACGAGACAATTTTTAAGTTAGGATAAGAACGTGTATTGTTTGGGGCTAGCATTATTTAGCTCACAGTGGAATCCAGTGATATTATTGAATATCTATTTAAAAGTGAAAAATATAATTATTGGGATTCGCTTTGGTGGATACCAACGTTTTCCATAAAAGGATTTGCCATAGAATTTACACGTGGAAAACCGACCGCGATTTATTAATGGTCACCGCATTTTAGACGGGTTGCGTTTTATTATCGGGTGTCACATTTCATCCATTATTCACCATTTTCTTGGTTAACGGCGGAGGACGCCCAACACATATTTACAGTTAAGGCAGTTCGGCTTTAAAGCTGCAACGGTGGAGTGCGGGAACGGGTAGCCAACCGGCTATTCGGTTTTGTTTTTGGTATCGGGGAGAGGCCCCGCAACATAACGGCACTAAGGCCGCAACCCATTTTTGTATCGGGGAGAGGCCCCGCCACGGTAACGGCACCAAGGCCGCAACGGTGCAATTTTTTTTGTTAAGCTAAGGTAAAATTTTTATTTTCTTTTTTTTATATATATATTTTCATTTTTTTTTATTAATTTGATTAAATTGTTGTGTAATCGGGCGCCGGATAACGGTCGTTGGTCGTGCGCTCGGTGCACATTGATCTCGCCTCACACATTTTCTTTCGTTCGTTTATTCATTTGTTTTTTTTTTGAGGGTGTGAGAATGAGCGTGTAATCCTCCTTCGGTGTGGTGTGATGAAGGAGGGACTTCTTTCTTCGTGTCGGCATACGGTGGGTGGTTCCTTGGTGCCCGCATCCGAATCGAAGCCAGTGCTTACCACCGTTTGAGTTCGGACGGATGCACGCACCAAGGCACCTCGCTTCCTTTATAGTTTTTTTGTTTTTTCTAATTATTGGTTCGTTCCTCAGATTCCGGCCGACAAATTTCGGCGGAACTCGGTTATTATTATTTGCGTTTTTCTTTCCCTTTGAACTATCTGTAATCACGGTGTAAGCCAGGAGCCACGCACGCCTCAATCCCCACGACCCTTCGCACTTCTCCCTGAGTTGTAGCCGGCAAAAATCACCGTGGAGGCCTCTGCGTGCGCTTAGTCATATCTGCAGGTTGGCAGTAGCCAGCCTATAACACTATTATCTGTTACTGTTATAGGTTGCACCGAACAAAATATTGTGGTGCCTCTAAGTAATTATCAAATACAAATAGAAATCCGATGATGAGTTTCTTCAAATTTCCAAAATGTTTAGCGAGGTTTCTTCAACATTTTTATATTTAAAAATTTATTTAAGGCTTTATTTTATAACAGAGCTAAACTTTGGATGTCAAGAGTTCTACGGGAAGATTTAGAACCAAAAAACTATGGAGAGAGCCGTTTATGCGTGTTACATTTTAGAGAAGAGGATATCAAGACGAATAAACCTAGATTTCGTTTAAAGTTGAACAGTTTACCCATCAAATTAAAAAAAAAATATTTACAGGTTTGGACTACAATTTAGGGGAAAGATTTAGTCCCATTCCCGATATGGAGGCACCAGTAATTTCAGAAGCAAATATATGGATGCTGCAGGACGACGACACCATGGAAATTGAAATACTAGACAGGTATAATCATTTATTTGAATTTCAATCTTTAAAATATTTTTCCGGTGCCCGTTCTAGTAGCGTTAGTGTTCAGACTCCCGCGGCGATCACTAATGCTACTCCACGTAAGCTTAAATTATGCAAGCGTATTAAGCGTTCACGATATAACTTAAAATTTAAGGAACAACTTCGCCAAAGGTTGCAAATCTGATTTCAAACGTGCAAATCTTCATATATGCACAAGCTAACAAAAAGATAAGATTCACTTCAGAATTTAAAAACTATTGCTTAGCTATTTATATCTGTAGTCCAAAAGTATATAAGAATTTACGTGTAGATTTTGATTTACCCATTCAGAAGGATATCTTAATTAAGATGGTTTACAATTTTTTTTTGGAAAAATTCGCCAGCAGGGAGATTCTTCCAATCCAACACCTATTCAGCTTTTTAGAGCCTTTAAAAAATGTTTCTGTTCTCATTTTTTAAATGTTTTAAATTTTAGAAATTGTGCCCACTGATAGATCTGTCGTTGCGAATTCTCGAGGATTTCTTAATTTCACCTGGCCCTCGGTTGACAATAAACCACAAAAATTATTCTGCGTCCGTTTCCGATGCATTAACCTATTTCTCACGTTTCATTTTAAAGAAGTGCATGAAATCCACAATAATTGTAGCCTTTGTAGATCTCAAATTACTTTAGATATAAATGAACAAAACAGATTTGTTCATTATAAAGCATTTGTCCATTATAATAGGCCAACTAGAACAAGTGTTTCTAGAAAATATTGGATCAGTCGAAAACAGTAATATTTCGTATAATATTTATTGCAGCATGGAGGAGCTAGACATTTCGTGCGATTGTCCAGATTTCCCAGTAGACTTTTTATTGAAGTATTTAATTAGAACGCGATTATACTACTATGTAATGTTTTACAATATTAAAGAGAAGTAAGTGTTAGATTAGGTTTAAGAATTATAAATTATTTCAATTGACTAACAATTAGTATGTGGTCTTTTCTGTGATATTTAATTATGTACCTCTTTTGGATTCTCTAATTGTGATTTTTATTTTCTGCGGAATGAAGACCATTTAATAAAATTTTAATTTTCAGATTTTTTATTGAATTTATTGATATTTTTTGAATGAATTGTATGAAATTATGTAATGTTTAAAATATTGTTCAATGAATTTTGTTATTTATAATTTTATTTTACAAATAGATAGTTATAAGATTTTGTATTATTATTATTTTTTTTCAAACAATTACAACAAATATACAGGGTCAAGGGTCTCTGTGTTGTGGTTGTTTTTTTTTTTGTAAACTGTTTTTGCATATGATGAATACCTACCTGAATTACGATGTATTTTGCTCGTCAAAAGTTGTAATTCTGTAACCATACATCGGTAGCACTCTGATGCATTTGAATTGATAAATCTGTAATAATATAGTTTTATAAGAATTTTAATAGCAGTTATAATAAATGAACTTTTTACAGTACATACTTACATATCTACAATCTTTCTTTCTTTTACTTATTTGACCAGAGGTTTGAGTTTGTGTAAGTATATCGTCCTATTGAATTTAAATAACCACATCATTTGGATTCAAGTTCGAACCTTAAATTATGGTATATCAATCACACCTTTAAAAATTCACAATCACTCCATTGTTCAAATATTCTGGATAATTGGTAAGATTTTAATAATTGCAAGGCCGCACACAACAACTTGAATACTTACGACGCTCATCGTCAATTCATCGTATTTTCTAAATCGGCCTGTTGACAAGAAATTAATGTAAAATACTCATTAGGTTGGTTTAGCCGAATATGTCATGTTCCGCACGCCTTGTAAAAAATTTCTTCTGCTTATTTTCATCACTAGAATAGCATAGACTCAGAAGAAAAAATTGAATTGGTGAAGAACACTCACGAAGTGTAATTCTGGTTCCGAGTGAGCAGCCGCCCGTTCCGACTACACTGTGCTTGAATTGCAAACTTTTTTTTTATGACAAGCTGGGCACCCAGGGGGTAAACCTAATTCGAGTACGCTGAATTCAAAGGTGCTAGTCCCATTTCAAAGTTAGTCCCCAATTTTGAGATCGCTTTCGACATGTTTTGGGTCTTACTCAAAATATACCTTCATTTTAACGTTGATAGCTCTTGAACCATAAAGATTTTTGTTATGCTTTCTTTAGCAAAGTTGTTGCGCCATCTAAGACAAACAACTTTGCCAAACATATCAAAACCAAACAACTACATCTACATTTTTTTGATTTTCATTTCGATGAAAACACTTTTTTATCACTTTTTATCATTTTGTTGAATTTAAATCGATTAAAATCGATCGAATAAACATTGCATCGACAAATATAGATTCAATAGAAACTATTTAAAAGAAAATTAAATCGATTCAGTGGATTGTATAGTGATTTTTTCAAAAAAAATTTCCTAAAAATTAACATTTTTCTTTTCTTTGACAAAAGAATGGCTTTCTTGATTGAATAATGGAGCAGTGATATTTGATGGTTGATATATTGATGCACATGTTTCTCCGGTTTCCGCAGATTTAAATGTTGGTGGCAAATATACTTAAGAAGGTTTGATCTTTCCGGAACAGGAATTTCATCTGAATGTGGCATCGGTAGTTCGGAATTTGTCGTTGCAGTGTATGTCAAAGAACCAATTTTTTTTCTGTTTGCACCGAGAATATAATTCATGCACGCATAACATTGAACTGGTCTTTATGGATCTTTCCATATCATCGGAACACCAAATAACATTGCGACTTCAGGGTTTCATCACTTATTTTGCGGTGATTCCTCATAAATGTAAATTTTCCACACACATAACAAAAGCACTTGAGTTTAAAACACCTATCCATATTATTTATTTCACCAGATTTCACAAGACGATTTTCACTTTATTTTTTGTATTCTTTTGTCACTTTATATATTTAAATGAAAAACTTTTTATTTTTAATTTTATATTGTAGTTTTTAGTTCTTACATATTGTGCCAATTTGTGCCAAAATGGGGTAGATACTCGATCCGCAAGCAAGCAAGCAATTTGCTAGACAAAATTCTGACTACTTCATCAAATTTACAAAGGTAATTTAAATTTCAAATTATATTTTCAATACGCTTTTTGTTATTTTTGTGCGATTGCTCAGTAGAACAACACAAAATTTGCTGAAGCCGTAAAGTTTACTGTAATATCGCAAAAATAAACAAAAATTGTATGAAAAATGTATTTTGAAATTTAAATTTTTTTTGTAAAATTAAGTAGTCAGGATTTTGGCTAGCAAATTGCTTGCTTGCTAGCGAATCGAGTATCTACCTCAATAAGTCGTTAATTTTAATAAGTTGATTTTATCGTTACGTAAATTGTTGGTGTTTTTGTTTTTGTATATTTTTAAGGTGTGAATTCTGGGCGCAATTTGACTCATGACTCATGAGAAATTTGTATACGTACAGTATACAAATATCTCATGAGTCAAACTGTGTCCAAAATATACCAAGATCTTCTAACCTGTCTAATTTGGCCCTTTTAGATTCTGTGTAAAATGGTTACATTTTTATTGAATTTAGTGTACCTATGATTTCAGTTTTTATGTGTTGTGTGAAACTTAATTTTATTTACTCTTATTAATATTTGGTTATGTCATTGATGTGTTCTTTGTAATTTGAAATGAGCGTCCTATTGATCTCAAATTATATTTAGACTAACTTGTGTATGCGGATCTCAGCACTGCTGGATCCATGTTTCTCTAGACGGCAAGGTAGGAGCCGGAGTCTTCTGTGAGAAGCTTTTGCCAAAACTGACAAGACCCTGCCTTTTTTGGGGAACATGCGAGAACGTGCGGGTCTACAGACGAATGACTTTGTAGAAGTTGCATGGACGAAGAGGATAAAGAGAGTTCAGATAACTTCCTATGCTCGTGTGCAGCACTATCATACAGAAGGCATAGGTATTTGGGCGTGTACAGTATGGCCAGCCTTTCAGATCTCGCTGACTGTGGAGTGCGAGAAATTTTGCACTATGTAATTAGCTATAGGAATGGTTTTGAACAGGGATAAATGGAAAATAGGTTCCTGTGGTATCACAACGGGCCACCACTGGTTTAAGTGTGCGGAAGCAGCCCCTCCAACCTAATCTAACCTAACCTTGGCCTAAGTAAAACGCACATATATAGTGGATGTTGTTTATCAGTCTTGATATGTTCTGCAAAATTGTTGTTGGTCTTGACTTGCACAACATTGCTGAAGAAAGCAAAACGAAAATTCCAATAAAATCCGCTGAATCGATTTAATTTTCTTTTAAATAGTTTCTATTGAATCTATATTTGTCGATGCTATGTTTATTCGATCGATTTTAATCGAACAAAATGATCAAAAGTGATAAAAAAAGTGTTTTTCGTCGAAATGAAAATCAAAAAAAATGTAGATGTGGTTTTTCGGTCTAGATATGTTCGCATAACAAAAATCTTAATGGTTCAAGAGCTATCAACGTTAAAATGAAGGTATATTTTGAGTAAGAGGTAAGAGCCAAAACATGTCGAAAGCGATATCTCAAAAATGGGGACTAACTTTGAAATGGGACTAGCACCATTGAATTCAGCGTATTCGAATTAGGTTAACCCCCTGGGTGCCCAGCTTGTCATAATTTTCAACTAGCACAGTGCTATGGGTTAGAGATAGGTTATTTATAGACCAGGATGAGGACTTGTACCACAGAATATTTTATAATATATGCTTGTACTTTAAACAAAACGATCCGTGAGTATCGATTACATTTTGCATAGTAACTTACATGACGTAATCATAATTTTTATTTATTAGCTTTGGATAACAGGCTCCGAAGTGTTTTGCGTTCGATTTGTGCCGTGAACACAAAGCTAATTTTGTCCAGTTCGATATCTTCTGGCAGTAACGTGTCCATAATATAAGTAGCTATTTTGCGAGCAAATTTAATCCAGATTCTCCTATGTGTGGTATTTAATGGGATGTGGTATAATTTGCCGTAGTGATTGAGCCGAGTTAATGAAATTTGAAGTACCGCCCGGTGCCAAAATACTCCAGCATGTGCCGCAGATGGAAGCTTAAAATCGTCTTACTAAATTATTAATTAAATTTTCAAACTATAATGTATTAAATCGCGAACAGTTTTGGAAATTTTCTAATGTCAAATTGTTTTACAATTAAGAAAGAATAAATTAGTACACTGTTATGATTTTTGATCGATTTGGATTTTTTTTTCAAATTTTAATGCCACTATACTTTTTTTAACTAACACCACTATACCCTTTCCATACAAATCAAGCATAAAAACAACGGTCAAAATGAAACTTAATATGTAAGATTTTTCCATAAATTGCGAGATCTTTATGAAAAAAGGGTGAAATAGATTTGGCCTTTTTGATTTTCAGAAATTTAAGTGGAAATGGCGAATTTTGATTACAAAGAATGTTTTACAATAAATCTTTGCTAACTTTTATTTTCCGCTTTAGAGTTCGAGTGTGGTCTACTCGAAATTTACGTACTTTCGTGGAAAAAGAAATTCGGATGCTGGGCACAAAATCTAGTCTACTTCTATTGAAGTAATGCCACACTTAATTTTAATTTGTTGTTGTTTATAAGGAAGATTCAGACAAACTTCATTCGGCTGCCAAAATGGCAATGCAATTGTAAAGTAGAAGCAGGAGGCTGAACTGAAAATAAATACTTTTTTTCTTCCACCGTTGGTCTGTTTAAAGCAAGCAAATTCGAAACTAGTGATAAAGAAAAAAACAAAAAAAAGACAAATAAAAAATCAAAATTAAGTAAAAATTAAATTAAATGAAACGCAAATCGAGTCTAGCTGAAGAATCTACTAACAGATAAAATTTGATGTCTGCAACAGATCGTCGCTTACTGTGAGACTTTAAGACTGCGGTCCAATTCGTGACTTATTTTGTGGATACTAATTTATTTGAAAGTCTATAATATGCCTCTTGTCGGCTAGACTTATTGTAGACTTGTTTGACTTTTATGCGAGGCTTGCGCCCAAACTGGTAACTCATCAAACTAATTCTAACAAATTTCCAATAAGTCTATTCGACAGGCGACTTGTTGTATACTTTCAAATAAGTCTCCACAATATAAGTCATGAATTGGACCGCAGCCTAACCACAAATATTATATTAAATCAGATATGAAAACAACAAGTAAAAGTTCGGTAGTTCAATATTTAAGTTTTAAGGAAACGTATTAAAGGAAACAAAAAAATAAAAATTGTCTCGGATAAAAGCTTCTCACACATAACACGACAATTATTCGATCAAAATAAAATTAGAGTGTTTCTTATTATTTTTCGTTTGTCTTAATGCAACAGAGCAAGATCCACAAAACACGTTTTATACCAAAAAAACAAAAAAATTAAAATATCCAATCAGCCGTGCTACACGTAGTCTCATAAGACTGGTTTCACCTTCCTTTCTTCCCCCTTTTACCTACAAAATGCCATTTTAGCTGCGACATTAAATTTTTCGGGGAATCTGAAATGAAAAAATAGAAATGAAAATAAAAAAATTTAAGGCCATTTTTGAGATGTAAATTTTTGTTTAAATTTTATTTTCAACAGAACAGAATAAAACAATACAAAAAAATTTTTGTAATTTAATATATATATAAATATAAAATAATGTTTTAAATTAACAATAAAAATCTATTGCGACGTAGTTTGAAACCAGAAACTAAAATCTCGTGCAGCTTGGGTGAATGGTGCATTCCACACGAGGTTTCTGGTAACTTGGTAACTTTTTTGTTTCTTTCCCCTTTAGCAATAAAACCGGTTTTATCTGCGCCGCAATTTTTTAATTTTTTATGTAAAGGGGAAACAAACGAAGAAGTTGCCAAGCTACCAGAAACCTCGTGTGGAATGCACCAATAGGATACAGCATTAACGGGACTTTATGTTTGTATCACAATGTAAGCCATAGTGATAAATGTATTTTCGTTTAATCATTTCTGAAAGTAAATTCATTTGCTATCTGTGAACGTGGTTGCTTCTACGAGAATGAAAAATATCTACATTATTGCGTTGAAACTATTCATACTAGAGCAAAATAATTTTTGGGATAAGTAAACCATTGATGCCACACGGGGTATCACAGAAGCCGTATTTTTCTTCGTTTCTTTCTCCATTTACTTATGATACGGGTTTTAATTGCGACTTAAACAAATTTTCGGTGCAACCACACTAACACAAACATAAATGAAATAAACAATATTTCAAGGCCATTTTTGACTCATTTTAGTTTAAATTTTATTTTCGAGAGAGCAGAACAAAGTAAAATAAAAGACACATACATACACAATATCTATTACCAACTAGTCGGCCTTGAAAAAATAATAAAAAAACCAAAAATCTCGT
This sequence comes from Nephrotoma flavescens, assembly GCA_932526605.1. Taxonomy (NCBI): domain Eukaryota; kingdom Metazoa; phylum Arthropoda; class Insecta; order Diptera; family Tipulidae; genus Nephrotoma; species Nephrotoma flavescens. Next base: position 142,258,993 of record OW052222.1, read on the forward strand.
GTGGAATGGGGCAATCGTTTTGTAATTTTTTCGTGTTGTTCTCACAGAATTTTTATTATATGTATTTATAATCGATTCTGTTATATTATTTGAGTTCATATTTTAAGATAAAAACGAGATGAGTGTTGAGATAAGTGTTTATTGTTAACAGTGTTGGATAGTTTGCCGTTATGTCTTTAAATTTTTGTAGTTTTGGTGGAAAATATATAGTTTGTGGACGAAATAAGAGAAGTGATGAAAATTGTAGATTATTTAGTTTCCCTAAAAAGGATTTTGAGCGGTTTCAAAATTGGGCTATAAATTGTAATCTAGATATTGCATGTTTCGGTAAAACAAAAAAAAACGACAAATGCAGAAAACCAAAATTTATAAACTTACTCAGTGCGTCAAACCAAAAAAGTTGTTAACGAGAATAATAATTACGAATCAACCTATGTCAACAATAATGAATTCGTTCCATCAACGAGCAAAACAATTTAACCATTACCAATGCATATAAAGTTGTTCGAACTTATCATTGTCGTAAAGGTAAAAGATTAGCATTGCAATCTCTTAATATCGATGTTAACTCCGTTTCAGAATTTGTTAATAGTGAGAATAGTTGCGGCCATTGTGTTAGAAATGAAAAAAAAAACCTTTATTTTATTGACGAAAAAATACTGCATTGAGCATTAAATGCAAAACTTTAGAATAACAGAACAAACTTTTTAAAAATAAAATTCGCTCGTTTACTTTAACCCTTTCAACACTGAAGAAGTTCTGTCAACATCATACTAAAAATATATTTGAAAACTTCGTATTGTAAGCATCTAAATTTTTTTTAGTATTTATCAGAACTTCTTTAGGACCTTATGTCCCTACAGGGCTGAAAGGGATAAACAATATGATTGTGCAATTTATTTTATGATTTTTTGTATTACTTAGTTGACGACATTATAAAAAAAAATCGTGTTGAAAGAAAAAAAGTACTCGGACTTAAAACGAAAGACAATAATCGATGATTTAACTTATGTTAAAAAAAATTCAAAAGAATTTTGTAAAATGGTTTTAGAAAAAACGAGTCAAAATGCTAAATATTCGGACAAATAACGAAACTTAGCTCAGGAGTATTGAGTTTAGGTCTCATTCGGCTTATCAATTTCTTCGAAACTCTCTAAAATTATACAATTACCATCCACAAGATTGATCAATAATTGGCATATCTTAAACCAATTGCAACCCGGTTTAACATTCAACTTTTACAAAATATACCGCTAGTAAGATGGGAGATATGCCAGTACGAAGTCTACTGATTTAAGACTACGATTTAAAATATTATGCAAGTACGATGAGATAGTAGGATTAGTTGATTTAGGTATTGATGATAGGCTTCCTATTCCAGCGAAATATATTTGTTTATTTATGGCAAGAGGCATCTTTAGTTCCGACAAATTTGTAATTTGCGATTTTACTACGGAGAGTCCGATATCTGGTCAAAAATTAAAGAAACTAATTATAAAAAACGTGGAAATTTGTCAACAATTTGGTATTAAACTTTGAGGTGTTTTGGTTTTTTTTGTATCGAATTTTTTGTATCGATGGACTGCTTCAAACTATTTTGGGTGTAACAGAAATGACTAGAGTACTATGTAAAGCAGAGTTAGTGGTATCATTTATTTTGATGTCAAAATTACAAACGGATGCTGTAGACAATTTTCGCAAGTAAGATCAAGATGAGGAAATAATTTCAATCCAACGGTCTATGATTTTAATTTTATTATAGCAAAAATCATGTCAAACAAAATGATTTTTCATACTTCCAATGTAAATTACGAACCAGGGGGACATAGTAAAAACGCTCTGTAATAACCATCAATGCTCGAGTCAATATGTTGAAGAAAATGATAATCGATGTTTAGAAAAACCAACTAACGACAAAGAAGATTTCTCAGACTCGGACCTAAACGAAATTGCGTTTGTTGACAGTTTTATCAACGAAAACCAACAAATTAAGTTACCAGCTTTACGATATTTTCTTGAGTATGTCATTTTCAAAATATTTAAAAAATCAGCCGTAATGGTCTATGCCTATCATCATAATATTTAATTAAATGCAAGAATTATCTTAATCCCTCGATGGAATAAATGCGAAATATTGTAATTGGTTTACAGGGAGCTGCAAATAACACAAAGAAAGTGGTCTTAAATTTTTGTTGTTGGTATTAATTCGCAACAATTGTAATTGGCAGTTACAGAAATTCAAAGACGAGGACAAACAAAATTCTAAGCGTAAACTAAAAATTTTAAGCGGCTGAAAATTGAATTGTTAAATGAAATATATTAAAGATAAAACTGAAATAAACTGATTAAATTCAATGATGTTTCCAACATTTAATTTTTTAAATTTTTATTTTCAATCTTACATACCTGGTCTCTTACATACCGACGGTGTTCAAATTTATTACATAGATAGTGCACCATGTCTTATCGATATCAAATGAGATCGTATACGATACTGGCGTCCCATTAATAATTCATTTATCATACACAAACTGAAGGGCCCATACACTTATGAGTATATCGCGCCAATGTCATCAAAAAGCTGATCTTAAGATTGTTTCTTTAGATAGTGGACATCATGTTGTAACGAAATCAAGAAAGATCGGTGACGGCATTTTAGGTTTCTGACGACCATAAATATAAATACGAATTTAATTCATCCATGAAGATCCCTCCATTTACAAATATTGGGTTATAGCGCTAATTGTAACATACGGGTGGCCTTGGGGTTTTTTCATGAGTATAGTGGACATGATTCCTTATGACACCAAATGAAATTGTTCACAACACTTTAGGTTCCATGGAACCATCCATTTAAATTTAAAATTAATAGTTTAAATTAAATGGTCCGTCCCAGGATCCTATAGCGCCAATCGGACTTGTACTATTTTTTCGGTATTGGACATCATGTCGTGTAGAAATCAGAAAATACTGCAGTGAGTTCGAAGGTAGGTGTATTATTATATAAGCTTTCTTACCAGAAATGAATAAAATTACACCAAACTTAGTTCTATTAAATTTGAAACCGGTAAGAACCGGGTTTAAAACTATTCGTTTCAGTAAAGTTTTCATTCTATCCGATTTACCCTTTATTCAAAATTACATCTAGAGCTCATTTTAAAATCCTTTTTTTAACATGTAAACAGAGTTTTATCGCTATCACTATAGTTAAGAAATAGTTTAAATTTATTTAAAATGACAATATTACACTCGAAACACTCGAAAATCCCTTCTCTAATTTTTTTATCGTTCGAGTCAATTTTCTTCAAATGGGGACTCCATCTGAGAATCATCTGAACAAAACTTTCCGAATTTAAAACTCATGATAATCGATTCTTAGCACTCGAAAACCCCCTCATACATTTTTATCAAAAATCGTTCGAAGAGATCAAAAACATTAAATAATTTTTCCGACCCCAATCACGCCAATCTCGAACTAGAAAACCCTTAACATCGCAATTGTTATTAGTATCGTTCAAATCGAAAAACACTTAGCAAATGGTCTCGAGATGACCTCTAAACGAATTTCTTGAAATCAGAATCCATCGCAATTGGGCGCAAGCGGCCTCAGGCTACACCAAAATCATTTAGGGCGGAAGAATAAGTGCACTAAGCTCGTAACATTAATTAGATAGTGAATCCTGCAATTCAATATTGTTACTCATAACAACGAAGATTTTCAAAAGACGAGAAATATACATGTCATCGTAACGCAGCCAGCACCAAATTCCTGAATATGATGAAACATAACGCCGTACATCTAATTAACGCAAAACGCAAGACCCAACGCGAAGCAACTTTTTGCTATATGTAGTAACATCAAGCCACAAATTGCAACATCACGCAACATGATACATATATCAACATGGTTCAACATCAGAGGACTCCTAAATGAATTTTCTGGAAATCATAACTCCTGCAATCGTTTCCTTGCAATCGAAACCCCTGTTTGCTAAAGTTTATCAAAATCGTTCAAGCCAAACAAAATATTAAAAGAAGACGCCAAGCCCATTTGAACCCATTAAAACATTTCATTCATTAAAACACCCCTATCACCGCAATTTTTAACAAAATTGTTTAAGCCGTAAAATATTAAAACCAGGCCCAGCCAAATAACCCACTAAACGAATTTCCCGATCAGGCTAAAAATAATGGAATTCGGCCCCCCACCGGATAGCCTCTAAATGAATTTTCCTCGAAATCCTTGCTTAACATATTTCATAAAAAAAATCGAAAAAACCCCACCTTAACATGTTTCATAAAAATGGCGTAAGCTTAAAAAAATAATGAAAGTGATCCGGGGTTCACTGGACAACCCTCTCAAATCAGGATCGATCGCCAGAACCCTCGTATTTGAACTTACTCTCAACTAGAGTTATTTTTATTAAAATCGCGACAGCCAAAAAAAAAAAATTAAAAACGGGACCCGGGCTCAAACCGCATAACTTTCACAACGATTTTTTCCGAACTCATGACCCATCTCACTCGATTCTTGGTACTCGAAAAACCTTCCTCAAAAATTTTCATGAAAATCGTTTGAGCTTAGAAAAAAATAAGAAAAATGGATCCGGGTCCCACTGGAGGACTCCTTAAGCGAACTTTCCTGAAACCAAGTCCCATCGCAATTGATTTTTGGTACTCGAAATGTACTTATATACAATTAATCCTCGTGCACGTGTAAAAACTATTTACCATACATACGTACAGAAAATTGTAATACAGTGTGTGAATGGTTTAAGCAAGGTCAAGAACCATTTAATTTATAACATTTACAAAAGTTTTGAAAAAGTTTTCTTTAGTTGCAAGTGATTACATAGATGGATAGGAGTTTAGCTTTATTGTTTGTGCTTTAAGTTAATAAGCTCCAAGCTGTAGAGATAAGGAGGCAAGTTGTAAATGTTCACCCATGGAAATCATCGCAGGGCAAAGCGCAAAAATCTACGTTGTACAGCGTTAATTCCTCGTATGTGCACTTGGTACGAGGACCAAACCTGGGGGCCTATTATGAAATATTTCCGATTTCGTAAAATTCGATCCGTCGCGAAAATTCGTATTATGAAATTTTTTTGCTTTCGTAAAATTCGAAAATCGTAAATCCGCCTTATTATGAACCAAAAAAAAAAAATCGAAATCGTATTTTACGAAAATCAAATGTCAAAATTCGACTGCTCAATAGGTGACGAATATCGTATTGACGAAAGCATTAGTGTGTATACTTTTTATTTGTTTATTAAAATAAAATACTTTAAACAACTTTTACTACTTTTACTATTTTTTAAAATGTAAGTTACTCAATTATTTTATAAAAATTGAGTTGTTAAATTACTTATAATTTATTTGAAACTTATTTATTGTATTTTTTATAGGTCATTTACCAATGGACGCCAATTTGACATTTTAGTTTCTTTCATGAAAAAAATGTTGGCATAGCCAAAAATTTTTTAAATGTACCAGAATACAAAGAGACTACCCAACATTTGTGGACTGAAATTACCAGTGAATTAAATGCAGTCGGTCCACCTGAAAAATCTGTTGATGGCTGGAAAAAAGTAAGGTTGTGTCAGTGTGTAAATATGTGTTGCCGGTAAGACTAAAATGCCATTACTCTTATAGGTGAAAGATTTTAAATATTCCGTCAAAAATAAAATTCGAACCAACAAAAAATGTTTAACTGGAACAGGAGGGGGTCCATGTAAAATAAAAAAAATTAGCCAACTGGAAGAGAGGGTTGATCGGTTACTTGATATAACCGGAGAAGTCGAAGGCCTCAAAGCCAAAATTTTTGGTTGTAAAATTCCTGAAGCCGCCATAAATATAAATGACAACGAATCGATCACAACACAAGAGTTTGAAGCGGAAATTCTTCATGAATTGAATCCTGATGAATTTCCAATTATAAATGATATGCCCCCTGCCAGCTCTAGCCAAAATATTGTCAATAATGAACCATTACCATCAACAAACAATAGAAACGTAAATCCTGTAACCCAATCAAAACGCAAGCCGAAGGAAACAGCAAAAATGCTCTTAAAACGACAAGTAGAATTACAAGGAAAACACCAGAAAAACGTCAAAAAATTTAAAGAGAATACTGAAAAGCACCAAAAAGATATGATCAACGTCCAAAAAGAAATAAGGAACACAATAAAAGATTCATTAAAATTCCAAAAAGAAAAATGGATGTCAAAACAAAAATTTTTAATCGAAAAAAATATGTTAAAATCGGAACTGTTAGAATTAAAAAGAAAAGAATTGGAGTTAAAGGAAGAAGAACTAAATAAAAGAAATTAATTTTATTTTATATTTCAAAAAAATTACTTTTTATCCAATTTTTAATAATAATAATGAATTTGAAGTTTATAAACCATCTTTTATTGAATCCCGAATCCTTCTGGCTTCTTCCGCTAAATTATCCGACATCACTTCTAGATTGGCATTTGTGTTCATATTACCTTCTGGTTCAATTTCGTTTTCGTCTATCGGCACGTTATACCTAACACACAAGTTATGAAGCATGCAGCACACATTAATGATTTGTGCGGTTTTCTCAGGCGAATAATGTAATTCCCGTGAATGTAACAAACATCGCCAACGTCCCTTTAGTATACCAAAAACGCGTTCTACAATTGAACGAATTTTGGCATGAATCTTGTTGAAAAGAGCCTCATTGGACCCTTCAGTGGTCTTCCGGTATGGTGTCATCATCCATGGTTCTAGAGTATACCCGGAATCCCCTAAATAATATATAACCACTTAGTATGTAATTTACATAATATCATCATAATAGTATTACTTAATAACCAAGACGTGTTATCCCCTGCTCTCCAATTTTGTTCCATAACAATCCTGTTATTGCTTGCATTTCATATGGCTGAGTCGTGGGAGCAGCCTCCGTAACGGCAGTCAACTGATGTTATTTCCATTTTCCAGTCGCAAGTCTATACATAAAAACAAATTATTGAATTTATTTTGTTAAATTAACTATTAAGCGATTAGCATTACCATCATTACGTTTAAACTATGAGCACCCTTTCTATTAAAAAAATGAGTGAGTCCATTAGTACTCTCAAGAAGATGTGTAAACATGGCGTGTGTATAGTACGTGGGTACAGTTTACTTTGAAGGAAGAAGGAATGCAATTTTACTAACCAGAGTTTTTCATTTGTTTATTATCGTTTAATTGGTCTATTACTCTTTCGGTATAATCGAAGCAATTGGATTTTGGTAGCTAAAATAAGATATATTATATACTGTCGACTCTAACTTTAAAAATTTTCGTTGAAAAACTGCACAATATGGTCGTCCCTTATCTAGTAGTAAATATATTTCGATCTGAGTGCATGTGCAAATCGAATTCGTCTCGCAGGAAGTTTATAAGTGGTTCAGCTTGAGGAACAGCAGCATTAATATTGAAATCCCCGCTCATAATCACCGGCAAAAGATGATAGTCTCGTTGGAGAATTTTTGAAATTCTTTAGGATATGGGGCAAGGACGAAATGTATGAGCTTCATTATGTCTTCGAAAGATTTATTCGGCGAGGTTAATACAACTACAGAAAGCATCTTATTCCCATTGAGAAGCTGAAGTTCAGCCGTATATATATCATCAATGAGTTGTGTTGTTACACTCATACCAATTGTTTGTCCAACGATGATTTCTTTATGCGAGGTGACTGTATGGTATGAGTATTCTATTTGAATTTTTATATATTGTTACTCCGGCAGCTCACTCACCGTCTCTCTTGAACTGAACGCAGATCTGGAAAAGCAAGAAAATTGAGCATCCTTGCGTGACTGTGTCAGTTAGGTCGAGGTGATGTGTATGACCTAAGACTCTGACAGTTCAATGTTAAAAACCAGACGTCATTATTATCTCGCACAAAATTCGAAATTACAACGGATAAAGCGGATTTGTGGTGAGGCGCGATAGCTAATTTTGAAGAAGACCCATTGAGGTCCCATTTTTACGTCCATGGTAGACGACATGATCATCGATAGCCAACGTGATGAACAGTCCTTCGAGACTCGTTACTCGTGCTAAAGCAATATACACAATTTGTTAACTGTGTCTTTTATCGTAAGAGTATATACTGACTATCTCGTTGTAGGTACCACCGTGTGATGCATGAATTGTGGTGGCACATGAAGGTACGACGCTTTACATTAATTGTTGTTTATGCTTAACATTAATTGTTGTTTCGATTAACAGTTGAGCTTTTTCTAGAAATGGGCACCAAACATCGGTCGATATTCGTTTTCTGCGCCCATCCAGCTTCAAGCCACCTGACCTTCTTGCCAACTTGTGAATTTGAACCGAAATCCATCCAGAGTCGTTTGACATTTTTTACTGTCGACGTTTTCATCGTTCTCGTTGTCCTGGTTAGGATGCCTATGCATTCGATATACTTTAGACAGCCCATAGTTCCATTCGCCAGTCCATTTGTTACATCAATATTGGTTTTGAAAAAGTACGGCAAATTATTTGTGTCCACTATGCTCATTTTATGGATCTTTTGACGGAATTGCTACTCCGGCAGCCCACTGACCATCTCTATTGAACTGAAAACAGCACTCAAACGAAGGAATATTAACAAGTTCGTCATTGCGCAGCCAGGTCTCGAAAACCAAATGAATTGAGCATACCTGCGTGACTGTGACCTGAGACTCTGGCAGTTCAATATTAAAAACGAGATGTCATTATAACCCCATTCAGTAGAAGACATTATCATTGATAGCCGACGTGATGAACAGCGCCTTAGAGACTCGTCACTCGTGATAAAGCAATATACAGCAGTTGTTGACTGTGTTTTTAATCGTATGAGTATGCAATTTCGTAATCGTAATTCGTATTTCGTATCGTAATTTTTTTTTGATTTTTCTGATCGATGGAAATGTCGATGGTTTCTATTTCATTTAATTAATTTTTTCATTTTCCCTACTATTATACATATACATAAAAGCATGCCATGTATAGTAAAAATTGTTTTTGTTGAGTTTCTTGCTTTTTTTTCAAACGAAGTAGGTATACGTCATTTCCGTTCGTTTCATTTACAAGTTTACTCTAATACAAAAAATTTTGGTAGGCGCGCGTAAAGATGTTTACACATCAAAAATGGTGCTCATTTTTGGCTGGCCTTATTATATTTATATGTGTGCCATCGACACAGCCTATAACTCCTGGAAAGCCCGTTTTATTCAAAAAGTATTCCTTTGATCTGAATTTTTCATCCTCCGAAATATTAAAGTTAATATATTTTTCACACATTGTTGATTCCAAAACATTTAATGTTTCACTCAATACCATCGATACTGTAGATTGAGCCATGCCAATCAGATAATCTTGCCCCACTCCTTGCTGGTATGAACCTTCAGCTAGAAATCGAAGCGTGCTTGCAAGTTTTAGAATCGGAGTAATTGCATCCTTATTTTTAGTCGGCTTAAAATAAGATTCGGTTTCTCTCAAAATAATATTGAAGACGTCTTTGTTAACTCGAAACAGTTTAATAAATCTGAAATAATTGTAATTATTAAAAAAAATTATAATAAAAAAATTGTAATTATCGTTTGGTACCTTTTATTCGGCATGTCGAGAGGATTAGAAGTCATACGCAGGCGTTTCCTTTGTATATAACCCGGCGTTACTTGATCATCGGAATCACTATCGCTCGAGTGAACAAAAAGCCAATTGTGTCCATTATATCGAGACACACTATTAACACAATTATTAAATGAAACTATTTGAATTTAATTAACTTATATATATATATATATATATATATATATATATATATATATATATATATATATATATATATATATATATATATATATATAATTAACTCAATATATTATAAACACAAGAATAAACACAACAATAAAGAAAAAATGACGTTTGTTTTTACTATGACAGTTACTCAAAAGTAATGTCAAATGTGGAATGAAGTTTGTAACGTTTTAAATTTTAACTAAAACAACACAAAATAGCATACTTCATGGTCTTAAATTTTACGACCATAAAAAAAATTTCATAATAGGAATATCCGCGGCGGATCGAATTTACGATTTCGTATTTTACGAAATCGGGAAAAATTTCATAATAGCCCCCCTGAGTAGCATACTCGAGCAAAGTCCGAACAAATGTCATATACTGCAGAAGCATGATATTGTAATCTGTAGAAACCGTCAGACATCACCTCAACCGTTTAGTCATCTCTGACTAAAATGTGGCATCAAGTTAATCGGATCAGTAGTTTGCAGTAGTTTGCAGTTTGGTAAACAATACACACCCCTCCTCTCACCATCGAAACTTAGCAGCAGACTACGTTTTAAATTAAAACTCATTTACCTATGATTTTTAGATTTGCGTTTGCGCAATTTGCGTGCGCACCGTGCAATCACTCTACAATGTAAATAAATAAAAATCTTGACCTCATCGATTATGACCATAGACAAAATTTGTATTTCTTAATATTATAAATCAACAATGTTTTGTATTTTCAATCAATAAGAACAACAAATATGTATCTTGATATATTGCATGTGTATATCCAGACAAACTGGACAGGTAAATTGTCATATCAAATTCAAAACACTTAGACATATTCTAGAGAAAATAATTTTTTATTATTGCAATATAATATTTATTATGAAAACATATATTAAACATGTTTCTAGACAAGAAAAACGGGACAAAATACATAAAAAAAATAAATAAATAAATCGCGGTTTTTTTTCAATTGATTAATAAAAAAAATCAACAGCAACACTACGCTTACAGAATTTAAAAAAGAAAACTTAAGACCGAACAGCACTGAGACAAAGTGTCTGTGTATGTATAAATATTTTAGTTACTACCATGGTTTGGTAATTCCTTGTAGACGGTCTTAAGCAATGTAAAATATGACCATGATGCACTTAAAATTCGGCTAAAGCTTTGCATTGACACCACCCAAAATTGGAGCGCTGTTAGCGCAACCGCTCGCTGAGAACGTTGCATGATGTACACGACCATTTTACGACACATTAAATCAGTTTCATACCATTTACTGCAGTACGCACTTACCGCAAGCTGAGTACTCTGTATAATGAATATATGCAAAAAAGAAAAAAATGTAAAATTAACATTATTTTAATATCGAATTGATATTTTCTCGCGCAATTACATTTTCCACCAATTGTTCGCCATAGTAGCACAGCATAAATAATTCGATCAAGAAACACAGCAGGAACAATGAATATTTTACTAAATTGTAACCGGACATTGCCTGCAGAATAAAAATAGTAGAATTGTGTAACAAAATGGTGATGCGATTAAAATACATACCGTTACTTGAAACCCCGTTAAACAAATAACAAGAGAACTTGCAAAAAAATTTATAAAAATTACGTCACTAAACCCGGTCTCGAGGTATTTTTTAAATCTGCGAATAAAAGCCAAAATTATGTTACATATTTTTGTGTTTTGAACAAAATGGTGGCATTACTCACTCGATCAGTATACTGTGTTGCTGTATACAGCTTCGTAACGTCTCTATATCCTTTTGATCGGTTTGGACGAAACTATTAACACGATTTTGTAGCAGTTTAAAATGCATACATAAATGGGCTACCGGTATGCAATATAAGCAATCAAAACCCTATACAGATAAAATATATAATTAAACTAATATAAATTAATTAGTACTTTAAATGACATACCATATTCCCAAGCACCAAAATATAGCCAGAGGCCACATGAAACGAGTACATGAAGTAATATAAATCACCAGCAAATTGATCAAATGGAAACCAAATATTATATGGCGTCTGGCGAATTTCTATATTTAACACTTTGCTCTTGTAAATCATTTCGGGTATCGGTAAAAAATTAAAACACGACACCATAAACACGTTGATGAGGGCAAACGTTGTGGTGACATAAATACACGAGCCCATATACCCCTCAACAATATCCTTTTCAACTTGGGTCGCAACTTTATGCGGCCAATACAATTTTAATTTTGCGACCAGTTCGGCGAACATGTTTCGCCGCCGTGTCGATATAAACATTTTAGTCGTACCAATCGTACAATAAAGGACGCACGGTAATTGTGCGGTGAAGTCGAGCAAGGAGAATCCATATTCGTATAGAACGACAAGCAGATAGATAGCTTGACCGAGTGTCGTATAAAATAAAACAAAAAACGAAATGATGAACGGTACATTTTTCCAGATGTATTCTAACCACGAGCTTGGATTAAATTCATCAACGCGGCGGATACCGACCGATTGCATTAGCATATCAGCCACGCGGAATGTTTTACGAAATGTTACTTTTTCGATCTCCATGACTAACAAAAGTGGTGTGAACGGTGTTATGTAAAATTTCTTCAATTTATATAGTCACGCGTATATGGACTGGATTTTCTATATATGTGGTACGCCCACCCGCAACAAACTTTAAGAAAACTAACTTTTCTTTTGTGTTTTCTTTTTGTTTTGTTTACACAAAGTAAATTTGTTATCAAACTTTATACCCAAAAATTATAGCGATTTCGATTTATTTATTTATGAATTCGAAAAGTTGGTCGTTCGCTTGTCAAAAAATAAAATCCGTTCAGCAGAATTTTTATTCATATACGCGGTGGTAAAAGGCATTTAGTTATAAGATCTACTTTTGATTTGCTATCAGATTTACATTTATAATTTGGAACTAAAAAAATATTTTGAAACGAGTTGTTAATACCGCGCGATATTTATTTTAAAAATTTTATTTGGCATCTATTTGATTGCGTGACGTATACAACATGTATATGATTTGCTATCTTATATAATATTTCAAACTCGTTATATAAATTAGATAATCGGGAGCTGCTAAACTGGGATAACTAGTTTCATGTTGGTGGAGGTCATTTCAAATTTGTGACATCACGCAAATTACTAATACTTCGAAGAGTATGCTATATGTAGTCAATTTTAACAAATTGTTTGTTGGTTTAGATCTAACTATTGTATATGATATTAGGATCATTAAGCTGCCGATTGTTATGTAAATTTAACAATTAAAATAAAAATTCTGGGCCAATCTATTACATCTACATAATTTCATACTCTCGTAAACACTAATCAATTTCTTAGCTCACTTAAGTAGTCTATATAACTAAGTCACACTCGCGGTTTATACCACTTAATCTAGCTTAAGTTTCTTAACCTTCACATAATTTAAGCCGTGTAGCATTGTTACATAATTTAACAAACGTTAACTTTGGTCCAATATCAACACCTCAGTTTTATTGTGTGAAGTATGCCACTTAAAACTGAATGATACATCGTTTTCAATTAATTATACACTTAATAGATTTACCTTCATACTATAGTTTTAGGATTTAAACTCAATATAAAATTCATTGTTCTTTTAACTAATAACAATCGTTTAATTAAGACGATAGTATTTAAAGAGTAATTTAGTCTCAGTACTTTTCCCTTTTTATATTTCCTTTCCATATTCCTCTTCACATGGAATGCTCCAGCCGTTCGCCAACACGACTTATCGTCCACCTGATCCTCTTAACAATTTTGTAGAGACCTTTCACCGTTGTGCATCGATATATCTGTCTTTCGGCTTCCTAAAAGTGTACAGTCACGCTAAATCATCTCATCGAAAATCAGCGTATCTCCCGTTCTATTGTTGTTTCTCAAATGAAGTTTAAGATGGTGGTATTTGGCAGCGTTGATGGACGCCCATTATTAGACTACTCAATACGTCTGCATAATCAGTACTGCAAACTTGACATACCAATTTCATTACATCTCTTTCTAGATCTTACAGGCTCTCTCCACATTGTTGTCGTTAGCTTTGGAGTTGTATTTTGCACAATTCTCTAACGTGTGACTGCTCATATCTGGGTCCTAACTCAATCATAACCCGGTCACAGCTCCTTTTCGTTGCGGATTGAGTTTGCAAGTCAACTGCTAAGCCGGCACTATTCACTCTTAAATTACAACTGTGTCTGCATGACAATATGCTTGCGTCTATATACTTACCCATCGCTGTTCGAAAGGTTACACAATTGCTTTCGTTATTTCCATATACCCCTCCACATTGAATGCTTTTCTAAAATCCAGTTCCCGACATATTGGAGGAATACTTGATGTGGTAATCAATACATGCTAAAAAAACCGCTCAATAAAATTAATGACTCTGACTAGATTCGAATCGGTGACCTTAAAAGCTTCTGAATTACCCGTGTTGCATTATTTATATATTTTCAAAATAAAATTTATTGTGCCTTCACAATTTTCAAATCCAGGGTATGCCGCAATAGTCCCGCTGCAGCGCTTTTGCTCAATGTTTATACGGCAGTTTTAACATTCATTTTATTTTATAGTTGGCTAAGTACATTCCTAAATAACGAAATTGCTTTTTAATATACGCCCGCTTTATTTCTTCTCTTCTTCTTCCCATTTTAGTAGAAGGTTTGACTATTTATCATTAAAAATATTCTCGGAATATGCCTAAGTTATACGCTTGCTCGTCAAAAGACGATCCTATAATTGAGGAACTTCGGACGTTCTATTTGCAAGGTCCAATGCACTAAGGCTGTTAACCAGGAAATATGCAATGGGTGTATTTCAACTTTAACGCTGCTTTAAAAACCTCTTCATCTTTAGCCATCGTGGAATTTCTTCTGTTACCTTTACCTTGGAGAGCAAACATTGTACGTATTGGCATGCTAAAGGGCCATAATTGTTTATTGAGTGTTAAAGCAAAAATCCGCAGCTGTAGTGGATACTTCGCATTGGCTCTCTGTAACAATATTTTGACATTGTCAATAATATTCGGGATGTGGGTTTTTCATCTTCTTTATTAAATTTTACTATAAAGTGAGAATATCGTTTTTTCTTTATGTGATAATTTTTCTTTATTTATTTTATTTTTTAGTTTATACTGGTTTCAAGAGTTCCCTCTTCGTCAGCTAGTTACTCTATTCTCTGAGAGTTCTCTCTTCGTCAGCTATTTATTATATTCTCTGAGAATAGAGTAAATAGCTGACGAAGAGAGGACTCTCGAAACTAGTATTAGTTTAAACTAATAAAAATAAGTAAAAAAAAGACGGTAAAGGTTCGGAGCCGAACTCTATAAGCATTTTTGTTGCCTATAAAATAAAAGAAAATAGCTTTTCCACAAAAATAAACACAAACCACCACACCTAATTACCACCCGCACCCACTATCTAATTCAAACCCCAAAACCACCCGCACCACCCTATACCGCACCACCCTATACCGCACCACCCATAGTATCACCCTTTAACACCTCCATACCTACTTGCACACACACACGCCACCCACAAAAACCTTCATCCACCAAATCCCAAATTCCTACACCAAACCCAAAACGCCTCATCTTACTCCCTCCACCTCCCATACCACCACTCCTACCACTCCCATAACCACACCACCCACACAAACCCACATCCAGACGAGATATGTTTTTATTTCCCATTCACAAGCTCTATGAAACCAAAATAGAATAAAAAAGTAAAAAAAAAAATCTATCAATTTTAAGGAGGAGGGTTAACAAAACCTTAAATATCTCCGAACACCCTAAACACAGAAATGTCCAAATCAATAGAGATCATTTCCATGAATTGTTTGAACTTTAAGTGAAAAAAATTAAGTTGATATCTCCATCCGTTCTTAAGTTATCGTGCACACAGACGGACAGACGGCAAACCGAAACCATATAGCATTTTTTTTAAACAAAAATGCTTAAAAAATTATCACGTAAAGAAAAAACGATATTCTCACTTTATAGTAAAATTTAAAAATTAAATTGGAAACATTTTTCGACCTCTAGACTAAAGAATCGGTTGTTCAGAGGTATTTGGTTAACACCTCCTTCAGTCCGTGTCACTTTTCACAGATCTCGGGCTACGTTTTCTTTTAGATTGAAGAGTGATATACATATATACCTATCCATTCCCGTTTGTACTAGGTTATTTTCACACTGACTACGTGTTACTACTACATGTTCGTAACTACCTCTGTTTATATTTTATTCCCCTCGATTTGTGTCTGTGCTTAATCGGTTGGGAGGTTTGTGTCTTTGCTTCAGGTAATTGATTGTTTTGGTTTTTGTACACCCTTTCTGTAATAACGCGACGGTAAGAAGAAATAAAAATTGAGAGCGAGACCAATATGCATCGAGTGTGTGCAAAGCAAAATGCTCTGGAATGTTTTTTCTTATACGCTTCTCGTTTACATCAATGCGAATTGATGTAAACGAAAAAGAGAGAACAAAGAAAATTTTTCTAGAACGTTTTGCGCGTTGTTATTACGGTGCGAGAATTTGTTTTTTGGTTAGTCTAGTTTTGGCTTTTTGAACGATTAGTCGAATTTACATTGTTACGCGTAAATTGAGTTCGAGATTTTGGTTTGTTAAACATTTAATAAAATGTAAAACACCAAAATTAATTTTTGTCTTATATAAAACAAACTTGTTTTGAAGTGTTAAAAGTCAAGTTCGGGTTTGGTTTAAAACCGAAAATTTGGACAATTTGGTTAACAGAGTTCCACTAATTCATACATATCATTTTCGGTACCACAAAATCAAGTTTGTGTATTAGAGGAACAACATTTGTGCTGTGTATCAAAACTTTTTGCTGTTAACGTTTGTTGTATGCCTACATCGCCTATATACATATATGAAGGTTACTTATGTCACATAGTTGTTTTTTATTCATCTGTGTACAATTTTGAAGCATCAGGTAAAGTGAAGTGTTGCAACCAATATCGGAGAAGACACTGCACCGGGTGGCCAACCATAAGGCCACTTAAGTTCGGTCATCCGCGGCGTGGACGACCTTTTTGTTACTGTTATTCAAGACACCGTAACGGGTGGCCCAACGGGGCATTTAATTTGTACAACAGTCGTGTTAGCATTTCGGTCGGGCTCGCACAGCGGCAGGGTGAATAGCGGTGGTAGAGTATACGGGTGGCTAGTTGAGGCCACTCCAATTTTTGGTATCGGAGAGAGGGCCCGCAACTAACGGAAGCCAACCGGTTATTCGTTTATTTGGGAGCGGGGAACGGCATAACCAAGCCGCAATGGTCCGGGGCGGCGGCCCTGTGGCATGACGACCGCCCAAGGTCGCACCAGTAAAGGTACGATTTTTATATTATTATTTTTTTCTTATATATCTTGAATATTTGAGTTGTAAATTTTACTTTTTACTTTTCTTTTGTTTTTTCTTAATTAATTAATAAAATAAAAAAATGAATTCTTAATTTTCCGGTATGGGTATGATGAGGGGGGGAATTCCCTTCCTGTGTCGGCGTAGGGTTGGTGGTCCCTTGGTGCCCGCATCCGAAATCGAAACCGGTGCCTGGCATAGTTTGAGTTCGGACGGATGCGCGCACCAAGGCACCTCTCTTCCGTTATAATTTTTTTTATTTTTTTGCTGTTCCTTCATCAGGTTCTGGCCGACAAATTTCGGCGGAACTCGGGTTATGATTATTTATAATTTGCGTTTTTTTTTATTTAAATCTCTGTAATCACGGTGTAAGCCAGGAGCCATGCAAGCCTCAAACCTGAGTTGTAGCCAGCGGATAAATCACCGTGGAGGCCTCTGCATGCGCTTAGTGAAATTTGCAGGATGGCAGTAGCCATCCTGTAACACACGGTACTAGAGTTCGTCGCACTGAGTTCATTACTATTGTTTCCGTTCTGCATTGTTAAATTTGCTGATAAATTAATTTCTTCATCGCGGTTTTGATTTTGATTTTTAAACTGCGGTATAATTAATTCTGTCGAAGAAGCACTTTTAATCATTGGTATAGGTGTTTTCTTCGAGTAGTGTTGAACTTTGCCCACTTGGTTTACACTTGCACTTGCAATATTTATATTTTCTACATGAAACTGGTTCAAGTTTGTTGTATAGTGTTCGGCGTTCGATGTTCGAAGAAGTCTTTTTTGGACAAAAAACTCCCATCATATTTACATCATCGCACCGTGTGTATTTAATTGTAAAACCATTCACACAATTGAAAAAAAAAGATATAACAAAATAAAAAGCCCTAACACTGCACTTTTTATTTTACGTCCGAACCTCACGACAGTAAAATTAAAACTTCTTAACATAATTTACATTTTATTATTTTAACACTAATTGGTAAACTTGCTGATGGTAAAATATTCTTTTCTGTATTTTTTTAGGCGTATTTTTGCAACTTTTCACAATACACTTCATTTTACTAGTCTGTAATTTTTATTATCAAATAATGTACAATACTACTACATAAACTACTAACTATTTTATAATGTTTTTATTATTTTAATGTATTTTAATTAAGTTTAATTAAGTCATACAAAAACAAAAACTCATTTGGGGAGTTCTTATTTTGAGATATGAGTAAACCACATGCATTTTTTATATAACCACTTGTTAACGCCGAATAAATAATTTAATTTATAAACAAAAACGTCATATGACGTTTAATGTCAAACACGCAGGTTCAAGAGTGTGTGCTATCGAAATAAGATAGAAATATTTGGTTGCAGCCAGTATTGCAGATGTTCTATGTTATTTCGATAGTACATACTCTTGAACGCTAGAGTCGTGGTAGAAATGTAATATAATTTTTTTTGTACTCTTGTTCTTTCGACTGCTGTCAAGCAATCATCGATTTTATAAAAAAAAAAAAATATCAATAATAACTATAATAAAAGTTGTTGTTTGATTTTCCGGCTTTGTTCGTTTTGGGGAAATCAAAGAAGTATTTTTAAACCAATTGAAGATAAATAACTTATTTATTGGTCCTTCAAACCGGATGCACGAGACGACGCCATCATTCATTAAGGAGCACATGGTAAATATTGTGCACATCCAATAAACATAGCCTCGTTTCGTGAAACGTCCTGCGAACATTCAAGCATACAGTTCACATCATCGCAAATTGATTCTTCGTTGCCAGGTGGTCAGCCTCATGGTACATATTACTGTACAATTAACATATCGCATAGAACATCAATACTTCGTTTGTGATACATCATACGACCATACAGGCCTCATTATTCGGGTCACATTATCGTGAATTTTTTCGTCGTTGCCAGGTGGTCAAGTTCGTGTTATATGTCATCGTATATAGTACTCAACCTCGTGATCATCATCCGGATCAAACATCGCATTAAGGTGTGATTATCATCGGCTCATCGCACACTCAGTTGCATCCAAGTGTGCAAACATTAAAATATCGCATCATAACGTGCCTAATAATCATCAAGTCCATTAATCCGAATCAGCACTGCAACATTACTACGGTACAACAGGACCATCGAAATTTTCGTGCGCAGACCAGTAGCAGCTGGTTCTACATTTATCCGTGCATCCATCCAGTTTAACTACTTCCTTTGGAGAATTTGAGTCAATCATTGGGACTAAACCAACATCAACAGTGATCATCAGGTTCATGTAAGTTAGTTAAGCTACGTATATTTGTACATTTATAGTTAAGTTAATATTAGTAGTTATTAAATTCAATTTATTGTTAACATTTCAAGCATTCGTGAGCTTGAAGTGTTGAGTGGTTATTGCCGTGATCCATATAGCCTGTGTTATCAAAATTCCCTCGATTCGCCTTCAATATGGCCGAAGACGCTACTAACCTCGAATTGTTTAAAAAACAGCGCGCCGCGTTTAAGGGCCAGGTGACTTATTTTAAGAACCAGTGTAGTTTAGCTTCTACGTTAGGATCATTTTAGTCGTGATTACGAAGGATTCAGTTGGTATATGATAAATACAACACGGTGCAGTTGAAAATAGAGGCCCTTGATGGTTCCACGGGAAGTGACCGTGATACGTTTGAAGATGACTACGGCAGTTTAGAGTCAACCTTGATAAACAAAGTACATGAACTAAAAAGATCTGATGAAAGTTCGACTACATTCCAAAACTCATCGATGCATGAGGCTTCGTCTGGTGATGTAGTATCTATAAGAATTCGGTTACCGGAACTGACTCTTCCTTTGTTCAATGGTCAAGAGTCAGAGTGGTTTGGCGCTTCGTGATATATTTGTTGAAGTCGCCTGGAAGGCTATCTTTGACAAATAGAACAACGACATAGCTGTCCAAAAGTTCCATATGCGAGAACTCTATGATGTTAAAGGTCCTACAGAGAATTCGGTCAAATCGCTTCAATTATTCGTCGACTAGATAGTAAAACATTATAATGCATTAAAGTCACTTAAGGTTAAAATTGATGAATGGGACCTTATGTTAACCCATCATTTAACACAGAAATTAGATAATGCCGCGCGTATCGCAGTTATCAAAGGTTCAACTTCAACTAGTGTTATTTCTTTCGCGGAATTTATAAATATACTTAGGACTCGTTACTTCAATCATTAAATTTCAGCATTTCGCAGCCATCTTCGAGGCCATCTAGGGAACCAAGGCGAATAGCTTCGACAAGCTTCAGAACATCTTCGTTAGTGTCTAGTACGTCCAATTGTGCATATTGTATGGAATTACACCTCATAACACATTGTCCATTATTCAATAGTGAGAAATTAACGCCAAAGATGCGTTTTCAATTCATAAAGGAAAATCGACTATGCGTCAACTGCCTCACGGAGAGTAATCAAGTACGAGACTGCATGAAAGAGCCGTGTACTATATGCTCGTTGTACCATCATGTGAAGCTCCACTTTAGAGATTACCGTCCAGCCCAGGCATCACGGGTTGCACATTCAAATAAGCCACCCACACCAAGCAATGAAGGAATGATCATTACTAACATCAATAAATCAGCGAACGTTCATGTCAATAATGCGGATAAAACCCCATCGTCATCGCCGACCAGTACGTCCAATCCAGGTGCACCATCGTCGTCTAGATCATCGCCTAGACAAGGAATTATTATGATCGGTACAGCACTCGTCAATGCGACGACTTCAAATGGTAGTGGGTCGCATATGAATTTCATTACAGCCGATGCGTGAAATTGTTTAAGGGCTAAAAGATATTCCACTTTTAAAACTATTGCGGGCATTGGTGGTAAGGAGTCAGTTATCAAGCACAGAATATATCTCACCATATCATAGCGAGTCTCAAATTACAACGTTGAACTCGAATTTTATATACTTCCTAAGATCACGCAAGATCTACCCGCAACGCGCCTGAACTTAGAACCCACTTCGTTACCAGCTAATATACAATTAGCTGATCCATATTTTTATGTACCCGATCGCATCGACTTGTTACTGGGAATTGAAATATATAATCAATTATTTTCAGGTGATTCTGTTATAATCTGCAAAGAAATGCCACCGTTGTACAATTCCGAATTAGGTTACGTCGTCTGCGGAAAGGCTATGGACAACTTTAAGTTAAAATCAACTGAACGCCATGCCGCGCTATGTAGTATGCAAACTCTTGAAACCCCGTTGAAATAGTTCTGGGAGATGGATACCATTGTGGTTAAAAACACATACTCATCAGAAGAGAAACTATGCGAAGAGCATTATTGTAAAGCTGTGAGTAGATTATCAGATGGACGCTACTCCGT
Source organism: Nephrotoma flavescens (assembly GCA_932526605.1). Taxonomy (NCBI): domain Eukaryota; kingdom Metazoa; phylum Arthropoda; class Insecta; order Diptera; family Tipulidae; genus Nephrotoma; species Nephrotoma flavescens. The sequence continues at coordinate 142,280,578 of OW052222.1, forward strand.
AGCACTGCCAGTCAAACCTAATATAGGTGAATTAGGTTCATCGCATTTATCAGCTCGTCGACAATTCCTGTCACTCGAGAAACGTCTTCGCTCCAAGGTAGAACTGTATCAAGAATACAGAAAATTCATGGCAGAATATATTAATTTAGGTCATATAGTTCCAGTTACGGATGTAAATGACTCTCAAAATTATTACATGCCACATCACTACGTGCTCAAGGATAATAGCACAACTATCAAGCTTCGAGTCGTCTTCAATGCCTCATCAAAAACATCATCACAGTTATCGTTGAACGATTGTTTTATGGTCGGACCAACCATACAAGAGAATCTATTTTCTATAGTGCTTCGGTTCCGTAAACATATATATGCGTTCTGTCAACAGAAGTCCGCCAACTTAGTCCTGATCTGACAAATCTATAAACGCGTAACTCTTCATTATCTGGGCTCAGCCAAACGAACAATTTCAACCAAGAGATATTCTATCAATTTTCATCATTCAAAAAGTTATTACGTGTTGTAGCTTACATGCTTCGATTTTATAATAATACTAAAAATAAAGCTCATCGCGAATTAAATTCCTCTAGATAACTTCGACCTTGTGAGATCGACAATGCATTGAATCTATTGGTAAGATTAGTCCAAACAAATTACTTCGGAGAAGAAATCAAATGTCTTAAAACCAATCAACCTATACCACACAAAAGCTCATTACGTTCTATATCTCCTTTTCTAGATGCTAATGGAATGCTAAGAGTCGTGAGCCGCCTCGATAATGCCTCGTTACCATATAACCATAAACATCCAATATTGCTTCCAGGAATTGTTGAAACACAAACACTCCTCTACAATCTCCCATCAATCGTTCAATGTATTGGATAATCGGAGGGCGAAATCTTTGTACGACTATAGTCAAGCAGTGCATGAGATGTTTCCACGCTCGTCGTCACACCAGGAACTATATTATGGGTGATCTACCGACCGACCGAGTGACAGAATCAACGCGACCATTCATAATCGTAGGAGTTGACTTTTGCGGTCCATTCTTCATCAAAAAAACTGTCAGATCCAAACTAAACATCAAAGTGTACGTATCTTTATTTGTTTGCTTCACGACTAAGGCAGTTTATCTAGAGATAGTAATGAATCTATCGACAGAATCGTTCATCGCGGAATGTGCACGAAAATCTATTCGGACAACGCTACCAATTTTGTTGGAGCTCGTTCCGAACTTCGTGAGTTATCGAACCTATTTTTGTCTCAACCTTTTCAGACAAGTCACGCCAATACTGTGCCTCGCATCACATTGAGTGGCTTACCATTCCACCCCGGTCGCCACATTTTGGGGGTTTATGGGAATATGCCATCAAAAGCGCTAAATACCATATGAAAGAGTCGTTGGAACATCGTCATTTACAACGGAGGAATTTTATACACTAATATCGCAGATCGAGGTGATTTTAAATTCTCGGCCACTAACATCCTTATCCAGCGACCCATCGGACCTAAACGCGTTGTCGCCTGGTCATTTTCTTATCGGGTCGCCACCATCATTGCTCGACCTACACATAAATAAACTGTCCAGATTTCAGCTAATTCAACAATTGCAAGCTTTCTGGAATCGATGGAAAGCAGAATATCTGACTGAACTGCAACGTAGATATAAGTGGCAAACTGGCCAGCACAAACTCCACGTCGGAGAGTTGGTGTTTCTTCATGATGATAATTTACCGCCCATGAAATGGAGTGTCGGACGAATTGTTGAAACACATCCAGGTAGAGACGGTATCGTACGGGTAGTAAGTATAAAGACTTCGCAATCACTTCTGAAACGGGCCGTAAATCGTATCAGTGTTGTGCCAATCAATGACGACGCGTAACACCATATACTCATCCACTCAATATGTACTTCAATAATACACGTTTGTTTCAGATTGTAATTAAAATTATTTTGTGGATATATTTCTATTCGAGGAAACTAACAGGCACGCAAGCCATTACTTTATCTATCAGTTTAAAGTACACAGACTTTAAGGCCGCGGGTATTTTAACGCCGAATTACTAATTTAATTTATAAACAAAAACGTCATATGACGTTTAATGCCAAACACGCAGGTTCAAGAGTGTGTGCTATCGAAATAAGATAGAAATATTTGGTTGCAGCCAGTATTGCAGATGTTCTATGTTATTTCGATAGTACATAATCTTGAACGCTAGAGTCGTGGTAGAAATGTAATATAATTTTTTTTGTACTCTTGTTCTTTCGACTGCTGTCAAGCAATCATCGATTTTATAAAAAATGTTCGTTTTGGGGAAATCAAAGAAGTATTTTTAAACCAATTGAAGATAAATATCTTATTTACCACTGACTTGTGACAGATGAAATAGCAAATTTTATATGGGTTAAATCTTGACACCCTTTCTACAGTATATAATTCTATGCACTTTTGTTTATTGGAAATTTTCAAATATTACTATGAAAGTTCAATTTTTCAGTGTTTTTTTAAATTTAAGAACTTTTGGAATACAGTGTATATTTTGGGCCACACTGCGATGGCTAACGGTAACGAGGGCGATAAATAACGTTTGCCATACACATCATACAGATTTCTTCCAAAAAATGAAGAAATGTTTAATATGAAATTTGATAAGGCCTCACTAAAAACAGTAAGAATACATAAAAACCATGCAGAGTCATTTGATAAATACTGTTCAAACTCCATCCATTCTTGTAGCGTTAATTCTGCATACTCGTATGTACTGGCCAAAAAATATCGAAGCAGCTGGAACGTCGATTTTTTATTTTACAAAGTAAAATTTGGTACATTATTCGACCACCTAAAATACTTGGAAAAGTTGCGTACAAAACGGCCACAGCCACACAGAACTTGAACAGAGCTGTATTATAAAAAAAAAATAATAATAATAATAAAATGTGTGTACTTGACGGGTGGTTAAAATTAATGTATGCGCGCATGTGTATACAGATTAACATTTTGCTTCTCTTTAATTTTCATCATTAGACTCAAAACATATACACGTACTCGTATACACATAGTAACCGTATTAATTCAATCAACAAACACGTATCGATAACAATAAACAAACACGATTTTATTGAATGTGGTAAATACTCGTATAATACGTACGCCGGTACGATCCGATATATAATTACGCATCCATAAATACGAGTCACACGCTCTTTCGATGTTCGAATCAAAAATAATAAATTGTGAATGACACATTTTGAAAATTTTATACCACCTAATTTTTATTTAATTTTTCCAAAACAAAAAAAAAATCAAATTAAAAGAGAATAATTTTCAATTTAATTTCAGTTTTTGTTTTATTTATTTCATGTCTGGACAATTGTTTTCGCACATAATTAAATTTAATTTTGGTTTCGCGTTTTATTTATGATTTTTTTTTGTTACTGTGTGTTTCTTTATTTTAATTTGTTAAATAAAAAAAAAATTATTGATTTTTATTATTATTATTTCTTAAAACACTCTACAGAAAAAAAAATAAAAGAACGAGCGCAGGCGCGCATGCACATTAAACTTAAATTAATTACGTATAATTTGAGATGCACATTACGACGGTTTAATATGTCTGTGACTACGTGACGACGCCATTTTGTTCAGTTCTCTCTTTTTCTTTTATGTATAAATATTAAAATATGACATTTACCATAAAACGGAAATTACCATGCAATTTTGTATTCGTTGCAATATTATTTATAGGCATTGCGGGTTGACGAGTTCAATGCTTAGATACGGTGTCGAGACAAAACCGTTGCAATTCCTGCTCATACGTGCACACGGTAACACCAAATCAATATTAATAGTAATTGATTATGTGTCAATTATTAAATTAAAAATGGTGTAATTAAATTGTTGCGGCAGCAGTGCGACAAAAAATTCCGCTTATAATTAAGAAACAATTAAATTGCCACTAATATCTAATAAAATTCTAAATTAGTATGTATATACACACGGAAGTTAATTAACGGTAATTTATGCGTATGAGCGCGTATATATGTATACATAAAATAATTTGTGTAAAACTATATCATTATTTTTAAGTGTCACTGTAAAAATGCTATCTTGTGGAAAATACAATGCGGTTTTATTAAAAACAAATATTTTTTTTTTTGTTAACAATAATATTTGAATAGTTACTGTTATCGCATTATTTGATGACGTCTTTATAGCGCATATATACGTAATCATCATTTAATTCCGTTAACTAAACCTATACTTTGTAATGTTTATTTTATCGGGAAATTATTAAAAAATAATTAAGAAAAAACAAGAAAAAGAAAATTATTGTATTTTTGGTTGAAGAAAAGAAAAAAAAATTAACGAAAATTTTAAATATTTAGATTAGAATTGATGTCTGAGCGAGTGTTTGAATACCGGAAATTTATGACCTTCATGTGTAGTTCTATTTATTTATATGACAGTTTTACGTGCTTCGTGTGTGTGTGCGGTTTTGTTTAGTTTTGTGATATGATAAATCATAGATTTGACGCCTAAACGCGAGAAGTGAGAAAGACGTATGTATATGTAATCGGTTTGGAACAGATGTCATTTTTTCGATTGTGACCTATCTACTACGCTTGGCATTGTTTTGGCTTGTGGAGACGATTATCTTGGCATTAAATGTTACGGATTTGTAACACTCGTTTGAGCAACAGATTTATCTAATGCTACATGTGCTTTTGTTTCAGACGTCATTATTCGTTTAAGGAATTCAGTAGTGACTTTTATAGAAAACTAGGGGCTCTGTGATTCAATTCTGCTACCGTTTCATCTCATACTACTGCTTTGCTGTTTATGATACACATGTACTATGAAATCTTATACTATGAAATCTCCTAACGGTAATTTAAAGCAAGAAAATGAAAATAAATATTATCGTCGATTTGAAAAGCGAGTAGCCCGGGTATCGGAAAAGCTCAAGCCTTTATCTATTTCACGTAAAACAACAGTAACCGTAGCGATGCTGATCGAAACTAGTTACAAATTATTGTTTAACCCTATGACCCGTTTGATGAATTGAAAAGCAGCTAAGTAAGCATTTAATTGGTATTGTCGAGGCGATGAAAGAGCATGTCAAATCAGAGAAGTGTATATCGGAAGTATTAGAAAAACAAACGGCACCCGATCGGGATATTCTGAAAAAAATTTGATTGTGCGTTAACAGTTTCACCAGTGCCGAAGTTGGCTTAAACGTTACAATTTTTTTATTACACTTCTTCCATTTTGATACCATCAATAGTTAAGATTTTCAAATCAAACTATATTTATTCCGTCGTTTATATATATTTGACTAGATCACTTTATCGAGCGATAAACAATTGAAAATAAAATAATCCCAGTTGGCACACGGAAATGTCACCTAAAAATCGTACACCTTCAAAAGTTTCTATAAAAACTGGAACTGCTGCCTTATGAGGCATCTATGAAATAAGATAAAATAATAAAAAAGACATTTGTAAAACAACCGAATACAAGCCACAAAAAAAAATGGATAACATTTTTTTCATGAAATAGCAAAGGCCCTCATCCTGGAGCCCAGAGGCCTTCGGTTGTTTCCGCGGACCTGAAAGGTTGCCGCATTCACATCGCAGAGAGCAGATACTGCTTCGGCAGTGGGGGACCATGTGCTAGTGGTATAACTTGGCAAAAAACAAGCAATGACTACAACAAATTTGGAATGTAATACTTCCAAATGTAGGTGGAACAGCAGCAGAGATACTGACAAATTCACACTCTTTGGAGGCTAGTTCCATGGATTCTGGGATGAGCCAATCATTGCTTAACCAAATTGGAGGACGTTCCAAATTATCAAGATTACCAAGATTTTTTACTGGGATGGAAAACTTCGTGGCAAATTAAGAGAAATAAATCAATTAACAGCTGAGTTAAAAGAAAAATTTACAATTTTAAAGAAAGAGAATGAAGAACTCAAAAAAACAGTTTAAACACACCCAGCACTTGAGACGACACCTAAACCTGTAATCGTTGATGACAATAATTTATATCATACGGATGAAGAAGATTTAAAAAGAGAAACAAGTTGGATTTTGAACCGGAATAAAAGAGCACGCAAGAAAGCTAGAAACTTTACCATCATCTTCAAAAGAGGTTTGTAGAAGCCAATTAAACATCAAGAAACAACTAGCCTCCATAATAGAATCGATTCTAAAACCAGTTACGGTAGCCAAGCAAAGACGCGTTTCTCTAAACAATGGCGTCTGGCAAATTAATGTTGCGAAACTGAAACCTATAGAGCTTTGGCCATAAAGCTTAATTCCAAGGAGCATCAATGGTATACCTACGACGATAAAAATGATCGACTAATCAATGTTATGGCTATAGAGGTCTTCACCCAACCAGCACAAAAGACCTCAATTTTTTGAGGTTCTCAAACGAAACGGCCTTCAAATAGAAAATGCTTTAACATAATCAAGAAAGAAAAAGTCGAAACTGAACAAGGAATTTCGATCAATAAAAGAGGGCTACTACTATTTACGTTCACTTTTAACAACAAAACAAAAGTGGAAGATGGTGCAAAAAATATCAAGATTTTAATCTTACCCAGAGATATTGCCATACAGAGACTGGATGCGTGAAATGTGCCGGAAAGCATCACACGCAAGTATCCCCGGTCAGTAAAGACCTTGCTGCAAAATGTGATAATTACAAGAAGCCACATCTCGCAAACTACAGGGGATGTGAAATATAGCTAAAGAATTACAAACATTAAGAAATAAAACGCGAAAACAAAATCCAAGATTACCAGAAAAAATTAGCCAAATGTTCTCCAAAAAAAAGCCAAAACCCCCAGCCAAATAAAACGGGAGTAGATACCAAAAAGCATGAAAGCTCTTATCCTTCGGCTGGCTAAATAAGAGAAATGCCTTGAAGATCTAAGCAACAGGTTAGATAAGCTATTGTAGAGGCAATTGCAGCAGGACGACTATACAGTAGCGATTTTCATTCTGGAGATCAATCAATTTATTGGCCTTCGGGATAGAAACAAAATAACCGATCTCATAAATTTCTTTATCACCAAAAGTATAGACGAAAACTATAATACCTAGCAAGCGACGAAGGGAATATGTCGGATCACCTGTTATTTTGCCAATCTAAAAAGTCCATCTAGGCCAACCCATAACCAAAGCTACTGTGAGTAATTTAATCAGAACCTAGCTGAGGATAATACGAACCTCCAGGTGCCAATTAAAAATACAATACGCAGCTAGGAAAAGAACTAGAACAACTCAACAAAACGACCTAAACTACAAATTCCACCAGTTAAAAATGAAGATGGAACATGGACATTTTCACAAAATTAATATTCGATGAGGTTTACTTCTACGATCGACATATTCTGTCGGCTAAACTTCACTTTGTAAACCCGTTTGAGCATTATCAACAGGCTACTCCATCGCATTGTAGAATGTAATGTTAATTCCAATTATTTCCCATGGTTCAGTTTTACATATTTTTGCAACTATTTCTTGTTGGACAAGCTCTAAAATTTTTTGCTACTTTACGAAATTTTTGTTATCAGGGGATGTAAGTTGATCTAATAATTCTGAATCTAAATTATAGTATTTGATAGTATTTGATTGCATGTGAATCCTTTGGTCATAAGCAATACCCTTCCCATTTGAGGTACAAAACACAGAAAATGGTATACCATCTCTTGCAATTAGCTGAGATAAAATGGTAGACAAAGAAAACTCTTCTTATTTTTACCAAAGAATTCTGTAATTTTGTTGGATGAACTTGAATCAGAGAAATTTGATGTTGATGGGGAGTAGTAGTAGACTTATCTTCCGTTTTGCTATATTTATATTGTGGATCGCTCGTAAATGGGAATGAAGCGCAATAGTAGATCACCGCAACATTTAATTTGTTTTCCACATTTTATGCATTTAGCACAACTTCCAGTTTTTCTCGTTGAAAATGAGCCCATATCGTGTTCTCGTCATTCTAGTGTTTCCTATATTCTTCAAAATTTTTATTTTCCATGTTTTATATTCAGTATTTTTAAACTATTTATATTACGATTGGATTATTTTGTAGAAATGTCAAACAAACCAACAAAAAGTATATTATATTATTATATTATATATATTATTTGCAATCACTAGTAGCCAAGTTCCTTAATACTATTTCGTATGGTTTTTTTTATAATAATATTATTTATCACCAATATTTCTACAGCTGCATCCACCATTACCAAAGAATTTTCATCAAATAACTGTATCGAGAAGACCTTACCCTCCTTTTTGGTAGTGGTTCGAATTTTGTTTCTATCTGGCAAATCGTCAACATTTTTATACATTGCATAATGTGTAATCCTCTTCTATACAAATGTTTTCGACTATTTTTATATATTTTGCTGCAATGCAACCGACATTTTTGGTCCTTTCGGATGCCCACTTGAAAACACCGCTGCAAATCGTTTTTTTTTTAAATTACACTCATTTCTTTCATATATGTTATCCACCAAACAGTTGCAGTTAAACCAATTTTTGTTTTAGAGCGTCCAAGAGGAATCATTAGAAAACCGATTTAAGATCGGCCCATATTCGTCCCTATAGCTTAAAGTCGGAACAGGTCAACTCGGCGAAAACAACTCGGCGAAACCAACTCGGCGACGGACAACTCGGCGACGGTAAACTCAGCGACGGTCAGCTCGGCGAAACCAACTCGGCGACGACAAACTCGGCGACGACCAACTCGGCGACGACCAACTCGGCGACGGACAACTCGGCGACGGTCAACTCGGTGACGACCAACTCGGTGACGGACAACTCGTAGACGGTCAACTCGACAACGGTCAACTCCGGCGACGGTCAACTCGGCGACGGACAACTTCGATAAATAAATTAATAAATAAATTTTCGTTGATATGCTCAAAATTTCACAAAGTACAACATTAATGGTCCATACTTATATGGAATGAACCATCATTCATATTAGAATATTTAAATTAGATTTGACTGGATTTCCACCAACAGCAATATTATCCGAAAAATTGGGGTATTTTTCAAACGATATTTTCACTATACAAACATCAGCCAAAGATAAGGGAAACACAAAACCGAGAAGAAAAGTTCATTACTACCGATCAAAATCGTTTACTCAAAATTTGATATCGAATGGATAATCAAGGAAGCTGGGAAATTCGTCGATGAATATAAAATTTATGTCTGTTGATGATGCATTGGACTGGATTGGATGATTTTAGTAAAATGTGAGCATGTTTTGATTTCTTTTTGAATGAAAAAATTGTAATCTAAGACTGTGTCTGAATTGTGTGATAAATATTTTCTAGCACAAATATTTGACACTAACGTGAAAAATTTTCCCTTCCGGTAATATTTTTTTTTCAAGTTGCTGCCCGAATTCTGTAATAATTTTTTTGGTTAAAATTCCCCACTAAGTTATAAATTATTAAAAACACTTGAAATCATAAATCCATTTATATTTATTTAATTTTAACTATGTATTGAATTATTTAAAAATCGAAATACAATGATACTGTTGAATTAAGGTTAAATCTTAAGTCAATGATACTGTTGAATTAAGGTTAAATTATTAAGGTTAAATCTTAAGTCCATTTCTTTTACATATTAAACAGCTTCTAATCATAATCAATGCCCTAAACAAGTATATTCGATAATTTCCATTCGATTAAATTATCACTTATCTGTCAAAAATTACTATGCCCATAGACTATGGTAATTCGTGTGTCTTCGATATTTTCACAATGTTTGTACTAAAAAATATTTATCACACAATTCGGACACAGTCTTTAAATATAAATAATTAAATAAAAAAGATTGTGAAAAATTACTTTGGACATTTGGATTTTCTAAAATAATCTATTGTTTCTGATTTTGTGGCAAAGGAATAAGATTCCGAGTTTTCAGTATTTTTAATTAAAAGGTAACAATTACAGTGAAAATCAGCACATTTACGATTAAATTCTAATTCAGGGAATCCTATTTTTTTTAGTTCTAAAGAGACTCAGCAAACGTAGAAGTACTTCTAGAAATGGTGCAGAAGTAATGAACAAAAGAACTTTAATTTATTCGCTAAAATGTACATGCTAAAACATGGTCAAAATCCACCTCCATCCAAAATAGGAAATTACGCTTATTAATAATTAATTAAACATATTACTATTTCCAATTTGATTATGTAACTAGAATTTATTGTATTCTAATATTATATCTATTCCACAAAGCACTATTTTTAATTAATCACAGACAAACCAAACATGCACACCTCGAAGATGTATCTGCATCATATTTTATTTACACTTTGTTGCGACAAAACACAGCATTCCCGCAATTAGTCAATTTTTATCTTCATTTTTGAATTTTTTCCCGTCGCCGAGTTATCCGTCTTCGAGTTGTCCGTCGCCGAGTTGGTCGTCGCCGACTTGACCGTCGCCGAGTTGCCCGTCGCCGAGTTGGTTTCACCGACTTAACCGTCGCCGAGTTTACCGTCGCCGAGTTGACCGTCGCCGAGTTGTCCTGCGCCGAGTCGTCCCCTGCTAAATTGGTTTCGCCGACTTGTCGCGTACTGGTTTTAAGTTCAGGTATGTAACGAAATCCCGGTTTGTCAAAATCTCGGTTTTTTTTTCTAAATCCCGGTTTTTTTCTAAATCCCGGTTTTCAAAATCACAGCCTCTACAATTATTGCATTTCAAAATGTTGCATTAACAAAATATTGCTTTTTTATTAATCTTGCAACTACAAAATCTTGCAATTACAAAACTTTATTAATTATTTTGTTCAATTAAAACTAGAAGAAAAGAAAACCGAGATTTTGAAAACCGCGATTTCGTAGTACACCCACAGTTATGTCGTACACGCTCTTGTTGAACCTACTGTATATCTGCTGTCAAATTGCACGAATTAAAAGAGGAAATCAAACTTAATCAAAGCGCAAATAAATCACCAGGATATGACATAATTATACGCTAAAAAAATATACATATACAAAAAGAAAATCTTTTAATTTTCAAAGATGGTTAAAAGAGGTTTTAAAAGATTGTTTGTTAATAATAAAAAGTAGGTTTTTTCCATTTTCTTTAATAAATGTCACAATTAGTTTTACACATTAATATTTTTGATAAAAAAAATAATTCGAAAATTCATGTTAGCGCTCGAGATGATAAATTCTATGAACCCACACGATGTTAACGATACACGGCTTATAGGGCCCATACACCACACAATCATGCATGAGCAATCACGTGGTTGCGCATGCTGATTGACAATGTATGGTATTGATTGAGTGATTGCGCATGCGGATTGTGTGATTGTAGAATTTTTTGATATTTTTGTTGTTTGTACATGCAAAACTGCGTAGTATATGTTCAATTTGCTCAGTCGTGTGTATAAATTCGAGTGTGCATACTAACAAAATGTCAAAATTTATAAATAAAGAGTTTTGGACTGAATTTCTGGAACTTTATAAAAGTTTACCAGCACTATGGATGGTCAAAAGCCCAGATTACAGCAACAGGATTTTTCAAAATTCCAAAATTGTCTATTTCTTGTTTTAGTTTTTTTTCCTCCGCATTGCTAATCCAATTAAAATCGCCACGCAAGCTTCAGACATACTTTAAAACTGATGAATGTGCAAAATGCATGTGTTGTGTGAGCCACAAACATGATTGTGCAATCAAACGATTGCTCATGCATGATTGTGTGGTGTATGGGGCCTATTATGCTTTGAGAATTAGATTCTCAGCTCTTCTTGCTCCCTCTTCGCCCGTATTAGATTTCCTATAAAGCAATATAGTGTTTTATTTTAATTCAATACAATTTTTTTTTTAATTTTACATGTGATACTTTTTATTTAATTTAAATACTTAAACACATTTAAAGTCACTATTAAAACTGATATTGCAGAAAAACAAAATTGTCTAAAATCTATATCACGACCACGGGAACACAAAAAAAATTGCAACAGGAAAATTCTTATATTATTATAAAAAAAATAAACAAAGGGATTTAATATTTTGTTTTTACAAAACGTAATTAAACGTAAAATTTTAAACAGTTATCAAACAAATGGTTTTCAAATTCAAATTATCTCATTGTAATAGTTATTATTTTCTTCAAATAATTTTAAAAGGTATTAAAGTTAAGTTTAAAAGGTATTTTTTAATAATTTTACAAAATATTTTATTAAAATAAAAAACCTTTTTATTAACCTTTAAAAATTACATTTAATAACAAACAAATAATTTTTCAATTAAAATTTTTAGAAATAAAACTTTGTTTTTTAATTTTACAAACGAAAATTTTTCTCAGTGAGCATAAATAATAAAAGCCTTTCCTAAAAAAGGATTTCGTAAACTTCTCCAAATAATTAACGCAGTAATCTTCAGACTTAAACACATTTTAAATCGATAAAAAGTCGCAGAAGTAATCATGATACCAAACCCCAACTTGAATTTGGCTTCAGAGAAAAATATTCAACAATAAATAGAACGAGTAGATCGAATTACAAACATAATTGAAGATGTACTTGAAAATAAGAAAGTATCTTCTTGGATGTAGCACAGACCTTTGACAGAGTATGGCATAAAGGCCTGGAATATAAATTATAATCATACTTATCGAAGCAGTTTTATGAAGTACTAAAATCGTACATAGCTGACCGACACTTTCGCACTAAGAAAAAAAAACCAGTAAAAATAAAAAAAATATACGTAAAAAATCAAAAAACATACATGTATTTTTGGAATGGGTACAAAGGGCTGCATGTCGAAGGGCCGAATTTCAAGGGCTGAATGTCGAAGGTCCGAATGTGTTGAAGGGTCGAATGCATCAAAGAGCCGAATGGGTTGAAGGACCGATTTTTTTTTGTTTTTAGAAATATAATTTTTTAAATTTCTTGTTTTATGGAATATTTTGTACTTTTTTTTTTTTATTAAACATAAATGAATTTCGTATGAATTTATGTATTTTACTATTTTTCATCTTTAGATATTCATGAAATTTCACGTACGCCACCTGAGACATTCGGCCCTATGTTAGCCTTCTGACAGTAGGTATATGGTAGAAAAAATAATTAAATTAAATAAAAAATAAAAATATAATTCTAAAATCAAAAAATAAACATAATTCTAAAATCGACCCATTCGGCACTTTGACCCATTCGGCCCTTCGACATTCGGCCCTTCGACATATTCGGTCCTTCGACATTCGGCTCTTTGACACATTCGGCACTTTGAAATTCGGCCCTTCGACATTCGGCCTTTTGATATTATACCATATTTTTTAAGCGAAAAGTCTCGTTGTTAAAAACGAAAGGATAATCTTTTTATTTTTAAAATATTTTTTTTCGCCAAATTTGTTTATAAAAATAAAAAAATTGTTTTTATTTTCAAAAATACTTTCCTTACTTATGACAAATATTGTTCTTAAATTTTAATAAATTGTTTTTTAAGAATAAAAAAACTATCTATATATATAAAAATGAATTCCTGTTTGTTTGTTTGTTTGTTCCGAATGGGCGTCTCAGCTGCTCAACCGATCGCCATGAAATTTTTACCATGTACAAGTTGCATATCCAGAACCAACATTATGATATTTTGGAAGGGGCTGGACTCCGGGGTCTAGGGGCTGCGGTACAATTTTTTTCGAAAATTTTAATTTTCTTTAAATTTTTCCACGAAAATGAGTTTATGAGGCTGGTTATATGAAATTACTGACATGTTCGAATCCGAGCGGCCCAGCCCTGGATCAAAAATTAATTTTTACATGTATGTATATAGATACAAATATCTGATTATTCCAAAATGACTTCTCAGTCGCTCAACCGATCGCAATGAAATGTTTACCATGGAAATGTTGCATGTTCAGGACCAATCTTACGATATTGTGAAAGGGGCTGGACACCGGGGTCTAGGGGCTGCGGTAAAATTTTTTTCAAAAATTTAAATTTTTTTACGAGAATAAATTTTGAAAATGGGTTATATGAAATAAAAGACATGTTCGAATTCGGGGGGCCCGCCCCTAAAACAAAAATTAATTTTTAAATGTAAAGATACAATTATTTGATTGTTCTGAAATAACGCCTTAGCCGCTTAACCGATCGCCATGAAATTTTTACCATGTATATGCTGTATGTTCAGGACCAAGCTCACGACGATACTTTTGAAGGGCTGGACCCCGGGGTCTAGGGGCTGTGTTACAATTTTTTTCTCAAATTTCAATTTTTTTAAGATTTTTTGACGGGAATGACTTTAGGAAACGGGTTATATGAAATTACTGACATGTTTGAATCCGAGGGGCCCAGCCCTGGATCAATAATTAATTTTTACATGTATATAGATACAAATATTTGAATATTCCAAAATGTGTAACGAGAGCGACTAAGTCGACAAAGGAGCGATCGGACTGCTTCAGCTTCGCCGGTTGATTTTCACTCTGTTCGCAGAATTCCCCTGTAGTTCTATATAAGGTGACTTGCAGCACGTTTGCCGGCTAGGTGAAGAAGGTGGGTGGGGTTTTGTCACCAACTACAGAGGACGAGATGTGCTGCACTTCAATTATATTCACATTGATGACTCACTGATAATAATTATGCAAACATGGAACACGTTAGAAACTGAGTTAAACTGTAATTGAGTAAACATAACAACGGATGAACTACTACTCATACAAGGTTATACAATGCAAAAAAAAAAAAAAATAACGGGATAATTATTAATTAAAAGAACAGGTGCTGTTAGATACAACCGTATTTGCGTGGTCGAGATATTATGACCACATGCTCACCACCCTCCCTTTTGGCTATACCGCGCATCTATTTTGGTATGCCCCTAAAAGAAATAATATGTTAACCCATGCTATCTAATAAACTATTCACACATAGTGATGCCCCTCATTGGATAAGAACATATGCGTTGTCACGATTTGAATAAAATTTGAATATAAAATTACACAACGAGATCATGAAGTAAATAATAAGATTGCAAAAATAGATTTTATAGTTCAGGAAATAATTATTGGTATAAAATTGTAAATTTTCTTAACATTTTTAATAAGTACAAAAATTAAAGTTAGACAATGAATTTATAAATATAATCAAGCATGCAATTTTAGAAGTATATATGTTTTATAAAATATGTATAGGTTTGTAAAAAAATAAATATAATTGTAAATCGATAAATTTTTGATAAACAGTTATAATTGTAGTTGGATAAATATATATATAGTAAATGTAATAAATATAATTTAATAAATAAATAAATAAATATATAGTGAATATAGTTTAATAAATATAGTTTAAGAATATAGTTTAAAGAATATAATTTAAAGAATATAATTTAAAGAATATAAAAATTGTGGATTAGCCACATGTTAAAAACTTATCCTGTTATGTGATCCGATGATGTAGCATGGTATCGAAATGGCGGTAAAATTTCATGCGATGCCAGATTTTTCCGCTAAACACGGTAAATAAAAAGTAATAATTTGTCCAAGGGCTATTGCTCTATGTTTGGCCTTGTGTGGTATTTATGTTTCGCCCGTTTTCCCAAAATACGAATATGGCAGTAAGATCCGGTAAATTTTTCAGGGACAAATATAAATTCCGGATAAATTAAGGTCCCTCAGTAATAAAATACTGTCGCGGAAATGCCGGTAGCGCAATCAAATATCACGCACAACGGTGACGCCTCGTATTGTTTTGTTTGGTTCTATTAAAACAAGAAATAATATTTTTATGTTTTATGTTTAACCAAACAAACATTTTTGGGCATACACTTTGCACAATTTAAAACAAGATCATACCTCACGTCTTCTGTATTTCCGCGACCACAAATCAATTTTTGATACACAATCAATACTAAATACACGCAAAATTACTTTAATAAAAACAAAAATGAAAAATAATTTAATTTCTTAAAAATAACGCAAAACAATAATTAGGACATACTTTTGTTTTTGTATGGTCAAACTTACGGTGCCAATGGCGAATGTAAATAATAATTATTATGTTTACGTTCACACTTTGTTACCGCACTGTATACTAATTAGAATATTTCACTGGCACAACACAAAACAGAATGAACGATTGGAAAAATTATTTTTAATTATTTTTGATCGATAATTTTTGTTGTTGTTGTTCAAAGAGGGGAAGTAACCAAACAAGATTACCAATAAAAAGATTCATTTCGATAACCATTACTGCACCATCTATGAATTATCGATTAGGTTACAAACATTATACCAATAAATAATCAAGTTCCACTTACTAATTTCGACAATATAAACAAATTTTTAATTCAAATTTTCACCCCATGAACTCATCATCCACAGATTACATATAAACAAATGAAAATCAACCAAGAGTATGTTCTTAACCGCCGTGGAACATTACCAATGTTACAAATGACTTCTCAGTGGCTCAACCGATCGCCATGAAATGTTTACCATGTACAAGTTGCATGTTCAGAACCAACCTTATGATGTTTGGAAGGGGCTGGACCCCGGGGTCTAGGGGCTGCGGTACAAATTTTTTCAAAAATTTTAATTTTCTTTAAATTTTTCCACGAAAATGAGTTTATGGGGCTGGTTATATGAAATTACTGACATGTTCGAATCCTAAGGGCCAGCCCTGGATCAAAAATTAATTTTTACGTGTATAGATATAAATATTTGATTATTCCAAAAAGACTTCTCAGTCGCTCAACCGATCGCCATGAAATGTTTACCATGTAAATGTTGCATATCCAGAACCAACCTTATGATACTTTGGAAGGGGCTGGACCCCGCGGTCTAGGGGCTGCGGTACAAATTTTTTCAAAAATTTTAATTTTCTTTAAATTTTTCCACGAAAATGAGTTTATGGGGCTGGTTTTATGAAATTACTGACATGTTCGAATCCGAGGGGCCCAGCCTTGGATCAAAAGTTAATTTTTACATGTATATAGATACAAATATTTGATTATTCCAAAATTTCTTCTCAACCGATCGCCATGAAATGTTTACCATGGAAATGTTGCATGTTCAGGACCAATCTTACGATGTTGTGAAAGGGGCTGGATACCGGGGTCTAGGAGCTGCGGTACAAATTTTTTCAAAAATTTAAATTTTTTTACGAGAATGAGTTTTGGAAAGGGGTTATATGAAATAAGAGACATGTTCGAATTAGGGGGGTCCGCCCCTGGATCAAAAAATTTTTTTAACATGTAAATATACAATTATTTGATTGTTCTGAAATAACGCCTTAGCCGCTTAACCGATCGCCATGAAATTTTTACCATATATATATTGCATGTTCAGAACCAAGACCACTATACTTTTTAAGGGGCTGGACCCCGGGGTCAAGGGGCTGTGGTACAAATTTTTTCTCAAACTTCAATTTTTTTAAGATTTTTTGAAGGGAATAACTTTAGGGAAGGGGTTATATGAAATTAGTGACATGCTCCAATCCAGAAGTCTGCCCTGGATCAAGAATTCATTTTTACATGTATAGATACAATTATTTAAATGTTCCGAAATAACGCCTTAGCCGCAAATCTAGGCACCAAAAAGTAAATCTAGCATGCGATTGTTATACACAAATCATACCTCTACTATAATTGATTTAATTATTCAAATTAGTTTTATTATTTTTATTAATTTAAATTTAAGACAATTTTTAGGTCCCAAAAATGATGGCGTTAATAAATTAAATAATGAAATTCAATCGTAACTACCCGGGCCACTAATGAAATACAAATCTACCGACACGGTTACTGATATGAATTAATCCGTCAATTATCCAATAGAGTTTCTTAATTCTTTGAAGCCACGTGGTATTCCACCACACATACTATTTTTAAAAGAGGGTTCACCAATAATACTGCTCCCAAATTTAGATCCAGCGAAATTGTGCAACGGAACACGGCTTTGTGTGAAGAAATTGATGCCGAATGTGATTGAAGCAACGATTATTACCGGTAAAAGTAAAGGAGAAGATGTGCTAATTCCGCGCATTTCAATGATTCCCACCGATTTGCGGTTTGAATTCAAGCGACTACAATTCCCATTACGCCTTGCTTTTGCAATGACAATCAACAAAGCCTAGGGCAATCATTGAAAATAGCTGGTGTTATTTTGGAAAATTCATTCATTTATTTATTTACACACCAAATGGAAAAACCAAAAATATTGTTTATCAAAAGGTTTTATAATAAAAATTATTAACTAAAATATCTTTATGTTTATTATTAACTTTGATCTGGTTGAAAGTTTGTAAAAATTTAGTATAATTATTTGGCACCTGGTAACAAATACCAAACCAAAATTAATTATCTATCCCCACAAACAGGATGTCCAATAATATTATTACAAAAGTTCGCCTGGATGCATTAACGGAGGCACCCGTTACTGAATACAGCTACTTATAATTTTCTTTTCATATGTGATTGCAACTACAGCGATGTAAAGAGAAAATTCTTGCACAACAATCAAAATATTTGAATTATATACCTCCCGTGCAACGCCGGGTAGCTCAGCTAGTTTAACTACTAAAAGCTAAAAACTACTTCGTTTTTTAATTTTACAAACCAAAATTATTCTCAGTGCGTGTTAAATTATATGACAAATGCCCAGAAATAAAGAAAATATCAGAACGAGCCCACAAGGCAGTATTGTGGGAGCAAATTTACATGTTCTATTTACCTCGAACCTGCCAACGCTAGAGGCGATCAAAGATAGCAACGTTTTCGGATGATATGGTAATCTTAGTAGTTGGTGATAGCATAAAAAAATCCACATGAAAATGTCAAAGAGCACTAATATTATCAGTACCTGATGGCGAATAAAACTTAATGAAACAAAATCTGTCCACGCAAACTTCACCAAAAAACAGGTTAACTGGATACCATTAGAACTAAACTCACAGTTCACGAAAAAATGGTGTATAAATTTCAAAATGTATTAACTTCTCTAATTTTACTAAAGAAAACGAAGACGTGTTCATCCGAATAAACCAATTTGAGTAGAAAGATTCATTCATAACGTACCGCACAAGAACAGGAGAAAGACAAGTTTGAAATTCAATAAGGCACTCTTCAACGTCTTCTTCCTTAGATTGCTAATAAACCAAATATCAAACATTTATAATTTTCAGGATGATTTTGTGTGTTATCGATTATTTGATTTTCGGCTGTTGCTTTTCGTATAACTTTAATTCAGCCTTTTTACTATGGGTTTTGAGAAGTAAAACGTTCTCGATTTCTGACTTACATGATGCACTGCCGATCGTAAAAGCCAGCGGAAGCAAAATTTTTACCAATTTACCAATAGATGCCAGCCTGAATCATAAACCAGCCAGCTGTTTTCTGATGCAAGCTCTATTCTCCATCTTCTATTGGCCTGTTCTCGTATTGGTATCAATTATCTAGAGTGCATCTCTGAATCCATCCATCCAATTTTTTTTTCTAGTAATGCGGTAAATCATTAAAACCATTAAACATTCGCATCCAGAAGGTGCGAACCTTACAAGTTGAACAATGCTGCCATTCACATAAATGTGTGATCTCATGTTATTGTTTAGGCGATTGTATATCGAATGCATATTAAATGATATTTGCATATGCGGGAAATTAACTTGTTGAAAAATTGGAAAAGATCGTTTGTAGCCATAACAAATACAAAAAAAAATTAATGTTTTATAATAAAATAAATGAAATCGTGTACGGTTGATTGATATAATTGAATTTAATTAAAATTCTTATGTCGTATTTAAGAAAATATTTCAAAACGTGAAGGGGGGAGGAGATTAAGTGTGCGGATCGCAAAAAATAATTCACAGTAGGCGACCACATTACAAACAAGGTTGATAGGTGAATAAAATAAATGTATTATGTTAAGTGTGTTAGAGTGAAACAAAATATTTATGTCAGGTTCCCAGGCAAAATATATTATGCAGACATTTTGTGTTTATATTTAAAATTAAATAAAAATTTAGAACACAGATGAGTTTCTGTGTAGTATACGATTGTTTCCTTCCCTAACATTTTTTTCGTTTTCATTTGTCACGAATTAAATGTTCATTTGACTTTCTTGGTGTATCGAAATGTTTATCTTGAACATTGTTGTGTACATGTAATTTATATTTAAAAACCGCATGAGAGGAACAATTAATTAGCATTTGCTGCGCTTCTTAACCTTTTTGGAGAATGCGACGTGCAGTAGAAATTCATCTTAGTCAAACTTTTCAGGGGAAGTTTCATGAGGAGGTTTTACGGAATTACCAAAATAATTGTAAACGTTTTTAACATAGAAGAAGGCTTTTTATCGATCGTATTCATCTATAGAACAGAAAGAATTACACAAAATACGAAAGAATTTATAGCGATGAGCGCCAACTTGGACGTGGGTAACAATACAAATTTAACAATTTGTTTCCAAAATGTAAACAGAATTTCCGTTAAAGCATGACAATTTGAAATTTTAAACTTCACGTCTACGACCCGTGGTTTTTCGAAATAACCTCGAAGTAAGAGTACAATTCCTCCCGGTCCAAAAATAATTGCAAATTTGATTTCATATAACAAATTAAATTGGGTTTGTGATGCCACAGCTGTTCTCAACTTAAAAACGTAAGGTTTTAACAAAGTTTTAAATTTCAGTAGTAGTAATAAACAAAATCATGTATGTGAAACTATCAAATAAATGTCGGTTCATAAAATTTCGTTTTATAATGAACGGCTGGGATCTATAAACATTACAATAAAAATTGTATTGTTTATAAAACTAATAAATTTAATTTTTGTAATATAATAACTCTTGAACATTATGGTTCCTATTGCCATTTTCTTATCGGGCAACACCTAGTAGAACATTGGTTAGTAAGTAAATAAATTATCATATTATGAATTGAAACACATTAAGCATTTTATTAGTAGTAAAGCAAAGAAACAGAAAATTATGCCAGGTGGTCTGACCCACACGGACAAAAGTGATATCGCCATGCAGACTAGCACGACCCGCATTGAAACGAATGCACAAACGACAAGAACGGGAAGTGGTAGCAACAAGCGGCCATCAAAGAGCATCCGGACCAAAATTCATCTAGGCAGCATAGAGGCAGAATAACCCATAATAACTTACTCTTAGAGGAACATGCATCAGATAACCGGATTGCCCCAATATTGAAAGCGTTAACAAGATTAGGCTCGATTACTGGGCTTCAATCATCTCGGACCAAAGAAGGATGTGATCATCGTCTCGCCCGTGATTTTAACTCTAAATCACTTGAATGGGGTGGGCAAAGGGCAGCTAGTTGCTGTATGGGCCGCTTCATATAATATTTTCTGCCTTAAGAAATTTGGATGGGTGGTTCCACCCCTTTCTAGTAGTAGACACGATGTTTGAAGTGGCACGAACCGACTACCCGAGAAACGTGCGAGGTGCAAAATATCCCCTTTTTCAATGACACTGAGCTCGAAATAGCTTGGAAAAATATTAAAATTCAAGAAGAGTGAAGAAATACATCCAGAAGGGATTCTAGACGTGTTTAACAGAGCTTTGAGATGAAGAGCGTTCGTTAAAAGACGTGGGTAAA
This sequence comes from Nephrotoma flavescens, assembly GCA_932526605.1. NCBI lineage: Eukaryota > Metazoa > Arthropoda > Insecta > Diptera > Tipulidae > Nephrotoma > Nephrotoma flavescens. The sequence goes on from OW052222.1 coordinate 142,302,195, forward strand.
ACAGATGGACGATTCATTTTATAGACACTATGTCTCCTAGTCACTTTCGGAAAACTACTTGAGCAACTAGGGTGCTGCTGCATAGACTTCTAGGCGAAATTAACAGGGCAGGAGGGTGGGTTTGCAGAAAACGAGCTTCCATCCACGACCGACGGCGAAGGGAACCAGGTATAGCAGACGGATTCCGATTGTGCTCATTGATGGACTAAGTTTGAAACCCGTCGACCAGACCGAATATTGTTGTGGTTGATTAGACTACCACAAAAAAACAGCAACGGCTCTAAGCAGGCTGATGTCAAACACGTGCGGACCTAGTGTTACGCCCTTGAGGAGTCATAACATTATTTCTTAGTTAATTTTGTTTTTGAATTTTTGATTTTGTTTCAACGAATGTATGGGGTGTTTTTTTAAGCCTGATAGAACTTGAAATTGTAAAAAATAATACAAAAAATTAAATTGTAATCAAGATATTTTTTATTCTAAAGATCAATACATGGCATTAATATTTGAAAATGTTTTCATGGCATATGGCTGTTCTTGACGAAACGAATTCTGAGCGTCCAATTTTGGGCCACTTTTTCGAGCACTGCTGGCCGTATGTCACGAATAACACGAACAATGCTGGTCTCCAAAGCGTCAATTGTTGCTGGTTTATCAGCATAAACCAGTGACTTCCCACAGAAACTAATCGAGAGGTGTCAAGTCGCACGACCTTGGAGGCCAATTGTCAGGTCCATTTCTCGAAATCAACTTATCGCCAAATTTTGATTTTAATAAGTCGATGGTTGCGGTCGCCGTATGGCACGTAGCGCCATCCTGTTGAAACCACATCTCTTCCGGATCAATGCCATTCATATTTTAAACAAAAAATCATTTTTCATGGTACGGTAACGATCTCCATTGACCGTAACGCGATCCCCGGCCTCATTTTTGAAGAAATAAGGTCCGATGATGCCACAAGCGTGTAAAGTACATTTTGCTGGATGTAATGGAGTCTGTAGGATCTCTTGTGGATTGGTCTGCGGCAATTTTGTTTAATAACAAATGTTACGACTTTTTTTTCTGTCATAATAATCATCTCCCTACATACGATCATTCTTAGTATTTTACTTATATGGCGAATCTTGCGTTGTGACTGATAGCAATGCCACCTGGCTACGGGGCATTTTCTGTACTAAAATATGTTCTAACATGTGGACATGTTTTTTAATTCTCGTGTTTGTCCCTACGATAAGACCGCGCGATCGTCGATTAAATGAGAGAGCGAGACCAATGTGCATCGGGTGTGTGCGAAGCAATGCGCTCTAGAGGAATATTTTTTCTTATATGTTTCTCGTTTCTATCAATGCGAATTGCAAACGAAAAACAGAGAAAGAAGAAGATTCTTCTAGAACGTTTTGGCGTTCGTTGTGTGGTGCGCGAATTTTTTGTTAGGCTGTCTCGTTTTGGATGTATCAAATTAGAGTCAGTTTTTTTGGAGTTTGAGTATAGCACAGTTGTGTAGTAATTCTGTACTTTTTATGAATTAGAGTTTGTATTATTAAATTTTTTTGGACAAATAAAAAGTAAAAGATTATATTTAAATCATTTTGGAAAAAAATAAAAGTGTAAAACATTATATGTATATTTTGGGTTTTTTTTGACAAGTGAGGTGGGACATTCATTGCATTCGATTCCAAAATTTGTAACTGAAATAATTCAGGCATATCGAATTGTTCATAGGTGAATTGATTTTTCTTGTAACATTGGTTATTTCGATAAAAGTGATTATCTACCCGGTGAAATTGTGCGGTGGACGAATTTTGGTTGCATCATATTGATGACCGCGTGTTATTTTAATAAATCAGCGTTAAATTAGCGTTTCTTACGGTACACGGTACAAAATGGTTGTTTTCCGGTGTACGTTTAATGATCACGTGTTAAATTTAAATTAAATATTCCTCAAATTATTAATTGCATCCATCTCTCATCGGAATTTCATCAAAGACGTCCAAAGTTTAAAAATAGACATAGTTTAAAAATTTTCCAGATCAACTGACATAACAACAAGGAATTGCAATTGTAGTAGTTGTGCTGATGGCAATATTAAGTAAATTACACTGGGCTTAGAAAGCGAGGGGATACAATAAAAGTAAATATCCGATTACCGGCGTGTGGGCCGCAATATTTACGGTTGGCGAGGCAACACCCAACATGTGTTTGGCGGCCTATCAACGGATTTTGGCGAACCATTGCCCAACGAAGGCATAGCGAAGCCCAACGAAGGCATAGCAAAGCCCAACGAAGGCATATCAAAGGCATAGCAAAGCCCAACGAAGGTGAACCAAAGTCCAACGGAGGCGAGAAGACGCCCAACGGTCCGGGTGTGGCACACACCTGAGGCATGACGGCGCCAAGGCCGCAACAGTAAAATTATTTTTTGTGAAAAAAAAATATTAGTGTATTAAGGTACGATTGTTTTTTTTTACGATTGTTGTACGATTGTTCATTTCTATTTTATTTTTTTTCCTTATCTTTTTATATATTTTGATATTCTTAAATTAAAAAAAAAATTGTTGTTGTACGTAGGAGGTACGTCGCGCGCTCGGTGTTCATGTTGGTCTCGTTCCCTCCTTATCCTGGTGGGATGTTATTTTTCTTTTCTTTATAACATAATAAAAAAAATATGAATTGCTAAATTTTTCCGGGTATGGTGTGATGAGGAGGGACTTCTCATTCTGTGTCGGCGTGTGGTTTGCGGTCCCTTGGTGTCCGCATCCGAGTTCGGAACCGGCGCTTGCACCGTTTGAATTCGAATGGATGCGCGCACCAAGGCACTTCAATCAGTCATAATTATGGTGGTGTTCAAGATCCGGGTTTATTTATTATTTGCATTTATTTTTTGTTTAAGTTTCTATAGTCACGATGTAGGCCAGGAACATCGTAAACCTCCATCCCACGACCCTTCGCACTTCTCCCTGAGAAAGTAGCTGGCAAAAAATCACCGTGTGGGGCCTTTACGATGTTTAATGAAATCTGCGAATCAACGACTGATTTTCAGAGTAAATTTTAATAATTTCGTAGCGTTGTTCAACGGTCAGTCTATTCATGATGATTTCCCAGAGTACTCTGAGATCTGCGAAAGTGTATTTACATAAAAATTTAATTTTTTGATTTATTTTTTACAATTTCAAGTTCTATTAGGGTTAAAAAATAGCCTTTATGATGCTTTTTTTACGGCATTGCCATCTGTTGTTGTATAGACGCTAAACGTTTGATTTTATGGAGATTAGCCGCTTTATGCACACGTAGTGCGAGGATAAAGAACAGTATTTTTGTTTATTTTTCTTGGTTTGGTGCGTGCAACTGATGCGGGGGACAAAGAGTGTGCAAGTGACGCGCACGAAAACAAGAAAAAAATATTCTTCTATAATATTTTTGTGGTGCGAGAATTTTCTTAGTCTTGTTTGAAATGTAATAAAAGGGGGTCTCTCTGGTTTGTTTTCTAAACTAAATTTATAATATACGGTAATTGTATTTAGTATATAAATTATAATAAATTGTTTATGTGGATTCGGGCCACAGGGTAGTATGGTAAAATTTATAAAAGTGTAAATGATTAAAATTACTAAAGTCTGGTCGTTTGAGTGATTCCCGTATAGAATTAAAATATAAACTCATAAAAATGTATGAAATTATAATAAAATCGAGAAATCTTTTTTTTGTAAAGAAGCCAGGTTGGCGAGCATCTAGACAAGTTTTGTGTGCGGACAGTAAAATTAACCATTTTTCCGTTATACAATTTGGTGGAAACGAGAAAATATATTTTTTTGTTTACGGTAGAGTCTCAACGAAAGTAATCATCGAGTGGTTAAGAATTTCCACGAGGTAAGGTGGTATTTACGCCTTTCGAGAAGTGTTAAAGTGGAAAAACATATACGAGCGGCCGGTAGAGGCTCGCTAATTACATTGCATGGGTGGCCAACCACGAGGCCATTCATCCTTTTATATAAATGGTGGGAAGACGCCCATTTTTTTTGGCGACCTATTAAGGCCAAGTTTACGGTTTGGCGAGACAACGTCGAATATTTATGCTTTGGCGAGACGACGCCCAACCAGTTAGTTTGTGGATGGCCAGTTGAGTCCACTTCATTTTAATATGATTTTCGGCGGGACAACGCCCAAAAAATAGCGGGGTTTACCGGCGGTAGGACATCGGAGGAAATGTGTATCGATACCATCAAATCAAGCCGCAACGGTCCGGATGTGGCACCACCTGTGCAATGAGGGCTACCCTACAAGGCAGCAACACTCAAGGTAAGGTACAAAATTTTTTTTGTTATTTTATTATTTGGTTCATTTTTTCTTTATTTTCTTGTATCTATATTTTTAAATTTTTGAAATTCAACTTTCAAATCCAAAATTTAAAATTTTTAATTTCTAAAAATATATTTGTAATCGAGCGCCATAAGGGTTCTGGTGCACGTGACCGGGGGGTACGTTGGTCTCGTGCCAGAATTTTGAGGCGTTTATTTTCATTTCATGGCGTTTATTTTCATATTAACCATTTTTGATCAGTAATACAGTGGACAGACACAAAAATTATCGCGATTCCTTCCAATCGCGATTGCATGTCAAACAAATAAAATCGCGATTTTATAATTAAGATAACATACATAAATCCGATTTTGTAACTCTGCAAACGTTCAAATTCATATTTAATTAATGAAATAAAACAATTTCAATGCGTATTTGCAGATTTTGAATTACATCGAATCAGTTACACCAAGTTAATATAAACTATGTAAATGTAAAAATGTGACAGTTAAAAAATTTAAAAATTGAATTTACAATCTAACAATTTCTCTGTATACATTCAATGAAAATGACTTATGTTCCCCAGCTCCATACAATCCTACAACCCGATTGTAGTAATCTTGTTCTATAAACGCAGTAATCCGGTTTTGCCAAAATCGTGTGGTGACAGACTGAAAAAAATAACTACGTAATCTCGAATTCACGATTAGCTAGTTTGTGTCGGTCTAGGGTATAATTTCTTCTATTAACTGAAGTGTTGCACGAAGTGTGATCCCGGCTGCACTGGGAGGAGTAAGGGTAGTTTTTATCCCTAATACATTAATAATTACTTAAAACAATTAAATCTAACTAACAAACATCTATTACTAATAAACATCATTTAAAAGATGCTGTATAAGATAGCGGAAATTTGACAGCGGAAAATAAGAGAGTACACTACACGCCGCAAATGGCAGCACTATCACTAAAGAGTTTTTGTTATGTTTTTACCAGCGGAAATTTTTTATTCTTTATGTATCACTTTTTTCACTAAAAAAACATCTCAGCAGAATAAAATATTAAAAGTGAACCTTGAAATGGTAAAGTGTTTGATCTCCGAAGTAAAGGAACTCGGTATATGAAATCTTAAAATTTGACAATATTCCGTCTTTCCGCCATTTCTTAACGAATTACGATGAAATTTGGAAAGTAGTATTGATCAGGGATTTTAAAGTAAGTTTTGGACAAAATTCTAGGATCTGTTCGTGCTGGACTAAACTGGCCATTCCATAATCAGTCCATGTGAAAAATGGTATTTGTACATTTTACACGACATAAATAAATTTTAAACTTTAGGAAACTCCGACATTTCTTAATTAAATTTTGTAAATTTTGCATCGCATACAGGGACAATTCGGAAAAATTTATGGATTACAATTTTCGCTATAATTTTTTGATTTTCTGTAGCCATGTAAGTTATTTTCACTTTTACAGTTTTTCGCCAATATCTCAAAAACTTCCAGTAGTAACAATACTTTCGGTTGTTTTTCTAATAGCCTAGGTCATGATGAGACTATGGGGAAAATTTGGGGAAAATTTATGGAATTAAATTAAAACTATAATTTTTTGATCTTCTCAAGAAGTTTTTGAGATATTGGCCAAAAACTGTAAATAACATATATGGCCGCAGAAAATCAAAAATTTCTAGTGAAGTCAAAATTCCGCTGTCTTATACAGCATATTTAAAAGATTATTAGCTTTGCGCACCACCCCTTATGGTCTTCTGTCTTATGGATCATGACAGAGTATATTTTTTTTCATTTTCTTTTTGTTTTCATACATTTGCACACAATTTTCGAGAACAGTCGAAATCGTGCCAATGGACCTTTTTATATCGTGATGAAAATGTATCAACTGAGATTAAAAATATGAAGTGTGTGAGCGTAATGCAACTATACATACATACATATTTCAAAATTTCGTCACGACACGACATTTCCACGGCACATAATGCCAAACAACATCTAACATGTGAATTGCAAACGTGATTATAACGCGAAATTAAAGGAAAGTTAAAGCACTATTACACGTATCATTATAGTGAATACACGGTCAACCTGGACAATATACTCAACGGGCACGATTAGTAAATGAACGCACTTAAAATTCCACCACAAATAAAAACCAATCATAGCTTTGAGCGGCGATAAAAATAAACTCATATACACTTTCCAGCTGGCCTGATTTAATCTAGCGTCCATTTCCATCATCCAATTCATTCTCATCCCTAATGTACATGGTTCAGATTTAATTAAAGAAAAATACATCAGCTACCATAGAACCAATTTAAAAAAATTAATTTTTTATTTTGGCCAAATTTCAGTAGATGCTAGCAAAAAATACATGGTTCGATATTTTTTTGAAAATTTTTGTAGAGATGACACTGTGAATTCTTAATTATGATTTTAAAATGAACACTTATTTTTTTATGTTACGCTTTATATTGAAACAATTTATATTTATCCTGACACAGATTTGCTTGTGCAATCCAAATTCCCATCTAATGCTGCGTGCCTCAGGTCGATTTTTTCGAATAATGTATTGACTAAAGGATGAAACACACATCATCCACTCTTGTGGAAATATACGTATTTCCAATAAAAGAAATCAAATATTTTGTAATTTTAATAGGAAAATTTAAATTTTAAAAAATTATATTGAATGAAGTTGCATCTGTCGCGGCATCAATAGGTTGGTTGATCAACAGCCACACCCAGCAGCTTCAATTGACTGCTCTTTGATGCTACTCATAACCTCAATAAAATTGAGACAAGTGCATTTTACTACTAAAACAAAATAAACAGCTGCGCTGCTTGATGCGCACACCCATTCGCAGCCGCTAGTGTGGATTGTTTGGAATATGTTGCGCTGCTCTTGGTGTGTTTCATCCTTAATGTATTATCAATTTAGTTTAATTTCTCAGTAATTCACAATACATATTCATAGATGGCAGTAACATCAACAAAACAAGCTGTGCCTGACTAATCGAAATACTAAAATGTCGACTTTTTGTGGATAAAGGAAATATTAAATTAAATTAAATTAAGGGAAATTGATATGGAAGTTGAATTATTAGCAAATGTTATTATAAACTACGAAATGTTTACAAATAAAAAAATTTAAGAAATGAAATAAAGAAATGTTTAAAAAGGACATTTGACAAATAAATTGAAAAATTACCTCGCGATGAGACTTTTCGTTTATAACCTGGTGGCGAATAGCGAAAGGTCAAATCAAAACAGTTTAGTTCATAATTTAGCCGAAAAATTTACCTGGGGTGTGATGTTGTAACATCACTTTTTTCGATATTGTATCTCCTTTTCCTAAAATAAAATTACTTGTCATTTCGCTTTTCAATTTTGCTTTCAATATTGCGGTCGTACGCTCTTAGAATAAATTGTTTATTTATCTCTTTTTTGTTTTTCGGAGTCGGCAATTGAACGTCGTAGAGGAAAGACGTGTTTTTTTGTCTCTCCTCTAAATAAATAAATAATTTATAATTTAAATGTGTTTTAATTATCTAATCAATTAACTAATATATATATACATATATGTCCATAAATAAATAATAATATTAATAATATTTTGTGGAATTTAATAAGTAAAGTGAAAAGTTGTACGTATTGTACAGTTATATTAATTTGTGTATGGTGCGTTTGCAATGGTGTAGAATATGTACATAACAATTTTCGTTTATATGTACTTATTTTGATACCGTTGCTTGAATGCATCTTATGCATTGTATGTAATTCTTCAATATGTAGGACTTTTTTGATTCCAAAGATATACAAGATAAGTGTTCTTTCATTTTTTTTTCATTGTTTTAACACATATTTTAATACATATTTTACAAATAAATTTTAAGTATATAATCAATCATAATAACTGTATTTAATAACTCATAAAGGCGCAGAGTACTAGTATTCTCATCTCGTAGGTTATTCGAGTATAGTTTGCGCAAGAAAGTGTTTTCAATTCTGTTGTTTTGTTTTGTCACACTGGCTAACAATTTTTGTTGTTGTTTTTGCTGGACGAGTATTTTTTGTTTTTTGCTGCTTTTGGTAATTTTGTTTGAATCCTATGTTTTGTTTTATATACGAATTTACTCGTAAGTACATATTATATGTATTATATTTACATGGAGATTAGCATTGGGGTGTACAATGAGATGTACATTTCGATACCCACGAAAATGTGGTTTTACGATGACGTATATAGCTTGTTATATGCTTCTAGCTGCTGTGCTTTGTGTGAGTATCGATATGTATACAAAGAAACAATGTACGGGACCAGGGCAGTTTTGTTTTCATTTTATTTTATTTACTTCATTTTATATTATATGGCTAATTATAATATATTTATTATATATTTACTTTTTATGCTTGTTTGTGTGAATGTTTTGCTGAATGAAAGGACACAAAAAACAACGATAGAAGCTTAGATCAATATACACTCGCCACTGTTAGGATAAATAATTAAATTTTTTACAATTTTTATTTCATATTAGATTACTTTTAAATGGGTTTTGCATATTATGAGTAGTAGTAGGTCGGTGTCTGCGGTTTGTGATGCTAGTTCATTCATCATAATGTTTCTCAAGTTATACGGATGGTTGTATTCATATAATATGCTTTATTGTTTCCTATATTTCTAAGCTATTTTTGGTTATTTTAAATTGTTTTGTTGATGTAGTTATGTCACAGAATATAGAATAAAACAGAACAGACATAACCCGATTTTTCTATAGAAAAATGTCGACCGTTTTTTTTATCCTTGATTTGTATGGATAAGGGTAGAATATAGTGCTGAAAAAATTTGTGCACTGAACTTTTTTACATTCAATAAGGGTATAGTCAAATTTTTTTTGGTACACTTAGTAGCGTATATATATACTTTATAATATATGGTTATGTATTATTAATATAAGAAGTCAAATTTACAGTTTTACACAGAGTTCCTGTCTGAGCTTTAGATTTACATGCCCAAATTAGTCTCTTTACTGAATATTATAGATTCTTTTGTTGAAGTTTGGCGTCAATTTAGCGCGAGTGGAATCATTTTTGAAATTTAGGATGATCAGTCGTACGCTGAAATTTTTGAGCTATAGGATTACCACGATACGTTTATAATCTGTCGTGGATTCATCATGGCTTTGTAAAGCATAAATGTTGTTGATTAGAGATGTTAGCGGAAGATCGCTTGGTGAATAGTAGAGGTTTCACAGGGAGAAGATTTGTCTATTGGAATCGTTTCGGAAATATGTAACTTTATGTGTTGCAGTGGTTTTGATTTTTTATTCTAGAAAAGTGTGTATCGAGTACTCCTGGATAAACATTACATGATTTTTGATACACTTTACTATCATTGGGGTGTATCCTCTATCCGGTCGCGGGTTGATTATTTGCGATCAGAGGTATGGTTGCTGGATTTGGTTTGCCATGCCAATTGACAATTTTTTTTTTATATTTGTATTTGTTTTGCGATTGTGAGGTGGAAATCCACGAAAAGACTGCTACGCCTTTTCCGAGGTCTCAGTCTTTTTGTGTATTTCTACTTAACAATCGCAAAACTAATGTAAATTTAAAGAAGATGTAAGGATTTGCATGGCAAAGTAAATCTAGTGGCCCTGTTTCTGATGGGGTAATTAACTTGCGACCGGATTGAGGATATACCCCATTGTTTATACAAATGATTCTTTCCACAATTTGATTTCAGAGATTAACTAATTTGCTAATATTTCTTCATCCAATTATTCAGAATTTGTGTATTACATTTTATATTTTTTATATTTAAATTTGATGAGCAATTTAGAGTTATCGAGATTTATCAGGTGTTTATTATTAATACTATTACTCATTACAGTTCCTGATTAAGCTAATTTATTTTGCCCTAATGGAAATGTTTGATTACAGAAGTTATTTGAAGCCATAATACTTTCTAATTAAAAATAAAATTTTAATTTAAAAGTCAGAAGAGCAGACAAGGCAAAAATCATAATGGCTATCGGATTGCTAATAAATTTGACATTTCAGAGGGTATTTGACTTTTCGAAATTACAGATAGCTTGGAAGCTACATAGTAAATTTGAAATGCAGTTAAATATTGCTGTCCTTAGATGGTTTTTCAAGGATCGTGGCATTTATTTAATTAAATTATTTTCTAGGTTGTTTCGGGAGACTGTAAATTGGCGGGGGTTTTGATTAGCTTGTTCTAGGTTGGATAAATAATTGCCGCTGATTGTTCTTTTTATTTAATACAGTTGCCGACAATAAATTATTTTCGAATGTCTTATTTTAATATTTACTGAACCATTTATTTTACAATTCAAGCGATAAATAATCGGTTATCAAGGAACCGATCCTACAGTTGTGTTAGCTACTTATTATTAATTCTCTCATCTTACAGATTCATGATTGCTTTTAAAGTTTTATTTAATTCTGGTTTAATTTGTTTAAGTATTGGGGTTCTAAAAGTGTGCCAAACATCCATTATTGATATATATTACCTTACAGATTTCAAATTAGCTGTTTTTGAAACCAGATTTCATTTGGTCATTTTTTATTTTTATAAAAAACATATTTGTGTTACCTTAAGGATGGCAAGGACAAGTGACCATCACATTATATAATTGTTTTATTTAACAATATTTATAAATAAATCCTTTAAATCAACAGATTCACAAAGATTATATCCGTTGAAGATAAAAAGGTAGTACCTTCCTTTCCTGCTTTGATATGAGTACTACAATATTTGGTGATTTCTGGATGCAATTTATTTTATTCTGTTTTGTTTTATGTAAACCAAATTAATTTAGTTAATACTAATCATAACATTACATTTATTTTGTTCAAGTATAATTTGACTCATAATAATGACATTTTATTTCTTGAAATTTACTGCAACCTAAGTAATTATAATCTTTTTTAGAATGCTGATTGCTTAATATTTATATACAAAAAAAAAATCAAAATTAATTGTGTTGTCTTGTGCTAACCGTCTTATATTACATTTCAACTAACAATTTACTAACTATTGACTACTTAGGTGTCTGAAACCGGGTCAATTTCCATAATAATTAATAAACCTTTCCTATCCCTCCATCTTGTTATATGTAAAAGAGTGTGCGCATGGGCCCGGCGTCAACCGGGAATCTTACTTAGGTTTGGTTGCACATTCCAATCAATCAATCAATAATTATCTCTTTTTTGTTTTTCGATAAAGTATCACTCATAAAATACGTAGGTGATAGAATATGAGTAGAACGACATAATGTTTTCTTCCATTAGGTAGAGATCACACTAGAACAACGTAATTGATAAATGAAAAAACGTTAAATTTTATTCGTGATGAAAGAGATGTAAATTTCGATAGTATCGAAGAAAGTGATATTACAACATCTCACCCCTGAGGCACACAGCATAAGTAAACTGATTGTTAGTTCACTCCATTCGTTCATAGGTGGCACAATACACACTTCGCCTGATGTATAACTCAAAATTGCGAAATAAATTAAAAAAATTCAATCTCGGAATCAGATGCGGTGTGCTTTATTCTATGAAAGACTGTATGAACTAACCATTAATTTAGTTAGTCGGGCTTTTTAAGAAAATCAACGTCAGGCGTACGGTATAAAAATTTTAATACTGTGTATCTTTGTTATACCAATTTTTGGACTAAATTTGTTGTGAAAAATAATACACTATAATTTTATTCAAACTATCAAATTTAGTTGGAGTTTTGGTTAGTTAACAATTTAGTACGCAATTTAAAATTAAATAATACTCACAGTACGTGGTAAGTAAACAGTGACAACTATCAATCACTAATACATATAAACCAACGTCAATAATTTAGTTTAGACAGTAATTTAGTCAAAAAAATCGGTGTGAGAAAGAAAAAGTATAAGTTACTAGGAAATAAATTTTATAGAAAACTTATTGATTTCTAAGTAAGACAAATTTCAGATTTCTGTTGAAATGTTCAATAAAAGTTCAATCAGTTAGATTTGTAAATTTTTCAGTGTACTCACAAAGTTTACTCGACTTCCGAATCTCCATAAACAATTTTCTATTATTTCGCGGAACACTGTTTAACAATCACTGATAATCGACTCTCACTTGAAGATGACTTAAAAACTTAACATACAATTACCGATGAGTAATACGTTTTATTTACTTACTCAATGTCGTGATTAAATATAAACTAAATATAACTAAACGAAATTATGACGTGGACCATTCACCTGAATATTATAATTAGATGATGATAATGATGTTATATACGTAAATAATTTACGCATACCGTAAAGGGTTAACACGATTGCATAAAAAAGAAACCAAAACAAAAATAAATCATAATTTATGAATAAACTGCACCTATCGCTCGTGTCATGAATTCAATCGTGCAATTTATTATTTTATAAATACGAAATTATATCTTATTCATTTTATTTGTTGTTAATTATAATTTTAGGTCGATCGAACTAAACTTTCAAGCGCGCGATTCTGTAATAGGTACATGTGAAGAAAAACAACAAGAAAAAAAAACGCTCGATAAAATTAGATTTGAAATAATTATATAACAAAATAAACCTCTTTCTTATCATCTTAGCACGATCTTATATGAATTGCAATTTTGTTATGACTTAGTTGTTTCAATTCAACTCCAAATACAAAATATATTTGAAAAGGTCGCGTCTTCCATCTATTCTAAGAACTCGAAATGCAATTACGAAATGCAATTGACATTTTCGTTTTTGTTTTGTTTTTGTCAACGGTAAATTCATGTTGGCAATATTTTATGTCACGTTCTTCATTGATTAATAAAATGATCATTATGATGACGATCATCAACAAAAACGATTATCGCATAATACACCAACAACAGCTGTATGTACATAACATAAAACATTAAAAGCATGATCAGTCACGTTTTTGCATGATTATTATTTTGTTTACTATGTTCTGTCATTTGACAAGACGTATATAGAGAACTTGTGAAACGTTTCCTTAAAAAAAAGTAGCGCGTATAGATAACGAACGCGACAATCAAATAACAAACGTTACCAATATGTTTTTGTAATAGCACACATATTAAGACAATGGATGGGACAACGAATATGGCAAATTATTTATGGTGGCGAGACATAAACGTGTGACATTTGTAAAGATTATATGGGAGAGAGATCGTTACATTGTGCAATTATAATGTAATAGGTTACCATTTAAACCGTTTAGAAAGTGTGGTAAAACACATCCGAGCTAAAAACAAAAATGGAGGAGTATGTTGTGGCCAACACCCGATTTATCTTTTACGGCAAAAGTACATAGATCTCGAACACAGCACACTTAATATACTAAATCGAAAAATTAAACCTACCGGATTTTAAATAAAAACTCATGTATAATAAAAAAAACCTCGAGATCAAAATTGTTCATGATTACTTTAATAGCTGCGTTGGTTTCGTAAATCCCGCTTAGTTTAATTTTTGATCTGAAAACAACAACTTTTGGCTTCAATTTTTTTAATGTATTTTAAGTTGGTATTTTATTAATATTTATTTTAGTTTTATTTTATGTCAAAATAACAAGTTACAAACGTCTTTTTTTACAACAAGATGACATCTCTTCGAAAAAAAATAGTAAAAATAACCGCCTTGCGGTAAACACCATAACCAAAAATTAGTTTTATTTCCCATAGACCTAAACATTTTTTGGCTTACATTAAAGCAAATTTGGCGTTATACAATACAATTGTTGTTGTAATCTTTTTGGGCTTTGCGAAAGCAACGCACCTACTATACGTAATCTTGTTTTTGCACAATAGATAGGTTCCAAACGTCACCGTGTATTTAAAAATCACGCAAAAGATGCAATAAGTCTAGGGCAAAATAAAAGATATGCTCTAAAGCACGTTTCCTTTACAAAACGAATAAAATTTGGAAAATTAAATTTTCTCCAAAAAGATTTTTTTCGGAGACAAACGAATTTACCACAGCATTCCCAGAAAATAAATATTTTAATCAGGCAATACTAACATATTAAAAACCAATTTGCTCTTGTATGAATTTAGTTAGTCCAGCCCAGAAATTGTATCAAAATTTTGACGTAAGCGAAACAATATGCTTTTCCATATTTTGTTAGAGTTCGATTGATGTCCGAATTCTGAAATAATTTTGACAGTTCAAAACACGAGACGAGAGAAAATTAATTCGAAGAAATTCTTACAAGCATATATGATAGAAGTGGAATTTGAACCAAATATTATGTTCTTTATTCTAATAACGAGGCATACAAAATTAATGAGAAGAAGTTTTAGCCAGGCACGACCTTTATTAATGAATCTCGTTACAACACAGGTAATTAATACGACTGTATGTATACCATCTCGTCCGCCAACAATATTATTCAATCAATCGTCACATACGACGATACCACAGAATATATATATTCGGTGACGATACCGTAACAAGGATGCATCTTAGAATTTCATCAAAAACTTTTGTTGAAATCGCTAAATTTTTGCCCAATAAAAATCATTTGTGGGGACCAGAAATAGAATTACATACCTGTATTTTTATTGGGATTGGCAAGTGGTACTAATTACCGAATAGTAGAGGCAGCAACAGATATATCAAGATCTACTATTTGTGATATTATTCACAACAATATAATGCCTGGACAATATAATGCCCCGGGTGATAACTTTATCGACAAATTTGACAAACGAAAACAAAAATTGAATTTTTCATCTGACTTTTGACCATGAAAAATTATTACGGAAATATCAAAATTATTACACAGGACCTGTCCAAATACTGTGATAATTATTTCTATTGTAATAATTTTGACAGGGTTCTGAATGCAACCAAATTATTACAACAGCTATGTGTAATAATTTTTGACGTAACTAAAATAATTTTTGTATGATTTCATTGTTGTTGGAGATGCGCCATTTTTTGAATTACGAAATTATATTTGCTGAGGTTATGAATGTAACAAATTATTGCTTGTTCTATTAAATTAATACATTTATTGAAATATTGGATATAAAATAAGTTTCAGTTATCTTATTTTCGTATGCAATAATGATTATTACAACTTTTTAATAATGTCAACAACATTTCAGTATTCGGACAGCAATCGAACTGTAACAAATTATGGAAGAGACAATTATTTCACTAACGTCAAAATTATTACAGAAAGTTAAATTATTGCAGTATTCGGACAGGCCCTGTGTGTAACCTTTGTGAAGTTGGCCCAAATTTCTGTCCCAAAAAATTATTTTTTTTACACTGGTAATACCATTACCAATTGTCAGTACTATCATGACAGAAAACTATAAATACAAAATTTAACTTAAGTATTTGTACATTATCTCAATTCAAAATAATTATTATATTTCATCATAAAGTGAAGAAAATAACATTGCTCTATTAAAAGGTTTACAGTAATAATGAATATAATTGTTTCATTGGTATGACTATGAAATAAAAATGTTAACGATGTTAATCTCATGGCGAGAATGGCCACATTGAGAACACACTGTAAATATTAATGGAAGTTGAGATTTTGAGTATTGGTCATCGGTCTCACTATGGTTTTCGAGTAGTTCTGGTCTCAACCTTTGCCGGTGTAAAGTTTTAGGACGATGGAATTGGTATCTCATGGCGAGAATCGCCCATATATACCCACTTTGAGAACACTCTGTATATCTTAATGGAAGTTTAGATTTTGGGTATTGGTTATCGGTCTCACTTTTTCGATTAGCTCTGTTTTTTTTTTGTAGATTAATAATAGAAAATTTTTATTAGCATTAAATTACAAAGTGATTATATAATTATTTGTAGAAAAATTTCAAAAAAAATACAATTCTGTTACATATTAAATTTAAATCCTAAAATGGCTAAATTACTAGCTCCAAAGATTTATATGTTAACTTAAATTCTAATGTCCCATAGGGTTTCTTTTTGTATACCTATGCGTATCATTTGACTAGAAAATTAAAAAGAAGGCGCGATGTTATCCTTAAGATAATAGTCGGTTGTTTAAGGATATATTATCAAATGAGGTAAAACCTCACTTGTTTTATATTCCTTATAGTTTAAAACAACTTATCAAATAATGGTTATTATATTTCAATTACTTATAATACCTGAGTGTCGATTTTGCACCAAAGGCGAAAGCACGAGGTGAGCAAACCGGAAAAACATAGTACATAGTGGTTATTTTATTAATATTGGTTTGCTAGAGCACATGCGCGTCATTTAGTTTATATATTTTTTTAATCGATGTGTCAAATGCGGTTTCGTATGTTTTTCAAATATTGGAAAATTAAAAATCAAATCACAGCAAATAATCGGTTCCACTGCTCAAAAGCAAGCGAATAGAAGAGGTGAGGTATACGTCATCATCATAAATATGCAACCGGTTCAACCGGAACTTTTAATTTTGCTACTTGCCTTTGCAAAATTGATGTACAAAATGCACAGACACACGAGAGAAAAAATACAATACAAATATAAAATTGTATATTGTAAAGTGTATATGTACACAAAATAATTGTTCACCTCGCCAGCTCGCGTTTTAATTTTTGGTGCAAAATCGACACTCTGATCTCTATCTTAGCTTTATATATTACAATTATTTCACCAGTACACACCAAAAAATTTTCATATAAAATGAATACGATTCTAATATAAATATAATTCCGTACGAATTTTTTATAGATTTTATATTAGTTTAACTTATAAACGAATGTTATAAAATAATGTATAAAATTTATATTACTCCATATAAATAAATTGATAGGTCACTGGTATAAATTTTATACTCCAACGTATAAATATCTGTATACAGTTCAAAATATAAAGTTTATCCATTAAATGATAATTTTTGTTTATAAGGGATTAGTATTACATTTATAGAAATTATTTATAGAAAATATCAACCTGGTTATCGTATATACAATTTAGTTACTTTAGAATAGAAATTTGGAAATTCTATGTGCTAGAATTGAACTCAGTTTCCAATACTTATGAAATTTAAGATACATTTTTGTCACATAAGTAAAACAGTTTTAGATTATTTTATAAAATCGATATATTTACCAAAATTATTTTATTTTTTAAGTGTTATGTTTATTTAATTTTACTTACAAAAGTGTACAAGAGCTACAATTAAATTAAGTGTAAAGTAGTTTATATGTTACTATTTAATATAATACATATATGTTTTGTTTATTTTTCGAGACTGCTATAATGTAAGGTGCTCTTATATTTGAATTTGTTAAGGACTCTATAAATTTTAATATTAATTGTTATCAATAATTGATTGAAGTCTGAAAATTTAGTAAACCGATGTTTCAGTAAAGGTTCAAACAGAATAGATCCGCTCCGGTCCGTTCATTTCGTTTCCGCTCGGCCCGTTTGATTTCCTAAAACACAACATATCAGTTCCGCTTGTCAAAAATAGATATTAATTATATATTATATTTTGGAAATTTTAATTTGTGGGATATTATTAGAAGAGATTAATAGAATTAATACAATTTAGTACGTCTTTTATTGCAAAAACTTCTCGTTTAGAGTTTTATCTGATATGTCAAATACTATGTTAGGTTATGTCGTCCGTAAACATTTGAAATTGGGTTTAGTGTCCTCTCCGTTTTTTTCTCCTCCGTTCGTTGTGTTCATATTTTCGTTTTTTCATATAAATTGACAGTTCTCATAAAATGGAGCGGACGGAACGGATACATTCTGTTTGAACCTTAAGGTTTGTTAATATGTATAGGTAATAATAATACATATTAATTTTCAACTTCAATTAAAAAAATAGTATATCATTAGATTTAAAAATTATTACGCCTTTGAATATAATAAGCATTTCTATTGCCTGTTCAATCTTGGAAGTTGCTTTTGTTCGTTCGCCGATGGTGGAACAAGCCGTATTAAATTGATAAAGGATAGAATATTGTTCTATAGTAATCTAAAACAATAAGAGAGAAATAATAAATAATTAACAATTGTGGTACAAAGATTGTAATAAATAAAATCTCAGTTAAAAAATTAAATAAATAAGTTTGTAAAAAAATAATATTTTAAAGAATGAAACATGTACTTACCAGTATCTCGTTCAGTTTCTGCGTACAAAATATTGTTTCCCGAATTTTTTACACCTATGAAAATCACTATTTTCCAAAATCAATAAGTTAGAGAAAAATCGTATAACACCTGTAAAAAGAGAAACAAAACTATTCAATTATTTATATCCAACACACTAGCTTAAATAACTTTGAATTACCAAATCTGGACAAACAAAGAAAGATGAGTAGATTTCATTACTAGTCATAGTTGGCCCAAATTTACGTTTTCTAGAACGATCGTTTTCCAATTTTGTTTTAAGAAACCCAGTACACTTTGTTGTTAAGCAATATTTCCTGACAAATAAAAAAAAATATATATATTTTAATTTTTTGTTAACTTGCATAATAACCTAAGCAAACTCATCATATGCAATATACCTACATTATAATACTTGAAAATGGGTAATTATTCGAGTTATTCGTTTCACTATACCATTAACAACTTATTTTAATTAACACTATTAACAACTTCACCAATTTATAATAAAACTTAAAACCACTTTTACTCACTACACGATGTCTACAGAACTAAAAAAAAAATTAAACGACCCTAACAGTATAAAAATCCCGTTTTTAACGAAAAATATTCGTTTTCCTATTAATTTTATAAAACTAATAGTATAAAACAAAATTTGTATATGACAAATATATCAATTTCATACCAATCAAGGAATAGACAGTGAAGTTTTATACTGTAGGTTATAAAAAGTATACAAATAAAAATATAGAAATTGTATGTATACTATGAATTTGTATAAAACTTATTACAGAATTATATAAACGAATTATATAAGTTCAATATTTATAATTTTTATATAATATTTCATATAAATATAAATTATCTGAACATAAATATAAATAAATTTATAGAATATCCGAAAATTTTTTAGTGTGTACCTTTGTGTGGCTTTATTATATTCTTTTAGGTCTTGGTTTGATATGCTTGTACTAAATCTAATCATACTTTCATCGTTAAAGTGTTGTTCATTATAGTTTTTAATATTATTTCTTCGAAAAATATGGTAAATGATTGGAACGCCAATTTCGTTTTGAATATATTTGTTCATATCTAAATAAACAAAACATTCTGGAGGCGGAAAGCCTAATTCTATATAACTTTTGTATGTATTCATGTCAGTTAAGTAAGGTCCATAAATTAAGGAGTTCTCTCGATTTAAGCAGCAACGTTCTATGTGCTGTCTTATTAATTTAATTATATGTGAGTCTATATTTGGAGGGCGAAGTCCGAGATTCATACCTCCTCGCGGTGCTCTCTGGGTAACTCTAAATGAATCAGGCGGTGTAGTGGAGACGAGCAGCTAAATCCTGTTTATAGTCATGGACACTACATGTCAGGGCGAGCCATTGGCGCCTCAAAACCAATGCCAAACCAGCGTCTGTTTTCCAGGTTAGGAGCGGCTGAAGCGGGCGTCTGTCTTGTATCAAGCGGCTCGCTATATAAATGTGTTCAAGGTAGGACTGGATGCCTCAAGATTCTCACCAGTACGTGACCCATACACGTAACAAGCGGGTTGAGCGGAAGGCCAACAACCTCCCCTCATAAAAACTCACCAAGTTATGAACCCTAAACAAAGGCCTCGGATAACCATATCGGATTCATTACAAACTCGACCCCGGAAATTGTACACGGACAACGCTTTAAAAATGGGAACATGGAACGTGCTTAGCCTCTTAAGACCTGGAGATCTCCAGAACCTATCAAACCAAGCAAAGAGTTACACATTAGACGTACTTGCACTACAAGAGCTTAGATGGTCTGGGAGTGGGATCCATGACACCACCAATCGTTACACTCTTCATTACAGCGGCCATCAGAACGGAGGAGAATTTGGAGTTGGCTTCCTCATCCATCGGCGCGTGAAGCATCATATCATCGATTTCCGCCCTATCAACATGCGGATATGCACGGTCAGACTTCGCACTAGGAAATTTAACATCACGATCGTCAATGTGCATGCACCCACCGAAGATAAATCAGATGACATCAAAGATCTTTTCTTTGTCGAACTGGAGGAAGTCATCAATAACATACCGCACCACGACATTAAAATCTTCGTGGGCGACTTTAATGCAAAAATCGGTAGGAGTGCAGCAAATACATCGCACATCGGTCCTAACAGCCTGCACCTAACTAATAATAACAACGGCCAACGAGTCACCGACCTGGCAATAACGTACAACTTAGTTGTATCAAGTACGTTTTTCCCACATAAGAGAATCCACAAAGTAACGTGGAGATCGAATGATGGGAGAACGGAAAATCAAATCGATCACGTCATGGTGTCTAAGAGGCACTCCACCAGCATATCTGACGTTAGATCTTACAGAGGTGCAGACATGGACAGCGATCATATGCTTGTCATATTTAAATATAAGTGCAAACTGTCATCTACGTTTAACAGACAAGCACAAAAGACCGTTTGATGGAATATCAATGCTCTAAAAGACCAAGCGTCATTGCAGAGTTACCAATCAGCTGTCACTAACTATTTAGAGCGGCCCAGCAACAACGAAGAAGCTCCCTCTAACATCGAGGAGCAGTGGCACGCTATACAGTCAGCCATAACCACCGCGGCGCAAAATACCATCGGAAGAAGACCTCCGAGGCCCCGCAATGATTGGTTCGATGACCAATGCCGTAGGGTCGTCGAAAATAAACGAACGCTTCGTGAAAAATGGTTGGCTCGCAACACTAGAAGCACTCTAGCAGAATATCTCCGCGCTAGGAAAGCCACGACTAAATACCTTCGACAAAAAAAGCGCGAACATATGAGATTATGCATCGAAAACATCAGCTTCGAAGCGGAACTGGGAAACTCAAGGGACTGTTTTGCCAACGCCAGGAATCTCACTAAAGACTTCCACCCAAGAAGTACAGCCATCAAAGACGGGAATGGAGAGTTGAGAACAAACGTGGCTGATGTTCTCTCAGTATGGCAAACCTACTTTCAAAATCTGCTAAATCGGAATGACGACGTGACCCCCATTAGAGCAATAGCTCCTCCAGGTGACGAGGTCTTTGTCGAATATCCCACAGTGGAGGAAGTAGACGCAGCTATTAGTCGATTGAAAAACGGAAAGGCACCCGGTCTCGATGGAATCCCCGCAGAATTGATTAAACTCGGAGGCGCTACTCTTGCAACAAGTCTATACGATCTCGTCGTCTGTATTTGGGACCAAGAAGAGCTGCCTGAGAATTGGAAGACCGCGCTCATATGTCCGCTGCATAAAAAAGGCGACCGTCTTAAATGTGAAAACTATCGTGGCATAGCCCTATTGAACGCTGCTTACAAAGTGTTGGCTAATGTTGTACTTGCCAGACTCATCCCTTTCGCCGAAAACATCAGTGGCGACTATCAATGTGGTTTTCGACCCAACCGATCAACCACGGACCAGTGTTTTACCATGAGGATGATCTTGGAAAAATGTTGGGAGTACAACATAACCATACATCAACTATATATAGACTTCCGGCAGGCATATGACAGTATAAACCGCGACAACTTATGGGCCGCGCTCATATGCCTAGGTATCCCAGAGAAACTCGTTTCGCTGTGTAAATTAACAACGTATGGGTCTGTATGTAGAATCGCAATTGAAGGAACTGTGTCAGACTCCTTTGAAATAACATCTGGCGTTCGACAAGGTGATGCACTCGCGCCTTTGCTGTTCAATTTGGCGCTTGAGTACGTAGTGAGAAAAAGCAACATCGAAACTTCGCGCTGTATATTTAATAAATCCGGCCAAATTCTTGGATATGCAGATGATATCGTGCTTCTTGGCCGAAGACCTAGCGATATCAAAGACAGTTTCATACCGCTCGATCGCTGCGCAAGAAGACTTGGTTTGGAGGTGAACAGCAGTAAAACCAAATATCTAATAACACCCAGGAACATCTCTAGTGCAAATCTCGGAATTGGCGACCACAATTTTGATGGTGTCGAAAACTTTAAATACCTCGGGTCAGTTATAACATCACTGAATGAAATGCAGGCAGAAATAAAAGCCCGAATCGCTGCCGGACAACGAGTTTTCTACGCCCAATCAAGATTATTGCGTTCGAAACATCTATCGCAGTCGTGCAAGCTCGCACTTTATAAAGCACTAATAAGACCTATGCTGACTTTCGGAAGCGAGAGCTGGACCATGACCTCTAATGATTGTAGATTGTTATCTACATTCGAAAGGAAGGTCATCCGTTCAATTTTTGGTCCAATTAAAGTTGCGAACAACGAATATCGGATTCGTATGAATCACGAAATAAAGCAACTCCTCGGAGGCAGCGATATCATCGGATTCAATAAATCCAATCGAGTGAGATGGCTCGGCCACGTTACAAGGTCCCAACAACAACGGATGATATATAAAGTGTTTCACCAACAACCAGCCGGAGTACGTCGTAGAGGAAGACCCCGACTACGCTGGCGTGACGACATTGAACAAGATCTGCAAGCATTAGGATGTCGAAACTGGAGGACGAGAGCAATGGATCGGGATGGATGGAGGGCCATTGTGCAGGCGGCGAAATCCCTTCATGAGATGTGAAAGCCAGAGAGAGAGAGAGAGAGAGTCTATACGTAATATGTTCGCGTAATTGTATAAATTTTTATTCGATATATATTCTTGAAGATTATATGACTTCCTGTATTTAGATGTGCATGCTCTTAAACACCTTCGTTCTAGCACTCTAAACTTTTCCATGCATGAGCTGCTTACATTATACCAGCAAGCCGCTGCGTACGTTAAAATTGGTCTGATGAGTGCTGTATACGCCGTTTTTTCACTTTTTGATCAATATGTTTCGAGAAAAAGAGTTTGTGTAACATTTTAAATGCTACATTCGCATTACTGATTTGTATTTGAATATGTTTATTGAAATATAAATATTGATCTAAATTAACTCCCAGATATTTTACAAGTATTTCCTGTTTTAATTCTACTCCGTTTATTGCTATTTTTAGGTTTTTCCAATTTTTTCTTATATTACAGTTTGAAAAAGATAAAGGACGACGAAATATTATAGTTTCACATTTATTTATGTTGATTTTAATCTTCCAATTATTTAAAAAATTGTATATAAATTCAATTGCACTTTGTAAATTTGATCGTATTCTAGAAATATTATTATCCGAAGAGTATATTATCAGATCATCAGCATATGCTAATGTCTGGCATTTTGATGAGTTCAGTAATGGGTCTTGTAATAGCTTTGTAATATAAAGTGAGAATAAAATGGGTGCTAGGATAATACCTTGTTGCAATCCGTTATATAGCATAAACTTATTTTCGGTGACTAATTTACTGTTTGTTACGCAAAATTTCCTTTGGTATAAAAACTCGATTAGTGTCAAAATTATACTAGTATTAAATTTAAATTCATTAAGTACAAAAATTAGGCCATCTAACCAAACCGAATCAAATGCACGTTCAATATCTATTAACACCGCACCAGTGATTCTATTGTGGTTGAAATTTCTTGTTACATCGGAAATTAATTTGACAAGTGCGTGTGTAGTTGCATGTCCTTGCCTAAAACCAAACTGATTATCTGGTAATAATAGATTTTCATTTATACATGTTCAATTATTTTATATAAAACATTTCTTTCAAAAACCTTAGCAATATTAGGAACTAAGTATATTGCTCTATAGTTCTCGCACATATTCGGGTTCTTCTTTAATTTTAATATTGGTATGGTTTTAGATATTTTCCACAATTCTGGTATGTATAAATTATTTATCATGTTGTTAAACAGTGAACAGTATTCAAATACTAAATTCTGTGATATATATTTCAGAGCAATGTTTGGTATTTGATCAATTCCGGAAATTTTTTATTAGATTTTTAAAGATTCCTAACAGCTCTTGTGGGTTTATAAATAATATGTTATGTCGATTAATTTCTAAGTCGTTAGCTTTTGTTTCGTTATTGAAGTTTGTTTTCTGACTTTCTTGGAGTTTTAATAATTTAAATTTTTGCATAGTCATTTTTGTTGCGTTGTCCAATGTAGAGTTAATGTTTGATTTAGATTGTTCTTCTATATAGGTACCAATTAAATTTAACTTATCTAAATCATCAGTTACTTGAATTACATTTTGGTTTATTTCCACGGTGTCATTGATGTTTATATTGGATTTCACGAATATATTCATGGTGTTAATATTTAATTTATCCACATTTAGATGATCAATATTCAAAGTTTGATTGTTTTTGAAAATCGATTTTATTTGTTTAAACATATTGTGTTGATTATTTTGATCATTTCTAGTTTAGTTCGCCAATATTTGTTTACTTGAATAATTATATTTTGTTTAATTAGATTTCTGATATTATTTATGATTGATTTTAAATGATTTATTTATATTGGGGCAGGTTAGATTGAAAAAAGGAATTCTTTTTACGTTTTTTATTTTAGTTATTATATTACTTTTAAGTTTGAATAATTTATTTATTAGGTGATTACAAAATCTATCTTTAAGAGTTTTAAACTTTATCAATTTTGGTGCTATTTCTTTCATTGATTCAATAATGATCTTGTTAATTATTTCCAGATAAAGGTCAATTTCATCATTCGATAAATTTCGATTATTTGGAACCATTTGTGCGCAACTTCATTTTCAATAATATATTTATCATAATTTTTTGTTACTGTTTTTTGATAACTTAGCCAGTTTATACCGTTTAACCAAATACTTTCATTTTCATCATTTCGTGGATTTTGTAAGAATAAAATTTCATTTGAGTTTCTAGTAAAATTATTTAAATTAAGTTCAAACTGGATTGCCCTATGATCACTTTCATATCGAACTGTAGATAGTGAGTTTGATATGTCTAGTCTGCTATCGTGGAATACTAGATCTAGAAAAGAATTATTCGGGATGTAGGTGGGTTGATTAGAATATTTCAAGATTAATTTATAAAAATTTGAATTATTGTCTAACCATAATCTCAGTGCAGTCCCTCTTGTGTTGCCATTCGTACAACATGGAATGTATGTTTCGCGTTAAAATTTCCTGCTAATATAAAATAGTTATTTGGGTTCTGTAAATTTAATTTATCAAGAATTAATTCCCAATCTGTTATAAATATATTATTTTGACTATTAGGAGAATAACATGAACCTATTAATAATTTGTTTTGTTGGTTATCTAGTTTTAGTTCAATCACCGTAATCTCTATAGTTTTTAATTTGTATTGAAAAAAATTTAGAATTTTAAATTTAAAAGCTTCTTTTATAAGAATTGCCGTTCCTCCACCCGCACAATTCTCCTTATTACGATCTGTACGAATGATATTATAACCATTAAATGATACTTTATGTTTCTTATTTAGTTTTGTTTCATTTATCAATACTAAATCAGGGTTATGTAACTCTAAAAAAATTTCGAGATTAAGTCTTCGATTAATAGCTACTATCGAATTAACGTTAATAGCGATAATTTTAAGATTTCTAATTGCATTAAGCCTAGGCATACAAAAGAATATTGAGTTAGATAATAGAATCATTTTGATTCATAATTGTGGTTAAGATTTTCATTATCTTATCCATTTTTCTATCATTTTCTATCATATAGTTTTTAAATAAATCTAAATTCATATTGTCTACATTATTGTAAATATTTTTATTATAATTTAAGTTGGTTTGTTCATCTTTATTAAGTATGTTACCTTTATTTCCAGTAGAAGTATGGAACTGATCCGCAAACGACACTCCATTCTGGTAAAATGGATAAAATTTATCATTATTAATTTTTTTACTCGCTAATTCTGCCTTTTTGTTTTTAATTTTGTCTAGTAATGACTTATATACGGGGCATTCTTTATAGGATGCCGGGTGACCCTCATGTTTGCAGTTAATACAGAATGTAGTTTCTTTTGCGATTCCTTCCATTTCCTCTTTCATTGATGTAGAATTCCTCTGTGTCAAACATTGTCCTGGAGAGTGTTGATTTTTGCATTTTACGCATCAGTATTCGAGTCTACAATTTATTGATACATGTCCGTAGCGTTGGCAATTGTAACATTGTATTATTGTTTGTCGTTGTAGTGGTTCCCAAAATATTCGTTGATAATTTATTATCTTAATTTTAGTTAATTCCCTCAAAGAACTATCTGCTGTTATTTGGATTAAGTAAAATGGTAACTTTTTTATTTTGTTTTGATGCTAATGATTCCAATTGAATGACCTTTATGAATTTTAGTTGTTCTGAATGATAGCAATCCTTCAGCTCTTTTAACATTTCGTCGACAGTTTCATCTTCTGATAAACCTTTCATTACCATTTGTTTTGTTTTGTGTTCCTTTAACGAATACGTATATAGTTCCGTTTCTGATTTTTTCAAATCTTCCATTAAGCGATTATAGCTGTTCATTGATTTCGTATACACAATGTGTTTGTTTCCTCGCGTTTGTTATTGTGTCTGTTACATTCTGATACAAAATATTAATCGCAGGTGGTTTTTGCAAAAAAAATTATTTTTATTATTTTTTTGATTTACGTTAGCTGTTGTATTATTATTTTCATTATGTTTTTCCGTTAAGTTTGGTTTTTTAATATTTTTATTAATTTCGATACGGCTTTGTTGTGATTTTGATGATGCCATTGATTTTGAAGTCGAAGGCGCTCTTGAATTTCATTTTTATGTTTTTTATTTTTATGTTTAATTATAGTAAATAAGTCCATATTAATTTCATTGCTAGTTACATTTTCACTATTATTACAATTATTACTTTTATTATTTTCATTTATAACTCTATTACTATCACTGTCACTGTTATTAACGATGATACTCTCGAATCTGTTATTCATATCCACGTTTGCTTGTACGTCATTGTACATTTTTTCTTTACATTCCTTTAGCATGCCTTGAAGGTAATACATTTTATTTTTTAGAAATTCATTTTCTTTTAACAAGGCATTTGTGTCTTTTTCGGTATCACTATCTATATATTTACGTTTAGTTTGTTGAAGCACTACAGTTCTGTCTACCGTTATATTTTGATCGTTATCAGAAATTGAGTCTGTTTGACTCATTTCTCCGTCTGAATGTTCACTCATCATTTATTAGTTATAATCACTTCACTATCACTTAAAACTTTTAATTAGGTTCTCTATGTTTTTTATATTATCAAATATATTATAAAATATATTTTAATATTAACAGTTTTTTATTAACAGTATAATATTTTTTTTATAAATATTATAATTTTGACGTGTGTTACTACTATTCGGTAACTAGTACCACTTGCCAATCACAATAAAAATACAAGTATGTAATTCCATTTCTGGTCCCAAACCATGATTTTTAGTTGGCAAAAATTTAGCGATTTCAACAAAAGTTTTTGATGAAATTCTAAGATGCATCCTTGTTACGGTATCGTCACCGAATATATATATTCTGTGGTATCGTCGTATGTGAGGATTGATTAAATAATATGGTTGATGGACGAGATGGTATACAGTCGTATTCATTACCTGTGTTGTAACGAGATTCATTAATAAAGGTCGTGCCTGGCTCCAACTTCTTCTCATTAATTTTGTATGCCTAGTTATTAGAATAAACAACATAATATTTGGTTCAAATTCCACTTCTATCATATTTGCTTATAAGAATTTCTTCGAATTAATTTTCTCTCATCTCGTGTTTTGAACTGTCAAAATTATTTCAGTATTCGGACCGTAATTGAACTCTGACAAAATATGGAAGAGAAAATTATTTCTCTTACGTCAAAATTATTTCATTATTATGGAAATCGGAAATGGCCTATGAGTGATGAAGTTCACTATCATTTGAGTGGATTTGTGAATAAGCAGAACTGCAGGTTCTGGAGTTCTGAAAATCCAAGAGCCATTAATCAACGCCAATTGCACCACATTAGGTGTACAGTATGGTGTGGCATTACATCTGAAAATATCATTGGGCCTTACTTCTTCGAATTTTTTTTTTTTTTATTAACAACTTTATTGATATGGCTACTACAATATTAAACATTATTAATTCATTAGTATGGTTGACATTAGTACTTATGAGATAAGCATAAACTTGTGTGGGTCTGCTGGACCAGTGTCCAGTTCCCTTGGTTTCTAATTTTCATACGGTTAGCTCATGTGGTTTGATTCGTTTGAGCCGCCTTACTACTTCTTCGAAAATGAAGATGGAAGTCCTGCCCTTGAAAACAGACCAGAAATGTGGTTTCAGCAGGATGGAGCCACTGCCCACACTGCCCGAGCGAGACACAATGGCACTTTTAATGCAAATTTTTGGAGAGCGAATAATTTCCGGAAATTTGGAAATTAATTGGCCAGCGCGTTCGCAAGATTTGTCAGCACCTGACTATTTTCATTGGGGTTATTTGAAGGAGGGAGTATATGTTGGTGGCCGCCCCGGTGGCAAAGTGGTCACAATTCTAACTCCAGCGACCGGAGGTCCCGGGTTCGATTCCCGGTGGTGACAAGGAAAATATTTCACGGCTGGTTTAGGATCAATTAATTAGTCACTAATTATCCGAACTGAAAATTTGATTATGAAACCTCATTTGAGGCGGCCAAATACCTTGATGGGATATAGTGCCAGAGAGAGAGAGAGAGAGAGAGAGTATATGTGAATAAGCCCGAGACAATTCTTGAACTCAAGGCCAACATTGTTGCAGAAATTCGAAAGCAACAGCCACAAATTTTGAAAGATGTTATGGAAAATGCTGTAAAACGAGCCCATCATTGCGAAGCTGGAAACGGGGGTCGTTTAAGTAACACTATTTTCCATACTTAGTGTAAAAACAATTCCATTTTGTATATTTGATAATCTGTAAAAATAAAAAAAAATTTAAATAAACGAAAAAGTTATTAAATTTTTAGACCCCATGGTGACTTTTGGCCAACCCTGTATATGTATAGATTGTTCTGGTGCTTGAAATTCTCAACAGATGATGAGCTCTCGTAAATCGATCTTATACTTTTATAAGGAAAATTTTATAAGGGATTTCTAAGGAAATCCTCTATGGTATTAAATTAATTGCCAGACGATCAGTCGTTTCTCTTATAATGTTTAACGCTGATGTACATGTTTTACTTATAATTCGTGTCGATCGAATTTAGGCTACAACAATCGACATAATTAAACAGATTTGAATTGATGAACACACCGTATTTGAATAATCACCAAAGAAATTTAAATAATTTTTACCAGATTTTTCAGCTTAATTATGAAGTATTGAATATTTTTCCAAGTTGCATCGATCAGTCGAAACGCACTTACTGAACAATAGTACAGCAGCCAGACAAACATTGTCTAAAACTACGTTTTTCAAATATTCGCAAAATCACCCAATTCTGTTCAGTTCTCGCATTGCAGAAGGTAACATGCTGATGCTTGATCGATACACAATATAAATGAAAAGTAGTCCTGGATCGCCCCGGTGGCAAAGTGGTCAGCATGCTTGCTCCAGCGACCGGAGGTCCCGGGTTCGATTCCCGGTGGTGACAAGGAATTTCACGGCTGGTTTAGGATCAATGAATTAATCACTCATTATCCGAAATGAAAATATGATTATGAAACTTCATTTGAGGCGGGAAAATCCCTTGATGGGATATAGTGCCAGAGAGAGAGAGAGAGAGAGAGAGAGTCCTGGATCGCAAAATTTTTCCATTTGTTCCATACATAATTAAATTAACGATTTGACGTGTATTCTACAAGCGCAAACTGTATGCGAGTTCCTCCGCTTTATGGTTGCACACAGATTTTAAGACGAAGCAGAGACAATTTACAAAACCCAAATTTTTGTTACTCATCATCCTTCAATTTCATCTTGTATAGTCCTCACAGCGCACTCCTTTAATGTGCATGTGGCAAAATCTATCGTTAAACACATCATCGTCGTTATAATATTCTAGCACTGAATGCCTGAGTTCATCAATTAATCGATTGTGGATCCTTGAAGGCTTAGTGAACCGTTCTGTTTTTTTGAATATTTTACCTGTTTGTACCAAATAATGCGTTGTGGAGAATCCTTCCTGAATTTGTTGCATAGTTAGTTATTTCGGCAGTGTACACAGCAGCTGTATTTTATCACAATTTCCAGATACCAAAGATCTTGGCGATGACGGCAGTGTGGTAGTTAAGTTTAATCATTCATGATATTGCCTGGATTCCAATTTATTTGGATATATAGGCGACATAAAAATGTCTGGTAGGATTTAATTAAGTTTTCACGAACGATATCACATTTTATTTGAAAGTACTCACTTTTACTCCTACTCGAAATATTCTCGTCATTAAGTGTTGATGATATCTCCGGAGTGACAGGTGAATTTGATAAATTAGTAACCGATGACACCTGGCTTTCAACTTTCCATCGTTTACAAGTTACCAGATAGTAGCAACTTATATAAATCCATGGTTTCAATTGCTTCAGTCGAACGCGGCAAACGAATTTTAATATATCAGAAATAAATAGGGTTAGACCTAACAAAATAAATGACTAATAAGAAAATTTTATAATTATTTTATTATTTGCTTTAGAAACCATTCATAAACTACGTCACGCTATTGCAAGGGAAGAAGAAAGGGGCGTGGTGGTGATTCATGAAATGTGACGTCACGTAATTATAAGCAGTTACTGTGATAGGGTATTCCAGATGACAGTTTGCAAATACGTAAGGGCGTATTTCGTAAATATATCAGTGTTGGCATAAAGAAAAATTTTCCAATCGTTATGGTATCACTAAATACACAAGACTAGAATTTCGTTTCTGTTATGGGTTTGGGTATGAAACGAAATAAGTTTTCCATCCGTTATGTTAACGTTACATAAAATTCTTAAAATACGGAAAAGCAATTTTTTTTTATAACAGTTTTTCTTTTGCTTTTATCATCACAAACTTCTTCATGCTTTATCACAAAGTAAAATAAATAAAAACAATAAAAAAAAAAAATATTTCATAGTAAATAAAAAAAATAAAATGTTAAAAATTATAGAATTTAAAACCAAAAACAATTGTAAAAATTATAACTATAAAGCTTCTAATCCCTCCAACAAACTTTGCTCGATTTAATTTCTCTTATCTGAAAGAGTTCATTTAAGCAAAGAGAAAAGTCCTCAACGGAAACCTTTGTGCTGCCAGGCGTAACCAGGCAAATTTCCTTCTATGTCGCAATTGAGCTGAGGTTCCATTTTCAACAAGTCTTGATTTACGTCTGTTCAAGTTCGAAGCAACTTTCTGTTCCAAATATGAACTTAATACAGCTTTAGCTATGCACTGTTTTTTAGTATAGACTCAACATTTTGTTCAAAAAAAAATTGTGATAATAGTTTCGATTGAAGTTTGAATTTTATTTTTTTCTATGGATGGTGCTACAAATTGGTCATTTGTTGTTTTGCTGCTTCCGTTTCTTCATCAGAGAGGAGTGGTTGGTACCGGGGATTATGATAACGTAAAAAACATAAATAAGAAATTATGTTATTGATCATGATCGTTTTTTCTAAAAATACTGGAGGAACATTTTCGAGTATCAGAAACCGACTGTGAGGTATTCTAATACCGTGAAAATTCGTTTAAGCAGTTCTTCGGCGAGGTCCCTTGTTTAATTTTTTTCCACGGCTCAATCGAATTTTATAACAATTGCGGTGGTACGGGTTTTCTAATAGCAGGAATGAATTGCGTTGAGCCCTAATTTCGCGAAAATCCGTTAAACATCCATTAAACAAAGTTTAATAAAAATTGGTGAGGAGGTGGACGATTTTGATAAAATTTAACGAGACATAGTTTTCGAATGGAAGGAAAAGATTACATAAGGAGTTTTGATTTCTGTATATTTCATTACGGAGTTCTCCATATGAGCCGTTATACGTAGACGTACGTATGAGCCGTTAAATTACGTCATGTGCATAATATCTTGTTGCTTGTTGTGTGCTGAATTAAAAACAAAAAATTAAAAAATCTGGATTTTGAAAAATCGGAATTTTGAAAGTCAAGATTTTGCAAGCCTGGATTTTAAAAGTGGGGATTTTTATTTCAGGATTTTGATTTCGGAATTTGAAAATCGGAAAAACAAGCCCAACCCATTAGTAGATTCTATATAATCCGCTCCTAGGTGCAGCACGCAGTGCGACATGTTTGCTGATCCTACGTCCCCCGAAGTTCAACTGTAAAGCTCCTCGGTGGTTCCAGCCCACGGGCGCCCGAAATCAAAATCCCGACATTTAAAATCCCGACTTTCAAAATCCCAAGCTCAATTTTCAAACGCCCGATTTTTTAATTTTTTTATATGATTTCGGGCACCCGTGGGGGCTGGCTTCTTGAAATGCAACAATTGTAGAGGCTAACGGCTTCAATAACTCTCACGGGAACCACCGAGGAGCTTTATAGTTGAACTTCGGGGGACATAGGATCAGCAAACATGTCGCATTGCGTCCCGCACGAAGGAGCGGATTATATAGAATCTATTAATAGGTTGGGCTTGTTTTCCCGATTTTCAAATTCCGAAATCAAAATCCTGAAATAAAAATCCCGACTTTTAAAATCCCGGCTTGCAAAATCCCGACTTCCAAAATTCCGATTTTTCAAAATCCCGATTTTTTATTTTTTTTTTTTAATTCGGGCGCCCGTGGGACGGCAGTTTTAAATACAATAATTGTAGAAGCTAACGGCTTCAATAACTCTCACAGGGACGCGGGACGTCACTGCTCTACCTATATATTGATAGATAGATGGGAAATTTTCTAACGTTGACGTTTTAGAAAACTATATTAATGTTAAAGCGGCACCCAAATAATTATCTTTTTCAAGTTAAATTAAAAATTTCACACCTGTCAGTGTTTTTCCAATAATTTAGCTACATAATTTGCCAAATGAGTCAATATGCGCGTTTGCAGCTTGACAAAATGTCTATTCAGCATTACGAGTATATTAAAAATACAACTGTTCGTAACCCAATATTTAAAAATTAAACAATAATAAAATTATTTCAACTACTATATAGCTATACACAATTTTATCGGAATTTGTAAAAAACCTACTTCTGGGAATATAATGAGTGAGGTTCATTCTTCGATGTGTTTACACACTTGATTCACCAAAACAATCAACAATCAAATGCCTTAGAAATGACGTATTCACAATTGCATTTACTCATTATACTGCATCAGCAATTTAACTGATAGCATGAAAAACTCGTTTTGTGTTTTTGTGCATTCTTAGGACAGTCATCTTTTAAAGCCCAATACACGTCGACAAGGTAAGCCAAACGCCATGCTTTGACCAATCGTATATTTAATTAAGTGAAGTTTTAGATAATTAATTTGAAAGAATTGGTCGTTATTGAAATTGATTGAAGCCTATAGTTGGTTACTAAAACGTTATTCAACCACAATATCTCATTGAAAATGTCCAAGAATAGCAAACGGAACTTCCCAAAATTTATGATTATTGGTAAATGATGAGTTACATTGTCACTCTAAAGGAACACTTGTGCAACTACAACACTAACCAAAAATCATAAAGCAATATTCAATAAGATTACCAGATATTAAGACCATTTGAATAAGTTACTGTAGCATCCTTGACTGACCCTTCATTCCGCTTTCACAAACTATTTATTTCAGTGAAACTCAAAAACGCTCCATAATTCTATCAACCATCATGCAATGTTGTGGTCGATACCACCAATGTATATACAAATCTGGAATCCACACTTGGTTTGTAAAGCGAACAATTAAACCTATACCGAACTTTTGGTAAAATCGTCTTGAAACAAATCAAAAAAACATTATTCCTGCTTAAATTTGAGAAAACCAACAAAGATAATCCTTGCTAAAAATTTAACCTTTAAATTTATTTGAACTTTTTTTTGTCGTTTTTATAAATGCTTAATTTTTCAACGTTATTGCAAACATTTAAAAAGCTTCCATTTCCACTACACAGATTCCCACCAAAATTCAAAAGGATCTCCCAATTTATGGAAAAAGTTTTAGTATGAAGTTTTATTCCGAATAGTCGATCCGCCTGGACTGATGCTATATAAGATAGCGGAAATTTGACAGCGGAAAATAAGAGATTACGCTACTCGCCGCAAGTGGCAGCACTATCACCTAAGAGAATTTATTTTGTTATGCAATTACCAGCGGAATTTTTTATTCTTTATGTAACTCTTTTTTCACTAAATAAAACATCCCAGCGGAATAAAATATTTATTTATTTATTTTTATTTATTTACTTATTTTTTTTATTTGAAAAGTTACTGATAATTAAACTAGTTTACAAAGTAGGCACTTAAATTTACGCTTAAGCATACGACATTATAAATTAAAATCAAAAATAAAAAATAATAGGAACAGTCAGAGCTTGATTCAACTGTACCAACAAAAAATGAAATTTATAAGATATTAGAGCGTGAGGTGCTCAGATAAAAAATAATAGATAAAAGAAAATGTAACAAAAAGAAACACAGAAAAGATTCATATGGAAAAATGAAAGAAGTTATATAAATTATATGAAATGAGTTGATGAGAAAGGAGGCACATATGTATTAAGAAACTCGAAAACAGAAATAACCATGACAATAAATCATAACAGAATAAAAATATAAATATAGCATCCCTTACAAAAAAAAAATTAAATAAATGTAAAATAAATGTAAGCAGTGTGAAAATTAATAATAATAAAATTTAAAATTTAAAAATACTTTTCTAAATCATGTGATCAAAACCAAAAAGCCAACACTTCAATTGTTTTAAAAATTTTGCCATTGTACTTTCTGACTTTACTTGACTGGGTAGTAAGTTATATAGATAGGGTGCCATAATACTATAAAATCTACGACAGTATTCCTTCCGAGTAAAATTAATAACACATAGATTTTTAACTCTCAAATCATACTGATCAATAGATCTTACTTTTACGTAACCACACCTCGCGTAAAAAATTTGCAATACTTTATAAACGTATCGATAACGTAACGGTAGAATTTTAGCTGACTTGAATAATGGAAATGATTGATTTTTTAAAAAAACATGACGCGAATGGCACATTTCTTTAAAGTTATGACAGGATCTAAATTATGAAGATAAATACCACCCGAAGCAGCTAATGCATACTCGATCTTCGAATTAAATAATGCAAAGTAAATGGATTTAAGAATGTGCTGAGGACATATTGACCTTAGAATGTAAAATTGGCGAAGTGAAACCCGAAATTTCTTACAAATGTTGCCAATATGCTCAGAGAATTTCAATTTGCTGTCCAAAATAATACCTAAATATTTAAAACTGGAAACCATTTCTATTTGAAAACATTTAAAATTACAGTCAGAAAGTGAACAACTCAAAGCATGGCTAATAATTATATCTGGGAAATCATCTACATTTTTTAAATGAAATATCATGAACCGTGTTTTTGGGCTTAATATCATGTAATGCAAATTAAATCATCTTCTGAACCGAACTAGGTCACTCTGTATGGCATCAAAAATATCAGACCAGTCATTATTACAATAAACACAGGTTGGGTCATCAGCAAACGTCACAGGGTACCCACAAAGATTGATATTAAAAATGGAATTTATATAAATTAAAAATAAAATTGGCCCAAGAACCAAACCCTACGGTACGCTCACAGGTACTGGTAGAGGATCACAATAAGTATTATTTAATTTTACCGATTGTGGCCTACCAGTAAGATAAGATTTCAACAAATCTAAAACTATTCCCCTAATTCCAGCATTCCATAATTTTTCAAACAAAATTGAATGCTTGACTATTTCAAAAGTTTTCGTAATATCTATAAACAGTTCTGCAACTTTTTTATTATTATTTAAAAGTGATCCTTAAAATGGCAAATTGATTGATCTCCGAAGAACTCGGCAAATGAAATTTACAAATATTCCGTCTTTCCGCCATTTGTTTTTTAAAGTAAGTTTTGGACAAAATTCTAGGATCTGTTCGTGCTCGACTAAACTGGCCAATTCCTAACCAGTCCTTAGGAAAAATGGTATCTGTACATTTTACACGATATAAATAAATTTTAAACTGGGGGGGGGCTCAATTATTTCATAATAAAATTTTGTAAAATTTAAATCTCAAAAAATTATTAAATTTAAAATTTAAATTTTTTTTGATTATCTGTAGCCATGTAAGTTATTTTCAGTTTTTGGCCAAGCCCCATAATGATAAATGGACAGACCAAAATTTTCCATTTATGGAAATGTTGAGTACTTCACAAAAATAAATAATCCATAAATTTCCCCAACCTTTCCATATAGTCTCAGTATGACCTAAGCTATTAGAAAAACAACCGAAAGTATTGGTCACTAGTGGAAGTTTTTGAGATATTAGCCAAAAACTGAAAATAACTTATATGGCCGCAGAAAATCCAAAAAGTAAGAAATGGCGGAAAGACGGAATATTGTTAAATTTCAAGATTTCATTTACCGAGTTCTACGGAGATCAATTAATTTGCCATTTTAAGGATCACTTTTAATATTTTATTCTGCTGAGATGTTTTTATTTAGTGAAAAAAGAGGTACATAATAAAAAAATCTCTTTAGTGATAGTGCTGCCACTTGCGGCGAGTAGCGTAATCTCTTATTTTCCACTTCCAAATTTGCGCTATGTTAAACAGCATCTGAGGGGTCATTGTGTAAGCATTACGCGTTACGAATTACGACACATATTTTTCGAAATTATGACAGAATCCGATTATGTATGATATTCGGGTTGTCGTATATGCGACGATTGTTGTTAGTTTTGTCGTAGAATATTTTGAGTACGACAAATATGTCGTAATGATGAAAATATATTTTTATTTACTAAAAAGTAATGTATTAAAAAACTATATTTTATATATTATTTAGTTGTTATAAACAGCATTGAAATTGAAAAAAAATATACAATGTAATTTCTGTTGTAAATCTAGAAAAAAATTACCAAAACAAAACAACAATAATAATGTTTTTTACTACATTCATTTCCCTTTTGACAACTTAAGTAAGTACAAATAACGAGAGAAACGTTAACTTTTTTAAAACGTAACTTAGACTTTTTAATATTTCAACGTGCATATCCACCACCTAGGGTAACTTTTATCTGGTGACTTTTTTGTTTCTTTCCTCCTTACAAATAAAATCGGTTTTATCTGCGCCGCAATTTTTTGATTTTATTGGTAAAGGGGAAACAAACGAAGAAGTTACCAGTCACCCTATTGTAAGCATATACATACATAAAGTTGAATTATGTGTTTGTGTATATATATATATTTAAGGAAATATTTATACATATATTTACGTGTGATTTGTAGTGCTAACCGCACAAACACTGCACAATTTAATAAAATGCTAACCTACATGGAGCAAAATCCGGATATGGTGAAAGGACGGTTAAGGGAAACAAATGGCTCCGGTAAAAGACCTAGCATTTTTGGGAAATATTGGATTCGCAATTGAACAGTCTGGGTCCTCCTGTTAAAGAATGGAAGCTTTGGCGTAAAGTCTGTACACAATTACTCATAAACATTTATAAAACATTTCAATAATTTTTATATATTTGTAGGTTTCGTACGATTTAAAGTAGGACAGTCGAAAGAAACTCCGCGAAGAGAGGCTGTATATTACAGGAACTGGTGGTGGACCAAAAAACAATTTTATCCCCAAATCACGAAAGAGTGATTGAATTCCTTCACTTACGCGAGTCAATTATGTGGTGGTAATGTGTTTGGTGGAGCCGCCAGCCATCCTGATACTGTCATGACAGGCAATAGTGTTTCAGGAGAAAAATTAGAACGGCAGAACCAACTTGATTGACATCAAATAGTAATCAATCCTCACCAAGCATCATCCAGCAACCCTCACCAGATATCATCCAGCAGCACACAACAGGCATCTGAACCACCACAAAATGCGGAACCATTACCGTCGACGAGCCAGCCTAGACGAAAACGAACCAATAGACCAGATTTTATTTCAACGATACAGAAACAAACGGAGGCCACTGAGGAAAAATTAAACACCATATTGAATTATTTAGAAAAATAAATGTTCAATTAAATCAAAAAAATCTAGAAGTAAATATAGAGCAATTGGAAACACACAAAAGCATTGTGGAAATTCAAAAACTGTAACAAATTGTAAAATTTGGTATTTCAAATTACGTTCAGCCAGTAAAATAGTCCATCTATTTCTTAGTTCTCCAATACATCGTTCAATTGTCATTCTAATTTTTGAGTGTTTTGTGTTGAACGAGGCCTCAATTGAATCAGGTGATGGACTTTTAAATGGCACTTTTAATCACGGCCCCAAAGGGTATCCCGCATCTCCCAATAGCCAGTATTTTTCATCCCTATAAATGTTTTCTAATTTAATTCTGTCGTTGGATTACTCCATATGGAACTATCATGGGTAGATCCAGAATGTGTTGCATCTACACTTATTATTTGCAGCTCATGGTCACAAATTAACATTACATTTAAAGAATGCTTTCCCCGTCGGTTTACAAACAAAAATTCATTTTTCTCAGGAGCACATGAGTTCCATCAATTATGCCTAAAACTGAAGAATATTTGTATTTGGTAAAAAAACCATCTCTTATTTCCTGCCTTTGTTCGGTTGAAGAAGGCCATATAATGTACTTTGGGCAGAGTACTTTTTCCATAATATTGATTATCGGCATAAATAATTTTGACACCGCGCGTTGACATAAGCCGATTGTAAAATCTTGTCCAGTATCCCTTTGGTATGAACCTTTCGCAAGTAAACGCAAAACGCATGTATTTCATTTGACGTCCTTGTTGCTCTAGTCCCATCATCCATATGCGGGAAGATATCATCACGTATTGAATAAAACATTTCCTTGCTGATCCTGAATGTATTGGTGAACCTAATAAAAGATTATTTATTAATTTTCATATAATTTTTGTATATTTTTTAATTTTCTTGTACTGACTGTGTATATTACATTTCCAAAAAGATCATTTTTTCCCTCATTTCTCGCCTTTATTTTGCCATTAATTGTTTTTCGTTCAAATCATTTGCCAGTATCATAACTATCTGATCCAGTACTGGATCCATTGTAATTTTACACTGTGTTTCGTACGAAGGGGTGGGTTCCAAGATAAATGTTATATAATTTGTTACGAAAATGATGTTGCGATAAACTGGATTGGATGGTTGTTGGTTTTAAATAATTTTACTATAGTTATAATATTCAATTTATTTGATACACTTGTGATCAGCTGATGGTCGATGTAAAACAAGAATTTTATTTTCTTATAATTATTTTTGCCAAGCTGTACTATAATACATAAATAGTTTTAGTTTCAATAGTTGTAAATAGATGTCCAAAATTCTACACAACGATTTTTATAGTAAAATTTGTTAGGTTTCTAATTTGCATTTATAATGTTTTTAAAGGTAAGGCAGATAAAAAATTTAACAGTTTTTTATGTATGGCTGTCAGTTACTCTAAAGTGTTAACTAATATACTCGTAAATGATAATTGTTATGACAATTTTCTTCTTATTTTTAGGTTTTGATACGTAAACTAAATATTGGACCATCAAGATTAAAAGCTAAGTATTAATATAATATTGTACAAAACTAAATCTAATATTTATTGTTTTTGATTCGCAGATAATTTGCTGATAACTTGTTGATAACGATGTTTTGTATGAACAGTTTATGTATCGTTTTCAAATCACAATGTTTACAGGGCAATTTTTTTTTCGAAAACGACAAAATTTATTTCCAAAAAATGTCAATGTCGTATTTGCTTCTGTAATCGTACTTTGTCGCAATTATTACATTGCCAATTACGACTTCTCGTAGCTCGTAATTCGTAATACGACAGATACATAATTGACACCCTGGACTGTACAGATGCCGAGATGTGGTGAAACAAAGGTTTTTTTATCAAAACTCGTCATTTAGACTAAAGTTAAAAAAAAATCATCGGAAATCATTGTTATTGAATATTTATTTACAATCTTTTCGTTTTTTCGCAATAATGCTTTGCACTTTTAGAAATATTACAAAAAACCAAACAATCACCTGTGGAAGCTGCAACTTCTGATGGACTGATTTCGACCAAACAACACAGGGAACTCCCAATTTATCGGAAAAGCTTTAGTAACTTTAGTAAGAAGTTTCATCCCGATCAATCAATCTGTCTAGGCTGTCGGTGTCATATTTTTGTTGAAAAACTGTTTTTCGCCAAAAATTCTCATTTGCGCATAATTTTAAAAACTGATTGCATCCAAAAATCACTGAAATCTTTCAATCTATGAAAAAACCTTAAGCACGAAGTTTCATACATACACAGAGATTCTTTTAAAAACTCCTTTTTTTGTTATAGAGAACGGTAAATCTGCAAAAATCTCGAGGTCAAAATTTCCCATATTACCATAATTTATTTTATGTGTAAACGAAGGTAAAAAGGCGACTGCTGATTTATTTACTAAAAATTTTACTAAATAGTGACTCAAATTAATGATTGCATACGCAATGGCATTTCAAGTCGAGAAGTCAAAATCAATAGGCAAGTGAAAACTGGAGGTTTTGAAAACCCATCAAACTCCAAGTGTCAAAAGTTTCAAGAACACTTTAAGAATTTTTAAGATGTGAACACGAATAAGTTTCATCATATTGTTACGAATTTACCCTGTCAAATTCGGTTCGTATCACTGGATTGTGAACATCGTTATATAATTTGATGGTCACACCACCAACTCTCGTAATTTACGCACTTTGTGCAATATTCGCGAAAATACCGAAAATAATCTCTGAATAATTTCCAAATATTTGCGAAATATTCATGCCACTACCGGATTATCCCAACAATAATTGTCCCTCTTTAATTTTACCAACACTAAATCACATCAACAAATAATTTCCACAATTATTTATTAATTCACTATTTACACCATTTATGGATGGTTACAAACATGCATTAATAATGCATTGCGACTACGTGAGGATATGGAAAGCAAGGGTTAGACCCCGATGATTACGAGTTCGAAGAGGTAATAGAGGAAAAACTAGATGATAAAAGTGAGATGGTGAAAGATGCTCCCGAGCTGCCTGGAACCTTCGACATAACTAAATTACTGGCTATCATAACTCAAATGGATCAGCAAAGTAAAGGTTTGACTTGAGAAATGAAAGAAGGATTGAAAGAAATCAAGAGGGCCATAATACTTTTTACCAAGTGCAGAACATTCAGGAAACCATGGATAGCAGATTTTCAAAATGATTGTGTAGGTGCCATTGGTCGAGAGGAACCGTTGGCTATGTGAAATCGGGTGTTAGCGAAGCGACGGTATACAAGGAGAATCAGTTGAGCCAGCTCGAAAATGATGAACAATTCAACCGGAATATTGCCACAGTTCAAGAAGAAAGAAACGATCTACTCATGATTTTGGATGCTAAACCGGATGCAGATTCGACGGCGCATAGTGGTAGAAATATTGTGATTAAATGGCCTCTGTTTTCTGCGACTAAGCCGAAAGAAAAATGTTTAATAAAATTAATCACGGACGATTATGAAATACTTCTAAAATAAAATATTTTTTATTTATTTAAATTTATTGTATAGCCTTCAAAGTAGGCCTCTTCCGAAATAAAACAATGCAACATTTTCAGCGATCCAGCACACGAAATTCCATTTGAAATACAAAATTTGGGGCAAATTCTTTGTTCGATATTTCGAAAATATTCCAGTAGTGGTGTAAGTATTTTGTAAATATTTGGAAATTATTCAGCAATTACGTCTGGTATTTTCGCGAATATTCCGGAAGCAATATCAATTACGAGAATTGGTGTTAATTCTATAATGATATTCACAATCCAATGTTACAAACAGGATTTGACAGGGCAAATTCGTAACAATTTTAAATAGTTCGTTACATTCGGACTCGTCCGAATCTCGATAGATTTTCATAACCAGAAACTTTCACAATGATGCAGTCGGGCCATTGGTTTTCGATCCAACTATAAGAACGCAACAGAAACTAAGAGAGAAAGGAAATTGCATATAACAAAATTATAATTTCTTCTAAAATCTTGTGTAAGATGAGTTACCCATAAAGCCACTGATGACTGTTCGCAACAGGACGTCGTTATACAATTTATTGCCTTTTCAAAACATGTATTGTGATTTAATATAGAAATTAAATAATCAGCTCGTGTCTAAAAACCACATAACATGTGTGTATTTACTCATGATGAGTATTATCAGATTCACTGTGTATGGCGACATCGTTTTCCCATTCAAAATTCAAATTTTACTATACAAAATCTCAAGTCATCATCACTCAAGTATTTCCGGACTGATTTTTAAAATTTTAAAATATTCATAAAACTTAAAACAAAAACAAATAACAATACGATGAACCTACACAGATAAATTTGTAAACGTTACCATCTCCCCTTCAGGGTTCTCTGTATTTATATCCGCGCGCTGATTAATCAGACGTTTTATATAAGTAAAGTGGATTATAAATTTTGACTTGTCTCCCAGCTAGATCGGTTTAAAAGTGGATATAAAATTACATATTAGAAATACACTCGTTCAATTATTTGGTTAGTACATTGTATGTGAAAAAACAAATTCACAAAAATACGCAAAACAAATACCTATACGATTCCTTTTTAAGTAATCGCGTAAGCAACTCGTGTGAAGGCAATTAAACGTAAGCCTACTTCAAATTCTATTTAAGTTTATTGCCTTAGTTGTAAAACATGTAGAATCTTTTGTTTTGTCTTAAATAACGTGCAGATGTCAAGGATTTCTATGTTATATAAAACCACCACTTGTTATACAAAGCGCGATCGTTATAAACTGCATTGCACATTTTTCGATGTATGATAAATTGAAGATATTATCTACTAATAATTATTTGTTTGTTGTTGTTGCCATTTTAATATTTTTTTTTTATTATTACGAGTATTTCAAACCATATAAATTTAATTTATTTATGAAATACAAATGATTCAATCTAAGCAAAAAAATAGCAGCAAACTATAATAAAAAAAAATTATGTGTATTATTTTGTATTTCTTTATTTCTTCCGCCTGCGCTCGAAAAAATAAAAATGCTACAGCAAAAATACGAAAAATCAAAATGGCAATAAAAACAAAAAAAATACAAAATGACATTATTTATTTATGGTCATTATTTAACCTCAATATTTTATTATTTATCGTTTGTTTTTGTATATAAGTATGTAATAACAATTGAATTCGTAGCCATTTTGTTCAAACAACTTTTCGATTGTTTTTAAATTTTAAATGTCTCAATTATTATGCATTCGATTCCGATCAATATTGATTGATGCATTGCGGCGTATAAAATGCCCAAGCGTGCTAACGATAATTGATTGCACTTGTAATATTTAACAAAAAAAAAATAAATAAATTTAATAAATAAATAAAAATAGGTGTTGCCATTTTATTTGTAAATAGTTCAACAAATTATTTCGAATCACTAATTGGTATGGTGTTTATGTGGGTGTTACGAATAAATCGATTATCTATATTTTTACATAAAATGTGTATAGTACGATTTAAATGTCGTGAGAATTGTCGTTTCTCATTACGGGGGCAGGTAATATTTATCGATAGCTGGAGCAAAATGATCCAATTAAATTAATTTCAACATTTTTATCAAACAAAAATAAATTGAATACACCAAATCCTGTTTTTACAAGGTACATACGTTTCAACCGTGACCGTGTTAAAAAAATCGTGTAAAAATAGACAAAGTTGTAGAAATGTACGTTGCAAGGCAAATTTTGAATAAAATTCAACTTTGGTTGAAATTGGTATTCAAAAAAAAATTTATTTCACCAATCTAATTAAAAATATACATTTAACATAAATGAATATTTACATTCAAAATTCAGCCTTTAATAAAATTCATTTTCAAAGTTTGGTTTACATATAACAAACCTAAAAAAAATCAGTACATATGTATATATAACAAATCAATAAATAAATAATAACAACTTTCATTCTATTCGGAGTCACTAGTAATTCCTCTTCTTCGCTACTTATTTCAGAATCAGGTTTTTCCATCGCTATTTCCAACAAATAATTCTCGGTCTTCGGTAAATTCAGCAATGTGAAATTCTTCCAAATTTTCAAACCCCTCGCCTCCAATTGATTTTCCTAAGCTGACAATTTCGGAATTTAAACCAGTTGGCGAAGAAGAATCCATTGTTGAGACACATTCCGGCGAAAGATTCTTCCAACAAGCATTTAAAATTGACGGTCGTATTTCGTTTATTGCTAGATGAACATATTTTACACAATCCATAATTGAAAATTGTTTCTACGCAGCAACAACAGATAGAATTTCTTCGGTTTCTATTTTGTTCAATATAA
The DNA here is from genome assembly GCA_932526605.1 of Nephrotoma flavescens. Lineage (NCBI taxonomy): Eukaryota > Metazoa > Arthropoda > Insecta > Diptera > Tipulidae > Nephrotoma > Nephrotoma flavescens. Next base: position 142,347,056 of record OW052222.1, read on the forward strand.
ACTGCAATGAACGTTTAATGTAGTAGCTTTTGAAAGTGAATAATTAAGGTTTTTTTTTTTTTGGTTAATTTTATTTAAATTTTTTTGACTTTTATATATATTTTAAATTTTTTTTTCTGATTAAATTTTAAATTATAATTTGTAATCGAGCGCCGGATAACGGTCGCGCGCTCGGTGTGCATTGCTCTCTCTCTCTCTCTCGTTCTCTCTCCCTTTCTTGTCTTTCTCTTTAGGGAAGTGGTAGTTACTGTATTTTTTTTTTGGTGTGTTTAAATAAATAAAAAATAATGAATTATTAATTTTTCTGGGTTGGTTATGATGAGGGGGGAATTCCCATCCTGTATCGGCGTAGGGTAAGCGGTCCCTTGGTGCCCGCATCCGGATTCGAAACCGGTGTTTACCACCGTGCGAGTTTGAGCGGATGCGTGCACCAGGGCACCTCTCTACCGTTATGATTTTTTTTTATTTAAAATTTTCTGCTGTTCGTTCCTCAGGTTCCGCCGACGAATTTCGGCGGAACATCGGGTTTTTATTATTTGCGTTTTTTTCCATTTTTTATAAATATCTGTATCATCACGGTGTAAGCTAGGAGCCATGCATGACTCAAACCCCACGACCCTTCGCACTTCTCGCTGAGAACGTAGCCGGCAAAAATCACCGTGGAGGCCTCTGAATGCGCTTAGTGATAACTGCAGGTTGGCAGTAGCCAGCCTGTAACAAAATAATAAAGTTGATGGTGATATTCGTTTGCCACGAGTTAATGTTCCGTGTTTTTCCGGAGTTTACTCTGAGTTTGCGTCTTTCCGCGATTTATTCAACGCGTCGGTAAATAATAATGCGAAAATACCGAAGGTATATAAACTGCAGTACCTTAAAGGATTTTTAAAAGGCGAAGCGGCTGCTTTATTGCGACACATCGATATAACAGAAGCAAACTACAACCTTCAATAACACAGGCTTGCGCAAAATCGCTCCACCGTATGCGAGATGTTTCTAATGAGTTGTTACGAGGGCTTAAAATGTTAGGTGAGAAGGCTGAGACTCGCGACCCATGGTTAATCAATATACTATTAAACAAGTTAGATCCTACTACCTAGTTTGATTGAGCTCAACATAGTTATGGAATGGATTTTCCATCTATCAAAGAATTTCTCGATTTCCTGAACAAACAAAGCGATACATTGGAAAGTTGCGAAACCACGAAACGCGTAACTCCTCGCGTTACATTTGTAGAAACCCCTCATCAGGCTTCTAATTCACAGGTTAAAATAATGCACGCTAGTACGCCGACTATAACCTATTTAAAATGTAGCCAAAATCATTATCTGCGAAACTGTGAAGAATTTCTACAAATGTCCGTTAACGATAGGAGAAATTTCGTTGCGGAAAATAAATTGTGTTTTATTTGTATGATGAAAAATCATCAATCACAAAACTGCCGCTCCAGACATCGATGTGGTTTATGCAGAGCAAAACACAATACTACTCTGCACCAGGACGTTCAAAAGACACAAACTAATGGTAAAATATTGAGCGCTGAAGTTTTTTCAAGTCAACCTGAAGAGTCAGATTCGGGATCCTTAAACGTGGCACACGCCATGACAGCCAAGCGGTTTACAGCTTTATTACCAACAGCGGTCATTAGGATTCTTGATTCGTCAAATAATTACCAACGATGCCGAGTTTTATTAGATTCCGGAGCACAAGCATCCTTTATCTCGGAGGCCTGTGCACAAAGGCTGGCATTACCACGTAAAAACGGGAAGATGTTAATAAAAGGACTCACCTCGGGTACCGAATCGACGAGAGGTCTGATGTCAATTAATGCGGTATCGTTATATTCTGAAGGCGAAGCAATGAACATCGATATGATGATTCTCTCCAAACTGACCAATTTTCTGCCATCTTGTGAAATAAATACAATAAACTTTCAGAAAATTAAAGTGTTGCAGTTGGCAGATCCCTATTTTAATAAGCCTGGAGTAGTGGATATGATTATTGGGGCAGATAGATTTTTTAACATACTACGAGGAGGACGCGTCTAAATAACCTAGAGGACAATTTAATAGCCCAAAATACGATGTTTGGCTGGATCGTGTCAGGGGAAGCACACAAAATTGAAACTGAATTAACGAGTATTAGTGTAAATGTTGGTTTAAACGTCGATGAAACACTTAAGCGATTTTGGGAATAATGGAAGAAATCCCTAAATGTAGTCCATTTTCTAAGGAAGAGAACGAATGTAAGGAGCATTTTAAGTTGAATTTTTTGCGGCACCATAGTGGCAAATTTATTGTGAAACTGCCTTTTAAAAAACAATTTGTACCTTTGGGAAATTCGCTAAACATCGTCAGAAAACGATTTTTTACTTTAGAGCAAAAATTAAATCGCGATCCTGAGCTCAAACTCGAATATACAAAAATTATACGTGAATATATAACGTTGGGGCATTTAATCGAGATTCCAAAGACTGCGACAAATAACATTGATGCCCGGAGTTACTATTTACCACATCATGCAGTAATGAAGTATGAAAGTACAGCACGACTACCAATGCTAATTCCATTAATGATATCCTTATGGTCGGGCCGACTATTCAACCAACCCTATGGATGACGTTGTTAAATTTTCGATACAACAAAATTGCGATTACAGCTGATATCGAAAAAACATATCGACAGGTTTTGGTAGCCGACGAAGATCAAGACTATCAGCGAATCCTTTGGCGAGAAAATGTTAGTGATCCTCTAATCCAGTATAAATTAACTACCGTTACATTTGGCATGGCTAGTTCAGCATTTTTAGCAATTAGATCTTAGCAGTATCCATTAATAACGGACGAAATCATTAGTAATTTTATATAGATGATTACCTATCTGGTGCGAATACCATCAATGAAGCAAAGGATTTGAAAGATCAATTAACTTATTTGTTACGACTCCGAGGATTTAATTTGCGAAAATGGAGATCGAACGCTACCGAATTGCGAGACCAACCTACACACGAGAAGGGAGAGTCAGTGGTTTCTATTGAAGAAGCGAATTCAACCACCAAAATATGAAGACCTAATATTATGGAATTCGATAGATGATCGATTATCCTTCAAGGTAAGCCTACCTGAAGAAAGAATCTCAACGAAGCGAACGTTAATTTCAAACTCGTCGAAAGTTTTTGACCCACTTGGATTTTTATCTTCATCGATTATAATGGCTAAGATACTGTATCAGAAATTATGGTTGCGAAATGTAAACAGGGATGATGAGTTACAAAGTGATATTGCGCTAGTATGGAATCAGTTGAAAGCAGAGCTTCCACAAGTCGAACGACTTCAAATACGTCGACACATAAACCGAAACGATATGCAGCTCCACGGGTTTTGTGATGCGAGCGAATGAACCTATGCAGCAGTACTCTACAGCAGATTCAAAGATGAAAATGGTGAAATACGGATTGAACTCATCACGGCTAAATCTAAAGTAGCTCCAATCAAGCAAGTATCACTTCCAAGATTAGAATTATGTGCACAGTTGAAAAAAATATATCCTATGTAATGCAAATTGCTTTTCATATAGGTCCAGTGCAAGCTTGCATTACAAACTAATACACAAGTTGTATTATATTAGATATTAATGCTAATTGTATTAAATTTTATTGTATAGTTTACATTAAACATTAGCGGAAGATTTTGTTAAAACTGATACAAGTTATATTAAAATTTTACAACACATTGCTTAAAAAAATAAATTAAAATATCCATTTGGAAGCATCATTTTTTGTCGTAAGTGGCATTAAAATTGTATAGCTAAGCCCAGTGCTTTATGCTGGAAACACATGTGCAGAATTCTGCATGCATCAAAATTAGAATTCACTAGTGTATATGGGTTAAAATACATGTACGACGCATGCCATGCAGAATTCTGCACGTCGTCTCTATTTCTAATTTGACTGCGCATCTGTTGGTGTTGACAACATGAAAAAAAATAAAACTAAAAATTGTCGGCAACTTCATACGACATTGTTTGATACTTTCCTCTTTTCACACTAAATTTTGTCAAGGTGAAGGAGAAAATTACAGAATTTATAAAACAAAAACAATTTTTATACGATACAAGACATTTCAATTGTAAAAATATTTATCTATGTGGCAAAAAGTTGATAGCTTGCTTTAACTCTAAATAAAAAATGCCGCACACAATTAGTGTCAAATAATTATGCTCATGTGTTTTACGTGCAGATCTGCATGCGGTGCTGCATGCAGAAAATCTGCACATCTGTTTTCAGCATTAAACAGTATAAAGCACACTACATTAGAAATTTAGAAATTCCCAATTAATTGTATTACACTTATATTATTTTGTATTAAAACTAAAACTATAAGGCAAATTCCACAGATTAGAATTTTTTACTTTTCCAACTGGATTGATATGAAAAATATTTTAAGCTTTTATATTAAAAATATACACAATGCCTTAGCGAATTATAATAAATTTGCTAAAATATAGTCAACCCCCAAATTATATAGAAATTTTCTTTTAATACACTACTGCAGTAATTTTAAACACAACTGCATCATAACTATTTTCAATACATGCTTTGCATCAGAATGTGATACACGATTGCATCGTATTGTTGTGACATTTGGCCCACATATAAAACAGTATAAGCCTTGATGAAGGGTTGCATTAAAAAATGCAGCAAGATTTTTAAGTGTGTGGGGCTCATCTTCTAGCTAAATTAATTCGTGAAGTAAGAAAAACCCTTCATGAAGGTGTACCTGTGTATAGTTGGACCGATTCACAGATTGTTTTAGCGTGGTTATCAGAACACACTACTAAATGGAAAACGTTTGTAGGTACCGGGTTGCTGGTATACAAGAATTGCTGCCGCGAAACCATTGGAATCATATCAAGTCTGAAAACAATCCAGCTGACTACGCTACAAGAGGGGTTCTTCCATCCAAACTTATCCTACTTAATCAATGGTGGCATGGGCCATCATGGTTAATTGAACCAGAGAAATGTTGGCCAATTACGAAGTCACAATTTCATTTTATCATATACGAGGTTCAAATGATGACAGCCTGTATACAATTGTGTTAAACAAAACATTTTCCTTCAGCAAAGCTATACGCATATTAAGTTTCATAAACAGATTTATTGAGAACATGAAATTAAAGAAGGAAGCGAGGAAATGCACAGCGATAACCATAGAAGAGATTACTAAAGCTACTGAAGGAGTGGTAATATGGGTACAGATGAACGAGTACTCAACCGAAATAAAAATACTAACCAAAAGGCAAACGTTAGCCAACAATAATAAATTGGCATCGCTTATACCATTTTTGGACAAATATGGGTTATTACGTGTTGGTGGCCGACTAAAGAATTCATTGAATTCTTATGATTTTAAACACCTTACCATTCTACCGAACTCCCATATCCTAAGTAGAATGATTATTTCCTTTTTCTATAAAAAATATCTCCATCCACGCCCATCCCATACATTCCATCTTATATTGGATCGTGAAAGGCCGAGCACTTGTGAAAAGCGAAGTGAGAAGGTGTATACAATGCATCAAAGCTCAAGGTAAAACAGCGCAGCAGCTTATGGGAGATTTACCATCCGTTCGAGTAACACCAGCCAGACCGTTTTCTAAATGCGGTGTAGATTATGCCGGACCTATTGTTTTAGCCAGCAAGAAGGGTCGTGGGGCCAAGATGATTAAAGGTTACATCGCGATTTTTGTGTGCATGGTGACCAAAGCGATACACATAGAAGCAGTTACGGAACTTACCACAGATGCATTTATAGCAGCATTAAAAAGATTTTCTTCTAGACGAAATGTTCCCAGCGATATATACTCCGACAACGGCACGAACATCATTGGAGCGAATCGAAAGCTGAAAGAGGTATTTTTATTTAATAATTCAAAAAATAATGATTTGGCTATTACAGAATTTTGCACGTACCATCAAATAAATTGGCATCACATACCTCCTTCTGCTCCTCATTTTGGAGGATTATGGGAATCCGCCGTCAAATCAGTGAAAACGTATCTCAACCGAGTCACTGGTAACTGTCATCTAATATTTGAGGAAATGGCCACCTTGTTATGCCAAATCGAGGCAATATTGAACTCCAGGCCACTCTGTCAAATTTCCGAAGAAGACGATTCTTTTGAAACATTAACGCCAGCTCATTTTTTGACGGGGTCTTCTGTATCATCCGTGCCAGCTCACAACTTAAGCGATTTCACGACATCAAGATTATTTAGATGGCAGCAAGTGGAACAAAGGGCTCAAAGTTTTTGGAAACGGTTCTATAAGGATTATTTGAAAAATCTTCAACAGAAAAACAAATGGAAGGCACCTGGTGAAAACATTAAGGTTGGAGATTTAGTCTTACTAAAAGAGGACAACTTACCTTCTTGCAAATGGGCTATGGGCAGAATTATTGGGACTCATCCAGATCAAAACGGATTAACTAGAGTGGTTACCATCAAAACTGCATCAAACACATTAAAAAGACCGATAACCAAATTGTGTAATAAGCTTCCAATTGATCAATATTAGTTGACGAAATGACATTTGTCGTCAACGGCCGGCCGGGACTATGTTAAGAATTTTTTTTTTTTTTTTTTTTTTTTTTTTTTTTTTTATTTAAATTATTACAACTGAATACAATTCATCTAGTAATTTTTCTTTCTTAATTTAATCACTTGTGAATGAGAAGACGCCCATTGGCCGGCTCCATTTATAGGTTATTTACTGAAGTAGCTTTGCTTTGGTGTCCTTAATCCATTAAATCAATTGGTTTCGTACTCTGCAATCGTCTTACTGCATGGGAGGTGTCCAACATACCACGAAGCTCTTCATTTTCGTGTTGATAAAACCGTTGTCCATGTATTACTGCAAGTTTTTTTATTTCTTCTTGGACCGTCGGGATATTTAGATCCCGATGAAGGTCATCATTCCTAATGTACCACGGAGCGTTAACTATACCACGTAGCACTTTGTTTTGAAAAGTTTGTATTATTTTAGTGTTGGTTTTCTTTGTACAGCCCCAGAGCTGTATTCCGTAAGTCCATACAGGCTTTAGCACCTGTTGATATAGTAGCAATTTATTTTCGGTTGACAATTCCGAGTTTTTCCCGAGCAGCCAATACATTTTTCGATATTTGATATTAAGTTCTTCTTTTTTCTTTTTAACGTGCTCTTTCCATCTGAGCCTGGTATCTAAGGTCATCCCTAGATATTTAGCCTTATTTGCATACGGAATCTGCTGACCGTTAATGATTACAGGTTTGTAACTGACTTTTAGATTAGTAAAATTCACATGCGTGGATTTTGATTCATTGAGCCCGATTCGCCACTTTTTTGTCCATTTTATGATTTTGTCACATGCTTCTTGAAGTTTCGTTGTCGATTCCTCGATAGTGTCTCCTACTGAGAGAACTGCAGTGTCATCAGCAAATGTTGCAACGGTAACATCGTTTAAATGAGGTAAATCTCTGGTGTAGAGTAAGTAAAGAATTGGTCCCAAAACACTACCTTGTGGGACTCCTGCCGAGATCTTTTTTAGCTCGGAGTATTCATCTTCATATTTCACCCGAAAGTAGCGATGTATGATTTTAAAATCATGTAATATTGTTTTGGTAAATCTCTATGTAGTTTGAAGGGTAAACCTCTGTGCCATACCTTATCGAAGGCCTGTGTCACATCTAAGAAGATACCAGAGCAATTTTTTTTCCTCTCTAATGTATTCTCAATAACATCTGTAAGCCTGTGAACCTGCTCAATAGTTGAGTGTTTCTCTCTGAAACCAAACTGATATTCTGGGATAAGGTTTCGTTGTTCTATGGTTATTTTCAATCTTTTGAGCAGCAGCCTCTCAAACAATTTCGGTAGTGTTGGTAGAAGTGAAATTGGCCGATAAGATTTTCTATCATTCGGTGGCTTGCCCGGTTTCGGAATCATTATTACTTCTGCTACTTTCCACTGCATTGGCACATGTTTTTTCCTGATGATCGCATTGATTATGTGCAGTAATTTACGGGTCCCTTTTTCAGGCAGCTCCTTTATTATTTGCCCTGTTATCAGATCGTAACCAGGAGCTTTCTTTGTTTTTATGTTCTTAATTTCTGCTTTTAGTTCTTTCAATGTTACAGGCCTGATATCTTCGAAATCAGATATTCTGGGCATATCAGCAGTGTTTTCGTAACTGATCTGCCGACCTAGAGGTTGAAATGTTTCTTCAAGATGTTCAGCAAACAGGTCAGCTTTATCTTTCGCACTTCTAGCCCAGTTCCCATCGTTTGTTTTGATTGGGGGGATCTGCGTTTTTGGTCGTTTTAACCCTTTTGTTGCTTTCCAGAGGGAATAGTCGGTATCTTTAGTTGGGGCTAGAGAACAGAGATATTTTCCAATTGTTTCATTTTTCACTGCTTTTATGAGTACCTTAAGTTTGATGCACAAGTTGTTTAAGGTGGTTTTATCTTGCGGCGCACGTGTATTCTGCCATTTCTTTCGGGCTTTTCGTTTTTCCTGCACTAATTCTCTTACTTCTATTGGGTTAACAACGGCGTTTTCTTTCCTGGATGATAATTTGGGGGTGCATTCCCAAGCCGACGATTGTATGACATCAAGGAGCCGGTCTAGTTCCTCTTCTATTTCATATTCACTTTTGATTGGCACTTGAAGTTCTATTTTTTCCTCCACTAACTGCTTAAACAATTCCCAATTTGTTTTGTTGTTTGTTAGTTGTGGTGAATTTGTTTTTTCTATTACATTTTCACTAACCGTCATAATAACAGGAGAATGATCAGATATTAGACTTTCATCATTTTCTAAGAAGATGTAGCGTTCCGATATGCCTTTAGTGATGTAGAAATCTATTAGATCTGGGATTTTGTTAGGATCTGTTGGCCAGTACGTCGGTTTCCCTCCTGAGTAAAATTCACAGTTTGAGTATTGGCCAGCTGCAAATAATTCCTTGCCTTTTGGAGAGGTTAATCTTGAACCCCAGAAGGTATTTTTTGCATTAAAATCACCTCCGACAATGAAGTTACTTCCCAATTTCTGGAACAGATTAATGTAGTCTTCTTTTTTTAGGTTATACCGTGGGGGGCAATATATTGCAGATATATTACAGGTGTTGTGATGACCAAATTTAACCGTCACGGTGGTTACTTGCATGGATTCTTTTTCTATTTTTAATTCTTCATGATGTTTGATATTATCCCTAAAATATAGCTGACCCTCCTCTTGCTCGTTCTGCAGAGTGTGTGGTATGGTAACAAGTATATCTCCGGATTGATACATAGGAGCTGCTGGTAAAATGTGTTTCTGATATTAAGCATATATCAATTTTCTCTGTATTTAGAAATAGTTAAGAATGAACAGTTAAGAATGAAATATTAAGAATGACTACCTAAAATAAACAACATAAATAAATCGTTGAATATTGAAACTAAAAGTATAGAATCATCTTAATTTGTTCTTAGGTGAAAGGTATTTTTTCATATATGTGGAGAATATATGTGTTATTAAGGAACGTGCACGGGAAATAGGCCAAGAAACGTTTTTCCTGTACTGCACATCTTATATATTAATCAAGACGCCAGAATATCATGACAAAATATGTTTGTATTGAACCGTCATTACACCATGACAATACAGAACAAAACAGAGAACATAAAATGATTTTACATACATACAAACATTTTGGTGTTAAGAGGTGTGAGTGTAAAAATACAATTTTGTCATGGCACTCTATCGTCTTGACAAAATTTTGCGAGTGTGATCGACCTAAATACTTACACAAACATAATATCTATGCAAAGTTTGAAATAATCATTTCCTTCCGATTTCAGGCAAAAGTCATGGGATGTCTTAATTTATGCGAAAAGGTTAAGTGGGAAGTTTTGTCCCGATATGCGGTTGATTTGTGTCCCAGTATATTTCGTAACCGGATAATTTACTAAGAAATTTCATGCTTGAACTAGCGTGACGTGTATCTGCTTTTTGTGTGGTGGTAAATCGATTATATAATCTACATAAGTACATTAGTTTTGATTATGTTGTTAATACAAGACTTGTTTTGGAAAACGTCAAAGTTATTCACATACAAATGATAATAACACACAAATACAGCGGTTCTTTTTTACATTTCTTATTAAATATTTACAGTAAAGTTGCGCGACTTGGCAATTGTGTGCTTTTTCTTTTTGATATTTTAATATTTAGAAATGGCGCGTTTCGACAACATGTATGCGAGTGCAAATGAAGACCAGAAGCGCGTCATTAATGAGGTCCAAAGCGCGTTCGAATCTGAAAGCCTGTCAGCAAAGGTCTTTTACGTTGACGCTCTCGGCGGTATGGCAAGACATTTGTACTGCAATCACTCATTGCATTTGCCAAGGAAGGTAGGAGTACGCTACATAAGATTTTCAAACTGCCGGTTCCAATGGGTGAGTCATCAGTTTCATCAATGAAGCCAAACTCCTCCCACGCTGCCAAGTTGAAAAGTGCGCTACTCATCATGATAAACGAGGCCAGCATCATGCCAGGGGTAGCGCTCACAATCATAGACAGACTCTTACGAGATTTGCACAGGGGAAAGCCGGAAGAGGGTGTTCCATTCGCTGGAAAAATCATCCTCATGTGTGGTGACTTTTGATAGTGCTTGCCTGTAGTACCAAAGACAGGACGCGCGCGAACTTGCGAATCGACCATCAATGATGCATCGATGAAGGTGAGGACGAGTTTGCGCAAAACTTGCTTTCTGTTGGAAACGGTAATGCTCGAACCGAATCGATCACACTTCCGGCCCGCCGTTCCAGTTCTCCAGTATAGTGACATCAACACAACACTAGCCGAGCGAACCATCGAGGAGCGCGCCAACCTTGCACCCAAGAATGATGATTGCGCGCCAATCAATCAGCAGGTGCCTTACCTCCTGCCCGGCGAACAAGAAGTCAAACTTAGTGTTGATAAAGATGAGAGTGACGACATGAATGAGGAACTCCGCCTACCCGTAGAGTTTCTCAACAAGATTGAAGAGACCATACTTCCGCGCCATGCCATCCCGCTAAAGGTAAACGCGATCGTTCTTTTGATGAGGATTCTAAACACTAGCAAGGGTCTTATCAATGGAACACGCAAGCGAGTCGCAAAAATAAACTGCTACAGTCTGAAATGTGAGGTGCTGACTGGCTTCTCAAAAGGCGAGCGCGTTTTCACGCATTAAGCTCTCACCCTCGGAAGGCACCTTCTGATCTAAAATATCTCACCTCCAATTTCCGGTTCAGCTCGCGTTCGCCATAACCATCAACAAGAGGCAAGACCAAAGCTTGAAGAAGGTAGGAGTATGCTTGCCGGCCTCCGTATTTACACACGGTCAGCTGTATGTGGCCTTTTGACGATGCCGCTCATTTGACGGACTCAAGGTGTTTATCGTTGAGACAAGCGATCAATCAGCTGATCGGAACGGGCGCATCACAACAAAGAATGTTGTTTTTGTAGAGATTCTACGCATGTAAATTGTAATGTAAATTCATATTTTATTATCCTTTTGTACATTTCTTATTAAATATTTAATAGCGTATACGAATTTACTTTATTTTTGATAAAAGTGCATCAAATTTACATTTTAAAAATCTTAATCATTTCTTAACCAAAAATTTAATAAAATGTATTCACGTGACTGATTCAGTCACAGGTCAGCTAGTAATTTATAATTGTAGATAATTTATCACACACATACTTATATTTAAACCTTATTTTTAATATTTCTTTCAATGTCAAGGTCAATCGGCACGAATAACGCCAAATATTGATTTTATATTTCTGTAAACAAAGACAGATGATGACCCGTTTAGTACTTCGAAATAAAATCAAAACAATTATGCCGAGTACATGACAGCAAAAAGATAATAGATTAGTATTCAGCATAATAGCATAATGAGTTAATTTTATACCATTTTTGATTTGAGCGGGATTTAATGCGCGAAATAGAAAGAGTAGGAGTTTTCGAAGATAATCGAGCCAGGGAGAATCTAAGTTCTAGAGGGGGAAATAAGTGATTTACTATTTTCGAAAACTCAACTCTGCCTATACTTTTGGCGACTGCGTACGAGAAAACATCAGAGTTTTCTCGTAAAACCTGAACCTGTAAAAATCTGATAAAAATATTAAATAAAGATTTTGCGATATTGGCGGATTTCTACACAAAGCGAATTAAGGTACATTTATAACAATTATACTATATATTTGTGAAAGAAATAAAATATAATATTATAAAAGTTATTGTACGAAAATACCTGTTTTATTTGGCGATTGTATTTTCGAGTGAGTTTCTAATAATCCTTTATAATAATTTGTGTACAAATAAACTATTTTCCACAAAAGTGATCGAAATATTGTATGGAATTTAACATCTTCTAATTCTTGTATTATTTCGGAATTTTCTTGATAAGAAAACGTGTTTGTTTTTAATTTGTGTGATAAAGATTGTTTTAGCTTTAGATTGATAGTACGTATTATGAATGAATAAAGTAAAAAAAATTCTATTCATGTGTGCTCACGAATATTTCTGTTATCAGTACTGGCGCATTTTTCTTATAAAAAAAAATGTTTTATTTTGTAAACAATGCAATTCAATACAAATAAGGAGAATATAGCTGTATGCGTACGCATTTACTGTACATAACATAGCAAAGTCATTACTTTGGGTACCCGTCGAAAGAATTTCGGTATAGCTAAGGGTATGGTGTTCAGGTTTAAAATGATTTAACGAGAGGCAGGTTATGTTTTACCGGCTCTGTAGGTACACCTGTACGTAGTATACATATGTGTATTTGTAACTGGCGGGCATATGGGTGGCGCAAACTCAAATCAATTTTGGCCAACAAACTTATCAAAATGATGAATTCAATTTTAATCATGTTTTCGGATGACATTTTTCATGTTTGGGCTGTAACATGTGATAATATGTCGCCATGTACGTAATTTGACGGGGAATAGTTTTTGCTATATATATATAGACTATTATTGTTGTTGTCATTATTTGTGGATTTGATTTATTATATTATCAACAAAAAAAATATATTTAATGCCTTATCACGTAATAATTGAAATCTATACACAAACCTTCTATTGTATTCCGATATTTACATCAATTAACATCGTAAATGACGTTCAGCCGTATGATGCTGAAAGTATTTCAGCACTTGAAAGCGCGATGATTTAATAGTTTAGAATGTGGAGTAAGTTTCAATAATGTGTACAGAATGACTCGTCATGCTACCGATGGATATGCGCGTATGTACTTCACTTGAGTGTTGTGTAGGTACTAGGTATACATAATTTGTTGGAATGTTATGTCACATGAATAGAATTTATTATTCAGCTGTTATAATCTGGATACAAAATACGTGTGACTCAGTCAC